>OZ014514.1:28875872-33790872 GCA_963966075.1 Aphodius sticticus
CGGTTCTGGGCCTGGGGCATCGGGTAAGCAAACCGCTTGATGTAATGCATCGGGATGTCCCTGCTGTGGATTACAAGAGAAAGCAATCTTAAATAGCATTATCTTTTAATGCAAGGCTATTTTAGTAGTTAAAATATATAAATAAGAAAGCCTAGAAATAGAAAGGAAAAAAAGAAAATTAATGTTTAAGTAATTTTAATAGAATAAATGAAAATGCCTAATATCATGACAAACATGTTAATATTAGAGATACTGCGTATCGCATTATCCTAGCATTTCCAATTTTAATTTAATTTTGACAAAAGAAAAATAAATAAATAATTTGTCTCCCTATCTAATAAAGAAAATATAATAATCATAACAGTTTCCATTATTAAACAAATTGTCTATTCAAATATTTCCATTTTAATATGTTTTACTTAACAATAATGTCATCAATGTTGTTAAAAATCTAAACGCAACTCAATAATATCCAAGTTCAAGTTATATCAACTCTAGGACAAAGTAAATAACAAACGACAGATAAGGTTTCATTCTTGCTTTCAAATAAGATCTGGCGTCAAGCTAAAAATAACAATCGATGAGATAATACTCCCTAGGGGGAATTCCCTCTTTATGCCAACTTTATTTTCATGTATAGAAATATAACAATAACTGATTCATTCCAATATCATAATGTAACTTAAGTGCAACTCATCGTTTATTTTTACTACTCTTATCAGAAACAAAAAAAAACAATACTAAAAAAAGACTATTGTTAGAATCCAAAGATAAAACCTCCATAGATTGTGATATTAATGATAGAGTTAATAAACAAAATAAAGATGACCCAACAGAACTGTTTCTAAACACTTAAGAAATCACAAAACCACTGGAGATTCCTATAATGGTCAAATATATGTATGCAGGTACTAGAAATAGCAAATGGTCAGTGTTGAACTTGAGATTATTATACAAACAAACTTAACAAACATCAAGGGCCACTCTCAGAATTATGTGTAACGTAAACAATATCACTCTAAATTGATATATTTGGGTTGATTATAATAAAGTAGACCACCTAATCCCCTAACATACTATAGATCAGTTTTAAATAAGCAAAAACTTACAAACTTACCTCTTTTTCTTCGGCGGTTTCTGTTTTTGTATAAGATCCGCAACATGTCGCGATTTCTCGTCCAATTTAGCTTCAACGTAGATTTGCCCAGACATGCTAAGAAGCATTAAGCTGTCGACACTTCGCAGAAAATCCTCCAAATTCCGAAAATTGAAACTGCTGTACGGGATATTGCCTCCGATCAAAGTCCTGTAATCTCCTAACAAACCGCACAAATAATAATTAATAAACAAGAAATCGGCAAGTAACATGCGATAAGAAAAAACGACTAACCCGTGAGCTGTCCGAGCGTGCATTTCCCCTTCCTTGAAACGAGGCAAGCCCGAATATTTTTCACTATGTCATCTTTCTGCGAGTCCATATTTGGATACTGGAAAAATACCTAACATTCGTGATCAAGCGTACCAAAAAAACAGTAAGCATGTAAGAATTCCCCTTATCAATGGATTTAGAATGTTTAGTAAAGTTCTGAGATAAGGGGTCAACAAAAATTATTGGTTAAAATGTAACAAATTGCAAAAAAAGCGAAAGTCTTCCTGGGTTTCCAATGTGACACTCTCTAAAACGAAACAAAACAAATAATAACACGAATAACACACCTGTTCACCCAAGCATGACCCTAAACAAGGAGATTGCGTTCGAAAATTATCTATAACTGTTACTTTTTTCGTATACCAACAAAAAAAACTCAGCGAAAAGTTGGTCAACTGCACAAAATTACAATTGTCAGCATTCCTAACCAATTACGGTTTAACTTGACGCATAATAAACCTTAATTCATTCCGAAATTATCAATTCCGTTCGTGTATGAGCGCTTAAACGCGAAAAAATTCATAACCTACATATGAGTGTCACATCTGTCATGGCAAATATAGTCGAAATTTTGCATGTCGCTTTTCGGGTGTTGCAAATTTTGTCGCGTACTTACGTCCAGCGGAGCGCTAACGCGGCTCTTTCCCAAAATCTTTCGTCCAATGCTCGTTAACTTGTTAAAAACTGTATTAGAAACTCAAACGCGGAACTGACCAACTCACTTTACAACAAACGTTCAAAAATTACGTTGAAAACTTTCGAAGACGAAAGATACCAAAGCATGTCAAGTGATCTAACCGCCGATAAAACAGATACCGAACCCTATGAATAGCCTCATATTATTTATTTTATTATCAAATTATAATCTTGAAATAATACCATAAATTCTACTTTGAAATTCTCTTATTTAGAGGTAAAAATCTTATTTTATATCTTCCTTTCTAACGAGGCCTTTAGAAATGGTATCTACAGGGTTGCCAATTACCGATTCTCTCTGGTGACAATCCTGAGCCCTGCAATATCGACATAACCTCTAATGATCTCATACATATTTTAGGAAACTAGTTTTTGGATTCGTTAATTTTTTACTAGTCCGCGTGTTGATTTTATATTTCGTGTTAGTTTTTCCATTCTGAAGACGACAATATGAGTAGAAGAAATAGATATCCCAATCATGTAAGTGTTATTTAATTGTCTATTGTTCACTTTATAACCTAAAAGTTTGTTATTGTGTGTACGTTTCGTGGTTTCTCTTTATAATATCGGCTTAATTAAGGATTAAATCGATAGGGAATTGTATATTTTTGGATTTGGTGTTATAAACCGACCTTGATGTGTATTTTTGGATTGCTATTTTTAGGTTATGGCTCTATACTGAAGGATTGAGCTCCTTTCTTTGGATTGCTGCTATATTTAAGTGTTTCTCCCAGCGTTTTGGGTGTATAGGGACACCTTCTATTATATTTTCTAATTTGTATCAATCTAGATGCAAAATTCAATCAAATATTCAAGTTTTAGTGAAAATTTTGAGGTTATAGGATTGTCAAAATGATGTATTTCCACCAGTCATTGACGTTTTGCTTATCATATTGATAGGTTCTTCAGAAATAATTGGCTTTTATTATTAACCTTGCCTTGAGATTAGATTGCTTTGTGGTTGGATTTACAACAAACAAAGAATGTTTTGATTTATAGTAAGAAACACTTTCATATGTTCATGATTGGTTGTAAATGGTGGTTAACCTAAAATATTTGAGGTTATATTTGCAGTAAGTTATAAATATTTCTTTGTGGCTGCTGGAGAATTTTTACTATATGGGTATTTAGCTACATAGTATTGTCATTTAGGTGTTGTTAGCAATGGTGTAAAAGTCCGAGCTTTTGAGGGTGGCTAGCTCGTGTAATTACCTACAATTTGACATATGAAAGCAAGTTATGCAACATTATTTGTGGAAGTTATAAACATTTATAGGATTCACTTGGCAAAAAGCGCACCAATATCTCATTTTACAGACACATTAGGGTAGGTTGTCTTAAGGGCAGTGTCTTGTTAGTAACGACATCGGATGCAGAATTTCAGGTGCTTTGCAAATTTGCTTACTTAATGCTATCTAATAAATCTCTGGCATATCAACTTTGACCAAGTTTGAACTTAAATTTTGAAGATTAAATATACAAACAAAAAACAACCTAAGATATAAACTTTATTTCAACAATAAATACAAACGTTAGATATAAAAAACGGTCATTAAATACTTTAGGCACTTAAATACTCAAAAAGACATCAAAAATGCGAAACAAAACATCATTATTCTTCCTGCACGGTATCTTCAGCGAACGGATCGAAAGCCTCCGGTTTCTTGATAATCCCCCACTTCTCCGCAGCTCGTAAAGACTCTTCGGCAATTTTCCGAACCTTCTCCTTCGCGGGATCGTCCAACTTCATGATCGCCATCAAAATCTCCAACACGTCGGTCTCAATCAACTTTTCCGCCACCTCCTTCGTACTTGACATCATATTTTTAACGATGGAAACTCCTCGGAACTGAACGTCCTTACTGGGATTCGCTAGCAAACACCGGATTGCCTCCAACCACGCATTTAAGTCATAAACCTTCGCGCAACACTTCTTACTGGACGCTGTTAAAATCGCAAGAGCGCCGGAAGCCGCTAAACAAGTATCCGTATCTTCGTCATTGCAAAGCGCTACCAGCATTTTTACACGATCGTTTTCACCCTCGTAGATAGCTTCGACGTCCGGGGAGAGACATAGGTTCGTTACGCACTGCACGGCGGCTCGGCAGAGCATAAGATGGTCTTCGTACATGAAATGCTCGATTTTTGATAATCCCCCGTCTTTTAGGATCCGTACTCGAGCTTCTTCGCTCATCTGGGCGATGTTACATAACCCCATTAAGGCTTCAAAGTTCTCCAAACCAGTGCAATCCGGGTGAAGCAAATTTATTAACGGTCGGATAACTTCTAACGATCTCTGCCCAGGAAACGCAGTTTCTGGGTTATTCGTAATCGCAATCCTAGCTAGGGCTGACGCGGCATGTCTCTTCCCTTTATCCGTGCCATTCAAAGCTAGATGCAACAAAACCTTAACCCCACCTTGCTGTACTACAATACCCCTCAGGTCTTGTTCGCTGCAAAGAGCGTTGAAAACCCGCGAGATCAATTCTCGGCAATTTGCGCTGTCGGTTTTTGATAAGACGACTAAGGCGCTGGTTACGCCTTCCCTGCCGAGGACTTGGATGCGTTTCGAGACGAAATCTGGGTCGTCAAAGTCGTGCTCCTCTGGGATGTGTTGTTTTGCGAATTTTGCGAGTTCTACCATTTCCGCCATCATTTCTTGTTTTTCGTAGACGTTGCAGAGATTTACTAGGGTGGTTATGACGCCGTATAGCGCGGATTGATCGCCGGATTTGGCTAGTTCTATAAGCGCTTTAAGGGCTGCTCGGTCTTCGATAAGTTTTTCTTTTACCTGAAATGAAGAGAAGACGAATTTGAGGTATATAAAAATAAATAAAAATAAAAAAAAATAAAATAAATTCTACTTTGAAATTCTCTTATTTAGAGTTAAAATCTTATTTTATATCTTTTTTTTTCTAACGAGACCTTTAGAAATGGTATCTACAGGGTTGCCAATTACCGATTCTCTCTTGTGACAATCCTGAGCAGTTCCTTGCAATATCGTCATAACCTCTAATGATCTCATACATATTTTAGGAAACTAGTTTTTGGGTTCGTTAATTTTTTACTAGTCCGCGTGTTGATTTTATATTTCGTGTTAGTTTTTGCCTTCTGAAGACGACAATATGAGTAGAAGGAATAGATATCCTAATCATGTAAGTGTTATTGAATGCGTAACAGTGGAAAAAGCTCTTGGCAAAAGGTTTTAGCGTCACTTAGAATTTGATCTAATTGATACAATGGATAACTTTTAGTCTTACCTTTAAAACCTTTACTCTAAATTGCGCAAATCACGTCTTCTATATATATGTAAAATATTTTTTCGAGTTGTTGAAATAGAAAAAAATAAATCAAATGTACATCCCCACCCGCAAAAATAACTAATGGGTGAAAGAAGCATAATTAAGTTTCTTTAGCAGTTGATTTTTCTAAAATTTATTTGTTTCTTATTGGTTATCATCAAAATTACAGTTTGTAAAATTTTCTATGTGGGAATGGATTGATTGCAATGACTGGTTTTCTAATTCAGTCTAAACAATTTTCCAAAGTTAATAATCTTTAGAATGTAGATATCAAAACAATGGCAGGTTTTTGCTTTCTACAAAAATGAAGTTAAATGACTACACTGACTAGAGTTTATTTCACGACAAGTGGCAGTAAGCCGCTGACATAACGCGCAAACGTTCCTACGCATTGACATGTGTTAGAATGAAATAAAGAAGATTGCTATTTCATTCTAACACACGTCAATGCCTATAGGAACGTTTGCGCGTTATGTCAGCGGCTTACTGCCACTTGTCGTGAAAAATACCATAAAACAATAAATGTGTGCCTGGATATAGAAAGGGACTGGTTTTGTGCACCTCAAACCATCCTCCATCAAAACCTTCATAAATTGAAAACCTGTGAATAGATTCATTTTAAAAACAGTTTTTTGGACATATTTTTTTCCCTTCGACTTTTTCTTTATGATAAATGTTTTAAAAGTGGTAGATTAGCATAGGTAATATGTGGTATCGCTATTTCCAACAATGTACAAACGTGTTTTATTGGAATTTGTTTTTCTCAAAAACTATGAGTAGTCAATTTATAATGTCCGTCTTCAGATTCAGAAAAAAAGAAATATGTAGGTCACTTCTTCGATAGTTTTGTTTTGCAATAATTTGAATTCGATTCTTGTCCTTTTGACAAATTAAGTAAGTAATTGGAAATCTGTCATAGTACTAACTCTACACTCTAATAGCATATTATTTGACGAGCACATAACTAAGGATATAAATCGCGAGCATGAATTTTATACGCGAGCAGTAGGCGAGGGTGTAAACATGCGTGCGATTTATATCCGTTATGTGCAAGTCGACTACGACGTTTTATCTACGACTCACAAATTCCATTTTATATCAAATATTTTAAATGCATTTTTCAAACATGGCGAAGTGAACTGTCACCTAACTGTCATCCACGTAGGTTTTGACAGAATTTGACACTAGCGTTGTATAATGATGACAGTTCGTTCAAATAATTAATTCATTATTTGAACGAACTGTCATTATTACTAATCCTGTACCTTTCATATATTTTTATATTGTTTTAGTAATAATAATAATAATAATAATATATTTATTCAAACTCAAGCAATTACAGTTTATGTCACTTAGGGTAGGTAGGTATTTGCATTTGCATTATTTTATGATTTGTTGCTGGCAACCAATAAATACTATTCTATTCTATTCTATAGTCATAGATACGTATGCAATGAGCTTATTATATGTGAGTCGTAGATAAAGTTTACTTATTAATTTATTTTTGATTCAGTGAATAATTTATTGATGTATGATAAAATTTAATAATTTTTTATGATTTTAACTGTTTTTTTAAAGTAAATATTTTATTAATTTTAATTAAAAATTGTAGTTTGGACATCCGGTAGCAACTAATGAGTTATTGTTAAGCAACTAACTAATTAAGTTAATGTTTTTCAGATCATAAACATTTTGAAAAAGTGCCGTTTGAGTAAAAAACCACCCTAATAATCAATAAAGCTGCTCAGAAAAGGTAGACTATAATATTTGTTTTTTTATTTGGCATATTTCGAAAAATTAGCTCAAGAAAGAGAGTCACACAATGATTGTTTTTGTCATACAAAATATTACAAATGGCCCCTTTTTCATACTTTTGTGATATTTTCAATTAGGATGATTCAGAAGAATGCAAAAACATCTATCATCAATTTTTATCACCAATGCATTGAAAAAAATGGCTTTTCGTTAATATTAATTCGGGTGTCAAGAATATTCCAAAAAAATGTACATTTTGTCTATCAATATCTTCAAAGCTTCCATTTTCATAATTAAAAAAGTAAACGAGTAATAATACTTCAATATTCTGAGTGAAAATTATAAAAAAAAAAGAAAAAATATTTTTTCTTTTGCAATAGGTGACTGATTTAAAATTCAAATATAATTCTTACTTCTAAACCACTTGTCCAAATAAAATTTGTCGGTAATATTACAAATAAAGGTACTTTACTCTTAACTCAAAATCATATTTTCTTAAATGCTCTGTATACGGTACATAAATTGTCATATTTGATAGTTACAGTATTAGTTTTAAAGGTTCCATCAACTTTCATACAGAATAAAATTTGCTGAAAAATAAATAATACAAAGTATGAAAAGAAAAAGCTTTCTGAAACCTATAGTTTAATTTTTAAAAGAATAGATGTCTGATTTTGTTTTTGGTATTTGTGTGTTTGGATAATTGGCAATATATATATTTGTTTGCTTTAACCGAATACTTCCCAGAATAACATTGGTTTCATCTGGAACTATTTTAGTAAAATAATACGTTTACTTCAAAAGATTGCCAACCTTTTGAGCTTGTTGTTGTTTTGAACAGTAGTTTCAACATTCTACAAGTGTTCTCTCTCAATTCTTTCTATGCAATTGGTTATTAAATAAAATGTTTAGTTGATGATGAAATGAGATTGTTAATATAACCTCAATTCTTCATATATAACCTAACAAAAAAAATATAACCTACAAAAAACTCACTCACCTCAGCGTCCAAAGTAAGATACGACAATCCCTCGGCAGCCCACTTCCTCAGGTCGTTTGACTTGCCCGGATGCAGCAAAAATTTCCGACAGGCCTCCGCAAGCTTCAGATTTGAACCTTCCGGGAAGGGCTTTAATGTAACATCTGTACCGCCAGAACTGCCCAGTTTGCACAAACCAACGAGTGCCCTAACTCGTACTCCGTCGTCCGAAGACTTGTACAGCGTCTTCAGGATGTTAACGCCTTGTCCGATGATGGCTTTTGCCTTGTCGGCTTTGCTAGCCGCTGCGATGATGCACTCCGACGCCACTTTCTGTTGGAGGACGTCTTCTGTGTTGGCCATGACGAGCACCATCTGCATGATGCCTTCCTTGCCGATGATGGCGTTTCCGACTTCGGTGGGGCCGTGAAGTAGGGCTGTGATCGCGACGACTGCACGTACCTGAATATTGGGGAATTTTTTGGTTATTTTGGGATATATATATTTTTTTGTTTAGGAAATTAGTATTTCTGGATATGTCAGAATTCAGAAAATAATATAGAAGTGCATTAAAATCAATGTCATTACAGATAACAATAGTATCGACTTTTCTTTTTGAAAAATCAAAGTTTCAAATTGATTAAAATTGGACTCTGTAGACTCACATACACTAAAAAAAATTTTAACGTTAATATTATACAGGATATTTGGTAATTTTCTCTTGGAAATTATAAAATTTTAAGTTGTAAATATAGCAAGAGTCTCAGATTTTTACAATTTTTGGTATACCAGACTTTGCGCAACATAAATGTATTCTATATGCTCATTTAATCTTGTAATTAAAAAAAAAAAAAAGATTCGTCAAAAATAAACTAATAATAATAATTCTTTCTAGTAAAAGTTGGAATTTTTAATTCTTTTAAATATAATTCTGTACCTAGGAGGCAGAGCCGTAATATTTTTATCAAGGACCACCCCATTGAATTGTCATATGACTAGAAAAATTAATTAAATTTGTATGTATTTTAAGGAGAATCTATACCTTACGTTCTTTCGCAAAACGTAAAAGTTCTGAGATCTTCTCTTAGCTATTAGTTCATAGAATCGTAAAAGCAATACACTAAATTAAAGTTAAAAGGTATGTCGTTTTCAGTCTAGTGGTAGATTTTTGATATTTTTGTTCGTTTTTGACAAATCTGTTACAGAATCTGACATAAAATTGACGAATTTAGTGATTTTTACCAAGAACAGAGGTTAAAATTGAAAAAAGTACACTTCTAGTGGGATACACAGTATATTAGTCTGTATTTTTTTGGGGAAAATTAAAATTTCAACTTGATTAAAAGAAGTCTCTATAGAGTCTATAGTATAGACCAGCGTTTGTCAACCTTTTTACTCTTGCGGAACCTTTAAAACTGAGATGGAACCTTGCGGAACCCCAAAAAAAATATTCGATGTCCAATATGGATACAAATTCCCAATGTCATTTTATTTGCGAAGAGAAAATGTGTAAAGCTGTTTTTCAAGTAACCAGATACAAGTCTGTAAAGAAACGCAGTTTAATGATTGAAAATTATTTACTACTGTGAAATTAAAATACTTTCCCTGTGAAATTTAAACAATGCCCTGTCAAATTACGGTGGTACTGTTATAATTTCACAGGAAAATGTATGTGGGATATGTGAATTCTGAAAAAACAATACAGAGGTAGAGTTTATTTCACGACAAGTGGCAGTAAGCCGCTGACATAACGCGCAAACGTTTCTACGCATTGACATGTGTTAGAATGAAATAAAGAAGATTGCTATTTCATTCTAACACACGTCAATGCCTATAGGAACGTTTGCGCGTTATGTCAGCGGCTTACTGCCACTTGTCGTGAAAAATACCATATTGTAGCTGGTGTCTAATAACCAGTGACGTTACAGTTAATTCTTCTTTTACAGATTTTTTGGTAGTTTATTACACTCATTTTCTATAACTTTGCAGATATTTCTCCCTTGGTATAAACATCTTTTCAATTCCTTCAAAAGTTACAGCCCTTTCAAGTATTACCAAAGGAATGAAAAAGAAAATACAAATCAAGCAATGCGAAAACGAAGAATACAAACAGTACCTTTTACAAATAATTAAATTCAGTAAAAAATTAAGAAAAAAAACTCATAAGAAAATTATGTTCTGCCTGGCTGAAGTTAAAATTAATAATTTATTAATTATTATTATTAATAATTTATAGCTCGACGTGAAAATTAAATGTAAAAACACAAAATTATAAATAAAAAATGTGAAGAACTTTTAAATTTTGCGTTGTAAAAATTAGTACTTACTTCAATTTAATTTAATTATTTTTTGTTTAATTAAATGCAGTCACGAAATTTTAAATGTCACTTTAGTTTCCGGTCTACATAAATTTTTGCCTAGAATTCTAAATCACTCTGTATATTTATTGCTTTTCATGAATAGCAGCAACATAATTTTAGTCATAGAAGCTAAAAACTTGTCTGGTGATAAGTTAGTAATCTTATCTAGAATGTAAGCTCATTTGAAATCCACTAGGTACCTACAACTCTGTTCTTCTCCGTAAGTACTATTATGAGCAGCACATTCAAATTATAGGTTTATTTTCTCACACATTTGGAAAGGAAAAAATTTTGTAAACAAATAATGTTAGATTTTGACCAATAACTCTGCCACGTTGTTGTTTCTAGAGGTTATTTTGTTTTTATGTAACAGATAATAATATTTGTATTTAATATAAGTAATATTGTTATTTGAAGTTAACGAATAATTAGTCTGAAATGTTTTTTCTCCTTGGATGTAATATCGAAATAAGAGTGGTTTATTGGGTTAGAAGGGCTCCAAATCAAAATTGTTCATGACTTGACCTTGTTTATTTATCCAATATTTAAAATAATAATCCAATACTAAAATAATACATAAAAAAGACACTGAATAGTGTGCCCATGAACCGGCAACCGCCACCGCTATGTGTTACTATTTTTCCGCTGAACCCCTGTCGACATCTCGCGCAACCCCAGGGTTCCCCGGAACCTCGGTTGAGAAACGCTGGTATAGACCCACATATACCACAAAAGAAAATTACATGTCAAACCTGGCAGTGTCAAAATTCAGAAAATTATTTAACATTAATATTATACAGGTAGTGGTTTTTAAATTATTACAATTTTTGTTATACCAGAATTTGCCAAACTTTAATGTATATTTTGAAAAAAACTGCTCATTTCTGGATGAAAAAAATATTTGTCTAAAAATAGTGAACTTAATAATAAAATTAATTCTTCTTTCATGTAAAATATGATCAAATATATTTCTCTACCTCAGAGGTGGAGTGGTATCTTGTCTTTTATATATGACCAGAAAAATTAATTAAATTTTGTATTTAAAACAAAATCAATATTGCTTTGATAAACATTTGAGATTAGATATCAGAGCATTTCACAGATTTCTAATTTAAGTAATTAGAAATCTGAATTGCCGGATCTAACTGTATACATATGTACTTATAATGGACCAAAATTTTGATTTATTGAGAAAAAGTTTTGCATGTTCTAAAAAAGCGTCAAGTATCAGTTTTCACAATGAAATGTAAAATGTCATAGAGAAAGATTATTTTCAATTTTATTTAATGCTCAGATATCAAATTTTAATATTTTATATCAATTTTAACATTTTATATTTTGTTATTCTCGTTTGTTTTTATTTTATCGTTTGATCTTAAGTCAACAGCAAATAAAGCAACTGCAGTTATTATCAAATCTAACTACCTATTGCTAGTGTTAACTCAGGCATACCTGTGTTTTCAGTAAGAATTAAAAAAAAAACAAATACAGTCGAGACCGGATATAACGAACTCCGGATATAACGAACGCCCGCTTGTAACGACCAAGAAAGAAAGTCCCGTCAGATCGCCGTATAGTTAGTTACATGTATGTTTAGCTCGCTTATAACGAACGCGTATATAACGACCGCCCGATTATTACGACCAAGTTTTTATCCATTTTTAGTTCTACAAGTTCGGTTATAACGACCAGTTAACGAACTCTCAGCACAAAATCTAGTCGGATGTCTCCTGCCCGCAAAACTTAACCTATTTTCGCCAACAGGACTAATAGGAGAACCCCTACCGTTTGTTTCACTATTCCGCGGTTACGTCTCCTCTATTTTTCTTATCTCGTAAGACTTTTAGCTTGGATATATGCATTAATACAAAGTTTATTTAAAAAAATATGTAGCTATGTACAAGGGATTTCTTTAAGAGCGACGCATTTCGTTTTTTCAATTAAAAGACTTGTGGGTTAGTTATGGAAATGATTTTTATTTCAAATGAAAGTATAATCGATGCTATTATTTATGAAATACGACATCATTCAAATGTCCGCCGCGGAAGCGCTGGCACGAGTGAATACGCTGGACCCAATTTTCCATAACTCGAGTACACAAATCGGTCGAAATACCAGGAATTTTGCATTCGATGTTGGCCTGCAGATGTTCTAACGTTTCTGGCTTGTTGGCATAGACCAGCTATTTAATGTAACCCCAAAGAAAATCTAAAGGGATTAAAGACAGAAACGTTAAAACACTGCAGGCCAAAATCGAACGCGAAATTCCTGGTATTTCGACCGATTTGTGTACTCGAGTCATGGAAAATTGGGTCCAGCGTATTCACTCGTCCAGCGCTTCAGCGGCAGACATTTGAATGATGTCGTATTGCCATAAATAAAATATGCCATAAATAATGGCATCGATTATACTTTCATTTGAAATAAAAATCATTTCCATAACTAACCCACAAGTCTTTTAATTGAAGAAAAAAAAACATAATGCGTCGCTCTTAATCAAAACCACTATACTGTATGTAATGGTTTAAAACACAGATAATTTATATTTATTTTGTTTATTCTGTGTTCTTTATTATGTATTCTGTTGATTTTATTTCATTTTTATTCAATTTTAGTCAAGTTTTTATTTATTAACCTAGAAAAAACATCAAATATCGCATGTCTGCTTATAACGAACGACCGCTTATAACGAACTAGCGACATGGCCCCTTGAGTGTTCGTTATATCCGGTCACGACTGTATCAAGAATCTCCACTATAAGACAGAAAATTGTACATTTCCTTTACCTTTAATTTTGTGTATTGCTTTTAGGTTTCTGTGAATAAATTACCCGAGAAAAACTCTTGGAACTTTTACATGTTTTGAATCAGCACTAAATAATGTGCTATTTTTTTTTTCAATAAAAAGTACTTTTCGTAAAAAGAAAACAACTTTGAAGATATTTTTCTAAGAAATAACATGTGTATTGATGTATTTAAAAATAATTTCAGTATTTTCTAATTTTTAAAATTCTGCTTTAAAATATTAAGATCATAGCTTTTGACGTCACATGCAAAATGTGGATAAAAATTATTTTTAGGACAGTTAGGATGGTTTCGGATAGTTCAATTTGGGAACACTCTGTGTATAAAATATTACTTAATTTATATAACAAGTTACAACTGATTATGGTATGATTTTTCTGAAGTATCTGAATATTAAAGCAAACAAAAAGGCAAATTTTTGCATTTTCTTTTAGCTTTTTAGCCAAGATTTTTCAATAACTAGACTCAACTTTTAATTTCTGCTTTCAGAACGAGATTCCTCAAAAAATCACCAGAATCATCAGTTAAAACTTGATTTTCTGTAAATACGTAAAAATAGAGATACCGGCGTACAGAATTTTTCGAATAACTCGTACAAACAAATACAACAAAAACAACAAATTGCAATAATCGTCATACCTTTGCCTCAATCTCAGGATCCATCAACTTCTCCTTGATAAAACCCTCAACTTTCCCAATATAATTTTCCTTCAACTTATCGTAGTACATATTCTCGTAAACTCTAGCCAAGCACACCGAAGTTATCGTCCGCGTTGACGGAGTAATATTCATGGCACTCTCGTATTTATATTCCTCAAGCTCGCTAGCGCATTGCATAAGTCTCTCAAGGCCCCCAATTTCAATCAATTCTTCTGCCCAACTCAGCGAGTTGTAATGAACATTCTTCATGATTAATTCCAAAATAGCGTCTCTAGCTATTCCAGTTAGCGAAGGATTATTTACAGCGTAAACCAAACAACTCAACAACATATTTATCTCATTCTTGTACGTTTTACATAATTCAACGTCAGGTCTCGTGTCAGGTTTGTTGGTCATGCCAGAATACGAGTTCAAAATCGTTTGTATGCAATACTGCGCAGAGTTAACCTGTTTTTCGCACGGTGCATCCAGAATCTCTAAAAACCAAGGAACGCCGACTACTTTTAGTACGTTTGTCGTCCTTTCTGGCCCGTGTTTACATAATTCTCCAATAGTACGAATCGCAGATATAAAAATCTCACGGTTTTTCTCGAACTTAAGCAGTTTTTTAATTTCTTGCAAAATCCCGGTTTTTATGATTAATTCGGAACCGGCTTTCTCTCTAGCTAAAACCTGGATATTATTCATCGCATTTTCACGTTTTTCCTTGTCTGTGTTTATATCAAAAGCAAGGGTTTTCATGCTGTCCACTTTTGTAGCAATCTGCGCATTTAGTCGGGAACGCTCTTGGACAATCTTATGGAGTCTCTCGAGGATCGGTTGTACGGCTTTGTTGTTAGGATCGTCGTTTAATATTTGTCTTGCGTCACGGTAGGCCTCCTCGTAACGTTCTAGGTTTTCCAGAGCTTGGGATCGTCGGAACAGTGCTTTCGGGTCTGTCGGTGCAATTTCTAGTGTTTTATTACAAGACTCAACCGCCTTTTCCCAGTTATTTACTTTAAGGTAGACGGCAGCTAAGTTTTTATGGTAGACGCCTATATCCTTACTGTCTTTCGGCGCTACTTCTATAGCTTTCGTATAGAATGTGACGGCGTCGTCCCATTTCTCGGCCTTAAAAGCATCGTTACCTTTTTCTTTGTAGTTATTTGCTTGCTCCATGTCTTCTATGATCATCTTTCAGTCTTGGGTTGAAATATTGTAGGTTATGTGTCGATTTTTCACTTTACTTGCACGTTGTGGACTTCTTGAACTGGGGCGGAATTTCCTAAAGGGTTATTTATACTTGCCGCCGAGAGTTTCTAGTACGCTCTGGAATTTTCTGTATCGTTTACGTGGTTTATTTTCGGTTTTTCTATTTTTAAAGTTTATTTACGGTCACGACGGCAGGTGCTGCCATCTTGCGGGTGCTTTTTGGAAGTTCGAGTGGTGTGAAGATGGCGTGCAACGGTGAATCACCACTTGATTTATGACAGGGCCGTACTAAGGTTGATTATTTTATCCGAATTTTGTCAATTTTATAGATAAGAAGTTTTTTTTAATAGGGTTCCTAGGACACGAATTTGAAATTAGATCTAATGAATTGACTCGGTATTAATCGTGTTTTTTGACTTGAATTTCTACCTACTACCAACCTACTACTATTAAAAAATCGCAGTGTTGGTGTCCAAAAGCTTTTTTAATTTTAAACAAAACAATCACGTTTTATAATACCTTCTTTATTTAATGAAACAATGTGTTCACTTTATATAAAAGCAGCGATTTAAACAGCGATGAAGTTTTAAATTGCTAAATTGTTTTATTTACAAGCATTCGATATATGTATTTGTATTTGAAATGATCTTTACATTGCAAGTACGCACTTTAAATAGAACAATAGTTCCGATAAAAGCCAGTTTTTAAAATTGGGATAGTTTAAAACATTTAAAATTCGTTTTAATCATTTAAAACATGTTTATTGTAGGTTTTACTGTTCTTTTTTAAACGTTTAAAACTTGTTTAATGTACGTTCTACCATTGTAGAATCATATTTTGTTCCACAATAAGCAACATGATTATGTTGCTCATTGTGGAACATACCTTGATACCTTGATTTGAATTACTCCCGATACGGCCCTGTTCCGTACACAAACCTGAACTTAGTACCTAACCAACTTGTCATATTTGACAATTCATACACATCGACAAATTGGGTTATTCATCAACTTTTCCGGCATATTCAAACTGATTAGTTAATCAGGATACAAATCAGCAAAGTTCGCATTTCCATAAAATTCAGATAAGCCTATGTTGTATCATCGTCAAATCAAAGGTTATAATCACAAGCATGGGCAAAGTTAAAAACATGAAAGTTGCGTTTTTTCACCCTGACTTGGGAATCGGAGGCGCTGAGAGGTTAGTTCTGGACATAGCGATAGCCCTGACAAAACAAGGCATGGATGTGATGTTCGTAACAAATCATTTCGATAAAAACCACGCGTTCGAAGAGCTGAAAACGGAAAAATATCCGGTTATGGTTATCGGAGATTGGATTCCTAGGAGTATTTTCGGATTTTGTCAAGCGTTATGCGCATATATACGGATGATGTATTTATCGATAATTTACGTGTTGTTTCTGAGGCATTTCGACCAATCTGATGTCTATATCGTCGACCAAATTCCGATGGCAGTACCGTTTTTGAAGCTATCGAAGCAGAAGATTATCTATTATTGTCACCATCCGGATTTACTAGCCAGTGCCCCCGGTGGGGCCCTCAAGAAGTTATATAGGAAACCGATCGATTTATTAGAAGAAAAAGGCACGAAAATGGCTGATGAGATTTTGGTGAATAGCAAATACACCGCGGAGATTTTCAAGAAGACTTTTCCGGATATTCGGAAGGAATTGAAGATCGTTTATCCCACAATTTCCGCTGCGTACCAGTCGAGCATAAAACGCACCACACGGAAACCAATGAAAAATTTAATCGACGAGTTAAAAGATATTAAAAGCGACACGTTTTTCTTGTCGGTAAACCGGTTTCATCCCGCGAAAAAATTGCATTTAGCCGTAGAAGCTTTCGATTGTTTACGTAAAAAACTTCCCGCGGATGAATTCGATAAAGTTCATTTAATACTCGCTGGTGGTTACGACCCAAATTCCTCGATAAATAGCTCGTATTTCAAAGAATTAGTCAACCTAACCTCTGAAAAAAATCTAACCTCAAAAATCACTTTCTTAAAATCGCCTTCGGAAACGTTAAAAGCCGATTTATTAGTCTCGTGTGATTCGTTACTCTATACACCGGTAAACGAGCATTTTGGGATTGTTCCTTTGGAAGCGATGGCTGCGTCTAGGCCTGTGCTTGCTTGTAATAGTGGGGGGCCCCGCGAGACGGTCGAAAATGGGGTAACGGGATTTTTGTGCAAACCAGAAGGTGAAAGTTTTGCCGACGCGATGTTAAAATTGTTGGACAAGGCTAAAGTGGAGGATATGGGAAACAAGGGTAGAAAACGGCTGGAGAAATTATTTACGTACGATACTTTTAGTACCGCTGTGTCTGATATTGTTTCCGCTGCTTATTGTACGCGGACTTGAGATTTTTGTTAGAAAAATATATGTTTTTTACGTTTTATAGTTGTTTTATTGAATTTTGTTGGTTTGATTTATAAAAAAGTGATCGAGAAAGTTGATAAGACAAGATATTCATTTTCTTAATTGTATTACAAATTTGAATTGGTGTTAGAAATGTCAACCCCCTATATAAACGCTTCCTGCAATACCGACAATTTCAAATCCCTTTTTAATTTTCTATATCTTATTTACATTAGTCATTGAAAATAAACTATAATAATATAATAGATAACTAGACCCCTAATAAAATTAAATTAACATTATAATTTACCTTATAAAATCAATGAATCTCCTCTATCTATACTCCTGTCAAAACACTACTCTCACACACCGCTAGATGTCGCCGCCAATCAAAATATTTATATGTCAAATCATCATTCTCCTACGACGTATCCGATGTTTTAGCCAAAATTTCGACTTCTCGTAAACAAACAACAAATAAACCCAATAAAAATGGTAAGTCACCCCTTCCCCTACCCTAATTCTCAAAAATTGTTTACCACATTCCTTTATTTTCGCTACAAACCCTGCCAAATGTATGTAGATCACTCCCAGTCCTCTGTACAAAACAGGTGTTAATTCCTATTTTTCAGTTTCAGTTCGGGTTCAACATGTTCCCGGAGGTACCCCGGCCCTTCAACACGCAGTACAAGTGTTTGCCGGTCGCTTTGTTGCCAGGAAACGAACGTCAAGATGTGGAACGTGGCGGAAAAAGTATGTCGTAGCTTAATTTTTGTTTGACGATGTTCTAATGGTTGTGTTTTGTAGTTATTATGCCACCGTCCGCTCTGGAGCAGTTGACAAGGCTGAATATCAACTACCCGATGTTATTTAAGGTTACGAATAAAAAGACGGGGCGCAAAACACATAGCGGTGTGTTGGAGTTTGTTGCTGATGAGGGGAATGTGTATCTTCCTTTATGGGTAAGTTTTTTATTATATTATTGATTTATGGTATATTTAGAAGCGGATTTTCAAAAAAGAAATCAAGAAAAGCGGCCTAAAAAGGTACATAGTTAGCTATTTGTCTGGTCTTCAACCAGACAAGCAATTGTTCTGACTTTGACCGCAAACTATAAAACAAATAAATAAAACAAATGCAACAACAAATTTCACACTTTCTTGACTGTTTACATTTTTTTTAAGTAAAAATATATTGTTTTTTTTTGTGGTTGTAGATGATGCGCAATCTTGGCCTTAACGAGCAAGAACACCAATACGTGCAGGTGGAGAGCGTGTCGTTGCCAGTGGGAACATTCTCCAAATTCCAGCCAACCTCTCCTGAGTTTTTGGATATCACAAATCCGAAGGCAGTCTTAGAAAATTGCCTCCGAACGTTTGCTTGTTTAACTGCGGGGGATATCATCGCAGTGACGTACAATTCGAAAGTGTACGAGCTATGTGTCCTTGAGACTAAGCCCCAGGAAGCTGTCAGCATCATAGAGTGTGACATGAACGTAAGTTTTGTTAATATATTTGACCAAACTTCGTTGCTCAGAAATGATTTTAATTGTTTGAAATGATTTAATTTTAATGAAACCTGGTGAATAAGGTCAAAGTTTTGAAACATGATTATCTCTATTGTGATCTTGAAGCATTTGATGCAAACTGGGAAAAGATACCATATGTCAGAAAACAAAATTTTGTTCTATACCTTTTCAAGCTCAAATTGGCACTAATCAAAATCAAATTGGCACTAATCAAAATCAAATTGGCACAAATCAATATCAAAATGACAATTAACAAAATCAAAATAACAATTAACAAATTCAAGTTGTTGTTTGATTGTTTCACAAATTTCTTCTGGTTTTTTAAATGATTAACTCATAATGTATTAGACCAGAAATACCTATGTATCCAATAAGATGTATATTTGCGCCTCGGCTACCGGCTGCTATAAATGTACATCGACTTCCTTTCTTAGAACGTCCTTGCGCCCGTGGTATGAATATAAAGGTATGATTAATTTTTGGACGAATTTACGACCGCTACTGCGCAGGTGATATGTAGACAACCAACATTGCATATGTCAAACTTAGGGGTTATGCCACTAACAATTTATACAATATAACAGACAAATATACTTGTATAAAAAGAAAACTTTCAAGCATTTGCATTATGTACGCAGAAATAAGCATAAATAAACAATAATTGGTTTGGTACTAGTTATGTTTACGTTATTAGGGGTTATGCCACTAACAATTTATAAAACATAACAGACAAACGTACTTGCATAAAAAGAAAACTTTCCAGCATTTGCATTATGTACGCAGAAATAAGCATAAATAAACAAAAATTGGATTGGTACTAGTTATGTTTATGTTATTATTCTTCAACCATGCAGCGCCGCCCAGCGGATATTAACGTAACGAAGATTTTCGCAGATTCTCATCCCCACTCCACATGAGTATGAGCATACCTCTAATAATAATACCACGCTTGCGCCCGCAAAATAAATATATTAAAATTACGGTATGTCTGTACGAATATACAGGATGTTCCTAAATATTATGTGAATACGAAAAAGGGTAATTCTTTGGCTTATTTAATGACTAAAAATTCATGTAAACATAGGTCCGCAAACGCTTGGTTGCCGATCTACAGGGTATCGAAATTTCAAGATTTTTTTAGTTTTTTCTTTATAGCTCTTGTATCCTAGTTTTAATTTTTAACAGTTGGTGGCGAATAAAATGTCAAAATAAGTACAAACAAAAGGTTATCTAAATCAAGCCAAGGCATACTAGACCAATTATTTAAACAAATTTAATTTCGTCTAGCGAAACACAGAAAAGCTTTTATTTTTTTTCTCGATAACGGTGGTAAATACGAAAAAACTACAAGAGATTAAAATGCTTTAGAACAAAACAAAAAATGCATTTTGTATTTTAGAATCCACCAGCGGCGCACCGAAAAAAACTTCATGGGGAGAAAAGGGGGCATGACCCCTGAAAAAGTATCTCACTGTAGATTCTTAAAACCATTTGGTATGCCCAATTATGTAAGTCCTACAGCATAACCTAAATTAGAAATTAGAGCTAAATATCTCAAAAACTACAAGAGCTATAAAGAAAAAACTAAAAAAATCTTGAAATTTCAACACCCTGTAGATTGGCAACGAAGCGTTTGCGGACCTATGTTTATATGAATTTTTAGTCATTAAATAAGCCAAAGAATTACCCCTTTTCGTATTTACATGATATTTAGGAACACCCTGTATATATCTAGTTATATTAAAATTAGCTTCGTCAAGATAAATTATTGGCAAATTCTCTGCTTGAAGATTAAGTAATGTTCTTACATATTCTAACCTTTTTTGTTTTATTGTATGCATAAGACCGTCGAGGTGTTGACGACATTCTTTAGTGATATTAATTTCATATGATTGTAAAATCTTTTCTTTTAATTGCTGGAGAGTTATCTTGGGATTTCTTTCAATTTCATATACAAAAAAACGACGATGTTCGTCTGTGATTTTAACTCTGCGTTTACCTCCATGCTGTTTCTCTGGAACGTCTTGAGTTTTCACCCATCTATACGCCGTTCTTTTTGAAACTCCGAGATCATTTGCAAGATTGCGCCAATCCCCGCTAGAATTATAAACAGCGCAAATTTGTATTTTTGAGTTTACGGCGTCAACTTTTTTTATATAAGGCATTATGAGTACGTGGAAGGGTTATTTTAAGATGTTAATTTGAATTGAGAATTAAATTATTTAATGTCAACTTGAATTTGTTATTTGTCAACTAGATTTTGATTAGTGCCAATTTGATTTTGATTAGTTTGACCAATTTGAACTTCAAAAGGTATATAATAGGGTATAGAGCAAGAAAAGTAATATCTAGTCACAATTGTCAATCATTTTTTTTGTTTTTATTTGTATCCTTTGCTTTTGTTTTAATTATAATGTTGAAAATAACATTCTGGTTGATCAATGTCTAGAGGCTATGTTTTTATGATGCCACACAAGTATGAAATTGGAGGATTGGTAAAGTCACACAAAAATAAATGTTTTATATACAGGGTGTCTCACGGAACTGGTAAATTAGAAGTTTCTCATGTTCTATTATTTCTGGTAACTTGAAATTTTGGTATTAGAATTTAATCGATCTGAGCTCTTCAGCTAAAATATTCTCAAGTTAACTGTCACGTCCGGTCACCGAAAGTCGGTATTAACGTTGTTATTTTAAATGGAATGATATAATTTTTATTTTGTTTTTGGTTTCTACGTATAAAAATACATTATTTTTGATAAGGTTTCCCTATACCTAAATATCGCCATTTTTGGTTTTTTTTTATTTTACTAATTTTTTGGTGATTTTCGCAGTTACGTTTAAAATTCAATATCTCGGTTATTATTGAAACTAGAAGTTTCATGATTGGTGGTCCAAAACTAGAAACATAACCAAATAAGACGATGTTTAGTTCATCATGATATCTTATACAGGTTCTTCAAAATCTACAACACAATAATTGAATTTTTATACGTAAAAAATTCATTTTTTTCAAATAAATTTTCAACACAATTTTAGTTTTAATGTTTTTGCTTTAATGGGGGACGAAATTAGATACGAAATTTACAACGAAAATTTAAATAGTGATAGATATTTCCAGAAATAGTAGAACATGAGAATCTTTTAATGTACCAGTTCCGTGAGACACCCTGTATAATTGTGAGGTTGCTATGACTTCCTGCAAGTGCCATCAATTGCAAAATTTTAAATTGCACCTTAAACGTTTATTCTTCAATATTTTCACGATACTATTCTGAACACAAAATTTATCGATCATCAATTTTGATCCCCAAGACAAAAAAAAATTGGTATGTTTTCAATTAATTTACTATTAATCGGTATATTCGGCATTAAAAATTTTGAATACCGATTTTGCGACTCATCTAAAATTTCCATCAGAAGCTCTCGCCAATTCAGGTACCAAGGAAGTGGAAATCTAAATTTTAAACCTTCATATCTCCCTCAATTTCTAACACGTCAAGCTCTCTATTTCTTTAAAATACTTGTCACAATCTAGATTATGAGAAAAATTGACAAAACATGGCGTAACTACCGTAATTTTAAAATAAATTAAAGGGGCATTAAATATCTCTTATATAACACTATAATTTTACCAAACTTCATTAAAACTTGAACGGCTAATCTTTAAAAAAAATACAAAACAAACAAAATAAAAAAAAGTATGGCTCACGTTGAATGTTTGTTATTGAAATTTCAGGTAGAATTTGCTGCGCCTGTGGGTTACAAAGAAGAAGAGTATCAGCCGAAACAGGAAGACGAGGAAATGGCTGTAGATCCTGCGGATTTGATGCCCGAGCCTTCTGGTTTCGTAGCTTTTCGAGGACAAGGAAATAGGTTAGACGGGAAGAAACGGAAGGATTCAGGGTCAACGGAAACTCAGCAGCCGAAGCCTGTGTACGTGAGGGGTATTCCCGATTACGATTATGAAATTGGGTCCTTGAGGTTCATCAGGTTTGCGGATAAAAAGGATAGTAGCAAGGATGACGATAACAAGGAGTTTAAGGCTTTTAGCGGGACGGGGGTTACTCTCAAGAAGAGTAGAGATTGATTATAATTAGGTTATTTGTGTTACTGTGATTATTTTAATGATTTATGGAATAAATTTTTAAGGAAGTTTGACGTTTTTTTTTGCTGTTTGATGAATCCTGTAGTGTGTGCAGAAAAATAAAAATATATACTCTGTGAGGTCCGCATTATCTTTAGAATCTAAAGAAATATCTGAAACTATTGTGACCAGATTTGTGTTAACACATAATAACTTTTTATGCACAAAATCCAGATCGATATTTCCTAATATTGTTTGTTTTGTTTGCTGTAATGCAACGAACAAAAGAATGATAAAAACAATTACGATAATGTCTGCATAATGGCATAAATCTATTTAAAATCTAGAGTAATAAAAGTAATTTATTCAATACAGTGCATACAGTGTTATTATTTGACAACAATAAACAATCCCGCAAGTTACAATAAAACATAACACAAAAATTCTAAAGTTATCCATCAACATCAATGACAAACAGCAACTCAAACAAAGAAAACCAATGAATATACACAAAGAAACACAAAACAGCCTGACGGCTGATAACATGTTCCATCCTAACAGGCATTCTAAATTAAACAAACAAAATCAACACAGCAACAACTAAATAAATCAAACAATTCTGCGTAACAATGATTTTAAATTACAACACTGTTATGTTATAACATCTACCTCAGCAAATAAAGTGTGAATTCCTTTACAAACAAATGATAATTATTTATGTTCTTTATCACATTAGGCAATTTATTGAATTCCAAAATGGAGTTATTGATTGCACAGAACTTTCCACTATTTGAGACAAACTGAAGAGTATGAATGTCATCAGACGACCTTGTGTCGTGACCATGTATAACATTGTTCAGGGTAACAAAATTTTTTGATTTTTGGAGTCCATGCCTTATCTTAAGAATTAACTTCAGTTGATATTTTAATATTAGTTTAACTTAATAATTTATAAACAATAACAAAACCTTTTTATGCGGTTTTACTACAATAAATTGACATACAATAGAACGCCCAAAAAATAAATAATAAAAAATAAATCACTGAGTAACCGAATAAAAAGCCATTTTTTGTCAATTCCTGTTTACAAATATATTGCTTTTGCTTTATCTTGTATCTAATACTCGTATTTTCTACTATTTAGCTGCAATATTTGATAATCCGAACAATTTGATAATTCGAACAGGCTTCGGTCCGAATTAGTTTGGATTATTGACGCTCTACTGTACCCAGTTTGCCAAAAATAGACTAATCTACGCTACGTGATTATCCTGAGCAACTTTTTCTGGTATCCCTTTTTCTGTTGCATCCGAATCTGAAACCGCAAATTTTGACTTGAGTCTAGTTTTTGAGAAAAGCAGTATGAAAAAACCGCAAAAGCTGCAAAAAAATGCAAAAATGTAAAATTTTCCTCAAAAACTAGATACTATTTGGAATTTCTGCTTTCAGATTCAGATTGTACATAAAAAAGCATACTAGAAACAGTTTTTACTTGTCCGATTTTATTCTTTATTGTCGATGATAGTCACTCAGCTTAGATTATTGTGTTTCTCTTTTTTTTTTTTTAGATGAAGCTATCAATTGTGGTATATATTGGTACCAATAAATTTGGTAAATGAACACAAATATTCTTTTACTTTTTAAAATATTTATTAATTGAATTTATTTGAGCCTCGAGCCACCGGCGAATATATTTTGAGTATGTATTGTAACCATGGATATAATAAAGAACAAATTGAGAAGGTCCCGCAGAAAAAAACTTATGTTATATTTTTTTCCACATCCGATAAAAATTGAATTAACAATAATAGACAATAGAAAGACAACAATTGTTCATTGTACATTGACCCTGGCTCGATGAACGTGAGCGAGAAAGTGTTATAGAAAATTAAGAAGATATCGATTCAGTAATTTCTTATGATTCTAAAAGCAATGAGAAAAAATAATAAATTTCTTTATAACGGCTGTGATTAGTAAATGTTTTATAATCCACACATTTCTGGTTTTGGTATAGGAACTATGACAATTATATTAAAATAGGTTTACTTCTTGTTAGTGTGTTACATATTTTAATGTTAAACGGCACCAAAACATGAGAAAACCGGTATATAAATGCCAGAATAAATAATACAACTGTCCACATAGAACTATCTCGAAAATTCATACATTCACGTTTCAAATAGCGCGCCTTTTCTTCTTGGACCCCCTACCACAGTATATAGACTATACAGTAGGTTAACTCCTCGTTGCGCATGGTTTTGGCGCATCAAACGGCCGACATTTTGCCAGTATGCTTGGACCTCATTCCTAGTTGATCTCTCTTTGGGAGATGTAGTGCGTTTTGACGACCGAGCGAGCAATCCGACGAATTTTCAACTTAGGTGCGAGCTGTTTGAGTTTGCTGTGTGTGCATTTTGTTGGACTACGAACTACGAAAATTGTTTTACCTATTGTTTTTCTGTTTTGCCAATGCCTTCCAGGTTTTACTATGCATTCAACGTACCTGATGCTCAAATCTTCAGAGCGGACAAAACTACTTGTTCGGCATTCATTAAAAAAAAATTTATTACTGCAGAAATTATGCATAACTGATAAAAATATAGATGTACAACAAATGTACCCGGTTTTACCAGCAAAATAATTATTATTTAATAGTGAAATTATGAAGTTCATATTTGCCAATATTTTTCTGATATTTAATAAAATCGCATAGTAAATAGTTTTAAACAAATGTTTATAACAATTCCTGTAGATATAATGCACTATGTTATAATGTTACGGGGCTGGTGGACCGTGCGTAAATTGTAGTAAGTCCGGTATCACAGAATCATACCAAGAAAATGGCGCAAGGTCATTTAATCCGGTTCCAAAATAACATGGGAAGTGGAGGGGAGTTCACCTACTGTATAGTCTATATACTGTGCCCCTACCTACAAATTCGGATTTTCAGTACCGTTTTTGTAGTCGCGTCGAATCTATGCCGGTCCGCGTTTTTAGACTTTATCTTAATAAAATTAAACGACGTACACCCAAATATGTTAAAAATCGGTTAATAAAGCATCAGTTAACATATCCGAAGTGATTTCAGGCCGTGATAGTGATAAAAAACGAAAAAATTCATCATAACCCAAAACGCTTTGTGTTTGAACAAGAGTTCGAAATGGTGGAGGATGAAGCGACGTCGGGTATTTTCTTCTAGACAAAAGGTAAGGCGTTATTATTGAATACAAAATGGCACATATCATTATGTATAGGGTTGGGATGGTGTTTATTATGATTTAGGCGGATTTTACTTGATATTTAGTGGGTATTTTGCCATTTTGCGTCGTTTATTTGAACGCGCATGCGCGACATCTGCAATTCTGTTCTTTGCCGGTTTGCAATAGAAAGGCAATTTTAACATGCAATTTTACGTTTCTCGGTAACTGACGCACAGTTCTTCCGAATTAAGCCATATGTGCTAGTTGTTAATAGGTATGCTGTGCATTTATGAATTATTTATTATTTTTTTACAGAAAATATACCTACCTTATATTATATTATTTATAGTGTATATTCTTCAGTATTATATGCAATTTTAATACAATTTTTTTACATACACCTGTATGGTTTGTATGCTTAATGACTCATAACCTACAATGTACGATCTGAGAACCATATGGTACCAAGTATATTTTAGACAGTTTTAAAGTATGTTGAGCAAATATCAGTTCACAATTGATTAAACAAGAAAAAGTTTTGGTATTGACATGATATTTCTGCAGTACTTCAATACGAGACCAGTTTTAAGTACTTTAAATAAAAATAATTACAAATTACAAAGAAACGCCGCGGCTCTGTAACGGCGAAACATATAGGACATTTTCTTTTTACAAGGAGTTGAGTTATAATATTTTATTTTGAATTTATAACACCCCAAAATAAATTGATCTTTCATAAGAACATTGTTGGACCTTACGGCTAAACTAACCTTAACGAATAAACAATACAGGGTGTTGTGAAGCGGCAGTCCCCACTTATCTCTCCTTAGAATGTTGTGAATGATGGAGAACATTTGGAATCATGAACGAATGAGAATTAATTACCTAATGTCACATAGGGAATATTTCCATGAGTATTTCCGTTGTCTTAAGGGAAAGATAAAAATTCTAGAAACAAAAGTTGTTTGACCAATCATTTTCCACAAAAAAACTGTTTCCATTTCGACCCATGCAACGAAGACTATACTAACTACATAGGGATTGCACTTGAGTTACGATAGTCTTCGTTGCATGGGTCGATTTGTACAGGGTGTTGTAGTTAAGGCTGGTGGAAAAAATATACATGTAATAAAGTGAATTATTCTATCCTGTAACCTTATAATTGTTCTGCACACAGGTTATTTGGTAGTTTGATGCTAATGTTTACTGCATATAAAGCACTTTTAAGGCAGGTTTTTCATTAAATTTCAAATCACTAAAGCTTTTACCTAATATATGTAAGTTAAAGACACTGGGCTTTAATATAAAATTATATAAAATCGAAAAGTAATTTACAAGGGTCTTCCAATTAAAAACTGAAGAAAACCCTTGTTTAAAAGAATTAATTCTTTGTAAGGTAAACGCCCTCAATTCCGACTGGTTAAATAATTTTGGTTACATTTATAACTGTAGAATTTATATTTGTCGTGCTAATGACTATGTCAACTTTTTTTAAACAAATATTTCCTTCTAAAGATCGCTGGCTATTAATTTTTAAAGAAAATTGATAATGGTTATGTAATTTATTATTTATATTATATTTTATAAGTTTAATAATTGCCCCTAATTCCGACACTAAGCATATATTTTGATCCGAAATCGGACACTACAGTGAATATAATTCAGACAGTGATCCTAAATCAGACACTTGTGGTATAGTATTCCGGCAAATCTAAATATTCAAGTAAATATTAAGTGTTTTAAATATTGTTCAATAAGATTTATTATTAAGAAATGATAAACAATAATGTTTAACCAGTTTTAATGAAACACAGTATAAAATAAGGCCTTAGTGTTCTTCATTCTGCCTTCTCTACCTCATCTGTATTTTAATGTTTCTTGCATCTGGAATTTTTAGTGTTCTCTTTTTCTTGGCGCAGCTTTTTATTCTCTTCATTTTTCGCTTCCTTTCTTCCTTCTTTTTTATTAACAAATATTCTCTCCAAGCATTAGTGTTACAGAAGAACAATTTCTTTTTACTTTATTTGGGTGTTTCCGGCCAGAATAATGATGCCAAAATGCCAAAATAGCTACTCTCTGCTGCTAGTGTTGGATCATTCTGTCTTATTTCATCATCTCCTATGATGCCTGTCGATATTTATGACGGAATTAGGGACTATTGATGATCGTAGTTTCAACACCCTGTAATAATTAGTGATTATTAGGTTTGTTCGGGCAGCAGAAAAAAAAATTATTAAACTAATTGGGTATTCTTCTACGCATGCGCAAAGGAACTTTGGAGGGGCAAAATCTCAATTGCGTATGCATAGAGGAATACCCAAAATGGACAAAATTAATTGTAATATAGCAAACGACGTAAAATATGTTATTTACTTGTATAAAGACAGCAATAGAGCCATATGTATTACTTCTAACTATGTACAGTATGTACACAATCCCGACAAAACATGTACCTAATTCCGACACCCCTAAATTTGTAAATAATAGTAGTTAAAACCAGGGCAGCGGAGTCGGTAAAAGAATTCTCGACTCCGACTCCGACTCCGAATATTTTTCGTGGACCGACTCCGACTCCAGAAAAATTGCATACAAAAATATGTTCAAATAATAATGTGTAATAAAAATCTTACATATGTAAATAATCATAAATTTGACGCAGAGTAATACAACCGAGCAACATTAAATTTGCTATGAAAACAAAAGCACTACCAGGAAAAAAGAAACAAATCTAATAAATTAAATTATATTCTAGCATTATATCTGATTGTATTAAATATATGGCTTGCGCATATCCAATTACTCACAAACAAATGCTGAAACCATAAGCAAAACAGAAGTTTTATTTGTGTCCACTGTCGAGCGAATTTGTTGGCAAACAACGTTTAAACTGACTAATTGTAAATAAAAAACGGCCTATAAGATGCAAAAAGGCCTACTAATCGGACCACAAATAAAAAAGTTATGAGCACATAATTATAATACATATGTAATTTCTTTCTGTAATTTGTTTATTCAAATCTCTGACATCATTAAGTATTTAACTGTTTTCACCAGAGAATTTGCAAATCGGCGCGACTTTGTCCATTTAACCGACCTTCTATCTCTAATAATAACAAAATCACCCATAAGACATAGTGTATAATACAAAATAAAATTCATTTTAATAAAAATAGAATTAAATGCAAAATACGTTTATAAAATTGTTGTGAGGAACAGAATACCTCCAACCATCCTGCAAGGATGCCCTGACATAATTTTTAATTATTTTCAAAGCTGACGTCAAAGCAGCATAATTATGGCTGCAACAGGTAATCTGGATAAATGACTATTACTACATTGAACTACGGCCCTACTTTCTCAATCTCATTTAAAATCGTTTGTTCAAATTACCTTTTTCAAATTTCTGCCGGATTACTTTTGTTAATCGTCTTCACTTTCGTTTGAACAGTGTGTTTTGTAATTTTATTATTTACATATGAATGTAGGTAGGTACTTTGTCAAAGACCTAATAGAATGTTAATTTTATTTGTTTACTGTCTACTGAGGCAACATCCATCTCACATGTTTTTCTCTTTCTACAAAAATTAAACCTGGAGTTGGAGTCGGAGTCGGTACATTTTTTCCGACTCCGACTTCGACTCCGACTCCGACTCCGACTCCGACTCCGATGAAATTGGTCTGAACTCCGAGTCCGACTCCGACTCCACGACTCCGACTCCGACTCCACAGCCCTGGTTAAAACAGTAGTACGCCGTATTATTATGAAAATATAAAGCATTTTTAGTCAGCCTAAATAGATATTATTAGAATTTTCTTAATTACTGCTCTCCTGTAGCACTAGCACCTGTGTTGTCCTCTAGTAAGTAGTCCCGGACGTTCACGAGCGCAGGCGGTGGGCCGTCGGGTTTAATCGGGACTCTACGCTAGAAAGCTCTCGGTATAGGTACATAGAATTAGTGTATACGATAGAAACCAACCGATGTCGACTTTCGAGCGAATGCGATAGTATTACAGACTGGTTCTCCCTATATTTGATTCGACTGAAAATGGTGTGACACCGATGTAAACAAACTATAGCGTACGTTGTAAAGTCTCTAATTAAATAATATAGTATCTTATTTTCTAACAACAGTTCTTTTGTTTCTGTTCTAATAAAATAATCGTGTCCGCGCTTATGCCGTGTAACGCAGAAAGTCGGACACTAATAGGAGAAACCTAAAATGCAAATATGAGAATTATCTCAAGAGTACCTTTATGGTGGAAGCTATGCAAAAATGACAGACAATGTTGAAATACGGTGCGAAGCTGACAAGCCAGCTGCACGATAATTGCAATTCTTACAAAAACGTGCCACTTGATTGACACCTTATGTTTATATGTGATTTAGGGTGATTTATAATTCGATACCTCATTTTTTTGTTCGGCTATAGTTTTCGAGATGTTCTAAAGTTTTGTGACAGTGGCTAAATTAATAAACAAAGAGATAAAGCAGATGGTGGATAAATAAATATTAACAATTCCGAACATAATAATAATAATTTTTGGCATTAATAATATGAATATTATTCCACGTTCTTTGCTTATTAATTTACTCGCGCTCATAAAACTTTCAAGTTAAATATCTCCAAGACTATTGATCCAAATAGAAGTTATTTCGCATTTTAACATATTAAGTATCATTTGAAGTGCACACGGCGTGAAAATATACTATTACTCACAACTATGATTCTATACTCTATAGTTCTAAAATGTATTAAGTGCACCGCAATCGTTCCTACTTACCCACATGAATATTGTATCGATTAAAACATCTACTAATTGTTATATAATCCATTTATTGAAAACAAAATAACTCACATTTAATAACGAAAAAGGATTTCAAACATAATTTTATTTATATACAGTGAGGGCGTTAAGTATGGAAACATGACAAAATCTCAAGAACGGTTTGCTATTTTAAAAAACCTTCGAACACGTCGATTTATAATTATCAAAATACACCTTATGATATCAAATTATTTTTTTTACCTTCAATTGTTTTTAACAGATGACGTCATCGACATTTTTTTTAAATGACAACCCTATGTCTTTTTTAATGAATTTGAATAATCTTTTAATTGTCTTAATCGTAGCATAATATTTTTATGGCCTTCATAAGAAAATTTTTGAGAAAGAGAGAATTGAAGGTGGTATGCGTTCTTTGGTGAAAGACTAAATTTTGTTTCTGATTAAAATTTTTACCGTATTCACAAGAAAATTTAAAACTTCTAGATTTTTTATGTGTTCCAGGTATCAACACATTCATTTGGTCAGGGTGAAATCGTCGGGCATGTTTTCTCAGATTGCATACACTGCTATAAGTCTCGTTACATATGGTACACGTTGTATTTTCAGCCATATCATAAGCTAAAATATATGTTATTGAATTAGAAAAATATATGTGTCCTGCAACTTCTTGCCATAAATTCAATTTAAAAAATAAATATTTTTTATATTTCATTTTATTTTTTAATAAGTTTATTAGTATAATTTATAATGGTAGTCCTATATTTTGACTATTATTATGTATTATGCTGATGTACTTACTAGTTTATTCCCAAAGCTTGTCTTTATTTGCTGGAAATATTAAAAAAACGTTGCGTTATTCTAAACCCCTTAGGTAAAACACGCTCGCCCCCCATGCAGCTTTGTTTACATTCGCTTACCTTACTTCTCACGGCGCCCGTCCGTGTCTCTTTATTTATCTGATATTTATGCCCACATGTTGCAGGATACCTTGCATAATCGTATTCACTACATGAATACGTAAACAGAACGTTAAATCGGAGTTTCAAACAAATTTCAAGTTTATTGCTGACTAAATTGAAATGATTTTGCGTTCCATCAATTAATTAATTGCTATACAAATTAGTAACTTACATGTGTTTTTCTAAATATTTTTAACAAAACATAAATGTCTATGCACAAACTCTAAACACTGGCAAATTTGACAGGTACTCAGTGCTCCGTACTCACCCAGACGGTTGCCGATCACATTTAAATTACAGTCGCTCAATGTCGCCTGAGTTTGTGAATGTCCGGGACTACTTACTAGCGGACACCGTAGGCGCTAGTTCCTGTAGCGATGTAAAAAGAAGTCGAATTACAGGAAAAAATCAACTTTTAGCATAACGTTCAATTATCAAGATCTGTCAAACTTCTAGGTTATGTTCTGACCGTTAGAACATTGGTAGAATACGAAACGATTGTGGGTAATGTCAAATCAACAAACCGGATGTCCTAAAATAAAGTTCAATGTTGTAGATTTCTTATTCAACTAATCAGAAATATGTCGGAATTTAGGACTGTGTCTGAATTTGGGACGCTTACCTTACCTGTCTCTATACCTGTTAGTTTTGCTTAGTATTTCACAAAGTCAATATAAGGCCATAGATGCAACATATAGTTTTCAATGTCTTTTTAACATATACAAAAGCCAATTTATTGAGAAACAATTTATGTTCATTTTTCTTTACATAAATACGTGTTTAATCTTGGATAATTCAGTCTCATAATTCTTCTGACTTTAACTAAAGCTTGTGGAGAGCTTCTTTATAATTAATTACCCAATTCCTCTGTAAAATATATCTTATTTATAAAACCTCACAACATAAAGACACCTCACATCATCTCAGAAAATACATTTGACACATCCATCCAATTTGGCGCTTCCTATTAAGTTATATCGACAAATCCTCGAGAATGTCGCTTCGTCCGTCAGGTTCTATAAAATGTTACGGTTTAAAATGCACGGTTGTCGCGTCATCACCCGAATTTCAGACTAAATTGCAAAGTTCTAGCCGCGGCAAAACTAGATTCATCGACGGTTGGTACCGGCGTTCCACGTCAAACTGAACCGAGAAAAGTTTCATAATTTCGGAGTGGCCCCGGTGATTTTCATACGAATTTCCTAAATATCTTGGATGTTTTCCGGCTTCCCGCCGTACCCTCCCACTTAACCCCCCAATCCTTACCCCCGAAAAACTTCGGACCCGACCCAAAACCATCCGCAACTTTCGTTTCAAAACACCGAGCCAATACCCAACAGTGCGAGTGAGTGAGAGAGACGAAACGACAGTCTGAGTTGATGATAAACGCGTTATAACTCAAAATAACAATATAAATTAGTAAGTTAGGTCTTTAGAAAGTTTGGGTTCGTTAATGTTAACTTAATAAGTTGTAAGGGGGCTCAATGAGCTGGAAATAGATATGGTTCGGACGCGAGAACGGTGCAGTTGGGTCATATCTAATTACTTACAGTTTGAGGTATGAACTAAGGAATTTATTTATCATAAATTTATGATAATTCCGTGATTTTTTTTTTTTAGGTTTGGACGTAAATATTTTCTTTTGTTCTGTTTGGCATTTTGTTTTTTACTGTTTCACTTCCAAAGAATAGTATTAATTTTCTTGAATTTTTTATTTGAAAAAAGCAATAATCGATTCAAATCTAAAAAAAAAATCACAGTACTACCAGCGGACAAAGGGAATACAACGGTGATATTGAACAAGGAGAACTACAACAGGAAGATGAACGATCTATTGGACCCGAATACGTACCGTAAAATTTCCAATGACCCAACAGATAAGATAGGAAGGCGAGTGAAGGAATTGGTTAAATCATCCATCGATTCCCGTCCAGGAACAAAGAAGCCTTTTTGTTCGAGCCCCTAGGGCACCGAGGATGTAGGGTTTGCCAAAGATCCACAAGGACGACGTACCTTTGAGACCAATCGTTAGCACAATAGGCTCCCCAACCTATTTGTTGGCAAATACTTGTCGAAAGCCATCCAACCGTTTATAGGACAAGCTACATCGTTTGTCAAGAACTCTGAACATTTTATTCAGATTTTGAAGGACATTATCATTGACCCTCAGGATATACTCGTAAGTTTCGACGTAACATCACTCTTTACGTGTGTTCCAGTTAAGGAGGCAGTCGAAGGCCTTCGGACAACACTTAGGTATACCTAGGTATACTAACCCATGTACCGGATATTGTCTCGCCACTACATACTCCAAGTAGGCGGGAGCGATGTATGAGCAGGTAGAGGGTGCAGCCATGGGATCACCTCTGTCACCGGTTATCGCAAATTTCTTCATGGAATTGTCAACAAAGCCATTAGGTCAAGTCCTTTCAAACCCAAGCACTGGGTCAGATATGTCCATGATACCTTTGTGGTTTGGCCACACGGTAGAGATAAACTTAATGAGTTCCTTAACCACCTGAACAATGTTAGTCCTTCCATCAAATTCACGATGGAAATAGAAGAGGATAATCAGCTGCCTTTCTTGGATGTGCTGGTATACAGGTCGTCAACGGGTAGGCTTGGACATACAGTCTACCGTAAGAAGACACATACCGATCGGTACTTGAACGCCAAATCACACCACCATCCCCAGCAGAAGAGAAGTATTATTAACACTCTGTTCCACAGAGCCGAGAAGGTATACGACTCCAGCATGTTGGACGACGAACGGAATCACTTGGAGCTGGCCCTACGTCAGAATGGATACACCAAGTCTGACATACGGGGTGTCACACAAAGAAAACCGCAAGTCTCAGAGGAGCGGCAAGAGTCAAAGGGGTTCGCTTGCTTACCATACGTAAGTGGGGTATCAGAAAGAATCTGTAGATTACTGAAAAAATCGGGTATCACGGTAAGGTACAGAGCACCAGCAAAGGTAAAGGATCTTTTGGCTAACCCACCCCTGGAGAACGAAGGGGTATACAAGATAACATGTGAGTGTGGAATATGCTATGTTGGACAGACAGGACGAAGTATCGAATGTTGAGTCAAGGAGCACAGTAGAGACACCCGGCTACGCAAGATTCAACAGTTCGCTGTTGCTCAACACTGCCACGAGTCGGGACACACAATGAATTTCGATGACGTGAAGATGTTGGCAAGGGTGGGTAATTATCATCGAAGGTTTATTAGAGAAGCCATCGAAATTTACAAACATCCTGACAACACCAATCGCGAGGACGGTAGTGACATTAGTAGGGTCTGGAAATCGATCCTAACATGGTCAGGTGGAAAAGCACATGGACGCGGTAGCTTCAGATGTGCGCAGTGAGGTGTAAATTTAGGTATATGAAGGAGATTTTCTTGGTAGGTCTTCAGTATGCAATTAGCTTTGAAGAAGCGAGCAACATGGTTCGCGAAACGTCAGCATTTGCAAATCTTGACACACGGCATAACCCAGAAGCAGTTTATTTTCTAAATGATTCTGGCCGTGAAAGCCTACGTACTTAAATAAAAATCTTTTCGGATAGATTAAAAATTCAATGTAATTGATAATTTATTATTTTGTGGTAGTATTGTCTGCATTGGTATGACTATGCAATCAATGCCTTCTACTGGAATGATCAAAACCTCAAAGGCATAGATGTAGATTTGATATAATAGGCTCCATTCCATAGCTTAGTTAGTAGATGACAAGAGAAGTTGGTTTAGTAACGATATTTATTATAGGTCTAATTGGCTACATGTTTCGAAAAATATATTTCATGTTCAGGCCAAGCTACAAAACTGAAAATCACATCATTAGAGTCTTATAATAAAAATACTAATTGAATATTCCTACCGTGCGTCATATTCAGATTAGTCTTTTCAGGTTACGTGTGTTCAATCAGGTACAGATGTAGTTTCTCAACAAGATACAAGCTTCACTAAATTCATGCAGCAATTCTACCATATTTTAGTAATAAGGAAAAAAATGTTGGAAAACCATTTCCAATAAAGACCCCCTTAAAAAAATTCGTAATTTCTCAATTTCTACATAAAAATCAAACATCTGTAGTGGTGCACTTTTTAATTTGTGCTGTCTTAAAAATTCTTGATTTTGAATAAAATTATCAAAAAGTAATACCAAAATTCTTTAGTTACAACATGTTTCAGGCGTATTAACTAATATGGCGGAGTCGCCGGGAGAATTTTTTCAATTAATAATTGTGTCTTATCTAACAAATATTTTAAACAAAAGACATAGTAATAAGTCTCCAAGAGGGCTTTTAAAGAGTTGCTTTACTAAAACAGGGGCGTAACTCCGTGGGGGAGGATGCCATCCGCGGAATAATGTCATCCATTCTGGCCGGTTTGGCAAAAACCGTGAAAATCACAACTAAAGCCAAGGTAAGTGAAAAGAATGGTGGCGTTTTCTTCTCCACTACCAGCGGCGAGGTAATACCTTAAATTGGGCGGTCCGCTGCGGTCCCAAACCAGGAGTTATAGGGCCGTTAGCTTTCTATTTCCACTGGCAATTATTTCAATGTCACAGTCGTTGCCAAAATGGTTTTCCCGTCCCGGAGCTCGCTCTGGCCGGGTGGAAAAGAACTGGGGAGTTTTCGTCAGACTGGCCGGAAACGCTTCTTTTAAATGTAACGATTTGGTGATATTGCTTTTCATTTGTAAGAGATCAGGGGTAAACAAGTTGACAGGAGACTTCGAACTGATGAAACTGGAAGAAGTTTGCTTTTGCAATGGTGTTGGAAGTATTGGGAAGAGTTGTTCATTAGAGTTTTCTTCAAAATAATTTCAATGTTTCCGCAGGTTTGAATTATGTTTGACGAGTTATAACAACAGATTAAAATTATAAATTTAGTAGAGAAACTTGAGTTTAATGTTGCAAACCAGTGATTTAAAGTTCCTCTTTGGTTTTAATTTAGAACTTTTTTGTTTTAATATAGAAATTTTCAAGTTTTTATTTGTCTCATTTGGTCGATATGATCGAATTTATATCTGATTTTGCCACACAACTAAACATGGGGTAAATAAGAAAATGTGATCGTAACCAGGGCTGCGAGGTCGGTAAAAAAATTCTCGACTCCGACTCCAGATATTTTTCTTGGTCCGAATGATGTGTAATAAAAATCTTACATCTGTAAATAATCACACATTTGACGCAGAATAATACAACCGAGCATCATTAAATTTGCTATGAAAACAAGGAAGCACCACAAGGAAAAAATAAACAAATTTAATAAATTAAATTTCTATTCTATTAGTATTGTAGTATCTGATTATATTAAACATTGTGCATATCAAATTACTCACAACAAATGCTGAAACTATAAGCAAAACAGAACTTTCATAAGTGTGCAGTGAATTTGTTGGCAAACATATTTAAACTGACAATCAAATTGTAAATAAAAAACGGCCTATAAGATTTCAAAAAGTCCTATTGATCGGACCACAAATATAAAAGTTATGACCACATAATTATAAAATGTGATTTCTTTCTGTAATTTGTGTATTCCATATATCTCTGACATCATTAAGTATTTAACTGTTTTCTCCAGAGAACATACAAATCAGCACTACTTTGTCCATTTAACCGATTTTCTATCTCTAATATAACAAACTCACCCATAAGACATAGTGTACAATACAAAATAAAGTTCATTCTAATAAAAACAGAATTAAATGCAAAATACGGTTATAAAATTGTTGTGAGGATTAGAATATCTCCTACCAAATTCTCCTGCAAGGATACCCTTACATAATTTTGAATTATTTTCTAAGCTGAAAATAATCATAATTATGGCTGCACAGGTAATCTCGATAAATGATTGTTACAACATTGAACTACTAATCTCATTTAAAATCTTTTGTTTTGTTTATTGCCTTTTTCAAATTTCTGCCCCATAAGTGTGTTTTGTCATTTGATTATTTACATATGTATGTAGGTAGTTACTTTGTCAAAAACTAATAGAATGTTTAGTTTTATTTGTTTACTGTCTACTGAGACAACGTCCATCTCGCATGTTTTTCTTTTTCTACAATAATGGAACCTGGACCCGGAGTCGGAGTCGGTACATTTTTTCCGACTCCGACTCCGACTCCTCTGAAATTTGTCTGAACTCCGACTCCGACTCCACAGCCCTGATCGTAACACTAAAATTTGAACGCACAATATAGGCGTAAACTTTATATTCTAATACTTACATCTTCTCCTTGGTTTGATATACAAATACAGGTTAGTCGAAATTACCGGAACCCCTAAATAATTCTCCAACCGTAAAAAAATCAAATGTAGTTTAAAAGAATAGTTTTTAGTATTTTGAGTTTGGTAATCTTTTAGTTTTCAAATAGACCACCCTGCATATTTTTAATTCTAAGTTTAATTCCATGAGTTTTTGGAAGGAATAATTTTTTTATAAACTGGATCATTATTCAGTAACAAGCAATTAATCAAAATTAGTCAAAATTACCGGAACACTTAAATAATCCTTCAACCGGGAACAATTTATAAACAAAATCAAACAAAAGTTTTTTGGTTTCCGTCTAAATATATTTTTATTATACAGTGTGTTTATTTTATTATAGAAACTTGGTAACCGTTCATTTTTCTAATAGAACACAATGTATTTTTTAAATTGTTTTTTAATCCTAATAATTTTTTTAAATGAATATTTTTTTATAAACTGCATATTTTTTTCATTATAAGCAATTAATCAAAACTCTAATTTAACCAAACGGATACAAAAATAAAAAATTTGATGTGGCCAGGCACATGACTTTATCATACTATATATACAATTAATAGTTTAGGTGCATGAGATATTATTTGATCGAGATTGGCTATGTCTGCATTAAAATAAAACTAGTAGACCTAGACAGATAAATCGATTAAAGCTGCGTTCGGATATTGTACTCCGTTGACACCGGGTACACCGTCCAAATGACACGTGTTATTGGGTGTAGAAAGGTGCGTTCCGATTGGTGGCAATGGTAGGTAATGGCGGTGGTAGCAGACGAAATTATAGTGTTTCTCACATGTCGTGATGAAATTCTATAAGAAATACTATAATGGCGTCTACTACCACTGCCATTAGCACTAATGAAAGCGCACCTTAACGGTGTTCAATATCCGAACGCAGCTTGTATTGACAGTAGTATTGTCAAAGCATTAGCGTTTGACACTGTCTACCGTCATTATAATCACATCTGACATCTAATCTGACATATCCTGGCCACTAGTTTTAGTGCAGTACGACTGATCTCGATGAAATAGAATTTGCTCATGCAGCTAAACTATTGATTGTACTAAAAAATGTCATAGTCATAAATTATTCAGAATTTCCTCTAGTTTAATTTATTATTTAACTATTTCGACGAAATTCCAGAAATGGCGGCTCATTTGCAAAATCGTCCAAAAATGCTAAGAGTAAACCACCAGTTCCTTTGGACCCTTTCCAACAGAAAGCTTTTCAGCTCTAAGTTTGGTCATGAAACTTCTAAATATGAAGTTTCGTCCCGATACCTTTAGTAGTTTCTCCGGAATCGTCGCCACAAAAAACGGGTACACACACGCACATACACACCCACATCCACACACACAGACATTTTTTTGTACCTTGGCCAAAAATGTTCAGGGGACCCAAAAAGACATATTTCCGCTAAAATCTCAAAATTTTTTTTGGCACGATTACAATACTTTACATACTACGTATAATAAAGATAAAATTCAAGGAAAAATAACAAAAGTATTAAATAGAATTAAATAATAAACTGGAAATTAAAATAAATGTGTATGTAGGTATATGGGAAAATAGTCTTAATTTGAAGTTTAGTAGTTTTGATTAATATTGTTAACTTTTAATTTATAACTCAAAATGATGCATTTTGTGAAAAAAAAATTCATACAAAAAATCCTTATAATTAATCTTAGAATTAAAAAAATAAAAATATACAGGTGTTCTATTAGAAAAAGGAACGGTTATCAAACGTCCATAATAAAATGAACACTGAATAGTATATTAAAAATATACTTAACCGATAGCTTGTTTAAACCCAAATAAAAAGTTAATCTAGGTATACGTATAATTGTTTGCAAACTTACTTACGGTCAAAGTTAAAATACGCAGTACAATAACAACAACACAGGTCTCTTTTCACCTTAGACACTTTTAACGCACTTTTCCCTACAATATTCATGTATTTGATATAAAATGCTAACATGTGCTAGACATTTTATTAAAATTGCTTGTGTCGTTTCCCCTTCAATATATTTCAGCAAATAGCCTATTTCATATTACAGGATAAGGTGCGTAGTACCAAAACTGTGAAAGTTTACGGTGTCCCTGTGGTATTAGATTCGCAATGAAGTGCTTGTCAGATTATCCGGCAAAATTATGTGGATGGGGGGCAGCCAGTAGCCACTCATGGGACAACAGATAATGGAAACATGGTTCGGAGATAATAATAAAGTTGCGGGACCCTTTCTGTTCTACAACCCACAATGTGGATAAATTAATTTTGTTACCAGATTACGTCAAGGTTGTTGCCACTGTTAGGGACAACACAAGACGATTATTTACATAATTAATTTACACTTGTTTTTGTTGGTGTAATGTGCAATTAGCAACAATACCGCCTAATAATAAACTAATATTATATTAGTATATTATTTGACGAGCACATAACTAAGGATATAAATCGCGAGCATGAAGTTTATACGCGAGCCGTAGGCGAGCGTGTAAATCTGCGAGCGATGATAAGCGAAAAATTAAGGTTTTAGCATTTTCCATTTGTTTTTGTGTTTTTCACAAGTGACAAATTTTCACGAGAGTCCACCTAAAAGTACATTGTTTAATGTTTACTTCGGGGTACAACTGTTTAAATTGTTCTATGAAAACAGCAAACATAGAGAAAAGTTGTTTTTTTTTTTTTTAAATATAGCCAGTATAATAAATATATTAGTGATTGTAGGAGTTACACATTTTAAAGAAGTTTAACATACTTTGAATAAGCTTTTATTGAAAAATAACCAGTTTACTCTGCCTTTCTATATTCAATTATAATAGCTTATGTTATATAATTTAGTTATGTTTTTTTTAATTATAATTGGATAATTGTTTAAATAAAGTGTGTTTTTCACAAGTGACAAATTTTCACGAGAGTCCACCTAAAAGTAGGTACACTTTTTAATGTTTACTTATGGTACACCTGTTTAAATTGTTCTATGAAAACAGCAAACAAAGAAAAGTTATTTTTTCAATACAGAACAAAATTTTCGTAAACTGTTACATTGTGATCTCCTGCTCACATTTTGTCTTAATTTTGCGCACCTCACTACAAAGAAACCAACTTGTCAAAAAACCGATTAATTTCATTTTCGATTTTCTATGACTGAGATTTACAGGGGTTACACATTTCAAAGAAGTTTAACACACTTTGAATAAGCTTTTATTGAAAGATAACTAGTTTTGTCTGTCTTTTTATATTCAAGTATTAAGAGGCTGGTTCAGCCTAACTTCAGGACTGTTCTGGTGGGACCCTATTGGTCCAATTATTCAAACTGTTTAGTGCTCGTGTGGGTTTACTATTGAATAATGATAGCTTCTTATGAGATTACAACAATTTAAATTAACTCTTCTTGGTCGGACTTGCTCGATATTTATTATACCCATGCCCAATTTTAAACAATTGCTGCTCAAAATAGACGTACAATTGGATGTCGTGGTTTCAGGAATAACAAATCAATTATGTTTTTTTTTTGTGTCAAGTCCGCCGTAGTTTCACTTTACGTCAATGTAATATTTGTGAAAATTCCAATAAATAAAAAGAAATAAAGCCACACCTTTGAAAAATCGGCGTCGTATTTTCCCAATTTTTCCATCCATGTTCGAGGCTGGACAGTGTGGCCATCTACGATGTGGTCGAGAACTAGACGTCATTAGACGAATGCAGTAATGGGTCTATCTCTATCTACCATATACCACAAAAAAAGCTGTAACTCGCTAAAATTCACATTTATATTTACTGGGACAGATTTCGAGAGTTCTAACCTACAAATCAGATATAATCTGAAATTGCAGAAAACTTGGGAACACTGCACCAAGAAGTATTCTAATCGAAATTAGGAGACTACATAAAAATTCTACTATTATATCAGACATCAATCAGGTTTGTGCCTAAAGAAGTATACTATTATTTTATTAAAAACTCCATGTCAATTGTTAGGTTAGCTAGCAGAATATACATATAAACAGTGTTGTTTTATCCATTCTACTACCAGATAATTCAAGCTCCAAGTATGGTATGATGCAGAAGCTCATTACGGGTTTTGTAATTGTATTCAAATCGCATTCGAGGAATCAAAATCCTTACGTACTATTTTGTTGATCGAAAAGGATTTCTAGACAAGAGATGTGATTACTAATTTTCATAATTTCCATGAACTGACAATAAAATTATCGAGGTATGCTGAAGATTCCGATTTTTTATCAAATTTTTTGGTAATATTACTGGAAGACGTCTATAATATTATTATATGAGAAATGTATAATGGGACATAGTCGACTTGTCAATCACTGACCACAGATGTTTTTCTTCTCAAGTGCAAAGTGTATGGAGAATTACGTTTAAGACAACAAACCGCAGATAGTATTGGAATTAGCCCCAAAGAATCGAACTAATGTTGACCGCACGTCGGCGAAGTCTATCTTGTTCCAAAGTAGCTTTAGCGAAAACGCCTACATCACCACGCAAAGACCAATTCTCGACTGATTTTTTTAAACTTATCAAAAACAGCCAAGCCTCTGTCGATCAGCTGTTGGACCCCCCTCTTAATAGCTTAGACATTACAGCACTCAGCTAAAATCCGTTTCACTCTTTGCAAACATGTCTAGGAATATCAATCTTAACCATTTATCAACGATTTAGAGTTATCAGATTAGTATGCGGGGTTTTTCTACACTTTCTCAAAAACCGTCGGTATCCAATATGGGCATTTCTTTGTTTTACAGTTTACAGAATTATATGCACAAGTTAGTAGTATTAAGCACAAGAATATTACTTTTGTATGGAAACGATCAAAGTTCATTCTCGAATGGTATGTGAAATAATACAATGCCTATTGTATGCATTTTTATCTTTGTGTTAATGTGTCTCTTTTTACTTTTTAAAGTTCTTATTAAGTTAATTCAATTCTTTGTTGTTCTGCAATATATTTATCGTTTAAAATAAAAATGAAAGACGAGCTTACCAAAACACAAAAATGCGTGTCTATTTTTTGCTGTTGTTCATAATTCAATAAAACTATACTGGGTGATACAAAAAGGTAAGAGGGATATGTTTTGATCAAAATTTTATCTGAAAAAAAAAACAAAAGAGATTCCTTAGTACACTAAATACTCGTTATATATAATGGTCATAGTAGACTATTGTAGTCTCATAGTAGTACTTTTGTTTAGTCCTGCAAAGATTTAAACAGAGCCGGAAGATGGTACCAACTTTAGAAACTGGGAAATAATTGGGAAAGTAGGTTATGTGAAGAATAAAATCGAAATAAATAAAAATTAAATTGCTTAAAATTTGCATTTACGGTGATTTATTACATGCTTTTTACTGGTATTTTTTTTTAGATATTTAGCTTCAAACATATTTTATTGTTTTTAAATTAATAAACACATAGGAGCATGTATTTCGTATAGCATAAATATATTATAGCAATTTTTGAAATATTATGTATATATGAAATTACTTTACAAGTAATATTTTAAATAGACAATTGAAAATAATATTATTGAAAAACAATAAATTATATCAATAATTTAAAAATATATATACAGTGAGCGCGTAAAGTATGGAAACATGACAAAATCTCTGTAACGGTTTGTTATTTGAAAAAATCCTCGGACAGTTTGATTTTTAATTACTAAAATATATACCGGGTGGTCGTTTTAACTTGAGACTCCTAAATATCTCGAGAACAAAAGTGTCTTAAATAAACTTGTAGGACGCAAAGGGGGAAATGAGATGGCGATATCAGTATCATTGCAGATGGCACTGCAATCGGTAAAAATGAGGTTAACTCCATTTTTTGAAATGGGAATACCCAACTTTTTTATTCAATTATGATTTTACGCCAAATAAGAAGAATCTTTTGTCTGAAACATTTTTTCGTACGATGCATTTTTTCGTGCGTAAACAAACCCTATGCGCATGACGGGGCAACGCGCGAGATACCAAAACGTGTCCCCGTTATGCTACTTTTACATCTATGCAATTTTTACCTGCAATCTTAACCATGCGATTTTTCAAAATCGCATGCAATTTTATCACCGTTTGTCGACCGTTTACATCTGTGCAACTTTAATAAATTGCATGGCTTCAGCATCAGTGATTTTATTTTTTAACAACTGTAACTTCTTTGATTGGCACCAGTGCTACACACATCAACACACATAACCTCGTTGTTTAGTTATTTATACATAAACATAACCTTCTTAGCACCAAAACTATCTTTTATATGTATAAGAAACCTTGCTAGTATCGATTGTTGATGCATGTGTTGATATACATATGTGTTAAAATGCCTAACGTCGTCGATTTAGAGGAAATTGCTCTCCTTAGCATCATAATTGGAGCTGGGAGTTTGTTGTTAAGACAAAGAACGGAACGGCGTTGGTAGACTAAACCATGGCTTAGCGAAAAGATCGGGGAAATCATTATAAATTATTCATTATATTAAATAAAAATACACTTGCTAATACAATATTATTTTAATGCGTCTAGCCTTATATTTTTGTTTTTGTACTCTGGCAGAGAAGAACAGTAGAGTACTGGTTGGTTCTGATATAGTTCGATTAGATCTTCAGTAATTGATTTCGACCACACGCATTTATCAATATTTTCCTTCTTATCTTCTTGATTCTCCTTCGACATCTTAACAAACTCGTCGCAAACTAACCACGAACAAAAACAATTAGCGAAATATGTTATGTTTCGCTTGGGCCTACGCTACGCGTCTATCAGCAATGGCACCACTACTACATTTATGTTTGCTGGCTTTCCTAGAAAGTTACTAGAATCGCACGTAAAAATCGCACGGATTTAGAACTGATTCTTAACCCATGCGATTTTTTCATATAACCTATATATACAAAAATGGCATAGTGTAAAACGAAAAATCGCATGCGATTTGTCGCATGATTGAGATTGCAGGTTAAAATTGTACAGATGTAAAAGGGCTATTATGCACAATCCTTCCTACGTTGTACCATGAGTAGACATTACAGTCGTGGCTTGTATGCCAGACGGCGAGCGCATCCCATGCAGTGGCAGCGGTTGTAACTACCGCAGACGCCACAAACTTCCATCGTCAATAACTTTTGATAGCATCGTACGAAAAAAATGTTGAGACAAAAGATTGTTCTTATTTAGCGTAAAATCACAATTTGATAAAAAAGTTGGGTATTCCCATTAAAAAAATTAAGTTAACCTCATTTTCACCGATTGCAGAGCCATCTGCAATGAAACTGATATCGCCATCTCATTTCCTTCTTTGCGTCCTACAAGTTTATTTAAGCCACTTTTGTCGTACCATGCATATTTAAAACGACCTACCGGCATATATATTTTTTTTCATATTGTTATTGATTGATCTGTAATTGTCTTAAAGGTAATTTACAAAATGTATCGCCGTAAATAAGAAAATTGTCGAGAAAAAGACGCTGTAATTGCTTCAACAACTTTAGGGAACAAACTTTTGGAACTTCAGGTAAAAGTGGGATTAAGATTAAGTTTAAGGTTTACTATGACACCATTTTGAGGTTTCCAGGACAATGGAATAAAGAAACAGCTGGTATAAATTTGTAAAAATTACACAAAATAGCGCAAAGAAACCAAAACCAATAATGTATATTGAATATCTACAGCTTCTGATTATAATGGTATTAAAACAACAATATTAATACAAAAACTATAGTTAAGTTTAGAACAACTGGCCCTAAAACAACTAAACCCCAACAGCATAAATCAACAACATAAATAATTCATAAAAAAGAATCTTTACTCGAAACGGTGGCAGTCCCGATCTGTAACTTAGATGCTTCCCATATTACTTATCTGGATACCTTGGCCGTAATTTTTTACATCTTCCAAGGAAGCGGTAGTATCCGTCTTCGCATGTTTTTCTTCCTAAAGCAGTATATGCACAAGTCAGTAGTATGAGTAATGCAATGAGGACTTTTGTATGCATACGAAGAAAGTACATTGTCGACTGTCAAGTGAAATAATACAATAGGCTATTGTGTGTATTTTTATCTTTGTGTTTATGGTTCGTTATTTTTTATAGTTCATTATACTAATTTACAGTTAATAAAAAAAACTGAACTCCACAACAAAAACACTATCGAATGTTATACGACTTATTTTTCCTAACCAGTTTCAAAAGGTTTCAAAGGTGCGAATGCAAAAATCTGAAAGGGTTATAGCGATTAAAATTATAGCACACAACGAATCATTTTCAGTTTTTCATTGATTTCTTTGAGAGGTATGCCGTGATCGACGCTTTTTTAAAACGACATCATATACTTTTTATTTCCCATTTTGGTGGGATTTTAATCTCAATTCAACGGCATCAAGTTTTGAATGGCTTATTTCAGAAAAAAAATCGAGAAAAGCAGCCTTAACGTTTATTAGTGAGGATAAATAAAACAAAAATCTGATGTGGCCAAGCACATGACTTTATCACACTATACAGCAGTGTCAAACGCTGATGTGCTGACAATACTGTCAATAGAATCCAGTGAACTGTATATAACGGGTGATCTAAAATGATTGAGGACAGGTTGAATTTCCCGCCACAGTTTTAGTGTTACTAAGATGGTATGTGTGCATGATACATACCATTTCATTTACAAGCACTCGATATAACGGGTGATCTAAAATACGACGAGGACAGGTTGAATTTCCCGCTATAGTTTTGAACTTATTTAGTATTCGCGCATGATACAGGTTATGATCACTGTCAGATACCATAGTGAACCCGTCAGTAAGGGTTACGTTCCTGTGTGACGATATTTCATCTTTTTTCTCAATTAATTTGTTATTGGGTACTTGAAGAGTGTTTCTAAAAATAAAATAATAATTAATTAATTCAATTAGTAGTTTCAATTTAATAAACCTAATTATAATCAGAGAATCCCTTTACAAAAAGGAACACCTACGCCACTGGACCAAAATAACAGCTGTCATTTGCAACCATTGCTAACATCACAATTATTCAAATTGGCGGGAAATTCAACCTGTCCTCAATCATTTTAGATCACTGTGTACTATGTATAACTGGAAAGGACCCGTAATGGTCAATACGTGAGGCAAATGCATTTGGTATGCAACCCGCAGTGAAGAGGGCAAGCTATCTCTTTCTATCTCATACGGTAGTATGACCGTATGCGGTTTGAATTTAACTTTTTTATTAGGTAATATATTTTTCAATTTAATTGGAACAAATTAATTAACCCTTAACTCTTGCAGAGTCTTAAATACATGAGATAATAATCGCAGGTTTAATAAAAGTTATATTTTATTCAAATATTCCGCCTAATTAAAATTTACAGACTTTACCACAGTAATCATATAACTACTAGAACGCGTAGGAACCTACTGCGCATACGATTTTGTGGATTCACAGTGGACCCCCACCTAATGTAGCCGGTGCGAGAGAGACGCTTATCTTTGTTTACATATTGTGGGGAGCGCAAGAGAGAAAGAGTGTTGTTGTTTTGCTCTCAGTGGTGTTTTGGAAGAGCGGTGACTTATACAGTCCGATCTGAAAGTACGGTGTCCTAATTTACATGTGCATCAATGTACATCATGCGTTGCATTACTTGCTCCAATACGAATGAAAACAAACATAATCAAGTCAATCAACTAACATTTAATACGTTAGTACAATAATATAATGTTTGACTTCCTCACTTCCTTTTTATTTCTTTAATTTTGTTATGCCCCTACATGTGATACGCCCATGGCACGAACGCGCCGCTACTGAGTTGTAGCCGTAAACACAACAATGCACCAACATGGCTGCGCCCATACCTCATCCAGCCGCGCAGCCCTTTGCACATTCTAGGTTGTATTCAATTCTGTGGACTTTACAGACACTCAAATTTTCACTAATTAAATCGGGCTTTGTAATGCCATGTCAGTACGCTTGTCATGTCACATTAATGTCATCGTGAATTCTGACGTAAGAAATAAAAATGACTGACTGATAATTGAAACATCATTCGATAAATGCTAGGCAAGAATACGGCGAAGAATAAAATTGATGAAACCGGAACAAATTTGTAGGTTGACAAATACTGTCACAGTTTAGACGTCATAGATTAACAAATACTGTTAAAGTAAATGTTACACAACTAAAATTGTTGAGAATATAAGTGCCTAATTTCACTTTGCTGTCCCCGTTCTTTATGTTCGCGATGGTACTCTCAAATTATATATTAGTAGTTATTCCTTAATTTGAAACATTTGCAGTCCAATAACTAAATGCTCTTTGTATTACTGAATTAAGGAAACGCATTCTGATATTAAAAGTAGTCCACATGATGCTGATTATATTTATTCGATAATATTAATACTTTTTACATTTTAAAATTTGTATTTATTCGAAATATGTATACATTGAGCGCGTAAAGTAAGGAAACATGACACAATGTCTGAAACGGTTTGCTATTTGAGAAATTTCGTCGATTTTTAATTATCAAAATATACATATTTACATCAAATTTAATTTGCGACTTTCAATTGTTTTCGACTTATGACGTCATCGACACTTTCTAAATGGCAATCCCATATTTTTTGTACTGATATTGATAGATCTGTTAATTGTCGCAAAGATAATTCACAAAACTTACCGTTACATTAAAAAAATCGAGAAAGAGACAGTTAAAACTTAGGGTTATATTGATAACTTTTGTTTGTTTATGGTAAGCCAATAGGCGTTTTCAAAAGCTGCATATCTCGTCAGGTTATTGCGTTTTTTTACCTTTTTTATGAAGCCGTCCGCACCACAGTTAAAGAATCGCTGTAAATGCGTCAAAAACATTTGAGAACAAAATTTTTGGAATTCAGGTAAAAATACTAAAACTTAGGTTTACTATGAGACCGTTTTGAGGTTTCTAGGACAATGGGTTCAGCTAGAATAAAATAAAAAAGCGAAACAGTGACACATAGCCAGTTCACATACAGTTCACTGATAGAATCAAAATATGTGTCAAATCCTGACTACTAGTTTTAATAAAGTACGAGCGATCTCGATGAAATAGAATCTGGTCCTAATATTCTGTCGAAATAACACAAATGGAGGCTCATTTGCAAAATCGTTGAAAAATGCTCAGAGCAAACCTCCAGTTCCTTTGGACCCTTTTGAACAAATCTTCTTTCAGCTCTAAGTTTAGTCATGAAATTTATAAATATGAAGTTTCGTCCCGATACCTTTAGCAGTTTTTTCGGAATCGTCGCCACAAAGACGGGTACACTCACACACACACATACACACACAGAATATTACATTTTAGCGCAGTGCATTTGTAAGTAAAACAAATAAAAATCTCGCGCATTCTTTATTGTCACAGCTCTAGCAACAAATACAACAATACGCACGGAACGATCTAACTCGTAAGATACAAAATTGAATGAATAAATTACATAAAGAATTTAATATAACTTGGTATTCATTTCCTGACCTGCATTCCGAGTTTTGCATTCAGAGCAAAATCGTAAATACCGATACTCCATCTAGCTGCCAAATAAACAATTTCATTTAAACGCCCGACTCCTTACAGTGCTTCCAATTTATTCTTTTACGTACTGGTTATTTTGTTTCAAATTTTACCGTTTGGAGAGATCAAGCGTGCCCGGTTGAAGGGAGAGAGACAAACGGCGTCTGAACGAAAACAAAAGCTAATCGAGCGGATGCTCTTGTTCGTCCTGGCTACTAAATCATTGAGGATAATTAATTTTGCATAAAAAGAAAGCGGCTTGCCATAGAAAAGCTCTAAGCTGCTACAACGCTGGAAAACCAGAAAAAAGGTTGTTTAAAATTTAATTCAGTGTTGATAACATTGATTTTGTATTTCAAAGTTTACGTTTATTTATATATGTGTTAATTAAATATGTATAAGTTATATAAATGATACAGAACATTGAGTTAACTGAAATTTTAAGTTGGGTTTGCTGAAAGGATTTTTAGAGGCTGTAATAGAACTTTTAATTGTTCGTAGTTTTGTGATTAATTAATTTGCGGAAAGGGTGCATTCAGGGAAAAATGAGGTCAGGCTCTTGAATGAAATATGGAATTTTAATTGAAAACCGTGAATGGAAAACTATCGCTTTTAAGTGATGTTTCAAGAATTTCTCCGACCAAAGTTGCGTAGGTAATTTTTTGGATTACAATGAAAATGCACATTGCTCAAAAAAATAGGGGAACATTTTTTTCGAAACCTGTAACTTTTTAAATAATAGTTCTAGGCAAATCAAACTTGGTATACTTCAACAACATATCTTTAACTAAAGAAAATTACAAAAACAATGTTACAACTCTTATGCATCCACTGTTTGCCTGAATTCCACGTTCTTGTAAAAAGTTTCTGGTGATGCCGGCGGTATGTGGCTTTGCATTGTCCTGCATTAGGATGAAATTTTGACCGACGCCATATGCAGCAGGCACCACATGGTCCTTCAAGATGTTTTCGATGTAATTCATGGCATTTAGTCTACCAGGAACCACAACAAGATCAGTTCTTGTGTCTTTACTGATTCCAGCCCAAACCATCACAGATCCACGACCAAATCTATCCACTTCCTGTATAGTAGCGGCTATGTAGCGTTCACCAGGACTTCTATATACACTAACTCGACCGTCGCAACGAGTTAAACGAAATCTGGACTCGTCTCTAAACTGTATAGGCGTCCAGTGACGAACTTGCCAATCTCTGTGATCCAGAGCAAACCTCATCCGCGCTGCTTTGTGATGCTGCGTAAGGCATGGTGCGCGGACAGGTCTTCTCGGTTTCAAATTCGCTTCTTTTAATCTGTTTCTAACAGTGATCAGAAATTTCTATTCCATGTGCTCGTTTGAGGTCGTTTAGGAGGTCTCGTTCTGTGGCAGTACGCTGACGCAGAGAGGAAAGGACAAGAAATCGATCTTGATTTTGAGTAGTTTTTCGAATTCGACCTTGTCCAGCTCTTCTACCTTATTGGCTAGTCTCCCGAAACCGATTCCATAAACGCTGAATAACAGAAGGGGAAGCTCGAAGGTCCCTGCTAACATGACGAATAGAGTGGCTATGCTGAATAAGGGCGACAACACGAGCAACTTGCACTTCACTAAGAAGCCTCATTTTACTTTTAATGACGTTTCTAATCAACGGAAATTCACAACTGAATTAATTTTTTATCTTTAGTAGGCTTCAGGCTTTCATACGTGAATTGAAAGCATACTGAAATTTTTTCCATTTTGCTGTGCGTTTTTAATTTACATTTTTAAGTGTAACTTAGAAGTAACTAGGAGTTGTAGCATTGTTTTTGTAATTTTCTTTAGTGAAATATATGCACTTAAAGAATACCAAATTTGATTTGCCTAGAAGTATTAATTTTATATACATAATTTATTAATTATAGAGCGCTAAACAAAACTACATTTTCGCGGGAGTTATCAATAGTTCCCTCATTCCACACAAATCCGTGACACAACTGAACCTATGCTGTCATTCTGAGTAAAATTCTCCATAAAGAATTTATTTGTTGTTTTAATCACTTGAAAAACTACACTTCTTAAGGAAAATAAAAGATCCATATGAAAATGTTTACATTTTCTTAATTATTGTTTCAGTTTTATTATTGATATTTTTTACATCTGTGAAGAATCAATGCCATATATTGAAAAGGAGCTTTTATCAAAAAAATACTATAACTTTATCAAAATTTCGATTATTAAATATTTTGTTACAAATCTCAAGACAGAAGTCCAAGCGTTGTGCATCATCGGCGGCATCCAAAGTGTGTCTAAATCGTGGTTCAAATGGTTTCATTTTTTTTTTTTTGTTAATTCTGGACATATGCAATTTACTAATTTCAATTTGTAACGGTACTCTGCATTTATATATGTATGCTTTTTTACGTTTGACGTTTTACACAATGCCACCAATTTTACAAACCTAAAACTTAATAAAAACAGTGTTACAATTTGGTAATTTTAACACCGAATACAGTGTTACAATGTGTCAATTGTAACCGCAAACTATAAAAACTAAATTTACAAATACCTAAAATGAAAATAACCTATATGTACAGTCTTGGAATTAAGTAAGTTCTCGTATCAGTATTTTAGCAGTGTGTCGATGATACATCCATGTATGTACGAGTTTTTTGTTATTCTGGTCGACCGCTCGGTAAGTGCAAAAAATTGTCCGTTTACGCTGCATATTCGTATTTCGGAAATTTATTATTTGCGGAACCTTGTTCGAATGCTTTGTATTGGTTTATAATGATTTGTATGTTTCTATTTATTAGCTTAATGTGTAATTAATTAATGTAATTCCTACATTGCAATGTAATTGTGTTTTTATTAAATATAATGTTAATTTTATATTAATAATCATAAAAGTTTTCGATTACATGAAAAGAAAATCTATCTTTCAAGATATTGCATAAAACAACAATTTATACAAACTTATTGCACCTACTAGCTTTTTTTGCGTTAATAAATACAAAAATCGATTTCTTGTTGTCAATATTTTTACTGAAGGTTATTTCAGAACTAACATATGTATTAACGTATTTAACAATTATTCACAAAAAAGAAATAAATTAAAATGAAATTGCTTTAAATTTGTGTTTATGGTAATTTGTTACTTGTGATTTACAGATGTTTTTGAGTAATTTAGCTTCAACGATATTTTACAGTGTTTAACTTAATAAACAGAAAATGTATTTTTTATAACATGAATGTATCATGACAATTTTTTCATATTATTATTTTATATTTACTTTACAGCAATATGTTTCAAATATGTGACAACTGAAAATAATGACAATTATATATATATATATATATATATATATCCCTAATTTACAAAAATTCATAATAGCTTGTGGAAGAAAGCTCTAAATTTTCGACGAATTTTGATGGAATGTAAATATGTAATAATTATTATTTAAAAAATTAAATATACCAAAATATACGACCATCTAAAAGAACATTTAGACAACGTAAATACCAATATGTCTTGTTTTTTTTTCTATAACGTAGAAAGTAATAAGTTTCATATTGTCTTATTGGTTTTCTCTGTTCCTTCAGAAGTTGGAGCCGTTTAAAATGAGACATTATCAATTCAAACGGCTGTAAGTTTTTAATGAATTGAAAAAGTAATATAGGTACTTTCTGAAAAAAATATTTTGCGGAAGAAACGTGGTATATATTATTGCTATAATTTTATTATTTTGGTTGTCAAGCATGTATTAGATCTCATGAAAGAAATTGAAATATTAACTGCTGTAAAGTAAATACATATGTAATATTGCCATTGTCCTTCATACAAAATACATGCTCCGTCCTAAATATAAATTTAAATTAAATTTAGAGAATTTATTTACCTTTAGTGAATATATTTTAATATTACAATTCTGAAATAGTCTATATTCAGTGATAATCCTTGGCAACAAGTTGATTTGTGCATTTACTTACGTAATTAATATGTGTATTAAATGAAATAAATTTATATAATGTGTCGTGATATTACGCAATATCTTAAATAAGATTTTCGTGTCGTATTATCAAAAACTTTAATGTTTATAAATATTATTATATATAAATAATTCTATATTTAATTAAATCCATTACCTACTCGTAAACTTAACTGAGTGGTCATATTACATTTATTACATTGCAATGAAGGTATAACATTAAGGAAAAGATCGGACACACTCAAAATAAACTAAATCCCGTTACATTACATCCATAAAAAACCACCTCGTGACGTACAACTTTTTGCGAAGCGGTCGGGTCGAGGGAGACCTGTACACGAATATATAACCGACATACTATTTTCAAATCCTGCAATAGCGATACGAACATACTTAATTCCATGACTGTACCCCAAGCGATTCATATGCCAACATCCGCAAGATGGCGTATTTACCCGTGTGATCTTGATCCGCTTACCTAACATTATTGCGGTGCAGCGTCAAGTTTACCTCGGGGAGAGTAGATTATGACGGTAAACGTCATCAGTCGCCAGTGGTGCCAACCGACGCGGTACGTTATACTGTCGCCGGCAGTGATAATCTCGTGTTTGTCCAGAACGTACGCTAGATGGCAGACAGCGCATCGTTGTCGTGACTGGAATGCACCCTGGAATTTCGCTGACGACAAAAGCAGTCGTAAAATGCCAGGTAAAAATGTGCTAACGCGGACTGAGGGCTGGCAAAACATTCGACGGGTGATGTTGAGTTATCTTCGGTTGGTCTGAAATAACTGGCTGAAATTCCGCTCGTTGTTTCGTGCTTTACTATCAGGAGTACGAAAAGGGGTGGTTTATTGAGGTTGACGTTAAGCCAGGTGTTGTTTCCGGTGTGAATACTGTTGGAGAATTGGTAATAAATGATAGAAATTAGAAATTAATGGGCATAAAAGAGCTATTATAGTAAATCCATGTTGTTTTTTAATTCTGGTGGAGTTTTCGAGTAGGTAATGATATTTTGTATTTTGGGCTTTTCATTCTGTTGCTTTTTCGCCTCCTTTCTTCTATTAAAGTAGCTATTATAGTAAATCCATGTTGTTTTTTAATTCTGGTGGAGTTTTCGAGTAGGTAATGATATTTTGTATTTTGGGCTTTTCATTCTGTTGCTTTTTCGCCTCCTTTCTTATTTCTCTAGAATGATTTTCTTTTGTGCTTCCTTCTTTTTTATTAACAAATATTCTCTCCAAGCATTAGAGATAGTGTTACAGAAGAACAGTTTCTTTTTATTTTATTTGGGTCTTTCAGGCCCAAATAATGACTTTTTTTAATGGAGATGGCATGGGTTCAACTGTTATCTCCAAAGGTGGTGTATTAATGCCAAAATCGCTACTCTCTGCTGCTAGTGTTGCATCACTCTGTCTTATTTCATCATCTCCTATGATGCCTGTCGATATTTATGACGGAATTAGGGACTATTGATGATCGTAATTCCGACACCCTGTAATAATGAGGGATTATTGATGTCCGCAATTCCGACACTCGTGTCGGAATTTGGACAAAATGCGCACAATTAATTGAAATATAGCAAACGATGGAAAATATGTTATTTTCTTGTGTAAAAGCAGCAATAGAGCCATATGTATTACTTGTAACCATGTACACGATTCCGACACACATGTCTGAATTACAGCCATGCTATATTATGTACCTAATTCAGACACCCCTAAACTTGTAAATAATAGTGGCTAAAAGAGTAGTACGCCGTATTGTTATGAAAATTTGAACCATTTCTAGTCAGCCTAAATAGATATTATTAGAATTTTCTTAATGGCTATTATTTCAGCATTTCTGAAGACAGCGATGCTGTGGGGTACGCGGTTCGCGAGAAAAGCGCGAAAACCCGCTAAAATCTTAATTTTACTTTTTCTGGTGAAACCGTACGCGTCTATAAAAAAATATCCGAATTTTATTCGATCTGAATTTAGCATTTTGAGGAAAAAATCGAACTTTGCAACCGTTAGCGGTAGAGAGGTTTGCCGACCACCAAATAATAGCTCCTAACGAGTAGATCCAAAATATGTAGAGCCTCATTTTCCTAACAAAAACCATTCTAAAATTAGTAGGCTAATTTTACTTATTCTTGGTTTATTTAAAAAGATTAAAGTTGTGCACCACTATGTAGCCATTAGAGATAGACCTTTTTCCTGTGCTCAGTCGCAATCAGCGCACTAAGTTTAGTAAGATAGCAAAGGTTTCATGTCGATCCTGATTCCAATTTTCGCGAAAGGTGGAATATTAGGAAAGTATAGTTATAAAAACTCATTTTCTCTTTCGAATTTTTAAGCAAATAGTAACTTTCTTTTTATTTTTCATTAAGTAATTATGATTTGACACGTCTGCAGCTGCTAATTTAGGAATCAGTACGTCGCGTCGTGGACTTTCAAAAAACGTATCATTTGTTAGAATCAGTTTCAACAAATTTTATAGAAATCTTAAAAAAATATCACACAAAAAGTTTCCTCCAAATTTTTTTTTCACCCTTGAGTTGTAATTTCAGACGGGTCAAATCATAATTACTACCTAAAAATCCAATTAATTGCAATCCAGTTAAAGTGATGGTCCATGGTACAGTTTTCGACGCTAATTGCGCTGGTGTAATTGTTCTTTTTGTATTTGGAACGGTTCAAAGTAATGACGCCTCGAAGTATCAAAAACAGAAACTATCGCAACTTCACTATATTAGGTACTCTGAAAGCGAACTGTGTTCGATGTCGTCGTCAGATGTCGACGATTCAGATGGTACAAGATGGAAAATTGGTCGAGAAGTGCATTTCTGAACGTCGCGTTGCTCTGGGATACGCAGTTCGCGAGAAAACGGGAAATATCACATTTTGTGGACAAACTGTACAGTACACAGAAATTTTTGTTTAGCTCAAATAAATATTTGTTTAACGATAGGCAAAAATATATTTATTTGCTACAAAGAATGTTTATTTGAGTCAAAACAATATTACTTATCTCCAAACAAATGGTATTTGACTCAAATACATTTTCGCAAATAAATATATTTTTGTCACTATTCAAACACGCATTTATTTGAATTAGACAAAAATTTCTATCTAAGTACGCGTTACGAGCTCAACGTGGAATTCAGCGTTGAATTCATGAATTCTGAATTATTTATAGTCTAAATTTTTAAATTAAAAAAATTGTTTTTGTATATTATAATTTTTATTTTGGAGATTCCTTTCAGGTTTCAGGTATACGCATAAATAAGCATGACTACATTAGAATGGCTATATCTCTAAAAATGTTATAATGTTTTCGATCTGTATTTAGCGTTTTGGAGATATGTATTGCTGAAAACATGGGTGTACATTAGGGTGGTCCAAAAAACGGACTTTTCGCTAGAGGGCAACGATCCGCCCCAATCTCTTCCTTTACCAGAAAAAGAAATCCCCCCAAATTTGAGAAAAATCGGTTAACGTTAACACGTGCCTCCGAGCACCACAAATTTCCCATTTAAAATACATTGCAAAAATACATCTTTTTTTCCCTATTTTATTCACGTTTCGGATTTACAAAAACAAAAGTTGCTGGAGATTATCAGAAATTGTTCAGAACTCCCCAAGGAAGAAATCCACAACCACTATTTTTTTGTTCACCAACCCCCTCCCCATAGTACTGAAGTGATTATTATTCGATTATTGACATATTTTTTGGTCATTTAATAACTAATTTGGAATTGTTTAAATAATTAGCATTTGTTTAAAAAAAATATAGGTACGATGTTACGAACATATTTTTCCATTTTTGGACAAGCTATTAAATTACTGGCTTTTTTGTCATTTACTAACTAATTAACAATTATTGTTTAAACAAATACCATTTGTTAAAAGAAATATATATACAATGTTGCGGAAATTTTTTCTATTTTTTAAAGGAAATTATTATTAGGATATTTGCATTTTTTGGTCATTTGCTAACTAATTTGCAATTGTTTAAACAAATACCATTTGCTTACAAAAATATACAATGCTACGGACATATTTTTCTATAATATGATTTTTATATATAATTTTTCTATCTATAATAGTAATTAGTGTTGCAACCACATTACTTATTAATACTTATTAATAATTTTTGTCACGGAATACGTACTAACATTGAATATTATTGTTTAACCGAATTTATTTGTTCAAACAATTGCACATTAAGTAACACATTACAAAAGGCTTGCCAACAATGTAACAATATAATTTTTTCAATAGGAAAAACAAAAAAACATTGTACATTGTACAGGGTGGGCCAAATTCGTAGTTACTATAGGAGATCTCGGTAACTATAAGAGATATCGAAAAATGAGTAAGGTTGTTGTGTCGTCTTTTTTTGAGAGAAACTCAATGGTGAAAACCAAAATTAGCTATCGTCTTTTGTTTTAGAGTTATAACACAAAACCCGATTTTTCGCTATTTTGATACTTGTCGATATCTTTGTTGTTCGTTAAATCAGACGAATGATATTTGCACATTGTTCAGGCACTTTTTCGATTAGAATTCAGTGGAATTCACAGATTTTAAATATTTGAATAGTATTGAATTAGCTTTGAAGAAGCGAGCAACATGGCACGCGAAACGTCAGCATTAACAAATCTTGACACACGGCATAACCCGGAAGCAGTTTATTTTCTTCTATGTTTGCAACAAATGGAAAAATGAGTTCGTAAGATCGTGTATTTTTGTTTAAACAAATGATAATTGTTTAATAATTTTTTTAGTAATAGTAATTTCTGTAAAAAATAAAATAAAATGTAAATTTGGGTAAAATTTTGCCTCATTTTTAGGGTACTGCAGGAGAGGGTGGGGGAGGTGAAAAAAAATATTGGTTTTGGATTTGATCTTTGGGAAGTTCTGAAGTTCTGATAATCTCCCGCAACTTTTTTTTCTAAATCCGAACCGTGAAAAAAGGAAAAAAGATGCATTTTTCCAATGTATTTGAAATGGGAAATTTGTTCTGCTCGGTGACACGTGTTAACGTTAACCGATTTTTCTCAAATTGGGGGGATCGTTGCCCTCCAGCAAAAGAAAGATTTTGCAAGGTATAAATTTTGACCACCCTAGTGTACATGGTGTCCCAAGTTCGGAAAATGAGACAAAATTGAAAATTCTAGATTCTTTTTTAAAAGTTTTCCGAACATTTTGTCGCAGTAGACTATCTCGGATCCAGCAATTACGGTTTCAATATCATCAGATTAGCTCATTCTCGAGCTGATCCGTCTCGTCTCGTCGGATTTTCGCAATTTGACATATCGATCTATCGATTCGTATATAGCGCGAGCAACCGGCCAAAACTCCGGACTTGCGGTTTGCCGTTTGTCACTACTCTGCAGACAACGCCAGTCAACAGTTCCGGTTTTGTTTGGACCGTGCCAGTAGTGGTGGCGGTTCGTAGGGTTGAAAGTAGGAATGGGGTGGGTCGAGTTCGTCCGCTAACTAAGCCCGATCTGGAACGTATTTATCAAACTGATTGGGGCCCCCCAGAGCCGTGAGCCGGACTCCGAAGTCCGCGCGCACACACAAACTAATGAGTTCGCCAACGTACGGTTCTCGGACAATGATCGACTGCCGCCGTTCATTTACCCATTATTTTTTGTGCCGCCGGTCGGCCTGATTATCTCCGCTAGGGCAGGAAAAGGCTGCCGCTTCTGCTGCGATAGCCCCTGATCAAGATCGGATCGGTTTTTGTTACAGCTAAGGGTTTTGGTTTTTGCGTTTTTTTTTTATTTTAAAAGCAAACAATTAAATTTTATCGGGAATATTTAGTCATGTTGTGGCTTTGAATGTTTTAATTAGCCTAATTTGGAAATAGTAGGTGACTATGTACAGAGATAAGCGGGGTTTTGGGCTTTTGTCATTAAGGTGGAGGCGCCGGTAGAAAACATGCAAAACATGCTGCTGGGGGTCCAAAAAACGGACTTTTAGCTAGAGGGCAACGATCCCCCGAAATCTGTCACTTAAAAAAAAAAGTTCTCCCCAAATTTGAGAAAAGTCGGTTAACGTTAACACGTGCCACCAAATTTCCCATTTAAAATACATTGCAAAAACGCAGCTTTTTTTCCTTTGTTTTTCACGTTTCGGATTTAGGAAAAAAGTTGCGGGACATTATCAGAAATTGTTCAGAACTCCCCAAGGAGCAAATCCACAACCACTATTTTTTTGTTCACCACCCCCACGCTCCCCATAATACACTAAATATTGTTATGAAGTTATTTCTTCTTTAAAGTATTTTGAATGAGAATTACTGTCTTTACCAAAATACTTCGAATGAGCTTCTTTTGCATGAACGAATCCACGTTTTAATGGGCATTCGCGCGCGTGGTGTCCTACCTTCGAACACTTGAAACACGTAACTGCTTTTGTTTTCCGTGTGCTATCAACGGTACCAGAGTCATTGTTTTTAACATTGTTGTTTTCTTTATATTTAGTTATATAACGACGAATATAAGCAGCACCTGACTTTAAATATGGCAAAAGTTCGTTCAATTTCTTATATCTGCTTAAGGTCCTAAGAAATCTCTAAACCGGTTGTCATTCAGTCCATGTACTATCCATTCCTATGCTCTCTTGGACAGTCATCCTGCAACGGTTACATCTCGCCAACTTTTCACTTATAATTTTGAGCTTCCAACCTTACTTAGGTCGATTGCATTGCTTTCGACTTGAAATGTCTCAGTTAGTAGTGTCTTCCACTCATTCCACTTCCTCGACTCACTAGGTAGACTGTTTCTCCATGACTGCAACTCCGACTAACTTGGGCGCCTTAGGTGCCGATTTTCCGCCTAAAAGTGGATTCTACAGTGCTTAGGCTTTCGATTTCGTCCAATTTCCGGCCAGTTCTGGTTATTTATTAACTCGATTAGGCTAAACTTATGGAGTATCGTTTGGGACTGTCCTCGCCAGCGCGTCGTCATGCCAATCGATCGAGGTTGCTAGGCAACGGCCGCGCGCTTCCCGACGCGGTCACCAGACGGCGACACATCATGTCGCTGTTGAGGTTACTCTACGAAGCAATAGATGGCGCACCCGTAACCGCTCAGAACGTACGAGCATAATCACGTCGCGCGTGTAAGAGCATCCGGGCTTTTTGTCTCTCTCTTAACGCTTCGGCGATCTACCTAGGTCGACCAGCAGGCCTATTAGGCCTGCACATTCTCCTAGTCTACGTACTATCTTCGGATTTATTCCGCTTCTGAAGTTGTTATGAAGTTATTTCGATGGCTTAATGTCTTCAATAAAACTATTAATTTCTTGAGAACGCTTTATTTGGACGCTGAAGTATTGCGTGTTCGTACTGATCTATTGACATCTGTCTACCCGTATTCACAACCTACTGTACTATAACTATCATAACAATATGAGACAAAGTTTCCCCAAATTTACAATTTTACAATGTTACGTGTTTTATTATTGTTTTTGGCAGAAGATATTATTATTCGATTAATTGACATATTTTTTTTGTCATTTATTAACTAATTTGAAATTGTTTAAACAATTGGCATTTGTTTAAACAAAAATATACAATGTTACGAACATATTTTTCCATTTTTTTGCAGAAGTTATTAAATTACTGGGTGTTTGTCATTTATTAACTAATTAGCAATTGTTTAAACAAATACCATTTGTTTAAAGAAATATATATATACAATGTTGCGGACATATTTCCTATTTTTCAAAGGAAATTATTATTAGGATATTGGAATTTTTTGGTCATTTGCTAAGTAATTTTCAATTGTATAAACAAATACAATTTGTTTACAAAAATATACAATGTTACGGACATATTTTTCTTTTTTTATCAGAAATTATAATTAGATTGTTTGCATTGTTTGTCATTAATTAACTAGTTTGCAATTGTTTACAAATACCATTGCTTAAACAAAAATTGATAATGGTACTGACGTATCTTTTAGGCAAAAATTATTATTGTATTTCTTGTTTCTTTTTCTTGCCAAATTTGTTAAGTAATCTTCAATTATAACCTATGATAATAATTAGTGTTGCAACCACATTACTGGTTTGACCGATATCGTAAAACCTCCAAAATTACAACAAAGACCAGAAATCCTATCATAGTTTTTGCCAAGAAATACGTACTAACATTGGATATTATTGCCTAACCAAATTTATTTTTTCAAACAATTGCACATTAAGTAACAAACTACAAAAACATGCCAACAATGTAACAATAATATTTTCTACAAAAGGAAAAACAGAAAAATATTGTAAATTTTTGTTTAAAAAAATGGTACTTGTTTAAAGAATTGCAAATTCGTTAATAAATGACAAAAAAAATGCCAATAATTTAATAGTAGTTTCTGCAATAAATATAAACAATTTGTCCGTAACAATGTATATATTTGTTTATACAAATAGTATTTTTTTAAACAATTACAATTTAGTTAATGAATGTCAAAAACCTGCCAATAATCTAATAATAATTTTTGCAAAAAATATAGAAAATTATGTCCATTACAATGTATATATTTGTTTAAACAAATGGTATTTGTTTAAACAATTGCTAATTAGTTAATAAATGACAAAAGAAACAATAATTTATTTATAATTTTAATATATTTATAATTTTAGCAAAAAATTGAAAAATATGTTCGTAACTTCGTATTTTTTTGTTTAATCAAAAGGTAATTGTTGAAACAATTTTAAATTAGTTATAAAATAAATATATAAATAAATGATAAAAAAACATGTCAATAATCCAATAATGGTATTTTCTGTCACAAAATGTACTGCAGGAGAGGGTGGGGACGGTGTACAAAAAATAGTTGATGTGGATTTGATACTTGGGGAGTTCTGAACAATTTCTGATAATCTCCCGCAACTTCTTTGCTAAATCCGAAACGTAAAAAAAAGTAAAATTTTTAATGGAAAATTTTTGGGGGATTTTTTTTCCCGAAAAGGAAGAGTTTGGAGGGGGGGTCGTTGCCCTCCAGCAAAAAAAAAAGATTTTGCAATTTATAAATTTGCACACATGAATATGATAATCATCTCCACACCATTTCCAAACAATCCATCATACCACCAAACCACACCATCAAAACATCATCAAGCCCACTAACAATACAAAATTCAATCTCTCACAGGCTCCTAAAACCCCATAAGAACCGACAATAAAATTGATAAAGAGTCGCCCTAAAGCTGGGCATCTCTGGTTGAAAATTAAGCGATTACTCTACCTGTACAGTCAGTGGCGTTCGTCCATTTACAATTCGCATTGCCGGAAACTTCGACCCTATATTTTAGAAGTCATAAAAATTAATAAACCCCGAGAATTCCTCCAGCATTTGGGGCTGTCCTGGAGATTGGTAGATGGGGCTGTGGCCCCCCTGGTGTTATTCCAATTGGGTTTTCGCTGAATGTTTAACAGTGGCGTGCACGCGGAGCGTACAGGAGCGCGCAACACTCTCTCAATTGTCGAAGCAATTTCACTTGAATAATTGGTTTTAATATTCGATGTCGAAGAAGTTAGGGGCTTTCGAAAGGTTTTTGGGGGAGATTATAGATAGAAAATATCGTCGTAAATGTTTGTTTTGTTAATCTTGAATTGAATTTTCTAATTGAATATAGAATTTCAATTAGAAAATTCAATTCAAGATTGCACTATTGGCATAAATAACCATTATTTTTTTCTATTTTATCCGCAGTCGTTTTAGAGTAAGACTATTTCTAAGTAAAGAAACTGATCTCTCGTAGTTCACACTACTTAAATAAGGATTGTCAACATATCGTTCAAATTACAAATAAAACAGATAAAAGGACTTGGTTTGAAGTTATGTTTCATCTAAAAAAGCACTACCATTGACAAACAAAAAATAGTAACATTTGCCTAAAATTTACAGATGAACAATAGGTGTGATTGATACATCATAATTTAAACTGAAGAAAAGACTAAACTGATTCAATTCCGTGCATAAGAAAAGCAAAAGTAGGCAATGCCTTTCTCGTGTTCTCGTAAAAACAATAAAACACTAAGTTTCAAAATAGGAGCTGATATTTCTGACCAGAAATGTTGAAAACAATCAAAAACCTGCTGATTTTAATACACAACCCTTTCATTTCACATTAAATTGACTCGATATTAACAGAAACGCATAAAGTAACATAACATTGGATTGAAACGTTCAGTTATTGCAAATATGGTATGTTCTCAATCTTCACAATATAAGAATTAATTTTTTAACTCGCCAACTAAAGTACTATTTTATTTTTGTCCTGGAATTCATCAATTATTGAATAAAAATATGTAAGCTTTCTTTTCTGTTATCTGGAGCCTTATTCTACAATTATAGCGATTAGCGACATCGCTATACCGTTTCGATTCGACATGACGTCACGGGTATCGATATCGCTAAAATTCGATAAAAAAATACCTTACTGACAGTCCATTTGCTGTCAGATGTGACAGCAGTTCGATTCGTGGTCAGGAGCAGTCAGGAGGTTATGTTGTACGTTTGAGGCAGTGAAATGTATATACTACGTATTTTCTGGAAAGGACCCGTAATGGTCAATAAGTGAGGCAAATGCATTTGGTATGCAACTCGCAGTGATGTGGGCTAGCCATCTCTTTGTATTTCATTCAGTACTACGGCCGAGTTACACATTTTTATCTATAATATCCTTTTTCAATTAAATTGCAACAAATTAATCAAGTTTAACTTTTGCAGAGACTTCAATAAACTAGGTAATAATAGCAGATTTAATAAAAAGTATATTTTATTCATATATTCCGGCTAAATAAAATTTACTGTCTACATATAGGTACTCTCAAATTATATATTAGTAGCTCAATCCAATGACTAAATACTCTTTGTATTACTGAATTAAGGAAAGGCATTCTCATATAAAAAGTAGTCCACATGATGCTGATTATATTTATTGGATAATATTAATTATAAATAAAAAATTATTTTTCACATTTTAAAATTTTTATTTATTCGAAATGTTATTTAAAACTACATTAATTACTTACTTACGAATATAAAAGGCAATGTTCTTATCAACAATATTAACAATATAATTCGACGGCCTAGCTGCAATACCACGTATCATCTATAACACTTAGCAAAGCATCAAGTTTCAAAAATTTCTTGCTACATCTTTGTTTGATTTGATAATCAGTTTCTAAAAAATGTTGTCCACAATTCCTACTGGGTCTAGAAGGATACCACCTCTCTCTTCGGATAGCTATAATCCACCGTTTTAAAACTTCTTGACGTTTAGGCGGGAACCTATAACATAGTTTGCTGCTGAACCATTATTAGCTGTTTCGATATTCTACACCTTTGACACACTGGTTGTCACTGGGTTCACACAGTCCGTACACAATGAACGTAAAGTGACATTACGTACGCATAGCGATATCGAATCAACTTATCGACACCTCCGAAGCTGTCGTTAAATTTAGCGACATGTCGGAAAGTCGTGACGTCAGTCGATATCGATAAAAACGGTAGAATACGGCTATCGATGTCGCTAAGTATTCGATGTGTTGAGATAGTAAATTTAATAATGAAAATAATATAAATGTAGTTAGGGAAACGTAGTTTGTTTAGTTAATGACAAATATATTAATTCTGTATCATCTGTCACAAAATATATGTTCATAGTTAAAAGAAAACCTGCGCGTTAGTAATTTAAAAACACAACAGGTTATGGGCCCAGTTAAAAGTAAAAACCAGTAAAAAGCAGAAGGAAAAGGTGAAGAAATAAAAATGGCGTCGAGGGGCCTCACTTATGAAGAAACGTCGCAAATCGAAAAACTTAGGGATGCAGAATCCTTTCAACTATGGAATTTTGAAATAGGAATACTATTCAAGGCACACGGATTTTACGAAGTGGTGACAGAAGTAAAATTTGAAGACTTAGAAAAGGATAATGAAAAACTGGATTGGAAGAAAAAGGATGCAAGAGCACAGAGCGTGATAGTTGGTTCTATCGATAAAAAGGTGTTGATGCATATAATAACCTGTCAAAGCTCTGCAGAAATGTACAAAAAGTTATGCAACATTTATCAAAAGGATACGGAACAACAAAAATGTACGTTATTGCAGGAATTCTTTAATTTTACGTACGATAGAAGTAGTGACATCTCGCTTCACATAAGTAAATTAGAAAATTTAGCGTTCAGATTAAGAACATTGAAACAAACTATTAATGATGAGATGATTATTTCGAAAATTTTAAGCACATTACCTGATGCGTACAAGCATTTTCGTACAGCTTGGTTATTAACACCACTAAATGACCGTACCCTAACAAATTTAACATCCAGACTTGTAGCAGAAGAATCAATGACCATAAACAACATAACTGAGAAACCAGTCGCATTTAACACTAAAAATAAAGTGTGTTATAAATGCAAGAAAGAAGGGCATATTGAGAAGTTTTGCAGAATGAAATCAAGACCAAATCAAGATATAACATGCTACAAATGCAGTAAAATAGGACACATTGCTAGAAATTGCCCAGCAAACGAATTCAAAGAATGTAAAATATGCAAAAAAAATAATCACTCTGAGAAGGATTGTTATTTCAGAAACAAAGATGGAAACATTAAACAGGGAAAAAGGGTTGCATTTTTAACCAAAGATGAAAATACAACTGACAGACAAGAAGGTATCTTTGTAATTGACTCTGGTTCTTCTTCACATATGACAAACAGTGTAGAGTTATTCAAACATCTCGAAAAAACAAATACGGAGATTTGTGTTGCTAAGAAGAATCAATCGATGGAGTCAAAAGGACAGGGTTCAATCAAAGGAAATAACTGTATCTTAGAAAAAGTTTTATATGTGCCAGAATTACGTAAAAACTTAATATCAGTCAGCTCAATAACTGAAAAAGGAGGAACAGTAATATTTACCGACAATAGTGTGCTTATAACGAAGAACAATAAAATGGTTTTGGAAGGAAATAAAGAAGATAATGGGATCTATACAGTAAACATCATGAAACCGAATGAAGAAAGTTTGCTTACCGCAAAGGTGGAAACAAAACTTTTGGATTGGCACAAGAAAATGGGACATACACCAATTAAAAATTTAAAGCAAATGATTGATAAGGAAATGGTAACTGGTTTAGACATAAACAAGAAGGATTGCAGTGACGAAATTTTCTGTGAAATATGTCTAAAAGCCAAGCAAACAAGAATTCCATTTAACACCATAAGAACCAGAGCTACTAGACCGCTGGAAATAGTGCATACTGATGTAGCAGGACCCATAGAACCAATGACATGGGACAATAAAAGGTATTTCTTAACAATGCTTGATGATTATACCCATTATACCGTAGTTTACTTAATGAAAAATAAAAATGAAGCGTTAGAATGTATAAAAGATTATGTAGAAGAAATGGAATCATACACGGGACAACGAGTGTCAAAGTTAAGAAGCGACAATGGCAAAGAATATATTAATAATGAAACCAAGGTATTTTGTCGAAAAAAGGGAATTGTAATGGATAATACAGTAATACACACTCCCCAATTAAATGGCAAAGCAGAACGACTGAATCGTTCTTTAATGGATAAAACAAGAGCTTTGATTTTTGATTCAGGTCTACCGAAATATTTTTGGGGTGAAGCTGTCAGAACCGCAGCATATTTATTAAACCGAAGTCCATCAGAAACTGTACCTAAAACACCATTTGAAATGTGGAATAATAGGAAACCAGATTTAACCAGACTACAAATTTTTGGAAATGAAGCTTACGCAAAAAATCTAGGATACCTAAAAAAATTAGACGAGAGAAGTAAAAAATATATATTCGTTGGATATGCTCTGAATGGTTACAGACTCTGGGATGAAGAAAACCGTAAAATTCATATTTATAGAGATGTTGTATTTAAAAAACCAAAGAAACTTGAAGATCAAATAAACCTGGATGAAAGTAGTAAGAAAAATGGAGTAAGAATAGCGGAAAATATTGTTGAATTTGAAGAAGATGAAAACGAAAATGAAAATTTAGAAGATGAAGCCGAAGAACAGATGCAAGATATAAGAGAACAGGCTGTTGCACAAGAAGACAACATTGAAGAACAATGTCAACTTCGCAGAAGTAACAGAGTAAGAAGACAGCCGGAAAAATTTAAGGATTATGTTTATCAGACATATAAAGAAGTATTAGAGGGTAAAGATAAACAGAAATGGCAAAAAGCAATTGACGAGGAGAAAAATTCATTGCAAGAAAACAAGGACTGGGAGTTTGTAAATGAAGAATGTGTAGAAGGAAAGAAAATATTAAATAATAAATGGGTGCTCACAATTAAGGACGATCAGACATATAAGGTGAGACTTAAAATTGGAGCGCGTTAAGTTTGAAAAATTTAGAAAACTTATGGTTATGGATTTATAAATTTACAGGGGGATGTTGAGATAGTAAATTTAATAATGAAAATAATATAAATGTAGTTAGGGAAACGTAGTTTGTTTAGTTAATGACAAATATATTAATTCTGTATCATCTGTCACAAAATATATGTTCATAGTTAAAAGAAAACCTGCGCGTTAGTAATTTAAAAACACAACACGATGTGACGTATTGCGATATCGCTAAGTGCTGCAGAATAAGGCTCCTGGCATTTTATTAAATAATTTATTAAATAAGATTTATGTTTGTACGGAAAGTTTGGATGTAAAATTGCCACGATAACGTTTACAACAACGTCCAAATATGTCAGTTGTTTCGTCTACGGAACCCCAGATAAAATTATCATTAATGTTTGTCTTTATTTTATTAATTATACGTAAATGACATTTAAAAATAATAACATCTACGTAATGTAGATTCATCAGGAATGTGCCTATTCGTATACTTTGCCAAAAAATATTTAAAGCAGTATTTTGCCGTTCTGCAAGCCGCTGCCTTTTCTTTATCTAACGACTATTTTTGGTTCATTTACTAAAAAAAAACCCTAAAAGTTCAAGACCATTAGGCATAGCATCTAGTAGCTTCGTTGAATAATTAAACATAAAAACTTGATTGATTTTCAGGAAGAAATGATCAGATTTTTTCTATTTGAAACCGCCGCCATTTTGCGATTTTTTTTTTCAAAATTGTCTATGACAAGTATTAGTACACAGGGTGTACTAATACGTAATTTAACATTTTGTGAAAAATCGATTCTATCATAAACGTGTCATACATGCAGTTAAATATAAGCAGTTTAAATATAAGCTTGAGGAAAAATATATTTTCAGACAACAAAAATGGCTTCAGAGTATGCCGCTATGTAGAATACCATTTCGACTTTCTATTTATAGTAATAGCGAAAAGAAAACAGTTTTGACCCATAAACAATTTTTAGACATGAAAAATTGTCCCATTTAACCGACATTGTAGCTCTTACAGTTTCCGAGATGTCCATGTATATCATGTTCTGTGAGACACCCTGTATAGTATTTTGGATTAAATTATTATTGGTTTTATTTTTAGTTCGGATGAAAGAGAGTTGAGATATTTCTGATTCCAAAAATGATGTTTGAATTTTATTGTCTCTCCACTATTTTAAAATATTTTTAGTTGTAAATTTCAGGGAACATACTTTATTGTAGCGAGACCTGATGATTTGCTTGAAGCTCCAAAATCGATAGTCTTATAGACAGTTCTTTAAAGGCTGAAATAAAGGCTGCTTCTCCAAGTTCCAATTGTTTCACTAATCATACTTCATTGGTTGGGTTTATTTTTAAATAAAGAATTATTATTATTCTATTTACATGTATATTTTTTAATTTTGGGGGTTACTTCTTTGCAACTTTAAACTAAATTTGATCTAATTCGTAAAAATATTGTCTGCTAAAAAGTGATAAAAATAAGGCTCGTTAACTCTGAGGTACAAAATTTAGTGTTTGTGGTTAATATGCATAACCAAATCAGAAAAATCTCTATTTAACGCACAAAAATACAAAAATATCAAACGTTGTCCAAACCCGCTGGTAAAATTTAGGGCGTGTAAGTAATTCTGTAAGTTTTGCCACTCCTCTACGATGTATCTCAAATATTTGTCACTGAAGTTAAGGGTGGCAAGTTTCGGGCAAGATGTGTCCAGCAAAGGGTATTTGTCAACCATTACCGGTGACCACGGCTTAATTACAAAGTGCTATCCCTGTTTGCTCAAATTGTTTGTCCACTAAACAAGCACCTGTTTACTATTCATTCGACGCCTAAGGCTAATTGATACCGTGTTCCGACTTAAAATTAGCCGCAAATCAAGGAGACATTGCGAACGCACACGTGGCAATAATGTGTCAAATTAATTACCATTAGTTAGCCAGTTACGTATCTGAATCATATAGATTCTAGATTGGATAATTTGGGCATTTATTGGGGTGTTTTTTGATCCATTTGTTGTTTTGTGATTGTCATGAATATGATGTGGTAAAATGTTGTCATTGTGCGACTAATTTTGATCAACTTTCTTTCTCCCGGGAAATTTTAGCTAATAATGATTCTATATGACCCCCTCAACACATCCCCCAAGGCGTTTTTCTAGGTTAGCTCGACTAAGCGGATAAGAAAACATGGCAAAACTGTATACTATGGCAAAATAGTCCAGTCAAATCATTTCCGAGGGTGCCTGTTCCAGGAAAAAAATATAGATTTTTTTTCTCTCATTCTATATGTTTATTGGGGTGCTGAATCCGAATTTCAACTTCGCTACTTTTCACGGTTCATGTGGCTTCCCAACGAAAATCGCAAAAAAACTAAAAATTTTCGACCGTTTTCCTGTTTTTTGCGAGAAAGCGATAAAACTATGCACTTTTCTAGGTAGACCATTCCATACAAAAATAAAGTACATTAAATTTCCTATAAGAGTACTCCTGAAATGCATTTTTGGTTGAATGGTTTGGCCGCTAGAGCGCGCTGAAAGAAAGGATTTTTTTAATAAAACCGACACCATTCGATCCCGCTCTTCTTAAACTATAGGAATGTCAAAAAGTAAAAATCGAAGGATATCGAAGAGATATCGAAGGGATATCGAAGAGATATCGAAGGGATATCAAAGGGATATCTAAAGGATTTATTTATTATTTATTTATGACTTATTTATGATTTATTTATTATTTATTTATTATTCATTTAACTAATTGGGACCGAAAGTAATTCGGATTAGTAATATACATATATATATATATATATATATATATATATATATATATATATATATATATATATATATATATATAGGAGATTGTTTTAATAGGGTGAAGGTCGTGTTGCAAATAAAGGAGCTGCTGTTTAGTAAGCCTTTATAAATTATTTATATTATATTCTAATATTTCGCTAACAATTTTTAGCATCTTCATAAGAACTAAAACGAATATAAACCAACAGTTAGTATGAACTTATTCTAAAGATGTTATAATTAGGTACTCACAAAATGTGGCTGTTGTTTATAGATGTACTTGCAACAGTATTCGACATGAGGTGTTATTTACGTTACATTTATTTTAACGAAAACCGAAAATGTCCAGCACCATGGGCCATTTTTAACCAAACTAAAATTTATACCCTTTTTTTGACGTGGTCAGGTCAACACGAACGGATAGGTACCAACGTGTGTGCTTCTCTGTCACTAAAGAACACTAGGAAAAAATTCAAACGGCAAGCGGGACCAGTTTGTCATGAAATTATTTGAAATTTGATTTGGAAAGTGGTGGGTTAGGATTAATTAATTAAAGTATGGGGCAGTTCCAAACTTTCAAGTTTGGAACTACGTCGAAAAGTGCATAGTTTTATGACTTTTTGGCAATAAACTGCAGAAACGTAGAAAATTTTGAGTTATTTGCGATTTTCGTTGTGACATATATCCGTGGGAAGTAGCAAAGTCGAAATTCGGATTCAGTTCCCCAAAAAACATATAGACGGAGAGAAAAACAAAAGTTCTATATTTTTTCCTGGCCAAAACTGGACTAAAATTATGAATAAAATTGAAAATAGATTTGCAAATATTTCGCTTATTCGAGCTAACCAAGAAAAGCGCCTTGGTGGAAATGTTCAGGGGGTCATAAAGAATCATTATTAGCTAAAATTTCTCGGGAGGAAATTTTTTGTTGCAGTGTTATAAAGGCAAGTATAGAAATTTTGCCAGTGGTTTCATTTCTGAGAAATTACGGAAACTAAAAAATGCCCCTTTTCGTGAATATGATCTACACTTATTTTACTGATTTTTATCAGTTATGATGCTGAGGGAAATTTTTGAGTAGGTTTTTAAAACCTACTAACCAAATACGACATCTTAATAGAAAAATACTATAAATAAAAGCTTTTGTCTAGTAAATTGTAACTGCGATGTAAATTGTTTATTCGTCTTTTTATAATACTCGATCTTAGTAGTATTGCTGTATGCACTATCGTGGCCAGATATTATGTCCCTCCTTTGACGTCGATTTTCTCGCAAACCTAGGGGCGAAAAAATTTGAAAAAAGTCTGATGCTGTCCTTGATTAATACTCTACCACTCACAAAAATTAGAAAGCTGTATATGTTGGCGTTTTCCCGATATTTCCAAATTAAGACAAATTGGCGCTGTTTTTGGCCCGTAAATTTCATTCGTTTAACTTTAGCAATTAATTACTCCGGAAATAATCAATAGATTTCAACGAATTAAAAAGTAAAATCACCCGCGGAATGTTAGCTTTCAATGTGCATCTTTGTAAAATGATTGGGTTAGTGGTTGACCCACAAAAAGCTATATTATGCAATGCCAGCAATTCCGTTATTAGAAGAGCTAGAATAATGAACTATGGACTATATGCTACCCAATAATTCATAGGTTTAAAGTTTATTACATAATCATTGTTTATCTTGCATTTTCCATACAAAAGATAGTGCTGAAACGCCGCCTGATCTCCGACGCTCTACGGTCTTTGGCGTGATGCGGGGAAGGGTGTCGTTAGCGGTGCTATCGACAGTGAGAGAACGGCGGACAGCTGATTACTAATACACAAAAAGAACGATAACATGTCAAGGTAGTAATTTTAACTTACAGAATTAAATTCTTAATTTTTTAATTCAGAATTTTGATTAGGTATAATATGTATACCCGCTACGAGCGAAATTAGGGTATTTCTCTTGGCGAGAAAATCGACGTCAAAGGAGGGGACATAATATATGGCCACGATAGTACATAAAACAGCAAAAAAGAAGACAAAAAAACTCTAAGTTTGTAAAGAACTCCGACGTTGAAGATCATCTTTGCTTTGAGTTCACTTCAAGTATGTCTACGCTACAACGAACAAACAAATCTCTCTCAATTTAAAACCAAGACGAAGAAGTTAAGGTGATTTTGCGAGTCTGAAGGCCGAACCTGTACGTTGTAAATTCATAGCGGCGGCTCTGGCTCGGTCGATACTTATCGCCGTCCTGGTATATAGTGTCGGCAAAACATTAACGCTTAGTTTACAGTTTGCCGGTCCGTTGCGCCGCGCGTGGCCGTCCGCGGTACTAAATTGGCCGTCACATCAGTGCAACTGTAAATAACTCCTCTGGCAGCTTATATTTCGCCAGTTTATAAACACCGATACACCCCCCCGCGATCCCCTCTAGCGGTAGATATCCTAACTTACGAAAACGGAAACACGGAATTGCAACGCTTTCGTTAAGATTGCAGCGATTTTTCTCAGAGGAAATATGAACGTTTTAGCTGGGGATAAAGTTAGATTGATAGAGTTTACTTGGGAATACATTGTGACCAATCTTTAAATAACAAATGTTTGTAATCGAGAGCTGGGAGGAAGAATTTAAACGGTTAATTTAGATCTATATTAAAAGTTTACCGGCGAATCCACCAAAATTGAAATTTGTTTTTCTACACTATACAGGTTGTCCCAAAACTCAACGGCATGCCTTGGCGGGGTGATAGGCAAGCTCATGACTGACCAGCATATATAAATATGATCTTAGGAAAAAGGCGTAAATAGTTTTCGAGGTTTTGACACAGTTTTTAAAATGGTATAACACATGGTGTTTTATTGTAGAAAAAAGGATATTGCTATTACGATTATTATATTGGTGATTATGATTATTTTGCGATTAGCTACACTAAATGACAATTTTTTAAAATAATTTGCCAAAAATAACTTTTAAAATAAATCATGAATTGGAGAAAATTTTTGAGTTCCAAATGTGTTGCAGTATTAGATTTATTTTATACGGTGGTCAATAGCAGCGCTGTTTACGGTTGCGTACCAAACAAATAGATTCTTAGCATATGGAATTTTGTTGTTATAGCACTCACAAAAACTGATCTAAACTGGCGATTTTGACATAATTCTTGTATCGAATAAGTGTCAATATTTCGAAAACTAACATTTCTTTACTAAGTTCATATTTAGATATTCTGGTTAGTCATGAGTTGGTCTATAAGCTCTCCACGGTATGATGTCGACTTTTGGGACTCCCCGTATACTTACTTTCTTGTATTGATACAATTGATGCTTATTTTTAGGTACTATGGACTACAAATATCCAAATATTGTGATTGTATTCCAACACAACATTATAAATTTCGATTTTTGTGAATTATTGAGGTGTATAGGCTACCTTTCAACCGTGACTAACTGCTATCCTATCATAGCATTAAAATTAAAATTATACATGATAACCTACTTTTATCCCGAATTTTTTAAATGTAGATGTCATTCTAAGTAAATGGTTTCGTTTGCAGAGTAAAAATATCTAAAGCAATTACGATGTATCAAGCAGTGTATCAAGCCCGTGGTACATTTTGATGGTAGAGCCACAGAGCATGAAAAATATGCCTTGGTTTTTAAATAAAGAAAACAAAATTTCAAACAGTTTTTATTAAAGTAATACATATGTAGTTACTAGTTAGATAGTAAGTATAAAAAATTAACTGAAAATAAACTCAAAGTTATATTTTGCGATATATAAAGTCCATTCGACGTTCTTTTTTACTTGCAAATAACTCAATCACACGCTTATTGAAATCTTTGATCTTTACGAGTCAACGCATTAGAGCTTGAAGATGTTGCCACAGTCTGCTTTTTCACAATGATCAAATAATAATAGACTTTAAATCAGGTAAAGGCCTACCTAACTGTTTAATTTGCACTTTTTCCTCAATAGTGCATGTTAGAAAAGACTTATTCTGTAATGAACTAATTTGATTCATTGTGTATGGCGCAGAGCGGAACTTTTTGTGTTAGATTTAGACGATATGAGGCGCGAAATACGAGTAACACATGCACGCCGCACTCGATTGAGCAAGCTAGAGTTTGGCTCCAAATACGCATACAAAAGGCGACGTCGCTATACCCCCACCCACCCGCGCACCGCCCCGCGGTAGCCCTAACTCTATCGATCTGCCGGGCCAGAAATAAGTTGGCCCGGTTAGCGGTATGGTACTACGGTTAACCGCGTTGTGTTGGGGAGAGAAATGCGTTGCGATGTTTCACTACTCATCCAACTTACGCAGGCATTGTTTAACATTTAAAATGAAAAAAGAAAAAGGTTTTTTTTAGAATTAATTAAAACTTCTTGCTGAGGTTGAAACTAAAGGTAGTGCCATGGCTCCTTGGCTCTATATAACGAGCCGCCCCTGGTATCAAGTATCAACAACATGTCTGTAAAGAAACGCAGTTTAATTGTATTAAAAATACGTTTCCTGTAAAATTTAAAAAATATCTTGTTAAATTATTGTAATAATACTGTAGCTTCACATAATTTCATGTTGCAGTAGGAAAAAAAATCGCAATTTACTGCATAGTCTCATCTTTTCAGCATTTTGCAGTAATTTATTATTTTTATTAAATATAATTTTCATTAATTTTACAGTATTACCATTAATTTTTCAGAATTCTTGCTGTAGATTATTATATTAATTATTTGTAACTTTACAGACATTATTTTTCCAGCCCAAAAGGCCGGTCGAAATATAAACAAAAGCAAGAAAAAAGAAAAAAAATGCTTAGAAAAATGCGATGAAGGAAAAGCATAAGCATTGCCCTTTACAGTAATAAAATGGTAATAAATTTAGCAATTATTGTTAAAACATTACCAATACTAAATGAATACACAATTATGAAGCTTAATTACCTTTATTCTAAGTAATAAGTTTAATATGGATTTAATAAGATCTATTTAATCGATTTAATAAGCTATTTAAAATATGCTTTTGTTAATATTTCAAACAACAGTATTTTTTTAGACATTTTAGACATTTATATGAAACATTATACTCGGACCGATTACGTTATTATAATGCCTGAATTATACTATGAAAGTTTTACAATCTTCTTTGTTAAGTTCTTGTCAAAGTTTTGCGAAGTATCAACGATATGACAGCTGACGCTAACCTAACCTGTCTAACTTTTATGCAAATATCATTTACATGTCATTTACCTAGTAGTTGAGTAGAAATTACCTATTGACATTTATTATTATTTATTAATAATTAGTCGGGCAAACTAAAAACTAAAGTCAGAGTAGTGCAAGTTAGTCGTTAAAATTGAGAACCACATTTGACATTTAGCGAAACTTTTCCTGTTTCCTCGTTTAATTTCTTTGAAAACAAAGTATTGTGTTTAATTTAAATATTGTCATTAGCCATAACAAGTTCTGCCTAGAATTTTAAATCACTCTGTATACCATGGTACCATTTTGTGGCCTCCACTGTCCCCTGGTTTAAATCCTTTGAATTTCTATTATTTTGTTACTTTCTATTGTTTTGCTACTAAGGTAGTAGTTCATCCCAGCCAGTATAGGCATCGGTTTACGGGACATTCTGTATACATCCTCATTATTCATATTACATACATTTAAAACTTGATCCAATCAATTCCAATAGTTAAAACATGAAAATACCATCACCCGGTAACACAATAATACAGCGAAATTCAATATCGGGCTACCAAAAAGTGCATATTAATTGCACCAATTAAACAAAACGAACGTTCAATTATCACCTAATTATAGCGCCCTGTAAAATATTTGCGAATATTCGTGCAATTCGGGCGCACATATTCCACGAGCTGAATTTAAAACAAAACAAAATTGCACACAATGCGATTATTGTCGACCTACAGTAAATAATGCAGAGGCGTTCGATTTGATTGGTTTTTCGATTAATTCGAAATTCTAAAAGCCAATTGTTTGCCGAAAATTGTGAGAACGAATAATATGTTTGAAATGGTGACATTCGCAGTTATATATATATATATATATATATATATATATATATATATATGTATTTAAAATCACAATTTAATTTAAATTAGTGTTAATTTGTTATTATTTTTTTCGAGGAAAGGAATAAATGAACTGCTTTGGCCAGCACAGGACAATTTGAGGTTGAGGATTGTTAAAATAAGCAGTAAATATTGGATTCTGTAAGGTAATTTTGTTTATAGTGTTAACAAAATGACATCGTTGAATTTTTAATGATGATTGTGTACGGAGATAAAAAGCTCGAATAAAAGCTCATAAAGAAGTATGTCAAGTTTTCAGAAAAAAGTTCCTGATCGCAAATAAGCCAATCCACAATAAGAAGAATAGAAAATAACTTTCTAGAATCTAGAACACGGTACTGTAAAGAATCTTCCAAAAACTGGCCGCCAAAACATAGAATTAACCGATAGATATCTTAACAGCTAGATTCTTACTGGAAACTTTATAAAAATACATAATTTCATCCCTATGAGGTTCGCTCTCAATATGTGTAATTGTCGATATTGTCAATATCCACAGAAGTTTAATGTATGGGCAGAAAGTATGGATAGCTGTTGGCAATAAGAAAATGAAAAATTGAAGTAAATAATGACCTAAGAGCAAAAAAAAACAAAAAAATGTTTTATTTTATTTAAGTGATCTGGGCACTACTGGCTTTAACATAAATAACTGGCTACGCAATAATAAGTGTCTACAAAATCGACTGTTCAAACGCGGGGCCATTCCTTTATCTGACAAAAGATTTTTGATGGAGTAGAAAAGGTGTGGAATATCTTACATTACAAGAGCTGTAACTAGGATATTACGTACGAGTGGAAAGTTAACATACGAGCCGCGAAGCGGCCAGTTTTGTAATTTTTCACGCGCACGTTATATGCGTTACAGCTCGAGTATTGTACATAATTTTACCTGCGACCGACTATTACAGATCCAATCACTTACTTTAAATAAAGGAGAAATATTGCGACAGAAGTAGATGTATTAGGTTAGGTTGGTATATTTGACAGTTCAACAAAAATGTATTTTTTCTACTTTGCATTCACAATGCACACATTGTAACACTGTTTTCGGTGTTACAATTAACACATTGTAATACCGAAAACAGTAACATTTTTGTCTGATTGGTACACAGTGATATCAAATGCCATATGTCAAACGTACAATACATAACCCAACATAACCACACACTGCATCTTCTTAATCGCTTGTAATCACATAAACTGCGAAATATCAATATTCTATACATATTTAAACATGGGTGTAGCCTGCTATAGTATGGCCAAAGGATTGGGGCTTTCTTAGTTTTGCTGTGTTCATCAAAATACGCCAGCATGACGTTTACGGTGATGTTTTACGACTCTAGTAAGTGATCGTTATCATTCTTTTCAACTAAACATCAAATCCCCTTTTCAGATATAATTCAAGGACCACATTTACTTTAATAAGGTATTATGCGAAGATCAAACCTACATCGTAGATACGAACGATTTTAATTACTGCTGCGAGATTGTATATGCGCAATAAATGGTTTATCAGCATACACGTACGAAGCTATAGTACATTTAAAGTGTAGAGGATTTCTTAGTTTATGTAACATATAAGTTTTCGGTAATATTTTGGACGCTTGGATGCTCGGTTCAATTCATATTCACGTTTTTGTCCGTCGCTTTTGACTGCGTCTTAGTTCTGGTTGTGTGCAACGTATTTGTATTACCTCCATCACATGTAATTTTACTAAGTTAATTTATTCTAATAAACTACTTTGCCGAAATTAGAATTGGGTTTCAATTATAAGTGCTTGTAAATATATACGCCGCAACGGCTACGTAGCGGAATTAGGTAGACACCGCTATTAATCGTTAAGCGTTATAACAATTCTTTAGTAAGTTCTTGTTCTTCGAAGTAACTAATCAGTCACCGCCAAACACTTCTATTCTGATTATTATACTTATGAAACCACTATTTTAAAATTGTTAACTTTTTAGGTTAAGTTTCATGTATTTATCACAGTAGGGTTAAAAGTGTTGCCCCAAGCTCCATTATGATCATCGTTGCGACCTCGCTGAATATTTATTCAAACTTGTAGGCTAAAGTAGAGTAAAATTATTCACAATTAGATTTTGTCACGATTTTATCTCATGGATAGCATCCTTAACTAAGTTGACAGTTACTACAGTGCTACCACGTGGTACCCGCAAAATACCCTAGATTCTAATTTAGCGCGATATAGTAACCACAATTTCTAAATTTATATAAAATTAATGACGCAAAGTAGAAAATATAGTATATTACACTCGTTTTATAAGACGTATTGGTGCACTCGTTCCATTTGGGCACTCCTCGCTACGCTCGTCGTGCCCAAAACAACTCGTGCGCCAATTTGACGTCTTATAAAACTTGTATAATAATACACTATTATGTATTGCTAGTTATTCGCGCGACATCTATTTCAACTGTGTGGAACTGCATTTGAACTGTTGTGACAAGAAGGAAATTATAAACAAATTAGAAAATATGGATCTACATTTGTTTGTGCTGATATTATGTCGTGCGTTAAAAACACTAGAGCACAACAAAAGCACATGTTTGTTATAAAGAAGCTCCTATACGCAGTGCCAACGTCTCGCCAACGTTGGTGATGTGACACGCTGCGCGTAGTGCGCGCATTCACTTCGCCAACATGTTGGTATTGGGCGCAAGGTATTTCTGTGTATCGTAGAAGGCTCGTAGCATCCCGTAGAGAATTAAAAATGAACAGTGAAGACGATATCATTGCATTAAACATGTTTTTCAGTCATTATTTATACAGTACGTTCGACAATATTAAATACATTAAGGAATATAAATAGACAGCAATACAGGAAACAAAATTATTTATTGGGTAACATATGATAAATCACGATAGTGTGGAGATCAAGAATTTTTTTATTTTTCAAAATAAAAAAAAATTAAAATTATTTAGTTTCTATATTTGCCACGTGACATTAAAAAAATCTCCCTTTTTATTTTCTTTATGTTTCAAGCAACAAATGCGGAATAAGATGGGATAAGATCTGATACACTGAGTGGTCTATATTTTTATGCAGGACCCTGTTAATTTGTGTCGTTTCTTTATATAAATATTTAATTTCAGTCAAATCGATGAATTCATAATTTTGATTTAAAATATAATTTATATAATAAAACTGAAATTATTTATAATAAGATACAAAGAAAAATTGAGAACCCTTACATACACGGAGTTTTAATTTTATATATTAAAACTCCGTGTATGTATATTATGTAGGTATATTTATTATTAACCCAATATTTTTAGTAACAGATATACTTTTTGATATTTTTCTGATAATCAAAATAAAGAAAAGCATCCAGTATAGTTTTTAAACTTTGTTGAATACATTAAATACATCAGATTATTTAAATTTGCCGCTTAAAACTAATCTATAAATTGTTAATTAATAAATAGTTAATTGTTGTTAATTATATAAATGCAACTTTGTTTGATTGTAGTCAAGATTGTAGGGAAGAGAGTTGACCGCAGTTCTTGGACCCCTATACCGTATGACTCCCCATCGTGTGTAGATTCATATCCCGCTTCCCTCCAACCCCCTCCCTCACCTTTCCCACCCCACCCTAGCGAGTAAGGTTGACCGCAATCACAGAACCTAAATACCGTATGCCTCCCCATTGTGTGCGAATTAACTTTTAAAATTTTTTTTCATGCTTTTACATTTGGGCAATCAGGCATTTGGGCAAATAATAAATCATCATTGTCCTTAAAGTACGTACAAACATAAATAATGCAGTATAGATGATAAAACATAGATAGATAACTAAACTTTTCATCGGTAGTACGTGCAATGCTGAAACAGAATGAAATAAAGCGGACAAGGTCGACATATTGACGATGTGCATTGGCACAGTTGGGTCTCGCTACGCGAAGCACTCCGATGGCCAATGATGGCCCCCGTTGGCACTGCGTGTGGGAGCACCTTAAGCGATATACGAGTGAATCAGTCAGTGACGTAAAGGACATTTATACATACGGTCGTAGGTAAAAATATAAAACTGTTCTATCTCTTTGGCAGTGAAGTTATCCGGTATATATATATATAGTTTTTGGATTTCTTCGAGTTTCCCCTTCTGTTATTCAGCGTTTATGGAATCGGTTTCGGGAGACTGGCCAAAATGTTAGAAGAGCTGGACAAGGTCGAAATCGAAAAACTACTCAAAATCAAGACCGATTTCTTGTCCTTTCCTCTCTACGTCAGTGTACTGCCACAGCACGAGATCTCCTAAACGACCTAAGACAAGCACATGGAATAGAAATTTCTGATCAAATTGTTAGGAACAGATTAGAAGAAGCGAATTTGGAACCAAGAAGATGATTTGGCTAGAACTATTATTTAGAAAGTTACAGATTCGAAGAAAGTGTTCCCCTATTTTTTTTGAGTAGTGTACTTAAAATTATTAAAAATTTGGAATATTTCGTCATTCTTTCTGGCAGAGGTTCATAAAATAAATATTCCTATGTAATTTCGTCTCCTACCTCGAATCGGATAAAAATTGGTAATTGGTCAAAAGTTTATCAAATTTCACATTCTGTTAGCAAAACTGTCATCTTTTACTATATTCTATAGATATAAATGTTACGGTATTTTGCACCTTCCACCAATTCTTGAATTTGTTTTTTGTTTTCCTATCATTAGAAGAACTAGTAATAGAACTAATATTTGTTTAAATATGCACAAAAAAATAGTAAAGTTTTTCTATTCAACATCTAGCCTGCCAGACATTATATTCTAAATAGCTCGGAATAATGGTTTTGGCACTTAGCTCGTTATTTACTTCAACTTTTCAAATGTTTACGTCATAACTTACTGCACTGTAAAAGTTGCACAGTTTTAAAAAAAAACTTCTCTTCACAATCTTGTGTACGCTCCATCGCCGAATTCAAACAAAACGTCATAATCATAAAACAACCTCCTCTAAAGGCTCGTTCTACCGAAAAATCAAATTTATGACCGTAGCGATATTTATAACTCAATTAAGAATTAAATCCCCTAATGAACCCCTGTGGATTTTTAATTACACTGAAATTGGGGATACCCACCCTCTCCCCACCTCCTTTCACAGCAAAACGCTCTCAAATATTTCAGTTAATTAATCAAAACGTCCAATATTTTGCCTCACGAGCGACGGCCGACGAAAGAAATTACAGTCAGATCTGCTGTAAATTTTCAGTTATTCCCTTCTGCGAATTCGTCGTTATTCAGGACAGCATTAACAGTGGCACACAAAAGGGACGTTAAGTTGAATTTCGAGTTAAGTTTAAGCTGGTGAAGTATTGATTCTAAAAATAAAGCAAGAAAATCTTGGGGTTCTATTGTGTTGTGTAGAGGATTTTGCTGTTACACCGTTACTCTGTATACAGGCGAAAATTCATAAATTCCGATCTTGGTATAATAAATTTAGTGCAATAACTTTATCATAGGCGAGATTAGGCGCTTGTTCATAAATCTTGTATTTGGCGGGGTTGTATGGGTACGGGGTCGCTGTGCATTGCAGCAGGGCCGTATTGAGTAGGTACCGCATAATCGGGTTGAAATTGTCGGTATACCAAACATTATCTCCCGTATTTAATATACATAATTTAACGTTACCAGCTTTAGAAAATTGTATCTCAAATGTAACATAGGCTGTCAGCTGTAAGCTTTGTACTTTTAACTGAAATACGGAGAATGTGGGGAAGGTGTGCCTGAAACACTGGCAGAACTTCTACAAACAACCATTTTGTTAAACATGCTGTTTATTTATTTATTTATTTATTTACGGTACCAAATTTTATATACTCCTATTTCCAATCATATTTACTAAATTCAAGTATTTCTTTGAAAACCGAATTGCCTATATTGTGAAGATTGAGACGGTCAGAATATAACCTAGAAGTTTGACTGAACTTGATAATTGTGTGTTATGCTAAAAGTTGATTTTTTCCATATAAGATATTTGCAATTCGACTTCCTCTTACATCGCTACAGGATAACAGTAATTAAGAAAATTCTAATAATATCTATGTAGGCTGACTAAAAATGCTTTATATTTTCATAATAATACGATGCACTACTCTTTTAACCACTATTATTTACAAATTTAGGGGTGTCGGAATTAGGTACATGTAAATATAGCACGTCCGTAAATCAGACATGTGTGTCGTAATTGTGTTCATAGTTAGAAGTAATACATATGGCTCTATTGCTGTCTTTACACAAGAAAATAACACATTTTACATCGTTTGCTATATTACAATTAATTGTACGCATTTTGTCCAAATTCCGAGACGAGTGTCGGAATTATGGACATCACTAATCCCTAATTATTACAGGGTGTCGGCATTACGATCATCAATAGTCCCTAATTCCGTCATTAATATCGACAGGCATCATAGGAGATGATGAAATAAGACAGAATGATGCAACAATAGTCTCTGCTGCTATTGTTGCATCATTAGTAGCGATTTTGGCATTAATACACCACCTTTGAAGATAACAGTTGAACTCATGCCATCTCCATAAAAAGAATCACTATTCTGGCCTGAAACACCTAAATAAAGTAAGAAGAAACTGTTCTTCTGCAACACTATCGCTAATGCTTGGAGAGAATATTTGTTAATAAAAAAGAAGGAAGCAAAAGCAAATCATTCTAGAGAAATAATAAAGGAAGCGAAAAAGGAACAGAATAAAAAGCTGCGCCAAGGAAAAGAGAGTACTAAAAATTCCAGATTCAAGAAACATTAAAATACTAGTATAATAGGTAGAGAGGGCAGACTGAAGAAGACTAAGGACTTATTTTATATTGTGTTTCATTAAGAATGGTAAAACATAAATGTTTAACATTTCTTAATAATAAATGTTATTTAACAATATTTAAAACACTTAGTATTTATTTGAATGTTTATATTTGACGGAATAATGTAGCACAAGTGTCTGATTTAGGATCACTGTCTGAATTAGGTTCACTGAGGTGTCAGATTTCGGATCTAAATATACGCTTAGTGTTGGAATTAGGGGCAATTGTTAAACTTACAAAATATAAAATAAATTACATAACTATTATCATCAGTTTTCTTTAAAAATGAATAGCCATATATCTTCAGGAGGAAATATTTGTTAAAATGAGTTGACATAGTTAGTTCTATGATATATTAGTTCTACAGTTACAAATGTAACAAAAATTCCTTAACCTGTCTGAATTTGGGGAGTTTACCTTATAACTAATCATATTTAAATAAAGAGTATGCCCATCGTCAGCCTAAACCATCTGAATACATTGAGTGTCCCATTTTTTTTCGACAAGCTGTCATAACTTTGGTTCAATAAAACAAGATGTTGATTTTTACCTCCAAAACACTTTGTAAATACAAAAATTGAGACATTTGTCAAAAATCAACAGCGAAACAAGTGTGGTTTATAATGTGAGTCAGAAGCAAGAAAATCCTTCAATAATGTCAAAATAAAACATGGTGCGATGTCTTCGTTACAAACGTCCAACTCCACTGCTTTTTGGGTAAAAAGTAAAAACAATAAAAAATGATTTTTTCGATTCAAAATTTTACCTATATACTAAAAAGTTCACCCTCTATATGGTGCTACTCTTCTTTTGGACGAAAATAAGACAAGCGTCATTAAATAATACACCGATATTATCAAAAATGCTGCATAGCCACACATAGAGTAACATAACTTTGGTTTGAAACGTTTTGTTATTGCGAATATAGTATCTTCATAATTTAGGCAACTCGGTCTTTTAAACAAATACTTAAATTTACTAAATATTATTGGAAATGCGAGTAATTGCAACTTTATACAGATTTGTCTGCCCACAGTGTATATTGTTTTATTTTCATGATTATTTTAATATTTTCATATAAAAAAATCTAAAGTACCCACATTGAAGAATTTATTATGTTTATTTGTAAATGTTCCTTTGTAAAGATGAATATAATTATAAAAATATGAATGCAGAGTAATAATGAAAGAATATAAAGTAATATTAATTTAGTATTATTACGTACTAAAGATAATAAAAATAAATTGAACTGTATCACAAAAACTTCATATCAAACAACGGGAAAACGAAAAAAGAACACCAAACAATAATATTACAATTATAAAAAGTAAATAAACTAAAAAACACAAATTAAAACCAAATTGAATAAAAAAAAGCAAATAGTCTATATGAAACCTTACTGTTACTGTTTACTGTTTTTTAAAAGTAAATAATCAGTGTTATTCCGAGTAAAAGGTTTCGTTTGGCGTTATTTTTTTTTAATTCTTTATAACTTCTCTAAATTATAAAATATTAACAAAACAAGAAAGCTAAAAAAAATTAAAAATTCATATCAAGCAATCTAAGAACAAATGCTACAGCAGTGTGATAGATTAGCAAACCAAAGAAGAATTTAAAATAAAAAAGCATATCAAACAAAGAATAAATGAAGAAGTAAAAAAAAATAACAACACATGAAAGCCATAAAAATAATAAAAAAGTTCAAGTAAAACTTCTGAAGGTTTTTACTAAGTAAAAGGGGTTATATGGAGTTATTTATATTTTCAGTAAAATTTCGTAAAACAACGAACATGAGAACACTTGAATTTCAGCTTTAATTGTTTTTTCAGTTTTTCCAGTTTTTCCGAATTATTCTTTCTTTAGTAAGCATTCTGAGTATAAAATTTCATATGAACTTCAATGACTTCAATGTTATAATCCTGGAATTCCTTCCTTGAAGTGACAAATTTGCCTATGAATTTCCACTGCCTCGGTAGCTCAACTGGTAGAGCTCCCGACCGGAATATGCGCGGATGTTCTTCCACAAATTGTTCTCGCCTGGATTCATTTTAGAACCATTTCCCTTGAATACCCTAAATATCCTAGCTTTTCTTGCAAAAAGATAGAGTAAAGAAATATGAATTCTGTGAGAAGACTAAAATGAAATCTTTAATATTTTGACTCGTGTTTTGGTTTCCAGAATCGTTATCTACGAAAGAAAAAGCTATACCTACAATATAATTCTACCAAGTATTAGAAACGTAATTTTGGAACATGTTTCTTTTAAAATATATACAGATAAGTTTTCTCGCAAACCCAAAATTACCATTTGGCACTTTTTCTATAAGATTGGGCCACAAATTTCTCAAATCCGACCCTAGGCACGTACACCTTGTCACCAGTTAGCGGCATCGAAGAACCCCTGCCACCTACGCATATTCGCCTTTTTTTCTCGTCGGTTTCCGTCCTGTCGCCAACGGATACAAGAGGGGTGGAAAAAAAGAATAACGATGATGTGGGCCTCGGAGGACACAGATCGTCCGTTGTTTCGCGGCGAATACTTCGAATTGTAAATTTTTGTGCGTGCGGTTTTTTTTGTCCGCATCGACGGTAGCTCCCTCACGCGTCTATAGTGTGAGGTAAAAAAGAGAAACGGTGTCGGTGTAAATAGTCGATGGGCTAAGAGAATAGCCCTACGTCATTAATTTTTTAACGTATAAATAAAAATAAATAAAAGATTCTTCTTTGTCGCTGCATCGACTAGACCAGGGGTCGGGAATCTTTCTAAACCAAAGAGTCATTAAAAAAAAATCCATGAAATATAAAATTTAGAGAGCCGCACTATTCAATTTATCCTTATAAACGTTAAGTAACTTTTTAAATCTGGACTATACTTCGTGCATTTTAATAGTAGTTTGGCTTTCAAAGTTGCATCAGTCAATCTGCTCCTGTATTTATTGTTAATAAAATGCATGGAAGAAAAGAATTGTTCACCATTGTATGTTGTACCAAACAGGGTTAAAATCCCAACAACAAGTCGGTTGGTATTTGAATAACTACTTGGAAAAGAGTTCCAGCATTTTAGTATGATATCCTGTGGTGTTTCTTCCATAATTGTCTGATTTTTGTTCTACCATTTTATCGAGTTTTTGAACCCATATACACTTATTTTGAATTTCTAGAAGCTCCATTTGTTGGTCTCCTTTAGATATTCCGGGAAAAGCTGCGATATTTATTAATTTGAAATTACACTTGACTGGATGCAATATAAAACTCCTGATGTTTTCTGAAATCTTGAAATCTGCTTGTAAATGAGTCTATAATAGATAATCATTTCAGCGAATATTTTACAATTAATTTTTTTCTTGATTTATTAAACTCAACCCTATAATTTCGTAGATTTTCAAAAAATACAAATTCGTCATTGGTAATATCTTCCAAAAATAATTTGTTTTTGCTCAAATGTGATAACGTTGTAACGCTGTATTTCCCTTTCCTTGCAACTTCAGATTCAGCTTATTAAAATGTTCAGTCATATCAAGTAGAAAACAAAAATTTTGAATCCATTCAGGATTAGAGAGACATTGCAAATTTTCTACGTCTTTCTATTCTTAGAAGTTAAGACAATTATTATTTCTTGCAAACATTCGTAGAATCGTTTCAAAGCTTTTCCCCTTGGTAGCTATCCTACAGATGTAAACGTAACTAAACCTTTATACTCACTACCTTCTTCTTGCAGAAATGCCTAAAAAAGTCTCTAATTTAAGGCTTTAGATCGGATGAAATAGATAATTGGTACAACAATGTCCATTAGTCTTTTCAGTTGTGGTAATAACCCCAATGATTTTTTAACTAAAGCTTCCTGATGCAAAATACTTGATGATGTTGTAGTTCCTGCAAATTTTTTCACTAGACTGTCTAGACTCGACGAATAGTTTCCGTAAATTCAAACGTAAAAATACACTGCTCAAAAAATTACTTTTTTGGAAACCTGTAACTTTTTAAATAATAGTTCTATGCAAATCAAATTACGTATATATTTAACTAAAGAAAATTTACAAATATAATGTTACAACTCTTAGTTACTTCTAAGTTACACTTAACAATGAAAATTAATAACGCAAAACAAAATGGAAGTGACTGTCGGGTTTTCTGTGGATTTCCACGAGCACGAATCACTTTCTCACACCTGCGTGGCAGGCTTCGGACTAGTCCGTAAAGAGATTCTTGGGGTATGCTATCCCAATCCTCAATCAGGGCTTGTGTCAGTTCCTGTATGGTTGGTGGTGGATAAGGGCGCTTGCAAACACGTCGGTCAAGCTGATCCCACACGTGTTCAATAGGATTCAGGCCCGGACTTAACGCCGCCCATTCCATGACTTGAATTCCACGTTCTTGTAAAACGTTTCTGGCGATGCCGGCGGTATGTGGCTTTGCATTGTCCTGCATTAGGATGAAATTTTGACCGATGTCATATGCAGCAGGTACCACATGGTCCTCGAAGATGTTTTCGATGTAATTCATGGCATTTAGTCTACCAGGAACCACAACAAGATCAGTTCTGTTGGCTATACTGATTCCAGCCCAAACCATCACAGATCCACGACCAAATCTATCCACTTCCTGTATAGTAGCGGCTGCGTAGCGTTCACCAGGACGTCTATATACACGAACTCGACCGTCGCCACGAGTTACCGAAATCTGGACTCGTCTGTAAACAGTACAAGCGTCCAGTGACGAAGTTGCCAATCTCTGTGATCTAGAGCAAACCTCATTCGCGCTGCTTTGTGATGCTGCGTAAGGCGTGGTGCGCGGACAGGTCTTGTTGGTTTCAAATTCGCTTCTTGTAATCTGTTTCTAACAGTTTGACCAGAAATTTCTATTCCATGTGCTCGTCTTAGGTCGTTTAGGAGGTCTCGTGCTGTGGCAATACGCTGGCGTAGAGAGGAACGGACAAGAGTAGTAGTTTTTCGATTTCGACCTTGTCCAGCTCTTCTAACATATTGGCCAGTCTCCAGAAACCGATTCCATAAACGCTAAATAACAGACGGGGAAACTCGAAGGTCCCTGCTAACATGTCTAATAGAGTGGCCATGCTGAATAAGGGCGACAGCACGAGCAACTTGCACTTCACTAAGATGCCTCATTTTACTTCTAATGACGTTTCTAATCAACGAAAATTTACATAGAATTCATTTGGCATCTCTAGTAGGCTTTCATGCGTGAATTCAAACCATACTTGACATTTTTTCCATTTTGTTTTACGTTATTAATTTACATTTTTAAGCGTAACTTAGAAGTAACTAATTCTGATTAGCTTCAGATTAGTAAGAACTGATGACGCCGGGTTGTTCTCTCAACGTGTCGACTGTAGGTGACCCAGTAGAGTTTCGTTTGTTTGCTTTTTTAACGTGTGTGAATGGGGACCGGGTTTGGGACCACAATTACAGCTGCCACCGGGGAAAACATTTAACCTGTTAGCCTTTCATAATTACGTGAATAAATATGTTCGCCGCTAGAGGGGGTCGCGGTATGTATTACTGATTGTTTGATTTCGTTGTGTGTAACGAAACGAACGCTTTTTTGTTAGTGGTAAATTTGGCGCAGTAAATTAAGCTCTATTTTCAGCGAATGCAGAAAAGTTTTGAAAGGGGTGATGAAATGTTGTTACATAGATTGAAGAGTATTTAATTCTCAACCGAAAACGTATTTTACTAAATCTATATTCCATGAGTAATAAATATTCCAAAAAACTAAAAAAAAACTCGACAAAAAGTTTTTTTAATGTTTCTATATTTTATGCGCTGACTGTATATGTCGGTAATGAGTAAACGAAAAAAAGGTGTTTTTCAGAAGATGGTAATACACTACATCGTAGTACTACCAACTGCACCATCGACGATGACCGATTTTGAACGATTTTTCACTACTTTTAACTTTAATTGTAAATGTTTCTTTCCAAACTTTTCGCATTCACGTAATGAAACAAAAACTAACAACGATCGCAACAAATAGTGCCCAAAACTGTAAATACAGAACCTATTCGTAGTGATAATTTTCATCACAAGATGGCGCCAAGTGTCAACAAGCACGCATAAAAATCGGGTACACTCAAATATACACTAATTAAAATGGGCTTAACAATGCCGCAATTGAATGAATTTCAGAAGGCAATAATTTAAACTCGACTGCATGATGGAATCCGCATTCAAGAAATTGCTACTGAATTAAGTGTAGGCACGAATACCGCAAACAATAAAATTGTTGACCACGGAACAAGTTAGTAGGTTGACAAATACTGTCAATGTTTAGACCTCATAGGTTAACATAAGGCGATTTCGCGTGGAACGGTTCGATTGCGGTTCGACTACCGATTTGAACCAACCATTTTCACATGGCGATTGATGACGTAACGGTTGCAGTTGGTTCGACTCGGTCCGTCAAAATCTTGAACCTGCCTGACGGTTTGAAATATCGGTTCGTTTGGGTTGTCATTTTTAGGTTATAAGTTATAAAATGCTGGTAAAATGGATAGGTATGTAGTTGGCGGAATGCGCGGTAGACCACTGCGTATGTCATTACTGTCATATTTAACAGTAAGTTGGGCACCTAACCTATGAATCGAACCGGATCATTTTCCGTCGAGCGGTTACTGACGTTTCAAAAATGATGACGATTTCCAACCGTTCTGTCAACCACATCCAACCGCCAACCGGAACCAAATCGAACCGTTTAGCCAGGCGAAATCGCCAAAGTAAATGTTACACAACTAAAATTGTTGAGTGTGCCTAATTTCACTTTAGTTTTTATGCTCACGATTGTTGATTGTCAACGGATATAGATAGTCAGCCATGGATTAGTTGGCGCCTTGACATCCAGAGGGCAGATTCATTCACAAATTACACTGTGTTACAAAAAAAAACGAAATATACTTTTCACGACACATAGCGGAAGTTGTTGAGCTGGTAGAGCTGAACATAATGGCATAGCTGAAATTTTCCAAACACCTCCAAAATCTCGATTTTTTTCAAAAAAAGCGTTTTTTGGTACTTGCACGTGTATAAAAATTCATAACTCTGCCATTTTCTATTCGATTTCAAAAATAAAATATGTAAATGAAAGAGGAATACCATTTTAAAGATGTACTGTTCGGTCAGATCCAATAACAAATCGAAAAGTTATGGACGTTCAAGTTCAGAAGTTTCCAATTATTTTCAGTTTTTTTCAACTTTAACAACAATTTGATGACCTGTTTGAATCCGTAATATTCTGTTGCCATTTTTTTATTGAAAGCCCATTTAAATTTGCGTCTAATACGCGTTTATTTATTAGCATCGGTTGAAATTTAACAGAATTATCAAATTTTATTGACCGGCTAGACACATCACATACGGAGAAGAAATATACATGCAAACTTTAATAAATCCGTAGTTGTTATACTCATTATTTAGACATTACTAGCACTTAGATTTACAATGTTATTCTAAAATTATGACACTGTTTTTTTTCTTTTCATTTTTGTTGTTACCTGCCAGACTATCACAATATGTTATCCATCGTGATTTATTATCACTATTATCACTATCGTGATTTATGAAAAATAGAAATAAGAACAAGAAATACAACAAAATTAAAAATGTTTACTCGATCTCCGTCGCTTATACAAAGCATCATCTGTTTCGCGTTTAAGTGACCAGCAGTAGTCTGCGATCGTTGATGGTGTTTTTTTCCCTTGAAAACGCTGTTCAATAGCTTCCATTTCCTGTTGAAATCGTTCACCTTGTTCGTCACTGAGTTGGTCAAGACTGTCCGGAACGAAATTCAAATGAGAATGCAAAAAGTGAATTTTGATAGATATGTTGCAGCCCATTTCACCGTAGGCACTCAAAAACTCTTGTACAACATTTGCGTACTCGGCACTTGTATCATTTCCAAGAAAGTTATCGGACAATGAAATAAAACTATTCCAGGCTCGTCTTTCCACATCATTCAGTTTAGTTGCAAAATCGTTGTCCTGCACAATTTTCCGCATTTGTGGCCCAACAAAAATACCTAAATTCTTACTATCAACGATTTGAAATGTAAGGTAACCTACCTTCTTTAATTTAAGCTTCACTCAATCTAGGAAATGTTACTTTAAGATGACGGAATGCTTCGCTGTCGACATCCAATTGTTTCACAAACTGCTTCATGTATCGAAGCTTCAAACGCAATGGCGGTAAGATAATATTTTCGGCCCCACCAGTGGAATGTTTAACAATTTTTTTTGCCAATTTGTAACGATGTACGGTCCCTTTCTTAGATTATCGTCTCATTAGATCGGCCAATGGTGAACTGAGGTTCTACTGGTACACTAAACCTACCCATTCAGGGAGATACATGAATTGTCATTCCTCGCATCCTTTCCGTCAGAAAATCAACTTATTAAAGGCGATGCGTGGCAGAGTCGTGTCCATTTGCCATCCTGAAGTCAAGAAACGTAACCTGACCAAACTTAAACAGTTTTTTCTTAGCAACAATTATCCCAAACAGTTAGCCAATTCTATTTTATTCAATTCTACTAATGAGCCCCCCACACGTTTGCCTGCGTCTGGGGATGTCGCTGCTGTGGACCTTCTGTCCTCACCTAGGCGTAACCGCCTGAGCATTGTGACGATGGACGCCGGCGCCGTCCCAGTTTGCGACGTTGGTGCCTCCGGCAACGACGCCTTGCCCATCGTCAAATATAGAAGGATACCTTTCATCGGCGACCTCACGGAAAAACTCAAGCGTGTATTACATCACCAGTCCTTCAGATTTGGTGTCTTCAGTTACCTTACTGTGGGGGACGCTTATTTTTCCAAACTTAAAGACAAAACCCCGTCTAACTTGAGGAGTAATGTTGTGTACGCCATAAATTGCAATGACTGCAACGGTCTGTATATAGGACACACGTCCCAATACGTTAAAGCTAGAGTATCCAAACATAAAAGTGACGTCAGGTTACAGAAAGGTGCTGCAAGTGCCCTTGTTGATCATGCTATGGGTTTTTCACACTCCTTCAAGTTTGACGAGACAAGGATAATTGCTAGTGAACCTAGGTACTTTGGTCGGCTATTTCTGGAGATGTTCCATATAAATGTGAATGACAACACAGTACACCATAAGGTTGACACAAGTGGTCTTAGTAACCTTTATAGTTATCTTTTTGAACTTTATAAACAAAGACGCTCCGAAAATGGTCGGCTGGATGGACGGGACCGCGGCTCTGACTCGGCTTAATCTTGTCTTTGTGTCACAGCCTGTTCAATTTTGCTTAAAAACTTTTCATTTTCTGTGTTTTTTCCTTTTTTTTGTGTTTGGTCCCTTCAGGATGATTCCCATTGTTATTTTCATTGTTATCAATTCAAATTAAATTCATAATTTTAAGTTTCACATTTTCGGTGCGCCATCTGTTGGGCGGGGTTGGCGTTTGATCATTTCACTGCACTTCTCGGTATTGCAGTTCCACATGTTGACCACCGTTTCTCTGGTTAACCTCACATTTCCGACGAGATGATCAATTGTCAACGTGCCGGCAGCATGGTCTGCAGCTAATTTGGTCTTGTCTCATTACTGATGGGTCCACTGGCCAGCCGTGGAGACATCCATTTACATTAGATTTGTTGCATCTCATCACCATCGTTTGTAAAAATTAAGGCTGCTTCTTACACAACTAACGTAAGTTAATTTAATGTTAAAATTTTAATTAGTAACTATTAGCGGTATTTTCTGTCTTTATAGTAACTTTGTTGCCTGATGAAGACTTTAAATAAAGTCGAAACGTCGCAGAGTTTAAAAGGTTGTGATTATTTGACCTGGTCGTTGTCCCAATATCCCAATTTGTGTGCCAACGTAGTACGACCAAGAGTACTTCTTGCCTGGTTAAAACCATAAACTGAGTTTAGATATGTAAGATCCCTCTAACCTAAGTGTCGCCAGCTTTTCTTCTGAAGAATCCATAAGTCCCTCCGTAAACCGAGGTTTTCCTGTATCTCAACACCAACCAACCAAAAATACAATAGTGGATAATACACCTATTAAGTTTCTCAAACCAGATTTATTCAAATTAGTAGACAAGTTTTCGTCTGTTTCGAGTAGTAGCTTTGTGAACCTGGTAAAATAATTGGGTATCGATTGAGACCGAAACTCCTCAATTGTGGAGGTGGTTCACCATAAGAAATAGATGTTGACCGCCCCCCTCACCCTTACCTTCCCCTCGGCAGAACTCTCCGCGACGGCTATACGTAACTGCAAACAATGGCGGGCAACCGGTAACTATAAAGTTAGTCCTTTGTAGTGGCTACACTGATTAGTGTCGCCATTGTGTCCCCTACTTTACGTTTCTATTCGAGGATTCGAATTCAATGAAAGATAAGATTTCCATTACCATTACCGTATTGCCGATAACTAAAATGATAATCCCTTATTATTACAACTGATATTGGGAAGCATTAAAATTTGTACCGGCACCTCCACCCGTTTTGATCGGGAGCTTTAAACTGAGATATCCAGATTTTAAGCACCACGGATATTCTTAATATATTAATAAACTATATTAAACCCTCCCAACAATACTAACGTCCTATATAACCACCCAAATATTATTATATATTATTATTTTTTATTATATGGATTTATATACTGTTATATAATTGCGGAAGCATATTAGCGAGCTGTAACTTCCCGGGGTATCTCCTCCGTGGGTAAAGATCCACAGCGAAGCCAGACTCGTCAAAATAAGCGCCACCTTTTTCTGTAACTGGTGAACATCATTTAGAGCAGCGTTTCTCAAACTTTTTAACATGCCGACCCAAGTAATTTGTTTGTACTGAAGACGCTACCCAATCATTATAAAAGTAGGTATCATTAGAGATGTTAAATTACCGCGGTAATTTGCGGAGCACATGTTAATCTTATGGGTAATATAACACCGTAATTTGCTGATTACCGATATTGTCTATTATCGATATTACCGATGTATTACCCCATAAGTTTAATATGGACTCCGTAAATTGCCGCGGTAATTTAACATATCTGGGTATCATACTTCGAAATTTTCGGCAATAAAAGTGTCGCCTGTTAAACAATAAACGATCGGTTTTTTTTTTAATTTTATATATTATAGTCTTTAGCAAAAGATAATACTTAACATATTCTCTGCGGAAGTTATATCTAGTGGAGTACGGAATTTGTGTTTTGTTATAATCATCGTTGAAAATACACTTTCTGCCGATACGTTGTCGCAAACGGAAGCAATAATTTAATCGATTTTTTGAACACAATTGGTTATTTGTTCTGAACATTAGGTTAGGTTTCTTTAAATCTTATTTGCAATCCTCTGTCTGTTGATCAGCTTTTGCTCTTCCTCTAAAGTTAAATTATTTGTATCGTCTTTGAGGGGACTTATTATCTACATATTTCCCAAACAAATATCGTCTTTGGGTTGAAAAAAATTTATAAGTTGTTCTTTCACTTTTAATAAGGAGCATTTCTATCACCTCTTTGCATAATGTAAGTTTCTTGTTTAGTTATTATTTCATCAAACTTATTTTCTTGTTTGACCTTCTTCGCCCTGAATTTCAGTGTTTACAGGGTTCTATTTTCTTAATTTTATTATTCAAAATAAAAGGTTTGTCGGTTAACCCTGCAGAGATCGTAGTTCATAAGCGAAAATATATTGGCTAAGTACGCCACCTTAGCGAGCCGCAAATGAGTTTCAAAATATTCAGTGATGACTTCTGGTCGCAAAAATAATTCAATTACACTCGAAGTTCGAACAATCGTGTCAAAACTTATCTTCTTAAACGCCATCTGATATGTGAATAAGAATAGCCCCTGTTTATGAGCTGAAGCTATTTTGTCAAACATTGTACGAGTTTTTATAACAGTCTTTCTAATATTGTTCACTATTTCTACCTTATTGTTAATGCGCTACTAAGCCCTTGTTCGTCATTTCCGAAGCCCCATCAGAATACATGATTTTTTTGTTGCAAAATAAGAATTAATACTTCTAAATATTTTTTCGGATGTTGTTCTGGCTTCCAGTTTTAAACAACATAATTCCACATGTACTTCTTTGGCTGTATACTCAATATATCTGACGTACACTAATAATATTGCGTCATTTGAAACGTTTGTCGATTCGTCCAGTTGGACTGCGTAATTTTAGATTTCTGTGTAATTATTTTCTACTAATTGCAATTTAATATCATAAGACAAGTCTTCTATTCAGCGACTAACCATATCATTTGACATGGGTATAGCACTACATACTTTTTATTTAAAATTCCTTGCCAGATAATTCCCTGCAGATATCTTTCAATAAAGGCTTTATCAATGTTTCTCCAAATATGAACACTTCAATATTTGATTTAAATTAGATTTACCTGTTGTTAATTTATAGCGTTTAGTTCAAAATAACTCCTTGGCTTGCCTTTTTTATTGATTGTGATTTGATTCTAAATGTATCATTAGTTTGTTAGTAGTTGCTATTAGTAGTTTCATTAAAGCGTTGGCCAATACATTTCCACAGATTACACACTGTGGTAAGTCTATTCCATGTTCCCTGTTAAATGTAAATCCGAATGTCATCATTTTTTGCTACTGGTTTGCTTGTACTGGGACCTGTGACTTTCACATTATAAGGCTAGTGAATATCATGAGACGTTTCTTTTTTTCGTGCAGGTGTTGTTATATCAGTCATTGAGTTTACGCTAATCGCTGTTTACAAATAATTTTGCGACCCATAAAAATTACGGCGCAACCCAATTTTTGGTCGCGACCCAACGTTTGAGAGTCGCTGATTTAGAGGCTCTACCTAATACACGTATTTGCTAAAAGGTCGACATATCGGCATATCGGTCGCTTCTACCAAATATGGCGGACGTATGTATGACGTCAGTCGCAGTCGTGAAACCTCAAATTATTAAGGTGGTCATCGAGGGTATCTGTAGCCAATATTTCGTTGTTCGCTACGAAGTTTCAATAAAATCACTATTGATATATTTTTACCTATGACCGTATGTATAAATGTCCCTTACGTCACGGACTGCTTCACTCGTATATCGCTTGTAACAAACATGTGTTTTTGGTTGTGCTTTTGTGTTTTTAGCGCACGACATAATGTCATCACAACGCAAATGTAAAATCCATATTTTCCTAGTTGATTATAATTTCACTGTTGTCACAACAGTTCAAATGTACTTCCCACAGTTGAAATAGAATAACTAGCAATAGATAAAATACATTTTTGTTGAACTGTCAAATATACCAACCTAACCTAATACATCTACTTCTGTCGCAATATTTCTCCTTTATTTAAAGTAAGTGATTGGATCTGTAATTGTCGGTCGTAGGTAAAATTATGTACAATAATCGAGCTGTAACGCATATTACGTTCTCGTGAAAATAACAAAACTCACCGTTTCGCGGCTCGTATGTTAACTTTACACTAGTACGTAATATGCTAGTTACAGCTCTAGTAATATAATCTACTATTTCATTTAAATTTTTACTAATTTTCTTCTTTTTTGTTTCAGGTACGGTCTTTCTTATTATTGGTGTCCATAGTGACTAAGCTACTGTCAGTTAATAGCATTCAAAAAACTTAATGGTAAGTCAAACATCTAGGAGATTGTGTGTTATTCAATTAATCAATTACTTATAAAAAATCCTAATTATTTATCTTTTTATATTACATAAAACGCAATATTATTGTACTTAATGCTAATATTAAAATACATTTGAATTGTTTAAAGTATGATTTACCTTAGTTAACATATAGAATTGACTCAGTTCTGATGTTTTTGTAGTGTTAATATAATACCTACGTAATCCGCAAAATTAATGTAATTTTTTATTTAATGAATGTAAAATTACTTCCACTCATAAACTACAACATAAACATATGTATATCTCTTTAATGTCCACAATTATTGTCGACTGCGTCCGGTTAGTATCTCTGGTACACCTTGGTAAAGCCCAATCTTTTTAGGCCTAGGTTTTTTTTTGGAAAATGGCAAATTTGAAAGTGACGAAAGGCCTGATGTCGTTTATTAGCTCAAAAATCACACTAAATTATAAAAACGTGACAGAAAATAAAGTAAATATCGATAAATAAGTAAAATCGAAGTCTTACGCTTGTGAAATGACGATTTAAAACTGGCGATTTACCTTACCTTAATATGGACAAGGATCAACCCAAAGGTGTGAATTTACCGTTTAACACGCGTCGGGAAAGTAACAAATTATTCTGTTGGGCCTTGTAGGCTCCGCCCCCGACAAGTTCCGACACTCGTGGTGTACTCCTGCCCCCACCGCCCCATCGATTCGCCCCTATCGACAAGAGTGATGTCCCTAACTCCTGAGATAATGGAATTACTGGTGTTTGCACTGGGCGCACGGAGAGTTCCATTAAAAAGATGGACTAGGGATGTCTAGGGGTCAGAACTAACCACCTACCCCACATCAAGGGCTGTGGAGGGGTTACGATCCGGCGGTCGCACGACTATTATCCAATGGCTAAGATTGAATTGAGCGTGAGAGAGCTTTTTGTTTTTAGATACCTAAAATAGTTTGAATTGGGTTTGGTGGATAAGTATTGAATTTTAGTAAACAATTAACGCTATAATAATAATGGTATTATTTTGGTGATATTATTTTTCAACAAGATTCCTGGACTAGAACCCATAAATATATTTTTTCTACTTTGCATTCACAATGCACACATTGTAACACTGTTTTCAGTGTTACAATTAACACATTGTAATACCGAAAACAGTAACATTTTTGTCTGACTGGTACACAGTGATATCAAATGCCATATGTCAAATGTACAATACATAACCCAACATAACCACACACTGCATCTTCTTAATCGCTTGCAATCACATAAACTGCGAAATATCAATATTATATACATATTTAAACATGGGTGTAGCCTGCTATAGTATGGCCAAAAGATTTGGGCTTTCTTAGTTTTGCTGTGTTCATCAAAATAGGCCAGCATGACGTTTACGGTGATGTTTTACGACACTAGTAAGTGATCGTTATCATTCTTTTCAACTAATCCCCTTTTCAGATATAATTCAAGGACCACATTTACTTTAATAAGGTATTATGCGAAGATTAAACCTACATCGTAGATACGAACGGTTTTAATTACTGCTGCTAGATTGTATATGCGCAATAAATGGTTTATCAGCATACACGTACGAAGCTATAGTACATTTAAAGTGTAGAGGATTTCTTAGTTTATGTAACGTATAAGTTTTCGGTAATATTTTGGACGCTTGGATGCTCGGTTCAATTCATATTCGTTTTTGTCCGTCGCTTTCGACTTCGTCTTAGTTCTGGTTGTGTGCAACGTATTTGTATTACCTCCATCACATGTAATTTTACTAAGTATAATTTATTCTAATAAACTACTTTGCCGAAATTAGAATTGGGTTTCAATTATAAGTGCTTGTAAATATATAAGCCGCAACGGCTACGTAGCGGAATTAGCTAGACACCGCTATTAAACGTTAAGCGTTATAACAATTCAGTAAGTTCTTGTTCTTCGAAGTAACTAATCAGTCACCGCCAAACACTTCTATTCTGATTATTATACTTATGAAACCACTATTTTAAAGTTAACTTTTTAGGTTAAGTTTCATGTATTTATCACAGTAGGGTTAAAAGTGTTGCCCCAAGCTCGATTATGATCATCGTTGCGACCTCGCTGAATATTTATTCAAACTTGTAGGCTAAGGTAGAGTAAAATTATTCACAATTAGATTTTGTCATGATTTTATCTCATCGATATCATCCTTAACGAAGTTGACAGTTACTACAGTGCTGCCACGTGGTACCCGCAAAATACCCTAGATTCTAATTTAGCGCGATATAGTAACCACAATTTCTAAACTTATATAAAATTAATGACGCAAAGTAGAAAAAATAGTATATTACACTCGTTTTATAAGACGTATTGGTGCACTCGTTCCATTTGGGCACTCCTCGCTACGCTCGTCGTGCCCAAAACAACTCGTGCGCCAATTTGACGTCTTATAAAACTTGTATAATAATATACTAATCCTTGTTGCAACGAAGCGTTTGCGGACCTCTGTTTATATGCATTTTTAGTCATTGTTTAAGCCAAAGAATTACCCCTCTTCGTATTTACATGATATTTAGGAACAGCCTGTATACGAAAGAATATATATCGATCATCGAAGAAAACCGTCATTTTGACCTGTGGTCCTATTTTAAGATTGTTATATAGATATATATGAATAGACCCCATCATTATACGTAATATTTAATGTTCTTTTATAATATATTTGAGTTCACATTAATCACACGCCATTCCGACCAAAAAACACTAAATTTTTAACACCAAAATATGCAAGTATAATTTGCGTAAATATTGAAATTCTTTGTGGACGCACAATGTATTCATTATAAAGCCAACGTAAAAAGAAAATGTTTTAATTGTTATGTAAAGATCTAACAAAGAGAACAAAAGGTTTCCGTGGTAACCGACATACCTACGGCATTTTCTTTTGTTCTGTCGATCAGTCAGTGCGGAAGATTCCGATTAAATATTCCGGTTATTCGCCGAATCGGCAAAAATCGTACGAAAGCGGCCGGAAACGGCTTTCCTCGCCGTGCGATCTCACGGGAGAAATCTTATTTGTGGATGAATTATTTCTGGAATGAAAACATCCAATTTTCGCTCGCCGGGACATAAATATTTCATACGTTTAAGTCTGAGCCGACGATAGGTGGCGCGAGCGCCGCAGTACCGGTAGATGGCGCACAGTAGTCGAATTTGCACCTGATCAAAACTATTAATATTATTACTATTATTATTATTACTTATTGGAGCTCTCTGATACATCTCATTAAATACATTAGGTTGCAACATTAGGTTGCAAATCAAAGGAAAACTGCAGAAACCCCGTACAGCGTTGCGTACAGGCCAGTAAAAACACATGGAGATATTTATTAATAGACATATACAAAGGAAGATGAAAAATTAATATAGCAGTACGATAGCAGTAAATTTAGGATCCATTAAGATAAAACTCTCCTCAAAATATTCGCGCTTCCCAAAACCGCAATTTCTTGAATTTCAGTGCGAAATTTTGCACGGCAACTCCTTCACATGTTTACTATAATTAAGAATAACTGCTCCCAATGAACCTACAATCACCGGAACAATGCTTACTTTCATTCCCCACATACGTCCAACTTCTATTGAAAAATCCTTATATTTAAGTTGCTTTTCAAGCTCCTTCCTTACAACATTCGCATCAGCAGGTACCGAGATTTCTATGAACGTGCATACCTTCCTCTGGAAATCCTTTACCACGATATCTGGCTTATTAGCATCAAGCGTTCTATCAGTGGCAACATGGCATGTTCCATAATATGGTAATATGATCTATTATTATTAAATTATTATTTAAAAAGATATAATTAAACGGGGTAAATTTTTCAATGGAGATGGCATGTGTTTAAGTGTTATCTCCAAAGGTGGTGCATAAATGCCAAAAGCACAACAGTCTGCTGCTAGTGTTGCATCATTATGTCTTACTTCATCATCTCTGATGATACCTGTCGATATTTATGACGGAATTTGGGACGATGGAAAATATGTTATTTTCTTGTGTAAAGACAGCAATAGAGCCATATGTATTACTTCTAACCGTGTACACAATTCCGACACACTTGTCTGACTTACGGACGTGCTATATTTACATGTACCTAATTCCGACACCCCTAAATTTGTAAATAATAGTGGTTAAAAGAGTAGTACATCGTATTATTATGAAAATTTAAAGCATTTTTAGTCAGCCTACATAGATATTATTAGAATTTTCTTAATTACTGTTATCCTGTAGCGAATTGTAAAGTTCAATGTTGTAGATTTCTTATTTTGTCCAACTAAACAGAAATATGTCGGAATTTAGGACAGTGTCTGAATTTGGGACGTTTACTAGTTCTACTTAAACACATGTCGCCGTCAAACTACAAATACAAATACGTCAAACAAACATCTCTCGTTTCGTTTCTTGGCAGGTTAAAAAATATCTTATCAGGAGTTTCTGCAGATTTGCTACCACACTGGAGCACACAAGAAGCTCTATAATTTTGTTTATACATCGGACCGATCTCACTTAGTCTAACATCAATAACATTATATTTGCTTCGCGTGACGTTATTAGAAGAAATTCTCATTCAAATTTCAATCGGCGCGGCGTTTGCTTTTAAATTAAAGTTTAACAATTAATGTGTAAAAAAATTAAAGCTGTTTGGTTTTAAGTCACATGGTAATCTAAGAACATGTTTATGTCACTTTGGATTAACTTAAGACTATAGCGCTAAAATAATTTTGAACGGCTGGATTCGCATTATCGACTACTGTGTGGCGCCTCAACGTTCTGTGGAATTGAGAGTATAGAGGCATAGCGTCAGGCAGCGAGCAGGGGCGGCTAATAAGATTTTACGACAGGAATATTTGCGATTTCGCTGGATATTCGATATCTGGACGGAATCAAGATCGGCGTCTCGTTGAAATATAAGAACGCACCACCCTTTCACATACGAATTATTGACACGGAGGGGGAGTTTTTTCTCTTTTTTGAGAGGCGCAGGGCCGTACTAAGAGCTCCCAGATTTTTGTTAGTGTTAGCTGAATTCTACATAGAATTTTAAATTGGTTATTTAGATGTGGCCGCGGCTTTGCTTACGTGGATTTTCTGGGCGCACATGTCCAAATGTCCAAATTCAGTTTAAAAAAATAACAAAAAATCATAAAAAATCTGAATTTGTAATAATTAAAAAACTATAACTGCTTATGATGGATTTTCTTTAATAAAGCCATACCAAGCGATAGGTTTGTTCAAGAACTATCCCCCTATTGCAAAAGTATTTTATTTCTGGAAAAAAAATAACTTGTGACGTTCAAATAACCTGAAACTGTTATTGTTTGTAAATGTTATTTTATTAAACGAATGCAGTGTGTTTCCAGGTTGATATAACTATACCCATAATGGACACCAATTTTAATTTCTCCAGAATAAAGCATGCTTTATAAATAGCATTGAATGCTGAATGTCCATTGCAGTTAGGGTTGCTACCTTTGAAAAAGTTGTCACGAGGACACGAGGACAGAGCGGATGTTTTATTTTTGATGACAAAAAAATCCATCTTGAATATCTTAAATTATTACAGTCGATAGAAACCCCACCAACATCTTGAATTATATTTTTTTTTATTTTTTACTAGAGAGGAGGAAGGTCTTGAACTTATATTTAACATTGATATCCTCGAATGTAGCTTTATTTGTTTTTTACTTTATCATACGCAGTATGTAAAGTATTGTAATCGTGCCAAAAAAATTTTTGAGATTTTAGCGGAAATATGTCTTTTTGGGTCCCCTGAACATTTTTGACCAAGGTACAAAAAAATGTCTGTGTGTGTGTGTGTACCCGTTTTTGTGGCGACGATTCCGGAAAAACTTCTGAAGGTATCGGGACGAAACTTCATATTTAGAAGTTTCATAACCAAACTTAGAGCTGAAAAGCTTTCTGTTGAAAAGGGTCCAAAGGAACTGGAGGTTTAGTCTTAGCATTTTTGAAAGATTTTGGAAATAAGCTGCTATTTCTGGAATTTCGGCGAAATAGATAAATAATAAATTAAAGAAGAGGAAATTCTGAATAATTTATGACAATGACATTTTTGGTACAATCAATAGTTTAGCTGCATGAGCAAATTATATTTCATCGAGATCGGTCGTACTGCATTGAAACTAGTAGCCAGGATTTGTCCAGCTCTGCCAGCTCTGCATTGTCTGATTTGTACGTTTCTGTTTATTGTTCATATCGAGCATTTTTCAACGATTTTGCAAATAACCGCCATTACTGTAATTTCGTCAAAATAGTTAAAAAATAAATTAGAGTAGAGGGAATTTTTTATAATTTATGTCTATGATGTTTTTTGATAAAATTAATAGTTTAGCTGCATGAGCAAATTCTATTTAATCGAGATCGCTCGTACTGCATTAAAACTAGTTAGCCAGGATTTGTCAGATTTTTTATTCTGTTGACAATATTGTCAAAACATCAGCGTTTGACACAGTTTGTCTTAACCTGCTGTAAAGTATGATAAAGTCATGTGCCTGGTCACATTTGATTTTTTTCACAATTTTGAAATAATACTTAGCGGTTGCTACCAACTGCCACGCTTAATTAAAAGTAATAAAATTTTTATAAAAAAGTAATATATAATATATAATATAATATATTAAATTATATTTAGGTAAAGCCAAAATAGTGCCGATTTCTACTTATTTCATTTCGAAAAGACGAGAATTGAAGACAAATATACTGTCAACAATAAAAAGTATCGAACAAAAGACAACTTATTCTGGTATGTTTTTCTTTCTATAGAACCTTAAGTGAGAAGTTGTAATCTCCAGTTTTTGAGAAACTCAATGCCAAAAATGTACATAATTTTAAAATGATAAAGATGCTGCAGTTGTTTTCAAGTCAGTGCATCTTTTGAAAAGGTAAAGAAAAAATACATTTTTGGAGACTTCTCTTTGATTTTTTTGAAACTAAGATCTGATTCAAACAATTGTAAACTAGCTTTTATACGTTTGCTTGAACCCAGTGGCGTAGCTACATATTCAGCGCCCTGGAGCAAGAAAAATCTGCGCGCCCCCTTCGGAAGAGATCTGGCATTTTTTGAAATTTTAATTTAATGTTGGTATCCCACTTTCAATTCCAATTTTTCAATTCTAGATTGAACCAAAAACGGAGTTTATATATACAAAATTCTTGAGTAATTCAGTTTAGGGTTTTACGGCAATAAAAAACAATTAGTAAGCTGGCTGTTTCTGATTTCTAACAAATGAAACTAACCCCAATATTCTTCAGGTGATAATAGACGATAAAGACTGGCATCGTATTTTATGGAATTTTTCTAAAAGTAGTATCCCTTACTAGCGTAGATTTAAGAACATAGTTGCACTAGTTTTGGTTTCCGTAAAAAAACAAGGTGGATATTACATAAGCCATTTGTTAATCTTCTGAAGGACTATCTCGCTAATGGTCAAGTTTTAATTGCACGCAATTGTTCTTCTTATTATTAAATATGATGCTGAATCATGTTTTCCAATACTTGGGACGCGGCGGAATGGATCGCCCAGAACATAAATACGTTATACGTGCTTTTGACGTATTTTCAGACGTATAGCTTGAAAACTCGTACTTAAACGATGTATATGCATTTTTAGAGAATTAAAAGATCTAGAAGTTTCCTAAAAAAAATCCATTGTCGTCCAATCAATAAAAAAAAAGCCAATTCGATCATTTTTGACCGTGAATAACTTGCAAACCAAACACGATATTGTTATTTCTAATGCCCAATCAAAGGCGTATTTAAAAATCCAGTTGGTTTTGAACTTTTCCGAAGTGAATAGCTTTATTTGTTTAACTTCATTGGGCTAGCACGCGATATTGTGGCGATATTTTGCATGTGCTGTAATGTAAATAATCAAATTTTATCAATAATTTCTTCTTTTTCTTCGTATTTTGTAATTATTAATCTGAAAGTTTTAAAAATTCTGATGTTTACAAAGTTACAATTGCAATATACAAACGCAATAAAATAAAATAACCATTAAAGTAATTAAATAACTTACAACCTTGAAAACATGTTCGCAGTGCTGGTGAAGCTTGGTTGTGAAGGTTGTGCCACAGAATGTTTTTCTAACCCTATTCATTTATTTTTAATATTCATCAAAATTATTTGGTAGAAAACGTTTTAGCCAATTGAAACTTTTAGCTACCACTAAATTTTTTAATTGGCGTGAATAATAAAACACTAATTTAGTAAAATAACAGCCATTGAAAAGTCACAACAGTCATTTAAAGTGAACAATATACTACAATAGAACACTCAATAACTAAATAAATGAAGTGCGCTTGCTTAAAAAAACGAACATTTACAAAAGTTAAATGTACATCGAGTTATATATGATTAAATACACCGCACCAATCTATATATCCAAATTCTGATAATTAAGACAAGATAACAAACAAAATTAGTCCTTTGAGTAATATTTAGAAAATCTGGCCAATAGATTTTTTTACACAAACGTTTTTTTATTGCCCTTCCAATTTTACGCCTCCTCTATTCATGCGCCTGGAGCAGTTTGCTCCCACTGCTCCCCGTAGCTACGCCCCTGGTTGAACCGAAAAGTATTATCATAACATCATATACATACATAACATAGTATCACTAAAAGAACGCGTAAAGATACAGCCAAACGTCAGTTTCTTGATGATTGATGTTAAAACTTGATGTTTGTAAATAGAATTAAGAAAAAAATGAGTACAAAAACATTTTCTAAATAATACGGTACAAGGCTCATTTTGGAACAAATTGCATGAAAAGTACTGATTTCTATAGGGTTTCTAAGACACTTGTAGTCTGGCTCTAAAAAGAACAAGTTGACATGTGACGTTACATGTGAATTACAAAAATAATGCCGATGGCAGTAGTCTTCTAGTATTTTACAATTGCAATATACAAACGCAATAAAATAAAATAACCATTAAAGTAATTAAATAACTTACAACCTTGAAAACATGTTCGCAGTGCTGGTGAAGCTTGGTTGTGAAGGTTGTGCCACAGAATGTTTTTCTAACCCTATTCATTTATTTTTAATATTCATCAAAATTATTTGGTAGAAAACGTTTTAGCCACTTGAAACTTTTAGCTACCACTAAATTTTTTTAATTGGCATGAATAATAAAACACTAATTTAGTAAAATAACAGCCATTGAAAAGTCACAACAGTCATTTAAAGTGAACAATATACTACAATAGAACACTCAATAACTAAATAAATGAAGTGCGCTTGCTTAAAAAAACGAACATTTACAAAAGTTAAATGTACATCGAGTTATATATGATTAAATACACCGCACCAATCTATATATCCAAATTCTGATAATTAAGACAAGATAACAAACAAAATTAGTCCTTTGAGTAATATTTAGAAAATCTGGCCAATAGATTTTTTTACACAAACGTTTTTTTATTGCCCTTCCAATTTTACGCCTCCTCTATTCATGCGCCTGGAGCAGTTTGCTCCCACTGCTCCCCGTAGCTACGCCCCTGGTTGAACCGAAAAGTATTATCATAACATCATATACATACATAACATAGTATCACTAAAAGAACGCGTAAAGATACAGCCAAACGTCAGTTTCTTGATGTTTGATGTTAAAACTTGATGTTTGTAAATAGAATTAAGAAAAAAATGAGTACAAAAACATTTTCTAAATAATACGGTACAAGGCTCATTTTGGAACAAATTGCATGAAAAGTACTGATTTCTATAGGGTTTCTAAGACACTTGTAGTCTGGCTCTAAAAAGAACAAGTTGACATGTGACGTTACATGTGAATTACAAAAATAATGCCGATGGCAGTAGTCTTCTAGTATTTTACAATTGCAATATACAAACGCAATAAAATAAAATAACCATTAAAGTAATTAAATAACTTACAACCTTGAAAACATGTTCGCAGTGCTGGTGAAGCTTGGTTGTGAAGGTTGTGCCACAGAATGTTTTTCTAACCCTATTCATTTATTTTTAATATTCATCAAAATTATTTGGTAGAAAACGTTTTAGCCACTTGAAACTTTTAGCTACCACTAAATTTTTTTAATTGGCATGAATAATAAAACACTAATTTAGTAAAATAACAGCCATTGAAAAGTCACAACAGTCATTTAAAGTGAACAATATACTACAATAGAACACTCAATAACTAAATAAATGAAGTGCGCTTGCTTAAAAAAACGAACATTTACAAAAGTTAAATGTACATCGAGTTATATATGATTAAATACACCGCACCAATCTATATATCCAAATTCTGATAATTAAGACAAGATAACAAAAAAAATTAGTCCTTTGAGTAATATTTAGAAAATCTGGCCAATAGATTTTTTTACACAAACGTTTTTTTATTGCCCTTCCAATTTTACGCCTCCTCTATTCATGCGCCTGGAGCAGTTTGCTCCCACTGCTCCCCGTAGCTACGCCCCTGGTTGAACCGAAAAGTATTATCATAACATCATATACATACATAACATAGTATCACTAAAAGAACTCGTAAAGATACAGCCAAACGTCAGTTTCTTGATGTTTGATGTTAAAACTTGATGTTTGTAAATAGAATTAAGAAAAAAATGAGTACAAAAACATTTTCTAAATAATACGGTACAAGGCTTATTTTGGAACAAATTGCATGAAAAGTACTGATTTCTATAGGGTTTCTAAGACACTTGTAGTCTGGCTCTAAAAAGAACAAGTTGACATGTGACGTTACATGTGAATTACAAAAATAATGCCGATGGCAGTAGTCTTCTAGTATTTTCATTCAAATTTCCGAATCCAAAATTTCAGATTACAAAATAAATTAAATAAATTATAAAATACAATCTAGAAGGTGCCGTGATTATTGCTATTTATTTATTTTGAGTCCTTTAACAATGTGCAACAACATATTAGCAAACTAAATTGTCAAAAATTTATTGTTGATCATAATTGTTGACTTTAAAGGCGGGACATTACATGAAACATACGAATGGGGAGAACTGAAACATTTTTTGATTTGTCTAAACGTGGTTGGAACAGCATGACATACGATAGGATAAAATATTAAATTGAGATACAAATACAACATTCAAATTTGATATTTGATCATTAAATTAAATTTAGAACATTTTAAATTTAACTGTTCAAAAACTGATAGTTTACTCTTTGTCAAACTTAACAGTTCCTCGTTTTGCAACCACGCTGACCTCTGACTTCTTTAACCAAATATACTCGCAATAACACTAATAAAAGTTAATTATATAATTATATTATGCTTTATAAGGTAAAATAAAGGAAAAGTTTCTATCGTTCTGTCCGAATTCTACCTCTTTGTCGGGTCTTAACTGTAAATTTTCGTCGCAAACGCTATAACACTAAGTATCCAGCGGGTCTTTTTAATTGGGACAACTGAAGCGCAGCGGTGGACGAAAAAAAAACGCGGTCCAAACTGTAGGAATAAAGTTTTTCCCCCTCGCGGAGTCCACGGAGGGAGATTTATTCGCGAAATTTTTACTGCCTGCTATGTCCAGTTCATAATTTGAGGGCATTATGGAAAGTTTCCCGAAAGCGGGAAAGGGTAAGTCCAGGATTTTAGGACTAATTCCTTTTTCCCCATGTCAAACGTATAAAATTTTTGCGCTCTGGTGGCGTCGTTAATTTGACTCCCAGTTTCTGTGTAATTCGTAAAAATGAATACACTCACCAGCAAAGAACGACCACCAAATATTTTCATTAGTTTATATACATTTATAAAGCTAACTGTTACTGATCTTAAAAATATTCTAGTTCCACTAGATAATAGAATGTGTTGGTTCTTATATTTTACAAAAAGAAAAAGTATATTGATATGCTCCTCTGTGATCCAGACCAAACCTCATTCGCGCTGCTTTGTAATACTGCGCAAGGCGTGGTGCGCGGACAGGTCTTCTTTGTTTCAAATTCGCTTCTTTTAATGTTTCAGTTTGATCAGAAATTTTTATTCCATGTGCTCGTCTTAGGTTGTTTAGGAGGGCTCGTGCTGTGGCAGTATGCTGACGTAGAGAGGAAAGGACGAGAAATCGGTCTTGATTTTGAGTAGTTTTTCGATTTCGACTTTGTCCACCTCTTCTAACATATTGTTCCTTTGTTTTATCCTTGTTAGTTACCTCGGTAAGATTTTGAACAATGCTTGTTTTTGATTTTAATTTCACAATATCTCAGAAACAGTTGACAAAAGCCTGATATAAGTTGATGTCAAAACAATTAGGATAAAAATCTTACTGCAAACTGCAATAATATACCTAGTGTTCCATTTAAGCGAACATAAGTTTGTGTTGGTACGTTGTTGTGGGATATTGTATTGGATATTGTGTAAGCATCAACATATTTTCTTGCTGTAGAGCGTATGACTGTCTGCAACTTGTATGTATGGGAAAAACGTAAATTTGATTTCTTAAGCCCATTAATATACTTTGTTTATAGTGTGGGACACCCTGTACCTATTATTCTAAAATAAATACCAAAGGACTATACAACCTCCATTATACAACTTTAATTCGACTAATGGTAGAAAATTATGCAGTCATTTTGGGAAAAGTTATAAATGTTTTGCTAAACCAGAACACCGAAATGTATATTCAATGTTCAAATGAAGACATCTCAGTAGTTTGCCTCGGAGCATTCATGTATGACTAACCGAACTAATAACCTACAATTTTGTGTATGATAGAAAGTCATCAAAATTTTTTAAAAAAATATAAACATTTTATTTACGGAGCCAACTAAAATATAAATTTCCTCCAGTCGGTGCACTACATAATATTGTATTCATCTACAATTTCGTTTAGCAGAGAAATGATAAACAATCTTTGTAAAAGTTAAAACATTTTTCTTTCATTCGTTCTATAAATTCGAAATGCGGAACTGCGTTGAAATATTGTTAAAATGTATTGTTAAAATATTGTTCAAATCATGATAATGTGTATCTTTCTCATAAAAGGCAGCATCAAAAGCATGAGGGCAGTTTTCTTGACAGAGAAAATTTGATTTGCGCTCCTTGTACATTTCTAAAATATTTTAACTTGCTGACAACTGAGATAGAAATCTGTGATAGTATGTTAAGAATTTTAACCGGGACATAATACCAAACCGGCCGGGACACCGGGACCGATGTCTCAAACCGGGACTGTCCCGGTCAAACCGGGACGTACAATGCAATATCACCAAGAATAAAATGAACCATTAAACAACGAAATTTACACCTGTAATAACACACCTACAAACACATAATTCACAACAGATTTGGCACCTACGCACAATAATTAAACTACCCATAACAAACTACACATCGTTCTCAGCTCTTGTCATAGTTCAGTTCCTCAAAGAAGTACATCGAAGTTTCGCTGCTTTCAATGGTAGCCGGATCAGTGATTTCAATTGTCTCGTGACTGAAGGTCGACACGTCATCAGTGTAGAAGCTCTTGCAGATCCTAGAAGCCTCCTCGAGCAGCCTCGTCCACTTCTGCGTCGACTCTGCTGCCGTCTTCAGTTCAGGTGGTATCTCGTGGTCTGCAGGTATATTATATAGGGTGTAATCCCCGCACTTGGGACATTTCGTAATGGTCTTCCCTTTGAAGTATTCCGATATTTCCTTTTCAAATTCCATCGTGTCCTTCAGATAGGTACCCCAGTTGACCAGGATGGTCTGAATCTTGTCAGAGTAATTTTGATTTTTTGCTGAAAATTGAAACAGAAAAACATTGAGAAATAGAACGGAATTTTTGGCGTGAAAGAAAGATTTTCGGAAATTGTTGTCCACCTATGTTTGCCTCAATATCTCCAAAAGTTTTAAGCTTAGCGAAGCAAATTATACACGAAGACGAAGGTAGTGGGTACAAGATAAATAAAGAACTACTTAAGGGGTAATGCCACTCTAGCGCGAGAAAAAGTAGCCGATTTTGTAGGTATATTTTCACAATATCGTAAATGAATTACAAAATCTCTTTAAGGCTCCGTTTTAAAAACATCGCAACTTCCAAACGAAATATTTCGTTGCGATGTTTTTTTTTGCTGGGAGTGGTCTGCCTGGCCCCCACCAACGTCAACCAGGCCACAGTTTTATGATAAGGGGAAGTTGGGGGGTTTAGAGGAAGCAGGCATGGGCAAAGGCGGAGCATAGTCGACGCGAGTACATTCGAAGGGGAAGTACTCAGCCAGTTTGTCGCCGCGCGTCGGTGCTTTCGCTTTCGCTCAAGTTACAATGTATTAGTGTTCTCACTCATCACGGTCGCATATGCATACCGGACTGCATACAGCTCGCTGGCGGCCGCCAGGCGGTAAAAGAAAATATATTGATTTAAGTTAGAGAGAGACCGCTTGCTATTATAATATTTAATCTTTTTAACAGGGTGACATACATACTGTATAGTAAATTGACAAAAATGTATTACCCAACTCATGATAACTCATCGGTGAATTATGGACTTCAATTTAGAAAGGAATTAATTAAAATCGAGCAATGAGGACCCAATACATCTATAAACATGCTGGATATCGAACGAACGCACGGCAGTGACACACGAAGACAAAAATAAAAAAAATTAATCTGATGCGTTCAGGCACATTACTTTATCATACCATATATAAAATTAATAGTTTAGCTGCATGAGATTCTATTTGATCGAGATCGGCCATGTCTGTATTAAAATAAAACTACTGGAACTAGACGGATATTTTGATTATATTGACAGTAGGTATTGTCAAAACATCAGCGTTTGACACTACCTACTGTCATTAGAATCACAATATCTGACAAATCCTGGCTAACTAGTTTTAATGCAGCGATCTCGATAAAATAGAATTTGCTCATGCAGCTAAACTATTCATTTTACCAAAAAATGCCATAGTCATAAATTGTTCAGAATTTCCTGTACTTTAATTTATTATTTAACTATTTCGACAAATTTCCAGAAATGGCGGCTTATTTGCAAAATCTTTCAAAAATGCTATAAGACTAAACCTCCAGTTTCTTTGGTTTCTTTTCAACAGAAAGCTTTTCGGCTCTAAGTTTGGTTATGAAACTTCTAAATATGAAGTTTCGTCTCGATACCTTACTAGTTTCTCCGGAATCGTCGCCACAAAAAAGGCACACACACATACACAGAATTTCTTTTCACCTGGGTCAAAAATGTTCAAGGGATCCAAAAAGACATTTCCGCTAAAACCTCAAAAATTTTGTTTGGCACGATTACAATACTTTACATACTACGTGTGATAAAGTAAAATCATAGCACATAGTCCAAAGTTCCCCAAACCATTTATATAAATCCCAAATATTTTGTCACCTACAAGTTCGCTATATTTTATAAACATTCTGGGCGCCATGAATGCAAGATTCATGAATGAAAACAAATTCTGGCATTGGCTATATCCAATTCCCGCTGTAATACTGCCCAATACAGTCGCTGAACTAATATTCATTAGAGCCGACCCAAGTTCGTCACTGCTAATTGTCTCTTCCTGTCCATAAAACCGACATTTTAAATAAAATGTTCATTTGAGTCCTGTTCTGGTCTCTTTGTCTCATTTGTAATTAAATAATTACAATATTGTTCTTTTAGATTATCTATGCAATATTTTAACTTAGGTGGTACGTAGTCGTCTTTTACTAATTCGTCTAGAGGACAGACGCGGATGTTTAGGTATTTTGCCACGACTTCTACCCATTGTTAAACAAATGTACCTAACACCTAGCAGGTATAACTACACTAAGTATAATATCATACAGTATATGACTTTTATCGTGTGTTAAATTTGTAAACCGTGCGTATAAATGTGAAATGCGAGAACTCTGTTCTCCCGATTCAATATACGCTACGGTCATAACTTGTGAACAGTCTAATCTAAAAATAGCAATAGGCGTGGCGTAGTTATAGGCGGTGTTTAAAACTCCTAACGTCTGCTGTCTACACCGGGCCCGTAATATAGGCAAATTACATACATTTCTGGCAATTACGCTTTGTTATCGCAATTATAATGTTTAGATTAAAATTGTACTTAAATAAAAAATCTATTTTTGTATCATGAGTTGGGCTAAATATTTTATATTTGAAAAAAACCAAAGATGTAGAAGTAAAATTGATTTTTATCTTTAAAAAATTTTTTTTTCATCTAGCCCAACTCGCTATTTATCTAAGAAGTTACATAAAAAATTTCATAAACTTTGAACAATAAATAACGCTTTTATTTGCAAACGCGTTTTAGGAGAGGTAGAACTGGGTCTTAAGGCTCCGTTGTAAAAACATCGCAACTACGAAACAAAATGTTTAGATTCGATGTTTTTCTGTCGGTGTCCGTGTCTATGCCGTGGTTTACGTATCGATTAAAGCTTATGGGGTCTGCGATGAGCTGGCCATACGTAACAGCCGAAATATGGCCATTGTTTACATATCTGACAATTATCGCATTTTTCGGTTAGCGGAAAAGTTATTATGTTTGGGTTGAAATTGTATCTACATAAAAAATCTACTATTGTATTGAGACTTTGGCTAGGGGTATTATATTTGAAAAAAGAGAAAGACGTAGAAGTAAAAGTCATTATTATCTTACCAAAAAATTATTTTTGGCCTAGCCAAAGTCCTTATTTATCTAAGAATTGACACTAAGAATTTCATCAATTTTGAACCATAAATAACGCCGTTAATAGTAAACGCGTTTTAGCACAGAGAGCACTGGGTCTTAAAGCCTTTTATTGTTCATATTTTGAGGAATATTCACAATAAATAAAAATAAAAATAAATAAAAAATAGCAGCGTTAGAGCACATCAAAGGAAACCTCTTCCGCCGGATATGCTTGTACGGCCGGAAACATTTTGCACACAGTTTTTGACTGAGCCATAGAATAAAAAAAAATATTGATTCTATATAAGATTATCTCGGGAAGTACGTACGGAAATTAGAAAATTCCGCTTTAAAACAAAATGGCGCACGTTTGAACACAAAATAACACTTTTCGGTACAAAATTAGGTTAAAAATTGTTTATAACAAAAAAAGTTTCGAACTTATTGTAAAATCCGTACGTACTTCTCTAGATAATATTGTTCTGAAGCTGCATATAATTTCAAGTGGATTGACGAAGATCAGTTGAAGTTATCGTTCCGGCCAGTTTGAAAAATGCGGATTTGAGAAAACACCGTTTAAAATATTGTGTAACTTTGATGTATAGAATTGTTATATTTTACTATAGTCGGCGAAGCCTGGACCATATAATTATCTTTTCAAATTAACATTTTCCTCCTCTTGTTTCTTTCTGTTTGATTTTTACCACAGACGGGCCTGTTTTGCAGCATCAGTCAGGGATGGCTCTGAAAACCTGATGCGCTGTGCGTTAGCCTTCGCGCAGATATTATTTCAGTTTGGCTAGATGCTCATACATAATACCTCCATAATCTTCATGAGGGTGGATAATGCATCATTGACAACACATATAGCTATACTTGCTGCAATATCCACAATTACTTTGCCACCTGAAAGTGAAAATGAAATCACCAGGTGGCATTTCATCGGTCAGAATTTATGATACAGTGTCGCCCAGATTTATTTTCTTCATTTTATCAATTGAATCATGATTATGGCGAATGGCTAGTCCATCATAAATTGAAAGCTCATTTATAGGCTTCTGGGTTAACTTCCCTTTTTCTTCGAAGCCCTAACTGGTTCTTGTCAAATGGCGGGGACGAGTGCCATTAGTTTTTTCACGTGATCTATGCATTCCTTTTCTTACTTCATTTTCTTATTCCAAAATTTGCAAGCTTTGCAGTAAGTATTTAGATTTTATGAGAATATCAACAACATTTCTCCAGCTGATAAGCGCCACCAATCATACAGAGAAGAAAAGCTATGTTTTCTCTATGTTCCATCGTCCGAGACAGTTACGCCATTCTTTTTTTACTATTTTCAATTGACGTTTAGCCCTCCCTTCTTCTGCTCCTTTCTGCATACTTTGTTGACAATGCTTCTGTTTCCACAAAAATGGTGCGAACAACTTTATCGTAAAATGAGTGAAAAATCTGACGAGGAAGGTCCTTGAATGCGCAAAACTTTTCAATTACATCTACACCTAACAAATCGGCAACTCGGAATGAAAGTTTGTTCAAAATTCTCACAAGAAACCACGATTTGAAATCCTAAGTAACGGTTGCCACTTTTAGCCAATTTTGTATTTGATGTGCACGGTTTACACACTACAACTTGTGAAATAGCAGAAAACACAACAACAAAGTTCAAAAGATGATAATTAAACGTCATCCACTTCAACGTTGTAATAATCTTCAACCGACATTACTTTTTTACCGGTGTGGACTGTGGATACGTTATCAGGCAGAGGCGACTCTAGTTCCAAACGATTCGATGCTTGTCATATTAGTTCTATTTGAAAATCTGCTGCTTCCTTTCGGCACCTTTCGATCACGATATACTCCAAGAATGTCACTAATTATTTCTGCTATTTTTTACCAACTAATCAAGAACAACACACGTTACATCAGACAGCTGCAACATTGTGGGGCTATCGTCAGTTCAACGAACGTACCGAGGATAATTCCACAACCTCTTTGTGTTTTATAATATTTTATGTTATATTTCTCACCACGCATGTAAATCCTCCAAATAAGATAAGAGCGTATAGGTCTCTAGGCTGTAACCTCTCACGCTATACTTTTTGCATATACGCTCGGCTAGACGCTTGGCCGTACGTTCATCAAATAAGCATTTAAAAAAAAATTTCCAATATGAAACGTACTGTACCTTATTTCTAAGATCCCAAGACACCATATAAGCAAAAAAAACATTATTTGATTTTTCAAAAAAATCTAGAGTGGCATTACCCCTTAAGAGTATAAGATTCTTTATTAGTATTTGAAATTTCCGCCAGTGGTAGAGATTCCTTCGCATTCATTATTCTTAGTTTTAATAGTTCCTCGTCGTCTTGTAATGGTTCACTGTGAACAATTAGTTTTAATCGTCCCCAAAAAAAAATCCATACTTGTCAGATCAGGACTAGGTGCTGGCCATAAGATAGGCCCATTTCGGCCATTTTATTTTTGAGAGAATTATAAATTAACCATTCGGTCACAATATTTGAATGGTGAGCTGGGCAACAGTTTTGCTGAAAGTACATTGACCGTATAAAATCTATGGGTAATTCCTTAACTTATTCATTAAAATAATTTTGTAACATATCCAAATATTTTTATTGATGAACATTTCTATTGACGAAATATGGTATAGCACTCCACACGTTTACTTTTTAGAAATGTTGGCTACGTCTAGAGCAGTGATTCTTAACGCTCTTGAAGTATGGGAGGAATTTTGATCATAAGAACAATTCGCAGAGCACCAAAATCAAAGAGTTGAAAGACATAAAGACGTTCAACTGTGTGACAAATTTTGATCAACTTTCTTCCTCCCGGGAAAAACCGCCAAAAAGTCGGCATCAAATGGGAAATTTTTTTATTATCGATTTATCAAAAAATTTTATTCTTCATAAAAGTTTCTGGATCGTCCGAAACCAAAATTGCAATCATCAAATTTTAAATATTGTGTATCATATACGGGGTAGTTCAGAAAATTTGAATTTGACATAAGAGTAAAGTACCTTTGTTTTAATTATTATCGAACAATGTTACATAGAAATATTATTTAGAATTAAAAATTATACTCAAATTTGAAATCACAGCCACCTATCTTTAAAAAAAATGTTGTCTTTTTTTCATAATTCTCACTCATATAATAAATATTAGTACCTACCATTGATTCTTATGACTCATTTTCATCTATTTTTCGAAAATTTCGGTAAATTTTGTCTATGGTTCGTGATTTTCATATGATACCTAACGCCTTTTGAGAAATATCACAAAATTATTATTTTTTATGATGCACGGTTGGTATTTTACCCTCATATTGAGATTTTTGTATGAATCGTCATGACCATTAAGTAAATTAATAAAAGGTAAATCACTCTAGCTGAGTTATTACATGATATTAATTATTTACACAGTAAAATCCTGTTAAAATCACGAGTCACATAATTAAAGTTTAAAAAATATGTGGCTCGATATCAAAATTGAGCAACATTTTTGAATCTGAAGTTTTAATTTAACTATCAATAATGTTAGAAGTCAACAGAGCTATTGATACACACTGTACATATGTAAGTCCAGGTGGTGACTCAGGTTGTGTGATAAGGTACCGGTCGTACCTGGTCTCATAACACAGAAACCTCGAGCATTATGCTGAACGCGGTTGTGTTGATATGATGTTTATTGCTTTATAGTTGTAGTTCTTAGTTAACCCTTGTAGCTAATGTGTATATCTAACAAATAAGAATAATAATAATAATTTTCAATTAACTACAACTAACACTAATAATTTCTTCTGTTATATTTTCTACAATTTTTAGAAAGAACATAACATACTTGATAACATAAAAACTAACAAAAACAAAACAAATATCAAATTTCAACTCGACTGCTTCCCTTTTACTACACAGTGTTATCCTAAAATACATTTTAAATTACTAAATATTGGTAATATAGTAACATAACAAAACTAACAAAAATAAAAACAAAACACAAATTAAATTTCAACGTGTCCTCCTTCATTTTCAATACACAGTATTGTTCGTTCACACATATTTCTTGGTACTTCTCTTAACATGACAGGCGACACTTGAGCAGCACATTCACGAATAGTGTTTTCAAGATGGTCAACATCCCTGAAAGGTCTCTGCATGTAGACCTCATTTTTTAGTCGCATGGCGTTAGATCCGGAGATCGAGGTGGCCAGGGATTTTCCGAATATCTTCCGATCCATTTATGTGGAAACATATGATCAAGAAAATTTCCAACATCTACTGTACTGTGCGCTGGAGCACCGTCATGCTGAAAATACATTTTTCTGCGCAGATCTAATGGAATTTCTTCTAGTGCATTAAAAAAGTCGTGTTGGAGAAAATGTAGATACCTCGCAGAATTAAGGTTTTCTCGAAAAAAAAAATGGTCCAATAATTTTATTATTAAATATCCCACACCATACATTAGTTTTAAATGAGTATTGGTCCCGTGATTCGATAACAAAATTGGGGTTTTCGTCAGCCCACCACCGACAATTTTGTGAACTAACAATTCCCTTTGAGCAAAGTGTAGATTCCTCGCTGAAAAGCACATGCTTAACGAATGATCGATGCTCTGCTATTTGGGCTTGAAACCAAAAGCTAAAATGCATCCGCGAATCTAAATCTCGGGGTTGCAGTTTGTGTATAAATTTCGCCTTGTAAGCCCGGAATTTATTTGCTTTTAAAATTCTTCTGGCCGATGTATTCGCTACTGCGTTTAATTGTCTCATGTCTCGAAGAGAAGATCGTGGATTTTCGACTACAGTCTGCATCACCTGAAGCTGGCGGTCTTCAATATTGACCCAAGGAGTATGAGGAACTTTAAACTTATTTTCAACATTTCCCGACATTTTAAATTTGTTTAAAATCCTAGTGACGGCTGACTGGCAAACGCGCTTGTTGGGATGTCGCTCGTTAAAAATACTTGCCGCTTCCCTATGGGTTTTATAATTGTCGCCAACAATTAAAACAGTTTCAATTTTTTCCTCTTTAGTTAAATAATTCATTAGGATGAAGTATTATTAATAAAATAAATTTAAACTTAACGGGCAAGGAGCTGAACTTAAGAACTGTCAAACTTGAAAACAATTAGGTTAGATTTATAAAAGAAACTACAATCCATAGCCATAACATTGCATCAGGAAAATTAATAATTTTGTGATAATTCTCAAAAAACGTTAGGAATCATATCAAAATCACGAACCATAGAAAAAATTTACCGAATATTTCGAAAAATAGATGAAAGTGAGTCATAAGAATCAATGGTAGGTACTAATATTTATTATAAGAGTGAGAATTATGAAAAAAAGACAACATTTTTTTTTTTAAGATAGGTGGCTGTGATTTCATATTTGAGTATAATTTTTAATTCTAAATAATATTTCTATGTAACATTTTTCGATAATAATTAAAACAAAGGTACTTTACTCTTATGTCAAATTCAAATTTTCTGAACTACCCCGTATATGATACACAATATTTAAAATTTGATGATTGCAATTTTGGTTTCGGACGATCCAGAAACTTTTATGAAGAATAAAATTTTCTGATAAATCGATAATAAAAAAATTTCCCATTTGATGCCGACTTTTTGGCGGTCACTGTATATGTTTATTGGGGTGCTGAATCCGAATTTCAACTTCCCTACTTCCTACGGATGTGGTTCCCGACGGAAATCGCAAAAAAACTAAAAATTTTTGACCGTTTTCCAGTTTTTTGCGAATAAGTGGTAAAACTTATGCACTTTTCGAGGTAGACAATTCTATACAAAAATCAAGTACATTAAATTTCCTATAAGAGCACACGTGAAATGCATTTTTGGCTGAACCGTTTGGCCGCTAGAGCGCGCTGAAAGAAAGGGAAAATTTTCCTACTTTATGCAAAACCCAGTTTTTAAGTTAGTTAAAAAGGCTGATTGTGCTAAAACTACATTAATTTCCCTACAAATTGCACATCTTCATCACTTATTTTGGCCAAACCGTATAGCCGCGAAATTGGGTTGATATACAGTAGAGCGTCGATAATCTCCGAACTAATTGGGACCGAAGGTGATTCGGATTATCAAATTGTTCGGATTATCAAATATTGCAGCTAAATACTAGAAACAACGAGTATTGGATGGAAGTTCAATCTTAATAAAACCAACACCATTCGATCCCGCTCTTCTTAAACTATAGGAATGTCAAAAAGTAAAAATCGAAGGATATCGAAGAGATATCGAAGGGATGTCGAAGAGATATCGAAGGGATATCGGATTTTGGCTTTTCCCTAGGTTACTCAGTGATTTATTTTATTATTATTTTTTTGAACGTTCGGATTAGCGAACGTTCGGATTACCGAGATTCGGATTATCGACGCTCTACTGTATGATGTCATATTAATCTAAGCGAAGTCAAGAGCCCGAATGTTTATAAAAAAATAACAAAATACATAATACATTAAGTATTAATTATTAAAAAGAGCAAATATATAGTTAATAAATAAATAGTAATAATATAGGTCTCTACTGAATTTTTGGTGAAGGGCTCTTGTTTCGCGTAGGTAAGGGACATAAAATTTCAACGCGCTTTAGCGGTTTGGCCAAAATAACTGATTAAGTTATGCAATTTGTAGAGAATTGAATGTAGTTTTAGCAGAATCTAAGCTTTTTTTGTACTTACACGCACATCACATAAAGTAGGAAAATTTGGCCTTCTTTCAGCGCGCTCGAGCGGCCAAACTATTCAACCAAAAAATACACTTGAGGGTGCCTTTTATAGCAAATTTAGTATACTTTATTTTTGTATATAGTGGTCTATGTCGAAAAGTGCATAGTTTTATGACTTTTTGGCACTAAACTGCAGAAAAGTGGAAAATTTTGAGTTATTTGCGATTTTCGTTGTAAAGCCATATCCGTGGGAAGTAGCAAAGTTGAAATTCGGATTCAGCTCCCCAAAAAACATATAGAATGATAGAAAAACAAAACTTCTATATTTTTTCCTGGCCAAAACACCGGATTCGGAACGGACTAAAATTATGAATAAAATTAAAAATAAATTTGCAAATATCTCGCTTATTCGAGCTAACCTAGAAAAACGTCTTTGTGGAAATGTTCAGGGGGTCATAAAGAATCATTATTAGCTAAAATTTCCCGGGAGGAAATTTTTTGTTGCACAGTGTATTTAGCGGCTCATCATAATCAGTAAAGCAAATGGGTAAATTGGCTCAATATTGCAGAAAGCAAAAAGCGCGAAAAAAGATGTATTTGTGTAATATTATTAAAATAAAAGCATTCTTAACAAAACTACCAATTAACATAAACAAATATTCAAACAATAATAAGAAAGAGTAAAAAGAATAATATGATGAACACAAAAGTGCTCTCGATGTACTGAATTGCTTCCGAAGTTTTCTTTTTGCCCTCATCCACATATTTTGCTCATTTTTTTATCTGATTGTTTTGATTTTCTGTGTTCGTGAACTATCACCTGGTGATTATAAAATCAACCGCCTATTTGTTATGTTGTGACAGCTCCTCCAAGCATCTGACATTATAGTTGATCGCGGTCATATAAATCTAAATATAATAAAACTTTCAAAACCTTCAAAATTAGTCAAATATTTAGCAAATTTGGCTACTAGTAGTAGTTTTGCTAAGCTCATTTTTGATACAGCTTAATATGTACATACTAAGATAAAGCTTAATAAATCCACACACAAAATGTGGATGATATGTAGATAATGGCAAAAAGAATTTTTTTCAATTTAATTCCGTACATCAAGTGCGCATCTTTCCTCATGTTTATTTTAGGAAATAACTTCTGATATTCCAATATAATACAATAAATAAAAGTTACTAATTTTAACTGGTTACTTAAAAACCTATCTCTTGAATATTACTCTAGCATTTACCTTCAATAATCTCCTTGAATCCTCTCAGGCATTTTCCATAATTCTGGATATTGCTGCCAAATTCTTCCAACCAGGACAAATACACCTTCCAGGACAAATAGCTGACCGTGTGCGGAGGATGAACGTCCACGATGGCCGTTCCCTCGGGTACTCCGGGAACCCCGGGAGCCCCGGGCACCCCGGGAACCCCGGGAACCCCGGGCCTTACGGCTGAGGGTTTTCCTGGAACGCCCGGTGCACCAGGTACGCCTTCTCCTTCCTCCCCTTCTTCGTACATCCATTCTTCCTCTTCCATGCCTTCCTCTGAAATTAGCAGTCAGATATGAACATTTGTCAGAAAATTTGGCAGAGAACTTCTTGAAAATTCGCAACAAATAGTTGAGGATGAAGCTTAGTTACTCGAAAAAAAAACCTGCTCTATTCAATTCGTAGCGAGTCCACCTCTAAAGCCGGGGCTACACATTCGTATACTTGCCAAATATCAAATATTTGCCACATGTTAAATATGTGGCAAATATATTTGCCGCGCAAATCGATTTTTTTTTTGTTATTGATTGGTCTATACGATGCCATGAGTGATTTATTTTTCCTTTTGTGTGTTTCACCGAATATTTTCCATCCATCCGTGATTACCGGCTGATTTTTATAAAACTCAAAAAAATCTATGACATACCAACAAATTTGTACAATATTCGTTTGTGATTTCGGACCGTCAGAGTTGCACTGCAGTAGTAAATGCATCGCCACATAGCATTTTTTAATACCTGAAAATCTTCTTTGAGGACTTGCTACATTGCGTACCGAATGGGCACTAGCTATGTTTTTGAATAGTTCGCCTTATTTGCACATTAGCTTTTTCAAATCAAACTGATAATTTGATTACGAACAAGCAAGGTTTTATTTTATAATGCCGACATATTTTTAATTACATAAGTGCAGAATTCACTGCGTACTAACAAGGGCATTCTTGTGGAAATTTACAAAACAAATCAACGACAAATTGTGCACGACAAAATATGTACTCAGCACGACAAATTTGGTATTCTCCACGACAATAGTTAACATGACAGAATATGTATTGATACATATTGATTATTTTGAATTTATTTTGAGTTTGAATTATATAATGTTGGTTTTATAAAACTTAATTAACAGCTGTAGTGTGGGGTAGGCAAAAATTTTATTAAAACACAAATTAAATTTAAAATATTGTATTTAAGAGTAAATGTTAGTCACCGGCCTCAAAAGTTCGACGAAACTGAGGCGCGAGAGGAGGGAACAAGCCGCGCCCACTGTACACTCCGCAGAAAATGCAAGCAACGCACTGATTAGATGAGGGGAACGGCGGTATCGTTCTTTGGCGGCAAAGATCAAAGGGGCCGTGCGGTGTCGACTGGCGCCGAACCGTTTCCTCATAATTTTGTGTATGTGACTATCGCATGTTCTTAAATGCTTTTCTTGTATATTTTAAATACAAATACAATTCCACAAAACAATACAGTGATACAAATGAATTAATTGCTTTATTATAACATTCCTATTTTACTACTAACTATGGTTGAACATTTTACCTTTTGTATGTTGAAAAAAATTGTAGTTTTGGTAAAACAGACAGCTTTTCTTACATAAATCATTTATGGCTTTACATTTATTATTAGAATTAGTAACTAATTATCAGTTAGCTCCGAAGAAGCTAACAGCATGGTTCGCGAAGACAGTAATTATGAATTTTTACTCACGGCATAAACCGGTAACTATTTATCATCTAAATTTAAATGACTCTGGCCGTGAAAGCATTCGTACTCAGATACTTATTTAAATCCATTTAACGTTTTCTATGTGCATCAATAATCTCGAATGTCTCGTTCGTACTTAGCAGAGATCGATATTTTCAGGTAAAACACACCTCATATAAAAATTCAAATTTTTATCGGGTGACGCAAGTAGGTGTTAGTAAATATAATATTCCTATTTTAATTCTAGATACAGTTGGATACTACATTTTGAAATTTTACTCAAAATTATTATTGCTATGTATAGACTTGGTAGTATACGTACTTCAATTTCAATTGTAGGTATGAGAAAAAGTAGCGATTTCGATCAAACATGCAGCTTTATGTAAATGTATAAGTCATTTATTATATATTATATAGATACATGTTCAAATATTTTACACCTTTATAAAAGTTTTTTGCCATATATGGTAATCCGGCAGGCTTACACCTATAAGAGAGTATTGCCCAAATTAACTAGCGAAGTTAATTAGCGAAGAATTACACTACACGTATAATATCTACATATACACTTACCGCAGGTACTCTCGCAAGTTATTAGTTTTCTTAGAACGCGGGCCACATAAAGGCAGCTGATTTTTTAATTAGCCCATATTTCTAGCGTCTGTTCTACGTCTGTTGTACAACAAGTCGAACTAAAGCCAACCATCCTACATAGACTGCGATTGCCCTGAATGCACTGGCAAGCGACAAGTGTTTGGTATTAATATTATTTTCTAAATCTAAATACCAATATATTTGAAATTCTATGACGAAAAATAAATGACTGATTAAAAACTAAATTACTTGTATTTCCTTAGTAATAATTTATTTAACTCCTATTAATTATTTAGTAGTTGTAACATTATAAGTAGGTATTGCGGTTGTTGATTATTCTTCGTTCCGTGTGTCGTACGGTGACTGCACTATAAACTCTCGCGGGAACATGCGCTCCTAATTTATAACTCGCTCTTTGCTGTCTGCGTAGAGTCCATCAGGACGGCAAAAAAGTTTTTCTCGTATTCGGTTTCTAGCCTATTTTGATCGAAATTCACATACATACACACTCACATACACTTCCGCAAGAACTTGCTGTCCTAATTTTTAAGCGAGTCGTTGCTATCTACGTAGCACCACCACGTTAAAATTTATTTTTCGTATGGGTTTCGTCTGCCGGGCGCGGCGCCGCTACACCTCCCATGTCAACATGCGATCAATATTTTTGTTAGGCCGAAATTGCTCAATATTTGTGATTCCCCTGGCTACGTATTCATACTGCTGCTTCAGACTGTACCATTTGAATTTGATTGGTCGAAGAAAATGATGTGGTGTTTATCCAACAGATGGCTGCATCGTACGACTACTATAAAATATGTTATTCTCGTCTCATTCACATGTTCAAAAAAGCAACGGTTAAATCATTACAACATTCATATTTTGTTGTCATTTTTTTACACAAGTTCATGAAGGCTCAATACAAGGTGTTGTAATATTGCTTTTTTGATGTTTGGTTCGGATTTGAAAAAAAAGATAACAAAAATTACCAATTATTGGCTTCTTTAGCAAGGGTAAAAAACAAAACAACAACGCAAATGAAAAAAAGTGGCATTCGTACCCGGTGTAATACACCTTTATCTATAATTTATTGTATTACACGTGATTATTAACACACAATTAAGCTCAGGATGTTTGGTTTTATGTAGTGTTGTTTTGTAGTACGCTACTACCTCTAGTAATTCCTCTTAAATAAACAAACAAATAAACGTTATTTCAAGTACAATAAATATATATCCCTACATTCTATAAAAAATAAACAAATATTTGAATTATTGTTTTGAATTATTGTGTATTTGAATACTTTTATCCTTTGATTTAGTAGAACATGTGTAATAATTAGTACCTACATTAATAATTTTTTTGTTTATTTATAGCCATTGTTTATTTATATGCTTCGGTCCAGTCCTTTGTTGAAATTGTTTGTTGTGAGTAAAATTATTCATAATTAGGTGACAATGCATCTCGATATCAAAGCATTTCACATATTTGCAAGTATTTAATTTGTCAAAATTACAATAGTCGAAGCTAAGTGACTGTCCTGACCAACAATGAACAAAATCGAGCAAGTAAAAACTATTTTTGGTAGGGTTTCTCCATAGACTGTTCGATTGTGTTCATTAATGGCACTTAAGTTAATTGATTATTTTTCTTGTGTATGTTAATAGCTGTGCTATATATTGTAGCAAACAAAACAAAAATATTTCCTTTTTAATATGATTAAATTAACGTGTACTCGATTTTGTGTTCTTGGGGTATGGGTTAATGTACTGTATTCATCGATTTCCAATTTCACAGCAATCAAGTATTGATATCAGGGATATTAAATTACGGTAATTATTTTTTTCGTAAATTATCGTTGAAATTAAAATTATTAATTTAAAATATTAAATTGCCACGTAATTAAAAACTAAAAATGGTAAATTACGATGGCATAAATTATCGGGTAATTTAAAATTCAAAATGGTAAATTATGCCCGTTTAAATTACCTGGTAATTAAATCTGCAAAATGGTAAATTACGCTGGTTTAAATTACCGGGTAATTAAAAATTCAAAATGGTAAATTACGCCTGTTTAAATTACCGGGTAATTAAAAATTTAAAATGTTAAATTAAACACATCACTGTAAGTTATGAGTACTACTGTTAATAAAAATGTAAAACCTTAAATCATTATTTTGTGGATAACTAGCTATCTCTGATCTTTTGCCTGATTTGATAGTAGGTACTAAAACCAAAGCAATGACTACATAGAAATACTATTTATGGCACTACTAAAAAAACAGGAAAATCAAACAGAATAATAATAGTAGAAAATATAACGTTTACTGGCAATGGTACTGTCATTGGATGTGTTAACTTTACCCTTAGACCCATTTCCATTGGCTAACTGACACCTTAAATAACATTGTCACGCACGAGTCCGACCATGCACCACGCGGATTGTTAGGTACTTCCCAGGCAAACGCAAACAACAGTGCACTTATCGACTGCTTAGGAGGAGTGGGGCGCATTCATGCGTCTACTGATGGAAGGTCTTTGAAATTAATTCATAAATTCCGATAACTTACCAACGGTAATTAAAATTGTCGGTAAATTACCAACGGTAATTTAAATTCACGGTAAATTACCATCGGTAATGTACGCCGTAAATTACGGTAATTAAAAATCGGTAAATTACCATTAATTACGGTAATTAATTCGGTAATTTACGCGGTAAATTACGCTTTTACATCCCTGATTGATATACTCAAATGAACATATTGAGAGGGTCCTGCATAAAAAAAATAAGCACATGGCAAGAAATGTTACAGGGTATTTCAACTATGGGTCGTTCTTTTACAAATCGTACGGATTTCACCAAAAAGAAAATTTCAGTTTTTTAAATTACACCAAATTTTTTTAATGGCATTTTCTCGGAATTTTAGTCGACACCTGTATCGGGAATTCATTAAAAAAAATTATTTTCAGAAATATGAAGGCTTAAAGTTTGGATAATTTACGATTATTTGGCAAACCTTGCCATATTCAAAATTAAATATCTTTGGTTCTAGTAATCATATCGGACTCATTTTTTTTTTTATTTTAAAGGTTGAAATATTTGCTAAATAACTGCGTAAAATTATTATTTTAATTTGTGTATGTAAAAAAACTTAAAAACAATTGAGTTTTTTTAAATAATTATTTCATAGTTGCCCCCACAATGGATATAATCGAAAAAAAAAATATATATATATATATATATAATATCCGCCACACTTTTACCTACAAAATCCATTTTGATCTAGGATGGAGTCTCTTATAGTTCAAAAGATATTAAATTTTATCTGACGTGAGTCAAGCACCATTTTTGCTCTTGCGTTTGTTTGCAAGCAAAGCACTGAAGAAAATACAATACACAAACTGATTCGCTGCTAGCATCGCACACGATGATTAGCTGCGCACACACGATTTGTACGAGAAAATCGAGAGTCGTTTGAACATTTAAAATAATAAATACTAAAATAATTAAGATTTTCTAACGATAGTTGATATAAGTATGGGAATAAAAATAAATGCATGTTTTAAGCTCTTTTTGTGTTTTATTTTCTTTGGCAAATATAATGAGGATTCAAGTACAATTCGGAGCCGATGTAAGAAAAAACATATAAATCGTGCTATAGAGAAGAAAAAAATAATACATGATTTTCTATTCACTAAACAAACTCATAAATAAACGATCGACGAAAAATGTATATTTCCGTCGATCGTTTATTTATGAGTATATTTACTAAATAGAAAATCATTTATTAAGAAGCTCTACAAATGCACGATTTTTATTAATGCATGATTTGTTATAGCCAATCAAGCGACTTACATAAATTATCATATAATCTCAAACGACATCGACGAATAAAATCTATGTTGACGCCGCCAGAAGAATACGATCGACGAAAAATTTTTTTAACCAATTCGAATATTAAACGGCGATTAATGATCTCGACAATTATTGCACTCGCTAATCGCTCGTGCGTTAAACAGTCTCGATCAATAATCGCTCTTTTTAATATACTTGTTGGTGAAATAACTATATACAAACCTCATTCAATTGGATATCTGTTTTATCTTTCTTGGTTTTAGATAATTTAAACCGGCATGACTTACAAATTCTTTGTTGAAGTGACCAAGATGTTATAGGTATATTTAATGCCAATAATTGGTATTTTATTACTTTTCTGAGAGCCTCATTCTTTTTATATTTGGATGTGGAGACAAATTGAATGGATTGAAACAACTGTCGGTTCGAAATTTAGAACGTTTGATACGGTTAGAAAACTTCGACATTTTTTAAAGGCATTTAATAAATAAATATTTTTACCACGTAATAAATCAGCACTTCCACTCACTCCGTTCTTAAAAAACAAACTGCATTAGCATGTTGAACCAGCCTGCTGTCTGCGAGACGTTCAAGAACGTCGCGTACACGCCTGAAGTAGTCGCTTGCTGCGTTTTTTTTTATCGAGTTTCGACACGCCGCGCGTGAGTCACTTTAGATAAAATTTAATATCTTTTGAACTATAAGAGACTCCATCCTAGGAAAAAATGGGTTTTGTAGTTAAAAGTGCAGCGGATATTATGTATATTTTTGCGATTATATCCATTGTGGGGGCGACTATGTAATAATTATTTAAAAAATTCAATTGTCTTTAATTTTTTTTACATATATAAATTAAAATAATGATTGTACGCAGTTATGTAGCAAATATTTCAACCTTTAGCAAAAACAAAAATATTCAAAAATTGAATTTTGAATATGGCAAGGTTAGGCAAATTATCGTAAATAATCCAAACTTAAAAATTTCATATCTCTGAAAATGATTTCTTTTCGACTAAATCCTGATACAGGTATATATAACATATAAAAAAATTTAAGCCAAATCTAAAATGTGACGTTATAAAAGGTGTACGATTTGTAAAAGAATGACCCATATACGGTCGAACTTGAACTGTAAAAAAGTAATAAAAGTCGATCTTTTGCAACTGACAAACATTTTAGTTAAAAATATCATATCAACTGTTCAATTATTATACACAACATAAATTTCAATAATTCCGAATTCAATAATTCTTCTGGGAATTTAAAAACAAACTACATATAACCAGACTTTTAACGGTAGCGGCGCTGCTTGTCATACTGCTGTCATTTATGGTCTGAATTTATGGTTGAAATACAAATATTGTCGTTCATTTACATTTTTTGTCGTTAAAACATATATTATGTCGTTTGTTTACATTTTCTGTCGTTAAAACACATATTTTGGCGATCAAATGCATATTTTGTCGTTAAGGTACCAAAATTTGTCGTGTGAACCCCTAATTTGTCGGGCCGAAAAATGCCACCCTTTATATTTATTGTACATCAGTGCCCAAATTCACCAGCTAACAAGAAAATAATAAAATAATACCATTGGAGCAGGGAAGCCCTGATACGTACCTAGCATTGCTTGGGTAACAAAGCCAGGGTAGCCTTCACCCCTCTGGGCTTCCGCCTCTATCTCGGCTGCGACTGCCGCGACAGCATCGGGTCCAAGTCCGGCAGGCACGCCTCCCTCAATAGGCGGCTCGCCTTCGCCGAGAGGAATCTCGCCTCCCTCGCCTGGCGCGCCACCTTCAGGAGTAGCACCTGGCTCACCCATAGCGGCCTCATCACCTGGAGCGCCCCCTTCGGCGGCGGCGGCAGCTGCGGCGGCCTCAGCAGCAACTGCTTCAGGACTACCAGGAGCTGGAGCGTCTGCTAGTGGAGCACCATCTTCGCCAAGCTCAGTACCTCCTTCAGCTCCTGGACCACCCCCTTCAGCTCCTGGGCCACCTCCTTCAGCTCCTGGACCACCACCTTCAGCTCCTAGACCACCCCCTGCACCTGGAGCGCCGTCATCTGTGGTAAAGCCGCCTTCTGCGCCTGGGCCACCTTCGCCTGGTGTAGGTTCACCCTCCATGCCTGGAACTAGGGCTTACAATACCGGACCAAAATAGACTAGGCAATAGAGATTTTTGCGCGACAAAAATACTAGCCGGAAGCCGACGATCCCAGGTCACGTGGAACAGTCCGTAGATGTATTGTGATGTGTTTCCTACTCGCAAATATCATCTCTTAATTTATCTCTTATTATTCTTTCGATTTTCGCTTGTAAAAACTGAACCGATGTAGTAATCTTGATGCTTGATGTAGAGAATGAAAAGGCGAAAAAAATGAACACTGCACAGACTCGATTGAATTAATATTAACGGAGGAAATTCGGAAAAACCGGAAAAATCTGCGTTTTTTTTTCAATAGTTCATAACTCCCCCATTTTCAAAGTTTTAGCGCAGGCTTTTCGCGTGAAAGTAGCGATTGATGGGTACTTTGAGTGTGGACAACCCAGGCGTTGTCCGATGATTAGTTTTTGGACAATTGCGATTTGAATATTTGTATGCAATGTGATTCGGCGAGTCTGGACGCGTCGGAGGTAGTCCGATTTTAATTTTGTTACGTATTTCGAAAGTAGTAGTATTGTGCTACATAACGTCTATTCTGATTTTGCGTCAAAATGTTGTGAAATAGGTGAAATATGCTTTGAAACATGACCGAAAACGGCCGCGCGCTCCAAATCGGTCGAGTAGTGGGGGTAGGCGGTCGACACGGGGAAGCGCGTATCTATACGTTTCCCCGCTAATCGCACACTTCCCCCATCAGTCGACCACTCTGGCGGGCGCGGGCGTTTTCCCTCATGTTCCCACTTAAACGGGTCTTATCGAAAAATCAGAATAGACGTTTTGTTGCCAAAAAAATTCAAATGACGATTGTGTGAAAACTATTAATCCGACCGAATCCTCCTGGATACTTAGCGATATCGATAGCCCTATTCTACCGTTTTGGTCGATATCGATAGCCCTATTCTACCGTTTTGGTCGATATCGACTGACGTCATGGCTTGTCGCTAAATTTAACGACAGCTTCGGAGGTGTCGATAAGTGGATTCGATGTCAAAGGTGTAGAATATCGAAACGGCTAATAATGGTTCAGCAGTGTGTTGCGTATGGTTGCAGCATTGATCATAATCCAAGACAAGAAATTTCATTTCACAAGTAACAGACGACCAGCGTTTTAGTTAAATAGTATTATAATAGGTTTGTTCGAGCAGCACCAAAATAAGTGCAGAAAACACTTATTCCTTCCCTTGCGCATGCGCAATGGAGATTTTTTGCCTTTCGAAAATCTGCATTGCGCCTGCGTAGAAGAATACCTAATTGTTTTGATTGTTGCTAGAACAAACCTAATAATTCTGAAAAGGTTGAAGATTATCAGTATAGTAATGAATTTACTATTAAAGTCTAAGCATCAAGTTTCCAAAATTTCTTGCTACATCTTTGTTTGATTTGATAATCAGTTTCTAAAAAATGTTATCCACAATTCCTACTGGGTCTAGAAGGATACCACTTATCTCTTCGGATAGCTATAATCCACCGTTTTAAAACTTCTTGACGTTTAGGCGGGAACCTATAACATAGTTTGCTGCTGAACCATTATTAGCTGTTTCGATATTCTACACCTTTGACACACTGGTTGTCACTGGGTTCACACATTCCGTACACAATGAACGTAAGGTGAGGTTACATGTGCATATCGATATCGAATCAACTTATCCACACCTCTGAAGCTGTCGTTAAATTTAGCGACATGTCGGAAAGTCGTGACGTCAGTCGATATCGATAAAAACGGTAGAATACGGCTATCGATGTCGCTAAGTATTCGATGTGACGTATTGCGATATCGCTAAGTGCTGCAGAATAAGGCTCCTGGCATTTTATTAAATAAGCTTTATGTTTGTACGAAAAGTTTGGATGTAAAATTGCCACGACAACGTTTACAACAACGTCCAAATATGTCAGTTGTTTCGTCTACGGAACCCCAGATAAAACTATCATTAATGTTTGTCTTTATTTTATTAATTATACTTAAATGACATTTAAAAATAATAACATCTACGTAATGTAGATTCATCAGGAATGTGTCTATTCGTATACTTTGCCAAAAAATATTTAAAGCAGTATTTTGCCTGTATGTTCTGCAGGCCGGTGCCTTTCTTTTATCTAACGACTATTGTTTGTTCATTTACTCAAAAAAATCCCCTAAAAGTTCAAGACCACTAGGCATAGCATCTAGTAGCTTCGTTGAATAATTTAAACTTAAAATCTTGATTGATTCTCAGGAGGAAACGATCAGATTTTTTCTATTTGAAACCGATTCATTTTGCGATTTTTTTTTTCAAAATTGTCTAAGACAAGTATTAGTACACAGGGTGTACTAATACGTAATTTAACATTTTGTGAAAATTCGATTCTATCATAAACGTGTTATACATGCAGTTAAATATAAGCAGTTTAAATATAAGCTTGAGGACAAATACATTTTCAGACAACAAAAATGGCTTCAGAGTATGCCGCTATGTAGAATAACAATTCGACTTTCTATTTATAGTAATAGCAAAAAGAAAACAGTTTTGACCCATAAACAATTTTTAGACGTCGTCAGTCGATATCGATCAAAACGGTAGAATACGGCTATCGATGTCGCTAAGTGTTCGATATGACGTATAGCGATGTCGCTAAGCGCTGCAGAATAAGGCTCCAGGTTTTGCACACTTAAAGTACATGTGAATAGCTACCACTGTCCGAAGTTTCAGATGTTAACATTAATGGCGGAGTTATGAATTTTTTTAAAAAAAGCAAAATTTTCCGAGTTTTCCACATTTTCTCCGGTTCTAATTATCCGATCGGATCGTTTGACCTGTCATTCTCTTCGTGATTTAATTCTCTACAGGCCATCCCGTTGCACCATTAAGATTGCTTTAATAGTTTTCCTTTTACAATAAAAATATGTAAAAAAGCGCGATTTATTAGTAGGAAACATAGTGGGAATAAACTACGGAGTCTACGGACTGTCCTGCACAGGATGGCACAGGCGGCTTCCTGCTAGTCTTTATGTCAAAAAAGCAATCATGTGTAGCTCTATTGCTTGGCCTAAAATGTCAATACCGGTATTCGGTATTAAAAATTTGTAATACCGGGATACCGGTATTAATACCGACATTAATATTATTGTAAGAAAATTTACTTACTAAATTTTTATGTAGTTATTGTAACATACACTCAGTTCCAAAAATACTGACGCACTTGAAGTTGACCTAACTTGAATGTCTTATATTTTCTAAACCAGTAGGACGATTTTTATTTTTTTTATTTGATAGTAGGCAATTCCTTTGTCTTTAAAAAAACAATTAAAGAGGAGGAAGTTTTATCAATGTATCCTGGATAGTAGTGCAGAAACCGGAACCATGTTTCTTTCGTCATTTTTGACACCCTGTGTCATCAAGCAATGGTATGGAAAATGTTGACACTCTATATGAAAGACGCTTCTTTTACGAGCATTTTGGTTTTTTATCCATTGATTTATCTCTAAAATGGTCCTAATTATATTATCAATAAACAGCTTTCTAGTGAAACTATAATAATACACATTTTTAAAAATGTTTTTATTAAACACAAAATTATAAACTGTATTGCCTTCCCTAGTAACTTTTAGAGTTTCTCTTACCGTTTCTATTGGTATACGATCCCATTCTTCCACTAATGTATAGCCATTTCTGTGAGACTTACTTGACGCCTCTCGCGAGAACTCACCCTTCTCCCTAATTCATCCCACAAATGTTCTATAGGGTTCATATCGGGGATTCTCGCAGGCCACTGTAATGTGGGGATACCCGTAGGTTCAAAGAAGTTTTGCACTATTGTTTTGGTGTGTGGTCGGGCATTATCCGGCATCAAAATAAAATAATTGCCCACTAAGTCCTCATACTGCTGTAAAATGTCAATGTAGATTTGGGCTGTCGTTCGGCAAAGCATGAAGGGGATTGCCTTTGCATTCATTTGTAACTGAACGGAAAAGTTATAATGGTGGGTCGGTTATGGTGTAGGGAGGGATTTCAAATTCTGATTAAACCTATCACCAGTCCTTCTCCACATATTTTTCTTTCATCCACCATGTTAAGGCAAAACCTTGATTCATCCGTAAACAAGACTTTCGACCATTCAGGAATAGTCCATCCTCCATAATTTTCAACAAAAGTTCTTCTAACAGAACGATGTACAGGCAATAATTTAGGAATTTTTGTAGATCACGTAGCTTACCATCTTTTAGACGTCTACATACCGTCTGCTTACTTACGTCAACAACACGAATTTGTTTTTAAACGTTTTTAAAAATTTCGATTGGTTTATTTCACTAGAAACCTGTTTCTCGATAAATTCAGAAAGTTGGTAATATGCAAGGGTTAAAGGCCGTAAAAGATGCCTCTTTCATATAGAGCACTTCCTATATCATTACTTAATTAACACACAGAGCGTGTGAAAAATGAAAGGAACCCCTTCCAATAAAAAAAAAACAAAAACTAAAAATCGGCCCGCTGGTTTAAAAAATATAAGACATGAAAGTTAGGTCAAAAATCAGGTCCGTCACTTTATTTGGTACTGAGTGTGTATATACAATAAGATCCAAAGCAAATACAAATTTGTTATTTTAATAACATTGAAATTGTTCAGTTTTTCTTTATACAGGCTTGATCAAAAATTCAACGGAACAAACCATAACGCAATGGCTTATTTTACAGTATAAACTAGTGGATTCTTTTTGACAAGCGTATATCAACTATTAGTTTTCATAGGTGTTTTTTTTGTTCTTCAAAATTTAGTAGAGAATTTATTTCTGAATGCAATCATGTTCAAATTCTGTGGCCGTAAGAAAATGATCGAGAAAGAAGCAATTGAAAACTTTAAGATACTGATAACTCTGACCAACAGATTGTGTGAATGGAGAATGAATAAGCATTTTTGATAGATTTCATTGCGCTGATCGCGAATCCGGACCCAAAAGATTGGTATCACGTAACGGTTTCGAAAAGGCTGAGGTCATAATGTCAAACATTGTAGTTCTGGCATTTTTGTGTGAATTCATGGCGCCTGAATCGAGTGCCCTAGAATTTTCAAGATGGTTTCAAAGTAACATAAAACTTTATACTTTTAACCACTATAAATTCACAAACAGCCAACATCGCAATTTTTTACGTTTTACCCTCAGATTTATCGAGAATCTTAAGTGATAGGAAAGCTTTGAGTCCGCATTCGTAGTCAGACAAAGAATTCTATTGAAAACGCCTGTAGGACATTTTCAACAGCCTGTATAATAAGTACATATATAAATACAGGGTCATTATAAATGGTTGTAGTCGAAGTAGGCTATGCCCATTCTAGAAAATGGTTGTCGCTTTACACAAACAACTGTCAAACTTGAAATAGATTATGCAACCAATTTAACTTTTGTGTGTACATTTGATATCAATGCCTACTTTGACTACAATCATTTATAATTACACTTTATAATGTGATAAGAAAAATGTAACCCATACATTGTTTATAATTGGGTATGACGGTCTAGTAGATCATCCACCACATTATGTTTCTTTGGAGCATTTCCTTAATATAGGCAATTGTCTTACTGTTATTAAGTGATGTCAAACGGTAACTTTGGGTTTTCCTTTTCTGTGATTGTCAAAGTTTTTTTTATGCAACTATGACGTATGGTACGTTCAATAATTGAACTTGAAAAGTTGAAAGTTTAATCTTATATGTGTCGGTTTTTAGGTTGTATAAATTAAAATTACGAATTTTCCCGTACGAGTTTCTCAAACTGTACAAACTATAATTAGAATGTTCTTTTTCTGGGAATATGTTAGTACCGAAATACCGGTTTTTTTACATCAATATCGGTTTTCAATACCGGGAAAATTCGCCCGGGATCCCGGTATTCGGGATCCCGATATTGCAAGCCCTACCTGGAACGTAGTCGCCTGGAGCACCACCTCCTTCTCCTGTCTCGTCGTAGTAATCTGGGAAGGGTTCGTCGGCTAGGGCGTCGCGGGCTAGGCCGCCCTCTTCGCCCTCGGTGTCCTCCTCGTCTTCCATTATTCTGCTCAGCTCGCCGGCTTCCCCTTCTTCAAAGGGAGGGATGAAAATGAGATGGGTTTCATGAATGATTTTTTGGATTGGGGTTTGGCGAAGTGTTATTATTCCGCGATACCTGATTCGAATCCTTCGCCTTCGCCCAGGTATGGCGGCACCATTCCAGGGACGGGCATACCACCCTCTTCTTCAAGTCCTTCCATTTCCATTTCCGCTTCCTCCTCTTCGCCTTCAAACTCACCTTCTTCCTCGCCTTCTTCCTCGGCTTTACCTTCTTCCTCTTCTTCAGATTCATCTAGAAGACAAGGTAATTAGCATCACCAGAAAATAATAACCATAAGAATAAACCAACATTCATTATGGGAAGCGACAGCATAACACCACACTAATCCCTGGCTAAGCCCTTCAAAATAAAAATTGGAAGGGAACAAGGAGAAAACACCAACAAGCCTGGAACCCTAACCTGGTACACTGACGGGTCTAAAATGGTACATGGATCAGGCGCAGGGATATACAGACTTTCCCCAGATGTGAGTTAAGCTCTCCTTGGTGGCGCTGGCAACAGCTTGTAACGCACCCTTCTTCTGTGGTACGGTGAAGAGCGTTACACAATAAATATATCAATATTTAACCCTGTTGTAGGTAGCTCGTAGGTCTTGGGTTTGTCGGGAATAAAATACGATGAGTTAATAAAATAATAAATGTATTGTTTACTATTAATCATTTACCGACACAAAGAAAAATATCATAAACTGGAAATATCGGTTACGGGTATGTTTTCTTCTGCGGGGTTCTGGTATTAGATAAACTAATCTGTATAGGAAACAGGCTAACGGGACGGAAAGATATTCCCGATTCGGTGACGGCACAATTCGAGAATACTTAAAACAGATATCTGGAAAAACTACCTCGCCAACAAAGGCCATCAGAGGTAATCAGTTCGACGTATTCTCGACAGCCTACAAGGGGCCATCAGAGGATACCACGAGTACTCTCGCCAGCATGCAAGGGGCCAGCAGAGAGACTCGGAGCCATTTCCCCAGCATGCAAGAGGCCAGCAGGAATGAACTGTGAGTGCTCCCGCCAGCATACAAGGGGCCAGCAGGGAGAGACTGCCTTCTAGAGAATCTAGAGGGAAATACTCGGGCTTATATACCGTCAAAACGACCCCCACAAGTCAGGAAAGTGGTCTGTCTGGGCGGCCGATCGACGTGTTTAAAAAAATCATACGAGATTCACATACCAAACCAGTCTCGGAACTAGTTTACGTATCGGACGGCCAGACGAGTCCAAAAACATACAAAAAGCAGGATTCTCCAAAATAAATGCACACAAATAAAAGTTATACAATCAATAAAAACTTACAAAGGAGGTACAAAAGGCAAAGCATCCTAATATACTCCGACTGCCAAGCACTTGAATGCTATAAAATCCAATCCAGAACAACCTAGGAATGCCTTCAAAACCTTACGCGACTGGCAGAGTCACACAGTGTAACCCTACCGTGGCTGCCAGGACACAAAGGGAAGAGAGGCAACGAAAGAGGTTACAAACTGGCTAGACAAACTAGAATCAAGTAGACTATGCATTGGACCAGAACCAATGATAGGCATATCAAAGTGTGTAATCAAGACAGACGTGTGAGAGTGGGCTACCAAACAAACACATCGTCCGCTGGGAAAACTTGACAGGACACCGACATAGTAAAATACTATTGAAGAAACCCTCAAGACATACAGCCGCTGAGGTGGTGCAGCCTCAGGAAGCATCTGAACACCATACAACTTCTGAAAGAAGAACCTCTGTGCAGACTTAGCAACGATGAGGAGGAAGACGCCTCCCATGTCCTATCGAATGCTTAGCATTAACCTCCTGGAGGGAAGCAAACATATTTCTCGTCGGATCCCAAAAAGGCATCTGTATTGGATTTATTTCCCTTCTTTTTTCTAATTTGAATATACTAGATGGGAACACTAGATAACTACACCAATGGAGTTGATAAAGATACGTAAATTAAGTCAAATACCTTCAGGCGGTTCTCTGATGATCCAGAAGACATGTTTTCCTTCCTCAGGCTCACCGACCTCCGACGGAGGAGCTGGTAATGCCTCCAATGGTCTTCTGTATGGCTGGCATTCGGCATCAACGGCAATCGCGAGGACTTCGCAAATCCTCATGATGTACTGCTTCGTGTACTTCATCGTCAACTTCTTCTTTTTGATCTTGAGGTTCCTCATGATGCCCAAGGCGACCAAGAGTTGCCTATAGTTGGGAGTGACTTCATTCTCGTGCCTCTTAACGTAATTAACAATGGCTTTGGTAGTGAGGGAAATCCTACCCTTCAGCCATATCTTGTAGCACTCCTCCTGCTTCATCTTCTTCAGTTTCTTCTTGTTGATCTTCTTGGGCTTCTTCCTGGTGTACTTTGGCCTCTGGTTTGGGTCTTGGTGGACCAGTTTGACCAGACGGATGACCCTGATTGGTTCCAGGACATAGTGATAGCTTTGCAGGACTCCTTTCGTGTAGATAGGGGTTGGTACGGCCAACTGGTCTATCCGGGGAGGGCAAATCTTCGGAATGTTACATCTTTTCACCTTCCTCTTGGGCATAGGTGGCGGTGGTGGTACTCTATTGAAGATATCTGTTAATGTATATGGTTTTTGACGATTGAATACTCACGGCCTTGGTATAGCTAGTAAAGTTTCATGCTGTTTTCTGGTCAATAATGACCTGTCGATTACTCGATTCTTGTTTGTTTTTAGGACGGTCTCGAAAAAAGAATCCGAATCACTTGAACCTGTGGAACGGTTGAGGTTAGGTTCGTCGATGACTGGTGGGTATGGTTGGACTTACATCTTGATATTCTCGTTCCTGTCATGGTTTCTGGTTATCTATCGGCGCGAGAACAGCAAATTTTTGGTTGGAAATTGTCCAAAATTGGGTTTGTGCTTGATGCGATGAGCAATAAGCGCTGGTTGAATTGTAAACGTTTTTGACGTTTGTGACTGTCATCTTTCCGTTGGCTTGGCAACAAAATTTGTGTGTTCCTATATCATCATACTTTATCGAAATACGTCCATGTTGGTCAAATATTCAGGACAAGTTACTTGTTGCTGAGGTACAAATTGATGATTCAGTTTGTGGTTTCAGTGGGTGAAGAAAATGCTTTCAAGGTATTGGTTTGGCAAATCTATCGGAAAACTTGAGGACGAATGACTTGGAGAATGATCTCACAGTCTTGTTTATAGCAGTATTGATAAACTGGTTGTTTGTTGTTTTAAATTGCTTCCTCAATGTGGTAGAAATGGATTAGAGTGTAAATTATTTCGTCTAAAACAATTATTAATGTTATTATGAAACAAAACGGATAAAATACGACTTCTGTACAAATATAAAGGACCGCTAAATAGAATTTCAGCAACATTTGAATGAATTTTGAAAAACTACAGGCCTATATTAAACCTACGTAAAAACTACATTTTTGCAGATTCTATCTTACCTACATTTTTGCAGATTCTGACTTATCTTTTTCAGACAATCATCAAAACCAGTTGGTAGATGATGACGTAAGGAAAAAAATTAATATGCTATACAGGCTGATCCTATCAAGTATTAATTGTTGAATATTTTCAAATGGCTTTTTCTTGAGCTTTTTAAACGGTACAATATACACTCTGTATATTATTTATTAGCCACAAGGATTACACCGATTGTTACTAGTTTTTGTAATATTTGAAATTTAATGAAAAAGTAATGTAAGTACTCACCTTAATGTTGCTCTGGTATACAGCATGTTTGGTATTTTTATTATCAAGATATTATTTTATTTCACAGTGATGATAAAATCTTCAAAATCAACTGTGTATCCTTTACAATCATTCAGATATTGGGATGAATTAAAAAACAAAATGTTGTAAATCATATGACTTTTTAACAGAGTACTTGAAGTGTCCCAAACTTAGACTGCCACTATATAGTGTTGGTTCTCCTGGTAGAATAAGTGCTAATATTTTTCTAACAAGCTTCGAAAGCATGTACTAATCCGGGTGAGTATGTTTATAATATGCCGAAAAAAATGGGTTATTTATTTTATCTACGACTCACATATAATAAGTTCATTGCATACGTATCTATGACTATATAATCCCCATCATGATACACGCCAATGATTATAATAACACTAGCGTTGTTAATAATGACAGTTCGTTCAAATAATGATTTTATTATTTGAACGAATTGTCATCATTATACAACGCTCGTGTCAAAGTCTGTCAAATTATATACTATTTCCGTCGATCGTTTATTTATGAGTATGTTGACTGAATAGAAAATTATTCATTAAAAACCTCTATAAATTCACGATTTCTATTAATGCTTGATTTGTTATAGCCAATCAAATGACTTCATTATAGCCAATCGAACATACGCATAATAAATCAAAAAAAATCAAATCAAATCAATCCGTTATCCAGGCACACAGTCCAGAATTGTCAGTGTAAAATTACATACATGGTCATATAACCTCAAACGACAAAAAATTTCGTAACCAACTCGAATATTAAACGGCATTAAATGATCTCGACAATTAACGCACTCGCTAATTGCTCATGTATTAAACAGTCTCGACCATTAATCGCTCCTTTGATATACTTGTTAGTTAAATAACTATAAATCTACAAGCTTTAACACAGCTCACAGAATAATAATCAAGTTGAATGGTGTTTAACAAATCAGCGAATGTCATTAAAATTTTACTACATGCACAATTAATTTTACTGTCCCATAACGCCATTATTCACCATAAAAGCATATCACCATAATAGTATATTATTATACAAGTTTTATAAGACGTCAAATTGGCGCACGAGTTGTTTTCGTTCCAAATGGAACGAGTGCGCCAATACGTCTTATAAAACGAGTGTAATATACTATTTTTTCTACATTGCGTCATTAATTTTATATAAATTTAGAAATTGTGGTTACTATATCGCGCTAAATTAGAATCTAGGGTATTTTGCGGGTACCACGTGGTAGCACTGTAGTAACTATCAACTTCGTTAAGGATGATATCGATGAGATAAAATCATGACAAAATCTAATTGTGAATAATTTTACTCTACTTTAGCCTACAAGTTTGAATAAATATTCAGCGAGGGCGCAACGATGATCATAATGGAGCTTGGGGCAACACCTTGAACCCTACTGTGATAAATACATGAAACAATTTTAAAATTGTGGTTTCATAAGTATAATAATCAGAATAGAAGTGTTTGGCGGTGACTGATTAGTTACTTCGAAGAACAAGAACTTACTAAAGAATTGTTATAACGCTTAACGTTTAATAGCGGTGTCTACCTAATTCCGCTACGTAGCTGTTGCGGCTTATATATTTACAAGCACTTATAATTGAAACCCAATTCTAATTTCGGCAAAGTAGTTTATTAGAATAAATTATACTTAGTAAAATTACATGTGATGGAGGTAATACAAATGCGTTGCACACAACCAGAACTAAGACGAAGTCGAAAGCGACGGACAAACACGAATATGAATTGAACTGAGCATCCAAGCGTCCAAAATATTACCGAAAACTTATATGTTACATAAACTAAGAAATCCTTTACACTTTAAATGTACTATAGCTTCGTACGTGTATGCTGATAAACCATTTATTGCGCATATACAATCTCGCAGCAGTAATTAAAATCGTTCGTATCTACGATGTAGGTTTGATCTTCGCATAATACCTTATTAAAGTAAATGTGGTCGTTGAATTATATCTGAAAAGGGGATTTGATGTTTAGTTGAAAAGAATGATAACGATCACTTACTAGAGTCGTAAAACATCACCGTAAACGTCATGCTGGCGTATTTTGATGAACACAGCAAACCTAAGAAAGCCCCAATCCTTTGGCCATACTATAGCAGGCTACACCCATGTTTAAATATGTATAGAAATTTGATATTTCGCAGTTTATGTGATTGCAAGCGATTAAGAAGATGCAGTGTGTGGTTATGTTGGGTTATGTATTGTACGTTTGACATATGGCATTTGATATCACTGTGTACCAATCAGACAAAAATGTTACTGTTTTCGGTATTACGATGTGTTAATAGTAACACCGAAAACAGTGTGTGCATTGTGAATGCAAAGTAGAAAATAGTATATTATTTGACGAGCACATAACTAAGGATATAAATCGCGAGCATGAAGTTTATACGCGAGCCGTAGCCGAGCGTATAAACATGCGAGCGATTTATATCAGTTGTGTGCGAGTCGAATACGACGTTTTATCTACGACTCATAAATTCCATTTTATATCAAATCTTTTAAATGTATTTGTCAATGGTAGCGAGGCGAAATGTCAAATAACTGTCATCCACGTAGGTTTAGACTGACTTTGACAGTACATTCGTATAATGATGACAGTTCCTTCAAATAATGAAGTCATTATTTGAACGAACTGTCTTTATTATACAACGCTAGTGTCATTATAATCATTGGCGCGTATCATGAAGGGGATTATATAGTCATAGATACGTATGCAATGAACTTATTATATGTGCGTCGTAGATAAATACATTTAAAATATTTGATATCAAATCGAATTTATGAGTCGTAGATAAAACGTCGTATTCGACTCGCACACAACGGATATTAAGCGCTCACTTCATGCTCGCGATTTATATCCTTAATTATGTGCCCGTCAAATAATATACTATTATTCACCCGCGATATACCAAGCAAATATACACCGAAAACAATTTCATGGTCTTCGGGCCGATTGCAAACGATTAAACGAAATGAACGGGCTTGTTAAGAGAGGCGAAATAATAAAGTGGGAAGAGGGGTGTGTTAATAAACGAAACGAATGCTAGGGATGGAATGTCTCTGCTTTATAGCGCCATCTATTAGTGAATTCTTGCGAGACGGAGTTGTAACTTGCCTAATGGCCGAAGGCATTGTTCTTAATGTTTATTTTAATAGGTGAGCATTAGGGAGAATTTCGCGTTTCGCGTACCTGAAAGGGTGGTCTGAGGGTCGTATTATGTGAAACCCGCCATTTACAGGTCAATGGTGTACGAAAATTGTCCTAAATCTTCGGCGATTTTCTGGTCTGTAATTGTGAGGTGCGGTAATAGCTTCCGTTTTATCGTAAGACATAGTTGGTAGTACGTAAGGGATGTTCAAAATATTCCCACTGAGTTGTAGCTGATTAAATTTTGTACAACTTTACTTGAAAACATTTTTTTCTAATCCAAAAGTTTTGCTGTTGAGTGAAATGTTGGTATGAAGCACGAAGTATATATTACAAAATATATACAATGCTCACTGCTATATTATCCATCAGAGATGGTTCAACTCGATATAATGTATCCCCCGATGGACCTAACTATACCTATAATGGACGTAATTTTTAATTTCTCGAGAAAAAGTCATTCTTTATATAGAGTTTTGGATGTCCTAAAAAGTCGAAAGCCATTGTTAATATTTTGGTTTAACATACAAGATGGTTAGAAAACACGAAAATGTTAAATTGGCTGAAGGGTAAACTATCGGGTTTTCGGAATTAAACCAAACATGTTATAGGTAAAAGTTGTTTTATATTTAGTAGGTAAAGGTTAGTTTGAATTAATTTTATGCTCAAATATCAAACTTCAATGTTCTATTTCAACTTTTACATCTCGGACCAGTGAAAAGACATTACATAACGGTGAACAAAAAATCTAGAGACCACAATTATGATTGATCAGTTGACAGTAGTAACAGCGCACACAGCGTATCCAAGCAATTTGTTGATAGAAGCTGATTGAAAGTATGTTGACTTTAAAGCAAAGGGTTTATTTAGTTCTTTGTAACGTCATAGGTGAGGTATCGTACCGCCGTGCTATTAAAGTTTTTAACAGAAAATATCCTGAGGTACACGTTTCTGTCAATAGTGTTCGTGAATTGGTTAAAAAATTTCATGCAACAGGAGACGTGAAAAATATCAAGAAAAAAAATGCGAAATGGCGAAGATGATGCAGGAGCTATGTTAGCTATTGATTCCGTGAACAGTTGTCCAAAAAAATCGTTGAAGCAAACATCACGAGACTTAAACATCAGTAAAAGCCACCTGCAAAGGATCTTTTCAAAAATTTCATCCTTATAGACCAGTTCTGATACACACTTTAGTAAAAGGAGAGGATGCTCGTCGAATAGAATTTTGCCTATTAATTTGAGAACGAATTATGGTCGATAGATTTTTCTACGGAAAAATTATTTTCTCTGACGAAGCGACGTTTACCACAAATGGAGTTGTTAGTTCACAGAATTGCAGATATTGGTCTCAAGAAAATCCAAATTTCCGTATTACAACCAATTCTCAAAAATATAAAAAAGTGAATGTTTGGTGTGGGATTTATTACAAGAAAGTAATTGGACCATACTTTTTTGACGGTACTGTAAACCAAAACACTTATTTTGATATGTTGGAAAATCTTTTGCTACCTACTTTGGACGAAATCAACTTACAGCTCAGGTGTTCACTACACTATCAACACGACGTTTGTCCTGCGTATAGCGCATACCAAGACAGGGATTGGTTGAACAGACATTTTCAAAATAAGTGGATTGGACGATTCGGCTCTATAGGATGGCCACCAGGTTCACCTGATTTAACGCCGCTTGATTTTATTCTTTTTTTTTGACCTGTTTATTTGAAACGTTCTCAACTTTGATATCCCAAAGCGACAGACTGTAAGATTGTAATTTCAGAATTTTTATTTTACCCTTTAAGGGGCGCTAGGGGCGCAAAAGCCACCCCCGGACGGTTGTTACGCTTCAAGGAACAGATTATGCAAGTTTTAGCCTGATTATTTAAATAACGTAATAAAACCTAGCTCTTGGACTATAATATTAAATACAGTAAGTTATGATTTAGTTATGATACATTCATGCTATAAAAAATATATGAACCTATGTATTTATTATTATTTATTAAAAAAAGTGGCACAGTGAAATATCATTTATGTTAAATATCTCGAAACACACCATTAAAAGTAATATATCAGCGTAAATAGAAATTTGAAACAAATTAAATTTTAATTTATTTTGATTTTGGGAATAATAATTTTTGCATTTACTAACGCAATAAAAATGTCTATTTGATACAATAAATTTGTATAGGTAATGATTTTTATTTCATGTAAGAGAAAATTATATGTTAATTATTATAAAATTTCATATTGACACAAAGGCATAATTACATTGCAATGTACATTAATTAATTATATATTAAGCTAATAAATCGAAACATCATTATATGGAAATAATTGAACGCGGTTACTCAAATAATAAAATTTCGGATATACGCAGTATGCCGTGTAAACGGACAACGTTTTGCGCAGAGACGCCGAGGTCGTGGCGAAAATAAAAGAAAATTAGTAAGAAAACTATCTTCAGCCGGGCCGCAGTTAAAATACCCCCACCGTAAAACATTTTTGGTGCGAAATTTGCAAAGAAAAATGAGTTTACCGATTTTGTCCATTCACGAACTTGTACTTTCTTTTTAAGAGATAAGCTTGTATACCAAGCTTCAGATCAATTACTTCAAAATTAAGGCAGTTATCGTGTACACAGACAGGCGGACAGACGGACAGACAATTTCACAATTTTTGTCTTCAGATTTTCTTCAGACTTTGTAATTCATCTATGTAATTTGATCTTTTTTCAATTTCTAATTTATTTTTTAAAGATGAATACCTAACGGAACACCCAACTTATTGCAAAAAACAACATTTACTCGATTTAAATGCAAAGCCCCCTGCGATGTCAAAACCTCTTCTAGATACTCTAAGTTTTCAGTAACACGACAAATTAATTACAAAATCACAAAACAATAAGAAAAGAACTCCCAATGGTAAAATTAATTATGTTAAATACAATTAAAATTCAACCAGTGACTGACGACTGTTTTTATTCCATTCAACTCGCTCAACTTATGCCAAAACAATAACAAGGCAGCAAAGATTACGAAGCGGACAACTTTTCGCAGGATTCTTCCCCTTCTAGCCTTCCAGGGCGCGTTATCTTCGGAATAAATTAAAATTGCGCCTGAGGGGAACACTGCGATAATTGTGCCGGATTTCCGGTGTTTTCACTGACCCCTTCGCACCCCCGGTACCACCCTTATCCCGGTGTACAGTTTTTTATCATGGAAGTACAACGTGTTAAGAATTGTGATATCGCAACAGGGAGCGATATCCAAGTCTTCGCTGCTTTGGGCTACTTAAAATGTAAACTAGATACTTTGACTTCTTCTGTTTGAAACGATAAAGGAGGGAATTAAAAATAATTTACTCCTTTGTTGGAATAAGCGAGCGAACGCTGAATTTTAATTCGTCTTATTTCGGTTTTTGATTCGACGGTCTTTAACGGTTCTAACGACTAACTGTTATGCATAGAAGAAGTTTTGTGATATAATATTATTGCTGTTTCAGTTAAACTTCGTCCTGTATATTGATTGAATCGAGCACAATAATTGGGCATTGCTCAGGTTATACTAAAAAATTAGTGATACACACATAATAATAATATTAATTCATTTTTTTAGTTTTCAGTAGTTTTCATTCAATCATCATCATATCTGAATGTGTAACTTTAACTGATTTTCCTTTTTTAAGCACAATATTTTTTATTTGTTTTTTATATACATTGAGAGAACGCCTATACATATATTTTTTAAATTCTTATTCTTAATCCAATATATTTATTTGTTTATATTTTAAATTCAGTAAATCTAATGGCTCACTTGTCACCAATGATCTTGGGATATTTAAATAAATTTAAAAAAGAGGAAATGTACTCACATTAGATATATTTTTTTCGGTAATTTTCACTAGTAATTGACAAAAATCCTAAATATTATTTTTTAGCTTGTCTGTTTTTTGTGACATTCGAAACTTGGTTTTTATATTTAAAAAACAATACCAACGCGAAACAATACGAAAACGTTTACCATTACAACAATAATAAGAAAATGTCAAGCTAAATGGCTAAATCGATGAAAATGTTGTTACCTTTTGTGTTAAGATGATTAAAGCGTCAAACGCTGATGTTTTGACAATACCTACTGTTATAAGTATCAAAATATCTGTGAAATCCTGGCTGACTAGTTATATTTTAATGCAGACACGCCCGATCTCGATCAAATAGAATATCATGCAGCTAAACTATTAATTTTATATATAGTATGATAGTCATGTGCCTGGCCATATCAGATTTTTTAAACTTCTCTTTCTTCTTACTGATATTGGTTGATCATTTAACTGTCTAATGGCATCGGAAATATTGTATGGTCTTACATAACAAAATGTTCAAAAAAAAGATAATTGAAAATTGAAAAAATATTGATAATTTTAGGGATAATATCTGTTGTGAATTGAATATGAAGTTGTGTTATGAATATATGAAAAATATGAAATTTTCTATCGCGCAAGGTTTTCGAAAATGGTGGGGTCTGTGTCAAAAAATGCTATATATCTAATTCTGACCTCAAAATAGGCTCATAGTAAACCTTAATCTTTGCACTTTTACCTAAGGTCCCAAAAATTTGTTCCCAAATGTTTTTTAAGCATTTACAACTATCCTTTAAGTGGTGTGCTAACGGCACCATAAAAGAAGCATCAAGAAACGTACTAACCATACATGATATGCAACTGTTGATCTCATATTCGCATTCGGCGTAGATAAATCAATCAAAAACGCTCATTCGCTTTGCCATAAACAAACAAAAGTGATCAATATTACTTAATTAAAAAAATAACTTAAAAAACACTAAAAAGGTATTTTAGACTAACCCTGTCGTGAGGGTTAGCCTAAAATACCGGAACACCTAAATAGTTCCCCAACCGTAAGAAATTTCCAAAAATTATTCAAACAAAAGTTTTTTGGCCTTAAGCAAGCTACCTGTTAAATATATTTTCTATATGCATGGTGCTCATTTTATTATAGAAATGTGGTAACATTTCCTATTTTTAAATAAATTATTACATTTTTAAGATTAATTCTAAGAATTTTTTATACGAATCATTTTTTTTTATAAAATGCATTCTTTTTTAATTAGAAGCTATTAACCGAAAATAGTCAAAATTACCAAGCAAATTCGAAGAAATTTTCGAAACTTTTTAGGCTTGAACAACCTCTCGTTTAAATATAATTTTAATATACAGTGTGTTCGTTTTATTATGGAAATTTTCAAACCATTCCATTTTCTAATAGAACACCCTGCCAATTTTTATTTTTTAATTCTAAGATTAATTCTAAGAACATTTTATAGAAATAAGTTTTTTCGAAAAACTACTGAACTTCAAATTAAGAATATTTTCCCACATACATACACATTTATTTTAACGTGAAAGTTAATCGAACATTTAATTTAATTCTATTTAATTGTGTTGTTATTTCTTCTTGATTTTTTACCCGTTTGGTTAAAGTAAAAGTTCATGAGTATTGATTAATAGGGCATTTGACTGTATTAAAAATATGGCATGTATTATAGTCATCCTAATAGATTACAGTTTAAGAAAACTATTTGTTATTACTTTTCAAAAAAGAAATGTTTTATTTCTATGAAAAACCAAAATTAAAATTGAATTTTATTCACGTCCTATCACGTGATTGAAAACGCTCTGTAATTGGGTCAGTCTCCAGTGATGTCATTCGTTAGTCCGCCTTAGAGCGCGTTCGGTTTGTCAGGGTATGGGATTGGGAGAGCAATGCTCAGATAACTTGGGTCGGCTGTCTCTCTCTTATATGCAGATAAACGCCGTATGACGTTAGTCCGCCTATTATGCAGCGCGTCACTCTCACCGTAAAATACCGGGTTATCCGAACGCGCTTTTATGCTTCTCCCGTTTGAATTTAATAGCACGAAAGCGTCATGTAAGCATAACTTTGTAGGTTAGGATAGCCCTAACCTTCAGCTGTCAGATCAGATAATACCTTTCGAAAATACGATAGATAACTTATTCTAGTCAGTTTTACTTATGTCGAAGCAATCTTCACAACAGAAAACATTTGTATTGGCGGCTATTTATTTCATTTGGATTTCTACGAGCCAACCACTTTCTTCGCAGTTTCAAATCTTGCGGAACAGCTACAAATAGTATATCCGGAGTTTTTCTTGACGTATCTCTGCATTGTGGATTTATACACCATTTATAACCCATTTTTATGTAGAAATTGTGAAAACAACACATCATACAACACAATTACCAAACGGCGACGATGCCGATGCTGACAGACCATATGGGCCGATTTGACATCTTGACATCACATCATCTTGACATCTTGACATCACTAACCGGTGACGTCACACAACAGAAAGTATCGTTTTGGCGGGACTTTTTGTGATTCAATTTTTAACGCTGATTTTTATGAAATATTGAGGAAATAATTACAAAAAATAATGCATTTACAATGTAGAGTGAAGGAATAAACACATTAAGATGGTTTTCCAAAAATAGTCAAATACCCTATTGCTTATAACTAAAAAATTTAAATTTTATAGAGAAATAATTCCAACATAACATTCTTAGAATTAATCTTAGCATTAAAAAATGTTAAATATACAGGGTGTTCTGTTAGAAAAAGGAAAGGATTGCAAATTTCCATGATAAAATCAAACAAAAAAATATATTTGATGAGAGGTTGTTTAAACCAAAAAATTTTATTTGAAAAATTTTTTGATTTTTTTACAGTTGGATAATTACTAAGGTGTTCCGGTAATTTTGACTATTTTTGGTTAATAGCATATAAATAAAAAATTATGCATTTTATAAAAATATGATTCCTATAAAAAATTCTAAGAGTCAATCTTAAAATTAAAAATGTAATGACATATAGGATGTTCTATTTAAAAAAGGATAGGTTACCGAATTTCTTTAATAAAATGAGCACTCTGTATATTGAACATAATATATTTAGACGATAGCTTGCTTAAAGTCAAAACATTTTTGTTTGAACAATTTTTTGATATTTCTTACTGTTGGATAATTATTTAGGTGTTCCGGTAATTTTGGCTAACCCTGTATATAATCTGAACACAAAATGTAACAATACATAAATGTAAGTAGTAAAACAAAACTAGTTTACTACTTTTGTAGAACAATTCAAAATAAAAAAAAATCGGATGTGGCCAGGCACATGCCTTTATCATACTATATACAAAATTAATAGTTTAGCAGCATGAGATTCTATTTGATCAAGATCGGTCGTGTCTGCATTAAAATAAAACTAGTTAGCCAGGATTTGACAGAGGTATTATAGGTATTATCCAAACATCAGCGTTTGACACTTGTAACATTAAAGTTAAGTGGGAGCCCTTTAAAATTAAGGCAAGTCCTTTTGTTAACTTTTAAACGCCTGTAACTTTGCAAGGAATCGAAGAAATAAATAAGTCCATATGAAACGTTGTACTCAGTATGATATTTAGTTAAATTTGTGATAGTTAAATTGTTTTGTTTTTCTTTAATGCAAAGTTAATACATTTTTCTTGACTTTGACAACAAGCAACGATCCCTAAACATTTTTTTAAACCAGTACTCCATATTATATTTCCTCTTTCTCACAATAACCCTTAAGGCGAATTCGTACCCCCTACGTTCTACTCTAAAACAAGTAAATGTTCTGAAGGTTTTTCTCAGCTATTAGTTCACAGATTCGTAAAAGCAATACACAAAATTAAAGATAAATGGTGTATAATTATCCGTCTAGTGGTAATTTTTTTATATTTTTGTTTGTTTTTGACTAAACGGTTACTGAATCTGAAATTGACGGACGATTCTTTACCGAGAATACAGGTTGAAATTGAAAAAGTACCACATAATAGCTTTAAGTTCCAGATCTAAGTTCCTTCTTCTATAAGTGTTCAAAATTTCATGTAAAATTATCAATATCTTACATGGGTTTTTCACTCAAAACTTTACTTTTTTGAGTGCATGAATCAGACATATTTTATCACGTAGCGTGGATACAACCATAACAATTAATACATTTACATTACCACAACAAGTAATATACTTTTATCTATAATTACAATTATAACATGTGAGATTCAAAATTAAGCTCACTATGGATGCTTGTTTTATAGGACGTACTAGCTCTACTGATTCCTCTTAATAACAACAAACTACATAGAAGGTACATCCAACATCCCCTTGAGCAAATCGTTTCGCGTTTTTAACAGTTCACTTCGGCCAAAGTCATCCCATTCTATTTTGAACGAAAACACGTATAGAGAGGTACTTCCAGTTCCGACTGTTAACTGGCCTCGTTCAGATCGTCGTTCTGCAAGCGATTTCTCCAGAGTGAGGCCGCAGTACTGATTTCCGGGCGCTTCAACCCCAACACAAAATGCAACTCTGTTCTACTGACCGGAAATCGACTATGAACGTGCCCGACGATTTCCCTGGCTTAAACGCGGGAAGCTGTCCATAAAACTTGTTCTTCCATTGATTTCGCGAGCTCTCTGTGTGAGTGTTTTGTTTTACTTTTTTTCGTGGAAGGCGCTTCGAACGATTTGGACATGTCTCGGTCCTTTCTCGTGTATTTTAGACGTGCTTCTGAGGCGATTTTTAAAATGCCGCATCAAGAATGATGTTTCTACATTAAGCCGGGGCTACACAATCGTGTACTTGCCAAGTCTCAAAAATTTGACGATGATTTGTGAAAAGAAAAACCAGTTCTATTCAATTCGTATCGAGCCCACCTCAAAAATAGATGTATATATTCGACGGTCGGCTGTGCGGACGGGTTTTTTTACGACGAATACTTGGTATTTGCAATATCCTGTTGAAGTGGATATAGCAAGTGCCTAGGCGACAAATACTGGTTTCATTTATTTGCAGTCGATGAACATTTTAGTACGCAGTTTAATTTTTCAATTTTTTAATTTCGTTTTGTGTGTAGTTGGTCGTATACCAACATTGACAATAGATTTGTAATTATTAGTAAGATTTTTGATTTTTCTAAAGGGCGAAAACCGGAATAAATTGTAATTTTGTGAAACCGTCAGACAGACAGTTTTCCGGAAACCGTCAGACAGAAATTAAAAAAAAAATATTGTTGTTCTTACCTGTCCACATAGACGCAATGGTATTTCTTTCCAAGAAAAACGTACACCATATACAGAGCGTATCCTAAGTTGATGCTTTTCTATGAACAATGAACAAGATGATACTCATTTCTTTCAAAATATAACCTTTTTGTTGAATAAAAAAGCTACACAAAATTGTCCCTACTATTAAAATATTTTTAATCGTTTTCGTTTCTCTTCAAGTAGTAAACATCATAAAAATTTAATAGACAGCTTGACTATAAAATAATTTATTTGGAAAATTATACTTTATTTGCTTGTATTTATATATTTGTCGATTTTTATGATGTTTGTTATTTGAAAAGAAACGAAAGCGGTTAAAAATATTTTAATAGTAGAGACAATTTTGTGTAGCTTTTTTTATTCAACAAAAAGGTTATATTTTGAAAGCTCATTTGTTTAACTTTTTGTTTCAGAAGCTAATTGATCTGTATTTCAGACAATATTAGGGCATACTTATACAACGAACCTAGTAGTACAATTGGATTTGGTAGAACTTTAAAGATGACGAAGAAACCATAGCTAACATTTTTCTAATGGGCAATAGCTTCCTAATGTAAAGAGAAAAGTATATATTTTTTCTCATTAAAACAATAGTTTATTTAAACTAGTTCACATCAAATGGCCAATTGTATTATTTTACAGGCTGTTAAAATTAGATGCTGCGAATTAATAATACAGAAAGCTAATGCATTAAACAAAAAAGCGTTAAAATGAAACAAACAGTTTCGTCAAGATTTGTTTTGTAAATTTCTACAAGAATGCCCTTGTTAGTACGCAGTGAATTCTGCACTTACATAATTAAAAATATGTCGGCATTATAAAATAAAACCTTGCTTGCTCGTAATCAAATTATCAGTTTGATTTGAAAAAGCTAATGTGGAAATAGGGCGAACTAATCAAAAAAATAGCAAGTGCCCATTCGGTACGAACATGTAGCAAGTCCTCAAAGAAGATTTTCACGTATTAGAAAATGCTATGTGGCGATGCATCAATGTCCGATGCATTTACTGTTGCAGTGCAACTCTGACGGTCCGAAATCACAAACGAATATTGTAAAAATTTGTTGGTATGTCATAGATTTTTTTGAGTTTTATAAAAATCAGCCGGTAATCAAGGATGCATGAAAAATATTCGGTGAACGTACTTAAAAGGTAGAATAAATCACTCATGGCATCGTTTATAACAAAAATTTTCGAATTGCGTGGCAAATATATTTGCCAAATATTTGATATTTGGCAAGTATACGAATGTGTAGCCCCGGCTTTAGAGATGGAAGATGTGGGTGTACATTTGACAGTTTACTAGTGGTTTCTGTTGTGTTTATGGCAAAACAGGTAAAAGTCATAATTTACTTATAAAATAGTAAAATTTATATTCAGAAATAACGTGATAAAGTGATTTTTTGAAGACTACCAAATTTATACAAGTTTGCCAAAAGCTTTTGAAAGTTTGGACATTTCCGTTACCTTAATAGGAAGACTAAAGGGTTTAGCTTTATACATGTTTGACCCATCATTTTCCACAACAAAATCATATTCCATTTAGACAGGGTATTGTTTACACGCCCTGTATATTAAAACACATTATAAATACTGAAAAAATATCTTTTTAATGTATCCGGTAGAAAACTTCGACATTTTGTTTAGATATTGTCTTACAACTTTATCGCGTAATAAACAAAGCCATTCAGAAGCATCAAAGCTGATTTCCAAAAAAATTGTGCAGATCTTTCTCGCTCGTAGTCATTCTCAAATAACATTTGGATGAGTTTTTGTTTTATTTTTAGTTTTTATGACGATATTTTACTTCCTGCCATTAATTCCACCTAAGCTGTTTTTAATTTATTTTAAGAATGTCATCTATCTACTGCTCAAAAAAATTGGGGGAGCACTATTTTCGTAACCTGTAACTTTTTAAATAATAGTTCTAGGCAAATCAAATTTGCTATGGTTTAAGGGCATATATTTAACTAAAGAAAACTACAAAAACAATGTTTCAACTCTTAGTTCCTTCTAAGTTACCTACATTTAAAAATGTAAATTAATAACGCAAAACAAAATGGAAAAAATGACAAGTATGCTTTGAATTCACGTATGAAAGCCTACTAAAGATGACGAATGAATTCAGTTGTCAATTTTCGTTGATTAGAAAGTGCAAGTTGCTCGTGCTGTCGCCCATATTCAGCATGGCCACTCTATTTGACGTTGTTAGCAGGGACCTTCGAGTTTTATGAAGTCGGTTTCGGAGGGTGGCCAATATGTTAGAAGAGTTGGACACGGTCGAAATCGAAAAACTACACAAAATCAACACCGATTTCTTGTCCTTTTCTCTCTACGTCAGCGTACTGCCACAGCACGAGACCTCCTAAACGACCTAAGACGAGCACATGGAATAGAAATTTCTGATCAAACTGTTAGAAACAGATTAAAAGAAGCGAATTTGAAACGAAGAAGAGCTGTCCGCGTACCACGCCTTACGCAGCATCACAAAACGGCGCGAATGAAGTTTGCTATGGATCACAAAGATAGGCAACTTCGTCACTGGACGCCTGTAGTGTTTACAGACGAGGCCAGGTTTCGTTTAAATCGTTGCGACAATCGAGTACGTATTTATAGACGTCCTGGTGAACGCTACGCAGCCGCTACTATACAGAAACTGGATAGATTTGATCGTGGATCTGTGATGGTTTGGGCTGGAATCAGTATAGACAACAGAACTGATATTGTTGTGGTTCCTGGTGGATTAACTGCCATGAATTACATCGAAAATATCTTGGAGGACCATGTGGTGCCTGCAGCATATGGCATCGGTCAAAATTTCATCCTAATGCAGGACAATGCAAAGCCACATAGCACCGGCATCACCAGAAACTTTTTACAAGAACGTGGAATTCAGGTCATGGAATGGACGACGTTAAGTCCTGATCTGATCTGATCTCTCTATTTTTTTTTGTAGCTAGATATCAGGGCATTTCACATATTTCCAAATACTTAACTTGTTAAAATTACGTTAAGTTTCAAGGTTCAAAATATAAGGAGTTTCTTAGCCAACAAAAGCAAACTTGGACAAGTGAAAACTGATTTTGGTATGATTTTCTTTCCGTATAATCTGAATCTAAAAGTAGCAATTACGAATTGCACCAAGTTCTTTTGTCAGTATTTTAGCACTGTTTTTCTTAAAAATGCCCCGTAAGGTATATGTTGCCACTAAAAAACAAAAACAAACATAGTTGGTAAAAACAAACAATATATCTGCGTGTGTCTGTGTGCCCTACGGTACCAACCTTACATATTAATCAAAACCACACAAACTACTGGATGTAGCTACATATTTCTTGAAATCACGGGCACAAGCGACGACAAATTCCGTTTTTATCTGAATATTCATGAAGCCAGCACGTAAAATCGAGCTTGAAATTCGCGAACATTGCCTCCCCGCATAATATGCATACAAGACCTTACCGAGCACCCCTCCCTCCCCTCCCAAAACTCCCACCAATCCCATGGAAATATACTAGGTGGTGACCAGAGTCCAGCAATTACGTATTTCCCTTTCCTCTTGCCCCACATCCACGCTTTGTCTCACTTTCCGTACACAGTTTCCGGTGTGACATACCCAACATCCAAAACGGCAGTAGAGAGTCGCGTCCATGGCAAACGCGGATGTAACACTGGCGAACTTACCTTTGTTTCATGTAAATAGATGCTGTATGGTAACGAAATTAAAAGAGACGCGTCCCTCCGCTTTATTGCCTGTGGAGCTTTTTTCGGCTGCTGGTCGGACGTTTTGCGATTTTTTTCTGTCTGTTTGGGTTTGGCTGGTACGCTTGGGTGTGTTTTATTGCTTTGTGGGGGTGGGTGTCTGTCGCAGGGTAAAATTTCGGGGTGAATTTGGCCTTTGATGCCTGTTTGACGTGGAAGTGTTTGAAATTTGGGGACGCAGTGGAACTGAGTTTCTTTCGTGAGGGATTTAATTGTCCGATGGGACTTTCTTTGGCTACTGTCCTGGAAATTAGGTCCGTTTGATATGTGCGAATGTATACAGCATGGTCCCAGAATGATCTAATTTTATCTATTGTCGAAAGTAGCATAGAATAGAAAAAAAATATACAGAATAGAATCAAAAGAAAAGGAAAATATGAATTTTAAGTCGATTTACAACTATTTATCATCAAAAGAATTGCTGGAATGGTGGCGACACTTAAACCAACAACGAAATCTTCAATTCTACTGTCTGGAGCCTTGCGTGCAATCGAGCCCTATTTCCCTATGGCTCAAAACCCATGGGTGTAATGGTGGGTTTAGTGAGGTTTTCGTAGCTGCAACGCAATTTAACGTCTTAACTTAACAAGTTAAAGCATAGGGAAACCGTATATTAGTTTAGACAGCACTGGTCTTCTCTAGAAAAGGACGTGTTTTAACTTTCAAGTCGTTCCCTAATTGGAAGCCATCTATCGGATGATCATTAAACTACTAACAAAATTGTATCAATGAATTATTTGCAATGAAAATGAAGATGCATTTCACAGGGACAAAATAGGGTGTCGCGAAGAAGCTAATAATATTACATTAATAACGCCCAGAAGGAAAGACAGAAGACCACCAAAGTTTTCGTGCAAACCACAAGATGGCGCCTCCTATTCAAACAGATTTTATTTCAAATAAAATATTTATTTGACAAAACAAACATAAAAAAATACAACGAGATACAATTTTATTTGAAGGAGAAGGATCATCGATGAGGATGGTTTTTGTTGCCATACAGTATCCTTTGCAGTTTCAAAACGAACATTTTGTGGGTTATATCTGATGTTTCTACTGCGCACCCACTTGCGCATCGTTACGTTAAGGAATTCTTAGTTTCTCTGTATAAACGGCGAAATATTTTCCTAAGGCGTGTGTTGATTGTACGGTTAAATTTCGGCTATGAAATTTTGTTAGCAAAACTCAGATTTAGATTCACCACCCCAAAAAGAACATATTATGTTATTTGTTAATTTGGTTAAGTTGAGCAGGCAACACTTTTATTGTGTTGACCTGGACTTCGCCAACTCCATCCAAGTTACTTTGTTGAATTTTTAGTGTATTGTATATTTTTTGTGCTTGGGAGAAATAAAGGCATTTATTATTATTATTATTATTATTATATAAAATGCAAGAAATCAAAACTACCCCACAACTTTCCTGCTAGCGGCCTTTTTAGGCACAAATTGTGTGGTTGAGCTGTGATGGGGCGGACACCCCTCTCAATATTTACTATTATACTTTAATCAACTCTTAACTGAAGGGGGCCCCTGTTAGGACTTTATTCATACTACCTAACCTTAACCCCACATCTTGAAAGCTGTAACTCGCCTCAAGCGACGCTTGGTCCGCCATCTTCAATCACAGGTACTAACTGGCGTAAACAACGGAATCTTAATTAATCTTACGGTAGCGTGAATTAATTATCTCTCTTACGGAGGCTTCAAATCGTGAGTTCTTTCTCTGAGACTTTGTCAGAGACGTTTGAACTCACTAATTATTAATCACTATATGCAAGGCTAAATACTTTACTATAAAAGGGACAGGTTTATATTATTCTAAAATGAGTATGCCGAAGAAAACCACAATAAAATCTATTAACAAAAATATATACAACAATGCAGAACTGCTTACATGAAATATGAATTTTAATCCCTATTAACAAAGATGATATACTTTGGCAGAGATGGACAAATCAGCAAGTACAGACAACAAATAAATACCTTATTATTTCGGTTGAGCACAAGAAATACGAGACAGCACAGTTTCTATAACTTGGCCCCCATTGGGGCCCTACGCTTGGGCGCGCGTTTTGACGCACGACCGTCTACTTTCAAAGTCCGATGCCAAAGAGACTGTTTGCTTGTCCCTTTACATCTTCCCAGACACATTGGCGCCAAAACCCCAGATGTTTGCGCGGTAAACCTGGCGCGACTGCAGCGCCACTCCGAGCGTCTGTTACATACCAACTTAAATCGTAATCTGACTTATTACATCCCTTCCACGTTAAGATAAATGATTATCTGACCAATTATTTATCCCTAAACAAAACTAAACAAACAAATTGCTGATTGTACCAACTCCCGTTACAAACCAATTTTCTTCATTGCTAATTACAATGTCTGACATAAAAATTACTTTTTATACATTTTTCATTTCCTGAAATAAAAAATACAGACATGACACAATAAAAACCCAAAAGAATTCGGCCTTGGTCCAGGAGTCCGGCGGTGTTGATTTGACTTCGGTTCTCCAAACCAAGCGAATGTCCTCATTCCCGGGCCATTGGTCATATGAAACAAAAGAAAAACAACATTGAAGCAGTATCATAGCAGTCCGATTACATCATAACTTACATTATCTTTTATCCATCTTCAAATACAGCCGCAATCGTGAAATGACTCGCCTCCACATCTCGCCTCGGTTTTTCTCCGTCCATTTTCCCTCCTAGCGTCATCGGAGGTCCACTAATTTCCAGCGACGTCCAACGTTCCTCGAAAGCTATCGTATACCTCGTAGATGACCTACACGACGTGTGGATGTTGTCCAGCGACACTTAGGCCCTGGTAAGACATCCCTTTGCGTTGTCCGTGTAGTCATTTTTCTTCTAACACCATCGACGTACAAAGTACAGGAATTCTGTCATCTGTCACTTTGTAGTTTTTGACCCTACGCCTCTCTGGACGCCTTTTTCGGTCACACCATTTTTTGAAGCGCACTGGGCTTCGCTTGCTGTAGATTACAACCCTTTGTAAATCTACCGGCACTAACTTCGACGTACAAAGTGCAGTATATTTGTATGCAACTTTGTATTTTTTTTTTCTGACCCTACGCCTCTCTGGACGCCTTTTTCGGTCACTAGACGATTTTCGGCTTCTGGAACGGGACGACAGCTGGCTTCACATGTAGACCACATTGCTTGACATTGGGGACTTCTTAGGAATTCCGAGTACCTGAGCTTCTGATCTCCATTTCAGACTGCCTGGCCGGATATTTGGGACCGTCTAATTCTTCGGAACAGCTGCTTATACCTACTTTGCCGTTGAATTTCCCTTACAAAACAATACTCTGCAACTTCCCTTAATAACTGCTTTATTTTAACTTATAAATACAGTTGCAAGAGTATACCCCTTAATTTTAATTAATAAAATTAATTAATTACCGCGTGTGTGTGTTTCGCGCTTCTCCGCTCAGAGCCACCATTTTCAAAAATGCTTCCATAAAAACTTAACTTGTTTCAATCTTTCAATTCAATTTCCTCAAAATTTAGCAAACAAAGTACTCGGGCTTTGTTTTTATCCTATCCTTACTTTACTTTCACTTAATCGACCACTGACGGTACGATTTTTTTCTGTTTATTGTTTACTGTTGCCATCTCTACTCTGCCATTTTTCTACTCAATAAAAAAAAAATTCCTCAGAATTTAATTTCAAACTACCTGTTCTGCATATCGTTATAAATCATAACTCAAGCCCAGTCTAACACAATCTGGTTCAAACTTTCTCCAACGAACGGTCTCGAGAATTAAGACATTTCCTACTCAAATTCACGACTATATATCGACATTTTTCAAACAAAATGTCCACCTCTAAAGCGCAAACAAAATTCTTGGAATGCCACGCGCAATATCCACAAGGGCGCCTAAAACCAGCCCCTAAACCTCTTTCTTTAAAGGGTCGTTTGCCTAACTTTGCTTTATTCATAGTCTCTAGAATGCATTTAAAATGCGTCACACAATTTTCTCCTAAAATTCACAAACAAATCTAACTAGAGTGCTTTCTTCATAATCTACTCAAATAATCACTTGAAATGTCTTAAATTATCCCAACCGCTAGCCAACAAAAATGTGATGGGGCGGACACCCCTCTCAATATTTACTATTATACTTTAATCAACTCTTAACTGAAGGGGGTCCCTGTTAGGACTTTATTCATACTACCTAACCTTAACCCCACATGTTGAACGCGGTAACTCGCCTCAAGCGACGCTTGGTCCGCCATCTTCAATCACAGGTAACTACGCACTAACTGGCGTAAACAACGGAATCTTAATTAATCTTACGGTAGCGTGAATTAATTATCTCTCTTACGGAGGCTTCAAATCGTGAGTTCTTTCTCTGAGACTTTGTCAGAGACGTTTGAACTCACTAATTATTAATCACTATATGCAAGGCTAAATACTTTACTATAAAAGGGACAGGTTTATATTATTCTAAAATGAGTATGCCGAAGAAAACCACAATAAAATCTATTAACAAAAATATATACAACAATGCAGAACTGCTTACATAAAATATGAATTTTAATCCCTATTAACGAAGATGATATACTTTGCCAGAGATGGACAAATCAGCAAGTACAGACAACAAATAAATACCTTATTATTTCGGTTGAGCACAAGAAACACGAGACAGCACAGTTTCTATAACTTGGTCCCCATTGGGGCCCTATGCTTGGGCGCGCGTTTTGACGCACGACCGTCTACTTTCAAAGCCCGATGCCAAAGAGACTGTTTGCTTGTCCCTTTACATCTTCCCAGACACTTTGGCTCCAAAACCCCAGATGTTTGCGCGGTAAACCTGGCGCGACTGCAGCGCCACTCCGAGGTCTGTTACATACCAACTTAAATCGTTATCTGACTTATTACAGAGCTATAAGTAGTTGATATGCATCCGGAAACTGGTCTTCAAACTTTAAACGACTTTTTCTCTAAACAGTTCCTTCGCGACTAGTTGGGATGATATTTCAGAAACTATTGATACGATCAACTTGAAATTTTTACTACATGTTCATTGCTTTATGATGTTTGACAAGTCACCATTTCCTCCAATCTAAATATTTTTCATATCTGGTTCAACAAGCGATAACTACTTAGATGTATATAGCACACAACGGCATTCGACGTTTTTATTTCGGACTAGCCTGAGTGGAGATTAGTATGCCAACCAGAGACCGCGGATCTCTACGCAGCGTCATGGTCGATGGGGGTTAGTTACGCTCTTTCACCCCAAGAAACGATTGACCAAACTATACACTGCTCAAAAAAATAGGTGAACACTTTTTCGCATCCTGGAACTTTTTAAATAATAGTTCTAGGCAAATCAAATTTGGTATACTTCAACGACATATATTTAACTAAAGAAAATTACAAAAACAATGTTTCAACTCGTAGTTACTTCTGAGTTACACTTAAACATGTAAAGTAATAACTCAAAACAAAATGGAAATGACTGTCATACTATAGATGACAGTCGGGTTTTCTGTGGATTGGTGAGGTTTAATACAGTGTAAGCCCTCCACGAGCACGAATCACTTCCTTACACCTGCGTGGCATGCTTCGCACTACTCTTCGAAGAGATTCTTGGGGTATGTTTTCCCATTCCTCAATCAGGGATTATGTCAGTTCCTGTATGGATTAGGGCGCTTGCGAAGACGTCGGTGAAGCTGATCCCACACGTGTTCAATAGGATTCAGGTCAGGAGTTAACGCCGGCCATTCTATGACCTGAATTCCATCTTCTTATAAAAAGTTTCTGGTGATGCCGGCGGTATGTGGCTTGCATTGTCCTGCATTAGGATGAAATTTTGATCCTCTAAGATGTTTTCGACGTAATTCATGGCATTTAGTCTACCAGGAACCACAACAAGATCAGGTCTGTTGTCTATACTGATTCCAGCCCAAACCATCACAGATCCACGACCAAATCTATCTACTTCCTGTATAGTAGCGGTTGCGTAGCGTTCACCAGGACGTCTATATACACGTACTCGACCGTCACAACGAGTTAAACGAAATCTGGACTCGTTTGTAAACAGTTCAGGCGTCCAGTGACGAAGTTGCCAATCTCTGTGATTCAGAGCAAACCTCATTCGCGCTGCTTTGTGATACTGCGTAAGGCGTGATACGCGGACAGGTCTTCTTTTTTTCAAATTCGCTTCTTTTAATCTGTTTCTAATATTTTGATCAGAAATTTCTTTTCCATGTGCTCGTCTTAGGTCGTTTAGGAGGTCTCGTGCAGTGGCAGTACGCTGACGTAAAGAGGAAAGGACAAGCAGTCGGTCTTGATTTTGAGTAGTTTTACGATTTCGACTTTGTCCAGCTCTTCTAACATATTGGCCAGTCTCCCGAAAACCGATTCCATAAACGCTGAATAACAGAACGGGAAACTCGAAGGTCCCTGCTAAAATGTCGAATAGAGTGGCCATGCTGAATAAGGGCGACATCACGAGCAACTTGCACTTAACTAAGATGCGTCATTTTACTTCTAATGACGTTTCTAATCAACAAAAATTGACAACCGAATTCACTTAAAAAAAAGTGTTCCCCTAATTTTTTTGAGCAGTGTGTAATCGACATGTCCTAAAATGTCGGTAGCCATTGTTAAAATCTAAAATTTCAATGTTGTATTCTAAATTTAATATTTTATTTATTCTTACAAAGCAATTTAACAAAACATTACTCCACATGTTGCCCTACAGCTATTTTCTGTTAAAAACTTCAATAGCAGAGTTTATTCCATTTAATATAATCCCTTTATTTAATTAGAAATAAATAAAATTCATTATACATAAAAAAAGACATGCCTGATCATCAATTCATATCATTTAATCATCACCATCATTATTCTATTCGTTATAAAAGACGTCTTCCAACGAATCCTACGAAGGATTACGCTGTTCGAGCATTCATCGATTGGAGAGACAGATAGACGAGCTTTAGCAGAGTTGAAAGCTTTCGGTACGTCGCGGTGGCGCAGAGACGAGACGAAGCTTCACAGTGACACGAGCTATGAGCTTTCATAGGCGCTGTGGATTGCCTGAATGTCACCAGAGAAGTTCGGATTAGCCCGATCCAGAGGGCGCGTTCATTTGCGACGGGAAATCCTCCTACTACTGGTAGTTCGCGATCCACAAAGTTTTTCCATGATCAGAAACTAAACCAATACCGCGTCTGGACTCATACCGGAAATATAAGATCTAAAGTATTCAGGATATATTCGACGATTTTAAAAAGTTTTTCGAGGAAGGGGTGTTCGGGTTTAAATTGACTTAATGGGAAATGTAGGGAGTTGATGTTGTGGTTGGAAATGAATGTATTTGTTGGATGTTTGCGATAAATACATAAACGAGAAATGAATACCTTAACAGTAATTATTTATTGATAAAACTATCTAAATGATATTGAACAATCAGGGAAAAGATTTTTTATTATTAATAAGTACAAGGCTTTACTTTGTCCTAAACAGGAAGCACCAACACTTTACTCACTATGCTCTGGTTTTTACACATTTCACTGATCTATTTCGAAGGGTTTTGTTCTCTTTAGTCTTTTTACTAGATTCTGGTTATCCAGTAATGTGACCAGACGTTCCGCTTTTGGCGTCACAGTCAGGGTCTTTCACAATTTGTACCGCGTCCCGCGATGTTTTAAAAATGTCCCGTTTTTTAGGAAGTTTTTAAAATTTTCGTAGATACGCGATGCATTGTCTTAGTATTGTATTAGTACATAACACTCTTATACAACGCGTTTAATAGGAAGCAGTAAATTTTTTTTCAAATCAGTGTATAGACAATGGTGATGTACAGGCGGGATGTAATTTTTTAAGTAAATTAAAAATGCAGCCATTAATTTTTTGTCCTACATGATCATAAAGTGTCATTTTACATCTTAGATTAACGCCCATGCTGGCAATAAGCGTTGCCATGGTTTATATGTCAGATACATCATATATTTGACATTCAAACGGTAAGTTTTAAATCGTCAATGTCAATTATTGGCGATTAAGGTTATTCTGTTTGACAATTAATGTCTGCATTTTCACACAACTTACATGGTATTTGGTTTTAATTTAAACACAGGCAAATTAGCAGAATTAAGTTAACAAAACTGTAATAATACACGTCATATGGTATTCCAAGAATATGGTTTACAATTTTTAATTTAACATTAATCAATTTTAATTTCTTCCATGTTATATGTTTTTTTGGGGTGCTGAATCCGAATCTGAGGTTTGCTAAGAAAATTTTGTGACGCATCATTGAAGAAAATGCAACAAAGTAAACGTTTGTTGCTTATAACTGGGAAACTATCAAACTTTTTAAAAATTTTTCGTAAACAACCTCTCAATTCCAAAGGAATTTTTTTTTATTAATTAACAGCACCTCATAGGTACTTGTGTATAACACCTAGTCTGATGACGATCTACCTATATTAATCTAACCTAAATTGCTACGTATAAAAAGTGTTCGATATTAAGTGTTCCCCATTGGTGTAACTTAAATTTAGTTTGGATGCTGACGATTTAAACTTCACACACTGCACGTTGCTCTGTTTTGTTCACCTATCACTCACATAACACTGTGCTCTGCTTTTTTAACATCACTTCACCAACTCAAAAGGTTTAGTTCTTTTGAGTCTTCGCACACTGTCACAATTGTCAAGAAGCTGGATTGCCTCAACATTCTTGTGCTGGAGAAGTCTGTTCTGATGATTCTCTGCAAACGTTCCAATTTCGTTGGTTACTAATTCAATCTTCAGATCTCTGTGGAGATTTATGTTTCTTATATACCAAGGTGCACCCACGATGTTTCTTAGAACCTTATTTTGGAAGCGTTGAATGATGGCGATATTGCTTGGCTTAGTGCAGCCCCACAGTTGGATACCATAGGTCCACACAGGTTTACGTATCTGCTTGTAAAGTAGGAGTTTATTATATGTCGACAAATCCGACTTACTCCCAATAAGCCAGTAGATTTTCTTGTATCTTATGCCCAATTCTTCTCGTTTCTTTTTAACGTGTGCTTTCCAGCGAAGCTTGGTGTCCAGCGTCATACCGAGGTATTTTGCGGTGTTCGAGTAAGGTACGGTGGTGTTATTTATTTTCACTGGAACGTGTTGTATTCGCTTATTGGTAAAATTTATTTGAACGGATTTGGTTTCGTTCAATGAAATTAGCCATCGTTGCATCCAATCACTAATATTGATGACAGGAAAGGGAAGTGAAATTTCTTAAAAAAATTGTTGATATTAAGTGGAAGAAAATTTATGGTTGTAATAATGTACCTATGAAAAACAATATATTGATTTATATTTATTGTTATCCTATCATAGATTAAAAACCAATTAAAATTGCAACGATAATATGTACAATTTTTTAACTTTTCAGTGGGATTTTTGATATTTTTAGGTTTTTTAATCTGTAATGGAATCTGATAAAGAATTTGTTGTTTTTCAGACCGTACCTCTCAACTAGGCATATTTTGTTGTATTATTTAAAGCCAGTGAACATTTGTATACCGTCGTCTTGAAACTTACACTATTTATTAGTCTTTCGTCATCCCCGCCCCCCCTCCACAAATTTAGCGTTTAAGTGTTCTCTTAATAGTCAATCTTACGCGTTGTGGCGAGATTTTGTATAATTCAAATAAATAAGTTACTGCATTCAGGGCCACCCTAACCACAGGACTAAATGGGCTATAGCCCTGGGGCGCCAACCTTTTGGGGGCGGCAATTTTTATTGGTGTTATATTTTATGTTATTATTAGTTATTTTGATATTAGTTGATTTTAGTATAAATCTTTTCATGACAAAATCAACCAAATAACCTCTTCTACATGAAATAGATAATTGTATGTCTGCTCTTGGAATTTTTCAAGTTTTCTATGATCTGCCAGCCTAGGTTTGCCATATTTTACTTATCAAAATATATGAGACATCTAGTAAACATGTCTGAGATCATGAAAAAATATATGAGATACTGATCTACTTGATCATGGTTTCATTGTTGTTCATTGTTAATAATGATAACTGCATCTTTTACTTTGGTGTTCCAAATTTACTGTGCTTTTATTTTATATGGGCTTGTTATGAGGTGTTATTTTTTTAGAAATGCTAATCACAGTTAATTAAAGTTATTACTCAATTATGAACTGTTCTTACTTATTGATTTTTATGTTATTTTTTAAGAAATATTCAGTGAGTGCGCAAAGTAACAAGCATGACCAAAAAATTATACACATATTTTTTGTAAGAAATTAAATTTCCGGTTTTGTACTTATGATGCCATCGACAAATGGGAAACTCCATATTTTTCTTGTTGATTATGATAGATCTGTTAATTGTCTTCATGGTAGCATACAAATTGTATGACCTTACATCAGAAAATTTACGAGAAAAAGTTTAAAAATTAAGGATTTTGTTTGTGAATGAAAAGCGAATAACAGTTTTAGGTAGATATGTTTGCAATAGGAATTGAACCATCAGAACACAACTTAGAATCGTTGTAAATGATTGAAATATATTGTGAACAAACTTTCAGGATTTCAGGTAAACGTACAAAGTTTAAGGTGTAGATACTATGAGACCCTTTTGAGGTTTCTAGAACATTGGGTTCAGGTTTTTGACATTTTTATCTCACTGGTTTCAAAAATCTTACGGGAGAGTCCGTGTTCGTACACAGTGCAACTAATTTGACCGAAAACGCATTTTCCTATTCTATTCGGAATATCCATCCCCAAGAGTTAAAAATCAACGTGTTCGAGAATTTTGTACAATAACTAACCCTCATTTAGATTTTTTCATATTATCATACATTACGCGCTCAATGTCTACATACCATAAATATGGAAATAACAACTTCCATTAAAATGTTGAACAGTGTCGTCTTAATATTTAAATGGCTTAAATCCAAAACAATAACATTTACAGTAGAGAAAAAGCGGTTCAGATTTGTACAGAACCAAACGGAGGCTAGCTGCTTTACTTATTAGTGATGTAAAGACGTACTACCTATATACATATACTATAAATTATTATGATACTTATTGCATCCTTTAATCGATGTGAAATTTGCTTATCGAATTATGTAACACAAAACCTATGTTGGCAAAATTTGAGTATTTGGCCTATTTTCGTACAAACTAGGCTGACAATTTATTATATGGCAGAATGGTTTAAAAGCCAATTTATTCCCAATTTATTCATTATAAAGGGAATTTGTAGGAATTGCCACAGTACAGGAACTGCTGATTAATGTTTTTCTACGATTATTTTATATTTGATGGCAAATCTAATCAAATAACCATAAAGCTTTTGGTAATTTTTCAACTATAATAAATAATTGACTCAAAAATTGCGTCTACATTTCCTAACGTGGCCACAGCACTACGCTCTGCGCAGTTTTAGTAATGCTACTACAAATTCTTTAGGGCAAAGCAAATTAAATTATTTGAGTAGTTTATTTATATAGAGTGACCTATTTAATAACGTAAATACGTGTGATATCAATTTGTAAAAGAAAAAGCACGGACAACAAATATATAAGTTACTTTTGTGTTTGTTTACTATAAATGTTGTTTTTTTCATTTCGTCTTTTTTTCGAATTTTGTATAATATATGTTTTTGTTTAGTATAATGATGATGAATTGGCATTTTCTAGTTCTGACACTTTTGAATAACTTTGTCGGTCACCCCGCATCCGTTAGCTATCTCGTGTATTTTCTTATGAAGAGGGGCGCATTAATTTTAGTAGCCCTCGGGCGTCGAATATCTTAGGACGGCCCTGACTGCATTATAGGAAACAATATTTTTATTTCTGGATAAAAATGTATTTGCATACTTACTAAATCTATTTGGTACAAAACAAATTTTTTCTTTTGATTTTTTTTCAAATCAAATGTGTTATCAAAAAGTTGATATAAAGTTGTCTTTATGGACCTAATATATCACAAAAGTACTTACCCAATTGAAAAAATAGGTCTATCGTAGCAGGCCTATAGTTATATAATTTTCTTAAAAAATACACATACCAAACATTTATCTAATCGAAATAAATATGGTAAAACAAAGAATCTCAACAATTTTTGGTGCGAAATAAGTATATTTTGATAAGCATCACAAAAACGTAAAATTAAATCTGTGTACCCATCCTAACTCAAAATCATATTCATAATCAAATATATTAGATTTTTTAAATACATCTGGAGTGAGTCGATTTTAGACATTTATTATAACGCAAGTACTTGGATTCAATTACTACCAATAATTACTACCAAATTGGTGTACTTAAGAATAAGTTATAGAGTATAGACTATAGATTTTAGAATATAAATTTGACTATTTTCTGTTTTTTTTTCTAATCTTTAATTTAGATTTACCTTCATAATTTACAAGATATTGATTTGATTCCCCAACAAAATCTACGGAATATTCCATCTCCTCAAAAACAACATCTTTCAGGAGTTTCAAACTTCCGGTATACACGCAAATTAAAAGCAAATAACTTTTTGAAATCGAGTCGAGCGAAGCGGGGGGGACGTTTATTAAAAAGTTTTAAAAATGCGACAAACGGCAAAGATCAGCCTGCCAGTTTCCAGCGCTCCCAGATACCAACCCGTAGAAATAATAATAGTAATATCCGTAAATAAAGCTAATTCCTCGGACGGATTGAAGGGCTGAGCTTTAGTAGACGGAAGAAGTTAGGGGATTTCCTCGCGAAATGCTGTCTCGTCCGCTCCCACTCAGTTTTATTATTGCCGGCGATATTGCTATTTGAATAAGTGGTTTCATTTTGTAATTTTCGTATTTCTCCTAGAGGTTCTCTTCGAGTCACCGAAGACAATATGAGAACGCTTCCCATGGGATTGAAGGGGCGAAAAGGGGGGACGTTCTTTTCGCATCCTCCTCGAAGGACCATTATTTGATCGTTATCTCGATCCGAAATAGCGAATTTATGGCGAGCCGTTAGACGAAACCAATTCGGGTATTTTAGTGTAGTGTTTTGTAGGTTTATGGCAAAAATAAAATGGAGATTTGCGATGATTGCAGTCCGTATTGCACTCCTAAGTTTTGGTTAAAGACGTAACTTTAGTTTAGTCAGTTATTATTATATTGCTCAAGAGTAAACCACATTTATATTTAAATTAAAAATGTCTATGGAATAGTTATTTTAAACTGTTTCAAGAAAAATGCGTTTAAAGTTTTTAAAGTCCAGCAGAGCCACCAGAGCCATACAGTATTCCTTCCTCTGCTTCATGGAATTCGTTTTGAGCTGCTAAATAATCCGCAATATTGATTTGAATTGATGCGTTTTGAGCCATGTTTATTTTGAGCAATGTTTCTCTTGATGACAAAGTATTGTAAATCGATATTACAACATTTATTACATTTTTATCAAGTGGCGGTTTGTGATAAATTCGTCTATACCCTATTCACGATAAGAACATAGTAGTGGGGGTGCAAACTGAGCCCGATTTACACTGGAGCAATATGCTGTCAATAGCGGCAAATTGAAAGGTTATGTCACGACAATGGTGTGCTATACCTCGCACCGCTGATTTGTCAATTAGCTATCGTTATGTAATGTAGTGCGTTCTATTAAAACGTTATAGTCTGCTATCTTTTATTAAATATTAGCACACAATAAACACTTAATGATATCAATAAAGAATAACAAACAAAGAAATAATACCACTAAAAAAGGAATAAAATATCACTGTTTATTCTCGTATATCTCTACGAGCAGCAATTTGCTCCGACGGCAGTTCTCAAAGCGTCCTCACACGTCTTCTGTTATGTCACTGTTTAAAAAAGTAAAAGAAAACACGAAAAGTTTGTCATTTGGTAAAAAGGAATTCCTTATTTCATTCGCTTGTAGATGGTTCAGTATCAGACCACAAATCTGATGATGATCCTGTATTGGTTGTTATAATAAACTCTTCCATAATATCTTCAACAATATTGTCCAGTTGATATAAGTTGTTTTCTCCGCTGACTACATGTTTGATGCAAGCTTTCCACCGTTCCGCATTTGCAACTTCCAAACCCTCAAGAAGCAGAGTTTTTACCTCCGGCAACTTAAATGTTCTATTGTTTGCGGCGACATGATGCTTAACTTGGGCCCAAATTAATTCAATTGGGTTTAAATCGCAGTGATATGGAGGCAATCGTAAGATTTTGCGACGACTTTCCTCCACTAATTGATCGATTACATAGTTGACTGGGTTATCACTTGTATACTTTTTTGCCATATCTAGAAGTTCTACTTTCAAGATACTGTTATCTACTGTTACACCTTTTGACATAAGCCATTCTATTAATGTCCCTTTTCGCAAAGAGTTGTTTGGTACTTTATCCATCTTCACGGAATGGTAAGGAGCATTATCCATTACAATTACACATCCAGGCTCAAGTCGTGGCAACATATTTCTCATCCATTCCGTGAAGACGTCGCTGTTGATGTCTTCGTGGTAGTCGCCAGTCTTTTTTGATTCAAATAACAGAAGGCCGTTATCTACAAAACCTGCTTCCGAGCCGATGTGTAGAACAATAAGACGTTTTCCTTTTCCAGAAGGATCTGTTATACGTCGTGATAACCCACGAACAAATGCTTGTCGAGCGTTTGTTATACTGGTATCTTTCCAGACCTTTGGTTTTGTGTGACCAGCATTAACCCATGTCTCATCTAAGTAATAGATTTTTTCCCCATTGAGCGATACTGTCTAATACTGGTCAAATATCTTCGTCTCCATAAAACAATATCCTGTCTTTCAATTAAAATACTTTTCCTGCTTCGGTTCTCCCATTTAAATCCCAACATATGCAATATTTTCCACAAAGTTGTTCGCTTCACCGTAGGTATCAAATCATCTGCTTCAATAGCCTATACAAAATTCCACTTAAATTCAATATTACATAAATAATCATATTATTACCGTTAATCCTTTGGAAATAGTTGGTAATTCATGGTTGAAATAGAAAGAATGAACATGTCGCCTAATTGCATTTTTCTGTAATTCATCCAATTTGTCGTAAGTGTTTTCCCGTTTACGTTTTTTGGTTGGAGAACGTAATACTCCAGAAGTGCCCTTTTCCTTTACAATGGCCCACATTGTTGATTCTCCAATACCTACAAGCTTCGAAGCTAATTTTACAGAAGCTGACTTCGAATTTCCAGGTTCACGACTGTACTCGAGATATGCATTGTAGGCCATCAACCGTTGTCCACTGCGAATGGGCTTTCCTTGCGGATTTTTTGATGAACCAGCCTGCATTCTCTCATCCATATTAGCACTATTAAATATCATCGTAAAACATTAACAACAAATATTATTGGCAATATTAAGATTACCTTTTACAATGTTAATATTGTGTGGAGTTCTAAAAAGAACTGAGTTTTATTTGAATCGATTGTTAGACAGCAAAATATTCCGAACACAACAACTAGAACACAACGAAAATCTTGAATCTGACGCAAATGACATGACGTTTCAAAATTCAAGTGACATACGCGCGTTGGCTGGTGTAAATTTGGTGCAACTTTCAGCCAATCACAAGCCGCAAATTATAGCCCTATCTTATCCAACGCTTTATTCTTAAAGTGAATATGTAGAGTATAGAGTTTTGTGGGCAAATGGTATTGCGCCATTTGCACCAACTCTGATTTGGACGCCTTTCTTCAGTAGCAATTTTTTCAACTGTTTTTTAAATATTTAAGACTGCTGGTTGAACTAATCGATTGTGATGAATCTTGGCTGTAAACTTTTAACACGAAATGAGTTTAAGAAATAGTTATTTTTCTACAGGTGAGCACTAGTCCAATTGTGCCCCAGCAAGGGGTATATTTGGACAGGGGTGGGGCACATTTGGACAATTGAATTATAACCTAATTAAAGTTTTTTTTGTAGAAAGTTATTATAAAAGTTAGTATCTACAGAGTAACTAACCTCTTCCGAAAAGCTGTGACAAAAGTATCCTGTTCAGAAGAACTGTGACAAAATATCGCAACCTGTTCCGACGAACGTGACAATAAATGTTACAGTTATCCCTAGTGTATAAAGTGGTCTGATCAAATTTATATTATTCATTATTACAATATTGCATTTGTTAATATCTCTTCCTGTATTATTACAGTTGACAACGCAACACTTATTGTGTCCCATTATGATTATTTATACCAACGATCTGTTGAGTTCTGACAGCTCGGAACAAAACATAATGCGTAGTGCACTACTGCACATGGTGTTGGCCGGCATTTCTCCGCTACGGGCGCTTAGATCGTTTCGCAACTCCCTTCCACGGGGTATGCACAGGGCCAATATCGTTGGCTATTGTAATACATAGTTCATATCTGCCCCACTTCATTTGTCCAAATCTTTCCCATGTGTGGAATAAAACTACATCAGTTAATATAAAATCTACTAATGCTAAAAGAAGCTTGCTGTTTGGGTTATTTTAAACCAGATATCATGCTCTCTGCGTAAGATACAAAATATTTGAATATATAGAATAATTGTTAAAACCTTATGAACAAAACGTAACTATATTTACATTTATGTTCAAGTTCCTTTTTTGTTTATTTTTGCAGAATTTTAAATAGAATTGCTCAAGCATTTATAATGATTTCACAGCTAGTGGACCTGTAGATTTAGGTAGATCAGTGAATTCGGTAGATCGCAGGAACCAATTGACAGCATATGTAGAAGGATGTCTCAAAAAAACACAGTTGCCACTCACAATAAAATTAGGCATAATAAATGTTGAAAATTGGGTACATAACCAATTTATGCATGTTACTCAATATTTAGCATGGTGAGTTTGCCGTCAAAATAAATTTTGATAGCCCTATGTCCCATATGTTAGCCTAACAACTACAATCTTTATAGAGACTGTTTCACTGTTGCCCGATTGGGGATTTTAGTACCTTTAGTTTACTCCCAAAGCTTTCTTTTATCCCTAAGGTAAAGATACTGCTTTTGAAGGGGAAACCCCCCAAAAGTGAGAGAAAATCCCCCAATTTGGCAATAGTGAACTGCTTTTTATATAATGGCATGTGGTTGGCCAAGCAAGTATAATATACTCATATATAGATAGCATTATTGAAAAAATTAAAATTGATTTGTCATTTTTATACCCCCGACATTTAATGTGAGTATATTGAGTTTGATTCAACATTTGTAACATCCTTAAGGAGACGTGGCAGATATAGTGTTATATATATATATGGATTTCATCAGAAATGAAATCTGAATCGATTTAGCTATGTCCGTCTGTCTGAAATTTGGTATACAAGCTTATCTCTTAAAAAGTAAGGCCAAGTTCGTGAATGGGCAAAATCGGTTCACTTGTTTTTTTTTTAATACTTTACTGTGAGGGGTATTTTAACTTCAGCACGGCTGAAGATAATTTTCTTACAAGTTTTTCTTTCAATTCATATGAAAGATGTTTATCACTTGAAAAGAAAATGGTAGATATACTGTGAACCTTGATTTAAATGAACTACAACAAATGAACAACAAATGGAATTTATAGAAATCTTAATCAAGTTCTAGTAATAATACAGGTATATAACACCCAAAACTAACACCCAAAATTAATATTAATAATTGGAATTAACAAATGAAAAAAAACAGCAAAAATTTTTTTGGTTCTAGAAAGTATAAAGTATATATATATAATTATATATATAAATACTTTCATGTTTATTAATATAAAAATATATATTTAATTCAATGCATTACCTACTCGTAAATTTAACTTTAGTAGTCATATTATATTTATTACATTGCAATGAAGGTATTACATTAAGGAAAATAGACTAAATCCCGTTACATTACACCCATCGAAAAAACACCTCGTGACGGATAACTGGCCGGGTCGAGGAAGGCCAGTACACGAATATATACCCGACATACTATTTTCAAATCCTGCAATAGCGAAACGAACATAATTCCATGACAAGTGGCCCATGACTTCGGTCAATTTTCTCGCGTTCTTATTTTCTTTGGTTTCTTTATAGTTCTCAAAAGAATGGTCTTACGTTACTTTACTTATTTCGTACTTGACGTACTTCACTGCAGGGTCAACTACTTTGGCATCTCTTTTTCTATATTTCATCGACAGACACCGAAATATCTGTAAATGAATGTGATAGTCATAGTCCCTGAGATGAATCGCAAAATAAATTAATACCCTCCGTCAACAATATTCCCAGAAAATGTTCTTTTTAATCTCTGCACATGCATGTGTTTCTCTTGAGTGTTCCTGATCCAAGACTGTTCATGTAGAGTTTCACAGAATAATCAGCTACTTACTGCAGCTACTACTTTTTTTTACCTCAACTAGTTATAAGAACAACGACTTTAAAATCAATATATTACTAGCTAAACCGCGAATTCTATACTTGACATTTCGTACATATATACGTTCTGATTTTTTTTCACCTGAACTGTCTTAAAGAGAACGAAAAAAGCACCATTTAATCATTCCTTTCCAACAGAATACACCCTATTCACTCTTTCACCATCATTGTCAAGATTTTCTAATCACTTCCACGGACCATAGGCACACAGCGCTACGTTCGCGGTGGCGATCTGCTCGTCTCTACCCACCGCCAAGAATTTAATTTGGAAATACTTGACCTAGCAGCTACTGCCGCCTAGTAGGCTGCTGTAACCAACGGGGGCGCTCGCGTTTCAAGCTAGAGCAGCAGGCTGCAGTCCCGCAACTTTAATAACATGAATACTTGGTTTCCCGCTAACCGGTCGCGATTTTGAAAATTAGTTTTGAGTAGTCCGTACAGGGAGAAGGACCCTTTGCGCGAAAGTTATTTCATGAACCCACTTATTACTGCCCGAGAGCTGCCGAAATCTTTTGTGAGGTTTGCGCGAAGAATTCGGATTAATCTTGTGGCGAGGGGTTATGAATGTTTGATGGCTAAGTAGCTGGAAGTGTGTTATATTCATTTCCGTCAGATTAATTTTGGTTTGTGAGTTTTCCAAGGCAAGGGTATTCAACGCTGTACCCGCCACTGTCTGAGTATAATTGTCTATTTTGTTTTTTGTTTAATTTTGATTTAACAGCTTTTAGTTTGTTTAAACTTCCTCTCTCGTAAAGGTTTCGTAAAAAGTGTGGTCTAAATGACGCGAGTTTGGCAATTTTTCATAAATTTATGCCAGCTGAACCCAATAGCATACAAACTTCAAAATGGTCTCTCATAGTCATAACAAACGGTCAAGAGAGCGCAAGAGAAAGAATATGCTTTATGCACTAATTTTAGTGCTGCTCAAACAGACCTTATATTAGGCGGCATCGATAGCTCCAAAATTTCCAAGTTTCCGTGTCTCCTGTTACGTACTTCCCGCATGCTGGTGTGTGATGACAGGGGTCCGATGATATGAGAAGTAAATTTAATACCTACGTCTTCATTTGAATCGGTGAATGGAAGAACAGAATAAGTCCAAAATTTGATATTTTAAACTAAGGTAGCAATTTTGTATAAAATTTCTCGCTCCTTTAAAAAATATTAAAAAAATAGTCATATATATTACCACTACTGCTGTAGAAGCACCGTACTTCACGCAATGACTGGAAGAACAGATTAAGTCCGGGTTTCTGTTTTTCCAATCTGTTTTTCCACTCATTGCATGGAGCGCGGTTGTTTTTAACAGATGACGTCATACACATTTCGTTTTAAAAGACAACCCTACATTTTTTTAATGAATTTGACAGATCTTTTAATTCTCTTAATGGTAGCATAATATTTTTATGGCCTTACATAGGAACATTTTCGAGAAAGGGACAATTGAAGGTTATGAAATAAAAGTGACAAAATCTCCGGACCAAATTGAACGAAATTTTGGAATTCAGTATTTTGCCACTGGCGTTAATATCGTTGATGCAACATTTACAGTTTCTGAGATATAACCTCAAACCTTTGAATTTGAAATAGAATACCTACCCTATATATTTTGACATTTTCTGTTACAGTCTTCATTATTATATCAAAAACATCTAGAAATTAACAAAAACCTTTATTTAAAAAATATAAACAAAACATTATTAATTAAATTAAATTAATTAAACTTTTTGTGAAATTAACTTATAAATTTCATGTTCGAGATATATAATAAACGTATTATCTATATTATCTAATAAACCCACAACTAAAATTCATATTTTTAGATCCCTTTTTTGGGAAATTGGGGAGTTACATTTCTTTTTAAAATAATAAATTTTCTAAAGTTAACAAATTTCATTAATCAAATTTCTTTCTCTATTTCTTATTCTGATTTCCTACCACTGTTTGTCGCAAGATAATGTTGACTTGTTACTGTCTGGAAACTGTTCCCTGTACCCTGTATGAAATATTGAATACGAATATTATTTTATTATTTAAACAATGGAAATCATCCCAAAATAGAAATGATGTCACTTTAGAATAACAGTTTCCCATACCGATCTAAAAAAATAATTTTGTGCGAATTGCAAAAAAAATTGATTAAAGAAATGGCATTTGTTTAAACAAATGTGGGTTTATTAGATAATATAGGCTAGATATCTTGAACATGAAACTTATAAGTTACTTTCACACAAAACTGACTTTTCTACCATAATTAGCAAACAAGTTGAAAATGAATTATAATTGATTTATTAACCAACAGAAAGAAATTTTTTAATGAATTATGTTACTCTAAGATAATAAACTGCCATTTGAAACTCAGAACATAGAATTCAGACGAATTTTTGAGAAAAACGAATTATTTAAACTAATAGAATTTGTTTAAAAAACGGAAATTAACTGACAAATGTTTATAAACATTCAACTAGACTTATAGTGATGATTCCTATGAGAAAGAAGAGTGAAATGATTAGAACTGTCAATTTTCTGAAGAATGTAAATTTTTTTATTTGGTTAGTTTTCAGGGCACTGTGGGGTCGGTTGGGGGCGTCAAATCCATATGTATATTAGGTCAAATTATTCTTTGGAAAGTCCTCTACAAGTCCTATAACTTTAACATGTTTTCCCAAACCCCGAAGAATTATTCGAAAAATACCAAGAAATGACTTTATCCCATGTAAATTTGAGGCCCGTATTTTTTTCGGTGCCTATTCGAAAAAAATACGGGTCCAATTTTTTTTTGATTTGGAAACGATTTGGAGGGGATTGTTGCTTTCTAAATAAAAATAACCACCCTAGTGTCCATAAGAGAAAGAGTGCTATGTAATACTTAAACATAATACGTACCAAAAAACGCAACGGGGGGCAGCTGCCCCCCTTGCCCCCCCCCGGATACGCTATAACTATAACCCTATGCTATAACTTTAAAGGGGCAGGAGGGGGCAGCAATTTTTTTATGTTTCTTCAAGAACAATTGTTACACAAACAAATATCGAAAGATCAGAGACATGTAATTTCATGTATTTTTTAAATCGTTTCCCAAGAATAATATTAAGAACACAATATTTAACAGAATACAGTAAACGTATTATTTTAAAAATGTTTAACGAACTTGTAGGTGATGACGCCATATTAAATTATAAACAAGAAATTTGTCGAAATTTGTAGTCGCTCACATGACTTTTTGTTTGTGTTCGATAAGCTACTGGATAAGATACTGGAGGTTTATACGCCATTTTTAATTTTATAGTTTATATTCATGCACCGAGTTTGGATTCGTGCAAATGTCGACAGTTCAAAGAAATTGAAGCGATTTTCACCTTTATGTGATCTTATTTTCTATACAAAATTTTCAATTGCAATTTTCTCGAATGTGTCAAAAGATTCAACATGCAATTACGAAACACTCGGTATAATGAGAAGAAATAACTAAACTCGTCATATAATATTGTCATCTATTATCCATGTCCAAACGTCAACGTGTAGACCAATAAATTCTCGCTGCGATCCCAACCTCTAGTTTGAAATTAAAACGTTAAGGGTCTCGTTTTACGCTCCTCGGGGAGAAGAAAAAAATAAAAACGAATTCTAAAGTTACCCCGAATTGACGTAGATCCCAATAAAATGCACCTGGCTTCGGCAATTTCGGGTCTTCTGATGGCTCGACGGGCGCCGGTATACGCCGAGGGAGAATATTGGAAATATTCTCCTATGATTCTCTTCCTAGTCCCCTGGGAGGTGGATAGAGGGCGTCAGGGTCGAGCCAGGAACGTTTTATACTGTCAAATCGACAGGAGCGCCACCAGTCGAGAACGTTTGGCATTAATAAGCGTTAGAGTCGCCCTATATCCCCTTCTTCTACACGTCACTCACGTGTTACTGCGATCCGCAGAAAAGTTTGTAGCATTCGGAGAAATTCGGTTGTCTACGAAATATGTCGATGCATATGTTTACGAAATATAAGATTTTTTAAATTTTTTTTATTCAGGTTAGTTTGACAAGTTAATATCACGATTTTGTGGCACGAAATAAATATAAGGAAAATACGAATATAGCTAAATTAGGTAAAATAAGTAAAAATTAGGAGAAAGATGGATTTGAAAAAGATAGCGCATCTTGCTGTATACGAGTAACCGTGATGCTGGTTTTATTATAGATGGCCCTAGTGTCGTGAAAACCAAGTCAACTTCAGTTTTTACTTTTTCATACGTAGTACAGGGTCATTATAAATGATTGTAGTCGAAGTAGGCCATGATATCAAGTGTAAAGATACCTGGTTGCCGCTCTATTTGAATGGAATACTCCTCTTCTACATGCAAAAGTTCAATTGGTTGCATAACCTATTTCAAGTTTGACTGTTGTTTGTGTATAGCGGCAAAACTTTATTAACATGGGCATGACCTGCTTTGACTACAATCATTTATAGTGACCCCGTATTATAAAGTATTGTAATGGTGCCGAAAAAAGTATGACGGTTTTAGTAAACATAATAATTTAGCTGCATGAGCAAATTCTATTTCATAGAGATCGCTTGTTATTTAAATAATTACGTAGAGTCCTTGGGTTGGTTTTTAACATTAATTTTACAATAAATATACAGTGTGTCCCCCGATATACCTAACTATACCTATAATGGACGTAATTTTTAATTTCTCGTGAAAAAGTCATTCTTTACAAAGAGTTTTGGATGTCCTAAAAAGTCGAAAGCCATTGTTGATATTTTGATTTAACATACAGGTTGGTTAGAAAACACGAAAATTTTAAATTGGCCGAAGAGTAAATAATCGCTTTTTCGGAATTAAAACAGAAATGTTATAGGTAAAAGTTGTTTTATGTTTAAATTTATGCCCAGATATCAAATTTCAAGTTGTATTCTAAGTTTTAAGTTTTATTTACTTTTATCAAAGAAATTTAACAAAACCTTACTCCACATGTTCCCCTCCTACAGCTACACATTTTTCCAATCATCTTCTAAACTCCCGATATACCAAATCAATTGTTTCTTCATTTATTTCGTCTACTGCTTCCATATCTTTTAATTTTAGAATGCCTACATTATCATGAAAATTATTCGCATACACCTTCTGTTTTAAATAACCCCACAGAAAAAAATCCAGCGGCGTTAAATCAGGTGAATGTGGTGCCCATCCTATAGGGCCGAAGCCTCCCACCCACTTATTTTGAAAATGTTAATTTCGTCCAAAGTAGGTAGCAAAGAATCTTCCAACATATCAAAATTATTATTCAACTTTATTCAACAGTAAAAAAAAAATACAACGTCATACAAAAAATATTATTTAATATAAGTTGCATGCTGTGCTCCTTGACTAAATTCTTCCTCCCTCGATCTTCGCCTCGAGACATCTGGTACAAACTGCGTTGTTTAGTGTTGGGTGTTATGTATGTAGTTTCGTTTGTTATTATCTTTTCAGTTTCTTTCTTTTTTCTGTATTTTATTTACTTTTTTTTTGTTTTTTTTGTTTTTCTTTGTTTTCTTTTGTTTTTTTTTGTTTATTTTTTGTTTGTTTTTTTTTTGTTTGGTTTTTTTTATTTGTTTTCCTTAAACTTATGGAATTTCTTTACTCAAGATAAACTTCAACTTAAGTCGGAAAATGTGCGGGTTCAATTGTTTCATTGTTTTTGGTAGCTTATTGTAGTATTGAGCCGTATCTGCTGTCAGTATAGTGGAGTACTTCCTGGTTCTTGTTCTTTCCATTGTTATGTGTGATCGTCTTCTAGTTTTATAATCATGTGTATCTCTGTTGATTGTGAGCTTTATATTTGATTTGATAAGTTTGTTTTTTATTTTATGTAGTATCAAAACGTTGTGTAGCCTTTTTAACTTTTCAATATTTAAAGTTTGAGTTATTTTATAAACCTCTTGCGTTTCAGTGCGTCTATCAAGGTGGTATAGCAATTTTAGAGCTTTGTTTTGTTGGCCCTGTATCTTCATGGAATTTTTCTTGCTGGTGTCCCCCCACACGGAAATGAGGTATGTGTGGTATGACTCAAAGAGTGCTTGGTATATCTGTCTTCTATGGCTTTCCGGAATGAAGTATCTAATATGGTTTAGAAGAGCGATAGTTTTTGAGTTTCTGGTCGATAGCTCATTTATATGGGCTTCCCATTTTAGGTTGTTGTGGATGTGCAGTCCTAATGTTTCCTTGATTTGTGTGCCGTTGACGTATATGCTCAGACGTAGATGTTCTTTGCGGTTATTGAATATAATATATTCCGTTTTGCTTCATTTATTGACAGCAGATTGTTGTAGAACAATTTTTCCATCAGCTTTAAGTCCGTGTCTATTTGTGCTTGTACTTGAGATATTGTCTTTGCTGAGTACAACAGACAAGTATCATCCGCATACATATACGGTTTACCACATAATGGTAGCTCGAAGAAGTCATTGACGTATATTATGTATAAACTCGGTGGTAGATTTCCTCCTTGTGGTATTCCGAATTCCGCACATCTGGAGCTGCTTTCTTTGTCTGCTATTATGGTTTTTTGCTGTCGGTTTAGTAGGTATGTTTGTAGTATTCTCAGTTCATTGTTCCTTATTCCCACTGCCCTTAGTTTTTCTATTAGTTTTGGCTTGCAGCCCGTATAGAATGCCTTCTTCAAATCAATCATCAGTGCAGCTGAAATTTCTTTTTGTCTAAACTGTTTTCTACGGCGTATATTAAATCAAGCGCTGCTGATGTGGTGCCCGAGTGTTTTTGGAAAGCGTACTGTTGTTGGTGGATGATGTTGTTTTTGTTAATGTGGTCGTTTAATCTGTTATTTAGGACTTTTTCTAAGATTTTATTTAGTACCGATAGTAGCGATATCGGCCGGTAGTTCTCAATATTTTTCTTATCTCCCTTTTTGTATATAGGTTTTATTATTGTTGTTTTTAAATATTCGGGGTATATTCCTTCCTTCAGTACTTGGTTTGATAGTGTTTTGGTTGGATAAGTGGTTGGATAAGTGTTTTGGTTTACAGTACCGTCAAAAAAGTATGGTCCAATTATTTTCTTGTAATAAATCCCACACCAAACATTCCCTTTTTTATTCTTTTGAGAATTGGTTGTAATACGGAAATTTGGATTTTCTCGAGACCAATATCTGCAATTCTGTGAACTAACTACTCCATTTGTGGTAAACGTCGCTTAGTCACAGAAAATAATTTTTCTGTAGAAAAATCTATCGACCATAATTAGTTCTCCCATTAATAGGCAAAATACTAATCGACGAGCATCATCTCCTGCTAAAGAGTGTATTAGTACTGGTCTATAAGGATGAAATCTTTGATTTGAAAAGATCCTTTGCAGGTGGCTTTTACTGATGTTCAAGTCTCGAGATCTTGGCTCAACGACTTTTTTGGGCAAGTGTTCACGGAATCAATAGCTAACATAGCTCCTGCATCATCTTCGCCATTTCGCATTTTTTTCTTGATATTTTTCACGTCTCCTGTTGCATGAAATTTTTTAACCAATTCACGAACACAATTGACAGAAACGTATACCTCAGGGTATACGTTTGCTTTAAACTCAACATACTTTCAATCAGCTTCTATCAACAAATTGCTTGGATACGTTGTTACTACTGTCAACTGATCAATCATAATTGTGGTTTTTTGTTCACCTTTATCTTGCCCTTTTCACCTTCACCTTTATCTTTGTCTTTTCACTGATCCGAGATGTAAAATGTGAAATAGAACATTCAAGTTTGATATTTGAGCATAAAATTAATTCAAGCTAACTTTTATCTATAACATTTTTGATCTAATTTCGAAAAACCGATATTTTACTCTTCGGCCAATTTAGCATTTTCGTCTTTTCTAACCATCCTGTATGTTAAATCAAAATATTAACAATGGCAATGACTTTTTAGGACATCCAAAACTCTTTATAAAGAATGACTTTTTCTCGAGAAATTAAAAATTACGTCCATTATAGGTATAGTTAGGTCCATCGGGGGACACACTGTATATCAGCCAACCTACAACCGATACTAGGTTTGTAACATTAACAAGTGTTCTTAACAACCTTCGCTACCCTCAAATGACGATAAAGTGCCCTGAAAAAAGTCTTACGTATTCATAATTAGCCATTCCAAATCCACCTAAGTAATACCATTGTAATTATTAATTAACATCATTGGAAAATTAATTGCTAGAATTAAATTACATTCCAGAAAAATTGTCCCGCTATTTATAGCATTTCAAAATATCATAAATACGTAGTATGTAGTGGCGAAAGTCTCTAGATTGTACGACTACCTGCACGCCCCACCACCTCGTCGACCGGGCCGAGTGTACAAAAAAAGTGGTCCCAAACCAAGTCCGGACTCGCAGTTTTCCAAAATGCGCACCTCAACGTATATTCGTTTTGTCGTCTATGCCACTTCCGAATACGTATTAGATCGGTGAGGTTTTCCTTCTTAATTTACCGGTAATGATTGCTATTTTAACTAGCATACGGCATCGGGCTTCGTGTGACGTGAACTATAGTGCCGGGAAACCGTTTGTGCGCGATCATGGTAATATTTCCATTGTTGCTCTCAAAATATTGCATTGAATTTGGCTGGTCCCGGTTCGACGGTATAAAACTGGTTGCCGAGTTCTTCCTACACGGATATGCTACGGATTAACCCTTCCTGGGCATGGACTTAAGAAGGACTTACAACCTCCGCAACTATGGGGCTACGAAAAGACTCACCAGCTAGCTAGCTCGTTATCAAAGAGCGACCTAAGACTCCGCGACACCTTCCAAAAGGTATATTTTATTCCATTTCCAAATATTGATAGCATAATCTGTGGAAATATTATCTGGTGCCAACGTGTGTCAACGGAACTGTCCATACTTTACGAAGAGCGTCGGAGAGTAATGGCGGGACAACACCAAGGTACTTAATTCTTTTAATATTGTGTTATAGTCATAAATAAAAACACTGATATGTTTATCTGTGGTCAAGGCGCATATGACATTAGTTTTTATCGCAACTACTGTGCTCGTAATCGTACATGAAGCAAAATCACAACAATCTAGAGGGTCTTCACTCTACAGGGTGTCTCAACAGTGCGATCTCGGAAGATTGTGCCTCTGTTAATGAAGATATTTTAAAACTGATTTCGCTCATATCGTACAGATCGCTGAGGCGCAGATTTTAAAATTATTAGCATGTATACTACACCTACATTAACCACTAAACCAGCTAAGTATTTACTTAAATTACTGTTTTCTCGCGTGATTTCATCTTTTATTTTAATAAATCAAAACATTTGATCACATCTGCAATTTAATATGAAATAATTTGAAATAAAATTTTACTTATACCCTGTAGGCTATGAAAAACTGTGCTAAACAAGTTATTAAGGTATCTGCCAGTGGTGGTGATATTGTTAGGTTAGATTTGCATAATTTTTGGAAATATGGCGAACTTTTCTCAGGAGAAACTAATTGACATGGTGTGGGTTCTTGGCGAATGCGACAAAAATGCGTTCTGCACAAAAAAGTACTAGCACACATTAAAATAAACCGTTACAGAAATAACTTGTCTTCTTCGTAAAAATGTACATAAAATTACCGTTATAAATTTTTTATTTCTTGCAAAACAATATTAAGTATTAATCTTTACGGAATAATAAATGTACAGTGCTTGATGTTGAATTGCGTTATAATTTGCTTTTATTTTAAGATAAGTACAACAAAACCTGCTCTTTAATAACAACTTTATATCAGCTTAATACCTTAATAACTTGTTTAGGACAGTTTTTACAGCCTACAGGGTATACCTAAGTAAAATTTTATTTCAAATTATAATAATGAATTGCAGATGTGATCAAATGTTTTGATTTATTAAAAAAAAGATGAAATCATGTGAGAAAACAGCAATTTAGGTAAATACGTAGCTTGTTTAAAGGTTAATGTTGAAGCACTTATTGATAGAAAAATCGATTTTTTTATGATGAAGGCTTGTTATCGCTGCAATTGTTTATTTTAGCACTGGTGTATGCTAGTACTTTTTTGTGCAGAACGATGCGTAGAATTAAAAAAAATAATTAGATACATGGTGTTCCATTTAAAAAAATTAACTTTCTTACGAAAAACTATATTTGCTATATTTTGTTGCAGATTATGACCACCCTGTACACAATTTAGGTATGGTAAGTAATCACGCTAATAGAACGCTTCTTATTAATCATAATCTAAGCGTGCGCAATGAAACTAAAAACATATATTGAGCTAATAAGTCAAACAGTTTAAAGTTTAAGGCTCCGTTTTAAAAACATCGCAACTTCCAAACGAAATATTTCGTTGCGATGTTTTTTTTTGCTGGGAGTGGTCTGTCTGGCCCCCACCAACGTCAACCAGGCCACAGTTTTATGATAAGGGGAATTTGGGGGGTTTGGAGGAAGCAGGCAAAGGCGGAGCATAGTCGACGCGAATACATTCGAAGGGGAAGTACTCAGCCAGTTTGTCGCCGCGCGTCGGCGCTTTCGCTTTCGCTCATGTTACAATGTATTAGTGTTCTCACTCATCACGGACGCATATGCATCCCGGACTGCATACAGCTGGCTGGCGGCCACCAGGCGGTAAAAGAAAATATATTGATTTAATTTAGAGAGAGCGCGCTTGCTATTATAATATTTAATCTTTTTAACAGGGTGACATACATACAGTATAGTAAATTGACAAAAATGTATTAACTCATGATAACTCATCGGTGAATTATGGACTTCAATTTAGAAAGGAATTAATTAAAATCGAGCAATGAGGACCCAATACATCTACTTATAAACATGCTGGATATCGAACGAACGCACGGCAGTGACACACGAAGACAAAAATAAAAAAAAATAATCTGATGCGTTCAGGCACATTACTTTATCATACCATATATAAAATTAATAGTTTAGCTGCATGAGATTCTATTTGATCGAGATCGGCCATGTCTGCATCTTATAATAAAGCTACTGGAACTAGACGGATATTTTGATTATATTGACAGTAGGTATTGTCAAAATATCAGCGTTTGACACTACCTACTGTCATTAGAATCACAATATCTGACAAATCCTGGCTAACTAGTTTTAATGCAGCGATCTCGATAAAATAGAATTTGCTCATGCAGCTAAACTATTTATTTTACCAAAAAATGCCATAGTCATAAATTGTTCAGAATTTCCTGTACTTTAATTTATTATTTAACTATTTCGACAAATTTCCAGAAATGGCGGCTTATTTGCAAAATCTTTCAAAAATGCTATAGGACTAAACCTCCAGTTCCTTTGGATCCTTTTCAACAGAAAGCTTTTCAGCTCTAAGTTTGGTTATGAAACTTCTAAATATGAAGTTTCGTCCCGATACCTTAGTAGTTTCTCCGGAATCGTCGCCACAAAAAAACACACACACATACACAGAATTTTTTTTTTACCTGGGTCAAAAATGTTCAAGGGATCCAAAAAGACATTTCCGCTAAAACCTCAAAAATTTTGTTTGGCACGATTACAATACTTTACATACTACGTATGATAAAGTAAAATCATAATATACATAGTGCAAAGTTCCCCAAACCATTTATATAAATCCCAAATATTTTGTCACCTATACAAGTTCGCTATATTTTATAACGTTTTGGGCGTCATGAATGCAAGATTCATTAATGAAAACAAATTCAGGCATTAGCTATATCCAATTCTCGCTGTAACACTGCCCAATACAGTCGCTAAACTAATATCCATTAGAGCCGACCCAAGTTCGTCATTGCTAATTGTCTCTTCCTGTCCACAAAACCGACATTTTAAATAAAATGTTCATTTGAGTCCTGTTCTGGTCTCTTTGTCTCATTTGTAATTAAATAATTACAATATTGTTCTTTTAGATTATCTATACATATATTTTAACTTAGGTGGTACGTACTCGTCTTTTACTAATTCGTCTAGAGGGCAGATGCGGATGTTTAGGTATTTTGCCACGACTTCTACCCATTATTAAACAAATGTACCTAACACCTAGCGGGTATAACTACACTAAGTATAATATCATACAGTATATGACTTTTATCGTGTGTTAAATTTGTAAACCGTGCGTATAAATGTGAAATGCGAGAACTCGGTTCTCCTGATTCAATATACGGTCGTAACTTGGGAACAGTCTAATCTAAAAATAGCAGTAGGCGTGGCGTAGTTATAGGCGGTGTTTAAAACTGCTAACGTCTGCTGTCTACACCGGGCCCGTAATATAGGCAAATTACATACATTTCTGGCAATTACGCTTTGTTATCGCAATTATAATGTTTAGATTAAAATTGTACTTAAATAAAAAATCTATTTTTGTATCATGAGTTGGGCTAAATGTTTTATATTTGAAAAAAACCAAAGACGTAGAAGTAAAATTGATTTTTATCTTTAAAAATTTTTTTTTCATCCAGCCCAACTCGTTATTTATCTAGGAAGTTACATAAAAAATTTCATAAACTTTGAACAATAAATAACGCTTTTATTTGCAAACGCGTTTTAGGAGAGGTAGAACTGGGTCTTAAGGTAGGTAATTTTTCATTGTCGTAAAATCTTGCGAGGAATTCAAAATTGTGCCGAAATATCGGTTGTTCCATTTAAAAAAACATAAGTTTGGGTTGGTACTACCTTATGGAACACCCGGTATACACGCTAATAATTTTAAAATGTGCGCCTCGACGGTCTGAATATATGAGTGAAATCAGTTTTAAAATATCTTCGTTAACAGAGGCACAATCTTTCGAGATCGCACTGCTGAGACACCCTGTATAGTCAACACTGGTAGAAATATTATTTAAGTCAAATAAATCGTTGGCGCGACATAATTATTCGTACCATACTCAAGTAGCAACATCGTAGGTACTTGTACTTACTAAATTAATTTAGTATCAGGCATCACTTAGAATCTATTATTGCTTGTGTAACTTATTTGATAATGAAAATATTATTTAGTAAAAGTCTATTAATTTCCAATTACAGATTCTCAACCACATTTTGGTCAGGAGTCATCACCATCATCTCATCATCAGGAAATCATGGAAAAATTGGCACGTATAAAAGGAACAACTACAAATGTAAGTACATATTTAAGTACATTGCAACTGCATTTGGTGAAAACATTTGTTTGGAGTAAAATAATATTTTATTGACTCAAATAAACATATTCTTTTACCAAATAAATATAATTATTAACATTATAATAGTCACTCTACTCATTCCGCTTTGTTTTTATTGTTTTTCCGTCTATTAGAAATCTCGAGAAGAGAATAGTTTCTGAGATTTATGCATTTGTTTTGTAAGAAAATGTGATTGGGGGTGTTTTTTTTTAAATACATATGAACGCCAATTTTTCAGAAAGGTACTGATCAGATATTAGGTATTTTCAGATATTGTCTTACAACTTTGTCGCGCAATAAACAAAGCCAGTAGATAGATGCTGATTTCCAAAACAATTAGAGTTATTTAGGCACGTAGTTATTCCCAAATAACATTTAGATAAGCTGTTGTTTTTGCTTTTATGAACATCCTATACAGGGTGAATTATTAGTATCCCGGCGGTCGATAGTTAATAAATCGTTTGAGAAAGAAAAAAGTATTTCATACAAAAGTTGTTTGACTCGCCGTTTTGTATAACGTAAAATTTTTTCATTTATACAGGGTGCTGCATTTAGGTGTGACGGAAAGTATGTAGGAACATTTTTTTAAATGGAACGTCCTGTATATTTTATTATATTATGGATACTACTAAATTTGTTTATCCAACCGTGTATGTTGCTAAGTCAGCGTTAATAGTTCCAGAGATATTCATCTGTTTTTCCAAAATATGCCCGTTGCAGGATCTTTTTAAAAGCTATGTAAAAACGACATTTTTGCCGATTTTGCCTTTAAACTATGTGGTACAATAATCAAAGCCAGTAGGTAAATGATAGTATCCAAAGCTATTAGATACACTATACAGGTGTTTATTGAACTTAGTAAATTTTGATGTTTTTCAAATGGCTTTTTCGCATTTTGTAAATGGAGCAACCTGTATAATATGTGTTAGCTGTAGTAACCCCCCCAATTTACATCTAGTATGTCATACACGTAAGTTTCTGAGAATGTAGACAAAATGGTACAATGGTGCTAATCACTATGACAAGTAATCTAGAAGTGTAGAAATTATTTTACTTTATATCATGCAATCGTGAAAAATATGTATTTTTCTCCAAGAATTTTTTGATGTATTTTACCAACATAAAGATTTGTAGCAAAACGTATGTGACCTCGGACGTACAACACAACATGATACAAATACCGAAGATAAGATATTGCGCACCATCTAACTGGCGCGCTTACGTCACTCGCCGAGTAGAATTGTAACGGCGTCTATGCTTTAACGTGCAACGGTCGCCTTTGCAAAATTCAAAAGTGTTTTGTGCGGTTTTTAGAGTTGTTATTTAAAAAAAAAAACAATGCGTTGTGCAATTTACAGATGCCATTCTTACAATCAATCAAAAAAAAACCGTGGCCTCGGGTGAAGTTTTTTCTTTTCCCGAAAATTGTTGAAATGTGCAAAAAGTGGGTCCATGCTACTGGAAGAGAGGACAAGTTTAACGTTAAAAATTCTTATGTTTGTTCCAAGCACTTTGCTTTAAGTGACTTTAAGATAAATTTGATTGTTTACGCAAACCAAGTGAGTTTCTTTCAAAAATGGAGGAACTTGAAAATATTTTTGTTGGTATAAATGGAGATACCTCATTGATTGGCAAACATTACATCAAAATCTTGGTCTCAAAAAGTATTAATGTTGATTGCTCAGACAAAGCAAAACATTTGTTTTTAGATCGCGGATGTATTTTCGTCTGAAAGAATAAAACAAATCGATTAGTAAACCAGTGTTGGGCAAAAGAACGGTCATATTTACATAATATGTACTTTCATAAAAAAAACGCATTTATTAAACACTATAAATTATAATACTGTTCTATACTATTATTTTTATAAATAAATTTTGTATAAATACCTTTATCTACGACTCACATATAATAAGTTCATTGCATACGTATCTATGACTATATAATCCCCATCATTATACACGCCAATGATTATGATGACACTACCGTTGTATAATAATGACAGTTCGTTCAAATAATGACTTCATTATTTGAACGAACTGTCATCATTATATAACGATAGTGTCAAAGTCTGTCAAAAGCTTCGTGGATGACAGTTATGTGACAGTTGGCCTCGCCATCATTGGCAAATACATTTAAAATATTTGACATAAAATGGAATTTGTGAGTCGTAGATAAAACGTCGTATTCGACTCGAACACAACGGATATAAATTGCTCGCATCTTTACACGCTCGCCTACGGCTCGCGTATAAACTTCATGCTCGCGATTTATATCCTTACTTATGCGCTCGTCAAATAATATACTAATATATTATGTTTTTTATTATAAATAAATTCCACTCTAATTCATAAATTACACCCTTCAATCCTAGAGACCGATATGTACATAAAAATTTTTATTATTAAAATTTTAAAATATACCTATATAATTGTTGGTATTTTCGCAAACGAGTAAATACAAAAATATTCTTTGAAATCGGTTCTGATTTGTTGTTGATTTAATGTCCGTATTTTTATATCTAAAAGACTTACATCGTTTAATTTGGTTTTTAATGTTTTATTTAATTTTGGGTTGTTATTTAAACTCATTATTAATAATAATAGGTTGTTAACAATACACAAAATCAAACAGAACATCAAAATATTAAGTCAAACAGTGTAAGCACGTAAGCGGATTTGAATTCTACTCTGCGAGTGACGTCAATGCGCAGCGCGAACGAGTTTTGGTCAAACGAATATCACCCACTGCAACACAAAAACTGACGAAAACTTAAACGCCAATCTATAGAAGAGGCTCTAAATGCAACTTGATTTTTGTGGCAAGCGGTTTACAAGCAAAACAATTTGATGTGGCCAGGCACATGACTTTATCATATTATATATAACACACACACACACAGACATTTTTTTGTACCTTGGTCAAAAATGTTCGGGGGGCCCAATACTATGTATGATAAAGTAAAAATTGGAAAGACGAGCGTTAATTTAAAAGTGCAAAAATCGGATACCTTTTCTCATTTCTCTCGCGTTCATGTTTACACCGAGAGGCAAAAAATGTTGACTGTACAACATACAACTGATGTAGAAATGATTCAGGGGTATGAGACACTTTATTTACATTTTTCCTGTACAGTAGTTTTTACAGAGTTATGCACCTTCAAACACAGGAGTCAATATTATCGAAACGAGAGATGGTACTTAGGGCGATTCTCTCGTTCGGGGTCACATAGCAAGTATATTATTATGTTCTCACATATATTTGACATATTGTTACAGTATGGCAGTGTCTGCTAATAATTCGGAAACTATCAACTTTACGGTCAAAATTACTAATTTCAAAATTATAGCTACTAATATTTTCTATATAAAAGGTGGTAGGATACGCAATTAAGTCTGAAGAAGCAAAGAACATGGTTGGCGAAACATCAGGAATTATGAATTTTCTGCACACATTTCCAATTAAATCATGCAATATGAGCGCGTCAGTCAAACATGGATGACTGATACAACAAAATCATTTCATTCAGTCTACATTTTCCGATAATTAAATACAAACAAAACGGCAAAATGAGCGTCATTGATTTTATCTCTCTTTTCGCTTCTCTGTTTGTATTTTTCTGTTTGATGCCATGCTGAAGGGCTCTGTAAATAAGTGGATGGAATAATTGAGCTCGCTAATGAACATAATTTAACCTTTTTTCTACCGCTGTTCCCTTCAGCTGCAGAGCAACCTTTTATTTTTTTCTCTCGGTATAACGAATGCTTCATTAGGTGGAAAACAGGAAGTAGTAGAGAAGTAAATAAGTCGATGTCTGGAACGAAATCTGAATTTGCTTCGGTTGTAATTGGACGGGTAATTCTTTATTTGGAGTCGGTGATGTGGAACTTAAATGTTTGCAATAGAATTCAATTTCTATATTTTGAAATATGGTGGTTACGATAGTTTTGCGTAAGCTTACTAAGCCAGATATAACACTGGCCGGTTTAAAAATGTAATTATGATTATATTATAACTGATTTGGTCAGAACAGAAAAGTTGTAAGTGTTCTGAAGTTAAATTTTCGGTCAAAAGGCAATACTACATTAGCTATCAGATAAAACATCGATAAAACATAAAAAATAAAAAAAAGAACTTTAATATTTGGACGAAATTTAACATAAACAAAATAAACAGACATTACTGTAGTCTCACTTCATTTTCTTCAGTTTTTGAATGATTCCATGTAGCAGCTGATTTATCGATTTCGAAAAAAACCTAAAAAGTGAGGAACTATTGTTTCTGAATGAAACAAATAAATTTAAATAATAGGTACATATTTTTCGTAGAATTATTAAGGGAAACCACCACTCCTGGAAGTCGAAACATGATTCCTCAGTTTAAGCATGTGTTACAAGTACAAAAATTTATTATATTTAGAAAATTAAATATGCATAATTTCTAAAATGTCCTACGGTTTCGGATCAAATTAATTGGGTGTGAATTAGCTGAGATGTCCGGTTTTTAACGACACCAGAGGAGAAATACGCCATTTTATTTTTTTTTGCATTACATGATAATGAAGTTATTGACTTGTGTAAAACAGAGATATATTTGAATTTTGAATTAAACTGATTTTGTACTTTTTATACAATATCAATTTAATGAATTATTTTTGGACTTCAAGGGTGGCCTTAACTAAATAAACAAATTTTAAACAGTTTGGAGCAGAAAAAATACTATAATTATTAGTATTAAATATTATTATTTATTCTTCTTATTTTCACACTTAAAAATACACGCCCAATTGCCTTAAGAAGGGGACCCAACAGCCGATCGACAAGCAACTTGGCTGTTTTCGATAAGTTTGAAAAATCAGTCGAGAATTGGTCTTTGCGTGGGGATGTCGACGTTTTCGCTAAAGCTACTTTACTTTGGAACAAGATAGACTTTGCCGACGTGCGGTCAACATTATACGGTCTAACGTCTTTTAACACTGTTTCAATTTATTTTTGCACACGGCTGTGCCACTGTGCCAATCACGAAAAATTACAGTGATAAATTGTCGACATAACTTATGTTGAGTATTTCAGATCTTTAGCATATATTTATATAACTTATTTGTCTACGGTTTATCAAATGATATCTGCAAAAACACACGTATTATTAATGTGGAATATTTGAAAGTGTGGTGAGGTTATGTGCCCATGTACATTTATATCTAAAATACGTAGCATTGTGTTAAGTTATTCTTTATTTACCAATTTATAATTCATATATTATTTATAAAGGACAACATAAGCTTTATAATATTATATAGCTTTATTAATATTATATTATAATAACATCAAATCACAGAAATGTTAATCCTCGCTATCATCAGTCCACACGCATATGGGTCGTAGTGCTTGTTCGGTTCTTCGGTGGTAATTTCAATAGAATCTTAAATTCTCCCTACACTTTGCACTTGAGAAGAAAAACAACTGGAGTCAGTGGTTGACTATGTCCCATTATCCATTATTCCACTATGTCCCATTATTCAACATTTCTCATCTGTGTTTCTCATATAATAATATTATAGAGACGTCTTCCAACAATTTCGCCAACAAATTAAAAAAATCTGATGTGGCCAGGCACATGACTTTATCATACTATATATAAAATTAATAGTTTAGCTGCATGAGATTCTATTTGATCGAGATCGGCTATGTCTGCATTAAAATAAAACTAGTAGAACTAGACAGATATGTCGAATAAAGCTGCGGTCGGATATTGTACTCCGCTGACACAGGGTAAACTGTCCAAATGACACTTACGTGTTATTGAGTGTAAAAAGTGTACGGTATACCGTGGTATGAATATAAAGGTATGATTAATTTTTGGACGAATTTACGACCGCTACTGCGCAGGTGATATGTAGACAACCAACATTGCATATGTCAAACTTAGGGGTTATGCCACTAACAATTTATACAATATAACAGACAAATGTACTTGTATAAAAAGAAAACTTTCAAGCATTTGCATTATGTACGCAGAAATAAGCATAAATAAACAATAATTGGTTTGGTACTAGTTATGTTTACGTTATTAGGGGTTATGCCACTAACAATTTATAAAACATAACAGACAAACGTACTTGTATAAAAAGAAAACTTTCCAGCATTTGCATTATGTACGCAGAAATAAGCATAAATAAACAAAAATTGGATTGGTACTAGTTATGTTTATGTTATTATTCTTCAACCATGCAGCGCGCCCAGCGGATATTAACGTAACGAAGATTCTCGCAGATTCTCATCCCCACTCCACATGAGTATGAGCATACCTCTAATAATAATACCACGCGGTATACTATATCCGAACGCAGCTTATATTGACAGTAGGTTGTCAAAACATTTGCGTTTGACACTACGTACTGTCATTAGAATCATATAATCTGACATATCCTGGCTACTAGTTTTAAAGGAGTACGACCGATCTCGATGAAATAGAATTTGCTCATGCAGCTAAACTATTGATTGTACCAAAAAATGTCATAGTGATAAATTATTCAGAATTTCATCTTCTTTAATTTATTATGTAACTATTTCGACGAAATTCCAGAAATGGCGGCTTATTTACAAAATATTTCAAAAATGCTAAGACTAAACCTGCAGTTTCTTTGGACCATTTTCAACAGAAAGCCTTTCAGCTCTAAGTTTAGTTATGAAACTTCTAAATATGAAGTTTCGTCCCGATACCTTTAGTAGTATCTGCGGAATCGTCGCCACAAAAACGGGTACACACACACACACGCACACACACACACACAGACATTTTTTTGTACCTTGGTCAAAAATGTTCAGGGGACCCAAAAAGACATATTTCCGCTAAAATCTCAAAATTTTTTTTTGGCACGATTACAATACTTTACATACTGCGTATGATAAAGTAAAAAAACGGTAATATTCAGATTACATCGGTGATTTTATTGTTGTTCATAGAAATTATGACAGTTAGTAATCACATCTCTTCGATTAACAAAATAGTACGTAAGGATATTAATTCTCGGTAATGTAATTTTAATCCAATTACAAAACCCGCAATGAGCTTCTGCATCATCCCATACTTGGAGCTTGAATTCTCTGGTAGTAGAGTGGATAAAACAGCACTATTTGTATGTATATTCTATATTCTGCTAGCTAACCTAACAATTGTCATGGGGTTTTTAATAAAATAATAGTATATATACTTCTTTAGACACAAACCTGATTGATGTCTGATATAATAGTAGCATTTTTATATAATCTCCTATTTTCGATTTGAATTCTTCTTCATGCGGTGTTACCAAGTTTTCCATATTTCAAATTATATCTGATTTGTAGGTTAGAGCTCTTGAAATCTGTCCAGTAACTAAAAATGTGACTTTAGCGAGTTACCGACTTCTTTTTGTGTAATATAGTAGATAGAGATGTACCCATTACTATCTTCGTCTAATGACGTCTTGTTCTCGAGTACATCGTAGATGACCACACTGTCTAGACTCGAACATGGATGGAAAAATTGGTAAAATACGACGCCGAATCTTCAAAGGTGTGGCTTTATTTCTTTTCATTCATTGGAATGAAAAGAAATAAAGCAAAGAAATAAAGAAATATCTCTTGGTGATATAAGAGCACGCAGTCGACCTGACATTGCATGAATAAGCTTAAAAATTTGATTCTGAGGGATTCGCAAATTATTTGGGCTACATGCCAAACCACAGTGGCACCAGTTTTCTGGTAACACAGATATTGCAAAGGTATTTTCGAAACTGTATTTCTTCTACAAAAATTTAGATACCGCGATGAATAAAAAAGCAAAACGATTAGAATAGCTGATTGTTGGTAATACAGTACTTGTGACCCTCACCAATTCAAAATTACGGAAAAATGAGACCACTGGCAACTTTTTCATGGCCATAATCGAAATCAACGCGTCCAAATTAACAAAAAAAAAGTATATTTAGATTAAAGTCACCCACAACAAATTCTAATTTGCTGACCAGTGTAAAGTTATTAGATGTTTATCTCAAAATTGACATTTCTCATTGTCTATTTAGAGCACAATGCATTGTGGTCGATAAAAAGAACTATTAAGGACTTAACTTAATAAACAGAACATCTCTTTATTTTAAAAGCACCGAATGTGAGATAGTTGAATAGGATCGAGGGACCTTCCCTCCATTAGATCTGACATCGAAATCGAATTTTGGGGGATTTTGGGGTTAGTTTCGGTCGTTTCGGTGCTCTCGGACTGAACCGCGCGATTGAACAGGCAATTACGTCGCTTCCTCCGACACCTAGCTCTAATCTAAAATCACGCATAATCAAATCTAGCTAGCCTTGATTCCGATGCAGAGAGGCTCCAGCCCCGAGATTAAGGCAACGGCTCCACCAGTAAATCATTCAACTGTTCCGGAGGTCCCCAGTAATTAAAGTTAAATCGGACCACCGACGCCCCACGCCTGTATATGTCACTTCCGCTCGTTCTACAATCTCCATTCATCAAGTGACATGTTGGAATTCTTTAATGTTTTTTTTCTTCTTTCTACAAATTAGTACTGGATATATGTTTAGAATAGTAAATAAAAATTAATGAAAGTAAAAAAAAAAGATTTTTGTGAATTAAATATAAAGATTTTTTATTGAAAATCTTATATTCAATATTTAAAATGACGTAACCAACATGGCGACCAAAACTGTAGAAAATATGTGATTCGTATGAGACTTGTTTCATGTAAAAAATATGACAGGCTCCGAAGAAAGGCGTCTTACTGCTAAATTATCGATTTTGGGGTTTTGGCAGATGCAGAATGCTGGAATCTTATACTTTAAAATGTCATTTGTCCGAGATTAATCGGATGAAATTTGACGAAGTTACGGGGCGATGAACGGAACTACTTTTTCGCTTGCAGGTTACTCGCAAAACAAGTAAGCTTTCTCGGCGATTACCAAGCTATTTGATATTAGAAAATCAAAAACAATACACCAAAATAAAGATAAGTACTTATTTTTGTTTTCTAATAGAAATTTTTATATTTTTTCATTAGTTGTTCAAAAATCTGACAAAACATTTTTTGCAGAAAACAAGTAAAACAAAAAAAATACGAAGTAATAGAAGTAATTATTTGAAATGAAAGACCATAACATTGCTGTAAAAATAATGATGTACCTACCTAACGTAAAAAATGTATTGCTTATTGTAATAGTACAGAATGAAATTATTTTTTATACTATGCATAAATCTTGCCTATCTATTTTCTTGCGTTGATAGTGTCATTTCTGGGGAAGCTCTTTCTGTGGCTTTTTTTTATGAAATCGTCTGCCTTCTTAGGGTTTTTCTACTAACGGTCGAAGTGGCACTAATCCAAACTGATCAAAATGAGCTGTAATGCTCATATAGCGTTTCAGTGTTAGGTGATGTAAAAAGAAAACTAGTAAGAAAATTATCTTCAGCCGTGCTGAAGATAAAATACCCCCTAACGTAAAATATTTTTAAAAAAAGAACCGATTTTGCCCATTCACGAACTTGTCCTTACTTTTTAAGAGATAAGCTTGTATACGAAATTTCAGATCAATTACTTCAAAATTACGGCAGTTATCGTGTACACAGACGGACAGACGGACAGACAGACGGACATATCTAAATCGATTCAGTTTTCAATTCTGATCAAATCCATATACAGTGTGTCCCACTTAAGAGTGTAACACCTTTATATCTTTTTTATTTTTGGTTAAATTTTAATAATTTTTTCTTTCAAGTATAGAAAACATATTGCTCTATTTGCTGCCAAAAAAACCAATTGTCTTCTTTAAATGCACAGCACCTTGTGATGGCAAAATAAATGGCAAAAATCAAGAAATCAGTTTAGGGAATTTTTTATCGAAAAGTTTTACTAGTGATAATTGTTCAGAATTGCCCAAAAACCATAAATGCAAAATTTCATGAAAATTAAAAAATATTGTCCGTAAATATTATTTGCATAGGCAGCTGCGCTTAAAAAAAGTGTGCTGTGGAAATTTTGTTTGAAATAAAACCTGAACTAGCTTTGTCGTATTTAATTAAGATAAGATGTTGCCATGTTTGTAGGTTACTCTTTGCATAATAGCCTTTATTATTCAATAGAAATGTAATAAATAAAATTATTAATAAAAATTCGATTCATTTTTTTTCTCTTTATTTTCGCAGAAAATTTACAGCATAATAAATACAAAGTACAAATTAGATCTTTTTTTGTTCTATTAGACCTCAATCAGCTTCAATGCATGCATTGATGTGCCTTTCATTATGTTTAACTACTTTCCGGAGAGTTAATGGCGTAATCTCAGCGCAAGCTTGTCGAATGCGGGTTTTCAGTTCGTCTCTGTTTCTTGGCTGAGTCTTGTAGACTTCGTTCTTTAGAGCTCCCCACAAAAAATAATCTAGGGGCCTGAGGTCGGGTGATCTCAGAGGCCAATTAATACTGAATTTAATAGAACGGGCACGGTAATCAACATAAAGAAGAAACGATTGAGGGTACATGTTGGTGAAGACCAAATACTTGACTTTGTAAGACGTAATAGAAGGATGGGCTGAAGAAGAATGTCAGCAATTTTAAACGTATCAAAAAGTAAAATTTTTTAATTTTTATTAATTAATGGACTATTTCTTCCAATCCATCTCCGGTGAAAATTGTCGTTTAACCAATTTTGCGTAATCATTGCATTGTGAATTGGAGCTCCATCAAGTTGAAATATTATGTTATTATACCTAATAAGTGGAATATTTTCGATTTCGTCTGTAAATTCATTTTGCAAAAATTGCAGAAAACGCTCCGCATTCAAATTTCCCTCAAAGAAATATGGTCCAATTAGTCGCTCGTTAAGGATACCGCACCACACGTTAACTTTTTCTGAATACTGGCGTCGACAATTTATAACCCAATGTGGATTGTCAACAGACCAATGCCGCGTGTTTTGATGGCTAACTGTGCCATTAGTAGTGAATGTGGCCTGATCGGAAAATAAAATGTTTTTAAAAAAATTACGATTATTCAAGAACTCTCCCTGGCACCCTAAGGGCAATATTCCAGTCGCCTTTCTTTGTCTCCTTCTTCTAATGTTTGTAAGAATATTGGTTTGAAGGGATGTAGTTTATTCCGACGCATGCATCGCCAAATTTTACTTTTTGATACGTTTAAAATTGCTGACATTCTTCTTAAGCCCATCCTTCTATTACGTCTTACAAAGTCAAGTATTTGGTCTTCACCAACATGTACCCTCAATCGTTTCTTCTTTATGTTGATTACCGTGCCCGTTCTATTAAATTCAGTATTAATTCGCCAAACTCTTACGTGATCTATTCGAGGACGACCCTGATGGCGATTATTAAACTCTTCAGCTGCTTCCCTTGCTGATCGCGCGTTATCACCGACTAATCTTATTATTTCCACTTTTTCGGCAAGTGTAAGCATTATTATTCAGACAATAATTAAATACGACTCAATACAAGAAAGCACTTTGACAGTTCATGTTTTATTTCAAACAAAATTTCCACAGCACACTTGTTTTAAGCGCAGCTGCCTATACAAATAATATTTACGGAATTATTTTTGAAGAAAATTTCAATATTTTTTAATTTTCGTGAAATTTTGCATTTAAGGTTTTTGGGCAATTCTGAACAATTATTACTAGTAAAATTTTTCGATAAAAAAAATCCCTAACGTAATTTCTTGATTTTTGCCATTTATTTTACCATCACAAGGTGCTTTGCATTTAGAGGGGGCAATTGGTTTTTTGGCAGTAAATAGAGCAATATGGGTTCTATATTTGAAAAAAAAGAAATTATTAAAATTTAACTAAAAATAAAAAAGATATGAAGGTGTTACACTCTTAAGTGGGACACACTGTATACAGCGTGTTCCTAAATATCATGTAAATACGAAAAGGGGTAATTCTTTGGCTTATTCAATGACTAAAAATTCACATAAACAGGTCCGCAAACGCTTCGTTGCCGATCTACAGGGTGTTGAAATTTCAAGATTTTTTTAGTTTTTTCTTTATAGCTCTTGTAGTTTTTGAGATATTTAGCTCTAATTTCTAATTTAGGTTACGCTGTAGGACTTACATCATTGGGCATACCAAATGGTTTTAAGAATCTACAGGGTGATATTTTTTCAGGGGTCATGCCCCCTTTTCTCCCCATGAACTTTTATTTGGTGCGCCGCTGGTGGATTCTAAAATACAAAATGCATTTTTTGTTTTGTTCTAAACCATTTTAATCTCTTGTAGTTTTTTCGCATTTACCACCGTTATCGAGAAAAAAATAAAAGCTTTTCTGTGGTTCGCTAGATGAAATTCATTTTTTTTTAAATAATTGGTCTGCTATGCCTTGGCTTGATTTAGATAACCTTTTGTTTGTATTTATTTTGACATTTTATTCGCCACCCACTGTTAAAAATTAAAACTAGGATACAAGAGCTATAAAGAAAAAAACTAACAAAATCTTGAAATTTCAATATCCTGTAGATCGGCAATGAAGCGTTTGCGGACCTATGTTTATATGAATTTTTAGTCATTAAATAAGCCAAAGAATTATCCCTGTTCGTATTTACATGATATTTAGGAACATCCTGTATATATAAGTCTATATCTTCCACGCCTCCTTAAGGGTGTTGCAAATGCTGAATCTCAATATACCCTCACCACATTAAATGTGGGGGGTATAAAAATCGGAAAAGTGAATGCTAATTTCAAAGAAATACTGCAAAAACCGGGTACCCTATTTCACTTCTCCCGCGCTCACGCTTACACCGAGAGAGAAAATATTTTGAAATTCATACACTTTATATAGAAATCACTAAGGAATATAGCAAACTTTCTTTCATTTCTTTTTGATAAGTTGTTTCAGAGTTATGAGCCTTCAAACACTAGGCTGAACGCCGAGCAACGCTGTGTTCTTTAAACGCGTGTATCTCGAAAACTTGATTTTAGCAGTAAGACCCCTTTCTTCCGAGCGGGTCACAAATGAAGACTCCTGATTGCAAATCTTGGTACAAATATGTCTTTGTAAAAGTTTATTTAAAATTTCTTGGGGTAACTTGCGGTAATTCTTGGCTTTGTTAAGTTAATAGAAATTTTGGATACTAAAGTAAACTAATAACGCAAAATAAAATGGAAATGACTGTCATAGTATCGATGACAATCGGGATTTCTGTGGCTTGGTGAGGTTTAATACAGTGTATGCCCTCCACGAGCACAAATCACTTCCTCACATCTGCGTGGTATGCTTCGCACTAGTCTGCGAAGAGATTCTTGGGGTATGCTTTCCCATTCCTCAATCAGGGATTGTGTCAGTTCCTGTATGGTTAGTGGTGGATTATGGCGCTTGCGAACACGTCGGTCAAGCTGATCCCATACGTGTTCAATAGGATTCAGGTCAGGACTTAACGCCGGCCATTCCATGACCTGAATTCCACGTTCTTGCAAAAAGTTTCTGGCTATGCCGGCGGTACGTGGCTTTGCATTGTCCTGCATTAGGATGAAATTTTGACCGACGCCATATGCAGCAGGCACCACATGGTCCTCCAAGATGTTTTCGATGTAATTCATGGCATTTAGTCCACCAGGAACCACAACAAGATCAGTTCTGTTGTCTATACTGATTCCAGCCCAAACCATCACAGATCCACGACCAAATCTATCCACTTCTTGTATAGTAGCGGCTGCGTAGCATTCACCAGGACGTCTATATACACGTACTCGACAGTCGCAACGAGTTAAACGAAATCTGGACTCGTCTGTAAACAGTACAGGCGTCCAGTGACGAAGTTGCCAATTTCTTTGATCCAGAGCAAACCTCATTCGTGCTGCTTTGTGATGCTGCGTAAGGTGTGGTGCGCGGACAGGTCTTCTTGGTTTCAAATTCGCTTCTTTTAACCTGTTTCTAACAGTTTGATCAGACATTTCTATTCCATGTGCTCGTCTTAGGTGGTTTAGGAGGTCTCGTGCTGTGGCAGTACGCAGACGTAGAGAGGAAAGGACAAGAAATCGGTCTTGATTTTGAGTTGTTTTTCGATTTCGGCCTTGTCCAGCTCTTCTAACATATTGGCTAGTCTCCCGAAACTGATTCCATAAACGCTGAATAACAGAAAGGGAAACACGAACGTCTCTGCTAACATGTCGAATACACATGTGGCCATGCGGAATACGGGCGACAGCACGAACAACTTGTACTTCACTAAGAATATTGTTATTTACCAACTAGAGAAGGCACCCGGTGTCCTTAGTCTCTTTTCCGTATGCGTTTTTTTATGCTCTAGGACATCCCTCTTACGACGAGAAACTACAGCTCCATCTATCGGCATCCTTTACATTACTTTGAAAACAACGACATTCTTAAATCACAATAATCGATTTCTTAAATCAAACATTTAGGTTGTTTTATATTTAAGAACCTTCTGTAATATACTACTGTAGTATACAATAGACTTTCTGATGTCTCATGTCAAAAATTATAATATAATCTTTTTCAAGTTATTTGGAATTATCATGAACATAAAGCGTAACAAAAATTCAACTTATACAACTTCATCTACTACTTTAATCATTTGAATAATAAACTTTGATATATAATTCGTTTCTGTTTGTTTAAGAATGCGGTATTACAAGATTATTTAAGACATTTCGGCGAGAGAACATTCAACAAAATGCATACCTTAAACACGGACGCCACTGGCCACAAAAAATCGACGCGAAAATCCCCAAATTATAATTAAAATTCGGCGCTTTCGGAATAATGAGCCGCCGAAAAAACGCGAGATCGAAGGCAGCCGGAGCACTGCGAAAGCAAGATAAGAAGAAGAAGCGTCGGTTAAGTTTTTGCGGGATTGCTTTGGTTGGTTTCGAGCCCGTTACGGCTGGAAGGCGGTGGAAGGGGGTGGTGGTTGATTTCCACCCCTCTCGATTACAGAAAGGACCCTTGTACGATAATCCTCCCTTAACCTGACTTGATTTGATTCCGGAACTCATTGGGATTGATAATAAAAATCTTTGAATATTTATGATCTCTCTTCCCATCCCCCTTCCCCTTCTCGTCGCCCTTCTATTCCAATGGGAGCCTATTTCGCGGTACGTCGATGCGCTCCGCCATTCAAAGAATATTCCGGATTTCTAACCCGGACTCGGGTCCCTATTTAAGCGATTCTGATTCAACGGCGACTCGATTAAATTTAGATTGTAGGGAATGTAAGGGATGGTATTCGGTTTTTTGTCTACTGTCGAGTTTGAGAGGTTTTTATGGGATGTCGTCCTCGTTAAATGTGAAGTTAGATTTTACGTTGGAATGTCTGAATTTATGAAATTACGTGCCCCGTCTGGGAATTTTGCTAGTTATGGTCGGTAAGCTTTATTTATTATTAAAACTAAACTCATTCACCGATTTTTATGATTTGTTCGAAACATTGTAAGGATCATCATGCGAATTGCCAAATGCTATTACAATTTGGAGAAAAAAAAGCACAGATTAGGGATTATACTGGGAGAACAAAAATAGTGTTTTGTTGTGTAACTTTGAGACATCCTAATCAGTAAATAAGGCCCTTGATCAGGGTCGCAAGTACTTTATTACAAACATTCGTCTGTTTTCAACATTATGTTTTGTGATTCATCCTAATATCTAAATTTTTCTATAAGCAACATGATTTCAAGTAAACCTTTGCAATCTCTCTGCTACCAGAAAACTGGTTAAACTCAAAATGTGTCGGATTCGTGCTATTATATCAACAAGAGATAAATGAATACTTTCAATAGGGTATTTGACTGTATTAAAAATATGGCATGTATTATAGTAATCCTAATAGATTACAGTTTAAGAAAACTATTTCTTATTACTTTTCAAAAAAAAAAAGCTTTATTTCTATGAAAAACCAAAATTAAAATTGAATTTTATTCACGTCCTATCACGTGATTGAAAACGCTCTGTAATTGGGTCAGTCTCCAGTGATGTCATTCGTTAGTCCGCCTTAGAGCGCGTTCGGTTTGTCAGGGTATAGTATGGGGAGAGCAATGCTCAGATAACTTGGGTCGGCTGTCTCTCTCTTATATGCAGATAAACGCCGTATGACGTTAGTCCGCCTATTATGCAGCGCGTCACTCTCACCGTAAAATACCGGGTTATCCGAACGCGCTTTTATGCTTCTCCCGTTTTAATTTAATAGCACGAAAGCGTCATGTAAGCATAACTTTGTAGGTTAGGATAGCCCTAACCTTCAGCTGTCAGATGAGATAATACCTTTCGAAAATACGATAGATAACTTATTCTAGTCAGTTTTAGTTATGTCGAAGTAATCTTCACAACAGAAAACACTTGTATTGGCGGCTATTTATTTCATTTGGATTTCTACGAGCCAACCACTTTCTTCGCAGTTTCAAATCTTGCGGAACAGCTACAAATAGTTTATCCGGAGTTTTTCTTGACGTATCTCTGCATTGTGGATTTATACACCATTTATAACCCATTTTTATGTAGAAATTGTGAAAACAACACATCATACAACACAATTACCAAACGGCGACGATGCCAATGCTGACAGACCATATGGGCCGATTTGACATCTTGACATCACATCATCTTGACATCTTGACATCACTAACCGGTGACGTCACACAACAGAAAGAATCGTTTTGGCGGGACTTTTTGTGATTCAATTTTTAACGCTGATTTTTATGAAATATTGAGGAAATAATTACAAAAAATAATGCATTTACAATGTAGAGTGAAGGAATAAACACATTAAGATGGTTTTCCAAAAATAGTCAAATACCCTATTAAGTTGTTACTTACAGCAAGGTCCAGCTGCATTTGAAATTGCAAAATTTTACTTGAAGTTGACTGTGCATCTCCAAACAAAAATTGCCGTTGATCAATTGTCAATCAATCAATTGTCGTTGATTAGAAACGTCATTAGAAGTAAAATGAGGCATCTTAGTTAAGTGCAAGTTGCTTGTGCTGTCGCCCTTATTCAGCATTGCCGCTATATTCGACATGTTAGCAGGGACAATCGAATTTCCCCTTCTGTTATTCTGCGTTTATGGAATCGGTTTCGGGAGACTGGCCAATATGCTAGAAGAGCTGGACAAGGTTAAAATCGAAAAACTACTCAAAATCAACACCGATTTCTTGTCATTTCCTCTCTACGTCAGCGTTCTGCCACAGCACGAGACCTCCCTAAACAACTTAAGACGACCACATAGAATAGAAATTTCTGATCAAACTGTAAGAAACAGATTAAAAGAAGCGAATCTGAAACCAGGAAGACCTGTCCGCGCACCAAGCCTACTCAGCATCACCAAAGCACCGCGAATGAGGTTTGCTCTGGATCACAGAGAATGGCAATTGGCAACTTCGTCACTGGACGCCCGTACTGTTTACAGACGAGCCCAGATTTCGTTTAACTCGTTCCGACGGTCTAGTATGTGTATATAGACGTCCTAGTGAACGCTACGCAGCCGCTACTATACAGGAAGTGGATAGATTTGGTTGTGGATTTGTGATGGTTTGGGCTGGAATCGGTATAGACAACAGAACTGATCTTGTTGTGGTCCCTGGTAGACTAAATGACATCAATTGCATCGAAAACATCTTGGGGACCATGTGGTGCCTGCTGCATATGGCGTCGGTCAAAATTTCATCCTAATGCAGGACAATGCAAAGTCACATACCGCCGGCATCACCTGATTATTTTTACAAGAAAGTGGAGTTCAGGTCATGGAATAGCCGACGTTCTGAATCCTATTAAACACGTGTGGGATCAGCTTGACCGACGGCTTCGCAAGCGCCCTAATCCACCACCTACCACCACCTACTTTACAGGAACTGACTCATGCCCTGATTGAGGAATGGGAAAGCATACCCCAATAATCTCTTCGCAGACTAGTGCGAAGCATGCCACGAAGGTGCGAGGAAGTGATTCGTGCTCGTGGAGGGCACACACTGTATTAAACCTCACCAATCCACAGAATACCCGGAGTTTTTACAAGTTTTTACAACTAAGAGTTGTAACATTATTTTTGTAATTTTCTTTCGTTAAATATATGCCGTTGATGTAAGCCAAATTTGATTTGCCTAGAACTATTATTAACTATTAGTATTTATGTGTAAAAATCCGATCAAAATTCGTTAGATAGTTTTTAGATATATCGCAGGGAATATATCCTGTTTGAAGGTTAATACGAAGAATAACGTAATGTAGAAGACGTATTTCTGTATCTGTTTTTCCCTTGGCTTTTGTGGCTATATGTGTCATTATAAGTAACAAATGTTGTTTCGAAAATTTACACACTGATTTTCATTCATGTTTGTACTTAGATTGACCATTTAAAACAAATGAACTGCCCAATATATCTCCTGATTGATACACAGGTCAGCTGAAATCGAGTTAAAAATATCCCCCAGCATCATAACTGATACAATACATCAGAAAACGTGTGGATCATATTCGCTAGTGTCTAGCTAGTGTAGGTTCCAGTGTCTATAAAAATGACTATGTACTTGAAAATGGGCATTTTTTTTTTATTTTCGGGAAATAATACATTATGCTCTTACAGAGATTCCAACAGTATATAGTGTCATTAAAGTTACCAAAACCCTGTCGACAAGAGTTATTGAATGTTAACTTAACAAACTAGTAAAAAATGTTTATTAGTTAAATTACGTAATTGACAAAAAATAATGCTTACGTACGAATAAATAACGAAAAAGTCAATAAAATACTGCAAAACGGAGAGTCAGGGTTTATGGTTCTGCCAACATTATTGAATTTCTATTTCAATTTTAAACATTTCTCTATAAATGCATGGTGGTTGTCATTATTTAACACCGGCAAATCGGTATTTATGCACAGGTAACGTCCAAATATAAATTAAACTTTAATTATAATCTATATTTACTGTCTGGCCTGCCAAACCAGACAAAATGTATCAAATCAAAAGTCGAATGTATTTTGTAGGCAAACTACGCAATTTTGTATCAACCAGGAGTTCGTAACGTCGGTCGCTACTAATCATCTGTTTCATCATCAGTAAATATAACGAATTCTACCACCAACTAAGTTCTAACACGAATGGGAAAATTATAATAATTGCCAGTGAAATAATGACACATTAGTTATTTGAGAATTTTTTAAATTAGGGGTCAGAATACTTGTGACAATAATTTCAAAAAATGCCAAGAAATTTGCCTACAGGTACATTGTCCGTAACACAAAAAGTGAATTAGAAAAACATAAGGATTTTGGAATATTTATAAATAATAACAAGCAGTATACAACTTAAAATGTTCAGCATTTTTTTTTGTGCTCACTAAACAAAAGACCCAACAATTTCCCTTTCATATTGTCCCACATAATTTTAACCTCATACCAGAACAAAATATCGTCCACCGACACCACACAGTGACGTCGTTGAACTCCTAACCACCCAATTTCGTCATAAAATGATGCGTAACAGATGCTCAGTAACAGTTGTTGGTAAACCGAAGCAAAACTTCTAATTGCCATCGATGCTACAGTGGAAAGAAACGTCGCTGCGAACCGGGCCATTGCTGTACCAGTTGGTGCGATTTAATAGGAGGAATGTAGCGGTTATTACCTGAAGTTTAAACTTGTTCAACTACGTCTCCAACCGTTTCCTTTCTGCGGCGCGTCTTTACCCGACAAATCTACCAAAGAAAAGATCGAGATGAGCCAGATGCTCAACTTGAGCGACTTTCCGAACTTCTGATGTAATTGCCGGCGCGGTTGCTTGATTTCGAAAACAGGACAGCTAAAGGACATTTGTTAATGACTTCTTGAGAATACAGAATATAGAATAACTAATAAGTAGATACTTGCGGTATAATTTATTTCTGATTGTTTTCTTAATGAAAAAATTTAATTAATAATAGGTACAGGTTGTTATCGGAGCTTTTTATATCAGAATATATGCACTGTGCAACAAAAAATTTGCTCCCGGGAAATTTTAAGCTAATATTGATTTTTTATGATCCCTTGAACATTTCCACGAAGGCGTTTTTTTAGGTTAGCTCGAATAAGCGAGATATTTGCAAATTTATTTTTAATTTTATTCATTATTTTTTATTTTGGCCAGGAAAAAATATAGAAGTTTTGTTTTTCTATCATTCTATATGTTTTTTTTTGGGGAGCTGAATCCGAATTTCAACTTTAGTACTTCCCACGGATATGGCACATAACGGAAATCGCAAATAACTCAAAATTTTCTACTTTTCTGAGTTTATTGCCAAAAAGTCATAAAACTATGCACTTTTCGACGTAGACCACTATATACAAAAATAAAGTATACTAAATTTGCTATAAAGGGCACCCTCAAGTGTATTTTTTGGTTGAATGGTTTGGCCGCTCGAGCGCGCTGAAAGAAGGCCAAATTTTCCTACTTTATGTGATGTGCGTGTAATTACAAAAAAATCCTTAGATTCTGATAAAACTACATTAAATTCTCTACAAATTGCATAACTTAATCAGTTATTTTGGCCAAACTGTGTAGCCGCTAAAGCGCGTTGAAATTTTATGTCACATTACCCGAAACCGCTATAACAAACGCCGTTCACCAAAAATTCAGTAGAGACCTATATTATTACTATTTATTTATTAACTATATATTTGCTCTTTTTAATAATTAATACTTAATGTATTATGTATTTTTTATTTTTCTCATAAACATTCGGGCTCTTGACTTCGCGGCTTCGCTTAGAATAGATTAATATGACATAATACAGTAGAGCGTCGATAATCCGAACCTCGGTAATCCAAACGTTCGCTAATCCGTTCAAAAAAATAATAATAAAATAAATCACTGAGTAACCTAGGGAATAGTTATTAATGTACCAAGGGCATTAGACGGATGTTTATGCCCCGAGGGTGACAGTTTAAGTCGCCCGAGGGTATAAACATCAAATAATGCCCGAGGTACATACAAAATTTTATGTCCTACAATGGTTTTTTTCCTCCGTTTGAATAATATTAATAAATATTTTGACGTTATCCAGTGACAGCGTATCTACGGAGTTGAATAACCATACAAACAATTCGGAGTTGAGTGATAATAAAGACAATTAATTGTCAAACTTATAACCTTAACCGCCAATAATTGACATTGATGAGTGACAATACAGACAATTAATTGTCAAACAGAATAAGCTTAATCGCCAATAATTGACATTGACGATTTAAAATTTACAATTGGAATGACAAATATTTGATATATTTGACATATAACCATGGCAATCCTTTATGCCCTAGGGCGTAAAGAATCTTTATCACCCTAGGGCGCAAAAAGTTGCTGTTTTCGTCCCTGTAACTAAGATGTAAAATGTCACTTTATGATCATGTAGGACATAAAATCCATTTTTGTCGGTTCCTGTTTACTGAAAAATGTTGCTTTTGTTTTATATATGTATGTACATTAGTAATCCGAATTACTTTCGGTCGCAATTAGTTAAATGAATAAATAATAAATAAATCATAAATAAGTCATAAATAAATAAAAAATAAATCCTTTAAATATCCCTTCGATATCTCTTCGATATCCCTTCGATATCTCTTCGATATCCCTTCGATATATCTTCGATATAATAATAATAATAGTTTATTTGTCGTATGATCCAATATAGGTATTGACAATTGTCTCCTTCATTCATAGTCACTTGCATCCAAGTAAATATAGTAACATGTACAAAAATATTTCAATACACAAACCAACAAACTAAATACAAAAAAAAATACATGCTCCAAGTAAACTCACAATCGATCAAACATATATATGTAGATTAAAAAAATCACCTAGTCTACTTCTTTCAAATTAATAAAATAAAATACCCACGAAATAGTCATCAGCGGCGTGATGTGCAAGTCAAGAATTCGTCAACTGAATAAAATAATTGGGTCTTTAAAAAATTTTTTTTACCCGTGACTTAAAAACATTTAATGACGTGGACGATAAAATATGAGTGGGCAGTGCATTGTATGTGCGAACCATCATGTAATAAGGCCCTCGTTCAAAAACGGCCGAGGAGTGGCGAGGAACCGACAACTTACTCCCATTACGTGTCCCAACGGTTGTTGACACATCATCGTTGGTTACAAACTGACCCCTATTAGCTCTGCAATACATTAACAGTTTATAGATATATAAACACGGCACTGTCAATATGCCACAAGTCCTAAAGTGGTCTCTACATGACTCACGGAAGTTTAGGTGCAGAATGCATCTTATAAAGCGTTTTTGAAGCCTCAATAGCGTAATCATGTGAGGTGATGATTCCCATAATATTATACCGTAGCTCAAAACTGACTGCACGCTAGCATGATAGAATGTTCGGACTGATGCTCGATCCAAAACATCTCTTAGCTTGAACACCGCATAATAGGTTCGGCTCAGCTTTTTATGTATATATCGCACGTGGCTTTCCCATCCCAGTGAGCGCTGAATATGGACCCCTAGGAATTTCACTTCCTCGCTCAATGGTAGAGAGCCCATGCTCGCCTTTAACGAGAATCGACTGATGAGGTGCATCTATTGAAAATTTTGCTAGTTTTGTTTTATCGTTGTTTAATATCATTTTATTCGCTCTGCACCACTCCGACATCCCCGCGTATGCACCAGTCAAAAGCTCCGAAAGATGAGACGAGTCCCTGTGGCTCACTATCAGTGTCGTATCGTCTGCATATTGATAGAGACTTCCAATTCTTAGATGCGTCGGTAAGTCATTCATAAACATTAAAAACAAGAGTGGGCCGAGGATAGATCCTTGTCGAACTCCAACCGACAATTGTGAGGAATATCCTGATTGTATTCCATCCATGTGCACTCTCTGTTGTCTATCCTGTAGATAGGATGCTATAAGTTGGACTGGAGTTTTGACAACAACATAGCATGGTCTATACAATCGAATGCCCTAGAGCAGTGCTCCGCAACCACTGTGCCGCGGCACAGTGAATGCGGAACGGAGCTATGAGACTGCCGTAAGCGGGAGCAGGACAACGGGAGAAAGTTGTGCAGCACTGCCCTAGAGAGATAAAAAAACATTGCCGCAACGTGAGAATGTCCGTCAACGCTGGACAACATCCCAGACAGAGCCGTAAATAGTGCCTTCTCACAAGAGACGCCGGGCAGGAAACCATATTGAGTGGGTGAGATCAGCTGATAAGCCTGGAAGAACTGAAGAAGCCTGCCATAAATAACTCGCTCAAACACTTTTGAAAAACAGGACAATAGCCCTTCGATATCTCTTCGATATCCTTCGATTTTTATTTTTTGACACTCCTATAGTTTAAGAAGAGCGGGATCGAATGGTGTTGGTTTTATTAACATTGAACTTCTATCCAATACTCGTAGTTTCTAGTATTAAGCTGCAATATTTGATAATCCGAACAATTTGATAATCCGAATCACCTTCGGTCCCAATTAGTTCGGATTATCGACGCTCTACTGTATATCAACCCAATTTCGCGGCTACACGGTTTGGCCAAAATAAGTGATTAAGATGTGCAATTTGTAGGGAAATTAATGTAGTTATAGAACAATCAGCCTTTTTAACTAACTTAAAAACTGGGTTTTACATAAAGTAGGGAAATTTTTCTTTCTTTCAGCGCGCTCTAGCGGCCAAAGCGTTCAACCAAAAATGCATTCAGGAGTGCTCTTATAGGAAATTTAATGTACTTTATTTTTGTATGGAATGGTCTACCTCGAAAAGTGTATAGTTTTATCACTTTTTCGCAAAATACTCGAAAACGGTCGAAAATTTTTAGTTTTTGCGATTTTCGTTGGTAAGCCACATCCGTGGGAAGTAGCGAAGTTGATATTCGGATTCAGCACCCCAATAAACATATAGAATGAGAGAAAAATAAATTCTATATTTTTTTCCTGGAACAGGAACAGAAAGTTGATCAAAATTTGTCGCACAGTGTTATCAATTAATATAAAATCAAGTCTGATCCTCAGATAATCCGGCCATATTAAAGTTTACACCGACGAGAATTATTACAATCACTTGGTAACAAATAGTTCAACACAACAATCGAGAATCGATATAGGAAAGAAAAATTAATACAAAAATCTACATCGGACTTTAGAGCGTTACTGTTCGTTATCTAAGTTTTCCAGGGTGGCAAATTGATTGGTTTTAAGTCATTTGGTTACCGAAGAACATGTTTATGTCACTTTGGATTAAATTGGACCATAGCGCCAAAATAATTTTGAACGGCTAGACTCCCATATTTCAGTAGGTACTATAAACTTTGAAATATACTAGTTATTCGACCAAAATTGCTTCTATGTAACAAAGACACAGTTCTAATTCAAACGAAACGAGCGTAGAACTAGTCCTTTCAAGCATTATCTCCCGTTTTTCGTTTTACCGAAAGAAAACTCCAATCGACGACGGGGTCAATATTTTCATCGGCAATTTCCTTCAGGCTTTGACGTAGTATACATCAACTTGCGGGACAAACTGTCTAGAAGATGGGGTCCCCTTTAGTGTCCGGAATGGCTCTAGATGAGTCCGAGGACACACAATATTACCCGGGGCGCATAAAACCCCTTACAGTGTATTGTAACTCTTCCAGGACTGCGTGAGGAGGTAGCTGCGCGCCCCGGGACATCTTTAGGGATGAATAAATGCAGATAAGTGTTTATATAGCGAGCGTAGCAGCCCTTTGACCCGTTCTCTCTTATCGAATATTTAAGACGGACCGGGAGGAGCTCTTTCCCGCTATCGAGTCAACTTTAATTTATTTTTATTGGGGTGCTCTCTCTATTGAATACGCCCACGGTGCTCGAACGAACGGAGTTCGCTAGTAAATAAAAGATAAACAAAACGGAGAGCCTGAGTAAGCTGTTTTAAACTGGGTGAGATCAGAAATTGCAAGCTGAAGGCTTGCTGTTTTTGGGGGGAGTTAATTTGAATTTTTGTGAGTGTTGTTCAAAATACAGACAAAGGATGTTTGCTATGGTAATAAGTAGGAAAGAAGTAAGAAATTGTCCTACTAGAAATACAATAGTCTCACAACTCTACAGCAAGAAATTACACTGTCTTACAAAAGAAAGCGAAATATACTTTTCACGAGACATAGCGGAAGTTGTTGAGCTGGTAGAGCTGAACATAATGGCATAGCTGAAATTTTCCAAACACCTCCAAAATCTCGATTTTTTTTTAAAGAACCGTTTTTAGGTACTTGCACGTGTATAAAACTTCATAACTCCGCCATTTTCTATTCTATTTCAAAACTAAAGAATGTAAATGAAAGAGGAAGCATAGACCATTATAAAGATGTACTGTTCGGTCAGATCCAATAACAAATCGAAAAGTTATGGACGTTCAAGTTCAGAAGTTTCCAATTATTTTCAGATTTTTTCAACTTTAACAACAATTTGATGGCCTGTTTGAATCCGTAATATTTCTTTGCTATTTTTTCATTGAAAGCACTTTTAAATTTGCGTCTAATACGCGTTTGTTTATTAGAATCGGTTGAAATTCAACAGAATTATCAAATTTTATTGACCGGCTAGACACATCACACTACGGATAAGAAATATACAGGCAGCCTGTAATAAATCCGTAGTCTTTATGCACATTAATTAGACATTACTAGCATTTAGATTTATAATGTTGTTCTAAAATTATCACACTGTTTTTTTTTCTTTTCCATTTTGTTGTTACCTGCCAGACTATCACAATATGTTACTAAGTACATTAGTTTACGTTCATTACATTTCCAGGTATATTTGGGTTCAAAATAAATTTCACCAACAGTAAAATTTTCACTCGTTTATTGAAACAGTACTGAGTTACTATAGCGATTTATGAAAAATAGAAAATAAACAAGAATTACAACAAAATTAAAAATGTTTTCTCGATCTCCGTCCTTTATACAAAGCATCATCTGTCTGCGATCATGGTGATGGTGTTTCTTTCTTGAAAACGTTTTTCAATAGCTTCCATTTCCTGATGAAATCGTTCACCTTGTTCGTCGCTGAGTTGGCCAAGACTGAATTTTGATAGACATGTTGCAGCCCATTTCACCGTAGGCACTCAAAAACTCTTGTACAGGGTGGGCCAAATTCGATGTTACTATAGGAGATCTCGGTAACTATAAGAGATATCGAAAAATGAGTAAGGTTGTTGTGTCGTCTTTTTTTGAGAGAAACTCAATGGTGAAAACCAAAATTAGCTATCGTCTTTTGTTTTCGAGTTATAACACAAAACTCGATTTTTCGCTATTTTGATACACGTCGATATCTTTGTTGTTTGTTAAATCAGACGAATGATATTTGCACGTTCTTCAGGCACTTTTTCGATTAGAATTCAGTGGAATTCACAGATTTTAAATATCTCTAATGGTTTTGTAGATATAACATAAAGTTGTGTTTTTTTAAATGGAAACCGTAGCTGGCTATGACTGAAATAAATAGAGCCTTTTTTTCTCTTTTCAACGATATATAACATGCTGGTCCAAAATATTCAAAAAGTAACGTTTTATTGAATAACATGAAATTAGTATATATCAGAGGCATTATGATTATTGTCTTCGAGATTTCTTTGAGTAGACGTATGTCACTAGTAGTTTGACACTACTAATCAGTGAAATTTCATTCTTTTATTTTAATTGAAAATTACGGAATGCCGTTTGAATAGTATGAAAAATGTGCAATAATCGAATGCTTTATTCAAAGTAATAACAATAATTGTGATATAAAATCCGAAACATAATTCAATCGTTGTCCAGGTAGTGCACGACCGCACAAACTTGTTTTTTGGATTAAAAGAACATCTCATCAATTACGGGTTGATTAATATGCCAAAAGCCGAACATTGTGATATGGAAGTGGTATGCTGATGAAACTGTCATGAAAGTATGTAGCCGTGATCCTACAATTTCCAGTCGTCAATCTTCCTTTTATATCGGCATGTCGAGGGTATAACTGAAAGGTTAAACATTGCAGGATATATTGTTTTATTCGAAGTAAAATAATTAGATAAATACTTGAATAAAAAAATAAAAAATAAGATTACCTACTACAAACTACTTTAACCATTTTTCAAATTGATATCCATTTTTATTGATGCATAAATTATACGTCGTCGCAATACTTCGAAGAGCGTTGTTTATAAAAATATTTGGAACGGCGTTGATACATTCTTCAAAATGCTGCCTTAGGTCCTGAATGTCGTTATGTGATCTTTTATATAATTTGTTTTTAATGTGCCCCCAAAGAAAAAAATCCAAAGGTGTAAGATCTGGTGATCGTGGTGGCCACCTCACTGGTCCGTTGTTTCCAATCCAACGGTTTTCAAAATTTACATTCAATAATTCCTTTACGCTTTTTATTTTGTGAGGTGGTGCACCGTCGTGCTGGAAGTATATAGTTCCCCTCTCCATTTGTGGCAAATTGTCCAAAAATTCATTCACAATATGATGGTTTACAATATCGTAGTACCGGTCGCCATTAAGATGTTCCTCGTAAATATGGTATGCTAAAATACGCTCGCAAAGCACGGCACACCAAACACTAAAACCGAAACGTCCTTGGTTTTGCACGTTGACGGTACGGTGAGGATTGACATTAGACCAATAGTGCTCCTTTGGCATACTAATTTCATGTTATTCAATAAAACGTTACTTTTTGAATATTTTGGACCAGCATGTTATATATCGTTGAAGAGAGGAAAAAAGGCTCTATTTATTTCAGTAATAGCCAGCTATGGTTTCCATTTAAAAAAATACAACTTTATGTTATATCTACAAAACTATTAGAGATATTTAAAATCTGTGAATTCCACTGAATTCTAATCGAAAAAGTGCCTGAAGAACGTGTAAATATCATTCGTCTGATTTAACAAACAACAAAGATATCGACAAGTATCAAAATAGCGAAAAATCGACTTTTGTGTTATAACTCGAAAACAAAAGACGATAGCTAATTTTGGTTTTCATCATTGAGTTTCTCTCAAAAAAAGATGACACAACAATCTGACTCATTTTTCGATATCTCTTATAGTTACCGAGATCTGCTATAGTAACATCGAATTTGGCCCACCCTGTACAACATTAGCGTAGTCGGCACTTTTATCATTTCCAAGAAAGAAATGAAGCTATTCCAGGGTCGTCTTTCCACATCATTCAGTTTAGTTGCAAAATCGTTATCCTGCATAATTTTCCGAATTTGTGGCCCAACAAATATTCCTGAAAATAGATCAGTTGAAATACCTAAATTCTTACTATTAACGATTTGAAATGTAAGGTAACCTACCTTCTTTAATTTTAGCTTCACTCAATCTAGGAAATGTTACTTTAAGATACGCTATTGTAATAGGTTAAGATAGTCGATTAATGATTTTACGATATTTGGGTACAAGTCGAATAGTACTTAATAACATATTAGATATACTAAAATACAATAAAACAGGGTAATAAACAAACAAAATAATGTTTAGTTAATGTGAATCTCGAGTACGGTTATTACGGTCGGGCCGTAGGTATGTTCCTGCCTAGCGTGGATGTCAAGACGGTGATTAAACATAGATAACTCAGTCAAATTTCAACCGATTCTAATAAACAAACTCGTGTTAAACGCACATTTAAATGGGCTTTCAATAAAAAAATAGAAATGCAAATATTATGGATTAAAACAGGTCATGAAACTGTCGTTAAAGTTCAGAAAATCTGAAAATAATGGGAAACTTCTGAATTGGAACGTCCATAACTTTTCGATTTTTTATTGGAACTGACCGAATAGTACATCCTTCTAATGGTCCGTGTTCGCTCTTTCAATTTTTTATGTTGGAAATCGAATGGAAAATGACGGAGTTCTGCACTTTTATACACATGCAAGTACCCAAAAACAGTTTTTTTGAAAAAATCGAGATTTTGGAGGTGTTTGGAAAATTTCGTATATGCCATTATGTTCAGTTCTACCAACTCAACAACTTAGACTATGTCTCGTGAAAAGTATATTTTCACTGTAACACAGTGTTATTTTCATGCTTACAGGCTGTTTCACAACGACGTTTCAACATAAACTTAGGTTTGTTTTTTAATGGAACACTATGGCACAATAGGTAAACTATTTCTATCCTAATAATTCTGAAGTAAGTAATATGGATAAATAAATGAAAGGACTCATTTTGGATAGCAAAAACATCTCAAGTTTCGACAGTTATAAGTGATTTACAATAATTGTGTTATGATTTATCCTGAATGCATAGAATTTGCTAAATGTCAAATAACTTAACAATGTTAATGCAACAGCCTGTCATCACGCACTTCGCAATTTATTTGTAACTATTTTTATATATACTATTTATTTCGTTGTGTTTGTCTGGAAAAACTGTATAAAGAGTGACATTTTCTCGTAAAATTGTCTATCTGGGGCCATACTGTATATACGATCAAAATTCGGTTTATTATGGAGATCTTATAATGATTTAAAATGTTTGCGTTAAAAAGTTAAGTAAACTCTTCCCAAACTTCTCAACCCCGCGGTAATTCATCAACCCCAAGACGCAAACCCCGTCGACTTTTTCCTAACAAAAATTCCTTAAAAATAATCCCCCTTAATTTCGAACAACAATTAATCCCTGCTAATGCAGTTTTATAAACGCTTCCTCCGGACGTTCAAGAATGTAATTAAAATAACTCCCGACTTTCCTAAAGAGAAGAATAACTCTAAGAAGTAAGGAGATAAAATTGAATTTTCCTCTCGGTTACCCTCTCACAGTTTTCCTTTCGTCTTTTTTCCAGAGCGTTTATCTTGACCCGCATCCAAGGTCCCCAGCGTGACGTCCACCCCTGCAACACAAGACGTATTTTTCTAGCGGTCAGACCGGGTCAAAATACATATATCATCCGGGTGAAAAATACGCTCTAGCAAAGTGCATTAACTGTTAATGCTGAGGAACAAAGTGAAGCAGAAATAGCTAGAGTTGCAGCACAGTGGTGTTATATCTTGAATTATAATGGACCTTTTACTAGATTGCACGTGCTAGACATTCCAAATGGGAAATTCTACAAAGTATTTTCGTCCTTGTGTGAAAGTGTTGCGTGTGTTTTTTTTGGTAAAATTAACAGTTTAGATGCATGAGCAAATTCTATTTCATTGAGATTACTTGTACTGCATTATATTTTTGTTCTATTGACAGTATTGTTAAAACAACAGCGTTTGACACAATTTGACACTGACGTGTAGTATGATAAAGTCATGTGCCTGGCCATATCAGATTTTTCAATTATATTCTCTATAAATTGGAGCAGTGTAACTTAATCAGGGTTGTGTGCTTTTAGAAAACTTTTAAATAGTATAGTTTGGGATTCAAACAGATAATTAACAACAATAAAAAACACTTTTTGTTGATATCTTCAAAATTGAAAATGATGTGTATGTATTTTTGAGATTATTCATGATGAAAAAAAAATCAACTATCTAATATTTTTATATGTTTCTAATCGTTGGCCGATATTAGTTATTCTTTCTGAATTTTGTAAATAAAATCATCTAGATCACTACCCGTCATTGCGGTTTTGAAAAAATAACATGCTACAGCTGCTATAGTAGGAGAAACAAAGTGTATTGGTGGTAAGATCAAGAATACCTGTGGTAAAATTGAGACTGATTTTGATTATTTTAGGTATTTACTTTGTACCCCAATATCTGATTGTTTCTGAAGATCAAGAATTTTGGCCCTTTTTTTACTTTTCTCATTTTTTTATTGTTTTAACATTTTATTGTTTTTAATACAAGGTGGCTTGTGTATGATTTTAATCAAAAAAAAAAATAAATTAATACTCCAAATTACTGCACAATTTTGAAAAAGAAAGGTTACTCTGTATCTTTTACAAATAATCGAACAGGGTGTCTAAACAGTGCGATCTCGGAAGATTGTGCCTCTGTTAATGAAGATATTTTAAAACTGATTTCACTCATATATACAGAACGTCGAGGCGCACATTTTAAAATTATTAGCGTGTATACAGAGTGTTCTATAAGGTAGTACCAACCCAAACTTATGTTTTTTTGAATGGAACAACCTATATTTCGGTACAATTTTGAATTCCTCGCAAAATTTTACGACAACGAACAATGACATTACCTACCCTAAACTTTATACTTTTTGATTTATTGGCATTTTTATGGAATAACAGCAGTATAAGAAAAATTGTATATCTCAATATCTGTTTTTAATTTTATTGCGCACGCTTAGATTATGATTAAGTAAGAAGCGTTCTATTAGCGTGATTACCTACCATATCTAAAATGTGTACATGGTGGTCATAATCTTCAACAAAATCTAGCAAATTGTTTTTCGGAAGAAAATGATTTTTTTTAAATGGAACACCATGTAACTAATTAATTTTTTGAATTCGACGCATCGTTCTTCACAAAAAAGTACTAGCACACACCAGTGCTAAAATAAACAATTGCAGAGATAACTAGCCTTCTTCATAAACAAATCGATTTTTCTGTCAATTAGTGCTTCTACACCCACATTAACCATTAAATCAGCTAAGTATTTACCTAACTTACTGTTTTCTCGCATGATTTCATCCTTTTTTAATAAATCAAAACATTTGATCACATCTGCAATGAAGTATTATAATTTGAAATAAAATATTACATATACCCTGTAGGCTATGAAAAACTGTGCTAAACAAGTTATTAAGGTATAAAGCTTGTATAAAGTTATTGTTAAAGAGCGGGTGTTCTTTTACTTATGTTAAAGTAGAAGCAGTTCATAACGCAACTCAACATCAAGCACTGTACATTTATTATTCCATAAAGATTATTACTTAATATTGTTTTGCAAGAAATAAAAATTTATAACGGTAATTTTATGTAAATTTTTACGAAGAAGACAAGTTATTTCTGTAACGGTTTATTTTAGCACTAATGTGTGCTAGTACTTTTCTGTGCAGAACGCATTTTATTGCATCCGCTAAGAACCCACACTATGTCAATTAGTTCCTCCTGAGAAAAGTTCGTCATATTACCACCACTGACAGATACCTTAAGAACTTGTTTAGCACAGTTTTTCATAGCCTACAGGACCTTGTAGGTATAAATAAAATATTATGTCAAATTATAATATTAAATTGCAGATGTCATCAAATGTATTGATTTATTTAAAAGAAAACATGAAATATGCGAGAAAACAGTAATTTAAGTAAATACTTAGCTGTTTTAATGGTTAATGTAGGTGTACAAGTGTTGATAGAAAAATCGATTTTTTATGAAGAATACTAGTTATCTCTGCAATTGTTTATTTTAGCACTGGTGTGCGCCAGTACTTGTTTTGTGCAGAATGATGCGTAGAATTCAGAAAACTAATTAGTTGCATGGTGTGATAAATTTCTCCATATTTTGACGTAGCAACCATGAATAAAATAAAAACCGACGAATCAAAGACAGCACTTTATTGTCAAAATTTCAGTAATCTTAACACGATCGATTACTGAAATTTTGACAATAAAGCGCTGTCTTTGATTCGTTGCTTTTTATTTTATTCATAGAGGCATGGTGTTCAATTTAAAAAATCAACTTTCTTACGATTCGCTATAGAACGCTTCTTACTTAATCATAATCTAAGCGTGTACAATAAAATTAGAAACAGGTAGTCAGATATACAATTTTTCTTAGATTTAAGGTTTTCCATAAAAATGGTAATAGATCAAAAAGTATATATTGCAGCTTTTGTAATCGGCTTACGTGCAGGTTATACTCTTGCCGCGTGGCTACGAAATTGGAACTGTGTTAAACTTCGATTTATGATTTTTGTCGGAGGAAGGGATTTATGTGACACGTCAGTTCGACAATGCCTACTTTAGGCGAAACCGGTAACTGATAAGAATAATAAAGAAAACAGTGAAGAACATCAGGATTTTTATTTTATATATCTGACACCTGTTTTTACCTGCGTTTTTTCAAACATATATAAAAAGTATAAAGTTTAGGGTAGGTAACGTTATTTTTCATTGTCATAAAATTTTGCGAAGAATTCGAAATTGTGCCGAAATATAGGTTGTTTCATTTAAAAAAACATGTTTGGGTTGGTACTACCTTATGGAATACCCTGTATTCACGCTAATAATGTTAAAATGTTCGCCTCGGAGTTCTGTATATATGAGTGAAATCATTTTTAAAATATCTTCATTAACAGAGGCACAATCTTCCGAGATCGCACTGTTGAGACACCCTGTATATTGGGATGAATAATAAACCAAGGGAATGGACATTGCTTTGTAGACTACTAGACTACTTGAGAATCTAACCAATTTGCCAAATTACTGCACAGGGTGTTTCAAACTTAGCCCACCTAAATATAATGTTGATTCTCAAAGTTTAGCATAATATTAGGATTTATAAAATTCTGTATTTATGTTTACAATTTCAAAGATGACTTCACTTCCGGCAAAACCGGGAGTCATACTATAGTGAAGTATATCCCAAAGAATACATTTTCTTCCCTATTACCACTCGACCAAGTATCATTCATCAAACTTCCTAAGTTAAATAGTTAATAACTTAGTCCCACTGGATATGCTAAATCTGACAGGTAAAATGAGTTTTGGTCACCTGTTAGTGTTACAGTTGTTACTACACAATCTTCGTTACTTGATTATTTATGAAAAATCTTGTTGAAAAGAGGTTAGAAAGCCAGAAAAATATAAAGAAAAGAAAATTTCCGGCGTCGCCACCAAAATGAAAATTTCAAATAAATAGATCCACACGATAGATATAATTCTAAAAATGGTTGTGCTTGCTTTCATTCGGTAGTAGGCACGGTGTATAGTCAAAGAGGTATATAAATTTAACAAATTCCTTCACAATTTCTTATACCACGCACAGTAAAAAAATATTCATATACTTTCTCTTGCGTCATGTTTGTGATTTTTTTGCAGTACCTACGCCTATGGGGGGCTGAGATGAGATGTTTGGATTGGGCGGGGCGGTATTATTTGATAAGGAAATGATTTTTTAACGAAGTAACTCCTTTTATGTCCGACAGGGGGCCACCAGACGGGTATACCGAGCGCGTAAAGCGTCCGCCTTTACAACGGGGCGAGCTAGCTAGGGGTTCGGTAATAACGTTTTAAAAAATGTCTCCTTCCAGGGCAATAAAAATTCACACTTAATGCATCCGCGTCGGAGGAGACGACGCCCGTTCGCCCCACAGGGCGAAGCCCCGACGCCGACGAGATCATTAAATTTCTCCCCTGAAAATTGAAAACGAAATCAAATTTATATTGAATCGCGATTACCGCGATTATGGAGATTGCATTTGTGGCTCACTTCACAATGGAATCTATGTGTGTAGTGCGACACTTTAAAAAGGCGCGATATGTACGATCAAATGTTTTGTAGAACGTACATTCTTATTAACACGCCCAGAAATTGGGCGGTGTAGGTTTCCTGTAGCAGTGACCGAGATACGTCCAATAAATTCGATAATCGTGCAATAATAAACGATTTTATAAATTTTGTTGTAGAAAATATACATCCGATGGTTTATCTACTCCTTGGATTAGACATGAGCGAGAGAAGAGTGCAAAAATGTACAAGATTTAAATAGTTTTAAATTACAACACTCGTCTTGCAATTTTTTCTACCAGCCTAAACTGCTGTCCTCAAAATCTCCATTGAGTATAATTCAAAACCTTGTCTACACATTGGCAGGTTTTTTATGTATTTCCTGGCAAAAAAAGGCTGTAAATCGGGGTTTTATAGAAGCTGAAGTTGAAAGCTAAAAATGGTTTTATATTGAATAATGCTATTTAGGAAGATTCTATAAAGCAGAAACCCAGACAGTCCTTAAAAATTATTTAAAATGGAATCAGTTGCTAGATTCTTAACACGACCGTCACATAAAGTATTTTTTAAAATCACATATGAGGACATATCAGAACTTGCCCACTTGTTTTTAATTGTTTTAAACGAAATTCGAAATAAGAAAAAGCATGAAAACTTTTAACATTTTCTTACATAAAAATTGTAAGTTGTGAAAAAAAAAATCCGAAATTATGCGCAGGTTATTAGAATAAAGAATAACTTTGAAACTAATGAAAAATATATTTATACCAAATATTTTGCACTACTGTAGAGTCAGATGGTTTACATATTTCAAGCACACATATCACAAAATAATTCCAGAATCTACCAAATTTTCAATTACTCGTATTTTCAATTTAAACAATTCATATTTTTCTTTTTCTACTTTCTACACATTGTAACACTGTTTTCGGTGTTACAATTAACAAAATGTAACAGCGTTTTTAGTAACGTTTTTCTAAGATTGGTCACATTGATATCAAATGCCATATGTCAAACGTACAACACATAACCACTACTGCCCTTTAAGAATCGCTTGCAATCACATAAACTGCGAAATATCTATATTCTATACATATTTAAACATGCGTGTAGCCTGCTATAGCCAAAGGGATGGGGCTTTTTTAGTTTTGCTGTGTTCATCAAAATTCGCTAGCATGCCGTTTTCGGTGATGTTTTGCGACTTTGGTAAGTGATCGTCATCATTCTTGTCAACTAAACATCAAATCCCCTTTTCAGATATAATTCAAGAACAACATTTACTTTAATAAGGTTTTATACGAACGATCAAACCAATATCGTAGATATGAACGATTTCAATTACTGCTGCGGGATTGAATATGCGCAATAAATTGTTTATTGAATATCAGCATACACGTAGGAAGCTATAGTACATTTAAAGTGTTGAGGATTTCTTAGTTTATGTAACGTATATGTTTCACTTTCACTTTCAATTCAAATTTTTCAATTCCAGATTAAACCAAAGACGTATGATGTCTTACGATGTATAGGTACACATTTTATGTAGAGAATTTAAAGGATAAGAGGTTTCCTAAAAAAAAAACCATTGTCGTCCGATCAATAAAAACATCCAATTCCGTCATTTTTTACCGTGAATAACTCGCAACCCAGACACGATATTGATGGGAACTTTTTACACGTTATTTCTAATGCCCAATCAAAGGCATATTTAAAAATCCAGTTGAGTTGCTTTTTCCGAAGTGAATAGGTTTATTTGTTTAACTTCACACGCGATAGTCTCTTTTTCCGTATTTTGAATTGTCAATTTAGAGCTTATGGCGATATGTTGCGTGTGCTGTAATGTAAAGAATCAAAAAATGTTAAAAATTCTAATGTCTACAAAGTTACAACAACTATATACAAACGCAATAAACTAAAATTACGATTAATATAATAAAATAACTTACGACCTTGAAAACATTTTTGCAGTTCAGGTGAATGTTGGTTGTGATGCCACAGTACGCTGTTCTAACCCCATTCATATGATGTTTAAGGCCATTTTTCAAGTTTCTTAAAGAGAATTTTTTATTTTATCAAAATTATTTGGAAGAAAATGTTTTAACCAATTGAAACTCACCTACCACAAAAATTTTTTAATTTGCTATTTCTTTCTTTTAAAATACGCAACAGTGTTTGTTTAATGTGAACAAGAAAATACTGAAAACCACCGACATATTAATAAGTTTATAAACACACTAATTTAGTAAAATAATGGCCATTTAAAACCGTCAAAAAGCAGTCATTTAAACTGAACAATATACTACAATAGTACACTCAATAACTAAATAAATATGAAGTGCGCTTGCTTAAAAAAACGAACATGTACAAAAGTTAAATGTACATGAAGTTATATATGTATAAATACAGCGCGCCAATCTATAAAATTATGATAATTAAGATCACAAAAAATTTTGGTGCTTAGAATTTTATTTAGAAAATCTGGCCAATACAATTTTTTGTTGCCCTTCCAATTTTGCGCCCCCTCTACTCGTGCGCCTGGAGCAATTTGCTCCCACTGCTCCCCGTAGCTACGCCCCTGCCTCCATCACATGTAATTTTACTAAGAATAATTTATTCTAATAAATTACTACACCGAAATTAGAATTTGGTTTCAATTATATGTGCGTGTAAACTTGTATAAGCCAGGTACTAGGTAGAAACAGCTATTAAACGTTAACCGTTATATAGTTCTTTAGTAAGTTCTTATTATTTGAAGTAACTAATCAGTTACCGCCAAACACGTCTGTTCTGATTATTATAATTATGAAACTACTATTTTAAAGTTAACTTTTTAGGTTATGTTTCAATATCTATATCTTTTATACTGGATGTCATGTACGTTTTTATCACAGTAGGGTTATCCTAATATTGTTTGACGTTTATAATACCTGCCGTTAACGGTAGCAGACAAACTTTATGGCCTTATATCAGCAAATTTTCAAATTTTGATAACGTTAGGCAACATAGATTTTGTGGAATACTTATAAAATTGTGTTTTGACTATAATTTTCTATTGCGTTTTCGAAAAAAGTGAGGCCAAAATGTCAAAAAACGCGATGTTGGTATGTTTTGCTAATTTATACCGGCTGCATTTATTAGAAGTAGAAACCCTAAAAGAATCTCATAGCAAACCTTCATGTTTGTACGTTTACCTTGAAGCCTGAAAATTAGTTCACAATTACTTGAAATAATGCAATCCATGAAATAATGCAAAACAGCGCAGTTTTAGGTAATCGGATTCATATTCAGGCAAATGAAATCAATCGAAAACGAGTATTTGCTTCCCATAAACAGAGAATTGTTCTTAATATATTCAACAGTCATATCCCCGAAAATTTTCTTATATGATGTCATAAAATGTGTACTCTTAAGAGAATTAAAAGAAGTCTTAAACAACAAAAGATTCTCAGCAAAAATACTGAATATAATTTCTTGAAACCATACTTGTATCCATTTGTACTCTTCAATTTAAGTCTCCTAAAAAAGCTTCTACATCCAATATTCTTATCCCCTACAGAAGAAAAAATAAACCGAAAAGAGACAAATCTCACAATGCACGACGATTAGACGACCAATCTGAGCTTTTAAAAGCACATGAGATCGTCGTTTTCCCGTCTATTTTTTATACTAATCCACCCCAACGGTAAGGGTTCTTCTCCACGTTCCCAAATTGGCCGTGCAACGATCGGATACGTCTAGCCATGTTATTCTGTTTGGGGTTCTACGGTGGCAAGGTAGGGAAGTTCGCGTACATTACAGTGATTGCTTTACAGTTTAGAGTGTATCCTTGTGTTTACTTTAGCGAGCGAACCCAGAAACATTCGCCGTCTACCTGGTCCTTTTTTGGTCCGTTACGTTCTTTTTACATTGGCGGTATCCAATTGATACTTTAAATGTAAGTTTGATTACTCCCGATCGAAATACACTTCGGTATCCAAAGTGGAAAAAGATCGAAGATATATTTTATTTCAAATTAATGGAAAGTGCATTAAATAAAGTTAAATGCAATGGAGTAGGATGGGATATTGCCTAATTGCTTTGTTTTACACGCTATTTACCTATGTTTAAGTTGTACACTCTTGGAATTAAGTAAGTTCTATAAATATTTTAGCAGTGTGTCGATGATACATCCAAGTACAAGTTTTTTGTTATTCTGGTCGACCGCTCGGCCGCTACGTACAAAACATTGTCCGTTTACGCTTCAACTCGTATATCGGAAATTTATTATTTGCGAAACCTTGTTCGAATGCTTTGAATTGGTTTATAATGATTTATATGTTTCTATTTATTAGCTTAATGTGTAATTAATTAATGTAATTCCTACATTGCAATGTAACTGAGTTTTTATTAAATATGACGTTAATTTTATATTAATAAACATAACAGTTTTCGATTACATGAAATAAAAATCTCCTTTCAAGATATTGCATACAACACAACAAATTATACTATAGCTTTTTTTGTGTTAATAAATACAAAAATCAATTTGTTGTTGTCAATATTTTTACTTTTCAAGTTATTTTAGAACTGACATATGTATTGATATTTATTCACAAAATAGAAATAAATTAAAATTAAATTGCTTTAAGTTTGTCTTTATGGTAATTTGTTAATTGTGACTTACTGGCGTTTTCGAGATATTTAGCTTCAACGATATTTTGCAGTGTTTAACTTAATAAACAGAAAGGAGTATGTATTTTGTATAGCATGAACGTATCATTACTATTTTTTTTATATTATTATTTTGTATTTACTTTACAGCAATATGTTTCAAATATCTGACAACTGAAAATAATGACAATTACGTATATCACTAATTTACAAAAATGTTTGAAAGCAAGCTCTAAATTTTCGACGAATTGTGATGGAATGTAAATATGTTATAATTATTATTTAAAAAAATAAACCAAAATATACGACCATCTAAAAGAACATTTATACAACATAAAAATTATTTCATCAAATTTGACCTGGGATGAGTATAAATTGTGTTGGTAACGGGTATATAATTTCCCAAAAGGAGACGCTTCAGAAAGTAAAGTTGTTGGTTTCTCTTACGTATAGCTTTTATTGCATATTAATTACGCACAATCATATGCAATAAAAGCTATACGTAAGAGAAACCAACAACTTGACGATTTGAACCAGGGACCTTTGCGTCGCTAGCACAATGCTCTCCCATCTGAGCTATTGACATTGTGCTAGCGACGCAAAGGGCCTTGGTTCAAATCCAGGTTGTGGCTGTAATTTTTGATATATTTAAAATTTACATCCTGCCTGTATGTTACCATATTATTAACTTATAATATTACTTTGACAAAGTATGTCGTTAAACATTTTCAGTTATAGTTTATATTTTTTGGATATTAAAAAGACCTTCATTTTTAATGTATATGCATTTTAGCTAACCTTACAGTACACAATTCATAAGTCAAAATGTTATTTTTAACTTATTATCGTTATTAATGCACACCTCTTAATTTATTTAGAAAACAAAACTTAGAAATAAAATTTCCAAAAATTTTCCAGCTAATATATAGTAAATGAAAAATGTGTGCTTATTGAACTGGAACTATATTACAATAAAACTTCTGTAGAGCTCTTTGAAATATTAACAAAAAAGAAAAATAAAAAATTAATTAGTTATTAAACAATGCAAAACCAAAAATGAAACACAATAAATACATATTACAACAATAAAAAATTATTAATTATAAGTAAAATTTTAATAATTTGTCTTAACAAATGAACAAAAGAAAATACCAAAATGTTTTGTTTTTTTTTCTAGAAAGTAGAAAGTAATATGTTTCATATGGTCTTATTGGTTTTCTCTGTTCCTTCTGAAGTTGGAGCCGTTTAAAATAAGATATTGTTAATAATTCAAACGGCTGTAACTTTTTAATGAATAGAAAATGTAATTTACTTTCTGAAAGAAATTGTTTTGCGGACGAAACGTGGGACAGCTTGTATATATTGCTATAATTTAAATTATTTTGGTTGTCAAGCATGTATTGGATGTCATGAAAGATAATTGAACATTAACTGCTGTAAAGTAAATACAGATGTAAAATTTCCATTGTCCTTCATACAAGCTACATGCTCGTCCTAAATATAAATTTAAATTAAATTTAGAGAATTTATTTACATTTAGTGAATATATTTTAATATTACAATTCTGAAATAGTCTATATTTAGTGATAATCCTTGGCATCAAGTTGATTTGCGCATTTACTTACTTACTTACTTAAGCCCGTCATCCTACTGCTGGGCAAAGGCATTTACTTGCGTAATTAATATGTGTATTAGTTAACATAAATTTATATAGTGTGTCATGATATTACGCAATATCTTAAAATGAGCTTTCCGTATCATATTATCAAATTTCATGTTTATTTATATTATTATAAAAGTAATTCTATATTTAATTAAATGCATTACCTACTCGTAAACTTAACTGTAGTGATCATATTTCATTTATTACATTGCATTGAAGATATCACATTAAAGAGAAGGTCGGACACGCTAAAAATAAACTAAATCCCGTTACATTACATCCATCGAAAAACCACCTCGTGACGGACAACTTTTTGCGAACCGGCCGGGTCGAGGTCGAACAGTACACGTATATATAACCGACATACTATTTTCATATCCTGCGATAGCGATACGAACTTACTTATTTCCATGACTGTACATAAACATTTTCGCAATAGTTATAGTAGAAACAAACTTGGTGTTTTAATAGAGGCAAAGAAATAGTTCTTTGCGGATAAAAAGCATTTGTTTGAAATATTTGTTTGTTAGAAAGAACGTTAACTAGTGTAACACCATAAGTGTTCAGTTAAAATTTACAATGTTTGTATTATAAGGAACGTGATTAATGTAATTACAAATAACAATTCTTAACGACATAATTTGTCAAATTAATATTTATAGGTTAATAATATGGTGACATACAGGCGGGACGTAAATTTTTAAATAAATCAAAAATTACAGCCACAACCTGGATTTGAACCTTTGCGTTTCTAGTACGATGCTCTCCTATCTGAGCTACTGAGGCCTATGATTGTGCTAGAAACGCAAAGGCCCCTGGTTCAAATCCAGGTTGTGGCTGTAATTTTTGATTTATTTAAAAATTTACATCCCGCCTGTATGTCACCATATTATTAACCGATAGAGATTAATGTAGTTCAAATAATTATGATTGTGTTGAGTGAAAGAATCAAAAATTTTAAATTAACTACATTCTCTCTGGGTTGAGTTAAAATACGATATTTTAAGGTTGCAATAAATGGTTCTTTGATTAAAGAACTTATTAGTTTGTTAAAGGAATTAATGTGGACCTTTTATTGACAAGAATTTTTCGGAGGGTAAAATAGAGCAAAATCTCCACGTGTCACCGCCTTTTGCGATGTCGCACATCCCCGACGAGTGGTTGGTCTTCCCAGACCTACATATAGTCAAGGTTAGGGTAGCAAAGTGTCGCTGATTCGTAATCGGAACACACGGCCTTTTTAGCAATTTAGCCACACGTACGACATTATCTCAGTAGCTGGCTTTCACCAGTCTTTTTATACTAAAGATATGGCCGACCTGCGAGCAGAGAGTTTATCTACTAGAGTTTAAAAAAGAGAGTTTTTAAACAACATTGGAAGGGTACATAAATTACTAAATTCTTTGTCTTGATGAAATTCAATATCACAAAGTCTACTTTTGCATAAGGCAATTTTGCAGACTGCCATTACTAAACGCTGCTGCATGAAGAGAAGAATTTTGAAATTTGTGCGATTGAGGAGTTTTGTCGTACCAATTAGATAATTAAAATTAATTTATAAGCTATTATTGTACATAAATTATAAATTATTAGAAGAATTAAAAATTAGAAGCTTAAAAACTTTGTAGGTGTTGACGTTGGATCTACCGAATTAGGCTTTTTAAGAAAGCTGTTTTTTCTATCTTTAGAAGTATGTAGTTTACAGGATATTCTAGTTAAAATTGTTAAGTTATTTGACATTTAGCAAATCTCCAGTTATATACAGATAAAATCAATCAACTTGTAATATTTATTACAAAGAGTGACACAAAAACATAACAAATTAACTCCCAATGTTCATTTTTTTTTGTATCATAGGAAGTGAACATTAGATCATTTGTTCATAGTAGATTTATTTGAAATTTCCATGTTATTTTAACTTGCCCCGAAACTAAACGGCAAATCCTACCTAATAGTTTTTTCTATTAAATTTTTACTTATAGATAACTGTTCCAAATAACATGTTTGGGTAATATTTAAAAGAAAGGTACTCTATGTCAAATACATAAATTTTGAGCTTTCCATTATGTGTGCATAAATTTTAAATCTCAAGCCTCTAACTTTTATGAAGAACAACATTTTCTGAGAAATTTGATAATAAGGGCATTTTTTTATATGATGCGTACTTTCCAGGACACACTGTACATATGCAAATACACCTTTATGTTAGTTACGAGCTCTGTCCAACAACTGAATTAAACAAACCCCATACGGCGTTATAACAGGGGATGGGGCATTACCACGCTTAAAAATAGTTTTAATCACACTGTTCCACTCTGTATGCCAATTTACATAGAGAAAGATTTTAAAACAGCGCTACTTAACGTCGTTGTACGCAATCACAACTTGTTCCCAGTAAGTCCAAAAAATTCTCGCTTGTATTTCATTTCGTTATCAAAGCATTTTCTCTATTTCCTGTTAGAATATTTCATATCCGCGACTTCTCTGATTTTATAGCAGCTGTTTGAGGTCTTATGTCTTGCAGTTGAAATTCAGATGATTTATCAAGAAGTGGTAACAATCTTTGAGATTAAATATTAGGAAAACGACCTTCTACTTAATGTTTATTAGATTTACAAACTGTGCCACTCCTTCTGGCATAGAGAGAACCGAATATGCAGTGAGAAGATATAAGCTCCAGCCAGTTTTTAATTAAAATTCGACATCGTTATGTAATATAATTGCCACCCTGATGCTAATAAGAAAATGAACCTCCTGGCATTCAGCTTCTGAGCTCTTGGCTCTTTCAGCTATTCGCGGAGAGAGCCAGGAATAGCTCCGCCGGAGACTGCGATAACAGCTTCCCGAAGTTCAGAAATTCAGCTAAATCTGCGTGGATTATTGAGTTTCTTAGCCGGAAATTATCGCAGAGACGTTAATAGTTAAACTGCTAAACTGATATAATGGCAAAGCCGGTACATATTCAGAGCCAAATTGAATGAAGTTCTGTTTTCATACGAACTAATAAAGTTAACATTTATGTAAATCACTTCCAGACACATTTCCATCGTTTTTCCCAAAGTTGAGTTTATCAACAGTTTATGCTTTTTTTAATCTGAGATACTCAACCACTAAATGAAACATTCCACAACGCATCAAACTCATATACAAGATTAATAGTTTAAATTCTATCAAATTTGCTTGTAATCTGTAATCCCAGACGAGGTCAATTCGGACTAATTCACTGTCTAAATGGTTTTAAATTAAAGTTTAATTACTGAATTTTCTAGATTGGAAAAGGACCACATTTGACGTATTTCAATCTAAAGCCGTTGAATTTAATAAAACGAAATCTCTGGCAAAGTATTAAACACGAATGGAAAAGTAAAAAAAAATGAGACGAAATTCGGCTCGAAAAGGTATACAAGCGTACTGCAGGGGTTCGGTGGGGTAAAAGTGTGAGAGGGGGAGAGGATATTAATTTTTTATTCTGGTAAATAAAGCAGTAACGGTTTAGCAACCTGCTGTGGTGGTTGAAGTTCCAGATATAAAATACGCAATATCTTAATGTATATCTCTTACGTTTGAGTGGATTTGTATATGGAATCGTAGTCCGTAAAAATCGAAGTTGCTATCTGTATTGTGGTATAGCGGAACGGATCGTATTGCGATTGGAGGTTTCTGTATATTTTTAATTTTATTTTATTAGGGTTAGCCCGGCCAATATGTAATTTTATATAAAAAAAACCGAACATTGAAACTTTAGTATATTTTTATTTTTAAATACTAATAGTTTTCGACCTAGTGTTGACATTTGGATGCAAAAATATAATTTACCTCTTACTTCACTGACATAAGATGTAGGTACACATTTTCTTTCTTCTAAAGTTTTTTCTGGCGTTGTATTCTGGCGACCTGATCGATTGTCGAATATTTCTTTGATCTAGTATTGACATTCAGTCGTTTTACTAGCAGATTTCCAAATAGTTTTGACATAGAGGGCAACAAGGAAATTGACCTATAGGAGGATACTTTATTATTTGGTTGTCCTGGCTTGGGAATCATTGCCATTGAATTTTCGCGTTTTATGTACAATAACAATAAGTCTAATAAAACTAACGTTTTTAAAGAAAAAAAAATCTGATGTGGCCAGGCACATGACTTTATCATACTATACAGGGTGAGTTATTAGTATCCCGGCGGTCGATAGTTAATAAATCGTTTAATAAAGACAAAAACATTTTGTACAAAAGTTATTTGACTCGCCATTTTCTATAACGTAAAATTCTTTTGATTTATACAAGGTGTTACATTAAGGTGTGACGGAAAGTATGTACATTTTTATAAACGGAACGTCCTGTATATTTTTTTATATTATAAACACTACTAAATTTGTTTATCCAACCGTGTATGTTGTTAAGTCACACCGTTAATAGTTCCAGAGATATTCAACTCTTTTTCCAAAATATGCCCGTTCCCGGATCTTTTTAAAAACTATGTAAAAGCGACATTGTTGCCGATTTTGCCTTTAAACTATGTGAGACAATAGTCAAAGCCAGTAGGTAGATGATAGTATCCAAAGATATTAGATACACTATACAGGCTGTTCATTGAACTGTATAATTTGTGTTGGCTGTAATAACCCTTTATTTCGCTCCAATTTATATCTAGTATGTCAAACACCAAATGTTACTATTTTCTGTGATATTTGCAATTTAACGAAAATGTAATGCAATTTATTGTAAATTTTAATATTGCTGTAAATAAGGTATTTGGTAGTTTGATGTAAAGTCTTCAAGTGGCGATAGAAGAGATAATTTAGAAACGATTTAAGCAGCTTGATCCTTATACAAAGTATTACCATTATCAACAGTTTAACAATTTTATATGAAATTTCGTAAGTATACTTTGCCGTCTGTCGTATGGCAACCGAACACACGATTTAAAAATTTATTACTGCTGAACTTTGATATTATTGACAGTAGGTGTTGTCAAAACATCACCATTTGACACTACCTACTGTCATTAGAATTAAAATCCTGGCTACCTAGCTTTAACGCCGAAACGACCGATCTCTATTTAAATCTGCTCCTGCAGCCAAACTATTAATTTTACCAAAAAATGTCCTAGACATAAATGATACAAAATTTCCTCTTCATTAATTTATTATTTAACTGTTTTGACGAAATTACAGAAATGGCGGCTCATTTGCAAAATCCTTGAAAACTGCTTGGAGGATACATCCATTTCCTTTGGGCCCTTTTGAGCCAAAAGCTTTTCAGCTCTAAGTTTGGTCATGAAACTTCTAAATATGAAGTTTTGTCCCGATACCTTTAGTAGTTTCTCCGGAATCGTCGCCACAAAAACGGGTACATACACACACACAGACATCTTTTTGTACCTTCGTCAAATATGTTCAGGGGACCCAAAAGGACATACTTCCGCTAAAATCCCAAAATTTTTTTTCGGCATGATTACAATACTTTATAATACTGCGTATCATAAAGTAACAAATCGTCCCCATAGAAAATATTCTTTGATATTCTTATTAAAAATCGTATGTATATTGTAATATAAAGCACATCACAAAAAGGACAATCCATAAAACGTCTAACCACATTATCAACCCTTGACGGTGAGGCTTTGTATTTAACGTGAAGGGTTTTTCCCTGTAAGGGTTGGCGTTGAGGATCACAGGGATACATATTCATAAAAATTTTTCCGTACGACGTGCGAGCGAATCGCCAGTTTCTAATTATAAATGCTAATTCCGGTTAATCGTCAAGTTGTTGGGGCCGCCCGGGGGCGCAGACTGCCAAAAAACTGGAGGGTAAAATCTGTATCGCATCGTTCTTTTTACTTTGAAGGACCTCGCCGACGCGACGCGACGGTCGTCTCAATTTTGCCTAATTGGAAAGAGTTTTAACGACGTTTCTCGCAGAATTGCACGATTTACAAATTTCGCAATTAGTCTTTCTAATTTCGGATGAATCATTCGCCGCAGCAGGGTTTTCTTGATCGTAGGTTCTGCTTTTTTTGTATTTCAGTTTCGCATTACAAGTTTGATATTGTAATATCGGTTCTTTGTGTATTTAGAAACCAAGTGATTTTCTTTAAAGGTTTTTCGAGGTATCGGAAATATTTCGTTTCGATAAAATGGTTCTAAGATTAAAATCTTTATGATTTGGTGTATCCCTTTTAAGGGCAGGTTCTCATGTAATATAATATTTTTTGGAAATATAATATTTTTCAGTCATCGTGTTTTGATGCTCTGGAATTAATAGACCTAGGTCTTTATGTTCAGAAAATTATTACTTTTAATGAATTAATATATGTAGAAAAATAATGTGACGAAGTATGAATTTTCTCCATTTTCTTGTAGAATTTATTACACCGACACAACCGACGCATTTTTCTCGAAACACGATCTTTTAAACTGGCGGACGAAAACTTTTAAAAACAACTTGCTTGCATCCTAGCAGGTTTTCTCATATGATTCAACGTACCATATAAAAAACGTTTTTTTTTTTAATAAAATTTCAAGTTGATAAAAAGGTGTCCCTCAGGACCCACATATACCACACAAAAAATTGGCCCAATTAAAAAAATATTTATGTCTCCCGCAGGAGGCCTAAAGTTTAACAATTACTTTCAAAATTAGAATCTTTTTTTTAAATGAAAGATTAAGTAATTTTTCTTTGTCAAGTATAAAAAGTTTAACTTTAAGGTGTGAAATTAACTCATACAAAAATATATTACACATTATAGTAATAGTAATGCATTAGCAACATTTAGATCGCCTGCAGTTTATTTCGATAGTACTTTTAGAAAACTTACCATTTTTGTATAATTTAAAAAAATTTGCTTAAATGTTGCTAAATATTTATGTGTCATTAAATATTTTATTATGTGCGTATATGTGGGCTTTGAAAAAGAAATATCACTTAAACTTTCATTAAGAAAATATGAACAAATTGGAATTTTTAAAGAAAATTATAAACTGTACGCTTTCTGCAGGAGACCTAAATATTTTCCAACTGGGCCCATATTTTTGGTGGTATATGTGGGTCTATAGAGATAACTTTTTATCAATCAAATCATGACTTACCAACTAAAAACCCTCAAATAATAAATAAAAACACTTTAATCCACAAAAAGTAGAATGTATAAGAAGAATATGAATAATATGCAGGTATGTCTTATGGTGGCAGAGTTTTGTAAATAATCTTAATTATTTACATTAATAATATTAACATTATTATTGATGAATGGTAAACAGAGTTTGATGGTATTTGTACATATACAAGATGTCCCCCTTGTTTTCCGCAAAAATTTTTTTGGATAGTAAATATCACACTGAGTAAAAAGTTTCATATAGACTTATTAGTTTTTTTCGATAAAACGTTACAGCAGTTTGAAATATTAACAAAACCATATTTTAAACGGCCTCAACAACGGCAATTGAGAAAACGAATAAGTCCATATGACATTTTTTATTCGGAATGACATTTACTATTAATTTATTTTTATTATTTTTAATGTTTTTTCTTAAAATTATTAAGTTTTATTGTTTTAATCGGTGTTGATTGTTTTGATTATATTTTTGTTTTCGCATTGTTTTATTGTAGTTTATGTTTCTTTGTTTTGTTAATATTTCAAACTGCTGTAACTTCTTAAGGAATTGAAAGAAAAATAATACTGCCTAAAAAAGAAATATGCTGTAATACAATTACTGGGTCCCATGTATAAATATCCATGTTTTGTTGGATCAGACCTGAGATTACCGTTTAGGAAGCTCTTAATGGGTCCATTTCAAAACGTAAAAATTACCATTCAGATACGATCAAATGTTTTGGGCACATCTGGCCCAGCATTACTTTTTATCATTGAGCTGTCGATCGTAACATAACTAGTTCAACATGTTGGACTTGTAACTTTGCTAATAATAAAAAATCTGATGTGGCCAGGCACATGACTTTATCATACTATATATAAAATTAATAGTTTAGGTGCATGAGATATTATTTGATCGAGATCGGCTATGTCTGCATTAAAATAAAACAAGTAGACCTAGACAGATAAATCGATTAAAGCTGCGTTCGGATATTGTACTTCGTTGACACCGGGTACACCGTCCAAATGACACGTGTTATTGGGTGTAGAAAGTGTGAAGGTGCGTTCCGATTGGTGGCAATGGTAGGTAATGGCGGTGGTAGCAGACGAAATTATAGTGTTTCTCACATGTCGTGATGAAATTCTATTATAAATACTATAATGGCGTCTACTACCACTGCCATTAGCACTAATGAAAGCGCACCTTAACGGTGTTCAATATCCGAACGCAGCTTGTATTGACAGTAGTATTGTCAAAGCATTTGCGTTTGACACTGTCTACCGTCATTATAATCACATCTGACATCTAATCTGAGATATCCTGGCTACTAGTTTTAATGCAGTACGACCGATCTCGATGAAATAGAATTTGCTCATGCAGCTAAACTATTGATTGTACCTAAAAATGTCATAGTCATAAATTATTCAGAATTTCCTCTAGTTTAATTTATTATTTAACTATTTCGACGAAATTCCAGAAATGCCGGCTTATTTACAAAATCTTTCAAAAATGCTAAGACTAAACCTCCAGTTCCTTTGGACCCTTTTTAACAGAAAGCTTTTCAGCTCTAAGTTTGGCCATGAAACTTCTAAATATGAAGTTTCGTCCCGATACCTTTAGTAGTTTCTCCGGAATCGTCGCCACAAAAAAACGGGTGCACACACACACACACACACACACACACACACACACACACACACACACACACACCCACAGCCACACACACAGACATTTTTTGTACCTTGGTCAAAAATGTTAAGGGGACCCAAAAAGACATATTTCCGCTAAAATCTCAAAAATTTTTTTTGGCACGATTACAATACTTTACATACTACGTATGATAAAGTAAAAAACTACATGGCTCGATTCTGTCAAGTGTGGATGACGAATTCTGCGAATGACGGTGTTTTTTAGTTGATCGCAAGAAGACTACGACATAGCCACCAATAATCTTAAAATCCATCACCTAGACTCGACAGAATTGAGCCGGATATTTTTTGTATTATCGGCAAAGATTCCAAGTTCACTTTAACTTATTTGACTGGAAATACCTAATCATTTCGGTGTAAATTGATTACATAATTATGAAGTATAGTTAGTTGCCTACTCATTTCGAAGCCAACCTTAAGGCTTACCTAGTAACCGCTATGAAATTCAACGCAAATCTTAAATCATAGTCCGCTTCAACATTATCTATAGAAGACATAAGAAGTAAAGATCCAAATCTGGCAAACGCACATCACCCATTTCATTGATAGAAGAAATTGCAGTATATTTGTCTATACCGAGCAACAATTGAATTGCTTAATCGTTTGCCATTTTTTTTGCAGAACATAATAATTCAGAAGAAAGAAAGCTGCCAGAATCGAAATAATTTATCTGATGCCGACCTTCATTTTGGGAGCAATTTCCATCAAAATTATTACAGAACACATCACCAATCCTCGATTTTCAGTTTTTTTTACAAATACGCTTTATTGGATTTGCTTTGAATCTGTAATTTTTTATTGAACCCCTAAAATTTTCTTGCTTATGTTTTAAGAAACAAATGTATGTTGTACAGTATTGTACACTAATGTATAGTAAATTTATAGCAAAAGAAAAAGTATTGATAGCTCTTACAATTCGCTTGAAAAGCTGTTCCAAAGTTGAGCTATTTCTTAGGTCTCTATAAGGGACATGTCTCTCTTTGTGACATGAATGTATTAGTTGGAACCTAAAAAATGTTTGCATCTATATTTGAATCATAAAACAATGTCCTTGAATTAAGTCAAGTATTATTTTAATAGGCACTCAAAAGAAAACGAAAACTATAGAAATCACATGTACCTTTATGACAAAAATGCATTTAATGGAACGATATCTGCCCGAAGTTTAATAATTTTTAGTATAACTTCAATAGATTTTGAAGAGGGATTCACTCCTTTTTGTGTATAATTAACTTCGTCCAGTTTTTCTCACTTAAACCGGTGTGTGTTAATTAGGTCATTACTAAAAAGGGCCCACTAGTTCTAAGGAAGAACTCGCGATTTTTGGGTGCAAGATCCACTTGACTTCCCTCCCATAATTCACCCTCAATTTAAGCACGAATACGAAAACGTAAATGTACCGTAAGATGGATCGTTGGAACGGAAATCGATTACCTGTTCGTACACGCTGACTTACAAGTCTTAGCCGGGCTAATTAACTCGCGAGTGGTTGGCAATTAGTAGTCACACGTAATTGTACGCCGGCACCGGCTAGAGGGCGCTCGCGAACCCCCCACTCCGACCCCGTTCCTCACATAAGGCCGCGTCTAATCAGCTATCGCCGTTGAAAATCTCAATTTCTCCGTTCGAATATCTAAAGTGGCGCCATCTCGTTGCGGTCGCCTCCGGAAAATTGGTTACTTTGTCCAACTGTAACACCCTTCCCCAAAATCTACCAGCTACAAACCTATTTTAACTGTCTTATGTTAGATGGAGGTAAACTTCCGTGGAAAGCTGCAGTTCCGAGGGGATAATAGGAAAAGTTTTTCTTATAGGTTATGTTTGAACAGAAGTTGTGCGAACGTGTTATTTGCGATTTGATCGTGTGTGAAAATTATGTTTGTACGTTCTATTGTAAGGCTAAAATAGTCTGGAATGGCGCCTTTGCATGTAAGCTGTTCTCAAACTAAAAATGTAACTAAAATAAGCATTCAAAGTTACCTGGTATGTTAGGAGTAGAATACGAATATAGTAGAATACGTAGAATACGAATATAAAGTAGAAACCTGTAAAAGTTTGATTTTTAACTAATTTCGACCGGCGAATCCACCAAAATTGATAGTGGTATAAAAACGACTCTAGTTCAACTTTAGATGTGAAATGGGTTGTATTAGGTTTTAGATATGGTTATACCAGCCAAATTAACTTGAAAACGCTTTGTAATTTTTATACGGAGTTTCGGTTTTCTTGCTTTTTTTTCGATTTTCATTAAAACTACATTGGGGAACAATTTTTTTGTTTCCGCGCTAGAAGATTTTTTAGTGACCTCGAACAATAATCAACATCGTCTAATTGTATCACTATTTAATAACGTTACAAATTGAAATTAGCAAACATGTCCGTAATTGTGGTTACTATATTGCGCTAAATTCGTCAGTACTGTACTGACTGTAGTAAACTGTCAACTTCGTAAGGTTGGGATAAAATCATGACAAAATCTAATTGTGAATCATTTTTACTCTATTTTATAATGTTTAATAGCGGTTTCTCCCTAGTACCGCTATACGTTTACACACACATAATTTGAAACCAAATTCTAATTTCTGTGTAATAATTTATTAGAATAAATTGTACTTAGTAAAATTTATGTGATGGGGGTAATAAAAATACGTTGCACACAACCAGAACTAAGACAAAGTCGGAAGCGACGGACAAAAACGAATACGGTATTGACACGAGCAGAATTTGGTCCAAAATGTTACCGAAAGTTATACGTTACATAAACTAAGAAATCCTCAATACTTTAAATGTACTATAGCTTCCTACGTGTATGCTGATATTCAATAAACCATTCATTGCGCATATACAATCCCGCAGCAGTAATTAAAATCGTTCATATCTACGATGTAGGTTTGATCTTCGCATAATACCTTATTAAAGTAAATGTGGTCTTTGAATTATATCTAAAAAGAATTTGATGTTTAGCTGACAAGAATGATGACGATCACTTACCAGAGTCGCAAAACATCACCGAAAACGTCATGCTGGCGTATTTTGATGAACACAGCAAAACTAAGAAAGCCCCAACCCTTTGGCCATACTATAGCAGGCTACACGCATGTTTAAATATGTATAGAATATTGATATTTCGCAGTTTATGCGATTGCAAGCGATTCAAAAGAGGCAATACGTCTTATAAAATGAGTGTAATATACTATTTTTTCTACTTTGCGTCATTAATTTTATAAAAATTTAGAAATTGTGGTTACTATATCGCGCTAAATTAGAATCTAGGGTATTTTGCGGGTACCACGTGGCAGCCCTGTAGTAACTGTCAACTTCGTTAAGGATGAGATCGATGAGATAAAATCATGGCAAAATCTAATTGTGAATAATTCTACTCTACTTTAGCCTACAAGTTTGAATAAATATTCAGCGAGGTCGCAACGATGATCATAATAGAGCTTGGGGCAACACTTTTAACCCTACTGTGATAAATACATGAAACTTAACCTAAATAGTTAACAAATTTAAAATAGTGGTTTCATAAGTATAATAATCAGAATAAAAGTGTTTGGCGGTCACTGATTAGTTACTTCGAAGAACTTACTAAAGAATTGTTATAACGCTTAACGTTCAATAGCGGTGTATACCTAATTCCGCTACGTAGCCGTTGCGGCTTATATATTTACAAGCACTTATAATTGAAACCCAATTCTAATTTCGGCAAAGTAGTTTATTAGAATAAATTATACTTAGTAAAAGTACATGTGATGGAGGTAATACAAATACGTTGCACACAACCAGAACTAAGACGAAATCGAAAGCGACGGACAAAAACGAATACGAATTGAACCGAGCATCCAAGCGTCCAAAATATTACCGAAGACTTATACGTAAACTAAACAAACTAAGAAATCCGTAAACATAAACTAAGAAATCCTCTACACTTTACATGTACTATAGCTTCGTACGTGTATGCTGATAAACCATGTATTGCGTATATACAATCTCGCAGCAGTAATTAAAATCGTTCATATCTACGATGTAGGTTTGATCTTCGCATAATACCTTATTAAAGTAAATGTGGTCCTTGAATTATATCTGAAAAGGGGATTTGATGTTTAGTTGAAAAGAATGATAACGATCACTTACCAGAGTCGTAAAACATCATCGAAAACGTCATGCTGGCGTATTTTGATGAACATAGCAAAACTAAGAAAGCCCCAATCCTTTTGGCCATACTATAGCAAGCTACACCCATGTTTAAATATGTATAGAATATAGATATTTTGCAGTTTATGCGATTGCAAGCGATTAAGAAGATGCAGTGTGTGGTTATGTTGGGTTATGTATTGTACGTTTGACATATGGCATTTGATATCAATGTGTACCAATCTTAGACAAAAATGTTACTGTTTTCGGTATTACAATGTGTTAATTGTAACACCGAAAACAGTGTTACAATGTGTGCATTGTGAATGCAAAGTAGAAAAAAGCCATTTAGACCACTATTCAGACAGGTTTTTGATGCCGGCGATGATGCCAAACGTTTGGATTTCTGTCTTGAGCGTGGTGACGAAATATCAAATACCTGAAATTTTCATAAATTTATTGTATCTTCGTATGAAATCACCTTTTCAACTGTTCGTATGAAATCACCTGTTCAACCATTCAAAATGTATTAATGTACTAATAGTTTACTGTTTTTTCGGCAAAATTAAACTTTAGAAATCAAATGTCATTCTGAGTAGAATGTTTTATATGTTTTTTTCTATTCCTTAAGAAGTTACAACCGTTTGAAATGTTAAAAACAAAGTAAAAAAAAAGATAAAATACATATCACACAATGCGAAAATGAATAAATAACACAATCAATACCCATTTCAACAATAAAAAGTAAATAAATTTAAGTAATAATATTAAAAATTTGTTCCCCTATATTGTGATAGTTCCTCCAAGCATCTGACATAATAGTTGTTCGCGGTAATATAAATATAAATATAATAAAACTTTCAATACCTTCCTAATTTGTCAAATATTTAGCTATTTTTGCTGGATTCTTTATGTTAGCAGTTATGTACCACCTACTCAAGTAGTTTTGATAAGTTAATTTTTGATACAGCTTTATAAAACTATTATAAAACTTAATAAATCCGCACATAACATGTGGATGATATGTAGATGAGGGCAAACATATATGTTATGAAAACAATATATTTCAAATGTTCGCATATTTTTCGACCTTTTTATGTGACATGTGTAGCAGAGCTATACTCATTTTTATTTTAATTGTATTATGTTTAGAATTAATAATATACAAATATTATTATTTCAATCACATACCGTAGATGAGCCAACATTAAATGTCGGCTTTCATAATTTTGCGGAGCACTTGCAACAAGCTCGCGGAGCACCAGAGTTCCGCGGAGCACCGGTTAAGAACCACTGCTCTAGAGTCTAGACGAAGCCAACATTTCAAAAAAGTAAACGTGTGGTGTGCTATAACCAGTGGCCGGACTAAAATGTATGTCTTGCAGTGCTAGAAGTCGCCCAGCTATGAGTGTGCGTAGCGGGCACGCATGAGTCAATGACGACTTATGCGGTCGATTGGACTGATATCCATAGGCGCGAAGCGCCTGGCGGTCGGTAGTAAACCGAGTGAATTTAATATTAAATGTTTGTCGTAACTATATGCAACACGTGCCCACTGAAATATTTTACTCATTTCTTGGATATGCATTGAACAATTGTATTACTGCATATTTTTCTAAATTATCTTCAGTAAAATTATTTCGCTTAGATGTTAAAATGTCTTTAAACCTTGAAAATGATCTTTCTACATCGCAGCTAGTCACAGGCGCAAAAGAATAAACCAACACCAAATTGGAATATTTTTGAGAAATTCCTTCATCCGTAAATGAATTCGTAGAGATTTGTTTTAAAATATTAAAATCCGGATTTCTATGTACTACCGCATCAATTTTTTTTGTAATTTTTTACTGATTGGTGCTTCAATGCTTCGTAACCTTTCGTACAGAGATTCAATCCTTTGAAAACTGCTTGCAAGTTCAACATTTTGTTGTTCTAGAAACTTTATGGTTTGCAATACTTGCGCAAAATTTTTATCAATAAATTTTAATTGTTCATGCAAATCTTGTAATGATAGTACTTTTTAGTCTTTAATACTAACTGCTTCATCAGGCAAATTTAAGACGAAGGGTTTGATGATATCAAAGTTTCTTGCACAAAAAATTGCCGCTTCTAACCATGTACCTCATCTCGTAATAACTGGTTGTGGTGGCAAAGGTGGCTTTCAATAATTTTTTTTGCAGATGCTTATTAGCGTATTCACGTCTGGAAATTCTTCCCGAATAAATTCACAAATTCTATGAATAGCGTGTGCAAAACATGTCAAATGAAGAATATTTGAAAAATATTGTTTAAGTAATTTTCCACCTTTTAACATAATCGCAGCAGCGTCAGAAACAAACAGTAATACTTTTGGTAGCGTCTGTGATTCCTACTTTTTTTATGGCGTCATTTACTATTGTACATATCTCTTCAGCTTTGACGGTACAGCGAAACTGAGTAGATATTAAATAGGGTTTATATAAGTCTTGCGGGTCCAACAATCCGACAACGACGTTGACCACACATCTACCCTTCATATCCGTAGTTTCATCTGCAGAAACCCAAATATATTTATCGGATAGTTTTGACTTTATTTTAGAAATTGTTTTGTCATATTGCCCTTGTACGTAATGTTTTCTAATTGTGGATTCATCGGGTAAGTCTCGTCCAGTATACTTCTTGATAAATTTTTTAAAAACGGGATTATTAATTTTTGTGAAAGGTATATTAGCAGAAATAAATGTTTCACATAAATCATTAAACAAGTTTTTAGTTGACGTTCCTGATTCATTTTCCATGTGTTTTTTTGTTTTTACATGAGCCCGAAGACATTGTTTACTACGAATAATTAAATTTCGTGAGCAGAAATTGCAAACCACTTCCCCTTTCTTAACGAACGTGAAAGTATTGCCAAACTCAGCTAGCAAACGATTCATTGCAGGATGTTCAAACTAAGTACAACTATAAAATAAAAAAATAATTCAACTCTAAGTATAAAACAGAAGAACAAATTCGAAATGGAAAATAAAAACAGATATTCACAAAAAATTTCAAGAAACAACACAATTGAAAGAAACTGCTCAAATTATCTATCGACGAAGCGGAAATTTAAACAAGACAAGCTACTGTACTCGATCAACGCCAAAGCAGGTGTAGTGGTATGTACACCATGAGCCGAAGCCAGACCGGCTAGCCGCCCCGCCAGCACGTGTCCCATGCACGACACTGGAAAATATACATTTTTGTCCGGCCACTGGCTATAACATATCACGGGGTAATTGGGCCATATTTCTTCGACGGAAATGTTAATCAACAGAAATGATATGTTACAGTTATTGCTTACCGTGAAGCATTACAGGACAATGCAGAATTACTAAACTAAGAATAATGAAAATACAATCTCTACCACTGGCGGAAATTCAAAATTCTTGTAATGAATTTAGAACTATACAAAAGATTTTGTTCATTATAAATTATGCAGGATTAAATATAGCTTACACGCACGTTTGCTTTACCGCCGTTACATCACAACTTAAACCCGTCGTTACAATCATTACGAAATGACATCCAAACACCGAGTACGTTCATAATCCAAAACAACTCTTAATAAATAAACACCCCATACGCATTATTCAAATGAGAACTAGCAAACGCAAGCGATACAGGAAGCTCCAACGCCAAATATTAATATGGCGTCACATCAGATATATCAGAAGTTGGATACGGTGATTCAAACCCCCCCCCTCCCCCCGACCCCTCCTTTCGGTTGAATTACAGTAAGGAATCCATCAAGTGGTACTTTGGTCTCCCTTCCATCTCAGTTGCGTGAGTTCTAGAAAGGGGGGGACGCTGTAGCGACATCTAACGAGTAGGCGAAGAATCACGTCCACAAAAACCGCCGCAAACCACTCAAGAATATTGGTTAAACATTTGAACACGGCAGCGCCGTTGGGGTCCGTATAAATATTATCAGAGAGCAAATATATGCCCTGTCGAACTTAAACTGGCGGTTTTCGCGTTTCGTCTACCATGCTGAGGGATGAATTTTAAATATTGTCTCGAAACTTATCTCGGTGGTGCGGAGAATGGTATGGTCGGTTATTGGTATTGATTGTGAGTAATGGTCGGTTTTTTTGTAGGCTATCTTCTATGCATCAAAAGGCATTTTCTGCATTTTCTGCATATTTTTTATTCTTGCCAGTGGCGTTCGTGCGAGGTTTGTACTGAATCATTTCAAAGAGAAAAGTGATACGCCACTGCTTTTTCTTAAAGCAAAAATTATTTTTTAAATCCTACCAAACATTCCTTTCCTACCAAATCTGGTCTCTTGATTTTTTTTTGTTTAACGTAAACCTCTTACGAGAAAAAGCAATTTAAATAAAATACAACTTTAAACGAAAATGTATTTAAGAGAATTATTTAAACAGTAATATTATAAAATTAAAGTAATCTAAACACATTCTGGAATGACAACAAAAAAAAAAATTTCTTAAAACTTTAGCACCCGGTAGTTCAAAAGTGAAGGCCTTTAGGACATATGTTCATATGAATTTTTTTCCTCAAAATAGACCCAAGAATAACCTCCTTAAATATTAGCATGTTATTAACCTGTATAACTTTATTTTGAACAAATAAAATTGAGAAAGTATCGCTTCTATAGATTTGCGTTTCAACAGCCGCATTACATAAAATATGACGATTGTTTTCGTCATCAAACCTTTGTTTATGTTTTTAATACATAAAAGCTTAAAAAAAAAGAACACCAAACTATATAAAACCCATTTTGCTTCTGAAGAATATATACCGAAACGGCCAACTTTGACTATATTTTTATTGAATTTTTTAACTTCAAATATGATCAGGAGTAATTACTTTTTATTCAATAGTTTTAGAGTTATGAGCCTTTAAACACAGGGCAATACTATCGAAACTAGGGATTGCCGTTAGGGCGACTGTTACGTTCTGGATCACATATGTCAGTAGTAATTTAGATTTGTATTTTATATTTTAAGGTCCACACAAAAGGGTTCCTAATAACTTATTTTGTCAGCATGATTGTTATTGATTGTTTGACAGTTTATAAATTAAGATTTACTATGAGATCCTTTTGAGGTTTCTAAGAAAATGGATTCCCCTGGTAAAAATTTCCAAAAAATACCAAATCGCGTTTTTCTCATTTTTTCGAAAATCTTACGCCATAGACAATTTTTGTGTCCGGAATCGTCTTTAAGAGCAAGCAATTCTACTCAAAACGCAATTTCTTCTTCAATTCACAAAATCCATGTTCCATAGAGTTATCAATATTGAAGTTGATGTTTACTATTGATTAAATTATTCGACGTCCATTTATTAAAAAAATTAATGTTATATATTATATACCAATTTATAACATATTAAATTATTAAACTCATTAAACTTATTAACTTATTAAACTCCGAACATAACTGAATCGGTCGGTTCAGTACGAGTCCAAAAAGTGAGTTCTGAGAAAACTAAAAAAATAATTTTGTCGGTGCAATATCTTGAAAAGTATAGCATTTAGCTATTTTGTGCTAACAGACAAAATTAAAGTAGTTCACAGAGAATTAAATGTATTACATATTTTATTTATATTTGCATTAAAAGCAGAGCTATGATTAAAACAATCATCACGGACATGTACTGTTTTTGAACACGACGTAAATTTTTAACAATATTTGTTTATTTAAAGCATTTAAATAATATTTTTATTATAATGTATAGTGTTTTTGGCGTTCTGATTCCAAACCCGTTGTCATAGTTTTTAAATTCAAAATGGCGGATTCAATATGGCAACTAGAAAATTTAGAAAGATGTCGGGTGCTTATGTAACTTATTTGCTGTCATATTTTAAGATCCTAGACTCCAAATCCAATGTCCAATTTTAAAAATACAAAATGACGGAATCAATCTGGCGACCGAAAATGTAAAAAATCTTGGATTTTGATGAAACTTATTTCGCGTAATATTTGAAGATTGATAATTAAAAAATGTCATGTCGGATTTTCAAAATAAATTCAATATGGCGGATTATACATGGTTAGTCAAAATTACCGGAACACTTCACCCGTAAAGAATTCCAAAGAAAAATTCAAACTAAAGTTTGTGGTTTTAAACAAGCTATCGTCTAAAAATATTTTCAATATACAGGATATTAATTTTATTCTGGAAATTTGGTAAACTTTACTTTTTCTAATAGAACACATCTGTATGTTTTACATATTTTAGTTCTAAGATTACTCTAAGAGTGTTTGTAAGATTTTTTTTTATAAAATGCATCATCTTTGAGTTATGATCATTAAAGGATACAACATAAAAAAATCAAGAATAAACAAAACTATGAAATAGTATTAAATTAAATATTCAAGCTGCCAAATTAAAAGAAATGTGTATGTATGTGGGAAACTATTCTTAATTTGAAGTCTAGGAGTTCTGATTAATTGCTTATAACTAAAAAATGATAGTAGTGAATAAAGAAAAATGATTTCTACAAAAGAATGAATCCTGGAATTAAAAATGTATAAATATACAGGGTGTGCTATCAGTTAATCAGTTACCAAATTTCCACAATAAACAATTGTTTGTTTAAACCCAGAAAAATTTCTTCATTTTTTTTCAGTTGGGAATTATTTAGTTGTTTCGGTAATTTCGTCTATTTTTGATTAATTGCTCAAAACTAAAAAATAACGCATTTTATAAAAAAAAAATCTGATGTGGCCAGGCACATGACTTTATCATACCATATATAAAAACAATAATTTAGCTGCATGAGATTCTATTTGATCGAGATCGCCTACGTCTGCATTAAAATAAAACTAGTAGAACTAGACAGATATTATGTCGATTAAGCTGCGTTCGGATATTGTACACCGTTGACACCGGGTACACCGTTCAAATGACACGTGTTATTGGGTGTAAAAAGTGATGGTGTACAATATCCGAACGCAGCTTATATTAACAGTAGGTGTTGTCAAAATCATGTCAAAACATTAGCCTGACATTACCTACTGTCATTAGAATCATAATTTCTGACATCCTGGCTACTAGTTTAAATGCAGTACGACCGATCTCGATGAAATAGAATTTGCTCATGCAACTATACTATTGATTGTAGCATAAAATGTCATAGTCATAAATTATTCAGAATTTCCTCATCTTTAATTTATTATTTAACTATTTCGACGAAATTCCAGAAATGTCGGCTTATTTGCAAAACCTTTAAAAATGCTAAGACTAAACCTCCAGTTTCTTTGGACCCTTTTCAACAGAAAGCTTTTCAGCTCTAAGTTTGGTTATGAAACTTCTAAATATGAAGTTTCGCCCCGATACCTTCAGTAGTTTCTCCGGAATCGTCGTCACAGAAAACGGGTACACACACATACACAGACATTTTTTTGTACCTTGGTCAAAAATGTTCAGGGGACCCAAAAAGACATATTTCCGCTAAAATCTCAAAAAATTTTTTTGGCGCGATTACAATACTTTACGTACTGCGTATGATAAAGTAAAAATCATACAAAAGATTCTTAAGCCTCATTTACATTGGTAAGTAAACAGGGTGAATTAATCTTGAATTAAAAAATGTAAAATTATACAGGATGTTCTATTTGAAAAGGGAAAGGTTACCAGATATCCAGAATAACATGAACATCATGTATAGTAAAAATATATTTAAACTATAGATTGTTTAAAGCAACTTTTCTGTCGATCGTTTATTTATGAGTCAGTTTAGTGAATAGGAAATCGTTTATTAAACAACTCTATAAATGCACGATTTCCATTAATGCATGATTTGTTATAGCCAATCACACGACGTAAAGATGTCGTTTGATTGGCCAATCGAATATATATGTGAAATAAAACCTTCCAATCAAAACATACCGCCCTCTAGAACTGTCAGTGTCAAATTACATAAATTGTCATATATGTAACCTAAAAAGACATTGGCGAAGAAAAATCTATGTAGACGACGCTAGAAGAATACGTTCGACGAAAAAATTTTGTAACCAACTGGAATATTAAACGGCTATTAATGATCTCGGCAATTAACGCTCTCGCTACGCTCGAGCGTTAAACAGTCTCGATCATTAATCGCTCTTTTTAATATACTTACTTGTTGGTTAAATAACTATTTCATAACTCAAATTTCGTAGTTCAAATTTTTATTTTTTTCATGTTAATTAATTAATCCGTCTAAAATTACCGGTATTATTCATTAAATATTCATATTCATTCACAAAATAAAAACCAGAAATTCAGCAACCTCAACAATGTCACGCATTGGAACAACGACTGTTCCATATTTTCAGAGGTATTCTATTAGATATCGCAGTTATCCGGGGTAAGTTCTGGGGTCGAAATCAACAGTGCCCCCTGGGATAGGTCGTTATGATCTGCCGGCTCTTGTTTCCCCAATATTTCGCCGAAGCCAGGTGGTATAGCCGATCGCGTTGACCTCAAATATGACCTGAATCTGCTAGCAGATACTGTGCGGTAGACCAGCCGATGTTACCGTATCATATCACCACTAAACCATATCAATCCCAAAGCCCTCCCTATATTATCCTGCGTGTGGATTTTGGAATTATAATACTATTGGGACTACTGTAAATACATATTGGTCTATCGATTTTGAGACAAGAGAAATGGCGGTTTTTATGTATAAAGGAATATGTTTTTGTGGTAAAACGTAATGATTTGGCTATAGTTTTATTGAAAACTAAAAATAATGTTAAAAATGTCACAAAAAAAGTCATATTTGAATTTAAAAAATATGATGTATGTACGTTGTCTTGAAGTTTGAAGTTAATTTACATGTTCAGACATGGTTACTTTTAACTTTTTAGCATTTAAAATTTTAAAGATCGTCACAACCACGCCGCACACTGGTTCATTTTCCACTTTCAGCTGATCGAAATGATTTTTTTCTGTAAATGAACCTCAAATAGTTGTTAGATACGTGTAAAAATAGTGAAGAAAATCTCAGCCATATAGGGGATGTTTTAAGGGGGTTGAAACATGTTTCGCGTGAACATTCTGAAATCTTGTGAGTATGGTAATTTTATATCTGCAAATACATACATGAAAAATAGTAACAAAATCTGGGTTTGGGGGGGGGGGGGGTGACCCGGCAAATCAGCACCTATCACTCGGATTCTTTACTCATTTTCTTTTCGGTGAGTACTGAGTATCTACTCAATACTCAAATTTTAAAATTTTGAGTACTGAGTAGATACTCAATACTCACCGAACAAAAAAATGAGTATTGAGTATCTACTCAGTACTCAAAATTTTAAAATTTTAGTATCGAGTAGATAGTACTCACCGAAAAAAGAATGAGTATTGAGTATCTACTCTGTACTCAAAAGTAAACAAAAATGAGTATTGAGTAATCTACTCAATACTCTACTCATGAGTAGAATTTGCCCCACACTGGTAACATGAATTAATATTATACTATCAATAATTATTGTCATTGTATTTTATTACTTGTTTATAACTTTTCCGTGTATTTCAATTGAATCGGTCGGTTCGAAAACGCTACAAGTCCAAAAAGTGAGTTCTGGGAAATTAACAAAATTATTTTGTCAGTGCAATATCTTGAAAAGGATAGCAGTTAGCTGTTTTGTGCCAACAGACAAAATATAAAGTAGTTCACAGAGAATTAAATGTATTACATATTTTATTTATATTTGCATTAAAAGCAAAGCTATGACTAAAACAATCATCATGGACATGTACTGTTTTTGAACTCGACGGAAAAACAGCGTAGGTACATTTTTAACAATATTTGTTTATTTAAAGCATTTAAATAATATTTTTATTGTGATGTAGGTATGTATAGTGTTTTTGGAGTCAACAATAAATTCCTTATTCATTTCATATTATTATATTTTACGAAACGCCTTAGTAATGCAGCAAAAACAAACATGTGCATACTTCGTACAAGGAAATTGAAATATAAAAAGACATCTCGTACTATGCCTCGAAAACAATTTCTTTCGACAACCAAAATGTATTTTTCTGTGGAGCATGAGTATGTTTTCGTCAAATATTCATATACATCGTACAACATTTTTTCAATGTTGTTTCCAAAGTTTATTACATAAAAGCATACGAAAACATAAATGCTAATCAATAGACGACATTCCAAATTTTACTCGACCAAGAACTGACATGTCGAAGTAACAGCTTTATAGAAGAAAAATATCGGAAATATAATATTTGTTTCGCCAGAAGTAATAAGCTCTTTTTTTAATATTTTCCCAGATATATTTACAGAACATATTTACTTGCGGTTATATCAAACAAATAATACAATATTTGCATGAAAGAATATTACTTTTTATACCAAAGGATATTTTCTTCTCTGTACAATGGGCGGATATTCTCGGAATAGATTTGCTTTTTTTATTTCCCTGTAGGTTTATGTTTGAACTTACGATGTTTATTATATTTCTATATCAAAGAGTTTGCGTATCAAATATTCAACGTTGACTGATTCTCCTCTTTTCAATTCACATTTTGCGTACATATTCGCTAGCACTGAAAGAGTCGTATTACAGTTTTATAAATTCTCTGCTTCGCCAATTTTGAAAGTTTGCTTGTTAAGGATGATATTCACACTGAACACGCTTCCATTTCTCGTCTCAATTCGTTCATTTATTTCAATTGCGCTTCCGGCTTTTCGAGTAATGGCTAGTCAAAGTTTTAAGAATGTTTCTGTGCAGTATATATTCCAAGTAAAATGTACATATTATATTGTAATAAAACATCGTTACCGTACTACAAATAGAGGTATTTTTTATTTTTGTTAAACAAATAGGAATCATGTTTTCTTGAATTCTCTATTCAGTGGTAATTCTTTTCTGAAGACTGCTTCTTAAAACTAGAGCGTCGTACTAGACAGTAATGCTTATTTCCTAAACATAAATTTTAACCCAATTCAAGATACTGCATGGAGTCTACTACTCGCTCAGCGTTGTAGCAGCTTGTAATTCAATTTAATATTGTGGACGATTAAAATCTTTCCCGGGCAAAATATATTCATGGAACACGCGCAAGCATGTAAATTGTGGAGTGCTCTATATATACCCACGTATATGCATATATGTGTATATAAATCTGTACATTCATGGGGGTGTTCCGTAGGCACTAACATACTTCGTGACATAGTTCCAGTTTAGATTTGTTTACCTATACTGCTTGAGACTGGAAAACAACAAAAACATTTCCTGTATGCTAATTATTATGTTCATCGTTGCAAAAATGTTTTCTAAAATAATTTTAAATTGACAAAGTGAAGGAAAATACAAAAAGAAATACGTAAGAAGAAATAGGGAACGGTTTCGTTATTTAAAACATCATCAGCCTAAATTTAGTGTGAACTCTAGACATAGCGGGAAATTGGTTCAATGTAGGCAACTTGAAATTCAATATATTTAAAATTACTGTAAAGTAAATATGAATAAAGGATTTTGTTCGAATACTAATTGATCAATTAATAAAGTAATATTGTGGTTTGTTTTAACCTTTCTTATCTCAAGTTGTTCTTATAAATCTAACTTGTAATTTTTATTACATTTGTGAAGAAGTCTAGCTTCATTGTATTTTATACAGGACCTGTTGAAATTTTATGTTGATAAATGTCAGAAGAAGATCAATATTTAGGTTTCGTTATCCGTTTTACCAACTTCCTTCCGGTTTGACCTACATAACCAGCATCACAATTAGAGCCTTTGACTAACTACACTCCAGACTGATCCATTACTGATTTAAGGTTTTTCAAATTTGAAAGTAATTTGTAGATGGTGTTACTGCTTTTGAAAGCGGGATATATGTTAAAATTGGGTAAAACTTTTTTATTCATTAGCTTCACTTATAAAATATACCTTTGTCGACATGGACACTCTCCAGAAGAAACATTATACTATTTTTTTTTTATATAATCGTTATTCTGAGTAAAAAGTTTCATGTTGTCTTATTGTTTTTTATTCCTTATAAAGGCCGTTTAAAATACGATTTGCAAACTTTTCAAACAACTGTAAACTTTTAGGGAATTGGAAAAGTAAATAAGTCCATATGAGACGTTTTATTCAGATTTACATGCTTTGTAAAAATTGTACGGGTTGTGCGCTTATATTGTCAGTTTAGGTTAATAGGAAGACCTTTTCATGAAGCTTTAGAATTTCACGAAAAAATTAAAAACAAATTCAGATACTAAAATTTACCAATTGATAGTAAATTAGGTTGAGCTTAATCACGCACTTTTCTAATTCCCAAATCGATGGGACCTTTGGTGTTCCATATTTGTTGTGCTTTTATTTTATAAAGGCCTTTCAAAAAGTTAGTTTTTTTGTAGAAATGTTAATAAGCTATAACTAAAATATGAACTGTTTTTGCGTATTAATTTTTACAAAATCTTAACAGAGAAACACGTAATGAAAGGTAAAGAATGACCACGTTAAAGTAAAAGTTTATGTAAAAAAAATTCGCAATTTATTACTTTGCTACCATCCGGTATGTTGAATCAATATTGTGACTATGGAAGAGGCGTTTTTAGAACATCCAAAACTGTCTTTCATTATAATAATACTGTATTATAACAATAGTATTGTATTATTACATGCTTTTAATTACTTAACCACACAAATGTAAGCATTAAGGGGATGTTTCTGAGGCGTTTGAAACAAACATTGGTTTTAAAACTCTGAAACCTTGCGAATATGATGATATTTTACTTGCAAATACACGATATAAGGCAAATAAATCTATAAACTAACAGCACACAAAATATTTTTTTATTTTTTTAAAAAGTAATAAACTCAAATTAATTAAAATAGTTGCATTTGATCAAGTCCTGTGCTTTTAACAGTCTACTATCTTTCTAAGTATGAATAAAGTTTGTACATAACGGTTAGAATACAAAGGAGAAAGGTATTTGTCGGGCAATTCCGTCATACGAAGATCGAAGATCGAAGAAGCACCCGTAGACACGTGTTTCGGACTATTGGTCCTCATCAGTACGGTATTGCCAAGGAGCAAGATGGACACTCACTGGAAAAACACTCAAATGGAGACCTACTTGGGGTGACCAATGTCGCCAATTTGGTGCTTCAGTTCCAACATCTGCAGGATTCGAAGACAAGAAGTGACGTCGCGCCGGAGGTGACTGGTACACCCCAGGTACACCATAGCAAATACCTTTCTCCTTTATATCTCACCGTCGATTAACCAGCTTTCCTTTAATTTCCTTGGGCTATAGTGTACCTGGGGTGTACCAGTCACCTCCGGCGCGACGTCACTTCTTGTCTTCGAATCCTGAAGATGTTGGGACTGAAGCACCAAATTGGCAACATTGGTCACCCCCTGTAGGTCTCCATTTGAGTGTTCTTCCATTGAGTGTCCATCTTCTATCTTGCTCCTTGGCTATACCGTACTGATAAGGACGGTATAGCGATCTTCGATCTGCGTATGACGGAATTGCCCGACAAATACCTTTCTCCTTTATATCTCACCGTCGATTAACCAGCTTTCCTATAGTTTAGAATACAGTACTGTAGTTAAAAAGCACGCTGATAAATACAAAAAATACTACTTTGGCATCAACATTTTGACTAATAATCAACTGTATTTGTAAACCTCTTTTAGAAATTCTTATCATGCTTGAAAAGACATTAAATTTCAGATTTCAAAATTCTATACCTCTATCATCCATATTATTATCCAGCATTATTGTCTCACTCTGTATAAGTTGCAAGTAGTTGCAACAACCTTCGCTCGCAAAATTTGATTTACAGTACATACTATTACACAAACATCAACGTATTGGCTACTTAAAACTTTTACACTATTTAAAACGCTATTTATAGCTAGACAAACACACGAAAAAGCAAAAAAAAATGCAACCACAACGAAAAATCATGATCTACAAAGTTTTATGTCTCGCTGGACAACCGAGCATCTACCTCAATATGTCGATCGATGCATGCAATCGATGGTTCTTACCGCTAGCGCTCGATACAGACAAACGTGTTGCTACGCCAGCTGACGCCAGCCCGCTGTGGCATTCCTTCAGATTCTTCGCACATCTTCCGTCAAAAATCCTCAAAATCCCGTTCAAACCTACCAAAAATAATCACCAACCCTTCCCACTACCCATTACACCCATCACCCCAACCAAAAAAACCAAAATCCCATCCAAAAACTCAACCAGAAAATCAGTTTATTCACCCGACAAGCGACAGTTCCAAATTCCAACAACAGATGGCGTTACCATCGGCCGCTAGCATCGAACAGTGTCAAAATTTTTCTACGGCCGGCGTGCGTGTTTTTCGACTTGTGACTTCTCTGTTGATTTATTCGCGTATAATCGTTGGAGATGCCGTAAAACGTGTTGCGAGGTGTTTGTTGACTACCGGGCGACGTTTTTCGCGCGTTATATCTGGGAAATCGGTGAGGAATTCTTTGCAATTTATGATTGAGTATTTGTCAAGGTCGATTTCGGTTTCTGGCTGGTTCGTATTTTGACCGCTTGCGCCGGCGTTGTGTGAGGGAGATAGCGTTCGATGTAGGTATAGGTGGGGAGCGTTCTAGTATTTTATAGGTTATTGGTGTATTTATGATTGATTTCATTGTTAGAAATAGTTATCAACAATGGGATGTGGTATGAAATGTCGTGCTATTACGGTTTTTATATGGAAATCTTCATGTTTCATTCATTTTTAATATCGACAATGTCGAATATCACGAAATATTGAGTTTGATTTTTTATTTTAGGTCGGAATTTGGAAAATCCTGGAGCGTTTTAGTATGAACAATCAACTGGAAAATAGGGTAAGTCTCTATATTGATTATCTTTATCTTTTAAAGCGTTTAGATATTGTACTTTTAAGCTTTTTTGCTTTATCATCCATAGTATGTAAAGTATTGTAATCGTGCCAAAAAATTCTTTTTGGGTTCCCTAAACATTTTTGACCAAGGTACAAAAAATTTCTGTGTGTGTGTGTGTATGTGTGTATGTCTGTGTGTGTATCCATTTTCTGTGGCGGCGATTCCGGAGAAACTACTAAATGTATCGGGACGAAACTTTATATTTAGAAATTTCATAACCAAACTTAGAGCTGAAAAGCTTTCTTTTGAAAGAGGTCCAAAGGAACTGGAGGTTTAGGCATTTTCTAATATTTTGCAAATAAGACGCCATTTCTGGAATTTCGTCGGAAATTCTGAATAATTTATGACTATGAAATTTTTTGGTACAATCAATAGTTTAACTGCATGAGCAAATTCTATTTCATCGAGACCGGTCGTACTGCATTAAAACTAGTAGCCAGGATATGTCAGACATTTTGATTCTAATGACAGTAGGTAGTGTGTGTCAAACGCTAATGTTTTGACAATACCTACTGTCAATATAAGCTGCGTTCGGATATTGGTCACCGTTACACTTTTTACACCCAATAAAACGTAAGTGTCATTTGGACGGTGAACCCGGTGTCAACGGAGTACAATATCCGAACGCAGCTTTAATTGACATATCTGTCTAGTTCTACTAGTTTTATTTTAATGCAGACATAGCCGATCTCGTTCAAATAGAATCTCATGCAGCTAAACTATTAATTTTATATATAGTATGATAAAGTCATGTGCCTGGCCACATCAGATTTTTTCATTTCCTAAGAAATATACAGTATGTTATTTACAAAAATCCTTGGACGGCTATATTTAATTATTAAAACATATTTCTAATAAATTCAATTTCCCTCCTACAATTATTTTTGACTTATGACGTCAACGATACTTTTTAAACGACAACCGCATATTATTCTTCTTGTTGATTAAGATGATTATCTTCCATCAGAAAATTTTCGAGAAAAAAGTTGAAGATCAGGAAAAAAATGATAATTTTTGTTTGTGAATGAAAAGAAAATAAGCGTTTTTGGTTGATTTCTTTGCACTGAATACGAATCCGGACTTGAAAGTTTCATATCACATCACGTGTTCGTTGTTTCTTGTGTAGAAAAGTCGCTGTAAGTAAATAAAAAATATTTGTGAACACTCTTTCAGGATTTCAAGTAGCAGTACGTAGTTTAAGGTTTACTATGAGACCTTTTTGAGGTTTGGTGAAAAAGTGTGACAAAGTGAAAAAGCTGAACCCAATGTCCTAGATTGGGGTCAAACTTCTCATAGTTTAATCTCGAGTTTTCAATATTTTGCAATTTTTAATTGTGTTTTTCTCAAATAATATACTATGCATAGCTATAAAATGTTTCTGCTACGATTAAAAGAATTAAAAGTTGTACCAAAATCACTAAGAAAAATATGGAGTGTCCTTAAAAAAATCGATTATGTCATACCTCCGAAACAAATTGAATTTTACACAAAAATGTGTATTTTGTTGTATCTTTTAATCGAGAAATTGGCGTATCGAATTATGTAACACTAAAACCAATTTATCGAAAACTGGAGTTAGACTATTTTCATCCTTGCCTGACAATTTCTTTTTAAGTATTGGTATGAGAAGTTTGTATCATAGTACAATAAATTAAAGCGCTGTTGTCATGATAAATTATTTATTTATTCTGAAGAAGACGATAGGAAAACCATTTATATTATTAGTTCTCTTTTTAAATCGATTTTACGCTATATAATTGTTCGATGAGCTGGCTAGAAGTGCTCTTGACTTCTAGTATCCGCCTATACATAAATAACATCACAAAAAGATGAACTTCTTTAGTCTGAAATTCAACGACGTCCGTAAATTAATGACCCATAATAGATATATCGAAAACGTTATATTTCTTGTTCCAATTAGGCTACTTTTCCGAAAGGAAACGCAAAAGATAGAAACAATTGATTCCCTCTTAAATCTTCTCGATTAATTTGTAGGAGAGCCGGCAGACGATAAAAGAAATCTAGTGCTCTGTGCTTCCATGCTTGCGGGGACATGCCTCTTCCACCACTCGCTATATTTGTTTGGTATTTCAAGCACGTACTACAGACTAAATTTCTTTCTTAATTGAATTCATTCATACTGGGGCCAGCTTCTGTTTCTCTTTCCTTATCGAGTTTCCGATCGATCGTGGGTCCTCGGGTCCTGATCCTTTCCCGTCCTTCCTTAGGATATAATTCCATTACTTCCGCTTATTGGATCCGCACAGCTATATAACTGTTTTACCGAAAACAAGCTTTTTTTAGTTAGGTTTTAACGATTTTTTTTCTTTAGGTGCCATTTAAAATCGTTCATATACCGGGTGACCCACGCCATTGGTACGCCATCGGAATACGCTTGAGGTTAGAATGACTTCCGGTTTTCCCGGAAATGACGTCATCATTAAAATTTTAAATGACACTATATTTTTTCTGTCATATTTTCAATCAGGATGACAATCTGAACACAAAAACATATCGATTGTCAATTTTTATCACCAATACAACGACAAAATAGCATTTTTGTTTATTAATTTAGATGGATATGAATTGGTGAATTGTCTATTGTAGAAAACTGTCAAATAAACATTTACTAACTCGATTGTGACTGAAATTGTATTACTGGCGCCCTGTAGCGTGATTTCATTGGCTTTTTTGGCAATGAGTAATTTTTTTCCCGTGTACTTTATGGATACGACCTGATAACTCGATAGATAGAACATTTTGCCGATTACAATGCCAAATACTTGATATCTTGCTTAAAATCGAAGCGTGGTATTGTCGTTTAAAGCTGGGAAATAGAAAAAAAAATTGGGTTAATTATCAAAGTCAGCGTAGAACATCAAAATTTGCCAGTTGTCTGTATAATTATTGTTTGAGGTTATTGCGAAGTATTTTCGATTATTATTATAATTATTGTTCGTTATTTATTGTTGGTTATTGGAGATTCTTATTTAATTTGTTGTTTGCATCTCGATGAAACCGGAAGTGTTACTAACCTCAGGAGTATCCCAAAAATAGATTTTTTTTGTCTATTAGCACTTCTCAAAATGTTATTCTTGTGATGACATTTAGGAAAAGGTATAATATATCGGGATTGTTTTAGTATTTTTCTTCTGTTTCTTATTTTTTAGATTGTTAGGAGTGTTAAAAAAATACAGCTGTATTTATTTGTAATCGAGGGAGACATGAAGGTTTAAAATGTATGTTCACAAAATCACAGATCTGCATTTTCCAACCAATTCGTGTTGCGATAATATTTTTGGGACAGTTTTTTACTTTATCATACGTAGTATTAGGCAAAAAAATTTGAAATTTTAGCGGAAATATGTCTTTTTGGGTCCCCTGCACATTTTGGACCAAGGTACAAAAAATGTCTGTGTGTACCCGTTTTTTTGTGGCGACGATTCTGGAGAAACTACTAAAGGTATCGGGACGAAACTTCATATTTAGAAGTTTCATAACCAAACTTAGAGCTGAAAAGCTTTCTGTTGAAAAGGGTCCAAATGAACTGGAGGTTTAGTCTTAGCATTTTTGAAAAATTTTGCAAATGAGCCGCCATTTCTGGAATTTCGTCGAAATAGGTAAATAATGAATAAAACTAGAGGAAATTCTGAATAATTTATGACTAAGAAATTTTTTGGTACGATCAATAGTTTAGCTGCATGAGCAAATTCTATTTCATCGACATGGGTCGTACTGCATTAAAACTAGTAGCCAGGATATGTCAGAAATTTTGATTCTAATGACAGTAGGTAGTGTCAAACGCAATTTTGACAATACCTACTGTCAATATAAGTTGGGCTCGGATATTGTACACCGTTAACACTTTTTACACCCAATGACTCGTAAGTGTCATTTGGACGGCGGACGCGGTGTCAACAGAATACAATATCCGAACGCAGCTTTAATCGACATATCTGTCTAGTTCTACTAGTTTTATTTTAATGCAGACATAGCCGATCTCGATCAAATAGAATCTCATGCAGCTAAACTATTAATTTTATATATATATAGTATGATAAAGTCATGTGTCTGGCCACATCAGATTTTTTTGCTGTAAATATAATTATCCTTAAAGATGATATGTGTATGCTTACCATAACATTTGATAGTTGTGAGTATACAAATTGTAACACAATTTGAAGAGTAATTTTTTTAGTAATTTTTGTACTGTGATTTTGTAAACATAACTTTTGAACCTTCAGTACTCCTCAATAAATATACAAAAACAAAAAAAGAAAATCCACGAATTTCATGGCAAAAATTTTACATTTGTCACAATTTCATTTTATAAAGTGAACGAATTTCCTTGACACAACTTTTAGAGTTTGTTTTAGTTGTTATATTAGCACATATGTACCATTTTATATGTATAGCTATTGAACCTATGAACGTGAACGTGTTGGACCAGTTTCAATAAAAACGCCGGTATAAAATGGCTTTTGTGACATATTGACCTATTTGTCCAACATTATGAATTGTTATTCACTTTTGAACTCGTAAACAAAAGATTCCTCTGCAGACTGGAGTGTCTCTTGATACCTTCTTGTGTTTTTAACTTTTCAAATATTTATCTCTTCGCTTCTTAATTAACATCAAGAAATATATTGTAGCAAATTTTCATCTTTTACTTAAAAGCATAATTTTCATGCAAATTGGAAAAAAGTAAAGACTGATGTATTCTGGATATGTATTATTTATAATGTTACCGTACTTTCTAATGTTTTGATTTTAATCAAAAGAATAAACTATACAAATTGTTGTATTATAATTCCTTAAGTCTTCAAAACTCCCAACCTCAATTATCTTTAAGGCATTCTACTTATTTAGTTACTTAAAACTGCATAAATGTGGACCGGCCGCAGTAAATTAAATTGTATACTTAACAAGCTTTTATACTTTTGTGAAACGACATTTCTCGAATTTTTAAACTTCCTATCTACCGACTGCTTATTTTGTCTCCGTTTCAATTGCCTTTATAACACAGCAAACACTAGACTTACAAGAACAGTAACGCTCCCTAGGGCACAGAATTTCAGCGAATATTATTTCGTTTTTGGCCGTTACAACCGCTTACATACAACTCATAATATATAATCAGTTCTGCGTCTGCAGCAAAGTCCTCTCGACTATATTCGAGTGTCTCCAGACGTTGTCAGCGTCGAGGTGGAAAGCGGAAGGTAGCGGAACATCCAAATTTCCCAAAAGACCTGTTGGGATCGCATACATATTCATCAGGAATTCATATTTAGACGGCCTGTCTACCTTAGCTGTGCTGCGCTCTGTTGTATGTGCAACGATGTGCAGACGCTATCATGGACAATTGTCGTCGCAGTGCATATAAGAATAAGTAAGTGATGCTTGGATGAGGAACTTGAACGGAATATTTCCGTTGCCTTTCAGTCGAAAGGAAAATGGGTCAGATTTTCTGACGGTAGCTGTGTTGCTGGTGTTTTTTTGGTTGTATATTGTGAGTTACACATTAAGAATGCTTCCTGTATGTTTAATGGAACAATGCACAGACGATTTAGTAGCGTTTTAAAGATATTAGAACTTAAATTTGAGGAAAATCAGAGGATTGGGTACCTACTGACTTTTCAAAACATTAGAAAGTACGAAAACATTTTATAAATAAAATCCAGTGTACGACTCAATACTTACTTTGTTCAAATTTGTATGAAAATGATGGTTTTAATAAAAAAGTTTTTGAATTATTTTGATATCGCGTCGTAAAATTTACGTATATCAGGTCTTCTAAGGTTAATGTTAAAATTGTTCGATTATATCTTAAAAAAGACGAGTTGATGTCAATGTGTCAATATATTTTTTAATAGACAAGAAAATTTTTACAAGGACACATAAAATTTGATGTTTACTGGTCTTTACAATTTTGAAAAAATAATTACTTTTGTTGTTATACCAGAAAGAGGAACAACGATGATGTTTTGGTTCCCGAGTAGTCCCTTATAAAGTCGTGTCAACTCCCAACTTTTGTGTTTTTGATTCGTCTCAATACCTGATTTTTTTTACTTCGTTAATAAAATACAAAATCTATATTTAAGTGAATCTTCTTTTCTGGTATTTATGGTATTCTTTTATGGAGATCTTATGTTACATCCAAAATAATTGCCTATTTTACTTGAACAAATTAATATCTCTAAAACATGTGAAACATGTGAAAGAGAAATTAACAAACAAATATTTTTTTAGACTTAGGTAGCATTAGGAGAAATTCAGATCACTAACAATACAATATTTATAAAACCCAAAAGTACAGATACATTAATTTCAAACTCCTCGCAACATTCACACAATATTAAATAATTCGCATTTCATTATTTATTTAACAGACTTATTTCCTTACCATTACCAACAGATAATTATACCTATGAATGCAATACTATCATACACATTGCTAAAAATAATGGATAAAAAAAAGAAACTATCAAAAACTATATAAATCAATGGAACATAAACAATTATTGAAACAAATTTATCCACATATAGTGGCCAAATCAAAATATATTTCAATACTGTTTCACCCGACAATACACACACATTAAAAACATTTTACATAACACATTTTCTAAATTATACAGATGTTTACGTTGTGCGTAAAACACGAATTTTACCAATGGACTGTGAATTTGTTCAAATATAATAATATTTAATCTAGATGGCGCTGGTTTGATGATAACCAGAGCATATAAAAATTAAAACTATAGTTCGCAGTTAGTTCCCGGTATTCGATAATTCTATATAAATTCAATATTATGACGTTATGACGTTATGAACTTTAAGTTGCCTACCTTGAACCAATTTTTCACTATTTTCGCTATCCCTCATGCTCAGGGATGTTAAATTACGGTAATTAATTTTTTTCGTAAATTACCGTTGAAATTAAAATTATTAATATCATATTGTAAATTACCACGTAATTAAAAATTAAAAATGGTAAATTACGATGGCATAAATTACCGGGTAATTAAAAATTCAAAATGGTAAATTACGGTGGCATAAATTACCGGGTAATTAAAAATTCAAAATGGTAAATTACGCTGGTTTAAATTACCGGGTAATTGAAAATTCAAAATGGTAAATTACGCCAGTTTAAATTACCGCGTAATTAAATATTCAAAATGGTAAATTACGCTGGTTTAAATTACCGGTTAATTAAAAAATCAAAATGGTAAATTACGCTTGTTTAAATTACCGGGTAATTAAAAATTCAAAATGTTAAATTACGCTGATTTAAATTACCGGGTAATTAAAAATTCAAAATGTTAAATTAAACAGATCACTGTAAGTTATGATTACTACTAATGTTAATAAAAATGGAAAGCTGGTTAATCGACGGTGAGATATTCGAGGAGAAAGGTAATGTGTCGGGCTATTCCGTCATACGAAGAAAGCAACCGTAGACACGTGTTTCGGACTATTAGTCCTCATAAAAAAAAACACGAAAAAATACACGTGTCTACGGTTGCTTTCTTCGTATGACGGAATTGCCCGAAAAATTACCTTTCTCCTCGTTAATAGAAATGTTTGGTAAAACCTTAAATCATTATTTTGTGGATAACTAGGTATCTCTGATCTTTTGCCTGATTTGATAGTACTAAAATCAAAGCAAAGACTACATAGAAATACTATTTATAGCACTACTACAAAAACAGGAAAATCAAACAGAATAATAATAGTAGAAAGTTTTTTTTTATTAATAAGCATAACATATTGAAACTAATCAAAAGATTAACCATCAATTTAAATCTGAATTCTTAAAACTAGGTACTTGTCTCTAATAGGCTATCCACTGATGTCCCTATATTTACTTTGTCCCAAACAAGAAGCACTAACACTTCACTCACTGTGCTCTGCTTTTGACACATTTCACTGATTCACTAGTTCGAAGGGCTTAGTTCTTTTTAGTCTTCTCACTAGATTCTGGTTGTTATAGTAGAAAATAAACAATTTAATTCTGTCCACATTCACAAAATAACTCTCCGGCCCACAGAGGGTTTTTTTGTCATTTGTCATTTTTCTAACACTGGCATATTTATTAAAAAGTGAATTCTGATAACAAGTGGCTTCTGATTTCAGAACTGCATTAACGGATTTGTTGGATTGATCGCCATTGGCGAAGGGGCTTTCCACTTCTCTATTCATTAAATACTAAATATTAATTCTGTATTTTCTCAAACAATGTCGAATGATTTGGAATAGTAAAAATAGACCCATAGACCCATTGCCATCGGCTAAATGACACCTTAAATAACATTGTCACGCACGAGTCCGACGATGCACCACGCGGATTGTTAGGTACTTCCCAGGCAAACGCAAACAACCAGTGCACTTGTCGACTGCTTAGGAGGGGTGGGGCGCATTCATGCGTCTACTAATGGAAGGTCTTTGAAATTAATTTATAAATTCCAGTTAATTACCAACGATAATTAAAATTGTCGGTAAATTACCAACGGTAATTTAAATTGACGGTAAATTACCATCGGTAATTTACGCCGTAAATTACGGTAATTAAAAATCGGTAAATTACCATTAAGTACGGTAATTAATGCGGTAATTTACGCGGTAAATTACGCTTTTACATCCCTGCTCATGCTAGCTTCCAGCCGTATGTCAGTTGTTTGTCGTCATTCACTCATGGCACACGTACTTTACTTTGCTTGTGTTTTTAATTACCTGACGTGAGTAATCTGTTAAATTGTTATTCATGTGTTTTCGTACCAACATTTTCTAATTGTAGATTTAGGCTGATGATGTTGTAATCAACGAAATTGGTACCTAAGAAGAAATTAAGAAATTATATATTTTACAAAGGAATAGAGGCATTTTTTCGAATATATTAGAAAATAACTGTGTTGTTAAATGTACTATCCCTTTTTCAATTACGCCACAAAGTGTTTCTTGATTTGGGTATTAACTTTTTAATTAACATCGAGAAGTATTTTGTGGGATATTGTGAAAATTGGTCCAAGTGAGTACCTTGCGGAACCCAATCCTCTAATACCGAATTTTAGTTCTAATTTCTTTAAAACGGTTTTAAATCGTCTGTACATTGTTCCATTAAACCCACAGGAAGCATTTGAATGTCGACTCACAATACACAACCAAAAAAACACCAGCAACACAGCTACCCTCACAAAATCTGACCCATTTTCCTTTCAACGATAAGGCAGCGGAAATATTCCGTTCAAGTTCCTCATCCAATCATCACTTACTTATTCTTATATGCACTGCGACGACAATTGTCCGTGAGAGCGTCTGCACATCCTTGCACATACAACAGAGCACCAGCGCAGCTAAGGTAGACAGGACGCCTAAATATGAATTCCTGATGAATATGTATGCGATCCCAACAGGTCTTTTGGGAAATTTGGATGTTCCGCTACCTTCCGCCTTCCACCTCGCCGATGACAACGTCTGGAGACACTCGAATATAGTCGAGAGGACTTTGCTGCAGACGCAGAACTGATTATATATTATGAGTTGTATGTAAGCGGCTCTAACGGCCAAAAACGAAATAATATTCGCTGAAATTTGTTGCCCTAGAGAGCGTTACTGTTCCTGTAAGTCTGGTGTTTGTTGTGTTATAAAGGCAATTGAAACGGAGACTAAATAAGCGGTTGGTAAATAGGAAGTTTAAAAATACGTGGAATGTCATCTCAGAGAAGTATAAAAGCTTGTGTAGTTACTTTCGGCCACTTTTATACCGTTTTTAAGCTACTAAATAAGTAGAATGCCTTAAAGATAATTGAGGGTTGGAGTTTTGAGTAACTAAGGAAATAAAATACAACACTTTGAAACTATGACACAGTACTTATTTTGTTCGAATTTGGATGGCTTATAATAAAAAAGAAAGTTTTTGAAACTAAATGGTAAAAATTTCCGATTATATTAAAAAAAGACGAGTAGACAACTTGTCCAAAATTCATAAATTATTTGTTTCTTGTGTGCTAGTTAAAATATTGTTGGTTAAATGCAAAAAAGTAATATGTCGATATATTACATGAACATATTGAACAGATCATTGGTTCATAAATTCTCGAGAAAATAGTATATTATTATACAAGTTTTATAAGACGTCAAATTGGCGCACGAGTTGTTTTGGAACGAGTGCGCCAATACGTCTTATAAAACGAGTGTAATATACTATTTTTTCTACTTTGCGTCATTAATTTTATATAAATTTAGAAATTGTGGTTACTATATTGCGCTAAATTAGAATCTAGGGTATTTCGCGGGTACCACGTGGCAGCACTGTAGTAACTGTCAACTTCGTTAAGGATGGGATCTATGAGATAAAATCTTGACAAAATCTAATTGTGAATAATATTACTCTACTTTAGCCTACAACTTTGAATAAATATTCAGCGAGGTCTCAACGATGATCATAATGGAGCTTGGGGCAACACTTTTAACCCTACTGTGATAACTTAACATGAAACTTAACCTAAAAAGTCAACAACTTTAATAGTGGTTTCATAAGTATAATAATCAGAATAGAAGTGTTTGGCGGTGACTGATTAGTTACTTCGAAGAACAAGGACTTACTAATGAATTGTTTTAACGCCTAACGTTTAATAGCGGTGTCTACCTAATTCCGCTACGTAGCCGTTGCGGCTTATATATGTACAAGCACTTATAATTGAAACCCAATTTTAATTTCGGCAAGGTAGTTTATTAGAATAAATTGTACTTAGTAAAATTACATGTGATGGAGGTAATACAAATATGTTGCATACAACCAGAACTAAGACGAAGTCGAAAGCGACGGACAAAAATGAATACGAATTGAGCCGAACAGAATTCGGTCCAAAATGTTACCGAAAACTTATACGTTACATAAACTAAGAAATCCTCTACACTTGAAATGTACTATAGCTTCATACGTGTATGCTGATAAACCATTGATTGCGCATATACAATCTCGTAGCAGTAATTAAAATCATTCATATCTACGATGTAGGTTTGATCTTCGCATAATACCTTATTAAAGTAAATGTGGTCCTTGAATTATATCTGAAAAGGGGATTTGATGTTTAGTTGAAAAGAATGATAACGATCACTTACCAGAGTCGTAAAACATCACCGAAAACGTTGTGCTGGAGTATTTTGATGAACACAGCAAAACTAAGAAAGCCACAACCTTTGGCCATACTATAGCAGGCTACACGCATGTTTAAATATGTATAGAATATTGATATTTCGCAGTTTATGCGATTGCAAGCGATTAAAAAGAGGCAGTGTGTGGTTATGTATTGTACGTTTGGCATTTGATATCAATGTGTACCAGTCCTGGCAATCTTAGACGAAAATGTTACTGATTTCGGTGTTACAATGTGTTAATTGTAACACCGAAAACAGTGTTACAATGTGTGCATTGTGAATGCAAAGTAGAAAAATATATTTTTTAAACAAACAAGGTTTTACGAAGACACATAAACTTTGGTGTTTACTAGCCTTTAGAATATAAAAAAAAAATAACTACTTTAGCTGTTACACCAGAAAAGAAAAACAACGATGATATTTTAGTTCCCAAGTAAACTCTTATAAATCAATTCCAAACTTTTGTCTTTTCGATTCGTCCCAAGTCTGATTTTTTTTACTTCCTAACTATATAAAACATCTAAATTTAGGTAAGTGAGACTTCTTTTTTGGTATCATTTGATATAGTTAATCTATCTATACACAAATGTTCCCATAAAAGAAACATTGTTGGATTTACGAGATATTAAGGACATAACATTAAGGATAATTTAGATTTCTTCAATATTGTTTTACAACAAAATTTCTTTAAATTTAATAATAAGGGAAGAAGCAAAATGATGGCCAAGCTATGGGTAGCCCTATAAGTGGTTTACAGATCCTAAATTATTTGACTTTTTTTCTTGAACAAATTAATACCTCTAAATTTAAAGTTACTATCAAGGAGAAACTATAATCAAATAATTTTTTAGACTTTGCAAGTAAGAGAAATACAGATCAATTATAATGCAATATTTATAGAACCCACAAGTTCTATTATATTAATTCCAAATTTATTATTTATATACACAATTATTTCCTTATCAATATCAAAAGAAAATTATAACAATGAATACAATACTATCATACAAATTGATAAGAATAATAGATACAAAAAATATATAAATCAATGAAACATAAACAATTATTAAAACAAATTTATCCACATATCGTGGCCAAATCAAAATATATTTCAATACTGTTTCACCCGACAATACACACACATTAAAAACATTTTACATAACACATTTTTTATATTATACGGATGTTTACGTTGTGTGTAAAACACGAATTTTACCAATGGTCTGTGAATTTGTTCAAATATAATAATATCTAATCGAGACATTTTCCCTCTTTCGCGAAATTAATAACCAGAGCATATAAATAAAAACTATAGTTCGCAGTTAGTTCCCGGTATTCTATAACTCTACATAAATTCAATATTATGACGTTATGACATTATTACTGCTATTGCATAAATTATAATTGCATGTTTACTAATTAATAGTAAGGACAAAACTATTTTTTTTTTAGAAAAGGAGTGGAATTTACAAACTAATATGTTCTGATTGTAATGTGGAATATACTAGACTGCCAGGACAATATTTAATAATAAGATTTAATGAACATAGTAATAGAAAAACCTTCCCTTTTAATAAACAAGTCCTCGAAAATAAACAAAGCTAAAGTTGAAAACATCTTTTATTAACATCTTATCACACTTTTACATCATTTAAACAAAGAATTTAACATAATAAATGAAATAACCAAATGTAATAATGAATACCTTTTCGAATTTTTCATATAACAAATTATTCAAATCAGATATAATTCAAATATAAACTGTGTATTATTATTATAGGTAAGTGTGTCTATGATTTGAATTTATCTCTTTTTATTATCACTTAGAAGAGTTAGAAGAGTCTGATGATATTAAACGACGAAATAAAATACAAATATTTTTAATGTAAAACATTATTGAAACAACAAGTATAACCTGGAATATACAGAATTTTATTGAGTTTTTAGTAATACTTTTTATACTACCGGATTAACTACCGGTATAACTACCAGAATTTGCTTACATTAACTAAATACTTCATTAATTACAAACGTTATTATACATCAAAGTTTAGCAAAATATTAAGTGTCGCTGACTGTATAATAATATGTGACACCGCACGAGAGAATCGCCCTAACTGCCAACTCTCGTTTCGGTAGCATTGACTCTGTTTGAATAAAGTATGCCATACTCCTGAATCATTTCTACATAAGACTGTCAAAATTGTTTGCCTCTCGGTGTAAACATGAGCGCGAGAGAAGTGAAGAAAAGTAGGTACCCGATTTTTGAGGTTTTAAATTAACGCTCGTCTTTCCGATTTTTTTTTCTTAAACCACTTACCACAAAAATTTTTCTTAAACAAATTAACACTTCTAAAATCAAATTTACATATGAAAGAGAATTTAACAAACAAATATTTTTTTTTATATTTATGTAGCATTAAGAGAAATTCAGATCACTTTCAATACAATATTTATAGAACCCTCAAGTACAGATACATTAATTCCAAATTCCTCGCAACATTCACACTATTAATTATTCTGAATTTCCTTATTTATTTAACAGACTTATTTCCTTACCATTACCGAAAGAAAATTATAACAATGAATAGAATGCTATCATACAAATTGTTAAAAATAATGGATACAAAAAAGGAACTATGAAAAATAATATATAATTCAATAAAACGCAAATAATTATTGAAACAAATTTATCCACATATAGTAACTAAATCAAAATGTATTTCAATTTCTTTTCTATACACAAACACATTAAAAACATCTATAATCTCTTTTTATTATTATGTTTTAGAAGAGTCTGATGATGTTAAACGATGAAATAAAATACATACATTTTCAAGGTAAAACACTATTCCAGTTTGACCTGCAATACACAGAATTTTATTGAGTTTTTAGCAATCTTTGTCCGTTTTTGATGCTTCCAATATTAAAAGTTATTCGAAGTTCTTTTCCTAGAACTTTTTATACTACCGGCATACTCAGAATTTGGTTACATTAACTCGAAAAAATAATCTAAATCCTTTATTAATCACAAAACGTATTATACATCAAAGTTTAGCAAAATTTTAAGCGTCTGTGACTGTATAATAACATACAAAACTCCAATTAAGTCAAATGTACTGCCAACTTACCCTCTCACTTTTACAACACTCTACAAGCACACCCCGTCAGAAAAAAAAATACTTAGAATTCCAGGCAAGCCCGAAAAGCAGAAATAACTTTTTAATAAGCTACCTCGCGACCAAAACAAGGCCCGAATGCAAAACTCATCTAGTCCACCTACACGAATAACAAGACAACATCACTGCACAACACCAAAACAACAAAAAGAATACTTAACTGCAGCCAAAACGGCCATTCCACGCCACTGTACCCCAAACCTGCATCGTGTACGTCGCATGGCAAAAATTCCGCAATGTAAGCGCTAGTAGGTACCGAATTTATATGCATATTTAGTTCAACTAGGGTCCCAGATCATATTTAACGTTTAATTTTGTCGGGAAAACGGTCTGCGTACCTCGCTTACTCGATTTCGAGTGGGAAAAGTGAGAAAGGCGGAAAATGTAACGCCGAAAGGAATCGGCATACCACCTTGGGGAATACCTGTAATAATCGGGGAAGTACTTTCGTACTTTCGAGGTTATCCGGTTACGAGGAATTGTGATAAGTTCTCGAAGTTGTATTATGCGATGTCGAAAAGTATTGGAGTCTGTAAGATTGTTTATGGAAATGGAAATGTGGTGGTCTGAGGGAAGGGATTGCTTCGGTAGTTTTACTGTTGTTCGGTGTCATGGGGATTTTCAATTTTCTGGGATATTCAATAGTTTAAATCAAGTGAATAATATTTGAAGTGTGGAGATAACAATAAAATCTCTGTTAACTTTTCAATCTTGCGCCAAGAATCTTTGCATTCTTAAAGAGATTTTTTTTAATAATAACATATCAGAATTAATATAAATACTTAATTATATGTACTCACAGATATTTTTAAAGATATTGATAATGCCACACAAATCACTTTTTAATAACGTAAGATAACGCAAAATTAAGTATTGTGTAAATATACGAAAGATAAGTATCATACAATGGGGTATTCCGGTGTTTTTGAAATAGTCATTTTTTACAAAGTATGGGTGCTACTGTTTGCTACTTCACAAGTAAAATATCAAACATTGTTTTAAATTAAGAGAAATCGTTGTTTGAAGTTTGAATTAGGATTGGTCTTTGTGACGTCACAAAGACCGCTCAAAGTGAGCGACTTGACAACGTTGCTATATCTAGGGTGCACGTAGTAAATTTTTGTCTTCTGTTGTGTCAACGTTTAGAATCGCTCGTTTGTTGACACCTGCTTTGGTTATTGAGGTTATATCAAACACGGTCAAAATGTATAAACTCCAACGCCGACATTGTTCTGTGCCGGGCTGTAACAGCAGTAGAACAGTAACTCCTGATAAGATTTTCTTTACATTGCCGACTAGCGAGATGAGAGATGTTTGGCTTCAAGTTTCAATGATCAAATCATCTCTCAAAAAAGTTACCTTTATTCGTTGTCAAACAACAGGGTCGCCAACCGTCAACTTGGCCGATCAGCTGTTCGAGAGCTGTCCGCTGTTGCCACCGCTACTAGGGATCGGTAATCATCGTGTATTTCCGAGGGTGGTCGGTGAATTCAAACGAAATGCACTTTTAATTGCAATTATCTTATAGAAAAACTAAATCAAAAAGCTCATAGCTTTACTATATGAATCCTCATAAATTGTACAATAGGTTAAACCGAATATCTGCTTAAATTTTGACATGACCGGAATACCCTATTATTAATGTCATACATGAATGACAAGTATTTGGCTCATTCCATGGTGATGGGTATGACACTTGGACGACTATAATGCACTATTAAAAGTTACGGGGATTTTATTCTTATTCAGATGCAAAGCTTAACGAAACACAACTTTTTAAGACATTCCAAAGAAACATTTCAGGTTTATAAAAATTCAATTTTTGCTGTCAGAGCGCGCTCTGACATTTCTGTTTCCTGAACGCTTTGGGAGCGTAAAAATCCTGACAATCCTTAGCTGTCATCTTCAAAACATTAATCAGTCATCTATCCGTCAAGAAGTAAACATATGAATAAAGAACCTACTGCTGGGGCCTTAACATTAAATTACGTGAATTCTTTATTGGCAAATATTGAAAATTCTAGTTCCGAAAGTGATTTTAGCGACATGAAGACTTGGCGATTGTCTTAAAACCACTAAACGAAAACAAAAATATTCAAAAGAAAAAGGTCACAAGAATAGTTTTATATGTAGAAACGACTGTGCGAAATTATACAGATACGCAGTTTCAGTAGCATTTCAGATTAACAAGGGAATCGTATAATGCATTGCTGAGAGCAGTTGGACCAGCAATTCGAAGAAAGTGTGCAACAGGCAGAAATACTATAGATGCTGACAAACAAATTCTTGCTACTCTTTGGCTTCTTGCTACTCCTGACTCATATAGGCAAAGTCTTGCTTTTTATTTCTACTATTTCTAGTCTATACTGGGCATTTGTGAAGGCAATTTCTATATTTCAGGGAGAAGTTGTTGAATATAAAATGTGCCTACCTTTTTACTTACGATATATTGTACGCAATTGAATAGTAAAATATTTTCGTAATTTTAGAAGAATAGGCGACCTACACATCATAATTTTAATGATATGATATATCATTTAAGGCAGTTTCCTTAAACCTGAAATGTTTCTGATATTATGTTTATAGCTGCATCTCAAGAAATGGTTTTTTTTATATTTATTTTTTGGTAGGTTCCAATTACTGAATTTGTCAAAAATAACAAATTGTAGGTATCTAAATGACTACTCTATCCAACAACAAATGTTATAATGCGATAAGCAAAAAACTGCTATCGGTAAACGGACAGTTCTGTGAGATCGAAACTTGATTCGAAACTATCTTACATCTTCCACATTCGCTAACAATAGGGTTATATACTTAGGGAGAAAATCAAAGGTTCTTCACTGTTCAAGTACTATATTGGGCAATTAGTTAACAACCGTTATTTTAATAGGGTTATAGTCAGGCTTATTTGCTACTATATAAAGGTGACTAAACCCACCATCACAATTAAGTCAAGACATCGCGTGCCATCGACCAAAATTGACTTCGCGATAGACCGGTCGATCGCGAACGGTCGATCGCGATCGACTTGTTGGCCACCCTTGACCTAGATGACACCTGCCCTAAATCCTGTCTAGAATATCTGTCTAGTTCTACTAGTTTTATTTTAATGCAGACATAGCCGATATCGATCAAATAGAATCTCATGCAGCTAAACTATTAATTTTATATATTGTATGATAAAGTCATGTGCCTGGCCACATCAGATTTTTTTTTCTGGAAATCCTAGGATTTTTTTACGACGTTTTTGATTTCTTTCAGCATCGTCCATATCTAGAACCATAAAATAATGTTTATTGTACCATAAACACTTGTTAGATTTGTGTATAATAATTTATAAATAAACGCAGTATATGTGACCGCGCACGAGAGAATCGCCCTAACTGCCGTCTCTCGTTTCGACACTATTGACTCCTGTGTTTGAAGGCGGATAGCTCTAAAAGTCCTGAGCAGAAAAAATTTAAAAAAAGTGAATCATACTCCTGAATCATTTCTACATAAGTTGTATGATTGTCAACATTTTTTGCTTCTCGGTGTAAACACGATCGCGAGAGAAATGAGAAAAGGTACCCGATTTTGAAACTTTTAAATTAACGTTCGTCTTTCCATTTTTCCCTCGTAAACCGCTTACCACAAAATTTTCAATTTATTGTTCAGGTTGCATTTAGAGCCTCTTCTACAGGTTGGCGTTCTTATTTTCTTCAGTTTTTATGTAATAAAGGTTGCGTACAAGATTTTCATGAAAGCGGATATCTCAGTAACGAATATTAGCACGATATCGGGATATGGACGTAATCAATCGTCATATTTTATTTAATGCGACTATAGGAAAAGAATTGTATTATAATTTTAAAGTAATTTTTAAAGCGATTTAATATGAATGATAAATTTCGTGCAGCGCGCACTACGTCAATGGTAACGGTAAATGGAAACGTAGCTGGGACGGTGGAGATTATTTACTATTAGTACGATACGATCAGAACAATTTAATTTCGGAATTGTGAATAGTAGTGCGGGTTAATTATATAATGATATTAGAGGTACAATTAGGTATACCCAACAATATTTTACAAACGCGGATTCACTGATCGCGTAAAAACTTCGCATCTCGTTCGACTGCCTCGCACAAAAACTCACAAGCGAGGGAAGCCGAACTGCGCAAAATATTGTTCATTTATATTTCGGTCTTAAAAATTAACTAATAGTCGTAATACTATTAAATTCAAGGGATATGTATCGCAGTAAATAAGGATTATTTGCATGATAGCTGCGTTGTCCTGCTAACATTCGTTCCTGTGATATCGGCTTCCTTCAAAATCTTGCTCGCAACCTTTATTACAAAACAACTCAAGAAAACATCTATAGAAGAGGCTCTAAATGCAACCTGAACAAACGGTTTACTAGGAAAAAATCGGAAAGACGAGCGTTAATTTAAACTTCAAAAATCGGGTACTTTTTCCACTTTTCTCGCGCTCATGTTTACACCAAGAAGAAAGCAACAGTCATACAAGTTATGTAGAAATGATTCAGGAGTATGACATACTATATTTAATTTTTTTCTGTTCAGTAGTTTTAGAGTTATGGGCCTTCAAACACATAAGTTATACTATCGAATCGAGAGATGGCAGTTAGGGCGATTCTCTCATATGGGGTCACATATTTATGTACAATGATGGGTGTGACATTACTTAATTCATTACGAAGCAATGCATTGTAACCTTACTCAATACCAAAATTTGAAAGTTATTATTGTTGATGAACTAAATTTTTCAAATCTTTTAATATTTTCTGTGACGGAAGGGAAATTGTATTAAATACAGACATTACAAGAAATTTTAATAATCCGTTTTTAGTTGCGTGCTATTTTGACACTTTATTGACAAATATAGCTGCTGGTTATGGCTTGACAATTTCACTTTCCAAGTTTGGAATTGTAGTTCTTTCTGTTGTATTCTGTACGGCCAAAGTTCTACTAATTTTTTGATTCAATAGAAGATTCAACAAAAGAAAAGTTACATATCTTCCAGAAAGTTTCTTTCTAGACGTTTCTTTTGCAAACTAATCTAGAAGCAAATTGTTATACTCAGTCCTAATAACTTTAATTATCTAGAAAAGTTGCACTGAAACTGAAGATTTGATTATAATTGTTAAAACAACTTAATGTGTTAACAATTTGATCCTTAGGAGAAATTAAATTAAGTAATAAAAACAGTTATTTTGGTATAAGGTCATATATAAGCTTTCCTCAATTTTTTCCTCTGTTTGATATCAATATGAAACAAAACAGATACATTTTCAAAATATTCAACACAAACTTCTTGGGATGTTAGTGATCAATAGATATAATTTCAAAACATGCCCTGTTGAAAACGATAATGTTGACAGTTTTCAGAAAAAAAAATCAATATATAAATTATCTCATATACTTAATGGTATTTTGAGCAATCAGCTTCATGTCTTGATTGTGTTTACAGCGCTTCTAGTTCAACGGTCAGTAAGTGAACTATCGAACCAATTTTAACACTACAGCAACTGCACAGTTGCCTGAAAATAACAAAAGAATCGAATTTTCGGTTATGTTACATTTTGGTGGAGGTGCCGGATTTTTTGTAAATTTTATCATAAAATTTAGTATTTTCCAACTAAAAGGGATAGATTATATTGAACTGTAACATATGGTGGTATAGTTATTTTGAAAATCAAACAAATAACGATGTGGTTACGTCATATAAGGTGCGTACAAGAATTTTCTTTTATCTTCAGCATACTCAACTTTTTCTTTAGTATTTTCTTCTCAAATCTCTTCATCAAATCACAACGAAAATACAAACACAAATCCAACAAACAATAACACCACACAAACTCTAATACACAGTCGATTTCACCCGCATCAATAAACAACAGAACGAAACAACAGTAAACAACAATTCAGCACCATTATCGTCATACGATGCATAGAAAAATCGACCATTTCGACTCAAATAAAAGTTCTGATACAAACACCAGTAGATAGCAAACCGAGAACTGTACTTAACGTAAATAATAACATCGCAAGAAAAACTTTATAAATTACAAAACGACCGCGTATAGCGGCGTCCTCTCGCAGAGCGGGAATCGATCCCGTTTTCCAAACCAGACCGAGCGCCCGCCCCCCCACCACCGACAATTCGTCTATTCCTTGCGCGCTACCCCCACCAGATTTCTGTTGAGACTTCGCTGTCCGAGCACTCCCGATCGGACAGCGACCGGAGTACTAACTCGTGTCGTTTGCTCGTGATCACCGGAATATCGTGCCCGGAGTATCGGGAATTTTGTTGCCGTTGATGATAATTGTTCAGTGATTCGTATGATGATATTTTTAGTGGAGAAAAGTTGCGTGAAAAACGGATAATTCGGGGTTTTTCGTGTGTTGACTGTGGTGGTTCGGAATTGTAAACATTTGGATTTTTCTGTGTGTGGTTTGTGGATTATTTCTTGGTAGATAACTTGGTTTGTGGTGCGTTAGTTGATAGTAGTTGTGGTTGGTGTTGTTGTCCTGTTGATTTTTACAAGGTGAGTCGTTTTGTTGTTGATTATGTATCCCTAAAAGGAATATAGATATAGAAATGAAATGAAGGTATGATTATTGCTATTTAATGTGAAATGAAACGCGTAGGTAATAGAATTTGTTTGGTTTTGGTCAAAAGGAATAGTAGAGATTTTATAGCATCGTATACAGGGTGATTCAGTGTCAATTGTCATGTATCAAACTTGTTGTTTAGCTGGAAACCTAAACGAACGATTATTCTGTTTTTGTGTTTCATGTTTCATGCTGCATGATTTGGACCTTGAATCAACACTTTTTGAGTGACACATCACTTGAAACTTATTCTTTTAATGAAGAATGTCGTGATAAATTATACGATTTCTAACACAAAATTATTGCATATCTTCTAATTTGTCTCGGTATGTTTAATTTAAAGATGTCATTTTTGACAAACGAACAAATTGTATATAATAAAAAGAGACCATGATTATAGTTATAAAAACAAAGATAGTAAATTTTGCCACACCTGTGTACCAGTATAAACGACTGTACTTCATTATATCATTCAGCACATTATACAGCGTGTTCTATTTTTTTTTAAAGTAAACGCCTTCTTAAAATTGAAGGACCAAAGTAAGATAAAAAAAGTCAAGAATACATATAATGGTTTTTTTTACTGCAAAGATTTATTGGTACTACTTATTCAGAATTGCTCTTAACACAAAGTTTATGAAAATATTAAGTATTTTCTTATGTTTATTAACATCTTTCAAAAGGTTTTAGAAACTAGAAAGTGGTACTGTGGCAATTATTTTAAATAAAACGCAAACTGTGAAGATGTTGTAAAGTTTGTAAGTTACTTTGTTGCAGTATTATAAACACGCAAAAATAAAATTTTATTGTTGGGAAGCGCATGTTTTGTAATGTGAATTAACTGAAAGTGGATATCTTATTTTCAATCCTAATGTGTCAAATTAATCATCTCATTAGAGCATTAAAAAACAAAACCTTAAAACAAATCTATTGAGAATAGAAAGTTACATTTAACCATACTTAGCTTGTATAAAACAAACTGTTAATCTAATTTTTTAATATATAATTAGAAGCTTAGTATTTAATTTTTAGTATTTTAATTAGTAGTTTAATATATAATATAATTAGAATGGCCTTAGGGTAGCCCACATGCTCCAAGGTGCCCAAAATCAAGAATAAGTGTAATTTAATAATGATAAAAAAATAATACAGACCACTTTTTTGTTTATTTTCTTTACTCAAATAAATTTACACTGTTATAAAATTAATAGAAAAAAATACCAGAGCATTTTACATCTTGTCAAGTACAAAATTATAATAATCTAAGCTACGTGACTATCCTGACACATGACTTTATCATACTATATATAACATTAATAGTTTAGCTGCATGAGATTCTATTTGATCCAGATCGGCCATGTCTGCATTAAAATAAAACTAGTAGAACTAGACAGATATGTCGATTAAAGCTGCATTTGGATATTGTACTCCGTTGACACCGGGTACACCGTCCAAATGACACTTACGTGTTATTAGGTATAAAAAGTGTAACGCAATATCCGAACGCAGCTTATATTGACAGAAGTTATTGTCAAAACATTAGCGTTTGACACTACCTACTGTCATTAGAAACAAAAAATCTGACACATCCTGGCTACTAGTTTTAATGCAGTACGACCGATCTCGATGAAATAGAATTTGCTCATGCAGCTAAACTATTGATTGTACCAAAAAATGTCATAGTGATAAATTATTCAAAATTTCCTCATCTTTAATTTATTATTTAACTATTTCGACGAAATCCCAGAAATGGCGGCTTACTTGTAAAATCTTTCAAAAATGCTAAGACTAAACCTCCAGTTCCTTTGGACCCTTTTCAACACAAAGATTTTCAGCTCTAAGTTTGGTCATGAAACTTCTAAATATAAAGTTTCGTCCCGATACCTTTAGTAGTTTCTCCGGAATCGTAGCCACAAAAAACGGGTACACACAGACATTTTTTTGTACCTTGGTCAAAAATGTTCAGGGGACCCAAAAAGACATATTTCCTCTAAAATCTCATTTTTTTTTTGGCACGATTACAATACTTTACATACTGCATATGATAAAGTAAAAATAAAGCTTCGTGTTCTTCACTGTTCTTTTAATGTTTAATTTCGGTAAGTAAATTAAAAAAAAAATTAAACAATAAAAGAACAACACGAAGATTTATTTATTTGGAAACCTGTTCACAAGCGTACAATTTACTAAAATCTAACAAGTTTAGTTACTCTAACACTTAACTGTTTCTGGTATGCTTTTTTCCGTAGAATCTGAAGGCAGAAATTTCAGATTCTGATTATACGAAAGAAAGCATACCAAAAACAGTTATCACTAGTTAGATTTTGTTCACTGTTGGTTATGATAGTCACTGAGCTTAGATTATTGTAATCTTGACATATTACGTACTTGGAAATATGGGAAACACTCTTATAGATAGACTGAAAAGTTAGTATTTTTTCTTTGAGATAAAGCTGTGGTACATATGTGCCTTTATTGTGATCAAAGTTTTTTTATGTCTTTTTAAATATTATTAAATTGTACTTTTTCTCTATTTTAAGCTCCTTAAGAAATGGGTTAATATACATATTTTGACCGATCTCAAATTTCACAAGAATTAAGTATTGATATAAAAGGCCAATTACGTTATCGTATTTTTATTCAGACTGTGGAATATAATTATTTATTCCTGGGTATCCATAATTTGATGTTTACATTATTAATATAATAGATTAACCATAATGGGGTATTCCGGTGTTTTTGAAATTGTCATTTTTTAGAAAGTATGGGTGCTACTGTTTGCTACTTCACAAGTAAAATATCAAACATTGTTTTAAATTAAGAGAAATCGTTGTTTGAAGTTTGAATTAGGATTGGTCTTTGTGACGTCACAAAGACCGCTCAAAGTGAGCGACTTGACAACGTTGCTATATCTAGGGTGCATGTAGTAAATTTTTGTCTTCTGTTGTGTCAACGTTTAGAATCGCTCGTTTGTTGACACCTGCTTTGGTTATTGAGGTTATATCAAACACTTGTTCAAAATGTATAAACTCCAACGCCGACATTGTTCTGTGCCGGGCTATAACAGCAGTAGAACAGTAACTTCTGATAAGATTTTCTTTACATTGCCGACTAGCGAGATGAGAGATGTTTGGCTTCAAGTTTCAATGATCAAATCATCTCTCAAAAAAGGTACCTTTATTCGTTGTCAAACAACAGGGTCGCCAACCGTCAACTTGGCCGATCAGCTGTTCGAGAGCTGTCCGCTGTTGCCACCGCTACTAGGGATCGGTAATCATCGTGTATTTCCGAGGGTGGTCGGTGAATTCAAACGAAATGCACTTTTAATTGCAATTATCTTATAGAAAAACTAAATCAAAAAGCTCATAGCTTAACTATATGAATCCTCATAAATTGTACAATAGGTTAAACCGAATATCTGCTTAAATTTTGACATGACCGGAATACCCTATTATTTGATATTAAAGTATTATGAAAGATTAAGCTTTTCATTAATATTTAAACATAGTTTTAACATTACATGTACACGAACGAAAAATGCAGTAATTGTTACATAAACCTATGTACAGAATTGGGATTGTATCGCGATTGTATATGTGTTTATTTATGCATTCCAACCTCATAAATACGACTGAAATAATATTTATGCTGATTAAACAATATTGTACGTGATTTTAATGTAAAACGGTTGTCACGGCATTCCTATTAAATAGAATTGAAAAACGTTTTCAATTTTCATGCAATTGCGTTGGCGTTGGTTGAAATTTGAATAAAGCCTGATGCGTTGATGTTGTATTATAGTGTTGGAACCCTCAACACATTATTTTTTATTCATTTCCAATAGTGGATCTTGATGAAATTTGACCTATATCATTTACAAGAATTATTTTTTTTGTACCAATCGAAACTTATTTAAAATTTTTATTATTTATTTACGTTATATTCTAAATTATTTAAAGAATATTAATGACTCCTTGGGTTCGTTGTTGTGGTCCCACGCCTTAACCAGCTAAATCGTCAGAGCTATCTAATTATTTTGGCATTTTTGTTTTCTTCAGTGGTTGTGTAATAAATGTTGCGTACAAGATTTTCATGGAAGCGGATACCTCACTAATTAATATTAGCACGATATCGGGATATGCACGTAATCAATCGTCATATTTTTTTAATGCGACTGTAGAAAAAGAATTGCATAATAATGTTTTTCTACTTTGCATTCACAACGCACACATTGTAACACTGTTTTCGGTGTTACAATTAACACATTGTAACACCGAAAACAGTAACATTTTTGTCTAAGATTGCCAGAATTGGTACACATTGATATCAAATGCCAAATGTCAAACGTACAATACATAACCACACACTGCCTCTTTTTAATCGCTTGCAATCGCATAAACTGCGAAATCTCAATATTCTATACATATTTAAACATGCGTGTAGCCTGCTATAGTATGGCCAAAGGTTGTGGCTTTCTTAGTTTTGCTGTGTTCATCAAAATACGCCAGCATAACGTTTTCGGTGATGTTTTACGACTCTGGTAAGTGATCGTTATCATTCTTTTCAACTAAACATCAAATCTCCTTTTCAGATATAATTCAAGAACCACATTTACTTTAATAAGGTATTATGCGAAGATCAAACCTACATAGTAGATATGAATGATTTTAATTACTGCTACGAGATTGTATATGCGCAATCAATGGTTTATCAGCATACACGTATGAAGCTATAGTACATTTAAAGTGTACAGGATTTCTTAGTTTATGTAACGTATAAGTTTTCGGTAACATTTTCGACCAAATTCTGTTCGGCTCAATTCGTATTCATTTTTGTCCGTCGCTTTCGACTTCGTCTTAGCTCTGGTTGTGTGCAACATATTTGTATTACCTCCATCACATGTAATTTTACTAAGTATAATTTATTCTAATAAACTACTTTGCCGAAATTAAAATTGGGTTTCAATTATAAGTGCTTGTAAATATATAAGCCGCAACGGCTACGTAGCGGAATTAGGTAGACACCGCTATTAAACGTTAGGTGTTAAAACAATTCTTTAGTAAGTTCTTGTTCTTCGAAGTAACTAATCAGTCACCGCCAAACACATCTATTCTGATTATTATACTTATAAAACCACTATTAAAGTTGTTGACTTTTTAGGTTAAGTTTCATATATTTATCACAGTAGGGTTAAAAGCGTTGCCCCAAGCTCCATTATGATCATCGTTGAGACCTCGCTGAATATTTATTCAAACTTGTAGGCTAAAGTAGAGTAATTTTATTCACAATGAGATTTTGTCAAGATTTCATCTCATAGATCTCATCCTTAACGAAGTTGACAGTTACTACAGTGCAGCCACGTGGTACCCGCGAAATACCCTAGATTCTAATTTAGCGCAATATAGTAACCACAATTTCTAAATTTATATAAAATTAATGACGCAAAGTAGAAAAAATAGTATATTACACTCGTTTTATAAGACGTATTGGCGCACTCGTTCCATTTGGGCACTCCTCGCTACGCTCGTCGTGCCCAAAACAACTCGTGCGCCAATTTGACGTCTTATAAAACTTGTATAATAATATACTATTAAGTAATTTTTAAAGCAATTTAATATGAATGATATAAATTATTTTGACATAAGTCATCTAGAACTGTCAGTCACCACAGTAGCGGCACGGCGGTAATAATGCCAAGAAAACGGGGTGAAATTCTCCGTAGCTGTGCCCGTGAAATTATATCAAATGTGGCAACTTTCGGTTCATAAGTTCATGGTTGCAAAAGATGCATGTTCCTCACGATCTATCCTTAAGGAAGTCTGAATTGATGGCTAAAATAAAGTCAGGATAGAGAAAAACACTATAAAATTGATGAGATTATAAGAAATGAAGGGCACTTTCCTCTACAATTACCGCCATGTGTGAATTAAATTCAATTGAACTTGCCTGGGCGGACGTAAAGCGTTATATTCGGGACAATAACACGACTGGCGAGTTATCCATAACAGCCTTAAAGATCTAACTTAGCATGCCACTGCCATAATTACGCTGAAAAGTGGAAGGGGTACGTGAAACATGTGATTGGTATTGAAAATTTATACCGGGAAAAAGATAATGTCGAAGTATTGAGATGAACATACTCTTCCGACCAAGATTCTTTGCAGCACTCCGACCGTGAAGTCCCGTCAAGAGTTATATTCAAAATAAGTTTTATTAATCATTTAAGCATTTGTATTGTTGGTTTATATTTTCTGTTACTGTTATAGGTAATATGTGACCTGAATTGGAGAAACCCTAGTGATAAAAAACGATTTTTTGATTTTGTCTGCATCGGTTTGCCAATAGGAAGAGCTACCTGATTCCGTCAAAATAGTTATTTTATTACTACGGCGGTTTGTCCGTTTCTGGTCACATAGGTATTCGTTTTTAATAACAAATGTTGGGTTGAGTATGTCTTTTTATTCATTTAACGTCAAACTGTCATTTATACTTTGACATTTAAATATTTTCTTATGTGTTATAAATCTGCAAATACTGTTTTTAAATGTTTTAGATTTATATTTAACAATAGAGTATTGATATAATCCGAGAACCATAGATTTTGTCTGTTTATAATTGACTTAAATTTTACCAGTACCCATCACAAAATTATGCGGCGTGCCTATGGATTTGACGCCACCGCGAATTTATGCCCCACCCTAGACCGCTCAACTTAACTGAAACGAACAGTACTTCGGTCTTAAAAATTAATAAATAGTCGGAATGCTATTAAATTCAAGGATGTGTATCGCAGCATATAAGGATTATTTGCATGGTAACTGCGTTGTCCTGCTAACATTCGTTACTAAGATATCGGCTTCCATCAAAATCTTGTTCGCAACCTTTATTACATAAAAACTGAAGAAAACAAAAACGCCAATCTATAGAAGAGATCCTAAATGCAACCTCATCAAAAATTTAAATTTTTATGGCAAACGGTTTACGAGGAAAAAAATTGGAAAGACAAGCGCTAATTTAAAAGTGCAAAAATCGGGAACCTTTTCTCATTTCTCTCGCGCTCATGTTTACACCTTTGATTATATATATATATATATATATATATATATATATATATATATTACATATGGATTGAGTGAAAGAGAGAGACAGATGTACCCGAGGGATTGATTGAGATAGCGATAATTAGGATAGAATGACTAGGTGGCGCGTAGAATATGCTCTTCTCTGATAATGGCGTTAGATGGCGTTACGGAGAAATTTTAATTTAATATGGGTGTTGATTGGAAACACGTTAAAGGTAAAATAGATTTTTCTAACATGTATTAATTTTGTGTACTTATGTCTAATTATGTTATTTTTAGTGGAAACTAATTTTGTATTATGATGTATCCGTGTGGTTACATAACTGTCAAGCGTTAAAGGTTATGTGCATATGTGGGGTTATGTCGGATATGGCAATTGGCAAGTGGTCCGGCATCAGAGTGAAGATAGTCACTGTCCTAAGTATCTCTGTCTTTCTTCAATTTTATTAAACCATCCTTGTCAATCCCTCGGGAACATACTTTTGTTAGAAGACAGATAGAGTTAGCTCAATCCATAAGTAATATAATCAAAGGTTTACACCGAGAGGCAAAAGATGTTGAGGGTCACACAACTTCTGTAGAAATGATTCAGGAGTATGACACATTTCATTTAAATTTTTTCTGTTCAGTAGTTTTAGAGTTATGAGCCTTCAAACACAGGTGACAATACTATCGAAACGTGAGATCGCAATCACATATATCAGCTCCCTCAGGTCAATGCATTTAAGTCTAACTTCAAATTCTCGGTAAAAATATTACATTTTCCATTGTTTCCACAACATATTTTGAAAACCTCTTAAAGAATTGCTTTAACTGTTCCAAAAACACTGGCGAACAAACTTTCAGCATTTCAAGTGAAAGCACAAAGTTGAACGTTTGCTATGAGATGTGCTTTTGAAGTTTCTAGGAATTTGGGTTCAGGTGGCATAAATTTATTTTTCTACTTTGCATTCACAATGCACACATTGTAACACTGTTTTCGGTGTTACAATGACCACATTGTAACACCCAAAACAGTAACATTTTTGTCTAAGATTGCCAGGATTGGTACACATTGATATCAAATGCCAAATGTCAAATGTACAATACATAACCACACACTGCCTCTTTTTAATCGCTTGCAATCGCATAAACTGCGAAATATCAATATTCTATACATATTTAACCATGCGTGTAGCCGGCTATGGTATGGCCAAAGGTTGTGGCTTTCTTAGTTTTGCTGTGTTCATCAAAATACGCCAGCATAACGTTTTTGGTGATGTTTTACGACTCTGGTAAGTGATCGTTATCATTCTTTTCAACTAAACATCAAATCCCCTTTTCAGATATAATTCAAGGACCACATTTACTTTAATAAGGTATTATGCGAAGATCAAACCTACATCGTAGATATGAATGATTTTTATTACTGCTACGAGATTGTATATGCACAATCAATGGTTTATCAGCATACACGTCTAAAGCTATAGTACATTTAAAGTGTAGAGGATTTCTTAGTTTATGTAACGTATAAGTTTTCGGTAACATTTTCGACCGAATTCTGTTCGGCTCAATTCGTATTCATTTTTGTCCGTCGCTTTCGACTTCGTCTTAGTTCTGGTTGTGTGCAACATATTTGTATTACCTCCATCACATGTAATTTTACTAAGTATAATTTATTCTAATAAACTACTTTGCCGAAATTAAAATTGGGTTTCAATTATAAGTGGTTGTAAATATATAACCGCTATTAAACGTTAGGCGTTAAAACAATTCTTTAGTAAGTTCTTGTTCTTCGAAGTAACTAATCAGTCACCGCCAAACACTTCTATTCTGATTATTATACTTATGAAACCACTATTAAAGTTGTTGACTTTTTAGGTTAAGTTTCATGTTAAGTTATCACAGTAGGGTTAAAAGTGTTGCCCCAAGCTCCATTATGATCATCGTTGAGACCTCGCTGAATATTTATTCAAACTTGTAGGCTAAAGTAGAGTAATTTTATTCACAATTAGATTTTGTCAAGATTTTATCTCATAGATCTCATCCTTAACGAAGTTGACAGTTACTACAGTGCTGCCACGTGGTACCCGCGAAATACCCTAGATTCTAATTTAGCGCAATATAGTAACCACAATTTCTAAATTTATATAAAATTAATGACGCAAAGTAGAAAAAATAGTATATTACACTCGTTTTATAAGACGTATTGGCGCACTCGTTCCATTTGGGTTCCAAAACAACTCGTGCGCCAATTTGACGTCTTATAAAACTTGTATAATAATATACTATTAAATTATGATCTTCGGATATAAGATATAAGAGAAGGCACAAACCACGAATGACGAGACAGTTAGAAAATCGCTTTCTGCATACCGTCCTTGCTAGCTACCCTTCGGACTAGAAGCTATCCATTACGCTAATCTATGTTAGCAATTACTCTACTCGGTTTACACAACGAGATACCCAACATACTCGCAAACATTCCGCACAAACCAACCCTGTATTTTTCCTACAAGCTAACCCATTATAATAACCACCTCGTACGCTTGTGTTGTACAATTTGTCACCCACCTTTTGTACACGTCAAACAAGAGAGTCATGCCATCGAACGTGGGCGTTATTGTCTCATCACAACCCCCAAAAAAATACAATACCTTTGTACCTACCTCGAAAATTGATCGTCAGAGTTTTCCGAGACAAATTGTCCATTGTAATGGACGAAAACGAATTAGTTTTTCACCGGGTCCATTCAACAGGGGCTATTTTTCATGCACGCGCTTCGCACGTAAGCAAACACTGTTAACTGCCACGTATCGCTGATCGTTAATGAATAATTAATGATAAATTTTCTGCCCATCGATCAGCAAATTCGACGCTGTGCAAATCCCAACCTGTTTGCGTTCGCCGCAAATTAGCCGTTCGCTCAATGCATAGTTTCGAGATTGACCGATTTCAATTTAACAGTGGTGTTATGTACGTAGGTGAGAATGAAACTGTGTGTTAAATGATATGTGATCGAGTTAAGCGTTAGGAAAAATATGCCCAAATTCTATTGTTGGTGAAGTAGTTTATTATAATTAAGTATACTTAGCTTATATTCAGTAAACATAGCGTGCGCTTACAATACCGCGACAGTAATCGAAATCGTAGTATAACTCCTTATTCAGGTAAATGTGGTCCTTGTATTATATCTGATAAAGGGATTTGATGTTTAGTTGAAGAGAATAATGCACGATAACTTACCAGTGTATTGTTCAGCTGTCTTAAAAAATTATTTTTTTAATGCGACAAGATCAAATAACTCACAATGAAAAGTAACAAACATGGGGACGAAGAGGATACAATTAGGATTACCAACCGTCCCAAATTGGGCGGGACAGGCTAAATTGTATTTAAATTACAAGAACTGTTTGATTTTGATGTGAATATTGAGAAATTACTTATATTTTTAAAGAAACTTTTATTAAGAAATGTTTTTTCAAGCAATTTCTCCTTATTAATAAAATAGGGTACAACTGTTGCATGAATTTAGTCAAGTTTGAATCTTGCTGAGAAACTACATCTGTGCCTTTGAGGTTTTGATTGTTCAGGCAGTATGCATGTACGTATTTTATAGTCATACCAATGCAGAAAGTACTTCCAGAAAATAATAAATGATGATTACAGATTGAGAATAAATATGTTGATAACAGATTTTTAAATGTTTGTAGATTAAGTTTTTTTTTAATTTATCCAAACAGATTTTTTAATTTATTTATTTTTTGTTCCTTAATATTAAAAAAAATCAATTTTCGTATTGGACCACAGAAAACTGTTATTATCTAATTTAAAATAAAAAGAAACAAAACTTTATAGTTTCAGTAAACTCTGATTTAGAATTAAGCAAAACACATTTTACATCATTTTTTTAATCTAAAGGAAATCATAAAACATGGAGACATATTTTAAAAAATGCCCATTCAACTGAATTTTAAGAAATAAAATTGCATTATTGGCAAAAATAACTACATTTGCACTCGAATCTAAAGATTTTCTGAGCAGTAAAAAAATCAGAGTTTGCGTGTTTTTGTTTTAGTTTTACTAAATGGTCTGCACGACCATATTAAAAAACATTAAAAAAATCACTAAGGAGAAGTAATTACATGAAATGTTTGTGCCACCTTACTTTACTATGTTGAAGATAAAAAATATGATTTAATTACTGAAAATATTTATTTATGTACTCCTCCCATCTGACCTCAGCGTCCCGCCTTGGAGCTCTTAAAAGTTGGTCACCCTAATGCAAATGTCAACAATTTCACAAAACTAAATGTTACTAATACCCGTGCTATAATTTGCTAATAGTAACACAACACAGTGTTACAATGTGTCAATTGTGACCGAGAAGTAGAAAAATAAATTTATCAACAGTGTCAAACTGCTATGAACTCCGTGCTAGGCCATATAAATTGTTTTATGACCTAAATGATCATAAAGTGACATTTTACATCTTAGATGCCGACGCGAAAGCAGCTTCTTTTTGCGCCCTAGGGCAATAAAGATTCTTTTTGTGCCCCCTGGGCAAAAAGGATTGCCATGGTTATATGTCAAATATATCAAATATTTGTAATTCAAATTGTAAACTGAAAATCGTCCATATCAATTATTGGCGATTAAGGTTATACAGGGTGTTTACGGTCTTGTGATTTTATTTTCAAGGGCTGATAAAACATCCTAAAAGAAAGCCATTAACGTAAAAATGTCTTAAGAAAAGTTGCATAATAAGACAGACATTACTGTTAATTTTTTTTGGTTTTATTTTTTAGGGGGTGATTAAACACCTTGAAAAAATGTTATTAAAGCTAAAACGATTGCTCAACCACTTGTATAAAGTAAATCTAAATTCAAATGATTAAAAGTTATCATTGAATTTTTTACTAAGTAGGCTGATGTCACTAACTTTTCCCATCTGTCAAGCTGTTTCATCAGTTGTTACTGCTCGGTTGGTTTGACATAAGTTCTCCAGAATAAATTCTAATAAGGAAAGTAAAAAATGGTTCTTCGCACCAATAGTGAATACGTTGACATGTTGTTAATTTATGGGGAAGTACGCCAGAATTCTGCTGCTGCCAGTTGATTGTATGCTGTGCGGTTTCCTAACACATCAACACCTATTCCACAAAAATTTACCTCTCTAGTAATCCGTGCACGAGAAACTGTTGTACTGCAGACACGTCAAGGTCGGGATGGTGAACCTGGCCGACCCCGACGAATTTTGGATTCCGAAGAACAAATCTTAAATCTTGTTGAAGAAGATGCTTCTACTAGTACTCGACAAATATCTCGCCAAGTAGATGTCTCAAATCGAATTGTCTGGCGAACACTACGCGAGGATCAATTGTATCCTTACCACCTACAAAAAGTACATGCTTTGCAACCTGAAGATCATCCTTTACTTTTACAATTTTTCCGATGGTTTCTACAAAAACATGCTGAAATTCCAGACTTTTCTTCCATTGTATTGGCTACGGATGAAGCAACGTTTACACGTAACGGCATAAATAACTGTCATAATACTCATATCTAAATAAAAACAAACAAAAATTAGCAGCAATATCTCTCTTATTGTGCAACTTTTGTTGTGACATTTTTACGTTACTGACCTTCTTTTAAGATGTTTAATCACCCATTGAAAATAAAATCACAAGACCGTAAACACCCTGTATATAAGTTTGACAATTAATTGTCTGTATTGTCACTCATCAATATCAATTATTGGCGAGTAAGGTTATAAGTTTGACAATTATTTATCTGTATTGTCACTTAGCTCCGAATTGTTTGTATTGTTATTCAGTCCGTAGATACGCATGTCACTTGATCAACATATCTATTAATGTTATTCACACAAAGGAGGAACAAAACAATTGTAGGACATAAGCTTTTGTATGTACCTCGAGCATTACTTGATTTTTATACCCTCGGGGGACTTGAAAAGCTCGCGCTTTTTAAGCTGTCACCCTCGTAGCATAAACATCCGTCTAATGCCCTTGGTACCTAAGTAACTATTTTGATTTGTCTCAATATCTGTACGTGTGTAAATATGGTTAGTTCAAAACTTCGCTTATTTAAATTTTAAAATTTAGTTTGGAATAGTAATTAATGAGATGAATTTATAGATAACCCTAAAAAATCACATGGCGACTAAATAAAAAAAATTTTAACTGTTCTTGTAAAACGGGGCCAAGTTTGACATTTGGACCCATTGTGTATTACAGACAATAAATAGCTAATTTGTTCTTTAAATACGGAGTTTTCAATAAGTATGCATAAAGTACAGATAAGTACAAAAACAAAATGTTGGGGATTGATATTGGCTTTGCAACAGTGGCTTGTCTGTTATGCTCTTGGTAAATTTATTTATGTTGTAAAAAAAATCAAAATCCAAAAAGTTTACAACAATTATTGAACATTAAAGTTCAAATTGCAAGTGTTACTTGTAAAGCTAAATCTTCTACAAAAAATGAGACATTCGGACGAATAACAACAAAAGAAGTTACGAATTTATATGGCTTTGTTACTTGGTAACTGAAATAAGTTCCTTAATAACTCTAATTTCTTCACGGAGAATCTTATACCACCAAAACATCACGTTACAATGTCCTAAATGTACACTCATGGAATTAAGTAAGTTCTATAAATATTTTAGCAGTGTGTCGATGATACATCCAAGTACAAGTTTTTTGTTATTCTGGTCGACCGCTCGGCCGCTAAGTGCAAAAAGTGGTCCGTTTACGCTTCAACTCGTATATCGGAAATTTATTATTTGCGAAACCTTGTTGGAATGCTTTGAATTGGTTTATAATGATTTATATGTTTCTATTTATTAGCTTAATGTGTAATTAATTAATGTAATTCATACATTGCAATGTAGTTGTGTTTTTATTAAATATGACGTTAATTTTATATTAATAAACATAAAACTTTTCGATTACATGAAATAAAAATCTCATTTCAAGATATTGCATACAACGCAACAAATTATACTTACAACCTTATTGCATCTAATAGCTTTTCTTGTGTTAATAAATACAAAAACCAATTTGTTGTTGTCAATATTTTTACTTTTCAGGTTATTTCAGAACTGACATATGTATTAACATTTATTCCCAAAATAGAAATAAATTAATATTAAATTGCTTTAAATTTGTATTTATGATAATTTGATAATTGTAATTTACTGATGTTTTCGAAATATTTAGCTTCAACGATATTTTGCAGTGTCTAACTTAATAAACAGAAAGGAGTATGTATTTTGTATAGCATGAATGTATCATTACTATTTTTTTATATTATTATTTTGTATTTACTTTACAACAATATGTTTCAAATATCTGACAACTGAAAATAATGACAATTATGTATATCACTAATTTACAAAAATGTTTGGAAATTTACGACGAAAAATTTTCGACGAATTTTGATGGAATGTAAATATGTTATAATTATTATTTAAAAAAAAAATAAACTAAAATATACGACCATCTAAAAGAACATTTATACAACATAAAAATTATATCATCAAATTTGACCTGGGATGAGTATAAATTGTGTTGGTAACGGGTATATAATTTCCCAAAAGGAGACGCTTCAGAAAGAAAAGTTGTTGGTTTCTCTTACGTATAGCTTTCATTGCATATTAATTACTCACAATCATATGCAATAAACGGTATACGTAAGAGAAACCAACAACTTGGCGATTTGAACCAGGGACCTTTGCGACGCTAGCACAATGCTCTCCCATCTGAGCTATTGACATTGTGCTAGCGACGCAAAGGGCCTTGGTTCAAATCCAGGTTGTGGCTGTAATTTTTGATATATTTAAGATTTTCATCCCGCCTGTATGTTACCATATTATTAACTTATAATATTACTTTGACAAAGTATATCGTTAAACATTTTCAGTTATAGGTTATATTATTTGGAAATCAAAAAGACCTTCATTTTTAATGTGTATGCATTTTAGCTAACCTTACAGTAAACAATTCATAAGTCAAAATGTTACTTTTAACTTATTATCGTTGTTAATGCACGCCTCTTAATTTATTTAGAAAACAAATTAAGAAATAAAATTTCCAATAATGTTCCAGCTAATATATAGTCAATGAAAAATGTGTGCTTATTGAACTGGAACTATATTACAATAAAACTTCTGTAGAGCTCTTTGAAATATTAACAAAAAAGAAAAATAAAAAATTAATTAGTTATCAAACAATGCAAAACCAAAAATGAAACACAATAAATACATATTACAACAATAAAAAATTATTAATTATAAGTAAAATTTTAATAATTTGTCTTAACAAATGAACAAAAGAAAATAGCAAAATGTTTTGTTTTTTTTTCTAGATAGTAGAAAGTAATATGTTTCATATGGTCTTATTGGGTTTCTCTGTTCCTTCTGAAGTTGTAGCCGTTTAAAATAAGGTATTGTTAATAATTCAAACGGCTGTAACTTTTTAATGAATTGAAAAAGTAATTTACTTTCTGAAAAAAAATTGTTTTGCGGAAGAAACGTGGGAGAGCCTGTATATATTGCTATAATTTAAATTATTTTGGCTGTCAAGCATGTATTAGATGTCATGAAAGATAATTGAACATTAACTGCTGTAAAGTAAATACAGATATAAAATTTCCATTGTCCTTCATACAAAATACTCGTCCTAAATGTAAATTTAAATTAAATTTACAGAATTTATTTACATTTAGTGAATATATTTTAATATTACAATTCTGAAATAGTCTATATTTAGTGATAATCCTTGGCATCAAGTTGATTTGCGCATTTACTTACTTACTTACTTAAGCCCGTCATCCTACTGCTGGGCAAAGGCATTTACTTGCGTAATTAATATGTGTATTAGTTAACATGTTAGTTATATAATGTGTCATGATATTACGCAATATCTTAAAATGAGCTTTTCGTATCATATTATCAAACATGTTTATTAATATTATTATAAAAGTAATTCTATATTTAATTAAATGCATTACCTACTCGTAACCTTAACTGTAGTGGTCATATTTCATTTATTACATTGCAATGAAGATATCACATTAAGGAAAAGGTCGGACACGCTAAAAATAAACTAAATCCCGCTACATTACATCCATCGAAAAACCACCTCGTGACGGACAACTTTTTGCGATGCGACCGGGTCGAGGTAGAACAGTACACGAATATATAACCGACATACTATTTTCAAATCCTGCGATAGCCATACGAACTTACTTATTTCCATGACTGTACTTAGTCAACTATACTCTGCCGTGTTGCATCTCGATTGATATTTCACAATGAAGCAACTTTTATTGGAAAAATACTCCACTATGGTTATCATATGTTTATCTTATGACGTCTTATAATCAAGAAAAATGTATTTAATTTATTTGTCGACACTCTCCAGATGACAAAGCGTGTAACTTCAACAAATCTTAAATCTATATAATTCAAACAGACACCCAGATCAATATTATACAAAGTAACAAGTACTTTATCATGCATACACATAAATATGTATGCAGCTTTCTCTTAAATGAATCAATACGAATAAAATATACTCACGTTGAATTTCCAGTAAGTAAACCCTGTTTAAGGCTGACATAAACAGTAGATTTATGGACTCCACGTTACCGCAAGCCGGATATAGATGGCGCTCGTGGTTGTAAACGCCCGCGACGTCTGCACGTCGCATTAAAAACGTCAGTAATTGCTACGCCATGGTAGAAAAAGTAAAGCGACAATTTTATCTTTGTCGCTTTCGCCCACCGTCGCGTCTCTCCGTCTTTACGTCCGGTGATTAAAACTTTTGTTCTTATTGCTGGTTATGTTGAGTCCGCTTGAAATTCTCGAAAGGACCGTGCGGGGATGAAAGTTAATAGGGTTGGTTTTAAAACCAAGTAACGCTGGTTGTTTCTTAAATTTAATTTTAAACTTGTGTGTTTTGCTGTTATAGGGGATGTTTTTGTGTATCTTGGGAATTATTAATACGGGGCACTTGTGGGGATGATGGTTTGCAAGTGTGATCAAGCTCTTAATGTTATAATTCGTCCTTTGAATGAAATATAACATTTTTTTTTTTTTTTTAAATCCGGCGCCTCCACCAATTATGAAAACTTTGAAAATTGGTTATAATAGTGGGATTTCGTTGGTAGAACCTATTGTAGGACAGTTATATATGATAGTTACATCATAATACATCAAACATATACACTGCCGCTCATGGAAGTTCGGACACATAGTAAACATATATTTCTACCAAATAGCAAACACATCTTAACGTTGATTTCTAGTAACATACGACATCATTAAATGTGCTAATTTAAAATAATTTTTATATTTAATTATTATGCAACATTTCTGCTGTTTTGTAACTGGTTGTTGGGAATTTTCTAGTTGCCATTAAAAAGGATTAAATACGAAATAACAAATAGAGTCACAAATACTGCATCTCAGACACATGTTGCGATCCTATTTTTACCAGATATTTGCTTCAAATGCTCGTATTTAAACGAGTCTGTGCCTGCAATCTGTAGTTTGCACAAGATAACTCTGTCACGCGGAAGACATCATGCGACGCGGAAAGCCAACAAACAAGGAACATTGGATGACGTATTCGGCCGGGACTATCACAAATAATTTTCCAAGCGGATGAAGAACGATTAAAATTAATTTTTAAGCAAAACAGAAAATTGACCATACCTAAAATCACCTCTGAAGTCAATCGCGATTGTGAAAGACCAATTTTTGTAAGCACAAGGAAACGACGTCTCCAAGCGGAAAATCTGCTTAGACGCGCTGCCGTACGCTAACCATTGCTTCGTCGGGAAAATCGTCAGACACTACTGTTTCCAGTCTTCATTTGTCCAACTTCGATGTGTTCGTGCCCACTGAAGTCGTTTCTGACGATTTCCCCGACGAAGCAATGGTTTTCGTACGGCAACGCGTCCATGCAGATTTTCCGCTTATAGACGTCGTTTCCCTGTGCTTACGAAAATTGGTCTTTCGCGATTGACTTCAGAGGTGATTATAGGTGCGATCAATTTTCTGTTTTGCTTAAAAATTAATTTTAATCGTTCTTCATTCGCTTGGAAAATTATTCGTGGTACTCCCGGCAGGACACGTCATCCAAATTCCTTGTTTCTTCATATTGGTGAAGAGTATCACTTGACTCAGTTATCGTTGACTTCTTGCATTTTCACGAACTGACAATCGTTCTTGATGAAACGCGATATTTACAGAACGCTGTTCCTTGCTTGTTGGCTTTCCGCGTCGCATGATGTCTTCCGCGTGACAGAGTTATCTTGTGCGAACTACAGATTGCAGGCACAGACTCGTTTGAATACAAATTCGAGCATTTGATGCAAAAATCTGGTAAAAATGGGGTCGCAACATGTGTCTGAGATGCAGTACTTATGACTGTATTTGTTATTTCGTATTTAATCCTTTTTATTGACAACTAGAAAATTCCCAACAACCAGTTACAAAACAGCATAAATGTTGCATAATAATTAAATATAAAAAATATTTTAAATTAGCACATTTAATGATGTCGTATGTTACTTGAAATCAACGTTAAGAATGTGTTCGCTATTTGGTAGAAATAGAGATGCCTATTGCTATGTTATCAGTGCTTTTATCATTATTTCCTATATGTTTACTATGTTTAGATGTACACTGCCATGAGCGGCAGCGTACATCCAAACATCTGTTACTAAAACGAATATGTGAATATTAAACCTGAAAACCTGAAATAAAATAACACAATAAACAGTACGTTTTGTGGTCATAAGAACACAAGTTGTTTCATGTCACTCGTGAAATTGCTTCTTGGTTTTGTTATTTCTTGTTGAATTCTGACAAAAGTCATACACAATCATAGAAGATTCTGCTGTATTTTTCTTTTTGTAAGCCGCTTAAAGTCTTTCAGGATCTCCACGATTTAGGGGTAATTAAATCAATTTGAATAGAATCGAATTCAATCATTTCGCGCTATTTCTATGCATTTTTTTGCATATTTCTCGTATATATGCTTATTTTATTATATTAGTGCTTAATTAAGTTTTTTTTCGGCTAATTTGAGGTGTTTTGCTGTTTTTTTTAGCGGACCACTAGCGACCACTCACTTGAAAATACCAGCGAGATCTAAAGGAACAGTAAGTGATTTTATTTTATTTTTTGTTCATTACCTAATTTTTATTTTTATTGAGGTGCTGTTTTGTTACGTTTTGTATTTTTGGTTGTGAATTTCAAATGAAAATATTAGGATCGCTCACTGTACATAAAAAAATACGTATATTTTGCCAACAATTTTAATCTGCACTTTGGACAGTTTTCAAAATGTTCTTCGACGATATCTAACCATACACTTGAAAGTTGATGGACTTGAAACTTTACAAGGCAAATTTTTAATACAGAACTTAATAATATGTTTGGTGTATGTATTTGCATTTATGTTAGTCTTTATATTTTATTTGACATTGGTGTTTTCAACCAGGTACTCCAACTTAAAACAACAATGTTCTCAACCGAAGCAAAACAAAATGACGACCATACCAAAAACAAAACTAAAACGGCATGACCACTGTTGCGAAACTGTAAACTTCAACCTCATTAACGGTTCACGAAATAATAGACTTTTCTTTGGTTATTAAAAATTTACGATTGTTAAGGGTTTTTCTTTTGTCGCATTAAAACGCGCGTTAATTTTGGTTCAAGCGAAAGGGCAAACGATAATTTAGTCTTCGTTTTGTTTCTTTCTCCATTTTTATTTTCTTTTTATTGTGTGTGTGATAGAAGTTAAGTGCTTTTGTTTTCATTACTGCTTCTTCCTTATTTGGAACGCCAACTTGCCGGCAGCGCCATGAAAATTAATGCGGCAGTTCTCCGAACTAACGCTACTCATTAGTTTTTTAATGCCTGAATCCCCATATCTCTTATTGTTGTTGGTTATATGGCAATAATTAATGTCCTATATGAGTAATACTCTGCGGAATAAAAAAAATCAACATGACTTTGCTGTATACAGTGTGTCCCCGATGGACATAACTATACCTATAATGGACGTAATTTTTAATTCATCGAGAAAAAGTCATTCTTTATAAAGAGTTTTGGATGTCCTAAAAAGTCAAAAGCCATTGTTAATATTTTGATTTATCATACAGGGTGGTTAGAAATCACGAAAATGTTAAATTGGCCGAAGAGTAAACTATCGGTTTTTCGGAAGTAGAATAAAAATGTTATAGGTAAAAGTTGTTTTATATTTAAATTTATGCCCAGATATTAAATTTAAATGTTGTATTCAACGTTTTATACTTTATTTATTTTCAACAAAGTAATTTAACAAAACATTACTCCACATTGTTCCCCTCCTACAGCTACACATTTTTCCAATCTTCTTCTAAACTCCCGATATACCAAATCAATTGTTTCTTCATTTATTTCGTCTACTGATTCCCTAATTTTTAATTTTAGAATCTACATTATCATGAAAATTCTGCGCATACACTTTGTTTTAAATAACCCCACAGAAAAAAATCAAGCGGTGTTAAATCAGGTGAACGTGGTGGCCATCCTATAGGGCCGAATCGTCCAAACCACTTATTTGGAAAATGTCTGTTCAATCAATCCCTGACTTGATATGCGCTATGAGCAGGACAACCGTCGTGTTGATAGTGTAGTGAACACCTGAGCTGTAAGTTGATTTCGTCCAAAGTATGTACCAAAAAATTTCCAACATATCGAAATAAGTGTTATGGTTTACAGTACCGTCAAAAAAGTATGGTCCAATTATTTTCTTGTAATAAATCCCACACCAAACATTAACTTTTTTATATTTCTGAGAATTGGTTGTAATACGGAAATTTCGATTTTCTTGAGACCAATATCTGCAATTCTGTGAACTAACAACTTCATTTGCGGTAAACGTCGCTTCGTCAGAGAAAATAATTTTTCTGTAGAAAAATCTATCGACCATAATTCGTTCTCCCATTAATAGGCAAAATTCTAATCGAGCATCATCTCCTTCTGCTAAAGTGTGTATCAGTACTGCTTTATAAGGATGACATTTTTGATTTGAAAAGATCCTTTGCAGGTGGCTTTTACTGATGTTCAAGTCTCGAGATCTTTACCTCAACGATTCTTTTTGGCAAGTGTTCACGGAATCAATAGCTAACATAGCTCCTGCATCATCTTCGCTTTTTTGCTTTTTTTCTTGATATTTTTCATGTCTCCTGTTGCATGAAATTTTTTAACCAATTCACGAACACAATTGACAGAAACGTATACCTCAGGGTATTTTCTGTTAAAAACGATACCTCACTTATGCCGTAACAAAGAACTAAGTTAACCATTCTAAAGTCAACATACTTTCAATCAGCTTCTATCAACAAATTGCTTGGATACGCTGTTACTACTGTCAACTGATCAGTCATAATTGTGGTCTCTAAATTTTTTGTTCACCTTTATGTAATGTGTTTTCACTGGTCTGAGATGTAAAATTTGAAATAGAACATTCAAGTTTGATATTTGAGCATAAAATTAATTCAAACTAACTTTTACCTATAACATTTTTGATCTAATTCCGAAAACCCGATAGTTTACTCTTCGGCCAATTTAACGTTTTCGTGTTTTCTAATCACCCTGTATGTTAAATCAAAATATTAACAATGGCTTTCGACTTTCTAGTGACTTTTTGTCGGGGAATTAAAAATTACGTCCATTATAGGTATACTTAGGTCCATCCACTGTATTAATACAAATCTACAATATTCTACACAATATACGTAAGTAAAACTATAAAATACATTTCAAAAGTCATATGACAAGAAAAAATTTGAATATTCGGACTTTTTTTTTAAAGATTCCTATTGTTATATCTATATAGTTGTGACCTACATAATTAAACCAACACTTGAATAAATCTGTTATACATCTACAAATCATTCTGTACACACTTAACAAATCCTATACATACTCCCTTAATCCTAAACTGTCTCAGCATGTTTGGAGTAGGGTGGTAGATAATGAAACTTGATCCCCTCCCCCCCGGCAAAAAGGGGTTAAAACCTTTTGCATACATTTTCGGCGGTGACGTCACTTATGTTCCTACGCAGTCGGATAACCCGAAAAAAGCGGCGATCCCGGCAAAAATAGAAGCCTATTATTATTCAAATTCGGAGGAGAAATGGCCTTTTTTTTACGCACTGACAATCTATGTAAATACATGTGTTTTATGCAGTGACGCGTCCGATGCGATCATATGACGTGAAATGTTTCTTTTAACGTTATTATTTCCCCGCTGTTTCGGGGAAGTTTCGGGGAAGTTTCGGGGAAGTCGGTTTGAGAATTGCTCATAAAGTTTGTGTTTTTGTTTTTGTGTAAATCGGTTTTTATATTGGGAGGTTGGCTCATATTTTTTTACTTTCTGGGTAACTAAAAGAGATGTTTTTGAACTGTTTCTTATTCTGGTTACTGAGGAATATTACAAAGTATATCGTGCGTGATCTACGATATACGAAATCAAAAAAGGAAATATTAAAATTTATATTTGAAGTCACAAGTGCGGATTTCTTCTTCTATTCGTAATTTTCAATGTCAGAGAAACCTGTAATATAAATGGAAATCAATACCTATCAGTTATATTTGTAGTAAGTAAAACTTGCGAATATACCCTTTAACAATGAGGAATTAACCCTCATCCCATGGCACAGGGTGCGGTCAATACGTCTCAATCTACAATGACAGTAATATGGTAATAATGCAGCTCAAATATACAAAAATATAAGAGCTTGTGAGCACAACCAAGGATTAATATTGTGACGTTAGGTGGGTGGCTACCCCTTTGAAGATAACCACTCTTACTTTCCCCGAAGGGATAAAGGCTCTTCACAATGGTTAAACAGTTACTTTATTTGTTGTACAACATACATCTGGTTCTTAATAACTAGTTCTTAATAACTCCTTCTTAATAACTAGTTCTAATAACTGGTAACAATACAAAATGGTTTCATCTTTTATAGTGGTTCTCCAAGGTACCAGGCGCTAGCCGACCTTCCTGGTGCCGGCTTATGTTTGTTGTTTTATCGTTGCACATTCCTAGAACAAGGTTCCCAAAACACAAACTAACCTGGCGACTGATTATGTTTTATGCTCTGAATCACCCTATGTGACAATATTTCTACATGCATAGGTATACAATATATCTAGATACACACGTACATTCCACCCCAGAAGTCTTCGTATATATTAAGGTTTTCCCACCTTTTTGGTCGCAAAACTTTTTTTCAGATAGTAAATGTCACTCTGAGCAATTTTAATTTTAGTTTTCATTTTCAATTAATACTACAATATTAAAGCCAGTTTTGGTTTTTAGTTAAATTAAATTGCATTTTTGTTTCTGTGGAAGATTATTCATTTGCTACTTTGCATTCACAATGCACACATTATACCATTGTTTTCGGTGTTGCATTATTAACAAATTGTAACGTATTTAGTAACTTTTTTTTTCTAAGATTGGTCACATTGATATCGAATGCCATAAGTCAAATGTAAATACAATTGTGACTTTGGCTGATCGGGTTCAAATACTGCTGCGGGATTGTATATGCGCAATAAATAGTTTATTGAATATAAGCATGCACGTAGCAAGCTCTAGTACATCTAAAGTGTTGAGGATTGCCTAGTTTATGTAACGTATATGTTTTCGGTAACGTTTTGGACAGAATTCTTGTCGTACCAATACCGTATATCTTTTTTTGTACGTCGCTTACAACTTCGTCTAAGTTCTAGTTGTGTGCAGCTATTTGTGTTACCTCCATCGCATGTAGTTTTACTGAGTATAATTTATTCTGATAAACTATTTCACCGAAATTAGAATTTGGTTTCAATTATAAGGGCGGGTAAATGTATAAGCCTCAACGGCTACTTAGCGGAATTAGGTAGCCACCGCTATTAAACGTTAAGCGTTATAACAATTCGTTAGTACACACAGAAAAGTGATCTCTCGAACGAAGAGAGAATTACTTGGCTGAAGTAGTTGGTAGGTTCGTATATACGCGAGAGATTATTGCCTTGAACCAAGAAATTTTATTTCTTGGAATAATTACTAGATTTAAGAAAGTGGTTACTCTGGTGAAGTAAGTAAACAGTCTTCAATGAAGTGTATATTTTTATTCCCGGTAAATATTTTTAGCTACTTTGTAAGAATTTTAAAGATTTGGCACAAATACGTTTTCTATTGCTAAGTAGCAAGATAGGTATGTTATATTTATTTACTCGTTCTAAACTGTTGCGTGCGTTACATCAAACTATTCCGTGTTGAAACGTTTATTGTACACTATAAATCACAATACACATCCCCAATAAATCACAAGGCACATCCCCTACGACTTCGTTGTTGACGAGTACGACTTGTCCTACTAGGTTAGGATCCGTGGCGCCACGCGCAAGCCTTGACAAAATCACGGTGCGCATATTTATTCCAGAGAAAGGGATTACTTGAAAGAAGTGAGACTCGCTTCAGTTAAATAATTGGTGGGGTTTTATTCAGTAAACAATACTTACTTATATTAAATGTCTTATATTTTCTTGGATCAAGTAACTACGCACTTGGATGGATTTACTATTACTTCGTTGGAGAAATTAAGATTTTTGGGACGAAAAATTCAATTACTTCTTTCAATACAATATTGGTTCTTATAAAGAACGAATTTATTTGTTGACAGCATTTATCTGAGAAATTATTTTACTTATATTGAGTATGTGGCATTTCTTGTATATACCTAACTTTCTACATCCAAGTAAATATGCTTTTGAATCTAGTAAATAAATTCAAGAAATTATGTTTTCTCGTTCCAAATAATCACTTTTCTGTGTGTAAGTTTGTTGAGGTGTGGTTATAAGTAAACGCAGTAATAGTAAACCGTATATTGGAATAACGTGCTCTCCGTACAAATGTCAGAACAAGACTAACTTAACGCGGTAAAACAAAATATCGTTGACATATTGTTGACATGGACAACCTATTGTTAAACATCTTCATTGATATCGAATGCCATAAGTCAAATGTAAATACAAAATTGAATCACTGACCAGTGATCAGTACTGCGTTTACTTATAACCACACCTCAACAAAGTTCTTCTTCGAAGTAACTAATCAGTCACTGTATTGTAATAGTACAGAATGAAATTATTTTTTATACTATGAATAAACCTTGCATTTCTATTTTCTTTCCTTGCTAGCGTCTTTTCTCGGGAAGCTCTTTCTGTGGCATTTTTACGAAATCGTCAGCCTTCTAAGGGTTTGTTACTAACGGTCAAAGTGGCACTAATCTAAACTGATCAAAATGAGCTGTAATGCTCTTATAGCGTTTCAGTGTTAGCTGATGTAAAAAGAAAAATTTTTGCTGACATATTGGAATACACTGAAACATGTAAGATTTTCTAGTTGCTCACTTTGACCTGAAGTAGATTGTTTTGGCGTCATCGCTACTGGGAGATTCAACTATCCAAGGATCGTTGTTTTTTGTTTTTGACGAGTAAAAAATTTATACCACATCAAACTAATCCATAATTACTTAACGTATTTTTGTAGAATTGACTTACACCACGTGAATCTTTACACAATAGTAGATTTTCAAAATAGAAATTTTGGAAACAACAGCTTGCCCTGTTTGTTACCACAATTGTCGAAATTGCCACAGACCGGCGCGGCTTGGCTTAATACTGAAAATACTTTCGCGAAAACATGATTTTTGCCGTTCTTATTCTCTTAAGGTCTTATGAATAAATTATCGATTTGAAATCTTATAATTTGTCCAAAATAAACAGCCGGCGCACACGTGTGCAGCCAGCGCTTGGTTTGACTAACAACCGCCCGCTGTACATAGGAATACTGAATCAAGACATAGACTCTATCCTCACACTAAAATGCTTTAATGACCAAAATGAGATTAATTGCGTAATTATTCTATATGTTATTTCTGTATAACATGTACAGCTATCAACATTTTCTGGCCGTAGGAATAAATTTGAGAGCGAGGGAATTAAAAGAACCGTGCCAGATAACTAAAAAAAGGCCAACCTGTATATGAGATTCTATATTTTAACCCATGAAATTCCAACATTTTCGGGTAAGCGGTTTTAACGAAAAAAACTCGGAAAGGTGAGTGCTAATTTCAAAGAATTACAACTGCATAAACCGGGTACCTTTTTCATTTCTCTCGCGCTCACGCTTACACCGAGAGAGAGAATATTTTGAAATTCATACCCTTTAAATAGAAATTACTAAGAAACATAACAAACTTTATTTCATTTCTTTTTGATAAGTAATTTCAGAGTTATGAGCCTTCAAACACCAGGCTGAACGCCGAGCAACGCTGTACTCTTTTAACGCGTGTATCTCGAAAACTTTATTTTAGCAGTAAGACCCCTTTCTTCCGAGCGGGTCACAATATAGTAACTACAATTTCTAAATTTATATAAAATTAATGACGCAAAGTAGAAAAAATAGTATGTTACACTCGTTTTATACGACATCTTGGCGCATTCGCCAATTTGACGTCTTATAAAACTTGTATAATAATATATAGTATCCTCTCATTTTGTCAGTTATTTCAACACCCTGCACGGTGTCAATTTTCAATTCATATAGTTAAGTTAACTCTGAAATTATATATCAACATTATGACACCCATTGTCTTTTATGACACCTGTATATACCATACCACGAATCAATATTTAATATTTAATAAATTACACCGAAAAATATTAAATCCAATCATCCGAACCAGATTCGAACCGAAACAATATCAATCTCAAAATCACTGTTAAAAATGATTTTCGCATTTCGCATACGCAACATTAGCCCTGAAACGCTACAGGCGTTCGAGCATCCCGCGTGAAACGTGAAAAATTACCGGGATAAATCGTCCACATGAAGAGAGAACCGATATTAATAACCAATGCTGCAATATTCACTATTTCCAGGCGTGGTTCCGCTGAACACAAAAAAAGCGCAAACTAAAAAACCTGAAACGCGGGCGGACGCGAAAATAAAAAAAAATATAATCGAAAATGGCGATGGGCACTGCAAAAATCCGTAAATAAAACGAGCTGCAACTTTCATATCAATACTATACTCAGCGCGCGTGCAGCTATGTTGGTATGTCCGAATGAAATATGAAAATCTAAATTGGAAAAACAGTATTTGCGTTATTCAGGTTGGATGTACGTACGTGCGGAGTGGATATTCGATATTTTTGATATATTTCTGCTGGATAAATTATGTCGCTGTTATAAATTTGTTTGTGTATTTCGTAGTATTGCATTCCGTGCGATATGAGTGAACTTGCTGGCGTTGCGATGAAATAAAGCCACATTCCAGTTTACAACTTCCTAGATAGTTTTGAATTTTGTATTGATGCGCATGGCGTGACATGTTCGTTTTGTTTGTAACTTATCCGGCTTTAACACTACAGCGATCAGTTTTGTTTTAAGTCAAATTCAATTGCGTTTTTGTTTCTGTGGAATGTTTTTCTTCTTCTGAATTGCCAAATTTTCTTTTCATTGCGTAAAATGAGGTGAGTTTGATCCCCCGTTGTAGTCCTAAACAAATTCAAAGTTTTGTCCTTATGTTAACACCTTAAACCGTTATTTTCAGACATTTAATTGCGCGAACATGTTTTGAATCAGCACACCATTCAACTGTACACAGAAAAGAAGTGCTATGGTTAGTGACTGAAAGAAAACCATGAAAAAGAGACAATTTGTTAATAAATTGAGCTATATTCAAAACTATTTATAAGCCAACTGTAAATTTATTTGTTAGGAAGGTTACTGTCAAAACTGTTTATAAGACTGGGAATTTCATGTTATAAAGTGTACAGAATGTCCAGAATGTGTGTTACGACAAAAGCAAGGAATTTTGCCATTTCTGCAGTGTTAAGAACTTCGTAGAAGGATATAGACGGATAGAAGATCATAATATATCTACTATCTATCCACAGTTCTGTTTGGAGATATTTTGGAAGTTTTGTCGGACGCGAACTGTGAAAAGTAACAGATAGAATAATTATATATATTATATTATATTATATTATATATATTATATAATACCATTTTTCCAAAGAACGTTAAATTTATATGTTATAGTTTGTTTCATTAATGTACCAAAATTTCGCTACAACAATTTTCCAAGATGTAAGTCAAAAGTTATAGAACTTATAGACCTTTAGAATGTGATCTTATTTGTAGTCTTATTTAGGTCTTGGTCGATTATGATGATATTGAGACTGATTGTTACTACAGCCATATAAAGCCATTTTACATTGTTAAAATGAGGTGATCAATCACACCTCATAATCAGGGGTCCAATCACCCCTATATACATATACATATACAGGGTGAGTTAAGTGTCCCGGTGGATTCTTAATAAATCGTTTACGAAAGAAAAAAATATTTTATACAAGTTATTTGACTCGCAATTTTCTATAACGACAAATTATGTTCATTTATACAGGGTGTTGCATTTAGGTGTGACGGAAAGTATGTACATTTTGTTAAATGGAACGTCCTGTATATTTTACTATATTATGAATACTACTAAATTTGTTTATGCAACAGTGTATGTTGCTAAGTCACAGCGTTAATAGTTCGAGAGATTCTCAACTGTTTTTCCAAAATATGCCTGTTGCAGGATCTTTTTAAAAACTATGTAAAAACGACAGTTTGCCTTTAAACTATCTGACAGAATGGTCAAAGACAGTAGGTAGATGATAGTATCCAAAGATATTAGATACACTATACAGGCTGTTCATTGAACTTAGTGAATTTTGATGTTTTTCAAATGGCTTTTTCTCGAGTCTTTTAAATGGAACACCCTGTATGATATGTGTTGGCTGTAATAACCCTTCATTTCGCTCACAATATAGTAAGAGCTTTAGTATGTCATACATCAAATGTTAATATTTTTTGTGATATTTACTATTTAACGAAATGTAATGCAATAGGGTATTTGACTATTATTGGAAAACCATCTTAGTGTGTTTATTCCTTCACTCTACATTGGAAATGCATTATGTTTTGTAATTATTTCCTTAATATTTTATAAAAATCAGCGTTAAAAATTGAATCACAAAAAGTACCGCCAAAACGATATTTTCTGTTGTGTGACGTCACCGGTTAGTAGACGTCAAATCGGCCCATATGGTCTGTCAGTGTCTGTCAGCATCGGCATCGTCGCCGTTTGGTAATTGTGTTGTATGATGTGTTGTTTTCACAATTTCTACATAAAAATGGGTTATAAATGGTGTATAAATCCACAATGCAGAGATACGTCAAGAAAAACTCCGGATAAACTATTTGTAGCTGTTCCGCAAGATTTGAAACTGCGAAGAAAGTGGTTGGCTCGTAGAAATCCAAATGAAATAAATAGCCGCCAATACAAGTGTTTTCTGTTGTGAAGATTACTTCGACATAAGTAAAACTGACTAGAATAAGTCATCTATCGTATTTTCGAACCAGGTATTATCTGATCTGACAGCTTAAGGTTAGGGCTATCCTAACCTACAAAGTTATGCTTACATGACGCTTTCGTGCTATTAAATTCAAACGGGAGAAGCATAGAGCGCGTTCGGATAACCCGGTATTGTACGGTGAGAGTGACGCGCTGCATAATAGGCGGACTAACGTCATACGGCGTTTATCTGCATATAAGAGAGAGACAGCCGACTCAAGTTATCTGAGCATTGCTCTCCCCATACCCTACCCTGACAAACCGAACGCGCTCTAAGCGGACTAACGAATGACATCACTGGAGACTGAGCCAATTACAGAGCGTTTTCAATCACGTGATAGGACGTGAATAAAATTCAATTTTAATTTTGGTTTTTCATAGAAATAAAGCATTTTTTTTTTGAAAAGTAATAACAAATAGTTTTCTTAAACTGTAATCTATTAGGATGACTATAATACATGCCATATTTTTAATACAGTTAAATACCCTATTATAAATTTTAATATTGCTGTGCATAAGGTATCTGGTAGTTTGATGTAAAGTCTTCAAGTGGCGATAGAAGAGATTATTTAGAAACTATTTAACCAGCTTCATCCTCATAAAAAGTATTACCGGTATCAACATATTAACAATTTTATATGAAATTTTGCCGTCTATCGTCTTCAAGTGGCTATAGAAAAGATAATTTAGAAACCATTTAACCAGCTTGATCCTTATACAAAGTATTACCGTTAACAACATATTAACAATTTTATACGAAATTTTGTAAGTATATTTTGCTGTCTATCGTATGCCAACCGAACACGCAATTTAGAAATTTCAAATTACTGCTAAAGTAAACCCTGTACTTTTAGGTTAACTATCGTGAAAATTTGTTGACTTCTGAGTGTTGAAAATCAGATTTTCTTTTATGTGATTTATGTGCTCACACACAAAAACCAAATATGCAACAAAAACAAACTGATAGGCATCCTTAGATTCAGATTTTCATTCATAGCAAAAGAATCTATGAAAAACACTTCCAAATAACCCACTTTCCATTCACATTATCAATATTACTCATACTACCATTCATAGTATCCCAATTTTGAATTGACTCTCCAGAAAAATAACCTATTTTAAACCAATTAACACTAGCAAGCGGATATTGTTGTTTGTTTTTTGTACTGAATACAAATCCGTTCTCAAACGTAGCTCATCTGTTTGTTTTTTGTGTATGAGCGCACATACTATTACAATGAAACGTCTCAGCACAATTTTCACACAAGTGAACAACGTTTCACGATAGTCCTCCTAAAATTACAATGCTTCAGGTTTACTTCAGACCACAACTGAAGTTACTAGGTTTTCAGGTTCGCTCGCTGTACATCTGGTGATTTTTTTATTTCGAAGCTTTGGAGAAAAGCGCGCTATTTGAATTGAGCCGTAAGCCTTAATTTGTGATATTAGTTGGAATCCCTCGAGTTCTACCGAAAATGTAGAGATAAATGGACAAATAGTGTGTAATTTAATTGTATATTGAACCGTAGTTAAAATTACATTATTTATTATATATATATATTTATTTATTATCTTTATCTACGTTATTTACAAATCTGTGATAGCTAGTACATTCAAAACTGTTCTGATGTTGAATTCCATATATTTAAGGATACCTATACATATACAAAAACAACAACAGGCATTATTCCTGAATTACATTATTAAGTTTTGATTGTTTTGACAAGTTCTTTTCAAATGTTTGATGAAAAGTAGTATCCATCAAAGTTTTGCGATGTGTCAACACTAGACGGGGTGACAAAGAAACAAACAAACAAACAAAGACGATGGTTTGTTTGCAACGCTTTTCTTTTGTACTCATGTCACAGCCTGTCTAATTATGATAATAATTATGGTAATAATTATCCATTCGACAGTCATCACAATCCAGTAAAACGGTAACCATTCCAAGTCTAATATCCTCCCAAACTTTAGGATACACTTTTTCCTTCGCCATACCACCGACAAGAAAAAAAGCTTATAAAACTTTCCGTATACTTTCGGCAGTAGTTTCGGTATGGCATCCCAGCAAGCAAGCGGTGATGCCTTCTTTTATCCTTTGAAAGTTTTGTTTGATGCCTGCTGGAAGGTGGCCGCTTTGAGGTCTACCGTGTCACAGGATGTCGTCCTCGCTGAAAAACGTCCAACCAGGCCTGCCTAACGAAGCGCAGGATACGGCGGAGACGCTCCTCGTCGCTTTTCGAACTCTCTCCGAAAAGTTATCCAATACCGAAGTTCTGATAGGCCGCATAATCATTTCTGCGGGAACTAATAACACTATTTTCGACGCGCCTGATCCTTGAACGGCCGATTTATGTGTCTGGTAATCCTCGGAGATGTCCTTAGATGTGTAATCGATGGCCAAATTAGTGAAATTAGAGTAGTTGGGGTTTTCCCGGCGCCGCCGCCATTTGTGAAAAGAATTGTTATTGGTTTTATTATTGCGATTTTGTCTAAGTTAACTTATTGTAGGATTTTTAATTATTGTAATTATATGTTTTCTACTGAAAATTAGAACGTTCCGCCTATTCTTTGTTAGAGTGGTGATTGTTTCGTTTTCAAAGCGACTTTATAAAGGATATTGCATTTATGTGTGAAGGACAACATTATTTTTTTAATAGAATGTGTTTCGTACCATGTTATGAATGCTAAGGAAGTTTCCAACAGCATCAAGTTGTGCTAGTGTAAGTAAAGCAATTATTTGTCAAAAAAATTGCAGGCTTATCTTAAAAACTACGTATGAACTACATTTTAGCAGATATTATCTTACAACTTTGTCAGACAATCACCAAAACGTAGATGCTAATCATTGTTTATCTTGCATTTTCCATACAAAAGATCGTGTTGAAACGCCGCGTGAATTCCGACACTCTACGGTCTTTGGTGTGGTGCGGGGAAAGGAGTCGTTAGCGGTGCTGTCGATAGTGAAAGAACTGCGGACAGCTGACTACCAATACACAAAGAGAACGAGGTAGTAATTTTAACTAACAGAATAAAATTCTTAATTTTTGCAGAATTTTGATTATAATATGTGACTCGGTACGAGAGAAATGCCCTAACTGCCATCTCTCGTTTCGATTGTATTGACTCTTGTGTTTGACGTCTCGTAACTCTAAAACTACTGAACAGCAAAAATTGAAATAAAGTGTGTCATACTCCTCAATCATTTCTACATTTGTTGTATTACTATCAAAATTTTTTGTCTCTCGGTGTAAACATGAGCCCGAGAGAAGTGAAAAAACGTACCCGATTTTTGCATTTCTAAATTAACGGTCGTCTCTCCGTTTTTTTTTCTCCTAAACCGCTTACCACAAAAATTTCAATGTTTGTTCAGGTTGCATTCAGAGTCACTTCTATCGATTGGCGGTTTTGTTTTCTTCAGTCTTTATACAATAAGGTTGTAAACAGGATTTTGATGGAAGCGGATAGATCAGTAACAAATGTTAACAGGACAACGCAGTTAGCATGCATATAATCCTTATTTAGTGCGTCACATGCGCTTTGAATTTAACAGCATTTCGACGGTTTGTTAATTTATTTTTTTTTTATTTTTAAAGACCGAAATAGACAGGAACAATATTTTGCGCAGATCGGTCAGAGCGGTCAGTGACTCCGTATGGGTCCGTTTTTGTGTTTATTGAGCGTATAAAATTGATAGGTCGTTATATGGTGTCCGTAAACACTGTTCTCCTAGTAACTAATGCACCGCGCGAACCCACACTACCTGTCGATCCCGTCCACCGCACCACCCCAAAGACCGAAGAGCGCCGCGTCAATTGCGGCGATCATTCTACGGATAATGCAAGATAAACAATGATTCTGTAATAAACTTTAAACATAATATGATTTATTAGGTAGCCTATGATCGATACTTCATCATCCTAGCTCTTCTAATAACGGAATTGCTAGCGTTGCATAACATAGCTTTCTGTGGGTCAACCACTAATCCGATCATTTTACAAAAATACACATTAAATGCTACCATTCCGCGGGTGATTTTACTTTCTAATTCGTTGAAATCTATGGATTATTTCCGGAGAAATTAATTGCTAAAGTTAAACGAATGAAATTTACGGGGCTAAAAGCGCCAATTCTTGCTAATTTGGAAAAATCGGGTGAACGCCATAATATACACCTTTCTAATTTTTATGAATTGTAGCATATCAATCAAGGACAGTATCAGAATTTTTTCGCCCCTAGTTTGGCAACAAAATCGACATCAATGGAGGGGACAGAATATATGGCCACGATAGTACACTGTTTAAGGTTTACTTCGGGGTACAATTGAAGCTTCTAGGTGTCCGGGTCCATTTACTGAATGTTTGCAAAAAATGGCAAAACAAACCTCTACCATAACCCTTTAAATATTTTTCAAGCTACCCAACACACTATATACAGAGCAATATTAAGGTACTATAATAGTATACTTGTTTAAAAATCACAAAAACTAGTAAAAATAGATATAGGACATATTGCATATAACTTAAAAAGAACTAAAGGGACAATGCAGTCACCAAATAATATACAGGACACAACAAACTGTATACCTACATGAAAATAATTTTCAGTTGTAGAAAGTGATGGGACAAACAACTTTTGTATAAAATATGTAACATCAACCATTCCGAGTTTAGTGACCAACAATTATTCGAAAAACTACAATACCAAAACCAGAAATGGTTTTGAAATGGATTACAAGCACACCAATCCTATGATCTTTTGAATTACGACTGTATTGCACTAATTTTTGTATTTGTTATATTTCAAGGTTTTAAATATTATTTTAATGTTTTAACGTTAGAAAATATAGCATTGCCTTTGGGAAACGTTTGGCTTTTGGAAAACTGCAAAAAATTGCTATTTTCATATTAATCTATGGAAATAAATGCAATAAATTTTATTTTGTTCTTATTTGTTGATTTTTAGCATACGAGTAGTATTACTTGGGAGATGTTTTTATTGACAACATATTAAACTAGTTTGTACAGGTTTTTGATGTGTGACATTTACGATATGAAGTGAGAAGTACGTCAAGTAGATCGTAAATAACTTCAGTTGTGAAATATTATCAACAGTCATATTGGTTATTACCACCTACTCTTGTAAGTACGAAATGCGAACTAGGTGATCCGTAATAAAATAAAAATAAAGTGCGATTGATTACCTACATTTCCGGAGAAATATGGAATTATTTATATGGATAGAAAAGAAAACACCAACCAATTTTACAAACTACAATACCGCGATATGCATATACCAAACAATGTAATGTATAAAATAATATCGTTCGCGTGGTGTGTTGTTTTCCGGTAGTAAATACAGTTGAATTTATAGGATGGCAGTGTGCTAGGTAAATGTTTATACGTTCAAGAGGCAGTAACTCTTGCCGGTATTTACAACAAACGGGCTACAGAAACGTTAACAGTACCACTATAAATCACTAAACCTTTATTGCACAACAAATATTCCCAATATAACTCGTGGGGTATGCAAGCGGTATCTTGCTTCCTTGCAGTCTACTGTGGATTTTCGTAAATTTACGTTTTAGATGCTCCATTTAAATTCCTTACTTTCGTCGCAATGTTTTGATTCCATCCCATCGTGTAGGTACCCATCGTGTAGCTCAGTGTAAACATAACAACTGAAAACTCTTATACAGTGTGTATCAGCCAAATGGAATAAATTCGATAATAAATAAATGGGGGCGTGTTTGAAAAAACGCTCGGACAGGTCGATTTGTATTTGTAGTTGCGCACTTTTTTCAGTAAAAACTTTTTATACAGGGTGTCTCGTGTAACAGTGGCCAATACTAACTTTCTTATTTTAAATGGAACACCCTGTATATTATTCAATTTTTCGATTCCTCTGTAAATTCTAGACATATTTTATGTACAATGTCCTATACCTATCTTCAACTGTTCCAGATTTGTTTTCAAAATTAAGATAAAAGAGTAAAATTATTTGATTAAAGAAATTCGATAGAAAAAAAAACCCTATAAATAATACTGTTTATTTCTTGATAACATAAAACAAACAAAAAAGTGAATGCTAATGTAGGAAATGTTCAAAATGCTCGCCGCGAACTTCTTGGCAACATCCTAGCCTTAAATAAAAATTTCTTCGGACGTTAATCAACATCTCAGGCGTAACCGATCTAATCGCAAGCGTTATTTGTCTTCTTAAGTCAGCTAAGTCGAGGGGTTTAGTTTTGTATACAATGCTTTTGACATATCCCCATAAGAAGTAATCTAATGGCGTCAGATCAGGGGATCGTGCTGGCCATTCAATCGATCCTCGCCTGTCTATCCACCGATTGGTAAACATTCGGTTGAGGTACTGCCGGACATTGATTCGGTAATGGGGCGGTGCTCCATCTTGCTGAAACCATATCATATTCGCTGGAACTTGTGGGTTTGCTGGATCAGGATATAAGTTTGTCAAAGTTGGCAGGAATTGCCATCAATAAAAAAGGGACCTACGATATTATCTCCAACAATTCCTGCCCAAACATTAACCTTTTCAGGGTATTGCGTATGTTCTTCTCTCATCCAGTGTGGATTTTCCCTAGACCAATAGCGGCAATTTTGACGATTAGCATGACCGTGAAGCGTAAAGGTGCACTCATCAGAAAACAAAACATACTCTAATTGGATGACATTGTTATCTAACATTGCCATCATTTCTTCGCAAAAATACGTTCTCCTATCAAAGTCATCTTCCATGAGCTCGTGAGTTGGTATCACTTTATAGGGTTGCATTTTATTTTCTTTTAATGTTCTAAAAATCGTTGAATGACTAACATCGAACGTTGTGGCTGCTTGTCGAGTAGAAGTATGTGGGTTTTCCTCAAACTCAAGCATAATATCCAATTTGGTATCGTTACTTGTTGCATTGCCAGCTGATTTTATTATCAGCCTTACATGTCCAAGCTCGTGAAACTGCTTCTCTATTTTACTAATTGTCCCTTGGGATATAGGCGGCAAATTTGGAAATTTTTCTTGAAATAACCTAGCAACTTCCATTTGTGTCCGTGTATTATCTCCATAATCAATCATTTGTAGAATGGTTATTTTGTGCATTTCTGTTAAATGAACCATTTTTATGATGTACAGTTAATGAAATTCAAAAGACTATAACCATAACTATAACACTGACAGCTCCTGTCATGCAGTTAGACAACACTTTATTAAAGCTAGGGCAGCTTGGTCTTTATTTCATCAGTACATAAAAAGAACACTGAAATGGTTTTTGCCAATGGTTTTTGCTTACTTTATCGTTATCAATACCTAAATGTTAAATAAGTATTGAGTGTGTTGTATCGAATTTCTGTAATCAACTAACTTTATTTTTTAATGTTAATTTTTGAAATAAATCTGAAAACACTTAATTTTTCCGAAACAATTGAAGATAGGTATAGGACATTGTACATAAAATATGTCTAGAATTTACTGAGGAATCCAAAAATTGAATAATATACAGGGTGTTCCATTTAAAATAAGAAAGTTAGTATTGGCCATTGTTACACGAGACACCCTGTATAAACAGATTTTACTGAAAAAAATGCGCAACCACAAATACAAATCGACGTGTCCGAGCGTTTTTTCAAACACGCCCCCATTTATTTATTATCGAATTTATTTCATTTGGCTGATACACACTGTAGAAGGATATCATGTTTTAATGATTTTGAACAAGGTAATTTGTGACAAGTGTTTTAGTCAAACAATTTTAGGTGGAAAACAATCCGTTTATTATTTTTATATCCTTAAGGAACTGCTCGTCAAATAATATACTATTAAAGTACACCTACTTATACACGATTTTTCACAACCGAAACCGAAAAAAGTACTAATAACCGATTTTTTCAAATGGCGACCTTATCATGTGAATACAATTTTGAGTTCTATGAAAAACTCTTCTCAAACTATGTGAAGAATTAAAAAATGAGAAGCAATTCCATATATAAACTAAATTATATAGGGAAACAACAACTACAATAAAATTAAACAGGCACTACTAAAGTTATTAATGATAACAATAATTGAAATTATGAAATTAAAGACACTAGTAAATAAAGTTATCTAACCTTATTCTTTATATAACCTAATTCCTTATTACAAAACATTAGCAGGATTGGACTATACCCGCTAATTCCTTATTTAAATAAATATTTAAAGGTCGTTTATGTAATTTTAATAAGATATTACTTATTAAAATTAAATAAACGATCAAAGGATTAAGAGGTTTCTATTTTTTTCCCTTTAAATATACTAAAGCTATAAATATATAACAAATATGAATATTTGAATACATAATACCATAATACGCAAATTGTTTGCCTTAAAACCATGTACCGGGTGTTAGAAATAAGAAAATCGACATTTTACGAATGGAAATCATATGGACACGCTGTATACAGTGTATACAAACTAGTGGTACTATGTCTTGAAATTGATAGATATTCTATACTTAAATCGTCAATGACTCCAAATAAATTTCTAATAGTTGAGAAATAATTTGGTTCTTAAGATACTGGTTTAAAAGAAAGAAGGCAAAAACTCAAAAACTTTCAGGATTAGGGTAGGATTATACTTTTTGCACTAAAATGTTGCAAAGAATTAAAAAAAGAAAAGAAACGGAAACATAAGGAGTTCTATTTACAAACAAAATGTGCTAATTAAAATATCCCATCATGTATTAAATATAAATTAGTTCTGTATACAGTGAGCGCGTAAAGTATACAAACATGACAAAATCTTTAAAATGGTTTGTTGTTTGAAAAAATCCTCGAACACGTCGATTTTTATTTATTATTTTTCAAAATATACATATTTAAACAACAATTAATTTTCGATCATCAATTGTTTGTACTTTATCATACGTAGTATGACAAAGTATGGTAATCGTGCGTAAATTTGAGATTTTAGCGGAAATATGTCCTTTTGGGTCCCCTGAACATTATTGACCAAGGTACAAAAAAATGTCTGTGTGTGTGTATGTATGTATGTATGTAAGTGTGTGTGTGTGTGTGCGTGTGTGTATACCCGTTTTTTTTTTGTGGCGACGATTCCGGAGAAACTGCTAACGGTATCTTGAAACTTAGAGCTGAAAAGCTTTTCGTTCAAAAGGGTCCAAAGGAAGTGGATGTTTACTCTAAGCATTTTCCAGGGATTTTGCAGATGAGCCGGGCAACTGTAATTTCGTAAAATATTTAAATAATAAATTAGAGGAAATTTTGTATAATTTGTCTGACATTTTTGGTAAAATTAATAGTTTAGCTGCATGAGCAAATTCTATTTGATCGAGATCGGTAGTGTCTGCAGTAATATAAAACTAGTTAGCCAGGATTTGACAGATATTTTCATTCTAATGACAGTAGATAGTGTAAAACGCTGATGATTTGGCAATACTTACTGTCAAAAGTATCAAAATATCTGTCAAATCCTAGCTATGCAGACACGACTGATCTCGATCAAATAGAATCTCATGCAGCTAAACTATTAATTTTAAATATAGTATGATAAAGTCATGTGGCTGGCCACATCAGATTTTTTTGTAGTTAGAATGTCATCAACACTTTTTTTAAATGGCAACCCCATATTGTTTGTACTGATATTGAGAGATATCAGTAATTAAAAGTGTCTTAAAAGTAATTCACAAAATTTATCACCTTCCATATGAGAATTTTTGAGAAAAAGACTTTAGAGCACTATTAGAGCACTATTGATAACTTTTGTTTATTTATGAAAAGCGTATAGGTGTTTTCGATTGATTTTTTTGCGCTGAATTCGAATCTGATCTCAAAAGTTGCATATTACGTCAGATTATTGCGTTTTCTGACGTTTCTTTTAAGGAACCGTCCCACTATGCGGTATTTGACGTCAAACCAGGCCAAAAATATTTCCTTGGCTTTTTTAAAAGAAAATGTATATTAACGGGATTTAAACTCAAATGTAATTCAGATAATTTGTTTTTAAAGGAAACAGAGGGAGGTTATCACCTATTTTTTAATATATATTTTATACAGTGCGTCCCACATAAGACATATCTTCATATCTATTTTTGATCCAATTTTAGTAAATTTTTTTTTTCAAATATAGAACACATATTGCTCTATATACTGCCAAAAAAATCAATTGTCTTCTTTAAATGCAAAGCACCTTGTGATGGCAAAATAAATGGCAAAAATCAAGAAATTACTTTAGGGATTATTTATCGAAAAATTTTACTAATAATAATTGTTCAGAATTGCTTCAAAAATGATTCGTCCGTAAATCCGTAAATAATTAAAAAAAGTAAGTAGAAAAGTCCGTAAATAATTATTTGCATAGGCAGCTGCGCTTAAAAAAGTGTGCTGTGGAAATTTTATTTGAAATAAAACCTGAACTGTCAAAGTGCTTTGTCGTATTTAATTATTGTCTGAATAACAATGGTTACACTCGCCGAAAAGGTGGAAATAATAAGATTAGTCGGTGGTAATGCACGATCAGCAAGGGAAGCAGCTGAAGCACAGTTCAGGTGTTATTTCAAATAAAATTACCACAGCACACTTTTTTAAGTGCAGCTGTCCATGCAAATAATATTTACGGACTTATTTTTTAAGAAAATTTCAATATTTTTTAATTTTCATGAAATTTTGGATTTGGGGTTTTTGGGCAATTCTGAACAATTATTACTAGTAAAATTTTTCGATAAAAAAATCCCTAAAGTGGTTTCTTGATTTTTGCCAATTATTTTGCCATCACACGTTGTAAATCGAGAGAATTTCTCTACAATTATTTCGAATTTTATCTTCCAGGTGCTTCTGTTTCTGCTTAAACAGTCTATCAGAACTTTCTGTAATAAACTCGTGCAGTTGTTTGTGAGTTACAGTAATTCTTTTCACTGATTCATCAGAATCTGTAACAATATAGTAAAAAAATTGTTGCAAAAAAATGGGAACATTGTGGGAGAAAAGATGATATAGGACTTTTAAAGGAAACTCCAAGGTTTAATATGGCATATAACATTTTGAGTTCCAATCAGTTGAACATATTTGAAAACACTAATATAGGCAAAGAAGTACAAAACATCAAACACTGTGTTAAGCGTTTGTTTTACCATGAAAATAGGTAATAATTGGATTAAATGATACATGCAAATCTATTTTATGTAATCTACATACCTCGAACTTTAATATCCATATTGATTTTTCCACAAAAAACACTTGAAACATAGAAAAAAAGAAACCAAAAGTTTACACACAACTTCGTGACAAAAACAAAACGTGATCGATTCAACGAATGTCAAGTTTTGACTCGGTGGTACATCTCGGTGCTGGGACAATCGCAGGTGTTATTGAAACTATGTGACGTCCAGTCTATCTGTCTGTTCGAAAACCAAAGCTTACTCACATCTATATCATTTAGCAATTTTCATTTATGGCCAGGTTTTGAGGCCAAATACCGCACTGTGCGTCCGCTCCCCACTTAAAGAATCGCTGTAAATGCTTTAAAAACATGCAAACATTAAGGTGACACCATTTTGAGGTTTCTAGGATGTGTTTCAGCTGGTATAAATTTCTCAAAATTACCAAAATAACGTTTTTTTACACTATTTTAGAAAACCTTGCGAGATAGAAAATTTTTGAGCCCAGATTCGTTTTCAAGGCAATAAATTCTACATCAAACGCAATTTCATATTCAATTCACAAAAGCTATTTTCTCTAAACTTTATTTTACAATGTTCAATTGTCTTTTTTTTTAAATTTCTTATTAAAGGCCATAAAATATTTTCAATGCCGTTTAAGCAATGAAATGATTTACTAAAATCAGTAAGAAAAAATGTGGTTGCCATTTAAAAAAGTGCCGATGACGTCATAACTCAGTAACAATTTGATCGTCGGAAATTGAACTTTTCACAGAACTGGTTATTTTAATAAACAAAGATCGACTTGTTTGAGGATCTGTTAAAATAGTAAATCGTCTCAGAGATTTTCTCATGTTTTCATACTTGACACTGCATCAACACAACAATAATAGAACTTTTTTTGTTTTATTTATTATTTAAGGCCGGTGTAAAAGCAAGCACGTATATGTATCATAGTTACTTACTTTACCTAACTAGCTTTATAATTAAACATCGACATATATAGATCAACCTCCAATATTTCTAATTCCAATTTACCTATTATTAATCGCACACGATGGCGCAGAAATGCAATTAAACACCCCAAAACTACCGCAGGATTCAATCTAAATCGAAATTATATCAGCTCCAAACTAGCAGCGTGTACGCAAAACGGAACCTAGCACCAAGGTGTAACATATCAAAAACGAGAGCTTGACAAACTTCCCCAAACAATCCCATATTGGATTTGTTACCATAGTTGTGGAACTTTCCACTAAGATTCAGCTCCTTAATGACTTTGCTAGCGCATTATACCGCATCCACACCTTCCTCAATGCCGAAGTTATTCAATTAAATTCTACTATTGTGGATGCGCCTATACAATCGAATCGAGAATTGGGTATTACGGAGTTTTTCAACTAATATATTTTTTAGAAAGAATATGCGTTACTGATACTAATTTTATAAATTAATTGTTAAATTTTACTTTAATTTACGAGAAAACGCCGCATGGTGGTCGATTCTGCTTCGCTAGCTGGACAAAAAATGAAAAATGAAATTTCAAATGCGCGGGTATGGCACCATCACAAACTGAACTTTACGCTCAGTGGCAAAGGTGCATAACCATTCGCAAATTCATCTATGTCATTGTGAGCGCATGTTTACGTTAATTTCTGTCAATTATTTTGAATAACTACAATGGAGGAGACGTGTGGTGGTGCGTACTACTTTCTGGAAGCTGTACTGACGTAATAATCTGAGTTTTTTGTAGCGCTTAATAAAATTAGCTTTCACCATAAGGTTATAAACAAATGTCAGACGGAGTACGACTGAATTAAACTCATTTTTTGTTGTTGAAGAGAGCCCCTTGTCATCTGGAGAGCTTCTACAAATACAGATACATGTGTTTTCTTTGTTATATGACGTCATAGAGGTTCAGAAAAAAAAAGGCATAACATAAGCCTACCTGACGTATTTTATGGCATCAATTATAATTTCCGGAATATACCGGAAGTAGTTATAACTGCATTCGGATTTGGATTTGGAATCTCAAACGAGAACCTAGGTCGTGTGTGGTACCATTGCATAGATATTTTAAATAGAAACAACTTTTATTTGAACAAAAATTTTCTAAACCATACGGTTCACAAAAGAACCCATAATATGTTATGTTGTCTGTATAAGCTATGATCAGAACAATCCACGTATTCATGTTTTATTTTGTCAGTAGTGAAGAGACGTGATGGTACATCGATAGCTAAAGATTTAGCGCGTCTGATGACAAAACCTTGAAGCCAACAAGTCACCTTTGGACAGTCACCTGTCCAACAAAGCATAGCCCCAGATCATATCGTTTATTTCGTAAACCGCATGATTTGGAAAGAAGCGTTTCCAGCAGGAGTTGTTACGTTTGAAAATATCTTTGCAATGACCCCCACATGACCCATGATTTAATTTAACGGTGAACGGTGAAAGTGAGTGCTGTTGCTAGAATTCGACCGACTGTAGTGTGTGTGGGTTCATTTAATGTATATATATATATATATATATATATATATATATCAGCGACGTCACTTCTTGTCTTCGAATCCTGAAGATGTTGGGACTGAAGCACCAAATTGGCGACATTGGTCACCCCCTGTAGGGAACCATTTGAGTGTTTTCCATTAAGTGTCCATCTTGCTCCTTGGCTATACCGTACTGATGAGGACTAATAGTCCGCAACACGTGTCTACGGTTGCTTCTTCGATCTTCGATCTTCGTATGACGGAATTGCCCGACAAATACCTTTCTCCTTTATATCTCACCGTCGATTAACCAGCTTTCCTATATATATATATATATATATATATATATATATACATATTATTCGGTTTGGATTAAAGTTCAAAATCGACTACAATGCGGTGTTGCAGCCGCAAGCTAAAACAAATAGTTGTTGCTATGGTAAAGTCTTCCATATGCAAATCGCCACAATTCGGCCCGTTAAAAATAAAAAAAGAATAAATAAATATCGATCCTGCAAGTTTCACAATTTTCAAACCAAATTTATTAATCAACCCCCTTCCAAAACCACCACACAAGTACTTAGATTTTCTCCCTTCTTTCACGTATTTGTAGGAAAATTTATATCACATTCACAAAGTTTCGCAATTTTCAAACCAAATTTGTTAATCAACCCCCTTCCAAAACCACCCTACAATTACTTTTGATTTTTTCGCGTATTTGTGGGAATAATTATATCATATGCACAAAGTTTCAACATTTTCAAACCAAATTTATCATTCAACCCCCTTTCAAAACCACCCCACAAGTACTTTTGATTTTTTCTCTATTTTGCGCATTTGCAGGAATAATAGTAGCACATTCACAAAGTTTCAGAATTTTAAAACAAAATTTATTTTCAACCACCTCAAAAACCACCCCATTGGTACTTAGAGGGTGGTAGGCTTGAATGGAAAATAAGTAGGTACTAAGATAGTAGTACTTTAAAACCAATTGTTTTTTAGTTATTGCGTCTTTTGTGTGAACACAAAACAAAAAAATGCTTCTCAGCTACTGTAAACAGTGTAAACATCTGCGTTATGGTAATCATGAAATTCAATTTAGGACAGAAAGTTTCATCAGTTCGAGAACAAAGAAAAATTTTCCTGTGAGCATATTCCATTTAATGGAATATAACAGTTTTCACCATAAATGTTATTTTTTTTTTAAAGAAAACGTCCTGTATACTGTTACATTATTGAAGTCTATTTTTGTCACACAAAAAAAGGTATTAACATGTAAGAAACTCTATAGGTTTGGAATTGCTTTTTTTTTTGGTAGACTAGTGTTGTTATCAACAATCACTGATCGATACTAACTTTGTCAGCAACAGAATGATGGGTCATTTTCGTTCGTTTTTTTGTGTGTAGATTACGAAAATCGTGGCCAAAAATCTCAATCATAGGAATTTTTTTAAAGCGGGCTCAAAGCGTTAAAAGAATATATTTTTTGCAGTTTTTTTGACGTCACTTCCGGAAAAATCGGAAGTAATACTATCCTCAAGAATATTTAAAAAAAAACTATTTGTTGTCTAATATCACTCCACCAAACTCCTTCGGTCTAGTTTCATAAATAAAGAAGCTAAGAGTTTTTATGTTCGTAATTTTATCCTAATGGATAATATTGCAAAATAGAGTATAAGGTACTGTTTAGAATTTAATAAATGAAAAAAAATACTTCCGGTAAAACCGGAAGTTGGGCAAAAATCCAGCTAGATTCGCAAAATACCACGCTGTGGTGGACGACGAATATTTTTATTTACCACTTTTGATTGCAATTTTATCATAAACAATCCAACACACAGAAATGAAAACTTCTCAGGGTGACATATTACATGGTGTAGAATCATTTGCTTAGTTGCTATTAGTCAAATTTCCACATGACTGTAATACCCTATTAAATTTTCTGCATTCATGATTTGCTCGATGGATTTCTATCTAACGGCCACTCAACTGGAAAATTGTCTCTTTATTGGTGCGGTCTATAACTGTCGTATCAATGCTTTGCCGCATATTGGTATGTATAGGAGACCAATTAATCGCTGGAGTCGTAAATTTGGTTTCGAGTTACTCATGTGCCAGAGCTATGACGCTTTAATCAACGTTCTGACTGACGTATTCATATACTGTGTGTGGGAATCAGTGTGAATGCCGTTCTGGCCGACGTACATAGTTTTGTGCGCTTTGACGTTTCAGACAAATATCTATGGGTTTATGCGTAATTGGTTGTAGAGGGATTGATGTAAAATAACTGTCAGTGATACTAAATATGAAACGCCAGTTTGAGACGTGTATTTCCGGACGTTTTCGTTGCAAACAACAGTTAGAAAATGTACATTTGGTGGTTTATATATAATATCGTCGTTTAGGGGTTGTTCATCACAGAGAAAAGAAATGAGCCTTTAAAGGTAGTTACCAAGATTGATTATCTACAATTTCAGATATCAATGAAGGTTATTCAACAGTACAGTGTAGAGGAAAGTTGTTTTAAATTAAATAATTGCTCAAATATCAAATTTGAATATTTTCTTTTTTATTTAATATTTCATTTTTTGAGCTTATCGTTTGTTCTTAATTTATGGTTTGGTCTTAAGTCAACTTCATTATTAACAAGAAATTATGGCATCTGCATTTGGTAATGTACAATCTGTGTTTTTCAACAACAAAAATACCAAACCAATAATGGTTTGGTATGGATTCCATAAAAGAAGTTTCTCTTCTAAAAAATTTCTGGTGATGCCAGCGGTATGTGGTTTTGCATTGTCCTGCATTAGGATGAAATTCTGACCGACGCAACATGCAGCAGGCACCACATGGTCCTCCAAGATGTTTTCGATGTAATTCATTGCATTTAGTCGACCAGGAACCACAACAAGATCAGTTCTGTTGTCTAAACTAATTCCAGCCCAAACCATCACAGATCCACGACCAAATCTATCCACTTCCTGTATAGTAGCGGCTGCGTAGCGTTCACCAGGAGCTCTATATACACGTACTCGACCGTCGCAACGAGTTCAACGAAATCTGGACTCGTCTGTAACCAGTACAGGCGTCCCGTGTCGAAGTTGCCAATCTCTGTGATCCAGAGCAAACCTCATTCGCGCTGCTTTGTGATGCTGGGTAAGGCGTAGTGCGCGGACAGGTCTTCTTGGTTTCAAATTCGCTTCTTTTAATCTGTTTCTAACAGTTTGATCAGAAATTTTTTATTCCATGTGCTCGTCTTAGGTCGTTCAGGAGGTCTCGTGCTGTGGCAGCACGCTGACGTAGATAAGAAAGGACAAGAAATCGGTATTGATTTTGAGTCGATTTTCGATTTCAAAATTGTCTAGCTCTTCTAGCATATAGGGCAGTCTCCCGAAACAGATTCCATAAACGCTGAATAACTGAAGGGGAAACTCGAAGGTCCCTGCTAACATGTCGAATAGAGTGGCCATGCTGAATAAGGGCGACAGCACGAGCAACTTGCACTTCTCTAAGATGCCTCATTTTACTTCTAATGACGTTTCTAATCAACGAAAATTGACAACTGAATTCATTTGTCATCTTTAGTAGGCTTCCATTCGTGAATTCAAAGCATGCATTTTTTCCATTTTGTTTTGCGTTATTAATTTACATTTTTAAGTGTAACTTAGAAGTAACTAAAAGTTGTAACATTGCTTTTGTAATTTCTTTAGTTAAATATATGCACTTAAAGCATACCAACTTTGATTTGCCTAGAACTATTATTTAAAAAGTTACAGGTTTCGAAAAATGTGTTCCCTTAATTTTTTTGAGCAGTGTAGTAGAAAGGATAAAACAACACTGTTTGTATAAATATTCTGCAAGCCTCAATTGACATGTGGTTTTTAATAAAATAATGGTGTACTTCTTTAGGTACAAACCTGATTGATTTCTGATATAATATGTAGTAGGATTTTTATGTAATCTCCTAATTTCGATCAGAATACTTCTTCATGCTGTTTTTGTAAATTTTCCATATGTCCAGGTTATAGCTGATTTGTAGGTTAGAGCTCTCGAAATCTGTACAGTAAATAAAAATGGGCATTTTCGCAATTTACGGACGTTTTTCGTCGGATTTGGTAGATAGAGATAGATCTATTAATATCTTTGTCTGATCACGTCTAGTTCTTGAGAACATCGTAGATGTCGTAACTGTCTAAACTCGAAAACGGATGGAGTTCAGGCATAACTATGCCTGTCTATCTTTCAGCAGCAATTGTTTAAATTTGGGCATGGGTACAATACATATGGAGCAATAACGCCAAAGAATAGTAAATGAAGATTGTGCAGATATGAATAATTGGACCAATAGGGAACAACCAGAACAGTCCTGAACTTCCCGCCCTCTGAGGCTTTATTTTTCGCTATTATGTCTGCAATTGAATTACTAAATCCGCATAATAAGGTCGATTTCTTTGGTGTATTTACACATATTAAAGAATTTTTTTTTCTATTTTGTTAAGAGGTCTACGTTATTACAGTATTCTTATAAAAAGCAATAATCAAATATTTCCTTAAATTGTAAATAATGTTCTTTTTTGTTTCCCTATACGACAAAAAAAATTTAAAATATGCAATAAACAAGTACCCATAAACTCGAAATCGGATAAAAATTCGAAATTCGATTTTATTAGTAATAATTGAACTGAGCAATTTAAAAAATAAGTCATAATAATGTCGATTATTTGAAAAATCGTTACAATATTTCTATTTCCACACAGAATAATAGTGCATACCTAATAGTTTTTGATATGTACAAAATGTTTATTTACCATAACGTGCAATAATAACAAAATTATAACAAGCACGGTACTTAGTAACAAATAAAAATGTTATGGGGATATTTAAAGAGTTCTGTTTTCTTCAATATATCTTAGAAAAACCATTTGGAATTTAACTGTTTTCTCAACAAATTCAAGAAGTATTTTTCTCACCTACAACTGGCTACTGGCTGTACTATTTATAGAAAAAGTTATAAGTAAAAGGTTATTGAAAGCTTTCCGTAATATGGCTGTACTTTAGGGACACAAATGAGGAATATTTGGAAAAGTTTGTTGAACAACAGTTTGCCAAAAATTAAATATTGTTGTAGAAAGAAGTTTAAAACGTTTTAGATCGAATTGTAAAAGTCTATAACAATTTTAGCTATACCTGCTAGTTAAAAATAGATTTTAACATTAAACAGTGAAAAAATACGGACACAGATAACTGGATCATCATATCACCCACCCGAACAACAAACACAGCACATACACTCTAAAAGCCTTCACCTTTTACCATATTAAACTTGTTTACGTTCAGTAAGCTCAACTTCCAACTACAGTATCAAATAGACGTACGATTATATGTCTTCTCTCATAACATTCGCACAGCATATCATTACAGGAAACGTAAAACTTTCAGCGATCCAGCACAGAACGAAAGGATACGCGGTAACCGATAAGGACGTGTTCGGTTATCCTGCGCTTCGCGAGATCAAAGAAAACCGAACGTTGCGTTGCCTACGCGCCTCCCAAATGGCCGGGCTGAAGCCTCCTAGGCTTCAGCAGCGAGGATTTCCGCTCGTTTCATCCCGTACAATATTACCAACATTACATTCACAAATCTATCTTGATGCCAATCTGAATTTCACGTTTGCTACCCTCTTTTTCCCGTTCTCTCTCTAGACTGTGTCTACGCTATTGTTGCTGTTGCAGTCTCATATTTGCTTTGATGTATTTGGTTATGTTTATAGCTGTATCCTGACGGCCTCGTCGCGATTTGATGTTTCCTGTGTTAGAGGTAATAATCTAGGGATGGAAATGAGTTGAGGGAATGGCGAAATAGACTACGTTTGGTTTATTAAAATTGGATATTTCAAAGAGCAACACGTTGAAAAAGGTATGGAGAACTGAATAAAGTGAGAAATTGAAAATTTGCAGACTAATTTTGGTTAAAACCCTGGTAAATTCCGGTTCTACCGGAAGTATTGCCAACTTGCTTATTTAAAATAGAAATACAATAATTACATTTTTGCTTGTTTAGAACCTCGTGGTTTTTTTTCTGCAATAAAATTTAGTTTTATTGTAATTTAATTTAGTTTTTTTTCGGTCTCTTATGAAAATTCTAAAAGGCATTCATTATTGAATCCAACACTAACAGAAATTAAAACAATTAAATATCTTTGGAACGAATGTTAAGTATTTTTTTATGTTTTATTTATTTTGAATTACTAAAAATAAATAATAAATTACACATGTTAGAATTGCTTTTTTCTACTTTACGTTCGTTATAAACTCATAACGAAACCGCTTTCGGTGTCTTCTTTTCAATAGATTTTGATATTTTCTTAAAATTAAAAATACCTAGTTGGAATCTTGTGATGCCACAATATCTACATATAATTAGGAAAATATTTATAGGACGTTGTCAGGTAGTACTTTGATTACTCCCATTATTGTTATTAATGTCTTTGACAAGATTATTGACTTATTTATATGCTTATTCTAGCTACCACACATGGTGCAATCAACATAATAGTAGACAGCCTAAATTTCACATTAAAACTAGAATTAGTTATTAACTTTATTAGAATAGAAACTTTGCACTAGGGTCATTCCGCGAAATTTTAATCTTAAGTTACCAAAACCAAGAGGTCGCTGTGCTGGTAACGACCGTCACGGCTATTTAAAAAGGTTTTTCATAAAACTTATCAGTTTGAACATCTATCCACAACAGTTCTAAATGATGAGTCGTCTTTTTGTTATAATGTTGCATCAATATAATAATAAAAGCCCCCATTGCTTATGTATAGTCGTTAAACGGGCGTGACGGGTGTGACACGTTACTGCGGAATAACCCACACCTAGGAGTTTGGCATTTTTGACAAATCACAATAAAATTTGTTTTCCCTGTGTATCTCACTCAGTGGAAATATACTGTATATTTATTTGTAAGGAACACATCCAGCTTTAATTTTTGAAATTTTCTCTGGTAGTTTGTCATTTTTATTTGACTGTGCAATAGGGTGGTTGAAAAATGCATTGCAAAAATTTTTGTAATGATAGAAAGCAACGATCCCCCCAAATCGTTTCCAAATCCAAAAAAAGTGGACACGTATTTATTTTTTCTTCAAAATTTTGATTTTTAATGGTGCCTATCGATGCATCAAATTTACATAAGAAAATGCATGGGAAAAGACATTTTTTGGTATTTTTCGAATAATTCTTCGGGGTTTGGGAAAACTTAAGATTAAAGTTATAGGACTTGTAGAGGACTTTCCAATGAAGAATTTGAGCTATTATACATATGGCTTTGACGCCCCCAACCCACCCCCACAGTGCCCTGAAAACTACGCTTAAATGAAAAATGTACATTCTTCAGAAAATTTACCGTTCTAATCACTTCATTCTCTTTTTTCTCATAGAAATCATTACTATAAGTCTAGTTGAATATTTATAAACATTTGCCAGGTAATTTCCATTTGTTTAAAGAAATTCCATTTGTTTAAATAATTCGCCTTTCTCGAAACTCCGTCGGACATCTATTTTCTGAGTTCGAAATGGTTGAGCGACATTATTCATTAAACAAATTCTTCCTATTGTTTAAACTATCAATGATTATTAATTATCAACTGTTGTTCTAATTATGGTAGAAGTCAGGTTTTTTTGTGAAATTAATTTATAAATTTCATGTTCGAGGTATCTTGCATATGTTATTAGCTAATAAACCCATATTTGTTTAAACAAATTCCATTTGTTTAAACAATTTTTTTTTAATTCTCCTAACATTCATTTTTTTAGAGCGGTCTGGTCAACTGTTATTGTCAAGTGACATCATTTATATTTTGGGATAATTTCCATTGTTTAAATAATAAAATATTATTCAAACGCATAATGGTGATATACAGGTGGTATGTAAATTTTAGAATAAATTAAAAATTACAGCCACAACCTGGATTTGAACCAGGGACCTGGGACCTGGTTCAAATCATTATTAAGTAAAATATTATTCGTTTTCAATCATTTATTCGAAAAAATTTAATTTATTTAAAATCCTTTTTTCGGGAAATTGGGGAGTTACATTTCTTTTAAAAATATTAAATTTCCTACCATAATTAAAAAGTTGAATATATATATATATATATATATATATATATATATATATATATAGTATAATAGTATAATAATGACGTCTATGAGAAAAAAAGAGAATGAAATAATTAGAAGGGTCAATTTTCTGAAGAATCTAAATTTTTTCATTTAAGGGTAGTTTTCAGGGCACTGTGGGGGTGGGTTCGGGGCATCAAATCCATATGTATGATAGGTCAAATTCTTCCTTGGAAAGTCCTCTACAAGTCCTATAACTTTAGTATTAAGTTTTCCCATACCCCGAACAATTATTCGAAAAATACCAAAAATTGTCTTTTTCTCATGCATTTTCTTATGTAAATTTGAGGTCCCGACGGGCACCATTAAGAATCAAAATTTCGAAAAAAAAAATACGTGTCCACTTTTTCTGGATTTGGAAACGATTTGGGGGGATCGTTGCTTTCTAAATAAAAATAGCCAATTTGAACCACCCTACTGTGCAATCGCCTTTTCAACAGAAATAATTGCCTTAACTATTCTATTTTTCCTGGTCCATTTACGTCATTTTTAAACAGTACCTCTTTATATTAAAAAAAAACATTTGATGGTGTACTGTCTGTCACTCAAAATCTTATTATAAATACATTCATAAATGTCGAAAAACAAATGCCATTCCAACTAAAATGTTTTATATTGAATTATTTGTTTTTTTTTTCAATTCCTTAAGAAGTTGCGAAACTAAAAAATCACACAATCCATACTGATTACAACAATAAAAGTAAACAAAAGTATTAAAAATGTTAAAAATAAATTGAATAATTAAAAAGAAAACAAGTCCAAACAAAACTTTTTACTGATTTATTTTTCTAAAAAATAAACCTCATTCCAAGTAAAAAGTTCATATGGGGTTTTTCAATTGCTTAAGAAGTTGGAGTAGGTTAAAATATGGTTTGGATAATATTTCAAACTGCTGTAAGTTTTTCATGAACTGAAAAACTGATAAGTTTATTTGAAACTTTTTACTCAGTATGACATTTGCTATCTGAGAAAAAGTTTTGCGGGCAAAAAAAAGTTATGTATTGAGAATGTTTGTTTACAATTTGCCTCAAATTTACGATTTCATAAATGCACTAAAATACAGGATGTTTTATTTGAAGTAGGTGAACTAGTTGGCACTTGCAGTGTAACTGGAGACAACCAGAGTCCGACAATATTTTAGTTAAAATTATTGTAACAAACAACATTTGTCTGCCAATGAATTCTCAATTCTATTTCTGATTTTAAATTGTTACTCCATATACTTGTAGGAAAGTTTTTGTGTAAGACCCTGTATAATAGTATCAAAACGACATGATATTTAGTCATATTTGCTTATCAAAATATAACAAGCAAACCACTTATACAAAATAATTTTTATGGTTAATACAAAGTCAAACCTTCTGATACAAATACAATGAAATATTAATAAATACCGACCGATATTAAACATTCATAAATCAATTAAGTCCCGATCAACGCCATACCGCAATAAAACAAAACACAAAAAAACGCACCGACAACCGGGTGCAATCTGTTGATAGCATACTGACACAATTGATCAATTTATCGACAAAAAAAGTGAGTTTGAACGATCGCCAGTTTTTTGCGGGTCTCGTCTAGGCCCGGAGAACAGTTGGCAACAATCGACGCCAATGCAGGGTCGGCCAAATCAGTGGCGTGCGGGATTGGACATACTAGGGGGGGCATTGTATGCGATGCCCGCTTTTTTATTAACCCTTTGTCCTTGGCTTTTTGCCGCTCGCGTTCGATTCGTGCCCACCGCTATCGTGACGCCACGGATATATTTTATAACTTTATTCGCCATGCATCACCCAAAAATGCACGCGTGTATGTAGATGTGTTGTATCTATATGTAGATGTGGAAACGGATGTTACAGCTGTGGGGAAAAATGAATTATTTTAATCCTGGGATATGCTGGGGTGCGGTTAATATTTATAATGAATTTTGAAATCGATTTCTGGGCCAGTTTTCAGGATTTGGTGTTTGTTTGGTTTACATGGATTCGATTTTTGTACTTTGTGTATTCCTGGTGTTGGTTATAGGTTACATGTATGGTATAACTTCGAAAAGCGAGTGTTTTATGTTCTATGTATAGTACGTATTTCAGAAACAAATGGGGAATTTTTTATTATTAAAATATGCTGATAAAAGTATAAAATATAACAATTTAAGAACCATATAAGTAAAATACTACCAATATTACCGAATAATGATATTTGGATAAGTTGTTCATCTGTCTTGAAAAATATTTATTTATTTTATAAGTCTTTTGTTTATTTTTGTCCTGTTAGCTATCATTAGAAAAATGTTTGTTTCTGTTATACCTACATACCAGCAAAGAAAAAATGCATTTTTAAATACACAAAAAAAGGAAATATGTGTCATCTGTCAAAATTATCGGCCGTTCCTCAGCGAACATAAATATTTCCATACAACAAAATTAATAATATCATATAAAATTAATAAGATCCTATGTTGCCTGTCGATATATATATGACGGAATTAGGGACTATTGACAATCGTAATTCCGACACCCTGTAACAATTAGGTATTATTGATGTCCGTAATTTCGACACTTGTGTCGGAATTTGGACAAAATTCGTACAATTAATTAAGTCGGTCGGTTCGAAAACACTACAAGTCGAAAAAGTGAGTTCTGGGAAAATTAACAAAATTATTTTGTCAGATTTTGACAGACAAAATATAAACTAGTTCACAGAGAATTAAATGTATTACATATTTTATTTACATTTGCATTAAAAGCAGAGCCATGATTAAAACAATCATCATGGACATGTACTGTTTTTGAACTCGACGGAAAAGCAGCGTACATTTTTAACAATATTTGTTTATTTAAAGCATTTAAATAACAGTTTTATTGTGAGGTAGGTATGTATAGTGTTTTTGGCGTCAACAATAAATTCCTTCTTCATTTCATATTATTATATTTTCCGAAACGCGTTAGTAATGCAGCAAAAACAAACATGTGCATACTTCGTACAAGGATATTAATTATTTCCTTGTTGAAATTGAAGTATAAAAAGACATTTCGTACTATGCCTCGAAAACAATTTCCTTCGACAAGAAAAATGTATTTTTCTGTGGAGCATTGACGGTATGAGTATGTTTTCGTCAAATATTCGAGCAACATTCGGCGTAGTTATTTTACAGCCATAATAGAACACGTTTTTGCCCAGCCGGCCTGTCCGCTTCGAGAATATGAAACGTGTTTTGTAATGCGATATTTCGAATCAAAATAACATTTTTATACTCTAGGAATTTTTAAGCGTTGACTTATTTATAAAATATCAATCTCAGTTTAATTTGCTTAGACGAATAATATACTGGGTATTAAAACAACTTAACATTTTTTTTATTCCTGCAACGAATTAAATTGAAAATTCTAATACTTCTAGTACTGTTGTTGGACTAAAATTCTTTGGTTTTTTTTCTTTTAAATAAGGATTATTTTATCTAAATAGACACCAGATCTAACGATGCTATTAACTTAACAAGACCGGTTACCCAAAGCATTTTTAAATGAAGATTTGCAAACAAAAGCTTATTTGTTGATTTATCAAATGAATCGGTCGGTTCGAAAACACTACAAGTCCAAAAAGTGAGTTCTGAGAAAATTAAAAAAATAATTTTGTTGGTGCAATATCTTGAAAAGTATAGCAGTTAGGTATTTTGTGCCAATAGACAAAATATAAAGTAGTTCACAGAGAATTAAATGTACTACATATTTTATTTATATTGGATTCAAAGCAGAAGCTATGAAATAATCATCATGGAACTGCCTTTGAACCCCACCCAAAAACAGCTTACATTTATAACAATACTTGTTTATTTAAATCATTTAAATAATATTTTTATGGTGATGTAGGTATATGTATATGATGTAGGATTTGCATGAAACTTATTTCCCGTAATATTTGAAGATTGCTAATTAAAAATGTCATGTCAGATTTTTAAAATAAATTCAAAATGGCGGACTATACATGATTAGTGAAAATTACCGGAACACCTTAGTAATTCTTTAACCATAAAGAATTTCAAAGAAAAATTCAAACAAAAGTTTTTCGGTTTTAAACAAGCTATATATTTTTAATATACGGATGTTCATTTTATACTGAAAATTTGGTAAACTTTTCTTTTTCTAATAGAACATCCTGTATTAAAAAAAATAATATTTCTTAGAGTTTGTAAGAATCATTTTTTTTATAAAATGCATCATCTTTGAGTTATGAGCAATTAACCGATCATTAACGGATAAAATAATCAAGCAAAAATAACTAAACTATGAAATAGCATAATAAATTAAATATTCAAGCTGGAAAATTAAATAAATGTATGCGGGAAAACATTCTTAATTTGAAGTCCAGGAATTTTGATTAATTGCTTATAACTAAAAAATGACAGTATTGTATTTAAAAAATGATTTCTATAAAAGAATTAATCCTAGAATTAAAAAAATTAGTTACCAAATTTCCAGAATAAACAATAGTTTGTTTAAACACAAATTTTTTTCTCAGTTGGAGAATTAATTAGATTTTCGGTAATTTCGTCTATTTTTGATTAATTGATCATAACTCAAAAATAAGGCATTTTATAAAAAAATCATAAAAAGATTCTTAGAATTAATCTTAGAATTAAAAAATGTAAAGCTATACAGGGTGTTCTATTTGACAAAGGGAAGGTTACGAGATATCCAGAATGAAATGAACACCCTGTATAATAAAAATATATTTAAACGATAGATTGTTTAAAACAAAACAACTTTTACTTTTTTTGAATTTTTTGAAATTGTTTACAGTTGGAACATTATTTAGGTGTTCAGGTAATTTTGACTAACCCTATACATATATGGCGATATGATAGAGTATGATATAGAGTTTGATGATTATATACATAATAGTATTAAACTTCCTCTTCTACGGTGGTAGTCGGTCCGGAAGTCATACTTGTGGACTTTTTTAATATTATTTATCTTTTTGATATTGATATTCATATTGATTACTTCGGCGTACCTCAACAACGAATGTTTACGACTGATATCAGTAGAAACTGAGTAGAAACGCGTTGGCCAATTTTGGACTTGTACTGTTTTCGAACTCGCCGATTCAATTGTAATATGTATAGCAAACGATGTAAAATATGTTATTTTCTTGTGTAAAGACATCAATGAGCCATATGTATTACGTCTAACCATGTACTCAATTCCGACACACATGTCTGATTTACGGACGTGCTATATTTACATGTACCTAATTCCGACACCCCTAAATTTTTAAATAATAGTGTTTAAAAGAGTAGTACACCGTATTATTATGAAAATATAAAGCATTTTTAGTCAACCTAACTAGATATTATTAGAATTTTCTTAATACTATTATCCTGTAGCGATGTATAAAGAAGTCGAATGGCAGTTGCCTTATAAGGAAAAAATCAACTTTTAGCATAACACTCAACAATCAAGATCAGTCAAACTTCTAGGTTATATTCTGATCATTAGAGCATTGGTAGAATAAGAAACGATTGTGGGTTGATAAGTGTCATATGAAATCAACAAACCGGATGTTCTAAAATAAAGTTCAATGTTGTAGATTTCTTATTTTATCCAACTAAACAGAAATATGTTGGAATTTAGGACAGTTTCTGAATTTAGGACGGTTACCTTAATTTTGTACTCTGGATTGTACAACTCACTATATAAGAGCGCAGATTACTGAATAATAAATATTGCAAGTCAAAATAGTAATGTTTTTGGCATAATGTATATTTAATATAACTTTTCATAACTCATTATTTTCACATAACAATTCTAGCATTTCTTAATCTAAAAACCGGTCTCCGAATGTCTCAAAAAATCGTTTTAAAAGCGGTTGTTTAACAAAACGATTCAACCCATCTTGTAATAGTTATTATTTGTTTTTTTCTATTTTTTATGGGGCTAAACGAATGACATTTGGAAGATATGTTCATAAGATAAGAAAGTATTATTCTTGAGATATTTTCTATGATAATGACATTTTTAAAGCAAAAAAAACGGTAAATTTCAATTTTTAAAAATTATTTTTACTACAGTTCATAGTCACCTTTTTTTATTAAGAAGCATAAGATGCTTATCATATTGAAACTAATCTAAAAGATTACCCATCAATTTGAATCTGAATTCCTAAAACTAGGTACTTGTCTCTAATAGGGTATCCACTGATGTCCTATATTTACTTTGTCCTAAACAAGAAGCACTAACACTTCACTCACTGTACTTTTTACACATTTCGCCGGTTCACCAGTTCGAATAATTCTTTTACATATATAAATTAAAATAATAATTGCAGTTATCTAGCAAATATTTCAACCTTTAAAGTAAAACAAAAATGAGTCCGATACGATTACTAGAACCAAAGATATTGAACTTTGAATATGGCAAGGTTTGACAAATAATCGTAAATCATCCAAACTTTAAGCCTTCATATATCTGAAAAACATTTTTTTTAAGGACAGGGCCCACTAAAGTTCCGAGAAAGTTCCATAAAAAAAGTTTGGTGTAATTTAAAAAATCTGATGTGGCCAGGCACATGACTTTATCATACTATATATAAAATTAATAGTTTAGCATGAGACTCTATTTGATCGAGATCGGCCATGTATGCATTAAAATAAAACTACTAGAACTAGACAGATATGTCGATTAAAGCTGCGTTCGGATATTGTACTCCGTTGACACCGGGTACACCGTCCAAATGACACTTACGTGTTATTGGGGGTAAAAAGTGTAATGCAATATGCGAACGCAGCTTATATTGACAGAAGTTATTGTCAAAACATTAGCGTTTGACACCAAGACTACCTACTGTCATTAGAATAAAAAAATCTGACAAATCCTGGCTACTAGTTTTCATGCAGTACGACCGATCTCGTAGAAATAGAATTTGCTCATGCAGCTAAACTATTGATTGAACCAAAACATGTCATAGTGATAAATTATTCAGAATTTCCTCATCTTTAATTTATTATTTAACTATTTCGACGAAATAGGAAACTTATCTCCTCAAATACGACATTTCCTCACATAATTCTTCTATAAACCTTCTTTTATTTGCCTTCAAACTCAAAGTTTGTCATCAACATCTCGAAGGCAACCCGCAGACCTGTCAACAGAGCCTCCCTAACTTCACCAAGAAAACCGCTTAATCCACTCCGGCTTTGCCCCTACGACGTTAATACATCCCAGCCACCTGCCCCTCCCCACCAAGTGTAAACATAACCTCACATTTCACGTACGCGATATTACGCAGCTTAACGCTAAAAGGTATCCGTGACATGCAGCGGTTCGTAATTCGGTTAGGAGTTACGCGAAGCCCAGAAGTGGGGGCTTATTTGCAAAATCTTTCAAAAATGCTAAGACTAAACCTCCAATTCCTTTGGGCCCTCTTCAACAGAAAGCTTTTCAGCTCTAAGTTTGGTTATGAAACTTCTAAATATGAATTTTCGTCCCGATACCTTTAGTAGTTTCTCCGGAATCGTCGCCACAAAAAAGGGGGTACACACACACACACACACATACACACACACATACACACACACAGACATTTTTTTGTACCTTGGTCAAAAATGTTCACGGGACCCAAAAAGACATATTTCCGCTCAAATCTCAACAATTTTTTTTTGACATGATTACAATACTTTACATACTGCGTATGATAAAGTAAAAAATCTGATGTGGCCAGGCACATGACTTTATCATACTATATATAAAATTAATAGTTTAGCTGCATGAGATTTTATTTGATCGAGATCGGCCATGTCTGCATTAAAATAAAACTAAAATAAAACAGATATGTCGATTAAAGCTACGTTCGGATATTGTACTCCGTTGACACCGGGTACACCGTCCAAATGACACTTACGTGTTATTGGGTGTAAAAAGTGTAACGGTGTACAATATCCGAACGCAGCTTAAATTGACAGAAGCTATTGTCAAAACATTAGCTTTGTCATTAGCGTCATTACTGTCATTAGAATCAAAATTTCTGACATATCCTGGCTACTGCCAATGCAGTACGACCGATCTCGATGAAATAGAATTTGCTCATGCAGCTAAACTATTGATTGTACCAAAAAATTTCATATTCATAAATTATTCAGAATTTCGTCATCTTTAATTTATTATTTAACTATTTCTACGAAATTCCAGAAATGGCGGCTTATTTGCAAAATCTTTCAAAAATGCTAACACTAAACCTCCAGTTCCTTTGGACCCTTTTCAACAGAAAGCTTTTGAGCTCTAAGTTTGGTTATGAAACTTCTAAATATGAAGTTTCGTCCCGATACCTTTAGTAGTTTCTTCGGAATCGTCGCCACAAAAAACGGGTACACACACACACACACACATACACACACACACACACACACACACACACACACACACACACACACACACACACACACACACACACACACACATACACACACACACACATATACACACACACACACACACACACACACACACACACACAGACATTTTTTTGTACCTTGGTCAAAAATGTTCAGGGGACCCAAAAAGACATATTTCCGCTAAAATCTCAAAAATTCTTTTTGGCACGATTACAATACTTTACATACTGCGTATGATAAAGTAAAAAGTGAAATTTTTTTTTGGCGAAATCCGTAAGTCCGTAAATGATCGACCCGTCGGTATATAGGATATTAGCAGCTCGACGTATTGTAAAGGTAGCATACGCTTTAGTTTGTGTATCAATCCTTCGTGCCAAACCTTATGGAAAGCTTGTGTCACATCAAGAAAGATTGTTGAGCAAATAAGCCTTTCTGCTAATGTTTTGTGTACGATATCCGTTATTCTATAGATTTGATCTATAGTGGAACGCTTTTCTCTAAAACCAAAACTCACAACTTTTATAAAGAATAAAGTTTTCTGAGAAATTAGTGATAAAATAGATTCTATGTTGTTATTTCTTTGAACTAAAATTGTTTAAACCGATAAAAGGGGTCAAATTAATAAATTAAATCGTAAACATCTCCATTAAACAGATTCTGGTATCCCAATTTTCGATTTGAACGACTTTACCAAAATGGTGGAGTCGCCGGAATACATTCTATCAATATCTTCGTACTTTCCCTTAAGTGGATTGTAACTTAATCGCCAGTATGAGTTGTTTTTCCTTTAAACTCCCCTAATTTCTGGGAAACTTCGCTAGAAAGCTCCCTTTCACCCCTTTTCAAGGCGACACAACGCGCACGACGTTATAATTCAATGCTTAACTTAATTAATTAAAAGTTGCTTCCGTCGTTAGGTTTTTTGTGTAGTCTCTACCGAGACTTGTCCGTAAATAAGTTTGTCAAACTCTTGAATACATTTCATAATTTCATCGGCCTGCCATCTTAAGTTCGGTGCGAAATTTTCATAATTAAAATTGCCCCATTTCTACTTGTAGACTTTGAATTTGCCCGCGCGTCGTACAAACGCCAAATCCTTGAGTAATAATTCAGTAATTTGCAATTATTCGTTCCGGACCGTTTGTTAAATTCCACCTCGCTCGGGTCTTCACTTCATTTAATTGAATTTCTGCCATGACAACGGACGAAAGATTAGTATTATTATTATTATTTTCGCAGTGGAATCTACTAAATGAGTCCCGGAGAATGGACCCAATCCTTAAGCAGTACTTATATATTAAAAATGGGTATTTTGCTTCTGAAAATAGCCCGAGGTGGGCACAAGAAAGTCTATACTTTACAATGGAACAAAGAATATACTTTACGACTTTAGAACAAGGTTCTAAGTGATATTTTGTACAAAATTGCGATTTTTTATGAAATGCTACTGCATGTTATGTTAAAGCGGTTGTGCGATATAATTTTCTATATTAAATTTCATTAGATAATCCAATAATCCCAATTCCATAGAGTTCCAAGTGCCAAGTTCCAAGTGAAATGCTGGCTCAGAATAGTATATTGTTCAAAATACTAACTCCGGCAAAATTTTAATTATTTCCAGCGACTTTAATGGCAAAAAAATCAAATCTGGCATAATCTAATTGTAAATAAAATCAAAAAACAGGCCTTTTTCGGACCACAAAATTATGACCATATTTAAAAAGGACGCTCTTTTTATTTTTTCAAGATATCTCTGAAATCATTAAAACTTCAACTGTTTTCTCATTAGAGAGCACATAATTCTGAACCAATTTGTCACTTGAACCGATTTTCTGTCTTTAATAATAACAAAAATAATGACAAACCACTGTATAGTATAAACTAAAATTCATTTCAATGAATACAAAATTAAGTGCAAAATAAAATGAAAATAATCTCAACTCTTACTTCTGTTAGTGGTAATGGCGTCATAATTCTGGCTGTAACGAGTATGACTTGCATACATGGATATTCCTACATTCAACTTAAGGTAGAGTTAAAATCGGAAATGCAGTTATAATTTTTAATCGGCTATTATACATATATTATGCATGTTTAAGTTTATGCAATAAAAATTACGTTAGAGTGAAGTTAGTACCTTTGCTAATAATAAAATCTGGCTCAATTCTGTCAAGTGTAGGGGACGAAATCTGCGAATATCGGTGTTTTTTAGTTGACCGCAAGAAGACTACGACATAGCCACCAATAATCTTACAATCTGTAACCTACACTCGACAGAATCAGTAACAATTTAAAATCTCTACATATTTTGTTAAATACAAAGGGATGTGATACCCTTGATTATACCATAATATTGTATAATCAAGGGTGATACTTTTGATAAATTTGCTCATGTGCCGAAAAAAAAAGAATCAATTTCGGTCAAACGTTTAAAGTTATCAAACATTAAAGCTAAAATTGCAATGTTTTACTAGTATAGCATTATCTTTTACAAACATTCAGATATTGGGACAAATAAAAATAAAAAAAACATTTCGAGAGTTAATAATACGTCAGTGATACCATCACGTTGTTTCTTCTGGTACAAAAGCTGTAGGAAACTATTTTTTATTTTTTAAATTGCAAGGAAATATGATTAAAATACTTTTTGCGATATTTAATGAATTGTTCAGCTGCTCTTTGTGGCCGAACAAATAGGAGCGAATTCTCGTAATTTTGATGAATAAGGAAAACCACACGTTGACGCTTCACTTTTGAAAATTATAATTCGTCTATAAGTATGCTTCGAAGTCCGATTTTTTTTTGCTTGTAGTTGATCGAGCTATCATAATTAGCATATTGAAGTTGGTTGTTGGAAATTGTATCTAGAAATATGTATCTGGAAATACATAAACTATATATGCGACGCGGCAAGCGACTCACAATAATCATTTTGTTAATCATCACTCACCACCGACCTGTGTGTTTTTTAGTTAAATTATATTTAGATATGTTGGTAGGTAGTCATGGAAATATGTAAGTTCGTATCGCTATCGCAGGATTTGAAAATAGTATGTCGGTTATATATTCGTGTACTGTTCTACCTCGACCCGGCCGGTTCGCAAAAAGTTGTCCGTCACGAGGTGGTTTTTCGATGGTAATGTAACGGGATTTAGATTATTTTTAGCGTGTCCGACCTTTTCCTTAATGTGATATCTTCAATGCAATGGAATAAATGAAATATGATCACTATAGTTAAGTTTACGAGTAGGTAATGCATTTAATTAAATATAGAATTACTTTTATAATAATATTAATAACCATGAAATTTGATAATATGATACGAAAAGCTTATTTTAAGATATTGCGTAATATCATGACACATTATATAAATTTATGTTAACTAATACACATATTAATTACGCAAGTAAATGCCTTTGCCCAGCAGTAGGATGACGGGCTTAAGTAAGTAAGTAAGTAAATGCGTAAATCAACTTGATGCCAAGGATTATCACTAAATATAGACTATTTCAGAATTGTAATATTAAAATATATTCACTAAATGTAAATAAATTCTCTAAATTTAATTTAAATTTACATTTAGGACGAGCATGTATTTTGTATGAAGGACAATGGAAATTTTATATCTCTATTTACTTTACAGCAGTTAATGTTCAATTATCTTTTATGACATCTAATCCATGCTTGACAACCAAAATAATTTAAATTATCGCAATATATACAGGCTGCCTCACGTTTCTTCCGCAAAACAATTTTTTTCAAAAAGTAAATTACTTTTTCAATTCATTAAAAAGGTACAGCCGTTTGAATTATTAACAATATCTTATTTTAAACGGCTCCAACTTCAGAAGGAACAGACAAAACCAATAAGACCATATGAAACATATTACTTTCTACTTTCTAGAAAAAAAAACAAAACATTTTGGCATTTTCTTTTGTTCATTTGATAAGACAAATTATTAAAATTTTACTTATAATTAATAATTTTTTATTGTTGTAATATGTATTTATTGTTTCATTATTGGTTTTGCATTGTTTGATAACTAATTAATTTTTTATTTTTCTTTTTTTGTTAATATTTTAAAGAGCTCTACAGAAGTTTAGAAGGTAATATAGTTCCATTTCAATAAGCACACATTTTTCATTTACTGTATGTTAGCTGGAACATTAATGGAAATTTTATTTCTAAAGTTTTCTAAATAAATTAAGAGGCGTGCGTTAACAACGATTATAAGCTAAAAATAACATTTTGACATGAATTGTGTACTGTAAGGTTAATTAAAATGCATATACATTAAAAATGAAGGTCTTTTTAATTTCCAAACAATATAAACTATAACTGAAAATGTTTAACGACATACTTTGCCAAAGTAATATTATAAGTTAATAATATGGCAACATACAGGCGGGATGTAAATTTTAAATAAATCAAAAATTACAACCACAACCTGGATTTGAACCAAGGCCCTTTGCGTCGTTAGCAGAATGTCAATAGCTCAGATGGGAGAGCATTGTGCTAGCGACGCAAAGGTCCCTGGTTCAAATCGTCAAGTTGTTGGTTTCTCTTACGTATAGCTTTTATTGCATATGATTGTGAGTAATTAATATGCAATAAAAGCTATACGTAAGAGAAACCAACAACTTTTCTTTCTGAAGAGTCTCCTTTTGGGAAATTATATACCCGTTACCTACACAATTTATACTCATCCCAGGTCAAATTTGATGAAATAATTTTTATGTTGTATAAATGTTCTTTTAGATGGTCGTATATTTTGGTTTATTTTTTTTAATAATAATTATAACATATTTACATTTCATCAAAATTCGTCGAAAATTTAGAGCTTGCTTCCAAAAATTTTTGTAAATTAGTGATATACATAATTGTCATTATTTTCAGTTGTCAGATATTTGAAACATATTGCTGTAAAGTAAATGCAAAATAATAATATAAAAAAATAGTAATGATACATTCATGCTATACAAAATACATAGGTACTCCTTTCTGTTTATTAAGTTAAACACTGCAAAATATCGTTGAAGCTAAATATCTCGAAAACACCAGTAAATCACAATTAACAAATTACCATAAATACAAATTTAAAGCACTTTAATTTTAATTCATTTCTATTTTGTGAATAAATGTTAATACATATGTCAGTTCTGAAATAACCTGAAAAGTAAAAATATTGACAACAAGAAATTGATTTTTGTATTTATTAACACAAAAAAAGCTATTAGATGCAATAAGGTTGTACAATTTGTTGTGTTTTATGCAATATCTTGAAATGAGATTTTCTTTTCATGTAATCGAAAATGTTTGTTTATTAATATAAAATTAACGGTATATTTAATAAAAACACAATTACATTGCAATGTAGGAATTACATTAATTAATTACACATTAAGCTAAAAAATAGAAACATATAAATCATTATAAACCAATTCAAAGCATTCGAACAAGGTTTCGCAAATAATTAATTTCCGATATACGAGTTGAAGCGTAAACGGACAATTTTTTGCACTTAGCGGCCGAGCGGTCGACCAGAATAACAAAAACCTTGTACTTGGATGTATCATCGACACACTGCTAAAATATTTATAGAACTTACTTTATTCCAAGAGTGTACTTTGTAAAAGCCCTAATAATATGTTTAGTTAATCGATTACTATCTATTGAGGCAACGGCCATCTCGCATGTCTTTTCCGACTCCTCTGAAATTTCTCTGAACTCCGACTCCGACTCCACGGCTCCGACTCCGACTCCACAGCCCTGGGTTTACTTCAATTTTCATTGAAACATCCATGCAAATTACTTTTTGATTTTACATGATTTTCTGTTAATCCTCAGTCTCTTTAGTTTATATTAGGTATGTGCTATAGTTACCTATTTCTACTACTTTTTTTTTCTACTGGTTTTTTTACAGTACTCTTTTATTCTTTGGAACAAGGGTTTACTTCAATTTTCATTGAAACATCTTTGCGAATGACTTTTTGATTTTACATGATTTTCTGTTAATCCTCAGTCTCTTAAATATATATTAGGTATCTAGATTGTAGACTTCCGCGGTCTGAGTCAATGATATATTGATTTCCGGGTGGAAACCGCGTTGAGGACTTTGATTACTTTGAGGACTTTATATTAGGTATGTGCTATAGTTACTTATTTCTGCTAGTTTTTGTGATTTATAAGTTAATGGTTTAATGATTTGTACCTTATAATAGGGTATTTGACTATTTTTGGAAAACCATCTTAATGTGTTTATTCCTTCACTCTACATTGTAAATGCATTATTTTTTGTAATTATTTCCTCAATATTTCATAAAAATCAGCGTTAAAAATTGAATCACAAAAAGTCCCGCCAAAACGATACTTTCTGTTGTGTGACGTCACCGGTTAGTGATGTCAAGATGTCAAGATGATGTGATGTCAAGATGTCAAATCGGCCCATATGGTCTGTCAGCATCGGCATCGTCGCCGTTTGGTAATTGTGTTGTATGATGTGTTGTTTTCACAATTTCTACATAAAAATGGGTTATAAATGGTGTATAAATCCACAATGCAGGGATACGTCAAGAAAAACTCCGGATAAACTATTTGTAGCTGTTCCGCAAGATTTGAAACTGCGAAGAAAGTGGTTAGCTCGTAGAAATCCAAATGAAATAAATAGCCGCCAATACAAGTGTTTTCTGTTGTGAAGATTACTTCGACATAAGTAAAACTGACTAGAATAAGTTCTCTATCGTATTTTCGAAAGGTATTATCTGATCTGACAGCTGAAGGTTAGGGCTATCCTAACCTACAAAGTTATGCTTACATGACCCTTTCGTGCTATTAAATTCAAACGGGAGAAGCATAAAAGCGCGTTCGGATAACCCGGTATTTTACGGTGAGAGTGGCGCGCTGCATAATAGGCGGACTAACGTCATACGGCGTTTATCTGCATATAAGAGAGAGACAGCCGACCCAAGTTATCTGAGCATTGCTCTCCCCATACCATACCCTGACAAACCGAACGCGCTCTAAGGCGGACTAACGAATGACATCACTGGAGACTGACCCAATTACAGAGCGTTTTCAATCACGTGATAGGACGTGAATAAAATTCAATTTTAATTTTGGTTTTTCATAGAAATAAAGCATTTCTTTTTTGAAAAGTAATAACAAATAGTTTTCTTAAACTGTAATCTATTAGGATGACTATAATACATGCCATATTTTTAATACAGTCAAATACCCTATTGGAGGAGCTCATTTATACCGTATTTAACCAACATTTCCAAATAACCTGCTTGCAGAACAATAATATTTAGAAAAACACGGTACCCAATTTTAATTACATACTTGTATTTCCAATCATATTTACTCAATTCAAATATTTCTTTGAACAACGAATTGCCTATATTGTGGAGATTAAAAACATGCCATATTGGCAATAACAACACGTATCGATTTTGCATGGGCATGTAGCACTATTTTTGATAATGTCGGGTCAATTTAATGTGAAATGCAAATTTTATGGCGCCGTAAACTGGTGATTATTATCGCATTCAGGGTGAAATTATAAAACATAGTTTTTTATCATTTGTACTAAAAACAAGTTGAATTGTATTTTATTAGAAAAGCATTGCACAGGCATGAGATACCTAATTGAGTACTTTTCTTCATTTTCTACTATGATGTATTACGTTTGTGGTTTCTTGGGTTTTTACAATTTGAAACGAAGGTTAGTATTTTTGGTTGTTTTCGCAAAGATTGAATAGCAGATGGAATCAACGTTTTTTTTTATTATAGCACATCACTTGAAATCCAATCTTTTAATATTTTATATGGAACTTTTATATTTAAGTAAACAGTATTGTGTCAAAGATATTTAAAACAAGTCTCATATTGAGGTACAGTAGGTTAGCCCAATACCTAAGGTAGTAGATTCAGGTGAAATATGTCAGAATATGTCCAAATGATTCTCTTGTTTAATGAAATTGAAACTGAAATTGTCTTATCTTTTTTTATTTTTCTCGCATTGCTACTTGCTGGCTTTTTGGATGTACTTTATAACAAAACGTGTCACATAATATAAATAAAAAAGGGCACATTTTTCCTTTTGGAATGGACATATACGACAGGATCTCGTAATAAATGCCTCATCTATTTCAGCACGGCTGACGCCACAGAATGGCGAATTCCATCTCAGTGTTTGGGATCCCTTTGGGGCAGAATGCTGAGAGAAGTGGACATAATGACCAAAAATCTCCGAGCTATCCGAACTAATGATGACGTCCGTGATTCCGCTCATCCCGTCGAATCGCATGACATTCACTAGACAAACGGAAGAAAAAAATGAACATCGTTCTCTTTTCGATCCTGTTCGAATCATGATTAGTAGCTAGCGAAAGTACTAAAACCTTTTTAGGATAATTTTCAGGAAAACAATTGCTGTTAGTAAAATCATATACTCGTTGTTTATATAAGATACATTGACTCTATTTATGTGGTCATATTTTGGAAAAGGCAGGTTTTGACTATACGTTTATTTGCTTCATATGGTTGATTTGAAAATTTTTCAGGAAGATTTTACCCCTAACATATAAAGGGGTATTCATAACTCGAGGCGAAATGCAAAGTTCTAGATTAAGGGTTAAACTGCAAGCAAAACATGCGAAATAACGTTTTTTTTTCCGATCAGTCTTTTGCTTTTGAGATGTTGTAGATGTTGTTTGTTCTAGACGTTGGATTTAGACCCAGTCTACAATTGACTTGTTTTTGTTCTAATGTAATTAATTATTATTATTATGGTTAATAAATAAGTTTAATGTTGGTATTTATTAATTTACAATCAGTCGTGGTAGTTTGAAGTGAGATAGCTCTCTCTCTCTGGCTTGGAATTTGATGCTAAAGCTATAACATTTTTCGCATCGAGTTATGAATTACCCTATATATATATAGATTGATTCGTACATTAGGTTGATTCTTTTTGGTCCTGTAGAATATGATATTTTTTCAGTAGAAAACTAAAAAATATATTTCTTTACTTTCCGTTCGTTATAAACTCATAACGAAACCGCTTTCGGCGTCGTTATGAAAGAAAACACTAAATCATCTTTTAGTAACTTTTAGTTTCCAAGATTGATGATATTGACGTCAAGTGTCAAATAAGGTTGGCATCTCAATCGCTATTGGCTCGCCTCAGTCGTATTGTGAATTTTACAACAACTACCAACTGTTGAAGATAAAACTGCTCTAGATTGTAAGATGACAACCGCAATATTCGAAATTTATCAAAAGTCGGGGCTACATATTCATATACTTGCCAAATATCAAATATTTGCCACATCGAAAATGTTTGTATTGATTGGTCTAAAAGATGCCATGAGTGATTTATTTTTCCTTTTAAGTTCGTTCATCGAATAGTTTTCATCCATCCTTGATTACCGGCTGATTTTTATAAAACTCAAGAAAATCTATGACATACCAACAAATTTGTACAATATTCGTTTATGATTTCGGACCGTCAGAGTTGCACTGCAACAGTAAATGCATCGGACATTGATGCATCGCCACATAGCATTTTGTAATACATGAAAATCTGCTTTGAGGACTTGCTACATGTGCGTACCGAATGGGCACTAGCTATTTTTTTTTTTATTATTTCGCCTTATTTGCACATTAGCTTTTTCAAATCAAACTAATAATTTGATTCCGAACAAGCAAGCTTTTATTTTATAATGCCGACATATTTTTAATTACATAAGTGCAGAATTCACTGCGTACTAACAAGGACATTCTTGTAGAAATCTTGACGAAACTTTTTGTTTCATTTTAATGATTTTTTGTTTAATTCATCAGCTTTCTGTATTATTAATTCGCAGCATCTAATTTTAACTGACTGTAAAACAATACAATTGGTCATTTGACGTGAACTAGTTTAAATAAATTATTATTTTTATGAAAAAAAATATGTATTTTTTTATTTAAATTAGGAAGATATTGCCCATAAAAGAAATGTTAGATATGGTTTCTTCGTCATCTTTAAAGTTCTACTAAATTGTACTACTAGGTTCGTTGTATAGATATGTCTTAATATTGTCTGAAATACAGATCAATTAGCTTCTGTAACAAAAATTTAAACACATGAGCTTTCAAAATATAACCCTTTTGTTGAATAAAAAAGCTACACAAAATTCTCTCTACTATTAAAATATTTTTAACCGGTTTCGTTCCTCTTCAAATAATAAGCATCATAAAAATCGCCAAATACATATATAAATACAAGCAAATACAGTATAATTTTCCAAATAAATTATTTTATAGACATGCTGTCTATAAAATTTTTATGATGTTTATTACTTGAAGAGAAACGAGAACGATTAAAAATATTTTAATAGTAGAGACAATTTTGTGTAGCTTTTTTATTTAACAAAACGGTATTTTAGAGGTGGACTCGCTACGAATTGAATAGAGCAGGTTTTTTGCTTGACAAATATTCATATACTTGGCAAATATTTGATATTTGGCAAGTATACGAATGTGTAGCCCCAGCTATATACAGTTTATGAACAATGTTTGTATAAACGCAGTCAGTTCTTCAAGAAAGTTTAAAACATTTCAGGTTTTGCCAGATAAAAGTACAAGTAAGTTCAAAGTAAGTTTAATATGTACTTTGAGACAATTTTCAAGATCTGATGGCTTTGGGTTGAGTCGCTAGAAATTCGCGAAAAAGTATTATGCCAAAATTACGTTCTTAATTTACGATTTTCGATTGTATTTCTCTCAAAGTTTTTTTTTGTTATTTGATAAAATAACGTTAGTTGCCTTAGCAACAAAGTCGAGCAAATTATAAACAAAATAATAATATAATTTCTATCCTATCAGCTTGGCCTATTCACTCACACAAAAATTATAGATGACAGTACGGTGTTCCTCAAGGTGGCTAGCTGGGACCTCTTCCATTTCACATACCATCAACCATCAGCATCAGTACTCGTATAAACCTATCACCAGACGTCATCGCATGTCGTCTTTTGAAGCCGCTGTAGGATTTCTATAATAAATCGGTATCCCATTCGGTACATAAATATTTGGTTAGCGGGATATCCCGGCCGGCATATTGAAATTCCTACCGGTTGACGTCGCAAGACGGCAGCCAGCCGATATATCAATCATTTCTGAGCAATTTTCCCTGCCGCTTGTCGTTCTGGCAAGCGGCAGCGCCACGGGCACGGGTCGACAGAGTGGCGAACTAAGGAAAACCCTTTATTCGGAACATCAATGAAACCGGAAATGCCCCATTTCGGGCATGTGTCACCGAATTTGCGTACCGCTTCGCACGAGGTGAAATTGACTTTTTGTCGGGCGGTTTTCGGCCTACAGCACGAAAGTCATTGTGGGGGTATTGTAGTGAGGATCTCGTGTCAACTGGCGAAAAGTAACTAAATATTTTTGGCGGTTTTATTTTGGAATCCGTGCAGAATCGTTTTTGATGATGTTTTTCTTGCTTGTTTCGATTTTATTTGATCGTAACGTAATTTCTTTTTGCTTATTTAATACAATAAATATGATGAGAAAAGTAACAAACACTTGATCAAAAAGCTTTCTTTTTTGATAAATTAAGAAATAAATTGCAAGTGCAAGTCTTTCTTATAAATTGCCTTAAATATATAGGTAGATGTTGATGTTGAAAAAGTATTAATAAGCTATACAAGGTGATCCTACAATGTGCAATGGCCTGTCTAATATTTTCTAGCTGCCATATTCTCCTCTCAAATTTATATTAACTAAGTCATACGTAAGGTGACCAGACGTCCCTCTTTTGGCGGGACAGTCCCGCTTTTTCACATTTTGTCCCGCGTCCCGCGGTGTGTTCAAAATGTCTCGCTTTTTACGAAATTTAAAAAAAAATTGATTCGCTATACATTGTCTATTAGTACATGTTTGTTGTTTCTATTTGGTCCAAACAAAATTTTAAAATACTCTTACGTACTTACATACCTCAATAATTATGTTATAACAATAAGTTAATGTTAATAATAATATTAAGTTAACATTGATTAGTTTGTCAACATCCATACTCTCTAAAAGTCAAGCGTAGCAATATTGTTTCAATATAAACAAAGTCAAATTAAAATAACTAAAGAAAACTGTAATAATACACATACAGTCTTTTAATAACATGGTTTACAATATTTAATTTAAAGGTATAATTGGTGCAACCTAGCAGGTTACTAGAACTGACTTTTGCTATTTGTTTCCTTTTTCTCACAAAAAGCACACCCGACTCCGTTGTCATTTTACTTCTTTGCTTTGATAGTGTTTTTGAAATAGGTAGTCTTTCAGAGAGACATTAAGTTGAAGAAATACTATGGTTGTAATAATGTACCTATGAATTAAGTTGCAGCTAAATATGTCAAATTTTTAACTATAATAGGAATTTTTGAAATTTTTATTTTTGTTTAATCTTTAATGGATTCTGACAAAATCATTTGAATTTTTTTTTAGATTGTAACTCTCAACTTGAGATATTTTGTTGTATTATTCAGGCGACTGATTGTTTACCATCTTTGTTTACCATCTTCTTGGAACTCAAATTAATTATTAGTATTTCCTTATACCTTAACCACAACTTTTGCATTTAGGTGAACCCTTAATAGTCAATCGTCATTAGAGCCAATAATATATTTATTTCTGGAGAAAAATGTACATATTTACATATTTACTAAATCTATTTTGGACAAAAACATGTTGCAGAAATTATGGTAAGGAAAAGAGTTAAAATTTATGAAGTGAATTATTTAAAAGATGGAATAAAGCTAAATAAAAATACACTACGGTGCCTAGACAATTTTTTTTTTTCAATAAAATTTCAAAATGTTGACAATGTGTTATCAAATTCAGTTTTTTACAATTCAAATGAGTTATCAAAAAGTTGATATAAAGTTGACTTTATGGACCTACTATATCACAAATTAACCAATTGAAAAGAAAATTATGTCCACTGCAAGAGGCTCAAAATTTATATTTTTCTTCAAAAAAAAAAAACACATCCCAAACATTATCTATATGAAATAAATATGGTAAAACAAAGAAGCTCTACAATTTTTGGTGTAAAATAATTATGTTTTGATCATCATCACGAAAACGTAAAATTCTGTGTACAACCCAACTCAAAATCACATGATAATATAAATATATAAAAAAAACTAGATACGTGGATTTTTAGACTTTTACACTAATGAATAACGTATTTGGCTTTAATTACCCCCCCCCCCCGCTTATGTGCCGCTTTGCCATAATCAAAATCTGGTCACCTTAGTCATACGCCGATTTTTACTATTTTTTGTGATATTTACAATTTAACGAAAATGTGATCAACAAGGTATTTTCTTGCATAATTCTCTCGAGTATACATGTGTTCACGAAAGTCCCCTTAAAATTACTAGGATTAAAACTTTGTATGACATTAATAAGTATTTTTAAACTACCATAACATTGTGCATACAAAAAAAGTCTTTATTTGCTCTTTTCTTTGAAAACCGAGAGACAAGTTTAGTTTTAGAGAACATCAGTCCTAAAAACTTAGACTCATACATACCATACATACCTCAAGCATACCAGAATCAGCCGACAGTTGTTTGATTGCTTTTTCTTAGCCAGAGCTCTGTGGTTAATCTAGCCAACAAAGACAACATCAGACAAGTGAAAGATGTATCTGGTATGTTTTTGAGAATATTTTTGTGTTTTAGCAGTATTTTAACACTGTCAAAAGAAATTCGGATTTTCTACCTTCAGATTAAATTTCTACGGAAAAAGCATACCAGGAATGCTTATCACTTGTTAGATTTTGTTCATTATTTGTCAGAACGGTCACAATAATCTAAACCACAATTATTATATTGTTTAATGTATTTTTGATAGATTATACAGTGCTTCCCAAAGGTAACGGATAAATTCTATAAAATCTTAAATAAAAATATTTGAGAAAAATGCTCCGACACGTCGATTTTTACTCTTAATTTACTATCCTAAGATACACTTTTCAGCCCCCACCCCTGCACCCCTAAGGGGTGGTAACCACAACTTTAAAAATTCAAATAGCAAAGTACCCCTTGCGATACCTCAATCGATAGACTTTTTTAATCTGAATACAAAGAAAAAAAAATTATCGAAATCGGTTGATAAATAACGGCGATATTTATCAAAATTTATTTATACACGAAATTGAGGAATAACAAAATTTAATTAACTAATTCTTAATTAATTGTTCAAAGTGCTGCGCGTTAACGACGAGACAATGCCCTAATCTATCCCCAAACGCTTGTTGAACATTTTCTAACATTTTATTTTGAGTTTTCGAACATTCCTGGAGTCATTAAGTGAATTACTGCAGGAATTCTTTCCTTTAACGCCTCAATATTTACAGGTCTATTAAAATAAACTTTACTTTTTAAATAGCCCCAAAGAAAATAATCTAGTGGGGTTAAATCTGGCGATCTTGCTGGCCATTCAATATGCCTTCATCTACCAATCCATTAGGAAATTTGAAAATATTTGGATTAGGAAATACTTGATCGAGGTATTCTCGAACTTGTCGCGCATAGTGTGGAGGCGCACCGTCTTGCTGTAACCAAATTCTGTCCTTGTGTCTATCAGGATCTTCTGCGTTGAAAAACAACACCGCTAAAGTAGGTAGTAGTTCATTTCGTAGTAAGTTCAGATAACGTTCACCATTCAGTGTTCCGTCGAAAAATATGGTCCAATAATTCTAGAACCCACCACACCAGCCCACACATTAAGGTTTCGAGGATATTGTGTGTTCGCTTCCACCATCCAATGCGGATTTTGACGAGCCCAGTAACGGCAATTTTGTTTATTGGCGGTGCCATTCAGACAAAATGTTGCCTCATAAGAAAAAAACGATGTTTCTAATTAAGCAAGGATTTTCATTAGAGAGTTCCATAATTGTCTCACAAAATCATACACATACACATACACACTCATACTCACTTCATACGGGTGAAATTTGTGTTTTCGAAATAATCTGGACACTGTACTTTTTGACGCACTAACTTGTGAAGCGACCTCCGCAAGGGTTGAATGATTTTCTTGCACCATTAAAATAGCATCCAATTGTCGGTTTTCAATTAAGGCCAATGGACGTCCTGCTTTAGGCTTATCCCGTACATGACCGAGATCGCGAAATTTGTTTTCGATTCGACTTACTGTAGATTCCGATATTGGCGGACGGTCCGGGTGCGTTTCATTGAACAAAACACGAACTTCTTCATGCGTCCGGCTTCTATCTCCAAACCCAATCATTAAAACTTCGATTCTTTCGGTTTCTGTAAATCTCATTTTGCAACTATTTCTTCAATGACGAAAAATCTGAATTGTGTTTGACATAAGTAAAAACAAGTTGCAATTGTTTGAACGATATTGCTATGCCCGCGTCAACAGCGCTTACTCGAATATTGACGTTCTTCTTTGAATACATTTTGGTAAATATCGCGGTTATTTATCAACTGATTTTGATAATCTTTTTTTCGTTGTATTCAGAATAAAAAAGTCTATCAATTGAGGTATCGCAAGGGGTACTTTGCTATTTGAATTTTTAAAGTTGGGGTTGCCACCCCTTAGGGGCGAAGGGGTGGGGGGCTGAAAAGTGTATGTCAGGATAGTAATTTAAAAATAAAAATCGACGTGTCAGAGCATTTTTCTGAAATATTTTTATTTAAGGTTTTATTGAATTTATCCGTTACTTTTGGGAAGCACTGTATAATATCTGGACTCAAAAGTTACTTGATTATTGGTTTTTATTAAGTTTATAACTGTGGTATGTAGATTTATTAAATTACACTTATTTTAGATGTTGAGTTAAATCTCATTACTTCAATAAAGAAATAACAAAATGTTCTTCTCTCAGAATGTGACTATCCCCAACTGTGATTTTAGAAACCTAACAACTACACTCATATTTAACCAGTGAATTAACTCAAAAACTATTAGCGCTAGACAGAAAATATTTGATGTTTAATTGTATCCACCACAATTTTCTAATTATATATGTGTACTACAAAGCATAGAAGTGCTTTTAGTTTGGAAAATATTAACCTATATACAGGGTGTATATTAATTCAGTGCAATAATTTGGAGGGGTGATGTAAGGAACAAAAAATCTTAACAAAATTTTTCAAAATTTTGCAGTTGAAATATCATTTGCCGCTACCCACATGTTTTCATAATGTGTTGTACTCCGTAGAAAACTAGCCCGCACCTATCTGTAGCACGCGGAGCTCAAGAAATGCCTATAAATAACGATGTATTCAATGATTTAACAGTAAAGTTAACAAAAATTTTAAAGAAACTGCTCAACGTGCGCACGGTTTGCATCCAAACACGCTTCTGCCCGGCGCCTCCAATTCGCACATAAAGAGTTCATTTTCATTGTTTACTTCCGTCTTATACACTAATTCTTTTAAATAACCCAAGAAATAAAAATCCAGAGGATTCAAGTCTGGAGAACGACTTGGACACCGTCTTGGTCCATTAATCCCTATCCACTTTTCACCAAATGTTTCACTTAAATGTTGCACTACAATGCGGCTCTTATGTGCAGGAGCACCGTCGTGCATAAATCACATTTCACGGCGAACATCAAGCGGCGCATTTTCTAACAAACCTGGTAGTGTGTTTTGTAAAAAATTCAAGTATTCTTCACCATTAAGACGGGGCGGCAGTTCCACTGGCCCTACTAAACAATTGCCAATAATTCCGGCCCAGATATTAATGGCAAATCGGTACTGAAAATTGGTACGTCGTATAATTCGCGGATGGTCATAGGTCCAGTGGGACATGTTCCGGCTGTTAAAAATTCCGTTTCGGGTAAATGTCGCTTCATCAGTGGAAAGAACCAAATTAGGACAGTTTTCATTGGTTTGACATTGACCACGCAACCACTCACAAAAGATGACCCTCTGTAAATAATCCTGGGGGAGCAAATCTTGGACACGGGTTCCCCGATATACCCGAAGTAAGTTTTCACGTAGTGTTCTGTGCACTATCCCGTGGGAAACTCCGACGTGTCGAGCAATTGTTCTAGTGCTTCGTCGATCATCTTCGTGGACCATGTGCAAGATTTGTTCTTCGGCATTTACTATATTACGATCGCGTGGACGGCCTCTTCCTCCATGGTTAGGAAAGAATACCCGAGCAGGACTATCCCTTAACCGTTGAACCACCATACACAAGTAACATGTCCACGTACTCACCACTACTAAAATTGTCTATTTTTAAACATAAAACCGCAAAATAACTACAAAGAAACCCGATAAAGAGAAACAACTGCAGAGCGTAAACTAAAGCACGCACGGGACTTCCCCTCGGTCAGGTGTCAGCTGTTTCGCCTCTAGGTCAAGTCGTACTACCCTTTCTAAAAACGTGCGGCGTCAATATCTGCATTTTCAATAATTAATTAGTCAATACTGGTGTCGGAGAAAAAACGTATTTGAATTTTTTACTCCAATTATGAAGATCTATAACTCCTAGAAATTATTGCACTCATTTAATATACACCCTGTATAGTACGTCGATACTAAATTACCAGAAATAACCCCAACCCCAACTAAATCGTCTCTAAACAGCCAATCAAGGGTCCGTTCATAGTTGTCAAATTCCGGCGCTGGAACTGTCATTCACCGAACACATTAAATACGCTAAACAACTGCCGGGCGACGCGACGGCAGCGCAGCGGCGGACCGAGTTGAAATTAAATGTTACGCCACCACTCGTGACTACTGTTCGCTGGCAGCGTATTCGACGGACATTGGGTCATTTCAGAATTAAAATATGCAACACAATTGTGGATTATGCGGTCCCCACCTATCTACATATGTACGTTTCGCTTCGGGCTTTAACATTTAACTCGCATAGGGGGCGCTGTTGGCTGCCCGTGCACGAAACTGCGGTTCTGGTCGTATTTTGCCAGCCAAAATAACCGCGCGGCGTTTCGGTATTCGCGCTGGATATACCGGGACAAAGAATATTAATTATTTTGGGGTAAAACGGTACCTGACACGTTCTGGTTTGTTTGTTTGTTAGCTAGTTTTATGCTGGTTTTGGTACGCTACGCTGCTTACGGAATAAAATAATAGCTCCACTACTTGGAGTGTATTTAGAGAATTTAAACAAAGTCGAAACACGTAGAACGGTTTTATACACAGTGGGTCAAAGTGGGGGAAATTTTAAATACTTGTACAAATTTTCGCTTAATTAGAATGAATGAATTCTTAAACTAGGTACTTGACAGGAAGAGGCTATCAACTCATGGCCTAAACTTACTAATTTTTACTAAAAATGATGCGCTAACATTTCACTCATAGTGGTCTGCTTTTTATTGAACTAGGCGACGACATCGGAGACTTTCGTCACGGGCCCGGCGTCAACATGTTAAGCCGGGGTTTCATATTCGTATATTTTCCAAATATCAAATATTAGCCAAGTATATGAATATTTGTCAAGAAAAAAAAATCTGATGTGGCCAGGCACATGACTTTATCATACTATATATAAAATTAATAGTTTAGCTGCATGAGATTCTATTTGATCGAGATCGGCTATGTCTGCATTAAAATAAAACTAGTAGAACTAGACAAATATCTCGATTAAAGCTGCGTTCGGATATTGTACTCCGTTGACAGCGGGTACACCGTCCAAATGACACTTACGTGTTATTGGGTGTAAAAACTGTAACGGTGTTCAATATCCGAACGCAGCCTATATTGACAGTAGCATTTTCAAGACATTAGCGTTTGACACTAGCTACTGTCATTAGAATCAAAATAATCTGACATATCCTGGCTACTAGTTTTAAAGCTGTACGCCCGATCTCGATGAAATAGAATTTGCTCATGCGGCTAAACTATAAATTCTACCAAAGAATGTCATATACATAAATTATGGAAAATTTCCTCTCCTTTAATTTATTATTTAACTATTTTGACGACATTACACAAATAGCGGCGCATTTGCAAAATCTTCGAAAAATGCTATGAGTAAACCACCAGTTCCTTTGGACCCTTTTCAACAGAAAGCTTTTCAGCTCTAAGTTTGGTTATAAAACTTCTAAATATGAAGTTTCGTCCCGATACCATTAGTAGTTTCTCCGGAATCGTCTCCACAAAAACGGGTACACACACACACACATACACACACACACACACACACACACACACACACACACACACACACACACACACACACACACACAGACATTTTTTTGTACCTTGGTCAAAAATGTTCAGGGGACCCAAAAAGACATACTTCCGCTAAAATCTCAAAAATTTTTTTTGGCATGATTACAATACTTTACATACTGCGTATGATAAAGTAAAAAGCAGCTCTATTCAATTCGTAGCAAGTCCACCTCAAAAATAGATTTATATATTCGACGTTCGGCTGTGCGGACGAGTTTTTTTACGTCAAATATTGGGTATTTGCAATACCCAATTGAAGTGGGTATAGCAAATGCCAAGGCGACAAATATTGCAGCATTTATTTGTACGGGATGAACAGTTTAGTACGCTGTTTAATTTTTCCAATTTTTATTTCGCTTTGTGAAGTAGGTTGCATACGAATATTGACAATAGAATTGTAATTATTAGCCAAGTGTGTGATTTTTCTAAATGGCGAGAACCACATTAAATTGTAAGTTTGTCTACTTTACTAAAAGTGAAATGATAGACGAAAAAAGCCTGGATTTTCGCGTCCTTCTTCGCGAAAATCGCGAATCCGCGGCCGCGGCCGCGGTTTCGCCTTTAAAATGCCTTTTCGCAGCTGCGTGGACTCGGGGATTACCGATTAACCGCCCCTTTTTCTTAATTTTTTGCGAAAAATCGACGTACGACGAATATCGCCGCTTGAATTCCATTGGAAAAAATATCTGGAGAGGGTACACTCCGTTCAACACTTTTCCGAAAATTCGGGACCTTAAGTTGGCAATGGATAGGTGGAGAAGCAGCAATGGGCGCTCGACCGCGGCATTTATTGTTCGACATTGAAACCTACAGTGTATAGGCATATTTTTTGGTCGATGTTTTGCCCAGTTTTCGTATTTTTTCCTTCAATTTGAGTAAATTTATGGATATCGGTTTTGGACTATACTTTAGCTCAAGTAGCCATGACAACCGACAATAAAATGACAGTTCCGTGCTTAAAATCCTTAAAATGACAACGCGTTTATCCTCGGTGCTATGGTTTTGCTCGAAATGGCTTAAATTGCGGCCAGAATATGCGATAAAATGTTCCAGGCGTTCCCTGGTAACTATGCGACATGGTATAAATATGATCAGGTATAGGATTGCGCATAGCTCGGGAAATGGTCGCATTCAACCAGCTGCGGCGCCGTCGATGGTTGCATACAGTCGTCGGCGCTGGCCTTTTCTTATGCTACTATCAATAAACAGAATTGAATAAATGAATGCGTAATGATAATATCGATTTCCGCACAATATAAATCCTATTTAAAAGTTGGTTTTCGTAAATTGAGTTAATTTTGAATTATATTTTTTTTATTATTGTTTTTAATGCCTTTCCAACAAAGATGTAATTATTCCTATATACTTTTTGCTCGATTGCAAATAAAATTCAAATAATTTAATTAATTCGTAAATCCAACTCTACCCAGGGAAACGAACACCTTACAGCGTCCAATGTTTGGTACGTTGCGTGATTGATACTTATATAATATAAGTTATATTATACATGATGCAAAATACCAAGGTCGAGTCACTATTAGTTGAGCGCTGAAAACATACTATATTTCTCTCAGATTTTAAGAAATAACCGATGTAGTCTATCCATCTCAGCGCTCTACTACTAGTATATCCTAAGTTGATGCTTTTCTATGAACAATATAGATGACCATGTCTATAAAATAAGTTATTTGGAAAATAATACTTTATTTCCTTGTTGTATTTTTATATTTGTCGGTTTCTATGATGTTTATTATTCGAAGAGAAATGAAAACGGTTGAAAATATTTTAACAGTAGACAAAGTTTTTATTTTAAAAGGTATATTTCGTAATCTCATTTTTTTAAGTTTTGGTTCTAAAAGCTAATTGATCAGTATTTCAGACTATATTAAGACACATTTATACAATGAACCTAGTAGTACAATTGGATTTAGTAGAATTTTAAAAATGGCGAAGAAACCATGCCCAACATTCTCTTATGGGCAATATCTTCTTAATTTAAATAAAAAAATATTTATTCTTCTAAACATAATAGTTTATTTAAATTAGTTCTCACAAAATGACCTACCTATTGTATTGTATTTTACAGCCTGTTAAAATTAGATGCTGCGAATTATTAATGCCGAATGCTGATGAATTAAACAAAAAATCATTAAAATGAAACAGTTTCGCCAATTTTTGTTTTTATACTTCCACAATATTACCTTGTTGGTACGCTACAGTGACTTATGTAACTAAACATGTTGATTTGAAAAAGCGATAAGCTAATGAGCAAAATAAGGCGAAGTAATAAAAAAAGTAACTAGCGCCCATTCGGTACGCACTTGTAGCAAGTCCCAAAAGAAGAAGATTTGTACGTGTTTTACAATGCTATGTGGTGATGCGTCAATGTCCTATGCATTGCAGTGCAACTCTGACGGTCCGAAATCACAGACGAATATTGTACAAATTTTTTGGTATGTGAGAGTTTTTTTTGAGTTTTATGAAAATCAACCGGAAATCAAGTCAGTATGGATGAAAAATATTCGGTGAACGACTTAAAAGGAAAAACGAATCACTCATGGCATCGTTTAGACTGTTAAGAGCCATCAATAAGAAAATTTTTCAATTTACTTGCCAAATATATTTCCCAAATATTTGACATTTAGCAAATATTTGATATTTGGCAAGTATACGAATATGAAGCCCCGTCTTTAGAGCAACGTTAAAGCACTGAGATATGTCATGACTGTAATTGAATCGCCGGGTTCGAAAACAGCACATGTCCATAGGATTTACTGTTGACTTGTACTGTTTTCGAACTCGGCGATTCAATTAAAATGCATGTATTGTGAATTGAATTTGTTTTTGGTTTAATTAATATTCTATCCATAGTAATTAATATTTTTAGTATTATGGATTAATTAGTATTAATTTTTAGGAATTCTTTAGGATTTCAGATAAAAATAAAAACCTTTGTTACGACAGTTTCTTGAAATTCATAAGTCAATGGGTTCAGCCTGTATAAATCCGCAAAATAACACTTTTTTTACACCTTGATCTCACTTATTTGGAAAACCTTATGTATTAGGAAACATAAAGCTTTGTATTTAGCACAAAGGAATCTTAGATTAGAAACAAGTAGTAATTACCGATATTCATATCGAATTTTTAATATATTCGTCGTAATTGAATCGAGTTTGTCATTCTGAATGCACAATCTCAAATGTCATACTCAAGCCACAATATTATCAAATTCCTAATAAACAGGGTAACACAAAAGTCATACGTTGGAAGACGAATGCGTTGTTGTCCATGGGGCTAAACTCTAAGCGTTGAAGGGTTAATAGGTCATTTAATTACCTACAATTTGACGTATGATAGAAATAAATGTATGCAACAATTTTTCCAAAACTTATAAATATTTATCTGCAAGCAACTGATTGAAATACGTTTGCTATTCGAACTGACTTTATGACCATCTATGGGTTGGTTTTTAAAATTATGCCACATAATTTGGGAAAAGAAAAAGTACAAATAAAATTTGAATACAAAAGAAAATATTTATTTATTCAAACGGTTGTAATAGCCACACTGAATGCAAAAAAACAATACAGTCTTATTATTTCTTCTTGACAGGATTATCGGATATTTAGAATAATATTCTGTTTTAGTAACATTTTGACGTATGCCATTCTGAAACTGTTTCTCTAAAACTCGCACAAAAAGCAAAACATTACAATCATCGAATGACCATCCATATTAATTAATATTGTAAAAGCAAAAGTTGAGTATCTTTTGAAAGAACCTTGGAATTTAAAATTTTGGAAATAAGTATTCTGTTTAAGGAACTGGTACATTAAAATGAATAGCAACCACACTCTTTTGTCACTGTCAACCCCGAAGTTGAATGATATATATATATATATATATCCAAATTTATGTATATTACTGACAATTGATCGTTTCTTCTCAAAAAGGCAGTACAGTTCTCTGTATTTGAGGCCAAGCTCCGCTCTTTTGTTCTTAACGTGTTCTTTTCACCTTAGCTTTATATCCAGGCTCATTCCCAAATACTTTGCAGTGTTTTGCATTTGGAACTATGGCGTCGTTTATCTTGACAAGAGGTGTGTCCTCGATTCTTTGGTTTGTAAAGTTAATATGGACAGACTTTAGTTCATTTGGTGACTAGCTTATTGAACCTTACTGGTAAATTCTTCTACAGTTGATCCTCTTGTAATTAGAGCCGTGTTGGCTACGAAATTGTCAACAGTTACCCAGCTGTGGTTGGTCACTTGTATCTAGCAGATAGAGAATTGGTTCCAAGGCACTACCCTGAGATTCTCTTGCTTTTACTTCTTTAAGCTCCGAGTATTTATCTATCTATTTTATTGTGAATAGTCTATCTGATATAGTATAGTATGTTATATATAGTATGTTCCATGTAAACTTTTTGGTTTATATGACGAAGAAAATGTTGGAAGCTCGGCGTATTGATTATTCGAATGCTCTCTCTTGTTTATAAAATAAGTTGTTTGTATTCTGGGGCCGTCAGATCGTTGCCAGAGAAAAAATCTAGACAGCTACCAGAAATTGGCCCATTATCGTGAACCGAAATGTTTATTTTATACACGCTGCGCGGGGCTAATGGATTTTTCGGTTCCGGTGCCGTAGATTTTTGGGCCGACAAACGAGTATTTTATGCAAAATCGAGTGTGTTTATACGTAGAATTACAGTACAAACCTCGATTGATGCTGTTGTACAATGCGATCTATTCCCGAACTTGATGCTTTAATTATACGAGTTGCGGTGCTGCCAGGAATCTTTTTTCGGAAAGGGTGGGTGGTTGTATTGACGTACGGTAACAATATTTTCGGTAAACGACACCTATAAAATAATAATAGACTTTTTTATATGATTTCGATAAAAATATCCCGGCGCCTTCGCCATTTCTGAATAGAATAACAAGCGGTTTTTTTTGACGTGAACACACCAAATGTGTAGCATTACAACGAATATTTAAAAAATAGCAAAAGGGAAAATAAGCTGAAGATTTTGGTCCACAAAATTTTGAAGAAAGTTTAGCTTGTTTTGTAAATTTTGGAATTGTTTTTTAATAATGAGTAGTTTGAACTATGATTATGTATTTATTCCTTCCATATTTATAAGCACTGTAGGTAACGTTAGTTGTTAGTTAGCAATATAATGTAGCAATACAAATCCAGACTTCTAACAATTTTCCAATAAATGTCGTAATAGAATTTAGGCAAGCGTAAAAATTACAAATAATTTGAGACAATTTTGCATTGAAACTTGGTTTGCCGTTAGATTCTGTTTTACTTATAGCATTTTTCTTTCTTTAGTTTATCGCATAACATCTGTAATGGCCCTATTCTTATGTGTAGGTTGGAAAAATTAGTTTTTTTATTTCCATATTTTTGAATCATTGAGCTGCAATAACGTTATACAGCCTATGCTCCGGTCAAAATGTTGTTGACATTTTGATATTGTATTATATTTCTTGACACGTTTATTGACATGATTCTGGCATTTTTTACCGGATGAATACAATGTCCAAAATACCTTAAAAGGCGGTCAAGGTAGCCCTACATTGTTACTGATATTCTTGAGTGGTTTTTCGGCGCTTCCAAGTAAACAAAAACAAAAACGCAAAAACCTGACGTGATATGAAACTTGTAAGTCCAGATTCGCATTCAGCGTAAATTAATTTATCGAAAACTTCTTTGCCTTTACAAACCAAAATTATCAATGTTTACATATAAAATTTATAGAAAAAATGTTTTGTATATATAGGTATGGCCAAAATTTGTATATTAGACCAGGCAATAGAGACTTTTTCGTGACAAAAATAGTATCAGCAAGCCGCCGGTCCCAGGTCACGTGGAACAGTCCGTAGATGTATTGTGGTGTGTTTTCGACTAGCAAATATCATTACTTATAAACAAAAAACCTAAAGAAATCGTGCTTTTTTTCGTTGTTCGCTTGTAAAAGCTGAACCGGTGGAGCAACCTTGATACTGTCAACAGACGAATTGTAGAGAATGAAAAGACGAAAAAAATGAGCCCTACACGGACCCGATCGGATTAATATTAACGGAGGAAATTCGAAAAAACCGGAGAAATCTGCATTTTTTTTCAAAAATTCATAACTCCGCCATTTTCAAAGTTGTAACGCAGGCTTTTCGCGAAAGAGTAGCGATTGATGGGTACTTTAAGTGTGCACAACCCAGGCGTTGTCCGATGATTGGTTTTTGCACAATTGCGATTTGAATTTTTTTTATGCAATGTGGTTCGGCGAGCCTGGATGCGTCGGAGGTGGTCCGATTTTAATTTTTTTAACGTATTTCGAAAGTAAAAGTATTGTGCTACAAAACGTATATTCTGATTTTGCGTTGGAATGTTGCGAAATAGGCGAAAAATGCTTGCAAACTGGACCGGACTTGCCGCGCGCTCAAACGCTGTCGAGTAGTGGGGTAGGGCGTAGGCGGCCGACTCGGGGAAGCGCGCAGCGCGTTGGGATTACTATAGATACGCGCTTCCCCGCGTCGGCCGCCTACCCCTACTACTCGACAGGTTTGGAGCGCGCCGCAGATTTCGGTCAAGTTTGCAAGCATTTTTCGCCTATTTCGCAACATTTTAACGCAAAATCAGAATAGACGTTTTGTAGCACAATACTTTTACTTTCGAAATACGTTAAAAAAATTAAAATCGGACCACCTCCGACGCATCCAGGCTCGCCGAACCATATTGCATAAAAAGAATTCAAATCGCAATTGTGCAAAAACTAATCATCGGACAACGCCTGGGTTGTGCACACGTAAAGTACCCATCAATCGCTACTTTTTCGCGAAAAGCCTGCGTTACAACTTTGAAAATGGCGGAGTCATGAATTTTTGAAAAAAATGCAGATTTCTCCGGTTCTTCCAAATTTCGTCCGTTAATATTAATCCGATCGGGTCAATGTAGCCTTAATTTTTTTCGCCTTTTCATTCTCTACAATTCGTCTGTTGACAGTATAAAGATTGCTCCATCGGTTCAGCTTTTACAAGCGAACAACGGAAAAAAGCACGATTTTTTTAAGGTTTTTTGTTTATAACAAATTAAGTAATGATATTTGCTAGTCGAAAACACATCACAATACATCTACGGACTGTTCCACGTGACCTGGGACCGGCAGCTTGCTGATACTATTTTTGTCACGAAAAAGTCTCTATTGCCTGGTCTATTATGAGATCTTTCAGAGAAAATGGGATTATGACAACAAATGATGCTGTTCACAAACGAATTCATAAACTTGCGCTACGTCAATAAAATAATTTCCATTCCTATAATATCGCTTTTCTTATTGGAAAACCCTATGCGTGGTTCCATTTTTGGAATCCACATATTTGTTTCAAAGAAAAATGTAATGGCATACAATTCTGTAAAAATCTGTTTTGATGATAACTGCAATCAAAATTCTGACTATGGCTATGGGCTTTTTAGAACACTAAAAACTGTTTATAAAGAATAATTATGTATCCAAAAATTCACCAACATTCGAACATTCTGCTCCATTTTACGTATACTGAAGTCCATCTGCAAATCAATATTGATTAAAGTCCCAAAGATTGTCGTGATTCTGATTTGAATTCGTGGGTTCTCGATTCGAAATCGAATGACGAACACTTTGTTATTGATACCAACTGAAGAGGCCACTTATTCCCCCCAACGGCGTAACCTTAAACTCCCCTAAACTTTCCGAAATCCAGAGTTGACCCTTCAGTAACTCGATACCGCTCTAAACTTCCACATGGACCTCCAAATCCCTTTAAAAAAACGTTTTATATTTACCTACATGTCACACGACTATCTCGCAAGAGTTAGACAGTTGGCTGCACTTATTCCTCGGGCGATATCATCGGCCATCTTGCATTTCCCAGACTGTGCTTTATTGGACAACCATCCCTTATACTAACTAAAGAAGCCCGTCTTTTGCCCCGTCGAAAACTTATTGGAGCTGATGGGTGGTCGTCCTTTTTTCCATCTTGTATCCTTTTCGCTCTCGGCGAGCGCTTCGGACTATTATTTTCTCTTGTTTTCCCTGTCTGTGCTGTTCGGAGCGAGCGGAAGGTTTTTGCCTTATTCGGCCGTCAACTGTCTGAAAAATCCGTCTTTAAATCGACCCCGTGTCCTCCGTTTTGGGGTGAGAAACCAGTCTGGAGGGAACTACGTTATTCTTCCGGGGGTTTTGAGATAAGCTGCCCGTTCGTATTAGTTAAGGACAGGAGATTGATTAGATTAAATTTCTTTTTTTTTCTTCTGTATTGGTGATTTTTTTGGTGAAAATTATTTTAAAAGGTTTCTTAATCACATAAAATATTACTTTCTACCATCGTGTTGGATTTACTAAACCCTAAAATTGCCATAGTCAGATTTTTATTTAACATACAGGGTAGTTGGGTTATTTACATTTACATGTTTATTGTAAATTTAATCGTCTATTGATGAAAAAATATTCGCCCTTTTCAAACACTAACTCCCTAAGATATCTAAATACACAAAAAGAGAAAGAATTAGAAATCATATTTTTCATTTTATTTTGTTCAAACACATAGTGTTTGTGACATAACACCTAGTCAATGACTAACAAGTTATTTTCACTTAACCTAAACTGATAAAATAATGAGTGTTTCTACAATTTTGCCCATTGGCCCAAGTTGTTTTAGTATGACAGTTTTTACCACTCAAGTAGACGGCGGTTGTTTTCACCTACACTATCACTGTCAATACACTGGGTGCTCTGCTTTTAGTCACTCCTGCACTAGTTCGAATGGTTTAGTTCTTTTCAGCCGACGCACTAGCGCACTGTTGTCTAGCAGCTGGATGGCTTCAATGTTGTCGTGGTGGAGTAGACGATCCTCGTGCTTCTTAGCAAATTTTGATATTTTGCTAGTTACCATCTCCATGCGAAGGTCCCGATGAAGATTGGTGTTTTGCTGCTTAGTGCATCCCCATAACTGTATTCCATACACCCATACTGGCTTTAATATTTGCTTGTATAGTAGGAGCTTATTTTGCACTGACAGGGCTGACCTCCGTCCCATTAGCCAATATATTTTGCGGAATTTTAGGTCGAGTTCGTCCCGCTTTTTCTTGACATGTACTTTCCATCTAAGCTTGGCATCCAGTGTCATGCCAAGGTGTTTCGCTGTATCCGCGTATGGAATATCGTTCCCATTCATGGTTACTGGAATATAGTTAACTCTATTATTGGTGTAGTTTACATGCGTGGATTTTCCTTCATTGAGTTTGATGCGCCATTTCTTTGTCCAAAGGTTGATTTTGTTTGCAGCTATCTGTAATTTTTCAGTTGCTTCTTCGACACTGTCACTAATCGCCAAAATAGCCGTGTCGCCTGCAAATGTTGCCACTGTGTTTTCTCCCGGAACAGGAATATCATAAGTATACAGCAGGTACAAAAGTGGTCCCAATACACTTCCTTGTGGTACTCCGGCATTGATATTGCGTAGCGAGGAGTATTCGTCATCTTGTTTCACCCTGAAGTGACGGTCCTTCAGATATGATTTTACAGTTCTGTATATTCAGTAGGAAGCTGCTGTTCCAGTTTCTCAAAGAGTCCATCATGCCACACCTTATCGAAAGCCTGAGCCACGTCTAAAAATATTGCTGAGCAAATTTTCTTTTCCTCAAGAGCCTTTTCTATGACGTCGGTAATTCGGTGTACCTGATCGATTGTTGAATGTCGAGCTCGAAAGCCGAATTGATGAGATGGAATAGTTTGATTTTTCTCAAGAATTGGGTATTTTCTCTTGATAAGTAATTTCTCAAACAGTTTTGAAATGGTTGGTAATAAAGATATAGGTCTATAGGAGGTTACATCATTTGGCGGTTTACCGGGTTTGGGTATCATGATGACCTCGGCAGAAATCATATGGGTGATTTTGTGTTGTTCCCAAAAACATTTAAAGTCAAAGTTGTATGAAAATTACAAATGTTGCAATTGACAATGAAACCATCACGATGCTTTGGCATTAAGCAGAGAATTATGAGCAATTTCTTCACTTTAAACTTTAAACAGTTTAAACATCAGCGTTTAACACTACCTACTGTCATTAGAATGAAAATATGTCAAATCCTGGGTAACTAGTTTTATATTAATGCAGACACGCCCGATCTCAATCAAATACAATTCTCTCATGCAGCTAAACTATTAATTTTAATTTTAATTTTAATAAAAAATGTCAGACATAAATTATACAAAATTTCTTCTAGTTAAATTTATCATTTAACTATTTCAACGAAATGGCAGAAATGGCGACTCATTTGCAAAATCCTTGAAAAAGGGTTAGAGTAAACATCCAGTTCCTTTGGACCCTTTCGAACAAAACGTTTGGTCATGATACTTCTAAATATGAAGATTCATCCCGATACCTTTAGTAGGTTCCTCCGGAATCGTCGCCACAAAAAAACGGGTACACACAGACTCACTCATCCAATTCTCGATTTCAAAATTTAAAATGTCTATCCTTGCTTCACAGTTTCGCCCGAAACTTGGCCGATGTCTGTGATATGAAAAAACTTGATCGTTCACACTTTCACTTCAAAATTCATACTATGGCTATTGTTATAGGACCCAGGCCACAATTGCAACTTATCTCCTCAAATACGACATTTCCTCACATAATTCTTCTATAAACGTTCTTTTATTTGCCTTCAAACTCAAAGTGTGTCATCAACATCTCGAAGGCAACCCGCAGACCTGTCAACAGAGCCTCCCTAACTTTACCAAGAAAACCGCTTAATCCACTCCGGTTTTGCCCCTACGACGTTAATACATCCCAGCCACCTGCCCCTCCCCACCAAGTGTAAACATAACCTCACATTTCACGTACGCGATATTACGCAGCTTAACGCTAAAAGGTATCCGTGACATGCAGCGGTTCGTAATTCGGTTAGGAGTTACGCGAAGCACACCCTAGCACCCCCGCCGTAGCTCCTAACGCCCCCTACAACCCTTTTAATTTGGTTCGGCTCGTAACATAACCTTAAAGCAGGAGGAGGCGCGTGCGGCATGTCAGACTCTGAGTTTAATTGGGACGGTCCTGCATGAAGGCGTAGTGGAATGTATTTTGAGGTTAACTACTCACATTACGAAGTCAGTTAAACGTATTCAGTGTTTTTTACTGTTTGCTAAAATGTAGATGTTGCATATTGTTTAAACTTTATTTGTAATATCCATTTTATATTCACTTCGAGTATGACAACACTTCATTTCATTACTCACGATATGTAATTACACTTTGTGCAAAATGGTTCAAAACAAACGTGTGGCCGGCGCTCGGCAAGAAAAAACATCCCTGGACGGATATCAGGATATTCAACAGATGTAAACAATGTAGTGGTTTTCGTATAGTAGAAATGTGTCTGCTTTCCATCCCACTTTGTGCCATTCGTCTTTGTCTAGTCACGTAATCCAACGTTCATATGTACTGTTTCAATTCTTTACCACAAAATTCTGATATTACTGCATCGTGAGTACTGAATACAGTATTCAATTAGCTTTGAAGAAGCGAGCAACATGGTTCGCGAAACGTCAGCATTAACAAATCTTGACACACGGCATAACCCGGAAGCAGTTTATTTTCTACAAACTTGACATTTTTTCCATTTTGTTTTGCGTTATTAATTTACATTTTTAAGTGTAACTTAGAAGTAACTAAGAGTTGTAACATTGTTTTTGTAATTTTCTTTAGCTAAATATAAGCATACCAAATTTGATTTGCCTATAACTATTATTTAAAAAGTTACAGCTTTCGAAAAAAGTGTCCCCCTAATTTTTTGAGCATTGTATTAGCTAGTACCTACTTGTTATAGAATTTAATACGACATTTTGTTGAATAATAATAAATAAATTAAAACTATATCAAATGTCTCCCATTTTACTAAAAACTGTACTAATTTATATTCTTTAGATTAAACGACTTTTTTTCGTTTTTTTTTGGGTTTGGGTAAACAGAGCCTGGCATAATTTTGGTGTCGAACAATTGCAAGCGTTTTGAAAAGCAATATACCCGCCGTCTATAAATATTTTTGGTTGAAATCTCTTAACTAATGAACTATATTCATTCAACTATATTCATCATGTTTTTTTAAACGGAATTTGAAAAATTGGAAAATCAGGAAAATATGCACTAAACTAAAGTAGATCTATTGCATGAAAAGTACTATTTACTTAGAATACACATTTAAAATAAAAATATGAAAACACATTTTTCAAACTATAAAAATGAAATATGAAATATGTAAATTGATATTAAATATTTGATATATAAGTATGTACAAAATTTTGGAAAATCTATGACAATTTCCACTTAATTGTGGAAAAAAATACTTACTTCACCTATTTTTTGGAAATTTTATTTCAAACAAAGATATGTACTTTAATAACCTCAAGTGATTTTCGAAGAGAAACTCTTAAGTAGATATTTCACCAGCAACCTAAATTTACAGTAACTACCTTCAACCCCTATAACAATAAACCAACGTTACGCCACTGGTCTTTCTCATAAGGACAACGGGGGTGACTTATGCGGTCGTACCCTTAATTAAAAACTATAATTTTCGGGGCCGGATTTACAGGGTTGAAACATGGGGGCAAGTTTCGGGCAGCGCACGAGTTATGTAAAAGGTTAATTTCGTTTAGATTTAAGAGGTTGGATTTACAAAATCCCCATAAGTGGATTTTCTATGAGATGGGTCGCGTTATTTTATCTATAAAACGTGTAACACGAGGGGTATTTGCACGAAAAATTGGGGCAAATTAAATGATGGGGATGGAGGCTAGGGTAAAACTGAAAGGGGCTGTGGAACATAATCAAAAGTGCGTTAGGGTTCTGTAATAGCCGCTGAACTTTACCCATTATGCCATCAAATTCGAACTTGTTCTATCTGAATGTGACCCCCGTTTGTGCTTCTAAGGCATTAATTTCATCCCTCTAACCTGGGCGGCTCAATTTGTTCCGAATCCCCTTTGATTGAATTAAATGGGCCTTTAACATCCTCAACAGGTACGCAGGCCTTTTCAGAAAATTCATGTTTCGCAGGAAATATTATTTCCGTTTATGCGATAATATCTTTGACAATACCAGGGTTCGCTTTTATGTCAACCCTTTGAACTTTAGACACCCCTATGGAAACACTTCTAATATCTACACTTTCCTCTTTTGTATTTTATTATCCTACTGACTGCGCCATGTTTCACTATTGCTAATTTAGTTATTATTCGAGATACAAAGTCGGTTAAATTAGCAAACTAGTTGTATGTTTTCCGGCTGATTAATATTCTGAAAGCGAAATTGTAAATTCGGTTTTCAAAACCAAAACATTTTAATTTTTTTTAACTATAAATGGGCTCAATCGCTAGATCGCCAAAAATCATTAAATTAGACACCAAACACCACATATTTATCACTGCAACTACCAAAGATACACCAAAAAATAACAAATCGAAACCCATCCAAGGGTATCTAGATCGAAAACAAAAACTCGCATATCTCCTGAACAAACAAAGATATCGGAAAAATTCCAACTCTATCTGGTATCTGATCAGTTTTCCATCACTTATCCACATACAAACATTTTTCAAACAACCACACATTTTAAAATCTAACTCGTTTATGTAACACTTGACAACCAAACGAAGTATTTCGCTACTTTTGACCTATATCAAGTTAAGTGCACCTCCTCATACGACATAGGTATATATTTCGGCTGATTAATATTGTGACAGCAAATTAAAAATTCCGTTTTCAAAACCAAACACTTTAAAATTTTCTTATCTATAAATAGTCTCAATCGCTAGATCGACAAAAATCATTAAATTAGACACCAAACACCAGAAATTTATCACTACAAATACCAAAGATACACCGAAAAATAACAATTCAAAACCCATCCACGGGTATCTAGATTGAAAACAAAAACTCGCATAGCTCCTCAACAAACAACGATATCGGAAAAATTCCAACGCTATCTTGATTAGTTTTCCATCACTTATCCATATACAAAAATTTTACAAACAAACCACACATTTTAAAATCTAACTCGTTTATGTAACACTTGACAACCAAAGGAAGTATTTCGCTACTTTTGACCTATATCAAGTTAAGTGCACCTCCTCATACGACATAGGTATATATTTCGGCTGATTAATATTGTGACAGCAAATTAAAAATTCCGTTTTCAAAACCAAACACTTTAAAATTTTCTTATCTATAAATAGTCTCAATCGCTAGATCGACAAAAATCATTAAATTAGACACCAAACACCACATATTTATCACTACAAATACGAAAGATACACCGAAAAATAACAAATCGAAACCCATCCAAGGGTATCTAGATCGAAAACAAAAACTCTCATATCTCCTCAACAAACGAAGATATCGGAAAAATTACAACGCTATCTTGATTAGTTTTCCTTTACTTATCCATATACAAATATTTTTCAAACAAACCACACATTTTAAAATCTAATTCGTTTATGTAACACTTGACAACCAAACGAAGTGTTTCGCGACTTTTGACCTACATCAAGTTAAGTGCACCTCCTCATGTAACATAGGTATACGTTTCGGCTGATTAATATTGTGACAGCAAATTGAAATTTCGGGTTTCGAAACCAAAAAATTTAAAAATTTTCTTAACTATAAATAGGCTCAATCGCTAGATCGACAAAAATCATTAAATTAGACACCAAACACCACATACTTATCACCACAAATACCAAAGATACACCAAAAAATAACAATTCAAAACCCATCCAAGGGTATCTAGATTGAAAACAAAAACTCGCATATCTCCTCAACAAACAAAGATATCGGAAAAATTTCAACGCTATCTTGATTAGTTTTCCATCACCTATCCATATACAAACATTTTACAACAAACCACACATTTTAAAATCTAATTCGTTTATGTAACACTTGACACCCAACGAAGTTTTTCGCGACTTTTGACCTATATCAAGTTAAGTGCACCTCCTCATATGACATAGGTATATGTTTCGGCTGATTAATATTGTGACAGCAAATTGAAAATTCGGGTTTCGAAACCAAAACATTTTAAAATTTTCTTAATTTTAAATAGGCTCAATCGCTAGATCGACAAAAACCATGAAATTAGACACCAAACACCACATATTTATCACTACAAATACCAAAGATACACCGAAAAATAACAATCCGAAACCCATCCAAGGGTATCTAGATCGAAAACAAAAACTCGCATATCTCCGCAAAAAACGAACATATCAGAAAAATTCCAACGCTATCTTCATCAGTTTTCCATCACCTATCAATGAACAAACATTTTAAAACAAACCATACATTTCAAAATCTAATTTGCTTACGTAACCCTTGACAACCAAACGAAGTGTCTCGACTTTTGACCTACATCATGTTAAGTGCACCTCCATTCTCTCATATGCCCCCAGCTTAAGAAGGGCCTAGACATTGTAGTTAGTGGCGTATAGCTAGACGTCACGTGACATGGCGCCGTCCGTAAACAACGTAACCTATATTTTGTGGAGAGCCGCGATTGGAGGACCCCGCAAATATTTGTCGAGACTAAGAGGAGGTCTGCGGTCTTCAGGTTAGGTTATTGACATCCACATCCTGCTGTAGACTTTCTTTTAACAGCGTCCTGAGTGGAAGCACTCAACTCGGCCCTATCTCTTTACACGGGCGAGTATACAGGGCGTTAATAGCGGCTGCGATCGATAATAAACTTATTAGCGACGGTCCAGAATCAAGATTTCTAGACGTGATAAAGTTTCCATGATGTTGGTTTTAATTTTTATAACACAGTTATTTTCTAAGTGTAGTATGCACAAAGGGCAGAAGTACGATAGAATAAAATTTAAAAACGTGTTATCTATGCTAAAACAGTTGCTAAATGGATACTAACTCGAAAACTGATTAATATAGCGTTGGAATTTCTTCGATATCTTCATTTATAGCAAAGATATAGACGTTTTTATTTTCAATCTAGATACCCTTGGAAGCATTCCGATTTGTTCTTTTTCCGTATAACTTTGTTATTTGTGGTGATAAATATATGATGTTTGGTATCAAATTTAACGATTTTTTACGATCTATACACTGAAATTATTTACCTTTACTTAAAACCATTTTTATATAGTGTAATGCACGTTTGTTATATTTAGTTTTAAAAATATCAAAGGGTAACGTTAACGATTCAAAATGTGTGTCCCATTTTCTGCTTTATTGGATGGAAAAACGGCTATATTGGTATCTTCTTCCACGCTTAAGTCTGAAATTTACGTGGTAGTTTGCGTAGTAACTAACGGCCTAAATGGCTGAAAGTGCCCCCTAAATCTAATAAATTATGTATACAGCAGACGCCTATGATAATAAGGGAGCGCTCTTTCCAGTATAATGGGTACGCGACCCCCTGTTGCTACCAGCGCCACCTATATATCGCGTCTCGAAGTAACGGGGAATGCAAAAATCGGAAGGGGAGCTCCTTAACGTTATTAGGTGCACTTAGAATAATTGAAGAGTTTAATGTAATAACTTGACATGTAAAAAAACATTCTGTTTATGTTAATAGTGTTTTGCTAGAATTAAACAAAAGTCTCTAATGATTAAATCCACTTTACAGTCAGCAAAAAGTTTTCTCTGTATGCGCCAGCTGTTTTTTTTTGTGGGTGTTGACAAAAAGCAATTATATTGTTGACACAACCCTAGCAGCTCTAAGAGCACTCGCGAAAGCAAACATAACCTAAAAATAAAGGGGTTAAAACGTGCGTAATTATAACGGACCGACACTTTCGTAATGCGGACACTGCTACAACAACCTGCATAATTTGTCAACCCCATAATAGGGGGTGAAAAATTCAACCCTCGCTACCATTCCGGGGTTGGTGTTTTTTTAGGTTACTCAGTATTCAACCGCCGTATCCGTTGCTCCTTTTTCTTTCTGTTTGCGTCCCAGCGTGGGTTTCGTAGGGTAGTAAAAAAGCGTGAAGTCCGCCACTGTAATGGCATTCCTAATTGTCTCGCCATTGGCATTAGTTCAGTATTCTAAACTGGTCAAGATAGCGTTGGAATTTCTCGGATATCTTTCTTTATAGCAGAGATATGCGAGCTTTTTGTTTCGATCTAGATACCCTTGGACGCGTTGCGATTTGTTCTTTTTGGGTATATCTTTGTTATTTGTGGTGATAAATATGTCGTGTTTCGTGTCTAATTTAATGATTTTTTAAGATCTATCGAATGATGTTATTTAACTGTAACAAAATACATTCTAATTTTTTTAGGTTTGTATAGGCTTGTTATGAGTGCAGATTTCAAAACAGGTCAAGATAGCGTTGGAATTTCTTCGATATCTTTTTTTATTACTGAGATATGTAAGCTTTTTGTTTCGATCTAGATACCCATGGACGCGTTACAGTTTGATCTTTTTGGGTATATCTTCGTTATTTGTGGTGATAAATATGTCGTGTTTGGTGTCTAATTTAATGATTTTTTAAGATCTATCGAATGATGCTATTTAACTGTAACAACCTACATTCTAAAATTTTTTAGGTTTTTATAGGTTTGCTATCTAGTCCAGATTTCAAAACAGGTCAAGTCAGCGTTGGAATTTCTCTGATATCTTTTTTTATTACTGAGATATATAAGCTTTTCGTTTCGATCTAGATACCCATGGACGCGTTACAGTTTGATCTTTTTGGGTATATCTTCGTTATTTGTGGTGATAAATATGTCGTGTTTGGTGTCCAATTTAATGATTTTTTAAGATCTATCGAATGATGCTATTTAAGTGCAACAAAATACATGCTAAATTTTTTTAGGTTTGTAAAGGCTGGTTATTAGTCCAGATTTCAAAACTGGTCAAGATAGCGTTGGAATTTCTGCGATATCATTTTTTGTTAATGAGATATGTACGCTTTTCGTTTCGATCTAGATACCCTTGGACGCGTTACAGTTTGATCTTTTTGGGTATATCTTCGTTATTTGTGGTGATAAATATGTCGTGTTTGGTGTCTAATTTAATGATTTTTTAAGATCTATCGAATGATGCTATTTAACCGTAACAACCTACATTCTAAAATTTTTTAGGTTTTTATAGGTTTGCTATCTAGTCCAGATTTCAAAATAGGTCAAGTCAGCGTTGGAATTTCTCCGATATCTTTTTTTATTACTGAGATATGCGAGTTTTTGTGCTCGATCTAGATACCCTTGGATGGGTTTAGATTTGTTATTTTTTGGTATATCTTCGTTATTCGTCGTGATAAATATGTCGTGTTTGGTGTCTAATTTAATGATTTTTAATGACCTATCGAATGCCACTATTTATCGCTGACAAAGTAACATTTTAAAACTTGTTAGGTCTGTTATTATTAGTTCCAACACTAATTGAAGTGCTTTGTAAAGACGTGATGCGGTACCTTTGCATAATTTGTCAACTACACAATAGGGGGTGAAAAATTTAACCCTGGCTAGCATTGCGGGGGTTGGTGTTTTTTGTTCGGTTATTCAGTATTCAGCCGGCGTATCCTTTGCGCCTTTTTTCAGTTTCCTGGCTTTCGGGGGTAGTAAAAAAGTGTGAAGTTGGCTACTGTTAGGTAAGGGTTGCGGTGGAGCGGGACGCAACAGGGGAGGGAAGTAATAGAACGTATAAAACGCACCCGAAAGTTTGGTTATTATTTTAAAAAAGTTTCGCCAACGGTAAAATTGCTTTTTCTTCTACTATGGAAGTAAGCGCGCGTTTGCTCTTGGGTTAGTCCAAATTAGAAATAGAGAAATACGACGCTAGCGGCCTCTCTTGTGTTAGTTCGTAGCGGTTGTCATGGTTTAACTTCTGGTGAGTTTCACCTCCGACAATTTAACTTTTACGTTAGGAAATTTTCAATTACCTTCAGGTGGTTTATGGGTTATTCTTTCTCATGTAACTTTTATTAAGTTGCCATTATAAACTTGTTGATGATTATTTCTTCAGTACCTACCTTTCTACTTTGCTTCCTTAGCTTTTTATAATTAATATCACCCAAGTCAAGGGGCTAAAATGTGCTAAAATATTACTAAATGGATGCGTATTCGAAAACTGATTGAGGTAGCGTTGGAATTATTCCGATATATAGGTTTATTACGGAAATATGCGAAATTTTCGTTTTGATCTAGATACCCTTGGACGACATCCGATTTGTTCTTTTCTCGTATAACTTTGTTATTTGTGGTGATAAATATATGATGTTTGGTATCAAATTTAACGATCTTTTACGATCTATAGATTAATGATATTTATTTTTAACAAATAGCATTCCAAAATTTATTGTGGCTGTTGTTAGTACTGGTTCTTATTATCCATACAATCAACTCGTAAAGCACTATTTAAAAATAGTGACGGCGCTGAAGGAAAATGCTATACTTTCATGTTAATAATATCCAAACGATCAAAACTGAACAACAATCCTGTACGTGACAAAACAGTTGATAAATAGATTCGTACTTAAAAACTGATTAATATAGCGTTGGAATTTCTTTGATATCTTCTTTCATTACGGAGATATTCGAGATATTCGTTTTAATCTAGATACCCTTGGACGCATTCTGATTTGTTCTGTTTTCGTATAACTTTGTTATTTGTGGTGATAAATATATGATGTTTGGTATCAAATTAAACGATTTTTTTACGATCTATCGATTGACCATATTTGTTTTTGAATTGCGTCTATCATTACAGTTTCTTCGTAGTATTACGGTCTTCGTAGTACAGTTTCTTATTATTAATGTCAATGCAACCAACTCAAGGAAAGAACTTCGGTAAATGTCGACAAATTAAACAAGTCCCTGTTCGTTCTCATAGCGAATATCAGTGTCAGTCACACTTAGCAATAAATCAAATATCGTTCCAATATCGATTCGGTACGATGTGTAAGGGCGGAAAGCGGGTAGAGCAATTAAGCCAACCATCAAATATGCCCTCGCAGAGGACGGAAAGGACAAGGGATCGGAAGGGCGGCGAGGGGAGGGGGCAGTGTGGCGGAATTCTGGATTAATTGCTCAAACTGTACAGTAGCATATCTGTGAATTTATGCTGTTGACTTAGGATTTTCGGCCTGATGACGAATAGACAGTTCCCCCGCTATAGCCGACTTTAAGTTTTGGGGAGTTGGTACCAGTCCGATTGCTTAAACTCCGGCAATCAATATGCATTATTAGTAATCCATGAATAATAATTTATTCTGGTGTTTAGTAGTAGTTTGTGCGATTTGATTGTAGGAAACTTGTAATTTAATTGTTATGTGTATCTTCAAGTGATTCTGTGGCTCATGATTCTACAAGACCTATCATCAAACCTGAGTGACGTAATTCAAAAGGCAAGAAAGCCAAGCGACAACATAGCATCTTGATTATAAAAGCTATATATTTCTCTGAAGCAACCTTTCGAAGCCTTTTTATCCATTTTAACTACCTTCAAATCGGCATACGATGCAGACATGCAACATGTGCAACATCTTTTGTAAGTGTTATAAACATTTTGCTAAAACAGCGCATCGAACTGCATTTCGTATACATTTGAAGCTATACAATAGACTACAGTATTATCATTTAGGAGTTGTTTGCCTCGGAGTAAAACTTTTTGTGCACAAGGGTGACTACACCGATTGATTACCTACAATTTGATTGACTTATGTAAGCGAAACATGCATTTATAACTGATATTGATAGTTCTGATGATTGTACATTACAAAATTTATCGACTTACATTAGAACATTTTGGAGAAAAACAGTTGAAAATTAATGCAATATTGATTTATTTGCGCTGAATACGAATCCGAGCTTGAAAATTTCATATCACGTCCGGTTATTGCGTTTTCTTTCATGAAGACGTGCATACACCACTTAAATTTATATCGCTGTACATTAGGGTGGTCCAAAAAACAGACTTTTCGCTAGAGGGCGATCCCCCCCAAATCTGTTCCTTTTCCAGAAAAAAAAATTCCTCCAAATTTGGGAAAAATCGGTTAACGTTGTGTTGACACGTGCCACCGAACACCTCAAATTTCAAAATTCACCAAATATTTTTTTGTCATTTATTAACTAATTTGAAATTGTTTAAACAATTAGAATTTGTTTAAACAAAAATATACGAGGTTACCAACATACTTTTTCATTTTTTTGCAGAAGTTATTAAATTATAAAATGTTCCCTGCTCCATTTAGACAATTAGAAGATCTACCAAAATCAGTGAACAAAAATACGGTTCACATTAAAAAAGGGTATCGATTACGACGTTATTCAGTAACAATAAATTGACGATCGGAAATGTGAATGAACTTTTCATAGGAATGTATATTTTAATAATTGAAAATCGACCTGTTCAAGCATTATATAAAATAACAAACGTTTTTCTCACGTTTTCTTACTGTATACTGAATCCAGGAGCTGTGAACTAGCTAATCATACAATTTTGATCATTTTGAATATGTCTTGTTAAAATGATATGGATATGTATTTAATTTCTTTGTCTATATTTTAATATATAAATGCGTTATGTAAATGACAAACTTTGTCAAAGGTATTTGTCACATCTAGGAATATAGAGGAGCATACCTTTTTTACTTTATCATACATGATATGATACTAAAGGTATCGGGACGAAACTTCATATTTAGGGAGTTTCATGACTTAGAGCTGAAAGAAGTTTTGTTCAAAAGGGTCCAGAGGAACTAAAGGTTTTCAATGATTTTTCAAATGAGCTGCCATTTCTGTAATGTTGTCAAAATAGTTAAACAATAAATTAAAGTAGAAGAAATCTTAAACAGTACAAATCCAAAATTGGCCATTTTGAACTGAAATAGCCAAAATGTTCTCTATGATTTATTCTATCGAATAGACCTAAAGAGGGTGCTTGGGCGAAATAAACAAGTCCAGAACAGTGCTATGTATGTTTTTGTGCATTGTAATAGAGTGGATTTTCATGATTTATTGATATTTCGGCTGTTTTAACTAGGAATTGACATGGGTTATAGTTTATAGTGTAGATATAGGTTAGAGTTTATAGTGTTTGGTGCATTTCTAGCTAAATTTGTATTGCTTTGCGTTATTTTATATTTGATTTAAGGATGTTTTATATAGAATGATATGGAGATAAGGTCCAATTAAGGAATTTGCCAAAACGAAGTTAAATTATGTTAATTATGGACTAAAATTGCAAATAATAAAACCTTCTCAACGTATCTGAAGTTTTTTCCCTCACAATCATAATTTATTGAGATGAATTAAAGAACAAAATGCTGAGAATTGATCTGGCTTTGTAGTTAAATACTTGGAAACCTGTACAAGTAGTGCTTAGTTACCTCACAGGTGTCCCAAAGTTAGACCAAAAATATTATTATGATTCTCCCAGTATCATCAACTGAATCGGCAAATTCGAAAACAGTACAAGTACAAAATTGGCCATTTTGAACTGAAATAGCCAAAATGATCACTATGATTTATTCTATCAAATAGACCTAAAGAGGATGCTTGGGCGAAATAAACAAGTCCAGAACAGTGCTTTTTTGCTCCCGCATGCAACGCATTTCTACTCAGTTTCTATTGATATATCAGTCGTAAACATTCGCTAACTTCGTAATTTGCATTCAAATCGTTGTTGAGGTACGCCGAAGTAATCAATATGAATATCAAGAAGATAGATAATATTAGAAAAGTCCTCAAGTATGTAACTGGTGAAAATTTAGAATTTTACTACCACGTGATATCCGGACCGACTACCACCGTAGGACATTTAATACTATAATGTATATAATCATCAAACTCTATATCATATCGCTATATACAGGTTAGTCAAAATTACCGGAATACCTAAATAATTTACCAACCATAAACAATTTCAAAAAAATTTTAATAGTTGTTTTGCTTTAGACAATCTGTCGTTTAAATATATTTTTAATATACAGGCTGTTCAATATATTCTGGATATTTGGTAACCTTTTTCCTTTTTTCCTTTTTCAAATAGAACAAACTGTATAATTTTGCATTTTTTAATATTTAGATTAATTTTAAGAATCTTTTGCATGACTTTTTTTTATAAAATGCATTATTTTTGTTGTTGTTTTTTGCAAAAATAGACAAAATTACCAAAATACCTAAATAATTCACCAACTAAAAAAAATTTTCTAGGTTTAAACAAACTATTGTCTATTCTGCAAATTTAGTAACTTATAGCACATCCTGTAGATATATGCATTTTTCAATTCTAGTATTAATTCTTTTGTAAAAATGATTTTTTTAAATACAATACCTACCATCATTTTTTAGTTATAAGCAATTAATCAAAACTCCTGAACTTCAAATTAAGTATTTGGCAGCTTGAATTTGAATATTTAATTTGACTCTATTTCATAGTTTAGTTATTTTTTCTTGATTTTTTTTTTTATATTTTATCCGTTAATGATCGATTAATTGCTCATAACTGAAAGATGTTGCATTTTATAAAAATATTACAAAAACTTTTAGAATTTCTTAGAATAAGATAATGTTAAAAATACTATTGTATAATCTATTAGAAAAAAAATATACAAAATTTCCAGAATAAATAATAATAATAGTAAAAGTAAAAGTATATTGAAAATATATTTAGACGATAACTTGTTTAAAGCCAAAAAACTTTATTCAAATATGACAGGAAATAAGTTAGATAAGCACCCTACCTACATCTTTCTAAATTTTCTAGTCGCCATATTAAATCCGCCATTTTGAATTTAAAAAATATGATAACGGGTATGGAATCAGAAAACCACCAAAAACACTATACATCATAATAAAAATATTATTTAAAAGCTTTAAATAAACAAATATTGTTAACACAGTTTTCCCGTAGAGTTCAAAAACAGTACACGTCCATGATGATTGTTTTGATCATCATCATCTGCTTTGAATTTAAATATAAATAAAATATGTAATTTATTTAATTCTCTGTGAACTACTTTATACTTTGTCTGTTGGCACAAAATACCTAACTGCTATACTTTTCAATATATTGCACCGACAAAATTATTTAGTTAATTTTCTCAGAACTAACTTTTTGGAGTTGGTAGTACGTTTTCCACATATTCCAAGTTTTGATTTACAGATGTACGTGTAAACAAACATTTGATGCGCGATATTTGTTCATCCCGTGCTTTTAAGCTTTACAAAACTCGTCTCAGTATCAACATATGAAGCTATCTCATATAACCAACCTAGTTGCGCAGTTTCTCCACTATGTATGCATACCCCTTCACAACTTGCTTTATTTTCGAATTAATTAACTACATTTCAGCGTTTCTCTCTAAACTTTTCCCAACTCGCAAAGGCAAAATCTAATTTAACTTACGTTAAAAATTCATAAAACCCTTTTAAAAGGGCGTATTTCCACACCAACCCCTCACACCTACCCCCCTGGAAATCCTTCGTACAGTTTCCGGTTCATCCCCTACAGAATTCATCTAATATTAACACCGGTACATAGCTACAAGTTCCATGGCATGTTCAGGGGTGGAAAAAACTACCCCCGTTGTAGGGGGTGAGTATTGGAGTTGCCGGGAGTTCTCCGGGCGATGTTCGGTGTCTGACGCCGCCGTAGATGGAGCCACATACGTTCGTATTTTTTTCTTCTAGCTCACTAACCCTCTTTTCATTATTTTCTTCTGTTCCTTGGAAAGTTGACCTGAGTTTTCCCTCTTGCTACGTTTTTGTGCTGTCTGTAGAGGATTAAGACTTCTCGAGTTTGAGTGGTACTCTTTTCTCTCTTATTGTGATGGACTCCATCTATCGGGTGACCAGTAGGTACAGAAAAATAATATATTTAGACATATGTATATATTACATAAGTATCATTTTATTCTTTATGGTGATTTTTTGTGAAGAACCAAACATGTTGCGTACATATGTATGTGACTTAGGGTGGGTCAAATTGGCTATTTTCATTTAGAAAGCAACGATCCCCCCAAATCGTTTCCAAATCCAAAAAAAGTGGACACGTATTTTTTTTCGAAATTTTGATTCTTAATGGTGCCTGTCGAGGCCTCAAATTTACATAAGAAAGTGCATGGGAAAAAGACTATTTTTGGTATTTTTCGAATCATTGTTCGGGGTTTGGGAAAACTTAAGACTAAAGTTATAGGACTTGTAGAAGACTATCCAAGGAAGAATTTGACCTATCATACATATGGATTTGATGCCCCCAACCCACCCCCACAGTGCCCTGAAAACTACCCTTAAATGAAAAAATTTAGATTCTTCAGAAAATTGACCCTTCTAATTATTTCATTCTCTTTTTTTCTCATAGAAGTCATTGTTATAATTCTAGTGGGATGCCTATAAACATTTGTCCGTTAATTTACATTTGTTTAAACAAATGTTTAGGTGTTTAAATAATTCGTTTTTCTCAAAAATCCGTCTGAATTCTGTTTTCTGAGTTCGAAATGGCAGTTTATTATCTTAGAGTGACACTATTCATTAAAAAAATTCCTCCTATTGTTTAAACAATAAATTATTATTCATTTTCAACTTTTTTCTAATTATGGTAGAAAATTTAATATTTTTAAAAGAAATGTAAAAATTTCCCGAAAAAAAGTTTTTAAATAAATTAAATTTTTTCGAATAAATGATATTGAAAACGAATAATATTTTACTTCATAATGATTTGAACCAGGTCCCAGGTCCCTGGTTCAAATCCAGGTTGTGGCTGTAATTTTTAATTTATTTTAAAATTTACATACCACCTGTATATGACCATTATGCATCTGAATATATTTTATTATTTAAACAATGGAAATTATCCCAAAATATAAATGATGTCAGTTGACAATAACAGTTGACCAGACCGATCTAAAAAAATGAATGTTAGGAAAATTGCAAAAAAATTGTTTAAACAAATGGAATTTGTTTAAACAAATATGGGTTTATTAGCTAATAACATAGGCAAGATACATCGAACATGAAATTTATAAATTAATTTCTCAAAAAACCTGACTTCTACCATAATTAGAACAACAGTTGAAAATTAATAATCATTGATAGTTTAAACAATAGGAAAAATTTGTTTAATGAATAATGTCACTCTAAGATAATAAACTGCCATTTCGAACTCAGAAAACAAATGTCCGACGGAGTTTCGAGAAAAGCGAATTATTTAAACAAATGGAATTTGTTTGAACAAATGGAAATTACCTGACAAATGTTTATAAAAATTCATATTATAGTAATGATTTCTATGAAAAAAAAAGAGAATGAAGTGATTAGAACGGTAAATTTTCTGAAGAATGTACATTTTTCATTTAAGCGTAGTTTTCAAGGCACTGTGGGTGTGGGTTGGGGGCGTCAAAGCCATATGTATAATAGCTCAAATTCTTCATTGGAAAGTCCTCTACAAGTCATATCACTTTAATCTTAAGTTTTCCCAAACCCCGAAGAATTATTCGAAAAATACCAAAAAATAGTCTTTTTCCCATGCATTTTCTTATATAAATTTGATGTATCGATAGACACCATTAAAAATCAAAATTTCGAAGAAAAAATAAATACGTGTTCCTTTTTTTGGATTTGGAAACGATTTGGGGGCTCGTTGCTTTCTATCATCACAAAAATTTTTGCAATGCATTTTTTAACCATCCTAGACTGACTACATATGTACGCATATATGTTGATTAAAGTTGTGCAATAATTTGTATATATGATTTTTATTATCATTTGTTTACAGAATGGTAGTATATAATACATTTTATTTTGAAAACAACTTAGTTTTCAGCAAAAAAGCAATTCAACTTTTATTGATGTTAATAATTGATGTAAAAATGTTAATTTTCAATTTTTAGAGGATTTTTTAACTAAATATTTATTACAGGAGCACGTATGTTACCAAAAATGTTAAATATTAAGTTGTTTGAGGCACGAGGAGCACCATAAATGTACGAATACGACAAGATGTCTTATATAAAACGAGTGTAAGATGCTGTTTTTCTACTTTGCGTCATTGCTAAGGACAAAGGTAAACGCCCCAAGTTCAGACAAATTAAGGAATTTTTGTTACATTTTTAATTGTAGAATCAGATACTCTTGCAATTTCCTTCATTACTGTTGTCCTGTAGCGATGTAAAAAGAAGTCGAATTGCAGTTAACTTATACGGAAGAAATTACTTTTGGCTGAACACTCAATTATCAAGATCAGTTAAAATTCTAGGTTATATTCTGACCGTTGGAGCATTGGTAGAATAAGAAACAACTGTGGGTTGATAAGTGTAATGTCAAATCAACAAACCGGACGTCCTAAAATGTAGTTCAATATTGTAGATTTCTTATTTTCACCAACTAAACAGAAATACCTTACTGGTAAACCAGAATATAATGACAAGTCTAATATTTTCCAATTAAGATTGAATTACATCTCGAATTATAGTGGACATCAATACCACAATTCCTCTTTTTGCATTTGTTTTTCCTCACTCAAGAATCGACGAGAAACAATACCATCGATATATAGGTTAGGTCAGAGCCGATCTCTCTTCTCTCTCCCAGTTTTCCCAGATAATAATAACCTCGGAAAATTCGATTAGCTGGTCGAGTCGGACATAAATAAAAGGGAGACCCGTCGCCGCCAGTGACATCTGCAGGCCGGGTTTGAAAAATGCCGGTTATCGATAAAATTTTACGCAGAACGTTCGCTCGAACTCTTCGACCTATATTAATGACCCAAAGCCATCAAAAAGGACCTCTAAAAGTAACCTCTTCGAGTGCTAGCAGAGCCCCACCCATCTAGCAGGCCCGGTACGATTTACTTGCGCCATCTATCAGGATTTTACCAGGTAGCGTCACTTGCAATTTGTCATTTTTATTGTCTCGAATTTCAGAAGGCGACAGGTGTGCCCAAGCCCCGGCCCGGCGTACGCCACTGTGCTGGCTAAATACGGTTGGGGTCCTTGCTAAAGGAAAGATTAAGGATTATGGATTGCCTAAGGGTTTTTGCTTTTAATGCGCTGCTCAAATAATAACGTGGCAACCTGACGAAAATGTTAGTTAGTTTAAAGCATTCAAATCTAAAAAGTTTGACGTATTTTTTAGAGAAAATTGGTACTTAAGTTCTCCTTTATTAATAGAGAAAGACGTATTTTGTGATTTTTACAAAAATCATGCTCTGGTGTGTCAGAAAACTAAAGATGAAAATTACGAGATACACCTAAGAAAATCTGATGTGGCCAGGCACATGACTTTATCATACTACATATAAAATTAATAGTTTAGCTACATGAGATTCTATTTGATCGTGATCGGCCTTGTCTGCATTAAAATAAAACTACTAGCACTAGACAGATATGACGATTAAAGCTGCGTTCGGATATTGTACTCCGTTGACACCGGGTACACCGTCCAAATGACACTTCCGTGTTATTGGGCGTAAAAATGTAATGCAATATACGAACGCAGCTTATATTGACAGAAGTTATTGTCGAAACATTAGCGTTTGACACCAAGACTACCTACTGCCATTAGAATCAAAAAATCTGATGTGGCCAGGCACATGACTTTATCATACTATATATAAAATTAATAGTTTAGCTGCATGAGATTCTATTTGATCGAGATCGGCCATGTCTGCATTAAAATAAAACTAGTAGAACTAGACAGATATGTCCATTAAAGCTGCGTTCGGATACTGTACTCCGTTGACATCGGGTACACCGTCCAAATGATACTTACGGTGTTATTGGGTGTAAAAAGTGTAACGGTGTACAATATACGAACGCAGCTTATATTGTGTCAAAATATTAGCGCTTGACACCTACTGTCATTAGATCCAAATATCTGACATATCCTGGCTACTAGTTTTAATGCAGTACGACCGATCTCGATGAAATAGAATTTGCTCATGTAGCTAAACTATTGATTGTACCAAAAAATTTCATAGGCATAAATTATTCAGTATTTCCTCAACTTTAATTTATTATTTAACTATTTCGACGAATTTCCCGAAATGGCGACTTATTTGCAAAATCTTTAAAAAATGCTTAGATTAAACCTCCAGTTCCTTTGGACCCCTTTCAACAGAAAGCTTTTAAGAAGCTTTTAAGAAAGCTTCTAAGTTTGGTCATAAAACTTCTAAATATGAAGTTTCGTCCCGATACCTTTAGTAGTTTCTCCGGAATGGTCGCCACAAAAAAGCGGGTATACACACACACACACACACACACACACACACACACACACACACACACACACACACACACACACACACACACACACACACACACACACACAGACATTTTTTTGTCCCTTGGTCAAATATGTTCAGGGGACTCAAAAGGACATATTTCCGCTAAAAACTCAAAATTTTTTTTCGGCATGATTACAATAATTTATAATACTGCGTATAATAAAGTAAAAATCTCACAAATCCCGGCTACTAGTTTTCAGGCAGTACGACCGATCTCGTAGAAATAGAATTTGCTCGTGCAGCTAAACTATTGATTGTACCAAAAAACGTCATAGTGATAAATTATTCAGAATGTCCTCATCTTTAATTTATTATTTAACTATTTCGACGAAATTCCAGAAATGGCGGCTTATTTGCAAAATCTTTCAAAAATGCTAAGACTAAACCTCCAGTTCCTTTGGACCCTCTTCAACAGAAAGCTTTTCAGCTCTAAGTTTGGCTATGAAACTTCTAAATATGAAGTTTCGTCCCGATACCTTTAGTAGTTTCTCCGGAATCGTCGCCACAAAAAACGGGTACACACACACACACACACACACACACACATACACACACACAGACATTGTTTTGTACCTTGGTCAAAAATGTTCAGTGGACCCAAAAAGACATATTTCCGCTAAAATCTCAAAATTTTTTTTGGCATGATTACAATACTTTACATACTGCGTATGATAAAGTAAAAATCTGATGTGGCCAGGCACATGACTTTATCATACTATATATAAAATTATTAGTTTAGCTGCATGAGATATTATTTGATCGAGATCGGCTATGTCTGAATTAAAATTGAATGAAATAATGCCCCCCCCCCCATTTAATTCAATTTTTATCTCAGAAACGATTGCAACTTGTCAATAATAATTTTAGAGATATGTCTTATTATAAAAAAAATATCGTACACAACTATACCGATTTCATAATAAATAAATAAATAAAATAACTTCATTGTATGTAAAATACAAAGGGTAAGTACAGCACCGAAGTGATATAAAGTACTACCAAACGAAATAACAAGGAAACAGGAAAAGATACAGTATAAAAAGATAAAATCGTAGAAAATCAAAAAACATCAAAATAAAATTAAAAAAAAATATCTCAAAAAATATTTTCGCATACAATCGCGCCCTATAAAAGCGCCTTCTTCAAAGGTTGGATGGTGGATTCTCGGCTGCGGAAGCCGATGGTGCTGAGGGTATTGTTTACAACAAAGGCAGCGAGATACAAGAAAGACCGCCTGAAGAACGCTATAATATATTCAAAGAAAGGTCCAAATAATATATTCAAAGAAAGTTCCAAATAATCGAGACAAATAACTAACACAAAAAACAATCCTCTTAAGTTCGACCTCAGACTTTTCGAGTTTAAAAAAAAAATTAAATTCAATCCATCGTAAACAATAACCCCCCACCCCCTCTCCCGATAAATCCGCCCCACCCAGGCCAACCGGGTAAAAGGAAGAGTTGGCCATCGAAATACGGTCCCGTCAAAAGTGTCAGCGGCGTTAAAAATCGCCTTAAAATTGTTTTCAGGACAAAAAAGAAGAAGGGGGAGAGATTGAAAAATGCCGCCGATGATAGGGTATTAATATAAAGAAACTTTGCGTGTCACACTGAGAGCCCTCTATCGATTTTCATCGGAATCGGCTCACTCCGTGACCTCAATAACGCCTTTCCATAACGTGGCCAATGAACTGGGTCCGCTATTGTGTTTATTTATTTAATCGCTTCCAGTCCAGAGTTTCGTATATAAAGAGGCTTTTAGGCGACAAAATATCGGATATACCGGATTGTTGTGTCAACATTGGATCACGTCGAAAAATAGGATAATAGGAAATAAACGCTACCTGTGGTCGACACATTTCAGTTGTTGATGTATAGTTAATATCATCGAATAATGTGTGCAGGGAATGATGTTGTTTTTATTTATTTTCTGTTGGTGATTGTGAATACGGTAATAATATTATTTATAACCTATTCACTTGTTATACAGGGTTAGCCAAAATTACCGGAACACCCAAATAATTCTACAACGGTACAAAATTTAAAAAAAAATTCAAACAAAAGCTTTTAGACTTTAAACAATCCATCGTTCAAATATAATTTGAATATACAGGGTGTTCATTTTATTATAGAAATCGCGTAAATCTTCTGTTTTCAAATGGAACGCCCTGTATCTTTTTACATTTTATAATTTTAGGACTAATTCTGGACATTGTTTATTAAAATAATTTTTTTATAAAATGTATCATTTTTGCATTTTAAGCAATTAATTAAAATTAGTCAAAATTACCGCAACACCCAAATAATTCTTCATCGGTAAAAAAATTTCAAAAAACATTCAAACAAAAGTTTTTTACTTTAAACAAGCTATCGTTTAAATATATTTTTAATATACAGGGTGTTTATTTTATTATGGAAGTATGGAAAACTTTTCCTTTTTCTCATTAAACGTCCTGTACATTTTTATTTTTTAATTCTAAGAATTTCTTTTCAAGTAGGTTTTTATAAATTGATTCATTTTTTAATTATCAGCAATTAATCAAAACTCCAAAACATTTGTTTTAGCCGAACGGATAAATAATAACAATGTGAAGAAAAAATAACAAAACAATTAAATTAAAGTTTCAAACTGCCATCCCTGAGCGGCTTGACAATGCCCAACCTATCAACAAATTCCCGTAAACAGTTGTCTAAATGATCGACGGTAATACTTCGTCCACTATCCTCTGCTTCAACGCATCAATATTTTGCAGCCTATTGGTGTAAACCTTGGACTTTAGGTGGCCCCAAATAGAAAAATCCAGTATTTGTAGACCTAGGCGCCCTAGGTGGCCATTCAATGGATCCTCTCCTTCCAATCCACCTCTGCGGGGAAATTGAATTTAAATAATTTCGAACTTGGACACCGTAATGCGGCGGTGCACCATCTTGTTGAAACCAAATATTATTCAGATCTTCGTTGAATATAACTAGGAGATGAGGTATTACTTCATTTTATGCTCAATATTCCAATAAAACCGGAAGAAATCACTGAAAGGACAATAGTTTTAATGTGGTAAGCTATCCCACATTGCATCCTTCAAATCAATTCTTAATTAGAAGTTCAGGAGTTTTGACTAATTGCTTATAACTAAAACATTATGAAATTTATAAACAAATTATTCCAATAAAAAATTATTAGAATTAGTCTTAGAATTATAAAATGTAAAAATATACAGGGTATTCCATTTGAAAAAAAAAGTTAACCAAATTGGCATAAAAAATATATTAAAAATATATTTTAATGATAGCTTGTTTAATGTCAAAAACTTTTGCTTGAATGTTTTTTGAAATTTTTTTACCGATGGCGAATTATTTATTTTTTATTAACTAGAGGCTGGCCGGTTTCACTATAAGCACCATCAGATCCTCCTACAAATTACAAAAAGAGACTTAACCTAACTATCGAACTTTAATAATTACTTACGTGTTAAAGATATACAATATACAATTAAACACACTCACAAACATTTTAAAATAAGACATTAAACTGTGGATATAAAATAATAAATATAAATAAATTAATTAATAACTATACATGGGACTCTCACTTAACACAATACTGAATAAACATATACACATGCTCTTTTTCGAAAGTTGGTATAGCGGAACACTGTAACCGACTTTGAACAACAGTGTAGCTAAGCCCATAGATAGCGGTAGATATGAGGCGTTGTCAATTGGAGTTGGTCGTTTAATATGTTGTACTTTTGTTCTCGTTCATGCTTTTCGATTTCATAAGTCTCCAAAAGATCTAATTGTCTGCCCTTGTGAGCTCTGTTCTGCCTCCAACATATGTCTTCCAAAATTAGATGTGTGTTTTGCTTTTCGGTGTTCGTTTATTCTGGTTTTCAACTTTCGTCCAGTTTGTCCTATGTAGATACTGTTGCAATCGTCACAATTGATACTATATACTCCACTTTGGTTCATTTTTTCTGTCTTTCCGTTGTCCTTAAGTTTGTTATATACCACGGATGTGGTTTTAAAGAAGGAGATAATATGATGTTTATGAAGATTTTTCCTTATTTTGTCTGATATGTTACCAGTTATTTTTTGTTTGTTAAGCGCACCCGTTATCTCTGGCTATTTGTTTGATAATTGTTATTTCCCTCTTATAATTATCTTCTGTAATTGGTATGGTGTGGGCTCTATGTATATATGATCCGATAACCGCAAATTTTTCAGTGTGATGATGGTGTAAACCATTTGGAATTATTGCGGAACATGTTGTTTGTTTCCTAAAAATTTCGAATATAAAGCATGCTGTGTCTCTGCGGATCTTCAGGTCTAAGTAATTCAGGCTATTGTTATCTTCTCTTTCTAACGTAAATTTTAAATTGTCGTGTAAGTTGTTTATGTAGTCATGGAACTTTGTTAGTTGTCTCTCTGACCCTCTCCAAAAACAAAACACATCATTCATATAATATCTTGTCCAATATTTTACATTACCATGTTGCGTATTGTTCACGTTCATAATGTAACTACGTTTTATGTGGTCTAACTGCCAACTTATACTGAGACCACATAGAACCCACATCTTAATATGGGGGAAAATTTGTTTCACCAAGCTTACTACTTTCGGAAATATATAATCACTGATTTATTTGATTTGTAGTGTATTTTGTATTTTGCTGTGGTATTTTATGAGCTAAAGATTTATCTGAACATTACTGAATATTAGTGGCTTTCAGGAGCGTTTGTAAGCACAACTGTATCGTTAAGAGTAAGTTAAATGGAAACATAAATATGTTGCTTGGTCCTTCTCTATAAGTCTTTATTATAATGATTTGAAAAATGATTTCTTTCGAGTTACAGGCTTTCTTTTTAAAAAAACAATGAAATGAAAATCTATCCATAAATTACTTGCTACATGCTAATGACTGTTGCTCTGGTGTAAATGTGTCTTAGCACTTTTACAATCGACGCATCATTTAAGGATGTTTGTTTCTAGACTCATAATGTTGTTAGTAGTATGAAACTGTTTGAAACAGACGTTGATGATAATGTCACTTTTGCCTTGCTAGGCAGAAATATGAAAATGTTCAAAGACTGGAGAATGTTCCTTGAAAAGTTCTTAAAACAAAAAGGAAAGCACTTGAAAAAGGAAAATACATATAACATTTTATCGTAGTTGTAATGCCTGATTTAAAACGTATAGAGCAATAACCATTTTTCAAGAAACGTCTGCACTTTTGCAAAAATAGTTCCTCGTTCAATACCTCTTAAGCCGCTGCAACTTTTCCAATTTACTAAATGTATATTATATTTCTATATAACCACTAATCGATGAATGAATGTCGCCCTGGCAATTCCCTTCGAAATGCTAAGGTGTGCAGTTGTCAGCTTATTACGGCAGAATGATAAATTGCCAGATATACAGCCAGACTATAGCCATACGAACGCTCGAGTTTGAATTTGTGGAAAAATTACCGAAGTGTGATGTATATGCGTAGAGACATATACGTCACAATTTTGATTATAAATTGAGACCCTCATGATGAATCGATTTATCTCCTATTGGTAATTATTACGTCCAATCTAATTGATGTATCCACGGCTTCAACAGAAATGAAAAATGGATTGCCAGCTCATATTTGTTTATTGTTATTTCAAATTTCTTCTTCCCCAAATTGAAATTGTTTTGTCTAAATGTGTTTCCAAATTAAAATAATATTAGACAAAACAATTATAATACGAAGTAATTAAAAGAATAAATAAAAAAAAAATAAAAATAAAAAATAAATAAATAAGTCCAAAATTTGACATTTTAAACTAAGATAGCAATTTTGTATAAAATTTCTCGATCTTTTCGAAAATATGAAAAAATAATCATGTATATTACCAGTACTGCTGTAGAAGCACCGTACTTCACGCAGTGACTGGAAGAACAGAATAAGTCAAGGACATACTCTGTTTTTCCACTCATTGCATGGAGCGCCGTTGTTTTTAACAGATGACGTCATAGACTTTTTTTTTAAATGACAATCCTTTATTTTTTTAATGAATTTGACAGATCTTTTATTTGTCTTATTGGTAGCATAATATTTTTATGGCCTTACATCAGAAAATTTTTGAGAAAAAGACAATTGATGGTTATGAAATAAAAGTGACAAAATCTCCGGAACGGTTCGGCCGAATTTAACGAAATTTTGGAATTAAGTATTTTGCAACCATGTGAAATCACTGGTGTTATTATCGTTGATGCAACGCTTACAGTTTCTGAGATATAACCTCAAACTTATGATTTTGAAATAGAACAGATATATTTTGACATTTTCTGTTACAGTCTTCCATTGCCTATTCAATGTTACTACGTTTGTTACAGTATTATATCAAAAATATCTGGAAATTAACAAAAACCTTTATTACTTAGGTCTAAAAATTAACAAAGAAAAAAATGATAACAAAAAATAACAACAACAATAAATAAACCGATCAAATTTAAAACAATGTGGTCTTCTCAATGATTGAGAATCCTCATAAACCAACTAGAGCAGTATTTCCCAACGTGGGGCCCACGCCCCACAGGGGGGCAATTTGATTATTCAGGGGGGCAATTGGAAAATGGCCCTCGGATTCGTCCAGATATTTAATATAAAAGGAGCGATAGCATGGCTTTTTGAGGAAGCAGAAATAAAATATCTAAATTCAACCAAATGTGCAAGAAAACCATTGTTACCATTTCCCTGTTCATATTTAGATGAATGTGGTCTTATTGCCATAAATGAATTACTGCAAAAAAAAGAAATCGGTTATATATAACACAACGGAGAGACTTGAGACTGAAGTGAACTAAATTGGAACATAACATAAAATCTCTTTGCAGCAAGCATCAAACACAAACTTCTTATTATAAAACAAACAAAAAATAAAAAAAAAAGAAAAAAATAATTACTAATAATTAAAATAATATAGAAAAACTTTCCTTAAAATTAATTCGTTCATAAATTTCAATTCTTCATTATACAGGCTGTCCAACTTTCTTCCCCGCAAAACTTCTTTCCTGTTAGCAACAGTCAAACTGACCAAAAAGTTTTATATGGACTAATTAGTTTTTCAATTCATTAAAAAATGTGTTGTTTAAAATAATAACGTATTTTAAATGGGTCCAACTTTTTAAGGAATTTTTAAAAAACGAATGATTTCATATAAAACATTTTACTCAGAATGACATTTCCTTTCTAAAAAATATTTTGCGAGGAAAAAAGTGTAACCTGTATATTATTATTCCTTATTATACACTGTGGGACGTATCAATCCAATATTATGTTACTTTATGTATCATAATGCAACATTTCTGATGATAATTCATTCAAATTTCTAATAATGTCGGGCCAATTTAACGTCAAATGGAAGATGTAGCAAAATTAGTAGGTAAAAATGGCATTTATTTTCCTTTCGTCGAAAACAACAATAGAGATTTTGAATAACAATAGAGAATTTTGTCGCATCATATACAAAAATTCACCGTCACACCGTCTTTTACTGCATTTTACTCAAAAAAGCAGTGGAGTTGGACGTTTGCAACGACAACATTGAACAGGCAGGACAAATCTAACTGCATTCTTGAGATGATAAATCTTTAAAGATGATAAAGAAACTATGGCAATTTTTTTCTTTTCTGTTTTTGTTTCACAGATAGTACATACTACACTGGTTGGCCTGTAGATTTTTCTTGCAAATGTTTATGTTTTTATTTTTTTGACTAAAATCAGTATATTTTATCGAATTAAAGTTATAACGTTTTGGATTTTAGGCGATAAAATGTTAAAATCAAACATGCCGCCTATAACAAGACCAAATTTGGCAATGGTTTCTCCACAATCTTTAAAAATACCTCAAGTACACAATTAGATTTCTCGTGTCTGTGCAATGTTTTTGTAACAAACGTCCGCGTCCACATGAAGTAACTTAACATTGGACAGAAACGTACTGTTATATATATATATAATAGCAATTTGTTTTTGACGAAATATTTGAATTGACTAAATATCATGAGTAATTAAATTTTTTTTCGTTTCTTTTTGCCCAAAGTGTATAATATTGTCTATTAAATGTATTGAAAACTTACTTCCGCACCAATTTCCTAAAATTTCTTCAAATATTTCTTCCTAAAGCCAATCGTTTAAGTTTCTTCAGTGAACAGCACTATTTTTTGATATTAAATATTATGTATGAGATACATGGGGGGGGGGCATGAGATTTTAGAAAAGCTTAGGTGGGGCATGGCACAAAAAAGGTTGGGAAACACTGAACTAGAGTGTAGTTGCAGTCGAAAATGTGGCAATGTTTTGTTATCAGTTTTTACTTTCTTAATTTTTAGACCTAAGTAATAAAGGTTTTTGTTAACTTCTAGATGTTTTTGATATAATAATGTTACTGTATCAAAAAATGTCAAAATACACAGGTTGTTCTATTTCAAATTCAAAAGTTTGAGGTTATAACTCAGAAACTGTAAACGTTGCATCTACGATGGTAACGCCAGTGACTTCACATGGTTGCAAAATACTTAATTCCAAAAATACGTTAAATTCGGTCGAGCCGTTCCGGAGATTTTGTCACTTTTATTTCATAACCTTCAATTGTCTCTTTCTCGAAACTGTTCTTATGTAAGGCCATAAAAATATTATGCTACCACTAAGACAATTAAAAGGTCTGCCAAATTCATTAAAAAAATATGGGGTTGTCACTAAAAAATGTCGATGACGTCATCTGCTAAAAACAATTGAAGGTAAAAAAATTAATTTGATATCATAAGGTGTATTTTGATAATTTTAAATCGACGTGTTCGAGAATTTTTTAAAATAGCAAACCGTTCTTGAGATTTTGTCATGTTTCCATACTTTACGCCCTCACTGTATAGATGGCCATATTTTCAAACTATCAAAAGAAACTAAAAATCGTCCCATACTTCCAACAAAATCAACACACAAAACTCCAATACAACCTATTAACTACCTAAAAATGGATAACTTAAAAAAAGGGATGCACTATGTAGAAGCAGAAGCTCTTGAATTTTATTACCATATCATTTCTTGGGAAACATCAAATCATGATGAAGACTAATGACAAGTTGTTTTTTATTTTGTTTTTTTTTTGTTAGTTTCCATTTTTTTTTCTAATATTAACATAATTAGCATAATGTTTTTCAACAAATAAGAGATTATTATCGATAAGAATGTCGTTGACTGGAAGAACAGAACAAGTGCAGCCGATATTTTATCTAATTGCTTATTTATTATTGCCTTTTGAACCAAAATTTACTTCCAGAACAACTGCAAATTAAATTTAGTACAACTTTTCTGTGCTTACCAAATTTAAAAAATACACAGCTGCCGAATTACACAATCTTTTTTTAATTTGCCACAAACGCATGATTTGGACTTATTCTGTTCTTCCACTCACCGATTCAATTGAAAAGACGACTTATTTAGTGTTCATAAATCCTATATAAATGACAACAATTCTTTTTCAATTTCTTTTTCTATCTGTCTGGCCCTGTATAAAGTCCATACATATACAGAACTCGTATATTTTCGTACGAAGGATTCGTGCACAAAAGAAAAGAAAAAAATGAACCAGAACGATGTCGGATTGCATTGGATATTTTGCCTTATGGTTACAGTTGAAGTTTCGGCATGTGGATTTATTTATAGAGGCCCATATTAACGGTAGAGCTTCGGGCTTTAAAGGATTCCGATATCAAAGGTTGCAGACGGGCCCTTAAGGTCGTAAATATTTGCTTTCAATTCAATCACATACTTCGCCAACATGTCTCCTGCCCCTACCATCTGCAGATAGCATTACACTATAATATTTTCAACCTGACATGTTATCTTTTTTTACTCAGAAGCCATTCTTCAGTCGAAGCAAAAGTAGTTGGACATCAAAGGTCGTTTCTACTAGGCTCAATTATGAAAATTATAATTAGTTATAAAAGCAGATATGGCTGAATATTGCTTAATATTTAGTGGATTGAATTCTTTAAGTAGTTGATTCGATTTTCTCTTTTTCTAAAAATATCCAATACGAAAAGGTACGACAACGTACCATGGTTAACAAACAGTATATATTAAAGGGGGGATGAAAAATTTGGGGGAGGTCAGATGTCATCTTTGAAAAATATCCTTAACTCTTCGGCGACGGTATATAAATCATTTCGCGGGGTGTTATATAAAGGGATATGTGATCAGAATCCTACGTTTCGGTTATTTATTATTTATGTATTTTTTCTTTCATACGTGCTCTCTATAATGTGAATCCAGGAGGCTGACATTGACAAATACTGTTGATTCTTTGGTGATATTGCTCGAGGGGCTGTACATAGGAGTTCAATACCCATTTGGTTAGTCTGTAACTCATTTAAAATTTACTTATTCAGTTCTAAAAGTATGATTGGAATAGGTAATTAAAGATGGCAACAAATTTTAACTTCAGGGTCGCTGTGATAGAAATAAATGCAGGTTTGCCCCAGGATAGTGTCTTAGTACCAATCCAATATTTGCTAACGTCTGTTCTATTACTGCAATTTGTAAATACATATTCCAAGAAATAAGGAAATGCATTTGTCGGGAAAAAACACACAATCTAAAAGTTTCTTACACTTGATATAATTTTGTACCTAATCATTTATCAATTTTTGTTATTATTTTGACACATTGAAAAGAAATTCATCAATGTGATTGTATTGTTTTACAGTTTTGGGAAAAAATGGTTTCATCTTTTTTTTTTGATTTAATATAAAAGCAAAGTAACTACAGTTAAAACATACCAAAACATCTCTAGACGTACTTGGGCCTCTGTCTTGTAGTTTAAATTCTACAACATAAAAGACATATATCCCAGAAATACGATCAATTTTACCTCATATTCCCAATTTTCTATTGTTTCTTAATTTGTCTGAAGATTATCTTTTATCTCAAAATATTCTTGACAGGAACTCATACTTTGTATTAATCAGCCTTCTTGAAAGAAGTTCTTGGGACAGATGGCTGGCACAAGTTAATTAAAAGTTACCACAGGCAATTATTTCTTATTTTCTATTCCGTTTTTGGACGAGCATATTGTGGAAACTTCTAGTTCCAGTTTTTTTTTGCCGCTGAATCTGAATCGATTATATCAAGGGTGTTGTTGTAGTGTGTTGTGAAACCTCTTATTTTTAGACCAAGGTGTGTTTTATTCCAGGAAGGTATCCATCACAAACGGAAAACATATCTTCAACAGTAAGGATTTCGCTAGTAAGTCGCGTGATTGTTTTTGCACTCCCAGAGCATATGAAGTGTCATTAAAAAACTTAAATTTGTATAAAATAGTCAAATCACTAATTTTATATGGATTGATTCCTCTTCAAAAACCAAAATTGTTGATTTTGTTGTTTATTACTGTGCTAAGACTTTTCATTCTTTTAATTTGCTGTAAGGGTAGGTGCCAGAAATGTATTTCGAAAATGAAAATATTTGAAAAAAAAACACAAAATACGAAGTTACTTATTGTACTTATGCACATATTGGATGCATCTGTATTATTATCAGCGATCAAAATTTAAAATCTGTCTATTTCTATATTTAAATACCCTATGTTAATACCAAAAACGTCATTAAAACAGTTTATTAAAGATTAAAGACAAATAGAATTTGTTTAAACAAATGGAAATTAAGTGATATATGTTTATAAACATTCCAGTAGACATAGTAATGATTTCTGTGAGAGAATGGGGAATGAAATGATTAGAACGGTCAATTTTCTGAAGAATGTAGTTTTTTCATTTGGGTAGTTTTCAGAGCACTGTGGGGGTGGGTTGGGGGCGTCAAATTCATATGTATAGTAGGTCAAATTCTTCCTTGGAAAGTTCTCTACAATCCTATAACTCTAATATAAGTTTTCCCAAACCCCGAACAATTATTCGAAAAATACCAAAAAATGTCTTTTTCCAAGCATTATCTACAGCGTTACTCAAACTATCTATTATAGCGGACCGGTATTTTTTGTCCTAATATGTTACGGACCGGTATCATATTCAGGTGCAGTGAACTTTTTATATAGTTATACAGTTTGTATTAAATGATGAATATTATTAAACTGTTTTTTCAAGTCAATGAAATATCAAAAACTAAACACAAAATCTGTATTTTATTTACAAAAATTATAAAATAATAATGTTAATAAATAACAAAACTTGGTGGAAAAAGTGGAAACGATGAGCCTGCTTATTTGTTACTAGTATTTCTATGCGTTCTTGAATGGATGACAACGCCACATGAAATGGATCATGAATCAGAGATATTTATACAGGGTGTAACACTATTTTCCCGCAAGAAATTATTTTTAGACAGTTAATGTAATTCTGAGTATAACTTTTCATAGAGACCTAATTGTTTTCTCAACGCCAAGTTACAGCCGCTTGAAATATTAACTAAATAAAGAAAAATAAACAAAATACATATCAAACAATGCTAAAACAAAAGAAAGAGCACAATCAATACCGATAACAAAATTCAAAGTAAATAAATTTAAGTAAAAAATTCAGAATGTTAAAAATAAACTATATAAACAAATGAACGAAAACAAAATACATATGAAACTTTTTAGACATTTGTTTCTCTACAAGTAATTGTCATTCTGAGTATAAAGTTTCATTCTTGCCGACTTTATCATGGGTTTATCAATTCCTAAAGAAGTTAAGTCATTTAATTTACAGTTTTGCAATTAATTTACAATTATTTCAAACGGTTGTAACTTTTTAAGGAATAAAGAAAACAAATAGGTCCATATGAAACGTTTTATTGTGCGGAAATTACTATGAGGAAAAAAGTTATGCAGGGAAAAAATGGAACACTCTGTAGATGTGTACTCTTGATTACAAATAATGTAAAATATTTTAATATTTTACATTTATTATTTTTTTTATTTCATTTTATTTTTTTTAATATTTGAGTTATATAAGAACATTCAGTACATTTAGTTGGATTCATAGCAAAATAAGAAATTTAAACGACAAAAGCCGCTAAGTTGACATACTTAACATAATGTATACCTAATCATAAGTATCTATAAATACCCACTTTGGGTAAATACCCGGGTATTTACCCGGGGTATTTACCCGGGGTATTTACCCGGGGTATTTACCCTTGATAATAAATCCCGGGTATATAACATCACTGCTTCCCCTGCATCGTGGATGAAGTCACTAAGATGACAAACATGCGAAAACACTTTCTTGTTCAACGATCTCTCGATGCTTTAAGTTTTCATTTCTGTCCATCCATCTTGTCTGCTATGGTGAAACAGCAAACCATCCTTCCTTGCATCGAGGTATTAAGATCATTAAAGACGGCAAATATATCAGCCAAATAAGCGAGCTTGGCCTCCCAATTTACATCCATGAAAAGTTAAGCTTAGTTGGGTTTTTGCTCTAAAAGAATGCTGATAGTTCGCTCCGAAGCTCGAATACTCTTGAAACAACTGCCCTTCGATAATCAACGCACTTTATCATGTAACAAGAGTTGCCTATGATGAGTTGAAAGCATTTGACTTTATATAGTTAACAATCTTCACGACGTCAATGAGCACATCGTTTAATTCTGGTATTTTTTTGCCAGATTTTCCCGGTGAATGAAACAATGTGTCGACTTGCATTCTTGTGCAATGCAGGTTTTTAACTTGTGTAACGATTCCAGAATGTCGTCCCGTCATTGCAGCAGCCCTGTCAGAACATACACCTACACAAAGTTTCAGGTCCAGTCCGCAATGATTGACCACATACTCCGTCACAGCTTTGAGTATTTCTGAACTAGTGGTCTTTGTTGGCAGTGAAACCGAAAAAAAACTCTTCCTGCATGTCTACATTATTTTCAAATCAAAGCAACATATTTTGCTGCTTTTATTTGTTCAATTAACTGATCTTCCACATTATAGGCGCGGTCTTGAATTCTACGGGCTGTAGAGTCATTTGAGAGCGGTATCTGTGCCACTGTCATCGCGGCCTGCTGGCGGACCGGCAGCCTATTGCTCGCGGACCGGCACCGGTCCGCGGACCACCACTTTGAGTAGCGCTGAAATTCTAGCTGACATAAAAGTGGTGGACAAAGCATAGTTCCTAATGAAAGCGACTGTATAATTAATCACGTTGTATTAGTAGGACTATTTTACTCTAGAAAAATCACAAAATTATGGTAGTCAATGTTCACGTGTAGCACAAAATAAATAATATTCCATAATAAATGAGTTTTGGGATCATTACCGAAATGACATAAAGGACATTTAATCTTGTAATATTTCTACAGAAACTCCAATATTTTAACGTGTTTGGCCAAACTTTGCTTTGAGTTTCGACACATAAGATCCCTTATTTTGATCACAACATAGCATGGGACTTAGACTCTCCGAATACCGGATATTCATAAGAATTTCTGGCTCTTCTTTATTGTGTTTTAATGTGTTATGGAGATTTTTTCTATCCAAATTCTAATGAATATGTGGCTATATGAGTTTGTCCAATTTTTGTCTCTATATTTTTGGTTTGAAAGTTTCTCATAATTATCTTATCCTTTCCTTTAAATTATTAAAACCTTTTCTTTTAAACACCCTGTACACACCATGTACCAAAAAACGTGTAGAATACCAGAAGTTGTTTGTTAAAAATTCCGTAAAGCTCCGAACGCATTCATAACAATAATACATCCACAGTGGCAAAATATCCCCAATAAACCACACAAATCCGCAACACAAAACATACACAGAGACGGCGATGATTAGGGTGAATAAACGAAATATAATAGGTCGACCTGGTACCCCTGAAAAGCAAAGCATGTACCGCTGAAAGCGGTGTTAAAGGTAAGCGGTGTTTACCGGGTTTTAACATAAAATAGCCGGAGCAAATAAATGGGCTCGAATTTCTGTGTGAAATTGCACAGCTGATACGATCTCCGTGCCGTTGCCGCCGCGTTGGGATTTGGATCGGCGAGTACCCTGAAAAACACCGGGACTGAAGCGACGATTCCTGAACGACCAATAAAAGGATACAGGACAACCAGATGCTGAAGAGATTTTGCAGAGTGCGCCGACTGGCGGATTTCTTCGGTGCTAATCCTAAGGGCACTAAGCACTGCTTTTTTTTCTTCGTTGTTTTTAGTCGCTGACTGTTGACTGCCTGTAATGAAGTTGTAGCCAACTTTGTATAGACGTCTTGCGAAGGACGTGGATTACTAAACAACGCTCGAACAAGTTCCTCTTTCTTGAGGAGAATCTTGAAGGAAAGAAACAAATGAGTTGAAGTCAGGGTTGTTTTAAAACATTGAATGTTTTAAAGCATTTGTTTTAAAACATTGTTTTAAACATGTTTTAAAACAACTTATTTGTTTTAAATCATTTTTTTTAACATGTTTAAAACAGTTTGTTTTAAATGTATAAAACACTTTTTTTAATACATTGCTTTAAACATGTTTTAAAACAAATATTTTGTTTTAAACATGTTTAAAACAGTTTGTTTTAAATGTTTAAAATACGTTGTCTAACAAATTGTTTTAAACATGTTTTAAAACAAATATTTTGTTTTAAACTATATTATTTTCAACTTGTTTAAAACTGTTTTAAATGTTTAAAACATGTGTTTTAAACTACCCAAATTTAGACAACATATTTAATTATTTAATCAAAGTTGTATGCTGGTCTTCAAGATTTAGCATGGATCAATTAAAAAATCAAAAAAATATATAAATACTGTATTTATTAATAAAAAAAAGTTCTTTATAAAATACAATAATACATTCAGTGATAGCATGTAACTACAATAAACAAAAACTTTTATAATAACATAATAACATACCGGGTGACCCACGCCATAGGTACTCCCGTTTATTTATTTCTTTTATAAAACTGGACGAATGAAATTTGGGAAAGTGTTAATACACAAAAAAATTCCATTTTTTGGGATACTCTTGAGGTTAATATGACTTCCGGGTTTTCCGGAAATGACGTCATCATTGAAATTTTAAATGGCACCCTATATTCTTTGTGTGATATATTCTATCAGGATGACATTCTGAACACAAAAATATTTCGATCGTCAATTTTTATCACCGCAACGCTAAAATAACTTCTTTTGTGTATTAACCTTGGTGGCTATGAATTGGTGAAAATAGTCGAAAATTGTCAAATAAACACTAACTAGATCGATTCTGGTCGACATTGCTTTACTGACGCCCTCTAGCGTGACAACAAAAGGTCATTCAGACAACAGATTTAACTCCACTGAGAACTGACGTATGAAAAAAACGCTGATGAAAATGTTTAAAACAATTTTTATTCCTTATTTAAAACATGTTTTTTTGGGTGATTTAAAACATGTTTTTTTTTCATGTTTAAAACATGTTTTTTTTTGCGAAGTGTTTAAAAGCATCATTTTATAAAAAAGAAACATGTTTGATTTGTTCAAAATAAAATAAAATTTTTTTTTATAACAAGCCTGGTTGAAGTAAATAAGTATCTAAGTGCTAAAACTCAAAAAAAGAGTTTTGTTGCTTTAAAGTGATCTAGGCATTGCAATTTGTTATACAAAAATTAAAAAAAGAAATATTGAGAAATGAAAAATCAAAATTACGGATTATCGTTAATATCTTCAATCTTAAATTTTGTTTTAGAAAATTTATCACCATGAAAAGCCATATGTTTTCCCCCATTTGACCGGTATTGTATATCATTAAATAAACCAGACCCCATGTATACTTATGGCAACGGACACCCTGTATAAGGTAAACCCTGCCGAATGACTTATTTTATGAAATTTTACATTGTGTTAACAAAACGTTTTAGACTATAATCTGTGGAAATAAATGTTATGGCAATTAGCTCCCTCTACAAATTTTGAATTTATTTTTTGATTGCTTGTTCGTTAGAAGAAATACATAAAAAGTTACACCATAATATGATCTGATATTTGTTTTGGTATGCACAAAAAAATAGAGGAGTTTGTGTATTCAACATCTAGGTAGGTTTTGGCACTTAGCTGGCATTTACTTCAACTCTTCAAATAATGTGTAATTGGCTATAAAAATGATTTTATAACTTTCTTGCGTACAGCAAATAGTTTTCAAAAAAAGAGCTAACAAGTAAAATGATTTGTACTTTAAAAACATATACAAAAATAAACAATAAAACATCGCTTTTGTCATTAAAACTGTATTAGATATCATTAGAGAAATAGGCAAAATTTCAAATCAGCAAATCCGTTACGTGCCGATTTTTGCCGTAATCTCTTCTTTATTTATTAAAGAAAGTGCTTGTCATCTGTCTGGCTTCGACAAATACATATTAGGGTGGTCCTTATCCACTTTTATGTTTGTTTCAGCAGAACCCTCTCATTTTATTCCAGACATATTCTGTTTAGTTGGATAAAATAAGAAATGTACAACATTGAACTTTATTTTAGGACATCCGGTTTGTTGATTTGATATTACACTTACCAATCCACAATAGTTTCTTATTCTACCAGTGTTCTAACGGTCAGAATATAATCTAGAAGTTTGACTGATCTTGATAATACGGTGTTATGCTAAAAGTTGATTTTTTCCTTATAAGGTAACAGCAATTCGCCTTCTTTTTACATCGCTACAGGATAATATTAATTAAGAAAATTCTAATAATAGATATCTATTTAGTCTGACTAAAAATACTTTATACTTTCATAATAATACGGCGTACTACTCTTTTAATCACTATTATTTACAAATTTAGGGGTGTCGGAAGTAGGTACATGTACATAGAGCACGTCCGTAAATCAGACATGTGTGTCGGAATTGTGCACATGGTTAGAAGTAATACATGTGGCTCTATTGCTGTCTTTACACAAGAAAATAACATATTTTGCATCGTTTGCTATATTACAATTTATTGTGCGCATTTTGTCCAAATTCCGGCCCGAGTGTCGGAATTACGGACATCAATAATCCCTATTTATTACAGGGTGTCGGAATTACGATCATCAATAGTCCCTAATTCCGTCATAAATATCGACAGGCATCATAGGAGATGATGAAATAAGACAGAATGATACAACACTAGCAGCAGAGAATACCGATTTTGGCATTACTGCACCAACTTTGGAGATAACAGTTGAACGCATGCCGTCTCCATGAAAAATCATTATTCTGGCCTGAAACTCCCAAATAGAGTAAAAAGAAATTGTTCTTCTGTAACACTATCTCTAATGCTTGGAGAAAATATTTGTAAATAATAAAGCAGGAAGCACAAAAGAAAATCATTCTAGAGAAATAAGAAAGGAAGCGAAAGAGGGACAGAATAAAAAGATGCGCCAAGAAAAAAGAGAACACTAAAAATTCCAGATGCAAGAAACATAAAATACAGATGAGCTAAAGAGGGCAGACTGAAGAATACTAAGGACTATTTTATAATGTATTTCATTAAAGATGGTAAAACATAAATGTTTACATTTCTTAATAATATTTCTTATTTAACAATATTTAAAACACTTAGTACTTACTTGAATGTTTATATTTGTCAGAATAATGTACCACAAGTGCCTGATTTAGGATCACTGGCTGAATTAGGTTCACTGAGGTGTTGGATCTCGGATCAAAATATACGCCTAGTATCGGAATTAGAAACAATTGTTAAACTTATAAAATATAATATAAATTACATAACTATTATCAATTTTCTTTAAAACTGAATAGCCAGATATCTTTGGAAGGATATATTTGTTTAAAAAAAGTTGACATAGTTATTAACACCACATAAATATAAATTCTACAGTTACAAATGTAACTAAAATTCCTTAACCAGACAGGACCAATTTGGGGCGTTGACCTTAATTCCTGTGAAATTTAAAATTGATCAAAACATATTAACCAGTGCCCCAAGGGGTTCAAAATTGAGAATAACTATAATTTAATACAAAAACAAGTAATAAAAAACCTTTTTATTTAGTTTTACTATAATAAATTTACATGCCACAGTTGTCAGCTTCATATAAAAACAATAATCAATTAACTTAAACTCTTAATATCACAGCATTTCACATATCTTCATGTACTTAATTTGTCAAAAATAATATAATCTAAGCTACATTACTATCGTGACTAACAGTTAACAAAATCTAACAATTGATAACTGATAACTATTTCTGGTATGCTTTTTCCATACAATCTGAATCTAAAGGCAGAAATGAGCCAGTTTTTTATTCCAAAAACTAGACAGAATTTGGAATTTCTGCTTTCAGATTCAGATTGTTTAGATCTGAATCTCAAGGCAGAAATGAGCCAGTTTTTTATTCCAAAAACTAGACAGAACTTGGAATTTCTGCTTTCAGATTCAGATTGTACGGAGAAAAGGCATAGCAAAAACAGTTTTCACTTGTCCGATTTTGTTCTTTGTTGGCCAGGATTGATATTTGGATACAGGATAGATATTTTCATAATAACCAACTTTTGCTTGACAAAAAATTGTTTCTAATTCATACACTTTATATTTTATTTGTTTAGTTAGTAGAGGAGGGAAGCGGTGTAAGGATTTTGTCCTCAAGTCATCTTCCACCAGTCAACTGTCCAAAAAAAGGAGCTTTCTCCATAATCCAAGATCATCTGGTTTATTTCGTAAACAGTATGTTTTGGAGATATTTTGAGTTATTTATGCGAGTGATTCACAGTCATCTTTGACCGTGAAAAAGTCGCCAAACAGAAATGTTATGGTCTATATATCACTGAAACTGTTGATACTACAGTTTTTGATTTTTTATTTTGAGAAGTTTACTTAGAAACTTCTTTACGCCTGCCCTTCAAGAGCTATAACCACGCAGCTACAAACCAATAAATCCATTACATTTTCTGCACATGGAATTTTTTTTTATTAATAAGCATAAGATGCTTAGCATATTGAAACTAATCTAAAAGATTAACCATCAATTTAAATCTGAATTCTTAAAACTAGGTACTTGTCTCTAATAGGCTATCCACTGATGTCCCTATATTTACTTTGTCCCAAACAAGAAGCACTAACACTTCACTCACTGTGCTCTGCTTTTTACATATTTCACTGATTCACTAGTTCGAAGGGTTTAGTTCTTTTTAGTCTTCTCACTAGATTCTGGTTGTCCAGTAGCTGCAGGGCCTCTACGTTGACGTGATGGCTTAGGCGAGATTCATGCTTAGTGGCGAATCTTTTTATCTCTTGGATGACTTGTGGGACACCAAGATCACGGTGCAGGTCACTATTCCGTATGTACCAAGGAGCGTTAACCATATTCCTTAGTACTTTATTTTGGAAAATCTGGATTCCTTGTATATTGGAGCTTTTTGCGCAGCCCCAAAGCTGGATGCCGTATAACCAAATCGGTTTTAGTACTTGGTTGTAAACTTGTAGTTTGTTCTGTACTGACAACTGAGAGTTTCTTCCCAGAAGCCAGTACAGTTCTCTGTATTTGAGGCCAAGCTCTACTCTTTTCTTCTTAACATGTTCTTTCCACCTTAGTTTTGTATCCAGTGTCATACCCAAATACTTTACAGTGTTCGCATATGGAACTATGGCGTCGTTAATCTTGACATGAGGTATGTCCTCGATTCTTTTGTTTGTGAAGTTAATGTGGACAGATTTCAGTTCGTTGAGCTTGGTCTTCCAGTTTTTGGTCCATTTATATATTTTGTTACTAGCTTGTTGAAGATTCACCAATAGTTGATCCCACTGCCATTAGAGCCGTGTCATCTGCGAATGTGACTGTTACATTTTCCATCTGTGGGAGGTCACTTGTATATAGTAGATAGAGAATTGGTCCCAATACACTACCCTGGGGTACCCCAGCTTTGACTTGTTTTAGTTCCGAGTATTCATCGACCTGTTTTATTCTGAATAGTCTATCAGATATATAGGATGTTAGCAGCTCGACGTATTGTAAAGGTAGCATACTCTTTAGTTTGTGTATCAATCCTTCATGCCAAACCTTATCGAAAGCTTGTGTCACATCAAGAAAGATTGTTGAGCAAATAAGCTTTTCTTCTAATGCTTTCTCTATGATATCTGTTATTCTATGGACTTGATCTATAGTGGATGCACATGGAATAAAAATGTGTTTTTTTATCGTCACGTTACATCTACACGATCAATTTTTATCGAATAAAATCGAGATGGACGAACCAATAAATTCAATTGTGGTCCATGTGGCAGTTGTTTCTGCGAGTGGCTTAATGCAATTTCCGCCCCAAAAACTTGATTATAAATAAATAATAAATCGAATTATTTTTAGGCGGCGTGGCGTGCCATTTTATATTTAAAAAAATAAGTTACTATCCATGGATTCGAGTGCGAGTACGTTTTGAGGCTACACGCAAATTCGATATACCTCGTTATTATTTTGTTTTCGATTTAATTGGTGCAACATATTTTCGCTAAAATCCATTTATTTATATTTTGCTCTGCATTGCTTTAATCCCATAGTCGCGGCTGTGGAAATTCTATTAAAAAACAAAATAGTTACTGCGGTTGGCGGAATTCCGTTTTTGTTTGAAATGGCTGCCTTTCATATTTCTCACTTTGATCAATTTTCACCTGTATAATATGTAGCTGCGTAGTATTTTATCAATTTAATTAACTGAGTGTTATACACAACCGTTTTTTACTTGTATGCTCTGCTAAAAAAATAAGGGAACACTTTTTCCGAAACAATGTTACAACTCTTACAAAATGGAAATGACTGTCATAGTATCGATCGAAGACAGTTGGGTTATCTGTGGATTGGTGAGGTTTAATACCGTGTATGCCCTCCACGAGCACGAATCACTTCCTCACACCTGCGTGGCATGCTTCGCACTAGTCTGCGAAGAGATTCTTGGGGTATGCTTTCCCATTCCTCAATCAGGGCTTGTATCAGTTCCTGTATGGTTACTGGTGGATTAGGGCGCTTGCGAACACGTCGGTCAAGCTGATCCCACACGTGTTCAATAGGTTTCAAGTCAGGACTTAACGCCGGCCATTCCATGACCTGAATCCCAAATCACAAATCTTGTAAAAAGTTTCTGGTGATGCCGGCGGTATGTGGCTTTGCATTGTCCTGCATTAGGATGAAATTTTGACCGACGCCATATGCAGCAGGCACCACATGGTCCTCCAAGATGTTTTCGATGTTATTCATGGCATTTAGTCTACCAGGAACCACAACAAGATCAGTTCTGTTGTCTATACCGATTCCAGCTCAAACCATCACAGATCCACGACCAAATCTATCAACTACCTGTACAGTAGCGGCTGCGTAGCGGTCACCAGGACATCTATATGCACGTACTCGACCGTCGCAACGAGTTAAACGAAATCTGCACTCGTCTGTAAATAGTACAGGCGTCCAGTGACGAAGTTGCCAATCTCTGTGATCCAGAAAAAACCTTTGTGATGCTGCGTAAGGCGTAGTGCGCTTCTTGGTTTCAAATTCGCTTCTTTTAATCTGTTTCTAACAAGTGCTGTGGCAGTACGCTGACGTAGAGAGGAAAGGACAAGAATTCGGTCTTGATTTTGAGTAGTTTTTCAATTTTTTTTCATTTCGTTTTGCGTTATTAATTTACATTTTTAAGTGTAACTTAGAAGTACTTAATTAAGAGTTGTAACATTGTTTTTGTAATTTTCTTTGCCTACTATTATTTAAAAAGTTACCGGTTTCGAAAAAAGTGGTCCCCTAATTTTTTTAAGCAGTGTATAAATAGTTTAATAAATAGTTATCATATTAGTGCATGCAGGTTTCTGCAAGAAATAAACATCATCAGAGCTCTACTAATAGTGATTCGACTAAACATGCGGTTAATTACCTACTAAATAAAATTCTACCACGCTCTTCCACTCAATAATTTCGCTGGCAAACACATATAAATTTAAACAGATTGTTACAAACCGCTGTTTATACATCATTTAGTGGATCTATTTACAGTGCATTACTGCAATTTGAAATTGCTCTTGAAACGCCGTTGGAACTGCAAGCTGCTACTAAAATTTGCATGCCCCCGGTAGCTGTGAGTGCTGCCCTCTGTGAGTGAAGTCTCGAGCGGCGTTCGCATCAACGACAAACTTAATTATGACCTTTTTAGACGTCACTAGGTCACGTCTGATATTAAGTAGGCACTTTACCATTTTTGACTCACTAATTAATTTGTGGTTGATTGATTATCTCTTATTGAATGAATCTATTACTTTTTGCTAGATTTGGCATTAACGTTATCAATTTGAGATTTTAGCGGAAATATGTCTTTTTGGGCCCCCTGAACATTTTTGACCAAGGTACAAAAAAATGTCTGTGTGTGTAAGTGTGTGTATGTGAGTCATGACCAAACTTAGAGCTGAAAAGCTTTTGTGTTGAAATGGGAGCAAAGGAACGGTGGTTTACTCTTAGTATTTTTCGACGATTTTGCAAATGAACCGCCATTTCTGGAATTTCGTCGAAATAGTTAAATAATAAAGTAAAGGAGAGGAAATTCTGAATAATTTATGACTATGACATTTTTTGGTACAATCATTAGTTTAGCTGCATGAGCAAATTCTATTTCGTCGAGATCGGTCGTACTGCATTAAAACTAGTAGCCAGGATATGTCCGATATTTTGATTCTAATGACAGTAGGTAGTGTCAAACGCTAATGTTTTGACAATACCTACTGTCAACATAAGCTACGTTCGGATATTGTACACAGTTACACTTTTTACACCCAATAACACCTAAGTATCATTTGGACGGTGTACCCGGTGTCAACGGAGTACAATATCCGAACGCTGCTTTAAACGACATATCTGTCTAGTTCTACTAATTTTATTTTAATGCAAACATGCCCGATCTCGGACAAATGGAATCTCATGCAGCTAAACTATTAATTTTATATATAGTATGATAAAGTCATGTGCCTGGCCACATCAGATTTTTTTAAAATTATGTTAATAATTTGATGACAAGCTATTACAATTAGATTTTATTTTTACGGTATCTAATACTTAATAACTCTGGTGGGTCCAGACTAAAAAATCTGAAACTGTCACAAAAAAAATAAATAAAACGCTTATAATAAAAACAAATATACCTATATTTATATGTATATTTTATATAAATTATGTATACAGGGTGTCTCACGGAACTGGTATATTAGAAGTTTCTCATGTTCTACTATTTCTGGAAACTTGAAATTTTGGAATTAGAATTTACTCGATCTGAACTCTTCAGCTAAAATATTTTCAAGTTAACTGTCACGTCCTGTCACCGGAAGTCGGTATCAACTTTGTTATTTTAAATGGAATGATATAATTTTAATTTTATTTTTGGTTTCTACATATCAAAATACGTCATTTTTGATAATGTTTCCCTATACCTAAATATCACCATTTTTAAGTTTTTTTGATTTTACTAATTTTTGGTGATTTTCTCGGTTACGTTTAAATTTGAATATCCCGGTTATTATTGAAACTACAAGTTTCGTGATTGGTAGTCCAAAACTAGAAACATAACCAAATAAGACGATGTTTAGTTCATCATGATATCTTACACAGGGTGTTCAAAATTTACAACACAATAATTGAATTTTCAAACGTAAAAAACTCATTTTTTTCAAATGGAACACCCTGTATACCGATACGCCATTCGATAGGAAATCTTATTCTCTATCAATCAAAATTAGGGTTCCCCATATCTCCAGGCGGAGGTGCTTTTTCCAAAAATTATCCTCACCTGGATTAATTATCATTCGCTTCTTTAGTTGATTCTTTTTTACTGACAATATCTCAAAAACTATTAAAGATAGATATAGGGAACCCTAATAGTTATTGATAGGGAAGAAGATTTACTATCGAATGGCGTATCGGTATACAGGATGTTCCATTTGAAAAAATATAGTTTTTTCAGTTTGAAAATTTAATTATTGTGTTGTAAATTTTGAACACCTTGCATAAGATATCGTGATGAACTAAATATCGTCTTATTTGGTTATGTTTCTAGTTTGGGACCACCGATCATGAAACTTTTAGTTTCAATAACAACCGAGATATTCAATTTTAAACGCGAAAATCGCGAAAATCACCAAAGAATTAGTAAAATCAAAAAACTCAAAAATGGTGATATTTAGGTATAGGGAAACATTATCAAAAATGATGTATTTTGATACGTAGAAACCAAAAATAAAATAGAAATTATATCATTCCGTTTAAAATAACAAAGTTGATATCGACTTCCGGTGACCGGACGTGACAGTTAACTTGAAAATATTTTAGCTGAAGTGTTCAGGTCGAGTAAATTCTAATTCCAAAATTTCAAGTTTCCAGAAATAGTACAACATGAGAAACTTCTAATGTACTAGTTCCGTGAGACATCCTGTATATATATATATATATATATATATATATATATATATATATATATATATATATATATATATATATATAAGAACGCTATATATATATATATATATATATATATGTATAAAAAATAATACATATCTTATTGTTGAAATACAAATATACTACCACTTGAAAAAGCATACATTCATTCTGAGTCTGGATACTCTGTCAAATAGTTTACCGTATTTGCAGTGTTTTTTAAGAGTGTAGTCCTACTATTGTCTTTTTTATAGATTTTATTCGATTTAAATATTGCTGGTTCTAAATTATGAAATACATAAGGGGAATCTGTACCCCCTACATTCTACTTGCAAAACACGCAAAAGTTTTGAGAGTTTTTCTCAGCAATTAGTTCACATAATCGTAAAAGAAATACACCAAATTAAAGATAAAAGGTATATAATTTTCCGTCTAGTGGTAGATCTTTGATAGTTCTGTTCGTTTTTGACAAATCTCTTTCTGAATATGACATAAAATTGGCTGATTTTGCAAATTCTTTTACGAAGAACTCAGGTTAAAATTGAAAAAACTACCACATAGTAGATCTAAGTTACACTTTCAAAATATCAATATCTTACATGCTTCTTTCACTCAAAACTGTACTTCTTCGAGTACATGAATAAGTTATATTTTATCACGTAGCGTGGATACAACAACAAGTAATACATATACATTACCACAGCAAGTAATACACCTTTATCTATAATTTGATGGGCAATATAAAAATACATGGAAATTTTACTACTTTATAGCTAAACATGAAATATAAATGAAGATGAATGTACAGTGGTGACAATAATATGGTGCCATGCAGAAAGGATGAAAATTTTAAATAAATTAATTACAGCCACAACCTGGATTTGAACTAGGGACCTTTGCCCCAATAGCTTAGTTGGTAGAGCATCGTGCTAGCGTTGCAAAGGTCCTCAGCTCAAATCTAGGTTGTGGCTGTAATTTTTAATTTATTTAAAATTTACATCCTGTCTGTATAGTTTAATTACCTTTTGAAAAACTTTCAGTTCCGTAAATATCCAGGGTAGTTAGGCGATTGTTTTAAATAAAACGCGTAAATCTTATAGTTTGTAGATTATTTTGTTACATTTGCGTATTCTTAAAATTCAAACGAAAGTTGAAAGCTGTAGCCACGCCACTGCTGGTCACATGTGTTAATTCGAATGGTGTTAGTCTTCTTAAAACATTCTTAACAGGAAGCCATACTTTATCGTCATTAGACTTCTTGAACGAAGTTCTTGGGACATATAAATGGTAAAAACTTCTAGTTCTTGTTTGAAGTCGATTTTCCAGGATGGTTTTGTGTTGTGAAGCTTCTTCTTTTTTTGACCAAGATGTATTACTCCTGGACTGTGTCCATCCCAAAAGGAGAGCATATTTCAACAGGTTATTAAGTAGACACTATATAAGAAACAACATTTTTCGGTCAAATAATTATTTCAATTTAATAGCATTCAACCATATCGTATCTTTGACAGTCAAAACAAAGCTATTCTTGTTGAACATGATTGGCTCAATTGTGTTGAAATTCAAGCTAAATTTGTAGTTCTTCAGTAGAAGTGCTAAACCAATTTTGCTTTGCATCAAACCAAACCTCATGCCTGAAAAGAATAAACAACAAATATAACTTAGAAGAATAATTTTCATTTTGATATTTATGCCTTGAGGGTGTTTAATACAAACCTATACAAGACCTAGGTCCTTCCCCAAAAGGAAGATATGCAAAAGGATGAATATCCTGTTTGTTCCCCTCAGAAAATCGATCAGGATCAAATTGATCGGGTTTCAGATAAATTTCGGGATCCCTGTGTATCGCAAATATCGGAATAAGCACCCTCATACCTTTCTCTAAGGTTGAAGTACCCTCTGGCAAGTCATAGGGCTTAGTGCATACCCTATTTATAGTTGGTACTGCAGGATATTTCCTTAACGTTTCTAGAAAAATCTAAAATTGATAAATTGTTATTTATAGACGCGAAACTTACCTTCAATCACTTGATTCATATACTTCATATCTGTGATTGCTTCATAACTCATTTTGTCGTGTTTCTTCAATTTTTCTAAAACTTCAGTCCTCAATTTTTCTTGTATATCTGGGTTTTTAGCTAACTCATATAAGCAGAATGTTAACATGGTTGAGGAGGTTTCGAATCCAGCTAAGAAGAACGCAAAAGCTTGCTCTGCTATCTCCTCAATGGTCAGACCATCTTCAGTGTCCTTCAAGTCTATTAAAATCTGAAGAAAGTCATTCCTCTTTACGTTGTTTTCTTCTCTGAAATTAACAGTTTCTCTAACGACATCCAAGAAGAAATCAGAAACATCTGCATCGAGGATTTTCAGCCTTAATTGTTTGGATAAATTTGAGAAAGTCCTGTAGAATAAAGTCCTCACCAATCTAAACAAGGATGGTTTGAAGATCTTCCTTCCATATCTCCGAAACATGGACTCTTTTTCTTTGAAACTGTTACAATTTAAACCAAAAGCGCAAGAACCTATGACGTCAGTAGTGTAGCAGCTCAAAATCTCTTTGATATCAATAGGACAGTTCTCCATTTTGTCCAAAGCTTGTATCATCTGTTCTGCACATTTCATGATAATAGGGTGCATCATTTTAATCTTTCCACTGGTGAAAGTCGGTGTTAATTTGCTTCTTAATTTCTTCCACTTCTCCCCTTCCAGACCAGCTAATTGAACACTTAGTGGATCATCCCTGTCGTTATAATACAACCCTCTGTCTACAAAATGGTGTAAATCTTTCGTCATGATGTTCTTTACGTATTCCAAGTCAATTGGCATGTATGCTGGGTTTGTAAAAGTGTAGACGCCGCAGTGTTTGGCGTTTTGATGCTTCATCTTGTCGTAGATGAACTTCATGTGTTCGTAGATGGATGATTTTCGTAGGAAAGGGTTTTGTGAGTTACCCAGTGGTATGGTTGGTGGTAAATATGGGACATGCTTGTTTTTCCAGAATGTGTAACAGTTTTTGTAGTAGATTACGATGGCCACGAATATAGCAACTGCTGTGTTGAATAATACTAGGAATACTTCGATAATAGCCATGCTGAAATAATAAATAATAATTATAGACTGGTAAACTATCAGTCTTTTTACTGTTAAAACGGAATTTTTCTATAAAAAATATATCTTTAGACTCGAAAGAATCCTTTGTAAGTGATTTTTACTTATTTCTAAACCTTGTAATCTTTCACTCAAGTACGTTTTTGGGAACGTATTTGGGCCATTCCATAGTGACGGTCGGAACATTTTAAGTCATTTTCTGACACATTTTGGTCATAGAGGGTTATTGGTAAGTAAACGTATTTCTTTAAACACGTTATAGTAGAGGCCATTTGCAAGTTATTTCACGCCATATACAAGATACAAATGATAACAGTTTGCGAGACAATTTAATTCTTATGATTTTTGAAGAAAACGCTACCTATGAAGTCATAACCGCACACACCAAAAACATATTTTCGAAGTTTTTTCTGTGTCAATGGTGTCTTTAAGTCGTAAAAATTGTTGATAAATAAAAATTTCCTTATTAAAATCATTAAAAATGAATAATGTGCTAAATACTTAGAATTATTTCAGAAATTCAAATGCTAGATACGCAATCATGCCTTTATTGCGAAAAAAAATTATACATTTGATAGGCACTGACACGGAAAGGGAAACAATTGTGTCAAAATAATAGTTTTGAAACAATATTCTGTTTCGTGTGTCATTCGATCAAGTTAACTGTTGGAGACTACTTACTCGCCCAAGTATTATTATCTCTTTCTCGGGAATTAGAAGGCGTTTTGTTGAGATTTTAACCTTGATGGATGGGTCAATCCATCTAAAATGGTCCAGAAAAAGATAAGTTGGTCGCTTGACCATTTTAGAAGAAAATAATTTTTTTAAATTGAATTTGCCTATTTTCTGGGAGTGCAAAACCATTTTTTTTTTAAATTTTTTTATTCAGTTCAGAAATGGCGACCAGTTTTGTGTCAGCGAATCCGACATTTTTGACATTGGTATGTGCTTGCGTTAAACGAAAGCACTTTGTTTGAAATTGTCATAAAGAGTTGAAATAAACATGAACAGGATTCATTTGTTTCATTTGTTCCATTCAATATTTTTTAGTTATAACCTTGTATGCAAAGGCTTGTAATAAAAACATTAGTATTCTTACTCCTTCTCCCTATTGATGACAAGCTATTGAAATTTCAAAATTTCTTATTTTTACGATGTTTAATGTCAAATATCTCTGATGGGACCAGGACAAAAAATCTGAAACTTTCAAAATTAATTCATATTTTCATAAGGATTAATAATAAATAAAAACATTTTTGTGTATTGCAGTGTGTTTGGAATAACAGCCCTTTAAAGTGAGAGAAAAATCACATGACGGTAAAACAAATTTAATTAATAATTCTCAGTAAATACAAAACAAAGCACTATTCATAACAATTATGTCATTTTTTACAAAAGAGACTTATAAAACCAAGTGATCTTCATACGTTTTTGAAGTTGATGTGATCTTATTACATCTTCTCTTGGTTGAGGAGAGAATTTGTGGTGCAATAAAGAATGTTTTTATTTATTATTAAGCCTTATGAAAGGGTGAATTAATTATGAAAGTTTCAGATTTTTTGTCCTGGTTCCATCAGAGATATTTGACATTACATATCGCAAAAATGAGAAATTTCAATACCTTGTAATCAATAGGGGGAAGGAGAATACTAATGTTTTTATTACAAGCCTTTGCATACAAGGTTATAACAAAAAAATATTGAATGAGCAAATGAACCCTGTTCATGTCAAAACAAAAATCATGAAAACGGTTCCTAATAAGCTATTGTAAGTAAACTTTAGGATATTTTTTAAAATAGAAAATAAACGTAAACTACTCGTTTTATATACTTAACAGGTAGCTTGAAATCTGCTTAATAGAGTATTATTTACAACTATTACAACTCTCTAGGGCCATCACAAAAAAAAATATTTCGTTTAACTCAAACACATACCAATGTCAACAATGTCGGATTCGCTGACACAAGACTGGGCGCCATTTCTGAACGGAGTAAAATAATTTTAAAAAAAATGTTTTTGTACTCCCAGAACAAAGGCAAATTCATTAAAAAAATTATTTTTTTCTGAAGTGGTCAAGCGACCACCTCTGGACCACTTCAGATGGATTGACCCGGATAGCTATTGAAACAGAGTAATTTTTACGGGTAATTGAACCCTGTATAGTGTTTAATATAAGCTAATATACTAACAATAATATATCATTTGACGACTAAAGAACTGTGCTTTAAATACGGCAACCGAAAATTGGGACCTTTTGCTGTCTGACGTTTTAAATTTATGTCTGCTTCATTGTTACGCACGAACATATTAACCCCAGATTAGTATACAGTGTGTCTCACGGGATGTTGGACTGTATGGGTACTTTTGTTATTATTAAAGATAGAAACTCGGTTAAATGGACAAAGTAGTGCATATTTATGTGCTCTTTCATAATCTGTTCAGAAAACAGTTGAATTTCAAATGGTTTCCAAGCTATTATGAAAAAAAAAATTAATTTTACCAAAAAATGAATTTTTTTTTTAATTATGGTCGTAACTTCTTTATTTGTGAACCCATCAAAAAAGCGTTATGACATTATAAAGGCACTTTTTTGTCTACAATTTGATTACGTCAGTTTAAAATCTTTTTCGCCAGTGAATTCGTCAGAAGCAAACGAAACTTTTGTTTTTCTTGTGGACGCTATATTTGTTTGGATTGTTTGGATTCAGAATTTTTTTCTGAGTAATTTACAATAAGCCGACAAAATTGAAGTTTTTTTTTTAATATCTGAAAATCGCATGGTGCCATGAAAAGCACTTTTAATTGATGCAGTATTTATGTGCCCATAGTCAGGTTACACTAAAATTTTGGAATGTATTTATTTGTACTAACTATACAACTTAAAAAAGTAACAACATTTTAACAAACTAAATAATGTTTTCAAAAATCTCGCAATTTTGGTGGAGGTATTTTTCACAGCATTCCGTAATACGGTGACCTTACCGAGGGTTCTTCTGTCAATCGAATTGAAAGCGGCGATGACGGTGTCACGTAACTCCCCAACGTTTCCAAAATTATAAACACCATACACCTTATTTTTGAAGTCACTCCATAGATAAAAATCACAAGGAGTAAGATTCGGCAATCTTGGTAGTGATGATACTTCTGAATAGGTAGCAATTACACTCCGTTTATGTCTTATATCTAAATAGTTCCTCACAATTCGGGCATTATGTCCAGGTGCTCCGTCTTGTTGGAACCATATACCTTAGCGTAAGGCCAACGGTATATCGTCTATTCCTTCTTCCACGTCCTCAGAGAGCAATATTGCCGATACCTCTCCAAAGTTAAATTTTTGTTATAAAAAATTGGTCCGATTAATCGGTTGACCACTATACCGCACCATACATTAAAACCAAACCACACCTGATTATGGCGCGGTACAAAAAGGTGCTGATTTTCGCGGGCCCAGTACTCAGTAGTGCGTCTTCTTTTAGTGAAAAATACCGCAGTTAGAAAATATGTTTCATCGGACCATAATATTTTTTTTTATATAATTCTGGGTTTTCATCAATTTTGTTCAACAGATGGGTACAGATGGGTAGATATCACATTGTTTCACAAAATCTCTTCCATGGTATCATGCGATTTTCAGCTATTCTCGAAGTGTACAATTTTCAGTCAATTCTATTATCTTATTGTATTAAAAACATGGCATGTGGCATACCAAATTACTGAGAAAGAAATGATGAATCCAAACATGTATAAAACCAATATGGCGTTCATAAGAAAGAAAAGTTTGCTGACGAATTCATTGACAAAAAAAATTTTGAAGCTGATTTAATCAAATTGTAGACAAAAAAATGCCTTTATAATGTCAAAACGCTTTTTGATTGGATCGCAAATAAGTAAGTTATGACCATAATTAAAAATTACATTTTTTGGTTTTTTCAGAATAGCTTGGAAATCGTTTGGAATTCAACTGCTTTCTGAACAGATTATGAAAAAAACGACTTTCTATCTCTAATAATAACAAAAGTACCCATACAATCCAAAGTCCCGTGAGACACACTGTTTACTAAATTGAAATTTAGTCAAACTAATAATATAAAGAATCTGCTCTTTTAATATGATTTACCTAAATAGTGCTGTCATGCTTGATGTATGTAATGATTACTTCGTAAATTAGTACTATTTCTTTAATATTTCTTTAATAAGAAATCCAGTCATTTCAATTGAAATGAAATATGGTTTCATTAAAGACTAGCATCCCTTGAGAAAATAAATATTATACATACTTCATCTATATTGATTTTGCTTTCGCTGGATATATATAAACGCCATTCTATGTTAATTTGCCTCTCGGTATGTTAAATGTTTATAAATAAAAAGTGTGCACACTTTACTCTCACAAAATATTGGTGGATTTTATTCAAAAAAACTTAATGATTAATCTTTGCTAGGAATGCATGGAATAAACATGAAATGCCCCATTTGCTGAATCAAAAGCTGGTAATTCTTCTGCATTTTCTTCACAGTTTCGTTTTTGTGCTTTCGCGTTCTTTACATCTCCTGTTTCTTCAATGTTGTTCACCAATAAATTCTAGATCTATTTAATTGCCCTATATCTTATGTTCTCTTGTAAAATTGGAAAATGATATGTGATACATATTCAAATTTGATATCTGAGCATAAAAAAGTTTTTACATTTTCGTGACAAAAATCAAATTAAAAATTTAAGATAACTTACACTAAAAAAATTTATCAAGTTAACATGTTAACATGAATGTTTTGCAACCATCAACTATGTTAAATCAAAATTCTGACTTTGGCTATGGCATGTATATGACATCCAAAACTCTTCATAAAGTCCGACTCGAGAAGTGAATATTGTAATTATAAAAAGAAAAACATTGTAACTACTCTCTGTCCCAAAAAATCTCTAAATTTTAGATTCAATAATGAACTGTTCCATATTGTGTACAAGCTGCATATTTTGGGAAAAGGGAAAGAACGTATTGTAGCATCCATTTGCATAAACTACATTTATCGAGTGAAAGTTACAAATGATGTAACAAGAAGTATGCTCTACACTTCCGTAAATGGAATGAGGTCGCTGCTGTCTGGGTCACAGCATACTGACTTAAAATTTCTTCAACATAGAGAAATGTTTGTTTCTATATCTTTAGTTAAAATATATTCGATTTTCTGTAATATCTACTTCAACTTTTTTATCGTGAGGTATAAATATTTCACACATTAAAAAAAAAGGGATAGTTAAGATATAAGATTATTATTTCCAATATTTTATCGAAACAAGATAATATAATTGTATTACTGCTGTACTGTTTTATCTGCACTTACCTGCTTGTAGTTTTTTTTCTAAAGTTTATCACAGAATAAATACAAAATATCACAAAGGAAATACGTATTGTTCAAATATTTTGTTCAAGTTTCACAATATAACGTAAATATTGCTTAAGTTATGTTAGGCACTCTGTTTATCGTGGACATCAACAATCTTTCACTTATTCACTTCAAGAACTGACCATTTCTTACAAAGAATACTTACATAACTAAACAAGTGGAAGGAGGTTAACTTATTACATGATTCACAAACAACAAGTTTCGTTGTTTATTTTTACTCTAAACATCTTTAAATGTGAGGCGTAAACATTACAGTTTAGTTGTTGTAAACATTTTTCTCACTTAATTACAAGACAACATCAGTATAATAGATAATTTATAATAACTATATAATACAATACAACTAAATTTTAAGACGTACAGTATACATGATATTTCTATAATGTTTCGACATTAAGTTTAATAGGTTGTTTAGTTGATAGAAGCACTGAAGTATTGTCGAAAATCAACGGCCCCATATCCTCATTTAATGTAAATTTGTAGCTCTTCAAGATCTGCGCCAACCCTGCTTTTGATTGCATCAAGCCAAACCGTAACCCTAAACAAAAATCGAAATTAAATACATTTAAAATGATTAAAAATAGTATTATTCTTACCTATACATATTCTAGGGCCTTCCCCAAAGGGCATATAGGTATAAGGCTGTATTTTCGATTTATTTTCATCACTGAATCTGTCAGGTTTGAAAGTTGTTGGTTCTTCAAAGTACGCAGGATCTAGATGTATGGCTTGAAGTGGTATCAAAACACTCATGCCTTTTTCAATGGTGATATCCGTGTTTGGTATGGTATAGTCCTTTTCGCAAATCCTGCTTAACATTGGTGCTGGAGAGTATAACCTCAAAATCTCTAGAAGAAGCATACAATTTTACTAGAATTTGTTCTATTTTTAATTTTAGCTTTGCTTTTGTAATGGAGATAAACTTTATTATGGATTTTAAACTAATGATTTATTTGTATTGTGTTTGTTATACTAGTTATATCAATATTTTTCAGTTGATGTAAAGATTATTGCATTGTTACAATATTTTCGAGTCATCTTGTTATTGGCATCTTTGTTTCTTATAATTTTATTGAGGTTATCTTGTTTTTCTGCTATTGTAATATACCGTTATTGCAAATTATAATTTTATCTTTTATCTTACTTAAATGATGTCTTTCTCGCTAGACAGTATGTTTTATTATGCGGCAGTGGAACTAAGAGTATCTAGTTGTTAAAGAAGAAACTTTGCATTAGAAAGGACACTATAAATTTGTTCTAATACTTTTCTTTCAGTCAATAGGTTTAGAGCTAAGTGAAAAATGTGTGGAATGTGCTTGTTTTGTTAATATTTCACGCGGCTGTAACATTTTAATTAATTTAAAAAGCAAATAAGCCTATATCACACTTTTCACTCGTAATGAAGTTTCAATACCCAAAAAGCGGTTTTTGAATTTTTTCAGGCCTTCAATACACTAATATTATAATATAATATAAACTAATATTGTTGTTGTTTGAAAAAACTGTTAATAAGTGTGGAAATCTTAAGCAATAAATACGAAATTATAATCTTTTTGGTTATTGCATGAACAGCCGGTATATGGAACGTCGAAGGTGACTATAATTTCGTATTCAATGCCTTCTAATATGTATTTTGAAATACATAATAATATTTTTGCATATCTTTGAAGATGAAGGTACTTTGCTCTTATGTCATTTTTATCTTTTTGTCAACACGCGGTATATGCAACGGAGAATGTGATTATAATTTCGTACTTAAACAGCTCTAATATTTCCAAATAGTTTTGCCAAATAACGATTTTGCATAGCTTTAAACATAGAGATAGTTACTGTTCAGTGTTTTCTTTAGTTTTGGTAACATCCGGAACATGGAATTTAATACATTCTAATACATTCTAATACATTCTAATACATTCTAATATTTGGATTTTAGATTTAATATAATCCAAAACTTTTATTAACAATAAAATCATCTTAGAAAATGATAATAACAATGGTAATTTTTTATAAAATCACCCTGTATATACAATGGGGAATGTTATTACTGATTTAACTATTATTTCTTTGGATTTAACTTTTGATTTTCCAATGAGGATTTCTCTGATGATATCGATGGTTTGCTATAATAGTGGTGCAACTAAGTAGGTAAATTTTACAGGAAAAACATTTGAAAATGTAGAGATATTTCGCTGTTTTGGATACTTACATGTAAACAGAGAGAAAATTTATTAGAAAATACGTAGAAAAACGTTTAAAAAAGTTTCAGATCATATTGTTTATATAGGCTGTCCCCACGTTTTTGATAGCAAATGCCATACTAAGTAAAAACTTGCATATGGAATTATTTATTTATTTATTTATTATTTTATTTTATAGCTTTCTACTAAAAAAGGCAGTAAAGGATCAAATATGGATTTATTTGTTTCATTTGTTTAATCCAATTATTTTTATTATTGTTTTACTGATAAATTTTTTCGCATGTAATACACCGTTTCACATGTATTTTAATTTTCTTTGTTTTGTTTATATTTAAGACGACTGTAGTTGTTTAAGAATTGAAAAGAAAAGACGAATAGGTCCATATGAAAAGTGTTACCCAGAATATCATTAAATTATTTTTTTTGCGTGTAAAAAGTGGGTCACTATTTATTGAAATCAGTTTCCATTTTCCAATTTCCACAAGAAATGAATAGTACGTACAATATTCTACTTATTTACCGACAAAATATAAAATTTTAATGAAATACCTTATTATTTCTACATATTATTAATATTAATTGTAAACTGGTATGTAAAACCGATTTTTTATATGACAAATAACCGGTTTTAGAAACCCGACAAGCCTTTGTTTGTTTATAGGTTAATAATATGGTGACATACAGTAATATTATCCTATAATATTACTTTGACAAAGCATGTCGTTAAACCTTTTCATTTCTTAGTTTCTTTAGTATTTTTTCATTGCTAATGGGATAAGCAAATATACATTTTATCATCAAAAGTCTATCATTATAATACACCATGTTTAAAACTATGCTATATGATATTTACCATTAACAATTTGGTCCAAGAACTTCATTTCCTTCAAAGAATCGTACGTCAGCTGACCATCATGTTTAGACAAAACATCAACAACCTCTTTTCGAACTCTATCCTGTATATCCTGATTCTTGGACAATTCATACAGCGCGAAGGTCATAGTAGTGCTAGAAGTCTCAAAACCAGCAAAGAAAAACACGAAACACTGCGCTGTGATCTGTTCCAAGGACAAACCATCCTCCTGGTTTTTCAACTCGATCAAAATCTGAAGAAAGTCGTTCCTTTGGATGTTATTTTTTTCTCTGTATTCTATAGTTGTCCTGACGACATCCAAGAAGAAGTTGGTGATCTCTTTGTCAACTGTTTTTATGCTTAGCTTCAGCGATAGGTCCTTGAATAACGACACCATGATCCTTCGCACAATCCTCATTGGTGTTGCGGTCAATCCTTCGAAAATCGCTGTTTTTGTTTTTAAAAGAGTTACACTCAATTCCAAAAGCACAACTGCCTATTACGTCGGTGGTATAGCATCCTAAGATCTCTTTGATATCTAAATTCTGGTGATCCATGGCTTCAATCGCTTCAATCATTTGGGTCCCACAATCCACTAAAGTTTGGAACATAATCTTCATTTTTCCACTGGTGAACGTCGGTGTTAGCTTCGCTCTTAAGTTCTTCCATTTATCGCCTTCAAGAGACACCAAATGTGCACTTAAGGGATCATTTTTCTCGTTGTAATAGATCCCTCTGTTCATGAAATGTGTGAAATCCTTTGACAAAATATGCCTGATGTATTCAAGATCAATTGGGACATAAATTGGTTTGAAGAAAGTGTATAGTCCAAAGTGTTTAGCACCTTGTTTCTTGAAGTGACCATAGGCTTCGAAAATTGTTAGAAATAAAGGTTTCCTCCCTGTTAAGGGTAGGTTGGAATTCCCAAGTGGTATCCTTGGTTGTAAATACGGGATCTTCCTGTGTTGCCAATACTTGAATCTCTGCTTGTAGAATATTATGACAATTGGTATGACCACCAGAATAAAGTTAACAGCCAAGAATATTAGACTATAAGCCATATTGTGAAATCTGTAATATTGATAGATTTTACGTTAATAATTATGTTTTTTGTTTGTTGCAGGTATATCAAAGGACTACCTAGACATAACGTAAGTATTTTTACTTTATCATACGCAGTATGTAAAGTATTGTAATCATGCCAAAAAAAAAATTTGAGATTTTAGCGGAAATATGTCTTTTTGGGTCCCCTGAACAATTTTGACCAAGGTACAAAAAAATGTCTGTGTGTGTGTGTGTATGTGTGTGTGTGTGTGTGTGTACCCGTTTTTTGTGGCGACGATTCCGGAAAAACTACTAAAGGTATCGGGACGAAACTTCATTCATATTTAGAAGTTTCATAACCAAACTTAGAGCTGAAAAGCTTTCTGTTGAAAAGGGTCCAAAGGAACTGGTGGTTTACTCTTAGCATTTTTCGAAGATTTTGTAAATGAGCCGCTATTTGTGTAATGTCGTCAAAATAGTTAAATAATAAATTAAAGGAGAGTAAATTTTCTATAATTTATGTATATGACATTTTTTGGTAGAATTTATAGTTTAGCTGCATGAGCAAATTCTATTTCATCGAGATCGGTCGTACTGCTTTAAAACTAGTAGCCAGGATATGTCAGATTTTTTGATTCTAATGACAGTAGCTAGTGTCAAACGCTAATGTTTTGAAAATACTACTGTCAATATAGGCTGCGTTCGGATATTGCACACCGTTACACTTTTTACACCTAATAACACGTAAGTATCATTTTGATGGTGTACCCGATGTCAACGGAGTACAATATCCGAACGCAGCTTTATTAGACATATGTGTCTAGTTCTACTAGTTTTATTTTAATGCAGACATGGCCGATCTCGATCAAATAGAATCTCATGCAGCTAAAAAATTAATTTTATATATAGTATGATAAAGTCATGTGCCTGGCCACATCAGATTTTTACTTTATCATACGCAGTATGTAAAGTATTGTAATCATGCCAAAAAAAAATTTTGAGATTTTAGCGGAAATATGTCTTTTTGGGTCCCCTTAACATTTTTGACCAAGGTACAAAAAAATGTCTGTGTGTGTGTGTGTGTGTGTGTGTGTATGTGTGTGTGTGTGTGTGTACCCGTTTTTGTGGAGACGATTCCGGAGAAACTACTAATGGTATCGGGACGAAACTTCATATTTAGAAGTTTTATAACCAAACTTAGAGCTGAAAAGCTTTCTGTTGAAAAGGGTCCAAAGGAACTGGTGGTTTACTCATAGCATTTTTCGAAGATTTTGCAAATGAGCCGCTATTTGTGTAATGTCGTCAAAATAGTTAAATAATAAATTAAAGGAGAGGAAATTTTCCATAATTTATGTATATGACATTTTTTGGTAGAATTTATAGTTTAGCCGCATGAGCAAATTCTATTTCATCGAGATCGGGCGTACTGCTTTAAAACTATACTCTGTTCGCCGAAACTTTGCAGTATTAGCCTGGGTAGGGATCGAAATTCACGCCGTTGATTGGTGCAAACGACAGGCAGATTTACACTAGCGCAAATAAAATTGTCATAATTTGACGTTTGTTTGAAGTGGATGAACAGCGAGCAACAGCGAGATGATATCCGCAACCAAGTGGTTGTTGGTGTTGATGAATTTATCGGTGAAGCTGCCGCAGGTCCAGCCCCTGCGGAAAATGTTGGTGATATAATTATACAAACATAGTCAGGGCAAACCGCGTAGTCGAGGGGAAAAGACGCTTGTATACAACATTTTTTCTCATCATAATGAGGGTGTATGAGGGTGTTAAATTAACCGCATCTGTAATCGGTATTTCAGAAAGAACTGTTTGGGCAATTGTAAGTGAACAGGAAAGAGCAGGAGTTTTATCGTCTCCATCGACAAAAAGGCCGCGCCCTCAGGTCCATGAAAAGTTGGATGATGCACATAAAAACTTGCTACGACGGATTGTGCATCAATTTTATTTACAAAACGACCAACCAACGTTAAACAAACTAATGGTAGCTGTTGGCCAAAATCATGCCAACATGAAGCACTGCCATCCATGGGAAGGACTACCTTATGGCAAATGTTGCACAAATTAGGATTCAAATACGAAAAAAGAGGGAGATTCATGTCAGATTTCTAACCGGAAAATTATTAACTGTGGATTTATTGTATTATTAACATACATTTTTCTTTATTGTAAATAAATTAGGTTTATTTGTTTAATGTAATTCTTTTATTATGCCAATTTATATGAAAGAAACGCAAACCAGTTTTCCCAAAATTGATAGAAAAAACTAAACGTTCTTTAACATTTAAATTGATGACATTAATGTAATTAGAAAATTTTTTGTACTATAGTTACAAAGTATTACCGTGTGTTACTATATAGTCACCGTGCTGGCCAGTGTAAATCTGGCTTGCTAAATCCCGCCCACCACTGCAAAGTTTCACTGAACAGAGTATAGTAGCCAGGATATGTCAGATTATTTTGATTCTAATGACAGTAGCTAGTGTCAAACGCTAATGTCTTGAAAATGCTACTGTCAATATAGGCTGCGTTCGGATATTGAACACCGTTACACTTTTTACACCCAATAACACGTAAGTGTCATTTGGACGGTGTACCCGCTGTCAACGGAGTACAATATCCGAACGCAGCTTTAATCGAGATATTTGTCTAGTTCTACTAGTTTTATTTTAATGCAGACATGACCGATCTCGATCAAATAGAATCTCATGAAGCTAAACTATTAATTTTATATATGGTATGATAAAGTCATGTGCCTGGCCACATCAGATTTTTTAAACTCTAAATACTAATCCTAGGTATATTAATAATTCTACATACCTGTGCTATGGTTTAGAATCAACTGAACAATTGAGTATCGCGAATTCTGCAATAGTTACTTACATATATCTAGACACAAAGCTATCTTCTGTTTACTGTAATAAAATTACATTATGATAAAATTGTTTGTAAGTTCTGCTACTGTCATCATAACAAGCCGAGTCATGTAGTTGTGTTTTGACGTAGAAAAGAAGCATGATATGGTACAGTTGCCTATCCTGAAATGTAATGTCTTGATGTGGTGAGTATTTTTAGATGAACGAAATGATTCTCCTGACTTAAGTGGAGTAGGTGGTTATAATTTTCGAGATTAGTTACTCAATTTATCCGCATTTATCTCAAAGTACATCGCTGGTTGTCTGCTTTGACCTTAAGTTCATCGACATATACATATAGATGCTGTTTCTTTCTTGGTTATGACGTCATAATGGCTCAGGAAAATAATTGGCATAACATAAGCATATTCTTGACTAGTGGTTGGTTTTTGCAGACCCACATATAGTCAAGGTTAGGGTAGCAAACTGTACGCTGATTCGGAAGCGGAACTTGAGCCTGCGTGCACTGTGCTCTATACTGCCGATCACACGGCCTTTCTAGCAATTTAGGCAGACGCCTGACATCAACTGAGCGGTAGGCTTTCACCAGTTACTATTTATACTCAAGATAAGGCCGAATTGCGAGGAGAGTGTTTACAGCGCCATCTAATAATACAGTTTGATGATGTATTCACACTAAAAATATATTTATTTGAATCAAAATATGATTTCTTTAGCGGAAGTACACCTATTTTTAAGCCAAAGCAAAAATATTTCTTTGAAGGAAATAAATCTCTTCTTGTATACATACATTTATATTTGTTTGGATGAAACTTAGATTTCTTTGGTGTAAAGAAACGTCTTTTTAAATCAAAACAAAAATATTACTTTAAAGGAAAGTAGTTTTTGTTTGTATCCAAATATATTTATTTGACTTATATACTTATAAATATTCCAAATAAATTAATCTTTACAAGCAAATAAACTAACGCCCGGTTGTACCACCACTCGCAAACCGTCTGATCAGCAGACCGGTTGATCAAAGGTGACCGATGATCAAGACGCGATGCGTTGTACAAAGCCCGGTCGGGAGCCGGTTAGCCGATCAGATGATTTGGCGCGGTTGGCAGTACTCGTCTACCAAAAGCCAGTACATTTAATAGAAACTACGTGAAAAGTCCGCAACCAAACTAACACAGCTAATAAAGTGGTAGTAAACATATAAATATCACGCTGAACTGTTGAAACTTTAAAATAGGCCCTTGTAGATATTATAATACAATATTTATTATAGCAGATATTAAGTTACTTTCTACTATAACAGATATTTATTTATAAACATTTTGTTTATTATTTTTTACATTGGAAATTTGTTTATCATTGATATTCTCAACTTGAAATCAATTGTGGCCTATTTATGTCAATATAAATAGAATTTTAGTTCTAAACTGAAATGAATACTTTTCCCTACCCATTTTCAAAGTGATAAACTAAGCCTACTTAATTAATCTTTACGGAAATGTAGAAATAAGGGTGTAAATAAAAGTTTATAGTAAATTATTTATTTAACCAAAACTATACATCATTAGTTATCAAAAAATCTTTCAATATTCTTCAATGAACATATTTCTAATTGCAACGTCGCTCTGGTTATCAATGTTAACATGATCATCGATGATAAGTGGCAAAATTAAAATTTTGATATCGTCGTCCACTTCTGGTTGCTGATCGTGCATGTCGCAGGCGATGGTGTGTAGGACAGCTGTGGCAATCACAATTCCATCCATTTTATGGACATCCAATTAAATCGCCAAGGATAAAATGGGCGAGACACCAAAAGAAACCGGCTACCACGTGTCTCGTTCGAATTAAGGAATCGTTGGTGTCCTGTTAATGGATTTCCGTCATGGGATAGGGTTTAACACCATATCCACTATAATAGTTTTAAAAATCTCCATTTTCAAGCTCTGCTTTCACTTGGGAATTTCAGAAAATATTTGCATCCGGTCACGATAGCTGTCTATCAGCTAACTGGCTATCGGCAAACAATGTTTCAAAGTTTTAGCGTGCTACGGATCACCTGGACATTCAAAGAAAATAACCTTTTGCGGTTTCTGTAATTTTCAGCCACTTCACCACCTGGATTTTTAGATAATCTGCCCCTACTCCAAAACTCGACATCGTTCCACTGTTAAAAGTGATTGGGCCAGTCTCTCAAAACTGGCTGCAGTCGTGGATGCTGCATCATGTCCACCAGTTAATCTTTATTATCGGTCACGGCCCCAAGAAAGTCCCTTCGTACTGGATCTACAAGCAAATTAATTGAAAATATGGAGCCCAAAAAATGCAAACAAAAAATAAGAACTGTAGATAATAATAAATGTATACGAAACTGACATTATAAATACTACATACACTTATTTTTCTAGTACTTACCAAAATTAATCCCAGAGATTTGTGCGCTGATGTCAATACTAGATGTAAACAAACAATTATAGGTTAGCGTCACTCAAGCGCCTGCCATGCGTCTGCGCGCCAGTCTTGATCAAACGATCACCGGCCAATATACGGCGGTCAACTTGCGGCGTGGTTACGGTCCAATCAACCTCTGATCAAGGTTGGTACAACGAAAAATGCTCCGCTGACCAATGATCAACGTGATTGGACGGTCATCAGAGTTGGTACAACCGGGCGTAAGTATTTAATGAAGTAAATATTGTTGGCGTCGAATAAATACATGTTTTGATCCAAAAGAATAAATTCAAAAGAATATACAGAGTGATCTAAAATGGCGAAGGACTTCCCGCCACATTGAATAATTGTGATGTTGGTTATGGTTGCAAATGACAGCTGTTATTTTTGTTCAGTGCCGTAGGTATTCTTTCTTGTATAGGGATTTATTTTCTGATTATAATTAGCTAAATTAAATTAAAACAATCGGGGTTTGGAAGTCTTTTAGCCTTGGTTAGTCTTGGTAAAGACATTAGACATGAATAAAACATTAACAAGACAGCATATCTTAAAACCATTCTATATTTCATAAATATAATACATACGTAGAAAAATAAATTTTCAAATTGTATAACATAAAAATAATATACCAAACAATAGAATCCTCCCATATGTTACCAAATCAAAATAACCCATTATCTAAATATCAAATAAAAATCTTCTCTCATATCTTAAATCAAATCAAATAAATATGGTATTTAAGTTACAGTAAAAGCATCAACTGCGTTGATGTATACACTTACTAGTCTGTGTATACACATACTGATTTGTATAGTAAAAGTATTCACAACTCTAGAAATGGACACTTCTACTACCGGGGGGAAGTTAGCCATAAAAGTTATCCATAAAATTTTTTTTCATCCGATTTTAATGAATGACACATTTTTGGAAAGCCCTTAACGTACTGAATCTACAGTAGTTATTGCAGAGGGCGCAATTCATAACTACTACCTAAAAAATTAAAAAGAAAGTCATTTTTTGTTTAAATTGGCACATTTTTACAATCGCATATCTCCGTTAATGCTTTACCAATTACGACATATCTTACAGCAATCAAAAGTACAAATGTAGACAATACTTCCATAGTTATTGCAGCCCAACTTTCCACTAATTAGTGGTCTAAAAAAATTCCTGAACATTGACTATTTTTGTCCAGGGATGCGAGTATGGAAGCATACACCGTTCCAGTAGAACAGTGAGCATAACCCCTTTTTATCATCCGATTGTAACAAACTATACACCAAACGAAAGAGGAAGCTTGTCTCCACTTATGCTAGTTATTGCAGTCCAAGTTTCCGCTAATTAGTGGTGTAAAAACATCGCAAATATTCAAAATGTACCAATTTAAGCAAATAATGACATTCTTTTTATTTTTTTAGGTAGTAATTAAGATTTGATTCCTCTGCAATAACTACAGTATACTCAGCACGTTGCGAGCTTTCCGAAAACGTATCATTTATTATAAACGGTTGTAAAAAAATTATGGATAACTTTTTGCCTAACGTTGGGCTTTCGCCTTTCAGTTCCGATGTGGAAATGGCGCCACAACATACCGACAAAGGCTTGACTGCGACTTTTGCCGCCTGCAAAAACCAGCGGTCCCTTTGTCGGCTTTGAGCACTTGAACTCTTGCGATACGGTGTTGTGTTTACACGATGCCGATCTGTCACTTACGGTTAACTTTTATCACCGTTTAATTAATTTATTTAATTAATTTTGTTGCAATTTTTCGAATCATATTTTTGTGAATAAATTTAATTTTATTTCAGATTAGTTACATTTTTCTAGTTTCGATTTGCTTTTTAAGTCAGTCCATCTGATCGTAAAAATGTTCAAAGTCGTTATATTTTTAATGCAATAATTAGCGTATTCTCGGAATTCAATAACTATCGTATATGGACAAAAATAGTCAAAGTTCAGGAATCTTTTTAGATCACTAATTAGCGGAAACATGGACTGCAATAACTATCATAAGTGGAGACAAGCTTCCTCTTTCGTTTGGTGTATTGTTTGTTGCAATCAGATGATAAAGACGAGTTATGCATAGGGCTTTTCTGAAACGATGTATTTTCTATACTCGAAAGTAAAAATATTCAAAGTTTATGAATTTTTTTAGACCACTAATTAGCGGAAACTTGGACTGCAATAACTTGCATAAGTGCAGACAAGCTTCCTCTTTCGTTTGGTGTATAGTTTGTTACAATCGGATGATAAAAAGGGGTTATGCTCACTGTTCTACTGGAACGGTGTATGCTTCCATACTCGCCTCCCTGGAAAAAATAGTCAATGTTCAGGAATTTTTTTAGATCACTAATTAGCGGTAACTTGGACTGCAATAACCATCATAAGTGGAGACAAGCTTCCTCTTTCGTTTGGTGAATTGTTTGTTACAATCAGATGATAAAAACAAGTTATGCATAGGGTTTTTCTGAAACGATGTATTTTTCTATACTCGAAAGTAAAAATATTCAAAGTTCATGAATTTTTTTAGACCACTAATTAGCGGAAACTTGGACTGCAATAACTTGCATAAGTGCAGACAAGCTTCCTATTTCGTTTGGTGTATAGTTTGTTACAATCGGATGATAAAAAGGAGTTATGCTCACTGTTCTACTGGAACGGTGTATGCTTCCATACTCGCATCCCTGGATAAAAATAGTCAAAGTTCAGGAATTTTTTTAAACCACTAATTAGTGGAAAGTTGGGCTGCAATAACTATGGAAGTATGGTCTACATTTGTACTTTTGATTGCTGTAAGAGATGTCGTAATTGGTAAAGCATTAACGGAGATATGCGATTGTAAAAATGTGCCAATTTAAACAAAAAATTACTTTCTTTTTGATTTTTTAGGTAGTAGTTATGAATTGCGCCCTCTGCAATAACTACTGTAGACTCAGTACGTTAAGGGCTTTCCAAAAATGTGTCATTCATTAAAATCGGATGAAAAAAAGTTTTATGGATAACTTTTATGGCTAACTTCCCCCCGGTACTTCTACTAGCTAATGCATACATTTTCTAAGCGGTTATAGTAGAAGTGGGCACAAAATAAAACGCGACGAATCAAAAACACCTACTAGTAGAACTGTTCACAACAAGGTTATGTGGGTTTCGCCGCGCGCCCAGCGATGCTATTGCCTGTGAAAATGATGTGAAATTTGGTAAATTTTGGAAAATATGTGAAGCATCCATTAATCTCCTTAATGACAATGATGTTTGTGACCTTTGCTGCCTATAAATGGAAATTGAAAACAGTATAAAGGAAGCTAAGGAAAATTTAGAAGATCAAGCAAAACGCATGAAAATTATTTCTGATGAATCTCGTCCTCAAGCCGAAATAGCTATAGGCAAAACCGGGAGAGGTGAAGATTACTCATAGATTTCAGTTGTTATTTTCGACATACGTTACAGATTATTTCTAAATATTGACGTGTGTTAAAACGAAATAGCATCCTTTTCATACGTCTGCTGTATAATTTAAATGGGCAAGACAAAAAAGTACGTCTGTTCTTAGACCAGATGACAGCGGTACTTGCAACCTAACCTCCAATTATTATAATAACACAGCGCGAACGTGTGAATTAAATGTGACCAAAATGTTTTCGTTGAAAGGAAAGGCCCTAAATACGAAATCGATGGTTATGATCATGAACGTATTAAATTATTTTCGTCGCACGTCTGAATCCATTATCAAAACACGTATTAAAAACATAACCTCTCATTTTCAACAAACTACCACCGTTTTGTGAAATACTTATCGTGAAATATTCAGAAATGAATTTCAAAACATATTTAATAATGTCTACACAAACAGAAAAGAAACTCCAAGTTTAAGCACTCAGTCACAAAATGATTATTTCTGAGCTAATTCCAACCGCACAAATACACTGTCTTAAATGGGCTAGTTGGTATGTTTTCACTTTGCTTCTGTTAAACGTGGTAATGATGGATATATAAATTAGATAGGATATCACAATTAAATGACCAATGATAGTATTTTAGTAATTAAATATTAATCGTTAACGAACTACCTAGTAGGCAACCAAATATACACAGCAATAGAACCAATCCACGCGGTACGTCCATATCTTGGTTCGTACGATTTTAAGCGATGAGTCAACTTCACCTCTCCCGGTTTTACAGTTCGTGTTAGTGCCGGACGTAGATAGAGGCAGAGGAGACCGACGTTCGATATTGGCTTGCATCATGAAGAGAACAGAGGATGGGTATTCTCAATTACGGACAAAAAAAAATGGTATTCTTAAGGGTTTATACTGTAGATCTCAATTCAGTGTATGCCCTGAACCATTAATCCCAATTGTCAATATTCCAACAAAAGAATTGCCCCTCAAATCTGTAGCTAATGAGCAATCAACAGGAACAGGTCAAGGTTTTTCAAAATGCCAGTGCAAAATAAAGTGCAATAAAAAAAAGTGCATGTGTCTCAAAAATAAAGCTTTATGTAATTCAAAGTGCCACCATAGCTTACCTTGTTGTAACAAATAGAAAGAATAGAAGTTTTTGTGGTAAGCGGTTTATGAGAAAAAAATCGGAAAGACGAGGGTTAATTTAGAAATGCAAAAATCGGGTATAATTTTTCACTTTTCACGCGCTCGTGTTTACACCGAGAGGCAAAAAAACGTAGATAGTCATACAGCTTATGGAGAAATGATTCAGAAGCATGACACACTTTATTTAATTTTTCTGTGTTCGGTAGTTTTACAGTTATGAGCCTTCAAACGCAGGAATCAATACTATCGAAACGAGAGATGGCAGTTAGGGCGACTCTCTCGTGCCCGGTCACATTTATGTGTGTCCTGAAATTTTAAACATATACCTACTGCCTGTCTAATGTTATCTATTTTTATTTCAGCATATTATTTGTTTCTTTTATATTTAAATAAAACATGTTTCATTTTTATTTATTAGATGCCCATAAAAATGTTATTAAGTGGTCGTATTTTTTTCTTTTCTAAGGATTGCTTGATTAATATTCATATGTGGACAGAACTATCTATTTAACTGCTTTAAATGCATTTTGAAAATCTATAATGTATGGGAAATATATCTTGTAACAAATATTAATCTAAAAGGCAATTTTTATATTTCCTTGATACTTTTACTACTCAGTGGTAGCATATGTATACATCAGCTAGTATGTGTATACATCTACTAGGAATAGTATTAATTTTTCTAATGAGTTGATACTTCTACTAAAATCGTCAGTAAATGTATATACGGACTAGTAAGTGTATACACTTACTACAGTTTACGCTTTTACTGTAACATTTGCAACAAATCCCGAAGAGATAAAATATTGTCGAAGAGGAACATAACCCTCACTGACGAGTCCACTATGACATCTGACAGTGATCATAACCTGTATCCTGCACGCATACCATCTTAGTAACGCTAAATAGGTTAAAAACGTGGCGGGAAATTCAAACTGTCCATTATCATTTTAGACCACCCGTTATTTCTTAAAAACAAGAAATCTGTGTAGATCGTGTGTGGTATTTTTTTCTAAATCATGCGGTTTACAAAAGAAACTATAATCCGTTATGGAATCTGCATAAGCTGTGGTCATGACGAAAATTACCGGTAATTGTTTTGAATTTAGTAGGTAGAGAAGGCAAGTGATTATGTAGATCGATAGTTTTAGCGCACCTGATGACGGCGATTGTAAGCCCTCTAGTTGAGTCAGTTTTGGACAGGGTTGTTATGTTTTAAAACATTTGTTTTAAAACATTGTTTTAAACATGTTTTAAAACAAATATTTTGATTTAAATCACTTTTTTTAAAACATGTTTAAAACAGTTTGTTTTAAATGTATAAAACACTTTTTTTAAAACATTGTTTTAAACATGTTTTAAAACAAAATATTTTGTATTAAATATGTTTAAAACAAGTTGTTTTAAATGTTTAAAATGCTTTGTTTTAACACATTGTTTTAAACATGTTTTAAAACAAATATTTTGTTTTAAACTATTTTATTTTCAACTTGTTTAAAACAGTTTGTTTTAAATGTTTAAAACATGTGTTTTAAACTACGGAAATTTGGACAACATACCTATTTAATTATTTAATCAGAGTTGTATGCTGGCCTTCAAGATTTTTATGCATGGACGAATTAAAAAATCAAAAAAATATTTAAATATTGTAATTATTAATAAAAAAAAGTTCTTTATAAAATATAATAACACATACAGTAATAGCATGTAACTACAATAAACAAAAACTTTTATAATAACAATAACATACCGGGTGACCCACGCCATACGTACTCCCTTTTTTTATAAAACTGGACGAATGAAATTTGGGAAAGTGTCAATAGACAAAAAATTCCATTATTTGGGATACTCTTGAGGTTAATATGGCTTCCGGTTTTTTCGGAAATGACGTCATCATTAAAATTTTAAATGCCACCCTATATTCTTTGTGTGATATATTCTATCAGGATGACATTCTGAACACAAAAATATATCGATCGTCAATTTTTATCACGAACGCAACGCCAAAATAACTTTTTTGTGCATTAACCTTGGTGGCTATGAATTGGTGAAAATAGTCGAAAATTGTCAAATAAACACTAACTAAAGCGATTTTGGCTGACATTGCATTACTGGCACCCTGTAGCGCGACAATACAAAAAGTCATTCACACAACAGATTTAACTCCACTGAGAACTGACGTATGAAGAAAACGCCGATGAAAATGTTTGCAAATAAAACAATTGTGTTACTTAAACCATGTTTAAAACAATTTTATTCCTTTTTAAAATATGTTTCTTGGGTGATTTAAAACATGTTTTTTTCATGTTTAAAACATGTTTTTTGTGAAGTGTTTAAAAAAATTGTTTCGTGTTTAAAAACATCATTTTATAAAAAAAAAAATGTTTGTTTCGTTCAAAATAAAAAAAAAACGTTTTCTATAACTACCCTGGTTTTGGATAGTCTACAAGTCTACTGTCCAAAAATGTTTTCTCTATTTTCTAATCCGATGTCATATGGTTTATTTCGTAAACCATATGTTTGAGTAAGATATCTTTCCAGCAAAAATTGTTTTATTTTAAAATATCTATCCAATCGTACCACACACGACTTAGGTTTTTATATGAAAATTTACATAATTGAAGTATTCAGGATGGCTCATATTATGTTAGTTTGTTCCCGAATTTCTGAGACGTCATAAAACGAGGAAATAAGCATGTGAAAACTGAATTATCAAATTAGGACCTGAAAAACCACAGAGTGTAGGTACTCTGTATATTTTCAGGTCGAAAGAGCATTAAAAATAAAATAAAATATGGTTTTAATCGTTAAAGCTATTTCATATAATTAATGGTAATTTTCATAAATTACTTTTTAATGTATGATAATAAACCTTAGCTAGCAATGAACACTGTTTATTTCTTTACATTTATAACAGTAATTTTAGTTTATTCGTAACAAAGCTTTATTTCCTAGTTTTATATCCACCACATAAACCTGAAACGACAGCAATAAACAAAACCAATAAAAATAAATACGTTTATTAAAAACTTTGTCACACATCCACAAATTGTACAAAAATAGGATTCTTACTAGTCATCACATTTACTTTTTTACTAAGCGTTAAACCCTTAGTTTCTTTTGCTTCTTTACTCAAACCAAACTTGTACCTCATCATTAATTTAATGACACCAACTTTAACCTGCAGGATCGCAAATTTCATTGCTAAAACAGAAATATAATCGTTAAAATTTTCGAAAGGATGACTGGGAATAAACGAGGACCCACCTGGGCACATCCTGTGTCCTTCCCCGAAAGGAATAAACGCGAAAGGATGTCTCTTCGCTTTATTTTCTTCAGTGAATCTATCAGGATCGAACGACTTAGGATTTTCGTAGTTATTTTCGTCCATGTGGATTCCCAAAGTTGAAATGAGGACAGACGTTCCTTTGTCTAAATATTCCTGGCTATCAGGCAGTGGGTAGTCCTTCGTACATTTTCTTAGTATCACAGGAATTGGAGGGTACATCCTTAGTGTTTCTATAATGTAGAAAACACAAGTTATAGAATTTTACCCGTTTTGGCATTTTCGTCATAAATTTATAATAACCAGCAATGTTACAGTTACACTTTTTTATTTTTAATAACAATTTTACTGTGTTATCCTTGCTTTACAAAATTTTTAGAGGTTATTACATTAATGTTTAGTAACTGTTGTTTTTCTGTACAAACGACTCTTTATTTCAATTCTTTCAGAAGTTACAGCCGTTTAAAATATTAACAAAAGAAAGAAGAAAGGAAATACGTATCAAACATGCAATAACGAACACAAACAATATCCTTTACAATATTAAAAACTATATAAATTAATTAAAGTTAAATGAACAACAATAATAAAAATACATAAAATGAATAAAAAAACATTAAGCTGCATTCATATTAAGTAAAAGGTGTCAAATGGATTTATTGGATTTTCAATTCCTTAAGAAAGCTTAATATAAAATTCAAATGCCTGTAACTTTTTAAGACATTGGAAGCATAAATAACTCTTTGTGAAACAATTTACTCAGAATGAAGTTTACATTCTGAAAAAAAGCCTTTAATTTAGCCTGTTACATATTGATTATTTCTGTATTCTCTCTTAAAGTTTGTTAAATAAGAAAAAGCACCTACACACAAAACTTTGAAAATCTACACTTTAATAATTTTAATAACACGAGGCAACAATTAAATGACCCACCAAATTCTTAGTAAATATGCGAAATAAAATTAAGCGAAAATTATCTTTGGTTGTCAAGTTTTTGTTAGAAGTTATCGGGGAATATATCGACCATTTTATATAATGTAAATAATGGTTTACAACATAATCAATTACTTGTTAAATGCGGTGACAAACGATCTTGGAAAATTTTGCGTGTAAATCTATACATATTCTGTTTTGTGTTTTATTCTTATTTCACAACAATATTTCTGCCCAAAATCAGTAGATGATGATGATGACGTAGTTGTTCCTGGTGATTTTGGGGCCAAAACAAACGGTCTGTATTTTTCGGCAAATGTTTCAATAGGGTATTGGACTATTATTGGAAAACCATCATAGTGTGTTTATTCCTTCAGTCTACATTATAAATGCATAATTTTTCGTAATTATTTCCTCAATATTTCATAAAAATCAGCGTTTGAATCCCAAAAAGTCCCGCCAAACGATACTTTCTGTTGTGTTACGTCACACGATAGTAGATGTCAAATCGGTCCACATGGACTGTTAGCATCGGCATCGTCGCCGTTTGGTAATTGTGTTGTATGATGTGTTCTTTTCACAGTTTCTACATAAAAATGGGTTATAAATGGTGTATAAATCCACAATGCAGAAATACGTCAAGAAAAACTCCGGATAAACTATTTGTAGCTGTTCCGCAAGATTTGAAACTGCGAAGAAAGTGGTTGGCTCGTAGAAATCCAAATGAAATAAATAGCGGCCAATACAAGTGTTTTTTTGTTGTGAAGATTACTTCGACATAAGTAAAACTGACTAGAATAAGTTATCTATCGTATTTTCGAACCAGGTATTATCTGATCTGACAGCTTAAGGTTAGGGCTAACCTAACCTACAAAGTTATGCTTACATGGCACTTTAGTGCTATTAAATTCAAACGGGAGAAGCATAAGAGCGCGTTCGGATAATCTGGTAGGGTACGGCGAAGGTGACGCGCTGCATAATAGGCGGACTAACGTCATACGGCGTTTATCTGCATATAAGAGAGAGACAGCCGACCGAGGTTATCTGAGCATTGCTCTCCCTATACCCTACCCTGACAAACCGAACGCGCTCTAAGCGTACTAACGAATGACGTCACTGGAGACTGAGCCAATTACAGAACGTTTTCAATCACGTGATAGGACGTGAATAATATTCAATTTTAATTTTGGTTTTTAATAGAAATAAAGTCAAACGCCCTATTGCGACAAGTATTTGTCCTAAACTTTGAACGAATTGTGCAGTTCCAGAAGAATCACCAACATTGGAACTATCGCGGCAACTTCTTTATCATTATCTAAAATCACTCTTCATTATCTGTATTGTTGTCGTTGTAGTCTAATAATTCGTCATTACCATCATCATCTTCATGCAAGTTGATTATAATTGTTTCTTCAATTGGGTCAACAATATGATCTTTATCAATGTATTGGTTTTGATTTTAAAACCAAAAATTGTGTTGCGGAATTGCAACACAATTTCTGACATTGATAATTAATTGTTTTACTTCCTTTGAATAATACTTCAACATTCTTGCTCAATAATTGCAAAAACGTACGCACGCAACGCAGTTACTCAAGAAACTGTATTCACTGAATATTTATGTATTTATGTTATCTTGATTTTACCCAAAATCATATTAGAGGGGCCTGAAAAAAAATTCGCTTTTGTTATTTTATTTGTTTATGCTACCTGATAATATTTGATTGCTGCTGTTGATTCAAAAGGCGTTAAAAAACATTGCTACAGTTCATCGTTGTACACTTGCAATCTATTCTTTCATTAAACAATGAGTCCACCATTTCTAACCTTCAACTTCAATGCTGGTTACATCAATAAATATGTACGATGTTTGTTTTAATTGAGTACGGGCCTGTGATACATGCTGTAAGTCGGCCTCGAATCCCGAGCCAGTGACGACTGCGTTGAACGACGTGACGTACTTGCGCGCTGTACCAAAATTATATTGCATATTTATGTCGCTTTATAGAATTAATGAAAGTCTGACATTTGTGTCTATTTCAATAGTGTCATTAAGCAAAATTTTGCGATTGTTTTCGTACCTATCTCGTTATCGTGCTAATATTCGTTGCCGGGATATCCGCTTCCAAGAAAATCTTGTTTATAGCCTTTATTGCAAAGAAAATTACTAAAATACAAAAGCCAATCTGTAGACAAGATCCTGAGTTATACTCTGTGTAAATTTGAATTTTTTTGGGCAAGCGGTTTAGCAGAAAAAAAATTGGAAAGACAAGCGTTTATTAAAAAGTCAACTAAAAATGTTGATAGTTATGTAGAAATGATTTAGGAGTATACACACTGTATTTCAATTTTTTTTTCTTTGTTTTTTAATTCTTCTTAGAGACGTTAAGTTTACAAAGTATCACTATATTTGGTTTCATATGATACTTCACACAGCTAATAAAGAACTAGATGTAAGACTTACCATCGATAACTTGATTCAAGTAAGTCATTCCTGCAATTGCTTCATAATCCAAATGTTCATGCCTCTTCACAGTCTCATGAATTTCAGTCCTCAGTTTCTCTTGTATCTCCAAATTTTTCGCGAGCTCGTATAAGCAGAAACTCATCAGGTTTGAACTTGGTTTGTTGCCAAGCAACATAAACAATAGGCTCTGAGCAGCTATTTCTTCAGACGTAAAACGTTCGTCGATCATAACTTGCAGCATGTCGTTCTTTTTTATTTGGTTGGCATCTCTAAAGTCAATGATACTGTCAATGGTTTTGCTTAAGTATTTAGTGGAAGGTTTAGGGAATACTTTGGTTGATAACAGCTTCGAAATTTTTGGAAATAGCATGGTCAAAATAAGGGTTTTGGTATTGTATAAGCAGTTCTTGAAAATCTTATCAGCATGCTTCTCTAAGAGGGTGTTTTCTTGAACGAAAGAATTCAAGTCTATACCAAAAACGTTGTTAGCAGCTATATCTAAATTATATCTATCGCATAAAGCTTTAACATCGATAGATTTTGTTTTATGTCCCTCGATGTAATCAACCATATTTTTCGATGTATTTTCGAAATTTACAACAAAATTCTTGATGGATTTGCTTGAAAATACAGGAGCAGTCCTCACTCTCAGTTCCTTCCAATGATGTCCCTCCAAACTCAATAAATTTGAGCTCAGTCCATCAGCTTTCCTATTATAGTACAGTCCTCTGTCGGAAAAGTAATCAAAATCCTTCGTCAAAATGTTACGAACATAATCCAAATCGACTGGCATGTAAACAGGTTTAAAAAATAAATATATTCCGCCATGTTTTTGCTGCCTTATCCTAAATCTTGCGTACAATTCTTGAAAGTATTCGTATCTAGGTTTTTTCGGTTTCAAGGCTTTCTTAATGTTTCCGAATGGGAATTTTGGATTTAGAACTGGAATGTGCTTCCTTGTGAAGTAGCTGAAGACATATTGGTAGAATATGTATGTTATGATGGCGTAAAATGAAAGATTGTAGTAGAAATCGATTGAGCTGTTCTGGTCCATGCTGAAATCAAAGAAAAGATTATTACACAGGCTGATTCAAACACAAATTCTGACAGGTTAAGGAATTTTTGTCACATTTGTAACTGTAGAATCATATTTATGTGGTGCTAATGACTATGTCAACGTTTTTTAAACAAATATTTCCTTCTCAAGATATCTGGCAATACATTTTTAAAGAAAATTAATAATAGTGATGTAATTTATATTTCATAAGTTTAAATTGCCCCTAATTCTAAGACACTAAGCGTATATTTTATTCCGAAATCCGACATCTCAGTGAACCTAATTCAGACAGTGATCCTAAATCAGACACTTGTGGTACATTATTTCGATAAATATAAACATTCAAGTAAATATTAAGCGTTTTAAATATTGATAAATAAGATTTATTATTAAGAAATGTTAAACACTTATGTTTTACTTCTTCTTCAGTCTGCCCTCTCTAGCTCATCTGTATTTTAATATTTCTTGCATCTGGAGATTTTAGTGTTCTCTTTTTCTTGGCGCACCTTTTTATTCGACCTCTTTCGCTTCCGTTCTTATTTCTCTAGAATGATTTTCTTTTGTGCTTCCTTCTTTTTTATTAACAAATATTCTCTCCAAGCATTAGAGATAGTGTTACAGAAGAACAGTTTCGTTTTACTTTACTTGGGTATTTCAGGCCAGAATAATGATTTTTTTAGTGGAGATGGCATGAGGTCAACTGTTATCTCCAAAGGTGGTCTATTAATGCCAAAATCGCTACTCCCTGCTGCTAGTGTTGCATCATTATGTCTTATTTCATCAAACCTGTCGATATTTATGACGGAATTAGGGACTATTGATGATCGTAATTTCGACACCCTGTAATAATTAGGGATTATTGATGTCCGTAATTCCGGCACTCTTATCGGAATTTAGACAAAATGCGTACAATTAATTGTAATATAGCAAACGATGTAAAATGTGTTATTTTCTTGTGTAGACAGCAATAGAGTCATATGTATTACTTCTAACCATGTACACAACTCCCATACACATCTCTAATTTACAGACGTGCTATATTTACATGTATCTAATTCCGACACCCATAAATTTGTAAATAATTGTGGTTAAAAGAGTAGTACACCATATTATTATGAAATTATAAAGCATTTTTAGTCAGCCTAAATAGATATTATTACAATTTTCTTAATTACTGTTATCTTGTAGCGATATAAAAAGAAGTCGAATTGCAGTTACCTTATAAGGAAAAAATCAACTTTTAGCACAACACTCAATTATCAAGATCAGTCAAACTTAGGTTATATCCTGACCGTTAGAACATTAGTAGATAAGAAATAATTGTGGGTTGATAAGTGTAATGTCAAATCAACAAACCGGATGTCCAAAATATAGCTAAAGGTTGTAGATTTCTTATTTTATCCAACTAAACCGAAATATGTCGGAATTTAGGACAGTGTCTGAATTTGGGACGTTAGTTATCAACCGTCATTTTGATGTATAGGTTTTAATTTTCAATGAACATAACTTTTTAAATTTAATAAGAAATTTTAAAGAAAATTAAAATAAAATAAAGTAGAACATATGTGTAAAATAAAGCATGGAACATACCTGAATTTATTTGAGCACTTCCCTTATCATGACCTGCTAACAACTGACCTTAGTTGGCAGTATTTTAGCTATTGAAATTTTATCAAAAATTGTATTTAATAATCAGATTGCGAGAAAAATTATTACAATGGCATACTCAGACATACAACAGATATCGACAGATAAAATTTAAGAGATAACATTTATAATACCTTAACAATTACGTCTAATATTTTGTTCCTAGTGATAACGTTGTCAAGGGTAACAACTTATAGGTTAAAGTATCTAATCCCTCCATTATCTCAAACAATACCTATTTGAGAGAGTTCTGATAGCAACTACGTTGCAGGTTACAATAAAAGATGAACAAAAGTATCATATATATCGTTAAAAATTTATTTACGATGTTTTATTGTTGTGAGAACTTTTTTAATTCTTTTTAAATTTCTCGAGTACCTAAGCCAGTCTTTAAAAGGAGTTTTGAATATTTAAAATTTTAGTACACAGAAAATTTTTAAAATCAAATAAATAATAATAAATTAAGATTATGTGAATAATTAATGAGAAACCCCTCAGAACTTCTACGTGTTTTGATCATTTTTTTTACAAGAAGTTTGTTTCCAGTGTTATAAAAAATTTGATATTTGAAGAGTTGAAGTAAATTTCGACCATTTAGTCCAGTCATTCTAGATTTTGATTCGGAAATTCAAATGCAGTCGATGAAACTGGTACCAATCGATAGGTTATGGTTCAAGTAGTAACATACAGTGGTGGACAAAAAAATAGGTGTGAAGTTACATGTAACATTATAATACTATTGTTTAGTTTTATATGTTTCATTAGTAACGGCATCTGTTGGTATGACACATAGATATGGTCAATGCAGTTTTCTGTTGAGAGCTCAGTGACAGTTCCCTGTGTTTTCTAACCTAGAAATCCGGCAATATTATGGCACAGACTAGATATTATGGTATGGGCGTGCTTTTTGTGGTACGGTGTAGGTCCTATACATTGGATTCGGGATACAATGACCAAATAGGTTTTTAGGGAAAAAAAGAATTGGGGTATACAGGGTGTCCGTCTGTCGTGAAAATACATTGATTTAAATTTTAATTTTTATTTTTGGTGGCAATTTCTTTATCTTAAAAAAATAAATTTGTTGTGGAAAAACTGGAACCTTGTTTTTTTCCTCATTTTTGACTCACCCTGTTTGTTAAACAAGTAATGGTATAGAAAGTGCTTACACTCTATATGCAAGACGCTACGAGCGTTTTGTTTTTTTATTCATTGATTTATCTCTCAAATTCTCCGATTTTTTTTTTGCTTTTTTGCTAAAGCCTTACGTTTATCCCATAAATTCATTTCTTTGTAGGGTCACATTGCCTTTGAAAAACGTAAAAAATGGTTTGTAGACGCAAAAGACGTTAATTTAAAAGCTAGGAGACCCGCAAAGGTCCTATGTTATCCAATGTCTAGTGTTGTTTCCATACGCAAATGAAAATATGCCCCTTATTTGGATATTTCAACAGGACAATGATCCCAAACACACTTCTAAGTGTGTTAAGCAATGGTTGGCAGAGGTTAAGGTATAGCGCAATCTTCCGACCTTAAAACCCTATTGAAAACCTTTGGAAGTGTGTGAAGGATTCATTAAGAGTAAATGTTAGTCACCGGCCTCAAAAGTTCGACGAAACTGAGGCGCGAGAGGAGGGAACAAGCCGCGCCCACTGTACACTCCGCAGAAAATGCAAGCAACGCACTGATTAGATGAGGGGAACGCGGTATCGTTCTTTGGCGGCGAAGATCAAAGGGGCCTTGCGGTGTCGACTGGTGCCGAACGTTTCCTAATAATTTTGTGTATGTGACTTTCGCATGTTCTGAAATGCTTTTCTTGTATATTTTAAATACAAATACAATTCCACAAAACAATACAGTGATACAAATTAATTAATTGCTTTATTATAACATTCCTATTTTACTACTAACTATGGTTGAACATTTTACCTTTTGTATGTTGAAAAAAATTGTAGTTTTGGTAAAACAGACAGCTTTTCTTACACAAATCATTTATTGCTTTACATTTATTATTAGAATTACTAATTATCAGTTAGCTCCGAAGAAGCGAACAGCATGGTTCGCGAAGACAGTAATTATGAATTTTTACTCACGGCATAAACCGGTCACTATTTATCATCTAAATTTAAATGACTCTGGCCGTGAAAGCATTCGTACTCAGATACTTATTTAAATCCATTTAACGTTTTCTTTGTGCATCAATAATCTCGAATGTCTCGTTCGTACTTAGCAGAGATCGATACTTTGAGGTAAAACACACCTCATATAAAAATTCAAATTTTTATCGGGTGACGCAAGTAGGTGTTAGTATATATAATATTCCTATTTTAATTCTAGATACAGTTGGATACTGCATTTTGAAATTTTACTCAAAATTATTATTGCTATGTATAGACTTGGTAGTATACGTACTTTAATTTCAATTGTAGGTATGAGAAAAAATAGCGAATTCGATAAAATAGGCAGCTTTATGTATATGTATAAGTCATTTATTATATATTATATAGATACATGTTCAAATATTTTACACCTTTATAAAAGTTTTTTGCCATATATGGTAGTCCGGCACGCTTACACCTATAAGAGAGTATTGCCCAAATTAACTAGCGAAGTTAATTAGCGAAGAATTACACTCATGTATAATATCTACATATACACTTAACTCTCGCAAGTTATTAGTTTTCTTAGAACGCGGGCCACATAAAGGCAGCCGATTTTTTAATTTGCCCATATTTCTAGCGTCTGTTCGACGTCTGTTGTACAACAAGTCGAACTAAAGCCAACCATCCTACATAGATTGCGATTGCCCAAGCGACAAGTGTTTGGTATTAATATTATTTTCTAAATCTAAATACCAATATATTTGAAATTCTATGACGAAAAATAAATGACTGATTAAAAATTAAATTACTTGTATTTCCTTAGTAATAATTTATTTAACTCCTATTAATTATTTAGTAGTTGTAACATTGTAAGTAGGTATTGCGCTATAAACCCTCGCGGGAACATGCGCTCCTAATTTATAACTCGCTCTTTGCTGTCTGGGTAGAGTCCATCAAGACGGCAAAAAATTATTTCTCGTATTCGGTTTCTAGCCTATTTTGGTCGAAATTCAACAATTCATGTTGATCACATACACTTCCGCAAGAACATGCTGTCCTAATTTATAAGCGAGTCGTTGCTATCTACGTAGCACCAGCACGGTAAAATTTATTTTTCGTATGGCTTTCGTTTGCCGGGCGCGGCGCCGCTACACCTCCCGTGTCAACATGCGATCAATATTTTTGTTAGGCCGAAATTGCTCAATATTTGTGATTCCCCTGGCTACGTATTCATGCTGCTGCTTCAGACTGTACCATTTGAATTTGATTGGTCGAAGAAAATGATGTGGTGTTTATCCAACAGATGGCTCCACCGTACGACTATAAAATATATTATTCTCGTCTCATTCACATGTTCAAAAAACCAACGGTTAAATCATTACAACATTCATATTTTGTTGTCATTTTTTTTACACAAGTTCATGAAGGCTCAATACAAAATGTTGTAATATTGCTCTTTTGATGTTTGGTTCGGATTTGGAAGAAAAAAATAACAAAAATTACCAATTATTGGCTTCTTTAGCAAGGGTAAAAAACAAAACAACAACTCAAATGAAAAAAAGTGGCATTCGTACCCTGGGTAATACACCTTTATCTATAATTTAATGTATTACACGTGATTATTAACACACAATTAAGCTCAGGATGTTTGGTCTTATGTAGTGTTGTTTTGTAGTACGCTACTACCTCTAGTGATTCCTCTTAAGCGAAAAAAATTTAAAAGCAAAAATGTATTGTGGGAAGCTGTGAAAAAATAGTTGGAACTCTATACCGCCGGAAATATGCCAACAGCTAATAAATTCAAACCCTAGGCGCTGTAGAGCAGTTATAAAAAATAAAGGCTACACTACTAAGTATTAAAATAGTCAAGTTATCTATCGTTTTCTGTTGAATTAAATTCAGTTTTAGTTAGTAATATAGCTGACACCTATTATTTTGACCATGCCAAGTTTACATGATTTCGTTTTATGTGATATTTCATTAATAAATATTTATTTATCTTGAAATACATTGTTTCATTTTAATAGTACTAAAGCAATAAACTGCATAAAATATACAAAAGTATATAATTAAATCAGTTACGTAACGATTTTTAAGATTTTTGGCATACACCTATTTTCTTGTCCACCACTGCATGTTTAGAATCATAGTTAATAGGAAATTTTTTAATTGCCTTTTCTACTTTGCGTTCGCTATAAACACATAACGAAACCGCTTTCGGTGTCGTTATGAAAACACTAGATCACAAACTTTTAGTAACTTTTAGTTTTCCAAGATTGATGATATTGACGTCAATTGTCAAACAAGGCTGACATCTCAATCACTATTGGCTCGCCTCAATCGTATTTGTGAATTTTACCACAACTACCAACAGTTGAAGATAAAACATGGATAAAACTATTCTAGATTGTAAGAGGACAACCGCAATTTTTTGAAATTTATGTAAAATTAATGTCGCAAAGTAGAAAAATAGTAGGTATATAATACTCGTTTTATAAGACGTATTGGCGCACTCGTCTCAAACAACCCGTGCGCCAATTTTTGTCTTATAAAACTTATATTATAATGTAATATTCTATAAAACAATTGAAAAGTTGTACCTGTCAGATATCCTTCCTCAGATGACATTACAAATGCCTGTTCTAACGTCAATCGATCGGTTGACGTTCAATAAACAAAAATTAGTTGAATCAATTATAATTGATTATAAAAAATTAACCGTTCATTTTTTCGTATAGGTCCCAGAATCAATTTGATAGTAAATTTTGTCCGCTACAATGTGGTACATATTTTTAATTTTGCGGTTAGATGAGTGATATTCGAGGAATGAAGGATTAAAGTCTAAAAGGCTTTTTAAATGGTTTTTAATTAATAACACATTTTCCTATAACTATGACACTAAACATTTTAATTAAACATTTTAACACTAAACCATATCGAGTGGTATCAGTTTCATTGACTGCAATTAATCTTCTTACAACGTATGTATATCAAAAATCTAGAATGATAGTTTTATTAACAGAATGTGAAATTTCAATAATATGGTCATTTAGTTTCCAACTGCATAGGAATTCGTCATTGAACACTCCGTGCCACTTGATTCTGTTTGTGTTAAAAATTTGAAGTTTGTGCATACAATTACGTTTAAAACAAACAATTCTAAATTTTTTTTTTTTGTTCCACGCACTACTTAGCTAAATCAAAATTCTGCACCCAAAGAGGTTTTTAATGTTCCACTATTCCTAAATATTTGAAAGTTTGGTATAATTTTATTGTGTGCTACTTCCTTATAATTTTTATTTATACTTCTGTAGCCACTTATCAAACTTATACAAGGCTTTCAAAATTTGCACCTCAAGTGTTACATTTTCAACCTTGAACCCCTCATTTAAATCTTAACATCGGTCAAAGATTACGAAAGTTATTTAACATTAGAATTCATGACAAATTATTAGGTGTCGGTGTTCTTACTGCACCGAAGTGTATATTTTATTGAGTAGATAGTTACATGAGACATGTGGACGTTTGCATCATTTGCACGTGTAGATTCCACGAAATGAATTACATTGAATATTTATTGCCCAATTATTTCGTAGTTAATTAATTTCCCAAGACTTGTGTTAATTACAGTAAATGATTGTCATTTTTCCACGAAGTTACACTGTGTTGCAAAAAAAAAATAAACGAAATACTTTTCACGAGACATAGCGAAAGTTGTTGAGCTGGTAGAGCTGAACATAATGGCATAGCTGAAATTTTCTAAACACCCCCAAAAACTCGATTTAAAGAAAGAAACGTTTTTGGATACTCGCATGTGTATAAAAATTCATAACTCCGCCATTTTCTATTCGATTTCCAAAATAAGAAATGCAAATGAAAGAGAAAGCATAGGCCATTATAAAGATGGACTATTCGGTCAGATCCAATAAGAAATCGAAAAATTATGGATGTTCAAGTTCAGAAGTTTCCAATTATTTTCAGACTTTTTCAACTTTAACAACAATGTGATGACCTGTTTGAATCCGTAATATTTTTTTGCTATTTTTTTATTGAAAGCCCATTTAAATTTGCGTCTAATACGCGTTTGTTTATTAGAATCGGTTGAAATTTAACAGAATTATCAAATTTTATTGACCGGCTAGACACATCACACTACGGAGAAGAAATATACAGGCAGACAGTGATAAATCCGTAGTCTTTATACACATTAATTAGACATTACTAGCACTAAATATTTACAATGTTATTCCAAAATTATGACAGTTTTTGTTCTTTTCCTTTTTGTTCTTACCTGCCAGACTATCACAATATGTTACTAAGTACATTATATATAAGATATACCTGGAAATATCTTGGTTCAAAATAAATTGCACCAACAGTAAAATTTTCACTCGTTTATTGAAACAGTACTGTATTACTATCATGATTTATGAAAAATGAAAAAAAAACAAGAAATACAACAAAATTAAAAATGTTTACTCGATCTCCGTCGTTTATACAAAGCATCATCTGTTTCGCGTTTAAGTGACCAGCAGTAGTCTGCGATCATGTTGATGGTGTTTTTCCCTTGAAAACGTTTTTCAATAGCTTCCATTTCCTGATGAAATCGTTCACCTTGTTCGTCACTGAGTTGGCCAAGACTGTCCGGAAGAAATTCAAATGAGAATGCAAAAAGTGAATTTTGAGAGACATGTTGCAGCCCATTCCACCGTAGGCACTCAAAAATTCTTGTAAAACATTTGCGTAGTCGGCACTTTTATCATTTCCAAGAAAGTTATCGCATAATGAATTAAAACTATTCCAGGCTCGTCTTTCCACATCATTCAGTTTAGTTGCAAAATCGTTGTCCTGCATAATTTTCCGAATTTGTGGTCCAACAAATATTTCGGAAAATAGATCAGTTGAAATACCTAAAATACCTGCTTTAATTTTAGCTTCACTCAATCTAGGAAATGTTTGATGATGCCATATCATCGGAGTAGAAAAGGCCATTCCAGTTCTTAAGTTATCAACATTTTTTTATTTCCATAACTTAAATTTTGGCGAACAAGCTAAACACACGTATTCTGGTTCATACCAGCGACTTGCGGTGTAAACACGGTCAAAAATTCTGTTGTATGCCTCAACCACTGATTTATTTGTTACTAATTGTAGCCGATGCTGTTTGTCCACAAACAATCCGCAGACGTAACAAAACTTATGGCGATTGTCACACATTTTACTTTTTTACTTTATCATACGTAGTATTGAAAGTATTGTAATCGTGCCAAAAAAAATTTTTGAGATTTTAGCGGAAATATGTCTTTTTGGGTCCCCTTAACATTTTTGACCAAGGTACAAAAAAATGTCTGTGTGTGTGGATGTGGGTGTGTGTGTGTGTGTGTGTGTGTGTGTGTGTGTGTGTGTGTGTGTGTGTGTCTGTGTGTGTGTGTGTGTGTGTGTGTGTACCCGTTTTTTGTGGCGACGATTCCGGAGAAACTACTAAAGGTATCGGGACGAAACTTCATATTTAGAAGTTTCATGGCCAAACTTAGAGCTGAAAAGCTTTCTGTTAAAAAGGATCCAAAGGAACTGGAGGTTTAGTCTTAGCATTTTTGAAAGATTTTGTAAATAAGCCGGCATTTCTGGAATTTCGTCGAAATAGTTAAATAATAAATTAAACTAGAAAAAATTCTGAATAATTTATGACTATGACTTTTTTGTACAATCAATAGTTTAGCTGCATGAGCAAATTCTATTTCATCGAGATCGGTCGTACTGCATTAAAACTAGTAGCCAGGATATGTCAGATTATATGTCAGATATGATTCTAATGACAGTACGTAGTGTCAAACGCAAATGTTTTGACAACCTACTGTCAATATAAGCTGCGTTCGGATATAGTATACCGTACACTTTTTACACCCAATAACACGTAAATGTCATTTGGACAGTGTACCCTGTGTCAGCGGAGTACAATATCCGACCGCAGCTTTATTCGACATATCTGTCTAGTTCTACTAGTTTTATTTTAATGTAGACATAGCCGATCTCGACCAAATAGAATCTCATGCAGCTAAACTATTAATTTTATATATAGTATGATAAAGTCATGTGCCTGGCCACATCAGATTTTTTACTTTATCATACGCAGTATGTAAAGTATTGTAATCATGCCAAAAACATTTTTTGAGAGTCCCCTTACATTTTTGACCAAGGTACAAAAAAATTTCTGTGTGTGTGTGTGTATGTGTGTGTGTGTATGTGTGTGTGTGTATGTGTGTGTGTGTGTGTGTGTGTGTGTGTGTGTGTGTGTGTGTGTGTGTGTGTGTGTACCCGTTTTTGTGGCGACGATTCTGGAGAAACTACTAAAGGTATCGGGACGAAACTTCATATTTAGAAGTTTCATAACCAAACTTAGAGCTGAAAAGCTTTCTGTTGAAAAGGGTCCAAAGGAACGGACGGTTTACTCATAGCATTTTTCGAAGATTTTGCAAATGAGCCGCTATTTGTGTAATGTCGTCAAAATAGTTAAGTAATAAGTTAAAGGAAAGGAAATTTTCTATAATTTATGTATATGACATTTTTTGGTAGAATTTATAGTTTAGCTGCATGAGCAAATTCTATTTCATCGAGATCGGTCGTACTGCTTTAAAACTAGTAGCCAGGATATGTCAGATTTTTTTATTCTAATGACAGTCGCTAGTGTCAAACGCTAATGTTTTGAAAATACTACTGTCAATATAGGCTGCGTTCGGATATTGAACACCGTTACACTTTTTACACCCACTAACACGTAAGTGTCATTTGGACGGTGTACCCGGTGTCAACGGAGTACAATATCCGAACGCATCTTTAATCGAGATATCTGTCTAGTTCTACTAGGTTTATTTTAATGCAGACATAACCGATCTCGATCAAATAGAATCTCATGCAGCTAAACTATTAATTTTATATATAGTATGATAAAGTCATGTGCCTGGCCACATCAGATTTTTTATATTTGCACTGAAGTTTGCACTAAAGCTGATTTCTTACTGGTTATGGATCAGTTTGATTGTTATTTTATTTGAAATTTGGTGATACTAAAGACCTACATCGTTCTAATAGTATACGCAATTGTAATAGGTTAAGATTGTCGATTAAGGATTTTACGATATTTGGGTACAAGTCGAATAGTACTTAACAACATATTAGATAGACATATTAGATATAACATATTAGGTTATTACGGTCGGGCCGTAGGTATATTCCTGCCTAGTGTGAATGCCAAGATGGTGATTAAACATTGATAACTCAGTCAAATTTCAACCGATTCTAATAAACAAACTCGTGTTAAACGCAGATTTACATGGGCTTTCAATAAAAAAATAGAAATACAATATTTTGGATTGAAACAGGTCATCAAACTGTTGTTAAAGTTCAGAAAATCTGAAAATAATGGGAAACTTCTGAATTTGAACGTCCATAACTTTTCGACTTTTTATTGGAACTGACCGAACAGTACATCCTTCTAATGGTCTGTGTTCTCTCTTTCAATTGCATTTTATATTTTGGAAATCGAATGAAAAATGACGGTGTTCTGCATTTTTATACACATGCAAGTACCCAAAAACAGTTTTTCTTAAGAAAATCGAGATTTTGGAGGTGTTTGGAAAATTTCGTATATGCCATTATGTTCAGTTCTACCAGTTCTACAGACTATGTCTCGTGAAAAGTATATTTTACTGTAACACAGTGTAATTAATCATCAAATACATATTTAAAACATCGATTCTACACACTACCGCAATAAAATTTAAATAAAACAACACGTATGAAACCGCTTGCAAAAGGGAAAGTTTGAAGTATAATTCTACGTACTTACGCTATTAATAAAAGACCAAAATAAACTTTATAATCCACAGAACAACAAACATTTAACTAAACATACTGTAGCACAAGTATTATCACAATTTTACGTAAACCGCAATACATTCTGGGTCACACACTAATCTATAACGACAATCAAAAACAAAACAACCACACTCACGGAGAAACAGAACAAAACGTTCGTATTTAAACTCGTTCAGAGTCGAACTGTGTGTAGAATTCCACAACACCAGACACTCTCGACCGTTCTCGACCGTATTTGCTTGGACTGTTCATTTTTTATTCGTTGAATATCGCGAAATGCGTACGGCTTGTTCGACAAAACGTGCTGACGAGCAAATAAGCGCGACGTTTAATAACGGTAGTTCTAATTGGCTGCGGTTCAAATTGGCTAAAACGTGCGTCTATAGACTCTAGTTGCTAATGTGAGACAAGTTTTCAAGGTGTTCGATTATACTGGGCGGCCCGAAGTTGCGGCTAATGTCACAGTTGTTATTTGACGCTCAACATAACCACACAAAACCTAGATTTTAAAATAACTGTAGATAGGTAATTCGCAATGCAGGAACCATAAGGTTTCAAGTACATTTTAGATTTTTAGACAATTTTACAGTAGAGAAAATTTTAGATTAAATTTGATTAAACATATAAGCTCTTTGTAATTAACTACCTACTAAAATGTTTGAAAACAAAAACGTTTTTCTTCACTAATATATTTGTTATATACAAACTTTTGGTTACTAGTTTCGGGGTACCCCCATCTTCAGACCAAACTGCAAATACATAGATTAAATAATATAAGTTCGCTCAGTCAATATGATTAGAAACAAAAAAACAGATACTAAAATGTAAAATATATAAATATGTCTACATAAAAATTAGTCAAAATCGAATTGCAAAATATAGCCACTGATATATGAGAATATACACAGTGATCTGAAATGATTGAGGACAGGTTGAATTTCCCGCCAATTTGAATAATTGTGATGTTGGCAATGGTTGCAAATGACAGCTGTTATTTTGGTCCATTGGCGTAGGTGTTCCTTTTTGTAAAGGGATTTATTCTCTGATTATAATTAGGTTTATTAAATTGAAACTATTAATTGAACTAATTAATTATTATTTTATTTTTAGAAAGACTCTTCAAGAACCCAATAACAAATTAATTGAGAAAAAAGCTGAAATATCGTCGCAGAGGAACGTAACCCTTACTGACGAGTTCACTATGGTATATGACAGTGATCATAACCTGTATAATGCACACATACCATCTTAGTAACACTAAAACTGTGGCGGGAAATTCAACCTGTCCTCAATCATGTTAGATCACCCGTTATTAAAAGACAATAAATAAATAAATCAACAAACAAGCTATATAATAATGGATTGTGAAATTTTTCGTTTTTTCTTGGTATTCTGGAGATGATACCATAGTAAAATACATAAGTTTAAGTTATAATAATAAAATAAACAAATAAAAACCAACAGAATCTCTTTACGAAGAGATCCACAGACGTAATTGGTGGAAATAGATAAATGCAATCAACAAATCAAAACAGACAAATATTAAATCACTTCATAGGTTATATGTCGTTATGAAACAAAACAAAATAAGATACGGTAGGTATACCGTCATTATTTCAAAAATACAATATTCTTAAACAATAGATGGGCTGATATTAAATAAGTTTTATTCCCGCGTGTATTCATGAGTACCTATTTCGATGCCTGTTCTTTTTCTGTTCTTTCTTGAAGGTGACATTGTGTTTGCCTAAGGAGGTATTTAAATATGTGGTCTTCTGGAAACTCTTTGAATTCATTAATTAGGTTTCGTTATTGGTTTCATTTTCTTTTATAATTTCTAGTTTTTCTAAAAGTTCCATTCTTGTAGACTTTTTGCATGTGTTCATCAGGCTAATATTGTCTTCCGAAATGGTGTGGCCCTCGGCTATTAAATGGAATCCCATGGTGGAGTTGGTTCTATTTTTGTGTTCTTTTAGCCTTGTTTCTAGTTTCCGGCCTGTTTGTCCTATGTATACGGCCGGACAGTTTGCACAGTTAATCTTATATATTCCACTCTTCTCCAGGTCTGATGTTTTAATTCATTCAAATACATTCTGTATTTTTCAATGTCAGATTTTACGTTTTTGATTTAATTTCAAAGTGTTTTGGTGCCTGACTTATGCGTTATTGTTGAACTGATGATGATGTTAAGGTTTCTCAATTTAGTTGGTCTCGTGTAACTCATACTTTTTTGCCTGAAGAAGGAACAAAGAAGTTCCGAAATATAGCATTAAAGTGAAGAGTTAGCTGTATTTTTTTGTGATCGAATACCCAACTATACTCATCTTATATATATATATATATAGGAGAAAGGTATTTGTCGGGCAATTCCGTCATACAAAGATCGAAGAAGCAACCGTAGACACGTGTCTACGGTTGCTTCTTCGATCTTCGATCTTTGTATGACGGAATTGCCCGACAAATACCTTTCTCCTTTATATCTCACCGTCGATTAACCAGCTTTCCTATATATATATACGCTATTTTTGTTTAAGCCCGCTATTATGTACAATTTTTATATATTTCTTATGTATATGGTCTACTAATAATTGTTTATAATTTGACGAGTACATAACTAAGGATATAAATCGCGAGCATGAAGTTTATACGCGAGCCGTAGGCGAGCGTGTAAACATACGAGCGATTTATATCCGTTGTGTGCGAGTCGAATACGACGTTTAATCTACGACTCACAAATTCCATTTTATATCAAATATTTTAAATGTATTTTGTCAATGATGGCGAGGCGAACTGTCACATGACTGTCATCCACGTAGGATTTGACAGACTTTGACACTAGCGTCGTATAGTGATGACAGTTCGTCCAAATAATAAAGTCATTATTTGAACGAACTGTCATTATTATACAACGCTACTGTCATGATACTCATTGGCGTGTATCATGCTGGGGATTATATAGTCATAGATATGTATGCAATGAACTTATATGTGAGTCGTAGATCAACGAATTTATTACTCTGTACAATGTAGCTATCTTTGAACTTAGCAAGAGTACTAACTTTTGCAGTTCGGTTTTTAATTCACAATAGATAACATGTATAAATGAACTTTATACGTTGAGTCTTTTGATTTCGCAAAAGGCATCAAAAGAACACACACGGTAAGTCTCTACTAATATCTATAAAAACCAGTGAACAAGACACATATATTTTCAGATGTTTCCGATCTTCATAAATCTCATCCTAATACTAGTAACCGCACTATTTCTATACTTTAAAGTAAAACATTCGTATTGGAGTAAGTTGAAAGTACCGACTCCAAACATCAGTATACCTTTTGGAAATGTAGGAAATATATTTCCTCCAAAGAAATCACTTTTTGAAACCGTGGATGGACTATACAAGGAGATGAAGCTCAAGAATGCCAAATTCTTCGGGGTTTACTTCATAACAACACCAGAGGTCGTTCTTGTCGACCCTGAAACGATCAAAAACGTCATGGTGAAAGATTTTGATTGTTTCATAGACAGAGGTCGTTTCACCAATATATCCAAAGATAACTTGAGCCACCATCTGGCCAACTTGTGCGGAGACAGATGGAAGAATCTAAGGTCCAAATTGACACCAACATTCACGTCTGGAAAAATGAAGAACATGATTCCCATACTTCTAGAAGAAGTGAACAGAATGATAACAGCTGTCGATGATATGGATATGAATCACTTTAATCTAAGCGCTGTTTTTACTAAATTTACCACTAATGTCATAGGAACTATCGCTTTTGGCATGAAGATCGACGCCTTCAGGGATGACAGCTCGAAATTTGCGAGAATATGCAGTAGAATGTCGAAACCAACGCACGAACGATTGCGGATTCGATTATTGGAATCGGAATTTTCGAAATTAAGCAAGATATTCGGGATGAAAATATCCAGGAAAGACTTGGAGGACTTCTTTACTGCGCTTGTGGAGCAGACGCTTGATTATAGGAGGACAAACGATATCAGAAGAGAGGATTACATACAGATTCTCAACGATCTGAAAGGAACAAAAGACGAACTTAGTTTCGTTGAAATGGTGTCTCAAGCTTACGTGTTCTTTATAGGAGGATTTCTAACTTCTTCTCTAACGTCAACGTATTGTTGTTTTGAGCTGGCCAAGAACCAGGACATCCAGACGAAGCTAAGAGAGGAAGTTAATGGGATAAAGGAATTCACATACGAAAATCTGAATGAGTTGACATTTTTAAATCAGTGCATACAAGGTATTACTAGTAGTATCACCATTTTGTATCAATTAGGAGCAAGTTTTAACTAGTTTGGTTGATTTTAGAGGCTTTGAGGTTATATCCAGTTATTCCAGAGGTGACCAGAATAAGCAATAAGGCATACAAGATACCAGGATCAGATGTAACCTTACCAGAAGGAACGAAGGTCCTTATTCCAATATACTCAATACACCGTGACGAGGAATATTATCCAAACCCAACAGAGTTTGATCCTGATCGTTTTTCGCATGAAAATAAACAGAAGAGACATCCATTTACTCATTTGCCGTTTGGACAGGGTCCTAGAGTTTGCATAGGTATAAAATTTTGAAGATTTTGATAAAGCATGAAGTGAACTACGATATTTTCTTTCTAGGTGAACGATTTGCTCTGATGCAAACTAAACTAGGTGTCGCCAGTATCGTTAAACATTATAACTTGAGCGTTTCGGAACTGTCGAAACTTGAGTATGATCCGCTCTCTGTGGGACATATTGCAACTAAAGAGGACGTTGTTGTCAATGCTACAAAGCTTTGAGATGTGCACATATGGTTTAGATTTGTATGGTTAAGATTTGTTAATGACTATGTTTAGTTGAATAGGTTCTACTGGTGTTAAAGAAAATAGTAGACAATCAGGCCAATTCTGTAACGCTGTTGTTACGTAGCAAGTGGTTAAATTTCTTAGCAACGTTGTTAAAATATCAAATGGTATTCTGTAACATATTCAGTGGTTAAATAGTGGCGAACTGAGTGACTACGAACTACGTAGCAACCGATAGGGAGAAGGGCGTGCTGCTAAACACTGAGCAGCTTTCTTCTGTGTACCTTTGCACAAATTTAATTTTTGCGTAAATTTTTTCCACAATTCTTCGACGTTACGGGCTTCCGTAAACGGAGTTGAGTGCGTCGTAAAAGAACTTTATTTTTGTGAATAAAATTAACCAGGACGGCATAAATATGGATTTTGTGTAGCTCTACTCTCGCAGATACTCCTATCCATTATTCATTTGCATATTTTTAACTTCTGTGGACACAGCACATCGAAGGGTACTGATCAGCTGATTGAATATTTTGTACTGAATGCGCATGACCAGCAACAGTTAACCACTGTTGTTAACACCATGATTCTTAACAACTGGTTAATTTTTCCAATATAGAATGCGAAATCTTATAAGTCGTTAAGAAGGTATTTAACGAAAGTTGCTAACGTATGTAGTTGTTATGTAGCAACTTGCTACGTAACAACTGCTTTACAGAATTGGACTGCATGCATTAAAAAAATTGTTTGCATTTCGCTTAAGTACTTCTTTTTATAAATATAAATATAAATATAAATATAATGTTGTAATTGTCGTTTTTTTGTCATAGTAAGTATACAGTGTGTCCCCCGATGGACCTAACTATACCTATAATGGACGTTATTTTTAATTTCTCGAGAAAAAGTCATTCTTTATAAATTGTTTTGGATGTCCTAAAAAATCTAAAGCCATTGTTAATATTTTGATTTAACATACAGGATGGTTAGAACACTCGAAAATGTTAAATTGGCCGAAGAGTAAACTATCGGTTTTTCGGAATTAGAACAAAAATGTTATAGGTAAAAGTTGTTTTATATTCTTACATTTATGACAATGTTGTATTCTAAGTTTTATATTTTATTTATTTTTAACAAAGTAATTTAACAAAACATTATCCCACATGTTCCCCTCTTACAGCTACACATTTTTCCAAACTTCTTCTAAACTCCCGATATAATAAATCAATTGTTTCTTCATTTATTTCGTCTACTGCCTCCCTAATTTTTAATTTTAGAATGTCTACATTATCATGAAAATTATTCGCATAGACCTTCTGTTTTAAATAACCCCACGGAAAAAAACAAGCGGCGTTAAATCAGGTGAACGTGGTGGCCATCCTAAGGGGCCGAATCGTCCGATCCACGTACTTGGAAAATGTCTGTTCAACCAATCCCTGACTTGATATGCGCTATGAGCAGGACAACCGTAGTGTTGATAGTGTAGTGAACACCTGAACTGTAAGTTGATTTCGTCCAAAGTAGGTAGCAAAAGGTTTTCCAACATATCATAATAAGTGTTTTGGTTTACAGTACCTTCAAAAAAGTATGGTCCAATTACTTTCTTGTAGTAAATCCCACACCAAACGTTCACGTTTTTATATATTTGAGAATTGGTTGTAATACGGAAATATGGATTTACTTGAGACCAATATCTGCAATTCTGTGAACTAACAACTCAATTTGTGGTAAACGTCGCTTCGTCAGAGAAAATAATTTGTCTGTAGAAAATCTATCGACTATAATTCGTTCTCCCATTAATAAGCAAAATTCTAATCGACGAGCATCTCGTTCTACTAAAGTGTGTATTAGTACTGGTTTATAAGGATGAAATATTTGAGTTGAAAAGATCCTTTGCAGGTGGCTTTTACTGATGTTCAAGCCTCGAGATCTGTGCCTCAACGACTTTTTGGGCAAGTGTTCACGGAATCAATAGCTAACATAGCTCCTGCATCATCTTTGCCATTTCGCCTTTTTTTCGTGATATTTTTGACGTCTTCTGTTGCATGAAATTTTTTAACCAATTCACGAACACAATTGGCAGGAACGTATACCTCAGGGTATTTTCTGTTAAAAACTTCAATAGCACGGCGCACGGTGGTCCCAATTGCACATTTAACACGAATTAATTCATAATTTGGAAAATCCTTGACCGATTGTTTCCAAATTCTGACACAGTATGTCTTTTAGGAGTGAGTTACTTGTGGCTATAGTTAATTTTGATATCTCAACCAGTTCCGGAGATATAACCCAAAATATGGTCCCGTAAATCCGAAAAATTTCAATTACCGTCAAAGTATTAAATGATATAACAAAATCGGTATCAAACGAAAGCTTTTTGCGACGGTTTTCATCCTCATATTATATGGTATAAGTTTTCACTCCTCATATTATATGGTTGCCACCTGTCCAAAATTAAATATAATACCGTTTTTAAAATTTGGCTTTGAGCAAATTAGTCGAATCCACCTCCACTTCTTTTTTGCTACATTTTCTTTGCAAACTTAATTCCGATATGATCGGCCGAATCATGTTAGGAATTTACTACTTTATCCTAGGCCAAACTAGTTTAACCTGTTATGTAAACGCATACTTCAGGGCAAACTGGTATGGCCTAGGCTAAACTGATTTCGATTAACGGTTTACAAATGCGCGTATTCTCCAGTGGATGTTTTATGACGCGCGTGTTTTGGAAGGGCGTGTCTTATATCGCGCGAGTTTTTTGACGCGCGTCTTTTCTTGACTACGATAAAAACACTTCAAAAAACACCCGCATCAGAAAACGCGCCTGAAGAAACGCGCGTAAAAGCACGCGCGTCGGAAAGCAAACGTTTCATAAAACACGCTTGTCAGAAAACACGCGACAGAGAAAACGCGCGTAACAAACACGTGCGTCATTATACTTCAGAAAAACACGCGCGTCAGAACACACGCGCGTCAGAATACACGCGCGTCAGAAAATACGCGCGTTTGAGAACACGAGCTTCAAAAACACGACCCTTAGAAAACACGCGCGTCAGAAAACACGCTCTACAGAAAACGCGCGTAAAATTATGGTACATTTCAAAAGCGTTAATTACAATTAGTTTGGCCTAGGACATACCAGTTTGACCTGAAGTATGTCTTTACAGACCAGGTTAAACTAGTTAGGCTTAGGATAAACTAGTTGTGCTTACCGCTCTTCGGCCAAACTAGTTTGGCCTAGGTAAAACTGGTTCCGCCTGAAAACGGGTTTTACCGGTAACATTTGAACCGGTAACTCCATAATCTACGAAATAATAATAATTACGAATTACTGAAACAACAGATGCAAGAGTGGTTGCGACCTCGAAAAATATGCTCAACAGCGTTTTATGCAAATAAGGTTATTGGGGTTTTGGGCTATCCGGGGACTAATTTTTTTTTTGATCATGAAAGAACAATATTAGTATTACGAATTAATATACTTTTTAAAGCATGCACTCGCCTGCAATTTTTTAAGACCTTCATTTTTAACGGTTTTCATAAAATAAAAAACTTGGTCTATATTACGAGATGTAACTTATAATATGTAATAGGAACTAACCGTTTTTTGTCGTAGACCTAATGTAAATAGGCTAATCCAATTACTAATGGATAGTAGAAATAAATAAAACCGTATGGTAAACAAAAAATCACAAGTGAATATAACCCATTATTTTACTATAAAATGAGCGGCGCGCAGTTTTCTAAGTTTGGTGCTGTCATATTCCAAAAATACCAACTTTTGCCAGATAATTGTCTCGTTTTATTATAGTTCAGATATTTAACTGTAAACCTGTATGGCTTTTTTTGCTTTTGTAGATTTCAGAAATATGAATTAATTCGCGTTAAATGTGCATTTGGGCCATATTGCGGCGGTACGATACCTCACCTATACCGTAACAAAGAACTAAATAAACGCTTTGCTCTAAAGTCAACAGCCTTTCAATCAGCTTCTATCAACAAATTGCTTGGATACGCTGTTACTACTGTCAACTGATCAATCATAATTGTGGTCTCTAAATTTTTTGTTCATCTTTATGTAATGTCTTTTCCCTGGTCCGTGATGTAAAATTTGAAATAGAACATTCAAGTTTGATATTTGAGCATACAATTAATTCAAACTCACTTTTATCTATAACATTTTTGATCTAATTCCGAAAAGCCGATAGTTTACTCTTCGGCCAATTTAACATTTTCGTGTTTTCCAACCATCCTGTATGTTAAATCAAAACAATCACAAAGGCTTTCGACTTTTTAGGACATCCAAAACTCTTTATAAAGAATGACTTTTTCTCGAGAAATTAAAAATTACGTCCATAATAGGTATAGTTAGGTCCATCGGTGGACAGACTGTATATAATATTTGAAGATATCAACAAAAAACTTAAAAATATAGAATTTTTAAGGTTTTGACAGTTTGAGAGTCATCTATCTAATTGCGCTATCAAATTTATTGTAGAAACGTGTCTTGAGACCCTTTCTGTTTGTGCAATTTGATCAGCACTAAAATGAATGATTAGAATTTATTACTGTATGCATTGTTGTTATCTTTGAATTTATTAAGAGTGCAAACACAGTAACTTGGTTTTTGCTGCACAATAGATGACCTCATTCGTTGATCCTGTTCATACCGCAACACATATCAAAAGAACACATACGGTAAGACTGTTATTTTCTATAAAAGCCAGTAACCAAAAACCATCCATTTTCAGATGTTTCCGATCTTCGTAAATCTCATCCTAATATTAATAACGTCAGTATTTCTATATTTTAAAGTAAAACATTCGTATTGGAGTAATTTGAAAGTACCGACTCCAAACGCTAGCATACCTTTTGGAAATGTAGGAAATATCTTTCCTCCAAAAAAATCACTGTATGAAACCGTGGATGGGTTATACAAGGAGATGAAGCTCAAGAACATCAAGTTCTTCGGGGTTTACTTCATAACAACGCCAGAGGTCGTCCTTGTCGATCCTGAAACGATCAAAAACGTCCTAGTGAAAGACTTTAATTGTTTCGTGGACAGAGGTCGTTTTACCAATAAAGGTAAAGACGGCTTAGGCCAACATCTGGCCAACTTGGGCGGAGACAGATGGAAGAATCTAAGGTCCAAATTAACACCAACATTCACCTCTGGAAAAATGAAGGGCATGTTTCCGATACTTCTAGAACAAGTGAACAATATGATCACTGCTGTCGATGACATGGATTTGAATCCCTTAAATCTAAGCACTGTATTCACCAAATTTACCACTAATGTCATAGGAACTATCGCTTTTGGAATGAAGATCGACGCCTTCAGAGATGACAACTCGAAATTTGCTAGAATATGCAGTAGAATTTCGAAACCAACGCACGAACGATTGCGGATTCGATTATTGGAATCGGGATATCCGAAATTAATGAAGATGTTCGGGATGAAAATATCCAGGAAGGACTTGGAGGACTTCTTTACTGCGCTTGTTGAGCAGACGCTTGATTATAGGAGGACAAACGATATCAGAAGAGGGGATTACATACAGATTCTCAACGATCTGAAAGGAACAAAAGACGAACTTAGTTTTGTTGAAATGGTGTCTCAAGCTTACCTGTTCTTTATAGCAGGATTTCTAACTTCTTCTCTAACGTCAACTTTTTGCTGTTATGAGCTGGCGAAAAACCAGGACATCCAGACTAAGCTAAGAGAGGAAATTAATGGGATACAAGAATTCACATATGAAAATCTGAATGAGATGACATATTTAAATCAGTGCATACAAGGTATCAATAATTGTATCACCATTTTGTATCAATTAGGCGCAAGTTTTATCTAGTTTGATTGATTTTAGATGCTTTGAGGTTATATCCAGTTATTCCAGAGGTGACCAGAGTAAGCAATAAAGCATACAAAATACCAGGATCAGATGTAACCTTACCAGAAGGTACCAAGATCCTTATTCCAATATACTCAATACACCGTGACGAGGAATATTACCCAAACCCAACAAAGTTTGATCCTGATCGTTTTTCGCATGAAAACATACAGAAACGACATCCATTTACTCATTTGCCCTTTGGGGAAGGGCCTAGGGTTTGCATAGGTATAAAATTTTGATTATTTTGATAGAACATGAAGTGAATTTCGTTTATTCTTTTGTAGGTGAACGATTTGGTTTGATGCAAACAAAACTAGGTGTCGCCAGTATCGTTAAAAATTATAACTTGAGCTATTCGAAGTTGTCGAAATTTGAGTATGATCCGCTTTCTGTGCTGCATATTGGAACTAAAGAGGACGTTGTTGTCAATGCTACAAAGCTTTGAGATGTGCACATGTGGTTTAGATTTGTATTGTTAAGATTTGTTAATGACTATGTTTAGCTGAATAGGTTCTACTCGCCATCAAATAGAATCTCAAGCAGCTAAATTATGAACACATCATATTTTGGTTTTTTGTTTATTGATCTCCAGTTGTTCCAGTAGATCCATTCTGAAGCGCTTGTCACAATTATGCAATAAATTTACAACCCTTAAAATTCATTTTATGACCAGTTTCCTACCAGTATGTTGGTAGATATTGGAAGAAGATAGTGTTGAATGTCTTATTTGTTGTAGATTTAGGGCTAATCAGGCCAATTCTGTAACGCAGTTGTTACGTAGCAAGTGGTTAAATAGTTTGCCACCAGTTGAGTGGCGAACTGAGTGACTACGAACTACGTAGCAACCGATAGGGAGAGGGACGTTAACGGTCGGCGTCACAGGGAAACCTACCACATACGACGCAGAAATCTTGCTCGCAACTGAAACGTATACAAGACATTTGATAGAGAGGATTAATTGAATATCTGAATTTGCAAAATTATAAATAGAGATCTCAGTTTAATTGTCTCTATAAATTTATTATTTGTTATGCTCAAATGGCCGCAATAAGAACATTTGACGGAGATAAAATAGAGATAAAAATCACCATGTTCTTCTGAACCGAATGGTATATACAACCATAATAAAATAAATTATAATTTAATCGTCTTGTACTTTATTCAAAAAAACTCATCGTGTAAAATAAAATGTCACATTCATCGGTCTGTAGTTCAAGCGATTGATACAAGATGTCGCTCTTGTTTAACCCCTTGATGTAGGCAACCCAAGCGAAAATATGTATTGATTTTTGCTTTCATTCATTCGGATTCAATCTAATTCAAAAATAGTGTCAAAACTCCAATGGCATTATTGAGGTTATGTTTCTGAAAATTATCCTTGAAACCATCGAGCTTATATGACTAGAGGGAGCGTGACGGGCTTTGTTTGTGGCCAAAGATAATAAGCACAATAATAATAAGGTCGAAAGTCGTATATTTTCTCGTTTCCAATGTAACGCACCAATGAGCGGTCAGATTAAACTGGCGGCTATATGTCAAATTTGAATTAGGTAGTCGCGTATGGCGTGAAAGGTAACCTCACAAAATAAAAATCCTTTTCTGTTTTTGAATGTACATACATTTGTAGTACCTGTTATAATTGTGACATTTGTTAAAAAAGCAATTAAACCATCCAAGAGCAATTATATATTTATATAGTAACAACAGAATCCATTTTTTTATAGGTTTGGACAAAATGTATTCTTGCGTGTAAGATTTTATTTGTCTGTATAGCTTGACCAGCGAGTAGTTGCATCGAGAGCGTTGCGCAGTACTCACGTCACGTACTCATTATATTTACACTCTGCGCACCGCTGTCGAATCAAGTTTAAGTTGGTTGTACTATACACGATTTGTTTATCTTTAATAGGAATATGGGTAATAAACTACAAGCAAAATACAACTTATAATAGGAAAATATTTTATTTGAACATAATTTAACCACTGGTTTTTAAACAAAATGGTCTTGGTGTAAGAACTACGTACTCTTTTTTCTGATTCTAATAACATGGTTTTACACAACTAATATGCTCTATTAATGTTGATAAATTACACACTTTTTGTCTTAATCGCATGTTGTAACGAGACAATTGGCGGATTCGAGCAATTTTCTTGCTTATGGTAGTTCTTGCTAATGCTAAAACTGCCCGTGCTTGAGGAGACGAAGATAAGTCTGAAGTATGTACGTCACCCATATATCGAGGATTGTAGCTACAATAAAATAACGTTAAAATATACCTAAAACAAAGTTACATATTACATAAATTTTCTCCTTTTTCTTGGCAGTGCTGAAGGATGTTCCGTTGGCGTTGCGCTGTGTGGCACTTTCAAAGCTCGTAGCCGTGGCAGTGATTGTTGACTCTGTGTGTCCACTAGTGTCTGCTACAACTGCATCGCTCATACTATCTGTGTCCGTATTTTCATTTGGTAGATCACTCATAACAAAAATACTTGGCACCGCACTACGGGAGAGTTATGGTCTTCCGTCTTTTCCCAGTTTATAATCGCTATTAGAAAAGTGTCTTGAACACAACACAGTTGTTTTAAAACCCCGATTTTTTATAGGTATAGCTTCAATCCGAGCTTGTTTTGAGTCTTGAACTGTTGGAAATCTACGAGAAGGTATATGTTATAATTTAATATTACTGTATTGCGGTAATAAAGGTCATACCTGTGACACGTTATATTTTTTGATGCTGCCTTTTTACAAAAGCATCAGTTTCGCCCCATTGTTACCTCTTAACCATCCAAGGTACCATCTACATGCAGTCATGCATCTACATAGGTAAACAAACTCATAACCTCGATGTAAACATATGTTCAAAATAATGGCGGTATCTAGCATCTGTGCGCATGCGCGAACAATGTGCACGAGAATCTACACGAAATTCGACCTTATTGCAAAGGTATGTTGGGCCACAACAAGCCAATGCATTGGGATAGGCCGTACTCCGTCTAGTTATAGATGGTCTAAGCTTGAAACTGTACTGTTTGCTTTTTCTATAAGCTGCGAAATCATGTGTAATCAAACTGTGTTTATTTGAATAAGTGAATAATAGTTATAAAATTAATGAAATGTAAAGTATTTATCGTAAAGGTTTAACCGATGTATAACGTATTATTATTAGCGTAACAAGTGTTACCCTCTATGAATTGGGGTTATTGAATGGAAATCAAAAATTTGCTAGTCAACAGAAGCTTCAGGATTTTTCTGTCACGAATTACAAGTAAATATACAAGTACAGAATGGCACGTATCGATTGATTCGCTGCAGACCTGACTACTTCTGCACAACCCCGAAAATATAAAAGCCCACAGCTGCAGTATATATGTTTCATATCATAGTTTATTATAATTTTCGCATTTGAAACCATTTGATAGTGGTAAATTTGTAATGTACCAAGTTTCGAATGTTACATAACACCATTTTATGCTTCTTCGGAAAGAATTTATAGTTAGCATGGCCCATGGGTGTGCGTGAGTTGAGTACAATCCCGAGCATGAAACAATTACTCAATGAAGTTAGCACCGGCAAATACATTTTATTGGTTATTATTATTTTCTCATTTGCAAAAAAATTTCGAAATTGGCGGATTTATTCAAGCTATACAATACGTATGTATTATACATATGTATGTAGAATACATATAATAATTGTAAGACTATATAAATATAGTATAAATTATACTATAAATTCTCATACATACCTAACCTAGTACAAAAAAAAATTTTAAAAACATAAATCTAGCCCATTCCAAATTGTATGTCATTATATATCACGAAATTTTTTGAAAAAGCAATATTATCCTACGTATTGCACAGACATGAACACTAGACAAAAATTATTACTTATGTACCTATATGTACTTTATTAGTTTGCAAAAACTTGTAATAAGTTACACAAAAAGTTGTAACTATTACATACTTATTCTAATGTAATAAGTATACCTTTAGACAAAACTAGTCATAGGTGTACAGCCTAGGTAATAACACTAATCAAATAACCAACCGATCGGTACCGTAATTAGTCAATAAAAGAAACCAAATACCTATGCGCTCATACTAAATGTAACTGTTTTGCTCACTTCATTTTATTAATCACGATATGTAATTTAATTACACTTTGTGCAAAATGGTTCAAATCAGACGTGTGGCCGGCGCTCGGCAAGAAAAAATATCCCTGGACGGATATCAGGATATTCAACAGATGTAAACAATGTAGTATTTTCGTAGTAGAAATGTGTCTGCTATCCATCCCACTTTATGCCATTCGTCTTTGTCTAGTCACGTGATCCAACGTTACCGCTATGTACGGTTTCATTTCTTTACCACAAAATTCGGATATTACTGCATCGTGTATGGAAACCAAATAGCACTTTTTTTACCGGTTTATAGGATTTTGTTCGTTTGGTGCCGACCCTTAAGATATGAATTATGGAAATTCTTCCTTATTACTGTTCATAAATATTTGTAAATATGATAAAATAAACCATTTATTAGATCAATAGTTAAGTTATTCATAAAATACACGCAATATTAGCTATTATATTAGTTAAAATTCTTGTTATAAATATTATAATTTCAGATCTTCTCAGCAGTCAACCAGATTGTATTCTTTGCTGTCAATAGAAATCCATTAGGGTCTAATTTGACAGGCTGCGTTTTCTCGTTCAAAGAAAGCCTGTATTTCTGCAAAATTAACACCATACCAACTTTACTCTGCATTGTTCCAAATCTTGAACCTAAAAAAAGAATTAACTCATTTTTTTTTAATTTACCAATGTTATTTTGGTCTTGCTGTTGGTTTAGCTCTTACCAATACAAATTCTAGGTCCTTCCCCAAAAGGAATATACGAAAATGGGTGCCTTTTTGATTTCTCTTCTTCAGAAAAACGATCAGGATCAAAAACGTCCGGATTTTTGTACACTGTTGGATCGCGTTGTATGGCATATATGGGTATGAAGACTCTAGTGCCTTTCTTCAAAATTTTCCCGCTCTCTGGCAGTTCATAATCCATAGTGCACCTCCTTGCTACCAGTGGAACAGAAGGATACATCCTTAAGGACTCTAAGAAAAAAACAATTACCAATTACACTGTGCAACAAAAAATTTCCTCCCGGGAAATTTTAGCTAATAATGATTCTTTATGACCCCCTGAACATTTCCACAAAGGCGTTTTTCTAGGTTAGTTCGAATAAGCGATTTATTTGCAAATTTATTTTTAATTTTATGCATAATTTAAGTCCATTCACATGGTGTTTTGGCCAGGAAAAAAATATAGAAGTTTTGTTTTTCTATCCTTCTATATGTTTTTTTGGGGAGCTGAATCCGAATTTCAACTTTGCTACTTCCCACGGATATGGCTTCATAACGAAAATCGCAAATAACTCACAATTTTCTACTTTTCTGCAGTTTATTGCCTAAAAGTCATAAAACTACGCACTTTTCGACGTAGACCACTATATACAAAAATAAAGTATAGTAAATTTGCTATAAAAGGCACCCTCAAGTGTATTTTTTGGTTGAACGGTTTGGCCGCCCGAGCGCACTGAAAGAAGGCCAAATTTTCCTACTTTATGTGCGTGTAATTACAAAAATGCTTAGATTCTGATAAAACTACATTAAATTGTCTACAAATTGCATAACTTAATCAGTTATTTTGGCCAAACTGTGTAGCCGCTAAAGCGCGTTGAAATTGTATGTCACATTACGCGAAACCGCGCTAACAAGAGCCCTTCACCAAAAATTCAGAAGAGACCTATATTATTACTATTTATTTATTAACTATATATTTGCTCTTTTTAATAATTAATACTTAATGTATTATATAATTTTTTATTTTTTTATAAACATTGACTTCTCGGCTTCGCTTAGATTAATATGACATAATACAGTAGAGCGTCGATAATCCGAACCTCGGTAATCCGAACGTTCGCTAATCCGAACGTTCAAAAAAAAATAATAAAATAAGTCACTGAGTAACCTAGGGTGAAGCCATTTTTGTCGGTTCCTGTTTACAGAAAAATATTGCTTTTGTTTTATATATAAATAAAAAATAATAATAAATAAATCAGAAATAAGTCATAAATAAATAATAAACAAATCCTTTAGATATCCCTTTGATATCCCTTCGATATCCCTTCGATATCTCTTCGATATCCCTTCGGTATTCCTTCGATATCTCTTCGATATCCTTCTATTTTTACTATTTTGACATTCCTATAGTTTAAGAAGAGCGGGATCGAATGGTGTTGGCTTTATTAAGATTGAACTTCTATCCAATACTCGTGGTTTCTAGTATTTAGCTGCAATATTTCATAATCCGAACAATTTGAATTTGAATCACCTTCGGTCCCAATTAGTTCGGATTATCGACGCTCTACTGTATATCAACCCAATTTCGCGGCTACACGGTTTGGCCAAAATAAGTTATTAAGATTTGCAATTTGTAGGGAAATTAATGTAGTTTTAGCACAATCAGCCTTTTTAACTAACTTAAAAACTGGCTTTTACATAAAGTAGGAAAATTTTCCCTTCTTTCAGCGCGCTCTAGAGGCCAAACCGTTCAACCAAAAATGCATTTTAGTAGTGCTCTTATAGGAAATTTAATGTACATTATTTTTGTATGGAATGGTCTACCTCGAAAAGTGCCTAGTTTTATCACTTTTTCGCAAAAAACTGGAAAGCGGTCGAAAATTTTTAGTTTTGTTGCGATTTTCGTTGGGAAGCAGCGAAGTTAAAATTCGGATTCAGCACCCCAATAAACATATAGAATGCGAAAAGGAAAATTCTATGTTTTTAGTATACAGAGTGGTTTCTTATCCGATTATTCGAGCTAACCTAGAAAACGCCTTGGGGAATGTGTTGAGGGGGTCATATAGAATCATTATTAGCTAAATTTGGGAAAATTTAGCTAATAATGATTCTATATCACCCGGGAGGGTTAGAAGTAGTTTTCTTTAAGAGAAGGTAGTGATCTTGGACCAATTCTCTATACCTAACATACCATTTAAAGCTTGCTGAAGGTACTTCATCTCACCCAAGCTGTCATACGTCAACTTCTGATCATGCCTCTCCAAAACATCCATAATCTCACTCCTAACCTTATCCTGTATTTCCTGATTTCTGGCCAGTTCGTATAAACAGAAAGTCATCGCTGTGGATGACGTTTCGAACCCAGCCAAGAAGAAAACAAAACACTGCGCAGCTATTTCTTCAATAGTTAATTTACTGTCACCATCCCGGTCGTTCTTTAGCTCTATCAACAGTTGTAAGAAGTCATTCCTTTGGATCTTATGTTTTTCGCGATATTCAACTGTCTTCTTGACTGCGTCCATGAAGAAATCGGAGATTTCCGGATCTAGGAGCCTCATTCGCAGCATTTTGGCGAAATTCATGAAAACCATGCAGAATACTGTACGAAGCATGTTCTTCAATTTCGGTTCCATCACTTTTTTACCGTAGTCTCTGAAATCGTTTTGGTCTGGTTTAAAGGAGTTTAATTCTAAGCCAAATGCGCAAGAACCAATGACGTCAGTTGTATAGCAACCTAAAACTTCTTTTATGTCTAACTCTTGAAGATTCATATCATCCATTGCTGTTAACATTTGTTCGCCACAGGTCAACAGAGTGAGAAACATCTGCTTCATTTTTCCTGTGGTGAAAGTTGGTGTTATCTTTGCTCGTAACTGCTTCCACTTATCTCCTTCTATGTTCACTAAATGGGCACTCAAGGGATCATCTCTTTCATTGAAATATACCCCCCTGTCAACAAAATGATGGAAATCCTTCGTCATGATGTTCTTGATTATGTCCAGGTCTATTGGTAGATAAACTTGGTTGAAAAAGCTGTATATCCCGCAGTGTTTGACTCCCTTTTGTTTCAACTCATCGTACATGTTTTTTATGTGCTCATATGCTGTTATCTTTCTAGTTATGGGGTTCTGCATGTTACCCCATGGGAATCTGGGTGGTAAAGTTGGTATTCCTGCGTCGTTCCATGAATTGTATCTGTACTTGTAGAAGACGTAGATAAATAATACTGTGGCTAGTGCGGCGTTCCATAACATAAAAAGCCAGTCGTATATGACCCACATGATCTGAAACAAAGAATATTAAATGTTGTTTTTTTATGTGAAACTTCTTATGAAAATCGTCAAAGGGCTTTGAGAATATTTAAGAAAGAATATTCTTAAATTGGCTGACGGTCTAACTTTTCACTTGTTTAACGGATGAGTGATTTTAGTATTTAAATAAAATGTTTTTATTGTGAGTTGAGCTTATGAAACATTTAAATAATTATATTTTGTTTAGCTAAAATTCAAACAGTAGCCATTTTGTCATTTTTTGACGTTTGAAAACAAACCGATGTAGATACCACACTAGATATTTTTACAGATTTCCAATTACTTAAATTGATAATCAGAAAATTACAATGAGGTAATCAAAAATATGCGATATACGGTTAAATACATTGTTTTTGAGAAAACCAGTCAATAAAACGCAAATATACAAAAATAATAGTCTCAAAAATACAAACGAAATTCACAATTTTAGCTTTAAAAATTTGTGAATTTACTCTAAACCGCACAAAAAGTATCTTTTCTCTAAAGAAACTAGCCTCAATTCACAATTTTTCCAAATATTATAGTAAAATGTAAGCAGTTTAAATAATTACACTGTTCCAACTTCAGAAAGACACTAATTATCCTATTTATTAGTAAGGTCTGATTATTGCTTTCCTCATGTTCAAGGGCATCTTATTGCAAACACAAGAATGTTTTTATGTATATAGTTTTAAACATATTATCTAGTTTCTGATCTAGCTTAGCTTATACAAGGTTAGCCAAAATTACCGGACCACCTAAATAATTCTCCAACCGTAAGAAATATCAACAAATTTTTCAAACAAAAATTTTTTGGCTTTAAACAAGCTATCGTCTAAATATATTTTCAATATATCGGGTGTTCAGTTTATTATAAACATTCGGTATGTAACCTATCTTTTTTTAAATAGAACACTCTATATATTATTACTTTTTTAATTCTAAGATTAATTCTAAGAACTTTTTATAGGAATCATATTTTTGTAAAATGCATTATTTTTTTATTTATATGCTACTAACCAAAAATAGTCAAAATTACCGTGACACCTTAATAATTCTCCAAATGTAAAAAAATTTTTCAAATAAAACGTTTTTGGGTTTAAACAACCTCTCGTTCAAATATATTTCTAATATACAGGGTGTTTATTTTATTATGGAAATTTGCAAACCTTTCCTCTTTCTAACAGAACATGTTGGAATTATTTCTTTATAAAATTTTAATTTTTTTGTTATAAGCAATTAATCAATACTCATGAACGTTTACTTTAACCAAACGAGTAAAAAATAAAAAAAAAACAAGAGAATATAACAACACAATTAAATAGAATTAAATTAAATGTTCAAACTGTTACATTAAAATAAATGTGTATGAATGTGGGAAATATTCTTAATTTGAAGTTCAGTAGTTTTGCTTACTTGCTCATAACTAAAAAATAATGCGTTTTCAAAAAACTTATTTCTATAAAATGTTCTTAGAATTAAAAAAATATACATTTACAGGGTGTATTAGAAAATGGAATGGTTTGCAAATTTCCATAATAAAACGAACACACTGTATATAGAAACTATATTTAAACGAGAGGTTGTTGAAGTCCAAAAAACTTTTATTCGACATTTTTTTCGAATTTGTTTGCGGTTGGAGAATTATTTAGGTGTTCTGGTAGGTACTTTTGATCATTTTTGGTTAATAGCTTCTAATTAAAAAATAATGAATTTTATAAAAAAAATGAATCGTATCAAAAATTCTTAGAATTAGTCTTAGAGTTAAAACATGTAATAATATATGGTGTTCTATTAAAAAAAAAAGGAAATGTTACCAAATTTCACTCTGTATATTGAAAATATATTTAAAAGATAGCTTGTTTAAAGCCAACAGAACTTTTGTTTGAACAATTTTTGGTAATTTCTTACGGTTGGAGAATTATTTAGGTAATTTTGGCTAACCCTGTAGAACTAGCTTGTTATATTTGTGTACGGGATTTATTATTTCATGCTAACCTTATCCGATCATTTCCAACTGGTTTGCAAAGATTCTTTAATGCAATTAAATTTTATAATCTAATACATACTTACATTAGAATGTAATTAGATCTGCTATAAAATAATTTGTATCATAATAAACATAAACATCTTCAAAATCAACATTTTGTCATTTTTGACTGATTTGAAATTTTTAAAGTAAACTCAACGATCATGTTTTTTTTTGTGAAAAAGAAAAAAACAAACGGACAAAGCCGGACTTTTTAATTCACAATTTTTGCATTCAGATTTAGATTATGTTTGAAGAAGGCATATCATAATCAGTTGTCATTGACTTTTCAGAAAATTTTATTGTTCATATAGCTTCTGGAATGCCTTAAACCTAACATGCAAATATTAGAATGTAACTATCTGCTAGCATGTACCGTCTGTTACCAAAACTTTGAAAAACTTTTATGAGCAAAGTACCATGCAAAAATGATATTTGGAAAATATATTTCCAATTATTAGAAGGCATTAAATATTAAATTATAGCTACGTTCGACGTTCCATATACCGGGTGTTCATGCAACGACAAATGAGATTATAATTTCGTATTTAATGCCTTCTAGTATTCTTTCTAAGCACCTTTTGCAAATAATAGTCCAGCCATTCTAGATTTTTGATATACGTTGTATTAAGAAGATTAAATGCAGTTCCTGAAACTGATACCAATCGATAGTATCCAGTAGTAACATATTAAAATGTTTAGAATCATAGTTAATAGGAAAATTTGTAATTAATTAAAAACTATTGAAAAATTGTGTATGTGAGACTTTAATCCTTCATTTCTCGAATCTCACTCACTTAATCGCAAAAAATACTACATTGTAGCGGACACAATTTACCATCAAAGTGATTCGGGAACCCATACGAGAAAATGAACACAGTAGACCAAAACTAAAAGGATTGTCCTACAATTTCCTCAAAAAGCTGTCTCGTAGTTAAGCTATTTTATTAGATTCCTACATAAGAACGTCCCGTAATTTACTCTACAGGATGTCCCAAAATTAAACAACAAAAACATTATGATATCAACAAAAATCTACTACAATTTATAGTTCAAATACACACGTCATTCATTAAAAGATTAGTGCAATCAACCGTCACAGAATTCACATAAATTTGGATATTTTCAACTTTTACGATATTATTGATAGATACATAAATGAATTATTAATCTGGGGAATCCATTTTCGCGCGAAATGGGTAATTAATTTCTGGGTTATGGCCTAAAGGACACAAGACCATAAATACTGACGAAGTGGAAAACGAATTTAATGGAAACTTTATACATATAACGATCGATTAGCGTTTTGCGCTCGGTTGGCAGCATTTTGCCGGATGCCGGCCTCTGCTGGGGGTGTGCAGCGCATTTGCAAACAATCGAACAAGTGAGGATGCAATTTCGCAGCCACCTATATGTTTTGTTCCATTAAATTATGATTAACGTACAATTGGTGACAATAAAATTGTTCTAAATTATCGTAATTATTATTGTTATAGTCGTTATTGTTTTATTTATGGTTAGCCAATTTATCTGCGGGATAGATATACCGGGTGATTCAATTTCTAGGCTCACCATGGGGATCTCGCTTACTAATGGAGATAGAGCGTATGTTTAGATTTGGTAAAGTTTCGTATTTTTATCCTAACAACAATATCTTAAAAGAAATTTTAGCTGTCATTTTTCATTTTAAAGATATCCGCAAGAAACTGAAATGTAAAGATATCGTTTTTAATTTTTTATTCAAAACCAAACGTAGCTAGACATTTGAAACAAAAACATTCTTTTTCGACTTTTTAACAAGGAATGCAGTGTTACTTTTTAATTTGAAATAACATCAAAGATGGCGGCGTAACCATGGCCAACTTTTGCTTTTCTTATGGGCGCCATGTTGAATTTTGGCATTTTCCGATAGGCGTGTTTATTGTGCTTTGGCTTAAAAACATTCAGACTGTAAAAGAAGCAAGTTTATACAACAAAATGCTTACTTTTTAAATAATTGTTCCAATTGGTCGCCATTTTCTTGAAGGCATAAAACCGAGCCAGCTTTTCTACATGATGTTATTCATATCATTCATTTCATTTTAGCTATTGGTTTGAATAGTCTTTTACCAATAACTTATTTATAAAAAAAAGTAAACACTCTATTTGGTACCGGTGAATCATGTTTCAAGTCATTTGGATTTCTGTCTTGAAATTGGTTGGCATTGTTGGCAAATTGTTGGCATAATTTGATGTAGAGTCATGTACTTAATTCCTTTACCTCGAGTTATGAATCATCCTAATTGTGTTTCTAATAAAAATAATGTAGTTGTATTACTACAAGTTACTTTATCTGTTTAAGCCGGGGCTACATGTTCGTATACTTGCCACATGTTAGATATTTGACAAATATATTTGCCACGCAAATCGAAAATTTTTGTTATTGATTGGTCTAAACGATGCCATGAGTGATTTATTTTACCTTTTAAGTTCCTTCACCGAATATTTTTCATCCATCTTTGATTACCGGCTGATTTTTATAAAACTCAATAAAAATCTATGACAGACCAACTAATTTGTACAATATTCGTTTGTGATTTCGGACCGTCAGAGTTGCACTGCAACAATACATCGGACATTGATTCATCGCCACATAGCATTTTCTAATACGTGAAAATCTTCTTTGAGGACTTGCTACATGTGCGTACCGAATGGGCACTAGCTATTTTTTTGATTAGTTCGCCTTATTTGCACATTAGCTTTTTCGAATCAAACTGATAATTTGAATACGAACAAGCAAGGTTTTATTTTATAATGCCGACATATTTTTAATTACATAAGTGCAGAATTCACTGCGTACTAACAAGGGCATTCTTGTGGAAATTTACAAACCAAGTCTTGACGAAAATGTTTGTTTCATTTTAATGATTTTTTGTTTAATTCATCAGCTTTCTGTATTATTAGTTCGCAGCATCTAATTTTAACAGACTGTAGAACAATACAATTGATCATTTGATGTGAACTACTTTAAATAAATTATTATTTTTATGAGATAAAATATATATTTTTTTATTTAAATTAGGAAGAAATTACCCATAAAAGAAATGTTAGATATGGTTTCTTCGTCAACTCTAAAGTTCTACTAAATCCAATTGTACTACTAGGTTCGTTGTATAAATATGTCCTAATATTGTCTTAAATACAGATCAATTAGCTTCTGAAACAAAAATTTAAACAAATGAGCTTTCAAAATATAACCTTTTTATTGAATAAAAAAGCTACACAAAATTGTCTCTACTATTAAAATATTTTTAACCGCTTTCGTTCTCTTCAAATAATAAACATCGTATAATTTTCCAAATAAATTAGTTTATAGTCATGCTGCCTATAAAATTTTTATGATGTTTATTACTTGAAGAGAAACGAAAACGAAAAAAATTATTTTAATAGTAGAGACAATTTTGTGCAGCTTTTTTATTTAACAAAAAGCTATTATATTTTGAAAGCTCATAAATGAGTATCATCTATATTGTCCATAGAAATGCATCAACTTAGGATACACTCTGTATATGGTGTACGTTTTTCTTGGAAAGAAATAACATTGCGTTTATGTGGACAGGTAAAAACAACAATATTTTTTTTTAATTTCTGTCTGACGGTTTCCGGAAAACTGTCTGTCTGACGGTTTCACAAAATTACAATTTTATGCTGTTTTCGCGATTTAGAAAAATCAAAAATCTTACTAATAATTACAAATCTGTTGTCAATCTTCGTATATGGCCTACTACACACAAAACGAACTTAAAATTGGAAAAATTAAACAGCGTACTAAAATGTTCATCGAGTGCAAATAAATGAAACCAATATTTGTCGCCTAGGCACTTGCTATATCCACTTCAACTAGATATTGCAAATACCAAGTATTCGTCGTAAAAAAACCCGTCCGCACAGCCGACCGTCGAATATCTAAATCTGTTTTTGAGGTGGACTCGATACGAATTGAATAGAACTGGTTTTTTCATTTCACAAATAATCGTATACTTGGCAAATTTTTGATATTTGGCAAGTATACGAATGTGTAGCCCCGGCTTAATATTTTATCTCTCTACGATTATAACAAAAAATAAATTAATAAACAATGGAAATGCGGCAATATCTGGTCCACACAATATTATTTATGCCTCCAATAAGTATAGAGTGTATGGAGTTCAGGCTTGTCAACTCATGACGTTTACGACAGAATACATGAAAGGCATGTCATCTCGCGTCACAAACAAACCTAAAATTATGTTAATAACTAACAACGGCTCGCATTAAACTCAAACGTCAAGCATATTATTCCGCAATTCACAATATATCAATGTCATGAGCATTCATTTACGTACAGACGAGCAGTAATTACACCAATAAGAGTCGGAATAAACAGAGCAACTTAATTAAATTTGAAGTTAAACTAACCTAAAGGCATTCATACATACATATATATGTACATAAACAAAGTTATTGATCTGTCTGAAGTTGAAACTCAACGTGTGACCTACTTTGCTATTCTAGTTATCTCAGTTATTTTTTCAGTGCTGTATTATTAATTACATAAACAGGGTTGAAGTAAAAGGAAAACACGAGTTTCCATTAACTTTCCATTTACCTGAGTTTTGATTACACCTGCTCGAATCAGAGTTTAGTTTATTTTGTATTCTACTTATTGCAGTTGTACGATGGATTAAAGTATTGAAATGAATACCTATGAGCTATTATTATCTATTATAATTGTTAGGAAATTAAATTTTAAATAACCTAATGACATTTTGCAATCTCGTCATTAAGTACTATACTTTAACTTTAGCAAAATTATATAACTTTTATTTACTTATTACTGTATTAGCTATTCAAGGTTTTGTCTGTTTTGTGACGTCATGTTATGTAGGCGTGCATATCCCAAATGTAAACAAATACTAAGCATACTTTACCAGTGTTTGAATTTGAGGTTAGTTGAGTGTATGTTGATCTACAAAGTTGATTGCTGCTTTTATATTACACAAATTCTTGGTTTTAACATTATGTTCTTACGTGTTCCGTGGTTTACTGGTGATTTCAAACTGAAGAGTTAACTGCAACTATTATTCACAGATGAACTCAAGTAACATCCGTTAGCGCATAACGTCATTCTAAGTGACATTGCTGGTTGCCTATGCAGTGCGTTGTGTAAAAACTATTTTTTATGAATGTGCTTTATGATGCATTCAATGATAAGCTGCTGTTGGTGATAGTACCGACATATTTTTTGAGATATACAGGGTTAGTCAAAATTACCGGAACACCTAAATAATCTTTCAACTGTAAGAAGCCCAACAAAATTTTAGCAAAAGTTTTCTGGTATTGAACAAGAAATTTGGTAATCTTTCCTTTTTCAAATGATTCTTAGAATTGTTTGTAAAAATATTTTTTTTATAAACTGCATCATTCTTGAGTTATAAGCAATTAATCAAAATTAGTCACATTTCCGGAACACTTAAATAATTCTCAAATCGTAAAAAATTCAAACAAAAGGATTTGAATTTAAACAAGCTGTCGTCTAAATATATTTTGAATATACAAAGTGTTCATTTTATTATGGAAACTTTGTTGTAAACATTTCGTTTTCTAATAGAACACCCTGTGTAATTTTACATTTTTAATTCTAAGATTAATTCGAAGAGTTTTTTGTGTAGAAATTATTTTTTTTTATAAAATTCACCATCTTTGAGTTATATGCAATTAACCGATATTTAAAAAAAAGTAGAAAAAATTAAGGAAAAATAACAAAACAATGAAATAGAATTAAATTAAATGTTTAAACTGCCAAATTCAAATAAATGTGGTACGTATGTGGGAAAATACTCTTACTTCGAAATTCAGGAGATTTTATTAATGGGGTATTCCGGTGTTTTTGAAATTGTCATTTTTTACAAAGTATGGGTGCTACTTTTTGCTACTTCACAAATAAAATATCAAACATTGTTTTAAATTAAGAGAAATCGTTGTTTGAAGTTTGAATTAGGATTGGTCTTTGTGACGTCACAAAGACCGCTCAGAGTGAGCGACTTGACAACGTTGCTATATCTAGGGTGCACGTAGTAAATTTTTGTCTTCTGTTGTGTCAACGTTTAGAATCGCTCGTTTGTTGACACCTCCTTTTTTTATTGAGGTTATATCAAACACTTGTTCAAAATGTATAAACTCCAGCGCCGACATTGTTCTGTGCCGGGCTGTAACAGCAGTAGAACAGTAACTCCTGATAAGATATTCTTTACATTGCCGACTAGCGAGATGAGAGATGTTTGGCTTTAAGTTTCAATGATCAAATCATCTCTCAAAAAAGTTACCTTTATTCGTTATCAAACAACAGGGTCGCCAACCGTCAACTTGGCCGATCAGCTGTTCGAGAGCTGTCCGCTGTTGCCACCGCTACTAGGGATCGGTAATCATCGTGTATTTCCGAGGGTGGTCGGTGAATTCAAACGAAATGCACTTTTAATTGCAATTATCTTATAGAAAAACTAAATCAAAAAGCTCATAGCTTAACTATATGAATCCTCATAAATTGTACAATAGGTTAAACCGAATATCTGCTTAAATTTTGACATGACCGGAATACCCTATTGCTTATAACTAAAAAATGATGCATTTTATAAAAAAGTGATTTCCATAAAAAAATCTAAGAATTAATCCAAAATAAAAAAATGTTAAAATGTCCAGGGTGTTCTATCAGAAAATATATGGATTACCAAGTTTTCAGAATAAAATGGACACCTTATATATTAAAATATATTTAAACTATAGCTTGTTTAAATCAAAAAAAAAATTTGTTTGAATTTTTTTAAATCTTTTTGGGAATTATTTATAGGTATTCCGGTCAATTTTTTATTAATTGCTTATAACTCAAAAATGATGCAATTTATAAAGAAATGATTCCTACAAAATATTCTTAGGGTTAATCTGAAAAGGTACAGTTTACCAAATTACCAGAATAAAATTAATATCGTGTATATTAATAATATATTTAAACGATAGCTTGTTTAACGCAAAAAAACTTTTATTTAATTTTTTTTTTAAATTATTTACCGTTGGTGAATTATTTACGTGTTCCGATAATTTTAAGTAAGCCTGTATAACTGGTGTTCGTAGAATAGGGTATTTGACTATTATTGGAAAACCATCTTAGTGTGTTTATTCCTTCACTCTACATTGTAAATGCATTATTTGTCGTAATTATTTCCTCAATATTTCATAAAAATCAGCGTTAAAAATTGAATCACAAAACGATACTTTTTGTTGTGTGACGTCACACGATAGTAGATGTCAAATCGGCCCATACGGTCTGTCAGCATCGGCATCGTCGCCGTTTGGTAATTGTGTTGTATGATGGGTTGTTTTCACAATTTCTACATAAAAATGGGTTATAAATGGTGTATAAATCCACAATGCAGAAATCCGTCAATAAAAACTCCGGATAAATTATTTGTAGCTGTTCCGCAAGAGTTGAAACTGCGAAGAAAGTGGTAGGCTCGTATAAATCCAAATGAAATAAATAGCGGCCAATACGACTGTTTTTTGTTGTGAATATTACTTCGACATAAGTAAAACTGACTAGAATAAGTTATCTATCGTATTTTCGAACCAGGTATTATCTGATCTGACAGCTTAAGGTTAGGGCGATCCTAACCTACAAAGTTATGCTTACATGGCACTTTAGTGCTATTAAATTCAAACGGGAGAAGCATAAGAGCGCGTTCGGATAACCCGGTATTGTACGGTGAGAGTGACGCGCTGCATAATAGGCGGACTAACGTCATACGGCGTTTATCTGCATATAAGATAGAGACAGCCGACCCAGGTTATCTGAGCATTGCTCTCCCGATACCCTACCCTGACAAATCGAACGCGCTCTAATCGTACTAGCGAATGACGCCACTGGAGACTGAGCCAATTACAGAGCGTTTTCAATCACGTGATAGGACATGAATTAAATTCAATTTTAATTTTTGTTTTTAATGGAAATGAAGCATATTTTTTTGAAACGTGATAACAAATAGTTTTCTTAAACTGTAATCTATTAGGATGTCTATAATACAAGCCATATTTTTAATACAGTCAAATACCCTATTATTATAAGTGGCTATATCCAACTCAATGATATTTTCAAAATGCAGACACTGCATTTTCAGAGTTCCTTGCAGTAAAATTGCAGTGATTTTGGAGTGTTTATAAAAAAACAACAAGCAGTTAAACCTGAAAATGTCCAAACCTACCGATATAAGCAAAAATAATTTGTTTAGCCTCCAACCAGAATTCTATATAGGAATTAAGGGACACTTTGTGGTAAAGTTGAAAAAGGTATAGAAGAAATTTATTCTTTCCTGTAATATTGTTATACTACTTTTCTTGAAATTAGTCTTGCAAGTTGGCGTTATTATAGAGTTTGTGACATATCTACTTTATAATTGTGGTTACTTGGACAGATCAAATGCATCAATGAAATTCATAAATTAAAAAGTGTTGAAGGCATTGTGATGCCTTATAAATAGCTCAATTTCTCTTTTAACAGCTCATTCAATCTTAGTTCATTTGTCTTTATTTGTAGGTACTCATAACAGATAAAACTGCAATATTACAAAATAAGCAATGTAATCCATGGCCATGACTTTTGTGAATGGAAATTTGCTCTTTAGGTGAAAATTTTTATACAATATTTATTTATGATTTGTTTTTTTTATTTTTAATAGCAATTCTCTATTTTTCTATTGATTTTTTGTCGGAAAAAGGCCACATTGCTATACCCAAAAACATAATCGTGACAGTTGAAAATTAGAATAATTTTGATAAGTCTGGAAACATAAGTTTTATGTGTGGAAAGTAGGCATTTAGATTATTTTTTTTTGCTGAATACATACACAAAGTTTATTAAATAAAAAAAAACTGGTTCCTTTGAGCTTTCTGGAAAGCAAAGTTTATTCACCACAAATTTAGCTAAATGATACTTACATTTCAGATTAACTTTAGTTTTCAAAAACTTTTAAAGCCGTTGTTTATGGACCAAGTAATAAATACTCGAAATAAAAGTCGAACAACTGCACAAATTTGAGATTCCCACTGCAGAATTATATAACTTACACTGCACATTTTGTGCACAGGTGTACGAATAATACCTGTGGTAAATACTATGCTATGGCGATAAGCATTTTTCTATGCTGATTTTTTTTCTCCAAAAACACAGTATATTTACGTTATAACTACAGCAAAGATACTGTAAAATATATGGGATACATCTATCTATGTGGATTCTGTATTATATCTGTTAATCTACAGTATTTGCTTTTACAGATAAACACTTTTTATTTTTAGTTTTAAACAGAACAATAGGATACATTTATTCAAAATACTTACACTAAGTATACAATTATCAAACAAAAACTACTCGACTATTCTTTCAGTATCAAAATAAATAGGATTTTCTGTGGCGAATAGAAACGCAGTCCTGTGGGGTTTCACAGGAAGAATAGTCCTTGCGTTGATGCTCAATCTGTACCTCCTTAATATCGAAATAACGCCGATTTTCGTTTGCAACAGTCCAAAACGAACACCTAAAATAAAAAATAAAAATTTTGAAAAATGAAAAAACAAGATTCATGGTTTGTAAATTTACCAATGCACATCCTTGGTCCTTCCCCAAAAGACAAAAACGTGGAAGGATGTCGATTGGCTTTGTTCTCTTCGGTGAATCTGTCTGGATCGAACTTTTCTGGTTCTGGATATATATCTGGATCGTAGTGTAATCCCATAAGGGAAATCCAGGCTCTTGTGCCCTTTTCTATTGTGACGTCACTGTCGGGGATTTTGTAGTCCTTTATGCATTTTCTGAAGAGCATTGGCAGTGGTGGATACTTTCTCAAGGTCTCTAATGAAAAAAAAAAATATTATTTTTTGAATTAATTTACTTCCTTCGGGCAATGTTGGCATTTATGATATTATATTTGCAACCACCAAACTCATATGCAAAAATCTTTAAAAAAATAAGGGGTTAGAAAGGCTTTTAATCGTATTTGTATACCGTGTGGTCTTTTTAACTTGAGACTCCTAAATATCTCGAGAAATATGCATGGTACGACAAAAGTGCCTTAAATAAGCTTGTACGACGCAAACGGGGAAATGGGGAAATACCCAACTTTTTTTTTTAAATTATGATTTTACTCGAAATAAGAACAATCGTTTGTCTGAACATTTTTTTCCTACGATGCATCTATCAAAAGTTATTGACGATGGAAGTTTGTGGCGTCTGCGGTAGTTACGACCGCTGCCACTGCATGGGATGCGCTCGCCGTCTGGCAGTTAAAGCGACGACTGAGTAGACACTCATGGTACAACGTAGGAAGGTATATGCATAACGGGGACACGTTTTGGTACCTCGCGCGTTGCCCTGTCATGCGCATAGGGTTTGTTTACGCACGAAAAATGCATCGTACGAAAAAAAATTCAGACAAAAGATTCTTGTTATTTAGCGTAAAATTAAAATTTGATAAAACATTTGGGTACAACCCATTTAAAAAATGAAGTTAGCCTCATTTTCACCGATTGCAGCGCCATCTGCAATGAAACTGATATCGTCATCTCATTTCACCCTTTGAGTCCTACAAGTTTATTTAAGACACTTTTGTCGTACCATGCATATTTCTCGAGATATTTAGGAGTCTCAAGGTAAAAAGACCTTGAGTTAATATTTGTCGAATATAAAATAAATAATTAGGATTATTTAATCAATTTTGTTTTAACAAGTGTATTTTGCCAGATCTTCAAACGTTACAGGTATACACATTTAATATTTTGAAATATTCCATAAAAAGATAATGGTAAGAACAATATATATAATGAATTTTAAATTTTCAACAAAATATAATTTTTTAAAACCGATACCTGAACGGTGTTTTCTTCGTGTTGGAACAAACCTATGGATTCAAGAAAAACGTGTTTAAGTGGTTATATGCATTTTGATGTCAAATTTGAAAAAAATGACTAACAGTAGGTATTCTAAATCACTAAGGGCCGTTTTCAGGTACATCTACCTTCAAATTTGTTTGTATCTTGGTTTTTTTATACAGCACTGTCTCAACAGTGCGATCTCTGAAGATTTTGCCTCTGTTAATGAAGATATTTTATAACTGATTTCACTCATATATACAGAACGGCGAGGCGCACATTTTAAAATTATTAGCGTGTAGACAGGCTGTTCTATAGGTAGTACCAACCCACAATTATGTTTTTTTAAATGGAACAACCTATATTTCGCACAATTTTGAATTCCTCGCAAAATCTTACGACGAATTAAAAGTGAAAAATGAATGAAAAATAAAAATACCTACCCTAAATTTTATACTTTTTGATTTATTGGCATTTTTATGGACAAACAGCAGTCTAAGAAAAATTGTATATCTCAATACCTGTTTTTAATTTTATTGCACACGCTTAGATTATGATTAAGAAAGGAGCGTTCTATTAGCGTGATTACCTACCGTATCCAAATTGTGTACAGGGTGGTCATAATCTGCAACAAAATATAGCAAATAGTTTTTCCTAAGAAAGTTGATTTTTTTAAATGGAGCACCATGTATCTAATTATTTTTTTTTAATTCTACGCATCGTTCTGCACAAAAAAAGTACTTGCACACACCAGTGCTAAAATAAATAATTGCAAAGATGACTGAGTCTTCTTCATAAAAAAAAAACGATTTGTCTATTAATAAGTGCTTCTACACCTACATTAACCATTAAACCAGCTAAGTATTTACCTAAATTACTATTTTCTCGCATGATTTTATCTTCTTTTTAATAAATCAAAACATTTGAAGACACTAGATGCAAAACAGCACAAGTCTAATGCCATTTATCATTGAACTTGTGCTGTTTTGCATCTAGTGTCTTCATTTGATCACATCTGCAATTTAATATTATAATTTGAAATAAAATTCTACTTATACCCTGTAGGCTATGAAAAACTGTGCTAAGCAAGTTATTAAGGTATCTGTCAATGGTGGTGATATTATTAGGTTAGATTTGCATAATTTTTTGAAATATGGCGAACTTTTCTCAGGAGGAACAAATTGACATGGTGTGACACTAGTGCTAAAATAATCCGTTACAGAAATAACTTGTCTCCTTCATAAAAAATTACAAAAAATTACCGTTATAAATTTCTATATCTTGCAACACGATATTAAGTATTAATCTTTATGGAAAAATATATGTACAGTGCTTGATATTGAGTTGCGTTATGAATGGCTTTTCTTTTAAGATAAATGAAACAACACCTGCTCTTCAACAATAACTTTATATCAGCTTTATACCTTAATAACTTGTTTAGCACAGTTATTCATAGCCTACAGAGTATAAGTAAAATTTTATTTCAATTTATAATATTAAACTGCAGATGTGATAAAATGTTTTCATTTATTTAAAAATAGATGAAATGATGTTAGAAAACAGTAATTTAGGTAAATACTTAGCTGGTTTAATGGTTAATGTAGGTGTAGAAGCATTTATTGATAGAAAAATCTATTTTGTATGAAGAAGAATAGTTATCTCTGCAATTGTTTATTTTAGCACTGGTGTGTGCTAGTACTTTTCTTGTGCAGAACGATGCGTAGAATACAAAGAATTAATTTGATACATGGTGTTCCATTTAAAAAAAAAATAACTGTCTTACGGAAAACTAGTTGCTATATATTTTTGGTGCAGATTATGACTAGCCTTTATAATATAATACACAATTTGGATATGGTAGGTAATCACGCTAATAGAACGCTTCTTAATTAATCATAATCTAAGCGTGCGGAATAAAATTAAAAACAGGTATCGAGATATACAATTTTTCTTAGAGACTGCTGTTTTTCCATAAAATGCCAATAAATTAAAAAGGATAAAGTTTAGGGTAGGTAATGTTATTTTCATTGTTGTAAAATTTTACAAGGAATTCAAAATTGTGTCGAAATATAGGCACAATCGTTGCTCCAATTTACAGCAAATCATCAAGTATTTTGTGTCATTGTATTAGGAAAAATGTTTTCCATCGAATAATCAGGGTGTTCCCATGAAGTACACAAAAAAATGACTCTTAGCCAAAAAACCAATTAAATCACGCTAGAAGGCGCCAATAATTAATTCATATTAATAAACAAAAAGTAATTTTTTGTTGGTGAAAATAATTGACGATCGATAAATTTTGTGTTTAGAATGTCATCTTGATTGAAAACACAAATACTCCTTATAACCCTGTATACACTATTTGTTTCAAGACCAAAATATAGGACATCAGTGGCCAGCAGTTTTATAAAACTTAATTATTAATTAATTATTACACTAACCTTCTAACACTCGACCTAAATACTTCATTTCAGCCAAGCTTTCATATGTTATCTGTCCATCATACTTTTCCAAAACGGTCTGTATTTCATCCCTGACCTTCTCTTGAATTTTCTCATTCTGCGCAAGCTCGAACATGCAAAAATTCATAGTGGTAGACGACGTTTCAAACCCAGCAAGGAAGAAACCAAAAGACTCAGCAGCCACTTCCTCAATAGGCATTCCAGTCTTCTTGAAATCGATCAAAATTTGAAGAAGGTCATTCCTAACTATGTCATTCTCCTCCCTATGCTTAACAGTCTTCTTGACCACATCCAAGAAGAAATTATTTATAGATTTCTCGAAAATAGTCATACCTAGGAATCTCACAATAGCTGGCATTACGTTAATCATAAAAATTCTGACGATCCTCAAAGGGTTGTCCACAAAAACTAGCTTTCCATAATACCTAAATTTAGACTCTTGATCTTCGAAACTATTACACTCCAAACCAAAAGCAGTCCTTCCTATGATGTCAGTTGTATAACAACACACGATCTCCTTCATTTCTATACCTTCCTTCTTATCTTCCAACTTTTCAAGCATCTGGTTCGAGCAGGCCATGAATATTTCGAACATCATCTTCAATTTTCCTGACGTAAACGCTGGTGTGAGTTTAGCTCTGATGTTCCTCCACTTCTGACCCTCGATGGAAAACAAATGACAACTCAGTGGGTCTGATTTCTCATCATGATGCACTCCTCTGTCCACAAAGTGGTGGAAGTCTTGTGTTAGGACGCGTTTTATAAGTTCTGGATCGATTATCATCACGCCTGGGCTTAACCCAAAGTATAGACCACCGAATGGTTGATTCTTCGATTTGAAGAATTCGTACTGTTGTTTGAGCCACATGTAAGGTGCCATTGTTTGTTTGAAGGGATTTTCCATGGTTCCAAATGGAAATGTTGGTTCTGGTGATGGGACATTTCTGTTCTTCCAGTATTGGTACTTTTTGTTGATGTATGTCTTCAGTGCATATAGGAGAATCGTGACTAATGTGGCTATGACTATGAAGTCCATCTAAAATATTGATAATTGTTGTAGTCTTGTCTTGTATGCTTGTCTTTTATATTTCAAGACTTCCAACTAACAGTAATAATACAAAATTTTAGCGATATATTTCATTCCTTTTGGTTTTATCATGTTCAAATGAATCATTTGCAAATCTATCTAAGGAATTTCAAATATTTGTAGGAAGCCAGCTACATAACTAGCAATTAACCATGGTGTTTATTATGTTTTACAGTGCGATTTGACTAATCTATTATCAAACAAAGATAAAATAACACCAAAAGGCTTAACAAAAAGGCAAACAACTTTGCTTTGAAATATAAAAACTTCTAAAGCCACGTTTTACAAAATTGAAAACCAAAATCCAGCGAGTATAATAAATCTATAAAAGATGAGCTTAACTTACCTTGGTCAAGAGTTGGTCTGCTCAATCGAATTATTTCCGGGCCTATTATACAATCTACTACCATGTGAGTTGGTGTATTAGCGTTTAGAAGTTGAAGGTCATGGAATTCTGACAATTGGTTGCTCTAACAGTACCTTGTAGGACGGTTTCACTTAAAATTATCTCTGGTTGCTATGACTGAAATTATAGCGTTCTGCTTCGCTGAGATCCGCTAGTAGCTGTGGTTATTGTTGCCTATATTATGAATTATGATAGATTTCGTTATATACAGGTGTCTAACAGAATTGTTTCATTACATTCTGCATGCATCAGCTAAAAATAATGGCATTCTGCAAATTTGAATTACATAAACGTATAATTTGTGATATTGATTTTCTTCAAAATCAAAGAATTAGTAAATATGTCACTAAATGCGATCATAATTCAAAATTGGTAAGGATTTTGAAAATTCGAAAGTATAGTCCTTCAAGGTCATTCGATTTTGGAAAATGGCCAAATGTCAATATTGCGAATATTCAACTTTTTAATATGATAAATCGCAATTATGTGTTAAATAGAAAAAAAATTATTTTATTTAAAAGAAATTAACGGTCAAAATCACTTTGGAAGGCGTAATTAAAAATTGGTAGCGATTTAAAAAATTTCAAAATATGGTCAGTCATGGTTATTCGATTATGGAAAATTGTCAAAAGTCCATATTACAAATATTTAACTTCTTACTACCATAAATCGCAATTACGTGTTTCAAAGGTAACCGTCAAAATCACTTTGGCGGCCGTTATTCAAAATTGGTAGCGATTTAAAAAATTCCAAAATATGGTCAGTCATGGTTATTCGATTGTGGAAAATTGTCAAAAGTCCAAATTACAAATATTTAACTTCTTACTATGATAAATCGCAATTATGTGTTTCAAAGGTAACCGTCAAAATCACTTTGGCGGCCGTTATTCAAAATTGGTAGCGATTTAAAAAATTCCAAAATATGGTCAGTCATGGTTATTCGATTGTGGAAAATTCTTAAAAGTCCAAATTACAAATATTTAACTTCTTACTATGATAAATCGCAATTATGAGTTTCAAAGGTAACCATCAAAATCACTTTGGCGGCCGTTACTCAAAATTGGTAGCGATTTAAAAAAATCCAAAATATGGTCAGTCATGGTTATTCGATTGTGGAAAATTGTCAAAAGTCCAAATTACAAATATTTAACTTCTTACTATGATAAATCGCAATTATGAGTTTCAAAGGTAACCGTCAAAATCACTTTGGTGGCCGTTATTCAAAATTGGTAGCGATTTAAAAAATTCCAAAATATGGTTAGTCATGGTTATTCGATTGTGGAAAGTTGTCAAAAGTCCAAATTACAAATATTTAACTTCTTACTATGATAAATCGCAATTACGTGTTTCAAAGGTAACCGTCAAAATCACTTTGGCGGCCGTTATTCAAAATTGGTAGCGATTTAAAAAATTCCAAAATATGGTCAGTCATGGTTATTCGATTGTGGAAAATTGTCAAAAGTCCAAATTACAAATATTTAACTTCTTACTATGATAAATCGCAATTATGTGTTTCAAAGGTAACCGTCAAAATCACTTTGGCGGCCGTTATTCAAAATTGGTAGCGATTTAAAAAATTCCAAAATATGGTCAGTCATGGTTATTCGATTGTGGAAAATTCTTAAAAGTCCAAATTACAAATATTTAACTTCTTACTATGATAAATCGCAATTATGAGTTTCAAAGGTAACCGTCAAAATCACTTTGGCGGCCGTTATTCAAAATTTGTAGCGATTAAGAAAATTCCATAATATGGTGTCATGGTTATTCGATTGTGGAAAATTCTTAAAAGTCCAAATTACAAATATTTAACTTCTTACTATATGATAAATCGCAATTATGAGTTTCAAAGGTAACCGTCAAAATCACTTTGGCGGCCGTTATTCAAAATTGGTAGCGATTTAAAAAATTCCAAAATATGGTCAGTCATGGTTATTCGATTGTGGAAAATTGTCAAAAGTCCAAATTACAAATATTTAACTTCTTACTATGATAAATCGCAATTACGTGTTTCAAAGGTAACCGTCAAAATCACTTTGGCGGCCGTTATTCAAAATTGGTAGCGATTTAAAAAATTCCAAAATATGGTCAGTCATGGTTATTCGATTGTGGAAAATTCTTAAAAGTCCAAATTACAAATATTTAACTTCTTACTATGATAAATCGCAATTACGTGTTTCAAAGGTAACCGTCAAAATCACTTTGGCGGCCGTTATTCAAAATTGGTAGCGATTTAAAAAATTCCAAAATATGGTCAGTCATGGTTATTCGATTGTGGAAAATTGTCAAAAGTCCAAATTACAAATATTTAACTTCTTACTATGATAAATCGCAATTATGTGTTTCAAAGGTAACCGTCAAAATCACTTTGGCGGCCGTTATTCAAAATTGGTAGCGATTTAAAAAATTCCAAAATATGGTCAGTCATGGTTATTCGATTGTGGAAAATTCTTAAAAGTCCAAATTACAAATATTTAACTTCTTACTATGATAAATCGCAATTATGAGTTTCAAAGGTAACCATCAAAATCACTTTGGCGGCCGTTACTCAAAATTGGTAGCGATTTAAAAAAATCCAAAATATGGTCAGTCATGGTTATTCGATTGTGGAAAATTGTCAAAAGTCCAAATTACAAATATTTAACTTCTTACTATGATAAATCGCAATTATGAGTTTCAAAGGTAACCGTCAAAATCACTTTGGTGGCCGTTATTCAAAATTGGTAGCGATTTAAAAAATTCCAAAATATGGTCAGTCATGGTTATTCGATTGTGGAAAATTCTTAAAAGTCCAAATTACAAATATTTAACTTCTTACTATGATAAATCGCAATTATGAGTTTCAAAGGTAACCGTCAAAATCACTTTGGCGGCCGTTATTCAAAATTTGTAGCGATTAAGAAAATTCCAAAATATGGTGTCATGGTTATTCGATTGTGGAAAATTCTTAAAAGTCCAAATTACAAATATTTAACTTCTTACTATATGATAAATCGCAATTATGAGTTTCAAAGGTAACCGTCAAAATCACTTTGGCGGCCGTTATTCAAAATTGGTAGCGATTTAAAAAATTCCAAAATGTGGTCAGTCATGGTTATTCGATTGTGGAAAATTGTCAAAAGTCCAAATTACAAATATTTAACTTCTTACTATGATAAATCGCAATTACGTGTTTCAAAGGTAACCGTCAAAATCACTTTGGCGGCCGTTATTCAAAATTGGTAGCGATTTAAAAAATTCCAAAATATGGTCAGTCATGGTTATTCGATTGTGGAAAATTCTTAAAAGTCCAAATTACAAATATTTAACTTCTTACTATGATAAATCGCAATTACGTGTTTCAAAGGTAACCGTCAAAATCACTTTGGCGGCCGTTATTCAAAATTAGTAGCGATTTAAAAAATTCCAAAATATGGTCAGTCATGGTTATTCGATTGTGGAAAATTCTTAAAAGTCCAAATTACAAATATTTAACTTCTTACTATGATAAATCGCAATTATGAGTTTCAAAGGTAACCGCCAAAATCACTTTGGCGGCCGTTATTCAAAATGTGTAGCGATTAAAAAAATTCCAAAATATGGTCAGTCATGGTTATTCGATTGTGGAAAATTGTCAAAAGTCCAAATTACAAATATCATACTTCTTACTTTGATAAATCGCAATTATGAGTTTCAAAGGTAACCGTCAAAATCACTTTGGCGGCCGTTATTCAAAATTTGTAGCGATTAAGAAAATTCCAAAATATGGTCAGTCATGGTTATTCGATTGTGGAAAATTCTTAAAAGTCCAAATTACAAATATTTAACTTCTTACTATGATAAATCGCAATTATGAGTTTCAAAGGTAACCATCAAAATCACTTTGGCGGCCGTTACTCAAAATTGGTAGCGATTAAGAAAATTCCAAAATATGGTCAGTCATGGTTATTCGATTGTGGAAAATTGTCAAAAGTCCAAATTACAAATATTTAACTTCTTACTATGATAAATCGTAATTATGAGTTTCAAAGGTAACCGTCAAAATCACTTTGGCGGCCGTTATTCAAAATTTGTAGCGATTAAGAAAATTCTAAAATATGGTCAGTCATGGTTATTCGATTGTGGAAAATTCTTAAAAGTCCAAATTACAAATATTTAACTTCTTACTATGATAAATCGCAATTATGAGTTTCAAAGGTAACCGTCAAAATCACTTTGGCGGCCGTTACTCAAAATTGGTAGCGATTTAAAAAAATCCAAAATATGGTCAGTCATGGTTATTCGATTGTGGAAAATTCTTAAAAGTCCAAATTACAAATATTTAACTTCTTACTATGATAAATCGCAATTATGAGTTTCAAAGGTAACCGTCAAAATCACTTTGGCGGCCGTTACTCAAAATTGGTAGCGATTTAAAAAAATCCAAAATATGGTCAGTCATGATTATTCGATTGTGGAAAATTGTCAAAAGTCCAAATTACAAATATTTAACTTCTTACTATGATAAATCGCAATTATGAGTTTCAAAGGTAACCGTCAAAATCACTTTGGCGGCCGTTATTCAAAATTTGTAGCGATTAAGAAAATTTCAAAATATGGTCAGTCATGGTTATTCGATTGTGGAAAATTCTTAAAAGTCCAAATTACAAATATTTAACTTCTTACTATGATAAATCGCAATTACGTGTTTCAAAGGTAACCGTCAAAATCACTTTGGCGGCCGTTATTCAAAATTTGTAGCAATTAAAAAAATTCCAAAATATGGTCAGTCATGGTTATTCGATTGTGGAAAATTCTTAAAAGTACAAATTACAAATATTTAACTTCTTACTATGATAAATCGCAATTATGAGTTTCAAAGGTAACCATCAAAATCACTTTGGCGGCCGTTATTCAAAATTTGTAGCGATTAAGAAAATTCCAAAATATGGTCAGTCATGGTTATTCGATTGTGGAAAATTCCTAAATGTCCAAATTACAAATATTTAACTTCTTACTATGATAAATCGCAATTATGAGTTTCAAAGGTAACCGTTAAAATCACTTTGGCGGCCGTTACTCAAAATTGATAGCGATTTAAAAAAATCCAAAATATGGTCAGTCATGGTTATTCGATTGTGGAAAATTGTCAAAAGTCCGAATTACAAATATTTAACTTCTTACTATGATAAATCGCAATTATGTGTTTCAAAGGTAACCGTCAAAATCACTTTGGCGGCCGTTATTCAAAATTCGTAGCGATTAAAAAAATTTCAAAATATGGTCAGTCATGGTTATTCGATTGTGGAAAATTCTTAAAAGTCCAAATTACAAATATTTAACTTCTTACTATGATAAATCGCAATTATGAGTTTCAAAGGTAACCGTCAAAATCACTTTGGCGGCCGTTACTCAAAATTGGTAGCGATTTAAAAAAATCCAAAATATGGTCAGTCATGATTATTCGATTGTGGAACATTGTGAAAAGTGCAAATTGCAAATATTCAACTTTTTCTATGATAAATCGCAATTACGTGTTTCAAAGTTAATCGTCAAAATCACTTTGGCGGCCGTTATTCAAAATTGGTAGCGATTAGAAACAATCAGGTAAATTCTGTAACGCAGTGGTTACGTAGCAAGTGGTTAAATTTCTTAGCAATGTTGTTAAAATATAAAATGGTATTCTGTAACATATCGAAAGGTTAAATAGTTTGCCACCAGTTGAGTGGCGAACTCAGTAACTACGAAATACGAAATACATATTCGAATAACCTAACCTCACAATTCAGAAATGCAGTCAGCCGCGAAGTCTTTGATGAATAAGAATAAGAACTAGAATAATTCATTTTACGCGATTTTACTGAGCAGCTATCTTCTGTGGACCTTTGCGCACATTTAACTTTTGCGTAAATTGTTTCCACCATTCTTCGACGTTACGGGCTTCCGTAAACAGAGTTGAGTGCGTCGCAGAAGAACTTTATTTTTGTGAATAAAATTAACCATGACGACATAAAAATGGATTTTATGTAGTTCTACTTTCGCAGATACTCCTATTCATTATTAATTTGCATATTTTTAACTTCTGTGTACACAGCACATCGAAGGGTAGTGATCAGTTGATTGAATGTTTTGTAAATGGTAATATGTCAAAATTTTGGAATGTCTAGTATTAGCAGCAGGCATGGGATTTTATCATGGCCGGCAAACTTGAGTATCAATATCTCGAAAACGGGGGGTGATCAAACAAAATAAAAAAAAATGGTCAAACATGATGGGGGCCAACTTCACCCACTTTTGAAAATGCCCAATACTAAGTTGTCAAAACGATTAGACTACAAATTTGAATCAAAAACTGCCATAATCTATGTAGAGTCACATTTAAAAAAACAAAAGCTTGTGTTGGTGAAATGAAATATGAAAAAAATGTGTCCTGGCTAGAGAGCGAATGATTATCTACAACTTTTCTATATGGACGAATAGTGAATAGTGCTAAATCAATATTGTGACTATAGGTGTGGCGTTTCGAGACATTCGCAACTGAAAATTGTTTTTCCATGGTAAACAAACAATATACTCTAATTATACTCAAGAAATATCTGGTTTTGATTGTTGTGAACCCTTCATCTAACAACTGAATAATTTCAGAATTTCCCAAAGGCTGTAATACTAACATGAAAGGAAAACTTTTACCTGCTTTCACCACTTTGTACTTTGTTCCTGGTAGTCATCACGCAGTATTGCGGTATATTGTCGTACTAAACTCTGTTTTCTCTCTGTTTTCAGGGTAAGTGGACCAAGCAAGTTTCGTCTGTGCAAAAAGCCAGGCCAAAGTTAAACCGGCTGACGTTTATAGCGGTGAGGTCGCCACCGTACCGGCAACAACCTCACCCCAACAACGAAAAAACAACGACACATCAGAGTACTATATATGCTTGGAGCAGGTAATTAAATTCGTCTAATTAAGTCTCATATTTCACTCAAAACAGTTGTGGTTCCTGACTGAAATAAAACAGGACTGCACAGCGCTGCTGTATGTGAGTGGTACTGGAACTAAAAGCTTTATCTGGAATCTCAAGCATGGTTGATGGTTTAGTTAGTGCGGAATCGGAGATAGGGACTTTGTAAAGGCTGTCTTATTAAATATTTATTGCAAAACTATACATTCTTGTTTGGTATTTGTTTGGGGAATAATACTAGGTATATATAAGTATAAACTGCTTGTAGTAACTTAACGTAAGTACTTTAAAGTCTTTAGATTTTTTCGAAATCGACGTAGATTTTGTTTCTTGTCGTCATAAGTAGGGCTGTGGGTTCCATGGTGAGTGGCAGCTCGGTTTTATCGTTCAGGGTTACTCTGAAGTTCTTCAGCAAAAGTATCAGTCCAGCTTTTGTCTGCATCAGCCCGAATCTTGATCCTGTAAAAAAAACAGAGATTGTAGTAAAGTGTACCTGCACATAAAAAGTGGTTACTTGAAACCAGGCACGTAATTTCTTGAACTTTGAATTGATTCAAATGAATATTTACTTGGACACATAAAGTTAGGTATAGACAAGAAATGCCTCCTACTCAATTTAAGTTAACGAATTTCTCAGGTTAAGGTTTTCGACAAATAAATTCTTTCTTCATAATTACCAATCTTATAGTATAGTAGAAGAAATAATTTAGAAATAATTTATCGTTACAAAAATAATGGTATATTTCAACCAATTACTTTAAAATATTTAGTGATAGTGGAAGTGAATGCTGAAATATTATCATACTTTTTTAAGACATTGAATATCGTAAAGTATTGGTAGCACTGAAAACATGAATTTTGCCAATGATGTAAACAACGCCTGTTTAGATTTTTTTTGTTACTAGTGAAACGAAATTCAGAAACGCCTACTTGCTAACGTAAATAGTGCTAACTGCTTGTTGCTTCAAACGCTGTCAATACTTCAAGAACAGTTGCGAAAAAAGCTTTCAGAAGTTCAGCTTATTACAATAGTCCAATAGTACAATAGTACAGGGTTTTAATTTTCTTTGGGACTCAACATTCTGGGAATCAACTTGTCAAAATCAACAAACAAATGTCAAAATCACGTTTTTTTATAGTTTCATCTAACCTTTGTCGAAAACCTTACGTGATAGGAAACTTTATGATCCTGAGTCTGATTCAACGTAAATAAATCAGTTAAAAACACTTAGATGCTGTCAATTCACAAAATTAACGTTCCTCAGAGTTATCAATACTTTTCACGATTTTCAAATGGAGCTTTTCGAAGCTGAAGTTTTCAGTCGCCGGCTGCGCAATCCGTGACGGGATACCGATTTTACATTGCAGTATATGGAGCCGTTCAGACGCCCATACTGCCGCGCAAAGTTTTCAATCATAGCATAGGCGTGTGGCGATGGGGTAGGTTTAGGCAGTGGGTACACAGTACACACCCATTATCTGTTTTTTTTTATTTAATGCTCCCTTAACGATTAAATTGGAGCAAAGTTAACCTTATCTATTATTTATTTATTATTATAAAACAAAAATAACCTAATCTAACTTTTCTATATAGTTTTGAATTTGTCATATATTTTTTTATGAAAAACCAGTGTAGCAACATTTATGGCGATAAAAAGAATTATCACCTAAGTTATTTAGTAAAAATACTGAAGTGTTGGATCGTGAGTGCCGCTGTCACCTATATACATATACTGCAAAATCGTACAATTTTGTTGTGCGATTCTGTCAAACTGCGGCGCTGTACCGTCAGTTGCGAGCTTTACAATGGAGCGGTTTATCTTCAATAATGAAAAATTCATAAGCTTGGTGGAACCCATGACCTGCTTGTGGAACACCGCCGATAGTAATTACTCAAATAAATACGAGAAACAGCAGTGCTGGTAGCCATATTCAGAGAAATGTGCGATAACCACATGGTTCTCCTTTTGCGATTTTTCCTTGCAATCTGCCAAAACATTATACACTCCTCTATATCCATGTTTATCCCGCACGGCACTGTAGTCGCAAATGACACAAAACAGCTGTCATCAAATATGGCCGCTTAGCATACAGTATTCAACAGTATTTGCGTCGCATCTCATCCGAATTCCGTATCCCGGATACTGAATTTCGCATACACCATAAGACTGCTTACACACATAGGTGTGTAAGCAGTCTTATGGTGTAAACAGTTTTATTAACATAAAACAACAATCAAATTATTTAATTATTGGTGGCTTTATTGACACTCTGCGATCGATACTTTTTTTGCTACTTTGCGTTCGTTATAAACTCATAACGAAACCGCTTTCAGTGTCGTTATGAAAACACTAGATCACAAACTTTTAGTATCTTTTAGTTTTCCATTGATGATATTGACGTCATGTGTCAAATAAGGGTGACATCTTAATCGCTATTGGCTCGCGTCAATCGTATTTGTGAATTTTACCACAACTACTAACTGATGAATATGGAACTACTCTAGATTGCAAGATGACAACCGCAATTTTCGAAATTTATGTAAATTTAAGGCTCCGTTTTAAAAACATCGCAACTTCCAAACGAAATATTTCGTTGTGATGTTTTTTTTTTGCTGGGAGTGGTCTGCCTGGCCCCCACCAACGTCAACCAGGCCCCAGTTTTATGATAAGGGGAAGTTGGGGGGTTTAGAGGAAGCAGGCAAAGGCGGAGCATAGTCGACGCGAGTACATTCGAAGGGGAAGTCCTCAGCCAGTTTGTCGCCGCGCGTCGGCGCTTTCACTTTCGCTCAAGTTGCAATGTATTAGTGTTCTCACTCATCACGGTCGCATATGCATCCCGGACTGCATACAGCTGGCTGGCGGCCGCCAGGCGGTAAAGGAAAATATATTGATTTAAGTTAGAGAGAGCGCGCTTGCTATTATAATATTTAATCTTTGTAACAGGGTGACATACATACTGTATAGTAAATTGACAAAAATGTATTAACTCATGATAACTCATCGGTGAATTATGGACTTCAATTTAGAAAGGAATTAATTAAAATCGAGCAATGGGGACCCAATACATCTATAAACATGCAAATATCGAACGAACGCACGGCAGTGACAAACGAAGACAAAAATTTAAAAAAATAATCTGATGCGTTCAGGCACATTACTTTATCATACCATATATAAAGTTAATAGTTTAGCTGCATGAGATTCTATTTGATCGAGATCGGCCATGTCTGCATTAAAATAAAGCTACTGGAACTAGACGGATATTTTGATTATATTGACAGTAGGTATTGTCAAAACATCAGCGTTTGACACTACCTACTGTCATTAGAATCACAATATCTGACAAATCCTAGCTAACTAGTTTTAAAGCAGCGATCTCGATAAAATAGAATTTGCTCATGCAGCTAAACTATTCATTTTACCAAAAACATGCCATAGTCATAAATTGTTCAGAATTTCCTGTACTTTAATTTATTATTTAACTATTTCGACAAATTTCCAGAAATGGCGGCTTATTTGCAAAATCTTTCAAAAATTCTATAAGACTAAACCTCCAGTTTCTTTGGATCCTTTTCAACAGCTTTTCAGCTCTAAGTTTGGTTATGAAACTTCTAAATATGAAGTTTCGTCCCGATACCTTAGTAGTTTCTCCGGAATCGTCGCCACAAAAAAAGCACACACACATACACAGAATTTTTTTTTACCTGGGTCAAAAATGTTCAAGGGATCCAAAAAGACATTTCCGCTAAAACCTCAAAAATTTTGTTTGGCACGATTACAATACTTTACATAGTACGTATGATAAAGTAAAATCATAGTACATAGTCCAAAGTTCCCCAAACCATATATATAAATCCCAAATATTTTGTCACCTACAAGTTCGCTATATTTTATAAACGTTTTGGGCGCAATGAATGCAAGATTCATGAATGAAAACAAATTCTGGCATTGGCTATATCCAATTCCCGCTGTAATACTGCCCAATACAGTCGCAATACAGTCGCAATACAGTCAATACAGTCCATTAGAGCCGACCCAAGTTCGTCACTGCTAATTGTCTCTTCCTGTCCATAAAACCGACATTTTAAATAAAATGTTCATTTGAGTCCTATTCTGGTCTCTTTGTCTCATTTGTAATTAAATAATTACAATATTGTTCTTTTAGATTATCTATGCATATATTTTAACTTAGGTGGTACGTAGTCGTCTTTTACTAATTCGTCTAAAGGACAGACGCGGATGTTTAGGTATTTTGCCACGACTTCTACCCATTATTAAACAAATGTACCTAACACCTAGTAGGTATAACTACACTAAGTATAATATCATACAGTATATGACTTTTATCGTGTGTTAAATTTGTAAACCGTGCGCATAAATGTGAAATGCGAGAACTCTGTTCTCCCGATTCAATATACGCTACGGTCATAACTTGTGAACAGTCTAATCTAAAAATAGCAGTAGGCGTGGCGTAGTTATAGGCGGTGTTTAAAACTCCGAACGTCTGCTGTCTACACCGGGCCCGTAATATGGGCAAATTACATACATTTCTGGCAATTACGCTTTGTTATCGCAATTATAATGTTCAGATTAAATTTGTACTTAAATAAAAAATCTATTTTTGTATCATGAGTTGGGCTAAATGTTTTATATTTGAAAAAAACCAAAGATGTAGAAGTAAAATTGATTTTTATCTTTAAAAAATTTTTTTTTTCACGCAGCCCAACTCGTTATTTATCTAAGAACTTAAACTTTGAACAATAAATAACGCTTTTATATACAAACGCGTTTTAGGAGAGGTAGAACTGGGTCTTAATGTCGCAAAGTAGAAAAAAAATAGTATATTACACTCGCTTTATAAGAGGTATTGGCGCACTCGTTCTAAACAACGCTTGCGCCAATTTTTGTCTTATAAAACTAGTTTTATAATATACTATTAAATTTTATTTATTGACAGTGACACTGCTGACAGTGAGCATCATCTCAGCCAGATTTTTACACTTATACAGATGTCCCACTTTTTTCCCGAAAAACTTTTTTCAGATAGTAAATGACATACTGAGTTAAAAGTTTCATATGGACTTCTTAGTTTTTTCAATTCTTATATTTTTACTTAAATTTATTTACTTACTACTGTTGTAATGGGTAGTGATTGTGTTATTTCTTTCTATTTCGCATTGTTTGATGCGGATTGTCTCTTTTATTTTTCTTCGTTTTGTTAATTTTTCAAATGGCTGTAACTTCTTAAGAAATTTAAAAACAAATAAGTCCATATAAAATATTTTACTCAAAAACACTTTCTAAAAAATAGTTTTAAGCATAAAGTAGGTACTCATTTTTACTTATGTCTTTCAGACATAAAAACATATAAAATTGTTATAGGTAAAAAATCAATTGAAAGTTTTTCAGTTTTTAAAATCAGGCTATTTTTGAGCATGTGCTCACTAGTTACACAAAATACAGAAAAGACTGATTAGAAAAATTATGTATTATTCGAACAATTCTGTGATCAATATTATCTGCTCTCAAAGGTTACGTCATAACGTCAGTTTTTTATCAAAAATAGGTCAAAATATCAAAACAAATATTTGTCCAACTTGGTACCTTGACCTGAAACGTTGAAATTTTGTTCACAAATCTCCTTGAAGCGTCAACTCTCTCTTTATGTACTGCACCCGCTCAAAAAAATTAATAAATTCAGATTTCTATCTCAAAATCGCGTCTTTTGGACACCCATCCTTCTTTATAGTATGAAGCAAATATCTTAGCTACTAATATAACAAGGAAAAAACCTTTACCTATGCAGTTTCGAGGTCCTTCCCCAAAAGGAATAAACGTAAAAGGATGTCGACTAGCTTTGTTCTCCTCCGTGAACCGCTCAGGATCAAACTTCTCAGGATCAGGATAAAATTCTGGATCCCTATGAAGCCCCAGCACCGAAATAAAGATCTTCCTGTTCTCCTTTAAAACTGTACTAGTTCCAGGCATTTGATAATCACTCGTGCACTTCCTGGACAAATGTGGAACAGGTGGATATTTCCTCAACGTTTCTGTAATAAATCCCAATTAATAAAAGAAAAACTAATTAAACAAATAAAATATTTACCATCAACAACTTGATTTAAATACTTGTGGTCTACGATTGCATCATAAGTCAGTTCACCATTATATTGTTGTAAAACTTGGTCGATTTCTCTTCTAACTTTATCCTGTATGTCATGGTTTTGTGCCAATTCGAACAAGCAAAAGTTTATGGTGGTTGCTGATGTTTCAAAACCAGCTATGAAGAAAACAAAAGCCTGCGCGGCAATTTGCTCAACTGTCAAACCATCTTCTTGGTTCCTCAAGTCGATCAAAATCTGCATGAAGTCGTTGCGTTTGACGTTGTTTTTTTCTCGATATTCGATCATGTTTTTAACGACGTTTAAGAAGAACTGGGTTACTTCCTTGGGTATGAAGACCAACCCTAATTTTTTACACAGTTTAGGGAATGTAGTGATCAGAAAAACTCTGATTTTCCTTCTGAATGTGGGCTTAAAAATATTTCTTCCGTTTCTCCTAAATTCTGCATCTGGTGTTTTGAAGCTGTTACACTCGAGTCCAAAAGCGACTGAGCCTATGACGTCAGTTGCGTAACAACCTAAAATATCCTTGATATCAATAGGCTCTCCAATCTTTGAGAGCTTGTCTAATTCCTCCAGCATCTGTTGTCCACACTCCAACAAAGTGGGGAACATCATCTTCATTTTACCACTGGTGAAGGTCGGTGTTAGCTTCTGCCTTAGATTCTTCCACTTCTTTCCTTCCAAATTGAACAGATGTCCACTCAATGGGTCAGCTTTTTCGTTGTAGTACGTCCCTCTGTCATAGAAGTTCTGGAAGTCTTTGGACATGACGTTTTTAACATATTCTGGATCGATTGGCATGTATACTGGGTTGCTTGTCATGTATATGCCACCGTGTTTGTGTCCAGCCTTCTTGAAGGTGTTGTAGTACTCGAGGACTTTCATGTAGAAGGGGTTTGTTATTTTGAATGGGTTTGGAGCATTGCCAAAGAAGAAACGGACTTGGAGCTGTGGAACATTTTGGCTCTTCCAGTATTTGAACTTTGAGCGTTGCCTGTACATTATTAGGAAGCCTAGGGTTATGATCAAGGAGATGACGATGCCTATCGTTGCCACCATTGTGTCTGAAAGTAAAGAAAACCAAATGTTAGAGTGTTGTCATTTTCTTGGGCGATTGTTGTTTTTAAGTCATTTAAGTCTTTAGTCATTCTGATTACATTAGTCTTTATATAATTATAAGACTAGCAACAATGCAACAGACAAAATTAAAAATAAAAGGACATGGATTAAGTAAATTCCTAAAACGATTGATATTTTAAATGTTCATAAACATTATCGTTCTCTCCTACACAATTTGTTGATTTTAGTTTTAGCCATTTCAAAAATAAACGTTGTAAAAATGAGTTTGTATGATTCTTGAGCTACTGGAGAATCAATAAATATCAATAAAAAGTGTTTAAACATGTTTAAAAAGATGTTGTATTTTGAATACTACGGTTGCTGATAATAGTTACAAATAGGTTTAAAGTGTATTTGTTTTTCAAGATCATATAAATTAGTATACATCATTTTGAATTAAAAACATAAATTATTATTGCTTATTCCAGTCATACATATATGTAGTCTAAAACTTACCACGATAATATTTCGTAAACAATTTTTTGTGGACATAAGAATGTATTTTTCTGTGCAGCATTTACAACGTTATTCCACGTTATTTAGGTATATTAGAAAACAAATTAAAATTAAATTCGATGCCGAAGAAATGCTCCAGCTATATGAACCGAATGTTTTTTCTGCGTTTCGCAAACTTGAACGCTTTTTCTTGAGTATAATGTTTCAACTGTATATCTCGAACGCCTCTCGTCTGTTTGAAAATATTTTATTAAGTCGATTTCTTATTGATATTGTGCAGTTGATAAATTATTCATGTGAATTTTATTTGAAATAAGGAAAATGAAAATACACATCACCCAATGTGACAACGATGTACGCAAACAGTACCCTTTAATATAGATTCCTCCCGCGAAAATATAGTTTTGTGGAATCTTCTATCTAACGCCAAATTTTGCCCGATTGATGTCGGATAAATTGCATGTTAAAGAAGAAGATTCCAGCATTTCGAATCTGCCAAAACCCCAAAATCGATAATTTAGCCGTAATACCCATTTCTTCGAAGACGGTCACATACAGTGTGTCCAGGAAAGTCCGCATCATATGGAATTTTTTTTTCTATTTATTTCTCAGAAAATTGTATTCTTTATAAAAATTGGCGGCTTGTATGGAAACAAAACGGCAACAGTCAAATATGTAAATTTTGCTGCCATATACCCAGCGATTTATCATATATGAATTTGTGATAAGAGTAAAGTATGTTTATTTTCAGTATTATCGATAAACTTTATTTGGAAATGTTGTTTAGAAGTAACAATTATATTCAAATATGAAGGCACAGCCACCTATCTTGACATTTTTCTTTTTTCGTTTTTTTTTTTAATGTTTACTTTTGTGACAAGTATTAGTCAATGCCAGTGATCCTAATTTTTTACAATTTTTATTATTTTGGTATGATAACCAATGTTAGAACTAGCGCAAAATTAGTCATTTTCTTGATGCGAAGTTGATATTTCACCCTGTAGATAATAATAGATCATACAATTACTAATACAGGAGCGTGACTTACCTTTAATTCAATTAATATTAATGACTATGGTATTAATAGTTATCCATCTACAGCAAGCGATGATATTTTCAATGAAAGACCCGGGCAACCAAATTGCCCATTCAACCATTTCTATGATAATCAGAATTCAAGTAGACTGGGTATGTTGAAAATATCTTTAAGGAAAACCACATAAAAATATATTTCCGAAAATAAGGAAGCTATTTTACCAGTGTTGCAAGCGCTAATCGAGCATGGAACGACTTCGGTTCGACAAATTGCTCTCACACCCAATGCAGTAAATCAACAGCACATAACATACTAAAACTCAAACCTTCTTTAAAAAACATGCGAATTTATAAGTACACTAAAGGAAAGACACTATGGCATCAGTACCATACCTATGACATCAGACCTGATGCCATAGGTATGACTTCGCCCTCTGGTTTAAGGGGGAAATGGAAGAGGACAAAATTTTTTTGTTAATATTCTATGGACGGACGAGCATGGGCGCCGTTTGAAAATGTTCCAGGGGGGGCTAAATTTTTTTTTAGTATTAGTTGGTGACGTAATATTAAGGACTATGCCATTAACTGTTTTGCAGCATTTTCGTTTTATGTTATTTTGCGTACACTCTGAAAAATCTCTGTCGCTTTAAGGTAGTGAAGTGTTTTTGTTCACATTTTTGTGTGTTAATAGCCATCCATGGTCGTGATCCCTGTATGCTCGACAACATTTACTTATTATATATTGATATTCGTTGAATTTCAAGTCTTTCTATCGTTTATTAATGTGGGATTAATATTTTTAATTAATAATTGTTTGTAAATATATTTTGTTTCTGAATCATTGAACTCTTATTCTAGAATTTAAGATTTTGTATAATTTTCAACCAATATTGTAGCCTTTTTATTACCTTTTAATACGTTAGGAGAAATTGTTGTTAATTTCCTATAATAATTTCTAGCTCGTGGTCATCGAGAATCTGATACAATATCTTAATAACAATTTGATACACAATAAAAAGGCAACAATATTATTTTCAAATTTACCTCGTTAATGAGAAATAATGACTAAATGTAGAGAAAAGTGGATTAATTTGAAAATTCTGTGTTAAGGATAATCGACGACGAAATAATATTTTTTTATTTTACTATTATACTTGAACACTTTTAAGGCGACAATGTTAGGTCAAGTACTAACTTTTGAACGAACTCATGTACGGAAATGTATTGTGTCAACGCTGGAGAGAGTCATAAAATGGTACCAATATTACAAACAGCATAGAGAATCTATTGTCATGGATGGCCCTTTTAATACCAAATAACTTTTGTCTGAATTTTTTTTATTATTTAACGTTTTTGAAACTCCGTTTTCATTAACCGAAGTTTTGTAATTTTAGTACCAATTTTGGCCAATAATGGGTTATCTATAAACCTTTTTAAATTATTTGATTTTAAAATAGTTATTCTGTGATACTTTATACAACCTACTTTAACTAAAGCAATTTCTAAAGTTGGTACAATATTTCGGCTCTCTGCAGTTCCTAAACGGCGTATATCTGGACATGAGTTCGTTATCAAAATTTTGTCTACTACCAAAAGTTGACTATTATACCTTGTCTATATATTCTACGCTTATTAGTTTAACACCCAGTGTAATTAAGATAAACTGCTCAGCAGTGCCAAAAATTGTGAAGTAATGGAAACTAATAAGTACGATCAAATAAAAGTGCATACAACAATACTTATTTTGGACTGCAGCACAAAATTTAGATACCGTATCTTGTCATCTTGTGGCTCTTTCGCGACTGTTACGAGAGGGCATTATCGCAATATCTAATAAAACTGACCTTGGGTGACAATAGCCGATAATAATCGAAATAGTCATCATTTATCTAGTAATTTTTTTTTTCATCCTTCACTATACGAAAATGTCATTTTTGCATCTTTGTAGGGACACGAAAGATGCTAATTGCCCGCTATGCGTTTAGTTAATAACTTTCAAGCCTAGCCGCGAAAATATTTTACATACAGGCCGGGGGGCGACTGACCTGTCTGTTAAATAAATACATAGCTTTCAATTCGGTTTGATATGCGAGATCCACCTGATCTATGATCAAAAGATCCATCTGATATGATAATAACCGATTTATCGATCTGATCTATTTATCGGTCTTCAATTGTGATCAAAGATCGATCACAATGTTCTCGCCCACTCCTATCTTTTTAATTTTTCGCGTACCGGTAGTTGGGTTCGAAATCCAGGGGGGGGGGGCAAGCGCCCCCCCCCCCTGCCCATATGTAACGGCGCCCATGCAGACTAGGCAACATTTACGTCAAATGGCAATGTTTCTTCACTAAATACCCGTTGGTGGACACAAGAAAACCCGAACTTTACGATAGAATGCCGATATCAGTACCATTTTAAGACCAATGTACTGTGCGGTATTTTGAGCAACAAATATCTGGGCCCTTTTATTCGTTAAAATTTAAATGTAGAATTATATCATCAGTTAGCAGCGTGTTAACACCTTTTCTCTAAACACAGCCAAGAACTTTTTAAACCCCAAATTAGACCACCGTTGGATAAGCAGAAAAATTCGGAATCGAGTTACTGGCCATCTAGATTCCCCGACTTTATACCTTCAGATTTATTTTTGTTACGTCAAGAAGAAAGTACACAAACAATGACCATTTAGACTTAGAGGAAGCTGTACAATATTGCATCCAAACCATTCCACGGAATTTTCTAAATAATGCTGCCTATGATTCTCGAAGAATGTGTTTACGCAGAGAACGGGAGGGACACTACAGAGAGACATGATAATGACGTAGATAAAAAATATCAACTTCGTACCCAGATAATGTGTAATGTTGCGATAATTCTAAATAAATGGGCAATTTGGTTGTCCGGATCTCTTTTATTCAAAATATCACTAACATCGAGATAATCGCTTGTTGTAGATGGATAACTGCTATTATAAACATATCCAAAGTTGAATTAATTGAATTAAAGGTAAGTCATGCTCCTGTATTAGGTATTGTATGATCTATTATTATCTACAGGGTGAAATATCAACTTCGCATCAAGAAAATGAGTAATTTTGCGCTAGTTCTAAAAAATATTAGTTATCATACCAAAATAATAAAAAATTTAAAAAATGTATTCAAATTTCTAAAAAATAGATTAACGTGGACCTTTTAGGATCACTGGCATTGGCATTTGTAATAATTTCATGATAGGTGGCTGTGACTTCATATTTGAATATTATTTGTACTTCTAAACAACATTTCCCAATAAAGTTTATCGATAATAATGAAAATAGAGGTACTTTACTCTTAACACAAGTTCATATATTCTGAATCGCTCGATATATGGCACCGATATTTACATATTTGACTATTGCCGTTTTGGTTTCATACAAGCCGCCAACTTTTATAAAGAATAAAATTTTCTGAGAAATTGATAATAAAATATAATATCGGTACTTTTAACTTAAAAGACTAAAAATCCGAGAATAACCGATTGTATAGACGTCGTTTGCCATTTTACTGTACCCGAGAATGACAATTATTACCCCAATCACTCGCCACCCTTCGAGAAAACAAATCTCCGAAAAACCGTACCCCAAGAAGATCGAATTTGTCCTTATTTATCTGGCCCTGGAGCCGAAGCGGTATTTATTGGACCAGGCAAAGCTATCCTTTATCGAGGCCGGAATCACTAAGGGGGTAGTAAACAAGCGCCCGAACGGGGAGCACCACCCCTACAGATACATTCTCCCGCATCCAGATACGTACCCCCCTTTCAGCGGGGCGTACCGCCGCGGCAATCCCGAATTTTACAGCGTAACATCGAGTCTGGCTTGTGGCTGAAGGAAACAGGATATAGAGGTGAGACGCGGTGACAATAAATCCGGGGGGGACAGGCTTGCCAACCCCTTTAAACGATGATCACTGGGAAGTTTGGCCGCGTCAACGGCGAAGAAAGGGGAGAAACCTTCAAAAATTTAAAGGGGTGGGGCCTGACAAAAGTTAAAAGCGTTTCGCTTATCTCGTACTGGGGTTTGCCTACTCGGATCGAAATTGACGGGAATTTCGTGCTGAGGTGGGGCGGTTTTTTGAAAGGGTGGTGAGATAACAATGGGTTTAGGGGTTTTTATATTGGACGGTTGAATTATCTGCGGTATATTGACGGAAAATGGCTTTGTATATCGGAACAGTTGCTACTCCTTCTACAATATGGAACAAGAGGGTTAAAATGTGACTAAGGTGAAAAAAATGCAAGGGTCAGAAAAGGTCAAAAGACGAATATTTTTTTTTTATTTTTACTGTTTTGCCTTCTCGTATTATCCAAACTTTACTGTATAGGGGCAGTTATCGTGTGAATTTGAAAAAATCTGATGTGGCACATGACTTATCACACCATATACAGGGCTAGCCAAAATTATGGGAACACCTAAATAATTCTCCAACCGTAATAAATTTCAATAAATTGTTCAAACAAAAGTTTTTGGCTTTAAGCAAGCTATCGTTTAAATATATTTCCAATATACATTTTATTATATTCATTTTATTATAGAAATTTGATCACCTTTCCTTTTTTTAAAATAGAACACCCTATATATTATTAAATTTTTTAATTCTAAGAATTATTTATAGGAATATATTTTTAGTAAAATAAATTCGTTTTTAATTATAGGCTATTATAGGTAAAAAATAGTAGTAAACGACCGGAACACCTATTTTTAATATACAGGATGTTTATTTTGTTTTGCAAATTTGCAATTTGCCTTTTTCTAACACCCTGTATATTTTATATTTTTTTATGCTTAATATAATAATTTTAATAATTTTAAGTTTAATTCTAAGAATTTGATGTTAGTATTATTTATTTTATAAAATGCATTATTTTTTATTTATAAGAAATTAATCAAAAATCATAAACTTTTACTTGAACCAAACTGGTAAAAAATAGAAAATCCAAGAGAAAATAACAACACAATTAAATAGAATTAAATGTTCAAAAAAATATATCTACAAAAAGTTCTTAGAATTAATCTTGGAATTGAAAAAAAATACAGGCTGTTCTACTAGAAAATGGAAAGGTTTGCAAATTTCCATAATAAAATGAACACACTGTATATTTAAACTATATGTAAACGAGAGGTTGTTTAAACGCAAACAACTTTTATTTAAAAAAATTCTTGAAATTTTTTGGAGTTGAAGAATTGTTTAGGTGTTCCGGTAATTTTTACTATTTTTGGTTAATAGCTAATAATTAAAAAATAATGCATTTTATAAAAAAAATGTTTCCTATAAAAAATTCTTAGAATTAATATACAGGCAACAATATACAATATATTTAAAAAAGGATATATTTAAACCATAGCTGGTTTAAAGCGAAAAAACTTTTGTTTGAATTTTTTTAAATTTCTTACCGGTGGAGAATTATTTAGGTGTTCCGGTAATTTTGGCTAACCTTGTATAAAATTAATAGTTTAGCTGCATGAGATTCTCTTTGATCGAGATCGGTCGTGTCTGCATTAAAATAAAACTAGTTAGCCAGGATTTGACAGATATTTTGATTCTATTGACAGTAGGTATTGTCAAAACATCAGCGTTTTCTGAAAAAGAAGAAAATTGTAGCGTACTGCTTGCATCTAAGAAAGAAAATATTCTATTTCTCGAAAAGAGTCATTTTTTTATATTCATATTTTTAATAGATTCCAAATCCAACAGGGTAAGATCAAGAAAATGATTTAATACACATGAGACTTCATAATACAATTTGGGACAGTGCTGATAAACAAAAATGCCATTTGTAGGATAACTTGATTTTAGTATGCCTCCCGGGTTATCCTGAAATGACGTCAAGTTTGAAATTTTAAATTGCATCATAGTTTTATTTTGGAAGGCATACTAACCTCAAGAGTATTAAAAAATGCACTTTTTTGTCTATTAGTACTACTTTAAAAACATTTTTAAACTAAACTATATTCAGCGTCTTCGATTTAAAACAAATCCTGCATCGAAGCGAAGAAAAACAAAAAGGAAACGCAATTACAGTGAATCAGTTCAGGAAATACCCTCAAACTGTGTTACGTAACATCCTGTATGGGTTATAGGCACGCAATACATTGTTTAACCCTCGCGTTCGTGTCGTGGGTCACTCAGGGTCTGCCATCGCACCACTCTGGGGTTGTAAGTGCTAAACTAAATTCGGTGTAGGGCCTCGGTCTCGGGCCATTTGGGTCAGCCCTAAACAGAAGCCGGCCTTACGTCGCCATCGACCCGCCCCTCTAACTTCTGTTAACCCTTCGACCCCATCTAGTGTCGCTTTACCTTTTATTTCATTTGCCACCAATTAAGTAGTTAGTGAATTTCTGTACGGGATGATAGTTTTATTGTGTATAATATGATAACAACGAAACGTTACTTGTAATGAATATAATACAATTCAGAATACATAAAGACTATATCAAACTTAACTATAATAAATATTTTATTGTTTCTGGTTTAGATATCCTCAAACTCATAATTTCGCCTACATTATAAGGTAAACACAATTGCCAAAATTAGGCCGAATTATAGCAATATTAACAATATAAAAGTGACTGTATTACACAGTATTTTTTAAAGTTTTATACAAAATAAATGCCAACTTTTCATCACCTTTTCCATACCACGACTTCTTATGTCAGTCTGCGTGTGCTAACAAAATTTTAGCTATGGCTACCGACTTTTTAGGAATTCTTTATAATATTATAAATTCTTTATAGTTCTTTATAAAGAACGACTTTTTTTCGGAAAATTAAATTTACATCCTGGGACAGACACACAGTAGACATTTTTTGTGGAGAATTGAAAGAAATTTTCTAATAAAGTAAATTAAATTATATAAATTTCCTAATAACACTCAGGATTTCTGGATATCAATGGGAACTTTTTACAACATTATTTGAAATTCCCAAGCAAAGGAGTATACAAAAATCCAGCTGTTTGAATTTTACCGAAGTAAAATTCTTACTTTACTGGCGTAAGAATTAAAAGATCTAAAGATCAACAAGGTAATTAAAAAAAGTAGATGACGTAAGGTAAACGTCCCAAATTCAGACACTGTCCTAAATTCCGACATATTTCTGTTTAGTTGCATAAAATAAGAAATGTACAGGGTGGGCCAAATTCGATGTTACTATAGGAGATCTCGGTAACTATAAGAGATATCGAAAAATGAGTAAGGTTGTTGTGTCGTATTTTTTTGAGAGAAACTCAATGGTGAAAGCCAAAATTAGCTATCGTCTTTTGTTTTCGAGTTATAACATAAAACTCGATTTTTCGCTATTTTGATACTTGTCGATATCTTTGTTTTTTGTTAAATCAGACTAATGATATTTGCACGTTCTTGAAGCACTTTTTCGATTAGAATTCAGTGGAATTCACAGATTGTAAATAATTCTAATAGTTTTGTAGATATAACATAAAGTTGTGTTTTTTTTAAATGGAAACCATAGCGTATGACTGAAATAAATAGAGCCTTTTTTTCTCTTTTCAACGATATATAACATGCTGGTCCAAAATATTCAAAAAGTAACGTTTTATTGAATAACATGAAATTAGTATATATCAGAGGCATTATGATTATTGTTTTCAAGATTTCTTTGAGTAGGCGTATGTCACTAGTAGTTTGACACTACTAATCAGTGAAATTAGGAAAATTTCATTCTTTTATTTTAATTGAAAATTACGAAATGCCGTTTGAATAGTATGAAAAATGCGCAATAATCGATTGCTTTATTCAAAGTAATAACAATAATTGTGATAAAACATCCAAAACATAATTCAATCGGTATCCAGGTAGTGCACGACCGCTCAAACTTGTTTTTTGGGATTAAAAGACCATCTCATCAATTACGGGTTGATTAATATGCCAAAAGCCGAACATTGTGATATGGAAGTGGTATGCTGAAGAAACTGTCATGAAAGTATGTAGCCGTGATCCTACAATTTCCAGTCGTCAATCTTCACTTTATATCGGCATGTCGAGGGTATAACTGAAGGGTTAAACATTGCAGGATGTATTGTTTTATTCGAAGTAAAATAATTAGATAATTACTTGCAAAAAAAATAACATTACCTACTACAAACTACTTTAACCATTTTTCAAATTGATGTCCATTTTTATTGATGCATAAATTATATCTCGTCGCAATACTTCGAAGAGCGTTGTTTATAAAAAATATTTGGAACGGCATTGATACATTCTTCAAATTGCTGCCTTAGGTCCTGAATGTCGTTATGTGATCTTTTATATAATTTCTTTTTGATGTGCCCCCAAAGAAAAAATTCCAAAGGTGTAAGATCTGGTGATCGTGGTGGCCACCTCACTGGTTCGTTGTTTCCAATCCAACTGTTTTCAAAATTTATATTCAATAATTTCCTTACCCTTCTTATTATGTGAGGTGGTGCACCGTCGTGCTTGATGAGATTTTTTTCTAATCTCTCAAAAATAGATTTGTGAGGTTGTGTTCTTTCTGGATAACGATTGAAGTATGTTTCGGATGCAATTTCAGCATTGTTATTACTTTCAATAAAGCATTCGATCATTGCGTATTTTTCATATGATTCATACGGCATTTCGTAACTTTTAATTGAAATAAATATTCAAAAGAATGCAAATTCAATACTTAAGTCACTGATTAGTAGTGTCAAACCACTAGTGACATACGCCTACTCGGAGACATCTCGAAGACAATAATTATAATTTCTCTGATATATACTAATTTCATGTTATTCAATAAAACATTACTTTTGGAATATTTTGGACCGGCATGCTATATATCGTTGAAAAGGGGAAAAAGGCTCTATTTATTTCAGTCATAGCCAGCTATGGTTTCCATTTAAAAAAACACAACTTTATGTTATATCTACAAACCTATTAGAGATATTTATAATCTGTGAATTCCACTGAATTCTAATCGAAAAACTGCCTGAAGAACGTGCAAATATCATTCGTCTGATTTAACAAACAACAAAGATATCGACAAGTATCAAAATAGCGAAAAATCGAGTTTTGTGTTATAACTCGAAAACAAAAGACGATAGCTAATTTTGGTTTTCACCATTGAATTTCTCTCAAAAAAAGACGACACAACAACCCTACTCATTTTTCGATATCTCTTATAGTTACCGAGATCTCCTATAGTAACATCGAATTTGGCCCACCCTGTACAACATTGAACTTTATTTTAGGACATCCGGTTTGTTGATTTGACATTACTCTTATCAACCCACAATCGTTTCTCATTCTACCAATGTTCTAACGGTCAGAATATAACCTAGAAGTTTGACTGATCTTGATAATTGACTGTTATGCTAAAAGTTGATTTTTTCCTTATAAAGTAACTGCAATTCGACTTCTTTCTACATAGCTACATGATAACAGTAATTAAGAAAATTCTAATAATATCTAATTAGGCTGACTAAAAATGCTTTATATTTTCATAATAACCACTATTATTTACAAATTTAGAGGTGTCGGAATTAGGTACATATAAATATAGCACGTCCTTAAATCAGACATGTGTGTCGGAATTGTGTACGTGGTTAGAAGTAACACATGGCTCTATTGCCGTCTTTTCACAAGAAAATAACATATTTTACATCGTTTATTATATTACAATTATTAATTGTACACATTTTGTCCACATAGGAGCACTGTCTGAGTTAGGTTCACTGAGGTGTCGGATTTCGGATCAAAATATACGCTTAGTGTCGGAATTAGGGGCAATTGTTAAACTTATGAAATATAATATAAATTACATAACTATTATCAATTTTCTTTAGAAATGAACAGCCAGATATCTTTAGAAGAAAATATTGGGTTTTAAAAAGTAGACATAGTCATTATCACCACATAAATATAAATTCTACCTACAGTTACAAATGTAACAAAAATTCCTTAACCTCTGTGAATTTGGGGTGTTTGCCTTAATAAGTTGAAAACAATATTAAAGATGGGAAATTTAATTTGATATGGAAATGTAAATTTTGATGATTGGCGTGTTCGCGTTTTTTATGTACCTAACAACAAACAAACTCGAAATGATCCAACTACTTCTTATTGAAAAATAAATGCCTTAATCATTGCATATAATTATATTTTCCGAGACGCGTTGGTAATACAGCAACAACAAACACGTGCATCCTTCATACCAATATATTATTTTCTCGTCGAAACAGACAAAAAAATATCTCGTTCTGACTCGATAACAATTTCTTTCAACTTGAAGAATGTATTTTTCTGTGGAGTATTGACGGGTACCAGTTTGTTTTGCTCATATATTCCAGCAACATTCTGCATTGAGCCGTACAATAACACGTTTTTAGACCAGCTGGCCCCAGCGGTTCGAGACTTTGATACGTGTTTTGAAAATCCAGATGTGCGTTGGTTTGAATCGAAATAACATTTTTATACTTTTGGTATTTTCAAGCGTTAAATTATTTAAATATCCATATCACAGTCTAATTTGCTAAGACTAATACGATAATATACTGGGTGTAAAAAACTTTTCAGATTTATGTTTGTTTTCTTCAACAAATGATATCGAAAATTTTAAGAATATTGTTGTTTCTACTAAAATTATTTGTTGTATTTTTCAATTAACAATGCTATTAACTTAACAAAGCCAAAGAATACCCCCGTTGCCCCAAGAATCTTTAAATAAAGGTTTGCAAAGAAAAACTGAGGTTTTTGAACATCAAATATATATTGAATATCCACAACTTAATTAAAATATTTGTGTGATATTGAAACAACAATACAAAAACAAACTAAAAGTAAAATTATTATATAATATTTATTATACAAACTTAATATTTCAATAATAGCAATCGATGATTCTTTTACTCGAAATGAAAACCTGTATCTATTATACCCCTAATAATTAATTAATCTGTGGTTATTACATACACTGACGTAATTTTTCCAATAACGATGTGGTTCCGGTGTACCCGGAAAACATTGTTGCATTGTAATATGTAATATCCATCTCACGTTCAATGCATATGCGAGTGAGTTTGACGTTTTTCCTGTGTGCTCAAATGCTAAAGATGTACACACCTATATTTGTAATAATATATCATTGTAAATTTCCTGTTATTGCAGAGGAGTGCCTTCTAAGGAAGATTAGTAATTAAATCATTACAATATATAGACGTGAGTATGCGTAAGAAATATAATTGAGTATCTTCAAACTTATGGACCGTGTCCGGCAGATAGTTGGACAGTTTGAACTCACATGGAAACATATTTTTTATCGATTCTTCAGAAACTGTTCTTCATAAGTTTCTGGATTGTTTTAAAGCTAAAATGCAAATATTATAATGTAATTATCTGCTTGGTTGTATCGGGAGTTATAAAAATTATAAGAATCACTTAAAAGTTAAGTAAGTACCTTTCTTTTAAAAGCTATGCAAAAATATTTGAAAAAAGTACTTTAAGATATTGGGGGGAATTAAATACGAAATTATGACCTCTCTTATTAAGAGTAAACTACCTGTATTTTGAAAGATAGGCAAAATATCATTTAAAAAAGAAATTTAACTTTTGTCTGTTCAATTGTTTTATACTTATACCTATATTATACGTATGATGACAATAGGAGAAACTAGTAAAGGTATCGGGACGAATCTTCATATTTAGAAGTTTCATGACTAAGCTTAGAGCTGAAAGCAGTTTTGTTCAAATGGGCCCAAAGGAACTGGAGGTTTACTCCTAGCGTTTTTCAAATTGTTTTTGTAAACGAGTCGCTATTTCTGTAATTTCGTCAAAGTAGTCAAAGTGTCAACATGTCTATGACATTTTTTGGTAAAATTGATAGTTTAGCTGCATGAGCAAACTTTAACTTTGAAGGTATGCATAGCAGTTGACTCTGTGGTGCGCTCAGCGCTCTGTGCATTATGTACATATATACAATAAATAGTTTAGAGTTAGCAGTTTTTATTCGAACTAGCCCTAACCCGACTACACACATCAAACATTCTATTTGATCGAGATCGCTCGTATCTGCATTATAACTAGTTTGCCAGGATTTGACACATTATTTAGATTCCATTGACAGTATTGTCAGATCATCAGCGTTTGACACTTCTGTATAGTATGATGAAGTCATGTGCCTGGCCACATCAGATTTTTTACCCTTTATTGCATGATTTCTTTTATTTTAAGGGAAAAAATTAAGGAGGTATATAATTATGCACCAACAATTACTTAAAAAAACACGGGAAAATGTATTGAAATCTGTCAATAAAATACTGCTCCGTATGGCACCCAACAAAAGAATTTCTATTTTTGTTAGTTTATAAAATAATCAAAACAAATAGCCAAGTTCTATTTGAAATTTCAAGCAAGATACAAGTTTATTCAAAGTAACGGATCAGATTCTAAGTTTGTTTTTAAACAAACTGTAAAACATATAAATGCATTTTGCTCATTATTGGATAGAGAACAGTATGTAAATGCTGGCCTAGAAGTTGCATGTAACGCCACACACGGCGTTTATATGAAATGGCGACGACACAAAGCAATTCCCATATAAATACTCGATTCACATTAGTAAACTTCTCGTGTTATTTTGCAAGTTTACAACAACAAAAAACAACTAACAGAGGTACTGCGAGGCATCTGCGAGGTATTGAATGCAATAATTTGTAGACGCGTTGTCAAAACTTTGATTTCCCCTGTCCCATGCTGCACATTATGGGTCAGGAGGGACTGCCATATTTTACAGTTTACAGTTCTATACTAATTTGAAGCCCTTTCTTTTATTTGGTATAACACAGTATTATGCCTGAACTACACTATCCAAGTTTGGACAATTTTGTTTGGCAAGTTCTTGTCAAATGTTTCATGCAAATTTCGTGAAGTTTCATCATCAAAGTTTAATGCGTCGTAGCGCGTACACATTTTGCTCTAAAGTGGTTAGTGGAGTATGACCAATCCAACGGTTAGGGAAAACTTCATCCAACCACACCCTAGCTAGTGCTGTTGTGTAAATTTAATGTGTTTTAATACTACCACTGAAATGATCGGTTTCTAACTGGGATACGAGAGCAGAAAGTAATTCTTTACCTCACTCAAACTGGTTGTCATAGAAACGTGTAGGTGAACATTTTTTCACTCATGCGTTTTCATGACAATCTTCTACAAAATCGGCTATAAGGTCCATATTTACTGATATGGAACTTTGCACAAGTTATCAATTTCGATGTGTTATTGCAACAAGTTATCAATTTTTGAATTTAAATACTGAAGTTCATTCAATATTCTATCTGCTAATTGCGAAATTTATGACTAATTATAATGTAAATACTAAAACTGGCCGAAGGCAGTGTAGGAAAGTAATAACATCAACTTTGCCTTTCGGTGTGTAGGTAAGCTTAAAGTCTGTAAGCTCAGTTATTGTGCAAAGTAGAGCATCTATTCTGCAATACGCCCTGTTGATGGAACTTTATAATGCTTTTAGTAAAATTTGCAAACACGATTATACGTCAAAAGTAAACTACACTCCCATACCAAACTTCTTAAATGCGTGCTCAGAAAGTTTCTACACGGAACCAAGCATTAAATTTCTCCCTTAGATGAGAATCTGAATTGTATAGTTTTGCAAGACTACTTACAACTTATTACAGGTAAATATGGTTTGTATAACGACGCTTCTTTGCGTGCTAATAAGTATTAAACTTGGTATTGCACCTAAAAATAATATAATCATAACTTTTGAATAGATATCAAAACAATGACAGATTTCCAATTATGTACCTAACATGTGAAGGAAGGCTAGATAGAAGACTATTTATAATAAAGGACAAGAACAGAAAATATCGAACTCGTCATATGATTAAATATATTTTTTTTCGTAGAATCTCAAAGCAGAAGTTATTAATGTAATTTTTCCATTGTTATGTAAAGCTGGACCATATTTACCATAATTTCTGGCTTTACATTCTGCTAACAAAAATATTAAAAAAATTAGTAATCTTAGTGATCATGAAGACTTCTCTGACACGAATAGCTTATTAGATGAAATGAAAAGCTCCTTGAAAGTTTGCAGGTTTATTTAATTGCTACAAACAATATTCGGCTTACGCCATCACCAGTGTTAGCAAACTAAAAAGCAAAGAAAAGAATGAGAACCAATGTCATAAGTAAGAGATATTTAAGGAAGTTTTCATAGTGGAATTATGACTGTAAGTTTCCTTAAAGGTTTTCGTCTGCTTTTTAGTTTACTTACACTGATGATGACGTAAGCCGTAACATGCTTGTACCAATTAAATAAACCTGCAAGATGCTTTCCTTTTTATCTACTAATTTTTCATCATGCACCGACCCACTTGAGTCGATAATTTACTTTACTCTGTTTATTATCCGCCATCAGTTCAAGAACAAACTAATGCAAAAGATGCAAATACTGATAGTGAGGATAACTATGATATGGAATGTAGTTTCTACCACTACCAACCAAGAGACCAAAGAAAATGTAAATGTAACAAAGCAAAGAGTAAAGAAAATTATTTAGAATTAACTTTTCACAGAAATGGATAACTTAATAATGAATGGATAAGTTTATAATTTGCCCACACCCCATGAATGTTTAAAACATTTATTTACTGACACTTTTCAGATAAAATTGATATTGAATCAAATTTATATGTGTAACAAACTGGTGTTTCTAAACCATTAAATATTACAGCGGCAGAATTGAAACTTTATATAGGAATTTTAATTTTCATGTCCGTTGTCTTTTCATGTCTTACTGAAACACTTGTTGTTAAGGGAATAGTGACATCGGAGTGATATAGTAATAAAAACTATGACACTAAGTACTGGTATTTTCACCTACCAATAAAGTCCTCAAGAGTTATATGACAGATCTGTCAGTGTTGTTGCGATATTTTAGCCCATTAAATAAGAAGATGTGCTGGCGGCAGTGAGCAGAACGTGAACATAAGGAGCACAGGACGCGACCCACCACCGCCTCCGACACATCTTCTCATTTAACGGACTAAAATATCGCCACAAATTTGTCAGTGTCCTAACTATTTTAGAGTTTGTAGGTAGGTGAAAATACCGGGCCTTAGTCGATTTGAGAAAATACGCCAATTACTACATTTTAACGACAATAATGCACATTCTCCAGGAGAATGTGGTAATAAAAACAGGCTTAACAAACTTGAGAAACCCATGAGTGTCGTTCTTTTAGTTGCCATCATAGCTCGACATAAAATATTCACGAGGAGTAAAAAATGATTTATTCGAATATTTTACCGTTTGCTAGATATGACATTACCAAACGCATGGATATCACATCGGAATAGCCACTTCTTAGTCCTCCCTTGATACAAAATGATATTCTTTGACATTCTTAGAGAAGTTGCAATATGCCTGTGTCGAGTTAGACAATTAAGCAGTGTAAAAAGAGGATCCCTTTTAATGCATTAGAGGCGATTTTGAGCGATTTTTGCGATTTTTAAGACTCAAATGCGCAGACCTACGACACACAGTGTGAACAATTCCCAAAAAGCTGGCCAAAATTCATATTTTATAGTTTTCAAAATAAACAAAATTGACCCTACATAACAACTCTTTGATCACTCACGTATCAGAATCGTAAATTGTAAAAATGTTTGCTGAACCGGTTAAGAATGGTATCAGTTCAAAGTTATCGATTTGTGCCAAGCGCATGTTTGGGTGGTTGACACCATTGCAATTGTAATTTTCTGTGGGCTTGTTGACAATAACTTTATTATTTTTCTAAAATGAATAGTGTTCCTCAAGCTATGTAAATACGTTTTATAATTTATTCTATGCAGTTAAATAATTTAACATGTTTTTTTTTTGAAACTTCTATTAAAACGTAGCAAAAATTTTATAAACTTAAAGTTCGCCTACACTTTTAAAAAATTCCCCGCATATCCTCGGTTAGAAGTATAGCTCATTGTAAAGATCAGACTTTGTACTTTTTGGATATGTAGACAGTTTCTCCTCATACTTACTCAAAATGAATTTATTTTTAGAATGTAATACATACAATTTACGTATGCGTCTAAGGGAAGGCTATTTAATTTTTTTTCTTATGAAGCTAGACGAATCAACTTTGTTAAAGGATTTCTAATTCTATGAGATATTCTTGAGGTTGGATTGATTTTTTCATGCCAAAAATTGCGTCATCCTTTAAATTTTTTATTGTTTTAATAGGACGATTTGAAAAACTGCCAACAACTGACCACCAAAATTAAATAAGTTTTGAATATTATAATTAATTGTAGCAATAAACAAAAAATGAGTTTTGCTAACTTGGTGATAAAAATTGCTAAAATGTCGTTTTTGGATTCAGGCACGTGTGCCTGGATATTGAAAGGGACCGATTCCAAAGCAGAATGATTTTAGACGCAAAAAGGAGTTTTAAAGCTTTGAAATTAGCCATAATGACAAATATTCAGTTAGTCATGAAGAAGCGAACAACATGGTTTGCAAAGCGTCAGCAATTAATTATTTTGACGCATGGCATAACCCGGAATCAATTTATTTTCTCATATCATCACAATAAGTACCAAAAATTGTATCAACGTAACTTGAAAATAAAGAAGACATTTCCGACTATGAAGTTGTAGAAAATGAAGTATAGATGAATATAGTGAAACTGATGATGAAGATGAACAAGACCAAAACGAATGAAGAAATATTATTTTTTTTATATAATTTTATAGTATTCAATAGGCACAATATCTTTTTATTTACTAAATTTTTAAAATTACTTATTTAATTTATATTTCAATTATTAAGGAAGAATACTAAGCAAATCCATATTTACATTTGAACCTTTAGTGCCTAGAATAAATGCTCTATTACATTATGTATGTTCACTGATAGACACTTAATTAAGTGCGTTTACATTTCATAATACGGGAACAACCGGATTTAAACCTGGTTGGGACATACTTTTCAGGATTTGTCGTTGTTATTCGGTTATCCGATTAAAAGTAATTTTGGAACAAATGTCCGCTATTTTTCTACTCTTCTAATTTTGGGTTTGTAATCACCAACACCGAATACTAAATTTCAACTAAATTCAAAATATAAAAACAAATGTCAGCCAATATATTATCCGCTATTTTGCTTTCTTATTTTTGTTCGAATTTATAATCATCTACCTCAAATGCCCACAAATGTTGAATTTCCACTAAATTTAATGAATTTTTCGTACAAATGTCCGTACTTTGAATTCAGATTTATAATCAGCGATCCCACATCATCGTCTAATAACAAATTTCAGCTAAATTGAAAGTAATTTAAGAACTGATGTCCGCCATATTAGATCCGCCATTTTGATTGTTTGTTTATTTATTTCGGATTTATAATCAGCTACTCCAAATCCCCTCAAATACGTCATTTCAACTAAATAGCAAATAGTTTTCGAACAAATGTCCGCCATATTGGATCGGATATTTTGTTTTTTAAACTTAGAATTTAGATTTATAATCAGCGTCCCCAAATCCCCACTAATACCGAATTTCAGCTAAATTGAAAATAATTTATGTATTGATGTCCGCCATATTTGGTCTGCCATTTTGTTTTTTCAACTTTTGATTTCGGATTTGTAATCGTTGGCCCTCCAAATCTTAGATTACCGAGTTTTACCTAAATAGAAAATACTTTCGACTTTTGGCCACGTTTTTGGAAATTTTTCACACTGTGCGACATCTAGAAATACACCAATCACAATGCTCAGCCTGACGACAGCGACTCGGCGTATACACGGCAGTGATCGAGTCTGTTCGGTTTGTTTTTGTTTTTGTCATCGTCGCAGTAACCCATTAAAAACGGGTATACACACCCCAAAAAAACGTAAAAGGTTAAAATAGGCAGGGATATGGCAAAATAAACACATATCTTCAAAATCAGGGGATAAAAGCAAAATAAGCAATATAAAAATAGCGCCAAATGCTTTATTTTTTCTGAATTCGTGGATATCCTTAATCAGACTTACACCGAAATGATTAGCTATTTCCATTCATTCAATTTATAAGTTAAAGTGACCTTGGAACCTTAGCCGATAATACAAAACATATTTGGATCAATTCTGTCGAGTCTAGCTGACGGATTTTAAGATTATTGGTGGCTATGTCGTAGTCTGCTTGCGATCAACTAAAAAAACACCGATATTCGCTGAATTCGTCACTTACACTTGACAGAATTGAGCCAGGTGTTCTTGTTATTATTTGCAAAGGTACAAAGTTCACTCTAACGTATATTTTAATGCACAAACTTAAACATGCGTATGTAAGAGCCGAATGAAAATAATAATCGCATTTCCAATTTAAACGCCACCTTAGACGTGAGCGCAAGGGAAGAGAAAAAGGCTACACGATTTTTGCATTTTTAAATTAACGTTTGTCTTCAAGATTTTTTTGCCTAAACCGCTTACCACAAAAATTTAAATTTTTGTTCTGGTTTCATTTAAAGTCGCTTCTATAGATGAGCGGTTTTGTATTCTTAATTTTTCATGTTGACATTAGGAATGCCCGTTCTAATGTCAAACCATGTCAAACCATCGGTTGACGTGGAATCACCAAAAACTATTTGAATCAATTATATTAAATTAAACGCTCATTTTCTCGTAAAAGTTCCAGAATCATTTTGATAGCAAATTTGGCTACAATGTAGTATTTTTATTTTTGAGATTATGTAAGTAATTGATTAAATGAAAGATTAAAGTCTGACAGGCACAATTTTTCGATATATGTATTTATAGATATATTTATAATAATTAAGTAAACATGATCTCTCGCAAGGCAGTGATAATCGCAATAATAAAGAACGTCTACAACAATGTAAATTTAGACACTTGTATAACTTCTGTTCTCAACAGGTTTATTTTTAAGTGTAATTTACTTTAACTTTAACAGTATTTAGTAAACGAAACAACAAGTTAGGAATTACAGTTTAATCTAAGCAATTTTTGGGTGCACCTATTTTATACCTACTTTTTTGTTTAAGTTTGGCAACCGGATGCCACTCATAAATATTGTTTTCAAATGATGATATAAACTATTTTATCTGTATGTACAATACTTTTATTTGCAGTCAATAAATATTTTTGTTATATTTAAGATTTTGTTTTTATCTTAATAAACGTTTTAATATTACCTTTTTTTACTTTATCATACGTCGAAAGTAAAGTATTATAACCGTGCAAAAAGAAAATTTGAGATGTGTATGGATTTGTGTGTACCCGTTTTTTTGCGGCGACGATTCCGGAGAAACTACTAAAGGTATCGGGACGAAACTTCATATTTAGAAGTTTCATGACCAAACTTAAGAGTTGAAAAGCTTTCTGTTGAAAAGGCTCCAAAGGAACTGGAGGTTTAGTCTTACCATTTATGAAAGATTTTGCAAATAAGCCGCCATTTCTGGAATTTCGTCCAAATAGTTAAATAATAAATTAAAGTGGAGGAAATTGTGAATAGTTTATGACTATGATATTTTTTGGTGCAATCAATAGTTTAGCTGCGTGAGCAAATTCTATTTCATCGAGATCGGTCGTACTGCATTAAAACTAGTAGCCATGATATGTCAGATATTTTGATTCTAATGACAGTAAGTAGTGTCAAACGCATCGAGCTTATATGACTAGAGGGTGCGTGCCGGGCTTTGTTTGTGGCGAAAGATAATAAGGTCGAAAGTCGTATATAGTCTCGTTCCCAATGTAACGCACCAATGAGCGGTCAGATTAAACTGGCGGCTATATGTCAAATTTGAATTTGGCAGTCGCTTATGGCGTGAAAGGTGTAGTGTAGATCTAACCTCACAAAATAAAAATCCAAAAAGCAATTAAGCCATCCAAGAGCAATTAATTCGCTATTCCAGTTCTCTGCAAAAAACTCCTTGAGTGACATTTGTTCAATTTTTATATAGTAGCAACAGAATCCATTTTTTTATAAGGTTGGACAAAATGTATTCTCGCGTGTAAGATTTTATTTGTTTCTGAACATGTTTTGCTTATTTTCTTTAATAGGAATATGGGGAATAAACTACGAGCAAAATGCAACTTATAATAGGAAAATATTTTATTTGAACAAAATTTAACTACTGGTTTTTAAACAAAATGGTCTTGGTGTAAGAACTTCGAACTCTTTGATTCTAATAACATGGTATTACACAAATAACGCTCATTAATGTTGATAAATTGCACACTTTTTGTCTTAATCGCATGTTGTAACGAGACAATTGGCGAATTCGAGCAGTTTTCTTGCTTATGGTAGTTCTTGCTAATACTAAAACTGCCCGTGCTTGAGGAGAGGAAGATAAGTCTGAAGTATGTATATCACCCATATATCGAGGATTGTACCTACTAATAAAATAACGTTAAAATATACCTAAAGCAATTAAAGTTACATATTACATAAATTTTCTCCTTTTTTTTGGCGGTGCTGAAGGATGTTCCGTTGGTGGTGCGCTATGTGACACGTTCAAACCTCGTAGTCGTGGACCTCGTTGTGTGTCCCCTAGTTTCTGCATCTTCTGCATCGCTTATACTATCTGTGTCCGTATTTTCATTTTGTAGATCACTCATAACAAAAATACTTTGCACCGCACTACGGGAGAGATATGGTCTTCCGTCTTTTCCCAGTTTATAATCGCTATTAGAAAAGTGTCTTGAACACAACACAGTTGTTTTAAAAACCCGAATTTTAATAGGTATAGCTTCAATCCGAGCTTGTTTTGAGTCCTGAACTGTTGGAAATCTACGAGAAGGTATATATTATAATTTAATATTACTGTATTACGGTAATAGAGGTCATACCTGTGACACGTTATATTTTTTGATGCTGCCTTTTTACAAAAGCAGCAGTTTCACCCCATTGTTACCTCTTAACCATCCAAGGTTACCATCTACACGCATCTGCATGCATCCATCATGCATCTCCATAGGTAAACAAACTGCTCATAACCTCGATGTAAACAAATGTTCAAAATAATGGCGGGATCTAGCTTCTGTGCGCATGCGCGCACAATGTGCACGAGAATCTATACGAAATTCGACCTTGTTGACTAAGGTATGTTGGACAAAAACAAGCCAATTCATTGGGATAGGCCGTACTCCGTCTAGTTATAGATGGTCTAAGGTCAAACGCTAATGTTTTGACAATACCTACTGTCAATATAAGCTGCGTTCGGATATTGTACTCCGTTGACACCGGGTGCACCGTCCCAATGACACTTACGTGTTAGTGGGTGTAAAAAGTGTCAAGGTGTACAATATCCGAACGCTGTTTTAATCGACATATCTGTCTAGTTCTACTAGTTTTATTTTAATGCAGACATCGCCGATCACGATCAAATAGAATCTCATGCAGCTAAACTATTAGTTTTATATATAGTATCATAAAGTCATGTGCCTGGCCACATCAGATTTTTTATTCGTATGTTTATAAAGGTGTTTAAAAATACTTAGTAAGCCACATGTTTTGATAATCTTTTTATATAAGCTTTTTATGACATTCATCCATTCATCCTTTTTTCGACTATATCGTGACAAAAGATACGTTATCAATATCCTAACGCACAACATATTTTATTCTTATAATGCAATTATTTAATCTTATCAAAAATTGATGCGTAATCCTGTCGTGCTTGTATATAATATTGTTTACTCGCAATCTCTCGCAAAAATCTTCAATCATCTTTTGGCAGACGTGAGAATGTCGTTATCTGAGATTAAAACAGCTGCATCTGCCCATAATCGTGATGAATTGTAATAAAAACCAGCTCCAACAAAATTCTTCCAAACGATAATCCACAGATAAAAACGATGCTATTATAATTTCAAACTTTTAGCCAAACATCGATAATATAAAATCGGTAATAATCTTAAAGTTTGTTCAAACTTTGAATGGCAGTTTTCGAGTGGTTTTTACGTCACCGCATATCGGGTATTATTTATCGGTTCGGGGGCTCCACACTTCGTAATTAAATATTAAGTTGGTTGAGGTGGAGGGGGGGGAGGCAGCGTAGGATTTAAAAAGAACATCTGGGAGCTTTCCTTGACAAAAAGAAATACAAAATAATACCGCTGTATTAAGCAAAAAAAGATATTACAAATTACTGTAATAATAATACATACACTCTAGTATTTATAGACGTTATTTTTTAAGACATTGACCTCCAGTATCGTACATAAAGGAACATACTCAATAATTTATTTCAGGTGCTGTCTTATCTATAAGATTTGCTTTGTTCTTTCAACAATACGACGTATTTAAATAAATTAAATTTGTACACAATGAAACAATTGTTAATTTATGATGATGTGTTTAAAACATCATAACTCAGATGAAGGATAATAAACTACTGAAGAAAAATACGAATTCCGACATATTTCTGTTTAGTTGGATAAAATAAGAAATCTACAACATTGAACCTTATTTTAGAACATCCGGTTTGTTATTTTGACATTACACTTATCAGTCCACAATGGTTTCTTATTCTACCAATGTTCTAACGGTCAGAATATAACCTAGAAGTTTGACTGATATTGATAATTGAGTGTTATGCTAAAAGTTGATTTTTTCCTTATAAGGTTACTGCAATTCGGTTCTTTTTAAATCGCTACAGGATAACAGTAATTCAGAAAATTCTAATAATATCTATTTTTATTTACAAATTTAGGGGTGCCGGAATTACGTACATGTAACTATAGCACGTCTGTAACTCAGACATGTGTATCGGAATTGTGTACATTGTTAGAAGTAATACATATGGCTTTCTTGCTGTCTTTACACAATAAAATAACATATTTTAAATTCCGACACGAGTTTCGGAATTACGGACACCAATAATCCCTAATTATTACAGGGTGTCAGAATTACGATCATCAATAGTCCCTAATTCTCTCATAAATATCGATAGGCATCATGAAATAAGACAGAATGATGCAACACTAGCAGCAAAGAGTAGCGATTTTGGCATTAATACACTATCTTTGGAGATAACAGTTAAGCTCATGCCATCTCCATTGAAAAATCATTATTCTGGTCTGAAACATCCAAATAAAGTAAAAGTAAACTGTTCTTCTGTAACACTATCTCTAATCCTTGCAGAAAATATTTCTTAATAAAAAAGAAGAAAGCACAAAAGAAAATCATTGTAGAGAAATAAGAAAGGATCACAAAAGGAATAGAATCAAAAGCTGCGCCAAGAAAAAGAAAACGCAAAAAATTCCAGCTGCAAGAAACATTAAAATATAGATGAGGTAGAGATGGCAGACTGAATACTCCGTTTCATTAAAAATGGTAAAACATAAATGTTTAACATTTCTTAATAATAAGCCTTATTTAACAATGTTTAAAACACTTAGTATTTACTTGTATTTGTCGGAATAATCTACTACAAGTGTCTGATTTAGTTTCTTAGATTTAGTGTCTGACTTAGTGTCGGAATTAGGGGCAATTGTTAAACGTATAAAATATAATATAAATTACATAACTATTATCAATTTTCTTTCAAAATGAATAGCCAGATTGACTTTAGAAGGAAATATTTGCTTAAAAAAAGTTGACAGCACATAAATTCCTTAACTTCGGAATTTGGGGCGTTCACTCCTGATCCATTTTTGTGATTTTTCTACCAATTACTGTTTTCTACTTATTTCTTCTCGTTTTAGCATGTGTGATAGAAAAAAATGAACAGCAAACTTGTCTGGGATAGTAGTGAAATGATTACGTAAAATGATTAGGTACAACAGCTGATGCAACAGCATTTGACGTTGCTTGACTCAGCTCAGTAAAATTAGACGAAAAATGAAACAAACTTTAAAAAAATACAAACCCATCTGGATTTTCGTATACACCTTCTGTGCTTTTGACGTTTTTCTAGACCTAAAACTTGAAAACGCCGACTCATAGTGGACCTATGTGTGGATATTTTTGTACAGAATTAAAAGATTTAGAAGATTTCCTAGACTCATTGTCGTCTGATCAATAGAATAAGCCACACACAGAAAAGTGATCTCTCGAACGAAGAGAGAATTACTTGGCTGAAGTAGTTGGTAGGTTTGTATATACTAGATTTAAGAAAGTGGTTACTCTGGTTTATTGTACACTATAAATCACAATACACATCCCCAATAAATCACAAGGCACATCCCCAATAAATCACAAGGCACATCCCCTACGGGTACTTCGTTGTTTTCGTACTAGGTTAGGTTCCGTGGCGCCAGCAACACGCGCGGGCGCGCGAGCCTTAACAAAATCACGGTCCGCATATTTATTCCAGAGAAAAGGATTACTTGAAAGAAGTGAGAATCACTTCAGTTAAATAATTGGTGGGTTTTTATTCAGTAAACAATACTTACTTATATTAAATGTCATATTTTCTTGGATCACGTAACTACGCACTTGGATGGATTTACTATTACTTCGTTGGAGAAATTAACATTTTTGGGACGAAAAATTCAATTACTTCTTTCAATACCATATTGTTTCTTATAAAGAAAGAATTTATTGTTGACAGCATTTATCTGAGAAATTATTTTACTTATATTGAGTATGTGGCATTTCTTGTATACACCTAACTTTCTACATCCAAGTAAATATGCATTTTAATCTAGTAAATAAATTCAAGAAATTATGTTTTCTCATTCCAACTAATCACTTTTCTGTGTACAGGAATTAAGCATCCTCGAGAGGTCACTTTCTCTAAATAGTTTCTGATCTTATTCTAATATATGGAATAACTTATTCCACTATTTGAATATAATTACTTATTACTCATAGAAGCTTTTACGAAACCGTTCCAATTAATCATCGTAACCTCAAATTAATATTAATAATCTGTCATGACAAATTGTCAAAGTAATCACACCCATCACATTAATTTTAAAGTCAAATATCACATGGATACCAACACTAATTTCAAAATAACACTCAAAAATAAACAATAATGTTTACAAAACAAAACTTACCTTTAAGTTCTTTCTAATGCACTAAACAAAATAACCCACAAAAGTACTCCAAGTAGAAAATCTCTCGTGCGAGCACAAAAAACAACGAAATAAAACACTAAAAGACCAAACTTTAAAAAAAATCACGCACAAATTCGTTCACAAAATAAAAATCAATCGACAGCGAGGTCGAATAGAATTAAAAATGCACTCGATGTTCACTATTAGACGTGAAGGTCAACACTAAAATACGTGTAGGTATCAGAATTGTTCAAGTCCGTGACCACTGTTATGGAATTCTGTTATGAATGTACTCACACATCTAGTAGGCACGTCTAGTACACGATTTTGAAATTAAACAATGAGTAGGCCTGGATCTTTATTTGTCAAGTTTGGGTTTGAATCGTAATATCAATAGTGCATGCGCTATGAATGTATTCTTGAACTTATATATTGTGAAGTGAAATGTCAAGTGTGATAAGGAGATAATCTCAATGATGCGTATACATAATCACTTAACGCTTAAAAATAGAACTGTTTGATTTGTTTTGGTGGATGTTTAGTGTGCGTTTTAGCTGGTTAAAAGTGGTGTGTGTTTCTACTGGTATTCCCAGTCATATTTAGGCCCTTTTATTATGACTAATATATCCGTAGATAGTACCAATTGATATGATGTTGGTTTAACGGTTCTTTAATATATTCATTTGTTTTTTTTTAAGAAAATGTGGTTGAGGGCGTTTTTTTAATACACATGAACGACATTCTTTAGTTTTTTTTTTGTTTGTTTTTTTATTTTACTTACATCCCATATATTACTTCCTGCTATTAATTTCGCTTACGTTGTTTTTAGAAAATCTCAGAGATGGTTTCTTATTTTAAAAAATCCAGGAACACGTCGATTTCTAATTATTTTTTTTTTTATTTAATTGTCTAAATGGCAAGTTGATAATTTTAGGGAACTAGCTTTTATGACTTGAATGTGAGATTCCAAAATTTTCTATCGCGCAAGGTTTTCGAAAAAACTTGAGCGAAACTGTAAAAAGCGCTATTTTGTTTCTTTTTTTTACTAATTAATACCAGCTGAACCCATTGTCCTAGAAACCTCAAAATGGTCTCATAGTAAGCCTTAATCTTTGCACTTTTACTTGAATACCCAAAAGTTTGTTACCAAATGTTTTTGAACAACTTTTGAGCTCAGATTCAGCGCAAATAAATCTAAGGTAAGGCGATACGTTGTGTGATTAACTTCGAAGGTCGAAAACAATTGAACAAATATTCGTACTAAATTAAAAAACAAGGGGTATGTAAGCAACTTATATAATATTTATTGTACTGGGTTTTTCTTTTCCAAATTAATATCAAAAAATACTCAAATCATTTAATATGTTCTGCCTCAAACAAGACCGTAAATCACTTGTTATACTTTTCAATGCTGAAAAAGCTCTTTCGCCGCTACAATTGGGAGTGACATAACTTAAAAAATGCGTCCTGGTTTGGCCACGTTAGGGTACGTAGACCAAATTGTTGAGTCAATTATCTTTCTTAAAAAATTGGCCAAAACGAAACTAGTTTATATTGGTATTTATAAAGGCTTGTTAGAGATCACACACGCGTAATAAAATATAAAATAATCTTCGATAAACATAAATCGGCTGTTCCTTTAGTGCGAATTCCTATAAATTCCATTGTTCGGGAATAAATAGTGAATAAATTGTAGTACGAAAATAGTCTCCAACTCCAATTATTGCCAAAATGGCTTTTGTGTTGCATAATTCGATAAGTTAATTTTCTTATCGATTAAAGGGCGCAAAATTATAATAATAAGTATCATAATAGTATATGTATTTGCATCCCTGATAAATAAAGCAGCTGGCCTTCATCTGTATCTATACAGGATGAGTTATTAGCATCCTGACAGTCCATAGTTATAAATAAACCGTTTGAGAAAGAAAAAAATATTTTATACAAAAGTTGTTTGACTCGCCATTTTCTATAACGTAAAATCATTGTCATTTATACAGGGCGTTGCATTTAGGTGCGACGGAAAGAATGTACATTTTTTAAATGGAACGCCCTGTATATGTTATTATATTATGAATACTACTAAATGTGTTTATCCAACCGTGTGAGTCACAGCGTTTAAAAACTATGTAAAAACGACATTTTTACCGATTTTGCCAGTAAACTATGTGAGGCAATAGCCAGCAGGTAGATGATTGTATCCAAAGATATTAGATACACTATACAGAGTGTTCATTGTACGTAGTAAATTTTAATGTTTTTCAAATGGCTTTTTCTAGAGTTTTTTTAAATGGAACATCCTGTATAATATGTGTTGGCTGTAACACTAATAACCCTTTATTTCGATTCAATTTACATCCAGTATGTCCTACACCAAATGTTACTATTTTTTGTAATATTTGCAATTTAACGAAAATCTAATGCAATTGTAAATTTTAATATTGCTGTGAGTAAATTTTACAATAAAAAAATAAATAAATGTTCTTGAAAATGATTTAAGCTATAAATACAAAATACTTTTGAATATATAGTATGATTTATTTCTAAGCATTTCAAACTTGTAGCTTAAGCAATTTCCTAAAACTTTTATTGGAATCTTTTCTTTGTCAACTTTTTAGAAAGAAAAACATTGAAGATCGAATTTTTATTTTACAGACTTTTTTGGAGAATTAATTTTTGCAGAATGGATTTCCGTAACAAAAGAAAAAGTGTCGATTGAAAATCGTCAGTGTATTCATACAGTATTTTCGCTTCTTCAACTTTATCAAGGGTCTCTTAAAATTAGATGTTTCTTTTATGGAAAAAAATGAGTTTAACTGCTAAAACTGCCTCTAGAACTATGCTAAAGTTAAAATTCGTAATTCTCACTACGTTAATTTATTAATTAATTAATTTATAGTTTATACAAGATTCCAGTCTTTTGAATAAACAGAACCGAGATATTACCGGCTGGGTCCACAATGCGCGCGCGCCACAAGTGTGGTGGGTGGCATACCTGCAGCCATACATCGGCAAGATCGTTTGTTGCACCTGCTGGCTAGACGCTAATAGTGAATATAAATTACAAAGAAGTTAATAGACATTTCAATTAGCAAATAATATACAGAGTGTTCCATTTAAAAATCTCAAGAGAAAACCACTTAAAAATGTTTAAAAACTAGTGCTTCATCAGCATCTAGCTATGGGTTTAGTTATTATGTAACAAATTTTTTAAGACAATATCTGCAAAAATGTAGTAGTAACATAGTTTTTAAGAAAGGCCTGCAACTGTCAATTTTTTGACAAACAATTCAATATCTCAGAAACTATTTACTTATATATATCTGCAAAAATGTAGTAGTAACATAGTTTTTAAGAAAGGCCTGCAACTGTCAATTTTTTGACAAACAATTCAAAATCTCAGAAACTATTTACTTTACTCACCCTGTATAAATCTGAACTTTTTTTTCTCTACTGTAAAATTTGTTATTTTGGATTTAAGACATCTGAAGTATTAGGCCGACGCTGTTCCACATTTTAGTGGCAGTTGTTTTGGTGGCATTTGTTACTAAAACTCACTTCTCGACCTTCAGTTGTTTCTAGCTTATGACATCATCGATATTTTCTTTAAATGGCAACCCCATGTTTTTCTTAGTGATCTTCCTTATTTTTATTTATTTTTTTAAATTTCCTTATGTAAGTTTATAAGATTTGTATGCTACCATGAACAAAATTAACAGATCAATCATAATCAACAAGGAACATTTTAAAAATCAGTGTCGTTGACATCACAAGTAAAAACAATTGAAGGAGAGAACTAAATTTGTTACAAATGTGTGTATTAAAATCGGCGTGGATTTTTGTAAATCACAAACCGTTTCCTAGATTTTGTCATGTTTCCATACTAACTGTATATTAGACATTACAAAGAAACCAAACACGCAAGAACAGTTTATAACTGAGTAATAACTTATTCACATTTCTAAAAAAAGAAGTAATACATAATATCAATTCAATATAACATAAAAGCATGACAAATATGGAACACCAAAGTGACAGGTGCAGTTTTCATTATCCAAAATAATAATATGTGCTTTTTCATTGTTGCACAGGACAACAATGAAAAAGTTATCAAGTTGATTAATATCTCATATATTTGTTCATGATCTCATACATTTTTACTAGAAGTCTCATATATTTTGATGACTAAAATCTTGATAGAACTGGCGCAAATCGAACCAAACACAATATACTAGTATAAATTGAAGGTGTTTTTGCCATTATATAAAAAGTACATAACATATTGAATTTCTATTCTTCAAGACGTGATAAAGCAATGTTTTTTGAAAAGCTTATGGCTCATAAACATAGCCAGCTATGAAAATTGTGTCGAGAAATTTCGTATATTTGTTCTCAAGACCTTAAATAATAAAATAACGTAAAAAAGAAAATCGATTGTTTTTGTCACCAGAAGTTCAGATACCCCCTTAAGCCTAGATGGCTTGGAATACGTCATAGTCCACCGTGAAATTTATATTTACACTCCTAGGGGTCACCACAATCGTATATCACGTGCTCAGACACGGTGGTTACTAGATTTCCACGTCGTACGTCTATCGTGCAGTCTGGAGACTTTGAATTATTTAAGCAATCGGTGAATGATGATATGGGGCCAGTGTTGCCAACGTACAAGGAAGAAAAATTGCCTCCGACATACCCGGTGAGTTTACAAGGCACTTTCGATGGGATTTAGATCGAATTTAGAAGGCTTTGGAATACAAAGTATAGTCAGCGTGTTGCCACTTTATAGCCTGCGTGATATAGGATGAAATAAAGCATAATAAACGTCAATATAATTCTATATTTCTTAAGAAATATCGCCCATATCTGTTGATATATATCAAATGAGTGTTGTGGACCAATATGTCGGGAATAAAAATGAAATGGAATGACGAAGAAGCAGTCTGGATACATTCACTTCTTTTGTAGTTATTATTATTTGACAAGGAGTTGAAAATATATCTTTAGGGAGTTGAATTATGTTTTCACCGGGGTGTTAAAATTTAACAATCCAGAGTTAAATGTATACCAAACGGTAAAAATATTATGAAGGGTAGCAAAAATCAAAAGTACCTATGATGTTAATTAATAATCTTTCTGTGTTATGGTCACTGGTCAAAAAGAAACAATAGTTTAATTAGTGTTTTTTACTGACAGTAAAAATCAATATCAATCCTTTATTTTGTTCAGTATCATAACATCTCTTACATTATACATTTATATAAATATACAATAAATAATACTGTAGTAATTAGAAATAACCGTCTTGTCTGTTCACCACAAAATGCAATGTTGCGCTTCTTCTTGTCTTAAGTTCTAATGGTAAGAAAACCTGTAATACAAATTCAAATTAATGCATTTATTCAATTATATACGTAGTAAGTAATAGGTTAATAATATTATGGTGACATACAGGTGGGATGTAAATAATAACACTGTGTTACAAAAAAGAACAAATATGCTTTTCACGAGACAACTTCGTCATTTTCTATTCGATTTCTAAAATACAAAATGCAAAAGAAAGAGGAAGCATAGACCATTATAAACATGTACTGTTCGGTCAGATCCAATAACAAATCGAAAAGTTATGGACGATCAAGTTCTTAAGTGGTCGATTCTGTGCATATCTGTAACGTCTATAAGGTCAAACCTATAAGTCGGTATAGATCTATAAGGAATATTGCGATTCTGTGTGCCCTCATAGGCTATAGATACCCTTATAGATACTCGTAAATACTCTTATTGGGGTGTTACACGGTATTCTGAGCGATTCTGAGTAGTCCTATAACGTCACTATGAAAAAACCTGTAAAGTTTTACGTAATATGCGATTCTGTGAACCCCAATAGACTATAGATCCTTTATAGATACTCTTAAATTTACGTGTGGTCCGACGGTGGCTGTAACTTCCTATAGATACTATAAGGATTGGAGATGTGCTACCTCAGAAATGTGAAGGATACTCGATCACATATGAACATGGATCTGATCAATCGATTGATCATAATCGATCAGATCGAAGATATCGATCTTTTGTTAATTGATCTGATAGATTTTTTAAATAAAAAAATAAAAATTGACGTAATTCAAATCGATCTGACAAATAAAACAATTTTCTTGCCCAGCACTGCGATTCTGCACTGCAAACGATTTACCGTAAGCAACTCTCCGGTAAACTGGCTTTTTGAAAAATACTATTGTGTAAATAAACATAGCAGTAAATATATAATATTTACGTTTATTGTGGGAATATTGTCAATGAAAAGGGCATAGGTCCTAGTTCTTTTCCTTTGAAAAAGAAATTCTGGGTAAAGTTTTTTTTGGGAATTTCCCAGTTAAAAATATTGTGTTTTTTTGTGTTCAGGTGATATCTATTATGAGGATGAAATATATAACAAAAGGACTTGGAAGCAGGGATGTTATGTTTAAAACACTTTGTTTTAAAACATTGTTTTAAACATGTTTTAAAACAAATATTTTGTTTTAAACTATTTTGTGTTAAACATGTTTAAAACACTTTGTTTTATACATGTTTGAAAACAAATATTTTGTTTTAAACATGTTTAAAACAGTTTGTTTTAAATGTTTAAAACAGTTCGTTTTAAATGTTTAAAACACTTTGTTTTAAAACATTGTTTTAAACATGTTTAAAACAGTTTGTTTTAAATGTTTAAATACTTTCGTTTAAAAGATTGTTCTAAAAAAATATTTTGTTTTAAACGTTTAAAACAGGTTTGATTCCTTATGTAAAACTTGTTTTTTTGGGGGATTTGAATATTTTTTTCATGTTTAAAACATGTTTTTTTGCGAAGCGTTTAAAAACATTGTTTTGTTAAAAGACACCATTTTATAAAAAAAAATCGTTTTTATAACAACCCTGCATGGGTCGTTTCCTATGAAAAGGGAGTTTTCCAACATTTACTTTTGATTAAAAAGTTAATTAAAAATAAAAAAAATAATAAATAAATATCTATCCATCAAAAACCTATTTATCACAAAAAATTAAAAAAGTTAAAAGTTATTATTATTATTTAATTGTATTATTATATTTACCATCAATTATGTACAATTTACAGTTTTTAACAAAATTTTTATTTATTTTTTTAATTGACACTATATAAATATTCTGATTGCATGATATTTCCATATTTTTTAATTTTATCGTATACACATAAAGGAATAAAACACAATATTTGTTTGTATTTTGTAAGTGTTATTTGTAAATTTCAAACAATTCAAGTGACATTTATGAACAAATAAAATCCTTAAACAATTATACGTAATGCAGTGTTTCAGTTATAATACTAATGTATAATTTATCACACTACAAAAATTAGAAAAACTGGCTTTAATGACAATAAATATAATGATATTTTCCAGAGAATTAATGCTTTTAAGAAAACTTAGAACACTTTTGATTGATTGCCCCCACATTTATAAGTATCTGTACCTACAAATAATTCGTGTTTCAATCAAATGTAACAAAATGTTAGTTCATGACTTTTACCTTTAAGCCAGGGCTGTCCAACCGAACCGGTTTCGCCTATTTCGGCACACTCCGCCATGCGGAGTGTGGCCCGTTTGGCCGCAATTTGGACAGGCCTGCTTTAAGCTGACAATATATTATTTACAAGAATGTAAAACTACTCTCTTCATTTGTTAATGCTGACGTTTCGCGAGCCATGTTGCTCGCTTCTTCAAAGCTAATTGAATACTGAAGACCTACCAAGAAAGTCTCCCTTATATACCCTAAGGTAAAACAAAATATGTGAATCACGAGTACGGTTATTACGGTCGGGCCGTAGGTATATTCCTGCCTAGTGTGAATGTCATGACGGTGATTAAATATCGATAACTCAGTCAAATTTCAATCGATTCTAATAAACAAACTCGTGTTATACGCACATTTAAATGGGCTTTCAATAAAAAAATAGAAATAAAATAATATGTATTGAAACTGTCGTTAAAGTTCAGAAAATCTGAAAATAATGGGAAACTTCTGAATTTGAACGTCCATAACTTTTCGACGGTGTTGTCTCTTTCAATTGCATTTTTTATTTTGGAAATCGAATGGAAATTGACGGAGTTCTGCATTTTTATACACATGCAAGTACCAAAAAAACAGTTTTTTTCAAACAAATCGAGATTTTGGAGGTGTTTGGAAAATTTCGTATATGCCATTATGTTCATATATGTCTCGTGAAAAGTATATGTTCTCTGTAACACAGTGTTAATAGCATACAATCAACTGATTTTAGCTTGTGAAATAAATTTACTGTACTATAATATGGATTATAATAAGACATAATAATGGTTTATCACTCTAAGATGTTGTTGCACAATCAGTTACAAAACACCTCCATTATGAAGCCATTAAGATTTCCTAGAATGCCTTTGGCAAATATTTTACGACAAACCATTTAGCACCCGACTGTGATAAACAACACCGCAGTTCCTGCAAAACATCACCGATAAGATTAAATGCGTTTCGATGGCAAACATATTCTGGGAATGCTTAAAATACCGGCATAAATCTGACCGCAAAATAAAACAGTTGCACGCAAAACGCATTAACGTCAGTTACATCGAAAAAGTTAGCCGAATCCGGAAACTGTCACTGTCAGTCAGAGTTTGCGAAGAACTACAACCAGCTGATTAATAATTTCGCTAACTGAATAATGAATTAGAACCATAGAGCGCCAGGTACTGTCTAGTGGGCTTCACACGTTCAATTATTGATCGCGTCCAGATACTGAACCGCCACTCCAGTACTGTACATAAAAATAAACCGCCTGCAATAGATCCTCCACACAGAATATTGTCGTTTATTCGTTCCAGGCACTATAATATGAAAATTTGACAATGGATTCAGTAAACTGGTAAAAAATCCTTTAAAATGATACCAAACATGATATATCTACGATCATTTTTAACGAAGTTATCCCAGATTTAAACAAATTTGTAATTGATCATGGCAATCTAGATCGATTAAAAAACTTGCTATATCTCGATAAGTATACATTTTTAACCTATCGAGTTTTATATTATTTAAATCCATTTTTAAATCTCATTCGATTTCAATGCAAAAAAAATAAAATTGCAAAATATTAGGTTTTAAGTAATTGTTTTGAAATAACAACAAATATACACTTTGTTCGTTTTTTAAGCATGGAAGATTGAAACCAAGACGCTTACTTGCCGAATTATACAGAACGGAGTGTTTCATCTAGATAGCCATGACCGGCAAAAAAAAAATGTTAAAATCCGCCATAAAATCGTTAATAATTATCGTAGATATGCCTTGTTTGGTATCATTTAAAAGGAAATTTAAGCCTCTAACACGATCTGAACTTATTTTTAAATTTTAATGAGTTTTAAGGGCCTACTTCGCGGTATAACGAGTCGCTATACGTTTTTAATTAGAAACCGCAACAGGAGCACTCCTAACATTGTTATTAAATGTAAACTTGTACTTAAGAAGCAGTTAGGAACACGATTATGCGCGAATAGAGCTGCTGACAATAGATTCAGAAAGCTGGTCAAAAATCCTTTAAAATGATACCAAACACGATATATCTGCGATAATTATTAACGAAGTTATCCCAGATTTAAACAAATTTCTAATCGATCATGGCTATCTAGATCGATCAGAAAAGTTGCTATATCTCGATAAGGATACATTTTTCACCTATCGAGTTTTATATTATTTAAATACATTTTTAAATCTAAATCGATCACGATGCAAAAAGAAAATTAAAATTGCAAAAAATTTGGTTTTAATTTATTGTTTTAAAATAAGCAACATACATACATTTTGTTACTTTTTAAAGCAAGTAACAATGGAACGAAGACGCTTACTTTTCGAATTATACAAAAAGTCGTGTTTCATCTAGATAGCCATGACCGACCAAAAAAATGTTAAAATCCGCCATAAAATCGTTAACAATTATCGTAGATATGCCTTGTTTGGTATCATTTAAATGAAAATTTAAGCCTCTAACACGATCTGAACTTAGATTTAAAATTTAATGATTTTGAAGGGCCTACTTCGCGGTATAACGAGTCGCGTATACGTTTTTAATTAGAAACCGCTACAGGATCATTCGTAACATTATAATTAAATGAAAATTTGTAGTTAAGTAGCAGTTAGGAACACGATTATGCGCGAATGGAACTGCTGACAATAGATTCAGAAAACTGGTCTAAAATCGTTTAAAATGATACCAAACACGATATATCTGCGATAATTATTAACGAAGTTATCCCAGATTTAAACAGAATTTTAATCGATCAAGGCTATCTAGATCGATCAGAAAAGTTGCTATATCTCGATAAGTATACATTTTTCACCTATCGAGTTTTATATTATTTAAATACATTTTTAAATCTAAATCGATTACGATGCAAAAAAAGTTAAAATTGCAAAAAATTTGGGTTTAATTAATTGTTTTTAAATAACCAACATACATACATTTTGTTACTTTTTAAAGCAAGTAACAATGGAACGAAGACGCTTACTTTTCGAATTATAAAAGTCGTGTTTCATCTAGATAGCCATGACCGACCAAAAAAATGATAAAATCAGCCATAAAATCGTTAATAATTATCGTAGATATGCCTTGTTTGGTATCATTTAAAAAGAAATTTAAGGCTCTAACACGATCTGAACTTAAATTTAAATTTTAATGAGTTTGAAGGGCCTACTTCGCGGTATAACGAGTCGCGTATACGTTTTTAATTAGAAACCGCAACAGGATCATTCGTAACATTATAATTAAATGAAAATTTGTAGTTAAGTAGCAGTTAGGAACACGATTATGCGCGAATGGAACTGCTGACAATAGATTCAGAAAACTGGTCTAAAATCGTTTAAAATGATACCAAACACGATATATCTGCGATAATTATTAACGAAGTTATCCCAGATTTAAACAGAATTTTAATCGATCAAGGCTATCTAGATCGATCAGAAAAGTTGCTATATCTCGATAAGTATACATTTTTCACCTATCGAGTTTTATATTATTTAAATACATTTTTAAATCTAAATCGATTACGATGCAAAAAGAAAATTAAAATTGCAAAAAATTTGGTTTTAATTAATTGTTTTAAAATAACCAACATACATACATTTTGTTACTTTTTAAAGCAAGTAACAATGGAACGAAGACGCTTACTTTTCGAATTATAAATATCGTGTTTCATCCAGATAGCCATGACCGGCCAAAAAAATGTTGAAATCAGCCATAAAATCGTTAATAATTATCGTAGATATGCCTTGTTTGGTATCATTTAAAAGGAAATTTGAGGCTCCAACACGATCTGAACTTAAATTTTAATTTTAATGAGTTTGAAGAGCCTACTTTGCGGTATAACGAGTCTCGTATACGTTTTTAATTAGAAACCGCAACAGGAGCACTCGTAACATTATAATTAAATGAAAATTTGTAGTTAAGCAGCAGTTAGGAACACGATTATGAGCGAATAGAGCTGCTGACAATAGATTCAGAAAACGGGTCTAAAATCTTTTAAAATGATACCAAACACGATATATCTGCGATAATTATTAACGAAGTTATCCCAGATTTAAACAGAATTTTAATCGATCAAGGCTATCTAGATCGATCAGAAAAGTTGCTATATCTCGATAAGTATACATTTTTCACCTATCGAGTTTTATATTATTTAAATACATTTTTAAATCTAAATCGATTACCATGCAAAAAGAAAATTAAAATTGCAAAAAATTTGGTTTTAATTAATTGTTTTAAAATAACCAACATACATACATTTTGTTACTTTTTAAAGCAAGTAACAATGGAACGAAGACGCTTACTTTTCGAATTATAAAAGTCGTGTTTCATCCAGATAGCCATGACCGGCCAAAAAAATGTTGAAATCAGCCATAAAATCGTTAATAATTATCGTAGATATGCCTTGTTTGGTATCATTTAAAAGGAAATTTGAGGCTCCAACACGATCTGAACTTAAATTTTAATTTTAATGAGTTTGAAGAGCCTACTTTGCGGTATAACGAGTCTCGTATACGTTTTTAATTAGAAACCGCAACAGGAGCACTCGTAACATTATAATTAAATGAAAATTTGTAGTTAAGCAGCAGTTAGGAACACGATTATGAGCGAATAGAGCTGCTGACAATAGATTCAGAAAACGGGTCTAAAATCTTTTAAAATGATACCAAACACGATATATCTGCGATAATTATTAACGAAGTTATCCCAGATTTAAACAGAATTTTAATCGATCAAGGCTATCTAGATCGATCAGAAAAGTTGCTATATCTCGATAAGTATACATTTTTCACCTATCGAGTTTTATATTATTTAAATACATTTTTAAATCTAAATCGATTACGATGCAAAAAGAAAATTAAAATTGCAAAAAATTTGGTTTTAATTAATTGTTTTAAAATAACCAACATACATACATTTTGTTACTTTTTAAAGCAAGTAACAATGGAATGAAGACGCTTACTTTTCGAATTATAAAAGTCGTGTTTCATCCAGATAGCCATGACCGGCCAAAAAAATGTTGAAATCAGCCATAAAATCGTTAATAATTATCGTAGATATGCCTTGTTTGGTATCATTTAAAAGGAAATTTGAGGCTCCAACACGATCTGAACTTAAATTTTAATTTTAATGAGTTTGAAGAGCCTACTTTGCGGTATAACGAGTCTCGTATACGTTTTTAATTAGAAACCGCAACAGGAGCACTCGTAACATTATAATTAAATGAAAATTTGTAGCTAAGCAGCAGTTAGGAACACGATTATGAGCGAATAGAGCTGCTGACAATAGATTCAGAAAACGGGTCTAAAATCTTTTAAAATGATACCAAACACGATATATCTGCGATAATTATTAACGAAGTTATCCCAGATTTAAACAGAATTTAATCGATCAAGGCTATCTAGATCGATCAGAAAAGTTGCTATATCTCGATAAGTATACATTTTTCACCTATCGAGTTTTATATTATTTAAATTCATTTTTAAATCTAAATCGATTACAACGCAAAAAAAATTAAAATTGCAAAAAATTTGGTTTTAATTAATTGTTTTAAAATAACAACCAACATACATTGTGTAACTTTTTTTAGCAAGTAACAATGAAACTAAGACGCTTACTTTTCGAATTATAGAAAAAATTGTGTTTGGTCTAGATAGCCATGACCGATCAAAAAATTGTTTAAATCCGCTATAAAATCGTTAATAATTATGCTAGGTATGGCGTGTTTGGTATCATTTAAAAGGAAATTTAGGACTCTAACAGGATCTCAACTCAAATTTAAATTTTTAACGAGTTTGAAGAGCCTATTTCCGGCGATAACGAGTCGCGTATACGTTTTTAATTAGAAACCGCAACAGGAGCACTCGTAACATTGTAATTAAATGCAAATTTGTAGTTAAGCAGCAGTTAGGAACTCGATTATGCGCGAATAGAGCTGCTGCATAATGGCAAGATTGTCGAATGCGGTTGCTTTAATAACTATGGCAATATGTGTAACACAATTTCGTGATTATGAAACGCGGAAGACCAGTTTCGGGACAGACTCAGGGACGTGCCTAGATGGGTTGTTAAATTTTAGATGTACGGGAAGTAATTGTATATTAAGTTTTAAGTCGGTGGTTTAAGATGACTAGATTTAATAATACGCTTAGAGCTGTTTACAACGTTGAAAATATCACTTTGTTTTGATGTTCGTCCATTTTATAGGTTGTTAAATATCATTTTCAACGGTAGTAAACATGATATGAAAATGTTTCTTGTCATGTTTTTGTTGTTAAAATCAACACCGTAATACTCCTTTCCCTGTTTAATATGTTTTTTAATTACATGTAATTATGTTTATTGTTGATAATAATAATAATAATAATAATAGAATATCTGTTTAGCAATCGACCATAAATTACGTAAAATGAAAATTATGCCGTTGTTACTTTTACTGCTGTTTGTGTTAATGATACTACTGTAATTAAATTGAAACCCACCAGGCCCAAAATTAATTAAATATAAATATCGATTATAATGAATTCTGTATTCCCAACACAATACCCCATTTTATTTATGTAAATTACTTACAATTTGTTATTTTTATGGGTCCTTTATACATATTATATCTGCACAAACAATTTTGTTACAACTAATACCTACTCTCTCTTCAGCGAGAGTTGGCATGTGCGTCATCACGTTAATGCGTTTATTGTTCCACAATATAGATAGTTGGTTTAAAAGAAATTGAATTGTTCGAGTCGCCTATGTATTGTCTTATACCTCTTCCAGACTCTCGCGAGACATAGCGAGAGACCGCGAATCGGGAGATTGTGGATGCCACATTTACCCAAATCCGCTAACATTCGAGTTGCCAGAAGTCTCTACGGATGCAGATAGTCCGATAAAAATCACGCGGTCGACGAGTGGCTCGCTTCTTTTCTACGCATTCGCTTCGATCCATTCAATCTGGATTTTTGACGAGGCTCGCGCAGTTTTTGTGTGTACCCGAAGGTATTATTTACGACAGGCGTCTGATTTATGACATCAAACACGTGCGGTGAAGCATCAATGCACCCGAAAAGTAGGTAACGAATGGAATAATTATTTAGTGTTGAAATAAAAATATTAAAAAATATTGAACACAATAAATGTATATGCAAAGTACAAATAGTTTACATTGATATAAAATTGAATATCCGATAGTATTTTTTTCTCTATTTGTGACGTCCCCATTACTATAATTTGTCAAGAAAAAAACATACTCAAAGTTAAAATGGAAAATATACCAGATAATGATATTTATTTCTGTATTATTGAAGAAATGCAAATGCATATCAATAAATTAACCATCCGTATTATAAGATTACTAATGAAAATTAAAATTAATAGCAATATTAAATCAATAATTAATTAAAACTAAAGAATATATTATTTATGTCTTTCAAATAAATTTTATCAGTTCCAAGTTATTCCAGTCTTAATTTTTCTATGATGTCTGAATCTATTGTATCCTTTTGTTACAGTTCTTTGATTACTTGGGCCAGCTGAGAACTACCTGGTAAGTAGGTATAATTTTACCCTCATTAATGGGGAATGTCGCACAGGTGTTTCACGTACATTGGGGAAAAAATATTTATTTACTGTCGACAGACATTCAACAGTCATTCTTGATTTATCTTTCTCGACAATCGCAAATTTCGACTGCGATCTACATAGGGCAATTACTAAGTTATTGATTGATAATATCGTTGTTACATACCAGTATACAGGGTTGGTCAAAATATCCGGAGCACCTAAATAATTGACCAACCGTAAACATTTTCAAAAAAATCAAACATAAGTTGTTTGATTTTTAACAAGTTATCGTCTAAATATATTTTTAATATCTTATTTTGTTATGGAAACTGGCAACCTTTTAGTTTTCTAATAGAACACATATATTTACATTTTATAATTAATCATTTTTTAGTTATAAGCAATTAATCAAAACTCAAACTATTATTTTAACTAAACGGATAAAAAATAGCAGAATAATAAAATAGAAAAATAAAATTAAATGTTGATTAAATGTTCAAACAGCAAATTAAAATAAATGTGTGTACGTTTGTGGGAAAGAAATCAGTTTTAAAGTTCAGCAGTTTTAATTAATTGCTGATAACTAAAAATGATGCATTTTATAAAAAAAAGGTTCCTACAAAAAAATCTTAGAAATAATCTTAGAATTAATAAATTTAAAAATATACACTATTGTTCTATTTGAAAAAGGAAATGTTACCAAATTTTTTAGCTAGTTTAAAACAAAAAAAAATGTTTTTTTCTTTATTTTTTTTTACGGTTGGAGAATTATTTAGTTGTAATTTTAACTAACTCTGTATAGATATGCACTATAATATTTGATTTATAACGCAATACATTATACAAAATAATAATAATGCAATTATTTATTTTTGTTTTATGGAAAATTGTATTACTATGTCTTATATTAGTATATGGTATCTAATATAAATGATCAGAATAAGAAATATTAATAAGAATATTTTATATTAATTTTTTTATTTACGTTATTCAATTAATTATCAATTAATAATAACCACAATGTCAATAAAAGTATGCACACGCACTATACGCTGAGGCAGCGGCTACTTCAGCGACGTCCATTCTAAGTCACCAGCAGATGAACACTGAATGCACGAGCCGAACGCCGAGAATGTAGATGGCCTTCTTTGACCGCTATGTCTCACCCAGCCTCGCCGAACTTGTCTGAGTCTGGAGCTAGCATTATATGGGCATATCAAGGTCATAATTTAGTTCCCGCCACACAGGAGTAACAGTGGGGGTGCCTTCTTCTTAGTTTGAAACGTCTCTACACCACCTTGTTGTACTCCAGTCTTAATACTTTTGAATATTTCAATAATTCGGTATCATCAACGGGCAGTCACTGTGCCAGCTTATAAAGTAGGTCTTCGTACCAAACCTTGTCAGAAGCTTATAACAAAACTAATAAATAACCCATGTTATTTAATTAAGCAGGAGCGTCTATAATTACAAATTTAACATGACTCGTACGGACGTAACTAGAGTAGTCTTGTCCACAAAATGATAATAAAAGAAGCAGGGGTGCGGTGTGTCTTCCGCCAGGATTTTAGAACAAAAGCCATCCAGTGTTTCATGCATACACGCTGTCAAGTCGCGTTGTTTGCCGCCGTTCACGTACAAAGGTCAAAGGGGCCTTTGTCTCAACTTCAAAGGCAACAACTGGACGAGCTTCTATTTCACTCCTGTTGCGACCAAACCGAGAAATGTCATCCAAACGCCGGTTGCACTCGAAGCAAGCAGAAAAAGACGTGTACCAGCTGATGCAGTGCTAGGAATGTGGGTAAATTATAGAAATTTGAGATGAAGATCCGAATTTAGAAGTTCGTAATTGAAGTATTCATAACCGACAAAAATAATAATGGGCGGAAGATACAACGATTTGAAGTCATAGTGTTAGCGTAGCAGAATGTACAAACTAACATAATGTTAAATAACAGCAAAAACTAACAGAGAATTTAGACCCTGACGTATACCTAGACTATAACGCCCGAAGTCGGTATTACTTCTTTGCAGAACATTCTTTTATTTGTGTCACATTTGAATAATATTAACTGAATTTTGATAGATGTATTCCAATAGGTCATATAACAGACCAAGATAACCTCAACCCACCATGTACTGTTAGGTAAACCGTTATTTTACAGTGCTTTGATGGAGTTATATTATAACTAAGGTGACAAAAAATGTCTTGACGTAAAGCCAGTCATAAGCGAGATACAGAGGGGGTAGCTTAAGAAAATTAATTGTTAACTTTTACATAATTAAACACTACATTGTTTAGTTTTTGTATAGAGATTAATTGTTTTGTTATATTTATTTCAATTAAATAAATATTTGGAGTGTGTCCATGTTGACAAATGTTTATTGAAGGTTGACAATGGTTTAATGAATCTTGTTTGTTACCAGAAACAGTTTCTTTCGTTATGGTTGTTCCTTTCACGTATTTAGGTACCAGCGTTGTAAATATCAGTTCTTTTCTTTAACGCATTCTTCAAATATACGTGTTACTTTTTACCTAATAGATACTGTAAATATGTACTCACATGTTTATAAGGATGGGTTTTTTTCAATGCCAGTTTAAAAACCATAAACCGAGATTAGATGCACAATATTCTTGAGACCTAGATGATTAGCAGGATAACATTGATTTATAATATACAGTGTGTCTCACGGGACGTTGGATTGTATGGGTACTTTTGTTATTATTAGAGATAGAAACTCGGTTAAATGGAAAATTTTTTCGCCAATGATTTTGACAGAAACAAACGAAACTTTTGTTTTTCTTATGGACGCCATATTGGCTTTATACATGTTTGGATTCATCATTTCTTTCTGAGTAATTTGGTATGCCACATGCCATGTTTTTAATACAGTAAGATAATAGAATTGACTGAACATTGTACACATCGAGAATTGCTGAAAATCGCATGGTGCCATGGAAGACATTTTGTGAAACAATGTCATATCTACCCATCTGTACCCATCTGTTGAACAAAATCGGTGAAAACCCAGAATTTTATAAACAAAAAAATATTATCGTCCGATGAAACATATTTTCTAACTGCGGTATTTTTAACTGAAAGAGGACGCACTACTGGGTACTGGGCCCGCGAAAATCAGCACCTTTTTGTACCGCGCCATAATCAGGTGCGGTTTGGTTTTAATGTATGGGGCGGTATAGTGGACAACCGATTAATCGGACAAACAAATATTTAACTTTGGAGAGGTATCGGCAATATTGCTCTCTGAGAACGTGGAAGAAAGAATAGACGATATACCGTTGGCCTTACGCTAAGGTATGTGGTTACAACAAGACGGAGCACCTGCACGTAATGCCCGATTTGTGAGGCACTATTTAGATATGACATAAACGGAGAGTAATTGCTACCTATTCAGGAATATTGTGACCACCAAGATTGCCGGATCTTACCCCTTGTGATTTTTATCTATGGAGTGACTTGAAAAATAAGGTGTATGGTGTTTATAATTTTGGAAACGTTGGGGAGTTACGTGACACCGTCATCGCTGCTTTCAATTCGATTGACAGAAGAACCCTCGGTAAGGTCACCTTATTACGGAATGCTGTGAAAAATGCCTCCACGAAAATGGCGAGATATTTTAAAACATTATTTAGTTTGTTAAAATGTTGTTACTTTTTATGTTGTGTAGTTAGTACAAATAAATACATTCCAAAATTTTACTGTAACTTAACTATGGGCACATAAATACTGCATGTGCTTTTCATGGCGTCATGCGATTTTCAGATATTAAAAAAAACTTCAATTTTATCGGCTTATTATGTTCTAAATATGGCATGTGGCATACCAAATTACTAAGAAAAAAATTCTGAATCCAAACCAATATGGCGTCCATAAGAAAAACAAAAGTTTCGTTTGCTTCTGACGAATTCATCGGCGAAAAAAATTTTGAACTGACATAATCAAATTGTAGACAAAAAAGTGCCTTTATAATGTCAAAACGCTTTTTTTTATGGGATCACAAATAAAGAAGTGACGACCATAATTAAAAAAATCTGATGTGGCCAGGCACATGACTTTATCATACTATACTTATCATACTGTAAAATTAATAGTTTAGCTGCATGAGATTCTATTTGATCGAGAGCTATGTCTGCATTAAAATAAAACTAGTAGAACTAGACAAATTTCTCGATTATAGCTGCGTTCGGATATTGTACTCCGTTGACAGCGGGTACACCGTCCAAATGACACTTACGTGTTATTGGGTGTAAAAAGTGTAACGGTGTTCAATATCCGAACGCAGCTACTGTCATTAGAATCAAAATAATCTGACATATCCTGGCTACTAGTTTTAAAGCAGTACGCCCGATCTCGATGAAATAGAATTTGCTCATGCGGCTAAACTATAAATTCTACCAAAAAATGTCATATACATAAATTATGGAAAATTTCCTCTCCTTTAATTTATTATTTAACTATTTTGACGACATTACACAAATAGCGGCTCATTTGCAAAATCTTCGAAAAATGCTATGAGTAAACCACCAGTTCCTTTGTACCCTTTTCAACAGAAAGCTTTTCAGCTCTAAGTTTGGTTATAAAACTTCTAAATATGAAGTTTCGTCCCGATACCATTAGTAGTTTCTCCGGAATCATCTCCACAAAAACGGGTACACACACACACACATACACACACACACACAGACATTTTTTTGTACCTTGGTCAAAAATGTTCAGAGGACCCAAAAAGACATATTTCCGCTAAAATCTCAAAAAATTTTTTTGGCATGATTACAATACTTTACATACTGCGTATGATAAAGTAAAAATACATTTTTGGGATTTTTTCAAAATAGCTGGGAAACCATTTGGAATTCAACAGTTTTCTGAATGGATTATGAAAGAGCACATAAATATGCACTACTTTGCCCATTTAACCGACTTTCTATCTTTAATAATAACAAAAGTACCCATACAATCCAACGTCCCGTGTGACACACTGTATAATGTCCAAATATTTAGCAGTGTTATATTTATTTTGGACGGTGGTCATTAGTAGCGCTGTTTAGGGTTGCGTGTCAAAAATTAGAATCTTAAGAATCTGGAATTTTGTAGCTGTGCTACTCGAAACACTGACCTAAGGTGACGATATTGACAAAATTCATGACTTGGGCTATCAGTCGTCCACGGCATGACGTTGAGTTTTAGGACAGCCTGTATATAAAAAACTTAACTTTTTAATTTTTTTCTGCGGGACCCTCTCAATTTATTCTGTTATATCGTACTTAATTTCTGCAAAATTTAAGATAGATCAAAACATATTAACCCGTATCCTAAGGGGCCCGTATCAAAATCGAGAATAAGGTCAATTTAGTTTAATAAAAAATAGTTTTTGTTTTCTTCTACCTCAATAAATTTACATACCACAATTATTAGCATATTCTAAAAAAATAATCTACATTTGAGTCTAGATATCAGAGCATTTCACACATTTCCAAGTACGTTATTTGTTAAAAATACTAATGAACTAAGCTAGCTATCCAGGCCAACAAAAAGGAAAATCTGTGAAATCGAAAACTGGTATGCTCTTTTTCCGCACAATCTGAATCTGAAAGCCGAATGTTCAAATTGCAGAATTTTTAGCACTGCTTTCCACAAAAACTAGGCTTGAGTCAAAATTTCTGCCTTCAGATTCAGATTCTATTGAAAAAGCATACCAGAAACAGCTAGTTTTTGGTCATCGTTGGTCAGGATAACGTGACTATCCTAGCTTAGATAATTGTACATTGCTCAACAAAATTGAGAGAAAATTTTTTTACGAAACCTGTAACTTTCTAAATAATAGTTCTAGGCAAATCAAATTTGGTATAAATGAAAATGTTTAACTACATATTGTCACATTATTAACCAAATTTGGTATACTTCAACAAAATATATTGAAGTAAAGAAAATTACAAAAACATTGTCACAACTCTTAGTTATTTCTAAGTTACACTTAAAAATATAAATTAATTACGCAAAACAAAATGGAACTGAACTGTCATAGTATCGATGACAGTCGGTTATTCTGTGGATTGGTGAGGTGTAAATACAGAGTATGCCCTCCCCGAGCACGAATCACTCCCTCACACCTGCGTGGCATGCTCGGAACTAGTCTGCGAAGAGATTCTTGGGGTATGCCTTCCCATTCCTCAATCAGGGCTTGTGTCAGTTCCTGTATGGTTAGCGGTGGATTAGGGCGCTTGCGAATACGTCGGCCAAGCTGATCCCACACGTGTTGAATAGGATTCAGGACAGGACTTAACGCCGGCCATTCTATGACCTGAATTCCACGTTCTTATCAAAAGCTTCTGGTGATGCCGGCGGTATGTGGCTTTGCATTGTCCTGCATTAGGATGAAATTTTGACCGACGCCATATGCAGCAGGCACTACATGGTCCTCCAAGAGGTTTTCGATGTAATTCATGGCATTTAGTCTACCAGGAACCACAACAAGATCAGTTCTGTTGTCTATACTGATTCCAGCCCAAACCATCATAGTTCCACGACCAAATCTATCCACTTTCTGGATAGTAGCGGCTGCGTAGCGTTTACCAGGACGTCTATATACACGTACTCGACCTTTGCAACGAGTTAAATGAAATCTGGACTCGTCTGTAAACAGTACAGGCGTCCAGTGACGAAGTTGCCCATCTCTGTGATCCAGAGCAAACCTCATTCGCGCTGTTTTGTGATGCTGCGTAAGGCGTGGTACGCGGACAGGTCTTCTTGGTTTCAAATTCGCTTCTTTTAATCTGTTTCTAACTGTTTGATCACAAATTTATATTCCATGTGCTCGTATTAGGCCGTTTAGGAGGTGTTGTGCTGTGGCTGTACGCTGACGTAGAGAGGAGAGGACAAGAAATCTGTCTTGATTTTGAGTAGTTTTTCGATTTCGACCTTGTCCAGCTCTTCTAACATATTTGCCAGTCTCCCGAAACCGATTCCATAAACGCTGTATAACAGAAGTGGAAAGTCGAGGGTCCCTGCTAACATGTCGAATAGAGTGGCCTGAATAAGTTAGTAGATAAAGCATTGGCCCCAAAATACTTTCCTAAGGCACACATTTATTTCTTCTAGGTCTGAACTCCAGCTCATACAAACGTATCTCACAATTACCCTAATCCTGATTATGAGGATTCCCTCGTGTCATGGCGTCTATTTGCGATTCACTCAGTACACTAATCAGGGGGAAAGGGGAAACATCACCAATAGAGGTATCGTATCCATTCCAGCATCGAACGAAGCGACCCCTATACACACTCCAAACAGTATCAATAAATGTTATCCATAATTGAATTATGGATCAAATGCACCAACCAGCAGGAGCGTTAATACACATCATTTGGGATTTATCTAGCCGTATAGATAGCGGGGTGGGATGAATTTTTTTGTTTGTACGGTTCGATAGCGTTCCGTTACGGATTCGACCCCTCCGGCGTTGGGGGTCGTTCGGGGTGGTTGTTTTAGCCACCCGTCACAAAGCTCGGGATGCCTCGTACCCGTTTATTTGTTTGAAAATTAATAATTCAATCAATGATGGCCGCGTTCGTATACATTATTGAACGAAGTGAGGGATGCAATTAATTTTTTTTTTGCGCCCCGCGTGACGTTCGATTTTTTCGATGGGTTCGTCCGTTGACGATGCGGTTAATTATGAATTTGTTTTGTACCGGAAAAATGGAGCGAGATGATTGCGTTTGTCAGAGTTTTTTTTGTGTAGATGAAGTAATCAACAAAACAAAGCTTGTTGACCTTTAATAAGGGCCTTATGAATGTTCATATATCGATTTTCAGTTTTTATGTGGAATTGCTAAAGTCGAGAGACAGAATTACTAAAGTCCGACCCTGTTCATCGCAAGAAAATAGTCAACAACCTACTGCTATTGTGCTGCAAATAACGGCAGGCTAAATTGATGAGATAAAAATTAATATTAAACGCGTATATCTTGCAGATGGATTGGATAAATAATACTGAAAATTACAACGCTCCGTCTGATCTACTTTAGTCGGTAGGATGTTTCAAAGTAGCTTAAGCCATAATATTTGTTTTGATGTTTCGATTTTACGTTATGTGTGATTGTAGGAAAAATTGATGAGATAAAAATTATTACTAAACACGTTTCTCTTGCAGATGAATTGGGTAATTAATACTGAAAATTACAACGCTCCGTCTGATCTACTTTAGTCGGTAGGATGTTTCAAAGTAGTTTAAGCCATAATATTTGTTTTGATGTTTCGATTTTACGTTATGTGTGATTGTAGGAAAAATTGATGAGATAAAAATTATTACTAAACACGTTTCTCTTGCAGATGAATTGGGTAATTAATACTGAAAATTACAACGCTCCGTCTGATCTACTTTAGTCGGTAGGATGTTTCAAAGTAGCTTAAGCCATAATATTTGTTTTGATGTTTCGATTTTACGTTATGTGTGATTGTAGGAAAAATTGATGAGATAAAAATTATTACTAAACACGTTTCTCTTGCAGATGAATTGGGTAATTAATACTGAAAATTACAACGCTCCGTCTGATCTACTTTAGTCGGTAGGATGTTTCAAAGTAGCTTAAGCCATAATATTTGTTTTGATGTTTCGATTTTACGTTATGTGTGATTGTAGGAAAAATTGATGAGATAAAAATTATTACTAAACACGTTTCTCTTGCAGATGAATTGGGTAATTAATACTGAAAATTACAACGCTCCGTCTGATCTACTTTAGTCAGTAGGATGTTTCAAAGTAGCTTAAGCCATAATATTTGTTTTGATGTTTCGATTTTACGTTATGTGTGATTGTAGGAAAAATTGATGAGATAAAAATTATTACTAAACACGTTTATCTTGCAGATGAATTGGGTAATTAATACTGAAAATTACAACGCTCCATCTGATCTACTTTAGTCGGTATGATTTTTCAAAGTAGCTAAAGCCATAATACTTGTTTGTTTTGATGTTTCGATTTAAGTTATGTGTCATTGTAGGAAAAGTTGATGAGATAAAAATTATTACTAAACACGTTTATCTTGCAGATGAATTGGGTAATTAATACTGAAAATTACAACGCTCCATCTGATTTACTTTAGTCGGTATGATTTTTCGAAGTAGCTAAAGCCATAATATTTGTTTGTTTTGATGTTTCGAGTTTACGTTATGTAAATAATTAGTACTAAACACGTTTCGCTTGCAGATGAATTGGGTAATTAATACTGAAAGTTACAACGCTCCATCTGATCTACTTTAGTCGGTATGATTTTTCAAAGTAGCTAAAGCCATAATATTTGTTTGTTTTGACTTTCGATTTTACGTTATGTAAATTATTAGTACTAAACACGTTTATCTTGCAGATGAATTGGGTAATTAATACTGAAAATTACAACGCTCCATCTGATCTACTTTAGTCGGTATGATTTTTCAAAGTAGCTAAAGCCATAATATTTGTTTGTTTTGATGTTTCGATTTAAGTTATGTGTCATTGTAGGAAAAGTTGATGAGATAAAAATTATTACTAAACACGTTTATCTTGCAGATGAATTGGGTAATTAATACTGAAAATTACAACGCTCCATCTGATTTACTTTAGTCGGTATGATTTTTCGAAGTAGCTAAAGCCATAATATTTGTTTGTTTTGACTTTCGATTTTACGTTATGTAAATTATTAGTACTAAACACGTTTATCTTGCAGATGAATTGGGTAATTAATACTGAAAGTTAAAACGCTCCATCTGATCTTCTTTAGTCGGTATGATTTTTCAAAGTAGCTAAAGCCATAATATTTGTTTGTTTTGACTTTCGATTTTACGGTATGTAAATTATTAGTACTAAACACGTTTGTCTTGCAGATGAATTGGGTAATTAATACTGAATATTACAACGCTCCATCTGATCTACTTTAGTCGGTAGCATTTTTCAAAGTAGCTAAAGCCATAATATTTGTTTGTTTCGATGTTTCGATTTTACGTTATGTCACATTGTAGGAAAAGCTGATGAGATAAAAATTATTACTAAACACGTTTATCTTGCAGATGAATTGGGTAATTAATACTGAAAATTACAACGCTCCATCTGATCTACTTTAGTTGGTATGATTTTTCGAAGTAGCTAAAGCCATAATATTTGTTTGTTTTGATGTTTCGATTTTACGTTATGTGCCACTACAGGAAAAGTTGATGAGATAAAAATTATTACTAAACACGTTTATCTTGCAGATGAATTGGGTAATTAATACTGAAAATTACAACGCTCCATCTGATCTACTTTAGTTGGTATGATTTTTCGAAGTAGCTAAAGCCATAATATTTGTTTGTTTTGACTTTCGATTTTACGGTATGTAAATTATTAGTACTAAACACGTTTGTCTTGCAGATGAATTGGGTAATTAATACTGAATATTACAACGCTCCATCTGATCTACTTTAGTCGGTAGCATTTTTCAAAGTAGCTAAAGCCATAATATTTGTTTGTTTCGATGTTTCGATTTTACGTTATGTCACATTGTAGGAAAAGCTGATGAGATAAAAATTATTACTAAACACGTTTATCTTGCAGATGAATTGGGTAATTAATACTGAAAATTACAACGCTCCATCTGATTTACTTTAGTCGGTATGATTTTTCGAAGTAGCTAAAGCCATAATATTTGTTTGTTTTGATGTTTCGATTTTACGTTATGTAAATAATTGGTACTAAACACGTTTCGCTTGCAGATGAATTGGGTAATTAATACTGAAAGTTACAACGCTCCATCTGATCTACTTTAGTCGGTATGATTTTTCAAAGTAGCTAAAGCCATAATATTTGTTTGTTTTGACTTTCGATTTTACGTTATGTAAATTATTAGTACTAAACACGTTTATCTTGCAGATGAATTGGGTAATTAATACTGAAAATTACAACGCTCCATCTGATCTACTTTAGTCGGTATGATTTTTCAAAGTAGCTAAAGCCATAATATTTGTTTGTTTTGATGTTTCGATTTAAGTTATGTGTCATTGTAGGAAAAGTTGATGAGATAAAAATTATTACTAAACACGTTTATCTTGCAGATGAATTGGGTAATTAATACTGAAAATTACAACGCTCCATCTGATTTACTTTAGTCGGTATGATTTTTCAAAGTAGCTAAAGCCATAATATTTGTTTGTTTTGACTTTCGATTTTACGTTATGTAAATTATTAGTACTAAACACGTTTATCTTGCAGATGAATTGGGTAATTAATACTGAAAGTTAAAACGCTCCATCTGATCTTCTTTAGTCGGTATGATTTTTCAAAGTAGCTAAAGCCATAATATTTGTTTGTTTTGACTTTCGATTTTACGGTATGTAAATTATTAGTACTAAACACGTTTGTCTTGCAGATGAATTGGGTAATTAATACTGAATATTACAACGCTCCATCTGATCTACTTTAGTCGGTAGCATTTTTCAAAGTAGCTAAAGCCATAATATTTGTTTGTTTCGATGTTTCGATTTTACGTTATGTCACATTGTAGGAAAAGCTGATGAGATAAAAATTATTACTAAACACGTTTATCTTGCAGATGAATTGGGTAATTAATACTGAAAATTACAACGCTCCATCTGATCTACTTTAGTTGGTATGATTTTTCGAAGTAGCTAAAGCCATAATATTTGTTTGTTTTGATGTTTCGATTTTACGTTATGTGCCACTACAGGAAAAGTTGATGAGATAAAAATTATTACTAAACACGTTTATCTTGCAGATGAATTGGGTAATTAATACTGAAAATTACAACGCTCCATCTGATCTACTTTAGTTGGTATGATTTTTCGAAGTAGCTAAAGCCATAATATTTGTTTGTTTTGACTTTCGATTTTACGGTATGTAAATTATTAGTACTAAACACGTTTGTCTTGCAGATGAATTGGGTAATTAATACTGAATATTACAACGCTCCATCTGATCTACTTTAGTCGGTAGCATTTTTCAAAGTAGCTAAAGCCATAATATTTGTTTGTTTCGATGTTTCGATTTTACGTTATGTCACATTGTAGGAAAAGCTGATGAGATAAAAATTATTACTAAACACGTTTATCTTGCAGATGAATTGGGTAATTAATACTGAAAATTACAACGCTCCATCTGATCTACTTTAGTTGGTATGATTTTTCGAAGTAGCTAAAGCCATAATATTTGTTTGTTTTGATGTTTCGATTTTACGTTATGTGCCACTACAGGAAAAGTTGATGAGATAAAAATTATTACTAAACACGTTTATCTTGCAGATGAATAGGGTAATTAATTCTGAAAATTACAACGCTCTATCTGATCTGCTTTAGACTGTAGAATTTTTGAAAGTAGCTAAAGCCATAATATTTGTTTGTTTTGATGTTTCGATTTTCCGTTATGTGTCTTTGTAGGAAATGTTGATGAGATAAAAATTATTACTAAACACGTTTATCTTGCAGATGAATTGGGTAATTATAACTAAACTAAAAGAAATATTGCAAGTAGATTAGTTAAAACTACAAAATTTAAGATTTACTTTGGGTTCCTTATAATGGTTTTTTATGTGAGGCCATATATTTGTTATGCTATCATTAATACAGTTACATGGTCTATCAATATCAACAAGAAAAATTGGGGGTTGCCATAAAAAAATATGTAGATGACGTCATACATCGAACAAAATTATACGTCATAAATTCAACTTGATATAAAAATGCGTAATTCTATAAAATAAAATAGACATGCGCTTATTAATAAAAACGATTTATATTTCTGGAACACGCTGTATAATGGACTGCCATTGCCTAAATGTTCGAAGTTGGTACAAGCAGAACACAATGAAGTTACAATGAAAATATTTACATCGGTTTTGGATTACATCATAATGAAAACATATACCAGACATATTTTGCATACATCTGTACTAAGTAAATTATGAGTAATAGTGAGTGATACAAGCACGGTATTCATTTCAAAATATCTCACACTGAATAACATTTGACATAGCCCACTTTGTAAAAATTATCTGTCATATAATATAATATATTATATTAATCAATAGACTTAAATTTTCATTTAAGAAATGTGTAATTGAAATTCTAATATGACAAATTGAAAAGGCGCTGGTTAAAACATATATTTTTTTTAATTATGAAGCATTATAATTCAAGATGTTAAAAAATATGCTTAAATACAAAAAACAAAGCAAAACAGTTCCTATAAACATGGAGGTACAAAAATTATGCGTTTGTATCACAACAAATTAACTAAGTAAATAATAACTAAATAACTAAACATTAATAAATATTGGCAGTAGATGTGTAGGTAATAGTATTGATTTGACACTTGTTGAATTGCTGTTTCAGTAACACCTTCTCCACATTTTGAGAGTTTTAGTTAAAAGTAGAAAATTTAAGATTTACTTTGGGTTCCTTATAACGGTTTTCTTATGTGAGGCCATATATTTGTTATGCTATCATTAATACAGTTACAGGATCTATCAAAATCGACAAGAAAAATTGGGGTGCCATAAAAAATATGTTGATGACGTCATACATCGAACAAAATTGTACGTCAGAAATTCAATTTGATTCAAAAATGCGTAATAGGGTATTTGACTATTATTGGAAAACCATCTTAGCGTGTTTACTCCTTCATTCTATATTGTAAATGCATTATTTTTCGTAATTACTATATATATATCCTCAATATTTCATAAAAATCAGCGTTAAAAACTGAATCACAAAAAGTCCCGCCAAAACGATACTTTCTGTTGTGTGACGTCACCAGATAGTAGATGTCAAATCGGCTCACATGGTCAGCATCGACATGGTCGCCGTTTGGTAATTGTGTTGTATGATGTATTGTTTTCACAATTTCTACATAAAAATGGGTTATAAATGGTGTATAAATCCACAATGCAGAAATACGTCAAGACTCCGGATAAACTATTTGTAGCTGTTCCGCAAGATTTGAAACTGCGAAGAAAGTGGTTGGCTCCTAGAAATCCAAATGAAATAAATAGCGGTCAATACAAGTGTTTTTTTTTGTGAAGATTACTTCGACATAAGTAGAACTGACTAGAATAAGTTATCTATCGTATTTTCGAACCAGGTATTATCTGATATGACAGCTTAAGGTTAGGGCTATCCTAACCTACAAAGTTATGCTTACATGGCACTTTAGTGCTATTAAATTCAAACGGGAGAAGCATAAGAGCGCGTTCGGATAACCCGGTATTGTACGGTGAGAGTGACGCGCTGCATAATAGGCGGACTAACGTCATACGGCGTTTATCTGCATATAAGAGAGAGACAGCCGACCCAGGTTATCTGAGCATTGCTCTCCCCATACCCTACCCTGACAAACCGAACGCGCTCTAAGCGTACTAACGAATGACGTCACTGGAGACTGAGCCAATTACAGAGCGTTTTCAATCACGTGATAGGACGTGAATAAAATTCAATTTTAATTTTGGTTTTTAATAGAAATAAGCATATTTTTTTTGAAAAGTAATGACAAATAGTTTTCTTAAACTGTAATCTATTAGGATGACTATAATACAAGCCATATTTTTAATACAGTCAAATACCCTATTCTATAAAATAAATTAGATTTAAATTATTAATAAAAGCGATTTATCTTATTTATTCTAAACCGGACGGTATACTCGTAGACACAAACAGTTTGCTTTGCAATGATTAGTGGCCATAGACTAAAGGAGCTCCTACACGCAGTGCCAACGTCTCGCCAATATTGGTGATGTGACGCGCTGCGCGTAGTGTGCGCATACACTTCGCCAACATTGGCCAACGTTGGTATTGGGCGCAAGGTATTTCTGTGTATCGTAGAAGGCTCGTAGCGTCCCGTAGAGAATTTAAAATGAACAGTGAAGACGATATCATTGCTGTAGCCGCGGCTCCCATTATTTTAAGCAGTGCATTGTTGCTTAGAATTAAAAAAGGAACCCTCGAAAGAGGACACTGTTTAATAAGGTTGTTAAATAGTAAACATGTTTTTCAGTCATTATTTATACAGTACGTTGGAAAATATTAAATACATTAAGGAATACAAATATACAGCAATACAGGAAACAAAATTATTTAGTATTTTATATTTGCCATATGACATTAAAAAAATCTCCCTTTTTATTTTCTTTATGTTTCAAGCAACAAATACGGAATAAGATGGGATAAGATCTGATACACTGAGTGGTCTATATTTTTATGCAGGACCCTGTTAATTTGTGTCGTTTCTTTATATAAATATTTCATTTCAGTCAAATCGATGAATTCATAATTTTGATTTAAAATATAATTTATATAATAAAACTGAAATTATTTATAATAAGATACAAAGAAAAATTGAGAACCCTTACATACACGGAGTTTTAATTACGTGTATGTATATTATGTAGGTATATTTATTATCAACCCAATATTTTTAAATATACTTTTTGATATTTTTCTGATAATCAAAATAAAGAAAAGCATCCAGTATAGTTTTTAAACTTTGTTGAATATATTAAATACATCAGATTATTTAAATTTGCCGCTTAAAACTAATCTATAAATTGTTAATTAGTAAATAGTTAATTGTTGTTAATTATATAAATGCAACTTTGTTTGATTGTAGTCAAGATTGTAGGGAAGAGGGTTGACCGCAGTCCTTGGACCTCTATACCGTATGACTCCCCATCGTGTGTAGATTCATATCCCGCTTCCCTCCAACCCCCTCCCTCACCTTTCCCACCCCACCCTAGCGAATAAGGTTGACCGCAATCCTAGAACCTAAATACCGTATGCCTCCCCATTGTGTGCGAATTCATTTTTAAAATTTTAATGATGACGTCATTTCTGGAAAACCCGGGAGTCATACTAAACTCATGACCATCCCATATATTGGCATTTTCTGTCTATTAACACAACGTTCATTCCTTCGGCGTCAAAAACACAAAAATAAACAAACGTACCTATGCCGTGGGTCACCCATTATAACGACTCCAATATTGTCTTCAGAATATTATTTTATTGCTTGTTAATTTATTGTAACTGTACGATTAATATAATGCTTATAAGAACCATAATTATTGTGAATAAATTTACAAAATATTAAAAAAAGTTTTCATGTTTTTACATTTGGGCAATCAGGCATTTCGGCAAATAATAAATCATCATTGTCCTTAAAGTGTTTACAAACATAAATAATGCAGTATATATGATAAAACATAGATAGATAACTAAACTTTTCATCGGTAGTACGTACAATGCTAAAACAGAATGAAATAAAGCGGACAAGGTCGACATATTGGCGATGTGCATTGGCACAGTTGGGTCCCGCTACGCGAAGCACTCCGATGGCCAATGATGGCCCCTATTGGCACTGCGTGTAGGAGCACCTTAATAGAAATATACCGTTATAAGTAAGGAAATAAACAATAAATTTAAATTTTCTACACAGTAAATAATTTTTATCTTATTAACTTCGCCTGTAATGCCTACTATTCACTTCTGCTATTTTCCAATACCAAAATATCTCAAAACATCGTAACAGAATTTCCTATATATAATTTCCAACATTCGCATTTTTAAATTACCGTTATATGCCAGCACGCCGGTTATGAACGTCTCCAAAAAACTTGTTTTTGAAAGGCTCTGCGATCTCACGCTATGACGTGATCCAGTTTCGGAAATATTCGCGTCTAGTCCATACGCCGGTTGATAACTCCGTCGAAGTTTTGGTAATTTTTAAGTAAATTCGAAGTAATTTCAAGTACAAGTGTATTATAAATGTGCCTTAGACCTGTGTTGTATTTGTTGTTAACTGGCTGTCTTTATTTACCTGGTAAGTGTTGTTTTCTCGATTTGTATTTCTTGAAATAACAATGTATGTATTACAAAGGGTAAAACAAAGCAATACTTACACTGGGAAAATAATCCATCGCATGTTTTAATGATTTAGACGACTAATTTAAGTAATTATGTACGTCTTTGCTATTGATGTTTGTAGTTTGATTAGCTATTATAAATATTGCGATGTGTAAAAAGTATTAAGTTTAAACATTTTTTATGGTGGGGTATAAATAAATATTCCTATATATTTGTGACCTACAAACGTACAGTAATAATTTTTATCCCATATACTTTTCTAGTCACATAAAGACAAGAGACAACATCTCGGCAGCTAAACTAGAAATTTGTTGACAAGAAGTTTAGTTTAATAATAATATTCTGTTATTAAACATAAAATCGAAACGTATGGGAGAAAACTAAATTATATTGTCACTCGTGTTCGAGTAATTGCTAAAAGATATATATTTGTTTTTATTCTAACTTTAAATGTAACTTTAAATTATAATCTGTGGTGATTCATTTTTAACACTAGTTATAAGACAGCCCTTATTTATTGATTTTTGTATCGATGTATCCATTTATTATTACAAATGGTGCAATCTATGCACCATCGTGTACCCCTGCCATGTCAGCAGTTCCTGTTTTTATTATTTTCTTATGTGTTCATTCCAAACTATTAATGTTTTATTAAATACTTTCCTCAGCATGTAGTCATACCTTTTTCTTCCTGATCTTTTCTCACCTATGTTTTTGCTAGGGGTACAAGTGTACCCCCTTGCCCTTCTCTGCGGGCGCCCATGTGACTAGGAAGTTGTACTTCATATACTAAATCAACATATATCTTATAAAAATCATACCGTCACCACTCAAAAGTCATTCATGTCAAAGGGCAGCTGCAGAAAGGGGCAAGGGGGTGCACTTGCACTTCCCCTGGCATTTGACATAACTGGGGAAGGATCAACAAGAAAAAAGTCATGAAATGTATACTGATTAATACCTAATGTTGAAAATTGAAATCCCCGACAAAGAGAGATAATTAAACAGTAATTTTTGTTCAAACTTTGCTTTGTTTAGAAATTAACTGAACTAAATGTTATATTAAAAAAAACCAGAATTTTTTCAATAATTAAATCTATACTTTCTTTCCACTACTTTACTGTTTTATGTCATCTATGTCTAGTCTTTTAGTATTTTATGACCAAATGTCTAAAACTATAAAGTATTAATTAACATTTTATTGAAAAAAATAATAAAATGGTAAAACTTGATACTAAAACAATTAATCAACTTCCGAATTTACATATAAAAATTCACAGATGTTTAATTAGCAACAAAAAACAGAACAAACAAGTGACAAATGATTATGTTATCAATGTTTGCAAAAGTTGACTGAAGTACGTTTGCTAAAACGTTTGCTGACATACGTTTCGAATGGACATTATCGCCATTTAGGGCCTTTTGTCCAGGGGGCAAAACTCCGAACGTCGAAGGGCTACTAGGTCTTTTAATTACTTATAATTTGAGGTACGATAGAAATTTATGCAAAAATTTTTGCAAAAGCTATAAATAATTTTCTGTTGCAACTGATTGAAATAAGTTTGCTATTCGAATGGAAATTATCGCCATTTAGGGCCTTTTGTCCAGGGGGCAAAACTCTGAACGTCGAAGGCCTACTAGGTATTTTAATTACCTACAATTTGAGGTGTGATAGAAATTTATGCAACAATTTTTGCAAATGTTATAAACAGTTTTCTGTTGCAACTGATTGAAATACGTTTGCTATTCAAACGGACATTATCGCCATTTAGGGCCTTTTATCCAGGGAACAAAACTCCGAACGTTGAAGGGCAACTAGGTGTTTTAATAACCTACAATTTGAGGTATGACAGAAATTTATGCAACAATTTTTGCAAAAGTTATAAACAGTTTTCTGTTGCAACTGATTGAAATACGTTTGCTGTTCTAACGGACATTATCGCCATTTAGGGCCTTTTGTCCAGGGAGCAAAACTCCGAACGTCGAAGAGCTGCTAGGTATTTTAATTACCTACAATTTGAGGTATGATAGAAATTTATGCAAACATTTTTGCAAATGTTATAAACAGTATTCTGTTGCAACTGATTGAAACACGTTTGCTATTCGAAAGGACATTATCACCACTTAGACCCTTTTGTCCAGAGGGAAGAACACCGAACGTCGAAGGGGTATTAGGTGTTTTAATTACCTACAATTTGAGGTATGATAGAAATTTATGCAACAATGTTTGCAAAAGTTATAAACATTTTTTGTAGTAACTGTTTGAAATACGTATGCTATTCGAACGGACATTATCGCGATTTAAGACTTGTTGTCCATGGGTTAAAACTCCGAACGTCGAAGGGCTACTAGGTCTTTTAATTACCTACAATTTGAGGTATGATAGAAATTTATGCAACAATGTTTGCAAAAGTTATAACATTTTTCTGTCGCAACTGTTTGAAATACGTTTGATATTCGAACGGACATTAACGCCATTTAAGGGATGTTGTCCATGTGGTAAAAGTCCGAGCGTCGAAGGCCTAGTAGGTCTTTTAATTACCTACAATTTGACGTATGATAGAAGCACTCGTTTTCGAAGCCAAAGCCATTACATCCCTGTCTTTTTACTTTCTTTTTTTTTGTGCCAAACTTTAAACAATTCGTGTTATTTGAATTTAACTTTTATCATGAACATCCTGTATATTGAATTTTACTCGAAAAATAACAAAAATACACTGGATTTAAAAAAGTCCAGTGTATTATTAACAATCCAGTAATTTAGAAATTACTGGATTGTTGAAGATGCCAATAAAAGCTAAAACAAGAACAACACTGAGCAAAACTTTGTCTCTATACAATTTTCGTCATTCAAAACAAGATACTTCGGATGTACCAACAGAAAAACTCAATCCTCGCGTACTGTTCAGTGTATCCAACTACTTTAGTATTAAAACTTGCCCGGGAACAACCAAATACGTCTAAACAATTCATACCATCTCGTGTAACAACCGCCGCTAGAATGCGACTATACACAACAACGAGAAACTTTGATAAATTCAATTAAAGTTCCGGTCGTCAACCGACATCGTAGACGCCGCACTGTCTGCAAGGTGCGAACTGCGAACTCTCCGTCCGTGCTACCTGTTTTATCGACAAGGCGGTCGAAATGGGAGCTCTCAGTTCTCCTGAAATATTAAGGGTTAGTTGGCTAAAACTTCTTCCACGTCTTCAGCAAAAGTTCGCTCCAGCCGTTGAGTGAGACAAGGAAAATTCAAGAACGCCATTTGCATGCGACTGGCGAACCCCACGAATGTGGAACTGCTTTAGTCACGTCTCATCTGAAAATTTTTCCAGCGGAGAGAAAGAAAATACCGTTTCCTTCTACAGGTTGGCACGCTGGGATGGTGGGAGATAACAAAAATTGATTTCTATTTGTCCTGATGGCTCTGGCGGCTAAAAATGTAAAAAGTGTCTGCTGGGTTGTTGACGTGATTTCGGCAAATTCGCGAAGCTTTTAAGAGTGGGACATGGAGGGGGTGGAAATGTGTGTAGATGTTGGTACGCGTGTGGAATTGAATTTGACTCTTTAAAGACTCCGCTGCTTCTTTTGTAGAAAATCATACAAGGACTATTGTTAGGATTATAAGGATACCTGTAATATAAATTGAAATTAATAGTGACGAAATTAGTGCTGCTGTCATCTACTGTAAAATTTACAGATCGAGATTTATACCAATGGAAGAGAAAGTTTCAAAAGTTGATGTTTTGACAATACCTACTGTCAATCCTGTCAATAGAATCAACATATCTGTCAAATCCTAACTAACTAGTTTTATTTTAATGCAGACACGACCGATCTCAATTAAATAATATCTTATGCAGGTTAACTATTAATTTTATATATAGTATGATAAAGTCATGTACCTGGCCACATCAGATTTGTTCTGGACCATTTCATATGGATTGACCCCAATTGGTCGTTTAATAACTAATATTTTGGTCTATTTTTTCTTTTTTCGAAATTTTGATTCTTAATGGTGCCTGTCGAGGCCTCAAATTTACATAAGAAAATGCATGGGAAGAAGACATTTTTTGGTATTTTTCGAATAATTGTTCGGGGTTTGGGAAAACTTAAGACTAAAGTTACAGGACTTGCAGAGGACTTTCCAATGAAGAATTTGACCTATCATACATATGGATTTGATGCCCCCAACCCACCCCCACAGTGCCCTGAAAACTACTCTTAAATGAAAAAATGTAGATTCTTCAGAAAATTGACACTTCTAATTATTTCAATCTCTTTTTTCTCATAGAAATCATTATTATAAGTGTAGTGGGATGTTTATAAACATTTGTCAGTTAGTTTCCATTTGTTTAAACAAATTTTATTTGTTTAAATAATTCGTTTTTCTCGAAAATCCGTCTGAATTCTGTTTTCTGAGTTCGAAATGGCAGTTTATTATCTTAGAGTGCCATTATTCATTAAAAAATTCCTCCTATTGTTTAAACAATAAATTATTATTCATTTTCAACTTTTTTCTAATTATGGTAGAAAATTCAGCTTTTTTGAGAAACTAACCTAGAAATCTTATGTTCGAGATATCTTGCCTATATTATCTAATAAACCCACATTTGTTTAAACAAATCCCATTTGTTTAAACAATTCTTTTTTTGCAATTCAACTAAAATTATTTTTTCTAGATCGGTCTGGCTAACTGTTATTCTCAAGTGACATCATTTATATTTTGGATGATTTCCATTGTTTAAATAATAAAATATTATTCGTTTTCAATATTTCATCAAATTAGAGTACAGGGAACAGTTTCCAGACAGCAACAAATCAACATTATCTTGCGACGCACAGTGGTAGAAAATAAGAATAAGAAATGCAGAAAGAAATATGATTAATAAAATTGGTTGACATAATACTTTTAAACGAAATGTACTCCCCAATTCCCCGAAAAAAAGGATTTTAAATCAATTCAATTTTTTCGAATAAATGATATTGAAAACGAATAATATTTTACTTAATAATGATTTGAACCAGGTCCCAGGTCCCTGGTTCACATCCAGGTTGTGGCTGTAATTTTTAATTTATTTTAAAATTTACATACCACCTGCATATCACCATTATGCATTTGAATAATATTTTACTAGTTAAACAATTGAAATTATCCCAAAATATAAATGATGTCACTTGACAATAACAGTTGACCAGACCGATCTTAAAAAATGAATGTTAGGAGAATTGCAAAAAAATTGTTTAAACAAATGGAATTTGTTTAAACAAATATGGATTTATTAGCTAATAACATAGGCCTCGAAAATGAAATCTATAAATTAATTTCACAAAAAAGCTGACTTCCACCATAATTAGAACAACAGTTGAAAGTTAATAATCATTGATTGTTTAAACAATAGGAAGATTTGTTTAATGAATAATGTCACTCCAAGATTATAAACTGTCATTTCGAACTCAGAAAACAGATCTTCGACGGAGTTTCGAGAAATGCGAATTATTTAAACAAAAGGACTTTGTTTAAACAAATGGAAATTACCTGACAAATGTTTATAAACGTTCAACTAGATTTATAGTAATGATTTCTATGAAAAGGAAGAGAATGAAGTGATAAGGGTAAATTTTCTGAAGAATGTACATTTTTCATTTAACGGTAGTTTTCAGGGCACTGTGGGGTGGGTTAGGGGCGTCAAAGCCATGTGTATAATAGCTCAAATTCTTCATTGGAAACTCCTCTACAAGTCCTATAACTTTAATCTGAAGTTTTCGACAGCCACCATTAAGAATCAACATTTCGAAAAAAGAAAAAATACGTGTCCACTTTTTTTTGATTTGGAAACGATTTGGGGTGATTGTTGCTTTCTATCGGCATTTTTGAACCACCCTAGTGTACACAGCACATCGAAGGGTACCAATCAGCTGATTGAACGTTTTGTACTGAATGCGCATGACCATCAACAGTTAACCACTGTTGTTAACCGCATGATCCTTAACAAGTGGTTAATTTTTCATACATACAATGCGAAATCTTATTAAAGCCCATACATTTTTATCCAATATGAGATAGGTGATGGAATAGCAAGGCCGGTAAAGCCTTAAAATACGGCTCGACCAACCTTGATGGAATAGTAGCAATATCAAAGAAAAAATGTCACAAATGTCATGTTGTGTGACAATTACATTATTTTCTTTGTCCACGTTATTTGTATGACATTGATAGTGTAATTTAGGCATAATATTTGGTTATTCAAAATAAATGAAAGGACTTCGAATTAGCATTGAACTGTAAACTATAAAAGATGGCAACATTCTATAGAAAATCTGAAAATCTGAATTCTAGTTTTTGAACAAAAAACATATTTTTTTTCATATCCTCTAACCTACTACTTACTATCTAATGTCTTCTACCTAATACTTTTTAACTGTAAATAGAACAACAATCAAATATTTTGTAAAATACACTCATCAAAACTATCTATTGGCTTTAGAAAAGCATTTGTTGGACATATGGACATAAATACGGCCTCCACTGATGGAAGCGGAACACCCTGTATCTACACATAGCACAACGTTATCACCTTTCAAAAGATTCAAATTAGGTATCAATAAAACTCGACACAACTGCACTTTAAAAATTTCCATTGGCTACCTTATACGCCTTAGAACTGCCTTTTAAAAGTCCTTTGGCTCGGTCGCGAGTGACGTTGAAAAGTTGTCCATTCATCGCGGCAAAGCCTGAAGGGGTCGACTCAAAAGGCAAAAATTGCAGAGGTAAATTTCCCCGGCTTATTGTTGACGACATTTCCAGCATCTAGATAGTCCATTAACGGAACGATGTACATAAGATTTATATATTCATTACGCCGACATTATGCAGCGACCTCTTCACGGCGGACTTTGAAATTAAAGGGTGAACGCCATCTAGTGGTTGAACCGGCGAACTAAAGATCGTACCGTCTAGCGCTTCCTTAAGAGCGGAGTTTTGCTTATAATTGGGTTGTTTGTGTTTGATGGGAGATTGGTGGAGTACAGTGGGATTGTCCTGGAGTTCTGGATCGGGAAAAAGGATGTAATTAGAGGTACAGAAATACCCGATCTATTGTTGGTGTACTAGAGAAAGAACTAAGAGATCCAGGAGGACTTGAATAGGATGGCGGCTGCTCCCGTTTGTTCTGGAAATAATTGCCTTGCTTGGTTAAGACACCTAATCTGAACACCGTGTTGGATTTTAGTGAACTTTGAATATTGCGAAGTAGGCACCAGTGAATAAGACAACTCATTACTGATTCATTAGTGTGACCATATTTTATAGAATTATTACAGTTGTGTTATAACTACGTTTAGTTTACTTAATTAATTTTCGCTCACAGAACCGTGTGCTCTGCTTTTGTTACATCACTTACCAACTCAAAAGGTTTAATGCTTTTGAACTCTTTGCACTGTTGTCACTATTGCCAAGAAACTGGATTGCCTCGACATTCGGGTGCTGAAGGCGTATTTTCTGATATTTCTTTGCAACCTTTCCATTTTCGTTGATTACTAATTCCATCTCACATCCCTGTGAAGATTGCTCGAGGGGTAGTTGATGTTCCAGCCTATAGACTAGGCCTTCATGCCAATCTTTGTCGAAGGCTTTTACCACATCAGGAAATATAGAACAACATACAGGGTTAGTCAAAATTACCTGTTCACCTAAATAATTTCCAACCGTAAAGAATTTCAAAAAATAATTATTGCTTTTAAACAAGCTATCGTGTAAATATATTTTTATCTACGACTCGCATGTAATAAGTTCATTGCATACGTATCTATGACTAAGTAATCCCAATCATGATACTCGCCAATGATTATAATGATACTAGCGTTGTATAATAATGACAGTTCGTTCAAATAATGACTTCATTATTTGAAAGAACTGTTATCATTATCATTATTTGAACGCACTGTCATGATTATACAACGATAGTGTCAAAGTCCGTCAAAACCTACGTGGATGACAGCTATGTAGCAGTTCGCCTCGCCATCAGTGCCAAATACATTTAAAATAATTGATATAAAATGGAATTTATGAGTCGTAGATAAAACGTCGTATTCGACTCGCACACAACGGATATAAATCGCTCGCATGTTTACACGCTCGTCAAATAATATACTATTAAAATACAGGTTGGAAATTATTATGGAAATAAGTAAAATTTCCTTTTTCAAGTAGAACCCTTTTATATTTTTTTTTCTAGAAATTCTAAGAAATATAAGAACCACCTTGACAGAATTTCCGCAGCTCAAACGGAACATTTAATAATTCTCCAATCGCAAGAAAAAATAAAAAAAAATTCAAACCAACTTTTTGTGGTTTAAACAAGCTCTCGGTTAAATATATTTTCTATATGTATACAGGGGTGTTCATTTTATTATGGAAATTTGGTAACCTTTCCTTTTACTAACAGAATTCACTGTATATAATTTTTTTAATTATCAGATTATAAATAGCATTTTTGAGTTTTGTATAAGCATTTAATCAAAATTCCTGAACTATAAACTAAGAATATTTTTCCTCGTACATACACATTTATTTTAATTTAGTAGTTTGAACATTTAATTTAATTCTATTTAATTGTTTTGTTTTTCTTGAATTTTTTATTTTTCATCCGTTTGCTTAAAACAAACGTTTTTTAAATACTTTACGGTTGGAGAATTATTTAGTTCTTAATTAATTTTGGCAATTTTTATTAATTTTGATTAATTGCTTATAACAAATAAGTGATCCATTTTATAATAAAATGGTTCCTACAAAAATAGTCTTCGTGTTAAACTTGGAATTACAAAATAAAAAATATAATGTAAATATAAAAATACACACGAAAGGTACATGACTTTATCATACTACATATAAAATTAATAGTTTAGCTACATGAGACTCTATATGATCGTGATCGGCCTTGTCTGCATTAAAATAAAACTACTAGCACTAGACAGATATGTCGATTAAAGCTGCGTTCGGATATCGTACTGCGTTGACACCGGGTACACTGTCCAAATGACACTTACGTGTTATTGGGTGTAAAAAGTGTAATTCAATATGCGAACGCAGCCTATATTGACAGTAGTATTTTCAAAACATTAGCGTTTGACACTAGCTACTGTCATTAGAATCAAAAAATCTGACATATCCTGGCTACTAGTTTTAAAGCAGTACGACCGATCTCGATGAAATAGAATTTGCTCATGCAGCTAAACTATAAATTCTACCAAAAAATGTCATATACATAAATTATAGAAAATTTCCTCTCCTTTAATTTATTATTTAACTATTTTGACGACATTACACAAATAGCGGCTCATTTACAAAATCTTCGAAAAATGCTAAGAGTAAACCACCAGTTCCTTTGGACCCTTTTCAACAGAAAGCTTTTCAGCTCTAAGTTTGGTTATGAAACTTCTAAATATGAAGTTTCGTCCAGATACCGTTAGTAGTTTCTCCGGAATCGTCGCCACAAAAAGCGGGTACACACACACACACACACACACACACACACACACACACACACACACACACACACACACACACACACACACACACACACACACACACACACACACACACACACACACACACACACACACACACACACACACACACACACACACACACACACACACACACACACACACACACACACACACACACACACACACAAACACACACACACACACACACACACAGACATTTTTTGTACCTTGGTCAAAAATGTTCAGGGGACCCAAAAAGACATATTTCCACTAAAATCTCAAAAAATTTTTTTGGTACGATTACAATACTTTACATACTGCGTATGATAAAGTAAAAATGTTATGACAAATTTGTAGTGATTACTATATTTACTATATTTACTATATTTTATACTTATTTTATTGATATATATTTCGATGCCTGAACATGATTATCAGTAGAGAATCTACAAAAAACTTAAATTTAGAAATATCTTACCATTTGTTACACTTTAACCTAACATTAGTTTGCATACAAAAAAGAAACAATTACATCTTCTTACATCAAGCGGTATTACAGAACTTAAGGTCCAATTTTCTTGGGTCTAGACAACATGCATTTTGTGTATTTTCTTGATCTATTGCTTGTGTTATACTTATAACTAATTATTGATTCTATAAATAGTGAAGTCCAACACTGTGCCATCCGAGTATTTCTTTATTTCGTTTGATTGGTGATTCATATGAGGACACGCGTAGTTTCGTTCACTCTTGCATCTCATTCATTCCTGTTCGTATTCCTTTTCCATCTTTGTTTGGTGGTGGTTGTGTTACAATATTGGGAATTATTTTTTAGTGGTCAAAGTATGCAACTAAACAAATATTAAGATATGTATACAGATGCATCTTTTAGAATTGTGCTTGATCATTAATAAAGTCTACCTGTGTGTCCCTTTTATGTCGATCAATCTCCAACAGCTCCAATAGGTCAATTTTATATCCTGTATTACACTTATGTTTTACATTTGTATAGTTTATTTTGAATGAATTTCTAGAGGCATGTTCAATGTTCAGTCAATCTTACTAATAGTCTTCCTGTGTGTCTTATGTAAGAGACTTTACAGTTCAGGGAATAAATTCCATGTTATAATTATGTCTTTTTTTGTAGATTTTTTAGCATCGAAACATGTCTCGATGAAATAAGAATAATATATAGCAAAGAAGAAGAGATTTCGTATTATTTCAACATTTGTAGAGAATCGTTCGTCTCCTCTTGCTAATTACCGTCATCAACATTTTTGGTTGTGACGTACCTGAAAGGAAATACCAAATTGGAAATGTACTAATATACCAATTTTTGTGTTAATACGACTTTTTCCACCTGTTAATAAAAAATACATATGTTTAGGTAATATATAAATCAATCATCCCACAAAAGAAAAAAGAAAATCGCTTTAAAATCGCACCCCCCAATCGAAGAAATATTCCTTTCGCGTTGCCGCGATGTTTATGCATTTTATCGCATCGTTCTTTTTTCCTTTTTTCGTCGACATCATCGAGTGCCGTGCGAGGGGGGCGTTTCCGTTTTTATGCCGCGTCGTTTTGCATATCAAACAGAGCGATTTCGGTCCTCTAAATATTCGGGCTATGTAATATACGGTACTGCGGTGTTGCCATCAACTTTTATCGTTCGAAATTTTCCTCTTGGTTTGCGGGGAGCGAGAGAATATCGACTATCAAAATAACATTTTCCGAACGCTTTTCCACCAATTCGGCGCCGGCAATTTCGCAGGCATCAAATATACCGGTCCTGAATTTTACTAGTCAATCAATTTTGTGAGCATTCGTCTGTTTGTGTGTGACTGGGGTTTGTTATTGGTCGAAAAAAATGGTATGGTAAACGCAAAAGGGATATTTTGCAATATGGTGAGATAGGATATTATGGAGATCTAGTTGAAATCTGCTGAAATATACATGGGGGAAAGTTTTGGACATAAAACTGTTCCGAATATAACAGCTGAATTCACACGTTTCCGGTAAATATGTTCTTGACGTAGGACCATATGATCTAAAGAAGGCATTTTAACAGAGCTTTTTACATTTTTCCAATGACTTTTGTCAAAAATACAATAACCTAAGCTAAGTGACTATCCTGGCCAATAATGAACTAAATCAAACGAGTGAAAACGGCTTCTGGTATCGCTAGCTGATGGAAATTTTTAAAGCAGATTTTTTTAGTTGAGTCTAGCATTTTCTCCAAAAGCTAGACAATAATGAACTAAGAATTTATGCTTTCAGATTCAGATTCTACGAAAAAAAGCGTACCAGAAACAATTTCACTTGTTTGATTCTGTTCATTGTTCATAGGCTATGCTCTTACAAAAAAATGTTAAAATCAAGTGGCAAAATATCAAAAATACACTGTATTGTTAAAAAAAATAATTAATTTTGTTTGTTTTGTTTAATGCAAAGTAAATACATTTTTCTTAATTTTGACAGGCCGAACTTTGACTCCAAACTATTTCCTTTAAATTATGAATAAATAGTATTGTTTCAATTACAATAGGGTATTCCGGTCATGTCAAAATTTAAGCAAATATTCGGTTTAACCTATTGTACAATTTATGAGGATTCATAAAGTTAAGCTATGAGCTTTTTGATTTAGTTTTTCTATGAGATAATTGCAATTAAAAGTGCATTTTGTTTAAATTCACCGACCACCCTCGGAAATACACGATGATTACCGATACCTAGCAGCGGTGGCAACAGCGGACAGCTCTCGAACAGCTGATCGGCCCAGTTGACGGTTGGCGACCCTGTCATTTGCAACCATTGCCAACATGACAATTATTCAAATAGGGTATTCCAGTCATGTCAAAATTTAAACAGATATTCGGTTTAACCTATTGTATAATTTATGAGGATTCATATAGTTAAGCTGTGAGCTTTTTGATTTAGTTTTTCTATAAGATAATTGCAATTAAAAGTGCATTTCGTTTGAATTCACCGACCACCCTCGGAAATACACGATGATTACCGATCCCTAGTAGCGGTGGCAACAGCGGACAGCTCTCGGCCAAGTTGACGGTTGGCGACCCTGTTGTTTGACAACGAATAAAGGTAACTTTTTTGAGAGATGATTTGATCATTGAAACTTAAAGCCAAACATCTCTCATCTCGCTAGTCGGCAATGTAAAGAAAATCTTATCAGGAGTTACTGTTCTACTGCTGTTACAGCCCGGCACAGAACAATGTCGGCGTTGGAGTTTATACATTTTGAACAAGTGTTTGATATAACCTCAATAACCAAAGCAGGTGTCAACAAACGAGCGATTCTAAACGTTGACATAACAGAAGACAAAAACTTACTACGTGCACCCTAGATATAGCAACGTTGTCAAGTCGCTCACTTTGAGCGGTCTTTGTGACGTCACAAAGACCAATCCTAATTCAAACTTCAAACAACGATTTCTCTTAATTTAAAACAATGTTTGATATTTTACTTGTGAAGTAGCAAACAGTAGCACCCATACTTTGTAAAAAATGACAATTTCAAAAACACCGGAATACCCTATTGCTTTCAGGTCATAATATTTGATGTGCCTTGAAAAATATAATTTCCGATAAAATAAAGAATCACACTAATATACCGTGTCCTGTCACATGGTTTGACAAAAATAATTATTGTTAATTTTTCAGAAAATTGTATTCTTCATAAAAGGTTCTGAATAGCCTTAAATCTAAAATAAAAATATTAGAATGTAATAAATCTGCTTGAATATACCGGGTGTTACCAAAACTATGAAAAACTCTTAGAGTAAACTACACAGAGAGGAAAACAGTGTTGAATCAAAGAATCCATTTCTTAAACAAATATTTTGGCCCTAAAGAGATATTTTATTAACGTAAATAGATTTTTATTTATAAGAAAGAATTCAGTTTCTTACATGTTTTGAGTCAAATAAACACATTTTTTTGATGATTTGCTAACAACAACATAATATTTGTTTATTTGAAACTTTATTTCTTTAATATAAAACAACCTAAATATTTGCTTTAATCAAACGATTGTTTTGATTTAAGAAAGTAGTTGTTTTGAAAATAATGTGAAGGATGCCGATAGATGGCGCTTTAGTTTCTCGTCGTAAGAGAGGACACCTACCATACATGTCTATGCAGCATCAGTGATTGTGCCATTATATCATCAATGTACCTGACGTAGAAATGTCCAACAGCTCTAATATTGATGGAAAGAAATTTATTAGAACGCTTGTTTAAATTATAGCGTATATTTATTTAAATTAAGTATCATATTTAATAAAGTCAACAAAACATGACTAATTCTTTCTATGCATGTAATAGTTTATATCAAAGAAATGTATAAATTTGTGAATATAAAATCGAACAAAATTTTAGCATTTGAATGCAGTTGAATGAAGAAGTTATATTTGATTTCCCTATATATTTATTAGGTGTAACAAACTTAAATTTAACAAATATATGAAAAGATCAAATATATAAACAATTAATTTAATAATTTCTAATTTCACTTACAATAGAATATTTCTTTGGAGTAGAACAATATTAAGTTAGTAACAAATGAATAGTTTGCTGTATCAAACGAATTGGAACTTTGATACAACTAACTAATTTTACATACAATATAATATTTCTTTGTCCTAAAACAATATATTATGTTGATAACAAATAAATATTTTGCTGTATCAAGCAAAATCCTGCTTTGATATAACTAACCAAGAATGTTTACTTCAAACTAAAGTTTCCTTGCTGATATTCAACAGTCATGTATATTTGACTTAATTAAAGTTTCTTACTGTCAAAGAATTTTTTTCCTCTGTGTACTTTTATGTTCAAAGCTATGCAAAACTGTTATTTGCAGAAAGTAGTTAGAAATATTAAGCGGCATCAAATACAAAATTATAATCACCTTCTCCGTTGAATATACCGGGTGTTTTTATTAACAATTAACATTTTTCTTATCAATTTCTCAGAATATTTGGTTCTTTATAAAAGTGTCTGGATCGTCTTAAACGTAAAATTAGTATAAATTAGTTTAAAAAGTATTAGAATGTAAGTATTTGCTTGCCTGTACCGGGTGTTACAAAACTATGAAAAGCGCTGTAAAGTAAAGTACCATTATGTTCAAAGCTATGCAAAAATGTTATTTGAAAAAAGTATTTACAAATATAAGAGGTCTTCAAATACGAAATTACAATCACCTTCTCCTTTGCATATACTGCTTGTTGCCAAAACAATGTCATGAGTCATGAGAGTTAAATATGAAATTATAATCCACTTCGACGTTCCATATACCGGGTGTTCATACAATGACGAAGAAGATTATAACTTCGTAATTAATGCTCTCTAATATTTCTAAACACTTTTTTTCGAATAACATTTTTGCATAACGTATACTATAACTATACTGCTTGTTGCCAAAAAAATGACATGAGTCATGAGAGTTAAATATGAAATTATAATCCACTTCGACGTTCCATATACCGGGTGTTCATACAATGACGAAGGAGATTATAATTTCGTAATTAATGCTCCCTAATATTTCTAAACACTTTTTCACATAACATTTTTGCATAACTTTTAAAATAGAGTTACTTTACTCCTAAGAGTTTTTCATAGTTTTGCTAACACCCGGTACATGCAGGCAGATAATCACATTCTAATATGTTCAATTTAGGTTTGAGATAATACAGAACCTTTTATGATGAATACAATTTTCTGAAAAGTTACTAACAAAAATATTCCGCATTAGTCTCCAACTTTCTGCCGGACACGGTATATTCAATACGTCAAGCATTTAGTTAAGTCAGCACATGCCCACAAAAATACACTTTTCAACTGTACTAAATCTACGAAATTGGTGCTGAATAAAATTGAACCGCGTGCACTTCTGCCTATATACATACATATATCTCCTATATTTTATAAATTTTATACCGCATAGTTGTGATAGTCATTTCAAAGGCGAGTAACTGGCACCATTTCAAACACTGTAACCTGAATTCCGGACAAAATGTGGCTTTATTAAGGCGACAGCGGGCGTCTAGATGGCATTAAAAACTGAGAACAAGATGTTGGTAAAAGCTTTCGCCTCGTAACCCGATATTATATTACACATTTTACAGTGAAAACCCTGTAAAGTTGATTGTTATTACGGTAATACACGAGCCAGTAGTTTCTCAATCGCTTTTTTAGTTTTATATGCGAAAGAATTGGAAGAAGGCGAACAAAGCAAAAGTTTTATCCACCGCAAAGAGCAATGAAATATAATTTTTATTTCACAATCTGTAATATCAGTAACTATTAGTTGGAATGTGTATCTGACATTGTTTATACGTGGTGAAGTTAGAAACTTTTTTAACTAAAAGAATTGTTACTAATAAAAAATACTAAAACGTATCCTCCATGTTGACAACAAATTGATGAATTTCACTGAATTCTTTAACACTGTATTTTACACGAACCTGACCTAAACAATAAAAGAATACAATAATATAATATAATATAATATAATTCTTGATAGATTTTAGGCATGTGAAAATACATTGTTAATACTTAATATAAAAAATCTAAATATTCTTGATATGAACACTTCTACATTTAAATTATATACCTAGTTTAATAAAATTTCATCAAACTGCCAAACTAATCGTCCAATAGTTACTTCCTGCACCACAATTGCCCATAAGTTTGCAAAAAATCTGCACAACACAATTACTAAACATTTACAATTTAAATCAATTATATAATAACTGAAAGCTCTTGTATGACATCATTTGATATAGTTAATCTATACGCAAATGCTCCCATAAAAGAAACAGTTATTTTTTGAAGATTTTATGTCACATCGAAAACACATCAAATCACATAATTTGATACCACTGGTTTCAATTTAATAATAATATTTATAAACAAAATGGTGCTTAGCTATGGGTAGTTATATAAGTGGTTTTCTTGCCAACTTATTTGTTGACCACATAGAAAATGAAATGTTTACTTTACCGAACAGTAAACATATCACTGCTGGTGTTGATATGTCGATGTTAGTTGTGTTTGGAATACAGATCCTATTAATTAATTGACCTTTTTTTGTACAAATTAAAATATCTCTAAATTAAAATTTACTTGTAAAAAAGACAATATTTATAGAATACCGAAAAGTTAACGTATCTGGTTAATTCCAAATTCCTCGTAACACTCACACTATATTAAATATTCCGCATTCCATTATTTATTTCACATATTTATTTTCCTTACTATTATCAAAAGAAAATTGTAAAAATTAATACAAAACTGTTATAAAAATTGCTAAAAATAATGGATACAAAAACTAAACTAACAATATACACTGCTCAAAAAAAAATAGGGAATTTTTCGAAACCTGTAACTTTAAAAATAATGCGCAAAACAAAATGGAAAAAATGTCAAGTATGCTTTGAATTCATGTATGAAAGCCTACTAAAGATCACAAATGAACTCAGTTGTCAATTTTCCTTGATTAGAAACGTCATTAGAAGTAAAATGAGGCAGCTTGGTAAAGTGCAAGTTGCTCGTGCTGTCGCCCTTAGTCAGCCTTGTCAGTCTATTCGACATGTTAGCAGGGACCTTCGAGTTTCCCCTTCTGTTATTCAGCGTTTATCGAATCGGTTTCGGGAGACTGGCCAATGTGTTAGAAGAGCTGGACAAGGTCGAAATCGAAAAACTACACAAAATCAAGATCTCCTAAACGACCTAAGACGACTAAGAGTTGTAACATTGTTTTTCTTATTTTTCTTTAATTAAATATATGCCCTTTACTTCGAGTTTCCCCTTCTGTTATTCAGCGTTTATGGAATCGGTTTCGGGAGACTGGCCAATATGTTAGAAGAGATGGACAAGGTCGAAATCGAAAAACTACTCAAAATCAAGACCGATTTCTTGTCCTTTACTCTCTACGTCAGCGCACTGCCACAGCACGAGACCTCCTAAACGACCTAAGACGAGCACATGAAATAGAAATTTCTGATCAAACTGTAGAAACAGATTAAAAGAAGCGAATTTGAAACCAAGAAGACCTGTCCGCGCACCACGCCTTACGCAGTATCACAAAGCAGAGCGAATGAGGTTTGCTCTGGATCACAGAGATTGGCAACTTCGTCACTGGACGCCTGTACTATTTACAGACGAGTACAGATTTTGTTTAACTCGTGGCGACGGTCGAGTAGGTGTATATAGACGTCCTGGTGAACGCTACGCAGCCGCTACGATACAGGAAGTGGATAGATTTGGTCGTGGATCTGTGATGGTTTGGGCTGGAATCAGTATAGACGACAGAACTGATCTTGTTGTGGTTCCTGGTAGAGAAAACGCGACTGTTATCGATACTATGACAGTCATCGAGCTTATATGACTAGAGGGAGCGTGACGGGCTTTGTTTGTGGCCAAAGATAATAAGGTCGAAAGTCGTATATTTTCTCGTTCCCAATGTAACGCACCAATGAGCGGTCAGATTAAACTGGCGGCTATATGTCAAATTTGAATTAGGTAGTCGCGTATGGCGTGAAAGGTAACCTCACAAAATAAAAATCCTTTTCTGTTTTTGAATGTACATACATTTGTAGTACCTGTTATAATTGTGACATTTGTTAAAAAAGCAATTAAACCATCCAAGAGCAATTAATTCGCTATTCCAGTTCTCTGCAAAAGTCTTTTTGAGTGACGTTTGCTCAACTTTTATATAGTAACAACAGAATCCATTTTTTTATAGGTTTGGCCAAAATGTATTCTTGCGTGTAAGATTTTATTTGTTTCTGTATAGCTTGACCAGCGAGTAGTTGCATCGAGAGCGTTGCGCAGTACTCACGTCACGTACTCATTATATTTACGCTCTGCGCACCGCTGTCGAATCAAGTTTAAGTTGGTTGTACTATACATGATTTGTTTATTTTCTTTAATAGGAATATAGGTAATAAACTACAAGCAAAATACAACTTATATTAGGAAAATATTTTATTTGAACATAATTTAACCACTGGTTATTAAACAAAATGGTCTTGGTGTAAGAACTACGAACTCTTTTTTCTGATTCTAATAACATGGTTTTACACAAATAATATGCTCCATTAATGTTGATAAATTACACACTTTTTGTCTTAATCGCATGTTGTAACGAGACAATTGGCGGATTCGAGCAATTTTCTTGCTTATGATAGTTCTTGCTAATGCTAAAACTGCCTGTGCTTGAGGAGACGAAGATAAGTCTGAAGTATGTACGTCACCCATATATCGAGGATTGTAGCTACAATAAAATAACGTTAAAATATACCTAAAACAAAGTTACATATTACATAAATTTTCTCCTTTTTCTTGGCAGTGCTGAAGGATGTTCCGTTGGTGTTGCGCTGTGTGGCACTTTCAAAGCTCGTAGCCGTGGCAGTGATTGTTGACTCTGTGTGTCCACTAGTGTCTGCTACAACTGCATCGCTCATACTATCTGTGTCCGTATTTTCATTTGGTAGATCACTCATAACAAAAATACTTGGCACCGCACTACGGGAGAGTTATGGACTTCCGTCTTTTCCCAGTTTATAATCGCTATTAGAAAAGTGTCTTGAACACAACACAGTTGTTTTAAAACCCCGACTTTTTATAGGTATAGCTTCAATCCGAGCTTGTTTTGAGTCTTGAACTGTTGGAAATCTACGAGAAGGTATATGTTATAATTTAATATTACTGTATTGCGGTAATAAAGGTCATACCTGTGACACGTTATATTTTTTGATGCTGCCTTTTTACAAAAGCAGCAGTTTCGCCCCATTGTTACCTCTTAACCATCCAAGGTACCATCTACATGCAGTCATGCATCTACATAGGTAAACAAACTCATAACCTCGATGTAAACATATGTTCAAAATAATGGCGGTATCTAGCATCTGTGCGCATGCGCGAACAATGTGCACGAGAATCTACACGAAATTCGACCTTATTGACAAGGTATGTTGGGCCACAACAAGCCAATGCATTGGGATAGGCCGTACTCCGTCTAGTTATAGATGGTCTAAGATGACAGTCATTTCCATTTTGTTTTGCGTTATTAATTTACATTTTTAAGTGTAACTTAGAAGTAACTAAGAGTTGTAACATTGTTTTTAAAATTTTCTTTAGTTGAATATATGCCGTTGAAGTACACCAAATTTGATTTGCCTAGAACTATTATTTAAAAAGTTACAGGTTTCGAAAAAAATGTCTAATTGTCATATTATTTTATTACTCTGCCTTTTTAAATATCTTGTTTATGCTTCAATTTCTGTCAATGCAATCAATTGCGAATCAACAATAGATTATTCTAAAAGCAAACTGCCAAACTTATTCGAAAAACTACTCATCTCAATTAATTTACTTACTGTTGTTTTCGTGATATGTTAGCTGATCATTATTGTGACATTTTTCTGAGATGCTGCACTGTTAATATTATTTTAACTTTAAAAGAGTTTGTAAAGACATCCAACAGCCACAAATCTGTTACTTGTTTCATTATATGGTCCATACATCCCTACGTATTAAATCATTAAATTTTCAGCGACATAACCTCATTGTTCCCGTAATCTATCGACAATATCCACCCACGAGGACGTGTCAAACGCAGCATTCTATCTGAAATCTGCACTTCTGGCCTTTGCCGTCCCCAAAACCGTCCTGTCTAAATTAATTACATCGCGAATGGTCCCAAATTACCCTGGCAATAGCCGAGGTTGTCGCGCCGTGAAGTTTTTCCCTATGGGGCGGCGCTGGGCTTGTAATCAAGATAGAAGGTACGTTGGGGACATTCAGCGCGTCTTTTTGTTGGAGAGCCGAAGGCTACACCTGTTTAAACACGGCGAAGGAGACGTCGGATAATGTGTGTTTAACGGAAACAGCGATTGCAATTGTCTGTTTAGCGGATGCATCTGCGGTGGTAAATTTGTAAAGTTTTAGGAATTGTTGGAACAGTTTTGCTGGGGTTGGTGGTAATGGATTGGGGTTTGTTTTAGGTTTCGGTTGGAGGATTATTTTCAAGTCCTAGATTACTTTAAAAATATTTTTGGAGGCTTTTTAGGCCAGGTAATTGAGATTTAAAAAGTGGGTAAGGAAAAGTCTTGGAGTTAAGTCACATGTGACGTATGAGTGTACTGTACAAAATGTGTAGCTACTTTTTTTGTCCTATTTTATAATTTATATAACGTAAAACGTTTTTGGTATAATTTTGGGCAGAATTATTCTGGTCGCGCCAATAAAAAGACCGAATATTTGCAAATTTGCACCATATTCGCCTATGATTTCGGACCGTCAGAGTTGCACTGCAACAGCGAATGCATCGGACATTGATGCATGCCCACATAGCATTTTCCAACACGTAAAAATCTTCTTCTTTGAGGACTTGCTACATGTGCATACCGAATGGGCACTAGCCTTTTTTTTTTATTAGTCCGTGTTATTACCAACAAGGGCATTATTGTGAAAATTTACAAGACAAATATTGACGAAACTATTTGTTTCATTTTAATGAATTTCTGTTTAATTCATCAGCATTCTGTATTAATAATTTGCAGCTTCAAATATTGACAGGCTGTAAAACTCAATAAAATAGATCGTTTGTTGAAAACTAATTTAAATAAACTATTATTTTAAGGATAATCCATATATATTTTTAATATACTTAAATTAGGAAGATTTTGCTCATAACGTTAATGCTGGATATGGTTTTTTCGCCATCTTTAAAGTTCTACTAAATCCAATTGTACTACTAGGCTCGTTGTATAAATGTCTTAATATTGTCTGAAATACAGAAATACAGATTAGCTTTTGAAAACCAAAATTTAAAAATGTGCTTTCAAACTTACAAACTTTTTTTGTCAAATGAAAAATATATAAATACAACAAGCAAATAAAGTATAATTTTCCAAATAACTTATTTTATAGTCCTGTTCATCTATATTGTTCATAGAAAAGCATCAACTTAGGATACACTCTGTACATGGTGTACGGTTTTTTGGAAAGAACAAACATTGCGTTTATGTGGATAGGTAAAAATAATAATTGCTTTTTTTTTTAATTTTTGTCGGAGACGGTTTCCGGAAAATAACATTTTTCATAAAATTACCGTTTTATCCGGTTTTCGCCGTTTAGAAAAATCAAACATTTGACTAATAATTCCAAATGTATTGTTAATCTTCGTATACGACCAACTTCACACGAAACGAAATTAAAAATTGGAAAAAATAAACAGGGTACTAAAATGTTCATCGAGTACAAATAAATGCACCAATATTTGTCACGTTGACATTTGCTATACCCACTTCAACTGGGTTTGCGAATACCAACTATTTGCCGTAAAAAAACTCATCCGCACAGCCGAACGTCAAATATATAAATTTATTTTTGCGGTGGACTCGCTACGAATTGAATAGAGCTGCTTTTTTTTCTTGACAAATTGTCACATACTTAGCAAATATTTGATATTTGGCAAGTATACACTTGTGAAACCCTTGCTTCATTTAGGTGTGTAACTTATTTGTGTTTCCTCCATCGTATGGAATTTATTTAAGTATAATTTATTCTTATAAACTACACCACCGAAATTAAAATTACTTTTCAGTTATATCTCCGCATAATCTTGCATAATCTTAATCAACGGCTACCTATATTCATGGGCGCCCACAGAAAGGGGCTTTTGATATACATAACTGGGCAAAGATCAAAAAGATAAAAGTCATGAAATACATGCTGATTTATAACTACGGTTGAAAATTGAAATCTCAGACAATTAGATACAATTAAATAGTAATTTTTGTTAACATTTTGCTTCGTTTACGAGTTAACTCAATTAAATGTTATATTAAATAACCAGAACAGTTTTTCAATAATAAAAAAGAAACTAAACTTTCTGTCATCATGTTTGCTATTGAAAACAGATCAACCTAAGTGGGTGCGTTCAGCAAGAATGGATCCAGTGATCTCTTGTTTGATGTTATCTAGGTAAAGTATTGACATTTTATCGAAAACGAAATAATAAAATAATAAAACTTAATAATAAAGAAATTAATAAACTTCTGATTTTACACATAAAAATTCACGGATGTTCAATTAGCAAACAAAAAAGACAACAAACAAGTGACAACTGATCATGGGATCAATGTTTGCAAAAGTTAACTAATTGAAATACGTTTTTTAGTCGAACGAACACTATAGCCATTTAGGGGTATAATACACACGTGTGTGTATTCAGTATTGTGCTAAGTGGAAGTCCCGTATACAGTTTTTACTTAATTTATGTATATATTTATTATTTTATATCTACAATTTCATGTCATATTTTAAAATGTTTGTGAGTGCGTCTAACTGTATATTTTATATCTTTGACACGAGGGTCTGATGATGCTATTAGCGAAACCGGTCACCCTCTAGTTATTAAAAAATAATAAAGTGTACGAGAAACAAATTTCGTAATTATTTCTAAAGAAAAACGTACACAGTATGGATAATCAAACATATACAAACCTATTTGTTCTTTATAATTCCTTCAAGTATTACCAAAGGAAGGGAGAAGAAAATACAAATAAAACTGCGAAAACGAAGAATACAAAAAGTACCTTTTATAAATAATTAAATAAATATATTAATTACAAAATTAAATAAAAAATCGTTGGTCAAAATACAAAAATTAAGAAACATTTATTGTGAGTAAAAAGTTTCTGATGGCCCTATTGATAGCAATTAATATTCCAGAGCCATTTAAAATACTGTTTTATTAATATTTTAGTTTTTCTAAGGTATTAAAAAAATAGATAAGTCCTTATGAAACATTTTAGTCAGAACACTAATTACGTTCTGAGAAAGAAAGTGTGGGAATAAACACACAAGTAGAAGATATTTATACACACTAATTGTATCTATAACAGATGATCTCTGTATTTTCTCTTAAAGTTTGTTAAATAAGAAAAAGCTTGCTCATACATACACAATGTTGTAAATTAGACTGATACAAGGTAATTCATGCCTCGAGGTGAAAATTAAATGCAAAAACATCCCAAATTATAAATAAAAATCTGATGTGGCCAGGCACATGACTTTATCATACTATATATATAAAATTATTAGTTTTTAATAGTTTTAGTGACATTGCTTGTGCAGCTGGTACCTATTCCCTGTTTGAAATTATTTCACTAAATATCACGGGATTTTGACGGTATAATTAATGGTAAAATGACTTTCAAGTCTTTATACGAAGTGTGCACAATATTATTTTTAGTGTTTTACGTAAATCTTCTAGACAATTCCTGCGTTTGGTGAAGTATTGTTGTAAGCGGTGTGAAAGATAGGTTAGTTTTTGGTTTTCTTGTAAATTAAGTTAATGTTTTAGTGGTATTTCTATTGAGTGGTTATTTATATTAAGAATCTTTGATGAAAAGTTTATTTTCCGAGTGTTCTATACGTGTCGACTAGATTGTAGATTGTGTCAATATAGCCTGAATTTCTAAATTTATATAAAATTAATGACGTAAAGTAGAAAACGTAGCAACTCAAGCGCCAATTTGACGTCTTATTACACTGTATACTAATATACTATTTTAATTTCACTAATATAGAGGTCCACATCTTAACAAATAATATTAATAATTAAAATTTGTAGCAAGAATATGTATAAACTCGCCATGCCATATAGAGGTCTTACAAAATACTCATTTCTCTACACATATCCCCATATACAGTCATAACATTTTACTGCGACAAACAGCAACTGTGTTATTTATGAACTGCGGCACTTATTATACCCCCAGGCCAGCGCGCATATAAATTTTAATCTCCAGTTCAAAGAAAAATGTTAGCAACCGTTAGTTACTCCAAGCGAAGGTATACCAACCCCTTTATACATATATACGGAAACAGCATTCCAAGTTCATTTAAAACTTGCATACGGCAGTACAGGGACCATTTGACTGCGGAATTGTGCTCCCCTGTTTAAAATTACCATCTTAAATAACGCCACGATGCACGTATAGCTGAATTAAACTGCACGGGACCAAACGTGCACCCTTGCGCGCGCTTGCTCGCGTTCTACGTAGGGAGAAGTACTTTTTGCTGAGTCTGTGTATCCGAAATTCTGTTGCCTTGCATACGAGATGGTCTCAGCGACAATTCTATTAATATTCCATTACCAAACGGAACGCGCTTGCTGGAACTTTTACATTGCGAGCTGTTCGGAAATTCTAGGGGTTTTTCTGTGGGGTTGGGTTTGGCGAGGCGGGGGGAAGGGGAGTATTTGTGAGAATTATTTGCTATTCGCAGTACTTAGAGGATGTGGCGTTTTGCATGCGTGCTGGGGGGTTGGGGATGAAAGTTTGAGGTTGGATAGGGTAGTTTTTGAATTTTAAATGTGGGTTGAGCGGGGATTATGAGATGGGGTATTGTGGGGTGGATTTAGTGTGGTTTCTAGTGTTATTAGTATTCTCGTATGTATTAATTATCAGTGAAAATAAAACACCACCTTTTCGGTACAAGGTTCATTCCGTTGTGACGGGCGTGACAGTCGGACGACTCTAATGTACTACAAACAATTTGCGAGAGCTTTAATCTTATTCTGATGCAGAAACAAATCCAAAAGTTGTCTTATGCGTTTTAGATTTGCTGATTTATGTTTAGACAATACCTATACTGTCAATAGAATTAAAATATCGGTCAAAGCCTGGCTAACTAGTTTTATGTTAATGCAAATACGACCGACCTCTATCAAATAGAATCTCTTGCAGTTAAACTATTAAGTTTATATGTAGGGTACTTGATTGTATTAAAAATATGGTTTGTATTATAGTCATCCTAATAGATTACAAGGAAACTATTCGTTATTGCTTTTCCAAAAAAATATGCTTTATTTCTATTAAGAACCAAGATTAAAATTGAATTTTATTCACGTCCTATCACGTGATTGAAAGCGCTCTGTAATTGGCTCAGTCTCCGGTGACGTCACGTCGTATTAAGTTGTGCTTCTACCGCTTGACTTTAATTTACAAACAATGGAAAACAACTTTTTTAAAGCGGATAGTGGTAATCTACCGAAGGTTAATGCTTTGATGGTGGGGATTCTTCTTTAAAAATAGTCCTTGCTTTTACGCTCCGGAACTAAGTAACGTGTGAAAAGTGCAATGTTAGCATACCTTTGTAGGTTAGGTTAGTCCAAACCTCAAACTGTTAGATTATACCTGGATCTAAAACACGATAGATAACTTATTCTAGTCTATTTTACTTATGTCTAAGTAAACTTCACAAAAAAAACACGCGTATTGGCCGCTATTTATTTCATTAGGGTTTCTACGAGCCAGTCTCAACCACTTTCTTGGCAGTTTCACATCTTGCTACAAGTAGCTACAAATAGTTTATCCGGAGTTTTTATTGACGTATTTGTGCATTGTGACACTATACACCATTTATAACACATTTTTATGTACAAATTGTGAAAACAACACATCATGCAACACAATTATCAAACAGCGACGATGCCGATGATTACAAACCATATGGGCCGATTGGTATCTAGTATCGTGTGACGTCACAAGAATCACGTGATCTACGTACAACAGAAAGTATCGTTTTGGCGGAAGTTTTTGTGATTCAATTTTTACCGCTGATATTTATAAAAAAATCAGGAAAAATGACGAAAATAAATGCATTTACAAAGTAGAGTGAAGGAATAAACACGCTAAGATGGTTTTCCAATAATAGTCAAATACCCTATTGTTCTAGCGTAGATATCTAGATGCCGTAATAATGTTTCGGATTCAAAATGCCTAGTTGCATTGGGTTGCGGTTGAAAAATTAAAAACGAATTACATTTTTACTTTATCATACGCAGTATGTAAAGTATTGTAATCATGCCAAAAAAAAATTTTGAGATTTTAGCGGAAATATGTCTTTTTGGGTCCCCTGAACATTTTTGACCAAGGTACAAAAAGATGTCTGTGTGTGTGTGTGTATGTGTGTGTGTGTGTGTGTGTGTGTGTGTGTGTGTGTGTGTGTGTGTGTGTGTGTGTGTGTGTGTGTGTGTGTACCCGTTTTTGTGGCGACGATTCCAGAGAAACTACTAAAGGTATCGGGACGAAACTTCATATTTAGAAGTTTCATAACCAAACTTGGAGCTGAAAAGCTTTCTGTTGAAAAGGGTCCAAAGGAACTGGTGGTTTACTGTTAGCATTTTTCGAAGATTTTGTAAATGAGCCGCTATTTGTGTAATGTCGTCAAAATAGTTAAATAATAAATTAAAGGAGAGGATATTTTCTATAATTTATGTATATGACATTTTTTGGTAGAATTTATAGTTTAGCTGCATGAACAAATTCTATTTCATCGAGATCGGTCGTACTGCTTTAAAACTAGTAGACAGGATATGTCAGATTTTTTGATTCTAATGACAGTAGCTAGTGTCAGACGCTAATGTTTTGAAAATACTACTGTCAATATAGGCTGCGTTCGGACATTGAACCACATTGAACACCGTTACACTTTTTACACCCACTAACACGTAAGTGTCATTTGGACGGTGTACCCGGTGTCAACGGAGTACAATATCCGAACGCAGCTTTAATCGAGATATCTGTCTAGTTCTACTAGTTTTATTTTAATGCAGACATAGCCGATCTCGATCAAATAGAATCTCATGCAGCTAAACTATTAATTTTATATATAGTATGATAAAGTCATGTGCCTGGCCACATCAGATTTTTTATTATTGTTGATAGGCATATTCAGAACTAACAGTGAATATTTCTATACTAGGGTTTGTTGGTTTTTTAAAAACTGGTTTGAAAACCGTTTTTTATATCATTCGAAAACTAGTTTTTATGTCCCCGGTTGAACTATTGAAAATTTATTTCAAAATTTTAAACCCCCGGTTCTAAATATCTGTTTACAATTAATACCTAAAAATAATGTTGTGTTTGCTTAAAAATTGCCATTTTGTCGTTGACTAAGTAAAATATTGAAGAATATTGTACATTTTATAATTTTTTTGCCCCATTGTTTCCCCGAAATTTGCGTTTTCCAATAACATTTCTTAAATGGAGCTATTCGTTCTTTTTTCAAAACAAAACTGATGAAAATAAAATATTGTGAAACAATGCGCAAACGATTACCATTACTACATTAAAAAGTAAATAGATGTAGAGTAGGAATATAAAACGGGGTAACAAGTTTTGTAAAATAATTAAAAATAATAAAATTAAAGGAATGAACAAATGAGGAGTGTAAATTTAATTCATATTCGTTTAATAGTATAAAGCTTTATATCGACTTGGCAGTTTCAAATTCCTTTAGAAGGTGGTGCTGTTTAAAATACGGTTATGTTAATATTTTTTATGTCATGCGGCTGTAACTTTCCAAGGAATTGAAAAAACAAATATATGCACAGGAAACTTTTTATTCAGTACGACATTTACAATCTGAAAAACGTTTTTAGTAAGAAAGTGGCACAACTGATATAATCAATATCATGATCTCCTGGTAGATTATATGCCATTAAATTCAAACATTTCTGTTGTAAAATTTACCCACTTTTTAGAGTAGCCCCTCTATTATAGCAAACCAACGCGATTAGATAAATTATCAGACCAATGCTAACGGAAAACTAAACAGTAATGAAACCAAGAACCTGGAGATATAATAGTTTGAAGATAACGAATTCGAAAATTTCGACAACCAATAAAAGACCAAATAAACATAGAAATGCTTTGAGAACTATAAAATTCAAGTTGGGCAACCAGTTGTTGCTCTGTTTTACCCATTTTTAGTTCTTTGAGTGTTTATTTTTGTATGTTGGTAGGTACATGTTGATTTCTCCTGCTAAAATTCTCAACCTTTTATTTGGAAATTGGATATTCAAAAACAAGTTTTTTTTTAAAGTCTATATCAAAACCATATTTATGAAGAATTTTTTGCGTTTCTCTCTTATGCGGGGTGTCCCTCCTTTTTCCATCAAAACTTCTTTTCAGATAGTATATCTCATTCTGAGTAAAATGTTCTATATGGCTTAATTTGTTTGGATCAATTACGAAGTTACAGCCGTTTAACATATTATTAAACGATCATAACTTCTTAAGAAATTGAATCCTCTATGAAACTTTTGAAGTAAATGTTCTCAGAATTGCATTAACTTTCAAATAAAAGAGGAGTAAAGGTTAAAATCTTAAGAAAAGCATGATTATAGCATAAGTTTAGTTCTAACCAACAGTAATGTATCGTATGTGCATGATAACCGGCAAATCGATGAGTCACTATCAGTTTTCGAAAAAAACGTTATACCGCAAAGTACATTCAAAATACATCCCAATAAAAATAATCATAACTGTAAAAAGAGAACACAAGAAAACTAACAATCGGACAAACTATTCATTTTTATTTTGACATAAACTTCTATATATGTATAGTTCATCGTCACATTAACAAAAAAAAACCAATTTTCATAATCCACCACTCTTTCTAACCGAAACCCTACAACTTACCATAAATTCCCTCTAAATCACTATGATTTATAATTACCAATACACATAACTTCACACCAACAAGGGGCAAAACGGACAGATTTGCATGCGGTCTCAATGGAAGTCACTGCCGACCCGAATAAATACAATATCACAGCCTTCCTATATGTAAATTCCACTTGGTTGACCTTTGCCTAACCCCTTGAGCACCTATATTCGCCTGTCCACCCCTAAAATGTTCAACTGTTTGCTTGCCTCATCTACTTCGTATTAATACCAATCTCGATAACGTTGCCTTTAGTTAAGCGCTTTGCTATTGTTTAACGCATGATTTATTTGGCAACGCTTGTAGCGAGCGAACCCCCCAAGGGTGCGCTTTGGCCCCAACAATTCAACCCGTGGCCCCGACCGGAAGTAATGAATTAGAGTGAGCTAATTGAATTTTAAATTCGCTGAACTGGTAGCGATTATTCATTACGGAATATTGATTAATTTATTAATGGACAGTTCGTTACGAAATGGGTGTGATGCTAATTGTGTTTTTGTGGGAGTAGTTTTAAGAAATCTAGACCTTATAGTGTCGTCTCTCTTTCATATAAGAAATATAAAAAATACATTGTTTTGGTAATATGGTGCATCCAGGAATACAGACGAGCACAACTTTTTCTATTAAAGTATTTCCCATTACAGTGTTACAAAAAAATAAAACGAAATATACTTTTCATGAGACATAGCTGAAGTTGTTGAGCTGGTAGAGCTGAACATAATGGCATAGCTGAAATTTTCCAAATACCTCCAAAATCTCGATTTTTTTCAAAAAACCGTTTTTAGGTACTTGCACGTGTATAAAAATTCATAACTCCGCCATTTTCTATTCGATTTCAAAAATAAGAAATGCAAATGAAAGAGGAAGCATAGACCATTATAAAAATATACTATTCGGTCAGATCCAATAACAAATCGAAAGGTTATGGACGTTCAAGTTATTTTTTTGATATTTTTTTACTGAAAGCCCATTTAAATTTGCGTCGAATACGCGTTTGTTTATTTGAATCGGTTGAAATTTAATAGAATCATGAAATTTTATTGACCGGCTAGACACATCACACTACGGAGAAGAAATATACAGGCAGACTGTAATAAATCCTTAGTAATGAAAATGCAAATGTAGTCCATATTTCGAATTTATTTCTGTTCGCTACATGTTTCGCATCTCGCTAGATGCTTCTTCAGGCGCTAAAGGTTAGAGAAGCAACGTTATAATTAGTTTAACAATTAAAAATTAATCACAATTTTTTTTCCCTTTTTTTCTTGCATCGACTTACATTTCGTCAGTTTCTTAAGATCACATACATATAAACACACATTTACGCGCACAATACACTGATTTGAAAAAAACTCTTATAAATGTAGTGGCGATAACTGGAGTGCTGGTTTCCAAAATTTGATTTATTTGATATCCAAACATTCGTCACGTGGCGCGGGGGTGAAGGTCGGGCTCAGTTAGTTGACGCTTACTGAATATAAACGTAAACATCCCAGTGAGCACAAACGTCGTTGGGATGTTGAGTTTCGTCCCGTTTATGTTGCATTATGAACGTTCAATATCTGATATCTATGTAACGTTTCATATGGGTGCAAATTATACATTGACGTCCCATTAATGTTACAAAAGTAACGTTACAATGTGACATCAATATGATGTTGCATGTATGTTATATACAAGGTAGGTTGAAAATAAAACATCTATGAGGTGTTGGGAAGTGATGTTTACCTATTTGTGATTCGCGACTGGGCGATATCATCTACGAAGTTGTGGGGATGGTTGGGTGGTGGTGGTGGTACATGCGTTGTCGGTTTACGAGTTTGCATTTTGCAATCGGTAGTTCGCTGGCTGGTAAAGTCGACGGTTGTATGAGCTTGTTGTTTCGCATCTTTAAATACAATTACCTCAATTACCTACTATGGAGTTGCCCAGTGGTAGTGCAAGTGCAAGTGCGTCTAAAAAGGTAAGAACGTCTCATAAGAGCTTCGATTAATTGGTAGACATTAGGCAGCAGGTTAATATATGTAACTGCGTTGATCTCTCGGTATCGTAAATTTCGGATTTGATTTTGTTTACACGATGCGTACGGTACGGTTTGCATGATGCCAATGAGTACGGTAATTATGCTTATTATGATTGGATAACGTCTCTTACGTCAACGTGTCTAGGCATATATGAGGAATATGTACCCAGCCAGCACAAAAACATCTCAGCGATGTTACATAAACATCAAAATTTAACGTTCATAATGGAACAAAAGTCAACGTTCTTGCGATGTTAAATGTCCCATTGTGCTGACCGGGTACGTATTTACTATTTCGTTGTTTTTAAGTTAAAATTTCTATAGGTGCCCATCACCAATGAGCGGACGGAAACGCATGTTTTGAAAGCTATAGATGTTGCACAGCTGTAGCCTGCACTCCCCGCCACTCAGGAAGTCGAGAGTGGATGACTATTCATGCGGTCCAGTTTACCCGTTTACCGTTGTTGGTTGTGCATAAATGTGCATACGCGCCGACGCCGGCTTTTCCGGGTAGCAGGCAGGGTTGGTATGCTTAAAACAATTTCTTTTAAACCAGTGTTTTAGACATGTTTTCAAACAATTGTTTTGTTTTAAACAGTTTGTTTTAAATATTGTATTTCAAACGTACGTTTTAAAACTACTAATATGTGAACAGTCTTTATTTGTTTTTCATAAAATATTACTATATATAAAATATTACAATACAATATCAGTGGTAGCAAGTAAAATAAAAATGAACGTTTATTATAACAACCCTGGTAGCAAGTATTGTGCGTTAAATATAATTCGTATCTAATATAAATGTTAGATGATAATATAAATGTTGAAACAAAAATGTTGAAAAGTTTGTTTTAAAAAACTCATATTTATACAAACAAGCATATTAATACATATCATTTAAAACGTAATTTTGCATTCTATCAATCTTTATCTATACCCTACCCATCCATTGTACTTTCATAATAAAACGTTTGTTTAATATGTTATTCTGTATAATTAAATACGAATTAATACTTTTATTATTATTTTATGTTCTTGAATACTCTTTCTATGGACGTAACATCGCAGCAAAGCTGATATATACATACATACCTACATATTATTTAGTGCAAATGAACATAAGCAAATCACACACAATAGCTGTGTCTCCAACAAGTAATCTTTGTGGTACCAATAAATACTGTTTTTATTATGTTATTCTACTTTTTCATACTTTTTCAATGTTTGACCATGTCATTTTTGTTTTTTTTAGAGACAAACATCACAAGGGCCAAATGAAGAGTGATGAAGATAGTATAAAGTATATACTTTATCGTATATAGTTATAAAAATATATATTTATTAACTTTTATATTTTTTAATCTTATATTTTTTACGTTATCTTAAGAATAAATTTTAGTTTGTGAATTTGTGCTTTATTCTTGTATTAGTGGTATTTTTGTGATTACCTATGTTTGTAATATTTGAACAGTCAAAATCGTAAGGTTGGTCGGTAGTAGAACATCTAACTACTCTACAGGTAAGTATGCATTAACATCTCATTCACCAGCCCAACGAACGGTAGGTATAATAAACGGTATCGCTTGCATACGCATACTGTGTAAAAAGTATATAGATGTACATTAGAAGACATCCTCGTATACCGCTGTAAAAAGTTTTAACATTTTTGTGTTAAAGTGGCAAAAGCGCACCTGACATAGAATAAAATCAAAGTTAGGAGGTTTTTGTCACTTTAACACAAAATATTACCCTTTTTACAGGTATTCTGCGATATCTTCTAATGCACATCTATTTGCTGGTATTTACTTACTCGCATAACTGTTAAAATAAAATATTACATAGTCGTTTACCGCATACATCCATGCGAGGTTATTAGCAGACATCGCAAAGGCGTTGAAAGTAATGTTGCGGTGATGTCTTCAGTTAACATCGCATAGATGCCCTCTGAAACATCTATGCGATTAGCGGTTTCTGATTGTAAGTAAGCGACATAGGAGGTTTATATGACATCCCAGATATGTTTTTGGGATCTACTATAGAACGTTACAGTTGTGATTTTAACATCTTAGTAATGTCCATGAGACGTTTTTGTGCTCACTGGGATGCGGTAGGTGTGGAGTACTCTCATAGTGCATCCGCATAGGTTATCAAAAGCGCGGCAAAAATACTGGACTCCAGAACCTGATGTCTTAATTATACCATCAATTTGCCAACCTCAAAGCCACCCAACATGCGCGACACATGAAAACTACATGATCAGTTTGAAAAGCGGCCTGTAGGAAAGGTCGTTTTGTTTGTTTAGGCATTTAACTGATTGGTCTCTAGCAGCCTTTTCAATTTCGTACGCTTCGAGAATTTTTATTTTGGAACTTTTGTTGCATTTATGGAGCAACTTTGCATTAGCATTATTAAACTGGTGTCCATTGTTAAAAAGGTGTTTTCCAAATTCCGAGATAGTTACGTCTCTAATGTGTTCTTTTATTCTTGTGCCAACGCTTCTACCCGTCTCACCTATATATATCGCATCACAATTTGAGCAGCTAAGTTTGTATACTCCACTGTTTTTTAGAAAATCGGTTTAGTCCTTTGCATTTGAAAATATAGTCTTTAAAGTGGCACCAGTCTTGAATGTTAGATCTGAGTTATGCTTTTTGAAAATGTTTTTTAATGGATTAAAATCAAAATAAGAGTTATAATTTATGGTCTTGTAATTCGGTGTCTTTGTATTGGTTTCCGCAAGGATGTTTTTGTTAAGCTTCTTTTGTTTTTTGTTGATCATTCTATTAACCAGATTAGGATTGTAACAACCGTTGTTTTTGGCGATTGCTTTGATTATTGATGTTTCTTTTTGGAAATTTAGGTTTGAAATAGGGACACAGGAGACGCGATGCATCAGGCTGTTGAAAGCTGCCAGTTTATGGGTGAAGTGGTGAAATCCTTAGTGTTTATAAACATTAATTAGACATTACTAGCACTTAGATTTACAATGTTATGCTAAAATTATGACAATGTTTTTTTTTCTTTTCCTTTTTGTTGTTACCTGCCAGACAATCACAATATATTACTATAGTATTCACGAAGTATTCCACCCTTTCCATATTTCAATATGAGATAAATGAAACAAACGCTATATAATATGGAGAAGTTTCTTTATTTAGAAACAATTCGTGTGACAATCGATTTCGATAAGTAAATTATCATCCTCAGGTCAACACTACAGAAAAAGAAGGTATAATTAACAACAACAATAACCATAACAACTTATTAGATAACCTACTGTCAATCGGACAACCACAAGGTATAACATTTGTACAACACTCGGGGCAGCAATAAACCATTTCATTATAAACTAACCGCAGGGTAACCATAAACCATGTTTTGCCATTGGAGTTGTAATGTGACAGCAGAATTCAATGAGGTTATGTCAAGGTGGCTTCTTGACATAACTTATTAATAAATAATCAATAGAAATAAAATATTATGGATTGAAACAGGTCATCAGACTGTCGTTAAAGTTCAGAAAATCTGAAAATAACGGGGTACTTCTGAATTTGAACGTCCATAACTTTTCGACTCTTTATTGGAACTGACTGAACAGTACATCCATCTAATGGTCTGTGTTCTGTCTTTCAATTGCATTTTTTATTTTGGAAATCGAATGGAAAATGACGGAGTTCTGCATTTCTATACACATGCAAGTACCCAAAAACAGTTTTTTTGAAAAATATCGTGATTTTGGAGGTGTTTGGAAAATTTCGTATATACCATTATGTTCAGTTCTACCAGCCCAATAACTTAGACCTTAGACTATGTCTCGTGAAAAGTATATTTTCACTGTAACACAGTGTAATCATCAGTTGTCTACCAAAGTAGCTATTGTTAAACGCAACTAAAATCAATGCAATTAATGAAAATACAACAAAGAATAATGTTTGAAACTCTTCAATAGATACAGTATATTCAGCATTAGTGATAAAATCGTTTAAACCAAGTCCTTAAGTGGTCCAAATGTTGATAAAGTTACAGTAACCAAAATGGCGGAGGCTCAGGAGAAATATTTTATTTTCTAAAAATATCCAATTGAATATACGCAGATCGAATACAGCACAAGTCCATAATAGGCCATCTATGGATCGGCCATTTTGAATTTTTACTGCATATATGGCAATGTTATTACAATTTTGACCACCATTATGAATTTTGATGTGATTTAACATTTGGAATCAGATAGTTTCAAATAACACAGAAAATAAGGTTCAAGCATTTTTTGCTTTTACATTTCTGGTCGCCATATTAACATATTTGATCGCCATTTTGAATTTTGTATCTTTGGGTTGGAATCAGGGAACTTTAATTATCGTAGAAAATAAGATTCATGCGAATTTGACGATAGTTTTACATTTATGCTTTTATATTGGTTCAGCGGGTTCAAATCATGATAATTACACTTTAAATTTTGAATCGTTGATATCCAAATATTACTTGACATAATATTGATGCCGATCAACCGATTCTAATAAACAAACGCGTATTAGACGTAAATTTAAATAGGTTTCCTATAAAAAAAATAGCATAAAAATATTACGGATTCAAACAGGTCATCAAATTGTTGTTAAAGTTGAAAAAATCTGAAAATAATTGGAAACTTCTGAACTTGAACGTCCATAACTTTTCGATTTGTTATTGGATCTGATCGAACAGTACATTTTTATAATGGTCTATGCTTCCTCTTTCAATTACAATTTATTTTTGAAATCGAATAGGAAATGGCGGAGATGAATTTTTATACACGTGCAAGTACCTAAAGACTGTATATATCAGTATATATTATATATATACTGAGTGATTGCAAATTCTGTAATTACTTATTTATATCTCTTCTTAATTTATCCTATCCTATATTTATTTCAATGCAATGCTTTTTCATCGCCTTTTTTAACCCTTTATAATACCTATGACCTAAACGACTCTTCTTATTGTTACAGGAAAGACCGACGGCACTAGGAAGTGTATAATATCCAGCGGCTGAGATAGATTAACTTCTGGAAGGCGGTAAGTCATCCGCAGATCCGTACTAAGGCGCACGTGACCCGTGCACAATGGGCAATAAATTGTCCGTCGTTTTTAGTGCTCTTTGACCTGTGGAATTTCAAGTATCCATAAAGGCAGCTCACGCCGCCTCCATCCACATCAATTGACGGTGTTTGCGCAAAATAAAACACCTAACTGAATGGGTTTTATCAAGGGCCGTCGGTATTTGTTTTCGCCGTTTGTTCTGAAATTGCCCGCTAGAAATAAGCGTTGATGTGAAAAGATTTCTACTAAATCTTGTACGTTTCAAAGCAGTCCAAACAATGGGGAATAGTGTAAGAAAAAATATTTAGAGGTTACTACTGCTGTCAAAGTAAAGACACAATTTATTTATCTTCTATTTAAAAACAAAACGTAAAACATAGTATAAATTTGCACTGTTATTATTTAAGTTTAACTCATTAATTATTAACTTATTCAAAAAATTAATAAGCTTTTTGATACAGGTAGTACATAATACATTTTCACAAATTCCAATTACAGTATAAGCTCGATAACGTGAACTAATTTATGTTGGTTATGTTTACGTTTTCGCGAAATTTATGTTACTAGTAGACAACAATATTTAATATGATTTTAAAAATAGAGAAAATTATAAAAATACTTAAAATGAGTTCTATTAAGGAAAACAAATAATTACATTAATTAAGACCGAAAATGTTAAATTGTCTGCTACAAAAAAGCTTTATTGCAGACAACATTGTTTCAAAAACACAAGAACTAAAACTTTGGAGAATAAGTTCAATATAATAATATTTAAAAAAAACACGTTTTTATTTTGTTTTGCCAAACAAAATTGGGCAGGTGAAAACTGTTTCTAGTATGTGTTTTTTCGTACAATCTGAATCCGAACACAGGAATTTCAAATTGTGTCTATTTCGGTATCATTTTCGGATTTTGGAAGTTTTTTAGCACTGGTTTTCTTAAAAAGTTCATTTTGGTATTTCTGCCTTCAGATTCAGATTCAACGGAGAAAAGGATACCAGAAACGGTTATGACTCATTTAGAAAATAAATTGCTTACGGGTTATGCCGTGTGTCAAGATTCGTAAATGCTGACGTTTCGCGAACCATGTTGCTCGCTTCTTCAGAGCTAACTGAATACTAACATAAATCAATACTCAGTATTCAGCTAGCTCTGAAGATGCGAACCCATAATGAGTTGTCACTTGTCTGTTTTTTCTCTATTTTGCCAGCCTAGAAATTTATTTTCTATTATTTTACAAACATATGTTTTAATGTATTGCTGATCAAATTTTGGGTAACCAGGGCTCAATTGAAAATGTTATTCCCTTGCCTTTTCTTTATTTATTCCAATATTTTTTCAACAATTGTGGCTTCTTCACGGACTACATAAAACAAAGATACAAATTCACTCAGCTCCAAGAAAAAGGGATTTGATTTTTGCCCCAACTTTGATGTATTGTCTTTGTCTTTAAAAGAATTTATAGACAAATTCCTCATTTTTGACTCATCATGTTAATCAAGTAATAGTGGTATAGAAAGCGCCTACACTCTAAATGAAATTCATTCATTTATCTCTAAAATTCATTGATTTATCTCTAAAATTGTCCGAATTACAGCTTTTTTTGAAACCTAGCATATTACCAACTTTCTGAATTTACACCCTTCTCCCTAATTCATCCCACAAATATTCTATAGGGAATTCACATCGGAACTTCTTGCAGTCGTAAGAGACAATTAAATTAATATCTGAATTGGCAAGATTGTTAATGAATATGTGATTTCAATTCTCTATTTATTGATGATTTTTAAGTATCAAATAACCGCATAAAATAGATACAATGGAGATAAAATAGAGATTTTAACACCCATGCTCTCCTAAACCGAATGGTATGTACAACCATACTAAAATAAATTGTAATTAACGCGTCTTGTACATTAATCACATAAATAATGTACTCGTACTATGTAATCGTGCTTTTTGACACTTGGCGCCATCTCGCCGTGCAAATTGTCACTACAAATTGGTTCTGTATTTACAGTTTAGATAGGTTCTGTCTGTTGTGATCTTGTTCGTTTTTGTTTCATTACGTGAATGCAAAAGAATGAATGCAATTACAATGAACGGTAAACGGGGATGATAATCGTTTCAAGGTCGCCGTGGATAGTGCAGTTGGTAGTATATTACCAACTTCTTAAAAACGCGTTTTTTTCGTTTCGCACCGACCCTTAACTCAAAACCTTGACTCATCCGTAAACAACACATTCGACAATTCAGGAATATGCCATTCTCCATCATTTCCAAAGAAATTTCTTCTAATAGGACGATGTTACAGGCAATGATTTTAGGGCCTTTTGGGGGTCTCCTAGCTTTTAAATTAACATCTTAGACGCCTAGAAACCGTGCACTTACTTACTTCAACACCACAACAAATTAATTGCTATAGCAACGGCAATACTTGTTCAAAGGCAATGTGATCCTACAAAGAAATAAATTTGTGAAGCGTCTTTCATATAGAGTGTAAATACGTTCTATACCATTAATTGATTAACACAAAGGGTGAGTCAAATATTAAGAAAAAACATGGTTCCAGTTTTTCCAGTACAATCCAGGATACATTAAAAATTCCACGTCTTTAATTTTTTTAAGGAATTGCCTACCAACAAACAAAAAAATACAAATCGGCCTACTGGTTTAAAAAATATAAGACATTAAAGCTCAAAAATGAAGGGCGTCACTTTTTTTGCAACTGAGTGTGTATTCATTTACGCTGAAACAATATACAGAAACTGATCAATTACTAAATAATAGTCTCAGAACATAACTTCACGTAACACGAATAACTACATGTTATATACACGAAGAAGTCCCAATTGTTGGCAAAATATTGGAATAAATACAAAAAGTCAAACTAATAACATCTTTAATTGAGCCCTGGTTACCCGAAATTTGATCAGCAATACGTCACAAATCAACAGGCAAAAAGTGATACACTGATGTTTTAATAGTGAATTTAAATTAAATTTTAAATTTACAAAAGTTTATTAATTATTTTTTTATTTAGTAATAAGTTAATAATTTTGGATTGCTAATTTATTTCAGTTAAAAAAATATTTGCTCTATACTCTACAGCAACTTCTTTATATTCTTTATTATTAATTATTAGAAAATAATATGAAACTGTGATTCTAGCAGCCTAGAAGTTATAGAAGTTATAGAGATTGCTAGATACTTGTACTAAAACAGTAGACCAGTACGTAGTTGATAAAACAGTAGATGAGTTATTATAACCCGCGTTCATATCGCAAACTGTATGAAATTATTGGTGCCAGCTTAGCCGTAAATGCGTATTTTCTATGGTTAGCAAAATACTAGTTTGTAAGATACTCAATATGTTGATGTTAGTTGGTCGCCAAGATCCCCAGATATGACCTGATGCGATTTTTGCCGGGATGTCTAAATTTAAAAGATCGTTACGTGTCTCGCTAAATATTCAAACGTTTTTGATTATTGAGCAAACGTACGCTGAGGAGAAAAGCAAAGACACTAACTAATGCTTTCGAATTTCTCAGCACTCGGGGAAAACCGAAATAAAGCGTGCCCCGCACAGTGCTTTTTACAATTTCGTGCCACTAGAGACTTATTGCCTCCGTGTTATTCGCAAAGTAGGCGAAGACAGGGTATGCTCAACTAAAAAAAATGACTGCGAATATATCAGGGAAGGGATGGAGCAACCTTCCTAAAATTTAATAAATTGTACGTCTCGGCGCGCACATATTGCTCCTTCAGTTAACAGATAGACCTATTTTTCCAGTTTTGCTTATGTTATTCAATAAGAATATTAAAATTTAGAATTTAGGAATAGTTTTGGCCTAAAACCATGTTTATTATTCTTTATTCCAGCATAAATTAGAACAGAGCTTTACACTTTACACTATCACACAACAAGATATTGTATGTCCTCTGACTATGACGTACTGCAGTTAATTCAAATGCAAAATTTCATGATAAACATACATCAGAAACTCTGTGAATGTGGGGAGCGTTGTAATTACAGTATTACCTTGTATTGTATGGGTGTGGTTGGTCTGGCTTCAGCTAAGAGATCCCATGACACTGTACTGTTGACAATGCAGGCCACTGTTTCAAAGATGAAGTACCACCGAAGCTAAATATAGGGTCCACTGAGCAGCAACCGATCGCCCATAACTTCGGTGCAAAGTTAGATGTTGTACCTTCGGGAAACGATACGAAATTATTGTGAATTACCTATACAGTGTGTTCACAGATGCAAAACAAGAGATTGTTTCGGTACTGATTTCACAAAAACCGACAGAATATCAAATATACACTATAACATGAAAAATTGGACATACTTTACCTTTAATTTGCTGTATTGCTGTTAGGATTCTGTGAATAGATTACCAGAGAAAATCCCTGGAAGTTTGACGTTTTTTTTTGTGACTTAATGTGTTGATTATTTTCAATAATAAGTAGATTTCAAACAAGAAAAATTCAAACTTTAATTAATTTTTAACGAAATATGTTGTGTATTGATGTTATTTAGAAATTAATAGTGTTCGTATTTTAGAATTAATTTGACTCGACTGTACTTTGATTGAAGAATATAAAAATAGTTCAATTGTTTTATTTGTGAGATTTAGTTTTGAAATCAAAAAGAAAGCTAGCAATTCATATTTCGGGAATAATTGTTGTAACCATTTTTATTTCATTGTTATATTTTTATTTTTATACTTTAAAAGATTCAGAGTTCAGTTGTTATGCTGAATTTATTTTTATGTTTTATTTGTCCAATGAATGGTGAAATATACAGTAATAGCACATTCAGACTAACTATAACATCATACACAATAATAAGCAACTATACTGTGGATATTGTAGACAACATAGATAAATTTAAGTGTTTTTGTTTCTAAGCTGCGAAAATGTTGTTATGAATTGCCAATCGTTTACATGAATTTGCGAAGGAAATTTGAATTTATAAGCTATAAAATAATACTGATTATACATTAAGAATAGTATCAATATTACTATCAATATTAAACAAAATATTGAGAACCTATCCAAGTTTATTAGTTACTCGACAGAGTAGGTATCTCAAATTTCAAAAACATGATATTGTTCTTCTGATATAATCAGCTTTTTCATTTCTTTTTTTTTTTCAAATTCCAAAAGTATGTGACAATTTTCACTTTCATAACCATGTGCTGAAATAATTAATTAATTAAGTCGGTAAAATAAACGTTATGGAAGATAACAATTTGGAAAAACTTTAGATGTGGCCCTAGAATTTAGATAGACCTAACGAAGAATTGAAGTAAAATTCTCAAGAAAAAGTTTAGACAATGTCCTGAAAACAATATTCTATTCACATTTAGCATGTGATGTGACAAGCTACAAAATTATGTTTTTTAAATCGAATTTGAAAACAAAGGAAAGAATCTTTCTAAACAACATCTATATTAGTCTACAGAAGTTATTTATTTCGTATATTACCCTAAAGTATTTTTCTTGAGTGAAAAGTTTTTTTTGTATCTCATCGTTAAATAAAATTTATTTTCTTTTTCTATGAGATTTTACGTTCAATTGTGAAGCACTGATTTTGTACTCTTGAGCACATTTAACATTGTTTTTGTCCTGCAACTGCCCTGTATTATGGCGATCCTTATAGGAAAACATAGATTTTAATTAATTTTTTAATTTAAATTAAATCCTGTGAAATTTGGGATGGATTTCTCTATAATTATTCAATATAATATAATAATATATATTTATATACACGATGTGTCCTTATAACATGTTAATATTTAAGGAGGGTATTCTTGGGTGGAGGGTGCTAAAGTTTTAAGAAAAAATTATTTCTTTTCATCATTCCATAATGTGTTTAGATTACTTTAATTTTATAATTTTACCGTTTAAAAACTATTCTCTTGAATACATTATTGTTTAAAGATATATTTTATTTAAGAGGAAAGGAATAAGGATTTCAAAAATAATTTTTACTTTAAGAAAAAGCGTGTCACATTTCTCTTTGAAATGATTCAGTACAAACCCCGCACGAATGCCACTGTACAGCAGAAAATGCGTTTTGATGCATAGAAGATGCGTACTTCGTTTCACAAAAATGTCTAGAGTCGTACCAAAGTTATCACAAAACAAAGAATTTTTTCTTAAAACTTTAGCACCCTGTAGTTCAAAAGTTAAGACTTTTAGGACATATGTTCATATTATTTTTTTTCCTCAAAATAACCTGACCCAAGAATAATCTCCTTAAATATTAGCATGTTATTAAGAAACACCCTGTATAATAATATATACATAGTAATATATAGTAATAATGTATTTATTTAGCAAAAGCCACTAATAACAAAACATATAGATATTATATATTTATAAACAAATTCAAATCAGACGCACTGAAAGAAATTAGGTAATTTTTATTGCTCCAGAAACGCCAAAGTTTTCAGTAATATGATCCGGAAAAATTGTAATCAGGAATAAGGTTTTTTTACTTCACATTTTGCATGTAACGTCACAAGCTATCAACATTTTTAACACAATTCGAAAAGAAAAATAAATCATTCTATATAACATCTAGATTAGTATGAGGTAGCTACCTACTTATTTGGTAAAAATGACTGAATTTTAAACAACTTATCCCTTTGACATTTTACATTTAATTGTGAAAAACTGTTTCCTTACCCTTTAACAAATTTAACATTTTTTTTGTTTTGCAACCACCCTGTATTGTATAATAATAATGTATTCATTTAGGAAAAGCCTTTAATAACAAAACAAATAAGATTATTCAATCACAAATTCAAATCCAACGCACTATAGGTAATTGTAGTCTATAGGTACTCACTACCACATTCATATAACATCATGTCATTTGTAAGTAACCATATTTAACATTGTTTTAACTAGTAGCAATTAATATATCAGATAAATAACACAGGACCTAAAACTAGTCCCTGCGGAACACCACAATCGCAAATTATAAGTTGACGTAATTTTTGTTTAATAATGTTGTCCAATAATCATTGGTAATATTAAAACAAATATTCGTCAAGAAGGCAGCGACAATAATGGCTGGACTCGTCTTTTCTTTTCGTCCTTATTTTCTATTTATTTCACGACGGTATAAATCGAATGAAAAACTAGGTCCATAAATTTGCAATATCGCGTCCGTCCGTCCGTGGATGGTGGCGACCTCAGGCGGCGGCGGCGGTGTCTATTGTTATTTATTCGCGAAGTTTTGAGTGGCGCCCGCTTTACAGAAAATTTGCCCCGAATTGTTCCAGGCGCCCCCGCGCCTTTACTGCGCGAATACCGACAAAGAATCCACATAAATTCCAGAACTCGCCACCGCGCCACTCCTTCCTTCATTTGCCGCTAGAGGGCCACGGCAAATTTCGAACCAGACCGGCATAGAAATTACCTCTCACCCTGTGCACAACTGTGAAACTGTTGAAAAGTGCATTTCTTCCCACCACGCGCCCCTGCAGGAACAAAAACCCCCTGCAGCAGTAATAAAACTATGATCAAAAGATGGAGTTTTCAATTTTACTTTAAAGTAAAAAAAAATCACCACATTGAAAAATTTACATCTGATATAAGGTGTTATGGAGAAAAGGAACTGCTGATGTACGTTACATATACTTGTTTTACACCTAAAATGTCAAAGTTTACTTTAATTTAAGTAAAAACAGTGCAAGTCCAAAAAGCGATTTCTGAGAAAATTAACAAAATAATAGTGTCGGTGCAATATCTTGAAAAGTATAGCATTTAGCTATTTTGTACCCACAGACAAAATATAAAGTAGTTCACAGAGAATTAAATGTATTACATATTTTATTTATATTTGCATTAAAAGCAGAGCTATGATTAAAACAATCATTATGGACACTGTTTTTGAACTCAACGGAAAAAGAGCGTACATTTGTAACAATATTCGTTTATTTAAAGCATTTAAATAATATGTTTATTATGATGATAGGGTTTTTGGGGTTCTGATGCCAAACCCGTTGTCATATTTTTTAAATTCAAAATGGTAGGTTGAATTAAGCGACCAGAAAATTTAGAAAGCTATTGGATTCTTATGAAACTTATTTGCTGTGATATTTGAAGATCCTAGGCTCCAAACTCCAGATTTTTATGAAACTTATTTACCGTAGTATTTGAGATGATTAAAAATGTCATGTCACACTTTCAAAATAAATTAAAAATGGCGGATTAGACAGGCTTAGTCAAAATTACCGGAACACCAATTCTTCAACCGTAAAGAATTTCAATACTATATATAAAATTAATAGTTTAGGTGCATGAGATATTATTTGATCGAGATCGGCTATGTCTGCATTAAAATAAAACTAGTAGACCTAGACAGATAAATCGATTAAAGCTGCGTTCGGATATTGTACTCCGTTGACACCAGGTACACCGTCCAAATGACACGTGTTATTGGGTGTAGAAAGTGTGAAGGTGCGTTCCGATTGGTGGCAATGGTAGGTAATGGCGGTGGTAGCAGACGAAATTATAGTGTTTCTCACATGTCGTGATGAAATTCTATTAGAAATACTATAATGGCGTCTACTACCACTGCCATTAGCACTAATGAAAGCGCACCTTAACGGTGTTCAATATCCGAACGCAGCTTGTATTGACAGTAGTATTGTCAAAGCATTAGCGTTTGACACTGTCTACCGTCATTATAATCACATCTGACATCTAATCTGACATATCCTGGCTACTAGTTTTAATGCAGTACGACCGATCTCGATGAAATACAATTTGCTCATGCAGCTAAACTATTGATTGTACCAAAAAATGTCATAGTCATAAATTATTCAGAATTTCCTCTAGTTTAATTTATTATTTAACTATTTCGACGAAATTCCAGAAATGCCGGCTTATTACAAAATCTTTCAAAAATGCTAACACTAAACCTCCAGTTCCTTTGGACCCTTTTTAACAGAAAGTTTTTCAGCTCTAAGTTTGGCCGTGAAACTTCTAAATATGAAGTTTCGTCCCGATACCTTTAGTAGTTTCTCCGGAATCGTCGCCACAAAAAACAGGCACGATTACAATAGTTACAATACTACGTATGATAAAATAAAAGAATGGTCTATCAGAAATTTCCGGCCATTTCTGGTGGTTACACTTTTTCGTTTTTCAGAAAACGCAAAATGTATTTTTTTAAATTTTATTTCAACACCATAAAATTTTGAATAGGTTACATAACAATCAAGTAAAATCAAGAATAACGGCCTTAAAGTTTTAATAGACAAAAATATACATGAATGAAATGAACAAAATAATGGGTTGTGTTAAACAAATACTAGAAAATTAGAAAAAAATCTTGTCAAATCCTTTCAAATCCTCAAGATTGCCTATTTTTCCGTGCCATGTAAATGAAAAGTTGCTTCATCAGAAAATATTATACGCCGCTAGAACATTTTCTGCTAATTCATACACCAATTTAACCGTATAGATGAACTTTTTGAGTTTTTAGTTGGTTTAGTTTAATAATTAGCCTAATTACACACCTTTCAGCGATTAGGGACACCAGCCATTTCTTACTCTCCACATTATTTTACATCATATATAAAAATGCATGAGGGTCTAATTTTATCTCGGATCCTCAGATTGGAAAATTGAAATGACACAAACATGATTGACATCGAAAACTGCCACACGTCATGGTAAATTTTGCAATATTACACCAGCTATCCTTATAGCCATCGAAATCGGTTGTTTTACTACCCTTGTGCAAGGGGTGGAGTTTATAGGTCACCCTGGTCTAGTAAAGTCATGCCGTAAAACTTGTTCGCCGGCAAGATGACATAAAACTGTGAGGCTGAGCGATTTCAGACATGCACGATCTCGTCTATTCTTGATATCAAACCACCAGTTCGCAATTATAAGGGCCGACCATAATGTGACGATAAAAGTTTATTGCCTCACACTCAAATCGAATTCAATCATGAGCCGTAAACATGGTGTATTGGAATAGTTTTAAACTGGTATGCAGTTATTAAAGAATAAATTTCAGTTATCGTGAATCAAAAATTGCTCTGCTTTCGCTACACCACTTTTGCCACTTAATTCTTCTAATATCTCTTTAACGTGTTATTTTTTATATTGCAATTATTCATCATTGCATCCAACTACTCATATTGTTGACAGCTTTCTGCAGTTTTAGGGTTGCTCCCTCAACATTTGTATCTACTGCTATGATAGGAGTGTGGTAAGCAAACGTGGCAATGGTAGCACCATCTGGTTGCGAACGATCATTTGTACAGGGTGAGTTATTAGTCTCCCGGCGGTCGACAGTTAATAAATATTTTTACCTACGACCGTATGTGTAAATGTCCCTTACGTCACGGACTACTTAGCTCGTATATCGCTTATAACATACGTGTGCCTTTGGCTGTGCGTTTGTGTTTTTAACGCACGACCTAATGTCATAATGACAGATGTCGCGCGAATATTTTGATTATTTATTTGTCATTTTTGATACAATTTATATTTATTGAAATTTTCGGTCGTAAGTAAGTGCAATGCTCGAGCTGTAACGTATTCTTACTAGAACGTGATAATTTATGTTGAATTTGTACTGGAATTTTCGATCGACACTTCAGACAAAGTTCTCCGTAGTTGCAATAGATGTCGCGCGAATACATTGATTGGTCAACCGTCAAATATTCTTACCTGTATTTGTTTGTCATTTTTGATACAATTTATCGAAATTGTCGGTCGTAGGTAAAATTATGTACAATACTCGAGCTTTAACGCATATTACATACTCGTGGAAAATAACAAAACTCGCCGCTTCGCGGCTCGTATGTTAAATTTCCACTCGTACGTAATATGCTAGTTACAGCTCTTGTAATGTAATATACTATATACAAAAGTTGTTTGACTCGCCACTTTCTATAACGTAAAGTTATTCTCATTTATAACATGGTGTTGCATTTAGGTGTGACGGAAAGAATGTACATTTTTTAAATGGAACGTCCTGTATATTTTATTATATTATGAATTTACTAAATTTGTTTATCCAACCGTGTATGTTGCTAAGTCACAGCGTTAATAGTTTGAGAGATATTCAACTGTTTTTCCAAAATATGCCCGTTGCAGGATCTTTTTAGAAACTATGTAAAAACGACATTTTTGCTGATTTTGCCTTTAGACTATCTGAGACGATAGTCAAAGCCAGTAGGTAGATGATAGTATCCAAAGATACTAGATACACTATACAGGATGTTCATTGAACTAAAATTTTGATGTTTTTCCAATCGCCTTTTCGAGTTTTTTAAATGTAACACCCTGTATAATATGTGTTGGCTGTAATAACCCTTCATTTCGCTCCAATTTACATCTAGTATGTCATACACCAAATGTTACTATTTTTTTGTGATTTTTGCAATTTAACGAAAATATAATGCAATAAATTGTAAATTTTAATATTGCTGTGAATAAGGTATTTGGTAGTTTTATGTAAAGTAGTGGCGATAGAAGAGATAATTTAGAAACAATTTAACCAGCTTGACCATTATTTTATCAACATATTACAAATATTATATGAAATGTTGTAAGTATATTTTGCTGTCTATTGTACGGCAACGGAGCACGCGATTTAAAAATTTCAAATTAATGCTATGCCCTAAACCCTGTACTTTTGGGTTAACTATCGTGAAAATTTGTTGACTTCTGAGTGTTGAAAATCCGATTTTCTTTTATGTGATTTATGTGCTCACACTGCTCACACACAAAAACAAAATATGCAACAAAAACAAACTGATAGGCATCTTTAGATTCAGATTTTCATTCATAGCAAAAAAAATTAAAAACACTTCCTAATAACCCAATTTCCATTCACATTATCAATTGTACTCATACCATCATTCATATTATCCCAATTTCGAATTGTCTCTCCAGAAAATAGGTAACCTATTTTAAACCAATTAATACTAGTAAGTAGATTTTGTTGGTTGTTTTTTGTACTGAACACAAATCCGTTCTCAAAAGTAGTTCATCAAGGCTGGTTTTAGCGTTTCTGTTTGTTTTTGTGTATGAGCGCACATTCTATTACAATGAAACGTCTCCGCACAATTTTCACACAAGTGAACAATTTTTCACGATAGTCGTCCTAAAATTACACTGTTTCTGGTTTACTTCGGACCCCAACTGAAGTTACTAGGTTTTCAGGTTCGCTCGCTGTACGTTTGTAAAAATTGCAAAACATACTTATAAAGTTGTGTAATACCTTGATAACCGTAATACTGTTTGTGTGAATAAATCTAGTTAAATAGGTTCTAAATGACTTGTTCTATAACCCTTTAAATATTTTACATCATGCTACCCAGCACACTGTATACAGAGCAATATTAAGGTACTAAATAGCATACTACTGTTTAAATTGCAAATACCACAAAAACTAGTGAAAATAGAAATACGGTATAGTGAATATAAATTACAAAGAACTTAAGAGACATTTCAATTAGCAAATAATATACAGGTTGTTCCGTTTAAAAATCTCAAGAATAAGCCTTTAAAAATGTTTAAAAAGTAGTGCCTGTTACGATCAGCCTGTATACCGCATCTAATTTTTCATGACATCAGCATCTAGCTATGGGTTTAGTATTATGTGAAAGAATTTTTAAGACAATATCTGCAAAAATGTAGTATTAACGTAGTTTTTAAGAAAGGCCTGCAATTGCCAATTTTTTGACGAACAATTGAATATCTCAGAAACTATTTACTTTATACAGGTACAACTTTCTGTCTTTCCGTCAGGCCTAAATGCAACACCCTATATAAATGAAAATAATTTTACGTTATAGAAACTGAAAATGAGTCAAACAACAGTTTTATAAAACATTTTTTTCTTTCTCAAACGATTTGATGACTATCGATCGCCGGGACTCACCCTGTATATATCAGCAGTTCAAGGGTTTCCTTCATCTTCTCTTTGTGGTAATCTTGATTGGTACTTGTAGATTTAATCTATTTTCCAGACTGGGTTTGAATGAAACCCATCACGTATATTATAACTTGTAACTGTTGGATTCCCTTCTTCTTAAATGGGGTATTCCGGTGTTTTTTAAATTGTCATTTTTTACAAAGTATGGGTGCTACTGTTTGCTACTTCACAAGTAAAATATCAAACATTGTTTTAAATTAAGAGAAATCGTTGTTTGAAGTTTGAATTAGGATTGGTCTTTGTGACGTCACAAAGACCGCTCAAAGTGAGCGACTTGACAACGTTGCTATATCTAGGGTGCACGTAGTAAATTTTTGTCTTCTGTTGTGTCAATGTTTAGAATCGCTCGTTTGTTGACACCTGCTTTGGTTATTGAGGTTATATCAAACACTTGTTCAAAATGTATAAACTCCAACGCCGACATTGTTCTGTGCCGGGCTGTAACAGCAGTAGAACAGTAACTCCTGATAAGATTTTCTTTACATTGCCGACTAGCGAGATGAGAGATGTTTGGCTTCAAGTTTCAATGATCAAATCATCTCTCAAAAAAGTTACCTTTATTCGTTGTCAAACAACAGAGTCGCCAACCGTCAACTTGGCCGATCAGCTGTTCGAGAGCTGTCCGCTGTTGCCACCGCTACTAGGGATCGGTAATCATCGTGTATTTCCGAGGGTGGTCGGTGAATTCAAACGAAATGCTCTTTTAATTGCAATTATCTTATAGAAAAACTAAATCAAAAGCTCATAGCTTAACTATATGAATCCTCATAAATTGTACAATAGGTTAAACCGAATATCTGCTTAAATTTTGACATGACCGGAATACCCTATTATTGTTTCGCTTAAATTTAGAAGAATTTGTGAATGATCCTAATTCAGATCAAATTCCTTTTCCACTTCAATATAAGCAGGTGATTGATCTTTAGTAATAAATAAATCTATATTAGATCTGGGATCTTATTCATGTCAATGGGCCGGTATGTTAGTTTACCTGTAGAACAAACTTCACATTTATGCTGTTTCATGGCTAGGTAGAGCTTTCTTCTTTTTGTGGTATAGTTAACCGAAATCCCCAGAAGGGGTTTTTAGCATTAACATCTTCCCTAGAATAAGTTTTCTTCAGTTAGCCAAGAAGTTTAGTTGTAATGTTTTTATGTTATATCTTGGTGGAGACTATATGGCAGCTCTTGTAATCATACCATAGAAGGTTTTGACGTTTACTTTTTTGTTAACTTGAAACAGATAGATCAAGTCCATAGAATAACAGATATCATAGAGAAAGCATTAGAAGAAAAGCTTATTTGCTCAACAATCTTTCTTGATGTGACACAAGCTTTCGATAAGGTTTGGCATGAAGGATTGATACACAAACTAAAGGGTATGCTACCTTTACAATACGTCGAGTTGCTAACATCCTATATAACTGATAGACTATTCAGAATAAAACAGATCGATGAATACTCGGAACTAAAAGAAGTCAAAGCTGGGGTACCCCAGGGTAGTGTATTGGGACCAATTCTCTATCTACTATATACAAGTGACCTTCCACAGATGGAAAATATAACAGTCGCCACATTCGCAGATGACACGGCTCTAATGGCAGTGGGATCAACTATTGGTGAATCTACCAGGAATCTTCAACAAGCTAGTAACAAAATATACAAATGGACCAGAAAATGGAAGACCAAGCTCAACGAACTGAAATCTGTCCACATTAACTTTACAAACAAAAGAATCGAGGACATACCGCATGTCAAGATTAACAACGCCATAGTTCCATATGCGAACGCTGCAAAGTATTTGGGTATGACACTGGATACAAAACTAAGGTAGAAAGAACATCTTAAGAAGAAAAGAGTAGAGCTTGGCCTCAAATACAGAGAACTGTACTGGCTTCTGGGAAGAAACTCACAGTTGTCAGTACAGAACAAACTACAAGTCTATAACCAAGTACTAAAACCGATTTGGTTATACGGCATCCAGCTTTGGGGCTGCGCAAAAAGCTCCAATATACAAGGAATCCAGATCTTCCAAAATAAAGTACTAAGGAATATGGTTAACGCTCCTTGGTACATACGGAATAGTGACCTGCACCGTGATCTTGGTGTCCCACAAGTCAGCCAAGAGATAAAAAGATTCGCCGCTAAGCATGAATCTCGCCTAAGCCATCACGTCAAGGTAGAGGCCCTGCAGCTACTGGACAACCAGAATCTAGTGAGAAGACTAAAAAGAACTAAACCCTTCGAACTAGTGAATCAGTGAAATGTGTAAAAAGCAGAGCACAGTGAGTGAAGTGTTAGTGCTTCTTGTTTGGGACAAAGTAAATATAGAGACATCAGTGGATAGCCTATTAGAGACAAGTACCTAGTTTTAAGAATTCAGATTTAAATTGATGGTTAATCTTTTAGATTAGTTTCAATATGTTAAGCATCTTATGCGTATTAATAAAAAAAAAAAAACTTGAAACACATCTGCCCCCTATTTTGATATCCATCGAATTACGGGACACTTGTATTATATATATCCAATACCGTAAGAAAATCAATTGCCTATCTTGAAAATTCAAATTTAAAGTTGAGCTGCTAATCCAATTTGCAATAAGGGCCTCGGATTAAACACAATCGTCCGTCTGGGGGAAAATCGATAGGCAAACGCTGGTGTAAGCTTTTAATGCATTGAGTCGTTAAAACAGGGACTATTTTGCGACGCGCATATAATAGCTCTAAACCTTTTTATGGGCCATTGCTTCCGTATAGCCCTTATGATTTACAACCTATTCATGTAATCCGCGAGCGCTCGCGTTTTTATTTACCCCGCACGCAGTTCAATCGACTCTGACACACAGTACTTCCCGGACTAACCTTTATATCACTCTAACAAGCAAAATGAACCAAACAGATCCAAACTAATCAAATTTTCAGTAATTTTGGACCAATTCAATGGAATGTTTGACGGTGTTGTATTGAAGCATGGGGAAATTAAACTTTGAAATTGAAAATATCGGGTGTGTGATGAACACAGTTTCAAACAAAATCAGCGTTTGTAGCAATCCTTGATAGCACTAATTGGACGATCCATTCCACCGATTTGCCAGTTTTATACACGTGTATGGTGGGATATTTTAGGGGTAGTATCTACACAATACCATTACAGGGTGCATAATTTAATGAGATTTGCAAATTTGCTAACAGCATAGCTTTACGAAATCTTCACAAACAGTTATGTGCAATTGAAGAGTTGAAGAGTGCCAAAACCATTGTTCCGAGATATCTAGAAAATAAAAATAATAGAAAAAGGGATGTGGCTTTTTATGCTAATAAATTTTCTAAAAGAAAATTTAAGATTGAAGATATGAACGATGTACTGTAATTTAAATTTTTTAATTTTTTGATTTAGTTTATTTTAAAAGTGGTAAACTGGTTATATGTTATGCCAAAACAAGACAATTATTGTCATTACGTATTGATTTGAATACACCTTTCATTTTACATAAAATTGATAAAAACGTATTCTGTAACATATCCAGTGGGTAAATAGTTTGCCACCAGTTGAGTGGCGAACTGAGTGAGCCCGAACTACGTAGCAACCGATAGGGAGAGGGACGTGCTGCTAAACACTCCTCAAGTCTTTAACCTTAAAATAAAAACGAATTGTTTGGTTTATGGTACTTATATGTATCGTAAATAAACAAATGGTAAATGAAATAGAAGATTTACATGAAAGGTGATAGATTTTGTTTTTACTATTAAATAAATATGGTTACCTAATAATTGCCAGAAGGAACTTAGGGGATACTTCCTTTGGCTTTTACCTAGGATGTATATCTAGGTATACAAGTAAAAAATAAGGTCAAATATAGTCAAATACAATTTTGTATTCGCCGACTATTAAAACAAGTTTGTTAAATTTATTATATGTACAGTGGAAAAATTACTACAGTTAAATTAAATGGTCAATTGTTAATGAATTAAATTAGTATCCAATAAATAAGAACACCTTTAAAACTTTTAACCACAACTACTAGAATTTAGCCAGTTGTATTAATGAAGCCCTTCCATTGAAACTTGAGGTTATACATATCCGAATAACCTAACCTCACAATTCAGAAATGCACTCAGACGCGAACTCTCAGAAGACTAAGAATGACAACGAGAATAATTTATTTTACGCGATTTTACTGAGCAGCTATCTTCTGTGGACCTTTGCACAAATTTAATTCTTGCGAAATTTTTTCTGCAATTCTTCGACGTTACGGGCTCCCGTAAACGGAGTTGAGTGCGTCGCAAAAGAACTTTATTTTTGTGAATAAAATTAACCATGACTAAGGTGACCAGATTTTTATTGTAGAAAAGCGGGACAGTAGCGGGCGGGGTGGGCGGTAGTTATTAAAAACAACCGTCTTTTCCAAAGATCGTACTCGAAAATAGACAAATTCTAGGATTTTTATAAACACAAAATAGTATATTATTATACAAGTTTTATAAGACGTCAAATTGGCCCAAATGGAACGAGTGCGCCAATACGTCTTATAAAACGAGTGTAATATACTTTTTTTCTACTTTGCGTCATTAATTTTATATAAATTTAGAAATTGTGGTTACTATATTGCGCTAAATTAGAATCTAGGGTATTTCGCGGGTACCACGTGGCTGCACTGTAGTAACTGTCAACTTCGTTAAGGATGAGATCGATGAAATAAAATCATGACAAAATCTAATTGTGAATAAAATTACTCTACTTTAGCCTACAAGTTTGAATAAATATTCAGCGAGGTCTCAACGATGATCATAATGGAGCTTGGGGCAACGCTTTTAACCCTACTGTGATAAATATATGAAACTTAACCTAAAAAGTCAACAACTTTAATAGTGGTTTTATAAGTATAATAATCAGAATAGAAGTGTTTGGCGGTGACTGATTAGTTACTTCGAAGAACAAGAACTTACTAAAGAATTGTTTTAACACCTAACGTTTAATAGCGGTGTCTACCTAATTCCGCTACGTAGCCGTTGCGGCTTATATATTTACAAGCACTTATAATTGAAACCCAATTTTAATTTCGGCAAAGTAGTTTATTAGAATAAATTATACTTAGTAAAATTACATGTGATGGAGGTAATACAAATATGTTGCACACAACCAGAACTAAGACAAAGTCGAAAGCGACGGACAAAAATGAATACGAATTGAGCCGAACAGAATTCGGTCCAAAATGTTACCGAAAACTTATACGTTACATAAACTAAGAAATCCTCTACACTTTAAATGTACTATAGCTTCATACGTGTATGCTGATAAACCATTCATTGCGCATATACAATCTCGTAGCAGTAATTAAAATCATTCATAACTACGATATAGGTTTGATCTTCGCATAATACCTTATTAAAGTAAATGTGGTCCTTGAATTATATCTGAAAAGGGGATTTGATGTTTAGTTGAAAAGAATGATAACGATCACTTACCAGAGTCGTAAAACATCACCGAAAACGTTATGCTGGCGTATTTTGATGAACACAGCAAAACTAAGAAAGGCACAACCTTTGGCCATACTATAGCAGGCTACACGCATGTTTAAATATGTATAGAATATTGATATTTCGCAGTTTATGCGATTGCAAGAGATTAAAAAGAGGCAGTGTGTGGTTATGTATTGTACGTTTGACATTTGGCATTTGATATCAATGTGTACCAATCCTGGCAATCTTAGACAAAAATGTTACTGTTTTCGGTGTTACAATGTGTTAATTGTAACACCGAAAACAGTGTTACAATGTGTGCATTGTGAATGCAAAGTAGAAAAAGGTAATAATTTTTCTACTTTGCATTCACAATGCACACATTGTAACACTGTTTTCGGTGTTACAATTAACACATTGTAACACCGAAAACAGTAACATTTTTGTCTAATATTGCCAGGATTGGTACACACTGATATCAAATGCCAAATGTCAAACGTACAATACATAACCACACACTGCCCCTTTTTAATCGCTTGCAATCGCATAAACTGCGAAATATCAATATTCTATACATATTTAAACATGCGTGTAGCCTGCTATAGTATGGCCAAAGGTTGTGGCTTTCTTAGTTTTGCTGTGTTCATCAAAATACGCCAGCATAACGTTTTCGGTGATGTTTTACGACTCTGGTAAGTGATCGTTATCATTCTTTTCAACTAAACATCAAATCCCTTTTTCAGATATAATTCAAGGACCACATTTACTTTAATAAGGTATTATGCGAAGATAAAACCTACATCGCAGATATGAATGATTTTAATTACTGCTACGAGATTGTATATGCGCAATCAATGGTTTATCAGCATACACGTATGAAGCTATAGTACATTTAAAGTGTAGAGGATTTCTTAGTTTATGTAACGTATAAGTTTTCGGTAACATTTTGGACCGAATTCTGTTCGGCTCAATTCGTATTCATTTTTGTCCGCGACTTTCGACTTCGTCTTAGTTCTGGTTGTGTGCAACATATTTGTATTACCTCCATCACATGTAATTTTACTAAGTATAATTTATTCTAATAAACTACTTTGCCGAAATTAAAATTGGGTTTCAATTATAAGTGCTTGTAAATATATAAGCCGCAACGGCTACGTAGCGGAATTAGGTAGACACCGCTATTAAACGTTAGGTGTTAAAACTTAGCATAATTTATTCTAATAAACTACTTCACCGAAATTAGAATTTGGTTTCAATTATAAGTGCGTGGAAATGTATAAGCCTCAACGGCTACCTAGCGGAATTAGGTTGACACCGCTATTAAACGTTAAGCGTTATAACAATTCTTTAGTAAGTTCTTGTTCTTCGAAGTAACTAATCAGTCACCGCCAAACACTTCTAACACTTCCAAACAATAAGATTCTGATTATTATACTTATGAAACCACTATTAAAGTTGTTGACTTTTTAGGTTAAGTTTCATATATTTATCACAGTAGGGTTAAAAGTGTTGCCCCAAGCTCCATTATGATCATCGTTGAGACCTCGCTGAATATTTATTCAAACTTGTAGGCTAAAGTAGAGTAATTTTATTCACAATTAGATTTTGTCAAGATGTTATCTCATAGATCTCATCCTTAACGAAGTTGACAGTTACTACAGTGCTGCCACGTGGTACCCGCGAAATACCCTAGATTATAATTTAGCGCAATATAGTAACTACAATTTCTAAATTTATATAAAATTAATGACGCAAAGTAGAAAAAATAGTATATTACACTCGTTTTATAAGACGTATTGGCGCACTCGTTCCATTTGGGCACTCCTCGCTACGCTCGTCGTGCCCAAAACAACTCGTGCGCCAATTTGACGTCTTATAAAACTTGTATAATAATATACTATTAACGAACGATTTGAAAAAGAGTGTTTGAACCAAATAGCATAATAGTTCATTTTCGTAGTAATTCTCTAAAAATTCTGTAAAAAAAATAATATTTTGTAAAAAGCGGGACATTCCGCGGGACGCGGGACAAAATATGAAAAAGCGGGACGTCTGGTCACCTTAACCATGACGGCATAAATATGGATTTTGTGTAGTTCTACTCCCACAGGTACTCCTATTCATTATTAATTTGCTAATTTTTAACATCTGTGTACACAGCACGCACATCGAAGGGTACTGATCAGCTGATCGAATGTTTTGTACTGAATGCGTATGACCATCAACAGTTAACCACTGTTGTTAACCCTATGATGTTTAACAAGTGGTTAATTTTTTCAATATAGAATGCCAATTCTTATTAAAGTCGTTAATAAGGTGGTTAACGAAAGTTGTTAACGTAGTTGCTACGTAGCAACTTGCTACGTAACACTGCGTTAAGGAATTGGCCTGATTTTATCAGAATGTTGCATAGCCAAACATAAAGCAACGTAACTTTGGATTGAAATGTTCTGTTATTGAGAATATGGTATGGTTTCAATCTTCACACTACTAGCAATCCTTTTTTTAAAGAAATATTTGAATTGATAAAATAATGTTGGAAATACGATTAAAAATGTGTGTGTATACACGTATTATTATCTCTAAAATTATTGACTTTGTAAAACATGTAATAGACTATACTTGTATAGATCTAGATCCTCTGCAACTTTGCTAATCATTAGTTTCAGTACACGGTTCACTGAAAATAAGTAGAAATGTTTTAAAATTGCAAGTTTTGACTTACATTTGGTATTCGCAAATTTAAAACGAGAATTAATAGATGTATTTAGTTGCAGTTTTGTTGACTTGAAAGTACCCTTCGAGACTATTTTTCGTAGAAAATTTTTACAACATGTGGAAACTTAAATCAGAGGAAAATAATTGAAATGATTTGAAAACTACACAATTATTTAACATTCAATAGTCAGTCACCAGGCATGGATACGTCTTTTTAAACCATCGGTTGTAAGTAAAACAAACTTATTGTACTTCCTGCTTAACATAAATTCAAAGTTAATATCTGCAAGTATTCCTTCAGAAATATTCCAGCATTTTCATAGCAGATCGATTATGAATATTCTGAAACTGGATCTACTATCTACTTCGTCTCGCCTATAATATATTCCTGTTTCGTAGAGAGACGCCCTAATAACAATATTAAAATGGATGGTTGTTCTTTTGGCCTCGTTCCGTGCTCCACTCTTTTTTGTTGTTGTTGTATATAGCGGGGGTGGTATTGTTTCCCGGCCGGGCTACGCTGGCGCCGCCAAGCGGCGTGCCGTGAAAGCTCGTGAACATTGTTACGCATCGTCGATTTTATGAACTGCGAGGGTGCAAAACGCTAGTGACGATGTCCTATTTTTGCCGCTTTTTTGCCTAACAGGGCCACCGTGATATATTGGACGATTCAGTGTTTCGGAGTATATTGGATGAATTTGTTGAGTCGTCTTAAGGATGATGTAGGTTTCTTGTCATCTTAGAAAAACACAAGACGTTTATTAATCAAAATACAACCCCAAGCAATACATATGTTTTATTTGATTTTATTGTTACATTTATGATATAGTTAATGTGCTAGAAATTGAACCAGAACCAGCAAAGTATAACTACTATTTCCTGTATTACTGGTATTGGATTATGGAATACATACAGGTTGTTTGGTAATTTGATATTAACTTTTTAAAGGGATCATCAATAGGCCATGCTATACCGGTTGTTGAAACCATGTTACCAAATATGGAAATATTGTACTTGAAAATACACGAAAAATAAAATAATAAATCAATATACCAGTGGGGTAGATTTGAACGGGTTGAACAATAAACCTGAAAGATCTGAAATTTCAATGTAAAGTCACAAATGAATAACTTATAGACAAAGCTGGGCAAAGTTAATCAGAAAGTTAACTTCGTTAATCATTAATCCGTTAACCGATAGTGCGTTAATTTGTTACAAATGTAACGGAAGTTAACGTTAACCGTTAATCGTTAACTTTTTATACAAAAAATATAGGGTATGTTGAGTTAATGGGATGTATGTCTTCATGGTCATTGGAATGTGTGATGTGGTAGAATTATGTTGAGGCATTGTTCAGATATGTTGAGTGCCGATCTACCGGTGAGTATGCAACCCAAATAACTGCGGACCTTTCTTGCGGTTGCATATGTAAAAATTGCCATAGAAACTTTTCAAACTAGGTATAATGGTAAGTAAAAGAACTACATTGCGAGATACAAAGATGAAAAGATCAACTGAAGCTACTTTTATATCTATGCAGTGCAAACCTGCACTTTCAACTATGCAGTTTTGAAAAATCGCGTGTAATTTTATGACAATTTGTATACCATTTACACCTGTGCAACTTTAATAAATCGCATGGCTTGAACATCGGTGATTTTTATTTTCTGACAACAATAGTTGCTTTGGGTTGGTAGCAAACATAACCTCCATGCTTTGCTATTAAACTATATATATTACGCTTTTCTTCCACACACAGTTTTTAAATCACAGCAAACAATAACAAATGACAAAATGCGGAATAGGTTATGTTTCGCGTCTAGTTTGTTGCTATAAACTCACGCACTTACATATTTAGAACTGATCGAACTGATCCTAATATTCCTAATTCCATGTAACTTAGTAATTTTACAATGTTTCATAGAGTAAAACAAAAAAAAATCTCATTGGGCTTGACGGATTTAATTGCTCATCTGAATTGCACAGAATGAAGTAAACGGGGCTTAAGAGGAATCAGTAGGGCTAGTACGTCCTATAACACAAGCATCCATAGTCAGCTTAATTTTGAGTAAATTCTCACATGTTATACATCAAATTATAGATAAAAGTATATTACTTGTTGTGGTAATGTTGATGTATTAATTGTTATGGTTGGTGATTCATGTATTCAAAGAAGTAAAGTTTTGAGTGAAAAAAGCCTGTAAGATATTGAAATTTTTACATGAAATTTTGTACACTTATAGAGGAAGGTGTAACTTAGTTCTATTATATGGTACTTTTTTCAATTTTAACCTGTATTCTCCGTAAAAGAATCTCAAAGTTCGTCAATTTTATGTCATATTCAGTAACCGATTAGTCAAAAACAAACCAAAATATAAAAAATTACCACTTGACGGAAAATTATATAGCTGTCATCTTTATTTCTGTGTATTGCTTTTATGATTCTGTGAACTAATAGCTGAGAAAAACCGTCAGAACTTTTACGTGTTTTGTGAGTAGATCGTAGGGGGTACGGATTCGCCTTAAGGGGGTTGGATTGGAGTTGAAACAACTAAAAACAAAACAACTCCCGCGCATGCTTTATATACGGCCGCCACGTCACACAAAGTATTACGTCACACATGTAAACAAAACCAAGTCCGAACTTGCACATATACCAAACAACCATTTGAAATATTTATTGATGTTATTTCCGATTTAACGGACTTCAATTAACGGATGATGAATGTAGCGGAAGTTACTCAGTCCGTTAATGGTTTCTTCTTCACTAATAATCAATAATCTTCTTCGCTAATTTACGATTAACGGATTAACGCTTTTCTGCACAGCTTTGCTTGTAGATTACAGCAGGTATTTTTCCAAAACTTGGAAATCTCCGTTGCTTTTACCGGTTGTCTTTCTTTAAGACTAAATGGATACTATACTTATTTGACTTAAGAATTTGATCATTTAAATCAAAGCGTTCGTTAATTAGATGTAGTGATGGAACGCAATAATATTTTACATGGAATGTAATTAATACATCCAAAGAGTGAATATTATTTATTTCCGCGGTCTTTTCTAGTCTCTTTCCACAAATAATACGAGGAGACTACTAAAGCTCCATCTATCGGCATCCTTCACATTATTTACAAGACAACCACTTTCTTAAATCAAAACAATCGTTTTTGTAGAGAAATAACACAAAAGAAATATTCTTATTACAATTAACATTAGACAACCATTAACGTCATTTAAAACCGATTTAGAAATGTTTATCATACTAGAAGAAAATGAATTCAATTTAAAAAATGTAAGATGACAGCTTGTGGTTACATACTTATGATGTACATAAATTTTGAAAAAAAACGACGCATTCTTGTAGTATTTTGATTTTAATTCCTGATTCTAAAATTCCATATCTGTATATCATCCTTAATTCATGCTTAGCTCTTATCATTTAATGTATGTACAACACGTTATTATAACACAGACGTAAATTTATTTGGTTTCGATTAGCTACTTAGGAGCTCCGTTTAAGACGCTTGTAATAGTTAAAGTAACATTTTTTACACATTTTTAGATGCTGAAAAAAACATGGATAATGCAATAGTTAGCAAACAAAAATTGATATATGATAGCCATTTTTCAAAATAACGCTTTGTATACAATACCGTTTAAATAGGAGGTATCAATAGATAGTAAATTTCGATACAAAAATTATGCATTTTTTTTTATGTAGGGTCATAATAATCAATAGCAAATTTATCTTTCCACGTAATAAAATAAGGCAGCCAGGATTCATATAATTGACATAAAATACAATATTATCCCCAAAACTATTTATGTGAAAAAATACGTAATTTCCAAAAATGGAACCGTATACGAGGCGATCCGATAAGAAAATGTGTATTCAAATTTTAAAATCAATATTATGAACACTCTGTACACAAACTAGTTGTCCAGTGTCCTAAAATTGATAGAACGATCCATTCCAGATAGAATTTAATCATAAATCGTTTTAAACAAAACTTCTAGTGGTTCAGAAATAATTTGCTTCCTTAGATGCGGATTTTTTCCGACAAATAAAGCAAAGTCTCAAAAACTGTAAGGAATAGGGCTCTAAAATATTACAAGAATTAAAGAAATTTAAATCATTGCCCAAAAACATCAATAAGTACCACCAAACTCAAAAATTACCCTTCAGCACATTTGGTGGAGGTGCCGGTGAACTTTTTATAATTTGAATATCTCAACGCAACATCAATATACGACTCCTAGTTATCATTTTACCCGCCTCCAGGGCACTCTAGATCGATACCCGGATACCGGCAGCTGAAAGTATACCTTACCGTTCGAACAATTACGTCAGCGTTTCAGCATAATCGTGCTTTCCCTGCGAGTTTATATCTCGCTGTGTTTGTGTGTGTGCTATAGGTGTGTGCGTAATACAATTATTTATGTGTAATACCCGCATTATAATTAACGCAGGTATTTGTGAACTGTAATTGATATAAATAACTAACCCCGAGGCAAAGCTGGGCTATTGCTGTGTCAGCGTACGCGGCTAATGCCGTGTGTTCAGCGCGTGCTTTGCATACATTTTCACGTCAAAGCTAAACTGATTTAGTGAAATATAAACAAGCGGGAATAGCTGCGTGCGTATACGGTTGGCGTACCTGGTAAAAGGTCCCAAGGGGATTGATGTTTTAAGTTGATTGAGAAGTGGGAAATTTTCAAATGGTTTCGGTTAAAACCCTGTGTAGTTGTAGCTGAAATTACTCTTGCAAAACTTTTTTTAATTGGTTTCTGTCACCAATACAGGTACATTTTGTCAGAAAATATATTCATGTATATTTGCGACATACAAAATATTTGAAAGCTATGACCTCAGGCGCAGTTAAATATTCTTTTGTCGTTGTGTTGGATCCGATATTTATTAATTTATTTGCAAAACCTGGTCGGATTTGAAACCAGACAGCGTAAAACATTACAGGAAGTAAGTTTGAACATCAACGTTTTCATCAATATTTCTGAAACTATAAAGCCTAGAGAAACATATTATAATGAAAAAAAAAAACTCCAAAGGTCTAATAATATGCTAGATAACTTTGAACAATTTTCGAAGAAAATACGGTTGAAAATTAAAAACAAAATCTGTGCCCGAGAGATAATTTTCAATTGTGTTTTTATCCACAATTTTCTCATGTAAGACCATAAAATAATTCTACTATTAACACAAATAATGCTCTTCCGAAATTCGTGAGAAAAATGTAGGATTGCCATTTGAAAACAAAGGCGTCAGAAGTCAGTAACAATTGAAGATCGGCAATTAAATTTTACTTTAAAGTATCATTGGTGCACCAGAAAACTGACACAAAATTCAATCAAAATTTGTCATTTTGCAGGAGAACGGTTTTAAGTTTTACTATTATTGTAAGTATATTTGAAAAACCAAAATGTATAAGATTTTTTTAAATTTTATTTCTGACAAGTTGACAATACATTGGGCATACATAAAAAATATTGCAATAAAACAACCAAATTAAAATTGATCATTACAATCTTGTTCTAAACCACATAGTCAAACAAAATGATTGTTCATTAGACGGCAAGTTTTATAAATTACAGGATGGATTGGATGGGAATGGCCTTGTCATCGTTGCTTTCTGATATTTTTCTGGATCACATTGAACAACATATCAATAACAATAATAACCCTTACAACTTTCAAGTCGTTAAATGGATCAGATATGTAGTTTTGCATATGGAGTGGCGATGTACAGACATTAAATTTTTTCTTGGGTTACGTTAATAACCTTCACAATAAACTTAATTTTACTTTAGAGACTGAAACAAATTCAACTTTAAACTTTCTCGATTTGACATTAAGCAACAATAATAATCAAATTTGAAATTTGTAGAAATCCCTCAGGCTGTACCAACCATAATTCCGTTTCATTCTGCACACCCTTATTCGCAGCGCATGGCCTCTTTTCATTACATGATTCATCGCTGTCTCACATATCCCTTAGAATACCCTTCTGCAATTTCTGCAAACAACTTATTTCCCGTGGAACACATCGATCGACTCTTGAAATAATATTTGATAAAGACTGATCTACTTTATATTTTAGAAAGACAAGACAATAAAGTTTCCAGACTATTCACATACAATAGAACCACTACCAAACTTAACAAAATCTTGCCAAATTTTGATATTCATCCCGCTTTCAAAAGCCCCAATCAAATTTTTAGCTTACTATCCAATTTCAAAACCCCTACTCCCACTTTGGAAAATCCTGGCGTATACTCTGTTAGTTGTTCCAATTGTCCCTTTTTATATGTGGGCCAGCCTGGACGAACTATTTCCAAGCGCATTTTAGAACATCAAAGTAGAAATTCTTCGAATCTCTATAGACATACATTAGAAACAGGTCACAATATTGATTACAAGAATACTAAACTTATTCACAAATGTCAGAAGAACTATAAACCAGATTTATTGGAACAATACCAAATTGAAAAACATAAACCTGACAAAAATATTAACCTTCTCAATGACCAAATTATTTTCCCACACAAACCTCTTTTTATGTACGTCGTCCAGGCTGGCTCACATATTTAATATGTTTCTCGTGCAACCCTTGCATTTATTGTTTTGGTCCTTTCCGGTGATGTTTAGTTTTGATAAGACTACATTAGAATACTTAAATTTTAAATTTATTTAAACCTCACTGTTTGGTGCTATGTTGGTTGCATACCTTCCGTTGCGTTGGAACACCTGTACTCGTGATATGTCTATTTGCGTCCCAACCATCTTGACACGCTAATGACTTGTCGTTTCTTAGCGAAGTTTTTTAAAATGTATTTTACTGTTTATACGGGATTTTGGATTACTTGACGTAAGTTATAGATTTTCTATTGTTTGTAATGTTTATTTAAATTTTATAATATTTGACCTTGAGTGATGTAATTATATTTGTAGATTTAAGCTGATGATGATCGTAGATCGAAACCGGTACTTAAAGAAATAAATACTCTGCAAAGGCTTATTTGAGTTGACATTTATCTTAGTTGTTGAAACAAAACCAATATGTTCTGTAAGATTAAATGTAAATGTTATTATTTTCTGTTAAAAACTCTGAAACAAAACCAAAATAACTTAATTAATAGCTAGCAAGTATAATATATTATTATTTTTAAATACTCAAAGTACTGTTGCTGAACAATTCTTTTCAATAAATTCAAAACTGCATAAAAATTTATTACTGGTTTTTCAATCACATAAATAATGCGTCGGATATGTTTTTCACCCCTAAATCGCGCGAAATTTATACTCTATCATGAAAGTTAATTAATAATTCCAGTTTTTATATAAAAATTGGAAAATGAATGTCATATTAAAATATGTGTCCATTGAAACCACGTCATTTGATGTTTTAGAATTAAATTCATACGTACAAATCAAATTAAAAAAGGACTAAATAATTGACTTAAATATTTTAAATGTAAATTTATGTAAATTCACTCACTATGTAAGTTAGGTAAGCACCCCAAATTCAGACTGGTTAAAGAATTTTTGTTACATTTGTAGCTGTAGAATTTTTATTTATGTGGTGATAATGACTATGTCAACTATTTTCAACTATTTTTGAACAAATATTTCCTTCTAAAGATATCTGGCTATTCATTTTTAAAGAAAAATGATAATAATTATGTTGTTTATATTATATTTTATAAGTTTAACAATTGCCCCTAATTCCGACACTAAGCGTATATTTTGATCCGAAATCAGACACCTCAGTGAACCTAATTCAGACAGTGATCCTAAATCAGATACTTGTGGTACATTATCGACAAATATAAACATTCAAGTAAATGTTAAATGTTATAATTATTAACAGTATCTCTCTTTGTTTTGGCTATAGGGAGCTATGATATTAAAAGATGCTTTACTTCATTGCTGACGTTTCGGTTGTATTTATAACCTTATTCATAGCTACAAAATGGTTAGTTATCATTAACAATGTCAATTACAATGTATAGTTAATATCTACCTAAAAGTTACGCACAATAATCAAAAGTTACACTAAAAATTCATCACATTAAACAAACCAGACTAATCAAACAGTGTCATGCGTCGATTGAACATTCACAAAGTACAAAAAACAACAAACGAACACTGTAGCGCAAGTGTTGTGAAAAGATGCCTACATCGGATATGATCGACAAGTTGCCTAGTCATCGGCGAAGATTATCCCGGTAGCAAAGAGAGCACACTTGAATAGATATTGCTAAGACCATCCGTGTCTGTACGTAGGTTTACCGTACCTTTCGTTTTCTTGATGTAAATCATTTCCATGATGCATCTCTTCCTATAATGTGGCTCTGTCTTTAAAATCTTTTTGTCATCAAAGTTAAAAGTGTGGGTGTTTGCGAAGGCATGGAGTGCTAGAGCTGTTTTTTCTGTTTTGTCTTTGTTTTTGTCATTACAGTCAGATTTATGTTGTTGTATTCTGGTTTTTAGGTAGGTATTGATTTGTTTGCCCCACATATGACATGTCACAGTCAATACAGTCCACTTTATATATCACCCCGCTCTTATTATCCATTTCCTTTTCGATATTTGTGACGGAATTTTGATGATCGTAATTCCGACACCTTGTATTAATTAGGGATTATTGATGTCCGTAATTCCGACACTTGTGTCGGAATTTGGACAAAATACAAAATGCATAAAAAAACTGATCACTTTTATAATGTGTAGTGTGCAAAATAATACACGGCATTATTCTTATCGAAAAGATGTGTAAACAACGTTCGATTTTCTTTCTTTTTATGCGAAGAGGGGCCGATTAATCTCTCTCTTCTTGAGCGAAACCTAAACAGCAGATGTGAATTCACAGGCGGGCGCCGCGCCACCCTTGGAAAAATTTAAGATGATTGATTTTTTTTAGGCAAATGCGGATTTTCAAGCCACAATAACTAATGTATTCGCGGGCATTCGCGCCCCCTCTACCCAGTAATAAATTAACCACCACCTTGCTTACCTTAGGCCCGGTGCTCAACCAAGTGCGGAAAAAACATAAATCCTAACTTAATACGTAATAAATTACTTTTTACGGCGTTGATAAATATTAAGTAGCGTCCGAATAATTTCTCTCTGTCTTCTTCGCGGTCGCAGACTCGCATTTTTACAGCCTACTTGCCGATATTTTCCTTGTATATCTTATTTATCTCTTATACCACTCGGAGTTTATCCCCATTTATTCTAATAAATGTGTGCTGTTGGCATCTTTTGATAATATATCACAATTTTGGGTTTAATCTTACAGGGTTTTAATGTATTGGCTTCGATGTTAATGGCTAGAATTATGTTATGCAGCTTTGAAGACAGACTTTTATTTTTAGTGAGAGGATGGTGCAGTTTTGGGTAAATATAAATGTTTAAAATAACGAATATTTAATTAAAATATATAATTAGTCACTAAATGATCATCTAAGACAATTTTCAATAGAACTTTTTGTCTAGAATAGGTAAATTATATCTACCATTCCAGGGCCCTGTTAACACAAAACTGCGCCCGAGGCGAAAACAGAGCGAACGCGCCCCCACCCCTTTTTCTGCCAAAATTACTTAAATTGATAATTAAAGAATTGCTGTAAATGTAATAAATAAAAAATAAAAGTGCGAATAAAGAATAAATAATATAAGTACGTAGGCTTTCACGGCCAGAATCATTTAGAAAATAAACTGCTTCCGGGTTATGCCGTGTGTCAAGATTTGTTAATGCTGACGTTTCGCGAACCATGTTGCTCGCTTCTTCAAAGCTAATTGAATACTGATATTCAATGTGTACAATAAACGTTTCAACACGGAATAATTTGATGTAAGGCACGCAACAGGTTAGAACGAGTAAGTAAATATAACATACCTATCTTGCTAATTAGCAATAGAAAACGTATTTGTGCCAAATCTTGAAAATTCTTACATTAAGTAGCTAAAAATATTTACCGGGAATAAAAATATACACTTCATTGAAGACTGTTTACTTCCTTCACCAGAGTAACAACTTTCTTCTATCTAGTAATTCCAAGAAATAAAATTTCTTGGTTGAAGGCGATAATCTCTCGCGTACATATATACGAACCTACCAACTACTTCATCCAAGAAATTCTCTCTTCGTTCGAGAGATCACTTTTCTGTGTGTAGATAGCAGCAGCTCTATCCTATACGCCATCGACCCCCCAAACATCTTTCTATATATAATAAGATAACATAAATGAATAAAAATAACATATTACTTAATGAAAATAACAATAATCTATGTATATTGGGTACAGTCTTGTGTAACATTTTCGAAAATGTTTTTTATTGCATATTTTTATTGCACAACATTTAAAGAATACACTGTAAAAATGTCGGAAAGAAATTCGAAAAATTAACGATTCCATAGCCAAAAGTCAAGCGTCCCGCTGAAGCAGATTATATCTCGATTATCGGATCCTCTTTTAACCACCTCTAATACGTACATCTTTCAATATTTTTCAGAAGTACTTTTCTGTAGTATATCCACATTTCTCCTTCTTTAAAATGACGTATCATCTATTGTGATAAGCTTAAGCCTACAATTAAGGGCAGTTTTCACGAAACCTTGTTATGTTGGGTGGTTGACACGATTTCGCAAAAACTAACGGGCCGATTTAAAAAGTTCTTGCGGCATAGTATTCGCAGATTGACTTACTATCGCGCAAACTAGGATTTTATTAAAAAATATTGATAATTGTGGAATAGACAGGGAAAGATTAAAAAAATCTGATCTTCACATCTTTTTGAAGTTGATGTACTGTAATAATTTATATATAGTAATAATAGTAATTGATGTTCTATTTCTTGAGGAGAGAATTTTTGAAAACTTCTAATTCCTGTTCTCTTTTTGCATCTCTGAAATCTAAATCCAAGTAGATAACAGGAACTAGAAATTTTCAAAAATTCTCTCCTGTAGAAATAGAAGGTGGACTAAGATGTTATATCACATCAAATTCAAAAACATATGAAGATCACTTAGTTTTATAAGTATTACCTTTGTCTTTAACAGAAAATGTGTTTGTCTTATATTTACTGAGAATTTTGAATTCGATTTGTTTTAACGGTATGTGTTTTTCTCTCATTTTTAAGGGGCTGTTGTTCCAAACACAGTACACCAGAATGTTCTTATTTATTATTAAAGTTTATAAAAAGATGAATTATATATGAAAGTTTCAGATTTTTTTCCTGGTCCCATCAGAGATATTTGACATTAAATATCGTGAAAATAAGAAATTTTCCAATTTCAATCACTTGTTATCAACAGGGGAAAGGAGTAAGAAAGCTACTAGAATAAGTTATCTATCGTGTTTTGGATCCAGGTATAATCTAACAGTTTAAGGTTTGGTCTAACCTAACCTACAAAGTTATGGTTCCATTGCACTTTTTACATGTTACTTAGTTCCGGAGCGTAAAAATAAGGATTATTTTTAAAGAAGAACCCCTCCATCAAAGCGTTAACCTTCGGTAGATTACCACTATCCGCTTTAACAAAGTTATTTTCCGTTGTTTGTAAATTAAGGTAGCAAAGTCAAGCGGCAGAACCACAAGCTTAATCCGATGTGACGTCACTGGAGACTGAGCCAATTACAGAGCGTTTGCAATCACGTGATGGGACATGAATAAAATTCAATTTTAATTTTGTTTTTTAATAGAAACAGTGCATATTTTTTTGGAAAAGTAATAACAAAGAGTTTCCTTAAACGTAATCTATTTATTAGGATGACTATAATAGAAACCATATTTTTAATACAGTCAAATACCCTATTGCACAAATCTCTATAAAATGTACATTATACAATCTATTACGAAATTTTTCACATCCCTTATTTACATAATCCATTCTCGTACCAAAAGGACAGTCGATAAAACATTTAAACACACGTCACACTTGTAAATGCCGGATAAAGCATTCGATTCTTGAACGCTGCGTCTGAGATGATTGGAGAGGGTTGAAAGGGGGCTGCCGAAGATTTACCTTCACGGATTACCGACTTTTGGCAGTGGGCGACCTTTCGGGTCAAACGCGCCCCGGAACCCTCAAAAATTACTTAATGGACACGGCGGGCGCCGCGGGTCCGGCCCTCAAAAGGGTTCTTGTAATCCCATAAGTAAATCTTTAAGCTGGTCCTCGCACAAAGTGGTTAAGCGTCAGGACTTTTCCAGGACCCAATAAAAAAAAAACGCGTCCGCGATATTTTGTCGGGGAATAGGTGTATTTATTTCTGGTAGAAATTCATGTATGCCAAAGGCGAGTGTATAGTAATGTACATGGATTACATGGATTATTTCATAGATTTCGTTGGTAATCTATGAAAATTTTTCTTTGTCGATTGAAATTAGACAAATAAGGCTTCAAGTTCGGAAAAATTCAAACCCAACGAGATAAAAAAGTATGTACTGAACATTTTTTATATTTTTATATTTAGCATATTCATTCAGTTATAATTACAGAAAATAAATTTCTAAATACGCGCATTTTTAATTCTATAAATGTATTTTTTTTATGAAATTGTAAAAACATCCTGTAAAATTACGGTGATAATTCTATAATTTCACATCAAAAAGGAATACTGTGGCCGGAACTAACTTGGACACAAATGGGAATAATTTGTATCCAATTCTCCTATCAGAAATTTGCATTCTTCATAAAAACTTCTGAATTGTCTTAATCCTAAAATGCAAATATTAGAATTGTAATCACCTTATCCATTGCATATACCTAGTGTTTTACCTAGTAACAATTAACATTTTTATTATCAATTTCTCAGAAAATGCAAACATTAGAATGTAAGTATTTACTTGCGTGTTCCGGATGTTACCAAAACTATGAAAAACACTGAAGAGTAGAACTACCTTTATGTAGAAAGCTATGCAAAAAATGTTAGTCGAAAAAAGTATTTGGAAATATTGCAGATGCTTTAAATACGAAATTATAATCACCTTCTCCGTTGTATTTATATGTACCGCGTGTTGCTAAAAAGATGAAATTGACATAAGACTAAAGTACCTTCATCTTTAAAACTATGCAAATATATTATTTGAAAAAGTATTTTGAATTATTAGAAGTCATTAAATATTAAATTTTAGTCATCTTCGACGTACTATCTACCACGTGTTCATGCAACGACAAAGGAGATTATAATTTCGTATTTAATGCCCTTTAATATTGTTACGTAGCTCTTAATGGGGGACGGCTCTAGGTCAGGATGGAGATGTAAATAAAAGTCGCAATGTTGTTTACATCGTTCGTGTATTGCTGACCATGCAGAATTCCAATACTACAGCTGATATCTGAAATACGATAGTCGCGCTACACTACAAGTAGGTGCTGCAAACTACTGATCCCGTTCCCATCCTTTGCCGTGGCTTTTATATTGAATTTGGCAAGACGTCATGACCTGTTTTGAGCCCCCAAAAATCCTGAGTTAGGATTTTTGGTTGCACACAGCCTTTGATATAAATCATAGTTAATTTGCACGCTTGCCACAAAGGAATGTCTTTGTTCCGATATGAAAAGCCTGACGTCTGCATTTCTGGACAAGCAACTGTCTGCAGGTGCATGGGTTGGATGACCTGACCTCAATTGTACAATGCAATTAAACTATACTTCGCAACAACCCTCCTCGCAAACAATTGCTCGACCCAGAGCAATGAAAAGAGATAGACAAAAATTGTACAGCCACGGAGCGGGATAGGAAAGAACGCACCACTTATAATTTTATTTGCCTAACATAAGAAATAACAATACAAAAAAAACACCCATAGAAAAAAGTTCAATGTCGTCGTGCCAGTATCGTATGCGATTTGGTCCGTTCTCATCCGTCTCCGTCTGGTTCTTGGGTCCTCCTGCTAACCTTTTTCTTCTAGGATTGCGATGGTCATCTACGTGAGAGATACCATTACGGTCGGCTTTGACCGTGTACCCAGATTCGTGTTTCAGAATCATCTCCTGTTGTCTCCCAGAATTCTCCTAATTCTTCTTCTCCTTCTACTTCTACTTGGACTAGTCGGGACCCCTTGTCCCGTGCGAGGTGGTTTGGTAGAATCCATAGGACCGTTCCTCTCTAGTCGATTTGTTTGTTTTTTCTCAGACTGGTCGAGACATCCCTTGTCCCGTGCGGGGTGGTTCGGTAGAATCCGTAGCGCCAAATCCCCTCCAGTCTACATCGCCAGCTTCCTCTGGCGGTATCGGCAACCCTAAAACTCGCATATAACTCAATTATGCCGGTATGGTACCCCGTTTCGTCATGTGTCGACTGCTTCTTGTAGATGACCACCATCCGTGTATTTATCTCTTCGTGATCCCGGACCAGCCAGCTGCATCCATCGAAGTGAGAACGGGCAAATGCATATTCTTCCTTACAGCGGGGGCATTAACCTTCAACAATTAAACAACAAAATAAACACACTAGGTACTAACTTATTTCTAAAACGAAGAGTTGACCATCCATCTTTTTTCTTTGACGCTATCCATCCATGCGGTTGTTAATAGCTGTCTTTGGAGCGGCATATTTCTCATTGGGGGTGTGAGAAATTTTACAAGACCTCCCTGCAGATTGACCGCCAACACAATTCGCCTTGTCTCCGCGTCCCTTCAGCCATGCTTCCTCTTCGTCGCGCTGGATTATTTCAGATGTTTCCACCCTGACCAAAATGAGCCGTTCCCGATCTTCCTTGGGACCATTTTGCGCCTCCACCATGTTACGTAGCTCTTAATGGGGGACGGCTCTAGGTCAGGATGGAGATGTAAATAAAAGTCGCAGTGTTGTTTACATCGTTCGTGTATTGCTGACCATGCAGAATTCCAATACTACAGCTGATATCTGAAATACGATAGTCGCGCTACACTACAAGTAGGTGCTGCAAACTACTGATCCCGTTCCCATCCTTTGCCGTGGCTTTTATATTGAATTTGGCAAGACGTCATGACCTGTTTTGAGCCCCCAAAAATCCTGAGTTAGGATTTTTGGTTGCACACAGCCTTTGATATAAATCATAGTTAATTTGCACGCTTGCCACAAAGGAATGTCTTTGTTCCGATATGAAAAGCCTGACGTCTGCATTTCTGGACAAGCAACTGTCTGCACGTGCATGGGTTGGATGACCTGACCTCAATTGTACAATGCAATTAAACTATACTTCGCAACAATATTTCACACTTTTTTTATTACTTTTTTCAATCAACATTTTTGCATAACTTTTAAAATGAAGGTACGTTACTAACAGCCGGTACATGCAAGCAGCAACATTCTAATATTTGTATTTTTGGTTTAAGACAATCCAAAAGCTTTTATGAAGAATAAAATATTCTGAAAAGTTAATAATAAACATTTGTTCCATTTGTGTCCACGTTGTGCCGGACACGGTATGTTGAAGATACGAATATTGTACAATATACACCAGTATAGTTGGTATAAAATAACCAGCAATGTTACAGTCGAAAAAATGCAAATAAGTTCAAATTCTTCCTTGATAGCATTTTTGTCGTGGTTTATTGCTTCTGGGATGTTGCAGATATTTCGCTCTATTTATAAAATTATTTGTTTTACCAAATGTACGAAAAATAAAGAACACATAAAACAATTCAAAAACAAAGAATATAAACCGTATAATATAATTAAATAAACTTATTAATAAGCTGACAAAAGTAGTATAAATCAGTAGTAAAAACAAAATGAATACAAAAATTAAGTAACGTGTATTTTGAGTAATAATTCATATGAATCTAGTGATAAGAAGCTAATATTTCCGAAGAACTTAGAGACGTTTAAAATAGGGCTTTGTTAATATTCCAAACAAGTGTAAAAGAAAAGTATGGGAATAAACACCAAAGTAGAAGATATTTGCACACCCTATCTATAACTAGATGATCTCTATAGGTTCTCTATTTGTTGTATAAGTAAAACCTTGTTCATACATACACTATATTGAAAACTGCACTAATACACTGTAAACACGTAGCGAAAATTAAATGTTAGACCAAATTGTACGTAAAAAATGTGAAATAAATCTTAATTATTTTGCGTTTTCAAGCTTTTATTAGTTCTTACTTTTATTTCAGTTAATTATTTCCTTTTTTAAATGCCGTCACTAAATTTTGTTTTTATTTTCTGTGTCATATTTGGAAAGGGCAAAATGGTGAAAATGGATTTTGGGCAAGAGTTTTGCACATCTGCATTGCGACTTATTCACGATCAAAGATTGGGTTCTTTAACAAAAAATTGCTTTCTATAAATCGGACGTTAATAAGCGCTATGCATTGTTTGAGTACGGAGTTCGCGTTTTTAAGTTATATGTCTGAAAAGAAAAGACGTTAAAAGCACCGTAAGAGTAGCAACGTATTTATATGCTATATTCTTATTCAGGCCAATTCTGTAACGCAGTTGTTACTTAGCAAGTTGCTACAAAGCAACTACGTTAACAACTTTCGTTAACCACCTTGTTAACTGCTTGTTAACCACTTGATACGAATCATGCGGTTAAAAACGGTGGTTAACTGTTGATGGTCATGCGCATTCAGTAGAAAACATTAAATCAGCTGATCAGTACCCTTTGATGTTCATTAACCACTTGATGTAACAATTGCGTTACAGAATTGGCCTGAATGTCATAATTCATCATTTATCATGCTGCCATGCTTCATGTATCATTTGATCGTAGATTTTAGACTAATTTTACTTTTTTTTTGTTTCTCGCCATCACTCTTTCCCAAAAATTTGTTCTTTTAGAAACACAAAGGTTTATCATATTAATATAACAGAATTCTTCCTAATTCTTGCAGCGTATGAGATAGAACAATATACACTACAAACGTACAGTAGACTCCGAGCACGCAAAGCTAGTTCGGCCTGTTTATTATAAAACGTGCGCGGTATCGCATTTAATTAGATTAATTAAACGAAATGCAATGTGCAGCATGCGAAGTGGTATACAAATTAAAAGATAACGAAAAAGCGGGTTTCGTTTGAAGCGCTGCACGAATTGGAGTGCCCTAGATAGGACACGGCGCCTGAAAGGTCTTCAACAACACTCGTGTTGAGCATGCTTACATCTTTCATGCAGTGTCAAAATTAAGGGTAGGTACACCAAATTTGTGTACCTATTTAATTGCAACTCACCTTTTTTTTACTCTTAATTTTAATTTAAGAAAAAAAACTGTTAACAAGTGTTAAATATGTATATGTTCAATACTATACTTAAGCCTTAAGCTTGAATTACAGTATACTAGTTTCGTCCAAATATCTGTCCAAGTTTCAAAACTAGACGCGCTTGTATGAACTTGGATAATGTAATTTAGAAGAAAAGAACATCAGTCACATCCGGCAAAAATTTTGAAATACTACGAGCTAATTTGCCTACTGTATGACAAACTTTTAACTGATTGCCCTATAGCAATAAATCTATGTGTGACCACCAACCGAAGTCCTGATGAAATACTCTGACATAATTGTGTTTGCTTTGTTATTTTATCTTCTACTGGGTTATTATCACTGATTGTAGTCGAAGTAGGCGCTGAGATCCAATGTAAAAATGTGTGTTTGCCGCCTTATTTGAACTGAATACTATGCTATGCTACTGCTCTCTACGCAACTGTTAAACAGAAATGAATCGATGAGTGGAAGAACAGAATAGGTCCAAAATTTAACATTTTGAACTAAGATAACCATTTTGTATAAAATTTATCGATCTTTTCGGAAGTATGAACAAAAAAACGTATATATTACCGGTACTGCTGTAGAAGCACCGTACTTCACGCAATGACTGGAAGAACAGAATAAGTCCAGGACATACTCTGTTTTCCACTCATTGCATGGAGCTCGGTTGTTTTTAACAGATGACGTCATAGACATTTTTTATATTTAAATGCCAACCCTATATTTTTTTTAATGAATTTGACAGATCTTTTAATTGTTCTTAATGGTAGCATAATATTTTTATGACCTTACATAAGAAAATTTTCGAGAAAAAGACAATTGAAAGTTATGAAATAAAAGTGAAAAATCTCCGGAACGGCTCGACCAAATTTAACGAAATTTTGGAATTAAGTATTTTGCAACAATGTGAAGTCACTGACGTTATTATGGTTGATACAAAGTTTACAATTTCTGAGATATAACCTCAAACTTTTGAATTTGAAATAGAACACCCTGTATATTTTGAAATTTTCTGTTGATTTACTCGACGCAAATCATCAGTACGGCTAGCCCAATGACCAAAATTACGAATAATACAAAACATTGATAATACAGAATGTTTTCTTTTGTCTCCCTTGTACTTTAGAAACTACTGGATATAATTGGTAATGATATTTGGTTTACACCCAAGGACGGCTCAATGACGAAAACATAAAAAGAACATTTTATACAGAGTGTTCAAAAAAGTTAACCTCCTAAGGTCCTATTGTTACAAACTTTATCTTGCTTTATTTTTACAATATAAATGGTGTAATTGTTGTACTACCACAAAAAAAAAGGTCTAGCAGGATTTTTGTATTCAAAATTAAATATAAAACATTTTTTTAAAATTTTGTATTAAAAAGATAATAAATAATAAGTTATAAACAAAAATAATTTTTCTTGCCACAAATTGCAAAATACAAAAGCAGTATGTACGTATGCACTGGCAGAATAATACAAACCGAGTTTCTAATTTATTACTGAAGCCTCAATTACATTTAGCGAGTTTACACGCTGCTAGTTGGCAAATTCACTAGTTGCTAGTAAACTCGCCCAGTGTCATCATGTTCACAACGTTACTCGCAGCTTGTAAACTATCTGCGAACATGATGACACTGGGCGAGTTTACTAGCAACTAGTGAATTCGCCAACTAGCAGCGTGTAAACTCGCTCACTGTCATTAAAGGCCCAACATTGAAAACCCAGTGAATAGATTCGTTGTGTGGCGATTATGTAAATACTAACAGAATTCCAAATCAGAGGCTCTATTATATTGTAGCATCACCGTAATGCAATATCGAATTGAAATATATCACATTGACCACAGCATGCTGGAAATTATTAATAATAGCCGGTTCATGTGATAAATTCTTCACTTTAACCTCGCCACTGGGCTATTATTAATAATAATAACCTATTTATCACTATGACCGTAACATTACCATATTACTTCTTGGGAAACATCAAATCATGATGAAGATTTAATTTTGTTTCTAATATTAAACTTTGTGTTGTTTTCGTCTTTATGCATTTTTATTTACCAATAGTACTAATAGCATAATTTTGTTCAACAAAGAAGAGAATATTATCGATAAGCATGTCGTTGACTGGAAGAACAGAACAAGAGCAGCCGATGTTTTATCTAATTGCTTATTTATTATTGCCTTTTGAACCAAAATTTACTTCCAGAACAACTGCAAATGAAATTTGGTACAACTTTTCTGTGCTTACCAAGTTTGTAAAATTCACAGCAGCCGAATTATACAGTCTTTTTTAGTTTGAGACAATTTGGACTTATTCTCTTCTTCCACTCACCGATTCAAATGTAGTACCATGGGCATGGCCTACTTCGACTACAATAATTAATAATGACCCTTTACAAACTGTGCAATTTTTCAAATTTGTCCAGTCTTAACTAATGTTTATACGAGTCAGAAATATAGTACAATGTTATTCAAGCTTTAGCTACCTGTTAGGCGTTTGTTACCGTTCGTAATAACCCAAATAAAAAAAAATCACTAACGCCTTGAAATCCACAAAATTCAACCCTGAAAGCTAGGAAAAACGGTCACGAAAAACATTAATTATCATACCAGCCGAACAATACGTATTTGTTTCAGTTTAATTCATTGTTTGTCCCTGAGAAGCGCGTTCTCGCGTCCCTGCGTTCGGGTTGATATTTTAATTAAGGAGGGGGGTGGGGAGGGGGTGGGGAGGGGTGAGTTGGAGACTGTGTTTTACCCAGCGGCACCCGAAATTAAAACGTACACGCATACAAAGGCAGGCCAGGGTCGCAGGTTGAAACCAGGTGGGCCCACCAGCTAACGAAGCGGGGACGATTTCAAAATTAATTTCTCCTTTGACGAGAAACGGACGCCCAGAAAACCCCAACCCCTCGAATGCAGAGAGGGTTACATTAATTATTGCCCCTCAAGTCGGTTTTCGCAGGAAATGGCCAAACGGGAAACTGATCATTGTGTTATTGTTTCGGATTGTTTCCGTTTCCTGGTGCTGGGGGGTTGATGAAAATAATGATACTTTAAGGTTTGGGGTGAGGTATTGTTTAGGAATACTGCGCATGTGTATTGAGTTGGTTTCTTTAAGAAGAAAATAGAAACAAATGAGGCATAGTGGTCGATTTTGCACGTTTTGCTGATCGAAATATTTTCCTTTGGAAGTGAAATTGAAATAGTCGTTAGAAAGGCGGAAAAATAGGGAAAGCAATCTCAGCCATATAGGGGATGTTTTAAGGGGATGGAAAAATATTTTTGGCATGAAGATTCTGGAATCTTTTGTGTATACAGGGTGTCTCACGGAACTGGTACATTAGAAGTTTCTCATGTTCTACTATTTCTGGAAACTTGAAATTTTGGAATTTACTCGATCTGAGCTCGTCAGCTAAAATATTCTCAAGTTAACTGTCACGTCCGGTCACCGGAAGCCGGTATTAACTTTGTTATTTTAAATGGAATGATAATTTTTGTTTTATTTTTGGTTTCTACGTATCAAAACACATCATTTTTGATACGTTTTCCCTATACCTAAATATCACCATTTTTAAGTTTTTTTTTTATTTTACTAATACTAGAAACATACCCAAATAAAACTATATTTAGTTCATCATGATATGTTATACAGGGTGTTCCAAATTTACCACACAATAATTGAATTTTCAAACGTAAAAGACTTACTTTTTTCAAATGGAACATCCTGTGTACCGATACGCCATTCGATAGGAAATCTTATTCCATATCAATCAATATTAGGGTTCCATATATCTGTTTTTAATCATTTTTGAGATATTGTCAGTATAAAAGAATGCAAACTAAATACAAAACGATTTATTCTTCATTTACAGAGAATGTAATAACTTTAGAACAGCAGGAATATATTTGGGATATCTAACTTAAATTAAAACTTAATTATTTTGTTCGACATACTGCCCGTTCTGCTCCAAACATTTTAAAACTCTCCCCTGCACTTCTGTCATCGTCGCTCTTCCAAAATTTTGTTACATTCTGCATGAATGAAGAATAAATTCAAAATATCACTATTCGAAGAACCGTCGCGTTTTCCATTTCGTAACTAATAACTAATAACCACGTACAACTGTATACACAATTATTAGTGATAGATGAACAACAATACAAACAAATCAAACAAACATATCTGTCAAATGTAACGATCTATAAAAAAACTAAGGTAGAAGTGCATTAGCAGCGACCACCATCGGGCGTACGCGATAAATCCCGAGGACTGCAAATGTGCCAAAATTACATGAAAAGTAGGAAAATATCTGTATTCAAATACATTTTATTATTTAAATACTGCACATAGAAATACCAATTTATAAAAATGATGTTGTGAAAGGTTGTCGATAAAGAAATACTTTATTTGCCAAAATATGAAGGCCTCCTGATGCAACCCAGGAGTATTCAAAATGGATTTAAAGAAAAAGTGACAATATGTCAAAAACTATTTTCCTAAGCCTCTATGACGTCATATAACCAAGAAGATAACAGGAAATCAGTTAAGATAATAATCAGGAAATCTACAATAGTTAGTAGTGCTTTATATAAAGAATATAACAAATTAATAAATACTTACTAAATAAAATATAAACTACAAGAACACATGAAACTTTATAAACTTTTAACAAATGTCAGACAAAATACTTCATAACAACATAAAGTAATATAACATCACAATAACCATGAAAAATAAATTACATAATCAAAAATTATGTCGACACTTATAAGATTTCAATAACATAAATAAATGTTTATAAATTACACTTACATTTTCTACGTCAGTTTTAAAATTACAAGTATTTAATTCATTAATAAATAGCATTTCCAAAAAGTTTCTATTTCGTTAATTTTGACAAACCCGAAATTTTCACATTATCAAAATTAAATCTATGGTTTCCCTGAAAGGCATGCTGAGCTAATGAACACCTTAATTTATTATTTTCTATGTCTGACTTTTGTAACGAAATTCTAGTTTTTAAATAATTATGCAATAAATTACAACAACAACAACAACAACTAATTACGGAGTAACTACTAATTATTGTAGATTTCCTGAGGAAGTCTTCGATTAAGGCAAAATGTTGAAAATTAAAAAATAATATTAAAAACTAAAAAAAAAAGAGTCTAATAAAATATTTATCTACGACTCACATATAATAAGTTCATTGCAGACGTATCTATGACTATATAATCCCCATCATGATACGCGCCAATGATTATAATGACACTAGCGTTGTATAATAATGACAGTTCGTTCAAATAATGACTTCATTATATGAAGGAACTGTCATCAGTATACAGCGCTAGTGTCAAAGTCAGTCTAAACCTACGTGGATGACAGTTATTTGACATTTCGCCTCGCCACCATTGACAAATACATTTAAAAGATTTGATATAAAATGGAATTTATGAGTCGTAGATAAAACGTCGTATTCGACTCGCACACAACTCGCTCGCATGTTTATACGCTCGCCTACGGCTCGCCTATAAACTTCATGCTCGCGATTTATATCCTTAGTTATGTGCTCGTCAAATAATATACTATTAAAGCAAATATGACATATTATGATAATTATGTCTACGTGGGCAATAAGAGCATGTAAGCAACTAAGTAAGCAATCAGGAAAATTTTGCAAAATTTGCTTTTAGTGATTGCAAACGAGTGTAAATTTAATTAAAGTTGCAAACTTTCATTTATGCATATTTAATACAAAATCAAGTCTCATCCTCAGACAATCCGAGCATATTAAAGTTTACCAACAACATTCACAAACATAACACTTTGTTCAACACGACAGTAGAAAATTGATGCGGATTGTATAAATTAGTACAAAAATCAACATTGGACTTTAGCCCGTTAATGTACCTTATCCAAATTTTCCAGGGTGGTAAAAAATTTGAAAATGTACAATTCAGAAAATTGCGATTTATTGGTGTTTTTGGGTTTAAAAAAATTTCAATTCCCTCAAATGCATATGAAGGAAAATAACCAAGAAGGCAATCATGCTTACCACATCAATGGAAGTTCCAAACTTAATTAAAAACTCCATTAACCCCAAAAAGCCCCCAGTTATGACTTGATAACTGGAGAGGTAATTAAGAACCTTACAAGGAAGGCTATAGTAAAGCTTAAGAATATTATCAATGCTGCCTACTTTGTATATCCCGAGTTACGGGTTATTAGGTTAGAAACAAAGAATCACCTGTCATAATTCATCAATTACTGTACCTTTTCCTGTACCCTCGAAATACCAATTTTGCAAACACAAATCCGTTACATACACACCAAGAGCAATCCAACGATTTTCAATTCAACATTCTCGCGGTCCACTTTTCACCAGGGTAGGTGTTCCAATTTCCTGCCTGCCCATTCTGCGAAGTGCTCATCAATCTACCTACAACCGTTGAAGCCATCCAAAACTGAATACAGGCCTCCATTGTTTAACGTATTGTGGTAGCTGGTAAATGTGCATGCATATGGACAATGCCTAGAACCACACACGCCGCGGACGCCCCTGTTCTGACCTCAAATTGATGGGAATTTCGGATTATTGATTGCCCACCACTTGACAGGAAGTGCATCTCTGCTGCTAACACGGGAAGTTTAAATAACTTAGATATATCCCTTGTGTGTGGTTGTTAATTGAATGTACTGCGGATGATTTGGATCTGTGTTAGTTGGATGTTATTTAGAAGCCATTTTGGGGGTGCTTATTATGAGGTGATAATATTAAATAATTTGCGGTTCTGGAATACTAATAACTTGGCCAGACAACTGTACAAGCCAAACCAACTGGAGTGGAAAGTAAATTGTAAATGCACCACTTTACTATAGACCAGGCGACTGAAATTTTGGCCAAAATTTACTGCAAGATGTTGATGAAGCAGTATCGTACCAGAAAGAGCTTAAAACTGTGTGTGATTGTTGAAAAAATCATAATTCTGGCATAAAAATAGAGTTTTCTAAATATCTTGCGTCGTGTACTATACCGGGTGATTCAATTTCGAGGCTCACCATGGGGATCTCGCTTATTAGTGGAGATAGAGGCTATGTTTAAATTTGGCAAAGTTTCGTATTCTTGTGCTGATCAATTATCTGAAAAGAAATTTTAGCTATCATATTTCGTTTTAAAGATATCCGGAAAAAACTGAAATGTTAAGATATCGTTTTTAGTCTTTTATTCAAACCAACCATAGGTAGACGTTTGAAACATAAACATTCTACAGCGACTTTTTAACAAGGAATGCTGTGTTATTTTTTAATTTGAAATAACATCAAAGATGCCGGCGTAACCATGGCCAACTTTTGTTTTTCTTATGGGCGCCATGTTGAATTTTGGCATTTTCCGATAGTCGTGTTTTTTCTCATTTCCGCAATGTATAACATGTTGGCATTATTTTTTAAAACAATGGTTTAATAATAAAAAAACTTTCTTCTTTTTATCGTTGTTTGTCGTGCTTATGAGGTACCCAACTGGTGCTTGGTTACAGACCGCCGGCGCGGCGTCGGACTGACCTTTGGATTAAAAACATTCAGATTGTAGAAAAAGCAAATCTATACAAAAAGCTTTTTTTTAAAGTAAATGTTCAAATTGGTCGCTATTTTCTTGAAGGCATAAAACTGAGCCAGCTTTTCGACATGTTATGTTCTTCTAACTGTTCTTCCCGGAATAGCATTGAGCGCATTTGTTATTCGATCCCGCAGATCCTCGATATTTCTGCGAGTATCGTAATAAATTTCGTCGTTCACAGTTCCCCATAGAAAATAGTCCAAAGGACTTAAATCATGGGATCTACCAGGACATTCCACCACTCCACCATTACCAATCCAGCGATTTGGAAGTTGTTGATTCAAATAATTTCGTACAACTGCAAAGTTTGACTTGTGTGGGGTTTGTACGGTTTCAATTTCTTTGTTCGTAATGCTCTCCAAACACGTGTTTGCGGCAATTCCAAATTAGGGGCTACTTCCCGCGTAAAAATCCGAGGATAGGCATTTAAAGCATTGCAAATTATGGTAATCTAACGTTTACCATTTCCAAATTACCTGTTTGATCGTTTTCAACATTTCTATGAGGATTATAAGAATTGCGGAGTTTGCTAAACGATCCATGGTCCGCTAAATTTCTGTCAAATGTTAGGAATTTTGTACGATTGGGCATTTTTATGAGAACAATAATAAACCCTTATCATATCACGCTTTTCGTTATTGGTAAACGGCATTTTACATCCACAATCAACCACAATTAAGGTTTATTTTGTTAAATGGCAAACCTAACGCTGAGCGCGCCGCTTGATCCAAGTGGATTTTATTGACGTTGCTTGGCAACGAGTCCGGCGGTCTGTAACCAAGCTCTTTTTAGGTACCTGAAGGTTTTTTGATTATTACACGATTATTTTAAAAAATAATACTAACATGTTATAAATTGCGGAAATGAGAAAAGACACGACTATCGGAAAATGCCAAAATTCAACATGGCGCCTATAATAAAAACAAAAGTTGGCCAAGATTACGCCGCCATCTTTGATGTTATCTCAAATTAAAAACTGACACTGCATTCTTTGTTAAAAAGTAGCTGTTTTTGTTTCAAATATCTAGCTACATTTCGTTTTGAATAAAAAATTAAAAACGATACCTTAACATTTCAGTTTTTTGTGGATATCTTCAAAATGAAAAATGATAGCTTAAATTTCTTTTCAGATAATTAATTGACCAACACAAAAATACGAAACTTTGCCAAATTTAAACATAGGCTCTATCTCCACTAATAAGCGAGATCCCCATGGTGAGCCTCGAAATTGAATCACCCGGTATAAGTTGTATAGGGTAAATATGAAAAAGATTTTTGATGGAATTCTAAATGATCGTTTAATAGTAGTATATTATTATACAAGTTTTATAAGACGCCAAATTGGCGCATGAGTTGTTAAAGCTAATATATACTATTTTTTCTACTTTGCGGCATTAATTTTATAAAAATTTAGAAATGGTGGTTACTATATTTAGAATCTAGGGTATTTTGCGGGTACCGGTTGTAGTGCTGTTGGTTTTTCATTTTTAAGCTGTACTAATTAAAAAATGTTAGTTATAATTTTTATTGCTTTTGTAAAATATAGTAGGTTCTTTGTATTTCATAGAATGTTCCGTTGATCTGAATTTTATGTTGTAATCAATCTTCTATACGTCTGAGGTGCTCACACAATGGAAAAATATGTATTTTTAGTTTATTTCTGCGTTTTTGTAGCAAAATATCTTAAGCCCTTGCAATTTCATATTAATTATCGATATCTCCATTACTGGAGTCGACAATAGAAAGAAATAACCAAAAGGAACAAAAAAGTTCAAATATAATAATCAATTTTTAAAAAATCCGGCTCCTCCACCATTTATGAAAAATCCTATTTACTTGAAAAGCAACGGAACACAGATCATGCTTATAACAACTCTTTATCGATTACGCCAATACCAACCTATCCAACCAAAATTTAGCACCAAATAGTCCCATTTAAGTGCTCAAAATCCAACACAACGCCGATAATGCGGAACAAATTTCATAAATCCTCTCATACCAAAGCTACCCGACACTACATTGTTAAAGATGTTAGAAGTGCGGGGATAGGCTATATATATATGCATATTCCTGGGGTTGCGCATACCCAGTAAAACATACACCGAAACATACGTACCCTATTTATGAACTTAGTGGGCTCTGGAGCATTAACTTGCAGATTATAGTGCGGTGCCTTGTGCCTGCTAATCCTGTCCCTGGAATTATGTGGAAACGGGGGCGGAGGAGGGCAGGGGGGTCACCAGGATTACGTCTAGATTACTGCAGTAAACCACACATCGCTTTTTATTAATATTACCGCACCCTCTACGACCCCTCCGAGATACATTCCCTTATTATTTCTGTACGTCAAGGGGTGTTAGTTGGACAGTGAAGTTTTACGTTATTTTTTTAGGTTGCGGAGTTAAATCCAATTACGTTGGACTTTTTATGGAGAATGTCGGGCAAAATATTAACATAGAGTTTTAGCAGTGAATATTGTGTATTGTAAGGAATAATCGAAGTTTAATATGGATGAAATCTTTATTATCTAAAAGCTCTTACATGACGATCGATTTCGGCATATCAAATGCCATCTTCGGGTCAAAACTACAAAAGAAAAACAGGTAAAAACTAATGCAACACGAGAGCAACGAACTAATAAACCTACAGTCAGGGAATCAAAAGGTAAACGTCGACGAGTCATGCATCGGAGACATCATCGGTGATGAAACCATAAATGAGATCGAAAACAACTGTATCAAAGACAAAATACACATAAGCACAGCACTCAACAGAATAGAGCGGTATAAAGGTTCTTAGAATCTATCCTTCTTGCAATAATTCTCCTTAAATGATGAAATGTCTAGGTTATAAAACCACGACGTACAATATTCTTCCGGGTCTAAAATATAACAAAATAAAAATCATACATAATGCGCGGAAAATGTCATACTGACAATATGCAACAAGAAAGACCATATAACAATTAAACATCAGAGTAAGAACAATGAATGATGGATAAGGTGGAAACTTTCATGATATCAATTGTGTATTGGGTGCTGAAGGAATGGTTTAAATGATTAAAGTTTTAATAATTATATAGAACGATTTTGTTTACGTGCTTATCCCGTTATAAAATGTTGGTAGTCGTGAACCTTATGTAGAAATGATCCAAGAGGGTGACATACTGCATTTATTTTTTTTTGTTCAGTCGGTTTAGAATTATGAGCCTTCAAACACAGGGGCCAATACTAGCGAACCGAGAGATGGCAGTTAGGGCGATTCTTACGTTCTGTGTCACGTCTTTGGATGTAAATATTTGTCTAGTAAGTTCATGTGGTCATGGCAACCAGATTATTTTTTTCTGTTGGCGATCTGCGTTCAAATTTAAGGAGTTAAAAGGATTTTAATCTTAATCACAACAAAATGCAGATTTCGATAAATTAAATATGTTAAATAAGGAGAATAGGGCGTTTTAAAATTGTGTTCAAATGTGTTTTAAACTTCAAAATCTGAATAGCGTGTTTTATGAAATACTATTTAATTATAAAATAAATAATTAGGATTCTTCGACATTTATTGCAGGAAAAAATTAACTTCAGTCTTAGGTTGGAACGAAAAATGATGACGGAAGAAGCTGACAAACCAGCATTTCTTTGTCATTTTACTGAAAGTATTTCATCTATTGTCTAATAAATAAATGAAATGTTTTGATCTCTTATTTTACTCTAGACTGTTGTACACGTATCTTCTAAAAAGAGAACAGTAACATTCCATTATACAGGGTGTCAGTAGAGACGCGGTTATTTTCAGTTATATAGTATGATAGGCGTGAAAAAAATAATTTTTATAATTATAAATGAAATGTTTTGTATATCATACCATATTATAAATACATTGTATTTTCAAGTGTATCAGATTGTACCCATTGAAAGAAAATAATTTCTGAGATATTCTATTAGTTGTAAAAAAATGGCTATTACAGGCTTTTTTTTAAAACCTACGTAAATACTACATTTTTGCAGACATTGTTCTACAAATTTTGTCAGATAATAACTAAACCCATAGCTAGATGCATGAAAAATTAGTTACGCTATACAGAGTGATTGTAACATGCCGTAATTTTTTTACATTTTCAAATGGCCTTTTCTTGACATTTTTAAATGGAACATCCAGTATATTATTTGCTAGCTGCAATGTTCCTTGATGTCCCTTAAGTTCGTTTAATTTATGTTCATTATGTCCTATTTTTTATTTTTACTTATTTTTACTAGTTTTTGCAACCTAATTCAGACAGTCATCCTAAATCAGACACTTGTGGTACATTATTCCGACAAATATAAACATTCAAGGAAATACAGTGTTTTAAATATTGTTAAATAAGATTTATTATTAAGAAATGTTAAACATTTATGTTTTACCATTTTTAATTAAACATGGTATAAAATAAGACTTCTTCAGTCTGCCCTCTTTCCCTCATCTGTATTTTAATGCTTATTGCATCTGGAATTTTTAGTGTTCTCTTTTTCTTGGCTCAGCTTTTGTTCTGTTTCTTTTTCGCTTCCTTTCTTATTTTCTTCTATGCTTCCTTATTTTTTATTAACAAGTATTCGATCGAAGCATTAGAATGAGTGTTACAGAAGAACAGTTTCTTTTTACCTTATTTCGGTGTTTCAGGACAGAATAAGGATTTCTTTAATGAAGATGGCATCAGTTCAACTGTTATCTCCAAAGGTGGTGTATCAATGCCAAAATCGCTACGCTCTGCTCCTTGTGTTGCATCATTCTGCCTTATTTCATCATCTCCTATGCTGCCTGTAGATATTTATAACGGAATTAGGGACTATTGATGATCGTAATTCCGACACCCTGTAATAAATAGGGATTATTGATGTCCGTAATTCCGACACTCGTTACTTCTAACCATGTACACAATTCCGACACACATGTCTGAATTACGGACGTGCTATATTACATGTACCTAATTCCGACACCCCTAAATTTGTAGATAGTAGTGGTTAAAAGAGTAATAGACCGTATTTTTATGAAAATATAAAGCACTTTTAGTCAGCCTAAATAGATATTATTAGAATATTCTTAACTACTGTTATCCTGTAGCGATTTAAAAAGAAGTCGAATTGCAGTTACCTTATAAGGAAAACATCAACTTTTAGCATAACACACAATTATCAAGATCAGTAAAACTTGTAGGTTATATTCTGACAGTTAGAACATTGGTAGAATAAGAAACTAGTATGGGTTGATAAGTGTAATGTCAAATCAACAAACCGGATGTCCTAAAATAAAGTTCAATGTTGTAGATTTCTTATTTTATCCAACTAAACAGAAATATGTCGGAATTTAGGACAGTGTCTGAATTTGGTACGTTTACCTTACTAGATTTATTCATATACGAAGTAAATGTGGTGTTTGTTCCATTTCAAAACGCAAAAGCCATTTGTAAATGTTAAGAAATGAATACGTGGTAGGCACACCTGTATAGCGTATTCAAGTTGTTTCAACATCAGACTTTATTCACTCACCCAGTATATTTCATACTCATATTCTTCGGAATGACATGAAACAAATCAAACAAATACATTCATTCAGTTATCGTTGAATAGAAAAGTCTAGTAATAGAATTTGGGGGTAGATCAGGGGGCGCTGTCAATGCGAGATTGTTATTGGCCCGGCCTGCAATAAAAATAATTTTTATAATTATAAATGAAATGTTTTGTATATCATACCATATTATAAATACATTGTATTTTCAAGTGTATCAGATTGTACCCATTGAAAGAAAATAATTTCTGAGATATTCTATTAGTTGTAAAAAAATGGCTATTACAGGCTTTTTTTTAAAACCTACGTAAATACTACATTTTTGCAGACATTGTTCTACAAATTTTGTCAGATAATAACTAAACCCATAGCTAGATGCATGAAAAATTAGTTACGCTATACAGAGTGATTGTAACATGCCGTAATTTTTTTACATTTTCAAATGGCCTTTTCTTGACATTTTTAAATGGAACATCCAGTATATTATTTGCTAGCTGCAATGTTCCTTGATGTCCCTTAAGTTCGTTTAATTTATGTTCATTATGTCCTATTTTTTATTTTTACTTATTTTTACTAGTTTTTGCAACCTAATTCAGACAGTCATCCTAAATCAGACACTTGTGGTACATTATTCCGACAAATATAAACATTCAAGGAAATACAGTGTTTTAAATATTGTTAAATAAGATTTATTATTAAGAAATGTTAAACATTTATGTTTTACCATTTTTAATTAAACATGGTATAAAATAAGACTTCTTCAGTCTGCCCTCTTTCCCTCATCTGTATTTTAATGCTTATTGCATCTGGAATTTTTAGTGTTCTCTTTTTCTTGGCTCAGCTTTTGTTCTGTTTCTTTTTCGCTTCCTTTCTTATTTTCTTCTATGCTTCCTTATTTTTTATTAACAAGTATTCGATCGAAGCATTAGAATGAGTGTTACAGAAGAACAGTTTCTTTTTACCTTATTTCGGTGTTTCAGGACAGAATAAGGATTTCTTTAATGAAGATGGCATCAGTTCAACTGTTATCTCCAAAGGTGGTGTATCAATGCCAAAATCGCTACGCTCTGCTCCTTGTGTTGCATCATTCTGCCTTATTTCATCATCTCCTATGCTGCCTGTAGATATTTATAACGGAATTAGGGACTATTGATGATCGTAATTCCGACACCCTGTAATAAATAGGGATTATTGATGTCCGTAATTCCGACACTCGTTACTTCTAACCATGTACACAATTCCGACACACATGTCTGAATTACGGACGTGCTATATTACATGTACCTAATTCCGACACCCCTAAATTTGTAGATAGTAGTGGTTAAAAGAGTAATAGACCGTATTTTTATGAAAATATAAAGCACTTTTAGTCAGCCTAAATAGATATTATTAGAATATTCTTAACTACTGTTATCCTGTAGCGATTTAAAAAGAAGTCGAATTGCAGTTACCTTATAAGGAAAACATCAACTTTTAGCATAACACACAATTATCAAGATCAGTAAAACTTGTAGGTTATATTCTGACAGTTAGAACATTGGTAGAATAAGAAACTAGTATGGGTTGATAAGTGTAATGTCAAATCAACAAACCGGATGTCCTAAAATAAAGTTCAATGTTGTAGATTTCTTATTTTATCCAACTAAACAGAAATATGTCGGAATTTAGGACAGTGTCTGAATTTGGTACGTTTACCTTACTAGATTTATTCATATACGAAGTAAATGTGGTGTTTGTTCCATTTCAAAACGCAAAAGCCATTTGTAAATGTTAAGAAATGAATACGTGGTAGGCACACCTGTATAGCGTATTCAAGTTGTTTCAACATCAGACTTTATTCACTCACCCAGTATATTTCATACTCATATTCTTCGGAATGACATGAAACAAATCAAACAAATACATTCATTCAGTTATCGTTGAATAGAAAAGTCTAGTAATAGAATTTGGGGGTAGATCAGGGGGCGCTGTCAATGCGAGATTGTTATTGGCCCGGCCTGCAATACGCGTCGAGTTAGGGGTGAGTTTGTGTCTGGTCGCGCCAATCCCTGACATATTCCGATTCCGATTGAATTTATTACCGGGGCTTTCAGGTCAAATCCAGCCTGAATATATTCCATTTAACTTTTCAGCGTGCGCGTCCTGTCGCCACCTTTTCCATATTTCTACAGCTTTAAACAGATGCATGAAAAAGCCTGAAAGAAACCCTTGCTTTTCGCTCGGAAAACTTTGTTTGTTACATGCGATGTTTACATTTTATGTGTATAAAGTTTTCGTTGTATATCGACTGTTACCGAAACAAATCATTGTCGTTTGTGATTTTGAAATTGAATGAATTGAAAAACTTAATTAAATTTACTTTTAATTAGAAATCCTACAACATATTAAGACAGAAGCGAAAGGGTTTCGCCGTTAATTAATTATTTTGAAAAGAAGCGGTTTAATGAAAGACCATTCTCAGAAACTTCAGATTTTTTTTTCAGAATTCTGAAAAGTCAATTGTAGATAAAAGTAGAGGAAGGGGACAGTTTGACACAATCAAAAGTAATAAAAAATGCGTCGTCTTCCCTTTTTGCAAGTTCAGTGAAATATTTGGTGATATTTTTTAATTTTTAGTTTTTATTTAAATGTTTTACTTGTTTAAAAAAAATCAGGCCAGCTTTTACTGGAGGCTGATGTTGTTGCTCCCTTGATGTTTCTTGTATTACTTGTTGGAGGGCTTTAATGATATTTCTCTTCAGCAGGGTAAGCAAAAAAAATTTGGCTTTAAGTTATTTTAAAACATGATTATATGACATACCGGGTGAGCAAGGCCATAGGTGGGACAATGAAATTTTGAGAAGTACACTTAGAATGCCTTTTTTGGGATATTCTTGAGGTTCGTATGACTTCCGGTTTTTCCGGAAATGGCTTCATCATTGAAATTTTAAATGGCACCGTATAATATTTGTGTGATATTTTCAACCAGGATGACAAACTGAACACAAAAACTTATCGCTCGTCCATTTTTATCACCAAGGCAACGAAAAATTAACTTTTTTTGTTTCATAATATAGGTAAATCGATTTTGGCTCATATTGTATTGCTGACGGGCTCAAGCGTTATTTAATAGATTTGTGGAAGATGAGTAATTTTTTCCCGTATACTTCATGGGTACACGGATTACAATGACACCAAATATTGATATTTTGCTGAAAATCATGTGGAATTGTTGTTTAAAGCAGGGAAAAAAATCTGATGTGACCACTTTATCATACTACCCAGCAGTGTCAAACTGTATCGAACTTTGATAGAACTTTAAATTATCATTTAACTATTTTGACGGCATTACACAAATGGCAACTCTTTTGCAAAATCGTTGAAAAATGCTGAGAGTAAACCACCAATTCCTTTGGCCATTTTTAACCAGTTTTTCTTTCAGCTCTAAGTTTAGTCATGAAACTTTTAATTATGATTTTCGGTGTAATAAAGGCCTCTTATCTTTGCGTATTTTAAATTTTTTTACTTAGGAGACATGTTTCGGTTTAATAAAAACACATCTACAAACACATAGGTACAGTCTATTTATGAAATACTTCGTACACTTTAAACACAGTTTACTTACAGTCGTTTGGAAAACTGCCAAAACACATTAATATCTTGATAGTGCGGCCCTTGTAAGAAATTACATTTAGATATTGAGTAACAACGCGTCGTCGTGATGGTAGTTGGACAATGATGGAGTGTATTTAGAACCAGTTATTAATAAATGGTGGTGCATGCAACCAAAGGCGCGCACAAGTAACCATGGTAGGAATATGTTTGTTTTTAATGTAAATCTAGATATATGTAAACAAAGGTTTTACAATAAACAAAAGTTGGTCGTTCAATAGATTTATCTGTGGGCTCAAATTATGCTTTATTATTTGAAATTGTTCAAGTAGATCCATAGATCCATTTTTGGGCCTTTTGTGCATTTATGTAACAATATTACGCTATTTTGATCAATTTTATGACCCGTCTCAATTGTGTGCTTGCATACATTCGAGCTTTACGTTTGACCTATGACCTATGCAATAGGTAGCTACCTCTTCATATCTGAATTTTCATAAATAGCTCAATATTTGGTTTTGGATTCTATAAGCATGGTGTATTTTCTAAGAAGTTCTTTAATTTTTTCATTAGTATTGTTATATGTAAGGATTTTATATTTATTATCGTTAAGCGATCTGTCAAAAGTGTACAAAGGGTCCTCTTTAGTATTTATTTTCCTAGTGATAGAGTTGATCATTTTTACTGGGAAGGCCAATGAAGGCCAATTCGGCTTGCTTTGAGTTTTGCGATATCACAAAACTCAAAGCAAGCAGAAGTCAAAGAATTTGTCAGTTCTCTGTATTGTTTCAATGAAAAATAGAGTTGGATTTCGTAAAGGCAATGTTAAAATTGCAATTCACACAACAATAATTGCGATGTAAAAAACAAATTAAATGAGTATCAACAATAACCAACAATAATTTCATTAATATTCGAAAATACCTAGCAATAACCTCAAACAATAAGCTATACAAAGAACTGTCAAATTCGGATGTTAGCATTCAATAATAATAATATAATAATAATAATAATAATGATGTTTATTTAGTTAAAAGAAACTAATAATCACAGTAAATTTAGTTTCCTTAGTACAAACTTATCAACTACTTAAAATTAGCCAATACATAAACCCGAAATGATGTTTTAAAAAGACTTGGCGAACTACTGTTTTTTATATCACTTGGTAGGCTGTTAAATATCTTCAGTCATTTATAATAAAATGAATTTTGCGTACTGCTTTTTGCATATTTTGGTAATCTGAAGTGCTCCTTTTGCCGAGTATTGTATTCATGCTGCTGACTATTATATGTTAAATTACTCATATAATTTGGGAGTTTATTATTTATGTATCATTTATATACCAAGGTGAGTGCCTGATATATCGTTCCTTGTTTAACATTCAAGAAATTTAATTTATTCAACATTGACTCGATACTGGTTAACCTGGAGGTTTGTAATAAAATTCTGAGTGCTCGATTTTGTTGTACTTGAATCATTTTAATGTCTTTGTCTGTACACAAAAATAATATACTGCTGCAATAGTTAAAATAGGGTTCTATAATCGTATGGTACAAAGATATTCTAGCTTTTAATGTTAGTTTATTAGATATTCTTCCTAAGTAGCTAATCTTTCGGCTCACCCTTTTAACTATATACTCCATATTACTCGTAAACTTCAAAGTATTGTCTAAAATGACACCTAGATATTTAAATTCGTCCACTGTCTCAACAACTGTGTTATCGATAACTATTTCTGGTGTAGGGTTTACTGAATTTCTATTTCCCAATATCATAGCTTTTGTTTTCAGTACATTCAAACATAACTTATTTTCTTTATACCAATTTGATATCGAAACCAGTTTAGAGTTCAATGTTGCTTCAATGATGAAGCAACATCATTGTATAAATTAAATAAAACTGGTCCCAGAACAGAACCTTGTGGTACCCCTAAGCTGTTTATTAATCACTTGACTCATTTTCTCCAATCCTAACCTTCTGTCTCCTGTTTGTTAAATAGTTTTCGAACCATTTCAATTGTTTTCCTCTGACTCCATAGGTTTCCAATTTTTGTAATAACTTTCGACGACAAGTAGTCTCAAAGGCTCTTTTCAAGTCTACAAAAACTGTAACTATCGTTTTACCGTCTTCTAAATCTCCTTTCCAATTTGCCAATGCCAGATTTAGACCTGTCTCAGCATGAATGCTGAGCACGAAAACCTGACTGTTGGTCAGTAATAAAATCATTTTCATCCAAGTATTCACTGAGCCGTTGTTTAACAATAATTTCCAGTATTTGTTCTAGTTTTGGTAACATGTTAATAGGCCGAAACTCTTCGCATTTGGTGGTGTTCACAATTTTTTGTATTCGTATAATGGTGCTTACTTTTCAAGAGTCAGTTACTATTCCTGTATTTAGTGACTCATTAATTAAATCTGTTATAAATTGTCCCACAATAGGTAATCCATCCTTTATTATCTTAATTGATATAGAATCGGTGCTATTGGATTTTTTTAATTTATTTACCACAGAATTCATCCATAATTCACTACGCTCACTTTGATCATTGACCCCAATATTTTTTTCCTATTTCCCTGAATTAAACAACATTGGTGTCATTATAATCGGAAAAATGTTTTGTATCCAGCAAGTAAGGTGTACCCATAAAGTACATGGGAAAAAATGACTCGCTGGCCAAAAACCAATTAAATGCCAATTCAAATATGTTGCACATTCCTCCTTATATCGCTTGCTTTGCATCTTGCGAGTTTGTGAGGGACAATTTCTGCAGATGTCGATACATTAATAGGTAAAGTAAAAAAGATTTTTTAAACTGCAAAATAACAAATCTACAAAAAACTACCAGGTAGAAATGGATAGTGCAAAATTTGAGCAATAGTTTAAGCACCAATTATTGAGTAACTTATAAGAACATTAATTACAAATAATGTAATAATGGATAGGACACGCGATCATTTAAGTATTCTTGATAAACCACCAGACACTACCTGATCAGGCCATTATAGTATATAGTATTCGATGAAGAGCTAGTAAATCCTCTAAAAGTTCCATTAGTTTCATTACTTTTACCGCCATACCTTTGCATATTCAGAATATACGTAATTCAGAATATTTCGGGGATTGCCAAAACATTGGAAAATGGGAAGAGATGAGATACAACCTATCAAAACGTGGAAGAGGCACTCAGTACAGTTACCAAAGAAACAGAAACTCCTAAATGTGCTACCTGGATCATTTTAAATATTTAAACGATTAGCTCACAAACATCCAATCTAACTTTTAAGTGGTTCATCCAAACTAAACCTCGTACGTCAAAATCGCATCGTAAAGTGCATATATCAAATCAAAATTGATTATTAAACAATTCACTGCACGTCTTGCTTACGTTTCGAAGTTCCGTCGCGTTCCGAGAGAGGGGGCGCGCTTCTAAAGTTGTCACGATCCCGTATTGCTCCGTATGACGTTAATTACAAAGTTCCCTCTCTCACTTCTCCCGTTCGAACTATTAAAACTACCCCCTATGCTGCATGTCTACTTGATGCTCGCTTTGCTCTCCGCTTTTCCTATAGCCGTACTATATATCTATATATATATATATATGGTGGCGGTTGATGTCACCAGAATTTGCTACGCTGGCGGTCAACAACTTGATAATGGCTGTAGCGTGTTCGCAATTCTGTTAGTTCAACTTATTCTTAACTGTTACTGCTGCTGTTGGTTGCTACTATTGTGTCTCTCCCTCTACTTGGCATTAGTGCGGAATGCTCGGAGCCTTTTAGTTTAACTGATTTCCTGTAAGGGTTTTAGTCTTAATTGGATGTTTGGTGGAATCTTTGTGCCATTGCGTACGGTACTAGTTGGTTAATAACATTCACCTTTTGATATTTGTTTAATATTTAGGTTTAATATTTGTGCGAACTATTTGAAGAGAATACTATGGTTTTGTCCTTCATCTAATATGATTTCAGAACCAATATTGTTTCGATATTGTTGTTTATTCGGTGTACCTGGTCTATAGTCGAGTGCTTGTTCCGAAATTCGCTGTGCCGACTTACGGGCTGGAACAAGCCTTTTGATATCAATTATTGGCGTCAATCTATTGAGCAGTAGAGACCCCTTAGCTGCGGATGCCGAGTACGTCACGTGATTTGTGCCAAGATGTGCATGTTTCTACAGAACAACTTTTTGTATATCAAATCGTTGTATTTCCCTGTACTGTTTACATCAGTGTTTAACAGTTGTGTAAATTGGGTTGTGTCACATCATTTAACATCACCTGATATTTATAAAAGACAAAAGACAACGAGCCTTTGAGTGCAAAAACAACCCAGATGATTTCTGTTATGTGTGTGGTGATCATGTCGTCAAGAAAAGTCAGCAACTATTCCACTATTTTGGAATAGCAGCTGAAAATCTTCACGAGCCATGGACTAGGTGTATTCTCTACCTTACTTGTCATATATATCTTAGTGGATAGGCTTTTCCACAAATAAAAAAGCTGTTGAAAAGTTCCAAACATATTTATCACCGGATGAGGCAGCAGCCTGGAATTCATTTAAGCTAATTGTATCTGATTTCCTTCGAAACAATAAAAGCCCGAACTTCCAGACAATTGTTGAAGATTTGCTCCAGAAATATGCAAAAATTGGTATAGAATACTGTTTGTCTATTCATTTTCTGTTATATGCTTTTAATTTTCTTTGTTTTTCCAACATGCGTCAGCATGTCTCTGTAAATTCATTTCTTACATTCGTACCTGGTTTTTTTTTTCTGAGAATCTTAGCGACGTTAGTGACGAGGCCGTACCAGGGATTTTCGAATGAATGAATGATGGGGGATTATATCTGTTTCCTCATAAGAGAATCAGATGCCGACAAGAACAGAAGGCGAAGCAGGAGCTAGAATCACTTCTAATGTCATTATATATTGCAAATATGCAATAAAAATAAACGAAATTAATCAAAATGATAAATAGAGAAAAAGTTGATTTTTGGTAGTTTGGTACCTATCAATCATAATAGGGTATTCCGGTCATGTCAAAATTTAAGTAGATATTCGGTTTAACCTATTGTACAATTTATGAGGATTCATAAAGTTAAGCTATGAGCTTTTTTATTTAGTTTTTCTATGAGATAATTGCAATTAAAAGTGCATTTTGTTTGAATTCACCGACCACCCTCGGAAATACACGATGATTACCGATCCCTAGTAGCGGTGGCAGCAGCGGACTGAGCGGACAGCTCAGGACAGCTCTCGAACAGCTGATCGGCCGAGTTGACGGTTGGCGACCCTGTTGTTTGACAACGAATAAAGGTATCTTTTTGAGAGATGATTTGATCATTGAAACTTGAAGCCAAACATCTCTCATCTCGCTAGTCGGCAATGTAAAGAAAATCTTATCAGGAGTTACTGTTCTACTGCTGTTACAGCCCGGCACAGAACAATGTCGGCGTTGGAGTTTATACATTTTGAACAAGTGTTTGATATAACCTCAATAACCAAAGCAGGTGTCAACAAACGAGCGATTCTACACGTTGACACAACAGAAGACAAACATTTACTACGTGCACCCTAGATATAGCAACGTTGTCAAGTCGCTCACTTTGAGCGGTCTTTGTGACGTCACAAAGACCAATCCTAATTCAAACTTCAAACAACGATTTCTCGTAATTTAAAACAATGTTTGATATTTTACTTGTAAAGTAGCAAACAGTAGCACCCATACTTTGTAAAAAATGACAATTTCAAAAACACCGGAATACCCTATTGCTCATAGCTTCGGTATTTTTGAATAGATTTTTATCGTAAATTCATTGTCTTCGTAAAAGTGTACACTCTACGTAAAAAATAAGAAACTGACAATATTTCCACGATTTCTACTTTTCACCAGTGATGAGAGTAAATGTTCGATTTTCATTTTGGCCACATGTTTTTTCATATTGTGGCCCATTGCGTTGAAACTCTTGAAGCGATTGAAAAACTATGTCAGTAACATTTGTTGGTAATACGATTAGCTTTAATTTGATATGCCGAGTGACCATATTGGACGTTCCTAACTCGAGATATGCACCAAATAGTGAACTACCTACGAAAAAAAAAACAAAAAAATTAAAAAATTCATAATTCGAAAACGTATCCATTAAAAAAATTTTTAATGCGGTTTTTGAGTTTGGCCGACCTCAAGACATAAGAAAAAAATAGCCGCATCCAATGTACATTTTGACTGTTTACTAGTGTTATTATACAAGTTTTATAAGACGTCAAGCGCACGAGTTGTTTTGGGCACGACGAGCGTAGCGAGGAATGCCCAAATGGAACGAGTGCGCCAATACGGCTTATAAAACGAGTGTAATATACTATTTTCTCTACTTTGCGTCATTAATTTTATATAAATTTAGAAATTTTGGTTACTATATTGCGCTATATTAGAATCTAGGGTATTTTGCGGGTACCACGTGGCAGTACTGTAGTAACTGTCAACTTCGTAAGGATGGGACAAAACCATGACAAAATCTAACTGTGAATAATTTTACTCTACTTTAGCCTACAAGTTTTAATAAATAATCGGCGAGGTCGCAACTATGATCGCAATGGAGCTTGGGGCAACACTTTCAACCCTACTGTGATAAATACATGAAACATAACCTAAAAAGTTAACTTTAAAATAGTGGTTTCATAAGTATAATAATCAGAATAGACGTGTTTGGCGGTAACTGATTAGTTACTGATTAGTTACTTCAAAAAATAAGAACTTACTAAAGAATTGTTATAACGGTTAACGTTTATTAGCAGTTTCTACCTAGTATCGCTGGCTTATACAAGGTTACACGCACATATAATTGAAACCAAATTCTAATTTCGGTGTAATAATTTATTAGAATAGATTATACTTAGTAAAATTACATGTGATGGACGTAATACAAATACGTTGCACACAACCAGAACTAAGACAAAGTCGGAAGCGACGGACAAAAACGAATACGGTATTGACACGAGCAGAATTCGGTCCAAAATGTTACCGAAAACTTATACGTTACATAAACTAAGAAATCCTCAACACTTTAAATGTACGGTAGCTTCCTACGTGTATGCAGATATTCAATAAACCATTTATTGCGCATATACAATCCCGCTGCAGTAATTAAAACCGTTCATATCTTCCGATGTAGGTTTGATCTTCGCATAATACCTTATTAAAGTAAATGTGGTCCTTGAATTGTATCTGAAAAGGGGACTTGATGTTTAGTTGACAAGAATGACGATCACTTACCAGAGTCGCAAAACATCACCGAAAACGTCATGCTGGCGTATTTTGATGAACACAGCAAAACTAAGAAAGCCCCAACCCTTTGGCCATAGTCTAGCAGGCTACACACATATGTATAGAATCAATATGACCAATATTAGAAATAAGTTACTAAAAACGGTGTTAAAATTTGTTAATTGTAACACCGTTACAATGTGTCCATTGTGAATGGAAAGTAGAAAAATAATATTGTAACGAATGTTGTTTAATAAGGGATAGGAGTTAAATACAACGTTCTTAATTTTGCAAGAATATTTACATATTTAAGGCATATTTTAGTGATTTTTTTCTGTTACAATTTTGCGTGATTCTTTCTGATTGTTTTGTGTTTTTCTGGCTGTTGGCTGATGATGATCTATTGATCTAAACTAGTACTAAAGTAAATAATCTCCTATCCTTTATTAAACATTTGTGCATTATGGTCCCGTACCACTAACTACCGCACGCCACTGGTAGTTATGCTTGGAAGAACAAAAGTTTCGGAAAAAGATTTTAAACTTTGTTCGGTTTAAAGCAATAGTAAATAGCATTACTAAGCAATAGTAATTTACATTCAACATAATATATTGATTTTTTTAACTCTAGGGAACCTGTTGCCATGACAATCTAATTTCTATCTGAATTTTCGAAACAGTTTTTCTTCTTATTGCACAGCACCTACTATGATGACAATTAGAGATTCTAAATTTCCAACAAAGAGTTGTTTTTGTTAGTTGTGTCCTCCTATTTTATAAAATTCAGAAACCAGTAAAGTTTGGTATGTCATCCAAACTGGGATTTGGTTAAGACTAGCTCTGACGCTGACTAGCTTTCGACGCTCCTCAAACTAAATTCTACGTTACATCTTCCACTCAAAAACTGTCAATTAGTATCAACACACCTCACGTAAACGAAGACCACACCAAACAACAAACTTTTAGCAACCAGCTTCAAGTTTTGCTACGTCAGACAGGTTATAGCAACACACCGGGAAATTCGCATTCAGCTGATGTGACGTGAACTAAAAAGCAGCTCCGGCACCAAACCGGGACGTGGATATATTGTGCGGAGGTGCGCTATAACTCGATTATACTTCCGGTATAGCTCCGGCGGACATAACCTCAATCTGATAAGCCTCATTCTGATTGATGTTCGTTCGCTCGCGAAAGGTCCTCGCGGTTTCCTGTGCAGCATCTGCACCTCACCTCCCGGCCGTCGCAACCCTCTGGCGGACATTTCTCTTACCATGTGTGTTCTGTAACGCTGCTCCCGTTATAAATGTGCCCAAGTAACGGCGCATATATGAAATATACATAGTGGCGTGGTGTGCAGGCAAAACGCAGTCCTAACTTGGAATGTATTTTATCATATTGTGTCGGAATATCTTGCTAAAGTCATTCTTTGTGAATGTAGGTGTTTCGCATTGTTAAAATGTTGTGGAATTACTTATGGGAGAGTAAAAGCAGCCGTAAGTGGAACGAAAAGAAGCAAAGAACTCAAAACTGTTTGTATTTCTTTCAGTAATTCGGTTCAAAATTAGAACAGCCACAGAAAATTCATTGACAAATGTCATTTAATAAATTAGTTATGTTTTGGCGTCTTTGTTTTCTTAAGCTTGTATGTTGTTTTTATGTTCAAATCTTGTAATCGATATTTTACATACATACTTACCAATGTCCAACCGAGTTAAAATTTTGCATGTGGATAGATTTCCGGTGACAATGCATGAATCAATTAAAAAAATTAGTAAAATTTTCCATTGTTTAAAAAAATATTCAAAATTTGTAAAATGTGTCCAATAGGGTGGTTCAAAAATGCATTGCAAAAATTTTGGTGATGATAGAAAGCAACGATCCCCCAAATCGTTTCCAAATCCAAAAAAAGCGGACACGTATTTTTTTTTCTTCGAAATTTTGATTCTTGATGGTGCCTGTCGAGGCCTCAAATTTACATAAGAAAATGCATGGGAAAAAGACATTTTTTGGTATTTTTCGAATAATTGTTCGGGGTTTGGGAAAACTTTAGATTAAAGTTATAGGACTTGTAGAGGACTTTCCAATGAAGAATTTGAGCTATTATACATATGGCTTTGACGCCCCCAACCCACCCCCACAGTGCCCTGAAAACTACCATTGAATGAAAAATGTACATTCTTCAGAAAATTTACCCTTCTAATCACTTCATTCTCTTTTTTCTCATAGAAATCATTACTATAAGTCTAGTTGAATGTTTATAAACATTTGTCAGGTAATTTCCATTTGTTTAAACAAATTCCATTTGTTTAAATAATTCGCTTTTCTCGAAACTCCGTAGGACATCTGTTTTCTGAGTTCGAAATGGCAGTTTATTATCTTAGAGTGACATTATTCATTAAACAAATTCTTCCTATTGTTTCAACAATCAATTATATATATATTATATATATATTATATTATTATATATATTATATATTAATTTTCAACTGTTATTCTAATTATGGTAAAAGTCAGCTTTTTTGTGAAATTAACTTATAAATTTCATGTTCGAGGTATCTTGCCTATGTTATTAGCTAATAAACCCAAATTTGCTTAAACAAATTCCAATTGTTTAAACAATTTTTTGCAATTCTCCTAACATTCATTTTTTTAGATCGGTCTGGTCAACTGTTATTGTCAAGTGACATCATTTATATTTTGGTATAATTTCCATTATTTAAATAATAAAATATTATTTAGATGCATAATGGTGATATTAATATCAAATACATTAATGGTGAAATTTATAAGTTAATTTCTCAAAAAAGCTGAATTCTCTACCATAATTAGAAAAAAGTTGAAAATGAATAATAATTTATTGTTTAAACAATAGGAGGAGTTTTTTTAAAGAATAATGTCACTCTAAAATAATAAACTGCCATTTCGAACTCAGAAAACAGAATTCAGACGGATTTTCGAGAAAAACGGATTATTTAAACAAATAAAATTTGTTTAAACAAATGGAAATTAACTGACAAATGTTCATAAACATCCCACTAGACTTATAATAATGATTTCTATGAGAAAAAAGAGAATGAAATAATTAGAAGGGTCAATTTTCTGAAGAATCTACATTTTTTCATTTAATGGCAGTTTTCAGGGCACTGTGGGGTTGGGTTGGGGGCGTCAAAGCCATATGTATAATACCTCAAATTCTTCATTGGAAAGTCCTCTACAAGTCGTATAACTTTAGTGTTCAAGTTTCCCAAACTTCGAATAATTATTCGAAAAATACAAAAAAATGTCTTTTTCCCATGCATTTTCTTATGTAAATTTGAGGCCTCGACAGACACCATTAAGAATCAAAAATTCGAAAAAAGAAAAAAAACGTGTCCGCTTTTTTTGGATTTGGAAACGATTCGGGGGGATCGTTGCTTTCTAAATAAAATAGCCAATTTGAACCACCCTAGACTGTCCAATCGTGTTGAAATTTTGCACAGATTTCCTGTAACAATGGATAAATCAATAAATAAAAAGTTGGCACATTTTCCAAAATTTAGGGACAAGTTCAAAATTTGAACAATTGTTCCAATCGAGTTGATATTTTGCATGATTTCAACAGATTTCCGGTGACAGTGCATTAATGAATAAACAAATTTTGGAAAATTTAGGATGGCGATGCAATAAATCAGTAAAAAGGATGAATTTTTTTTTATAAAGCGTAGATTAAAAATTATTTATATAATTTAAAATCGTTCATATCTACGATGTAGGTTTGATGTTATTATTAAAGTAAATGTGGTCCTTGAATTATATCTGAAAAGGGGACTTAATGTTCAGTTGACAAGAATGATGACGATCACTTACCAGAGTCGCAAAACATCACCGAAAACGCCATGCTGGCGTATTTTGATAAACACAGCAAAACTAAGAAAGCCCCAACCCTTTGGCCATACTATAGCAGGCTAGACGCATGTTTAAATATGTATAGAATAATGATATTTCGCAGTGTATACGATTGCAGGCGATTCAAAAGAGGCAGTTTGTGGTTATGTGTTGTACGTTTGACATATGGCATTTGATATCAATGTGACCAATCTTAGAAAAACGTTACTAAAAACGATGTTACAATTTGTTAATTGTAACACCGTGTTACAATGTGTGCATTGTGAATGCAAAGTAGAAAAATAACTATTTTACATATATTAAAATTAAATTATTTTTAGAAAGTAAATGTCATCCTGTGTAAAATGTTTCTTCATATGGACCTAATTGTTTTATCAAATCCTTAAAAAGTTACGGCCGCTTGAAGAATTAACAAAATATAAAAAATATAGGTACAAGGTACATATCAGACAATGTGAAAACGAAGAAAGAACACAATCAATACCCAAAACAACAATAAAGGTAAATAAATTTAAGTTAAAAATTAAAAGTATTAAAAATAAACTGATTCTACAAGCGAAGGAAGAAACAAAATACATCTTTTTGTTTGTCTACAAGTAAATATCATTCTGAGTAAAAAGTTTCATGTTGATTTATTGGGTTTTTCAATTCCTAAAGAAGTTAGAGCCGTTTAAAGTACCGGTTTGCTATTATTTTAAGCGACTGTAAGTTTTTAATAAGCAATAAGGAAAACAAATAAGTCTATATGAAACTTTTTGCTCAGTGTGACTTTTACTTACTATCTGAAAATCAGTTTTGCGAGGAATAAAGTGGGACATCTTGTACACAGTAAACTGATTACTCGAACCAAAACAACGTAATTTCTTGAACTTATTTACTGGATTCAATTCATGCAGAATTACTTCGATGTAGAAAGTTAGCCCTATACAAGAAATGCCACATACTCAATCTAAGTACATAATTGAATTTCTCAAATAAATGCTCTCGACAAATAAACACTTTATTTATAATAACCAATATTGTCGCGAAAGAAGAAATATAATTTTTTGTTCTAAAAATGTAAAATTCCTTCAACGAAGTTCTTGTATATCCATTCCAGTGCGTAGTTACCTGATCCATGAAAATATGTTATTTAACATAAGTATTGTTCTCTTGAAAATGGTATGACGAATGCCAATAGATGTCGCTTTAGTGGTCTGATCCTAAAATGTCATATTTCATATTTGGGTATATAAACGCTGGGTTACAGGTCCAATTAGTGATCCGTGGGTCCAATGTATCTTTGGTTGTAGTGATTGTTAATCAGTAAAAGATAACCAATCCGAAGACGGCAGGCGATTTCATAAGAAGAGAATCCGAAGAAAAGGACGACTGTTTTAAAAAACCACAAAAAAAATGTGTTCCGCGGAAAAGGACCAACATAAAAGAAAACAATTTAAATAAACGTAAAACAGTTATAACAAGTAATGAAATATAAAGTCAATAATTGTTGATAGTATAATATTAATTCATATTACTCTGTATTAACATGTACTTAAAAACAACCATTTTCTTCACAACAGTGTTATGGTATTCTGTTTCAAAATTGGATAGCTTAAAAAGGTATTTAGAAGTAGGTGGGTATCAGATTTAAATATGCTTAAAAGAAACCATAAAATATTGACATTATTTGTATAATTTTGTACACATGTAGTGGAAGGTAAATACTACTTCTCATATCATATATATTTTTTATTTTTGCTCTTGTTCTATGAAAATCCGTTGTTATTTTCTGTCAGACTAAATATTAAAAAAAAAACAACAAAAATATTTCATGTTCACAGTTACCAAAAATAAAGTATATAGTTATCTACTATCATTTTGTAACAACACATAAAGACAAATCACGTCAGACACTAAAGACCTACACACGACTATCATTTCGCTCTCAACTCACCGCAAACTAGATCCCAATTTCAGATTTTAACCACCGCGCTTTTCTCCCACATAAAACAAAACCGAATTTTCTATTCGACATCCTTCTTCTACCCCCACCAAACCTCTGCCAGACAGCTTCCTGTCAGCGCTCGTCCTGTGCTCTTTTTCGTCTGCATTCTCAACAAACCGATAAAGCAAATTATTTCCTAGGCACGCCAACGCGACACCCCCGTATCGGAGGGGTGGTAAAGCCACCCCCACATTTTCCCACCCCCTAAAACCAACAAAAAGCGTAGAATCCAATATTTCTGGTGCATTCAATATTTCCCAATGTCACTGAATAATGCATACTTGGGTCTCGAACGTTGGAAAACAGTGGCAGCGCGCAGGGAGTAAATTATTGGATGCTGGGGGTGGGGGGTGTTATGGTAGGGGCGGTGAGGGGTGAGCGTCGGAAAAATGTCAACTGACGAATTTAATTTATTTGGAGTTGGCCATGGTTGAGTCTGTTCGCTCTAGCTCTGTTTGGAATTGAATAACAAAACATGTAAGCGAGATGAAGAGGAAATCGTTGCTTGCTGGATTCAAAATGGAATCGTTTCATATTGGGAGAGGTATTTTCAATCATATGCGTCACAGGTTTTTGTTTTGAGGCTGTTGAGTGTTGAGCTTTTTCAATTATTTTGTTTCCTTCTTGTAATTTTTGAGTATCTATGCTAGCTGAACCAATATGATTCTAGAAACGTCCAAAGCGTGTCAGGGTAAATCATAGGCTATGAATATAATGGATGCTATGAATATAGTACATATATTATCATTAAAACAAATAACAGATCTGTCAATATAAGTACCTACAAAAAATATAGGTTAGAGATTTAAAAAAAGTGTGGATGTCATCATTAGTCAAAAACAATTCAAGGTCGGAAATTAAGTTCATTATAAATATGTGTATTTTGATCATTACAAAACGACTTAGTCAAACATTTTTCAAATAAAAAACCGTTCAACAGACCTTTTCATATTTTCATACTTTGCCCGCTCACTGTATAGGTTTTTCTTGGTTATATAACGTCAAAGAGGTCTTTCCAACAAAGATAGTTTTATTTTAACATATCTATTCAATGATACAACACACGACCAAGGTTTTGATTTTAAATTCTGAAGCTGAGTGTAGTTATGACTACTTCCGGTATATTGAGGAAGTCAAAACTGGTATAATTAAAGTTTTCAGAATGGCTTATTTTATGTTCCGGATTTATTTTTCCTTGAATCTCTATAACGTCGTATAACCTAAAAATACACCTGTGACTTGCAGGTGACTTGCTATATTATAGGTATAATAATATTGTATAAAAGATTGATTTCAAAAACAGTAGTCACAAGAAAGTACATTTTTGCATTTTGACACAGATTACTTCCTATTTATCATATATACTTGAAAACAATACGATTTCTTTATAAAACACTTAGACTTTTGTACTATTTCTTCGTCTTTTTACGTATAATATTATCAGAAGAGTTTAGAGGCTTAAACTAAACAGATGTTTCATCAACCTCAAAAATATATGCCCTTTTACAAAGAATTTTTTTACTGGTTTTCCATTTCTGTCAAGCATTTGAGTTGATTTACAAAACAAAAAGATTTTGTGCAACTAAAGATTTAAAACCGCAATATATTACATGTATGAGGTAGGTTTTGTAATCGGTCAAAATGTGACCGACTGTAATAACGTTTTTACTCTCTCGGAACCCTTGACATTGGGAGAAACCAGGCGGGGCCACAACAGAAAAACTATATACATTATGCTTCCCAATGCCATTCTCAGTAAAAAGTTTTATCAACAGAGAAAAATGTGTAAATCAATTTCGTAAAGAAACGCAGTTGAAAAAAAAAAAAAAAAAAAAAAAAAAAAAACTTCTGCTATGAAATTATAGTACTTTTTTGTAAAATTGAGAAAATATCCTGTAAAATTAATGTGATAATGCTGTAATTTCACAGAAAGTTTATATTTTGTGGTATAACACAAATAATGATATTGCAGTCGAAAAAACAAGCACAAATAACTGTTATGTTCTCTTACAGCATTTTGCGGTTGATTTATTACATTCATTTTCTGCAACTTTGAAGACATTTCTCCCTGTGTCTACATTTATTTGTTACTGCTGTTTTAAATACACTGCTCAAAATATTATGGGAGCACTTTTTTCGAAACCTTTTTAAAATAATAGTTCTAGGCAAATCAAATTTGGTATGCTTTAAGGGCATATATTTAACTAAAGAAAATTACAAAAACAATGCTACAACTTTTAGTTACTTCTAAGTTACATTAAAAATGTAAATTAATAACGCAAAACAAAATAGAAAAAATCTCAACTATGCTTTGAATTCACGTATGAAAACCTACTAAAGATGACATATGAATTCAGTTGTCAATTTTCGTTAATTAGAAATGTCATTAGAAGTAAAATGAGGCATCTTAGTGAAGTGCAAGTTGCTCCTGCTGTCGCCCTTATTCAGCATGGCCAATCTATTCGACATGTGCGCAGGGACCTTCGAGTTTCCCCTTCTGTTATTCAGCGTTTATGGAATTGGTTTCGGGAGACTGGTCAATATGTTAGAAGAGTTGGACAAGGTCGAAATCGAAAAACTACTCAAAATCAAGATCGACTTCTTGTCCTTTCCTCTCTACGTCAGCGTACTACCAGCACGAGACCTCCTAAACGACCTAAGACGAGCACATGGAATAGAAATTTCTGATCAAACTGTTAGAAACAGATTAAAAGAAGCGAATTTGAAACCAAGAAGACCTGTCCACGCACCACGCCTTACGCAGCATCACAAAGCAGCGCAAGTGAGGTTTGCTCTGGATCACAGAGATTGGCAACTTCGTCACTGGACGCTGTTTGCAGACGTGTCCAGATTTCGTTTAACTCGTTGCGACGGTACGTGTATATTGACGTCCTGGTGAACGCTACGCAGCCGCTACTATACAGGAAGGGGATAGATTTGCTCGTGGATTTGTGATGGTTTGGTCCGGAATATGTATAGACAACAGAACTGATCTTGTTGTGGTTCCTGGTAGACTAAAACCATGTGGTGCCTATTGCATATTATGGCGTCGGTCAAAATTTCATCCTAATGCAGGACAATGCAAAGCCTCATACCGCCGGCATCACCAAAAACTTTTGACAAGAACGTGGAATTCAGGTCATGGAATGGCCGGCGTTAATCTCTTACCTGAATCCTATTGAATACGTGTGGGATCAGCTTGACCGTCGTGTTCGCAAGCGCCCTAATCCACCACTAACCATACAGGAACTGACACAAGCCCTGATTGAGGAATGGGAAGGCATACCCCAAGAATCTCTTCGCAGGCTAGTGCGAAGCATGCCACGCAGGTGTGAGGAAGTGATTCGTGCTCTTACACTGTATTAAACCTCACCAATCCGCAGAAAACCCGATTGTCATCGATACTATGACAGTCATTTCCATTTGAAGTATACCAAATTTGATTTGTAGGAGTGAATATCCAAACAAAGGAAAAATAAAATAAAATTTAGGTTAAATAAGTTTAACAAATATCATTAAAAAGACGACGGTATGGAATGTATTTTGACACCCTAATTTCATGTATAACTGATGATTTCTATATTTTCTCTTAAAGTTATAAGATAAAGTGTGCTCATACATCCACACTGTTAAAAACTGTATTAATAAACGGTAATTTATAACTGGAGGCGAAAATTAAATGTAAAAAATTCTAAGTAAGAAAAAATGCGAAATAAATTTTAATTAGTTTGTGTTATCAAGCTTTTATTGAAGCTAGGAGCTCTTGAATTTCACTTCAGTTTCCGCTTCGCCCTATCCTCCCAATTTTCCACGACAATGCTCGTCTCTTTTTTTGAACAAATTGAAAGAATGTTTATTTTACTGCATAAAATATTCGCAAACAGTATTCGCAAACTGTATTTGATCTAGCCTTCCGATGTCGACAATTCTAACTGTTGCAGATAGGAAATTGTCCCAGAAAACCGTTTCCGAAGACGCTTTTACCCTAATATTAACCATTCGACAGAAAACTAACAAAAAAATAAACACCAATAAACTCTTGGGTGCTGATTAGCCTCAAGGTGTAATAGCTAGGGGTGTGCGGGCTACTTAAGAATCTTTACGAAATAGTTCGCTAAGTAGTTGAAGACTGTATGAGGGCAAAACTGTCGAGATAAGACTCGGAGGGAAAATGCGGATGAGTAGCTTCCCCGCCTAGAAAGTTTCTCTTTCTATCCTGGAGACTTTCAACGCGAACGTGGCGAACTTCCTGCCGAGGACCGGTGGGTGGTTCCCTAATCTTTCTCGGACTGCCGGTCGAGAAATTTAATTTTCTTCGGCGCCGAACTTCCACAGTTAAGGGGGTAGTATAGCCACTACCGGCGTTACGGCATCAGCGCTCTGTGCCGCCGTGCCGTCTAAATTTATTCGTCCGAATGAGATAGATAATTTAGAACGTGCTAAATTAACTTTGAAACGCTTTAATTGTATCCCACTAGCAGTGAATTTTCCGGGCTAGTCTTTCCGGACTCAGGAGTTTTATTGCTGTTAGTTATTCCCCGCCAGCCGACAAAAATTTTGTGTTAGGGGTTGGATATTTTATATACGAAAGATTGTACCTACATATGTCTGAGTTCTTCCCAGATAAATGTAGTATTTAATTTTTCTGTTTTAAAACCTATTTATCATTAGTCAATATTGAACCTTTTGTCTATTCACTTACTGTTGGTTACCAGACCAGGCAACGTTTCTATTATTTAAATAATCTAATAGTTATAAGTTTGCCTTCTATTTATTTATCTATAAACTTTAACTAAAGAAAATTACAAAAACAATGTTACAACTCTTTGTTACTTCTAAGTTACTCTTAAAAATGTAAATTAATAAAGCAAAACAAAATGGAAAAAATGACAGGTACATATGCTTTGAATTCACGTATGAAAGCCTGCTAAAGATGATAAATGACTTCAGTTGTCAATTTTGGTTGATTAGAAACATCATTAGAAGTAAAATGAGGCATCTTAGTGAAGTGCAAGTTGCTCGTGCTGTCGCCTTTATTCAGCATGGCCACTCTAGTCGACATGTTAGCAGGGACCTTCGAATTTCCCCTTCTGTTATTCAGCGTTTATGGAATCGGTTTCGGGAGAGTGGCCTATATGTTAGAAGAGCTGGACAAAGTCGAAATCGAATAACTACTTAAAATCAAGACAGATTTCTTGTCCTTTCGTCTCTACGTCAGCGTACTGCCACAGCACGAGACCACCTAAACGACCTAAGACGAGTACATGGAATAGATATTTCTGATCAAACTGTTAGAAACAGATTAAAAGCATCACAAAGCAGCGCGATGAGGTTTGCTCTGGATAACAGATATTGGCAACTTTGTCACTGGATGGCTGTACTTTTTACAGACGAGTCCAGATTTCGTTTAATTCGTTACGACGGTCGAGTACGTGTATATAGACGTCCCTGGTGAACGCTACGCAGCCGCTACTATGCAGGACGTGGGTAGATTTGGTCGTGGATCTGTGATGGTTTGGGCTGGAATCAGTATAGACAACAGAACTGATCTTGTTGTAGTTCCGGGTAGACTAAATGCCATGAATTACATCGAAAACATCTTGGAGGACCATGTGGTGCCTGCTGCATATGGCGTCGGTCAAAATTTTAGCCTAATGCAGGAAAATGCAAAGCCACATACCGCCGGCATCACCAGAAACTTTTGGTGAAATTCTATTGAACACGTGTGGGATCAGCTTGACCGACGTGTTCGCAAGCGGCCGGATTTCAAGAATTAAGAACGATACAGACATGACATTTTGGAATTAGAAATTAATATAAATACTGGTAATAAGTAGTCAAAATGTTGATGCCCGAGTAGTTTTACTTGTAGCTATTTATGTTACCTTGTTTTTAAACAATTACTAAACGTCAAACTTTTGGGAAGTAACTACAGTAGAGCTTCGATTATCCGGGTCTGCCGGGGCCGAAGCTTTGCCGGATAATTGAAAACACGGATAATACAAACATCTCATTTTTAATTCTTTAATATGTAATATGAACCTTATTTAGATAAACAAAAATATATATACAGGTGTCCCATTTTTTTCTCACAAAATTCTTTTTCCGATAGTAAATGACGTACTGACTAAAAAGTTTCATATGGATTTATTAGTTTTTTTCAATCAATTAAAAAGGTTGAAAAGCTCAAGCCATTAAATCCATATAACATATTCTCCTCAGAATGACGTTTGCTTTTTAAAAAATAATTTTGTGAAGAAAAAAGTGCGATACGCCCAGCACCCTCTATATGTCAAAGGAACAAAACAAACGTATTCCTAACTATACATTATACAACCAACAAAAGTACTACGTACACTCATATGTATATAAAAGCATACATATATTTGCATTAATTCACTTAAAAAAAATTCTGATGTGGCCAGGCACATGACTTTATCATACAATATATAACATTAATAGTTTAGCTGCATGTGATTCTATTTGGTCGAGATCGATCGTGTCTGCATTAAAATAAAACTAGTTAGCCAGGATTTGACAGATATTTTGATACTATTGACAGTAGGTATTGTCAAAACATCAGCGTATCTTCGATCTTCGTATGACGGAATTGCCCGACAAATACCTTTCTCCTTTATATCTCACCGTCGATTAACCAGCTTTCCTATATATATATATATATATATATATATATATATATATATATATATATATATATATCCCAAGCGTGGCTGTAGTTTTTTAACTTTTAACTAAAAATTACCGCCATCTTGTATTAACTATTTCTAAGTTTTATATATATATATATATATATATATATATATATATATATATATATAATGGATGTTAATTCTTTGCAGAAACCTGCATATATTGATATGAAACTTTGAAATAGTTAATACAAGATGGCGGTAATTTTTTAAGTTAAAAAACTACAGCCACGCCTGGGATTCGAACCCAGATATACGGACCGGCAATCCGTATATCTGGGTTCGAATCCCAGGCGTGGCTGTAGTTTTTTAACTTAAAAAATTACCGCCATCTTGTATTAACTATTTCAAAGTTTTATATATATATATATATATATATATATATATGGATTCGATCAGAATTGAAAACTGAATCGATTTAGCTATGTCCGTCTGTCTGTCCATCTGTCCGTCTGTGTACACGATAACTGCCGTAATTTTGAAGTAATTGATCTAAAATTTTGTATACAAGCTTATCTTTTAAAAAGTAAGGACAAGTTCGTGAATGGGCAAAATCGGTTCACTTGTTTTTTTTTTATATTTTACGGTAGGGGGTATTTTCTTTCTAGTTTTTTATTATTTATTTGCTTGGTTGTTAATTTGTATTTTATATATGTTAATATCTACTTAAAAATATATTATAGTAATCAGCTACCATAAAACCCTTTAAAGGCCAAGTTTAATAGTTATTTAACCAACAAGTATATTAAAAAGAGCGATTAATGATCGAGACTGTTTAACGCTCGAGCGCAGCGAGAGCGTTAATTGTCGAGATCATTAATCGCCGTTTAATATTCGAGTAGGTTACAAAATTTTTTCGTCGATCGTATTCTTCTAGCGTCGTGTACATAGATTTTTCTTCGCCAATGTCTTTTTAGGTTATATGACAATTTATGTAATTTGACACTGACAGTTCTAGAGGGCGGTATGTTTTGATTGGAAGGTTTCATTTCACATGTGTTCGATTGGCCAATCAAACGACGTCTTTACGTCGCGTGATTGGCTATAACAAATCATGCATTAATAGAAATCGTGCATTAATAGAGTTGTTTAATAAACGATTTCCTATTCACTAAACTGATTCATAACTAAACGATCGACGGAAATAGTATATTATTCTATGAGCAAGTAATGTAAGCAATTACTCACGAGAACGAAGTTTGCAGCACGAGCCGTAGGCGAGTAATTACTGTACACTGTACGTATGTGGTGGTATGTGGTAGTGAATTTCGTTAAAATATCTGACAGATTAAAATTGTTTGTAGCGCTCGTCGTTTAGCGACGTTGTCAACGTTGCTAAGCAGTCTCTCTAAACACGGTGGAAATGAAAATCCGCGCTATGATTGGTTCTACAGCCGTGAGAAATGAAATATTGCCGTGAGAAATGAAATATTTCTCACGGCTCGCGGGGTATGAGGAACCAGGAATGAAATGTTTGTCATGTGTGTGGGGAATGGTTAGTATTACTTATCATAAATTGCCATGATAATGAATGCATTTATCAATAGGAGTAGAAAAAATAAATTAAAGCATATTTTAAAGTGGTTGTCCGCCATATTGAAACCGCCATTTTGCTTTCATCAATTTAGAGTTCAGATTCGTAGTCAATTCGACCTCAAAAACTCCCAAAATATACGTTTGAAGTAAATCAAAACATATTTTAATGTAGTCGTTCGCCATATTGGACCCGCCATTATGTTTTCGAAAATTTTGAGTTCATAATTATAATCAGCGACCCAAAACCCCAAAAAGGCCATATATTAACTAAATCAACACATCTTTTAATGTAGTCGGCCGCCATATTGTATATGCCATGTTGTTTTCGGAAATTGCGAGTTCAGATTCATAATCAGCTACCTCAAAACCCCCAAACAGCCATGTTTCAATTAAATCAAAGCCTATTTTAATGTAGTCGTGCGCCATATTGGATCCGCCATTTTCTTTTTAGCAATTTAGAGTTTAGATTCGTAATCAGCGACCTCAAAATCCCTTATATACCAAGTTTCAGAATTTTGGCCAACTTTTCGCAAGTTCAGACCACTGTGCAGTGGGAGAAAATGCAATTCCTTCAAATTATCCACCAAAAGGCTAGAAGCAAACCAAAAAATACTAACAATCACATTTTATTTTCCGTTGCATGTATTCGGAGAGCACATCCTAACCGGTACGTAACCCAATCCGTTCCCATTCTAATTTTGTTGTCTTTATTGCGATTCCCGCTAGATGGCGATGCGATACGTGAATACGTCTACACGAATACGTATTCACGGGACGAAAATTTTCGAAGTAGCGCAGCGCCGAGAAGAACGAAGCGGCGCGGCGGCGACGCGACGTACTAAATCCGCCGGTAAATGTACGGAAATTGAATCCGCCGTTGGAATTAAATTTAGGGAGGGTAGGGAGACCTCGAATTAACATAATGACATTTTGCAGAGTCTGAGCATAGCCTGAGTCTCGAGGGTTGCACTCTCGGCTAGCGCGGCTGCTGAAAATCTCGGGAAAACCAACAGGAATTTCGTTATCGAGGCAATTTTAAAGACGACTGGATGCCACGCAGCCAAAGGTACGCGCTTTTAATGCCACTTTTGCGGAATTATCCATGGGGATGTCGTTTAAGTCTATTGAGGTTTGATCGTGGGCATGATTCGGCTGAATTCGCGGTTTATCGCCTTTTGGCGGGAGGTTTGAAATTGGAGAGCTTCTAATCGGTGATATTTACTCCTTATTTTGGTATTGGGCAACATTTCTTTACAAAAATACGGGTTTGCACTTTTTTTGCCAATGTGATAGAATTCCTAATACCTCTTCCAGACTCTCGCGAGACATAACGAGAGTGTGGATGCCACATTCGCCCAAATCCGCTAACATTCGAATTGCCAGAAGTCTCTACGGATGCAGATAGTCGGATAAAAATCACGCGTTCGGCGAGTGGCTCGCTTCCTTTCTACGCGTTCGCTTCGATCCATTCAATGTGGATTTTTCACGCGGCTCGAGCAGTTTTTGTGTGTTCCCGAAGGTATTATTTACGACAGGGGTCTGATTTAGGACATCAAACACGGGCGGTGAAGGGGCTGTTCGATCATCAATGCACCCGAAAAGTAGGCAATGAATGGAATAATTATTTAGTATTGAAATAAAAAGATTAAAAAATATTGAACACAATAAATATATATGCAAAATACAAATAGTTTACATTGATATAAAATTTAATATCCTATAGTATTTTTTTCTCTATTTTTGACGTCCCCATTACTATAATTCGTCAAGAAAAAAATCACAGACGCAAAGTTAAAATGGAAAATATACCAGATAATGATATTTTTTTCTGTATTGTTGAAGAAATGCAAATGCATATCAATAAATTAACCATCCGTATTATAGGATTACTAATGAAAATTAAAATTAATAGCAATATTAAATCAATAATTAATTAAAACTAAAAAATATATTATTTATCTCTTTTAAATAAATCTTATCAGTTCCAAGTTATTCCAGTCTTATTTTTCCATGATGTCTGAATCTATTGTATCGTTTTCGTACAGTTCTTTGATTACTTAGGTTGTCTGAGAACTACCTGGTAAGTAAGTATAATTTTACCCTCATTAATGAGGAATGTCGCACAGGTGCTTCTGGTACATTGGCGAAAAATATTTATTCATTGTAGACAGACATTCAACAGTCATTCTTGTTTTATCTTTCTCGACAATCACAAATTACGACTGCGATCTACATAGGGCAATTACTAAGTTATTGATTGATAATATCGTTGTTACATACCAGTATACAGGGTTGGTCAAAATATCCGAAGTACCTAAATAATTGACCAGCCGTAAACATTTTCAAAAAAACCAAACATAAGTTGTTTGATTTTAAACAAGCTATCGTCTAAATATATTTTTAATATACTTATTTTATTATGAAAACTGGCAACCTTTCCGTTTTCATCATTTTTTAGTTATAAGCAATTAATCAAAACTCATAAACTTTGATTTTAACTAAACGGATAAAAAATAACAAAACAATTAAATAGAAAAGTAAAATTAAATATTAATTAAATGTTCAAACAGCAAATTAAAATAAATGCGTGTATGTATGTGGGAAAATATTCAGTTTTAAAGTTCAGCTATTTTAATTAATTGCTGATAACTAAAAATGATGCATTTTATAAAAAACGGTTCCTACAAAAAGTTCTTAGAAATAATCTTAGATTTTAAAAATGTAAAAATATACAGTATTGTTTGAAAAATGAAGTGTTACAAAATTTTGATAGCTAGTTTAAAATAAAAAAAAAAGTTTTACTCTTTATTTTTTTACGGTTGGAGAATTTAGTTTTAATTTTAACTAACTCTGTATGGATATGCACTATAATATTTGATTTATACCGCAATACATTATACAAAATAATAGAATAATAATTATGCAAATATTTAATTTTGTTTTATGGAAAATCGTATTATTATGTCTTATATTAGTATATGGTATCTAATATAAATAATAAGAAATCAATAGCATTTAAAAAATATTTCACATTTTTAATATCTGGGTGTGGTCCATGGTGCAAAGTAATATAATTAGTGGAAAGAAGAAAAAAGCCTCTTTATCTTTGCAAGGTTTATTTAAATATACACAGAACCGGTTTCGACCATGCGGTCATCTTCAGCTGCATCTACAATAAAAATATACGATATACTAATAGGCCAAATAGACAGCATAAAAAAACACTCACTGTCAGGTGTATAAAAAGATTACGAAGCTGCGCATGCCTTATAAGAAAGGGGGGGAGGCGCTTCTTCGGTCGGCAGGTGTGTGGTATAACATCTAATGACAAATTCGAAGAGTTAAAATAAAGACAAATAAGGATTTACAATACAAACTTTCTAAAACGACCCACTGATCGTATCGTACTAATAGTAAATAATGTTCCACTGTCCCAGATACGTTTCCATTTACCGTTACGATTGACGTAACGGATTGGGCGCTGCACGAAATTTATATCATTCATATTAAATCGCTTTAAACATTACTTAAACATTATTATGCAATTCTGTTTCTACAGTCGCATTAAATGAAATATGACGATTGATTACGTGCATATCCCGATATCGTGCTAATATTCGTTACTGAGATATCGCCTTCCATGAAAATCTTGTTCGCAACCCTTATTACACAAAAACTGAACAAAACAAAAACGCCAATCTATAGAAGAGGCTCTAAATGCAACCTGAACAAAAATTTAAATATTCTGTGACAAACGGTTTACGAGGAAAAAATGGAAAGGCGGACGTTAATTTAAAAGTGCAAATATCGGGGACCTTTTCTCATTTCTCTCGCGCTCATGTTTACACCTAGAGGCAAAAAATGTTGACAGTCATACAACTTATGTAGAAATGATTCAGGAGTATGATACACGTTATTTCAATTTTTTCTGTGGTAGTTTTGGAGTTACGCGGCTTCAAACACAGGAGTCAATATTATTGAAACGAGAGATGGCAGTTAGGGCGATTCTCTCGTGCGAGGTCTCTTATGTACATCCGAATACTATTCAAATAACGCTGTTATGCGGGTGTACCTGTTTCTTAGAAGATAACGGACTCATGGTTCACCTCAACCTCGTTAGCGCACTGCAGTTAGCACTAGAAGCTGCCTGCTGGCAGGAATATGTCGATTGCAGGAAACATAACTAGATTAGGCATGAAAGGCAACGTCTGGCACTTGCAGTAATTCCCATTGCATCGCAGGCAGACCTTAGGAAGTCCTAATCAACTTAGCAAAGATTATACAGTCAAACTGCGTAAGATTATGCATACAGATTTATATTGTCACTGCTATACAACGTAAACATAAACAGTATATAACGTAAAGTTGATTTAGATTTATATGGTGATATTACTTACCAATACTAAATAAAAGCAGGTTTTTTTGCTCATATCACTCATGTATATAAGGTTTAACAAAAGAACATGCGGAAAGGAAAAGAAAGAGAAAAATATTCGCCCTGCATTCACATTCGATGGATTTTGTACGCCTTCCTTCATATACAAATACCGGGGGTGAAATATGACTGAAATAAACGAACCATTTCATGTTTGCTTAGGCTCGCGGATTCTGACCCTCCTTATGCTTTCTCATTTCTCTCGGAATGCGTTCCCTTTTAAGCGGAAATAAAGGCCCAATGTCACCGCCATGCTTTCGCAAATCAATAACAAGGATGTAATTTATTGGCATGCGTATTGTGATCGATATTTGTGATGTAAAATGTTTCTCGTATCTAGTGCTCTAAGTGCTTTGACTTCGAAGAAACTTTTCCTTTAAAAGTCGGTTTTCAACGTTTTAAAAAATTTCAGCCGTTTGAACTATTATTTGAAACTAGTATTTTACCCGGATCTATACTTCTTAAGGAGTTGTGACATTTTACATCTTAGACACCGAGACGAAAGGAGCTTCTTTTTGCGCCCTAGTACAATAAAGATTCTTATTGCGCCCTAGGGCATAAATGATTGCCATGGTTATATGCCAAATGTATCAAATATTTGTCATTCAAGTTGTAAATTTTAAATCGTCAATGTCAATTATTGGCGATTAAGGTTATAAGGTTGACAATTAATTGTCTGTATTGTCACTCAACTCCGAATTGTTGTTTTATTCAACTCCGTAGATATGTCACTTGTCACTTGATAACGTCAAAATATTTGTTAATATTATTCAAACGGAGGAACAAAACCATTGTAGGACATAAAATTTTGTATGTACCTCGGGCATTATTTGATATTTCTACCCTCTGGCGACTTAAAAAGCGCGAACTGTTACCCTCGCGGCATAAACATTCGTCGAATGCCCTTGGTATATAAATAACTATTCTTGTTCATTATATTTTCATTATTGTTCATTTTTATCTTTTTATTTTATTATTTTTTTTAGATTTGCATAATGCTTGCGACTTAACCATCCTTGTTAACCATCCATTAGAAGAACTAAATAAAAAATTGCACCAGGATATTATCTAAAATTTTGCTTAAGTATGCACAAAAAAACAGTGAGTTTTTCTATTCAATATCCAGCTTGCAAGACACTATTTTTTAAGTATCTCTGAACAATGGTTTTTGGCACTTATTTACTCGTTATTTACCTCGTTATTTACTTCAACTCTTCGTATGCATTTTCCTTTCCTTCCCTTTTGTTAATATTTTAAACGGGTGTAACTTGTAAACAATGAAAAGTAAAAGAGAAATAAGTTTATGCATAAAGAAAAATGTCCGTAAAAATGCAATGAAAGTACAGTCTATTTGCCAGTACGTGATAAGATACTTTTTAATATTAAGATAATCATATAAAATTACAGGTATACACAAATACAGGTATAGAGCAATTTTACAGGATATGTTTGCAATATCACAGGCAAGGTACGGTAATTTCGCGGTGGACGTGATTTTTACGTTATTTTCACAATAATTCAAACATCTTAAACCAGCTTATTAAAATTTAGAACCGGTTTTCTAATGATCTAAACCAAAACCAAGGCTTTGAAACATGTTCTTGAAAAATCAAAACAAATCATCGTCGCTATTCAGCGGACTAAGACATGGACCTATTAAAAATCAAATTGTAAGGTAATTGAAATTGAATATTTTTTTGTCCATATGTTCAAAAAAAAAACATAAAACCAACTATATTGATAGAAGACGTAGAGGCCACAAAGAACCTAGAACCTAGAAGATATCTTTCTATACAAAATAGTATATTATTTGACGAATACATAACTAAAGATATAAAACGCGAGCATGAAGTTTATACGCGAGCCGTAGGCGAGCGTGTAAACATGCGAGCGAATACGACGTTTTATCTACGACTCCCAAATTCCATTTTATATCAAATATTTTAAATATATTGCTCAATGATGGCGAGGCGAACTGTCACATAACTGTCATCCACGTAGGTTTGACAGACTTTGACACTAGCATAGTATAATGATGACAGTTCGTTCAAATAATGAAGTCATTGGGTGCGTTCAGGCGGTTCCAGCCAAAGCTGCTTGCGCTGCCGGCGCCAATATGGCTGGTTTACACGAGGACAGTAGGTAAGTGGTAACTAAATTTTTAGTTACTGCTTTTGTGGTAAGTGTCGTTCACACGCTTCGGCAAGAGACAACTAAATTTTTAGTTACTGTATTTGTGGTAAGGGCCGTCCACACGCATTGGCGCTCAAGTAAGCCGACAAGAAAAAACTTTAACCCATGATACAAAAGGCAGATACTAATAACTTTGACTAAACTGTGCGCGTTTACACGGGTCAAGTGGCAAGTGCACGGCCTAGGTGGGGGAAGCGCTGCGCGCGCAGCGCAGCTACTTGCACGAAAAATAGAATATTTTCTATTCCGCTTACTAAATTTCTACTTGTTCGGCAACTTGTCACTTACTACTTAACGCACCGTTCACGCGCGTTCAAGTGACTTAATATTTAGTTAAAATTTAGTTGACTGTCCTCGTGTAAACCAGGCATAAGCGCCCGCGGCGGCTGAACGGTCAGATCCAAATACATGTATTTACGCTTAGTGCTGAGTGAAAGCGGTGGAAACTCAGCACTAAGCGTAAATACATGTATTTGGCTCTGACCGTTCAGCCACCGCGGCCGCTTACGCTGTGTCCTGCGTGCGTCCGTCACGTCCGTCAGTTGCGTCCGTTGCGTCAAGGCCAACAACGCATCGATACCAAATAGCCTGAAGTAAATCAGCGTGTCCTACGTGGCACCGTTCGTCCGTCGTCTGATGCGGCGACGGATCCGGCGACGCAAGCTATATCAAATATTTTGATATTGCCGCATGTTTTCATCCGTCGCGCTGTGCGCGCACGCACCTTGCTCGACCTTGCTGGCCTGTTTTGTTGAAAATTTGTGTGATTATGTTTTATTTCGGGTGTTATGGCTTCCACAATATAATCGAATGTCATTGGTGACATTCTACAGTAGCCATGGAACAAATGTGGTGAAGTCCGTAATTGATGGTAAAGGTGGTGAAATTCGACAAATGTTTTCCTTTCTAGTACTATTTGGCTGGTTTTGTTTCTTGCTCTTTTACTATGTGGCATATTAAAAAATCTCAAATATGAGTTATCACATAGCAGCAGCTTCTGTTTCTTTGACAAACTCATGTTGTCGGTACGTAGACAATGTGATACTAACTTCCCAAGATATGACGTACCTATTATGTACGTGGGAATGGGGGATCTGCCGCACGTCGCGCCGGCGCTACGTTGGACAGGCACGACGGACGTAACGCAAAAACAAAAACACATGCGGCGACGGATGACGGACGACGGACGCACGCAGGACACAGCGTTAGTCTCGGCGCCGGCAGCGCAAGCAGCTTTGGCTGGAACGGCTGAACGCACCCATTATTTGAACGAACTGTCATTATTATACAACAGTAGTGTCTTTATAATCATTCGCAGTGTATAATGATGGGGATTATATGAGTATGGACTATGGATACGTATGCAATGAACTTATTATATTTGTGTCGTGATAAACATTATTATTATTAGCATTATTTAAAAATTGTCTCAAAATAAACCTTAAATTGTTTACATTTTCTTGAACACTTTGGAAATTTGGTCATCCTTGACGCAATAACAGAGCTTCTTTGTACTGATATGACCCTAAAACGCACGTTTTGACCCCGGATTCGCATTCATCGCAAACAAATCTATCCAATTCACCTATTTTTCTATTCACAAGGACACAATTTATTATTGTCTGTCCACAATCATAACTCATTTCTAAATAATGAACTATTATTATGATTGTAGCAAATTATAAATAAGTCGATACATCATTTTTTGTATTTTCCTATACAACGTGATGACATAAAATCACAAAAAAAATGACAGCAGCGTTCTGCAGTAGAGCTTGTAGTTCTAATCACAAGTAGCTCTGTTCAGGGCCACCCTAACCACAGGACTAAATGGGCTATAGCCCTGGGGCGCCAACCTTTTGGGGGCGGCAATTTTTATTGGTGTTATATTTTATGTTATTATTAGTTATTTGGATATTAGTTGATTTTGGTATAAATCTTTTCATGACAAAATCAACCAAATAACCTCTTCTAAATGAAATAGAAAATTGTATGTCTGCTCTTAGAATTTCTCAACTGTTCTATGATCTAGTAAACATGTCTGAGATCATGAAAAAATATATGAGATACTGATATACTTGATCATGGTTTCATTGTTCATTGTTAATAATGATAACTGCATCTTTACTTTGGTGTTCCAAATTTACTGTGCTTTTATTTTATATGGGCTTGTTATGAGGTGTAGTTGTATTTTGTATTTTTTTAGAAATGCTAATCACAGTTAGTTAAAGTTATTACTCAATTATGAACTGTTCTTACTTATTGATTTTTTTGTTTTTTTTTTTAGAAATATTCAGTGAGTGCGCAAAGTAGGAAGCATGACCAAATCTCGGAAACTGTTTGTTAACTACAAAAATTCTTGAACACGTCGATTGTAAATTATACACATATTTGTAAGAGATTCAATTTCCCGTTTTGTACTTATGACGTCATCGACAAATGGGAAAGTCCATATTTTTCTTGTTGATTATGATAGATCTGTTAATTGTCTTCATGGTAGCATACAAATTGTATGACCTTACATCAGAAAATTTACGAGAAAAAGTTTAAAAATTAAGGATTTTGTTCGTGAATGAAAAGCGAATAGCAGTTTTAGGTAGGTATGTTTGCAATAGGAATTGAACCATCAGCACACTACTTAGAATCGTTGTAAATGATTGAAATATATTGTGAACAAACTTTCAGGATTTCAGGTAAACGTACAAAGTTTAAGGTGTACTATGAGACCCTTTTGAGGTTTCTAGAACATTGGGTTCAGGTTTTTGACATTTTTATCTCACTGGTTTCAACAATCTTACGGGAGAGTCCGTGTTCGTACACAGTTCAACTAATTTTACCGAAAACGCATTTTCCTATTCTATTCGGAATATCCATCCCCAAGAGTTAAAAGTCAACGTGTTCGAGAATTTTGTACAATAACTAACCCTCATTTAGATTTTTTCATATGTTCATACTTTACGCGCTCAATGTCTACATACCATAAATATGAAAATAACAACTTCCACTAATATGTTGAACAGTGTCGTCCTAATATTTAAATGGCTTAAATCCAAAACAATAACATTTACAGTAGAGAAAAGGCGGTTCAGATTTGTACAGAACCAAACAGAGACCAGCTGCTTTACTTATTACTGATGTAAAGACGTACTACCTATATATACTATAAATTATTATGATACTTATTGCATCTTTTAATCGATGTGAAATTTGCTTATCGAATTAGGTAACACAAAACCTATGTTGGCAAAATTTGAGTATTTGGACTATTTTCGTACAAACTAGGCTGACAATTTATTATATGGAAGAATGGTTTAAAAGCCAATTTATTCCCAATTTATTCATTATAAAGGGAATTTGTAGGAATTCCCGCAGTACAGGAACTGCTGATTAATGTTTTCCTATGATTACTTTATATTTGATGGCAAATCTAATCAAATGTTTCAACATAAAGCTTTTGGTAATTTTTCAAGGATAATAAATTATTGACTCAAAAATTGCGTCTACATTTCCTAACGTGGCCACAGCACTACGCACTGCGCATTTTTAGTAATGCTACTACAAATTCTTTAGGGCAAAGCAAATTAAATTATTTGAGTAGTTTATTTATATAGAGTGACCTATTTAATAACTTAAATACGTGTGATATCAATTTGTAAAAGAAAAAGCACGGACAACAAATTTATTAGTTACTTTTGTTTTTGTTTATTATAAACGTTGGTTTTTTCATTTCGTCTTTTTTTTTCGAATTTTGTATAAGTATTATGTTTTTGTTTAGTATAATGATAATGAATTGGCTTTTTCTAGTTCTGACACTTTTGAATAACTTTGTCGGTCACCCCGCATCCGTTAGCTATATCGTGTATTTTCTTATGAAGAGGGGCGCATTAATTTTAGTAGCCCTCGGGCGTCGAATTTCTTAGGACGGCCCTGGCTCTGTTATAATTTGAACCACTTTTAAGTGCTTAATTAATTAAGCTTAATTGTAAACTAAAACACCTAAATATTGCATACAAATGCTGTTTTATAACTGCGCATGTTTTAGGCCTTGAGGAAGCCAGAACAAAATTGTGGGTAAATCTTAATGGACAGCATATTGAAGGAAAGTACACACTTGGCTCTAAAGAATCAAGTATGTAATAGAAGAAATATAGGGTTTAAAAATTTAGAATTACGCCAAGTAAAAACAGTAAAGTACTCAGACAACCATTATTTGTACAAATCTATATATCATCTTAACTAAATCATGTAAAATGGACTCATCCGTATCATTCGTGACGTCTAACGCTTAAAACGATCGTTTTTCACGCAAGAAAGAAATAAAAATCGACCACAAGGGGTGGTGGTAGGCAACCCGGTGGATGCAAATTCACCAAATTAAGGGAGCCGATGCGTAACCGCGAAGGGTAAGGAGGGGGCGAGAAAAAATCGGAATGATTTATTAGCGTAACCATCAATCATTCGGAATCCCCGCGCTAGGTGGCGTTATTACAACGTTTTAAGGTATTCTCTTACTTCCGGTCCGCGATATTTTATCATCCCCGCAGAACTCACGGAGTGGCAGATAATATACCAGTGGATATTATGCCGTTTCTCTTTTGTCCGCTTCCCACTTTTTGTTGTTCATTTGACGAAAACATCGTCTCATGAGCCGGAACGAATCTTAGTGTAGTAAGTTTTGCTGTCAGGAAACCAGGGAAAAAAGAGTGATAAATAATGTGATGGATTGGCTGACAATTGAGTTCTAGGACACGCGTATACATACAACTAATTTATTGTTGTCTGAATTATCTTTAAAAAATATTTTTATTTAATAGGCAAACAAGTAATCGTATACTTTATTCACTTTGAATGAAGACGCTGGGGTTATATGAGAAATTACATTTGATACAATTGATACAATTTATATTTAATTGTTACGCTACAATTCGTACTGACTTTCTTCTCTAACCAAAATCGTGTACCTAATATGAATAATTAGTAAAGAAACAAAAACGCTTATTCAACAACAATTTAACAAAATAAATGCTATTGTTGGTAATCATTGGAAAATATAAGTACCAGAATCACAGTTTTTGATATCCAGCTATGACTTTCTTAAAACATGTTTAAAAACACAGTGTAGGTATCAACACATTTCCCAAATTTCCATTTATGCACCTAACTTGTAATATAAAAAATATAATAATTGAAACTAAAGAAATCCAACAAATAACAATTGATTCAGATGTGCTTTTTTCATGTATCATTTTTTTTCTGGATAATCTGATCTGATTACAGAAATCGTGAATTGATTTGTAGAAAATCATTGCCAAAAATCAAAAAACTCAACCCTACACAAAAATGTGCGACATAATTAAAAATGCCTGCATTCAGATTCAGATTCTATAAAAAAGTATACGCGCATCGGTTGGTAACAAGTAACTAGTAATTTAATTTAGATTATTTTATTTTTGACAAATATAATAATAAAATATCCGGCAACTGATTTCGTTCCATGAACTTTTAAGATTTTTTTTTGTTTTCAGTAAATATATTTTTTCTATAGTACTAGTTTTAAAATTTAAAATTATATTTAAAAATTTTACTAAATATTTGACCGCCGATGTTGTTTAAAAAATAACGGGTCTCAGTAGATTGCATGTATATCCACCATTTATTAATATTTTGTTTGTTAACATTTTTAGTAAATAATAATGATAATAATAATAATAATAATAATATGCTTCATTAGTTAGAGATTAAGATTTGTGTTCATATCTTAGCCATTTAACCTTCTCACAACCAGCTATACTGACCATATACTGTCGAGGCCTCAAATGTACATGGGAAAATGAATGGGAAAAAGATATGCATGATATTTTTCGAAGATTTATTTATTTTTAAAGATTAAAGTTATTGTAGTAAAAAAAGATTAAAGTTATTGTAGCGGGCTTTCCAAAGGAATTATTTGAGAGAGAAATTATACATATGGATTTGACGCCCCTAACCAACCCCCATAGTGCCCTGAAAACTACCCTTAAATGAAAAATTTACATTCTTCAGAAAATTGGCCTTTTTAATTCATTCTTTTTTTCTCATAGAAATCATTACTATAAGTCAAGTGGAACGTTTATAAACATTTGGCAGTTAATTTCCATTTTTTTATATAAATTCTATTTGTTTAAATAATTCGTTTTTCTCGAAAATCAGTCTGAATTCTGTTTCCTGAGTTCGAAATGGCAGTTTATTATGTTAGAGTGACATTATTCATTAAAGAAATTATTCCTATTGTTTAAACAATCAATTATCATTTTCAACTTTTTTTTAATAATGGTAGAAAAGTTAGCTTTTCTGTGAAATTAACTTTAAACTAACTAACTTTAACTTAAAATTTCATGTTCGAGATATTTGCCTATATTTGTCTGTATTAGTTTTCTTATTTCACTCATCAGAGATATGTGGTTATTCTCAAATAATAGCTGCTTCTATGGCACTAGGACAGGGGTGGCCAACAAGTCGATCGCGAAGCCAATTTTGGTCGATCGCTCGCGATGTCTTTTGACTTAATGTGTGATGGTGGGTTTAGTCACCTTTACATTGTAACAAATAAGCCTGACTATAATCGTATTAAAAAAAACGGTTGTTAACTAATTGCCTAATATACTACCTACTTGAACAGTGAAGAAACTTTTATTTTCTCTCTAAGTATCTAACCCTATTGTTAGCGAATGTGGAAGATGAAAGATAGTTTCGAATCAAGAATCAAGTTTTGATGTCACAGAACTTTACCGATTGCAGCTTATTGCTTATCGCATTGTAACAAAAACCGTTAACAGTAAAAAGTGGGTCTAGTTACTCATGTATTTACAAATAAGCGTGTTTATAATCTATAACTGGCCCAATATCTGGATTAATCCAACAAATAAAATAATTCCTAACACGGCCAATCCTGACCACAGCTTTGCTCTCAAAGCCAGTCTCCAGAACTATTGTCCTCAATGATAAACTTGGTCTCAGTAACTCATTCAAACTTCCATTCGACAATTCTTAATTTGCCGAAATTCAAAGGTGTTACCCATTCAACAATAATCAAATATGTTAATATTACTCGCAGATAAATGACGTAGGTAGATAAACAAGTTGTTTCAGTACGAGATGAACTACCACGATCTATTTTTATAACGATCTCTGCAAATATGAAAAGTTGAGTCAGGAAATTTATTGTCTTTATGCCTTTATATCGAAAACTTAATAGGTGATATAAAAAATAAGAAAAAAGATAGTTTTTAACATATATTTTGCGTATCTACTACCCATAGCTCGCTATCATATTTTAAAGATAAAAAAGGTAGATCTTAAGTAGACAAAAGTTGGCCACCCCTGCACTAGGACATAGTGAGAAGATGCAGAATGATGAATGTACTTGTGACTCATGTAGTACACGATGGATGTACAAGTAATTCAACCTTTAGACGATTTTTTCTTTTGTAAAAATCATATCTATTTTTTAATTTTGTTGCCCTTGTATTTCCGCCTCTGTATTTCTTTATTATTCTAAGTTTATTAAAAGCTACGGTCTGACGTCACGCATATTTATCGCACCTTCACTACCACTTACTCTTCCGATTCTTCAGCATCGTCCACACATCTCCACCTTATATAGATAACACAAACAGCATCCACAAAAGGATTTACGAGAAGAAGGGTGACCACAAGGGTTACTTTGCTTATACCAACCCCTATTTCCGAAAAATAATGAAGCCACCGAAGTACCGGGCATCATTTCTCGTCTGTTCGGTGTCTCGCGTCGCCCTCCAAAGAAAGAAAGACATCGACGACGAGAGACGAGAAAACTGTGCTCGTCTTTGTCCGAATAAAGAGACCAGCAACCGATACAGCCATACATATAAAGAATCGTATCAGTGGGGTTGGGTTGGGTTGGCAACGCTGCCTCGAGATAACGACACGGGGAGCCACAAACGAGCTAGCCGAAGCCGTAGGAGGACACTCCGATACATAATATACAGATAAAAGAAAATTCTATTATTTGGTTGATGCTCGAGGTGTAGGTATACCGTCTTCGTTCGATACGTGTGAATTTTCTTATTTTCCGATCAGGTTTTCCTCGGGTTATTTTCGGGAGGGAGAAGTTAAGGTGAGCCGTAGTGCTTTCGGGCGAACGTATGCTGTGGATTTGTTTTTCAAGGTTATCACTGACGACTGCGCCATTTATGTTCTTTAAATTTTATGTTGATAAAATTACAAAGAAGTACAACCAAAATTTAGGATTGAATACTCAACATATTTCATGATGTGATTAATTAATTGTTTGTAGTAATATCGACCAAATTCTATTCAGTGTCGTAGATGTTTTTATAATATTGTGGTAAATTGGGACGAATAGTCGAAGAGGCAAGGGAAGTAGCTTAAGTGTTATTAATTATAAAATAAAATTACACGAATAATTAATTTAAGTAATTATTTATTATCAGGGATGTTATATTTCGGTAACTATTGTTTCTTTTTGGTAAACTACCGTTGAAATTAAAAATATTAATTTCAAATATTAGATTATAACGTAACTAAAAATTCAAAATGGTAAATTACGCAGCCTTAAATTTCCTGGTAATTAAAAATTCAAAATGGTGAAATACCGATGACAGTAGACAAGTTAATATAGCTACTTATGTTAATAAAAAAGTGGGGTAGAACCTTAAAAGTCATTATTTTGTATATAACTACCAATCTCTGGTGCTTTTTCTGATTTATCCACTACTATCCACTACTATATACTAAACGTGACTCACACTCAGCGGCAGAGTTTCGCGAAAATCGTCGAATCGGGGGAAGGGTCTGCTCCTCGGAGAAGCGAAAATCGGCGCCGCAGGCGCCATTTTCCGCCTAAAATTTGATTCTACAGTGCTTAGGCTTTCGATTTCGTCCATTCTCGGCCCAGTTTTCGTTATTTTTTGCCTCGATTCGGCTAAATTTATGGATCATCGATTCGGACTGTACCTCGTCAGCCGGTCGCCATGGCAACCGATCGAGGTTGCGAGGCGACGCGACGGCAGCACGCTTCGCGACGCGGTCACCAGACGGCGACACATCATCATGTCGCTTTTGAGTATAACTTAATCTAGAAACGTTTAATATGTTATCGGAAGCAAGTTGTAGTTGGTGAAAGAATATATCAGTGGCGGCTCGCGTATAGGCACTGTGGAACTGCAGCACTCCCTATTATTTCCACTTAATATTATGGATAACATTTAATATAATGAGTATTTTTTCCTTTAATTCTTTCTTTATACTTGTACAAAGTATAATCCTTAATAGTTAATGTCAGTAGCCATCCCCCAGTTTAAGAAAAAGATTCAAAAATCGTTGTATGGAACTGTGATCTGCACAGTTCTAGTGGGCGAGCTGTTTGGCTGTTCTGCGCATGCGCACACAACAGCTGCAAGCGTGGCGGTATAGAGACTAGAGAGAACTGTTGTCCCCGCAGTGCCGACCGGCTGGTGGAAGGTAGTTTTAGCAACTGCGGATGGCATATCAAAAGGCAATACGTATTTTACAATTGCAGTGCTTTCAATAGAGAAAGAAATCCTCAGTTTTCATCCAGAGACCAAGGATAAAATTATTGATAATTTCGCGCAATTTAAAACAAGAAGAATTACGCTTATCTTAACTTCACTTGTTTGTTTGCTACAATCTTGTGATCGATATTTTACCTACTTCCCAATATCCAATCGAGTTGAAATTTTGCACATGGACAGATTGCCGGTGACAATGCATAAAGGAATAAAAAAAATTGAAAAATTTTTGGAAATTTTGCCGCAATTTTCAAAATTTAACTGTTAATGCGTTTTCTTTTTCATTAAGGAGCAAGTATGTATACCCCACTAATGAAAATTTTTGTTAGTGTTTGGAGAAAAACTATTTGCAATGGAAACTAACCACAGGTGATATGGGACTTAAAAAAACACATGAAACAAACGGTAGTAAGTCAAGGGTTTCTTAGAAAAACTAATTTCTTTCTAAATCGCGGGTTCGAAATCACGCAAAAACGATAAATCATTCAAACTAAGTTCACAGGTAAAACCTTTCTATTTTTTTATGTTCTATTTTGGAAAGTTATTTTCATAAAATAATAAATGTATACCAAAGAAAATAATTTCTTTATTTGATATTTTGTTACTTTTGTATACCTTCCAATATGTAATACTACATCGGAAAACAACTGTAAAAATTTCATATCTCTACAACGCGTATTAACGCTAGGATTCCGAACCTACTGTACACCTCCGGTAGACTACGTCGCGTTGTTTTAAAAAAAAAAATGTATTTTTTACATAAATTTATTACTACGCTTACGTTAACTTCACTTGTTTGTTTGTTATGTATAAATCTTGTAATCGATATTTTACCTACCCATTGTCCAATCCAGTTCAATTTTTGCATGTTGACGATTTCTGGTGCATGAATGCACCAGAAATACATGAAACATTAAAAAAAAATGGAACATTCTTAATTTTTAGTACATTTTGTTAAAGCGTAGTTGTTAGAAAATGTATTTTTTACATAAATTTATTAATGTAACTACCAATTTATGTAAAGTAAATAAGAAAGCCGCTTTTATTCCCTAAATTCTTTTACGATTTCATCAAGTTTCTGAATAAATTTTCTTTTTATACCTTTTTCCCTTTAACACAATATTTTTTAAAACAATGACGAAAACATTTCTGGAACAGCACCCCCACTAATATTAGCTACGAGCCGCCACTGGAATATATGTATTCATGTTGTGAAATATGAGAAAAACATATTCAGAAGTCAAATTTAAGTTTTGTTTTGTATTTCTTTCATTACCTGTTATATCTTTATTTAAACTTTTATCATCTTATCTAAACTACAAACACCTGTGAGTCAGCCTGGATTAACCCTCACCGCTTTCACAAAAACATTAATCCTTTCCACAAGCCAATACATCTCAAGTCCACTCCATTAAGCACCAAACCCAGGCCACTACGATCGCTGCTCCCTAGAAGAATTACACAATAACTTAGCATAAATACCACTATAAATAATACCCATTCCGGATCTTATCTACGGGTTGTTTATCAGGAACGCAGCGGAAGCCTCTAAAATTCAAATTAGCAAAAAGCGAACGGTTGGTCGTTCGTGCCGGATCGAGCCGGCGCCCTTATCGCAATTATATCGGCTGCTGCCGTAGCGCCATCTACCCTATCTGGGACCTTTCGACTTCCCAATCGTCGTCGTTTCTGAGAGTCTCTAATTGTTAAATGACCCGGAGCCGCCATTACTGGAATTCCTATTCGGCGTTTAAGGGCAGGACCTTCGCGAAGGGAAGGATGCCATTCACGGCTTTATTACCTCCGCGTTTTCCGCATTTTCCTAGAGCCACTCGTGATGCTGACCCCTAACGTCCAGTTTACGTACTAGTGGTAAAGATAAGACTGTGAAACTGTTGGAAAATTCTGGTTATAGGCACTCTTATGAGATTGTTCTAGGGTGCTGATATATGTCATTGGTCGCCGTCTTAGTACTATCTATGTGGAGATAGTTTGGTCTTTCTAAATTTAGATAATAATAAATTTAGATCAGTAATGTATCTGAGATTTTAAAAATCATTAAAGCTGGAGTACCACAAGATTTATAACTTTCTTTATATTCATGCCAAAACGCAGATTTTTTTTCAAATATTTCTTCTGTAAAATTTAGCTACTTTTTAGAGTTGCACCACTATCATAGCAAACCAGCGATATGACAGATAACATCTAGAATATGAAAAATATTCAGTAACCATGCACAGGCAGTGATGTTAAATACCCGGGTATTTATTATCAAGGGTAAATTTACCCGAAGTGGGTATTTATAGGGGTATTTATAAACATAATATTGTTATTAAAAAGAGCCGTAAAATGAAATATTAATTACTAAATAAAGGTTTTTCTTTTATCACAAAATCAAAAGGTATTCTCTTATCACAAAATAAAGGCTATTCTTATAAAAATAAAAACATTTTTAAAACAGAGAATAAAAATATCAGCCTCATCTGACGATATATCAAGAGCTGACATTTCCTTGTCATCATCGTATATTCAATCGTGTGAATCTTCCATATTTTCTGATTCTGTTATCGAAGAATATTTTGCAGAAACGATTATATGTTAAGTATAGTTGATATAGCGGCTTTTGTCGTTGTAAATCAATTTTCTTATTTTTCTATGAATCCAACTAAATGTACAGAATGTTTTTATATAACTCAAATAATTTACATTATTTGTAATCAAGAGTACAATCTACAGAGTGTCCCATTTTATTCCGCCATAATTTTTTCCAGATAATAAATGAAACACTGAGTAAGAAGTTTCATATGGATCTATTTACTTTCTTTATTTCTTAAAAAATTACAGCCGTTTGAATTAATTGTAAAATAATTGCAAAACTGTATACTAAATGACAACTTCTCTAGCAATTGATAAACCCAATAAGTCGGCATGAAAGAAACTTTATACTCAGAATGACAATTAGTTGTAGAGAAACAAATGTCTAAAAAGCTTCATATGGATTTTGTTTTCGTTCATTTGTTTATTTACTTTATTTTTAACATTTTGAATTTTTTACTTTTGATGTTGTTATGGGTATTGATTGTGCTCTTTCTTAGTTTTAGCATTGTTTGATATGTAGTTTATTGTTTGTTTTTATTCAGGTCCCTATGAAAAGTTATACTCAGAATGACATTTACTATCTAAAAATAATTCTTGCGGTAAAAAGTGTTACATTCTGTATAAATATCTCTGAAATGTTTTTTAAGGATAAAAAGGATAAATACCCAAAATTTAGGTATTTACCCTAAGTAGGGGTAAATACCCGGGTAAATACCCATTTTATAAGTTCCCACCCGCCGGGTATTTACCCTGCCCACATCACTGTGCACAGGACTATTCCGGTTGACCCACGCCATAGGTACTCCCGTTTATTTATTTTTTTATAAAGCTGGGCGAATGAAATTTGGGAAGGTGTCAATAGACAACAAATGCCATTATTTGGGATACTCTATACTCTATAGCATCTCTATAGGTTAACCTGACTTCCGGTTTTTCCGAAAATGACGTCATCATTGAAATTTTAAATGGCACCCTATATCCTTTGTGTGATATTTTCAATCAGGATGACATTCTGAACACAAAAACATATCGATCGTCAATTTTTATCACCAAGGCACGCAAAAATAACTTTTTTGTGTATTAATCTAGGTGGCTATGAATTGGTGAAAATAGTCGACAATTGTCAAATAAACACTAACTAAATCGATTTTGGCCGACTCTCTAGCGTGGTTCAATTGCTTTTTGGCCAGTGAGTCATTTGCTTCCCAGGTACCCAATGGCCACACCCTGATTATTCGATAGAAAACATCTTTCCGATTACAATGATACCAAATACTTGATATTTTGTTGAAATTCGTAGCGTACAAATGTTGCTAGAAGCAAGGAAATCAAAAAAAAATTATGTTCTAATGACCAAAGCCAGCGTACAAGTTAAAGTCACTCAATGGACGACTCGAAGGAAGAACCCTTAAACGTCATTTTCACGTCATTTTCAACTACGATTATCAGCAAATATCAAGAGTTTGGCATCATTGTGTCGGACAATTGTTTTTCCTCGAATAATCAGGGTACTTCCTTCGAGTAGTCCATTGAGTGACTTTGACTTACGCTGACTTTGATCATTAACAACATTAACAACAACAACATTAACAACCCAACTGAAAATGTTGACGAGGGGTCCACTCACAGTTCGGCTAATCGGCCTGCTGAGGACCCGCTCATCGAAAATACATCAAAAAGATTTTTCAGGTTCCCTCACATTGAGGGTTTAACCGACAAAATTAAAACCATCTTTAAAAGTGAAACAGTAAAGTTGGGATGCTACCAACCGTTTGTGGCCAGCACAAACTCAAGTCAAAAACCCCTTCAGGATTAAAAAGTACAGTTATATATGACGTTGGATATTTGGACTGCCCAGGCCATTATGTGGGCCAGACAAAGCAATGGCTTTGTAAACGCCTGTCCAAACATAACAGCAATATCAGAATTAAACGTGACGCATGTGCATTAGCTGCACATGCACTACACAATAATCACAAATTTGATTTTGACAATGTTAAAATATTAGCAATTGAACAGGGGTATTATAGCCGGTGTTTCTTGGAAATGTTCCACATTCAAGCCTCTTGTGATACAGTCAACTATCGAACTGATGTGGCAGGATTAAGCAACATTTATGCCAACCTTATTGCATTATACAAAACTCGAAAGAAGCCAACCATAAATATTCAGTAGATTAGTCAAGTTCCAAACCAATTTCCAACTTTGTTCAAAATGCACACAACAGATGACGCTCCAATTGACGGACGCCATCTGAATATTCTATTTTTATTCATTAATTCATTGACACGCCATTGTTGGCATCTCCTCGTAATTACACGTCAAATTTAAATGTTAATTTATCAGTTGTTTATTGTGACTTAATTATAAAATACACCGGCTCCCTCTTGAGCGGCAACCAATACACTGGTGCCCACAAGTTGTGAGGTTATGTCACCGGTTCCCATGGAAAAAAACCACCTCATGTTTCGATTCCTTCGCTGTTTCTGTAAAGCTTGTAAGTAATACATAACTTTTAATGGTACTTAGTTGTAGCTAATGAATTTGTAGTGATTTTCGTGATGAAGTACTTACAATAAAGTGCGAAACGTCGAAAGAAGTCTGACTGTTATTACCACTGGCTCGTTATTTTTGCGTTGTTTTGGTGATAAAAATTGACGATCGATATGTTTTTGTGTTCAGAGTGTCATCCTGACTGAAAATATCATAATATCATACAAAGAATATAGGGTGCTATTTAAAATTTCGATGACGTCATTTCCGGAAACCCAGAAGTGTTATTAACCTCAAGAGTAGGTATCCCAAAGAATGGCATTTTTTGTCTATTAACACTTCCCCAAATTTCATTCTTCCAGCTTTATAAACAACATTATTTTTTGATGTGGTGTCAACACATCAAAAAATATGAATCCTGGTTTTACTTCGGCCTTCAGGTATATTGATGGTCGATCCAGCTCTTACTGTAGTATTCCACTCATGCGCCGATAATACTAAAGATCCGCTATGCTCACATCCGATCACTATAACTTGCGAAGAAAAGAAGATTTGCCGTCAAATGAAAGTGTCAAAAACGAATATTTCAGACTTACAACAGAAAGGTTGCTACGAGCGCTTTGTCTGCTACGAAAAATAAATAGTCAGATATCGTTTTGTATGTTTCCAAGAAATGTGCAATTACCAATTCAGGCTAGAGCCGATGTTTCACCTCATTTATCCAAGTTAATACATATGAATGAACATCACCATTATTCTCGTCAACTAAACGTCAAAGCCCCTTTTCAGATACCGTATGCTTTTTTGTACGCAATATAGTAACCCGAATTTTAATATATATATAAAACTTGATGACGCAAAGTCGAAAAGATAGTATAACATAGTAATAATATACTATTATTCCAAGGTATTCATGGAATACAAATAACAGCGCCATCCGGCAACTCATCTCATAGACTACATACCTAACCTAGAAAGTAATATCATTGTGTCGCCATTTGACAGATTTACGTTCAGTAAGCGTACAGTCGGTATAGTAGGACGCTCACACCTCATCAAGAAGAGATTTTTGTGTGGCGTCGTCCTTAACCCCGTTAGGGTTGAGGGCGTGGAGGGTGCGAATAAATTCCTTCTTGAGTCTGCAATATCTCCCGGCATTATTTCAACGGGTTGGCCAATAAAGTAGAGTTATCTACCTTATTACGGACTATTTCATTCGGAGTTTGCTATCTGCAGCCCCTAAATTCTTTACGAGGTGCAGGGTGCAGAGTTCACCGCCAGAGTGCTCCACTAGTCCGGCCTGGATGTAGAATAGGAAGTCTAGCTATCGCCTATCTACACCTCAAGAAAACGGATTCCACCAGGGCGGGGTGCGGACTCTGGTATGAGGTTTCCTGTGCTAGGCGAAGATTACGACATTAAATTTAAGAGTTATTCACTCTCGCGAGGGTAATATGGAATTTCCTTGTTGGAAAGTGTCAGTTAAAAGTTTAATTTTAATTGACTTGAGCTCACGAACTGTGTTAGGGAGCTACAAAGACCTTTATTAAATAAAATAAAGAATATTTTTCATTATTTTTCGGTGGTACTAGGTATGTTTAAAGAATGCTCCTTAAGAATGTTGCATAATATAGTATCGATGGTATTAAATAGCAAAAAGTAAACAAGATCTCCGGAATTTTTTTCATGTTTTTAGTTGAAATTGCTGCCAATTTGTTATTTTGCATAATCTGGTACTGAAAATAGGGTTACCATATGGTATCCACCATTTTGAACGTCTTTCCCTAACTTAATCTGAAATTAGATTTGGAATCAGAGACGCTAAAAATCCCTTACGAGCATGTTTAAGTTTTTAGTTTATTACATAGCACTATATCCCTTATGGATACACTTGCCCCATACTGGATACGCCCATGTACCTAGTTTAGACTTTTTGTGGTCCCTGGCACATGGCGCAAAGGTTTAAAAAATCTACAAATCTTAAACGGAATAATAAATTTTACCTAAAATCTTTAAACTAATACCGAAATTGTTCAAAAAATTTTGGAGTTGGCGTAACTTGCGTCATAGCCCATAAGTTTGTTTTTTGCATCCGCAACTTATTTTTTTATCGTTCTTTTGTTATAAATTTGCACAAATTGTATATACGTTAGCGCAGTGGACACTACAAAGAAATGCTGGCAGTGCTTCAAAGCCATATGAACAAGTAATTAAAATTATAATGCTCAAAATTCATTAATGTATAAAAATTGTAGCAAACCCAACAATCGGGGAATTTCAAAGTGGAATAATTAGCAGTTAATTTGAAATAACTTAAAAAATAACGATTGTTGACAAATGTAAAAAAGTTTACCTACGACCGTATGTATAAATGTTCCTTACGTCACGGACTGCTTCACTCGTATATCGTTTATAACAAACATGTGCATTTGATTGTGCGTTTGTGTTTTCTACGCACGACATAATGTCATAATGACAGATGTCGCGCGAATATTTTGATTAATTATTTGTCATTTTTGATACAATTTATATTTATTGAAATTTTCGGTCGTAGGTAAGTGCAATGCTCGAGCTGTAACATGTATTACATGCACGTGATAATTTATGTTGAATTTGTATTGGAATTTTCGGTCAACACTTCAGACAAAGTTGTCCGTAGTTGCAATCATGTTGCAATAGATGTCGCGCGAATACATTGATTTGTTAACCGTCAAATATCCTTACCTGTATTAGTTTGTCATTTTTGATACAATTTATTGAAATTGTCGGTCGCAGGTAAAATTATGTACAATACTCGAGCTGTAACGCATATTACGTACTCGTGAAAAATAACAAAACTGACGCATATTCATACACTCGTATGTAATATGCTAGTTACAGCTCTTGTAATGTAATATACTATTTTTTATGTACAGCACATAAAATTAATGTTCTAAATATAAATAAATTTACACCTCACTGCGCACATCTGGCGCTACCGCTCCCATGTGCTTTTCCACCTGACCGTGTTAGGATCGATTTCCAGACCCTACTAATGTCTGTGCCGTCCTCGCGATTGATATTGTCAGGATGTTTATAAATTTCGATGGCTTCTCTAATAAGCCTTCGATGATAATTACCCACCCTTGCCAACATCGAAGTCATCGAAATTCATTGTGTGTCCCGACTCGTGGCAGTGTTGAGCAACAGCGGACTGTTGAATCTTGCCTAGCTGGGTGTCTCTAATGTGCTCCTTGACTTTACATTCGATGCTTCGTCCTGTCTGTCCTCCACAGCATGTACCACACTCACATATTATCTTGTATACCCCTTCGATCTTCAGGAGTGGTGTGATATCCTTTGGGTTTGGCAAAAGATCCCTTACCTTAGCTGGTGCTCTGTACCATACCATGATAATCCGATGTCTTCAGTAATCTACCGATTCTTTCTGATACCCCACTTACGTATGGTAAGTAAGTGAACCCCCTTTGACTCCTGCGGCTCCCCTGAGACTTGCAGTTTTCTCTGTGTCGCACCCCGTATGTCAGACTTGGTGTATCCATTCTGACGTAGGGCTACTCCAAGTGTTTCCGTTCGTCGTCCAAGGTGCTGGAGTCGCATACCTTCTCGGCTCTGTTGAACAGAATGTTAATAACACTTCTCTTCTGTTGGGTATGGTGGTGTGATTTGGCGTTCAAGTACCGATCGGTATGTGTCTTCTTACGGTAGACTGTATGTCCAAGCCTACCCGTTGATGTTCTGTATACCAGCACATCCAAGAATGGCAGCCCATTATCCTCTTCTATTTCCATCGTGAATTTGATGGAAGGACTACCATTGGTCAGGTGGTTAAGGAACTCAGTAAGTTTAACTCTACCGTGTGGCCAAACCACAAAGGTATCATCGACATATCTGACCCAATGCTTGGATTTCTAAGGAGTTTACCTAATGGCTTCTTATTGAAACAATTCCATGAAAATTTCCTTATTGTTGTATACCATGAACTAAACATTTATTTCTTTTATTTGAAAGACTATCATAAAAAATATACATAAATATATAAACACAAGAGAAACTTACTAAACATACAAGATGATTCATTTTAATCAATATTGAAATATCTTTAGTAAGTACAGGTGTACCGATAAAATATTTTATTCAAAAGTTGAAAGGATTCCAAAGGTGCCAACAAAAAATCTACTCACATCAAAATTTTCATGAAATATTATAAATTTATACTTTAAACATCACCTCAAAGATGCTAATAACTCTGAAATGATTTAACAGACGAAAATGAAATAAACTGCGTTACACTCCTGAAATATTTCTATATGATATGGATAACTATCAATATGGTCTGCTCTTAGATTTAAACTTGACCGCGAGAGAATTGAAAAATAGTACCCGATTTTTACAAACTTATTTACAACCTTTGTAACGTAAAGAGATACGAAAACATAAATGCCAATCTATAAACCTATAGAAGATGGAAACTTTTCCAGTAAGAGATTTAGAAGAAAAAATATCGGGAAGACGTACCTACCTTTTTACATTTTCTAAAGCACCAATAACTTTATGAAGAACATCATTTTCTCCAGAAATTCAAACTTAAGCCCATTCTACGCAAATTATATATTCAACCTAATTATTTATTTGGAGTACCCAAGGTAGTGTACTAGGCCCAAAAGCTGATATCAAAATAAGCTCACATAATTCTCATACTGACCGTATATATACTTTATAATCCAGATGTGCATTTACAGCGAGCGGCAAATAAAACAATGCGCTTATAGGAGGCGTTGTAACGTAAATTCTAGAATCTCAAATTCAGACGCGAGCAATTAGGGCGGTTTTTACTACAAGCTGTGCGGCCCGGGGTTTTGAAACCGGAATTATGGAAGCCTTTTGCGTTCGCCGCTGTGATGCAGGAATGGGAGTATTCCGTTGGAAATTGGCCGACTTCCAGATATTGTTGCGCCATGGTTTTAAATCATGAGCGGCCGCGGTGGTGCAGATGCAGATTATCTGCATTACACGATTTAGTGGACAGTGCCAGTGAAAAAAGAGGGATGGGGTGAGTATTTGTTATTTTTGGGGATGTAATTAAGGGTAGCGCAATGGGGAATATAAGGGAATGCAGCTATGTAAAGTATGAAAGGCAAAATCGTCAAAGTAAGCACTAGAAAGGTATTGGCTTTAGAGAGTTTTATTTGGGGAATATACAGGCTGTACGGTAAAGGTGTTCCGAAAATTAGGGAGCTGATAGAGGACGTCACCGCCATCCGAAAAGTGTATATGCACTTTTGGCTTTTGACGCTTCATTAAAAAGTTATAGCTTTTTTATTTTTTAGTTTTATATTCCCTTAAAAATATAACTGATTACAAAATCGGCGTTGTTTATTTAACAGAAACAAGAAAACACTTACAAATAAGAAAAATAAATAAAAGAGTTTTACAAATACTGCTCAAAATGTTGCCCTTCCATGTGGTGAATGCACATTTCAGCACGACTTTCCTAATCCTGCCGGACCCTTTGAAAAATTTCTGTTGTTTCTCGAATGCGATTGCAGGCACCATTTATTCCCTGTAGCAGAAATGCACTGCTACAGCAAATAAATGGTGCCTGCAATCGCATTCGAGAAACACCCGAAATTTTTGAAAGAGTCCGGCAGGATTTGGGATGTGCTGAAATGAGAATTCACTTGGAAAGGCAACATTTTGAGCAGTATTTGCAAACCTCTTTTATTTATTTTTGTTATTTGTAAGTGTTTTTTTTTGTTTCTGTTAAATAAACAACGCCGACTTTGTAATCGGTTATATTTTTAAGGGAATATAAAACTGAAAAATAAAAAAGTTATAACTTTTTAATGAAGCGTCGAAAGCCAAAAGTGCATATACACTTTTTGGATGGCAGTGACGTCCTCTATCAGCTCCCTAATTTTCGGAACACCTTTACCGGACAGCCTGTATATTCCCCAGATAAAACTCACTAAAGCCAATACCTTTCTAGCCAATACCGCGTCGCAATGCGCGCGGCCGTTGCCTAGCAACCTCGATCGATTGGCATGACGACGCGCTTGCGTGTACAGTCCGAAAGGATAATCCATAACTTTAGCCGAATCGAGGTAAAAAATAACGAGAACTGGCCGGAAATTGGACGACATCGAAAGCCTAAGCGCTGTACAATCCAATTTTAGGCGGAAAATCGGCGCCTGCGGCGCCGATTTTCGCTTCTCCGAGAAGCAGACCCTTCCCCCGATTCACCGATTTTCGTTAAACTTCTTGCGCGGACTGTGTTAGACTTTTAGTATATAGTAGGGACTAGGAGAATGTGCAGGCCTAATAGGCCTGCTGGTCAACCTAGGTAGATCGCCGAAGCGTTAAGAGGTAAACAAAAAGCCCGGATGTTCTTACACGCGCGACGTGATTATGCTCGTACGTTCGAAGCGGTTACGGGGCGCCATCTATTGCTTCGTAGCGTAATCCCAACAGCGACATGACGATGTGCCGCCGTCTGGTGACCGAGTCGCGAAGCGCGCGGCCGTTGCCTAGCAACCTCGATAGGTTGCCATGGCGACGCGCTGACCTGTACACTCCCAAGCCATAATCCATAAATTTACCCGAATCGAGGTAAAAAATAACGAAAACTGGGCCGAAAATGGACGAAATCGAAGGCCTAAGCGCTGTAGAATCAAATTTTAGGCGGAAAATCGGCGCCTGCGGCGCCGATTTTCGCTTCTCCGAGGAGCAGACCTTTCCCCCGATTCGCCGATTTTCGTAAACTTGCGCGGACTGTGTTAGACTTTTAGTATATAGTAGGGATAGGGATAGGGATAAATACAATCCAAAATTTCACTGTAACTTGACTATGGGCACATAAATACTGTATCACTCAAATGTGGTTTTCATGGCACCATGCGATTTTCAGATATTAAGAAAAAACTTCAATTTTGTCGGCTTATTGAGTTCTAAATGTGGCTTATTAAATTCAAATATGCATAAAAGCAATATGGCGTCCATAAGAAAAACAAAAGTTTCGTTTGTTTCTGACGAATTCATTGGCGAAAAAAATTTAAACTGACATACTCAAATTGTAGACAAAAAAGTGCCTTTATATTGTCAAAACGCCTTTTTGACGGGATCACAAATAAAGAAGTTATGACCATAATTAAAAAATACATTTCTTGTTTTTTTTTAAAATAACTTGGAAACCATTTGGAATTCAACTGTTTTCTGAACAGATTATGAAAGAGCACATAAATATGCACTACTTTGTCCATTTAACCGACTTTCTATCTCTAATAATAACAAAAGTACTCATATAATCCATATATCCATACATTTTATGAAAAATAAACAAATAATTGAATTATTGTCTTGAATTGTTGGGTATTTGAATATTTTTATCTTTTGATTTAGTAGAACATGTGTAATATTTAGTACCAACTTCAAGAACTTTTTTGTTTAAGTGTAACCAATTTAATTGTAATTTTGTAATTGATATGCTTCGGTCCAGTCCATTAATGAAGCTGTTTTTTATGAGTAAAATTGTTTATAGTTAGATGACAATGCATCTCGACATCACAGAATTTCACATATTTGCAAGTATTTAATTTGTCAAAAATACAATAGTCGAGCTAAGTGACTATCCTGGCCAACAATGAACAAAATCGAGCAAGTGAAAACTATTTTTGGTAGGGTTTTCTAGATAGTGTACGTTCCATTGTGTTTATTGATGGCCCTTAGCTTAGAGTATTATATCTTTGACAAATTAAGTATCGACTTGGAAATATGTGAGGTGTTCCGACTCATAAGTTAAATGATTATTTTTCTTGTGTAAGAACCGTTTTACACGACCGAGTTTTCTAACCAAATTATTAGCGAAAGTTATCACGAAACTATTAGCGAAAATTATCACTATAGTTTTGGTGAGAATTATTGGCATATTTATGGCGAGAAAGCTTTTCAGCTCTAAGTTTGATCATGAAACTTCTAAATATGAAGTTTCTCTGGAATCGTCGCCACAAAAAACGGGTACACAGACACACAGACACACACACACACACACACACACACACACACACACACACACACACACACACACACACACACACACACACACACACACACACACACACACACACACACACACACACACACACACACACACACACACACACACACACACAGAGAGACATCCATCCACACACACATACACGCACACAGACATTTTTTTGTACCTTGGTTAAAAATGTTCAGGGGACCCAAAAAGACATATTTCCGCTAAAATTTCAAAATTTTTTTTGGCACGTTACAATACGTTATAAAGTAACGTATTATAAAGTAAAAATACCATAAAGAGACTAATTAGCCACTAAAACAAAAATGTGCATTTTGAACCAGTTTAACTTTATTTGCTTTTCATTACCACGCACACATACTTCGAAATTTTCGATTTTGCACACACTGTATATCTAAACAAGTACGTCAGTAGAAATCCACTTCCGCATTATATAAGCCCTGCGTAGGGTTTCTAGTTTCTGGGTACCCTATAAATGTATAATTCGCTTACCGTTATATTAAGCGATGTTGAGGCCGTTGTACCTACACACAGAGGAATTTCAAGTTTGGACACGTTCCACCTTTACAGGGCGAAATTGCGAAAGGGGATATAATGGATAAAGTTGTTGTTTTCCGAATTGACCGAATCTCGCTACCCGGCATCCCGATTTAATCCATACAGATCCAATTTTCCCGCGTGCTTCTAACGATATTACAGGATTTTGTACTAGCGTATACCTATTTACTTCGAAGGTAAATTTATTGTGTATTAGTAGCCCAGTAACGTAAGGATTTCACTTCGAAAGAATTAAAAATCCAGCTGACTATTGTATACACTTTAGCTTGGATATTACAAATAACTGAAAGAATAAATTTACCCTCGATGTTTTGTATACACTAATACAGAATGCTTTAATTTAGTAGCAATGACGTTGACATTTAAAAAATCGATGACGTCATGAGTCAGTAACAAGCAGGGTTTCCAAGTCTCCGGTATTGCGCCGGAGTCTGCGATATTTGAGGTTAACCTCGGGTCACTGACAGGAATTCAAACTTCTCCGGCAAAATCAAATATGAAAAAACACATTCTCCATTCTACGTTCCAAATAATAAATATATCAGGTAAAAGTCACCATCATTTTTTTTACATTTTGCTGAAACACAAATGAATTGTGGCCAAATGCTTATAAATGTGTATTTGATTCGTGGAGGCGATCAATAAGTGGTCCAAGTTATCTCAAATCTATTTATTCTCTAGAAAATATCATTATGTTTATTGGTATTCCTTTGTAAAGTCAGGTTTTCGTAATGATGTGGGATGTTTAAGGTAAACGTCCCAAATTCAGGCACTGTCCTACATAGTTCTGTTTAGTTGGATAAAATGAGAAATCTACAACATTGAACTTTATTTAAGGTTTGTTCCGGTTTGTTCCGGTTTGTTGATTTGACATTACACTTATCAACCCACAATCGTTACTTATTCTACCAATGTTCTAACGGTCAAAATATAACCTAGAAGTTTGACTGATTTTCATAATTGAGTGTTATGCTAAAAGTTGATTTTTCCTTATAAGGTAACTGCAATTCGACTATTTTTTACATCGCTACAGGATAACAGTAATTAAGAAAATTCTAATAATATCTATTTAAGCTGACTAAGAATGCTTTATATTTTCATAATAATACGGTGTACTACTCTTTTAACCACTATTATTTACAAATTTAGGGGTGTCGGAATTAGGTACATGCAAATATAGCACGTCCGTAAATCAGACATGTGTGTCGGAATTGTGTACATGGTTAGAAGTAATACATATGGCTCTATTGCTGTCTTTACACAAGAAACTAACACATTTTACATCGTTTGCTATATTACAATTAATTGTACACATTTTGTCCACATTCCGACACAATTATTGGAATTACGGACATCAATAATCCCTAATTATTACAGGGTGTCGGAATTAAGATCATCAATAGTCCCTAATTCCGTCATAAATATCGACAGTCATCATATGAGATGATGAAATAAGACAGAATGATGCAACACTAGCAGCAGAGAATAGCGATTTTGGCATTAATACACCACCTTTGGAGATAACAGTTGAACTCATGTCTCGACAAAAAAAAATCATTATTCTGGCCTGAAATTCGCAAATAAAGTAAAAAGAAGCTGTTCTTCTGTAACACTATCTCTAATGCTTGGAGAGAATATTTGTTAATCAAAAAGAAGGAAGCACAAAAGAAAATCATTCTAGAGAAATAAGAAAGGAAGCGAAAAAGGAACAGAATAAAAAGCTGCGCCAAGGAAAAAAGAACACTAAAAATTGCCGAAGCAAGAACATTAAAACATTAAAATACATATGAGGTAGAGAGGGCAGACTGAAGAAGACTAAGGACTTATTTTATACTGTTTCATTAAAAATGGCAAAACATAAATGTTTAACATTTCTTAATACGAAATCTTATTTAACAATATTTAAAACACTTTAGTATTTACTTGAATGTTTATATTTGTCGGAATGATGTACTGAATTAGGTTCACTGAGGTGTCGTATTTCGGATCAAAATATACGCTTAGTGTTGGCATTATGGGCAATTGTTAAACTTATAAAATATAACGCGGAATGTACCAACTTTGTTCACCGATAAGCAGATTCTTGAGACTCTACATGAATTGACACCCTCCACCGGGGCAGGTCCAGACGGGATTCCCAGTGTATTTTTGCACAAATGCGCGGAGGCACTGGTTAGACCCTTGCGTATTATATTTGCCCTATCTTTGCGGGAAGGTAAATTTCCCTCTCAGTGGAAAAAAGCCTACGTGATTCCCATTTTTAAATCAGGTAACAGAGATCGCGTCCAGAATTATCGTCCAATATCCATACTATCTAATATCAGCAAAGTCTTTGAAAGCTTGATTTATAAAGTATTATTATTAGAGGTTAGAACCAAGATAGTGCCACAACAACATGGCTTTTTCCCTGGTCGGTCAGTGGAAACAAATCTTTGCACGTACACAGAATACATTTTAAAATCTCTTGACACCCGCTGTCAAGTTGACGCTATCTACACAGACTTTAGCAAAGCATTTGATAAGATTGACCATGTTACACTAATTCACAAGTTACGACTGGTCGGTTTGGATGAATTTCTGGTACGGTGGCTCTGTTCCTACATTACGGGTCGCTCCCAGGCCGTTCGGCTAAATAATTTTCTTTCCTCATTTAGTCAAATTCCGTCTGGCGTGGCTCAAGGTTCTCACATTGGCCCTTTGCTTTTCTCCATCTATATTAATGACATGTCTGCTTGCTTCCATCGCTCGAGTTTCCTGATGTATGCTGACGACACAAAAATATTCTGCAGGATTGAATCACTCCAGGACTGTTACGATCTTCAGAGCGACCTCAAAAGACTACACAACTACTTTATGGACAATAAGCTAGTCCTAAATTATGACAAATGCAACAAGATCACATTTGCCAGAAGTCGATACACGTTCGACTTTGATTACAGTCTTGGAGAAAACATAATATCATCCGTCAGCAGCATCAGGGATCTCGGCGTTGTTGTGGATAATAAGCTAGCGTTTAATTCCCATATCAGATATTGTACTCAGAAGGCTTTCCGCGCCCTAGGATTTGTAATTAGAGTATCCTCATGTTTCTCCAACGTATCGACCATCAACACCTTATACAATTCTTATGTCAATAGTGTCTTGAGTTTTGCGTCGGTAGTCTGGAGGCCGCAGTACCATGTTTACATTGACCAGGTCGAGTCCATACAGAAGCGATACGTTGGATACCTTAGTAGGAGGTTTCATCTTTCTTCATGCTCATACGAACAACGTTGTCGTGTGTTTGGACTTGTACCACTATGGAGACGTCCGTCGGCGTGTTCAGGATAGCACATTTTTATTTAAAATTCTTAACGGCCACCTTGATACGCCGGGTCTTCTGCAAGAATTCATGTTCAATGCTCCCACCCACGCCTCTCGTGCCTCTAACCTCCTGCGCCCGTCTCTGTGTCACACCAACTCCTTTCAGAATTCCCCTGTCAATCGTTTAGCTGCTTCCTATAACCGTTTCCATAATTCCGTCGATCCCTTTAATAATTCCTTACTCTCCTTTAAGCGTAAGCTGAGAAAGATTTCCACAACCCCATAGCACCTTATACCCTCGTGTTGTGTCTGTTAAAATTACGCAAATTCTAGAAATATGTTTTTTTTTTGTTTCTTATTCTAAGCCTGCGCTAGCACCTATGCTGTTTTTTCTTTGATTGTATATGTACTGATTGTATGTGTGTACTTCTTTGGGCATTGCCTGTTTGTACACCGAACAATAAATAAATAAATAAAAAATAAATAACATAAATTATCTAACTATTATCAATTTTCTTTAAAAATGAATAGCCAGATATCTTTAGAAAGAAACATTGGTTTAAAATAAAGTTGACATAGTCATTAGCACAACATAAATATAAATTCTACAGTTACAAATGTAACAAAAATTCCTTAACCTGTCTGATGGCCGTAAATACACGTAAAAGATGCTATCCAGCACGCGTTTTTATATGCTATTTACAAACTCCATACCCAAAGTTATCGATATTTTGCAATTTTTAATTGTGTTTTTACTATCAAATTTTCATACGTAAGATAGATTTCGATAGATTTCTTTGTCAAAATCAAAAAATTTAACACTTAGAAAGACCTGTTTGCATTGGGCACATGCGAGGTAAAAAGGCCTGAAATTTTTAATCACAGACTCTCATTGGACCTACGTCAATTATTTTGATTTAAAAAATATATTTTGGATTTTTAATTACTTATTTTATAATAACCTTTCTTTTCTAATTTTGCCGACTGTACCTCCCCCCCCCCCAGCATCTGCGGCATTCTTGTAACACGAATCTGGCAACCCTGATAACCACTAAAGGCTGACATTAGAATTTTACACAGAAATGTGTATTTTAGTTATAAAAAAAACCAAGAGCCAAAAAAGCACGTCGTTTTCCTTTGGCTAAATCTAGAATTGGTAATTTCTTCCAATGTTTTGCTACTACTCTGCTATGGCTTTGTCTTTGTCATTTCTAGCCCAGATCCCATACGTTTTTTTTTATTTTCCCAATAATTCAAACGTAACGAAACAATAAAATGCGCCCCTTAGAATATAAAAACAATTCTCAATGTCTGTGAAGGAATTTGCTTATTTTTAACAATCAAAGCATTCATCACTTAAACTCAGTTTCAGGTTCACATTCAGCGTATTCAGCATCATAATCGAAAAACAATTCTTCACACCTGTACAGCTCAACAGCTAAACGTTATTTAACACCATTGGCACCGGTCCAAATCCGAAATATCCCATCATAAACGGGCGTTGGTCCAGTCGAACGCGAAGTTAGTTACAACAGTCGCCTTTGGGAGCGTGAGCGTACCGCGACCGGCCTGCTATGTTTGCCAAGAGCATTAACAAGCTTCATAATCATTTAATTACATCAGGCAGATCCCGAACGATATCGCGTAACCGCAAATTTACTGTCAGTTGAGATTACAACGGCGGACAATACACATAAATGCCCAACGGGTCTCACCCCGCCAAATTAAAATTTCGCTCATTTTCGCCAATTTTCACCCAATTAATCTTAAACTAAAAGTCCGGTAATATTTTACGGTTCATCACTGGAAAGTATAGCTTATTTACAATCGATTTTTGGTTTCAGGTCTTCACGAAATCGCATCTGCAAAATCCAAGATGGCGGATCTCCAACTTCGTCGATCCGGGTGCGCGATACCATTTTTCGTCACGTAATTTCGCGAGGATTAAGAGGGTCGACTTCATCTTGCAAATGGACAAAAGCCAAGGGCAGTATTGTTACGAAACGTACCCCTCGGTGACGAAAACGAACACGAATTCCTTGAAAACGGAGACTAGGATGAAGAAGAAAAAGGAGATCAGGCGGTGCAATTGTTTCGGGTCGAAGAAACGCAAAGCCTTCTTGACTGGTCTAGCTACAAATCTGGGAATTTGTATCTTATTGTTCGGATATACCTTGATTGGTTCGGTGGTTTTCTTGGCGATTGAAGGTGGGAGTGGTGTGCAGCACCACATACTAGCTACGACATCTATGGCGACGAATATGAACTACAAGAAAGGAAATGGGAGTAATTTTGAGTTTAAGACTAAAGCTGAGGAAGTCAGAGCTAAGACTGTTGAGAATATTTGGGATATCACTGTCAGTTTGAATATTCTGTATAGAGATAACTGGACGAAGTTAGCTGCGCTGGAGATTACTAGGTTTCAGGACGAATTGCTGAAGACTCTGGCTGAGGATTACCAGGATTACCCTGTTATGGAAAGGAAGAGCAGTAGCAAGGCGAACCAGGATCATTTTGAATGGACCTTTGCGAAGTCATTCTTGTATTCTCTAACAGTTCTCACCACAATAGGTAAGTGTTTTTATCAGATTTTTTCCTTTTCTTCAACATTTTCTTGTTTTTCGGTCTATTCGGACTTTCTTTTGTTTCGTTCCTCACTGTACGTATCCTGTAAAACTACAGATAGAACAAACATGCATTAATAGTTTCTAACAAGGATTTGTCGGTTTTTTAAAAACGCTAAGAAAATTACCGAATAAGTCATGTGCTAATAGCTAGAAATTATAATATCCTAATCTATATTTTTTTTTTAAATAATTAAGGTAACTTTTAGATTTATTTTTTTGAGAAGAAACTTAATTCGACCAAAATTAGAAACAGGAAGGAAGAATTTTTGATTCGAAGTGATGGTATCAACAACTAAAACACATACAAGTTTATCAACAAAAATCTGACAATTCTAATGACTGCGCCATTGTGTTGACACTACTTTAAGTATCCGGAATCATAAGTAGTATGACAAAGTATTGTAATAGTACCAAAAAAAATGTTTAGATTTTATCGGAAATATGCCCTTTTGGGTCCCCTGAACAGTTTTGACCAAGGTACAAAAAAATGTCTGTGTGTGTGTGTACCCGTTTTTTTTGGGGCTACGTATACGGAGAAACTACGAATGGTAACGGGACAAAACTTAATATTTAGAAGTTTCATGACTAAACTTGGAGCTGAAAAGCTTTTTGTTCAAAAAGGTCCAAAGGAACTAGATGTTTACTCTAAGCATTTTTAAAGGATTTTGCAAATGACCCGCCATTTCTGAAATTTCGTCAAAATAGTTAAATAAAAAATAAAGAAGAGGAAATTCTGAATAATTTATGTCTATGACAATTTTTTCTTTAAATTTAGCGGCATGAGCAAATTCTATTTGATCGAGATCGACCGTGTCTGCATTAAAATAAAACTAGTTAGCCAGGATTTGACAGATATTTTCATTCTAACGACAGTAACTAGTGTCAAACACTGATGCTTTTGATAATACCTACTGTCAATAGTATCAAAATATCTGTCAAATCCTGGCTAACTAGTTTTATTTTAATGCAGACACGACCGATCTCGATCAAGTAGAATCGAATGCAGATAAACTATTAATTCTATATATTGCACGATAAAGCCATGTGCCTGGCCACGTCAGATCTTTTTTTTTCAACATTAAAACAAAACAATTCGAAATATAACAATATTTATTATTTGTATAATACGTATTCTACATTATTATATAAGTTATTTATACCTATATACAGTAGTAATATCTATTTACACATACAACTCAATTAAATTAAACATAAACTATTCAATTTGTTTAATGTTTCAATATCAGTCATATCCACCTTCTTTTGTATTCGCCAACACCATAAATATTTTAAACAAAATACTAAATTCTATGGTCTTTGAGAGTTTATGGATAGCCTCCAAATTTTGACTAATTATTTAAATGTGTCAGCATTTTTTCATCAACATCAAGAAATAAATGAGTCAATAAGTTCAGTGTCAGTATCCAAGTTTATTGCACTGACTGCTGTTTTAGCAGTCAGTTGTTTTAACTCAAATTTCTTGTGCAGCCTTTCAAAATATTGAACGACTGCATCATGTTTTAAGTCTAGTCCATCTAGTCGGATTACCATTGAAATATAACCTCAAAAACTGATAACTTTGATCTGGTCTGACATTTATAGTTTTAAATCATTACAACTTCATGTCGATTATTTCTAAAGTTGTTGGTACTTTCTTTTCAATAAGAGTATTTCAAGATATGAGAGCTTTCCAAATAAAATAAATGATCACCAAACATAGTTCGAAGCTGTTTTCTTCAATTTATTTACCTCCTCTTCCTTGCAACTGGTGCATCATCAAACAAAGACATATCCATCATAGATTCAAGATCAATCCTCACCAAAGGATTTTCAATATTCACAACGAAGACAACTCCTCTCTTCTCATTCTCAATCTTTATACCAACACCTCCAGATACTTCGTTCAACCTCTGCAACTGCTCCAATACAACTTCATTGTTCATATCCAGCATATAATTGTACTTCTGCCCAAACATATCAGTATACGTGATACTCTCAATATTCTTCTGTGGAATCTTATGGATAACTTGAGCTGCTTTCCCTGACGTTCTAAACGTGGTATCTTTCAAGAATTCAAGTATGTTAGCATCAAATCTATTCAAGCTTATAGTATGTATTTTTCCAACGTTATCAGCTATTGAAAATGTGTCGTAATCAGGGTCAAATTCCTTATGGTCGACTGACATCTGTATCAGTCTTTCTCTAGTGAAATAGTCAGTAAAATCGCAGATTATTGTCCATATATCACCGTAACCATCAGTGAAGTTGAAGGTTGAGAGTTCTTGGGTGGTTTCTGGGATTGTATAGACATCCGGGTCCAAGCTTCGTTCATGGATTCTTTTGATTATATCCAATAGCGTGGAATTGTTAAAATCCATGAAGACTATGGTGTAGTCATCACCATTAGGTATTTGGAGCTTATAACTTGAGTTTGATGGTTGATCCTCTGAGAATTGTTGTAATAAAGTTATTATTTCTTGGTTGTTTAGGTCTATCTCTAACGTTTCATTTCCTGACTTGACCAGCAAAATAGGTAAACCAAAATCAACACTTCTAAAGGCAATCGGTGCCAGGCGATGGAAAGCTTGTAATTCTTCTAAATCCTCAGCGTTACTGAAGTCAAGTTTCGACGAGAATACATTCCCGTCGATGTCTTCAAATTGGATTAAACTGCAAGTGGTTTTGCAACTTCTCCTTTTGGTCAGGTTCTTCATGATTTCATCTTTGTTAACATCAACAACTAAATCACCTGTGCGCAAAGTATCACCTAGGAACACAGCGTTTCTAAAGTCTAGGAGCAAAATTGGATACTTCCCTTGGTTGGGCATGATTTTTATCGGTGGAATATCATTGGGTTGGTCATCCTGTAAAGTTACGTAGTAATCAGGTACTGGATATTTGGTTTTGTAGTCCTGGAAGTTATAGTCTTCAATTGATGTTAAGTAAAAACTCGTTTGGTTGATGACTGGTATGTGGATAGGTTGCACAAGACCATGTTCATTTCTGATTTCGATTTCCGTACCTCCTTCATGCAAAGATAGATTGAGAAGGTGTCTCTTTACCTTAGCGTTATGCACATCCAAAATGACGCACTCCATTGTGTCTGTGCAAAGTTTCAGTAGAGGATACTTGTTCCTCTTGGAAATAATCTGAATCCCGCTGGTGATGGAGATATTCCTCAAAACCTCGATGATGGTAGCATTCCCTAAATCCAAACTTACCTCGGTTTGCTCAAAATCGCCTACAAAGAAAACTATCCTGGTTCCATTCGTGTCATTTGAAGAATATCTATTTAAACTATACAAAATCCTCTCCTGGTTGACATCTATAGTTATACAAGCCATACCATCATCGGGTACAGGCACCAGCATCCCTAATAAGGCCCCCCTACCATTTGGTGGTATAACAACCAAAGGATTTATTTGGATCTTGCTGTATTTCGAGAGAGTCTTCAATTCTTTTCCAGTTAAAGGTACTTTGATCACTTGATCTTCGTTATCAGTGTACGGTATCTTTGGCACTGTGTTTGGAGGATATTTTTCAAAGGCATGCTGGAGCATGATGGCCACGTTTCTATCGTTTGGGTTTATGGTCAAGTTATAATTCATGTTTGTACAAGGAAATGAGAACACTTGGTATTCTTTTTTGCCCAAAGGAGGAAACACTTTGTGTCTTGTTGGATATGCGATATACCTTGATAATTCTTTTAGATCTTTTATGTTGTCGTGATTGGTCAAGTCTATCCTTACGATTATTGATTTTTCCTGGATTTTATCGTAAATGAACGTTTTCCAGTTACCTTTTGGTGATGACATTTCAACCAGTTTATCAATGATGACCTTTTCGCTGATATCCAATGTTATGCGTAGGAAGTCGTCATAGTTGTCCTTAAAGGAGAATAACAAAAAGTCGGAGGGTTTATAAGATGGTAGATCTTGTGGTGAAATTCCAATTTTTGAAACCTCCAACAGGTCTTGTATTACGGTTTGATCCTTTAGTTTTTCGCGATGATCCTTGATGATCTCGTTGACATCCCAAGCTTGTGAACCAAAGATTTCTTGCACCCTACCAAGAACCTTATTGTTGTTTTGGTTCAAGGCCACACTAACATAACTTCCTTCATGTTCCAAGCAAAGAATTCCAATTTTCTTATTTCCGAGTGTTGAGACGATCTCAAAAGGTGAAAAGGGTTTAGGTGTATACTCCTCTAAGGATTTTATCATTTTAATAGTTGTGATATTGTTTAGGTTTAGCCTGATTTCAATTGGGTACCCATCTGGGTGCATAATATTGAAAACTGAATATTCTGGGTTGAAATTGTGATGCGCCAGTAAACTTTTTGTGACATGTGGGTTGGTTTTATCTAAGACTATCACTTCCGTTTGGGTATTTTGCCCTACAAAGAAAATTATGACGTCTTTTGGGTATAACTGACGGTTGATGACTCTTGGTTTAGCTTTAGGTGTTTGGGTGATATCCACTCTTAAAACTATGGTCTTTCCAGCTTTGGTGGCATAGAAAGCTAGAGATGGTCTATAATAGGGTACTTTGCTACTATCTTCTTCTAATTGCTTCAAAGTATTTGGATCGCTCACATCAAAAATATATTCCTTTATCACACCATCAGTCTGAATAGGTACTGTTAATAAATGGTTAAACACCTCATCCTCCAAAGGGACATTACGAAGAACTTCTTTTCCCATAGGTGTTGAACTTGTTAATTTCACCAATTCCTTTATTGTTAAACGATTACCGATATCTATAAAGTATTCTACTTTTGGTTTGGTTTCCACAACAACTTTTAAAGGCTTTATCCCGTGCGCTATCCGAAAACGTTTCAAAAAATTAATCGCTTTTGGATATCCAGTGTCTATAACAATAAATTGTAGCTCCCTGTTTGCATCTAATAACGTGAACACGAAATAATGTCCTCTTCCGTTTGGTTTGGGGAAGGTAGTCGGTTCTAAATGGTTGCTGGTAAGCTTGCTTAGATCTATCAAAGCTGTTAAGACATCAACATCATTAGTGTTAATTTTGATCAGTTTGTAGCTTGAACCATGCTCCAAGGTGAATATATGCGTTGCTTGGTCAAGTTTCACCGTTTCTGAGATATCCACAAAAGTTCTAAAGACTTTTTCGTGGTTTAAATCAAACACCAACACACCTGATAAGGTTTCTTCTTGTATATGCATCAAGATCAAAGAATGGGTCAATGCTAGACTAGTTTGAAGTTTGTCGTCTGGTATTTGGCCGCTTATTATTGGTAAAGTTGTTGCTGGCTCAGTTGTCACTTCTCCAAGCGTGACAGGTGGGTCTATTAGAAAAGGTTCAAGATCATATTCAAGCGAGTCAAAATTGTTTCCCCCGATGGATTGTATAATCGCATTTTTAAAGACATCTTGATCTCTTTGTACGTTTCTGTCGTTAACCCCGATGGTTTGCATAATTGCTTTTTTAGAGACTTCTTGCTTGCTTTGTTCGTTGGTTTCTTTAACTTTGCGGACACGTTTCGCGTTCCTATTTTGGATTTTGTCATCTTCTGGAAGAATAACTCCTTCTTTCGGGAAAAATTCGTCAGGTTTGTTTGGTGCCATGACATGATAATCCATAGGTTCGTCGTAAATTTCATCTGGTATGTCAAACGCTGGACGATATGTTGTTATGAAAGAAATCACATCGTCCATATACTCCTCGCTGTATTGATTTGTTGCTTCGCTGATTTTGTGTACTTCAGGATACAATTGTTGCATAACTTTCAGCATCTCTGAAATTTAGAAGCATCATTATTACATGGGATATTTTAGATACAAACAACAAGTTAACATACAATCCGAAGATATTCAAATATACTATTCTTTTAATCCCATAAAAACAAGGGTTGTAGGTTTTGACGGCCAGAGTAATTTAGCAAATTCTGCCGTTTCAAAATTCGTAAATGTAGACGTTTCGCGAACCATGCTGCTCGCTTCTTCAGAGCTAACTGAATACTGAATAGAGCAGCGTTTCTCAACCGGGGTTCCGTGTGATGTCGTCAGGGGTTCCGCGGAAAAATACTAACAAATAGCGGTGACGGTCGCCGGCACTTTACTCAGTGTTATTTTAATGTATTATTTTAGCATGGGATGATTATTTGAAATATTGGATTAATAAACAAGGTCAATCCATAAATAATTTTTATTTGGAGCCCTTCTAACTCAATAAACCACTGTTATTTCGATATTACATCCAACGGGCTACATTCTAGACTATTTATTAACTTCAATTGACAATATTAGTTACAATTATCTGTTACATAAAAACAAAATATCCTCTAGGAAACAACAATCTGGCAGAGTTATTGGTCAAACTCTAAGATTATTTGTTTTCAATATTTTTGCCTTCTAAATGTGTGACAAAATAAACCTATGAGTTGAATCTGCTGCTCATAATGGTAGGTACTCTAGGAGAAGAACAGAGTTGTAGGTGGTGGATTTCAATATGATCTTACATTCCAGATAAGATAACTAACCTATCACCAGACAAGTTCTGAGCTTCTTTGACGAAAATTATGTCGGTCCTCAGGATAGAAAATCAATAAATATACAGAGTGAGTCGCAATTATAGACGAAAATTTATGCGGACAGGAAACTAAAGTGTAATTTCAAATTTCGTGACTGCATTTAATTAAACAAAAAATAATTAAATTAAATTGAAGTAAGTACCAATTTCGACAATGAAACAAATTTAAAAGTGCTTCACATATTTTTATTTATAATTTGGTATGTTTTTGCATTTAATTTTCACCTCGAGTTATAAATTACCTTGAATCAGTCTAATTTTCAAGATTGTGTATGTATGGGCAAGCTTTTTCTCATTTAACAAACTTTAAGAGAAAATACAGAGATCATCCCCACTAAACAAGAAACATTCTTTTAACGTTTCAAAATGTGCAAATGATGTACTCAACTCTAACATCATAAAAAAACGTGATATTAACATCCAATTAACGTAATGAAGTAATCGTTTACCAACAAGTCGTAAGAATAACGTTTAAAAACTAACATCAGCGCGATGACCCAGTTATGTCGTTGAAAAGACGTTTACAATTCTAACGTCATAAGAAAAAGTTATATTCACATCCAATTAAAGTAATGAAATAATCATTTACCAACAAGTCGTTAGAATAACGTTTAAAACTAACATCGGCGTGATGATTCAGATATGTTGTTGAAAATATGTGCATAATTCTAACATCATAAGAAAACGTTATATTAACATCCAATGAACTGGTTGTGAAAAACACGTTAAAAACTAACATCGTCGCGAAGAATCAGTTACGTCATATGCGGTTCATGAAACCATAGCGCTTTCTTTTGGTAAAACTAGTACGCACTAAAATTGCATGGCAATGGGCGTGAATGTAATGCTAGGGTGTACTAATTTTGCGAAAAAAATGCGGCCACCCAAAAACTCTTCAAGATTAATCGTGTTTGTACTTTGTTTTATATATTGTCAAAATTAGGGGATTTTATATTGTGCTGGTGGCAGCACTGTTTCTCCGGTCAGGTTGGTTTAGATTTTCGTACGCCAGTTGCTGCCCAAGTGCGTAAAAAGGTGGTAAAAACGTATTGTAAAAGCCATTTTATAATTTGTACGTAAGTTGATGGTGAAATACTGCCTTGCCGGACACTAAACGCCCAACGCTTCATAATATATAGATACCAATGTCTGTGGAACTAATCATGGATGTGGGCAGTGCCTCCCAACGCAAGGTATGTGATGTGTTTTTATGTATATTATCAATGATGCAAGTATTTTACTGTGTTGAATTTGTATGATAGGTAAGGTTATGTAATATTTATTGTTTTGTTGTTATAACTACCCGGGAATCGCTTGTTTTCAATGGCAGTGTTATCATCGCTTTTATAAGAGACAATTGTGAAAATGTATCCATGTGTTGCTGACTGAACAAATAAAAAAATATATTGCGTGGAATGGTGTTCCATACAACGTATCTAGGGAATACCCGGAATTTGTACAGGCCGTCCCACGCTAGAGGCAAAGTACATTAGGGGCATTAAGAGATTAAAATTATACTTAAATTTTGGCATATAGGAAAGTTGTAGATATAATCATTAACTCTACAGTCATAAAATATTTTCATACATACAGGATTTTCCAAAACGACGTACCAACACAAAATTATGTTTTTTCAATGCAACATATTAATGCAGCTTTTGATTCATATTTTTATCCTAATCTTTTTGCCAACAACTTGTATTAGGCTATTATCAAGTTTCTGAGATATTGTGAGATTAATATTAAAAAGTGCATTTTTCAAAAGTTATTCGGATATAAGTAAATAATAGGATAAAGAAACAAGAAAACTCATTTTGGACAATAGTATGATGAAGTTTATTTATTTATTATTTTATTTATTATTAATGAATTTATTTTGCATATTAATGTCAAATAAGATGCTTAACGATAACTTTTCAACATCAGAATATTTTTTTAAATGCGAATTATTGACATTAATTTCTCAATATCTCAGAGCCATTTGATAATATAAAAACAATGATATATAACATTTGATTAATTGTTGTCAAAACAATTAAGATGTAAATCTTAATCAACAAGTGCAATAATATACCTAGTGATCAATTTTGGATTTTCTAAATTACTTTGTCTACTTTCAAAATCCCCTCTTTCGATTTTTCAAAATATCTTATTCATTTTTGATTCAATATTTACTGATTTGATCTCACAAATGCAGTTTATCTAATGCAGATAATTTTGTTTGATGTAACAGTTTACCAGAAGACTGAACAAACCGTACAGTAAGAGGCATCTTCGCCGAATGTTGAAAGAACAAATAAAACTTCAGAAGCATTTTCATGGACGGGCCAAAAGAATAATATAAGAATTAATGATATGAAGTTGGTGGCTGTGTTAAAATGTAAATTTATATGTATTATCAAATACTGTTTTCTAACTAAATGGTTTTTAGCCGCTGTGAAGAGAAACTTTTGTAAAACCACCGACAGGGAGTTTGAAACCTATGTCATGAATTGGTTTCGGCACAGTAGGCAGAGATCTCTTCGAGATGAAACCAACCAAAAATAATATTAATGGCCTGAATGTAAGCTTACTCATAATTAATATAAAGCAAAACAAATGAAACTAATCTCTTTATTTCAGGTTTATATTTATTTATATGTAAAACATACCTATAATGTAGAGGATTTCTTTTTAAGTTTATAAATGAAAATGTAGGTATCTCCTCAATTATTGAAAATTAAAGACTGATGAATGTAATCTTTGTTACAGGTTTTCATTTCTACATAAATATCTTACTTTTATTTTATTATATTTTATCACATCTATAAAAATAAAAATATGTTGTATAAGTACATTGATTTCGTATTTTATTCTATCCACCTGCCTCCATCAAAATCTCTGAATACAACAAATTCTTATTAACAGACACACCAGTCGTCTAGCTAACAGGTAGGTATAATAACAATAATTTCACAAAGAGAACTTAGAAATGAACAGCAAAATTCCGATTGTACGGTTTCCCTACAATCGGAATTTTATCAATTACATGGGTACCCTACTAGGGTACCCATGTATTTGATTCATTCCAGTGGCCTGACATGATTTTCTTAATATATCCACACCAAATTACAGGAGTTTCTATAAGACTTGGTATGGTTCTGCACTATAAAATAATACACTATTTAGATACCATGTAGTGCAGGACTATACCTACTTAATATAGTCTAAGAACTTCTGTGTTATAAATTTGGTGTGGGTATATTATGAAAATCATGTCAATGCACTGCAGTGAATCAAATCCATTCCCCTATACTATCAAACATAGCAGGAACGTGTACATGCTAACATTAATGTGCTGTGCAAAAACTGACGTCGTATGAACGTTATAAGTTATTGTTGTAGTAACATCTTCCAAGAACGTCTATTGTTTGTTAAATTCTAACGTTTTTTAAATATTGCTACGAGTACGTCTTATAAATGTTATTTTTGATCATCCTTTAGACGTTTTCTTAGACGTTTTTAGGAAAACGTTAAGGCGATTTTGTTAAAATGGCGGACATTAAAGGTTATTGTGACGTTATTGCGATGCGTTTCAGCCTAGAATACTAACGTCACCTTGAAACTTTGGAACATGTATGTAACGTTTTTGAGATGTTTCTTTGCATAGTGGGTCCTGTTATAGATACAGTTAGTGTGTATAAATATCTTCTACTTGGGTGTTTATTCCCACACTTTCTTTCTCTGAACGTAATTATTGTTCTGACTAAAATGTTTCATAAGGACTTGTTTATTTTTTCAATACCTAAAAATACTAAACTATTAATAAACCAGTATTTTAAATGGCTCTAACTTCTGAAGGAATATTAACTTGTTATCAATAGGTCCATATGAAACTTTTTACTCAGAATAAATGTTTCTTAATTTTTGTATTTTGACCAATGATTTTTTTAAATTTATACTGAATTTACTTATTTAATTATTTGTAAAAGATACTTTTTGTATTCTTCGTTTTCGCATTGTTTGATTTGTATTTTCTACTTCCTTCCTTTGGTAATACTTGAAGGAACTAAAAAGAACAAATAAGTTTGTACCTAGAGAGAAATATCTGCAATGTTACAGAAAATGAATGTAATAATCTACCAAAGAAACTGTAAAAGAAAAATTACTTGTAACATCGCTGGTTATTGGATACCAGCTAAATTTCTTTATTGTTTTTAGAGTTCCCATATTCTACAAACATGTTCCTGTGAAATTAGCACTGTATCACCTTAATTTGACAAGGCATTTTTAAATTTTACAGGAAAATTATTTTAATTTCACAATAGTAAGTAATATTCAATCATTGAACTGCGTTTCTTTACAGACTTGTATCTGTTTACTTGAAATTCGTTACACGTTTTTCTGTACGCCAAAAATACTCGAAATGCGTTGGAAAGGACATTGTATATTTTTTATATTTTCCGGGGTTCCGCCAGGTTCCAACCTTATTTAAAGGGTTCCGCAAGAGTAAAAACGTTGAGAAACGCTGGAATAGAGTATGTACTATCGTGGCCATATATTATGTCCCCTCTTTTGACGTCGATTCTCTCGCAAACCTAGGGGCGAAAAAATTTTAAAAATTTCTGATGCTGTCCTTGATTAATAGTCGACTACTCATAAAAATTAGAAAGTTGTATATGTTGGCGTATTCCCGATTTTTTAAAATTAAGAAGAATTGGCGCTGTTTTTGGCCCGTAAATTTCATTCGTTTAACTTTAGCAATTAATTACTCCGGAAATAATCCATAGATTTCAACGAATTAAAAAGTAAAATCACCCGCGAAATGTTAGCTTTCAATATGCATTTTTGTAAAATGATTGGGTGAGTGGTTGACCTACCAAAAGCTATATTATGCAATGCCAGCAATTCCGTTATTAGAAGAGCTAGAATAATGAAATATAGACTATAGGCTACCCATTAGTTCATAGGTTTAAAGTTTATTACATAATCATTGTTTATCTTGCATTTTCCGTACAAAAGATCGTGCTGAAACGCCGCGTGAATTCCGACGCTCTACGGTCATGGTGCGATGCGGAGAAGGGAGTCGTTAGCGGCACTGTCAACAGTGAGAGAACGGCGGACAGCTGATTACCAATACAGAAAAGGAACGATAACTTGTCAAGGTAGTAATTTTAACTAACAGAATAAAATTCTTAATTTTAAAATTCAGAATTTTGGTTATAATATGTGACCCCGCTACGAGAGAAATGCCCTAACTGCCATCTCTCGTTTCGATAGTATTGACTCATGTGTTTGACGTCTCATAACTCTAAAACCACTGATCAGAAAAACTTGAAATAAAGTGCGTCATACTCCTCAATCATTTCTACATATGTTGTATGACTATCAAAATTTTTTGCCTCTCGGTGTAAACATGAGCGCGAGAGAAGTGAAAAAATGTACCCGATTTTTGCATTTGTAAATTAACTGCCGTCATTCCGATTCTTTTTCTCCTAAACCGCTTACCACAAAAATTTCAATGTTTGTTCAGATTGCATTCAGAGTCTCTTCTATCGATTGGCGTTTTTGTTTTCTTCAGTTTTTATACAATAAGGTTGTAAACAAGATTTTGATGGAAGCGGATAGATCAGTAAGGAATGTTAACAGCACAACGCAGTTAGCATGCGTTTACTGCGTCACATGTCGCTTAAATTTAATAGCATTCCGACCATTTGTTAATTTTTAAGACCGAAATAAACATGAACAAAGTTTTGCGCGTGACTCCGCCTGAGTCCGTTTTTGTGTTTTTTTATTAAGAATATTTAAATACAGGCAAAAACAATATAACATAAATACAACTCTTGATATATTACATATATTACAAATGGCAGCTCTGAGCGTATAAAACTGATAAGTCGTTATATTGTGTCCGTAAACACTGTTCTCGGAGTAACTTTTGAGCCCGTGCGATCCCCTACTACCGGCAGCGTCGCTGTCGATCCCTTCCCCCGCATCACCCCGAAGACCGAAGACCACCGCGTCAATTGCGGCGATCATGAGATGCTTCAACACGATCTTTTGTAAGGAAAATGCAAGATAAACAATGATTCTGTAATAAACTGTAAATATATGATTTATTATGTAGCCTATGATCGACACTTCATCATCCTAGCTCTTCTAACAACGAAATTGCTGACATTGCATAATATAGCTTTTTGTGGGTTAACCACTACTCCGATCATTTTACAAAAATGCACATTGAAAGCTACCGTTCCGCAGGTGATTTTACTTTTTAGTTCGTTGAAATCTATTGATTATTTCCGGAGTAATTAATTGCTAAAGTTAAACGAATGAAATTTATGGGTCACAAACAGCGCCAATTCTTCTTAATTTGGAAAAATCGGGCAAACGCCAACATATACAGCTTTCTAATTTTTATGCGTTGTGGTATATTGATCAAGGACAGGACCAGAATTTTTTCAAATTTTTTCGCCCCTAGATTGGCGAGAAAATCGACATCGACAAGAAGGGACATACTATATGGCCACGATAGTACACAGTGATTTAAAATGACTGAGGACAGGTTGAATTTCCCGCCAATTTGAATAATTGTGATGTTGGCAATGGTTGCAAATGACAGCTGTTATTTTGGTCCAGTGGCGTAGGTGTTCCTTCCTGTAAAGGGATTCATTCTCTGATTATAATAAGGTATATTAAATTGAAACTATTAATTGAATAATTGAAACATATATAGTTTCAATTGAAATTAATTCCCGTGAGGGTTAAATAAATAATAAAATGATATCCTTTATTGAGAAAAAAGATGAAATATCGTTGCGGAGGAACGTAACTCTTACTGACGAGTTCACTATGGGATCTGAGAGTGATTATAACCTGTATCATGCACGCATACCATCTTAGTAACACTAAATAAGTTCAAAACTGTGGCGGGAAATTCAACCTGTCCTCAGTCATTTTAGATCACCCGTTAGTTCGCTCTGAAGAAGCGAGCAACCTGGTTCGCAAAACGTCAGCTTTCACGAATTTTTACACACGGCATAACCCGGAAGCAATTTATTTTGACTAGTTGTTTATTGGATTTTCTTATATACAAAATGATGCTCCTTTAAATTCTCTTGTAGTTTTCTGGACGTCCTGTGCACAATGTGTACAATTTTTCCAAAGTTTGCCGCTTGTTGGTCTAATTTAACTGGGTTAGTTGTTACTCTTACGTCATTTTTTTTTCATACGGGTAACTCGTACTTAAACTATGCGCAAAAATTTTTTTAGAGAATTAAAAGTTTTAGAATTTCTTAATATTACTCAACCGACATACATTTAGAATCATAAGGAACCAATCACTCACTTAAGACAGCTGGGTTTGAAGCATCAATCCTAACAAAATCATCATCTCCAATAGGAACGTTATCACCTTTTCCATTTGATTCTCGAGCAATATCTTCCAATCCAAACAACACATGCTCATTGTCAACATCAAATCTAAACGTATCTATTTCGTCGTCATTCCGCATTAAATCAAGTTCAAGGACATTCCTGTGGTCCTTACGGACTAACACCGAATCCAGGAATATCCTTGGAACAGCCACCATTGTGCTAGTGTCAAATATCATCGATTCCGAAATTTCTTTAGTTGACTTTTCTTCCAAAGGCTGTGGAATGTTTTTAGTTTCTTCTTTGTTGGACACTAATACTGGGACTGGTGTTGTCCTTGAAAGGACCTTTTCAGTGGTGCTAATGACTTTCGTGAGTTTCAAGCTTGGTTTAGCTGGAATTGTCCTTGAAGGTATCTTCTCTGTGGTGCTAATGACTTTCGTGAGTTTCAAGCTTGGTTTAACTGGAATTGTCCTTGAAGGCATCTTCTCTGGGGTGCTAATGAGTTTTGTTACTTTCAAGCCTGGTTTAGTTGGTACTGTCCTTGAAAGAACCTTTTTAGTAGTACCCATGACTTTCGTGACTCTCATGCTTGGTTTTGTTGGTATTGTCCTTGAAACAGCCTTCTTAATGGTTCTAGTGACTTCCGTTACTTTCATGCCTGGTTTGGTTGGTACTGTCCTTGAAAGGACCTTTTTGGTGGCACTATTGGCTCTCGTGACTTCGAAGTCTGGTTTTGTTGGTGATTTTTGCACCACTGTCTTCACAACTTTCCTTTTGGTTTCATTTGCTATGGGACTGCTTCTTAAGGAGACATCTGATTCTGAAGGACGACAAATACGTTTTAAGCTCTGCACCAACTTGTCATTACCACCATCAAAATACAAAGCTTTTGGTTTGTTTGTGGTCAAACCCTTAAAATATATTACGTTTCCCTTTGGTTTATGAACCGAAGGCAAAGCAAACAGTTGCTTGAGTACTTCAGGATCGCTACTATCACATTTGATGGTGATTTGTCCTGCTGTTGTATTCAAACGTACATCCACAATGTTTTTCGTAGTTACCTCCTTTACCTTAGCCCAGCAACCTGCATCTTTGTGTTTCAACAAGACGTCAGTAGTTGATTTCTTTTTCGGGTCTAAGTAAAACTTGATTTCATCACCTTGGTTGGTCTTTATTGGAATTAGCAAAGCTTTTGGGTTTGTAGGCTCGTTTTCTTTGATTAGATCTTCAACAGTGGCTTGAGTGGACAAGTTTAGACATGTTGAGTATGTTGCTTCGCCCAGAGGGACTGTTAGTAGTAAGTAGTTTGTCTGGTAGCCTATTATTGAATAATGGTCGACTTGGGTCTGCAAATGTCTTAAGGTTTTTAATGTTAAGTTGTTGTGTAAGTCGAGTGTGATGGTGCTTTTACGATGACTGCGTTCTTGGATGCTAATTTGGTGAAGAGTTTGGTTTCCTACAAGAAAAAGATACACTGTGTTACGAATTGTTTCTCAATCAAAATCAGATCAGATCAGACAAGGTTTACTTTGAGACCCGTTGAGTCTGATTGGTAACTAAAAACTATAAAATTCTCAAAAATTATACCTGTTTTTGAAGCATTTAATTCCTTTAGTTCTTCTCTATTGCTTTCTATGTTGGTATGGATTGAAATAACCTCTTGAGTATCAGGAACTGTCACCAAAACAACATCATCAGGATGTGGGAAATAAATAACGTATTGGGCAACGTCTTTTAATCTATTTTGGACATAGATATCCTCCAAGTTCAACCTAACTTTATAATTATTGGAGGTATCACATGTCACCAAAGCCTTTGGTTCTGTCAGAGCGGTATTTGTGGTTATGTCCTGAAGCACCAGCTCAGTAACGCTTTCAGATGTGTCAAGAGCAATCACATGCTCATTATCATTCTCATCTCTTATCATTAGATGCATAATTTTGTAATGATTACTACTCGGTGGAATGATGTGTTGAGAAAAATGTAGCAGTCTCTTCAATTCTTCGAATGTTGTTCTGTTGTCATTATATGGGATTGGTACGTGGATGATTTGCCCATCTTGGTTATAGGGGATGTACGTTTTACTGTTGGGGTCGCTCAAAGATTTTAATTTGGTTAAAGTGTCATTTTGGTGCAGATCTAAGATCAGGGCTTCGCATGTTTTCTGGTGTGTCAAAGCAAGAAGGGTATTGACTCTTGGATGTAGTATTTCAATTGCTGAAAATAAACACAATTAACAATGATAAGAAGAATAAACATGTAACGTCTTTAAGGGGAGGTTCTCATGTAATCGGTTGGAAAATCAATTTTTTTTTCGTTCATGAATTGAAACCTTGATTTTGTTTGTTGTAAAATTGAAATAAAGTGTGTTATACTCATGACTGAAAGTCTAGCATTATTTTAAAACCGCAAAAATCGGGTACCTTTTTTACTTCTCTCGCGCTTGTGGCTAAACCGATGGGCAGAAAAATTTGATAGTCACTCCTGTTATGTAGAAATGATTCAGGAGTATAACGCACTCTATTGAATTTTTTTTTTGTTCAGCCATTTCAGAATTACGGGCCTTCAAAGGCAGGGCTTCTTTTGCAACCGAAAATCTGTTCGAAAGTTGAGTTACTTTTTCAGTCTTTACATGAGAACCCCCTCTTAAAACAACAAAAATAGGACTTACGAAATAGTCCACAGACCGCCACCTTTCTAATTTGCTCAACATTGACGACATCCATATCCAATATGAACGTCTCGGGTTGTGTCAAGGAATCCATAGCATAAATAGCGACTTTCTTCTGCGATTCCGGATCAGATTTCTTTGATAACGTCCGCAGGTATTCCTTACTTTTATCATTAAGGACAAAAACAACCGATTCCAAATTCCCCGCACTATCTGGAATGCTGAAAGCGACAATACTCTGTTTTCTCTTGAATACATAAACAGATTTTGTGCAATACTCCAAACTCGAGTTTCCAAGATAATTGTAGACTTGGATTTTATGGTCACCTGAACAATTAACTTTTGGTATGTCTTCTATAAAATCGATATCCACGTGCATGTAGTATCGATAGTTTGTAGTGGTTTTATAATCCGGTTTGTCACTACTTATCTTCAAGAGTTTTGCTACATCGTCATCATTTTTATCGACATTGAAGGTCTGGTTATTGACGTCAAAAGTCCACTGTTCTTTGTGATGAATCTTCTTATGGTACCAACTTAATTTGCGCTGAAAGCTAGCAGATTCTTCTATGAAGATTGGTGTTGTTTTCAAACCGTCCATTATGGCTAACACAAAGATGTTTCTTCCATTATAACTCACTTTTACAGGAGGGAAAGGTTTTAAGGTTTTGTACATTAAGTCCACCAGATAATCCAGGATGATTTTGTCGTTTAGGTTTACGTAGACCTCAACGAAATGCCCTGAATAAGGAACTATTATCTTTGTTTTATTTCGATTTGATTTTGAAGATCTTCCTAGTTCCAAAACACTATCAAGCACTTCTGGGATGTCCCATAACAAGATGATAAACCCTTTGGTGAATGATATCAAACCAACAGTCTTAATATCAACTAAAACCCAAGAATAATTAGCCAAAATCTATCAAAAATTCCACTAAAATCTTACCAGTCTGATCATCAATGGTGACATACTCGACAAAAGTCTCGAAATCTGATGGTAGGTCAAAGTTAAAGCGTAGCGGTTCCCCTTCGTCATCAGCATTGCGAACTATTGCTGCAGTTGCTTCAGTGTGGTTTTTGAACTTCTCACGCGACAAAAGTTTCAATCGTTCTTCAATAAGCGCGTTCTTCAAGTCAACATCAACTCCCGTTACTCTGGTGGCACCAGAAGGTATGAAGAATGTGTACTTCTTGTTAGTTTGAAGGTTACATACTGGTTTTCCCCAGGCCATCGAGTTCAGATGCTTCTTGAAGATTTCATTGAATACGTTGATGTTGAATTTCGTGCCAGGTGTTGATGTTGATGCGTCACCTGATGACAAACTTAAGAATTATTCAAAGATATTGTTGCCAATCAGGTTAATTATGACGATTTCCACGAATAATGGTGTAATTTCTACCATGTGAAGTTATGTAAAATTACATTTGTTTTTTATTGTGTAAGCGAAACGCTTTCTATCCGATCTCTACTGATAATTAATCTTGATGAATTTCCCGAAAAGAAAAATGAATGTGGATCAATGTGGGACTGTGATTTTGATTTTCATCTTTTAGACCAGACAATAGAGCAGAAAATGACAAAAATAGTATCAGAAAGCCGACGGTCCCAGGTCACGTATAACAGTCCGTAAATGTATTGTGATGTGCTTTCGACTCGCAAATATCATTACTTCATTTGTTATAAACAAACAACATAAAAAAAATCGATAATCGAATGTAAAGATTCATATTTGACAGCAGAGCGCTTGTATTACTATAGATACGCGCTTCCCCGCGTCGGCGTCGGCCGCCTACGCCCACTACACGACCGCTTTCGAGCGCGCGGCCGTTTTCGGTCATGTTTACAAACATTTTTCGCCTATTTCGCAACATTTTAACGCAAATTCAGAATTGACGTTTTGTATCACAATACTTCTACTTTCGAAATCGGTTAAAAAAATTAAAATCAGACCAAGCCCTACGCATCCAGGCTCGCCGAAAGATATTGCATAGAAAAATTCAAATCGCAAATGTGCAAAAACTAATCGTCCGACAACGCCTGAGTTATGCACACTCAAAGTACCCACCAATGGTTACTTTCTCACAAAGTGCCAGCATTACAACTTTGAAAATGGCGGATGTTTCCGGTTTTTCCGAATTTTCTCCGTTGATATTAATCCGATCGAGTCCGTGTAGGGCTCATTTCGTTCGTCTTTTCATTCTCTACAACCTGTCTGTTGAAAGCGGTTTTTTTAGTTTTTTTTGTTTATAGTTGAAAGCCCATCACAATACATCTACGGACTGTTTCACGTGATCTCGGACTGTCGGCTTCCTGATACTATTTTCGTCACAAGAAAATCTCTATTGCCTGGTCTATCTAAACTTTATCTTCCACTGGAAAGTCCGGTTTCAACACTAAAGAGTTTTTTGTAACATTAAAAGAACATAAAAAGTAAACTGATTGACTGGTATTTTGGCTTTGAAGAGTTGGCAAGCTTAATTGGTGACCATTAAATACACACCATGACCATAACCACTCACCTGCATTGTCAATCGAGAACAAATCCAAAATATTCCAAATAAACCCTCTTTCAACATCATCGGCCAGGCAAGACCAAGGCTCCCCAAAATTCCTCGGCCAAAATGCAACACCGTAATTCATAGTTTTCGCCTGATGAGTGGTGGCAGCCAAGAAAGTCCTCATCATTTCAGTGTCAAAAATATCAATCACCAATTGATACCGACTCCCAGTGAAGTCGATGAGCGTCACAGTTGGCTTCGTCTGCATTCTCCAGCTTTTCCGGGCAGCCTGCTTCAGCAATTCCTTAACCCCAGGTGTGGTCAAATGGAACTTAAACGCTCTCATCTCCTCATGGAACATGGGCAAAGCTATGATGCAATTCTTGAATGTCTTGAAGTTGATGACCGGCTTCCTTCGACTGGAGATGGCGTGGAGACGCTTGAAGATATCTGGTATGGCAAAGTCGATCAAAATGTGACGAACGCTGGTCTTCGTGTGAAGTGCAATGGCCGTTGACTTCTTTTCCAGATTGTCGACTGATGTGCTAGGGAATAGCTGTATTAGTTCGTCGATATGCTTGGGGTTATGGAGGCTTAACGTTATGGGGACTGATCCATACTTCTTCGGTGGAAAGATGATCAAGTTATGAGGATGAACCTTATCTTCGTTATAAGATTGGAACGCGTCGTCTTTATCATCTAACCAAGGACAAGAGGTGGGAGTTTCACTGCAAGTGTCTGGGTTTAGACCGAACAACAAAACAGGAGCGAAGTCCTTTTTAGATTTCTTCAAGCATGCATTCAGATTGGCCACGCAGTCTTTAATGATGAAACAGCCTACTTTACAGCGCCTCAAGATAGCATCAATCTCACTCTGGAAGTAGAAGATAGCATCTTGATAGTTTTCCAAATGAACTTTGACCATTGCATCTTCACTTATTTCAATCATCTCCACGAAGATCAAATGTATATCCTTATGGTTTAACCTGGTGGATACAGTTTTGTTTTGGATATAGTTGAGGACGTCGTTGGCTATTTTTTGATCAGTACTGTTCACCTTAACCAGGGTCTTCAAGAATCCAACTGTAACATTGCTCTTCGGCAGGTCGTTTAGGAACCTGTCCAAATTTAAAATTTGAAGCTTGGAGATGATCTGCAGGACCTTTAATTTGATGATCAAAGGTACCGTTGTGTTGTCCATCACACTTTCAAGTTCAGTCTTGATGATCTTCAACGTACCATCGTAAGAAGTCTTCAGCAACCACGAACATTTTGATACTGGGCAGTTCTGTGGAGCTAAAGCATCTTTGATCATCTGACTAGCTGGGTCGTTTAAATATTCGACACCAGTCATCAGTTCTCGTACGCATGTCGAGAAAGTCTCGCAGTTAACTTTGATTTCCTTTAGTTTGGATTTGATGTGGTCCATGTCGTGTCTCAGGTCGTCGTACGCTTGTTCCATGGCTACGATTGCTGGGTAATAGTCGGTTAGTGCTTGTAGTCTTCTGCAGATGTGACACAATTGCCGGTATGATACATAACCTGGGTGCATATTTGACGTCATAAACTCTATTAGGATGTTTACTGAGCCCACAATGTCGTATCTGTATTTGATAGTGGAGTCCATGGTGTGGAGAATACCTAATAGAGGAGTTAGGTCTTCTACGTTCATTGATATGTAATTCTCAATTAAGTTTTCTGTTAGAATTACGTATTTCAGTTGGTTGAAGTCGCTTTTGATTAGGTAGTTTTTGGCGTTTCGGGACCAAGTATCGATTTCGTTTTCAATTTCAGATTTCCTCTTCTCTATGGTAAAATATACAGAATCCTCCAACCATGGGCAGTTGGCAATCTCGCATTTCGCCGGTTTTAAAGCACCAATCAGCAATTCTGCAACTTTATCACTTTTGTACACCAATAAACTTCTCTGAAGCGTATCGCCACATGAGGCCAAGCTAACACAATTGACTCTAATCTTTTGTAGAAATATATCTACAGATTCTCTATAATCCTGAATATCCTCCTTTTTAAACATCAACTCTCTTCTGATTTCATCATCAGTTAGCCCGTAATATTGGCTCAATATTTGGTCGATATGATCAACGTGGATTGTTGTTGGTGCGAAACCATCATATAATAACCCCAAAACATTCTTCGTGCTTTGTTTTATGTTATCAGCTGCGTTTGAATCTTCTATTATTCCTCTTAAAGCGTTTGAAAGGAAAAATTTCGACTTCGCCAAGTTGTGGATGTAGTTTTCCCGCAATACCACTTTGGCGGTTTGACTTTTGAAGAATGCTTGAAGAATCTTGATATCCATGTGGAACTCTAAGGAGCTTATCGATGGATGATGCACATTTTCAAGTTCTTCCTCAACATTTTCGATTAAGGAGTATAGCCTTGATTGCAAGACATCCATCTTATGAAGACAAGGTGGTGTACAAGCTCTTCCTCTAAGGATATCAATGATCACTGCAAAAACTTGGTTGTCTTCTAAGTCCTGATCAACCAGACCGTCGTGAAGACTTCTCTTGCAAATCTCAAGGTCCTTACAATGGACGAAAATCTTCTCCAAGATAAAGTTGACCTCACCTGTGTTCTCGTCTATCAGTGTAATACCTTTCTCAATCTTATTCTTGAAGAATTCCTCCTCAGTTGATGTATGGAACTCTTTCAGTAATTGCTTAAGAGAATCAGCTGTGAAATGATCATAACCGTCTGTTAAACTATCAGCTAGATCTTGTAGATGTTGAAACAGTTCTTGATAAGCTGGGGATGATGTATTTCTGTTGATTGTTCTGGTTTCTTTCTTCCGTTTTTGTTGGTGTTTTTCGTCGGTTTCTGGTCTTGTGTCTGGGGTGTCCATGAAGATCGGGTTGACGGTTCCCTCATCGTGAAGAATTTGTGTTTGGATAATAGCTGGTTTATTTTCAAATTCGAAGGCCAAGTCATCTTCCAACATTTCTTCTATGGCTAGCTTGTCCAAGATCTGGAGGATGCTGTCTTTTTCGGTTAGTTTCTGGATTAGTCTATCGACGTCGTCTAAAAGAAGGAATAAGTCTTAATTTTTCAAAATATGTGTGTATCAGTAAACAAAAGAGAACAAGAGTTGCTATAAGAAGGATTCTGTTTTTTAGTCTACAACAGACCGTTTTTGCAAAAAATCAGCTCATTTAGTTTCAAAATAGGTATAAGTTCTGATGATTTTTTCGTTTTTCGTTATTTATTCACAGAATCTTAAAAGCAATACACCAAATTATTAAAGGTTATACTATATATATTAAAGGTTATTAAAGGTTTCTATCTTATAGTCGATTTTTGATATTTTTTATTTATAATTAATGAAGGTATTTAGCTGACAAAAGAAAATGCTGATTTTAACATTTTGTTTTTACTGAAGGAACAGGTTATTGTATTATTGTGACCTACTTTACACTAGCAATAGGTATTAAATATACAGGGAATCCCACTGTTATCCCCATAATTATTTTTAGAGCAAATATCATTTTGAGTATAATGTTATACCGGGTGACCCACGCCATAGGTACTCCCGTTTATTTTTTTAGTATATAAAGCTGGATGAATGAAATTTGGGAAAGTGTTAATAGACAGAAAATGCCATTCTTTGGAATACTCCTGACGTTAATATGACTTCCGGTTTTTCCGGAAGTGACGTCATCATTGAAATTTTAAATGGCACCCTATATTTTTTGTGTGATATTTTCAATCAGGATGTCATTCTGAACTCAAAAACATATCGATCGTCAATTTTTATCACCAAGGCAACGCAAAAATAACTTTTTTGTGTATTAATCTAGGTGGCTATGAATTGGTGAAAAAAGTCGAAAATTGTCAAATAAACACTAACTAAATCGATTTTGGCCGACATTGCATTACTGGCGCCCTCTAGCGTGATTTAATTGGTTTTTGGCCAGTGAGTCATTTTTTTCACGGGTACCCAATCGCCATACCCTGATTATTCGATAGAAAACATCTTTCCGATTACAATGATACCAAACACTTCATATTTTGTTAAAATTGTAGCGTACAAATGTTGAAGGAAATCGAAAAAAAAAATATTGACTTACGGATCAAGGTCAGCGTACAAGTCAAAGTCACTCAATGGTCAGTTTTATGCTACAATTATGAGCAAAATATCAAGAATTTGGTATCATTGTGTCGGAAAAATGGTTTTCCTCAAATAGTCAGGGTACTTCGTTCGAGTAGTCCATTGAGTGACTTTGACTTGTACGCTGACTTTAATCATTAGTTCAATATTCTTTTTCGATTTCCTTGCTTCTAACAACATTTGTACGCTACCAATTTCAACAACATATCAAGTGTTTGGTATCATTGTAATCGGAAAGATGTTATCTATCGAATAATCAGGGTGTGGCCATTGGGTACCCGTGAAACAAATGACTCACTGGCCAAAAACCATTTAAATCACGCTAGAGGGCGCCAGTAATGCAATGTCGGCCAAAATCAATTTAGTTAGTGTTTATTTGACAATTTTCGACTTTTTTCACCAATTCATAGCCACCTAGATTAATACACAAAAAAGTTATTTTTGCGTTGCCTTGGTGATAAAAATTGACGATCGATATGTTTTTGTGTTCAGAATGACATCCTGATTGAAAATATCACACACAAAATATAGGGTGCCATTTAAAATTTCAATGATGACGTCATTTCCGGAAAAACCGGAAGTCATATTAACCTCAAGAGTATTCCAAAGAATGGTATTTTTTGTCTATTAATAACACTTTCCCAAATTTCATTCGTCCAGCTTTATAAACAAAAAAAGTAAACGGGAGTACTTATGGCGTGGGTCACCCGGTATATGGACCTATTTGTTATTCCAAGTCACAATTCTTTGACATATTGACAAAACAAAGAAAAATAAAAAATACATATCAAACATTCCCAAGTCGTAAAAATAACATAATCAATAGCCATTACAACAATAAAAAGTAAATAAACTTAAATTGAAACATTAAAAATAATAAAATTAAGTTTTTAAGTTTTATTAATATTTCAGTCGGCTGTGGCATATGAAACTTTTTATTCAGTACAAATTATATGCGCAATAAATAAAATAAAACGTGCACTTATTGTAAGCATTTGATAAATTATTTGACCAATACCAAAAATATTTGTCCAATACAGAAAATATTTGAGCAGTGCAAAAAATTACTTGTGCATTAAAAAAAATAAATGTGCTATAAATGTACATAAATGTACATCAGAATAAATAATTGTGCATTTATATATTTAAATGTTCCTGTCATAATGTATTTGTACACTTGAATAAATAAATGTGCAATACAATCGTTACCTCTATAAAAATATAATGAGCAGTTTAGAAAATGCTTGTTCATTGAAAAAATTTCCAATCGTTCAAGTAACTCAGTATTTGAAAATATTCTAAGCGCATTCAATAATCTAAATTGTACCATGAGAAAATTATAATGCGCCCTACAAAGAATATGTGCATTAAGTTTGCAGCCTGTAGCGCACATATAGTAAGCGCGTAAAAAATTATCGAAAAACGTGAGGTAAAAATGTAATAAACACGATTTTGGTAATTTTTACAAATTTATATCACCTAAACCCATTCTCCTAGAAACCTCAAAATGGCTTCATAGGAAACCTTAAGACCCAGTTCTACCTCTCCTAAAACGCGTTTGCAAATAAAAGCGTTATTTATTGTTCAAAGTTTATAAAATTTTTATGTAACTTCTTAGATAAATAACGAGTTGGGCTGGATGAAAAAAAAAATTTTTTAAAGATAAAAATCAATTTTACTTCTACATCTTTGGTTTTTTTCAAATATAAAACATTTAGCCCAACTCATGATACGAAAATAGATTTTTTATTTAAGTACAATTTTAATCTAAACATTATAATTGCGATAACAAAGCGTAATTGCCAGAAATGTATGTAATTTGCCTATATTACGGGCCCGGTGTAGACAGCAGACGTTAGGAGTTTTAAACACCGCCTATAACTACGCCACGCCTACTGCTATTTTTAGATTAGACTGTTCACAAGTTATGAGTGTTATGACCGTAGCGTATATTGAATCGGGAGAACAGAGTTCTCGCATGTCACATTTATACGCACGGTTTACAAATTTAACACACGATAAAAGTCATATACTGTATGATATTATACTTAGTGTAGTTATACCTGCTAGGTGTTAGGTACATTTGTTTAATAATGGGTAGAAGTCGTGGCAAAATACCTAAACATCCGCGTCTGTCCTTTAGACGAATTAGTAAAAGACGACTACGTAAAAATATTGCATAGATAATCTAAAAGAACAATATTATAATTATTTAATTACAAATGAGACAAAGAGACCAGAACAGGACTCAAATGAACATTTTATTTAAAATGTCGGTTTTATGGACAGGAAGAGACAATTAGCAGTGACGAACTTGGGTCGGCTCTAATGAATATTAGTTCAGCGACTGTATTGGGCAGTAGTACAGCGGGAATTGGATATAGCCAATGCCAGAATTTGTTTTCATTCATGAATCTTGCATTCATGGCGCCCAGAACGTTTATAAAATATAGCGAACTTGTAGGTGACAAAATATTTGGGATTTATATAAATGGTTTGGGGAACTTTGGACTATGTGCTATGATTTTACTTTATCATACGTAGTATGTAAAGTATTGTAATCGTGCCAAACAAAATTTTTGAGGTTTTAGCGGAAATGTCTTTTTGGATCCCTTGAACATTTTTGACCCAGGTAAAAAAAAAATTCTGTGTATGTGTGTGTGCCTTTTTTGTGGCGACGATTCCGGAGAAACTACTAAAGTATCGGGACGAAACTTCATATTTAGAAATTTCATAACCAAACTTAGAGCCGAAAAGCTTTCTGTTGAAAAGGATCCAAAGAAACTGGAGGTTTAAGTCTTATAGCATTTTTGAAAGATTTCGCAAATAAGCCGCCATTTCTGCAAATTTGTCGAAATAGTTAAATAATAAATTAAAGTACAGGAAATTCTGAACAATTTATGACTATGGCATTTTTTGGTAAAATGAATAGTTTAGCTGCATGAGCAAATTCTATTTTATCGAGATCGCTGCATCAAAACATCAGCGTTTGACACTACCTACTGTCATTAGAATCACAATATCTGACAAATCCTGGCTAACTAGGATTTGTCAGATATTGTGATTCTAATGACAGTAGGTAGTGTCAAACGCTGATGTTTTGACAATACCTACTGTCAATATAATCAAAATATCCGTCTAGTTCCAGTAGTTTTATTTTAATACAGACATGGCCGATCTCGATCAAATAGAATCTCATGCAGCTAAACTATTAATTTTATATATGGTATGATAAAGTAATGTGCCTGAACGCATCAGATTAATTTTTTTTATTTTTGTCTTCGTGTGTCACTGCCGTGCGTTCGTTCGATATCCAGCATGTTTATAGATGTATTGGGTCCTCATTGTTCGATTTTAATTAATTCCTTTCTAAATTGAAGTCCATAATTCACCGATGAGTTATCATGAGTTAGGTAATACATTTTTGTCAATTTACTATACAGTATGTATGTCACCCTGTTAAAAAGATTAAATATTATAATAGCAAGCGCGCTCTCTCTAACTTAAATCAATATATTTTCTTTTACCGCCTGGCGGCCGCCAGCCAGCTGTATGCAGTCCGGTATGCATATGCGACCGTGATGAGTGAGAACACTAATAAATTGTAACTTGAGCGAAAGCGAAAGCACCGACGCGCGGCGACAAACTGGCTGAGTACTTCCCCTTCGAATGTACTCGCGTCGACTATGCTCCGCCTTTGCCTGCTTCCTCTAAACCCCCCAACTTCCCCTTATCGTAAAACTGTGGCCTGGTTGACGTTGGTGGGGGCCAGGCAGACCACTCCCAGCAAAAAAAAAACATCGCAACGAAATATTTCGTTTGGAAGTTGCGATGTTTTTAAAACGGAGCCTTAATCTGAATCCTGACTCCTAAAAGTTTGGTCATAAATGTTGAAGCATTTAGATCAATTCTTTAAGTGATGTGTGGACGCCTCCGGTAGAAATATAAAAAAACCGCAAGAATTTGACGTGATATGCAACTTTCAAGCTCAGATTCGTATTCAGCGCAAATAAAATTTATAAATACTACGCTAATTTTCAACTGCATTTTTCTCGAAAATTATCTTTAAAACAAGTAACAGATCTATCGATATAAGTACACAAAATATGGGGTTGCCATTACAAAGGGTCTATGACGTCATAAGTCGCAAACAATTTAATTTTTATTTAAAATAATATATAATTTGTAGGGTGAGCTATGAATTAGTTAATAAGGTCGTATATTATTGAAAGTACGCACTCATGAACAAACGAATTGTCAAAATCAGAATAACTCAATATTTATTATTTTAATGCACAAGTTATCCATTCTAGGCGAGATTCTAGGGCACAATATGTAGTTTTTTATGTAACATATCTCCATTTATTTAATGCGCAATATTCAATATTTTAATGCTCAAAGTATTTATTTTAATGCACATATCTATTTAAATAATGCACGCTTAAATCGCACCCTCACCCATTTTTATTCAGTATGACATCAATTATCGGAAAAAGTCTTGCGGGAAAAAAGTGGGACACCGTGTTTAATTTATTGTTAATAGTTATGTTGATAATGATAATGATTGATAATTGTAGATCAAACGATAAATTAAAAACAAGAGATGAAATATCAACACTGAAATAAAATATTCTTACTTTTCCCTATGACGTTTTACATTTATGTATAAAAAAAACTTTGAGAAAGAAAATTGAGCAATTTCTTGTTTACAACCAGCCTGTATGTTAAACCGACATTCTGAGCCTTTCTTTTATACAACTTTAATACCCTGTATCTCAAGAAGAAATCGGTCTCGGACCAGTCAACTCATTTTAGTAAAATCGACTACAAAAAAATAAAAAGAACAATTAAAAACTCACCATTCGACGGCTTCCTAGTCTCCCTCATCAACCATGGGCAAGCAGCCATCCTACAAGCAACCGGCGACAACAACCGATATATCTTCTTATCAATTTTACCTTTGGGTCGACCAAACACCTCCAAGAGTTCTTCAGCGCATATCTTCACCTCAGTACAGTTTGGCTTCAAATTCTTCACTAGATACAGCACCTCTTGGTCATGTTTACCAATATCAACAACCCTATATTGTAATTCAGTCGCCACCTCTGGTGTTTGGGCTATACTAGCCAAATACAACCCTAACCCTTTTAATAGAACGACATTAGCCCTTGGTTGGTTCTTTGAACGTGATAGATAGCTGTTGATGTTGCTTATACTGATTTTTATGTCTTGTGTTGTCGTTGCACCAAGTTGGAGGACGTGTAGTAGGTTGATGATGAGTTCTGTGTCAGTTTCGTCGTAGATATGAAAGATTTCGAAGATTTGGTTGATGTTGTTTGTTTGCATGAAGGTTATTATGCCATAGACATCTATTTGGAGATGTAGGGAGTCTATGGAGTTTCCCAACTCTTCTAGAAGGGTCAGTAGATATGCTAGCACAGGGTTTAAGGTTGTTGAACCTTTTTCTTCGTTGGTGATCCATTCGCAGTTGCTCAAAGTACAATGTGTTGGTTTCAAGAGGTATCTGAGTATATTCAGTTTTAGTTTTACGTGTGTGCTTCGCTTAAACAAAAGATTATCGTATATCGTTTGGAAGCAATGTTGTAATGATAATCCCTCACAATTATTCGATGATATGACATCGTTGATTTCTTCTTTATTCTTTGAGATATATCGTACACAAACTGTTAATTCATTTGATGGCGTTGGACCGACAGCATCGACTATTTCAAGAATTGTGTGAACAGTCATCGATGTTAAACTCCCTTTTATATTTAGTTGGTCCAAAATGGGCGAAGGTTTTGTTAAATATGCTATTTTATAACCGAAGTTGTACGAATTTATTTTATCTACCATTAGGTTGTAGCAGTCTAAGAGATCTCTGCAAGAGTTCGAATCTATCCCAGTTAGAATTTTTGATATTTCTTCTCCGTTCACATCGAAGAAGACAGCTGAATTTTGTATGATTTCGCAATGTTCGGAGTTCCTATAGACTATTCCTAAATTCTCCAAGATACGTTTGTGCGTAATGGGAGTTAATTTAAATTCTAATTCTGCAATGAGAATTCGTATGTTGTATATAACTTCTTTCGGTAGGTCATTCATATTTGTCAAGACGACCTTCAAAGTTTCTAATAACATTTCGAATTTTGTGCACTTTATATCGACATGTATGTCCTTTAGAAATATCCCAGGTGACTCGAAATAATCCTTGATTCCTTTAGCAGCTTTAAAAACCTCGAAATTAAAGTTAACTAATGTGATATCATCCAGAAATTTAATATCAACCTCTTTGTGCTTTACTGTATATTGAACCTTCAGTAATCTCTGAAGCATACAACTTGGCAACTCAAATTTAAATTTAACTTCGATTTTCGAGGCATGAATCAACTTTTTTGATATCGATATACACTCAATGATATCCGCGCAAGTTTTATCCATAGTAGATTCAGCTTTTCTGATCTTGTTCTTTTGATTCAACAGAAAATACTTAACATCAGTAACAGATTGTTGTATCTCCTCCATGAAATCAGGAGATATCCAAGCATTGCTCAGGAAGATAATATTGTTAAGGTCAACCCTTTGATTGTTGATATTGAGGAAAAGATATGCCTCCATCAGCTTAATTGAAGTTTTGATGTCATCATTGAAATTATATTCTTGATGTGATAGAAAGCCAAGAAATGCTAATAGTCTCCCAGCATTGGTGTCAAAGAGGTATACATTGAACATCCTCAAGTCTATAAAAGGTGCTATCTTCTGCAAGTACCCTTTAACCCTATCTTTAGCCAAAACAACTTCGATTGGGTATCTATCAAAAGTCACTAGATCTAAAAGATCTCCCACAGCATTAAGTTCAATAAAATTTGTATGCTGGCTTGAAAATCTCTTGCTTTTTAATGAATACACCATCAGAATTTTGGCTGGTGCGTGTAGCTCAGTGAAACAATCGTTATCTAGAATTTTAGTAAAAATCCATGTAAGGAAAACCACCGGGTTTTCATTCATGTCATTAGCGTATTGGGATAATATTTTGCAGCCAGACCTATACTCGTCTTCCATTGTTAGAAATAAGCTGATCTCCATGATAGATTTCGTTATCTCGAAATCATCAGTTGGCCATGGGAAAAACACTAATAAATACCCGATGATATCATCGGAGAATGGTATTTTTTCGTCTCTCATTTCGCGTAAAACTTTCACTACAACTGGACTGAAGATTTCTTTTTTGTATATCTTGATCTTTAAATTTTTAATTTTCTCGCCTATTTCTAGAAATTCCTCTATGCCTACCGGATTTCTCGTGTCCCATAGGTCATGGGTGATCATGTTATAAGATAGGTGCACTACTATTTTGTTGAAGTTGATCTCCTTTGATTTTATTTGTTTGTGGATGTTGTCCGCTGAGCATCTTATGTTGCAGTTGTGAACATCCGTTGATATCGCTTCTAATATACCAGATATTTGTTGGTTGATATCCCTCCTGTATAGCTGAACATGTAAAATATAAAAAATTTCAATATCAAAACCAGAATCGTGTGGATTATTAAACAATTACTAACCATAGCTGCCAAATCGCAAGCGTGAAGCATGAAAGCATGAAGCGAGCAACCAACAACAAGCAACAAATCATAAAAATCGGTGAACAAGTTCGAAAGATTAAACATCATACCTTTGTTATTGTTGGTATAATTTGGAACACATCGATTAAGTTCTGCTCCACAGCATTCTTCATATTGTTCAAATGCAAGAACAAATCTTTCCCTATGTCCACATACGGTTGGTACATGCAGAAGCCAAACAGGTTGATCAAGTTATTCCTTAACCTGTAACCGATTTTCATGGTCTCCACACCGAAAACTTCCTCAAAATTGATCACTGGTCTTAAGTGTATAAATTTGTCGTACGTCAATTGGTTAAAATTGTACACCACTGGTCTTGGGGTGGTGAGCTGAAGATCTATAACGCTTTCTTCGTGTATTTCATTAACGTAATCCACTTCTTCCACATTATTACCATTGCCTTCTTCATAATACCCTTCCAGGTAAGTTGTTTCCAAAACAGAAACACCAGAGTAATCATCTTCTTCCAAATGATATGATCCACTTATTACTTCATGGATTCCATTATCCACTTCTTCTATATATTTGCCATTACCGTCTTGAACATACCATATTTCGTCATGTCCTTCATAGTAATTCACTTCCAAAACATGAACACCAGAGTAATCATCTTCTTCCAAATGATATGATCCACTCATTACTTCATGTATTCCATTACCCACTTCTTCTATATATTTGCCATTTCCGTCTTGAACATCTTCATGTTCTTCATAGTAATTCACTTCCAAAACATCAGAGTAATCATCTTCTTCCAAAGGATGTGATCCACTCATTACTACATTTGATCCAACATGAATACCTTCAGTTATCCCTTGTGTCGTGGTTGGTGGTTTATCTTCACTTGTTTCTCCTGCCGTGGTTGGTGGTTCTTCTTCAGTTGTATGTCCTGCCGTGGTTGGTGGTTCTTCTTCAGTTGTATGTACTACTGTGATTGGTGGTTCGTCTTCAGTTGTATGTCCTACTGTGGTTGGTGATTCTTCTTCAGTTGTATGTCTTACGGTGGTTGGTGGTTCTTCTTCAGTTGTATGTCCTGCCATGATTGGTGGTTCTTCTTCAGTTGTATGTCCTGCCGTGGTTGGTGGTTCTTCTTCAGATGTATGTCCTACTGTGGTTGGTGGTCCTTCTTCAGTTGTATGTCCTACTGTGGTTGGTGGTTCTTCTTCAGTTGTATGTCCTGCCGTGGTTGGTGGTTCTTCTTCAGTTGTATGTCCAGCCGTGGTTGGTGGTTCTTCTTCAGTTGTATGTCCTGTCATGATTGGTGGTTCTTCTTGAGTTGTATGTCCTAGTGTGGTTGGTGGTTCATCTTCACTTGTTTCTCCTGCCGTGGTTGGTGGTTCTTCTTCAGTTGTATGTCCTGCCGTGGTTGGTGGTTCTTCTTCAGTTGTATGTCCTACTGTGGTTGATGGTTCTTCTTCAGTTGTATGTCCTACTGTGGTTGGCGGCTCTTCTTCAGTTGTATGTCCTGCCGTGGTTGGTGGTTCTTCTTCAGTCTTATGTCCTACCGTGGTTGGTTGTTCTTCATCAGTTGTATGTCCTGCCGTGGTTGGTGGTCCTTCTTCAGTTGTATGTCCTAGTGTGGTTGGTGGTTCTTCTTCAGTTGTATGTCCTACTGTGGTTGGTGGTTCTTCTTCAGTTGTATGTCTTAGTGTGGTTGGTGGTTCATCTTCAGTTGTTTCTCCTGCCGTGGTTGGTGGTTCTTCTTCAGTTGTATGTCCTACTGTGGTTGATGGTTCTTCTTCAGTTGTATGTCCTACTGTGGTTGGCGGTTCTTCTTCAGTTGTATGTCCTGCCGTGGTTGGTGGTTCTTCTTCAGTCTTATGTCCTACCGTGGTTGGTTGTTCTTCATCAGTTGTATGTCCTGCCGTGGTTGGTGGTTCTTCTTCAGTTGTATGTCCTAGTGTGGTTGGTGGTTCTTCTTCAGTTGTATGTCTTAGTGTGGTTGGTGGTTCATCTTCAGTTGTTTCTCCTGCCGTGGTTGGTGGTTCTTCTTCAGTTGTATGTCCTACTGTGGTTGATGGTTCTTCTTCAGTTGTATGTCCTACTGTGGTTGGTGGTTCTTCTTCAGTTGTATGTCCTGCCGTGGTTGGTGGTTCATCTTCAGTTGTATGTCCTGCCGTAGTTGGTGGTTCTTCTTCAGTTGTATGTCCTAGTGTGGTTGGTGGTTCTTCTTCAGTTGTATGTCCTACCGTGGTTGGCGGTTCTTCTTCAGTTGTATGTTCTACCGTGGTTGGTGGTTCTTCTTCAGTTGTAAGTCCTACTGTGGTTGGTGGTTCTTCTTCAGTTGTATGTCCTACCGTGGTTGTTTCTTCATTACTTCTGTCTTTACTCTCATATTCAACTTCGATATCATCCGGTGGTTTTTCATCACCCACGACCAACGGGATTTCATCATATTCTATTTCCAATTGGTCGCTGTCCCTCTCTATGATGATTTTTATATGGTTCACATCCGCTTCCAACGCTAAGCCATCAGTGAATGTGTCGTCATCTCTCAGATCGTCGTCTTCAGTACTTAGGAAGACGCTATTGAAATTAATGTGACGTTTTAGGAGGGAATGATGTTTCCTGTGATTGTAAAGACCTCTTTTTAGTCTGAATGTTGGTTGCAGTCGTCTTGATTCTTTTGTTGCTGCGTGTGGTAGTGCTATTTCTGATGGTAGGGTGGAGTATGCTTTTGTTTTTTGTGGAAGTTCGCTATGTGCCTGAGGACATATTTTTTTAATAGATTTGCAACTGTTATGTACAAATATTCTTACCTTTGTTATTAACAATACAACTAGAACTATAAATATCATCTCCTGTAGTTATTTTGAAAAATCATTGATTCTTATACGATGTTTTATCACTGCTGTTACACTGTCCAATTATTTACCACCAACGGCAATTAGTGCCCTTGGTGAAATTAAAATTTATTGTCCATTTTATCTGTTTTAATGTCCATTATTATTTTATAGCTGTTTCGCACGTAGATTGTCGTATACTGTCAATTGTATTCGTTTTCGACGTTCTACAGGTGTTTTAGTGAAATACATACAAATTTTCGTTCATAGAATGAATGCACCAGTTGTAAATGGTTCCAGGTGTTATTAACTGGCACTCATGTCGAGTTCTTTCCCTAAGATAATGTAAATTGTTAGGTGGATTTGTTTACACCTTGGATCTTAAGTGCCACCATAGAAAAAAAAAACGTGAAATGGCGTTAGATCTGGGGACCTACCCGGCCATTCCATTGGGCCTCTTCTGGTTATCCAGCTTCCTGGGAACTTCCTAGTGTGGTGGAGCACCATCTTGTTCAACCAAATATTGTTTTCTTTTTGTTTGCTAAGTTATGGTCGTTTTCAATCTGAAATAATTGCTAATACAGCTGACAATTCAAAGAAAGTGTAGGTATCTTTCAAAACCAGTCCATACAGCTTCCATGGATATTAGGTACAGGCTTCCCGCATGTAGTGACATTTTTTTCTTGAACAGGCTAGCCTTAGCAAAAACAAAAATAAAAACATGCTTTGAAAATTTTTTTAAAGATTTATTTTATGTCAAAATAAAATTACAATACGTATTCTAAACTAAAATTATCCATATAAATACTTAAATTATTAAAATCTCGATCTACATCACTAGCCTAAATTCATATGCATCAATTTATTTATGGTATTAATATCAGTTGGATCTACTTTCAACAACATGTGATTGCCCCAGGCATCGTCAAAATAATAATACAATTTAGGCTCCATTTTATACTATATGTCATACTTTGTAGTGCCTTTACAGTGGACAAATCACCTAAATCCAACTGAATCTCATCGCCAATTATTTCATTATATGGCGTAGAAACATGCACATGCTTTGTCAATATTTCTTCGTATAGTGTATGTACACCAACATCCTTTTGGCTTAATCCTATCAAATATTTGAGGATGTTATGCTGTCAAATTCCTCTTCCAAGTTTTCTTTAGTTGGATCTAGATAAAATACAATACTTTTGTTTAGAACACCTTTGAGTCTGTAAGCGCATCGATTTTCCTGAGGTTTGAGATAGCATCAATAGATTTAGTACTGATTGGAATTTTTATTGTCTTATAGCTTGAGTTGGTTGGTATATATATATACTTATCTTGATCATGGCTTATCTTGATCGATTTCTTCAGTTGGAATACATCAATCAAGTCATCGACAACGTCCCCATTGCTCAAGTCAAAGATACAGTCAAGTATTGACCAGATGAATCCCAAATTTCAAAATAGGTAGGTGTAAGACCTATAGGGTATTTTTTGACGATATCCAAGAACTCCAGAACAGTTTTTTGGTGGGCTAGATTAAGCACTATTGTGTATTTCTCATCCTCAAAGAAAATAAAGGTGATTAGCTTAACTTTATCCTCATTTTTCATATGGAGAGTCTGTTGTGAGATGGAAAATAATACAGACTTAACTGTATGGTTTGTGGTGTCCAAATACCCAATTGTTAATTGCCCCTTATTGAAGTATTCAAATTTGATACCTAGTCGTTTATGGTTGATGATTTTAGTCAAGGTTTTGATAGTAGTTTCGTTGTATGTATCAAGGGTATACAATATCTTTTCATGGGGATCCATGATCTCGATGGTCTTGAATCTGTAGGTGATCTTATTGATTTTGTCTTCAGAAATGGGTAACTTCTTTAAATCCTTGTTAATTAAAAGCATTTCTTTGAGTGTGCTGGTGTTCATCAAGTCTAACTGTATGGATAAGGGTTTTGGAGTTTGTCCAAAAGGTGCACTATTAACGGATGTGTAGTTTTAGTGTTGGTAGCTAACTTCTGAAGCCTCTTCTTCGTTACTGTGTCTTCAGTCGTGAAGTTCATTGTCATAACTCCTGTGGCTGGGGTGTCGATCCTCAAAATATTTCTGAAGTGCTTCCTCATTATCGTTTTCTGTCTTCTAATTTCTTCCTTGACAAGTGGTGTTCGCTCGATGGATCTCTTCCTTCGCGCTGACTTCTGCTCTTGCCCACCAAAGACTGATGTTTTCTTCAATTCGTACATCTTCCTCCTGATGTTAGGATCTTCAAGGTTAAGCACGTACTTTAGGGATTCATCATCGTTGGTTCCTCTAGTGGTTAGTTCAACTTTAGTTCCAACAGCTTTGGAGATCGAGACGAAACTGTTAAGTTCATCGATGATCTCCTCATTGTTTTGATCCAAGATGAAGTTGTTATCTTTACCATTCTGGTCTGTGTAGGAGACAGTTTAGAAGTCTTTCGGTTTGTCGTACTTGTGGAAAACATCGACTGGTTCGCCTATAGTTCTGTAGTTGACTTCCTATAATCACTAGAGTCTCGGGGCTGCCACATCAGTTTCTCCTTTGAAATGAAGTCATTCATGTCCAGATATTCTGACCACCATCGGTAAAATTAAAAGTGTGTATGTCTTTCTTACGATCTTCCAGTGTTGTATATACCATAGGGTTTACACGCGTCGTCCTGGTCGCCACTCTCAGCTTCTCCATGATTCCTTCATCGTTGAAATTAATGTAGACTATGATGTAAGGTCCAGCATGACGTATTTGGAGCTTATAAGAGTTTTCGATGGTTCCTCTTCGGACAACGGTTCAAGCAGTTCAAGGTATTCTTCTATGTTACAATCAACCTCGACCATATCTTCGTTAATCAAATCTATGATCAAAGTCGGTAAACCTAAGTCATTGCACCTAAACTGTATCAAAGAGATATCGTTCAACTCCTTGAACGTCTGTATATCCTCTTTATTGCTGAAGTCAAATTTAAACCTGGCGATATTCTCGACGATATCCTGCACCTCGACTAAACTAAACTTCTCAGTCTTGTTGTTGGACTTCCTACTTTCTAAGGTGTCCATGGTTTAGACTTGGTTTATGTCAACCGAGATGTGACCCATCAAACCTCCAAAGAAGATGCACGTGCGCATATCGAGCATCATTATGGGGTATCTCTTGGCTCTTGGTATTTCCGGGCCCATTTTATCGTTTATGATTGAGGTAGTCATCTTCGTCGTTGATGATGGTTGGCATAACTGCCCTTGGAGTCGCTGCATCTATTTAATTTATGACTATATCGCCGTCTTTGTCTTGTGTGATTGATTTACGCTTTCCATCTTACTATAAAAATGGTGGTGGGTTAGGTGTTATAGGTGGTACTGTTATCACTTCTTTAGCAATCAGTTCGTGGATTGATTCGAGTTCGTCTGAAAACTAATGAAAAAGTAGACTCAATTGAAGTAGAAAAACAGTCATAGAAGGGGAAGAGGAAAATGAAGATGATGAAGATGATGAAGAGGAAGAAAGGGAAGAAGAGCAAGAGGGGGAAGAAGATGAACAAGAGGAAGAGGAGGAAGAAGACGAAGGAGAGGAAGAAGATGAAGAAGGGGGAGAATTTGTCGTTCGCCAATTCGTTAAAATTGTACACCACTGGTCTTGGGGTGGTGACCAGAATAACGCTGTCTTCATGCTCCTTATGAACGTGATCCAGTTTTTCCACATTTTTATCCTTGCCTTCAACATACTGTGCTTCATCATACCCTTCCACGTAAGTTAGTTCCAAAACACCAACACCAGAGTAATCAGCTTCTTTTAACTGATATGACCAACTCATTACTTTATCTATTCCATTATTGGTATCCACTTCTGCTATATTTTTGCCATTACCGTCTTCACCATAAAATATTTCTTCATGTCCTTCACGGTAATTCACTTCTAAAACACCACCACCAGAGTAATCATCTTCTTCCAAGGGATGTGATCCACTAATTACTACATCTATTCCGTTATCTATAGCTTCAGTTATCCCTTGTGTCGTGGTTGGTGGTTCATCCACAGTTGTTTGTCCTATCGTAGTTGGTGGGTCTTCTTCAGTTGTATGTCCTACGGTAGTTGTTTCTTCTTTATTTTTTTCTTCACCCTCATATTCAACTTCGATATCATCCGGTGGTTTTTCATCACCAACGACCAACGGGATATCATCATATTCTACTTGCAAGTGGTCGCCGTCCCTCTCTATGATGATTTTTATATGGTTCACATCCGCTTCCAATGCCAAACCATCAGTGAATGTGTCGTCATCCCTCAGTTCGTCGTCTTCAGTACTTAGGAAGACCTTACTAAAATTAATGTCACGTTTTAGGAGGGGATGATGTTTCCTGTGATTGTAAAGACCTTTGTTTAGTCTGAATGTTGGTTGTAGTCGTCTGGAACATTTTTTTGCTGCGTTTGGTAGTATTATTTCTGATGGTAGGGTGGAATATGTTTTAGTTTTTTGTGGAAGTCCGCTAAGTGCCTATGAACATATTTTAAGATTTACAACGGTAATGTACAATAATTCTTACCTGTGTTATTAAAAATACAACTAAAACTATAAATATCATCTCCTGTAGTTTTTTTTTAAATCATCGATAATTATACGATGTTTTATCGTTGTTGTTACACTGTCCAATTATTGACCACCAACGGCAATTAGTGCCCTTGGGGAAATGAATATTTATTGTCCATTTTATCTCTGTTGCAATGTCTATTATTATTTTATAGCTGTTTCACATTGTCATAATTGACATTAAATTGTATTCTTTTTAGATATTCTACAGGCGGTTTATTGAAATAAACACAAATTTTCAAACTGGATCAGCTGGCAATATAAGACACGTTCATAGAATGAATTCACCACGTTGTTAAAGGTTTTAGGTGTTATTAACTGTCACTCATATCGAGTTCTTACCCTAAAATAAACAAAATTGTTGGGTAGATTTGTGTACACCTTGGATCTTAAGTGCCACACAAGGAAAAACGTGTAATGGCGTCAGGTCAGGGGACCTACCCGGCCATTTGTTGGGCCTCTTCTTCCTATCCAGCTTCCTGCGAACACTTCGTTCAAACAACGTCGCACATTAACAGCGTAAAGGCGAATGCACAGGCCATCCGACGTCCGATATCCGACGATACGAAAACGTTCCTATTGGCTGGATCATTTGAAATGATTTGCGCGCGTAAATATGCGTATTAGTACGACAAGAACTCAATTTCATCCGACGTCGGACAGAGTTAAATTTATTTTAACTTTTTCCGATGTCGGAGTCACGTGATACGAGATCACCTAACCTCACTCAATAATTGTTTTGACGTTTACGTTTATTGAACATTCGATTCGTAGATCCAATTATGGATAATTATCGACGGCAGACGAATAATATTCTCTTGTTATCGCTTTTGCTTCGAATCCGCGCAAGAGCTAATAGAAATAAAGTGTTACAAACCCGGCGGTATTGGGTACGAGATATTTTAAAAAAAAAGAGAACGCAGGGAGCATAGTGCATACCATAACCTAATACAAGAAATGCGGCTGAATGACCCCGAAAATCATTTTAATTATTTGAGAATGTTTGAATTTTCATCCATAATCCCTTTACGCCTTGCTCACTTTTAAAAACTCAACAACAAATTCTAAACACGTGCGCTTCGCTCCAAAACGAGGTTAGAACATGGGGTGCTTACTTCCCATACGCAGGCGTTGATAGCAAAATTTTAGTTCACCCCCACGCGCTATCTCTGGCTAGCGCCCTGCTATACCGGCCGAATCACATGCTTGATACCTATTGGATCATTCAAACCGTCACTGTGGATGTCGCGTGTTGCGTAGTCATGGCATTAGTAAACCATAAACAACCATAAAGTTCTGTCAATTAACTGTCTAGTGACACAGCTGATTTTTACCACAGACTTTTAAACGCATATTTTTCACTGATATAAGGGTGATGCATATAACTTTAAATTTGATGTGGTAATTTTTGTTCTGTACTAGTTCCACCACGCGGATTTCCTGATCTTATGAATTCATTAAAATATAATATGAGAAAAGGCTAGAAGTGGGAAGTGCTATAGGCAAAACCGGGAGAGGTGAAGTTGACTCATCGCTTAAAATCGTATGAACCAAGATATGGACGTACCGCTCGGATTGGTTCTAGTGCTGTGTATATTTGGTTGCCTACTAGGTAGTTCGTTAAAGATTAATACATATTTAATTACTAAAAATGCTATCATTGGTCATTTAATTGTGATAATATCCTATCTAATTTATATATCCATCACTACCATGTTTAACAGAAGCAAAGTGAAAACATACCAACTAGCCCATTTAAGACAGTGTATTTGTGTGGTTGGAATTAGCTCAGAAATAATCATTTTGTGACTGAGTGCTTAAACTTGGAGTTTCTTTTCTGTTTGTGCAGACATTATTAAATATGTTTTGAAATACATTTCTGAATATTTCAGGATAAGTATTTCACAAAACGGTGGTAAAGTTTGTTGTAAATGTGAGGTTATGTTTTTAATACGTGTTTTGATAATGGATTAAAAGAAATATGAACTGAAAATTACTTTATTTTGATAAAATATATAACATATATACATAAATAATAATATATATTATATTTAAAAAAAAACATGGTCTTCTTCGACAACATTGTCCAGTATATACAGACATAAATAATAATAAAATATATATATAACAAAATACTGCAGCAGCTCTTCCTTACGCCAACTGGTAGTAGGTTGTTTCTCTTTCAATCTCGAGTGGTATGACGCATTATCAAGCACTATCAAACTAGGTCTCTCTAAATTTGGAAGGAGCTGTTCCATACACCATTTCTTGAAGAGATCACCATTCCTGTTGTCATGATAATCGGCCTTTTTTGTTGTGGAGGAAAATACTAATTCTGCCCCATTAATAAATCCCTCGCTGTTACCGGCATGCAGAACTATATACCTTAAAATAAGTTCAATTTAAATTTGTTATAAACTATATTTTAAATCAATATACCTTTTTCCTTCTCCCATAGACTTTTTTCTAATTGATTGCTTATCATTGTCATGCCAGCTCCTTCTGGGGGACCCTTTTGCAAAAATCCATGTCTCGTCTAAAAAAACAGGATCAAATATCTCATCTTCCTTATTTCTTATATACCCCCGTAAAAAGTTCGCTTTTAATGCGACAATATTTGGCTGCTCCAGTAATCCTTTTCGTCCGTCATCCATACTATACGAAAATCCAATCGATTGCAAGCATAGTCGAAGGCTTGTCACGGAAAAATCAAACACCTCATCTTCCCGAAGCTCCTGTGCAAGACTTTGTACAGTAACAGGAAGTACTACAAAAATATTTGTTAATCATTGTTTCTATTATTTTAATATTCTTAAAGCCTTGCGTATATACCAGCAACGGAGCACAGATTTTGTACCGGGATAAAACACAGCATTCCGCAATATTCATAATTTATGTTACTTACGTTTCTTATGTTTACTGTAAATTTTGCGACGTATAGCAGCTTTTGTAAAATCGTCAACATCGACAGATTTAAACTTTGGTCGACAACGTCTCTTCTGTGGTGAGGATATTGAGGTACCTTCTGTTTCTGCTGTTTGAAATCTTAGTTTTGTACGATATACTGTTGAAACGGTAACACCACAAGCATCAGCAGTCCTCTAAATTAAAAAAAAAATAAAATAAAATTGGTCTTTTGAGGTAACAACTTAAGTAAAATGACTTACTTCCATAAGTATTGTCTCGCCTACATTTTCAGACGTGCGACGAAAATAATTTAATACGTTCATGACCATTACCATCGATTTTGTATTTAGGGCCTTTCCTTTCAACGAAAACATTTTTGAACATTTTGCTCATATTTAATTCACACGTTCGCGCTGTTATTATAATAACTGGAGGTTAGGTTGCAAGTACCGCTGTCATCTGTTCTAAGAACAGACGTACTTTTTGGTCTTGCCCATTTAAATTATACAGCAGACGTATGAAAGGGATGCTATTTCGTTTTAACACACGTCAATATTTAGAAATAATCTGTAACGTATGTCGAAAATAACAGCTGAAATCGATGAGTAATCTTCACCTCTCCCGGTTTTGCCTATATTAGTGCCTCCTAGCGGATGGGGGTGAACTAAATAAAAGTAGAGTTCACAAAAATGGCCTTGTGTCGTCAATCTATATTAGTATATATGTATTTTATCTATGGGTTAGAATAGAACGAATAGAATCAGTTTGACGGCTTTTGCTTCAGTTTGGCTTTTGACGTTTTACGGTGACGCTTGCCAATACAACTGTACGGCGCTACCAACTGGACTACCACAAATTTACTAAATTTATTACTAAAACGTCCGACAATTCGTATGTACTGTGAACTAGTTTTCAAACGTACGAAGCAATTTGTCCGATTCGTATATCGGATGCACTGTGAATCCTCCTTTAGTGTGGCGGAGTACCATCTTGTTGCAATCAAATATTGTTTGGTTATTGTTTGTTAGGTGAGTTAAGATCGTTTTCATTCGGAAATAATATTGCTAATACAGGTGATATTTCAAACTTGTAGAAGTCTAGGTATCTTTCAAAACCTGTCCATACAGCTTCTGTGGATATTAGCTACAGGCTTCCTGCATCTAGTAACTATATTTCTAGCCCAATATCGATAGTGACAATCCCTTGTATATAAAAAGTTACTACATCATTATGATCATAGTCAATTTCTGCTAATTCGTGTACCAATCTAACCATATAGGGATGTACTTTTTGAATTTTTAAAAGTGTCAATGTTAGGCGTGAAACGAGTAAAATAACAAATCATTAACAAAAAAACTACGATACCAAGCTCGGTGCAAAATACCGAAAACTCCCAAGGTGGAAACTTTGGACCATCTTCAAGTAGTACTCATTCATCTTTAGTAATAACACTTTAATTTACTGTATTTTACCTCAACCTTGAAAAAACATTGGAATGAAACACAGGCTAGCCTTAGCACAAAAAAAAATAAAAACATGACGTTTTGTAAAATTTTTAAAGATTTATTGTACGTCAAAATAAAATTACAATACGTATTCTAAACTAAAATTATCCATATAAATACTTAAATTATTAAAATCTCGATCTAAATCACTAGCCTAAATTCATATGCATCAATTTATTTATGGTATTAATATCAGTTGGATCTACCTTCAACAACATGGGATTGCCCCAGGCATCGTCAAAATAATACAATTTAGGCTCCATTTTTATACTATATGTCATATTTTGTAGTGCCTTTACAGTGGACAAATCACCTAAATCCAACTGAATCTCATCATCAATTATTCCATTATATGGCGTAGAAACTTGCACACGCTTTTCCAATATTTCTTCGTATAGTGTATGCACACCAACATCCTTTTGGCTTAATCCTGTCAAATATTTGAGGATACTATCATCGGTGTTGATGTAGAGGTATTCAAAATCATCATATAAAGTCACTATAGTTATTGGAAGAGTTTTATCAACTCTGTCATTCAAATCTCTCAGATACTTAAGAACCTTCTTGTCTTCTAAGTTAACATCGAAGAATTTGTTATGGTTGTGGTTATAAATACTCAAAAACTTGCTTGGTGCTTTCGGTAGCAGTTTATAAGCTATGCTGTCAAATTCCTCTTCTAAGTTTTGCTTAGTTGGATCTAGATAAAACACAATATTTTTGTCTAGAACCCCTTTGAGTCTGACTGTAAACGCATCCACTTTCCTGAGATTTAAGATAGCATCAATAGATTTAGTATTGATTGGAATTTTTATTGCCTCATAACTTGAATTGGTTGGTATGTGTATACTTATGTAAGTTTTTAATTCATGGCTTATCTTGATCGATTCCTTCAGTTGGAATACATCAATCAAGTCATCGACAACATCCCCGTTGGTCAAGTCTAAAGGTACAGTCAAGTATTGACCAGATGAATCCCTAATTTCAAAATAAGTAGGTGTAAGACCTATAGGGTATTTTTTGACGATATCCAAGAACTCCAGAACAGTTTTTTGGTGGGCTAGATTAAGCACTATTGGGTATTTCTCATCCTCAAAGAAAATAAAAGTGATTAGCTTAACTTTATCCTCATTTTTCATATGGAGAGTCTGTTGTGAGATGGAAAATAATACAGACTTAACTGTATGGTTTGTGGTGTCCAAATACCCAATTGTTAATTGCCCCTTATTGAAGTATTCAAATTTGATACCTAATCGTTTATGGTTGATTATTTTAGTCAAGGTTTTGATGGTAGTGGCGCTGTATGTATCAAGGGTATACAATATCTTTTCATGGGGATCCATGATCTCGATGGTCTTGAATCTGTAGGTGATCTTATTGATTTTGTCTTCAGAAATGGGTAACTTCTTTAAATCCTTGTTAATTAAAAGCATTTCTTTGAGGGTGCTGGTGTTCATCAAGTCTAACTGTATGGAGTAAGGGTTTTGCAGCTCGTCGAAAAGGTGCACTATCAACGGATGTGTAGTTTTGGTGTTGGTAGCTAACTTCTGAAGCCTCTTCTTCGTTACTGTGTCTTCAGTCGTGAAGTTCATTGTCATAACTCCTGTAGCTGGGGTGTCGATCCTCAAAATATTCCTGAAGTGCTTCCTCATTATCGTTTTCTGTCTTCTAATTTCTTTCTTGACAAATGGTATTCGCTCGATGGATCTCTTCCTTCGCGCTGACTTCTGCTCTTGCCCACCAAAGACTGATGCTTCCTTCAATTCGTACATCTTCCTCCTGATGTTCGGATCTTCAAGGTTAAGCACGTACCTTAGGGATTTATCATTGCTTCCTCTAGTGGCTAGTTCAACTTTAGTTCCAACACCTTTGGACAAGGAGTCGAGACTCTTAAGTTCATCGATTATCTCCGGATTGTTTAGATCTAAGATGAAGTTGTTATCTTTACCGTTCTGGTCTGTGTAGGCGATAATTTGGAAGTCTTTGGGTTTATCGTACTTGTGGAAGACCTCAGCTGGTTCGCCTGTAGTTCTGTAGTTGACTTCCTTTAAGAATTCCAATGTTTTGCGATCGTGACGATTCAACATGACGATCTCATCATCACCGTTCTTGTTCGGTACCATTAGCGTGAAGTAATCGGGGCTATAATCACTAGAGTCTATGGACTGCCATATCAGTTTCTCCCTCGAAATGTAGTCATTCATGTCAATGCTTATCTTCCAAATATTCTCACCACCATCGGTAAAATTAAAAGTGTGTATGTCTTGCTTACGTTCTTCCAGTGCTGTGTATACCATAGGGTTTATACGCGTCGTCTTGGTCGCCACTCTCAGCTTCCCCAAGATTTCTTCATCGTTGAAATCAATGTAGACTATGATGTAATCTCCAGCATGAGGTATTTGGATCTTATAAGAGTTTTCCGATGGTTCCTCTTCGGACGACGCTTGAAGCAGCTCAAGGTATTCTTCTATGTTAAGGTCAACCTCGACCTTCTCCTCGTTAATCAGATCTATGATCAAAGTCGGTAAACCTAAGTCATTGCTCCTAAACTGAATCAAAGAGATATCGTTCAACTCTCTGAACGTCTCTATATCCTCTTTATTGGTGAAGTCAAATTTAAACCTAACGATATTCCCGTCGATATCCTGCACCTCGAATAAACTAAACTTTTCAGTCTTGTTGTTGTACTTCCTATGTTCTAAGGTATCCATGGTTTGGGCTTGGTTGATGTCAACCGAGATGTCACCCATCAAATCTCCAAAGAAGATGCACGTGCGCATATCGAGCATCATTATGGGGTATCTCTGATGGGCTAACATAACCTTAACTGAGGATATTGAAATCGGTTCGTCATGCTGGATGTCCGTGTAATATTCGGGAATAGGTGTATTCAGTTTGTACTCGAGGAGTTCAGGATGATTGGCCAGATTAACGAGTAATTTCGAATCAGCGTCTATAAACGGCACGTAGGCTGGTTGGACGAGACCCTCCAGATTCCTCAGCCATATTTCCGTCAGGCTTTGACCATGTGTGGTTTCACGGGATATCGCGATCAGTTTCCTCCTAACTTCGTTGGAGTGGAGATCGAGGACAATCATCTCTCCCGTTTCATCGTAGATCTTCAATAGGGGATACTTGAAACGCCTTGGTATTATTCGTACCCCGCTTGATGCGGTGACCTCCTTCAGAGTTTCAATGGTCTTCTCATCGTGTAAGTCCAAATAGATCGGCACCTTCTGTCCGTCACTCTTGTGGAAGGCGAAAATGAAGGCTTTGCTCGGTTCTGGTGGTTCCAGAGGTGTCAGAGTCTCGATAATCGTCTCATTGGTAACATCCAGGGTGATGCAAGCATAGTCATTGGTAGACGTTGGTATCATCATGCTCAACAAAGGTGCTGTGCTGTTCGGGAGAAGGATGGTTATTGGATCGAGTTCGATGAAGGTCAACGCGGATATTTGGGCGTACTCGGTAGACTGCAGTGGAACTTTGATGTTTTCGCCTTTCCTGTCTACGAAAGGAAACTTGGGGATAATAGATTTTGGGTAGGTGGCATACGCATGTTCCATCAAAGTTATAACCCGGTCGCTATTCGGATCTATGGTCAGATTGTAGTTTCTGCCAAAGTGTGGTATCGAAATCACAGTCAAAGGCTTGTTACCCATCGGAGGATGGACTTCGTGCCTCGTTGGGAATGCAGTAGCCCTAGCTAATTCCTTCAAAACCCTTAAATTCTCTTTATTATCCATATCGATACTCACCATGATGGAGAGATCTTCCGTATGATCGTGGATTTTGAACATCCAGAGCATCTCCCGGTTGAGATCGACATATGTGGAAATCTCAATCAGTTTGCCAACTTGGGTTGGCTCGGCAATATCAATCCACAACTTCAGCAGATCATTATTCTCGTCGATAATCGAGAAGTAGATGAAATCGTAAGGTTTACTGGATGGAACAAGTTGGGCTGCGAGTTGGTGAGACGATAAATACTTAAGTCTCTCCGCGAACTTTGGCTCTGTCAGCCTCATCTCGAATTTCTTGATTATATGGAAAATATCACTCAGGTTTGTGCTGTATAGTTTTTTGACCGTATCAATAACACCATCCTGATTCGGATCTAGACCTATTACGGATTGTGTCTCGTTACTCGTCACGCATAAGACCGTTAGCTTGTGCCTACCATGTGATGATGCCACCTCGAATGGTGTGAATGGTTTTGGTGTTAGCTCACCAAGCTTCCGGAGCAACTGCTTGGTATCAGAGTTGCGTACATCTAATTTTATTTCTAATGGGTACCCATCTGGGTGAATTATGTTGAAGACAGAGTAGGATTGTCGATCGCTATAAATGTTTGTGATTTCTAATCTTTCCTTGACGTGGTTGTGCAGCTCTTCTATAACCTCAGGATTTTCTCTATCTAAGACTATGACTTCAGCGTCCCAGTGGTCATAATTTCTCAAGATAAACACCAATGCGTTTCTGTCTGGTATAAACGTATCCACGACGGCTACGCTTATGTTTGGTGGCACTGTCACGTCAATCTTAACCGGTACTGTGATATCTCCCTTTTTGATGTAAAAGACGCAAACTGGTTGACCTGGGTAGGTATTACTCGCTCTTTCAATTTCCTCCAAGATCTTAGGATCTGTGAGATCGAAAATATATTCCTCTATGGTTTTATCGCTTTTTAAAACAGGTACACGTAGAACTTTAGCGAATATGCCGTCATAAACAGGAACGTTTAGCAAAGCCTCGCTGCAGTACCCTGTATTCTTTGTGATTTTTAGTAGATCCCTTACGGTTTTGAAATTTTTGATGTCGACGGTTATTTGTTCAGGTTTCGACCGCCCAGAAAGCACTATCGTCATCAGTTCGTCTCCCACGCTTGTTTGGAGCTTTCTAAGCCTTGAGATAGCCGCGGCGTTCGCCGAATCGATGATAACCGTTCTTGTCTCTCGTTTCTCGTCGACGACGGTAAAGACTATAAAATGGCCAGATCCACACGTTTTAGGAAACTCGGTCGGTTGGAGTTTTGGCTTTGTAGATTTTGCCAAGTCGATCAGATTGAGTATGAGTTTGGAATTCTTAAGGTTCAATTTAATCGGTTCCACGCTGAGTTCCTGGTGTAGGATGAAAAAGTGCGTTGCTGCTTCCAGTCTCACACGCTTGGAGTATTGCCTGAAGGTTTTCCTGACGTTCTGGTCGTACAAGTCAAAAAGAAGGACGCCTGACAGCCGCTTGTGCTGGACGTTCAACAACAGTAACGAGAATGGCTTCGGTACGATTGCTGTGACCAGATCTTCATTGAGGACTCCTCGAACTATTGGTGGGGACGTTACTGGTGCCTCAGTGACGATTTGCCCTGGCGTGAACGGTGGATCTATTGGAAAAGATGGTGCTGTTGCTTCAGCCTCAAAGAAATGCATGTCTTCTCTATCCGCTGATTCAGTCGCCGAAATGAAATTTTGTTCGTCGATCCCGCCGTCTCGCTGAGCGGCAATCGATTGCTCTTTTCGTGGCTCTACCTCCAAACCATCCGGGATATCTATGGCTCTTGGTATTTGTGTAACTATTTCACCGCCTATGATTAGGTAGTCATCTTCTTCGGCAATGATGGTTGGCATAATTGCCCTTGGGGTCACTGCATCTATTTCTTTTATGACTATATCGCCGTCTTTGTCTTGGGTGATGGATTGACGCTTTCCTTTATTGAAAAGCGCTGGTTTAGATGTTCTAGCTGGTACACTTATGACTGATTTAGCATACAGTTCGTGGGTTGACTTGAGTTCGTCTGAAAATTAATGAAGAAATACATTAAATTCAAGAAGAAAAGAACTGAAGATGGGGAAGATGAGAAAAGATGATGAAGATGACGAAAGGGAATACGATGAAGAAGAGGAACAAGAAGAACAAGAGGAAGAAGATGAAGAAAAGGAAGGAGACGAAGAGGAAAATGAGTAAGAAGATGAAGAAGACTAAGAAGAGGAAGAAGAGGACGAAGGGGAAGAAGAGGAAGAAAATAAAGAAGAGGAAGAAGAAGAAGAAGAAGAAGAAGAAGAGGAGGAAGAGGAAGAAGAGGAAGCAGAAGAAGAAGAGGAAAAAGAGGAAGAAGAGGAAAAAGAGGAAGAAGAGGAAAAAGGAAAAAGAGGAAAAAGAGGAAGAAGAGGAAGAATAGGAAGAAGAGGAAGAAGAGGAAGAATAGGAAGAATAGGAAGAAGAGGAAGAAGGGGAAGAAGATGCAGAAGATGGAGAAGAGGAAGAAGAAGACCTGAATTAAATTAAATTACCTAAGTTCTTCGGGTTAGAGACATCTAGTATTATAGATCTGGTTCGGGATAAGCCAAACCGGATACCTATTCCTTTGGACTCCTCAGCCACATGATTCAAAGACTTCATTACACCAGGATTACTGAGGTCGAAGGATAAGTCTTTCACTGTATTATTCTCCAGCATACTGATGAGCAACGTTGGTCTGTGGACGCCATCTGCATCTATCATATCCACAACGGTACCATCGATACTCGTTTTCATGTCCTTCTGGATCTCGTCGAAAACTTGATGGACACTAGGATCCTCGGGATCGATTCCGACAACCTTTTGGCTACCGTCGGCGGCATTCCTAAAGTAGAAATATGGATGGGCTTTACGCCTCCTGACATTCTTGCTATTGGTGGCGGACTTCATGTTCATATCATCGGATAACTCTGCAAGTCTAGCATCGTTTGGATCGACGGCGAATGTGTCAGGTTTGCAGTTCTCGTCGAAGGATTCGATGACGACGAGCTGATCTGCATCAGGAATTATTCTGGTGATCGGGCATAGGATCTTGAGTTGCGTGATGAGCTGCGTGTTGCTTGGGTCGAAATTTAGAGATATCATCTCTTCAGTTTCCGGGTGCTTGACGTAGACAAGGTTTCTATCTCCTTTTGTTACAGTGGGTAGCCTCATCAGCTTCTCGACGATTTTAGGATCTGTGACGTTGCATTGTATTATAAGTACTCCATCGTCGGTCATCTCCAATGGTATATCCACGAATCCGGTATCTCTTGCGATTTGACTTACCGCAGGCGCTTCGTGCTTGGACAACTCCAGTAACACCTGTGAAACTTTCTCATCCCATGGGTCGATATGTAGGACTATCTTGTCACCGCTTCCTGTGTAAACTGGTACGGCTATAGCTTTCGTATTTGTTGGGTCGTTCAGGGCGACAAGACCATCGACCACGCTTGGGATGCGTATGTTGATCATAACCGCTTCGGTTTGATCCTCAAGCTGCAATTGCATTGCAACAAACGCATCCTCATGCTTCGAATCTGGTATTTCCATTATGGAATTATGGACACCTAATTTCTCAAGCTGTTTGAATTTCGCGATGTTTGCCGGATTTGTCAGGTCCAACTTGATCACCTTTCTGTTGCCATCCTCGTCTTTGAGGACCACTGTATGGCGATTAGGCGCGTCTACAAAACGACATAAATTAGGCACACGGGTAAACAGCATTTTTGCGACTAGGTTTGGATATACATTTTCTGATTGAGAAACATACAAAAATGCCGATTATTTGGACTTCTACCTGGTATTTGCTCGTAGTTCTATGTCAGAATTCTTTATGTAGCATGAAATAGACGCTTAAAACTAGAACTTTAAAAGCATGAAATAAGCAGTTAAGTTACTAGGTTCAAATCTTGTAAACGATATTTTAGCTAAGGAGAAGATAATTTGTCGGGCAATTCCATCATACGAAGTAAGCAACCGTAGACACGCGTTTCGGACTATTAGTCCTCATCAGTACGGTATAGCCAAGGAGCAAGATGGGCACATTGGAAAAACACTCAAATGGAGACTATAAAGCACCAAATTGGCGACATTGGTCACCCCCTTCATGGTCTCCATTTGAGTGTTTTTTCCATTGAGTGTCGATCTTGCTCCTTGGCTATACCGTACTGATGAGGACTATTAGTCCGAAACACGTGTCTACGGTTGCTTTCTTCGTATGACGGACCCGACAAATTACCTTCCTCCTCGAATATCTCACCGTCGATTAACCAGCTTTCCATAATATTTTAGCTACTTCCCAATGCCAATCGAGTTGAAGTTTTGCATGTGATCAGAATAATGTCTTGTGTTGCTTTACATACACAGCTCGCTATCAGTAAAGATATTAGCTCCTGATAGTTTTTAGCTCTATGGTTTCCAAGAATGCCATGAATCACTGCCTGTAAACCCTTCCAGTCATTTCTCTTCCTCTTACTGAGCAATTGAAGAAACTCTTCATTCAAAATATTTTGTATTTGTGGCCCAACAAAGATTCCTGCGTTTAACTTAGCTTCAGAAAGCTTGCGGAAAACGTTCTGAAGGTATCTCAATCAGCTAATAGCGGAATTTTAACCAAATTTTAAACGGGAAACTACATTTCCTTACAAACTTAATATAAAAAGTTGCTCCTTCACTTCATGACATTTTTGCCTTTTGGAGTTCTAAGGTTATGTTAATATTACCATAATTGAATTTGTAAAAATTATACATATATACATGGCGTTCCTAAATATATGCGACAAACTTTAAAGACTGATTTCGCAGGTTTTATTAGATTTGCTTCAACACGAAGCAATCACCGTTCTGGTATCATGTTTTGTGATGGGCCAGATATGTTACGATCGACAACTGAATGATAAAAACTAGCGCTGACATATCTGGTCCAATATATTGTATCGTACCTGAACGGTATATTCTGTATGTTGGAACAGACCTTTTGATCATAAAACTTCATATAAACCTATGCCCAAAACGGATTAATTTTAAAGTTAGAAGAAGATTTCATAACATTGCTGTAAATCCCTAAATTAAAATAAAATGACGATAATAAACAAAAATAACTCATAAGTCAAAAACAGGAAAAAACGTGAATTTTTACGCATAAACGTTGACACCCGGGTACAAATACCGGTACTTCGGAACCTTACAATATTTTATGGTTTTTCATTTCAGGCTTCTAAAGTTTAATGTTCAAGCTCTTCTTTCAGACTGCATAAAGAATTCTATAGCCTATGTAATCAAATTTTAGTTATTACTGACGTACACAGACTGACGTACGCATTGCGGTAAAATATCATTGACAGATAAAAGTTGTTTGTAACGCTTGTCACTTAGCGACGTTGTCAACTCCATGACAACGTCGCTAAGCAGTCTCTCAAAACACAATGGAAATGAAAATCCAGGACTGTGATTGTTTCTAAAGTCGAGAGAAATGAAATATTTCTCACGACTCGCGGGGTATGAGGAGCCAGGAATGAAATGTTTGTCATGCGTGTGGGGAATAGAGAAACTTATTTTTTACACTTCAAAGCAGTGCTGCCGCCACAAAGGTAGATAGAAAACAGAATAATCATCTTTTCATTATGCTTCTCAACATGGCGAATCAGCAAATATCGGTTTTAACCCAGTTCGTCTAGTGCTATTCAAACCATAATAGGAAGACAATAAAAACTTACTTTTATCCTTCTTATTCATTTCCATCAAAGCCTTAAATACCTCTTCCTGCGTTATATCTAATATGAAGACCTCATCAGATGATGGTGGTTTAATGACGATCAGTTGGTTTTCTCTTGGTAGCTGCATAGTGTTGACAGCGATCTCCAACAGTCTGCCCTGCACAACTGGATCATGCAAATCGAGTTTGATGATAAAATTCTCGTTGTTCTTTCCCCTGACGTAAGCTGATGGCACAGTCGCTGGAGCCTGGCTTGTGATGTCGTCCAGAACCTTTTTCGTCCTTGTACTTGAGCCGTTAATAACCACCATGAAAATTAGGCCGTCTTTATTAGCAAATTCGATGGTGAACGCGTCATGTTGGTTCATGACTGGTACTTCAATGTCTGGTGTCATGACGCTGAGCTTCTGAAGACTTGACACGATGGTTTCGTTGGTAAGATATGGTATCCTGAAGTTCTTGCGGAAGTTGTTGCTGTACGTGATTGGGATAAAGGCGATGTCTTCTTCATATGGCGATTCCAGAGATTCTATCTCTCGGATGATGAGGTCGTTACTCTGGTCAAGGATAATTGGTATACCATCGTCGCATGTGATATTCGGGTGCGAATTCCTGGGGATTGTGAAGACCACTAAGTCTTGGCCTCCATTCTCTGGATTTATAACACCAGTACCTAGAAAAGAAATGCTTTGAAGACGTTTCAGGATGAAACTGAATGATGGCTACTCCGACATAAAAAAAAGACTCTTATTTCATATATGACGTAAAATTTGCAGAGTTTTAAATGGTGGATCGAGGGAAAACCCAGAAAGAAATTCACCTTCGCAATATTAAAAAAACCATATTACAGCGGACTAAATTTACTATCAAAATGAGTCCTATACGAGAAAATGAACGGTTAGTTAATTTAATAGATTACCAATTATAAAGATTCAACTATTTTTTGGCGATTCCACGATTCCACCGATCGTTTGATATTAGAACGGACATTTCTAATGTCGACCTACAATCGTTTGACGTTAGAACGGGCACAAAAATACTTCAATCAATTATACAAAATTACCGGCTCATTTTCTCGTATATGTTCCCGAAACAGTCGACAGACGAATTGTAGAGAATGAAAAGACGAAAAAAACGAACCCTACACGGACCCGATCGGATTAATATTAACGGAGGAAATTCTGAAGAACCGGAGAAACCTGCGTTTTTTTCAAAAATTTATAACTCCGCCATTTTCAAAGTTGTAGCGCAGGCTTTTCGCGAGAAAGTAGCGATTGATGGGTACTTTATGTGTGCACAGCCCAGGCGTTGTCCGATGATTAGTTTTTGCACAATTGCGATTTAAATTGTTTTTATGCAATATGGTTCGGCGAGCCTGGATGCTTCGGAGGTGGTCCGATTTTAATTTTTTTTACGTGTTTCGAAAGTAGAAGTATCGTGCTACAAAACGTCTATTCTGATTTTGCGTTAAAATGTTGCGAAATAGGCGAAAAATGCTTGCAAACTTGACCGAAATCTGCGGCGCGCTCCAACCCGGTCGAGTAGTGGGGGTAGGCGGCCGACGCGGGGAAGCGCGTATCTATAGTAATCCCAACGCGCTGCGCGCTTCCCCGAGTCGGCCGCCTACCCCACTACTCGACAGCATTTGAGCGCGCGGCAGATTTCGGTCAAGTTTGCAAGCATTTTTCGCCTATTTCGCAAGATTTTAACGAAAAATCAGATTAGACGTTTTGTAGCACAATACTTCTACTTTCGAAATACGTAAAAACAATTAAAAACGGACCACCTCCGAGGCATCTAGGCTCGCCGAACCATATTGCATAAAATATATTCAAATCGCAATTGTGCAAAAACTAATCATCGGACAACGCCTGGGTTGTGCACACTTAAAGTACCCATCAATCGCTACTTTCTCGCGAAAAGCCTGCGCTACAACTTTGAAAATGGCGGAGTTATGAATTTTTGAAAAAAGGGCAGATTCCGAATTTCCTCCGTTAATATTAATCCGATCGGGTCCGTGTAGGGTTCGTTTTTTTCGTCTATTCATTCTCTACAATTCGCCACAGTATCAAGATTGCTCCATCGGTTCAGCATTTACAAGCGAACAACGAAAAAAAGCACGATACAATACATCTACGGACTGTTCCACGTGACCTGGGACCGGCGGCTTGCTGATACTAATTTTGTCACGAAAAAGTCTCTTTTGCCTGGTCTATATAACAAACGTGTGCTTTTGGTTGTGCGTTTGTGTTTTTCCGCAAGACATAATGTCAGAACGACAGATGTCGCGCGAATATTTTGATTAATTTATTTGTCATTTTTGATACCATTTATATTTATTGAAATTTCGGTCTAGGTAAGTGCAATACTCGAGCTGTAACATATATGACATGCGCATATATGACAGTAACCAAAATTCATTCGCACCCATTTCTAACCGCATCAATTAAAAAAGACGACCAAAAGAAAAAAAAACGGTATGAAAGACGAATTCAGCAAATTCGGCCATATTAACTAAATAATGACTTCAATTAATACAGTACCACGTACGTACGTAAATATTTGTCAGTTTGACTTTTTGTTTGACATTCAGCACATGCTCTGTGACCAATCAAAGTGTTCGTCATTAGTTTACGGCAGGTTCATTAGATCGCTAAATAAATTTGATCGTTAAGCGTATTTATCCGGTAGGTAACGTTAACGACAGGTGAATAGACACATTTTTACCATTTATCTTGTCGTTTAGATGACGAACAGTTTCACGATAGGTGAATATATCGGCCCTAAATGATGTACGGTTAGAAAGCTGCGTGCGAGTTGCTGTGTCGTCTATTGGCACCGTGCGCAGTACGGAGTGGGGGATTGAGGAACGCTTTATGCGCTCATGGCGGAATATGTATCCGCCAGAAGTTTTCTCGGTCACCGCTGCACGCAAAAGCGCTGTAGTCGACTTTATTTATTATTTCTGTCAGCTGATAGCGTTGTGCACAGACTAGCATTGTGTATACAAATATACAAATATGGTTAACTCGTGCTGTGTGGTGAATTGTCAAAATACTGGCAACAGCTTTCTTGTTTATGTTTACTTAGTAGACGCGCTACAGGTAACTACCACGTGGGTGATTACTAGGAAGGAAACTGCATAGAACAGCGCCACCTCGTGGCGATCTTAGTCCCGTCCGGCGGCAATAGAGATGGGCATATCGTACGCGCACGGCGCCAATAACTGCAATTGATATATCCGACCAATTGATGGCAAAGAAGCAATGCCAAATTTCTCATTAAATAATAATGTTTCTCCACATACATCGTTCGTCATTTTTTAGTAGTATTTCTATTAATGAGTGTTTTATTTATCTATTTTTTTGTATTAGGTTTATTTTGTTAATACAGAGATTATTTGAGTTCATCATTCAGCGTTTGTATTTTCATAAGTTGGACTAAATCGCTAGGAGAAATATCGCATCTTGGTGGTTACAAATTCTGTCTCTCCCCTTTGGGTTAGGAAGTCCTGCTGCATAGTATAACTCATGTGCCATTGTTCAAAATTGTAATAGCATTTTGGAAAAGTCGGTGAAGTAGTTCTAAAGTTAATATCAAATATATCAAATATATCTTACCTAACATGCTGCATGGTGTTAGCCTACCCAATTCTTTCAATTCATCCACAGTTATCGCATCGTAATCAATAATAAAGGTCTCTGGATACCTCATCCTGTCCATATAATATATAGCTACTTTTTTGGTGGAGTCAGGTTCATTCTTCCTTGTCCATCTCCTGAATTGCTCTCTCACAGCTTCTAACCTCAAATCAAAGATTACCGGATGGACCACTCCGGAACCGTCGGGTAAATTCAACACGGCAATGGAATGCTTGGCAGGTACAGTCTGAACCCTAGTTATGAACGGAGAGATTTCATCATAGATGCCTTCCTTATCAAAGTTACAGTATACTGTAACACGTTTTCCATCCTTCTGTTTGATCACCATTTCGGTGCCGGTCTTTTCGCTTTCGTTGCAGATTTCCTTCATTTTTTCGATGTCATCCTTACTTTCGACATGTAGATGGATGAAATCATATCTGTCGTCGGTAATGTGTGGTATAACCAGCGGATTTTCTGTATCTACCGTTGGTAAATGGGTCTCAGTGCTTCTTCCTAAGATAAGATTATTATTGTTAACCATTTGTTGAAAATGAGGATGTGAGTAGTGGAAGATAATCTAAATTCCATCATCTCAATATAGCAATGTTAGCTGCTTTCCCGTTTGCACATTTCTGTTAACTGTTAACTTTTGGATCATGCATTTGGGGTCAAATAGCTTACAGATCACCTCTACTATTACGTGTTTAAAGGAATACGTTTAGTTACCAACAACCCTGTTACCATGATTCGGAATATGTTTTGTTGCAGATTATGACCAGCATGTACACTCTTGGAATTAAGTAAGTTCTATAAATATTTTAACAGTGTGTCGATGATACATCCAAGTACAAGTTTTTTGTTATTCTGGTCGACCGTCGGCCGCTAAGTGCAAAAAATTGTCCGTTTACGCTTCAACTCGTATATCGGAAATTTATTATTTGCGAAACCTTGTTCGAATGCTTTGAATTGGTTTATAATGATTTATATGTTTCTATTTATTAGCTTAATGTGTAATTAATTAATGTAATTCCTACATTGCAATGTAACTGTGTTTTTATTAAATATGACGTTAATTTTATATTAATAAACATAAAAGTTTTCGATTACGTGAAATGAAAATCTCATTTCAAGATATTGCATACAACACAACAAATTATACTTACAACCTTATTGCATCTAATAGCGTTTTCTAATAGCAACCATATGTTTCAAATATCAGACAACTGAAAATAACGACAATTATGTATATCAATAATTTTTGGAAGCATGCTCTAAATTTTCGACGAATTTTGATGGAATGTAAATATGTTATAATCATTATTAAAAAAAATTAACCAAAATATACGACCATCTAAAAAAACATTTATACAACATAAAAATTATTTCATCAAATTTGACCTGGGATGAGTATAAATTGTGTTGGTAACGGGTATATAATTTTCCAAAAGGAGACGCTTCAGAAAGAAAAGTTGTTGGTTTCTCTTACGTATAGCTTTTATTGCATATTAATTACAATCACAATCATATGCAATAAAAGCTATACGTAAGAGAAACCAACAACTTGACGATTTGAACCAGGGACCTTTGCGTCGCTAGCACAATGCTCTCCCATCTGAGCTATTGACATTGAGCTAGCGACGCAGAGGGCCTTGGTTCAAATCCAGGTTGTGGCTGTAATTTTTGATATATTTAAAACTTACATCCCACCTGTATGTTACCATATTATTAACTTATAATATTACTTTGACAAGGTATGTCGTTAAACATTTTCAGTTATAGTTTATATTGTTTGGAAATTAAAAAGACCTTCATTTTTAATGTATATGCATTTTAGCTAACCTTACAGTACACAATTCATAAGTCAAAATGTTATTTTTAACTTATTATCGTTATTAATGCAGGCCTCTTAATTTATTTAGAAAACAAATTAAGAAATAAAATGTTCCAGCTAATATATAGTAAATGAAAAATGTGTGCTTATTGAACTGGAACTATATTACAATAAAACTTCTGTAGACCTCTTTGAAATATTAACAAAAAAAGAAAAATAAAAAATTAATTAGTTATCAAACAATGCAAAACCAAAAATGAAACACAATAAATACATATTACAACAATACAAAATTATTAATTATAAGTGAAATGTTAATAATTTGTCTTAACAAATGAACATAAGAAAATAGCAAAATGTTTTGTTTTTTTTTCTAGAAAGTAGAAAGTAATATGTTTCATATGGTCTTATTGGTTTTCTCTGTTCCTTCTGAAGTTGGAGCCGTTTAAAATAAGGTATTGTTAATAATTCAAACGGCTGTAACTTTTTAATGAATTGAAAGAGTAATTTACTTTCTGAAAAAAATTGTTTTGCGGAAGAAACGTGGGACAGCCTGTCGATATTGCTATAATTTAAATTATTTTGGTTGTCAAGCATGTATTAGATGTCATGAAAGATAATTGAACATTAACTGCTGTAAAGTAAATACAGATATAAAATTTCCATTGTCCTTCATACAAAATACTCGTCCTAAATGTAAATTTAAATTAAATTTAGAGAATTTATTTACATTTAGTGAATATATTTTAATATTACAATTCTGAAATAGTCTCTATTTAGTGATAATCCTTGGCATCAAGTTGATTTGTGCATTTACTTACTTACTTAAGCCCGTCATCCTACTGCTGGGCAAAGGCATTTACTTGCGTAATTAATATGTGTATTAGTTAACATAAATTTATATAATGTGTCATGATATTACGCAATATCTTAAAATGAGCTTTTCGTATCATATTATCAAACATGTTTATTAATATTATTATAAAAGTAATTCTATATTTAATTCAATCCATTACCTACTCGTAAACTTAACTGTAGTGATCATATTTCATTTATTACATTGCAATGAAGATATCACATTAAGGAAAAGGTCGGACACGCTAAAAATAAACTAAATCCCGTTACATTACATCCATCGAAAAACCACCTCGTGACGGACAACTTTTTGCGATGCGGCCGGGTCGAGGTAGAACAGTACCTACACGAATATATAACCGACATACTATTTTCAAATCCTGCGATAACGATACGAACTTACTTATTTCCATGACTGTACACAATTTGGATATGGTAGGTAATCACGCTAATGGAACGCTTCTTACTTAATCATAATCTAAGCGTGCGCAATAAATATAAAACCGGTATGGAGATATACAATCTTTTTTCTTAGACTGCTGTTTTTCCATAAAAATGCCAATAAATCAAAAAGTATAAAGTTTAGGGTAGGTGATGTTAGTTTTCATTGTCGTAAAATTTTACAAGGAATTCAAAATTGTGCCGAAATATAGGTTGTTCAAAAAAACATAAGTGTGGGTTGGTACAACCAAAGATAAGAGAATTATAAGATACGTCACTAGACAAGAAAACGCGGTTCGAGAGTGAGATAGATTTGGTTAACGAAAAGATTTCTACCAAGAGCTGATTGTGTTTGTATACTAGCGGGTGACATCGGGTGACATAACCTTAGTTTGGTGTTTACGTTCCTTGGATTGTGCAAGATTGTGTATGTAGTGTTTTAATAAGCATTTTAATGAGTGGTCAGTTTTTAATTAAAATGTTAATTGTTAATGTGGTTTCGTACTGTTTAGTTTAGAGGTACCTTTATTAATAGTAAGTAGTAGAGACATGAAGGTGAATATTGATTTGTTTTCATTTGCATTACATAACCTCTAATGTCGGTAACGTTGCCGCCCATCGTGCGTTGTAATCGTTAGTTTAAAATTCCCGCCAATTCCCGTCTTGTTTGGTCAACGGTTTAAAGCTCACATGCGTTCAAGGTCATCAAATGTGGACCCCACTAAATCAACGGAGCCGACCCGAAGCGTCGCATCTTTATATTCTTTTATCTTTTGTACAACCTTAAGGAACATTCTGTATACACGCTAATAATTTTAAAATGTGCGCCTCGGCGTTCTCTTTATATACAGTGTGTCCCCCGATGGACCTAACTATACATATAATAGACGTGATCTCTCGAAAAAAAGTCATTCTTTATAAAGAGTTTTGGATGTCCTAAAAAGTCGAAAGCCATTGTTAATATTTTGATTTAACATACAGCATGGTTAAAAAACACGAAAATGTTAAATTGGCCGAAGAGGAAACTATCGTGTTTTCTGAATTAGAACAAAAATGTCATAGGTAAAAGTTTGTTTTATATTTAAATGTATGCCCAGATATCAAATTTCAATGTTGTATTCTAAATTTTATATTTTATTTATTTTTAACAATGTAATTTAACAAAACATTACTCCACATGTTCCCCTCCTACAGCTACACATTTTTCCAATCTTCTAAACTCCCGATATACCAAATCAATTGTTTCTTCATTTATTTCGTCTACTGCTTCCCTAAGTTTTAATTTTAGAATGTCTACATTAACATGAAAATTATTCGCATACACCTTCTGTTTTAAATAACCCCACAGAAAAAAATCAAGCGGTGTTAAATCAGGTGAACGTGGTGGCCATCCTATAGGGCCGAATCGTCCAATCCACTTATTTGGAAAATGTCTGTTCAACAAATCCCTGACTTGACATGCGCTATGAACAGGACAACCGTCGTGTTGATAGTGTAGTGAACACCTGAACTGTTAGTTAATTTCGTCCAAAGTAGGTAGCAAAAAAATGTCCAACATATCAAAATAAGTGTTTTGGTTTACAGTACCGTCAAAAAAGTATGGTCTTATTATTTTCTTGTAATAAATCCCACACCAAACATTCACTTTTTTTTATATTTTTGAGAATTGGCTGTAATACGAAAATTTGGATTTTCTTGAGACCAATATCTTCAATTCTGTAAACTAACAACTCCATTTGTGGTAAACGTCGCTTCGTCAGAGAAAATAATTTTTCTGTAGACAAATCTATCGACCATAATTCGTTCTCCCATTAATAGGCAAAATTCTAATCGACGAGCATCATCTCCTTCTACTAAAGTGTGTATTAGTACTGGTTTATAAGGATGAAATCTTTGATTTTAAAAGATCCTTTGCAGGTGGCTTTTACTGATGTTCAAGTCTCGAGATCTTTGCCTCAACGACTTTTTTGGACAAGTGTTCACGGAATCAATAGCTCCTGCATCATCTTCGCCATTTCGATTTTTTTTCTTGATATTTTTCACGTCTCCTGTTGCATGAAATATTTTAACCAATTCACGAACAAAATTGACAGAAACGTATACCTCACGGTATTTTCTGTTAAAAACTTCAATAGCACGGCGGTACGATACCTCACCTAAGCCGTAACAAAAAACTAAATAAACTCTTTGCTCTAAAGTTAACATACTTTCAATCAGCTTATATCAACAAATTGCTTGGATACGCTGTTACTACTGTCAACTGATCAATCCTAATGGGGTATTCCGGTGTTTTTGAAATTGTCATTTTTTACAAAGTATGGGTGCTACTGTTTGCTATTTCACAAGTAAAATATCAAACATTGTTTTAAATTAAGAGAAATCGTTGTTTGAAGTTTGAATTAGGATTGGTCTTTGTGACGTCACAAAGACCGCTCAAAGTGAGCGACTTGACAACGTTGTTATATCTAGGGTGCACGTAGTAAATTTTTGTCTTCTGTGGTGTCAACGTTTAGAATCGCTCGTTTGTTGACACCTGCTTTGGTTATTGAGGTTATATCAAACACTTGTTCAAAATGTATAAACTCCAACGCCGACATTGTTCTGTGCCGGGCTATAACAGCAGTAGAACAGTAACTTCTGATAAGATTTTCTTTACATTGCCGACTAGCGAGATGAGAGATGTTTGGCTTCAAGTTTCAATGATCAAATCATCTCTCAAAAAAGGTACCTTTATTCGTTGTCAAACAACAGGGTCGCCAACCGTCAACTTGGCCGATCAGCTGTTCGGGAGCTGTCCGCTGTTGCCACCGCTACTAGGGATCGGTAATCATCGTGTATTTCCGAGGGTGGTCGGTGAATTCAAACGAAATGCACTTTTAATTGCAATTATCTTATAGAAAAACTAAATCAAAAAGCTCATAGCTTAACTATATGAATCCTCATAAATTGTACAATAAATTAAACCGAATATCTGCTTAAATTTTGACATGACCGGAATACCCTATTGTGGTCTCTTAATTTTTTGTTCACCTTTATGTAATGTCTTTTCACTGGTCCGAGATGTAAAATTTTAAATAGAACATTCAAGTTTGATATTTGAGCATAAAATTAATTCAAACTAACTTTTACCTATAACATTTTTGATATAATTCCGAAAAACCGATAGTTTACTCTTCGGCCAATATAACACTTTCGTGGACAATCATAAAAAGGAGGGCAGTCCTCTAAGACGTAGGACTGTCCTCCCTAAAGGAGTACGGTTGGTCACCTTACCTAAGAGGTAGTTAACAACTTCTCGTTTGGTGATGTCGACATGAACCTTCTCGTTTTTGAACGCGAAGAGATACGTGCGCTTGCTTCGCTTAGTCGAAAATTCTTTCAATTCCTCCAGGAATGACGGTGTATCTTCGATGACAAGGGGAAGGTTTTCGCCCTGTTCGTGTAGGGCTAAAACGAATACGAATTTCTCGCCCTTCTTGACGTCCGCTCTGATTGGTGCGAACGGTATCATCGTTTTATACATGATCTCCGTGAGGAGTTTTACAACGATTGGATCTTTCAAGTCGATGTATATTGGGATTAGTTGGCCGTCGATTGGAATGAATACTCTCGTCTTGCCTTTGGACTTTGTGGAGTCGCCGATTTCTAGGACTGCTTCAACGACTTCCGGGAGATCCCATAGTAGGACAACGTACTTCTTTTTGACAGGTATCAATCCGACGGTTTTGATGTGAACTGGAAAAGTAATTTTCGTTACTCAATGTAGTCATAATTATTGCGTCAATCGTGAAATGCTCGCTACTATTCGAATCTGAAGGTCCTTATGCAACTGCCATCGGAAAGGAACTTCAATATTTATGAAATTATTTATGCAAATGATGGTGTGGACTACAAATATAGAAACGTTATTGTAATGTAGATAGAAATGTAATGTGTAATGTAATTAAATGTTAACTATAACAGCACAAGTTATTTTCATCTGAACTTCTGTAGACTTGCACTCTGGAGTATTGTATTTGTAGTGAGTTGGCAAACATGTTTACAATAGCGACGATTGTGAAAGTAGTATATCATCGACTAATAAGGGCCGATATATTCACCTATCGTGAAACTGTTCGTCATCTAAACGACAAGATAAATGGTAAAAATGTGTCTATTCACCTGTCGTTAACGTTACCGACCGGATAAATACGCTTAACGATCGAATTTATTTAGCGATCGAATTCCATGGATCGAATGAACCTGCCGTAAACTATTGACGAACACTTTGATTGGTCACAGAGCATGTGCTGAATGTCCAAACAAAAAGTCAAACTGACAAATATTTGCGTACGTACGTGGTACTGTATTAATTGAAGTCATTATTTAGTTAATATGGCCGAATTTGCTGAATTCGTCTTTCATACTATTTTTTTTAACGTTTGGTGGTCTTTTTTAATTCATGCGGTTAGAAATGGGTGCGAATGAATTTTGGTTACGTTTTGTCAATGTCTATCAATGTCATTTACGGCGCTACATCTAGCGGCAATTAGTCCAAGTTATGATCCAAGTGTTGATTTAGTACACCTTTTTTACCGACATTTGATACTATACTGCCGAAAAACATTCGTTAGCGATGTTTACGTCCTCGTTGCCTGACGATGACTTACAGATCGGTGAAAAGACAGAATCATTTTTAACGCGAACGTTAGCGTAATCTGTTCGTTGGCTAACGACAACTTTGACGATAGGTGAATATATCGGCCCTAAGTGAGGAAAATACATTTGGTATGCAACCCACAGTGATGTGAGCTAGCCATCTCTTTCTATCTCATACGGTACTATGACCGTATGCGGTTTGAATTTAACTTTTTTATTTGTAATATCTTTTTCATTTTAATTGGTACAAATTAATCAACCCTTAACTCTTGCAGAGTCTTAAATATTTGAGATAATGATTGCAGATTCAATAAAAGTTATATTTTATTCATATATTCCGCCTAATTAAAATTTACAGACTAGGTACTAGGCGAGCATAACAAACGGGGACACTCAAATTTGCACTAATTAAACTGGGCTTCGTAATGCCATGTCAGTACGCTTGTTATGTCACATCAATGTCATCGTGAATTTTGACGTAAGAAATAAAAATGACGCAATTGAATGAATTTCAGAAGGCAATAATGGGGTATTCCGGTGTTTTTGAAATTGTCATTTTTTACAAAGTATGGGTGCTACTGTTTGCTACTTCACAAGTAAAATATCAAACATTGTTTTAAATTAAGAGAAATCGTTGTTTGAAGTTTGAATTAGGATTGGTCTTTGTGACGTCACAAAGACCGCTCAAAGTGAGCGACTTGACAACGTTGCTATATCTAGGGTGCACGTAGTAAATTTTTGTCTTCTGTTGTGTCAACGTTTAGAATCGCTCGTTTGTTGACACCTGCTTTGGTTATTGAGGTTATATCAAACACTTGTTCAAAATGTATAAACTCCAACGCCGACATTGTTCTGTGCCGGGCTATAACAGCAGTAGAACAGTAACTTCTGATAAGTTTTCTTTACTTTGCCGACTAGCGAGATGAGAGATGTTTGGCTTCAAGTTTCAATGATCAAATCATCTCTCAAAAAAGGTACCTTTATTCGTTGTCAAACAACAGGGTCGCCAACCGTCAACTTGGCCGATCAGCTGTTCGAGAGCTGTCCGCTGTTGCCACCGCTACTAGGGATCGGTAATCATCGTGTATTTCCGAGGGTGGTCGGTGAATTCAACCGAAATGCACTTTTAATTGCAATTATCTTATAGAAAAACTAAATCAAAAAGCTCATAGCTTAACTATATGAATCCTCATAAATTGTACAATAGGTTAAACCGAATATCTGCTTAAATTTTGACATGACCGGAATACCCTATTTAAACTCGACTACATGATGGAATCAGCATTCGAGAAATTGCTACTGAATTAAGTGTCGACAAGAATACCGCGAAGAATAAAATTGATGAAACCGGAAAAATTTGTAGGTTGACAAATATTGTCAGAGTTTAGACGTCATAGGTTAACAAACACTGTCAAAGCAAATGTTACACAACTAAAATTGTTGAGAATATAAGTGCCTAATTTCACTTTGCTGTCCCCGTTTTTATGCTCGCGATGGTGCTCTGAAATTATATATTAGTAGTTATTCCTTAATTTGAAACATTTGCAGTCCAATAACTAAATGCTCTTTGTATTACTGAATTAAGGAAACGCATTCTGTCATTAAAAGTTGTCCTCATGATGCTGATTATATTTGTTCGATAATATTAATACAAATTAAATAAAATATAAATTATTTTTCACATTTTAAAATTTGTAATTATTCGAAATATGTATACATAGAGCGCGTAAAGTAAGGAAACATGACACAATGTTTGAGAAACGGTTTGTTATTTGAAAAATTTCGTCGATTTTTAATTATCAAAATATACCTACATATTTACATCAAATTTAATTTCCGACTTTCAATTGTTTTCGACTTATGACGTCATCGACACTTGCTAAATGGCAATCCCATATGTCTTGTACTGATATTGATAGATCTGTTAATTGTCGTAAAGATAATTCACAAAACTTATCGTTACATTAAAAAAAAATCGAGAAAAGACAGTTGAAACTTAAGGTTATATTGATAACTTTTGTTTGTTTATGGTAAAAGCAAATAGGCGTTTTCGAAAGCTTCATGTCTCGTCAGGTTATTGCGTTTTTTTACCTTTTTTTGAAGGCGTCCGCACCCCAGTTAAAGAATCGCTGTAAATGCGTCAAAAACATTTGGGAACAAATTTTTGGAATTTCAGGTAAAAATACAAATATTTAGGTTTACTTTGAGACCATTTTGAGGTTTCTAGAACAATTGGTTCAGCTGGAATAAAACAAAAAAGCGGAACACTACTGCCTTCCGCTATCTACCCACGGTAGTCAGACAGTGACACATAGCCCACGTCATCGCTCTGTCTCTTTTGCTTGCGCCTGCCTCACATCTAGCCAGCCAATATAAAGCCCGGGTCCCTTCCAGTTATACGTAGTATAAATAGTAAAATCATGTTATAATAGTTCACTGGTTATATGATACGTCGAATGTAATAAATACGAAATAAAAACAGACATGTTTATAGTAGCGCCATCTACATCTGGTGATTTTTTTTATTTCGGTGCTTTGGAGAGAAGTTCACTATTTGAGACGGGAGCCTTAATAGATTTGAAGATAGCGATAAAAATTTGAGTGGACAAGATTAAACGCAATTTAAACGCAGTTTTCTCGAAAGGTAATTTTGAAAAATGCTTGCGGCGGTGTATTCGTAAATTGACTCAATATCGCATAAACTATTTTTTTAGCCAAGACGCGTATTTTTTCCATCATTTTCTAAAAAATCATGTAATTTCGCGAATTTTAAATCTTTTAATAATTTAGGAAAAAAACTTGTTTTCTGATTTTAGGCTACTGGTTCTTGACATACCGTGTCAACCGTTTCATCATCTAATTTTTTTAACGCTTTCAAATAAATTCCTTTTATTTTAGAATAAATATACGCTTTTAAATTTATGGTCATATTTTAATGTGTCAATAAATGTGTGAAAAAAATTAGCATTTTTTTTTCTTGCAGGTACACCAGAAAATGTTAAATTTTTATATTTATTTTATGTATACATATAGCGGAAATAGTATGCAAACGTGAGAAAAAAAGAGTTTGTTATTTTACAAAATTGTCGAAAACGTAGATTTTTCAAGCAAATTGCTATCAAAATACACATTTTTTTGTCAAATTCAGTCTTAAGACATTACCGATCATTTTTTAAATCGTATGTCCTAAAAATCTCTTGATATTCTGAAAGTTCGATTCTTTAAGTAGCCCTTAATTTTTAACTGTCTTTTACTTGAATTTTCTGATGTAACAAACCATTTCCGAGATTCAGGGTCATTATAAATGATTGTAGTCGAAGTGTCAAACTTGAAATAGGTTATCCAACCAATTTAACTTTTGCGTGTAGAACAGTGTTATTCCATTCAATAGAACGGCAACCAGAAATCTTTACATTTGATATCATGACCTACTTCGACTACAATCATTTATAATGACCCTTTATATAAATCTGGAGATGAATGTGAACACTGCCTCTATCGGTAGCAAATGAAAACAACCCCACAGAATACATGTCCAACAGAACGTGTACGTTAGGGGTGGATTTTGTAGGGTTTATGACCAGCACATCCCTGCCAGGATGGTGGCATGTAGTTTGCACAGATACAAAGTGTATTTGTGCAAAATTTGAAGCTGTATAAAAGCCCACTTACCCGTTGATGGTTTCTTGGGTGGTCTCTTGGATGTTGGTGCCTTTGTTGATGTTGTCAGTACAAGATTCAAAGCAGGACGGTCGGTAGTTGTAGCTTCAAGCTCTTCTTCCTTGGTGAGACTATCGATGAACGCGTTAAAGCTGTCCTGACTGTCAAAGTTCAAGTTGATATTCAAACCGTGCGGATATTTCTCGTGTCCGATAATTTGCAGCGTGGGCTCCCTCTCGGGCAGATGAAGGGCATCGGAAATATCCTTCATTCTATCAACTGTGATTTCACTTGACAGATTCAAAGCCAACCCGGAGAATTGGTTCGGTTTAAAGGGCAGATAGAAGATAAACTCTTTCTCCGTTCTTGCGTCCAACTGAGGGATCGCCTTCCATAGTGTGTTCAGATGCATTGCGACAGTCTTATCGTAAACGTTAAAATTAAAGACGGTGATACCGTCCTCGTGTACCCTTTCGGCTTCACCACCTTTGCTCAACGTCGAGAAAGTATCCAAGATATTCCAAATGGTGGTATCAGATTCATCGGCGGATAACGATCTCCACGGCTCACCTTTCTCCCCTGGCCACACCAAAACGGAGAAGCCGGTAGTCTGTGGTGTGTCTATGGTCAACTGCATCAAGGAGTTCATGAATTTCTGATTGTAAATATCAATGCACAACTGATGACGCTCACTGTTGTAGTCCAGTAGGGTCACGATCGGTTTTTCGGAGCTTGGCTTCGACTTCAACGCTAACTCTTTTAGATCCTCCTTAACACCAGGCGTCTCCAAGTTGAATTTCAAAGCTTTCATCTGGTTGTTCGGAAGAGGTACGAAGATGATCAAAGATTTGAAGGTTTTGAAACTGACGATCGGTCTACGCTTAGTGGAGACTTTCTCTAGACTGTTGTAAATGCCTGGTATGGTAAAGTCGAAGATTACGTTGTAAGATTGGTCGTTTGCTGTTAGGGTGACCATAGTGAGGTGCTTTCCTAGCTGGGCTTGGTTGTTCGTGGGGAAGATTTGTGCTAGTTTCTTCACGTGGTCGGGATGATTCATACTCATCGTGATAGCTTTCGGTTTGCCGTCGCTTGGTGGGAAGATGATCAGGTTATTCGGGAATGGATCTGATGTGTCGTAATGTTCCTTATGGCCTCGATCTCTCGCGGCTGGAGGGGCTGTCACCATCCAAGGACACTGGACCACCGCCTGACAAGATGGCGGATTCAGACCTTCGGCGACGACTTTTGCATGTTCGGTCTTGTTGAATTCAGCGCATAGTATGATGCTGTTGACGCATATAGCCAGCGTGGCGCATTTCAGTGTGCATTGGCTCAACATATCTTCGATTTCGGTGTTGTATCTCGCGAACAAGTCCTGGTAAGTTTCTAATTCTGATTTGACGGCTGCGTCAGTCGTGGCTTCCATCATTTCGTCGATTATCAAATGGAATTCCACGTACCGCATCGTGGTGGGTACTTTGCTCGTCTCAAAGAATTCCATAATCTCGTCGACTATCAATTTATCATTCTTGGCAAGCGGCAACTCGTTGGACATTGTCTTCAGTACCGGCACCACGGAACCTTGCTCGTCCACATTTGTCTAAACGAAAAGCAAAAATCAATTCTGAACAAACTTTATTATGAAATAAAATGACAAAAACATTAATTAAATTCATCAAAATTGAAACGATTTATTATTTTAACAAATGCTCGAACACGTCCATATTTAATTATCAAGAATTATAGATGGGTGTTGTACAGTACACACACCAAGTTATTGTTTCTGAGATATTGAATTGTCTATTTTAACTAGTTTTTGTGATATTTACAATTTAAAGAGTAGTAGGGTATTATACCCAGATAACAATCGTGCGACGCACGAAATCATCACGCGTAATTTTTCGGTGCGATGAGTGCAATATCGCTCGCACGCGTGCGCTTTGTATCGACACGCATGAATGCCGATCAAAACGATACACAATGCGTCGCACGTTCGGCACGATGCGTCGTCCGTGACGAATAAAACGCACGGGTGCGAGCGATATGCGCCGCATATCGCCAGTCGAGTCAGAATGCGGGCGATATGAACCTCCATTGATGACGCATCTGCGTGATCATATGAACGCACGTGCGGTTGCAATTGCATCATAATGCGTCGCACGATTGTTATCTGGGTAGTACTTAATTTTTCGCGTTATACAGTGTGTTGGGTAACTTGATGTACAATATTTAAAGAATTATAGAAGAAACAATTTAGAACCTATTTAACTATATTCATTCATATGCAAAGTATTACGGTTATCTAGATATTACACAATAGAAATTTATTGAGTTTTTACATTATTATACGTAGTATGACAAAGTATTGTAATCCTAACGAAAAAAATCTAATGTGACCAGACACATGACTTTATAATACTATATACCGTGTGTTTATTTCAATAGTATCCACCCTTAATAACTCTTGACCTGATGCGATTATTGTTTTGAGTGGAAACACGTCGATTTAGACATCGAGGGGGAAGTTCAAAAATGGTACCTAGAGAACTTTAGGTTTCATCCCTTCACCCCCCAGCCACCCCACTTTGAAATTTCAAATGGCACCCCTACCTTGTGATACATCTTTTGAAAGGGCACTGTCAAATCCTGGCTAACTAGTTTTATTTTAATGCAGACACGAAACATCTCGACCAAATAGAATCTCATGCAGCTAAACTATTAATTTTATATACAGGATGTTCTTAAATATCAAGTGAATACTAAAAGGGGTAATTCTTTGGCTTATTTAATGACTAAAAATTCATATATACATAGGTCCGCAAACGTTTCGTTGCCGATCTACAGGGTGTTGAAATTTCACGATTTTTTTAGTTTTTTCTTTATAGCTCTTGTATCCTAGTTTTAATTTTTAACAGTTGGTGGCGAATAAAATGTCAAAATAAATACAAACAAATGGTTATCTAAATCAAGCCAAGGCATACTAGACCAATTATAAAAAAAATTGTACGAAAAAAAGTTTCAGACAAAAGATTCTTCTTATTTAGCGTAAAACCATAATTTGATAAAAAATTTGGGTATTCCCATTTAAAAAAAAAATAAAGTTAGCCTCATTTTCACCGATTGCAACGCCATCAGCAATGAAACTGATATCGTCATATCATTTCCCCCTTTGAGTCCTACAAGTTTATTTAAGACACTTTTGTCGTACCATGCATATTTCTCGAGATATTTAGGAGTCTCAAGTTAAAAGGACCATCCGGTATATTACTATCAAAATGGTCAAAGTTTCGTTGCTACAATACGTAAACTGCCACCAATTTTTGGTAGAAATGTTGGTCCAAATTCACCCAAGTGAAAGGAATAGAATGGAGTGAAGAATATTTCAGTACTTTGCTAAAGAAAACCATGTGTAATTTGAAATTCAAATATTGCGCCCTTATTGAGACCACCTTTAGATCGCCATATACCTATAGCTGCGAATTTGAATTACTTACCGTATTCATAATCTTCTCTATTTCAAACGAGTGTAGCTTCGACAGGAGATCGACCATTTTCGCCTTGAGAATAAGCGGAACAGCGGGATCATCAATTTTCTTCGAGAACAAAGCCTTGATAGACAACACAAAGTCGTGCAACCGATCCACTTCCATCCATTTGCATTTATCAGGAGGACACTCTTCGGGAGCTATGGCCCTCATCATCAGCTTACTGGCAGGATCCTCCCTGTAGTTCAGACCGTCGATCAAATCTCTTATGCATGTCGTAAAGGTGGTGCAGTTAACGGGGATCGTCTTCAGCTTGCTCCTGAGGTCGTCCATATCCCCGGAAAAGGCATCCAAAGCTTCCTCCATGGCTACCAACGCTAGAACGTAATCGGTCTTCGTCATTAACTTTGTGGCCATATGCCTGAATTGGCGATACGAAACTCTGTCTGGCTTTTCGTTGGTGAGCATGTACGTCATCACGTTTTGGATACCCTCCACCATATCGTATCGCGCCGCCGTACTCGGGTCCATGGAGTGAAGGACACCCATTAGGGGACTTTCTGCGTCATTCTCACCCATTGCCATGTAATGCTCTATGGCATTGTCCAGCTTGATCATGTACTTGATTTCTTGGAGGTCGGTCTGCAAGAGGTAGTTCCTCGAGTGCCTGTGCCACATGTCGACTTCGTCTACGATGCTCGTCTTAAGGTCTTCCAAATGGGATTGAATCGATTTCTCTAACCATTTGCATTGTACACCTAAACAAGCACCCGGTCGGAGCACTTTTAGTAAAAACTTGGCAATTGGGTCGTCCTTGCGCTCGATCAGTTTGGATTCAAGAGTTTCCACGCAAACGTCTATGGTTGCGCAATTTACTGGAAGGAAGCCAAGCGTTTCGGTGACCTGCGTCCGCTTATCCTGAAGGTTCTGTTGAGCGACTAATAACTCTTGCTGGACAGATGTATCATCGGTCATTCCGAAGAAGACAGTAATCATATAGTTTATGTTATCAGCGTGGAGGTACTGAGGTGGACTTTCCGTGTATAAAGTTCCGAGGATGTTACTGACGGTTAGTCTCATCTCTTCGGGGAGAGGCGCCTTCAGTATGGCTTCTAGAGCACCTTGCAAGACGTTGTCTGTTTTGACAATGTACGCAACGCTTGGTGGAAGATGGTCGCCTATGTCTTTCCTACGTAAGAAGCTGATGAAGAGATTGACGTCCATATCAAAGTGGAAACTGTTGAGATCCGGGTTGCTTGACTTCTCCACGCATTCGACCACCATCTCGATGAAGCTGTTAAACTTCTGGTCGGTGATGACCAGCTTGTGCGGGCAGAGCGCAAGAACGCAACTTTCCGCTCTTAGGATGTAAATTACTTCCGAGAAGATCGGATGCTTGTCCAACTGGTGCCTGGTGATTTCGTCGTGGATGTTCCACAAGCACAATTTGAAGACCGAGCAGTCAACTCTTAACTCGTTGAGAAGTGCGTTTAGTTCTTCTTCGCTATTTTCCATTTTGGCTATTGTCCTTTCCATATGTTGCTGAAAGGTGACGTCCGTAGTCTCCGCCATCAAAACCTTCAATATCTTCCTGAGGGCACCTTCGCTTACGAAGTCCAAATTATTCGTGATTCCTTCCAGGAGTTCTTTCAACCGTTCGTAGGCCTTCTCTTGAGCACCTGTCTCCTCCTCTGGATTCATAGGGATTTCGTATTTCTTGTTCTTACTATCCCCACCTTTGGGTTTCCACCAGCTTTTCGGTGACTCAACAGGTTTTTTTTGTTTTTTGGACTTCTTTTTGCCCTTCTTTTTATCATTGGGGCGGAAATATGAGAACATGTTGCCTAAGACTGACGACGGTCTTGGCAACCAATCAAGTAGCCCTTTCTTGTCTTCCTTATCTTCAGACACTTCAGTATCATCATTGTCTTTACTATCAGCAGTGTCTTTACCATCATCAGTGTCTTTACCATCATCAGTGTCTTTACCATCATCAGTGTCTTTACCATCATCAGTGTCTTTACCATCATCAGTGTCTTTACCATCATCAGCGTCTTTACCATCATCAGTGTCTTTACCATCATCAGTATCTTGAGTATCATCTGCTCCACCTTCAACTATGCTCGTTGCTGCGGGTGCAGTGCCGCTATCAATACGTCTTGCAGCTTCGGCTTCGGCTTTGGCTTTTCCTTCTGCTTCGGCTTCGGCTGTTACGGATTCATCAGGTTCGTCTTTTTCGTCTTGCTTTGCCTTTGGCGTTGGTGGTGTTATTATAAATGGTTCCACTTTCTGCGTAAAATTCTTAAATTCGAAGGCCAAGTCGGCTTCTAGCATATCCTCAAATAATAGTTTCTCGGGTAGTGATGGTTCGTCATGATTCTTTCGAGCGTTTTTGTTCATCGATTTCACTAATTCGTCCACCATTGCTGAAAGATGGAATAACCATTAAAATGAAACCTGGATAGCAACTGGTATGTAATGTAGGGTGACCACCTTTTTAAAACTCCAAATCGAGACGCTAAAATATTGCCAATAACTGAAACATATTTTTATCTTAAGCATTGTAAGGCTTTTTGATTAGCGGGAGATAAATGGAAATAAAGTTAAAGCTACGTTTCCAAGCTAGGTCTTTGTTCTGCTTTAATTTTTTTTAAGTATCTTTTTACGTTTTTCTAAGAATACAATTAAAAAGATTGTACGGACATTCTGTAATGACCAATTAGAATAAGTAGTGTAAACGCAACAGTGGTCGACACTCGTATTTGATTAGCATTAGAATTACTTGGGTGCCAACGTTTGGGACTGCCAATGACTGCATGTGTACTTTACCCGATAAAGAACTAAAAAAGGATGTCATAGACCCCGATAGCATAGATATATTTGTACATTGTTCTGGATACCAAAAGATGGCTGGTTTAAATCCAGGTTTTGGCTTTAATTATTATTAATTCTTTATAATTTAAAGTTTACGTCCTGCCCATGTCTGATCATTTGCTCTTTATTTTTCTTAAGAAGTTTGATGAGCTAACCAATTATACTGACATAGATAATGATTAGAAATGTACCTGGAAAATATTTTTTCTTCCAACAGTTTCACCTCCACCGCCATAATTAATATTCTATATAATAATTATCAATTTTCAATACCTTGTAAGTTTAAGGCATTATTTGTACTTACTAGACGCAGTAATGATGCTTTCATTTGAGCCGAAAATAATATTTTTCTTTATTACAAATAAATATCGACTAAAATTTAAAATTAATCAAAATCAGTTTGACTAAATTACAAACACAATAGACGTTTAAAAATCGTTTGAATAAGTTAATTATTATTTTTGGGAAAGTGTTGCATGTCTATGACAAAAAAATGTCATTCATTCACCCAATCAGGAGCTCAAAGTAGTACGTTGTCCATCAGCAATATTTAATATAGAATTTGTCAATCCTGACTGACTGAAATTTCTATACACCAGATCGGTTCTTTTACAGAATAAACAGTCGATTCTCTAAACACAAAGTGAATCCGTATCCCCTACATTCTACTCACAAAACACGTAAAAGTTCGGAGGGGCTTTCTTCGTTATTAGTTCACAGAATCATAAAAGCTATACACCAAATTAAAGATAAAAGGTACGCAATTTTCTTTCCGTCCAGTGATAGATTTTTGAAATTTTTGATTGTTTTTTTTGCGACTTTGCAATTTTTTATACTGATTATTTTTTGACGTTTCTTAAAACCAATGAAATGCTTCTTTATTTGTCACAAGGGTAAGTTTCAACCAATTATGTCATTATTATAGTGGGAATAAATCTCTTGTGATTATTCTCGGGAATAATCACTGTAGCTTTTATTTGCCTAGCAACTGTCAGATACTTGTCAAAATAATTACTTAATTGTGTCAACGCGAAATGGGTGAAAGTCATCAGTTTAGTACCTTTTCTAATGCAGAAATTACAAAAAAGATTTTAGAAACTACTTCGAAAAATACTCTAATAAGTAATCAGTCTATATGGAGACAATTTAAGACCTTCACCAAAGAAAGAAATTATATTCTGGATCAATCTACTACAACAGCTACTCTGGCATTGATTTTAAAAGATTGGGCTTATAACATGAAAAGAAAAGACGGAAATGATTATAAAGAAGCAGTAATAAAGACAATGTGGAATAAAACGGCAAAATTAGTTCAAGAACTTTACTTTAATAAGTATAACAGGTCCTTTGATCCTTTCCATGATATAGAATTCAGAAATGCTCGGAATGCAAGAGATGCAAAAAGAAAAATTTTACAAAAACATCCTGAAAAGCACAAACAAAGTTCTGTGGCACTTCCTAATACAGAATTGTTGCAAATTTTTAACTATTGGGAGATTAAGAAAAGATTAAATACTGGCCGCATTGAATACAATCCCATCTTTACAAAAACTGCACAGGGTGGAGCACAAAGGTGCGCTAATAGTAAATGGTTGACTTCAAACATAAATAACCCAGATATTTGCCCTGTTCGTCTTTTTGAAAAACTAATGAGTAAACGTGAAGAAAATATTAAAACCGAACGCTTGTTTCTTACTCCAAATCCGGCTTGGCAAACTCATGGTTTTTGGTATAAAAACGTTCCTGTGGGAATAAATTCCATTTCAAAATGGATGAAAGAATCAGCAGAAAAAATAGGTCTAGACACAGTTATTAAAAAAATAACTAACCATTCTGCCAGATCAAGTGCAGTAAGTAACCTTTCAAAAGCTGGTGTAGGAGAACAATAACTAATCAAGGTCACTGGTCATAATTCTGCAAGTTCGATTAAACCATACTTACAATTGAACCAAGAACATCATTCAAATATAATAAATAATCTTAGAGAAAATACGCAGGAGGAAACACTTAATATAACAAGCAATTCCAAATCCTCAATAAATAATGAGTCTCAAAATATTTTTAATAATTGCGTTTTTCATTGTACTAATTTAAATTGTTAATTCTTTTAATATATTCACAATGTGTCAACGATATTTTCATATATTGTAAGTAATAATTAATTAAATTAAATTTTTCAATAATTTTATGAGTTTTATTGATCTTTTTTATTGTAAAAATTTGTGAATCAAAAAATAATCTAGTCAAATATAACTCGAGAGTTCCATAAATTAGAAAATAATTTGACAGATTTTGTTCAAACTTGTTGCCATTTGGCAATAGTCACGAGAGCCCGCAGGGCTCGAGTTTTCAAACAATCTGTCAAATTATTTTCAATTTATTCTCACTCTCTTGTTATATTATTACTGAGAACACAACTTAAAATTGAAAAAAGTATCAAATAATATCTCTTAGTTAAACCTTCCTGTATAAGTGTACAAAATTTCGCGTAAAAATATCACTACAACAAGTAATATAATTTGAGGTATTACATAAGATCATTGATACAAAATTAAGCTCACTATGGGTGCTTGTTCTATAGGACGCACTAGCTCTATTGATTCCTCTTAACTAAATACGTTAATGTTTTCAAAATTGCCTAGGAAATATCTTAATTACCTACATTTCTCTTAGATACGGCCGGGTCATTTTGTTGAGAAAAGTATGGTACACTTTAATATGCTAACAAAATCATTACTTTGATGGCTTGTATCTGGGAAATTCTGGACATTAGAATAATATTTTAAGAAAAAGCGGGACAAAAATCGGGACGCTTCATCAGGCGGGACAAGTGCTCAGAATTCGGGACTGTCCCGCCCAAATCGGGACGGTTGGTCACCCTAATGTAATGACGATATCGTACATGTTCATCAGGATGGCCTTGAAAGGCAATCCAATCTATATGTAATGTAAAATGATTTGAATAAAAGGAAATACTGGTGTGCCTAAGAAATTTTGGCCGAAAGGGTGTTTAATTACGCTAATTATCTGCTGCAATTCGGTGTCGTGGTACCCTAATAAAACATCTCTCATTCTTTTGTCACTTATACCTAAATGCATATTCTCTCATAATAACTTGGTGTGGCTAACCCCATTTGGCCGGAAGTACTTGACACACCTCCCTGAACAGGAGGACACTCAGTGTATCGATACCCTCGTAGAACATCAGGCCCATTTTTTTATAACAAGACACTTTGGACGTTGCTATTAACAAAAACCTTGGTGTGCGTAGCCGGAAATGGTCTGAAGTTGGTTGCAGACCAGTTATTTAAAAGACGATAGTATCTCCGCTACCGTACAAAACACATGTGTCAATTTTGCCACAATTATAGAAGACTATATGTACTTTCATAGTAGTTTTGTCTAACCAACCTCGCTTATAACATCATCGGAATGTTTTAGCTTGTTCATTATAAAGCCGATGTTGTGTCTAGCAGGAAATTGAGGAAAATACCTGCCTAAACATTTTTTGTTCCTTGACTACCTTGTTTAACTGACGTATGTTTTTTTCTTCCAGTATTGATAATTCAATATACAATCAATATATTTTTATAATTGAAAAAAAAATTTATAATTAGATGAAAAGAAATACAAAAAAGGAAGTTGTTCGATGAGAGTGAAGACATACGGACTATATAAGATGTACTATTGAAAACGGTCGGCCGGACACTTCCAACCAAGTTGGGTTGGCCAAACAAAATTACTATGAAAGGATAAATATTTATCAATAATTGTGACAAAGTTCATACAAATGTTTTGTATATTCTTGTTTAAAATGACCGGTCTGCAACCAACCTCCAGCAATTTCTGTCTACGCAGACCAACGATTGTTTACTTTAAAGCAGTAGGCTACACCTTTCTTAATTAACAAATACAGATTGTGTCAAATACAGAAACAAATACAGAAACTAGCGTATCACGCGGCAACGTCGGTTGAGTGGGGCAGCTAATTATGGTGAGACTGCCGACTGGTGGGAGTCAGGTCAGTATGGTTTTGCGTTTCGGAGCACATGCACGCAACGGCAGAACTATCGCAGATCTAGCAACGTTTCATAACATTCATATCTTTGCAATCGCGATGTACCCTCCGCTAGAACAGCTCCAGATCATCAAGTGGTATTACGGTGGAAATTCGGCGCAACAGTGCGTGGATTTGTTTGCAATCACGTGTGAAGGCAGACCTATCCCGTGCAGACAAACTATTTTCAATATTGTCACATACGGTTATTCAAAGCATAAAACATAATCAGTCGCGAGGTTAGTTTGTGTTTTGGGAACCTTGTTCTATGAATGTGCAACGATAAAACAACAAACATAAGCCGGCACCAGGAAGGTCGGCTAGCGCCGTATACCTTGGAGAACCACTATAAAAGATGAAACCATTTTGTATTGTTACTAGTTATTAAGAAGCAGTTATTAAGAAGCACACATTTGTAGTACAACAAATAAATCAATTGTTAAAACGTTGTGAGCGTATTTATCCCCTCGGGGAAGCCACCATCTCCGCTACAGCCCCATAAGAAGATGCGAAGACGTTAATGTAGTTACCCACAAAGGGGTGGCTACTTCTGAGAATGTCACAATATTGTGCATCAATTTGAAAAAGATCTTTGTGTAAAGTGCTGCAGTACTTGTCATCCAAGGGAGATAAGTCCACAAGAAATTGAGGCAAAAGAACGGATGTACTAATCTGCGGTTCTACAGTACTGGACGATAAGAAATCCACTCGAGGGATTGGCGAGGAATTTGGTATTGGTAACAAAACCGTTGCTAAGGCTCTGAGGAAGGGTGATTTCCGGAGTTATAAGTACTCAAAGACTCAGGAAACCTTCGCGGAGGACAGTATTCGTAGAATGGAGTTTTGTGAAACTGTAATGGAAAAGGCGAACGCAGATGAAAAACTAAATGTTTGGGGTGGTATTCTAGGCAATCATTTAGTTGGTCCATTCTTTATCGATGGATCTCTTAACGCCCAGAAGTACCTTACTTTGCTGCAAGAGCAAATACTTCCCGCCATTTATAACATTCCCGGAGTAGATCAGGATGATGTTTTGTTTCAGCAAGACGGCTGTCCTGCTCATAACGCGGCCAGGGTGCGAGAGTTTCTAACAACCGCATTTCCTCACCGTCTTATTAGTGGGACAGGTGACATTCGTTCGGCCCCCCAAGATCACCTGATCTGTCTCCGAACGATTTTTTTTTGTGGGGTTATCTTAAAAATACCATTTATGTTGATGAAGTCAATGGGCACATAATTTACAGGAATTTCTTCCGTAAATGCTATGCCTAGCGTTCGGGGAAACGTACGGTATATAAGGACGATGTTAACTGTTGAAGTCGGTGTGCCAGACCCTTCCGGCCAAGCGGGGTTGGTTAGACAAAACTACTATGAAAGTACATATGTTCTTCTATAATTGTAGCAAAATTGACACATGTGTGTTGTATGGTAGCGCAGATACCATCGTCTTTTAACTAACTGGTCTCCAACCAACTTCCGCCCATTTCCGGCTAGGCACACCAAGGTTTTTGTTAATAACAAAGTCCTAAGTTACTTGTTATAAAAAATGGGCGTGATGTTCGATGAGGGTATCGATACACTGACTGTCCTCCACTTCAGGGCGGTGTGCCAAGTACTTTCAGCCAAATGGGGTTAGCCACACCAAGTTATGATGAGAGAATATGTATTTATCTATAAGTGACAAAAGAATGAGAGAGATGTTTTATGAGGTGCCTACGACACCGAACTGCAGGAGATAATTAGCGTAATTAAACACTTTTTCGGCCCAAATTTCTTAGGCACGTCAGCATTTTACTTTTATTCAAATCATCACTACATTATAGATAAATTATGCGTAGTGATGTTTTATGAGTGTATGATTTTGTCGCGGGCTCTCGGACTATTATGTAAGGAATCTCAAAGCTTACTTACGGTTGGAATCGCTAACTGCTGACGATGTTAACCAGTTACAGTCGCCTCCCTTTGAGCAAGCAACAGGACTGATAGCCCTAAAGATAATTTTATCTGTAACTCCGTTCTTGTTGGTGAAGTGACTCAGGAAACTCTTCACGCAATTATTCTGGTCATTGCAGAGGACGTCCACGTCCGACAGCGCTTTCATAATTTCCTCTTCATGCGTGCTTATCTCCATCACCCTGTACTCTAACTCCACAGCAACTTCTGGAGATCTAGTTATACTGGAGAGTAGAAGACTAAACCCTACGAGCAGTATAGCGTTCGGTTTAGGAAGATTATGAGTACTGTTCAATATGTGATTGTTGATGTTCTCGATGGAAACAATCAGATTATCGCTTACATCAGGAGTTTCGGCTAGCATACCCAAGAAACCCATGATTGCAGTTTCCTCTAGAACATGCCGATGTAATACGAACGATTCCAACACTTGTACGATGTTATGCTTGTGGATATAAGTAATTACCCCGTAGATGTCTATTTGTATATGCAAGGACTCAACGGTATCAGCTCGTTTTTTCAAAATTATTGTCATGTACTCTAATAAAGGATTTAAGATCACTGCACCTTTCTCTTCGTGTAGCTCCCATGTGCAGTAAGCACGAGTGCATGTCGTTGGATTCAATGCAAACTGCAAGATGTTAGATTTGACGTTTTCCAATTTCAATTTGTTATATAGCAAGACCGAGGCGATATGCGCGAAGCAGTCTCTCACAGTGAAGGACCCACAATCTGATGACGCCAATACGGCATCAATCGCTGCTTCGTTATCGAACATATGTCTTTTAGCAGCAGTCAGCTCGCTGGAACAAGTCAAATTCAAGTCTACAGCCTCTAGTATTGCCACAGTAGCCTTAACAGACATCTCTTTGAATGAGACGTTTTGCAGATTCAAGTCTTCTAAGCTTGGAGACGGTTCTCTCAAGTATGGTACATCATCGCCCATATCGGCGGAATTAATCGTATCTGCTATAGTGTTATAGCATTTAACTAGGTCCCTACAATCACTTGTTGGTATATTAAACAACAATTTAGACAAGCCTTCCTCATTAGCGTCTACGAAAGGTCCCAGACCTTTCAACATGGTCAGAATTTCCTTATCAGCTTCTGGTGATTCGTACACAGTCTGCAAAACTTTGATGATGCCAGTATCTACCTGCTTCTTAGGGCGGAGCTTGAAGCTCAACTCAGCTATCACCGCTTGTATGTTCGCCAAGACATCCTCCGGTAGATCAGTCATCCTCTCCACGATTAAATTCAAACCTTCAAGGAGGATCTCCGGTTTTGTGCATTGCACATCAATCGCGATGTCACTCAGCACAGGACTTGTTTCCGTGAAGTATTGCTTTAGAGCTTTAGCGGCTTTAACGGTCTCAACGTTGTATAACGCGGTCGTTATGATATCCACGACTTCAATCTCGACTACGCTTTGCGTATCGGCGTGGTACTTCTGCTTTAAGAACCTCTGGGCGACGCAACTTGGTAATTTGAACGGATTGTACAACTTTGCACTCTGAATCATATCCCTCCCACTGACTATACAGTGCAATAAGCTCTCGCATTGCCTGAAGGGTTTACTGTAGATCTCTTCGGTTATTGCTTCAATTTCGTCTACAAAGAAGTACTTCATAGTTATCGCTTGCCGCCTGATATGGTCAAGCATATCTGGAGACAGCCAAGCGTTTGTTAAGTCCAAGAGGGTGTCGTATTTGACGTTTTGTGGCCTGATTTGGAAGACAACGTGAGATCTAACGGCTTCTATGCTTGTCTTTATATCAATATTGACGTGTGGGTTTTGCTCTAGAATGAATCCAAGGAATGCGTATACTTTAGCTTCTGTTGTTTCATAGTTGTAGACCGTGAATACCTTCAGATCGATGTACGGCAATATTTTGTCCATATATTTCTTAATTCGATCTTTTGCTAGAATTATTTCGACCGGATATCGGTCTAAGGTGACTGTGTCCAGGAGGTCTGTTACGGCGTTTAGTTCTATGAAGCTATCGCTGTAAGACGTCCGACCGTAGTTCAGTAGCTTTCCTCGCAGGTATGCCTTCAGTAGGACCTTTGCGGATTCATGGAGATCGCCGAAGCAAACGTTATCCATGATTTTCGTCAACACCCAGACTAACAGTTGCTTGGGATCGTCAACCATGCTATGGGCCTCCGTTGACATTACTCGACATCTCGCCATATAGTCTTTTTCGTTAGTTAGAGTGAGCTTGATATGCTCAACAGCATGGGTTATCTTGAAGTTGTTAGAAGGCCATGGGAAGAACGGTAACAAATACCCGAAAACTGTCTCCGTGAATAACAATTTACCATCACGAATCTCTCTTAACACCTCAACGACGACCGGATTGAACATGTTAAACATTTCCTTCTCGTCATCCATGGGTTCGGCCAAATTCTGGATCTTTTTGGCGATTTCTTTTATTTCCGTCACGCCAGCTTGTGTGACCTGATCGAAGATGTTGTAGATCAGAACATTATAGCCCAAATGGGCTACTATCCTTCTCAAATCGAACTTCTTCGTTGCTATTTTGCCCTTACAGAAGCGAGCTGAGCAGGAGAGATGACATTGCCTCTTACCAAGCTTGGCATCGACTTCTTCTAAAATAGCTGCCACCTGCTGGTTGACGTCTTTATCGGTTACTGTTGATAACACCGGAATCAGGCTGAATGTATCTATTAAGTTCAACTGGAAGGCATGTTTGAGCGTGTGCAGTTTTAGGAAGATATCAGGGCCGATATCGATGAACGGCTGGTGCATTACAAAGCCAAGGACGTTGATCATGTTATTCCTCAGGTTATAGCCTAGTTTCAAGGTGTATAAACCTAATATCCTTTCGTCGTAGGCACTTGAGCTTAGATCTATGAACTTATCGTACTCTAAAATCTCGAAATCGTATGGTACTTCTAACGGAATTGAGTCGTCTTCTGGCGGTACGTCAAAGGCTGATCCATACACTTCGCCTAATTCACCAACACTGGGTTCAAACTCCGAACTGACCTGGCTATACGATGGTCTGTCATCAGGAGTCTCTTCACTCGCAGGCAACATGCCCTCGGCGTTGCTTTCCCAAAGAGGACCACCTGGATTGTACCCAAATGTACTACCATCTCCTTCACTACCATCTCCTTCACTATCACCTCTTTCATTGGAAGCCACCGTAGTACCTTCAGTACTACCTTCGCAATCACCAGAATCTATAGTCGATATCATACCACCTGTGTTGACCTGGTCGGTGGCTACAACCAATTCACGATAGGCCGATTCCGTTGTCGTGCCCGTGCCGTCATCGGCTTCCCTATCTACTGGAGTAACCCCGGTGCCAGCTGGTTCTCCGGTGTTTATCTCGCGCTCGTCCCCAAGAAGGGTAGTTGAGGAGTCTATTCCAGTTATTTCTCCAGCCACTAAGGTGGTACTATTAGCTGGTGGGGTTGCGTCACCACCTTCAGCTGTAACACCTTCAACTGGACCACCTTCAGCTGGGACTTCCCTTTCATCTGGGGGAGCAGCTGAAGCTGCTGAAGCAGCACCCTCCTCTGGTAGGGTGCTGCCAGAATTTGCCTAGGGGGTACAGTTCTGATGAGTTGGTATTGTTTTTGCGATGATTTCAACGTTTTTATTTTGAGATAACTCAAGGTTTTATCTTTGATTAACATAGGGCGATCAGAATGTGTGACAAATGTCTGGGTAACGATTTTATTACTGAAACTCTCTCCAAAGGTTGTGATTTTACAGGGAGTATATTAAATGAGTGCATGAATTTTTATGGGTTATACTACCTCGCCAAGAAGGGTGGAACCTGTGGGGTTTGACCCTGGTGTTGATTCCGATGCTAAGCTGGCACCATCACCTGTGGCTGTTGCGGATGTTTCTGTTGAAGAAGAAGGGTTCACATCAGCCCCCTCTTGTGCGGTGGCTTCAGCATCTGCTGCGGGGCTTGACCCTGGTAGTGATTCCGATGATAAGCTGGCACCATCACCTGTGGTTGTTGCGGATGTTTCTGTTGAAGAAGAAGGGTTCACATCAGCCCCCTCTTGTGCGGGGTCTTCAGCATTTGCCTAGGAGGGTACATTAGTGATCATTGATTATTGTACACACACTTTTGATGAGTTTGTATTGCTTTTGCGATGATTTCAACGTATTTATTTTGAGATAACTCAAGGTTTTATCTTTGATTAACATAGGGCGATCAGAATGTGTGACAAAAGTCTAGGTATCGCTTTTATGACTGACAATCTCGCCAAAGCTTGTTATTATACAGGGTGTATATTAAATAGGTGCATTCATTTTTAGGGGTTATAAATCTTCATAATTGGAGCAGAAAATTATTCTTTTTCTCTATCTCGCACCAGTTTTGAGTTATCAATTATTGAAAATGCAGCATTTGACGCCACGTTGTAGGCAGGCTAGTACTACCTTGTTTGGAGGTCACTATGAGCATGTGTGTGTGTGTGTGTACCCGTTTTTGTGGAGACGATTCCGGGGAAACTACTAATTCTATTTGATCGAGATCGGTCGTGTCTGCATTAATGTAAAACTAGTAGGTAAGCCATGATTTGACAGATATTTTCATTCTAATGACAGTAGGTAGTGGCAAACGGTGATGTTTTGCCAATACCTACTGTCAATAGTATCAAAATATCTGTCAAATCCTGGATAACTAGTTTAATTTTAATGCAGACACGACCGATCTCGATCAAATGGAACCTCATGCAGCTAAACTATTAATTTTATTGATAGTATGATAAAGTCATGTGTCTGGCCACATCAGACTTTTTTATTATGAGTTTCGTCAAATTTTGTAATTTTAATATTTTGTAATTAAGATTTGGTTCTTTATATTGTGTTACATTACCAATCAACATTATTGCACTCAGTATACACCCTGTAGGTCGTAGTGGTGAATGTTGTTGCTTTTATCGGATCTCATGCTGCTTTGATTCTTTTTTAATAAATGACCTTTATTTGTCATCAAATGGCAATCTCTATGAAAAAGTAAGAGTTTAAGCAGTGTAAAACTTAAAGAGAACCTTTTTTACGATTGGCTATTTTAGGAATTTGTATTTCCCAAAAACGGAAACTTACCTCGAATAAAAGCAAAGAAAACAATATTACTCGCCAGAGTAACAATTTCATCTCATTTGGAAACACAAATGAAACAAAGCAGTAATAGAAATGGCAATTATCTATATATAAGGTCATTAAATCGCTGCCTTATTGCCTTTTTAATAAGACGACGAGGTGGCTGGTGTAATTTGGAAACAATTGCGTAAAATAATGACCGTTTGTTTCGCAGCCTACTCCATAATTGCTTTGTGTTTATTTATAGTAAGATAATCGGTGCAAAAAAGTTCTGTCATTTGCATTGAAACGATGTTTATTCAACAACGAACACCCAAAACATAACTTCACCCTCAATATAACAGATGCATGAAAAACTAAACTTTTTAGATTTAACATTAACACAAGATAATAACAAAAATAAAAATTAATATTATTATTATGACATTGCCAAAAAAATCTCAAGAAAATCCTAGTCTTTATTCCATATTAATATAAAACTAGAACGACTATATAAAGAAGAAGAAACAGAACACAACATTTATTTTAACAACACAAAACAACAGTTTTTTAAACAGACATAATGTTAAGGCAGCATTTCAGTGTAACAATCAAGTTCAATCAATTTTCACAAAGTATCGATATCAAAGACCAAACTTATTAGAACGAAGTGGAGTGTACTCCATTGCAATGCAAAGTATGTTGGAAGTGGACCTATTGTAAATTAATTACTCCTACAAGATTTGCCATTAATATTTTTTGTGACTTTATTTCCATCACGTTCTAATATGTGAAATTTATAAAAATATATATGGCATGTCCTGTTTAAATATATAGCATAGACATGTCGTTTCTCAGTTATATGAAATAATATTTTTGGGTCTGTTATGTTGTAAGAAAATCCAGAAAAAAGTTTCAGTTTCTAAGACGAGTGGTAGAGGAAGAAAATGAAGATTCTAGGTCTTCGGGGTTGTTTGCTATACATGATCCAAAACGGAAAAATATACTTACAGAATGGGTGAGGCATTTACAACATACAAGATGCATTGAACATAAAATTGTCAATATCTCGATGACCGTTACCTGTATATAGATAAATATGGTTACAGATGTTCTAAATTACCTCTACAATCACGCTTTCAAGGGATTGCATCAAATTACATATAATTCCGCAGCAGATTTTGCAGTAGTTGCAATGTCAAATATGTGTCCTATAATTTGAACCACTTTCAAGAGCTCAATTAAGCTAAACTATAAACTAAAACACTTAAACTCTTCATAAAAATGTTTTTTGTATAACAGCGTATTTTCTCGGCCCTGCAATAAACAAAATTGTGGGTAAATTTCAATAAAAATGTCGAATGAAAGTTCATACTTTGTTCTAAAGAACGTAGAACAAAAAAAGTCACATTTTTCTTTAAAACACAGAATTGCAACTGTTTTCAAGACCGTCAACTTACGTGCATCAATGTTCAGCAATGGTAAAATATAACTTTTGGCTGACAAGGACACGTGGCGCAGAGCTCAGGTGAAAAATTACTGCCGTCTTTAAATATATCGGTCCTTTACCTATCCCAGAAACTGGTTTACTTTTACGAATTTAACATTTTAAAAATTTGATTTGTGGCCTGCATTTTGTGTCAAATACCCCAATGTGCGTCGCTCATTTCAGGAACACATTTGACATTAGTTAAGTTCAAATTGTTTGTATTGGGGTAACCCAGCGTTTTGACGTTTTCTAGATTAACACAAAAAATCACCATATTCTGTTTAAATCCCTATTGTCAAGTTTTTTTCTGCACTTTTGTCTGTATTCATTAACTTTCATCCTATAAAAAATTAGTGCCCCCACTTTTCCACTTGAAGTAGTGTTCGATTGCTGGCCGCGCTTAGTTCTGTTCAATCTGTTTCGCGCTCAGTTGGCTAAAGTGCAGTTCGATTGCTCGTTTGACGTCTGAGCAAAACTGATTTCACCAATAGGAAGCAAGTATTTCAAATTTGCGATCAAAAAGAACAGAACGCGCTCAGTTGAAAAAGATCGCGGCCAGCAATCGAACACTACTTGAGATGCCTATACAAGTCAATACATAGGCGGTTCGTTCGAGAAAGATTTTGAAAAGATAGAAAAGGAACAAAAGTGTCGTTTATTTATTGAAAGTGCAAAGTCTTATGTAAAAATGATTTGACTAACAATAAATTGAAGTCTATATAGTAAATAAGTCTATATAGTAAATAAGGTTATAATTACTTGACCAATACCTTTGTTCACATCTGTTTATGAACGCATCCCAAATTGCCCCAATAACACAAAAATCTACGCCACTGAATAAAATTTGGTCCACTACCAGACAGCCACAAGCAACCTCTTCTTAGTTTGCAACAACTATAGTACTCCAGCTGCTTAGGTACGTTCTATGGCAATATAATATTTAACTCGGGTTGAAGAAATGTTAATAGCTCAAAAATATTCGTAACAGCTAACAATCCCTTAAAGTCTCAAAATTGATTTGTTTCTCCGCAAACTAACGGCCTTCCAGGTGACATATGTATAGATAGGGATAGACGTATTAGACTGGTAGGTCAGGGTGAACCAATAAAAGAAAAAGATATTTGAAAACACTATATTTCCTCAATTAAAACACAAACAGTACAATTAGAAAACCTGCCTATTACTTAGTTGGATCAAGCGTCCTATCGTGTCTTGATTATAAATATCAATCTTCAGCTGCATCGGATAACCGTAAGCATCTTCCAGATTGATCAACGTTGGCGCTGCGCTAGGATCGAAAGAATCTGATATCGCCTTAAGTCCTTGCACAATATCCTTATTGGCCATATCAAGGACAATCTCGATATTTTGGCCGTTGTTATTATTAGACGGTATATAGATCGTCGTCTTTTGAGTAAGTTTCTGTTTGACGATGGCATGACCACTAACCGTGGCCGTAATCTCCATGAAAAGATCAATGGCGTCCTGGTCAATGGTGAATGCAGAGAACTGCACCATTTGCTCGACGGTGTACCTCACCACCGCCATTGAAGAAAACTTTGTAAATCGAAGCTCCAGATCTTTGAGTAATTCTATCGTCTTCTGACTGGTGGTATCCACGTAGATTGGCGTTGCCTCGTCTTCCTCGCTATGGTAGACGATGAACATGTTTGTGGTGAATGGCTTCAAGATCATAGCAGCGTATTCTGTACTGGCGATCCGATCGACGATACCAAAAGCTGTTGGATCTATATCCAACTCCACTTGCTTCTGCAACGCGTCTCTAATCCTAAGCTTGAGTATATTGTCACTCTTTGGTAGATCCATTAGCTGTTCAATGGCAGCTGGCTTCAACTTAATCTTGGCGCACTTATGGCGATCAACATCGGGGAAGCACATTGTCAGATATGGTATCTTAGTCGCGTCTATCTCTATCACGTCGAGATCAGCAGCCATACCCATGAGGGTGTTCAAAATTTCCATATTCGAAAGGTCAACACCGATCGTGATGTACTGGCCGTACTCGTCTCGAATCTCCAGATAAGTCTCGTGTCCTGTGATCCTCGCACCTATTTTGATTATCGATAGCAGGTGGAAAACCGTCTCCCTGTTTGATAAGTCTAAAATCACTGGGATGTACCTGGTCGAGTCCGTCTTTAGGAAGATGATGGTGATGAGCTGCGTCATGTGCGTCGCAACCTTTGGTAGTATAGTCTGTATCTGAACAGATCGTAGTGCAGCGAGAACTTTCTGGTTTGTCGTATCAAGGATTACGTTGACCGCCACGCCATTCTCTATTAGTTCAACGCTGGTTCCCTTGGTGTTGCCCTGGATATATTGTCCTTTGACCACCGTTACGACTTCGGCTAGACTTCGATCAAAACTGATGGGGAGGATCTCAAAACCGTCTGGTACTTCGATTGTCAATACCTCCGGCACGTACGTAACGTGATTCAGAATCTCCATGGGATCGATACCGGTTGGGTTTTGGCCAGTGGAGTCGATGGTAATCATGACTAGTCTATAAACGGTTGTCGAGTTGGTCAGATCTAATTTGAGGACGATCTCCTTGCCATGGTTGTCCTTCAATAGGACCTGACTCTCGGACCTGCCAGGGATGAATTCCCTAGCCAAGAGTCTTATCTGTTCAACTATTTCAATCCTAGATACGTCTACTGTAACAGTGAACGACCCGACGAATGGAGCACTGACCGGGAACGATGATAATATCGGTATCTTCTTCTTGCCTGGCTGTTTGACGAACTTCAGTTTAGCTGGAATATGCCTCTCTGACTCGACTGATAATTTCTGTAAGTTCTCTAACGTCACCAGGTCCTTAAGATCTAACGAGAATGACAACTTCGTTCCGTCTGGTGTGACCAGTTCTATTGTGGTCTTTTCGACGCCGGAAGCTTGAGCGTCGGCGATCGCTTGCAATTTCGATAGAACGTTGACGTTATTCATATCTATAGCTATGTGTAGCGGGGCACCTGAAGTGTCTGTGACGTTAATCATTTGAATCTGCTTCGGCTTTGCTGGTATCAGCAATTCAGGCTCCTTCATTGTGCTCTCACGTGTCAGGTCCTTTAGGAATTCTAACGTCTGCGGGTTCGTCTTGTCTAGTTTTATATCGAAAGTCCTGCCTTGTGGGCTCATCATCTTCACACTGATCACGTTGCAATCAACTGGCATACCAGTGGTCGTCTGTTTCGAGAATTCGACCAGCTTGTTCATCACATCATCGCTATTCACATCGATAACCATCTTCCACACAGCTGAATCTAAGTCTTGGTACTTCAACTCGAAGAGGAACGGGTCCAACTTTGGTTTTTCTATAGCGTATAGCACCTCCTGCGTCTGAAGATCACTCACGTCAATAATGAACATCGTAAACTGTGGTTTCTTCGGTATGTATATGGTGTATGTTGTTTGGGTGGGGTATGGTTTGGACAGTTTCATCAAAGCTTCGAATACCTCTGGTCTGTTGATGTCTAAACTGACCGGCCGCTTGGGTAGCCTGATCAGTAAGACATTTGTCGATTGCTCGGTTGGTTCGAATAAGACATCGCAAGACTGGGCCAAATTCTTCAGGATGTTTACAGTGTTCATATCCGTTAGGTCAACTTTTAGGACGAAGATATCCCCAGCTAAGTTGGGGATCATGAAGTACGTAGGTGACTTCGGTTCTGGGCCGTTGATCAAATTCATCAGCTGGCTTCTGACCATGGGGTTATTGATGTCCAAACATATCGGGCCTATCTCTTTGACATGTATCACAGCCAATGGCGCAACGCCGTTAGGTGGTAAGATCGTTGCAAAGCATGGGACAACCTTTATAAACCTTGGCGGTATGACCGTAACCATCGGTGGTGGACACAACTGTGTTAACTCCCTAAGGAGCTGTTGGTGTCTTTGCAAATCTATGAATATAGCCATTGGTAAATTTCCTTTGTTGGGCAATTCGATGTACACTTCATTTCCGTTAATTGGTGCTTTCTGTCTACCTATATCCTCAAGAGCTTTCTTAACCACTGGGTTGTTCAAATCCAACTTAAACAGCTCATTGCCAAAGGTAATTTCTAGGATTGGTTGTCTATAGATTATGGGAACCAGCCGAACTTGGCATCTAGTCGTAACTTCCTTCATAACTTGTAGGGTCTGAGGGTTCTTCAAGTCCAAAGTAATGGGATACTTCTTATTTGAATTTTGGTCTTCATAGAAGAACGTGGTCACGCCATCCTTGTACATCGGCTGCAAAGGTAGCAACATCCTAACAACGTCCAATTGGTTTAAATCCAAACACATCGACACTTGACCATAGTCTTGTTCCACGAGCATGCTAACAATAGGTACTTTCCCAGCAGGTGGGATTAAGACTTTCGGATTTAGCATGATAGAGCTCAGGACTGAAACGCCAGTCAAAAACACTGGTAGGTCACTGTCTTCTAAGTCGATCAAAATCGGCACTTGGTTCTCGCAAGCCATGATTCTAATCGGTGTGACCCCTGGCCTCAACCTCTGCTGTTTCTGTTGGATCTTCGCGATTACAGATGCATTATTGCAGTCTATCGTGATAGGGAAGCTAAAGACTCCCAGTAGGATATCGAATATCTGAAGTGGAATGAACCCAGAGCTCGGAATTACCTTGACAGGTTTTGGGTAGATAAACCTTTGAGCTAGCTTAATTAATTGTTGGATTGTTTCAGGATTATTGATGTCGATCCTTATGGGTATGGCATTGCCGAACTGGTCTGAGATCAAACCCACGTAATGTGGACTTTGGGGATTCACCTTCTTGCTGATATCAATTAAAGTTTGGACTACGTTTCCGTCTTTGGTGTCGAATTGAAGTTTCACCACGTTACCATCTTCGTCGGTGACTTCAGTGACGAAGGTCCTTGGTGGGCTCAAGATTGGTGTATCGAGCATTGGTGCCAGTTGTGTCAGATACAATAACGTTTGGATAGTCTCTGGATTGTTAACATCAATATTGACCTCATCTATAGATCCGTCGAAATTCGTAAGAGGTATGGCCACAGTTCCTGGTCGTTTTGGAACAGCTAATCTACGAATTGTATCAACAACCTCTGGCTGATTTTGATCCAACGCAAGAACCACTGAATTATTATCACGATCTTTGATGGCTAAGACTATAAGAGGAAGCTCACCATTTGGTGTTTTCACCGGGAAAGGCTTGATCACTTTAGGAGTGTACTTCTTCTGTATCTTCTTCAATATGTCATTTGTTCTCTGGTCATATGGACTTATCTTAATCTCAATTGTGTTGCCATCGGTATCCACAAGATTTAAGATACTAATAGGTCGGTCAGGGGATGGATTATTGTTGCCTAATTCTTCATTCAAGTCGTGAGTAACCCCTTCTAAATCTTTATCAAGGATTATGACCTCCTTCTGACCCCTGTCATTGATTATCATGAAAACGATAGCTGTTTTCTGGGTATATTCAGCTGAGATGTCAGCAGCTAACTGTTGCAAAGCGTTGAGTACACGTTCATTTTGGAGATCGAGCCTCACAGGCCTCGTCTTACCAAACTCATCAGTTACATACACCATCAAGCCTGGTTTGCTGAAGTCGTTCGAATTTAAGGCGATTAATTGTTTGACAACTTCTGGATTGGCTGTGTCGAATGTATACAATAGGTGATTACCGTTCTCTTGCTCAATCGGTACGATTAACTTGTCTTGTTTAGTTTGTTCTATTGGTGTGTTCTTCATAGCTTGTACTGGTAATTTTGTAGCTTCCTGTGCTTTAATAAGTCTCTCGATGAGGTCATATCTTGACTTATCTAAAGTCAAACGGTGAGGATTTCCTTGAAGATCGTGGTAATCTATTTCCAAAGGATTTCTCGGAAATTCGCTGTCCGAGGGCAGAATCTGCCTGATGACACGCTCATCATTTAGATCAAGCACGAACTGGTGAGGTTTATTGTTCTGGTCTGTTATCGTGATTAAGACCAATGGTCGGCCGTCTGGGCCTACCAGCTCAACTGGTTGCAGATTCGTCGGTGTCATGTTGGCTAGGTTTTGAACAATGCTCTTGACTTTCGGATCGTCCATGTTCAGTTTGATCAAAATCTTATGGTCTTTGTCCCTGATCGTGAACAGATGCGTTGCGTTGTTCAAGGGTGTATTGGCTGAAATTTCCTTCAGCGTTTTCACTACGTGGTCATTATTGACGTTCAAAACTAAAGGTCTGTTCTCATCGGTCAACGGCACTATTATCAGGCTTCCCGGGTTTGGTATAATTTCTTGTTTGGTGCATAAGCCTTCCAGGTTTGTAATCGCCTTCTGATCTGATGTGTCGACGAAGACAGAATATGTTCTATTACCATCAGTTACCTGCAAACATAACAATTGATGTAGTGATGATACGTAAGCCAGATGATTAAGCAAGAAAATGGGTATTCAATTATTAAAAGTATTGAAGCTGGAGTACCACAGGGTAGCGTACTTGGTACAATTTTATGCATAAGATTGATAATAGATACTGCCAAAAATACTAATTATACAGTTCTTGAGGGCACACGAATGACGCTGCAACATTTTAATATAAAGATTGTCGACTCACAATTTTGCGATTAACATCCCCAAATTTCAATTCAATCAAATTTCCCATTTAAAAAACATTGCAAAAATTTTTTCAAAAATTAAATTAATTAAACAAAAATATACGACATATTTTTCAATTTTTTTTGCAGTTATTAAATTACTGTTTTTTTGTCATTTATCAACTAATTATAATTGTTTAAACAAATTCCATTTGTTTAAAGAAATATGTATGCAATGTTGCGGACATATTTTCTATTTTTTAAAGGAAATTATTATTAGGATATTGGCATTTTTTGGTCATTTGCTAACTAGTTTGCAATTGTATAAACCAATACCATTTGTTTACAAAAATATACAATGTTAGGGACATATTTTTCTTTTTTTAATCAGAAATTATAATTAGATTGTTGGCATTGTTTGTCATTAATTAACTAGTTTGCAATTGTTTAAAAATATACTATGGTCCTGATGTATCTTTTTGACAAAAATTATTATTGTATTTCTTGTCTTTTTTTTCTAGCCAAATTTGTTAACTTAATTTCAATTATAACCTACAATAATAATAATTAGTGTAGCAACCACATTACTTATTAATACTTATTAATAATGTTTGTCAAGAAATACGTACTAACATGGAATATTATTGTTTAAACAAATTTATTTGTTCAAACAATTGCACATTAAGTAACAAATTACAAAAACAATGTATCAATATAATTACTACAAAAACATTGTAAATTTTTGTTTAAAAGATTAGTACTTGTTTAACGAATTGCAAATTAGTTAATAAATGACAAAAAAATGCCAATAATTTAATAATAGTTTCTGCAATAAATATAAAAAATATGTCCGTAACAATGTATATATTTGTTTAAACAAATAGTATTTGTTTAAACAATTACAAATTAGTTAATAAATGTCAAAAAACTTCCAATAATCTAATTATAATTTATGCAAAAAATATAGAAAATTATGTCCATTACAATGTATATATTTGTTTAAACAAATGATATTTGTTTAAACAATGGCAAATTAGTTAATAAATGACAAACAATACCAATAATCTAATAATTTCTGCAAAATTAGAAAAATATGTGCGCAACAACATATATTATTTTTGTTTAAACAAATGGTAATTGTTTAAACAATTACTAATTAGTTAATAAATGACCAAAAAGAATGATTTAATAATGTTTGCAACAAATGGAAAAATGAGTTCGTAACCTCGTATATTTTTGTTTAAACAAATGGTAATTGTTTAAACATGTTTTTAATTTTTAAATTAGTTAATATATGATAAAAATAGTTATCAACAATTCAATAATAGTAATTTCTGTCAAAAAAATAATAAATCACGTAACTTTGTAAAATTGTAAATTTGGGGAAAATTTTGCCTCATTTTTAGGATACTATAGGAGAGGGTGGGGGCAGTGAAAAGAAAAATAGTGGTGTGGATTTGATATTTGAGAAGTTCCAAACAATTTCCGATTATCTCCCGCAACTTTTTTTTCTAAATCCGAAACGTGAAAAAAAAAGGAAAAGAAGATGCATTTTTCCAATGTATTATAAATGGAAAATTTGAGGTGTTCGGTGGGACGTGTTAACGTTAACCGATTTTTCTCAAATTTTGGGGGAATTTTTTTTTCCGGAAACGGAGCCGATTGGGGGGCGGTCGTTGCCCTCCAGCAAAAAGTATACATATAAAGCAATGGAGATTATTAATCGTACCTGAATCTGCAAGTCTCCCTTCTTTCCTGTATTCAACCCTTGAATCTGCGACATCGTTTTGTCATTACTAAAGTCGACCTGAAGAATTTGTACTTGGCCATTCTTATCCCAGATAGCGATGCTATTAGTTGTTGACGCATCGATGACAGGTGCCACCATAAGTGGTCTATCCGCCACCACATCGTAAGTCAACTGTTTCAAAGCATCCACAACCCTTGGGTTGTTCAAATCCAAATTGTACGTGTGGTATTTCCCGTTTGAGTCAATAAAACTTATCGGCGTTGTGTTGATGCCTTCCGGTGAGGAAATATCTCTCAGTCTATCCAAAACCTTGGAATTATCGACGTTTAAGATGATATTAGTAGGCCTGTTATTCTCGTTAACGCTAAAAATCAACGCTTTCGATCCATCTGACTTCGTGACTAAAGTTGGAGCAACCATCTTTGGGTTCTGCTCGTTCATCGAGTTCAACGTTTGCTGCGTTTTCTCATCGGTAAAGTCGATCTTTAGAACTTGTAATTTACCATTATCGTCCACATACTGGACCAGACTAGTTCCTTTAGTTGGTTTGGCTTGGTTTAAACTCTGCAGAACGGCTAGCGTCTGGGCATTATCCATATCTAAGATAATAGGTTTAACGACGCCATTTTGCGGCACCATAGTAACGAATAGACGTTCAGGACTGGGTTGGGTGACCACTTCCAAGCATAAGTTCCGAAGCATGCTGTTAGTCGTTGGTTCGTTGACGTTTAATATTAAAGTGATCGGTCGCCGTAACAGTTCTGGTCTTGGTGATGGTTCAATGACAGAGAAGATAGTTCCAACTTTACCGTAATTCTGATTTGATATAGATTTAAGGTTTGCGAGTATTTGAGGATTGGTGATGTCGCATTTTAGCACTACATTGTTGACATTCGTGGGGATGTCGATATACCTGCAGGGTTGGTCTCCGGGGTTTGTCAGGACACTACTGGGAAGTCTCACAGATTGGTCAGCTTCTGCTAAGACCTGCTTCACTCTACCATCGTTGAGATCTAAGTATAGTGGCAGTGAAACTCCATTGTCGTCTGTAAATGTGATCAGTTTAGCGTTTGGATTTGCATTATCCGACAACCCGATCAACTTCTGTAGGGTGTTGGTATCCTTATTATCAACCACCACTGATTTGGAGGTCTTATCGTCTAAGGGTATGGTGAAGACTAGTAACTGATGACCTTCCTCTGTTGTTGGGATAACAGTAGGAACAATATTAGTCGGGTTTTTCTTCTGTAGTTGATCCAGAGCATTCACAACTGCTGGGTTTGTCAGATCCAAATAGATAAGATGTTGCCTGCCATCTGAATCGGTCACTACCAGCGAAGTACTCGTTGGGTAAGGACTTTGGAGTCCAAGCGCAGCTTCAGAAATCTCCTGGTTTGATAGATCCAACAAGATAGGCCTACCTCCCTCCGGTTGTAGCACAACCAACGAGTTCTTATCGGGTATATTCATAGTTACGCCAACCTTAGTGATCAACTCGTCCTTAGTATCAACCTGAATGGTAATCTGGTGTCCATCTGGTGTCATCACTGCGAATTTCGGAGCACATTGCGATGTAGGCATGGAAGCCATTGTTTTAGAGTCGGTAACGTTGAAGGAAACAGTCTGGCGCTTTCCGTGTTCGTCTGTGAAGTCTACAGTCACCACGCCACTCCCTGGGCATAAAACCAATGGCACAGGGAAAGATGGTGGATTGAAAGGAAGATCGGTTAATGTTTGGGCGTTGCTGCTTTTTCCAAAGTCGATAAACAGCTCGATTTTGTTATTTTGATTGTCCTCTACGATTATCTTTGTGGCTAATGGGTTACCAGGCTCTGACATGGACGAGAGGATGTCTTGGGTTCTAGTATCGGTCAAATTCAGGAGTAAACTGCCGGTTGTACCGTCTTCCTTCAGGTAAGTCGTTACTAAGATCTTGTTTCCATCGATGGTTGTTTGTATTGGAACCATTGAAGACGGTGAATACGAAGCCAAGTTCCTCATGTCATTTAGACTGACTTGGTTCATATCGATGACTATTAACTGATTGTTACCTTGCTTATCCTTGTATACTATGCCAACTTTATTGTCGGAGTTTGGATTCGCCGTGAGGCTGTATTGTTTGAGCGTCATTATGACGTTATCATTGGTGAGGTCTAGAACCAAGGAATGGATGCGGCCGGTCGAATCTGGTAGTGAGATTATCGCCACCGATTCCGGCGCGAGCTTTTCTTTCTCTGACATGGTCACGTGTCGTAAGTCGTTCACCGTTCTGACGTCATACAAGTTGCAGTATAAGATTTCTTGTTGGCCGTCCGGTCTTGTTACCACGACTTGGCTACCAGCACCTGTAAATTAATTAAGTAATAAAGTAAATTCTTGGTCTCTATCCTCTGTATACGAACTACTGGTCTTGGTTGTTTAACATTAATGAAAAAAGTAAACTGCTTCCGGGTTATGCCGTGTGTCAAGATTTGTTAATGCTGACGTTTCGCGAACCAAGTGGGCGGGAGCGATGTATGAGCAGGTAAAGGGTGCAGCCATGGGATCACCTTTGTCACCGATAATCGCCAATTTCTTCATGGAATTGTTTGAAGAAAAAGCCATTAGGTCAAGTCCTTTCAAACCCAAGCACTGGGTCAGATATGTCGACGATACCTTTGTGGTTTGGCCACACGGTAGAGATAGACTTACTGAGTTCCTTAACCACCTGAACAATGTTAGTCCTTCCATCAAATTCACGATGGAAATAGAAGAGGATAATCAGCTGCCTTTCTTGGATGTGCTGGTATACAGAACGTCAACGGGTAGACTTGGAGATACAGTCTACCGTAAGAAGACACATACCGATCGGTACTTGAACGCCAAATCACACCACCACCCCCAACAGAAGAGAAGTGTTATTAACACTTTGTTCAACAGAGCCGAGAAGGTATGCGACTCTAGCACCTTGGACGAAGAACGAAAACACTTGGAGTGAGCCTTACGTCAGAATGGATACACCAAGTCTGACATACGGGGTGTCACACAAAGAAAACCGCAAGTCTCAGAGGAACCGCAAGAGTCTAAGGGGTTCGCTTGCTTACCATACGTAAGTGGGGTATCAGAGAGAATCGGTAGAGTACTGAAGAAATCGGGTATCACGGTAAGGTACAGAGCACCAGCTAAGGTAAAGGATCTTTTGGCTAACCCAAAATATCACACCACTCCTGAAGAACGAAGGGGTATACAAGATAACATATAAGTGCGGAACATGGACGAAGCATCGAATGTCGAATCAAGGAGCACAGTAGGGACACCCGGCTAGGCAAGATTCAACAGTCCGCTGTTGCTCAACACTGCCACGAGTCGGGACACACAAAGGATTTCGATGACGCGAAGATGTTGGCAAGGGTGGGTAATTATCATCGAAGGCTTATTAGAGAAGCCATCGAAATATACAAACATCCTGACAACATCAATCGCGAGGACGGTACTGACATTAGTAGGGTCTGGAAATCGATCCTAACGCGGTCAGGTGGAAAACCACATGGAGTGGTAGCTCCAGATGTGCGCAGTGAGGTGTAAATTCAGCTATATAATCTTGGTAGGTCTTCAGTATTCAATTAGCTTTGAAGAAGCGAGCAACATTGGTCCGCGAAACGTCAGCATTAACAAATCTTGACACACGGCATAACCCGGAAGCAGTTTATTTTCTAAATGATTCTGGCCGTGAAAGCCTACGTACTTAATTAATGAAAAAAAGTATTTGTAGTTTATCATACGTAGTATGATGCTTATACAATTCTCCTTATGACAAGGACGAAAGCTAATCATTACCAATTGGTTTACCACAACGCTTATGAACTAGGACATACCAGTTAAATCCTTGCAGCTATCCCTGAATCCTTCGTACACATTTTGGTTCTTCATATCGAAACACATCAACTTCTGTCTTCCGAACTCATCAGTAACGGTTAACGATAAGATATTCGCAGTATTCGTCGTCATCGAATCCTTCATGTAATCAGTCGCAACACCATATATATTCACCTCTTCCAGCATCTCAATCGATTGCCATATAGTATCATCAGTGAAGTCAATATTGATGTGTGGAAATTCTGGGAAACCCTCAAAGTCAATTCCGAAATTAGCAAAATCTGTCATAAACGAGAGACCAGGCCCGTGATGACCTGGCCCGTGGGGACCTGGCCCGTGATGACCTGGCCCGTGATGACCTGGCCGCCCGTGATGACCTGGCCCGTGATGGCCTGGCCCGTGATGGCCTGGCCCGTGATGACCTGGCCCGTGATGACCTGGCCCGGGAAAATCTGGTCCGGGAAAATCTGGTCCGGGAAAATCTGGTCCGGGAAAATCTGGTCCGGGATAACCTGGTCCGGGATAATCTGGTCCGGGGTAGCCTGGTTCAAACTCACCTGGCAGGATCTGCCCTTGATCTGGATGACTAGGCATTTGCTGATTATTTATATGCTGTAAGATTTCAAAATTCTTCTGGTTTAGCTCGAAGATTATTGGTCTAATTCCGCTGGGGCCAGGTACTGCCATCACTTGGTACTGTCGGCCGTCTTCGCCGTATATCGTCGTTGGTTTAATCGGTTGTAAGGTGTTGTGCATCAGGTGTGACAAATATTGCATGAGGAAGGGGTTGTGGGTGTCTATTGGGACCTCCACAGTGTTCCCGTTTACGTCTATTGTTACGATCACCGAGTTTGGTGTACGAACTGCGTTTCGAGCTATATCTTGAAGTGCCATGATAACCTTGTGGTCATCCGCGGAAAGTATAATCTTTTCTTTGGTCTCCGGGTTCTCAAGAACTATAAGTTTCGGCTTCTGATCTGTAAATATAAGGAAAAAGTTAGTCTTAGAACACGATCAGTTAATAAATACACTCACCGGTAGGTTTGTTCTTTTGCTCAACCCGCTTCATCTCTTCTTGGAACGTGGTGGTGGCGAGTGGCATGTCAAAGTTCAAATATACAGGTACAGACTCTTCCTGCGTTTCTACGACGAATGTTGGTTCGCCTTGAGTCATCCATTTTCTGCTCAATCTCGACAACGCTTGAAGGACCTTCGGATTAGTCAGGTCAACTTTGTATGGTACCAGGTAGCCCAAGCGATCAGGCACAGTCATCAGAACATCCTTAGTTTCATCTGTGGTGATGATGGGAATGTGTGGCCTTATATTGTTCAGCACAGACTGCGTGATCGGCTCATAAACATTGAAGGTTAACTGAAGCATACCGCCAGTCGCGCAGATTGCTGGTGTCGCTTGGTTGACGTTGTCTACTGCAGGCAGGTTTTGAATGGACTTGATGGCCATTTTATCGTAGCCATTTATTACGACGCTCCTCCAAACATCGCCGTAATTTCCAGGATACGTTATCAAGAGTGGGACGTCACAGAATATGGAATCGCTGGATGCCTTCAGAAGTTGTTTCCACAAGGCGTTATTATTAACATCTATGGCGACAGTCTTCTTGCTTCCATCGAAATCAATCATAGTGAGTTCTGGCAACTTGTCATTTGGTATTTGGTACCTGCTGATCTGGTTCAGGACTTCCCGGACGTTGGCTTGGGTTAGATCTAGCTTTATCGGTACATACTTTCCGTTGTCATTTTGGACGTATACCACGACCGAGTTCATCTGAGAAAAGTCGAGTGTCGGTCGCTCCGGATTGAAGGACAAATCTGTCAATCGTTCGGTGGTTCCCCTGTCGTGCAGATCGAGCGAAATCCTCTTCACGTTACCGTTGCCGTCGGGTACCTCCAGGACAATAACCTGTTGATTCCTACCGTCGGGTTTCGGAAGGTTCAGCAAGCTCCTAACAACATCTGGGTTGTCCAAATCCAAGACGACACTTTTTGGACCGGTCGGCGTATTCAGGAAGATCAGTACCTGGTTTGGATGGAAAGGCTTGTTCGTCGGAAGATTCCCAAATTGATTCGCTACTGATATTTCATACTTGCAACCGTGTCGTTGCGCCTGCGCGAAATCCATATCGGCACAGCGGGCTGGTTGGATGATATCCAGCACCATTGCTGATTCTGGTGACTTATTACTAGAGCTAGTTATGCAATCCTTCAACGTATCCAAACACATATTCATTTGTAAACAATCCACCGGACAGGATTGGAGGAGTTGGTCAATCTCTTGAGGATACCGATTAGCTTTCGATAACAGCTGATTTATATCATACTGTCCTAAGGCATCGTCAACCTGCAACTGAATCTGCTTGACCAGACCACAGAAGTCAGTGTATGATAACGTGTTAGGTGCTTGACCATGATTCAAGAAATTAATGGTTGAATTTATCTGGTTTCTAATCACCTGGTTCGTCGATGGACTCTCAGCCAACTTCATTAGGAATTCCGGCAAGACGTTGCTGTTTTTTATATCAACTTGGGCCAAGGCATCTCTGCAATTGTCTAAAGTTAGATATTCTTTGATATCCTCAAGCTTAAGCCTAACTATGAGAGGTACTGCCTCCCTATCTAAGATATGCTGGATCATGTCTTTGATTGTCTGTAACTTGTTCAGCGAAGTCTCGGTAAATTCCTCCATAATCCAAGGGCATGATGCCTTTGAGCACGTGGATGGGAATAGCAATTGCTTGACCAAGAGGGACATTGGATTATTCTTGAAATCTTGTAAACTTAGGTAGATGCTTTGTAGGCACTCATCCATAACTGTGCATGTCACAGGTAGCTTATTGAGCAATTGTTTCACGTTGTCTTCATACAGAGATAAACTGTGCAGAGCGTCTTGCAGCTCTCTTTTCACCAGCCAATCATTGGTTGAGTTCATCAACACTTCATTCAATGTTTTCAAAGTGTTGATTTCGATTCTGTTTGGTGTGAAGCCATAGTTCATGAAGTTGAGAATGTTATTGACGCTATCTCCAAGATTGAAGCTTGTTACGATGTTTGGACCTAGTTCCTCCAAGAATGTCACGAGATTTCCTCCGTTCATCTGGCTACCCAAATTTCCATAAATACTGTCAAGATTTTGATTGGTGACCCACTGTTGTAAGTTTTGGAAGTCGAACTGCAGCTGCATTGGGATGTTCTCATGTTGGACCATTTGTATAATTTGCTTATTCACATCATCTCTAATAGTGTTTATTTGCTTGGAGACGAAGTCTTGAAGCCATGGGCAAGTGTTATCATTGCAACCAGCTGGTTGGAAGATATCTAAGATGGCCGCCGATATAGGGTTTTGGATATCGCCTACCATCCTTACGTATAGAGACTCCAAGCATGTTTTGAGCATGGTACAGTTGACTGGTGTCTCCAGAAGTAGCTGATTCACTTCCGGCGCGTGGATTTCCAAGTTCTCCAAGACCTTATTTAAAGAATTTTGCACGGTTACGTCTAAAGTTTGCGATTGTAGGTTATGGACCATCTGAGTTAAATGCTGCATTTGGAGATATGTTGGGGTTAAGTCATCTTTGTAGTAGCTCAAGATGTTCGAAAGACTGAGGGACACATCGCTTGGCAAGCGACTATCTTGGTTCATGATTGAAGATAGCACGTCCGTTAAGATATCGGGTTCGTTTTTCTTGTAGACCAATTCGGAGGTGGCTAAGTCAGCACCATTAGCGAGGACGTACTTCTTCGCTTGTTCCAAATCCATGATTATGTGATAGGGTGTATTCGGAGCTTCTTTGAGCGTATCTATTCTGTCTGAGATGAACTTAACGAAGGCGTCAACTTCATGTTTGGAGACCGAGATCTTGTACGGGCAATGAGCTTTAGTGCAAGTCGGAGCCAGGAATATCGAGTTAAATAGATAGACGATTTTCTCATTTCCCAGGTTGGTTTTCTGTAGTTTATCGTACATATTCCTTATGCAGGTCTCCAAAGTGTAGCATTCAACGTTCAACTTGATCAGCTCGGCATTGAGTGGCCCCATATTTTCCGATAGTAGATTCTGCAGGGTTGCTATCTGCGAACGAACCACGTCATTCCTAGTATCGTCGGCGATTATCTGCAACAGGTTGATCAAAATCTCGTGGTTCAAATTCGTTGGGACGTCGTGCGTCCTCAAGAAAATCATTAAATATTGGATGCTTGGTCTTAACTCCGGCGTCAACAGGTGTTTCCTCTCGAATATCATCAAAAATTCCATTAGAACATCCTGTGAGTTCTGCACGTCGTCAACTTCCTCGGGTGATATGAAATGTATGAAGTACGTCAAGCGTTCGTTCTTCGTCAAGCTCTCAGATAGAAGTTTGATGATCAGAGGTACATCAGGATTCTCCTTGATTTGACCCAGTAAGAATACTATGGTGTCCCTTAGCTTTATGTACTTGTTATTGTCGTACTTGAATTTGCCTTGCGTCCAAGAACATTGTACCAAGGCGCATTGTTCAGGTTTGATGATCTGCAAGATGACTGGAGCTAATGGTTGGTTCATATTCTCGTGTAATTGATCTTCAATGGTCGCTAGGCAAGTGTTCAAGTCTGTACAATCCACTCTCATGGCTTTTAGTAGCCCATAAGCTTTTTCTGGTTGCGCAAGGATTGGTAGGAGCTGCGTCTCCATGGAGCATAAGATATTTTGAGTAGTCATCGTTCCTAAAATCTTAACTATTGCTTTGATGGTGTTAATAGTTATATACTGAGGATTTCTTCCGGTTGAGAGGAAATCTATGACGTTTTGGAGCGTCACCATCAAACTCTGGTCTATGGTACTATCCTGCATCATCGCACTTAAGAATCCAACCATTTTATCACCCTCGGTGGGGTACTGTTTAATTTTGAAGGTCGTCAGGGCAAAATCAACATTTTCCGTCTTTAGATACTCCACGATCTCGATGATATCAATCTGGAGATGGAGACTCTGGACGTTCCTTGATAAATTATCCAGAAGGTCCTTAATGTATTCCAACAATGGATTCAAAATAACACTGCCAACCTCGTTATAGTTGATCCACTGGCAGTAGCGTCTATCGCAAGTCGCTGGTGTCAATAAATACTGATAGATATTCACCTTGACCTTCAGCTTAGGTTGGTTGATCTTCAACGAGTTCAAGATTTGCTCGAAGCAAGGCATGACCTGCTTGTCAACGCAGTTCACAGCTTGGAAGTAACTATCAACTTGGGTAGCGGTCTGCGCGACGTACAGAATAGCGGCTTCTAACTCATTATGTTCTGACAACAGATTCTCCATCAGAGCTTTGACGACCTTGAGAACCTTTAGCACGGACATCGAAGATAAATCAAAACCTAAGTTCAAGATGTACAGCTCGGGTGAGAAGGGTCTAAAGAATGGGAACTTATGACCAATCGGGAATTGATTTAGGTAATCAGCTATGTTGTTGTAGCAAGCTAAAACCTCGATGCATTTGTTCGGGTCCATGTTATCTAGGTGTTGGTCCAGTAATAATTCATTGTTAGACATGAAAACATCCATTTTAGCCATTGCATGAACGATGGCTTCATCGCTATCCGGCGCATGGAAAGCCTTGGTGATATCAGTCATCACCCTGATGCTCATGTGCCTGATTTGCTTAACCTTGAACGAAATAGTAGGAATAATAGCTCTCATTGAATCGTACACTTCTCTAGGGAAATTGGTACTCTTCGTAACTTGTTCCAAATACGCTAGTAACGACTCGTGTTTCGTGCAATAAATACCATTGTCAAAATCCGGTAGTAAGTCTTTTCCATCACTGATATAGTCCCTGATTCGGTTCGCCGATAAGACCATCTCTCTCTTATACGTCTGATACGTAACAATGTCTAACAGACTCCTCAAGTTGGTTTTCTCACTCTGTCCTCCCATATTTCCATTGAAAAATCTATTGAGAATGCACTGGGGTAACTCAAAGAAGTCAGATGTAGATCTGAAGCGGTGGTCGTTCATCAATATGCTTACTGCTTGTTGGTAACAAGCGAAGACGTCGTAACACCTTCTTTCACCCAGTCGATCGAAAACTGCTCTTATAGCAGCTCCTTCGTCCAAAAGGAAGACCCTTAACTCCATGACCTCATCCTTGATCTCGTCGTTTAGATCTGGAGCCAACCATGCATCTGTCAGCGAAATCAGTAAGTCCAAATTGATCATCTGCGGTGTCCTGACGAATTTTAGGTAGACCCTTATCGCGTTGATACTGGATTTGATCACGGTGTTCACGTGAGGTGTTTTTTGAAGGATGAAGTTTAGAAAACCCGCGAGCATCTCTTCTGGTGTATGGTAATCGTAGACAGCAAAGTTTTCGATGTCCAAATAGGGAAGAACCTTGTCCAAATAGTCTTGGACGCGATCAGCAGCTAAGACGATCTCAACTGGATAGTTTTGATGGTTGATCACCTCAAGCAGTTTTGATAATTGCAATAGTTCTACGTAATTCCCACGTTTGATGTTCTTGTAGTCTGGTATGGTCAGTTTTCCTTCGATGGCTTCCCGTATTATCCTAGCGGGTCTTTTGATGACCATTGGACAGAATGATTCAATGATTTTATCCATAGCGCTCTTCAATAGTTCTATTGGTTTCAAGGCTAGATGATTTAGCTGGTTCAAGAACAGTTTGCAATGGATCATATCTTCTTTATTATCAGTGAACTTGATGACTAGCTTCCCTAGGGCTATATCTAAGTCTGTATCATGGCGTGGCCATGGGTAGAACTTCAGCATGTACCCTACCAATCTCTCGGTTAAACAAATATGATTATTCGCGATATCTCTTAGGATTTGGACCATAATCGGGCTGAACAAAGCGAGGGCTTCTGTATCGTCCATTGAAGATCCAGGAACGCCTTCGTTGATCTTATTGGAAATATCCTGGAGTTGCCCCAAGGTCTTACCTTCGCTGACATCAATAATGCCAGTGAAGATAGGGTTATACCCTATATGCCCTAAGATATAAGTCAGGTCTATCTTGCTGTTTGGTTGTTCCTGGTGCCAGACGTCCGAACTGCATTTGAAATGGCATTTGAAAGCTTCCATGCCTATAGATGGCGCCAGACTATCCAGTATAGCCGTGAATTGTTCGTTCAGGTTTGAGTTGACGATTCTGGGCAAGACTGGGATCAACTTGAAGACATCTATGTCGTTCACGGCCAACGCGCCCTGAAGTTCTGAGAAATATATGTACCATTTTCGTTCTATGCGGACGGTAGGCTGGTGCATCAGATAACCAAGGAGGTTTATCAGGTTTTCTTTCAGTTGGTATGCTATGGCCAACGTGTACGTTCCGAGGGTGTTGTTGTGGTACGTCTGTTGTGAATGAAGGGCGACATATGTCAGCTCTTGGCTAATGAACTGTTCGGTAAGAGATAAATTGAAATTAGAAATTGAGAATCTCTTTAATTTTCTATTTATTATTTTTAAACGCTAAAATATAAACATAAGGTGTTGGTTTTTAAGTTTTTGTAAGTTTGGCAACCGTATAACTCCACATCATTGCTGATGCCACGAAACTTACGTCAAGTATGACGTCATCGAAAATATCACCGTATATTTACCAGCAACAGGCAGGTGAAAATTAAGATAACATAAGTAATTAAAAGCAGCACATTTTGAGTGCTGATTAAGAATAGCACATTATTGGATAGAGCAAAGGTTGAACGTTTTATTGGTTTAAGTTCCATCAAATGACACACGGCGTTTGATTGTTGTTGATATGAAATGTGACGTTACGTGAACATGTATCTCTATCTTTTAAAGTTTACAGCAGGAAATAACATTTCAATTCATGAATTTTCGTGTATTAACATTGGTAGGCATAGATTTTGTAAATGCGACAGGAAATTGTCTATGACGTCAGTGACAGCTATGATACAAAAAAATGATGGAAAATTATTATAAATTTGATAAATTTGATGACACAGATTAGATATTAATCAAACCCGTTTTCCAACCGTCTCTAAACCCTACATCATTCAATTGTTTTAAGCAATTATTTGCTTATCATGTACTATCGTGGTCATATATTATGTCCCTTCTTTTGATGTCGATTTTCTCGCCAATCTAGGGGCCAATCTGGTCCTGTCCTTGATTAATATACTACAACGTATAAAAATTAGAAAGCTGTATATGTTGGCGTTTGCTCGATTTTTTCAAATTAAGATTTTCAAATGTTTTTGACCCATAAATTTCATTCGTTTAACTTTAGCAATTAATTACTCCGGAAATAATCCATAGATTTCAACGAACTAAAAAGTAAAATCACCTGCGGAATGGTAGCTTTCAATGTGCATTTTTGTAAAATGATCGGAGTAGTGGTTAATCCACAAAAAGCTATATTATGCAATGCCAGCAATTTCGTTATTAGAACAGCTAGGGTGATGAAGTGTCGATCATAGGCTACATAATAAATCATATATTTACAGTTTATTACAGAATCATTGTTTATCTTGCATTTTCCCTACAAAAGATCGTGTTGAAGCATCTCATGATCGCCGCAATTGACGCGGCGGTCTTCGGTCTTCGGGGTGATGCGGGGGAAGGGATCGACAGCGACGCTGCCGGTAGTGGGAAATCGCACGGGCTCAAAAGTTACTCCGAGAACAGTGTTTATGGTTACAATATAACGACCTATCAGTTTTTTACGCTCAGAGCTGCCATTTGTAATATATATAATATATCAAGAGTTGTATTTATGTTATATTGTTTTTGCCTGTATTTAAATATTACTAATAAATAAACACAAAAACGGACTCAGGCGGAGTCACGCGCAAAACATTGTTCATGTTTATTTCGGTCTTCAAAATTAACAAATGGTCGGAATGATATTAAATTTAAGCGACATGTGACGCAGTAAATAAGGATTATAATATGCATGCTAACTGCGACGTGCTGTTAACATTCCTTATTGATCTATCCGCTTCCATCAAAATCTAGTTTACAACCTTATTGTATAAAAACTGAAGAAAACAAAAACGCCAATCGATAGCAGAGACTGAATGCAACCTGAAAAAACATTGAAATTTTTGTGCTAAGCGGTTTAGGAGAGAAAAAAACGGAATGACGGAAGTTTTACAAATTTACAATTGCAAAAATCGGGTAAATTTTTTCACTTCTCTCGCGCTCATGCTTACACCGAGAGGCAAAAAAATTTGATAGGCATACAACATATGTAGAAATGATTGAGGAGTATGACACACTTTATTTCAAGTTTTTCTGATCAGTAGGTTTAGAGTTATGAGACGTCAAACACAGGAGTCGATACTATCGAAACGAGAGATGGCAGTTAGGGCATTTCTCTCGTAGCGGGGTCACATATTATAACCAAAATTCTGAATTTAAAAATTAAGAATTTAATTCTGTTAGTTAAAATTACTACCTTGACAAGTTATCGTTCTTTTTGTGTATTGGTAATCAGCTGTCCGCCGTTCTCTCACTGTTGACAGTACCGCTAACGACTCCCTTCCCCGCATCACACCAAAACCGTAGAGCGTTGGAATTCACGCGGCGTTTCAGCACGATTTTTTGTATGGAAAATTCAAGATAAACAATGATTATGTAATAAACTTTAAACCTATGAATTATTGGGTAGCCTATAGTCTATATTTTATTATTCTAGCTCTTCTAATAACGGAATTGCTGGCATTGCATAATATAGCTTTTTGTGGGTCAACCACTCACCCAATCATTTTACAAAAATGCATATTGAAAGCTAACATTCCGAGGGTGATTTTACTTTTTAATTCGTTGAAATCTATGGATTATTTCCGGAGTAATTAATTGCTAAAGTTAAACGAATGAAATTTACGGGCCAAAAACAGCGCCAATTCTTCTTAATTTGCAAAAACCGGGAAAACGCCAAAATATACAGCTTTCTAATTTTTATGGGTAATAGAGTATTAATCAAGGACAGCATCAGAATTTTTTAAAATTTTTTCGCCCCTAGGTTTGCGAGAGAATCGACGTCAAAAGAGGGGACATAATATATGGCCACGACAGTACATACATTCTTCGTCTTTAAAGACAAATTAATAAACACACCATATTAATATGGTGTGTTTATTAATTTGTTTTGCTAAGCTTAATAGTTTCGCAAAAATTGATTGAAACTTTAAATGAACAATTCTTCTATAGGATACAATTTTTCGATCATACGAATAAGACTACACAGTGGGCCAAAAAAAAAACAGTACAAATTTTCAATTGCTCATATTTCCAAAGATAAAAAATAAATTCATGCATTTCTTTGATGACACTTTCATGACTAATTGCTTATATTGTGAAGATTGAAAGCATACCATATTTGCAATAATTGAACGTTTTAATATAATGTAATGTTGCTTTATGTATGGCTATGCAACATTTCAATTTAATGTGAAATGAAAGGTGTAATGAAATTAGTAGGTAATGACATTTGTTTTCTTTTGGTCAAAAGGAATAGTAGAGATTTTATAACATCGTATACAGGGTGAGTTTTTTTAGTATACAGGGTGAAATTTTGAAACATCGTTTTTTTGCTGTTTTTTCTCAAAAAAAGCAGTTGAATGTGGGCGCTTGCATAGATAAAAAAACGACTCCATTGCATACGCACGAAAAGTTCAATTGCGAACTTGAAACATGACAAAAATAAAAAATAGGACTTGGTTTGAAGTGATGTGACATACTCAAGAAACGTTGATTCCAGCTCCGATTTCATCTTAGCAAAAACAAATAAAAGAACAAGTAACACGTCTAAGCAACAAGTGTGACACATCATAAATGAAACTGACGAAAAGACCACCTAAACGAAAAATTCAAACTTGCCGCCCATAACAACACCAATGGTTTCTCCGCGATCTTTAAAGATAACTCAAGTACACAGTTAGATTTCTCTTGCCGTTTCAATGTTTTTGTTACAAACGTCATATTCCACTGGTTTTTACTAAAAACAATAAAAAAACATTGTATAAATATTTCACCCTGTATTAAAAAAATCACCCTGTATACGATGCTATAATATCTCTAGTGCCCTTTTTTACCAAAACATTTGTCTTGTTGTCTTGACCCATCGATGTTACTACACCTTTCATTTCACATTAAATTGACTCGATATTATCAGAAATGTTGCATAGCCAAACATAAAGCAACATAACTTTGTATTGAAACGTTCAGGTACGGTTTCAATGGTATGGTATGGTTTCAATCTTCACACTACAAGCAATTCGTTTTTCAAAGAAATATTTGAATTGACTAATTATTATTCGAAATACGAGTGATTAAAAATTTGTATGTACCGCTTTTTCTGGCCCACAATGTATATACTCTGTATGTAGATTCATTAGGCATGCGTAAACTTCCATATTTTACCACACAGGTGGAAGCACATAGTACAAAATTGTTTGAAACTGTAGAAAAATCCCTATATTTGAGATATAATCACGATATTGCATGGTTATTGCCAGGACACGTATGTCAAAGGTGACACGCATTTGCAGAGTTACGACTTTTTAAAGTTTATTAGAGGTAACAATATCTTTTCGCATGACGACGTCATCAAAAACACCTTATTTCGGCATATTATAGTGGAAAATACAAAGATTTATCGGTTTTAGTTTATAGCTTATAGTTATCGTTTATTCATTGCCATATTGTGGCGCTGATCGTTGTTTATGTGAAAATGACGTGGCAAGAAAATGATCTAAAAACGACTATTCAAATCATTTTTCAAATTAAATTGTAAATGTTTCCGAATTGTAATCGGATTCTTATAAAACATTTATCGGGAATCAACTATTTATCAGTTTGATGTATTAGCAACATGAACAACAACATTTTAAATGTACAGTCTGGGGTCTTCCGTCTTTCTTGTTAAAGAAAGAAAATTTAAATTCTTAAACATAAAAAAATTAATTATAATTCGTCATAAAAGCAATAATAAAACAAAAACTTTCACATTTGTCAAAAAATCTTACCGTCTGTGACTTTACTCCTACAGTTATCGTATATAAGAAGAAGAATATGCATGTTGGTGCTATTTTCATCGCAATTTTCACTACACACTGACAATGTTATAACATCATACCACTTAATAAATTACGATACAGTCGATTTGCTCCCTGGCAATTGTTTTAAAGGTTTTTACGACGCCGAAGACAATTGAACGACTGTAGGCGAAAAATCACCTATTATGAGCTTATCGTCTTCGCGATTTCGAATGTTCTAAATTACTGTTTAATTGACGTGCTGATCTTACTACAATTTTCTTGAAATTTTTCGATTTTTACTTATTGATTTTTAGTATGGATCAAATAATTTAAAATTGAAACTATTGTAGTACTTTTCAAAATCCTTGAATAAATTATTTTCAAATGAAACATTGAAGTAAATTTACATGATTCTTTAATTAAAACTTTTGCATTTTGACGTCATACATCCGAAAAAACGTGAACCTCACTTAATAATAACAACGTGTCTTAAGGACGTATAAACGGTCTTTCCTTAAATATCTGTACGGATCTACAGAAAAATATTCTTACGACGTGTTGTCCACTCATGTTTGCATCAATTATCTCCAAAACTACTAAGCTGGGCAAAACAAATTATACACCATATTTAAGATAAGGCGACCAAACGCTATCCTTTAGGTAGGATAGTCCTTCTTTTTTGAGAGTTGTCCTCCTGCTTCTTAGGGCCCCCTCCTAAGGTCCTATATTCTTGTCGAATGTCCTGTTTGTCCTCGTTTTGAATGCATTCTGTGTTCTGTTATACAGTTCAAATTGTAAATATTTTCAAACAGGTCAAACCTAAATATAAACTGAACATCATTGTTGTGAATCTGTTGGCTAGTTATTGAAAAGCAATACATTCAAATTATAACTCTCGGAAAAGAATTATTACTAAGAACTGCCGTTTATTCGTTTAGCGAAACCTAATGAGAGTGGAGGTATGTTGATACGTGATTCTGAGTAAAAAGAAAATAGATTGCAAATATATTTATTTGTTTTATGGTTAAAAAGTAAAAAAAAATCAAGTAAAGTAAATATCATACAATGCAAAAACAAAGGAAGAACCCAAGCAAACCCCATCCCCAGCGGCGCGTTATGCCGTCATGGGGCCCTGGGCAATTTTGAATTTGGGTGCACCCATATACAATGTTGAATTAAGAAGAATTACTTTTTTATACAACTTTTTACTTTATTATACGCAGTATGTAAAGTATTGTAATCATGCCAAAAAAATTTTTTGGGATTTTAGCGGAAATATGTCTTTTTGGGTCCCCTGAACATTTTTGACCAAGGTACAAAAAATGTCTCTGTGTGTGTGTTTGTATGTGTGTGTGTGTGTGTGTGTGTGTGTGTGTGTGTGTGTGTGTGTGTGTGTGTGTGTGTGTGTGTGTGTGTGTGTGTGTGTGTATGTGTGTGTGTGTGTGTGTGTCCGTTTTTGTGGCGACGATTCCGGAGAAACTACTAAAGGTGTCGGGACGAAACTTCATATTTAGAAGTTTCATAACCAAACTTAGAGCTGAAAAGCTTTCTGTTGAAAAGGGTCCAAAGGAACTGGTGGTTTACTCATAGCATTTTTCGAAGATTTTGCAAATGAGCCGCTATTTGTGTAATGTCATCAAAATAGTTAGATAATAAATTAAAGGAGAGGAAATTTTCTATAATTTATGTATATGACATTTTTTGGTAGAATTTATAGTTTAGCTGCAGGAGCAAATTCTATTTCATCGAGATCGGTCGTACTGCTGTAAAACTAGTAGCCAGGATATGTCAGATTTTTTTATTCTAATGCCAGTAGCTAGTGTCAAATGCTAATGTTTTGAAAATACTACTGTCAATATAGGCTGCGTTCGGATATTGAACACCGTTACACTTTTTACACCCAATAACACGTAGATGTCATTTGGACGGTGTACCCGGTGTCAACGGAGTAGAATATCCGAACGCAGCTTTAATCGAGATATCTGTCTAGTTCTACTAGTTTTATTTTAATGCAGACATAGCCGATCTCGATCAAATAGAATTTCATGCAGCTAAACTATTAATTTTATATATGGTATGATAAAGTCATGTGCCTGGCCACATCAGATTTTTTTATAACTAGATGATTATTTAAAGTAACTACAGATTATTCTTAAGAATTACAAAATAACTAATAAATAGCTTAACAACTAAAAAATCAAAATTGGCAGCAAGTGAAATATATTATCTTAATAAATAAAAGGTTTTCTTCCCAAATAAATATGTTTTTCTCTTTTAAATATTTCAAAAACTGCGAGAGTTCATTTTTAAATACACCATCATCAATATATATGTTATGGACCAAGTGATTAATAGGGCAATATGAAAAATGCCCGGGCATTATGAAAACAGCCCAAAACAATCGGGCAAGATGATTAAAATAATTGAAATTATTACATTGCCCGGGCATTATTCATAATGCCCTGTATCTATTGGGCAGGATGATTAAAACATGTTCCTTTTTATTATTTTTTTTATTTCAGTAATTTAACAATAATAGAGTCAAGTTGTACTCCAGTAATACATTCAACATGTATTACAAATTAACAAAATTCATATTTTGTCTGAATAAACCTTCAGAAATATATAACAATATTTTGGAGACTGTGGCGAACTTAATAATAAAATTATAAACCCCTAACCACAACAAGTATTTTAGAACCTAAATACGTATTTCAGCAACTAAGTTGCCATCTTCAGTAGAAACTAAAAAGAAAAGAGATTAGCACTTCATAGTATCTTTACTGGATATTGTCCAAGCAAATCACTAGTGGAAGTCCACTTCCACTAGTGATTTGCTTGGACAATATCCAGTAAAGATACTATGAAGTGCTAATCTCTTTTCTTTTTAGTTTCTACTGAAGATGGCAACTTAGTTGCTGAAATACGTATTTAGGTTCTAAAATACTTGTTGTGGTTAGGGGTTTATAATTTTATTATCTTCAGAAATATATAAAAAGCAAACTCTATACTCCAGCAAGATGCGTATAAGTTAAAATAAAACAAAACACATATCCTAAATAAATAAATATTCAGAAATAAAATACAAAGTCAACTTTATACTCTCAAGTAACGTAATAAAACATTGAAAATTAACAAAACTCATACAGAAACTAAATAAGCAATCAAGAATATATTAAAATAATATTTTTTACACCTGTCGAATTCGCAACCACCTTTACAAGCACATCGATTGTTGCATTGGCCTCCACAGATGACATTCTTGCGCATTCTTTCAATGAACCCTCTGACTCCGGAACTTGTTCGTCAGAAATTAACTTTTCTTTACATTGGAAATTGGTTTCTTGAATACAATTGGTTTAATATGCCTTGTTTCGTGCCTAATTTGTAAATGTTGGTATCTGTTAGCTCAACTACTGTAGTAAGTTGAGATTTGGCGCGTTAATTTGAAAAAGAATTGAATTTGAACTTGGGCGTGTTTTGTGTTAAGTTGGTATTTAACAGACGCTCGGAGTGGCGCTGCAGTCGCGTCAGGATTACCGCGCAAGCTTTTGGCGCCAAGGTGTCTGGGAAGATGTAAAGAGACAAGCAAACAGCCTCTTTGGCATCGGGCTTTGAATGTAGACGGTCGTGCGTCAAAACGCGCGCCCAAGTGTAGGGCCCCAATGGGGGCCAAGTTATAGAAACTGTGCTGTCTCGTGTTTCTTGTGCTCAACCGAAATATTAAGGTATTTATTTGTTGTCTGTACTTGCTGATTTGTCCATCTCTGCCAAAATATATCATCTTTGTTAATAGGCATTAAAATTCATATTTAATGTAAGCAGTTCTGCATTGTTGTATATATTTTTGTTAATAGATTTTATTGTGGTTTTCTTCGGCATATTCATTTTAGAATAATATAAACCTGTCCCTTTTATAGTAAAGTATTTAGCCTGCATATAGTGATTAATAATTAGTGAGTTCAAACGTCTCTGACAAAGTCTCAGAGAAAGAACTCCGCAAGAGCCTCCGTAAGAGAGATAATTAATTCACGCTACCGTAAGATTAGTTTGTTTAAATCAGTTAGTACCTGTGATTGAAAATGGCGGACCAAGCGTCGCTTGAGGCGAGTTACCCCCCTTCAGTTTAGAGTTGATTAAAGTATAATAGTAAATATTGAGAAGGGTGTCCGCCCTATCACACTACAATAGCTAGAATATTTCCATCACTACAAACTCGGTCAACATCCGGCACCCGAACTCTACTGTATCACCTACTTTAGCAGCGGGAGTAATTGATCTGAAATTTGGTATACAAGCTTATCTCTTAAAAAGTAAGGACAAGTTCGTGAATGGGCAAAATCGGTTCACTTTTTTTTGAATGTTTTACGGTGGGGGTATTTTAGCTTCAGGTAACTTCAGCACGGCTGAAGATAATTTTCTTACTAGTTTTACATATGTTTGCCTCTTTTCCAAAATCTGACTATAATGGCGTCTACTTCCACTGGCATTACCACTAATCAAAACGCACCTTTAAGCTGACCGCAAACGTTCTTCTAAGTTTTATGTTTCAGAATTTGTTTTCAGAAGCGGATGCACAAAACCTATACTAATGTTATAGAATATAGATGACAGACAAGTTTGTTTCTTTTCCGAACAGAATAGCAATACCCACTTTGGATAAAGAATTTAGAAACCGAATTCGGAAAACAATTATTTGTGGCCGCGTTTAGAGCGATCGTGGTCGGTTTGAATTAGTCCTCGCTCTGACGACATTGGTAGGCCGTCTACTACTTACCACAACACTGCTTATGATATTTATCAAAGTGCCCAACACAATTTAGCAGTATTCATAGTGCCAGGACAATGTGATTATATATCATGCATCAATACAAATTTATTAAATTGCCCAATCTTTCCGGGCAATGTTCATAATGCCCGGGCATTATGAATATTGCCCGGATTAATTACTTGGTCCATAACATATACAACATTATGTCCTCTAAATATGTACTTAAATTTGTAGTGTAGTTTTCATAGCTTTTTTGGGATGTTACTTTTAATAAAATGTAATTTCGTATTTCTTTTTCTAATATTACCTAAGATTCCGATTCCATATCATCAAAAAAATATCATTATTCCGAATGCCTTCTGCTATATACAGTTTTAACAAGAAGTAACGTAACATGTCAACGTCTGGTCCTCAAAATTAAGACGAAACTAACCAAATAAAAGGTTTAGGAAAAGACTTAAAAGACTAGAAACTTGAATGACTTTTGAATATACAATGGTTTCACACCACTGCCCTCAGGGACATGCGGTTTTCACTGTTCAATTTGTAATTCAAAAGAACAAGTGAAAAATATACAGAATGCTATATTTAAAAAAAACTAAAAAAATTTGTAAGAAGTCGATTAAATGTTAAAAGAAAGGCATTAATAGTTATTTAACCAACAAGTATATTAAAAAGAGGGATTAATGATCGAGACTGTTTAACGCTCGAGCGCAGCGAGAGCGTTAATTGTCGAGATCATTAATCGCCGTTTAATATTCGAGTTGGTTACAAAATTTTTTCGTCGATCGTATTCTTCTAGCGTCGTCTACATAGATTTTTCTTCGCCAATGTCTTTTTAGGTTATATGACAATTTATGTAATTTGACACTACAGTTCTAGAGGCGGTATGTTTTGATTGGAAGGTTTCATTTCACATATGTTTGGTTGGCCAATCAAACGACGCCTTTACGTCGTGTGATTGGCTATAACAAATCATGCATTAATAGAAATCGTGCATTAATAGAATTGTTTAATAAACGATTTCCTATTCACTAAACTGACTCATAAATAAACGATCGACGGAAATCGTGTGTGAAAATGACTTAAGTTATAAATACGAAATAAAATAAAATATAAAGTGTTTCATTTCTAAGCATTTCAAATTTCTACCTTAAGGCTCCGTTTTAAAAACATCGCAACTTCCAAACGAAGTATTTCTTTGCGATGTTTTTTTTTGCTGGGAGTGGTCTGCCTGGCCCCCACCAACGTCAACCAGGCCACAGTTTTACGATAAGGGGAAGTTGGGGGGTTTAGAGGAAGCAGGCAAAGGCGGAGCATAGTCGACGCGAGTACATTCGAAGGGGAAGTACTCAGCCAGTTTGTCGCCGCGCGTCGGTGCTTTCGCTTTCGCTCAAGTTACAATGTATTAGTGTTCTCACTCATTACGGTCGCCTATGCATACCGGACTGCATACAGCTGGCTGGCGGCCGCCAGGCGGTAAAAGAAAATATATTGATTTAAGTTAGAGAGAGCGCGCTCGCTATTATAATATTTAATCTTTTTAACAGGGTGACATACATACTGTATAGTAAATTGACAAAAATGTATTACCTAACTCATGATAACTCATCGGTGAATTATGGACTTCAATTTAGAAAGGAATTAATTAAAATCGAGCAATGAGGACCCAATACATCTATAAACATGCTGGATATCGAACGAACGCACGGCAGTGACACACGAAGACAAAAATAAAAAAAAAATAATCTGATGCGTTCAGGCACATTACTTTATCATACCATATATAAAATTAATAGTTTAGCTGCATGAGATTCTATTTGATCGAGATCGGCCATGTCTGTATTAAAATAAAACTACTGGAACTAGACGGATATTTTGATTATATTGACAGTAGGTATTGTCAAAACATCAGCGTTTGACACTACCTACTGTCATTAGAATCACAATATCTGACAAATCCTGGCTAACTAGTTTTAATGCAGCGATCTCGATAAAATAGAATTTGCTCATGCAGCTAAACTATTCATTTTACCAAAAAATGCCATAGTCATAAATTGTTCAGAATTTCCTGTACTTTAATTTATTATTTAACTATTTCGACAAATTTCCAGAAATGGCGGCTTATTTGCAAAATCTTTCAAAAATGCTATAAGACTAAACCTCCAGTTTCTTTGGATCCTTTTCAACAGAAAGCTTTTCGGCTCTAAGTTTGGTTATGAAACTTCTAAATATGAAGTTTCGTCCCGATACCTTAGTAGTTTCTCCGGAATCGTCGCCACAAAAAAGGCACAGACACATACACAGAATTCTTTTTTACCTGGGTCAAAAATGTTCAAGGGATCCAAAAAGACATTTCCGCTAAAACCTAAAAAATTTTGTTTGGCACGATTACAATACTTTACATACTACGTATGATAAAGTAAAATCATAGCACATAGTCCAAAGTTCCCCAAACGATTTATATAAATCCCAAATATTTTGTCACCTACAAGTTCGCTATATTTTATAAACGTTCTGGGCGCCATGAATGCAAGATTCATGAATGAAAACAAATTCTGGCATTGGCTATATCCAATTCCCGCTGTAATACTGCCCAATACAGTCGCTGAACTAATATTCATTAGAGCCGACCCAAGTTCGTCTGCTAATTGTCTCTTCCTGTCCATAAAACCGACATTTTAAATAAAATGGTCATTTGAGTCCTGTTCTGGTCTCTTTGTCTCATTTGTAATTAAATAATTACAATATTGTTCTTTTAGATCATCTATGCAATATTTTAACTTAGGTGGTACGTAGTCGTCTTTTACTAATTCGTCTAAAGGACAGACGCGGATGTTTAGGTATTTTGCCACGACTTCTACCCATTATTAAACAAATGTACCTAACACCTAGCAGGTATAACTACACTAAGTATAATATCATACAGTATATGACTTTTATCGTGTGTTAAATTTGTAAACCGTGCGTATAAATGTGAAATGCGAGAACTCTGTTCTCCCGATTCAATATACGCTACGGTCATAACACTCATAACTTGTGAACAGGCTAATCTAAAAATAGCAGTAGGCGTGGCGTAGTTATAGGCGGTGTTTAAAACTCCTAACGTCTGCTGTCTACACCGGGCCCGTAATATAGGCAAATTACATACATTTCTGGCAATTACGCTTTGTTATCGCAATTATAATGTTTAGATTAAAATTGTACTTAAATAAAAAATCTATTTTTGTATCATGAGTTGGGCTAAATGTTTTATATTTGAAAAAAACCAAAGATGTAGAAGTAAAATTGATTTTTATCTTTAAAAAATTTTTTTTTTCATCCAGCCCAACTCGTTATTTATCTAAGAAGTTACATAAAAAATTTCATAAACTTTGAACAATAAATAACGCTTTTATTTGCAAACGCGTTTTAGGAGAGGTAGAACTGGGTCTTAAGCAATTACCTACAACTTTTATTCAAATCTTTATCTTGTCAACTTTTTAGAAAGAAATATTACTGAGTGGTTACGTTTCTTTTTATACACACTGTGTAATAATAAGGACTTTGAAAGATTTACAGCATTTTGCAGATTGTAAGTTTTAGTTTACAGACTTTTTTCGAGCATTCATCTTTACAGAATCGAATTCCAGAACAAAACGAAAAGTGTCGACTGAAAATCTTCGACGAATTCATACAGTTTTTCTCTTCTAACTCTTCTAAAATACGTAGAATATGGAATAAAGGGACTCTATTCCATATTCTATTCTTTTATTATCTTATTAAACTTCGTGATTACCATTGGTATATTTTATTTTAGAGAAATATCTATAAATAAAATCTATGAAAAAGAAGTTCTAAATTACTTTTTGCCAAAATTTTGATGGTAGTTTTTCTAGCACAGCCTTGCTTTATTTAAACAGAAAACGCCGAAGTTAGAACTACGCCATTGAATAAAAAATCATACAAATTTACTGAACTTTTTAAGGGGTTTTTACGTAATTTTGCGACATCTCATGTAGATTTTAAAAAAACTATTTTTATGATATTGCGTTGTAGTATTTCAATTCTACATGCAAATTATAAAATTTAAGATTAAATTTTAGAGCCGATTGATACCAGTATTTTAATCGTGGTGGATTGGCAACTGATTTTTTTCCGAAAGGCGCCAGAATTGTTTTCGCCCACAAGAAAAATATCACTCGCCGGGCCTGTGTATAGTGTTTCTTGCTTCTCATCGAATATTTGTGTAGCTTACCAACAAGAACTTAAAAGTGTCAAAATCGTTATTAACACTAATCTTCCTTTTGCAGGTTATGGAAGCCTTGCTCCAAAGACCAGCTTGGGGAAAGCAGTCACCATGGGCTACGCCATCCTTGGAATACCACTAACCCTACTCTACCTCTCCAGCATTGGCTCAATCCTCAGCAGAATAGCAAGAGGTGTCTTCTCGAGAGCCCTATGCTGTTGCCTGTGCTCGAATTGCGGCTACTGCTGTTACGACGAAAAAAGAATGGCAGAAAAAGAGAGAAGAATGAAGAAGAAGCGCCAACAACTGGAGATGCAACAACAAATTGGTCTACAAGAACCATTCTATGTAAGATCCAACTCAAATTTCAATTCCACGACAAGCAACAGCCTGCACAGTCCAAACAGGGACAGTTACAGCAAGGATTTGGATAGTCTAAGTTGTACTGATAACGAATCAAAGACCTCGATGCATGGTTTGAGCATTCTAGCCCCCATCTTGCTTTGTTTGGCGAGTATGTTCATCTATATATGCTTGGGGACGTTTGTACTCTATAGATTGGAAAATTGGAACTTGCTAGATGGATTTTACTTTTGCTTTATGAGTCTAACAACGATCGGGTTTGGAAACATGGTACCAGGAGCTGACCCATTCGAGAAAACGGACACCAACACCACAATATGGTTCTGCTCATTCTATATCATGCTAGGAATGGCCCTGACAGCCATGTGCTTCAATGTAGTCCATGACGAAATTGTCCATCGACTAAAACATGAAGAGAAAATCATCAGGAAGATCAGTTCTAATAATTTTAACGACGATATCAGTGCTGGTGACCCTTACAATATGTCCTCATGACAATTTAACACTTCCAAGAATTTTTATCACAGGAATCTAACTGAGGAGACCCTCCTAAGTACCGGGACACCGACATCTGTTGTTGATCTATCGCACGAACTGGTTGTTCCTGCGAAAATGCCTGAAGTTCTTGAAGGTCCTGTCCTCACTGGGGTGTACACGCTTCCGGAAGAACCGGAAATGGAGGAGAACGGCGACCAGAACACGGAGATGTAGGATCTAGTGTGAATCCGCCTTTAAGTCGGGTTAAGACGATTAAGTTTTGTTTCAATTGAAATATGGTATTTCTGTTTAAATTATGATTGGAACTTAATATAGAAGGTGACACGCAAACCCAGGTCTTAGTTTTAGCAAGAAACCAACCTAAACGATTGTATATAGTGTAAATAAGTTTTCTAATGCTAAATACCGAGAAATATCGTGTAAATCCGGACTAATATTGAATGTCTCTGTAAATAATAAAAGCATTTCGGTGAAACTAACATAAATAAACAAAAGAATGACTGTTAAATGTTCTACATATCTTTAAGATTTTGACCAAAGGTACTTGTCGTCTTGACTAATTTAATTTATATAAATGAGAAGAGAAACTTGTAAATAAACCCCCATATGACACATTCCTAATTTCCTATTTCATTTTCGACTTTAGTTCATACAATTAAGAGATATAAATAAATATATAGGTGATGTAGGATTTTCATTTAGTGAAATTTCGGAAATCTACCGTTGTTAACGTCTTTTGTTTCTTAGCGGAAGCCATATAGGTAAACTGTATAAATCGATTTTTGTACATAAACGACGAATATATTAAGTGTAAGTTTTCGTTCATCACGTTTCCTCTGAAGAAACGTCAACAGGAATATGTATAGCGTAAGCCAAACTGTGTGAATGTTGATTTGTATGTTAAATGACAAATAAAATCCATAAAATCTCCTACTTTGCTTTTCTCTCATGCGCACCCAAAATCAAGCAATTTTTAGCTGTATCGCAAACCACCTCCTCAAAATTACACGGCCGCGCTGGCGCCACCTAGCGTCCAGTAGTCGAACCGGCTTGGTTTGCGCCTCCGCTAACGGTTCGATTCCCTTTACGGTGGCGCCCACTGGTGGGAACTAGCTGAACTAACCGCGGAATTTCCCCAGGTTCGCGACTTAGCTAAGCGTGGACCCAACTAGCAGAGTTGCAAACCAGCAGAAATTCCGCTCCTAGTTCAGCTATTTCCCACAAGTTGGGCGCCACCGTCGAAAAATTACAACCATTAGCGGAGACGCAAACCACCCCTAGTTCGGCTATTGGCCGATAGATGGCGCTGCGGTTTGCAATTCCACTAAGAAATTTAGAATTTTAGCTTTTACTGAAGCAAATCAAGCCGGATTTTTCTTAGTAAGGTGTAGTAAGAAGGTTGTTTTGATAAATCTAAATAAAACACAAATAAGTTAGTTTTAACGCTTTATTTCATTTTAAAATTGTTCACCAATATAAATGGTATCTTATATAACAGCGGTGGCCAACAAGTCGATCGCGATCGACCGGTCGTTCGCGATCGACAGGTCGTAGTCAAATACCCTATTGTTCGATGGCTTTTGTTAATTAAACATTTTTATATTAACTATTATTATAATCATTCTAATATGTTGCTACCGGAACCTTAAGCTATCGATTGATTTCAGTTTCATCGACTGCATTTGATCTTCCTATGCACAAACTAGAATGACTGGACAACAAAATATTGCCGTGCAAAATAAAAAGGTTTTGGATCAAATCAAAGGTTGTTATTTTTGGGGTGTGTCGCCATCTACAAGTGGCATGTCAAAGTAAATCGTGCCAAGGTATTGATTATTTTGAAATTGCTCGTGCAGAATTCGCTGTTACCGATGTCGCTACCTCAGATAGCTTCCGAGAGAGGACACTAGCGGTAACAGACTTTATAAAATACATTGTTGGTTAATTATTTAATTTTAATATTGTTATCTAAAATTAAAATGACAAAACTACGGCGAAACTATTATTAATATTAATTTATTAAACATTTCATTGAAAATTGTGTTACAGTTTATAAGATCAATTACTATAATATAAAACATAAAATATTGCTTTATGGAAAATGTACTACAACAATATCTGAACCAACAATGAACCTAATAAATTTACAAAACATTTATATGGCACAATAAATCTTATTATCGGATTTGTGTTCAATTTGTATTATCACACTTGCCCAATTTAGAGTTCTATCACCAATATATTTCACAGATAAAGCGTCTAATCTCTAATTAATTCCACTAAAAGGTTGTAAGGTAGCAAGGCAATTCAGAGGTGAATACACAGTTAATTCAAAATGAAGGTACTTGCCGGTATCATTTTTTTCGTTGTAGCTGTTACAATAATCAATGTAAGTACATATTTATCCCGTTTATGTTTTTCATTTTAAATATTAACATTCTTTAATCTGCTTGCGCGAAAACTAATATAAGAATTAATAAAAATATGACAACAATATAGCTAAGCAATGTAGCTATTGTTAATCTACTTATGAGATTATTTTTTAGGGCAAGCTGATTTTGAAAAAACATGGACCGCCCGAAGTTGACCAACCCACTTTAAGGGTTGATGCACCAGTATGGGGGTCGATCTCGCAGAGGGTAGATCACTTTAATCCAAAGGATTTGAGAACATGGTCGATGGTAAGACAATAATTACAAATTTAAACTGGTAGCTCATACACAATAATTCGTCAAGACTAGATATATGTATTCATAATTTCATGAGTTTGCAAATATGCTATTTAAGAAATACATCAATTAATTTGTGAATTTAATATCAGGAAACTTTCGCGTGTTTCCGAATCACTTAATTTGTGAGAAATATAATGTTTTCTTTAGTGGAATCTGAATCTAAAAGCAAAAATTGTGTTTTAAAATTTCTTCGTATTTGCATTGGTTTTCTCAAAAACAGACAAAATTCGAAATTTTTGCGCTTTTGGACTGGCTATCTCGAAAACAATTTTTGCCTTAAGATTTACATTCTATAGAAAAAAATGTGTAACAGAATCATGTGACAGTTGTTAGTTTTTTTGGATAGCCATTTGGAGTATTATATTTTTGATTGAAATCTTAATTTAGAGCATAGGGTGATAACAATTTCGAGGATCACCATGGGGATCTCGCTTATTAGTGGAGATAGAGCTCATGTTTAAATTTGGCAAAGCTTCGCATTTGTGTGTTGGTAAATTATCTGAAAAGAAATTTAAGCTATCATTTTTCATTTTGAAGATATCCCCAAAAAACTGAAATGTAAAGGTATCGTTTTTAAATTTTTATTCAAAACCAAATGTAGACCAAATGACATTTGAAACAATGAAATATGTTATACATTGCGGAAATGAGAAAAGACACGACTATCGGAAAATACCAAAATTCAACACGGCGCACATAAGAAAACCAAAAGTTGGCCATGGTTACGCCGCCATCTTTGATGTTATTTCAAATTAAAAAATAACACTGCACTCCTTGTTAAAAAGTAGCATGTTTTTGTTTCAAATGTCTAGCTACGTTTGGTTTTAAATAAAAAATTAAAAACAATATCTTAACATTTCAGTTTTTTTGCGGATATCTTTAAAGTGAAAAATGATAGCTAAAATTTCTTTTCAAAATTGATCAGCACAAAAATTCGAAACTTTGCCAAATTTAAACATAGGCTCTATCTCCATTAATATACACAGAAATGTGATCTCTCGAACGAAGAGAGAATTACTTGGCTGAAGTAGTTGATAGGTTCGTATATACGCGAGAGATTATTGACTTCAACCAAGAAATTTTATTTCTTGGAATTATTACTAGATTTAAGAAAGTGGTTACTCTGGTGAAGTAAGTAAACAGTCTTCAATGAAGTGTATATTTTTATTCCCGGCAAATATTTTTAGCTACTTAATGTAAGAATTTTAAAGATTTGGCACAAATACGTTTTCTATTGCTAGTTAACAAGATAGGTATGTTATATTTACTTACTCGTTCTAAACTGTTGCGTGCGTTACATCAAACTATTCCGTGTTGAAACGTTTATTGTACACTATAAATCACAATACACATCCCCAATAAATCACAAGGCACATCCCCTACGGGTACTTCGCTGTTGTTTTCGTACTAGGATCCTTTACGGCGCCTGCACCATGCGCGGGCGCGCGATCCTTGACAAAATCACGGTGCGCATATTTATTCCAGAGAAAGCGATTACTTGAAAGAAGTGAGAATCACTTCAGTTAAATAATTGGTGGGTTTTTATTCAGTAAACAATACTTACTTATATTAAATGTCTTATATTTTCTTGGAGCAAGTAACTACGCACTTGGATTACTATTACTTCGTTGGAAATTAATATTTTTGGGACGAAAAATTGAATTACTTCTTTCAATACAATATTGGTTCTTATAAAGAAAGAATTTATTTGTTGACAGCATTTATCTGAGAAATTATTTTACTTATATTGAGTATGTGGCATTTCTTGTATATACCTAACTTTCTACATCCAAGTAAATATGCATTTGAATCTAGTAAATAAATTCAAGAAATTATGTTTTCTCGTTCCAAATAATCACTTTTCTGTGTGTAAGCGAGATCCCCATGGTGAGCCTCGAAATTGAATCACCCGGTATACAGGGCGTAAGAATTGAGGTAAGCTTTTAACAAAATTTGCAGCGCTCTATAGGGTGTACTTGTTACAACCATATGTATCAACTGGAATCAAACAGTAGCCCGATCCTTTTTGAACATTTTGTTTTAATGATTCACTTTATTTTCTCTTATTTTAAATAAAGAAGCTACAATAAGAACAGCAATGACAGAAGGCAAACGGGATAAAAACGTAGGAAATGAAATGCGCCAATTATTGAGATTTTCTACTACTCAAATTATATTTCGTGAACAAAATCATCAACAGACAATTGAAAGAATTGATAAACTATGTCACAAAGTTTGTCATAACACCACCTAATAATGTACAATTATCTATTTGGAACGGTTTGGAAGATATGACGTCCAAAACTAGTTGAAAATTGTCCTAAATCAGCATTCCATTGTAATCTTGTAGAGGTACTTAAGCAGTAGCCAATTTTTCGAAGAAGGTGGACCAATCTTTATTTACTTGGGTGGTGAGTGGTCCATATCCACAGGTAGTCTCATGAGTGGCCAAATCGTGGATATGGCACAGGAGCACAAAGGCTACATGTTCTACACAGAGCACAGATATTATGGCCAAAGCTTCCCAACCGAGTAAGAACAAATTTTAATCAAAGACGTACCAAACGTATAAATAAAAAAATAATAATTGTTATTTACAGGGATCTTTCAGCAGAAAACTTGCAGTATCTCAATGTGGACCAAGCCTTAGCTGATGTTATCTATTTTATTAAGGAACAAAAGAAAACTGTTCCTGGACTCGCAAATAGCAAGGTATGGTGAACAATTTTCAATGCCAAGACATCATCTGGTGAATGTCACTTCTGATGTTAGATACATAACCAAATTATATCTACCAAGCTCACTATAGTTTCTCTTTTCTTTTCCTCTTAGGTTGTTGTTGTCGGCTGTTCATACTCTGCTTCTATGGCCACTTGGATTAGGTACAAGTATCCTCATGTCATAGACGTAGCATACGCTTCCAGTGCTCCTGTGCGAGCAGTGGCCGATTTTTATGGTAACTTACTATTCTTTTGTACAGCTTTTCCTTCAATACCTAATGCTTACATCCAAAACAAAATTGATTTCAGAATACTATGAAGTTGTCAACGATAGCATTGGCGATGTCTCAGAGGTATGCTTAAACACCATCAAAGAAGGCGTTGCCATGCTTGAAGAAGAAATGTCAACAACAGACGGATTAACAAATCTATCAGAAAGATTAAGGTACATAACCTCAAACTAATAAATTTAGTCATAGGTAATTCCTCTGGTTTTAGGACTTGTAACCCATTGCAGAATGAGGAACCGAACAGGTCGTTCTTCTTTAACTTTATTATAGCGGAGATTTTTGCTGGTCTGGTCCAGTATGCTGGTCAGAATTCGATACAAAATGCCTGTAATAGACTACTTGGTTACGAAGGGTCTTCCATGGATAAATTGATCACGTACGTTAGGGCCGAGTATGGACAAGATTGTATCGGCGATTATGATGAGTTTTTGGAGCAGTATCTGTCCGTTGAGAGGACATCTGATATATGTAAGTTGACAAAATTAAACAAACAGAATTAAAATAAAGTAATGCTGCCATATAGACAGCCAACGCTACGCAGAAAGTATGTGTCCAAACCTCATCCTTGAAAAATGTACATAACCACAATAATGTATTACAAAGATAAGAGGATTGAATTATGTTTCTGGTATCAATCAGGAAATAATTTGTTTTTATTATTACCACATATTGGGACACCATGTCTGATATTAACTGCTATTTACAGTGGTATATAGAAGACATAAAACAAAGGCAACATTTTTCTGTAAACAGGAACCGACAAAAATGGGTTTTCCCTAGGTTACTCAGTGATTTATTTTATTATTTTTTTTTTTTTTGAACTTTCGGATTAGCGAACGTTCGGATTACTGAGCTTCGGATTATCGACGCTCTACTGTACATCTCAAAAGACTGCGATAGACCGCTTGTCCATCATTGGCTGCTGCTGATCACGCGCAACATCGCTGGGTCTATACAGTGTTGCCAACCCTACCGATTTATCGGTAGATCTACCGTTTAATGGACGGATCTACCGATCTACCCATTTATCTACTTATACTACCGAGTTTTGTTAAAGATAACTAAGTTGCAGCACAATAATGAAATGTAGAAAACTTTCCAGTTTTACTTCTATTGTTTTCGATATTACCGACTAATAGTATTGATAATTTTCTACTGCGCGCCCGCTGCTTCCATTGATAATGTACAGGAATAACACATTGAAGTTTTAACGAATATGACGTTTACGTTAAATTTTGTAGGTACGTCCTAATGCCTAATGAATTAATGCCCAAGAATTATTTTTAGATAGTAAATGGCATTCTGACTTTTCATATGGACGTAATTGTTTTCTCAACGCTAAGTTACAGACGCTTGAAATATTGAGTAAATAAAGAAAAATAAACAATAAACTACATATTAAACAATGCTAAAACTAAGAAAGAGTACAATCAACACCCATAACAAAATTAAAAGTAAATAAATTTAAACTTTTTAGATATTTGTTACTCTACAAGTAATTGTCATTCTAAGTATAAAGTTTCTTTCATGCCGACTTATTGGGTTTATCAATTCCTAAAGAATTTAAGTCATTTAATATACAGTTTTGCAATTATTTTACAATTATTTCAAACGGTTGTAATTTTTCAAGGAATAAAGAAAACAAATAGGTCCATATGAAACTTTTTTCTCAGTGTAGCATTTACTATCTGGAAAAAAGTTATGCGGGAACAAAATGGGACACTCTGTAGATGTCTACTCTTGATTACAAATAATGTAAAACATTTGACTTATATAAGAACATTCAGTACATTTAATTGGATCCATAGCAGAATAAGAAATTGATTAACAATGACAAAAGTCGCTTTATATCAACATATAATCATAAGTTTCTGCTAAATCTTCTTCGATAACAGGATCAGAAAATATGGTAGATTCACACGATTGAATGAACGATGATGACAAGGAAATGTCTGTTCTTGATATATCGTCAGATGATACTGATATTTTTATTCTTTATTTTAAAAATGTTTTTATTTTATAAGAATAACCTTTATTTTGTGATAAGAGAATACCTTTTGATTTTGTAAAAAAACAAAAACTTTTATTTAGTAATTAAATATTTCGTTTCACAGCTATTTTTAATAACAATATTATATTTATAAATGCCCCTATAAATACCCACTTTGGGTAAATACCCGGGTATTTACCCGGGGTATTTACCCGGGGTATTTACCCGGGGTATTTACCCGGGGTATTTACCCTTGATAATAAATACCCGGGTATTTAACATCACTGATCACAACGCATCTTTAATTAAACAAATAATCATTATGTGATAATTTTACGTAATAAAAAAATCTACCGACTTTTTGCGGACAGTTCTACCAACAATTTGTTGTCGCCGGTTGCCAACACTGGCTGCAGGGAATTTGGTGCGCCCAGTAGTCGAATTGGAACTGTCGTGATTGTACGTTGTGTGATACTTTTCTTAATATTTTAAACGGCAGGAATTAACCATTTTCCCGTAAGTTGGATTGGGTTGGGTTGGTTTTAAGAAGGGTTCGGTGAACGCGCATATGAAACTGATGGGGGTCAGTAGCTCGAACAAAGTTAAGAACCACTGTGCTGTTACCTTAGCCAAGAATTTTTAAATTTAAATTTGCCAAGAAAAACTGAAATTTCTTTCTTAGTTTTCAAAATCAATAATTGGATATATCTATAACTTTAATAACGTGGTATTAAAACCAGCAATAATAATAAAGAAAATTTGGCACAACTGGAAAAAAAATATCTTATTTATATTTTAATATATTGCTCTGAAAAAAAAAAACAGCTGGGTTGGAATTATTCATAAGTTTGTTTTTTGTCTAATTTGACTGGTCTAGCATAGTATATTAATAGGTCAACGTTTTGTAGCTGATTTGTTTCTTCTGTGCAGATAGACAATGGATTTATCAAACTTGTACAGAATACGGATACTTCCAAACATCAACGTCTGAAAATCAACCGTTTGGAAACACTTTTGCATTGGACTTCTTTGTAAGATGGTGTCCGGACTTGTTTGGTGAAAGGTAAGCTTTATTCTGATATCGTAATTTTCCAGATTACGCAATCAAATTCATTTCCTGCACTTCTTCTATGATTACAGATTCAATAAGACCATCATAGATACCGGTATCACTCGTACCAACTTATTCTACGGTTCACTCACACCAGCCATCTCCAAGATAGTTTCAGTGCATGGTACAGTTGATCCCTGGCATTCTATAGGAATCCTCGAGGATTTGAGTCCATCAGCCATTTCCATCTTAATTCCTGGTATGATAAATTCAAATAAATTCGCTGAAGCATTGTTATTATTTGGTTGCTTTTTGTTTATTTGTTTTCTAGGTACGTCACATTGTGCAGATATCAGATCTGTCACAGCGTCGGATTCTGCTGACTTGGTATCAGCTAAGAACAGAGTTCGAGAACTTATTGGAGGGTGGTTAAATAATTAAATAGCTGATATGGATGTGTTCAATGTTGGAAGAAATTGGAATAAAATGATTTTTAAATGAAGAGTATTTTGGTGTTTTTACAAGAAAAGTAAATCTATGTCCGCTTAAATCAATGAATAACAAACAGGTTTTTTTTATTATCTTGGGGATCATAATTTATGACCGATTGGCTTTCGAGTGCAGAATAATACCGTGAAAATAATGAAGAAGAAACGTAGTTAAAATATTACTTGCAAAAAACTAGTAGTTGCCCTGAATACGAATACGGACTCCCGCGTACGGTTTTCGAAGAAAGTGGAACATGTCAAACATGACTTAAAAACTTCAAAAGGGTATCATTAAATCTTAAGTTTTGTACTTTTTCCTGAAATCCTGAAAGTTCACAAACATTTTTGAATCAATTACAGCGATTCTTTAAGTAGTGTTCAGTAAAAGAACGAACAAAAACATGACGCGATATGAAACTTTCAAGCCCGGGTTTGTGCAAAATATGTATTCGCTTTTCATTCACAACCAAAAGTTACCAACATGCCATAGTTTTAAACAAGAGTTTCAACGTCATTTTCTTGAAATGTTTTTTTAGGTAAGGTCATGAAATGTCTATCCTACCATTAAAGGAACAGACTTTCATAATAAAAAAAAATAATATGGGGTTACCATTTAAAAAAAGCGGTATTAAAGACATCATAAGTCAAAAACAACCAACAATCATGTTTTAAAAAGAAATACATAATAAATAACAAGTCCTTAGTTTTTAAAATGCTTTTATTAAATAAAAGCACAACAAATATGGAACATCAAAGAGAAAGGTGTACTTATCATTATCAAAAATAATACATCCAGTTCAAAAAAAAATGACGCAGTCGATTTTTGACCTAACTTTAATGTCTTATATTTTCTTACACTCTATATGAAAGACGCATCTTTAAAGGGCATTTTGTTTTTTATTCATTGATTTATCCCTAAAATTGACCGAATTACAGCATTTTTTGAAGTCGTATTGTTGACGTAAATAAGCAGACGTCTAAAAGATGTTAGTTTAAAAGATAGGTGACCAACAAAAATTCATAAATTATTGCCTTTTGTTGTTAGAAGAAATTTTGTGGAAAATTATGGAGAATGGACTATTCCTGAATGGTCGAATGTCTTGTTTACAGATGAGTCAAGGTTTTGCCTTAATAAGGTGGATGAAAGAAAAATAGTGTGGAGAAGGACTGGTGAAAGGTTTATTCAGAATTTCAAATCCCTTCCTACACCATAACCGACCCACAATTATAACTTTTCCCTTCAGTTACAACTGAATGGAAAGACAACCCCCTACATGTTTTGCCGGTGAGGGGTCGATGACAGCCCAAATCTACTGTGACATTTTACAGCAGTATGAGGACTTAGTGGGCAATAATTTTATATTGATGCAGGATAATGCCCGACCACACACCGAAAGAATACTGCGAAACTTGCTTGAAGCTACGGGTATCACCACACAGTGGCCTGACAGTGAAAATCTTTTTAAATGCTATTGATTTTTTATTCAGATCATTTATATTAGATACCATATCCTATTATAAGACATAGTAATACGATTTACCATAAAACAAAACTAAATATTTGCATAACTATTATTTTATTATTTTGTATAATGTATTGCGGTATAAATTAAATATTATTGTGCATATCTATACAGAGTTAGTTAAAATTACAACTAAATAATCTCCAACCGTAAAAAAATAACGAAAAAAACATTTTTGTTTGTTTTAAACTAGCTATCGAAATTTGGTAACATTTCCTTTTTCAAATACAACAATACTGTATATTTTTACTATTTTTAATCATTTTTTGTAGGAACCATTTTTTATAAAATGCATCATTTTTAGTTATCAGCAATTAATTAAAACTCCTGAACTTTGAAACTGAATATTTTCCCACATACATACACACATTTATGTTAATTTGCTGTTTGAACATTTAATTAACATTTAATTTTATTTTTCTATTTAATTGTTCTGTTATTTTTATCCGTTTAGTTAAGATAAAAGTTTATAAGGTTTGATTAATTGCTTATAACTAAAATATAATGCATTGTATAAAAAAAATTCTTACAAAAAATTCATGGAATTAATCTTAGAATTATAAAATGTAAATATATGTGTTCTATTAGAAAACGGAAAGGTTGCCAGTTTCCATAATAAAATAAGCACTCTGTATATTAAAAATATATTTAGACGATAGCTTGTTTAAAATCAAACAACTTATGTTTGATTTTTCTTTTTTTAAATATACGTTTAGACAATTATTGAGATGCTCCGGATATTTTGACCAACCCTATATTCTGGTATGTAACAACGATATTATCAATCAATAACTTAGTAATTGTCTGTCGACAGTGAATAAATATTTTTTTTTCGCCAATGTACGAAAAGCACCTGAGCGACATTCCCCATTAATGAGGGTATCATACCTACTTACCAGGTAGTTCTCAGCCGGCCCAAATAATCAAAGAACTGTACCAAAACGATACAATAGATTTAGACATCATAGAAAAATAAGACTGGAATAACTTGGAACTGATAAGATCTATTTGAAAGAGATAAATAATATATTCTTTAGTTTTAATTAATTATTGATTTAATAATGCTATTAATTTTAATTTTCATTAGAAATCTTATAATACGGATGGTTAATTTATTGATATACATTTGCATTTCTTCAATAATACAGAAATAAACATCATTATACCAGATAATGATATTTATTTAACTTTGCGTATGTGATTTTTTTCCTGAGAAATTATAGTAATGGGGACGTCACAAATAGAGAAAAAAATACTATCGGATATTAAATTTTATATCAATGTAAACTATTTGTATTTTGCATATAAATTTATTGTGTTCATTATTTTTTATTCTTTTTATTTCAATACTAAATAATTATTCCATTCGTTACCTACTTTTCAGTTGCATTGATGCTCAAACAGCCCCTTCGCCGCACGTGTTTTATGTCATAAATCAGATCCCTGTCGTAAATAATACCTTCGGGGACACACAAAACCTGCTCGAGCCGCGTCAAAAATCCACATAGAATGGATCGAAGCGCGTACAAAAGAAGCGTGCCACTCGCCGAACGCGTGATTTTTTATCCGACTATCTGCAGCCGTAGAGTGTGGTATCCACACTCTCCCGATTCGCGGTCTCTCGCTATGCCTCGCGAGAGTGTGGTTCCCAGTTTATAATTTTCTGTTTAATAAAAACATTTTTAAAAATGTGTATCAGTTTATTTCACTAGAAAGCTGTTTATCGATAAATTCAAAAAGTTGGTTATATGCAAGGATTCAAAGTAAACTGTAATTGGGACAATCTTAGAGTTAAATCAATGAATAAAAAAACAAAATGCTAGTAAAAGAAGCGTCTTTCATATAGAGTGTCAGGACTTTCTATACCAGTGTTTCCCAACGTTTTTTGTGCCATGCCCCACCTAAGCCTGTCTAAAATTGTTATGCCCCCCATGCATCACATACATAATTTTTAATATTAAAAAATAGCGCTGTTCACTGAAGAAACTTAAATGATTTGCTTTAGGAAGAAATATTTGAAGAAATTTTAGGAAATTGGTGAGGAAGTAAGTTTTCATAACATAACAGAACGTTTCTGTCCAATGTTATGTTACTTTATGTTCGCGGACGTTTGTTACAAAAATATTGCATAGACACGAGAAATCTAATTGTGTACTTCAGATATTTTTAAAGATTGTGGAGAAACCATTGCCAGATTTGGTATTGTTATAGGCGGCATGTTTGATTTTAACATTTTATTTCAAATCTACAGCCCAACAAGTGTAGATGTACTATCTGTGAAACAAAAACAGAAAAGAAAAGAATTGCCATAGTTTCTGTATCATCTTTAAAGATTTATCATCTCAAGAATGCAGTTGGATTTGTCCTGCCTATTCAATGTTGTCGTTGCAAACGTCCAACTCCACTGCTTTTTTGAGTAAAATGCAGTAAAAAACGATGTTTAAACATTTTAGCCTGTGTACTAAAAAATATCTGTATATGATGCGACAAAATCTCTATTGTTGTTTTTGACGAAAGAAAAATAAATGTCATTACTTACTAATTTTACTACACCTTTCATTTGATATTAAATTGACCCGACATTATTAGAAATTTGAATGAATTATTATCAGAAATGTTGCATTGCGATACATAAAGTGACATAATATTGAATTGATACGTCCAAATTTTGCGAATATGGTATGTTTTCAATCTTCCCTATATAACCAATTTGCTTTTTAAGGATATGCTTTAATTTACATAATATCAATAATGGAAAATTTGTATCGTTTTATTTTTGCCCACAGTGTTTTAATGAATAATAATATACAGGTTACACTTTTTTCCTCGTAAGATGTTTGTGTTTGATGCTTGCTGTAAAGAGATTTTATGTTAGGTTCCAATTTAGTTAACTTCAGTCTCAAGTTTTCCCGTTGTGTTATATACAACCGATTTCATTTTCTTTTCAGGAATTCATTTATGGCAATAAGTCCACATTCACCTAAATATGAAGAGCGAAATGGTAACAAAGGTTTGCTTGCACAATTGGTTGAATTTGGATATATTATTTCTGCTTCCTCAAAAAGCGATGCCATCGCTCCTTTTATATTAAATATCTGGACGAATCCGAGTGCCATTTTCGAATTGCCCCCCTGAACAATCAAATTGCCCCCTTGTGGGGCGTGGGCCCCACGTTGGGAAACACTATTCTATACCATTGCTTGATTAACACACAGGGTGAGTCAAAAATGAGGAAAAAAACATGGTTCCAATTTCCCCACTACTATCCAGGATACATTTGAAAAACTCCCTCCTCTTTAATTGTTTTTTAAAGACAATCGAATTGCCTACCATTAAATAAAAAAATATTAAAATCGTCCTACTGGTTTAAAAAATATTACATCAGATGGTCAAAAATTAAGTGCGTCATTTTTTTGGAACTGAGTGCATTTTTACATAATATTAATATTATTCAAGACTTTAAAATATACTAAAAATACATATTGTTGACCTATCTACCTAAAAATTTATCTTAAAAAGATTCTTCTCATAAAAAAACACTCCTTAAAACATGTTAACCCAAATTTTCGACCGCGTTCCAAGCGAAAAAAGACACCACAAGATACAGCGTACTTCAGACTTCAACCGACCGTACAGGCCGCCTGAAAAAGCGCAGTCAGCGCTTTCCTTTCCCTGCCACTTTAAATTCACTGACAAAACAATACACTGTCGCGAAAAAACAATGGAAAACGCGTACCCATTGTCGAGAGAGCTCCCATAGTAGCAGAGATAGGGCATATACAGTCGCTTCGCTTCAGGCACATTCATGCGGTCTGCCTGAGCGACCGTACTTTGTACGAGCTTTTGTTTTTGGAGAACAGCGTGCTGAACGCAGTAGTTCACTCGCAACCGTGCAGAGTGCGTGGTTGTCGCTCCGTCCAAAGCGCGCTTGATTTCGACGATCTTTTAAACGAACACGTGCGATTTTCTAGTAGAGTTTGTAAATGTGTTCGGTGATATTTTTTTGGGAGTAAACTGAATATTGTATAATTGTATAATTTTGTGGGGGGGAGTTTGATGATAATTAATTTTTTTTTGCGGAGTTATGTTTTAAGTTTGTGATTAATTTTTGAAATTGGTTTTTGGACTTGAAGGGTGGAACTATGAGAGTGGAGATGAGTATAGTTTGGCGGGTTATTTTTTGTTTTGTGGTGACTTTGGATGTCTGTTTTGGAATTATGGCGAAAGGTATGTATCTGTTTTATTCTAAATGCTTTTATGTGTTGCACACTGCACAAATATCATATAATTTTGTAAATATTTTCTTTGTGTGAATTACTCTTCTCAAGTTATCACACAGTATAACTTCAGATATGAAGATGAATTATTTATTAATTAAAAGTAGAAGTAGCAAGCCAATCATTTTGCAGCCAAACTGATTTTTAATTACCTGAATATTTTGTCTTAGTAGTTTTCTCTTCTAGATTTCTCGGGCATTTTCTTGTAGGCGCAAATAGCTAAAATAACATTTTATGAGGAATGTAATAAATAAATGATATTAATGAATATGTATTGACAGCATAATACAGTGGATCTTCTTTTGAATGGCTACAAAAAATAGCAAATACGTATATACTTTATGCTCATGAGTATATGCTTTGTGCTCAATTTATTGACAAAAGGTTCCAATTCATAGACATAAAAATTTCAAACAGAAGCTCAATACCAATAATGTCACTGTCAATAAATTGACCATAAAGTATACTCATTTTTATTCACATCGCCCTGTGTTTCTTTGTTTTTTAACACTAAAAGTTTTAAATAAAGTAAAGTTTCAATAAATACAAATCTATAATGCTTTTGTTTTGCATGTAGGTACATGCAAAACAAAAGCATCTCAAATAATACATATTTATTTTGAAAATTATATTTTATACAGTAACCGCGCAAAGTAGGGATACATGCCAAAACCACCTAAACGGTTTGCTATTTCAAAAAATTGTCTCGATTTTTAATAATCAAAGTACACAAATTTTATTTCTGACCCACAAATTATTTTCGACTTATAACGTCATTGATTTTTTACTTTATCATACGCAGTATGATAAAGTATTGTAATCGTGCCGAAATAGTTATTTATGTACCAAGGGCATTAGACGGATGTTTATGCCCCGATGTCTTACAATGGTTTTTTTCCTCCGTTTGAATAATATTAATAATATTTTGACGTTATCAAGTGACGTCGCCAATAATTGACATTGATGAGTGACAATACAGACAATTAATTGTCAAACAGAATAACCTTAATCGCCAATAATTGACATTGACGATTTAAAATTTACAATTTGATGGACAAATATTTGACATATAACCATGGCAATCCTTTATGCCCTAGAGCGCGTAAAGAATCTTTTTCTACTTTGCATTCACAATGCACACATTGTAACACTGTTTTCAGTGTTACAATTAACACATTGTAATACCGAAAACAGTAACATTTTTGTCTGATTGGTACACAGTGATATCAAATGCCATATGTCAAATGTACAATACATAACCCAACATAACCACACACTGCATCTTCTTAATCGCTTGCAATCACATAAACTGCGAAATATCAATATTCTATACATATTTAAACATGGGTGTAGCCTGCTATAGTATGGCCAAAGGATTGGGGCTTTCTTTAGTTTTGCTGTGTTCATCAAAATACGCCAGCGTGACGTTTACGGTGATGTTTTACGACTCTAGTAAGTGATCGTTATCATTCTTTTCAACTAAACATCAAATCCCCTTTTCAGATATTATTCAAGGACCACATTTACTTTAATAAGGTATTATGCGAAGATCAAACCTACATCGTAGATATGAATGATTTTAATTACTGCTGCGAGATTGTATATGCGCAATAAATGGTTTATCAGCATACACGTACGAACCTATAGTACATTTAAAGTGTAGAGAATTTCTAGTTTATGTGACGTATAAGTTTTTCGGTAATATTTTGGACGCTTGGATGCTCGGTTCAATTCGTATTCGTTTTTGTCCGTCGCTTTTGACTTCGTCTTAGTTCTGGTTGTGTGCAACGTATTTGTATTACCTCCATCACATGTAATTTTACTAAGTATAATTTATTCTAATAAACTACTTTGCCGAAATTAGAATTGGGTTTCAATTATAAGTGCTTGTAAATATATAAGCCGCAACGGCTACGTAGCGGAATTAGGTAGACACAGCTATTGAACGTTAAGCGTTATAACAATTCTTTAGTAAGTTCTTGTTCTTCGAAGTAACTAATCAGTCACCGCCAAACACTTCTATTCTGATTAATATACTTATGAAACCACTATTTTAAAGTTAACTTTGTAGGTTAAGTTTCATGTATTTATCGCAGTAGGGTTAAAAGTGTTGCCCCAAGCTCCATTATGATCATCGTTGCGACCTCGCTGAATATTTATTCAAACTTGTAGGCTAAAGTAGAGTAAAATTATTCACAATTAGATTTTGTCATGATTATCTCATCGATCTCAATTCTCATCCTTAACGAAGTTGACAGTTACTACAGTGCTGCCACGTGGTACCCGCAAAATACCCTAGATTCTAATTTACCGCGATATAGTAACCACAATTTCTAAATTTATGTAAAATTAATAAAGCAAAGTAGAAAAAATAGTATATTACACTCGTTTTATAGGACGTATTGGCGCACTCGTTCCATTTGGGCACTCCTCGCTACGCTCGTCGTGCCCAAAACAACTCGTGCGCCAATTTGACGTCTTATAAAACTTGTATAATAATATACTATTATCGCCCTAGGGCGCAAAAGGTAGCTGTTTTCGTCCCGGTAACTAAGATGTAAAATGTCACTTTATGATCATGTAGGACATAAAAAATTTTGAGATTTTAGCGGAAATAAGTCCGTTTGGGTCCCCTGAACATATTTGACCGAGGTACAAAAAATGTCGGGACGAAACTTCATATTTAGAAGTTTCATGACCAAACATAGAGCTGAAAAGGTTTTTATTCAAAAGGGTCCAAAGGAACTGGATGTTTACTCTAAGCCTTTTTCAAGGATTTTGCAAATGAGCCGCCATTTCTGTAATTTCGGCAAAATAGTTAAATAATAAATTAAAGTAGAAGAAATTCTGAATAATTTATGTCTTTGACATTTTTTTTTGTAAAATTAATAGTACAGCTGCATGAGCAAATTGTATTTGATCGAGATCGGTCGTGACTGCACTAATATAAAACTTAGTTAGCCAGGATTTGACAAGTGGCAAACGTTGATGCTTTGACAATACCTACTGTCAATAGGTAAAACAATCTGTTCTGCAGTCTCATATATGTTTGTTTGTGACCTTTGTATATTGTTTTATGTTCTACACGGCCCACGCCTGACAAAATGTAAATTTTTTATAATTGTGCTTTTTGGAGTTTGATTTTTTTGTCAATTGTGTAATTTATATCCGCCTGCGATTGCTAAAATAAAACAAAAATAAGGAATCCGACCACTTTCTATTGTATCAAAACATCTGTCAAATCCTGGTTAACTAGGTTTATTTTAATGCAGATACGACCGATCTCGATCAAATAGAATCTCATTTACTACTAATTTGATATATAGTATGATAAAGTCATGTGCCTGGCCACATCAGATTTTTTTTTACATACAAAAAGACAACACTGAATATGAACAACATGTAATAAGGAAAACATAAAGGGTGCCTTTTTTAGTGATAATAACAGAGCATTACTTACTTCACTATTCCCCTAATTCAACAACAATCAAAATATTATACAGCACTAATGCACAAACAGAATTCGAATTATTTATCAAGCACTCGACAACTTGATCCCAAGGGCATTGTTAGCAACCCCTAAGTGAACCGGTGCAAGGGTGGTACCAGAGACAAATTATCTAAACCCTAAACCGTTGATGTTAAAATTCTTGCTTGGCTCTACGAAGGGTTTTATAATGTAAATAGAACTACCGCAACAGTTAAAAAGAAATATGGGATCAGATAAGGGAGGACACCTTTTCTATAGAAATGCAAAAAGGGCTGGTTTTGTTGCTGTTAACTTTCCGTGCGTTTTAAGCGAAGGGATGATGGGACAGTCTTAATCTCTTGTGCTCAAATCGTGACTGTACACGAGGTTGAAGGGATGATTTTTGTGTAAGGGTAAACACGGTTTTAGTAAAGCAGGGATTTGTATTATTTTATTGGTGCTGTTGAGTTTTATTGTTTGTTTTTCTTATTCCTACTGTTCTGGTGTGCTTTTTGTTACTGGGTGGTCTAGAAATGATGGCAATGACTAAGATCGAGTTACAAAGAGGAAGTAAATGTTTATTACCGATTTTTCAGTAGAAAAAGAAACTTAATGAGAAAGGTGCTGCTTCTCTATTAAGATTACATTCCGTTCAAGAAATCAGGCCCAAACTAATTTTAAAACGCGTGAAATCCAACAAAATCAACAGCGATTATAAAACAGACAACCCATTCCTAACTTATTTCGACAATTATTGCTCTCCTATTTGGACGAAAACATATTAAAACAGTCAACGGGAAAATCGCTAGACCAAATCGCATTCATTTATCAAGTATATAAACGCTAAAAGACGCTAAAATTTTCCAAACCCAGCGGTGTTTACAAACCTATTAGCGAACAAAAGAATGCGCGGACTCGTCGGTACGCATAGACGCAAGATAAGAGGGAGATGGCTATTAAAATTGAATAATGTGAAAATATACACCAATTTATTTATTATTATTGTAAATTGTTGTATGTATTATTGGTGTTACAGTTTTACTACTATTTGAATGCAACTTCTTACTCAGAATGACAATTACTTTTTACTACTCAGACTTAAAAAGGGCGGAGGAAAATAGTGGGTCATTATGCGAGGCGTACGATTTGTCCCAATTATTTAATTTGTAAACCAAAATAAGGAAGTTGAATGGATATTTTTATTTTTCGATTTTTTTTAGGATTTCAGATAAATACAGATTTGAAGGGTTATTTTGAAGCTATTTTGAAGTTCCTAGGAAATTTGGTTCAGCTGGTATGACAAAATCACGTTTTTACGTAAAACCCTCATTTTTGTTCAAAAATCTTATGAACACTTACGAGAAGCGAGAAAAATCCCCAATTTTCAATTGTTCTTTTTTTTCACGCAAATTTTCGTATGCAAAACCGTAAAATTTGTATGGTAGCATTAAGACAATTAAAGACACTATTAAAAATAAGAAAAAAGGAGTTGCCATTTATAAGAACGTTGATGACGTCATAAGGAAAAAACAATGTTAATTAAAAATTGACGTGTCAGAGGAATTTTTTAAAAAATAAAAAGTTTCAATTGTTGTGAATTTATTTCATAATTTTTGGCAGTGTATTCAAATATGATTGAAAAGGATTATACGGAAATACTCCATAATTATTTTATCATCACTATTATTATAATAATTTGTTCTTTACATTTCAAATCAGTTTTGTGTGAAAATTGTTTTTAAATTGCATTTTAAGGACTTAAGAGAAAAAAAATCTGATGTGACTAGACACATTTTATCATACTATATAGCAGTGTCAAACTGTGTCAAACTCTGATGTTTTGACAATATTGTCAATAGAATACAAATATCTGTCAATTCTTGGCTAACTAGTTTTAATGCAGACACGACCGATCTCGCTCAAATAGAATTTGGTCATGCAGCTAAACTATTAATTTTACCAACAAATCTCATGGACATGAATTATACAAAATTTGCTCTACTTTAATTTATTATTTAACTATTTTTACATTACAGACATGGCGGCTCATTTACAAAATCGTTGAAAAATGCTTGATGCTTGATGCCTCCAGTTCCTTTGGACCTTTTTGAAAATTTTGAAAGTTTAGTCATGAAATATTTAAATATGAAGTTTCGACCTAATCAAGGTTGTTATAAAAACTTTTTTTTTTATTTTAAACCATATAAACATTTTTTTATAAAATGATGTTTTTTAAAGAATCAATGTTTTTAAACACTTCGCAAAAAAAAATATTTCAAATCACTCACAAAAAAAGATGTTTCAAACAAGGAATAAAAGTTGTTTTAAACATGTGCTAAATTATGCAATTATTTTATTTGTAAGCATTTAAATCGGTGTCTTCTCATTCCGTATTCTACTTGTACCACTGATATTGTATTACTATATTTTATGAAAAACAACAAAAACTGTTCAAATATCGGTAGTTTAAAACACGTTTAAAACACAACATTTAAAACAACCTGTTTAAAATATGTTTAAAACACTGTTTAAAAAATACTGTTTTAAACATAACAACCCTGGTCCTGATACCATTAGTAGTTTCTCCGGAATCGTCGCCACAAAAAAAAACGGGTACATACACAGACACACACACGCACACACATACACAAAAAAAATTTGTTTCATACCAAAAATGGTAGGCAATCAGTATTTCCTGCAAATTTGTACTTTTACTCTATAAAGAGGTGGAAATGAGATCCAAAAAATTACTTTTGGCCAGAAATTGTTTACAAAGGAGTTATTTGCAAACGATCTTCTTGTCAGTGCAAGTTTTGGATTCTAGCATTAGGGCCTCAAACATAATTTACAATTAATAGTACATATATCATAGAAAATCAAGCCCGAAACGATTTTAAAACGCGTGCAATCCAACAAAATCAACAGTGATTACGAAACAGAAAGTTTATTTCGACAATTTTGCTCTGCTATTTGGACCAAAAACAGATTAAAAAGTCAACGGGCAAATCGCTAACACCAAATCTCACACATTTATCAAGTATATAAACTCTAAAAAACGCTAGAATTTTTAAACGCAGCTGGGTCTACAAACCGGTTAACAAATGTGCACAAACAATAGAATGCGCGGACTCGTCGATACGCATAGACACGAGATAAGAGGGAGATGGATATTAGAGAGTGCGTTCTTGAATAGCGAGAAACTATACACCAATTTATCCGTTTTCCTTACCCGTTATCGCTTATAAAATATATTTTCATATTTTAATGAATAAATTGTCTAACTTTTATTGTCTGCTTTCGGCTGTTGTCGATTAGTTCTCAGTTTTGTTATCAGCGAATCGCTTTTGATGATTTGTTTTATAAAACATTGTTAGAAATCAGTCTTCTCTTAGAATAACCCACCATATAAGCTTCTAAAACTAATGACTCCATTGAATGGATCGCCTAATTAGGGCTTGTAACTTTTACAAATATTATCGAATAACCTTCGCTCATACATCAAATTGTAGGTAATTAATCATGGTAGCTACCCTTCAAGGCTCAGAATTCCTCTTCTGTGGCAAACAACCCTTAAATGGCGGTAATGTATGTACTATACACCAATCATAACGAAGGAGTTCTCTGTAAACAAACTCAGTTCATGAAAATAACGAGCAATGCCCAAACTACCATATCGTGTGCAACTGGCGTGACTAACTGGCGCCAACCCCTTTCCCTTCGGCCCCGTAACGGAAGTAAGGGTAGTTCACATAACAAATTAATCGTTTGACAACCGTTCCATAAAATTTAACAACCCGTTTAATGATATAATTGGCCCCAGTCACGCAAGCCTAACTTTCCGAATTTTCCTTTTAAATTTGTTTGTTGAGTTGAGCTCAACTCGACAACTATTTAAAAGGGGTTGATTTATCATCAAATATTTAATAGACAGATGTCCACGTTTAATCTATTTATAATTATTAATCAAATTAAAATTAGAAAGGAATTATATGTCTATTATGCTGGTACTGTTGGCAGTTTTAAGGTCTTTTTTTAAATAAATGAAAGCATACTTATCCTCATTTCCATACTTACACTTTTACATATCATGCGGGTTCGGACACTGTGCTAGAAACGGGCGTATGAAGCATTGATAATTATGTTATTTTAATAGAGCAAATTAATAAATTGATTTTTACTTAGTTCTTTGAAATGTATACGCGAAATAATTCGTGAATTATCTACTGCAGGCCGTCAACATTCCACGCCAAAAACAAACAATTGAATTATACTACAAATAAAAATTGCACATACCTGGTTTTGATCGCTCACAGAGCAAACGCGGTTTAAATTATTCTTTTTACGTATACTCAACAAACATTTGTATATCATTAATTTAATAATAAAGGGTCTATATAAATGATTGTAGTCGAAGTAGGCGGGGAATTCATATGTAAAAGTTCGTTTTTACCGCTCCATAAAAATTAATACTGCTGTTCTGTACAGAACGTAAAATTATTTTCATTTATACAGAGTGTTGCATTTAGGTGTGACGGAAAGTATGTGCATTCGTTTAAATGGAACGTCCTGTATATGTTATTACATTATGAATACTACTAAATTTGTTTATCCAACCGTGGATGTTGCTAAGTCACAGCGTTAATAGTTCCAGAGATATTCAACTGTTTTTCCAAAATATACCCGTTGCTGGATGTTTTTAAAAACTATGTAAAAACGACATTTTTGCCGATTTTGCCTTTAAACTATGTGAGACAATAGCCAGTAGGTAGCTGATAGTATCCAAAGATATTAGATACACTATACATTGGTGTTCATTGAACTTAGTAAATTTTGATGTTTTTCAAATAGATTTTTCTCGAGTTTTTTAAATGGAACACCCTGTATGATGTGTTGGCTATAATAACCCTTTATTTCGCTCCAATTTACATCTAGTATGTTATACACCAAATATTAATATTTTTTGTGATATTTGTAATTTAACGAAAATGTAATGCAATTGTAAATTTTAATATTGCTGTGAATAAGGTATTTGGTAGTTTGATGTAAAGTCTTTAAGTGGCGATAGAAGAGATAAATTAGAAACGTTTTAACCAGCTTGATCCTTATACAAAGTATTACCGTTATCAACATATTAACAATTTTATATGAAATTTTGTAAGTATATTTTGCCGTCTACCGTATGGCAACCGAACACGCGATTTAAAAATTTCAAATTACTGCTAAAGTAAACCCATCCCCTGTACTTTCAGGTTAACGAATGTGAAAATTTGTTGACTTTTGAGTGTTGAAAATCAGATTTTCTTTCATGTGATTTATGTGCTCACAGACAAAAACCAAAAATGCAACAAAACAAACTGATACTGAATACAAATCCGTTCTCAAACGTAGCTCATCAAGACAGGTTTTAGCGTTTCTTGCGTTTGTTTTTGTGTATGAGCGCATATACTATTACTATGAAACGCCTCCGCACAATTTTCACACAACCGAACAATTTTTCATGATAGTGCCCCTCAAAGTTACACTGTTTATGGTTTACTTCGGAGCCCAACTGAAGTTACTAGGTCTTCAGGTTCGCTCGCTGTACGTTTGTAAAAATTGCAATACATACTCATAAAATGGTGTAATACCTTGATAACCGTAATACTTTTTATATGAATAAATCTAGTTAAATAGGTTCTAAATGGCTTCTTATATAACCCTTTAAATATTGTACATCATGCTACCCAGCACACTGTATACAGAGCAATATTAAGATACTAAATAGCATACTACTCTTTAAATTCCAAATATCACAAAAACTAGTAAAAATAGTTGTACGATGTAGTGAATATAAATTACAAAGAACTTAAGGGATATTTCAATCAGCAAATAATATACAGGGTGTTCTATTGAAAAATCTCAAGAAAAAGCAATTTAAAAATGTTTAAAAACTAGTGCATGTTACGATCCCTCTGTATAGCGCATCTAATTTTTCATGTCATCAGCATCTGGCTATGGGTTTAGTTATTATGTGACAAAATTTTTAGGATAGTATCTGCAAAAATGTAGTATTAACGTAGTTTTTAACAGGCCTGCCAATTTTTTGACAAACAATTGATATCTCAGAAACTATTCACTTTACACAGGTACAACTTACACAGTTGAAAAGACAACTTCCTTATACATATTCATAATATGGTATGATACACAGGGCGTTCCATTTAAAAAAATGTACTGACTTTCCGTCACGCCTAAACGCAACACCCTGTAGAAGTAAAAATAATTTTATGTTATAGAAACTAATGAGTCAAACAACTCTTGTATAAAACATTTTTTCTCTCTCAAACGATTTGATGACTATCGACCGCCGGGATACTAATAACTCTGAAAATCGCACCCGATTTTTACAAACTTGTTTACAACCATTATTACATAAAAATATAAGAAAACATAAATGCCAATCAATACTAACAAGATTCCAAATTTTAATCGATCAAAATTTTATATTTTTTGCAGGTTTATCAGAAAAATAAATCGTTTGTTGTTATTAATAGTAATAAATCTAGTCCGATGTTAATATAAATATGTTTTTACAAACATTTGGATACTTTCACATACAACTCGTTCAGAGATATTCCTTTTCGTAGAAATGTACAATCAAGTCCTTAACTTTCTTCCTATAAACATCTTCATTCTTAGAAATAAAATTTAAAGCGAACCAAAACGATTCTCCTCTGCTCACAATGTCTTTCAAATTTGGAAATTCCGAACTATCACTAGAAATGCCATGGAGAACAACGAGGGCCATGGAGAAACCAAATTTGTTATATTTTTTCCATTCGTCCATAAAAACATCATAACTAAAAATTTCTTGAGGTTCCAATCCAAACTGTAGTAGAATTTCTTCGATCTTGTGATAGTAGAACATCAAAAAATCGTCTATTTTATCCATGGTCTCTTTGGTTGTCGATACGTAGAAAAAGTATGATACATCTATCGCGAATGAGGACAATCTCACTGCTTGGAAGTCCAGAATCGCCAAGTCGGTTGGTTTTGTTCGATTTTCAGAATCCTTGAAACGAAATAAAAGGAACATTATACGTGTTTATGCTGAATTAAAACATTGTGTCTGGATTTAAAATACAACTACTATTTATATTATACAACTACTAAGGTTTGGCCGCTAGTGCGCGCTGAAAGAAGGGAAAATTTTCTTACTTTATGTAAAACCAAGTTTTTAAGTTAATTAAAAAGGTTGATTGTGCTAAAACTACATTAATTTCCCTACAAATTGCACATCTTAATCACTTATTTTGGCCAAACCGTGTAGCCGCGAAATTGGATTGATATACAGTAGAGCGTCGATAATCCGAACTAATTGGGACCGAAGGTGATTCGGATTATCAAATTGTTCGGATTATCAAATATTGCAGCTACATACTAGAAACTACGAGTATTGGATAGAAGTTCAATCTTAATAAAACCAACACCATTCGACCGCGCTCTTCTTAAACTATAAGAATGTCAAAAAGTAAAAATCATCGAAGAGAAATCGAAGGGATATCGAAGAGATATTGAAGGGATATCAAACGGATATCTAAAGGATTTATTTATTATTTATTTATGACTTATTTATGATTTATTTATTATTTATTTATTATTCATTTAACTAATTGGGCCCGAAAGTAATTCGAATTACTAATATACAGGGTGAGTTATTAGTATCCCGGTGGTCGATAGTCATCAAATCGTTGGAGAAAGAAAAAAATGTTTTATACAAGAGTTGTTTGACTCATTAGTTTCTATAACCTAAAATTATTTTCATTTATACAGGGTGTTGCATTTAGGCGTGACGGGAAGTCAGTACATTTTTAAAATGGAATGCCCTGTATATCATGCCATATTCTGAATACTAAGGAAGTTGTCTTTCCAACTGTGTAAGTTATACCTGTGTAAAGTAAATAGTTCCTGAGATATTCAATTGTTTGTCAAAAATTTGGCAATTGCAGGCCTTTCTTAAAAACTACGTTAATACTACATTTTTGCAGATATTATCCTAAAAATTTTGTCACATAATAACTAAACCCATAGCTAGATACTGATGTAATGACAAATTTGATGCGCTATACAGGGTGATTGTAGCAAGCACAAGTTTTTATACATTTTTAAATGGCTCTTTCTTGAGATTTTTAAATGGAACACCCTGTATATTATTTGCTAATTGAAATGTCCCTTAAGTTCTTTGTAATTTATATTCACTAGATCGTATATCTATTTTTACTAGTTTTTGTGATATTTGAAATTTAAAGGGTAGTATGCTATTTAGTATCTTAATATTGCTTTGTAGCATGATGTAAAATATTTAAAGCGTTATAGAAGAAGCCATATACAATCTTTCAACTAGATTTATTCATATAAAAAGTATTACGGTTATCAAGGTATTACACAATTTTATAAATATGTTTTGTAATGTTTTAGAAACGTACAGCGTGCGAACCTGAAGACCTAGTAACTTCAGTTGGGCTCCGAAGTAAGCCAAAAACAGTGTAGTTTTATGGGGACTATCATGAAAATTTGTTCACCTCTGTGAAAATTATGCGGAGACGTTTCATTGTAATAGTATATGCGCTCAGACACAAAAACAAACAGAAACGCAAATACCTGTCTTGATGAGCTACGGTTGAGAACGAATTTGTATTCAGTACAAAAAACAACCAACAATATCTATTGTTAATTGATTTGAAATAGGTTATTTTTCTGGAGAGACAACTCAAAATTGGGATAATATGAATGATAGTATGTGTAATATTGATAATGTGAATGGAAAGTGGGTTATTTGGAAGTGTTTTTAATAGATTATTTTGCTACGAATGAAAATCTGAATCTAAAGATGCCTATCAGTTTGTTTTTGTTGCATATTTTTTTTTGTGTGTGAGTACATAAATCACATCAAAGAAAATCTGATTTTCAACACTCAGAAGTCACCATTTTTTCACGATAGTTAACGTAAAAGTACAGGGTTTATGGTTTACTTTAGCAGTAATTTCATATTTTAAATCGCGTGTTCGGGTGCCATCCGGTAGACGGCAAAATATACTTATAAAATTTCATATAAAATTGTTAATATGTTGATAACGGTAGAACTTTGCATAAGGATCAAGCTGGTTAAATTGTTTCTAAATTATCTCTTCTATCGCCACTTGATGACTTTACAGCAAACTACCAAATACCTTATTCACAGCAATATTAAAATTTACAATTGCATTGCATTTTCGTAAAATTGCAAATATCATAAAAAATAATAACATTTGGTGTATGACATACTAGATGTAAATTAGAGCGAAATAAAGGGTTATTACAGCCAACACATATTATACAGGGTGTTCCATTTAAAAAATTCGAGAAAAAGCCATTTGAAAAACATCAAAATTTACTTAAGTTTAATGAACACCCTGTATAGTGTATCTAATATGTTTGGCTACTATGATCTACCTACTGGCTTTGACTATTGTCTCACATAGTTTAAAGGCAAAATCGGCAAAAATGTCGCTTTTACATAGTTTTTAAAAAGATCCTGCAACGTGCATATTTTGAAAAAACAGTTGAATATCTCTGGAAGTATGAACGCTGTGACTTAGCAATATACACGGTTGGATAGACAAATTTAGTAGTGTTTATAATATAATAATATATACAGGACGTTCCATTTAAAAAAATGTTCATACTTTCCGTCACACCTAAATACACCGGCCTGTATAAATGCAAAATAATTTTACGTTATAGAAAATAGCAAGTCAACCTACTTTTGTATAAAATATTTTTTTCTTTCTCAAACGATTTATTAACTATCGACCGCCGGGATACTAATAACTCACCCTGTATATATAAAACAAAAGCAACATTTTTCTGTAAACAGGAACCGACAGAATGGCTTTTCCCTAGGTTACGCAGTGATTCATTTAATTATTATTTTTGTGAACGGTCGGATTAGCGAGCGGTCGGATTACCGAGGTTCGGATTATCGACGCTCTACTGTATTATGTCATATTAATCTAAGCTAAGCCGCGAAGTCAAGAACCCGAATGTTTCTAAAAAAAATTACATAATACATTAGGTATTAATTATTAAAAAGACCAAATATATAGTTAATAAATAAATAGTAATAATATAGGTCTCTACTGAATTTTTGGTGAAGGGCTCTTGTTATCGCGGTTTCGCGTAATGTGACATAATATTTCAACGCGCTTTAGCGGCTACACAGTTTGGCCAAAATAACTGATTAAGTTATGCAATTTGTAGAAAATTTAATGTAGTTTTATCAGAATCTAAGCTTTTTTGTAGTTACACGCACATCACATAAAGTACACTTAAGGGTGCCTTTTATAGCAAATTTAGTATACTTTATTTTTGTATATAGTGGTCTACGTCGAAAAGTGCATAGTTTTATGAATTTTTGGCAATAAACTGCAGAAAAGTAGAAAATTTTAAGTTATTTGCGATTTTCGATGTGAAGCCATATCCGTGGGAAGTAGCAAAGTTGAAATTCGGATTCAGCTCCCCAAAAAAACATATAGAATGATAGAAAAACAAAACTTCTATATTTTTTCCTGGCCAAAACACCATGTGAATGGACTAAAATTATGAATAAAATTAAAAATAAATTTGCAAATATCTCGCTTATTCGAGCTAACCTAGAAAAACGCCTTTGTGGAAATGTTCAGGGGGTCATAAAGTATCATTATTATCTAAAATTTCCCGGGAGGAAATTTTTTGTTGCACAGTGTTATACTGACAATTTCAAATTTGGGTATTAAAAAGCATGCCCAACAAATTTCTACCTAAAATGTTAACATTTTCAAAATAATTTGTTTTCTAAAGCATGTTAACCTAATGCACAGCCTAATATATTTGTTTTAATATCTGAATAATGCAATGAAATTCTAGTTTTTAAGTAATTGCCAGTCTGACCAACAAATACATGAACTCACAAACATGGAATAGAATAGACTACTACCGAATTTAAAAGCAAAGGCTTTATCTTTAATAGAAAAACATCAACAACTACTAATTTTGAAAGTACCGACAGCTATTTTACAATACACTACCTACTTCCATCTTTTTATAACTTCCTTTTAGTAAGTACAAAAAAGTTCAAGTCAATAGTATAGTTGGAAATGCCTTGCTATTATATTTCTTAACTTTTCCGCATGCGCAGTGGAGGTATTTGTCAGGTCTGTCAACAGTGCCAACATGAGACGTTTTGTTTTGTTTTGACATACCGCAGTAACGTATACGTTAAACTCACAGTGACGCGCTACGCTTTGTACAATTGGTATAATTTAGGCAAATTATGTTATTACACTTACATATTTATAGCAAAATATTGCAGAAATAAACCGGTATAACCTTAAATGCTTTTGGTTGCACAAGTGTGTCTAGTATACCCATCTCTATTTACTTTAAAATTTTTTTCTAGTTACTAATAATAAATTTAGAGAAAGACGAAAGTAGTGTAGTGTAAAATAGGCTTACAATAGTGTTTCTGAAATTTCGGCATCAGTATTATCTTAATTTCCAATGGACATGAATCTTTCTACATAAATTTTAATATATTCCCCCATATTTATGCAACATTGTTTGCTCTTCTAACTCGTAAGTTCGCACGCAAGGAAGTTAGAATATTAAACCATGGAACGATGTATTTTACGATGGTAGTTTAGAAAAAAGGCGCGCTACGGGAAGACAGGAGACCGGCATATAATGTTCCTAATAAAACCCCAGGTATTAAATTTTGGATTTAATTAGATGGAAGAAGTTTTGCGCAGAGTTTATAATATCTTTCTTGGTTACTTTGCACGCGCGATATCTCGGCTACAGTGTTAAATATCACACCCATCCCTAACCATATACAGGGTGTTATATACAGTGTGTCCCCCGATGGACCTAACTATTATAATGGACGTAATTTTTAATTTCTCGAGAAAAAGTCATTCTTTATAAAGAGTTGAAGTAAAGCGAATAAAAATTCCAACGTATTTATTTTTTTGGATTCATGGTACCATGAATCCAAAAAAATAAATACGTTGGAATTTTTATTCGCTTTACTTCAACATTTTCACATTCCAATGACCATGGAGACATTCATCCCATTGACTTTATAAAGAGCTTTGGATGTCCTAAAAGGTCAAAAGCCATTGTTAATAATTTGACTTAACATACAGGATGGTTTTATATTTTATTCATTTTTAACAAAGTAATTTAACAAAACATGTTTCCCTCCTACAGCTACACATTTTTTCCAATCTTCTTCTAAACTCCCGATATACCAAATCAATTGTTTCTTCATTTATTTCGTCTACTGCTTCCCTAATTTTTAATTTTAGAATGTCTACATTCTCATGAAAATTATTCGCATACACCTTCTGTTTTAAATAACCTCACAGAATAAAATCAAGCGGCATTAAATCAGGTGAACGTGGTGGCCATTCTATAGGACCGAATCGTCTAATCCACTTATTTGGAAAATCTCTGTTCAACCAATCCCTGACTTGATATGCGCTATGAGCAGGACAACCGTCGTGTTGATAGTGTAATGAACACCTGAGCTGTAAGTTGATTTCGTCCAAAGTAGGTAGGTACCAACAATTTTCCAACATATCAAAATAAGTGTTCTGGTTTACAGTACCGTCAAAAAAGTATGGTACAATTATTTTCTTGTAATAAATCCCACACCAAACATTCACTTTTTTATATTTTTAAGAATTGGTTGTAATACGGAAATTTGGATTTTCTTGAGACCAATATCTACAATTCTGTGAACTACATTTGTGGTAAACGTCGCTTCGTCAGAGAAAATAATTTTTCTGTAGAAATCTATCGACCATAATTCGTTCTCCCATTAATAGGCAAAATCCTAAACGACGAGCATCATCTCCTTCTACTAAAGTGTGTACTGGTTTATAAGGATGAAATTTTTGATTTGAAAAGATCCTTTGCAGCAGGCTTTTACTGATGTTCAAGTCTCGCGATCTTTGCCTCAACGATTTTCTTGGGCAAGTGTTCACGGAATCAATAGCTAACATAACTCCTGCATCATCTTCGCCATTTCGCTTTTTTTTTCTTGATATTTTTCACGTCTCCTGTTGCATGAAAGTTTTTAACCAATTCACGAACACAATTGACAGAAACGTATACCTCAGGGTATTTTCTGTTAAAAACTTCAATAGCACGGCGGTACGATACCTCACGGGCCTCACCTATACCGTAACAAAGAACTAAATAAACCCTTTGCTCTAAAGTCAATATACTTTCAATCAGCTTCTATGAACCAATTGCTTGGATACGCTGTTACTACTGTCAACTGATCAATCATAATAGGGTATTCCGGTCATGTCAAAATTTAAGCAGATATTCGGTTTAACCTATTGTACAATTTATGAGGATTCATATAGTTAAGCTATGAGCTTTTTGATTTACTTTTTCTATAAGATAATTGCAATTAAAAGTGCATTTCGTTTGAATTCACCGACCACCCTCGGAAATACACGATGATTACCGATCCCTAGTAGCGGTGGCAACAGCGGACAGCTCTCGAACAGCTGATCTGCCAAGTTGACGGTTGGCGACCCTGTTGTTTGACAACGAATAAAGGTAACTTTTTTGAGAGATGATTTGATCATTGAAACTTGAAGCCAAACATCTCTCATCTCGCTAGTCGGCAATGTAAAGAAAATCTTATCAGGAGTTACTGTTCTACTGCTGTTACAGCCCGGCACAGAACAATGTCGGCGTCGGAGTTTATACATTTTGAACAAGTGTTTGATATAACCTCAATAACCAAAGCAGGTGTCAACAAACGAGCGATTCTCAACGTTCACACAACAGAAGACAAAAATTTACTACATGCACCCTACATATAGCAACGTTGTCAAGTCGCTCACTTTGGGCGGTCTTTGTGACGTCACAAAGACCAATCCTAATTCAAACTTCAAACAACGATTTCTCGTAATTTAAAACAATGTTTGATATTTTACTTGTGAAGTAGCAAACAGTAGCACCCATACTTTGTAAAAAATGACAATTTCAAAAACACCGGAATACCCCATTGTGGTCTCTAAATTTTTTGTTCACCTTTATGCAATGTCTTTTCACTGGTCCGAGATGTAAAATTTGAAATGGAACATTCAAGTTAGATATTTGAGCATAAAATTAATTCAAACTAACTTTTACCTATAACAATTTTGATCTAATTCCGAAAAACCGATAGTTTACTCTTTGGCCAATTTAATATTTTCGTGTTTTCTAGCATCCTGTATGTTAAATAAAAATATTAACAATGGCTTTCGACTTTTTAGGACATCCAAAACTCTTTATTAAGAATGACTTTTTCTCGAGAAACTAAAAATTACGTCCATCATAGGTATAGTTAGGTCCATCGGGGGACACACTGTATATATATATATATATATATATATAAAATGTATCACATTTGTATACTCTTATTAATAAGTAGGCATTTGTATACTCTTAATAATTAAGTAGATTGCCTCACCTCATATTTGAATAATAAATTATTGCACCACAAGTCCCCATGAGCGATGATGGAATTCTTGTTGCAAGTTGAACAAAACTCTCCCATAAAATACTTCAAATCTATCTCGCAAAATTCCATGAACTTTTCCAAGATTTTGGCCTCATGTTCGTCAGTAAATAATCCATATAAATTCTTAGCTTGACTTATTATGGCATCACAATAATCCGATTTACCAAAAAAATCACAACCTACATGATTTAAGGCACCACATACTTCCTTCCATCTGCTTGGAAATTTCTGTTTAACAATTATCGAGGAACAATGAAATTTAGCTAAGTTCTCCAAGATTAATAAGATATGGTTGTCATTCAGCGCCAATTTGTTGTTCCACATTTTAAACTCTAGTTTATTTAAGTCCTCCAGAACTAGAAATTCGTTATTCTCAACTTTATTCTTAAAGTAAAACTTAGGGTATTCTATATATTGTAGGTTGGCATCCTTGTAAACATCCTCTAAGGTTGGTAATATTGTTTCGTAGACGTAAAACTCATTTTCGTACATTTTCCTCACCGGCATGCAATTTCTTTGTATCGATTCCTTCGGAGCAATTTTTAATATTAAAAATAATCGCCTTTTCTCTTTGGTATTTCCATCAAGTCCTTCTAAAGTAATCCTGTATATATCACCAACAAATCCATCACCTTTTTTTGATGAGAAATCCGATTGAATGTTACATTCTTCTAAATTTTCTTTGACAGCGATTTGTAGCTTCACTGTGTCTAATATTTCGGTCATATTAGACATTCTGTTGCGTTTGAGGTCTGTATGGTAACTGAAGTAAAAGTATGCGAGATTATGTTATTCATAGCATAGTTATTCAATTAGATAATAAGCATGGCTTTAACCTTGAAGTCGACATAAACGTTGTCCTAAATTTAAATATTTATTATTTAAATATTGTTCATATTTGAGTCGTTTGGATATCTGGTACAAATGTACAAATATGAACATATTAAATATGCCGTAATCTTTATGATAAATAAATTATCTTTTAAGTTTGAAGAAACATGGACATCTGTACCATAACAGGCAAAGTTATCATTTGTAGACAGAGGCGATAAAGTTATTTAGAAATAATTAACAACATGTTATATAACTTACTGTGTAAACTATCGCTCACAAAACAACAAGAATAAAACCGCACAATTCCAACAGAGCAATCCAATGTACAAACATAAACAAACGAAAGTATGTAACCCACATTACAAATCGGTAAAATAGATTCCAAACATATGAATAAAATACGGCACATAAAAATCGTCTTAAACTATTGCTCTATTAGATATATAATAAGAACTGTCAAAATAATGTTGAGGTTAGGTTTCTGAAAATCATTGTTGAAGTGTTGTTATAAACATTTTAACCCTTAAGTGCATATGGTTGCACAACTGCAACATATTTATTTTTCAATGCACCTACTGGTGCATTCCTATAACATACTTTTGTCAAATTGTTGAGCAATCTATATAATTTTATATCTAGGGTTATTTGCGTTCAGTTGTCAAAGTTAGCGAGACGCGTCATCGTAACCTCTCTGACAAACTGAAAAAGAAACTTGTTATAATTGTTATTATTTATAACATATAATGGTGAAATAAAATTGTAGGGGTTGATTTAAAGTTAGTAGAACAGTTTATGACATTTGATAATAGGCAGAGTTGTAATATAAAGATGTTGCGTTACAAAATTTGTTTGTTGTAGTTCTACAACATTATGCGTTCAGTGCAGAATTTGTTTTATGTATTTGACATATGTGTGCGTGGATGTGAAAAGGGACCAGTTGACCGTTTCTAGTTACGCAGATAATCGCAAATAAAGTTAAACTGGTTCAAAATACACATTTTTGTGTTATTAGCTAATTACTCTCCTTATTGTGTTTTTTATCAGATGTGTTCGTCTGAAACCCGTCTGCGGTTGGAAAAGCATGAAAAATGCGTTTTTATTGCGAACGAAAAAGGGACCAGTTGTCGATACCACGCTACGCTCTAGCGCATTACGGTGTTGCCGCATACAGTGGCAGAAACAAATGTCCGTATGATAGCGTTTATAAACTTATTTGTATAAAATATAATTAGAAAGTTATATAATATTCCGGGACAATTACTACGCTTATATTAACTTCACTTTTTGTTTGTTTGTCTGTTTGTTATGTGCAAATCTTGTAATCGATATTATTTCTACTTCCCAGTGTCCAATCAAGTTAAAATTTTGCATGTGGACAGATTTCCGATGACAATACAAGAAACAATAATTTTTTCAAAAATATGGAAACTTTTACAAAATTTGAAAAAAATTTCAAAATGTGGAAAATTTGACCAAATGAGTTGAAATTTTGCCTGTGGACGGATTTCCGGTGACAATGACATGAAGCAATAAAAGAATTTGGAAAATTTTCTAAAATTTTGAAAAAAATTTTGAATTTGTATAAGTCTTGTAATCGATATTATTTCTACTTCCCAGTGTCCAACCAAGTTAAAAATTTGCTTGTGTCAGATTTGCAGTGACAATACAAGAATCAATAAAAAAAATATGGAAACTTGTCCAAAAGGAAATTCAAAATTTGGAAATATAACCAATTGAGTTGAAATTTTGCCTGTGGTCGGATTTCCGGTGACAATGACATGAAGCAATAAAAAAAATTGGGAAATTCTCTAACATTTTGAAAAAAATTTTGAATTTGGAAAATATGTCCAATCGAGTTGAAATTTTGTATGAGGACAGATTTCCGGCGACAATGCTCGAAAAAAATAAAATGAGTAAAAAAATTTGTGAAAATTTGTGTAGTTTTTAGGAAATGCACTTTTTATATAAATTTATTATGATTGTATTTTCATGTTCTGTGTCCCTAGTTATGTTTATTTCTTATCATTAAACGTTTAAAATAATTTGATACTATCTGATTTATTTGAACTCGCAAATTTGGATTTTTAACTGACATAAGTGTTGAAATCAGACAGCTGCAAAATTATGTAACAGGAAATAGGATGAAAAAAAGTTGCAAATTCACGTTAATTTATTATGGTTGCCAGATTGCACTCGGTGCCATTTTAAATTATAAACATCTAACATCAGATATTTGTTTTCTTCTGAATCCGACAGTTAATTACATGTTTAGTCGCCATATTGGATCCGCCATTTTGAATTTTATACATCTGACAACAGATTTGAAATCCGTAACCTTCATAATTTAATTTTTGTATAAATTCGACCCTTACTTACATCTTTGGTCGCCATATTAGATCCGTCATTTTGAATTCTAAAAATCGAAAAATAAATAAGATTTGGAATCAGAGGACCCCATAAACCCCTTACGAGAATGCTTAAGTCTTCTTAAGACTCGAGAGATGAAGCTAGGTATCTTACACTATACATATTGTAGGCCCAGGCCAATGGCGCTATAGATTAAAAAACCTATAAAGCCCAAACGGAATAATGAAATAATAAATTCTACTAAAAATCTTGAAACTAATATCGAAATTGTTCCAAAAATGTTGGAGTCAGCGTAACTTCCAAATATGCGGGAAGTTATTAACATTTAAACTTTGCAAAAGTTTGAAGCGTTATAGCGCAAAAGTTTAATTTTTGCACCAGCAACTTAAATATTTTTTTTTTCAATTTCTCTTTATGGCAATCGGCTTAAAATGTTGGAGTACCTTTGCCATAACTTATTCTATCTAAAAACACTCATAACTCAATTTTGGTCAACTGGTCCCTTTTCATATCCAGGCACACATATGATAAAAGATAAATTTGTGATATAAAGATGTGTTACGTAATTTGTTTGCTGTAGTTCTACAACATTATGCGGTTAGTACAGAATTTGTTTTATTTGCGTTCAATACAGAATTTGTTTTTTTATAGTAGCTAAATGTGTAAATATCTGCTACAAAATACAAGTTTCAAGATGCTTTTCATGTATAATTTGGATCAATGACACTTGGTTAACGAGACTACTAGATCTAAGTTAATAAGCACGTCGCAAAATTTTATTAACGAGGTGCAATTTGTAGCTTTTATTGATTTTTAAAGCCAACGATGCAAAATAAGTTTTTGTTTCTTTTTATTTTCTTGCGCTGCAGTTACTAAACCGATTTCAATAAAATTTTGGTGGTATGTAGGCAACCATAAAAGGCTTCTAAATGTGTAAAAAAACTAATAGCACGCAATTAAGAAAAATATTACCATGGCGTTGCAGATTTTCGGCACACCCTGTATAATCAAAAATAATTTCTTGAAATGTTCCTAGAAGTACAGGGTAAGCCTGCAAAATGTCAAACTCTTAGCTTAATTAGTAGCTGAGCTACAGAAGACGGGAGCTGAGTTGCAGGACCCTGTATATCGTAACGCGCAATGTTGTATATCTGCAACATTTATAGATTGGTACATTAAATTCCTTGAAAAAAGAAAATACACTTTTAATTCATTCGCTTTTTTCACTTAAATTTCAAACATTCAAAAAAACTATGCATTTAAGGGTTAATATTTACAATATTTGTTTACTTATTTATAATTTCCTTTATTTCGTTCCTTTATAATTTATTACTTTCGGAAAGAAGTTGGATTATTAGGTAGGTAGGTACTGGAGGTATGTTTTCGATGCGTCTGTCAAACAAATATTATTAATATTTCCCCGAAATTACAGCGGCAATTATCGGTACTCGCAATCATAGTCGCAATACTGCAATATTAATCCTATCGAATACGCGGACCGCGCGCGGGCCGGCTTTATGTTGGAATTTTAAGCCGTTACCGTTGCCATGGATACCAGGATCAGTGCTCTACATGCCAAACAGTGGTTTTCATTGATGGTACTCTCCGAATGTGCAACTAAATTTGGCATGCACTAATCCACTTGCATACGTTAGCATTGAATCAATGCAGCATGTCGGATGAAACTTTGCGTGTATTTGAACTTTCCTACATTATAAGCCACTTATACCAGTTCTGTTAAAAAATAAATTTGTCCACAATTAGGTTTGTAAATTTGTTGGCATTGATATCAAAAGTTAAACATAAAAGCGCATACATAACCACATTTTTTTTGGGGGGAGATTACAAGGAGCCGATAGAATTATATAAGTAGGTTGAAATAAAAGCGTGAACATTGACTTTTAAAGCTATGAAGCAAAAGCTATGTGCCAAATGTGTGAAGCATGGGCGCCGTTTGAAAATGCTCCAGGGGGGGCAAAATTTTTTTTTGTATTAAATGGTGACGGAGTATTAAGTACTAAGCCATTAACAGTTTTGCAGCATTTTCGTCATGTGTTGTTGTACATACACTCTGAAAAATCTATATCGCTTTAAGATAGTGAAATGTTTTTGTTCACATTTTTGTGTGTTAATAGCCATCCATGGTCGTGATCCCTGTATGCTCGACAACACTTACTTATTATATATTGATATTCATTGAATTTCAAGTCATTTTGCCGTCTTTCTATATTGTTTATTAACGTGGGATTAATATTTTTAATTAATAATTGTTTGTAAATATATTTTGTTTCTGAATCATTGAACTCTTATTCTAGAATTTAAGATTTTGTATAATTTTCAACCAATATTGTAGCCTTTTTTTACTTTTTAATACGTTACGAGACATTGTTGTTAATTTCCTATAATAATTTCTAGCTCGTCGTCATCGAGAATCTGATACAATATCTTAATAACATATTGATAAACAATAAAAGAGCAACAATATTATCTTCAAATTTACCCCGTTAACGAGAAATAATGACTAAATGTAGAGAAAAGTGGATTAATTTGAATATTCTGTGTTTAGGATAATCGACGACGAAATAATATTTTTCTATTTTACTATTATACTTGAACACTTGTAAGGTGACAATGTTAGGTCTACTACTAACTTTTGAACGTACTCATGTACGGAATGAATGTATTGTGTCAACGCTGGAGAGTGTCATAAAATGGTACCAATATTACAAATAGCATAGAGAATCAATTGTCATGTATCATAGGATGGCCCTTTTAATACCAAATAACTTTTGTCTGATATTTTTTATTATTTAACGTATTTGAAACTCTCTTTTCATTAACCGCAGTTTTGTAATTTTGGTACCAATTTTCGCCAATAGTGGGTTATCTATAAATCTTTTTAAATTACTTGATTTTAAAATAGTTATTCTATGATTTTTATACAACCTATTTTACTAAAGCAATTTCTAAAGTTGTGTACAATATTCCGGCTCTCTGCAGTTCCTAAACGGCGTCTATCTGGACATGAGTTCGTTATCAAGATTTGGTCTACTACCAAAAGTTGACTATTATACCTTATCTATATATTCTACGCCTATTAGTTTAACACCCAGTGTAATTAAGATAAACTGCCCAGCAGTGCCAAAAAAGTGCATACAACAATACTTATTTTGGACTGCAGCGCAAAATTTGGATACCGTATCTTGTCATCTTGTGGCTCTTTCACGACTGTTACGAGACTGACATTGGTGACAACTGACAATAGCCGATAATAATCGGAATAGTCATCATTTATCTAGTAATTTTTTTTTCATCCTTCACTATACGTAAATGTCATTTTTGCATCTTTGTGGGGACACAAAAGATGCCAATTACCCGCTTGGCGCTTAGTTAATAACTTTCAAGCCTAACCGCGAAAATATTTTACACACAGGCCGGGCGGCGACTGACCTGTCTGTTAAATAAATACATAGCTTTCAATTCGATTTGATATGCGAGACCCATCTGATCAAAAAGATCAACCTGATCTATGATCAAAAGATCCATCTAATATGATAATAACCGATTTATCGATCAGATCTTTTTATCGGTCTTCAATTGTGACCAAAGATCGATCACAAATTTCTCGACCACTCCTATCTTTTTCGTTTTTCGCGTAGCGGTAGTTGGGTTCGAAATCCAGGGGGAGGCAAGCGCCCCCTCCCCCTGCCCGTATGTAACGGCGCCCATGGTGTGAAGCTAAATATGTCTTAGGCTGGGGCCACGGACCGAGCGACAGCGGGGCAGTGGCGTCGGCGATCGTTGTGTATATATCTATATTATATACGTATGTATATACACAACGATCGCCGACGCCTCCGCACCGCTGTCGCTCGGTCTGTGGCCCCAGCCTTACTGTTAGGACAAATCACTGAAAGGCGAACGGTTCAAAAAAACAGTGATTTCTCCTCATAATATTGAAGTAGAATACTTCAGGCAGAATACTTTCGCAGACCTGGGACCCAGCAGTCAAAACTAAATTAAATTGGTTACTTCTACAATTACAAAACACGGTTCAAGACATAATCATAATCAACAGTTAAAGCCATAGTCTTTGCAAAATACTTTGAACAATTTGTCAACACTGCAAGTAAAACGGCTAAGGCCAATTCTATATAGATAAAACAAAAAATGTGGGGGTATAAAAAAAGGTATGCTCCTCTATATTCCTGGATGTGGCAATGCCTATGTTAGATAACTAGTGTTTCCTAGCAACGTCAACGAGACCACAATTGTCAGTTTGACATAACCAACAATAGTTGCGATAGAAAATTAAGTCACCTCAATACGTTCACATTGTTAAAGAGCGTAGAATTTGAAACTGGCGATGCTTCTGAGTTTGCAAGAAAGAATGAAATTGTGTTAATACATAGCGACGATCATCACTTTTGACAGGAAACTGCTATCATTTTTAATGAAAGGCACCCAAAGAAACATTTAAATTTTTCAACAGTAGCCAAAGTCGTTATAGAAGGCCATTATAAATGATTGTAGTAGAAGTAGGCTGTGAAATCAAATGTAAAAATTTGTGCTTGCCGCTGTATAAAACTAAATACCGCTGTTCTATACACAATTTGTTAAATTGGTTGCATAACTTGGTTGAAGGCTAGTAACTCTGAAACGGCTGAACAAAAAAATTAATTTAATTAAATAAAGTGCGTTATACTCCTGAATCATTTCTACATAACAGGAGTGACTATCAAAATTTTCTGCCCGTCGGTTTAGGCACGAGCGCGAGAGAACTAAAAAACCCGATTTTTGCGGTTTTAAAATAATTCTCGACTTTCCGATTTTTTCGCCTAAACCACTTACCAAGAAAATTAAATTTTTGTTCGCGTTACAGTTAGAATCTCTTCTATAGATTGGTGTTCTTATTTTCTTGATTTCTTAGGTAATAAAGTCTGTAAGCGAGCTTTTTATGGACGCGGATATCTAAGAAACGAACGATAGCAGGACAACGCAGTTAGCACGTAAACAATCCTTATTTATTGTGATACTCATCGATTGATGTATAATAATTAATAACATAAAAGTTATTTGGGAATTTTAAATAGGGAAAATAATGTGATCGATCCGGTGCGCAGGATGGTTCCCCTCGGGGAGAGGGGATAAAGCGCGCGAAACGATACGACACTTCGCACGACTATTACAAACGATCAAATTCGACAAAATTCGGCTTTATTGTGGAAAATAGCATAAGTGATTTTTTTCAGTACCATCAGTACCTACTTTGAACGAATTGTGCAGTTTCAGAAGAACCACCAACATTGGAACAATATTGCGGCAATTTCTTTATCATCATCTGTACTGTTGTCGTTGTAGTCTAATAAGTCGTCATCATCATTATCTTCATGCAAGTTGGTTATAATTGCTTCTACAAGTGAGCCAAAATATGGTCAATATCAATGTATTGGTTTTGATTTTCAAAACCAAAAATTGTGTTAAAATTGCACCACAATTTTGTCATATCTCTTTTGAGGCAGTGCTTTGTTACATAAATGTAAGATATCTTTAATGTCAAATGTATTGTAGGTTTTTGCAACTTCATTTTGTACATATGCCCAGATTAATTCAATTGCAATGGGCTACAGGCAAGGTCTATAAAGTAGTAAGGTTATCCAAGTACGAGATTTCTCAGTTTGAGGGGTAAAGGGAGATCGTGACGTCACTAGAGTCGTGCGCTGCCACCAATTTGAATGCTCATTTCGTTGTATGATTTAGGTTAAGTAGGTGCATAATTATATTGAAAAAATAAATGCATCTTTATTGTGATCATTTTTAAATGATTAGGATGAAAAAAAAAAATGATGAATGTGATTATCACAACATGCTATTTCAATAATTTGTTAATAATGCTGAATAAGTACATTAGTATGTAATGTATGTCCGATTAAAGAAATGTGTTGTGCTAAACCAAGTCTCTGCAGTTGGAATCAAAATTTGGCAGAAATTCAGTGAGTGGAGTCAACCTACAAACAAAATCAAGAGCCGGAGTCGAAGGTGGTATAACGGCAACCACATATTTTTGCAACCATGCAAATTGGGGGTTGAAACACTAAAATTATCAGGAATTGAAGTCGAATGTTTGGTTTACCGACTCTACAGATAAATAAATAGAAAAACTATAACTAAATCAGTATTGGTAGTATTGGTACAACTTGCTTATTAAACCACTCATTGGCTTGTCCTGATTACAATATTTGGTTAGAACATACGTACAAAGAAAAAAAAGTAAGTAAGAAGCTTTATTGTACAAATTTTCTCATCTTTGTTGTAATTTTATTTTTAATATCAGCTACTCTTCGTTAAATATTTAGATTTTTTGCTGTTGAAAAGTAAAATTTAAAAAAATTTATCCGTACATATATTCTTTGCTCGACAAAAGCTTTCAAAACTATGGTATCAATAATTGGATCTTGTTTTAAAAGTTCTCTTCTTAATTTACTGCTAATTCTTTTCGAATTATTAATCCCATCCCCCGTAAGTCTTTCGAACTTGCTAATTCATTTTATTAAGCAAGCGTTTAAATTCTTCCGACGGATTTATTAGTCCGTCAAAAGATAAATGACGTATCCAGGATGGAAGGGAGTATGGGTGCTCTTGCTGGTCTTCGTATGAGTAATGTCCCAATGAGTTCTGCTTTAAACTTTGATCACGTGGAAAAGTAAAATATGATATTGTTAATCCAATCACTGTTGAAATGTTATACCTCATACCGCAACCCGGTACGGAGCAAACCATAGGCATCTAAAATTGATACATGATTTAGAATAATGTAATTTCCAATATAAATTAATATCTTACCTTTACTAACTTAATTACTTCATAAAATACTACACTAATAAAACAACCAATAACGTAAAACTATCAACTATTGAATATAACAATATAAACGCAGAATAACGATTAAACACGAACAAAAGCAACCTTTCTAATTCACTAAAAAACCTATAACGAGCTGAGCTGGCAATAATTAAACGTATCTTTGAACAAACTAAACGAGCGATGTATGCGACGTGATGCGAAGTGTGCCGGGACTCTAGTGACGTCACGAAAGTAGAGCATATAGGGATCTGAGGGGGGGGTAGATAAAGTGGACTATAGGAAAGATAGCAAACTGGATAAGCTCTCTCTTTATAGACCTTGGGCTACAGGTAACCACAATAATTGTACTTCATTGCTTCCGATTAATATAATTCCGATAAAATCTAATAGAAGTACCTTCTCTTGATGGTGATTTTTTGACAGATACAACAGCAGTGCTTTAGTTATTTGATAATGGAATTTCTGACATTGATAATTAATTGTTTTACTTCCTTGGAATAATACAGCATTCTTGCCCAATACGTGCAAAACACGTACGCACGCAACGCAGTTAATCAAGAAACTTTATTCAATGAATATTTTTGTATTTATGTTACCTTGATTTTACCGAAAATCATATTATTGGGGCCTGAGAAAAATATTTGGTTGTTGTTGTTTTATTTGTTTATGCTACCTGATAATATTTGCACTTGCAACCTATTCTGTCATTAAACAAAGAGTCTGCGATTTCTAACCTTCAACTTCAATTAGAAAATAAACTGCTTCCTGCTTTCACTTCAATGCTGGTTAAATCAATAAATATGTACGATGTTTGTTTTAATTCTAAGTACGGGCCTGTGATACATGCTGTAGTCGACCTCAAATCCCGAGCCGGTGACGACTGCATTGAACGACGTGACGTACTTGCGCGCTGTACCAAAATTGCATCGAATATTTATGTCGCTTTATAAAATTAATGAACATCTGAAATGTGTTTCTATCTTAATAGTCTCATTAAACAAAATTTTGCTATTGTTTTCGTACCTGTCTCGTTATCGTGCTAATACTCTTTGCCGAGATATCCGCTTCCATGAAAATCTTGTTTATAGCCTTTATTGCAAAAAAAATTAGTAAAATACAAAAGCCAATCTGTAGACAAGATCTTGCGTTATACTCTGTGTAATTTATATTTTTTTTGGGCAAGCGGTTTAGCAGAAAAGAAATTGGAAAGACAGAGCGTTTATTAAAAAGTGCTAAAATCGGTTACAATACTGTTGCAAGCGATAGTAGAGTAGTTTCATCTTCTACAGTTGGTAGTTGTGGTAAAGGGCACCTTAAAGCAACATGTGAACGCACAACGGCCCTTTTGAGACGTTCAACACCTTACAAATGTCATCGAAAATTGCATCCAAAACATAACTCCTCATATGTTCAGAAATGAGCATAAAGATTTCTATTTTTATTACTTTTATTATTTTTTTTTCATTGAAGATGGAAGAGGCAACATGGAGTAATATAAACGCTCCCAAAATAAGGTGCTAAGAAATATACTGGGTGCACCTCGGTATATTAAAAATAATAAAATATATCCAAATGACTTACCTTATAGTAAGTACAGAACTTTCTGCCACGCGAAGGTGGTGGCCACACTGCATTTGTTAAATTTTCATTCCTGAAATGAAACAATAGGGTTTTAGTTAATTAATTTTTAACATCGTTATTTTAAGAAATGAGATTTGGAGGTTGAAAACTGCCACAAAATCACAAAATCAAAATGATTCGTTTTAGATGAAGATGGTTACAAATAAACCTGAAATGTCGAGGGAGAAAAACATCAAAAGTGTTGACAAACCCCTTGAAAATAGTGACCTAGTAAAGAAATTCCATCAAGAGGTTAATCCTGAAAGTTTCAGCCATCCAATAAAAATTTATTTCAGGTGTTACCCTCATGCCCTTCAAGTTATTTTTCCTCGGGGCGAAGAAGAAAATCAAAGCGATGAAATTATGATTTCCGTCCGATATACTTGTTGCTTTCGCGTCGTTTTGAGGGTGCTATGAGGGTTGGGGTGGCGGGGTGAGGCATTGCTGCCAACATCAACGACCTTAAAAATTCCCAGCGCCTGTCCGAGACAGATATTCGAACGGGGGGGCTTGACGTGAAATAACACCGACGAGCGCGCCATCTGTGGGCCTTCAGGTGAAACAGAGAAGGAGAGGGCAAATTCCATTTTGCTCCGGTTCGCTGCAAATTAATTAATCGTCAATTTTGCTTCACAACAATTTTGAACAAGTGACAAGCAATTAGCCGACTCTCGAACCGTATAGGTAGGTACACTCCACGGTCTACGGTGTTATTGCAGATTTGTGGGTCGAAACATATTTTGAATGTTGGAATGTTGAAGGGGTTAAGTTTGGCGTGTAATACGGGATGTTTCACTTCACGTCTTTTCGCCACTTTACAAAGATAATTTGGAATATTTGAGGCCCAAGACTTTTCTTTTCTTCTGGATTGTTCTGGTGGTCCCATATTGGTCCAATTACACTGTCTTACAGTGAAAATAATAATAATATTATTAATAATATTTCAAAATCATTAGAAAAATTAAAATTTATATAATTAATATAATTAAATCTCCCATATACTTTTCACGAGACATAGTGTAAGTTGTTGAGCTGGTAGAGGTGTATATAATGGCATATACGAAATTTTCCAGAAATCCCGAAAAAAAAATATGTATGTTCAAATTCAGAAGTGTCCCATTATTTTCAGATTTTCTTTAACAATAGTCTGATGACCTGTTTCAATCCATAATATTTTATTTCTATTGTCTATTGAAAACCCATTTAAATTTGCGTTTAAGGGTCGGCACCAAACGAAAAAAATTCTCTAAACCTGTAAAAAAAGTGCTATTTAGGTTGCATTCACGATGCAGTAATATCCGAATTTTGTGGCAAAGAATTGAAACCGTACATAGCGGGAACGTTGGATCACGTGACTAGAGAAAGCCGAATGGCACAAAGTGGGATGGATAGCAGACCCATTTCTACTACGAAAACTACTACATTGTTTACATCTGTTGAATATCCTGATATCCGTCAGGGATGTTTTTTCTTGCCGATCGCCGGCCACCCGTTTGATTTGAACCATTTTGCAGAAAGTGTAATTACATATCGTGATTAATAAAATGAAGTGAGCAAAAAAGTTGCATTTAGTATGTGCGCATAGGTATTTAGTTTATTTTATTGACTACTCACGGTACCGATCGGTTGGTTATTAGTGTTATTACTGAAGCTGTATACCTATACCTAGTTTTGTCTACAGGTAAACTTAATACATTAGAATAAGTATGTAATAGTTACAACTTTTTGTGTAAGTTATTACAACTTTTTCCAAACTAATAAAGTACATACAAAATAATAAAATACTAATCATGCAAGTATTTAATTTTGTTTTATGGAAAATCGTATTACTATGTCTTATAGAGTACATGGTATCGAATATAAATGATCATTTAATATATTTTTTATTAAATTCTTATTTACGTTATTCAATTAATTATTAATTAATAATAACCACAATTTCAATGAAAGTATGCATACACACTATGCGCTGAGGCAGCGGCTACTTCAGCGACGTCCATTCTAAGTCACCCGCAGACGAACAGAGAATGGACGAGCCGAACGCCGAGAATGTGGATGACCTTCTTTGACCTTCAAAGTTTATAGTTTCCTATTGTAGTATAGTTCTGATATAAATTAAAAACACTTTTTGTTCATATTAAGATAATAGAATGATAGAATCATTATAAAATTTATAGGAGAGGACCCATTTGTCCTAGAAACTTCACGATGGTATCTAAGTGAAGCTTAAACTTATTGCTTCCTTTACGTGAGCTTTAAAAATTTGTTCACATGTGTCCTTGAAGCAGTAGGATTTGTTATAAAGGTGTCAAAATATAGTATCACCTACCTATTATTGAAAATCTGTAGTTTTTTGTCAAGAAGCACCCAATTTTGTGATAAAAAAGCAATATTCTCATGCAGGACACTATATTATAATAATGGCGGCACAGTAACATTGTTCGATAACTTTGCAGTTCAATGTTTAGTTTATTTTTAAGTGGATTCAATGCAAAATTCTACGTTGAAAATGTTCCGTTACCAGATAACTGACTCCATGCATGTTTACTTGTATACGAGCACAAAAATACGATCAAAGCAGAATATAACAAGCGCGGAGTTGTCCCTAAACCGAGATAGCCTCGTTAACTGATATCTCTCATACAGCTTTTATACGAATGTCTAGAGACAGACATAAGTCTTTCCCCAGGAAAATGGCAACTGAAAGAAAATATAATTAAAGGAATTTTTGAAAAACCTCCACGGGCAAAAAGATATTGCTAGACAAATGAGGACTATTCCGATTACTATTATCTATTGTCGTCAATGTCAGTTTATATGATTGTTTAACTCTGGTTTTTACGATAATGCCCTTTTGTAAAGCGCGAAAGAGTCAGTACGATCGGTTGCAAAAGTGTTGAGCGCTGTGTTTGAAGGGTAGTAACTCTGAAACGGCTGAATAAAAAAAAATGAAATAAAGTGCGTTATACTACTGAATCATTTCTACATCACAGTCGTGAATAACAAATTTTTCTGCCCATCGGTTTAGCCACAAACGCGAAAGAAGTAAAAAGAGGTACCTTATTTTTGCGGTTTTTAATAATGTTTTTTTTTTCTCCAAAACCACTTACTGAAAAAATTCCAATTTTTGTTCAGGTTACAATTAGAGTCTCTTCTATAGATTGGCTTTTTTATTTACTTGATTTTGTATGTAATAAAGTCTGTAAGCGAGCTTTTTATGGACGCGGATATCTCAGAAACGAACGATAACAGGACAACGCAGTTAGCACGTAAACAATCCTTATTTAATGTGATACTCATCCATTGATGTAATATAACATATTGCAAATTTTTAAGAGCGAAATGAATGTAATTGATCCTATGCGCAGGATGGTTCCCCTCGGGGAAAAGGGGTTACGGCCGGGAAGCAATGCAAGGCTTCGCGCGACGATTTCAAACGATCAACTCTCAGGACCGTATTCAATATTTATGTCATTTTCTCGGTCGGGTTTATTTTTTAAACTATCATACGTGATTTTCTTTCTTTATTTGTGGGATTGTACATATATTCTGTTTTGTGATTTATTATTAGTTTACAATATTATTTCTGGCAAAAATCAGTTGTTGATTATGATGACGTTGTGGGCTCGGGTGCCAACCCAAACGGTCCGGTATTCTCTGCAAATGTTTGAATTGCGCCAAGTATTTGTCCTAAACTATGAACGATTTGTTCAGTTCCAGAAGAGCCACCAACATTGGAACTACCGCCGGCAATTTCTCTATCATTATCTAAAATCATACAAAAATTAATAAGAACTAAGTAAGACATTAATTAGAAGCTGACCATCGCACTCCTCATTACTGTACTGCTGTCGTTGTATTCTAATGATGCGTCGTCATCATCGTCATCTTCACGCAAGTTTATTATAATAAGTTCTATATTTGTGGCAATAATATGATCCTTTTCAATATATATTGTTTCGAGTTTCTTGCAATGTGCAACACAATTTTGCCATATCTCTTTTGAAACAGTGGTCATTGCTTCATTGCATAAATTTAACACATCTTTAAATTTTAAATGTATTGTTGCTTTTTGCAACTTTTTTTTACGTATGCCCAGATTAATTCAATTGCATTAAACTCGCAATGGGCTGCAGGTAAAGTGCGTTAAAAACAATAACAAAATATGTTCACATCTCTTCGCTGCAAATTATTCTTTCATTAAAAAGCTTCAGATCCCAAAACTTTTAGTTTTCAACTTCAACATTGCTCAAATTAACAAATACGATGTTTGTTTTGATCTTTTAATCCTAAGTACGGACCATGAGCCCCGATGCGCCAATACGACGCCGCTCTCGAGTCACAACCCCGCCGATAACGTGACGTGTTGCGCGATGTACCAAAATTAAATCGCAAATTCATATCGCTTTATAAAATTAGTGAACATCTGAAGTGTGTTTTTAGTTCAATGGTCTCATTAAACAAAATTTTGCGATGTGCGAATGTGAAAAATGTGCAACGCCATGGTAATATATTTTTTTAAATTGGATGCTATATATTTTTTTACACATTTGGAAGCCTGTTATGGTTGCCTACATACCACCAAAATTTTATTGAAATCGGTTGAGTGACTGCAGCGCAAAAAAATAAAAACCAAAAAAAAATCAATTTTGCATCGTTGGCTTTAAAAATCAATAAAAACCACAAATTGCACATCGTTAATAACATTTTGCGACGTGCTTATTAAGTTAGATCTACTAGTCTCGTTAACCAAGTGTCATTGATCCAAATTATACAGGGTGGCCAAAATCTAGTGTTAAACTTGTCAAACTTCAAAGCGTGTTATTGTTCTTATTTTAAATTGGAACCCATAGATTTTTTAGGTGAAACGATGCAGAATTAAAAAATAAACATTGTTTCCCCATCACAATTCCCAATATTTTAAAAGTTATTCGCCAAAAACTCATTTTTGAACGTTTCTAACGGCAATTTTAGGTAATAAATATCGTACGTGGCGTTGAAAAACAAATTATTTCATAAAATATAACGCAGAGAAGTATTTTAGATTTGAATGTACTTAATTAAGTAATTGTTCAGTTGCCAAATTTACTGCAAAATTTACTTATAGCGGTAAGGGCGGAAATGTGGCTGCAACATGATGGAGCTCCAGCACATTACTCGTTACATGTCAGGGACCAGCTCAACGAAAGCTTCCCAAATCGGTGGATTGGAAGAGGAGGACCAGTTGCTTGGCCTCCTCGATCACCGGACTTAACGAAACTGGATTTCGTCCTGTGCGGCTACGTTAAGGACGTCGTTTATGCTGAACCTCCAACAACACCAGAAAACATGCAAGAAAGATGCATTTCAAACTATTACGCCCGATCTATTAAGAGCAGTGGCGAGGTCATTTCATACTCGTCTTCGTTTGTTCCTCGAAGAGCACGGAAGACATTTCGAACAACTACTTAACTAAGTACACTCAAATCTAAAATACTTCTCTGTGTTATATTTTATGAAATAATTTTTTTTCAACGCCACGTACGATATTTATTACCTAAAATTGCCGTTGGAAACGTTGAAAAATGAGTTTTTGCCGAATAACTTTTAAAATATTGGGAATTGTGATGGGGTTATATTTAGAAACAATGTTTATTTTTTAATTCTGCATGGTTTCACCTAAAAAAATTGATGAGTTCCAATTTAAAATAAGAACAATAACATGCTTTGAAGTTTGACAAGTTTGACACTAGGTTTTGGTCATCCTGTATAATTTGGATCAATGATACTTCGTTAACGAGACTACTAGATCTAACTTAATAAGCACGTCGCAAAATGTTATTAACGAGGTGCAATTTGTGGTTTTTATTGATTTTTAAAGCCAACGATGCAAAATTAATTTTTTTTTGTTTTTATTTTTTTGCGCTGCAGTCACTCAACCGATTTCAATAAAATTTTGGTGGTATGTAGGCAACCATAACAGGCTTCCAAATGTGTAAAAAAATATATAGCATGCAATTTAAAAAAATATATTACCATGGCGTTGCACATTTTTGGGTCACCCTGTATAATCAAAAATAATCTCTTGAAATGTGCCTTGAAGTACAGGGTAAGCCTGCAAAATTTCAAACTCTTAGCTTAATTAGTAACTGAGCTACAGAAGACGGGAGCTGAGTTGCAGGACCCTGTATATATGTTCCATAAAAACAATAAAGTAGGGTTGGTTTCAAAAGGAACAAAAAACATATTTCTTTAATTATTTATTTAGTAAAAAATTACCTGCGCGTACAATAAATACTATTTTACACTATATTAAACAATTAACTTAGAATAATCATTGTTACACCAAGTGGGAATATCTATGACACATAGATCGACTTTCCTTTTAAATTCCTCAACATCAACTGTCATTTTAGCCCGAACACTTGTCATACATTGCAAGAACAATTCCTTAGTAGCTTCACATTGACATTTTGGAATATCGTCCATATACTTACAGTACAATTCAAACCTATAACAAAAGAAAATAAATATCTACTTTAACGAATTGTCACATATGTTTTTAAAGTTTTTTAAGTCTTTTAAAATAATACCTAAAGTCCCATATCTGGTCCTGTATGTTTTCTATCGTAGAACATCCTGGATTATAAGTTATTTCGTCTAAAAGTTCCATGAAACTTATAAAACTAGTTTCGTTTATTTCCTCCTGTAGACTCCATGATGATTCACAACTAGTATCAGATAATATCTAGAACAATACACAAAATACATAAACTCAAATAATACCTATATAAATGTAAAGAATTTGATATCGTTATAGCGAATATCTTGGCTATAACTACCTATAATTTGACCACAATTATTATTTTTGCATTAATTTCTTACCAGGTTACATCCAAAACACAGCAAAATTGCTGCATAAAACCACTTCATCTTGCACTAGCTAGTAATACAATTAATGATGCTTTTTAATCGAGGTTCGTTATCAAGCGCTATACACGATAACAAAGATAACACTTTTGTTGATTAATTCATTTGCTGGATATTAAATGCCGTATAATTGGAAGGTACACTGCACATTATTTTTCGATAATAACTACGGAAAACGTCGTAGTAATGGCGATGAAATTCACAATTAGCCAACCCGTCTGTTTGTTGTTCGCGTTGTACCCGTGACCTTAATCGTTGAGAAGGCCTGAAGTTTCCAGTCATGGTGTTAACATCGAACTACTAAATTAAATTTTAGGTGGCAACTGTTTCATTTGTAGCTTAATTTATATAAATATTTTATTATTTTTATATATTTTAAAAAATATTCATGAAGAAGGGTTGTTGTCATTTAGGCCAAACATTCTTTTTCAAATCGTTCGATCAGTATACTTTTATAATTTTAAAACAAAATCCTAAATAACATCTTAAATTCCTGAAAGTTAATTTGTTGATTTTAGTTTTGGACATTTCAAAAATAAACATGGCGAAGCTGCATGTATGATTCTTGAGCTACTGGAGATTCTATAACCATCAATATGTATTTTACATTATTTTACAGTTATTACGTGTTTCTGAAAATCCTTACAAATAGGTTTAAAGTGTATTTCTTTCTTTTTTTGCCACAAGATCATATTAATTAGTTATGGTAGTATACATTTTGTATTAAATACATAAATTATTATTGCTTATTCCAGTCATACGTAGTCTAGAAATTACCACGGATATCTCGTTGGAAATACGGCGTAGTGCTCGAAAACAATTTTTTTGTGGGTATAAGAATGTACATTTCGGCGCAGCATTTATAACGTTATTCGACGTTATTTATCTCACATGTTAAAATAAAATTCGTTGCCGAAGAAATTCTCCAGCTATGAAACGATTGTTTTTTCTGCGTTTCGCAAACTTGAAATGCTTTTTACTTTATCATACGCAGTATGTAAAGTATTGTAATCATGCCAAAAAAAAATTTTGACATGAAATTTTCATTTTTGACCAAGGTACAAAAAAATGTCTGTGTGTGTGTGTGTGTGTACCCGTTTTTGTGGCGACGATTCCGGAGAAACTACTAAAGGTATCGGGACGAAACTTCATATTTAGAAGTTTCATAACCAAACTTAGAGCTGAAAAGCTTTCTGTTGAAAAGGGTCCAAAGGAACTGGTGGTTTACTCATAGCATTTTTCGAAGATTTTGCAAATGAGCCGCTATTTGTGTAATGTCGTCAAAATAGTTAAATAATAATTTAAAGGAGAGGAAATTTTCTATAATTTATGTATATGACATTTTTTGGTAGATTTTACAGTTTAGCTGCATGAGCAAATTCTATTTCATCGAGATCGGTCGCACTGCTTTAAAACTAGTAGCCAGGATATGTCAGATTTTTTGATTCTAATGACAGTAGCTAGTGTCAAACGCTAATGTTTTGAAAATACTACTGTCAATATAGGCTGCGTTCGGATATTGAACACTGTTACACTTTTTACACCCAATAACACGTGTCATTTGGACGGTGTACCCCATAGATAAAATACATATATACTAATATAGATGGACGACTCACGGCCATCTTTGTGGACTATATTTTTAGTTCACCCCCATCCGCTAGGAGGCGCTAATAGCACTTCCCACTTTAGCCTTTTCTCATATTATATTTTAATTAATTCATAAGATCAGGAAAACCGCGTGATGGATCTAGTACAGAACAAAAATTACCACAGACAATTTAAAGTTATATACATCACCCATATATCAGTGAAAAATATCCGTTTAAAAGTCTGTGGTAAAAATTAGCAGTGTCACTAGACAGTTAATTGACAGAACTTTATGGTTGTTTATGGTTTACTAACGCCATGACTACGCAACACCCGACATTTACAGTGACATTTTGAACGAGCCAATAGGTATCAAGCATGTGATTCGGCCGGTATAGCAGGGCGCTAGCCAGAGTAAGCGCGTGGGGGTGAACTAAAATTTTGCTATCAACGCCTGCGTATGGGAAGTAAGCACCCCATGGTGTACCCGGTGTCAACGGAGTACAATATCCGAACGCAGAGATATCGAGATATCTGTCTAGTTCTACTAGTTTTATTTTAATGCAGACATAGCCGATCTCGATCAAATAGAATCTCATGCAGCTAAACTATTAATTTTATATATAGTATGATAAAGTCATGTGCCTGGCCACATCAGATTTTTTCAAATATGTTTCTAACTCTATAATATCTGGACATGCACATGTCTGATGTCAGTGAGTGATGTTTGAAAATTGTTTATTACGTGAATTTCTTATTGATATTGTGCAGTTGGTATATTCATGCGTATTTGACTTTAATAAGAAAAACGAAAATACACATCAAACCATGCGACATTGCAATTTCTATATCCATACTGAAATTTGAGACCGAAAACATATTAACCTGTGGCCCCAAAGGTCTGAAAATCGAAAAGTAAGTTCAATTTAAAAACATTGTAAATTTGTTGTATAAATCTCTTTCTCGAAAATAATCCACCAACTTTGGAGTCTTTCAGAGCATTTCACACATTTCCAAGTACGTAATTTGTTAAAAACACAATAATCTAAGCTAAGTGAATATCCTGGCCAACAAAGAACAAAATCGGACAAGTAAAAACTGTTCCTGCTATGCCTTTTTTCCTTACAATCTGATTGGGAAAGCTAAAATTCCGAATTTTGTATAGTTATTGAAAAAAAATATGCTGTTTTAGATTGTGTTTAGCACTGTTTTTCACAAAAACAAATCTCATGTCAAATAGGCTATTACGGCACTTTTCAAATTCTGTTCTATTACAAAGTAGGTTAGCTTAGCATCACCCTTTCACACGAAAAATGCCAAACAACGCTTTAATTTAGGAGAAAACGCGTTTTGAAATTCAAATAAAAATCCTACTTGTGACGTCACCAGGAGGGATTATAATGCGAAACTTGACAACGTCGCGCATAGTTATTTTATGTTGCTGTGGTGCCAACAGTCGCGTAGTTCACTCTGTTTACCGCATGTTTACCGTTCGTGTATTGAGGTTAGGTGGTCAGTGATTTTTTAATATATCAACACCAGCAAACACCATACATAATCAACATGAGCAAACAATAATATAGAGTTTGTTGTGTGCCGGGTTGCAACAGCAAATCAGTCGAAACACCAGAATTCAATACAACATTTAGACGAAATGGTGTATCTACCTTGTAGTTTCATAAACACACAGGAATATATTATAAGAAATGTATTGTCAATATGTATTATTAATAAACTTCTATTTAAGCAGTCATTTTTTACTACTAGTCTTTCCCTCTACATTCAAATTTCTTTGTGAACCATGTGATTGGGGGATGTTTCATTACTTTGTCGTTAATTTACTATGAACAATTGCAAGCTGGTTGAATAATATGTATGACAGTGTATGATCGTGGGCAAATTTTACGAATTCGCTTTGGTAAAATCATCTTCCACAGAACACATGCTTGCACTGGTAACTTAACAACTTATAACAACTTACTTAATAAGTAATAACTTTACGATACGCTGTAAATAGTAACGTCGAAGTTTGTCAACACACATACAAACAAACAGCGGTGCAATCACTGTTACAAGAAAATTCCCTAAGTTTTGATCAATTTCTTGGCTACGGTGCCAATTCTACACTTGGCCCATCACGACAGTGATCGGAAAATTCAAATTTTAATTGTAATTTTCTCAACAAATTTTGAATGTAATTTAATTTTAACTTAACAGAATTTAGGGTTATATACTGTAAAATCGCTTAATACACGCTTTTGCTTAAATTTCCACATGACCGAAATACCCTATTGTCTGTCTGAAACATTGAGATTCCACGAAAAAAACTGACTAGAAACAGTCATGACTTGTTAGATTTTGTTCATTGTTGGCCAGAATATCCACGTAGCTTAGATTATACAATTTTTGACAAATTAAGGTTACAATCTAGTGTAACATTTTCAAAAATTACGGATTTTTACTTTTCTTATTGCATATTTGGAGTTCACAACATTTAAAGAATACACTGTACAAATTTCAGAAACAATTTCGAAAAATTAACGATTCCACAGACAAAATTCGAACGGCCCGTCGAAGCCGATTTTATCTCGGTTATCGGAACCTTTTTAAACCACCTCCAATACGTACATCGTTCAACATTTTTCAAAATTCTTTTCTGTAGGATACCCACATTTATCCTCTTTAAAATGATGTATAATTTATTGCGATGAGCTTAATAGTTTTGGAGATATCGATAAAAATATGAGCGGACAAAGTAAAAACTTCGGGTGTCGTTACGCGTCCACAATTTAAACGCAGTTTTCGCAAAAAGTAACGGGCCGATTTAAAAAATTCTTGCGGCATTGTATTCTCAGATTGACTTATCTCCAAAACTATTAAGCTTATCACAATAAATGATACGTCATTTTAAAGAGGATAAATGTGGGTACTACAGAAAAGAATTTCTGAAAAATATTAAAAGATGTACAGTCATGGAAATAAGTAAGTTCGTATCGCTATCGCAGGATTTGAAAATAGTATGTCGGTTATATATTCGTGTACTGTTCTACCTCGACCCGGCCGCTTCGCAAAAAGTTGTCCGTCACGAGGTGGTTTTTCGATGGATGTAATGTAACGGGATTTAGTTTATTTTTAGCGTGTCCGACCTTTTCCTTAATGTGATATCTTCATTGCTATGTAATAAATGAAATATGATCACCACAGTTAAGTTTACGAGTAGGTAAATATAAAATTACTTTTATAATAATATTAATAAACATGAAATTTGATAACATGATACGAAAAGCTCATTTTAAGATATTGCGTAATATCATGACACATTATATAAATTTATGTTAACACATATTAATTACACAAGTAAATGCCTTTGCCCAGCAGTAGGAAGACGGGCTTAAGTAAGTAAGTAAGTAAATGCGCCAATCAACTTGATGCCAAGGGTTATCACTAAATATAGACTATTTCAGATTTGTAATAATAAAATATATTCACTAAATGTAAATAAATTCTCTAAATTTAATTTAAATTCACATTTAGGACGAGCATGTATTTTGTATGAAGGACAATGGATATATCTGTATTTACTTTACAGCAGTTAATGTTCAATTATCTTTCATGACATCTAATACATGCTTGACAACCAAAATAATTTAAATTATAGCAATATATACAAGCTGTCCCACGTTTCTTCCGCAGAACAATTTTTTTCAGAAAGTAAATTACTTTTTCAATTCATTAAATAGTTACAGCCGTTTGAATTATTAACAATATCTTATTTTAAACGGCTCCAACTTCAGAAGGAACAGAGAAAACCAATAAGACCATATGAAACATATTACTTCCTACTTTCTAGAAAAAAAACACAACATTGTGGTATTTTCATTTGTTCATTTGTTAAGACAAATTCTTAAAATTTTACTTATAATTAATAATTTTTTATTGTTGTAATATGTATTTATTGTTTTTCATTTTTGATTTTGCATTGTTTGATAACTAATTAATTTTTTATTTTTCTTTTTTTGTTAATATTTCAAAGAGCTCTACAGAAGTTTTTATTGTAATATAGTTCCAGTTCAATAAGCACACATTTTTCATTTACTATATATTAGCTGGAATATTATTGGAAATTTTATTTCTAAATTTGTTTTCTAAATAAATAAAGAGGCGTGCACAAATAACGATAATAAGTTAAAAATAACATTTTGACATGAATTGTGTACTGTAAAGTTAGCTAAAATGCATATACATTAAAAATGAAGGTCTTTTTAATTTCCAAACAATATAAACTATAACTGAAAATGTTTAACAACATACTTTGTCAAAGTAATATTATAAGTTAATAATATGGTAACATACAGGCGGGATGTAAATTTTAAATATATCAAAAATTACAGCCACAACCTGGATTTGAACCAAGGCCCTTTGCGTCGCTAGCACAATGTCAATAGCTCAGATGGGAGATCATTGTGCTAGCGACGCAAAGGTCCCTGGTTCAAATCGTCAGGTTGTTGGTTTCTCTTACGTATACGTTTTATTGCATATGATTGTGAGTAATTAATAAGCAATAAAAGCTATACGTAAGAGAAACCAACAACTTTTCTTTCTGAAGCGTCTCCTTTTGGGAAGTTATATACCCCAATTTATACTCATCCCAGGTTAAATTTGATGAAATAATTTTAATGTTGTATAAATGTTCTTTTAGATGGTCGTATATTTTAGTTTATTTTTTTTTAAATAATAATTATAACATATTTACATTCCATCAAAATTCGTCGATAATTTAGAGCTTGCTTCCAAACATTTTTGTAAATTAGTGATATACATAATTGTCATTATTTTCAGTTGTCAGATATTTGAAACATATTGCTGTAAACTAAATACAAAATAATAATATAAAAAAATAGTAATGATACATTCATGCTATACAAACTACATACTCCTTTCTGTTTATTAAGTTAAACACTGCAAAATATCGTTGAAGCTAAATATCTCGAAAGCACCAGTAAATCACAATTAAAAAATTACCATAAAGACAAATTTAAAGCAATTTAATTTTAATTTATTTCTATTTTGTGAATAAATGTTAATACATATGTCAGTTCTGAAATAACCTGAAAAGTAAAAATATTGACAACAACAAATTGATTTTTGTATTTATTAACACAAAAAAAGCTATTAGATGCAATAAGGTTGTAAGTATAATTTGTTGTGTTGTATGCAATATCTTGAAATGAGATTTTCATTTCATGTAATCGAAAACTTTTATGTTTATTAATATAAAATTAACGTCATATTTAATAAAAACACAATTACATTGCAATGTATGAATTACATTAATTAATTACACATTAAGCTAATAAATAGAAACATATAAATCATTATAAACCAATTCAAAGCATTCGAACAAGGTTTCGCAAATAATAAATTTCCGATATACGAGTTGAAGCGTAAACGAACAATTTTTTGCACTTAGCGGCCGAGCGGTCGACCAGAATAACAAAAAGCTTGTACTTGGATGTATCATCGACACACTGCTAAAATATTTATAGAACTTACTTAATTCCATGAGTGTACGTATGGGAGGTGGTTAAAAAAGGTTTCGATAATCGAGATATAATCGCCAATTTTTCGAATTTGTTACTAAAATTTTTAGTGTATACTTTAAATGTTGTGCAATCAAAATATGCAATAACAAAATCATTAATTTTTGAAAGTGTTACACTAGAATGTACCATTAAGCATTTGAAAATCTGTAAAATGCGCTGATCCGAAGACTAAACAGTTAATTGACTTTTTCTATTATTACCTGTGGTATGTACATTAATCATCGATCTCAAATGTCACAGAAATTAAATATCCATATAAAGGAACAAATTAAAATGTTAATAGTTAAAGGGATTAAATTTACTGCTAATTTTACTTCCAACTTCTTTAAGAAACATTTTGAAATATAGCAAAATAATTGATCACTAATAGTACAATAATATTTCTATAGTTTGAATAGGTACAAGATTATAACGAATTTTAGCTAAACATTTGCATCTCTCTCCCAAACTTTAAATTTTATTTGAAGTATTAATTAATAAAAACTATTTTTTTTCCAGGAAACTTCCTTGCCTTCACAGGAGACATTTCTCTTCAACCACGTTTCATCTCGCGACAAAACACCTTCAGGGCCGTAGCGGGAGATACGATAACTCTGCCGTGCGAGGTACAAAATTTAGGTGAGTACCCCTGACATTCCTGAACAACCTAACCTAACATTTCCGCATAATTAGATCTGACGTCTCTCATACAACTAAAATACCGTTAGACACTGCTGGTGGAATAACAAACTTGGAGGTACGGTTTGGAATAAGTAGTTATTTTCAGTTATTATGCCGGGGAATTGTAACGGACAAGTTTCCAGGGGCATCCCCAAGGTCCAATAATATTAATTTTGAGCTGCGGAACTCCACTATGTATGCAAATGTTATGAAGGAAGTTCGCAGTGTAGTCGTCTACTGTTCGCTCGAATTATAGGCATTCGTGTATGGGAGAATTACTTAGTTAAGTTCAGTTAACTTGCTTCGGTCAAGTTCGTTTGGAAGTTATTATTATTACTGGGGATCATTGTGGAATTATCCTGGAGGAAGTTTTTGTGAGTTTTGCTCTATGGTGGTGCGGATGTTTTTCTGGGAGTTTTATGTGGGAAAAGTTTAAATAGTTTGGGGAAAATTCGGTAGGAAGAAATGTTGCATAATTTAGTAATGAAAGAAAGATGATTGCTTTGGAAGTAATTGAGATAATAAACGGACCTTATTTTAAGAAAAAAATGCATAAAAGTGGTGTTGCAACAAAAGTAGTAAATCTTTATCAAATTTTTGGTACATTGAGTTTAGGTTATAATTAGAGGTTGAAAAATCTATGAAATATCTCTAAATAAAAAATTATCACTCGTCGAAAAGCTGTAAGTTACTTTTAACTTAATAAACACGTAAAAACAACGGTAGAAAATTTTAATTACTCGTTTTCCAGTAATACTTTCCCAATTCAAATATTTCTTTGAAAAATTGACAACATATCATAATCGCAATAACAAAACAATTCAGTCCAAAGTTACTTACGTATGAATATGCAGTATTTATGATAATGTCGGGTCAATTTAATGTGAAATGAAAGGTGTATAAAAATCAGTAACTAACGACATTTGTTTGTGTTTGGTCAAAAATAACAGTAGAGACTTTCGAACGCCGCATACAGGTGATTTTTTTCGTATAGAGTGTGAAATTTTAAAACAGCTTTTTTTATTATTTTATTTGTTTATTGATTTTTTCCTTATAAGGTAACTAATTCGACTTCTTTTTAAAACGCTATAGGATAACAGTAATTAAGAAAATTCTAATAATATCCATTCAGGCTGACTAAAAATGCTTTATATTTTCATAATGATATGGTATACTACTCTTTTAACCACTATTATTTACAAATTTAGGGGTGTCGGAATTACGTACATGTAAATATAGCACTCCGTAAATCAGACATGTGTGTCGGAATTGTGTACATGGTTAGAAGTAATACATATGGCTCTATTGCTGTCTTTACACCAGAAAATAACATATTTTACATCGTTTGCTATATTACAATTAATTGTACTCATTTTGTCCAAATTCCGACACGAGTGTCGGAATTACGGACATCAATAATCCCTAATTATTACAGGGTGTCGGAATTACAGTCATCAATAGTCCCGTCATAAACGACAGGCATCATAGGAGATATTGAAATAAGACAGAATGACGCAACACTAGCAGCAGATAGTAGCGATTTTGGCATTGATACACCACCTTTATAGATAACAGTTGATGCCATCTCCATTAAAAAATCATTATGCTGTACTGAAACACCCAAATAAAGTAAAAGGAAACTGTTCTACCGTAGAACTATATCTAATGCTTGGAGAGAATATTTATTAATAAAAAAGGAGGAAGCACACAAGAAAATCATTCTAGAGAAATAAGAAGGGAGCCGAAAAGGGAACAAAATAAAAAGCTGCACCAAGAAGAAGAGAACACTAAAACTTCAAAATGTAAGAAATGGTGAAACATAAATGTTTAACATTTCTTAATAATAAATCTTATTTAACAATATTTAAAACACTTAATATTTACTCGAATGTTTATATTTCTCGGAATAATGTACCACAAGTGTCTGATTTAGGATCACTGTCTGAATTACACTGAGGTGTCGGATTTCGGATCAAAATATACGCTTAGTGTCGGAATTAGGGGCAATTGTTAAACTATATAATATAAATTACATAACTATTATCGATTTTCCTTAAAAATGAATAGGCAGATATCTTTCGAAGGAAATATTTGTTTAAAAAAAGTTGACAGTCATTAGCACCACATAAATATAATTTCTACAGTTACAAATGTAACAAAAATTCCTTAACCTGTCTGAATTTGGAGCATTTACCTTATCAAATTGTGTACTTTTCTTAATTTTCAATTATGATGTGTATCATGTTGATTTTGAGGGGTTTACCATTTTAGACGAATGTAACTATTTTTTGTTTGTTTTTGCAAAGATTTAATCAGAAATAGAATCAATGTTTTTTGAGCATAACACATCACTTGACACCCATTTTTTTTTTCATTTTTCATACGAAACGTTCATATTTAAATGTAGAGAATTTCCAACATTAGCCTGAACCATCTGAATACATCGACTTTGTCTTATTCTTTTTGATATATTTTATTTGAAGATAGTAACTTTTACATGACAAATAAATAGACCTGACCGTCAGACAAATGAAAGCTAACTGTCACTTGGCACCCATTTTTTTTTTTAGATTTTTCATACAATACTTTCATATTTAAATGTAGAGCATTTCCAACATTAGCATGAACCATCTGAATACATCGACTTTGTCTTATTCTTTTTGATATATTTTATTTGAAGATAGTAACTTTTACATGACAAACAAATAGACCTGACCGTCAGACAAGTGAAAGCTAACTGTCACTTGGAACCCATTTTTTTTAGATTTTTCATACAATACTTTCATATTTAAATGTAGAGCATTTCCAACATTAGCATGAACCATCTGAATACATTGACTTTGTCTAATTTTTTTCGATATATTTTATTTGAAAATAGTAACTTTTACATGACAAACAAATAGACCTGACCGTCAGACAAATGAAAGCTAACTGTCACTTGGCACCCATTTTTTCTAGATTTTTCATACGATACTTTCATATTTAAATGTAGAGCATTTCCAACATTAGCATGAACCATCTGAATACATTGACTTTGTCTAATTTTTTTCGATATATTTTATTTGAAAATAGTAACTTTTACATGACAAACAAATAGACCTGACCGTCAGACAAGTAAAAGCTAACTGTCACTTGGCACCCATTTTTTTTAGATTTTTCATACGATACTTTCATTTTTAAATGTAGAGCATTTCCAACATTAGCATGAACCATCTGAATACATCGACTTTGTCTTATTCTTTTTGATATATTTTATTTGAAGATAGTAACTTTTACATTACAAACAAATAGACCTGACCGTCAGACAAGTGAAAGCTAACTGTCACTTGGCACCCTTTTTTTTTTTAGATTTTTCATACAATACTTTCATATTTAAATGTAGAGCATTTCCAACATTAGCATGAACCATCTGAATACATTGACTTTGTGTAATTTTTTTCGATATAATTTATTTGAAAATAGTAACTTTTACATGACAAACAAATAGACCTGACCGTCAGACAAGTGAAAGCTAACTGTCACTTAGCACCCATTTTTTTTTTTTAGATTTTTCATACAATACTTTCATATTTAAATGTAGAGCATTTCCAACATTAGCATGAACCATCTGAATACATTGACTTTGTCTAATTTTTTTCGATATATTTGATTTGAAAATAGTAACTTTTACATGACAAACAAATAGACCTGACCGTCAGACAAGTGAAAGCTAACTGTCACTTGGCATCCATTTTTTTTTAGATTTTTCATACAATACTTTCATATTTAAATGTAGAGCATCTCCAACATTAGCATGAACCATCTGAATACATTGACTTTGTCTAATTTTTTTCGATATATTTTATTTGAAAATAGTAACTTTTACATGACAAACGAATAGACCTGACCGTCAGACAAGTGAAAGCTAACAGTCACTTGGCACCCATTTTTTTTAAATTTTTCATACGATACTTTCATTTTTAAATGTAGAGCATTTCCAACATTAGCATGAACCATCTGAATCATTGACTTTGTCTAATTTTTTTCGATATATTTTATTTGAAAATAGTAACTTTTACATGATAAACGAATAGACCTGACCGTCAGACAAGTGAAAGCTATCTGTCATTATTTTGGTTCAATAAAAGACGATGTTTATTTTAGCAGAGTCAGAAGCAAGAAAAGTCCTTCAGTAATGTCAAAATACAACATGGTGCCAATAAGAAAGCTAAAAGATGGTTTACCCATCATCTTAAAAGATACGTGAAATTAGATTTGTCGTTCGTGTGCAATGTTTTCGTTATAAACGTCCAACTCCACTGCTTTTGGAGCAAATACAATAAAAAATCGTGTTTTTTTTTTTTCGTTTCAAAATTTCAGCCTGTATACTTAAAAATGATCATGTGCTATAAAATCTCTATTATTCAATATGCAAAGTTTTTCAATGTTCACAATGTAGGCAATTCGTTTTTTAAAGAAACACTTGAATTTACTAAATATTATTGGAAATACGAGTACGTCATATGTTCGTTCTCAACAAAATATCTAAGGCACCCAGATTTTTAGACAAAAATATGCTAGTACTTTTTATAGGGTACAAATTCGTAGATTCAAGAAATTAACCAATATACAGGATCAGAAAAATCAGAAAATCGCCATTCATGGAATGGATATTATTTGATAGATGTAGTTAAAACTAATTTCCAGTCGTCCCGAAATAATTTTGCTCAAGATGTTGTTTTTGAAACAATTAAAGCAATTTCAAATTTTAGGATTTAAAACTATTATTTCCGGAAATAAAAACACCCTACAAGCACATTCCACATCAAAAAAAAAAAAGAACAGACCACGAATATAAATGACTACCAAGAATTATAGTATTAAAAAAGCGGCAGAGCATTAAAAGACTTTTCCAGTTGATACGAAACTTTCAGCATTTCCAGTACAGCAGCATGACGATTCCTACCCCCTCCACTACCGCACCAAAAAAGTTTTCATTGTTTTGCCGGTGCCCCAACATGAGATTGGCGTGGTTCGGGTTTCAGGCTGCTGAACAGTGCCGCTTCGTCCTAAATGTCGCTGCTGGTGCTGAAGCTTGGGTCTCCACTCAATTCCTAGTTCAATTTGTATGCAAATGTCGCGGTTATACATAAAACTCGCCTCCAAGAGCGCACAGAGATGGATAAAAAGTACGCATCCCTCCCAACTTAATATGCATACTGGCTAATCTAGCTTTTTTATTATTTTCTCTTTTTACAGGGCTGTTGGGCGGTTTTATAAATATATTTTAGTGGGAATAAATGTTAGATACAAGTCGTATAACTTGTTTGAGATATAAACGTTTTTATGGGAGACAATTAATGTCTTATCAAGTTACTCTTGCTGTTTAATAAGTGCTAGAAGAGCACTTAAAAACTTTCTCAGGTATCCCGTTTATTTGAATGTATTCATCGAACTCACAAATTCACAATACAACACTATTATGACCTTTAGTTCAAGCGCTTGACACGAGATGTCGCTGTTATTCTACTCCTTAACGTAGGTAAGCAAAACAAAACTGTCAAAATGGTATTGAGGTTATGTTTCTGAAATGCTTCTGTATATTGTTTAAGAGGGGAGTCCAACAGCTGATCGACAGAGGCTTGGCTGTTTTTTATAAGTTTGGAAAAATCAGTCGGGAATTGGTCTTTGCGTGGGGATGTCGACGTTTTCGCTAAAGCTACGTTGGAAGAAGATAGACTTCGCTGACGTGCGGTCAACGTTATATGATCTAACGTCTTTAACGCTGTTTCAATTTATTTTTGCACACGTAATCAGGCTGTATAGTGATTCTTTACAACGCTTACCAACATAACATGGTAACTCTAAAAATTACTGTGATAAATTGTTGACATAACCTATGTTGAGAATTTGAGATATTTATCATATATTTATATGATAAATAACCAACATTTGTCTACGGCTTATGAAGTGATATCTGCAAAAACACACGTACTATGAATATGTGGAATATTTGAAAGTTTATTAAGGTTAAGTGCCCATTGGTCACAGATTACTTTCTCTTGGTACGATAGATTATGCACTCATTTCTCAGCCGATAATATACGTATGCCTAGCTAATGAAAAACACACAAATATACGACCCATGCAACGAAGACTATCGTAACTAACTAACAAACTAAATGTAGTTACTATAGGCTTCGTTGCATGGGTCGACATTACATACGTATGTACATCAACAGCACAGGGATCTGATGACGTATAAGAAAAACAAAACACTTAAAAGTTATTCTTTATTTACCAATTTGTAATTCATATGTTATTTATAAAAGACAATTAGACAACATAAGCTTTATAATATTATATAGCTTTATTAATATTATATTATAGTATCATCAAATCACAAAAATGTTGATCCTCGCTATCATCACTCCACACGCATATGGGTCGTAATGCTTGTTCGGTTCTTCGGGGCTAATTCCAATACTATCTGCGGTTTGTTGTCTTAAACGTAATTCTCGATACACTGCACTTGAAGAAAAACATCTGACGTCAGTGGTTGACAAGTCGACTATGTCCCATTATACATTTCTCATATAATAATACTATAGACGTCTTCCAGTAATATTACCAAAAAATTTGATAAATAATCGGTAATCTTCAGTATACCTCGGTAATTTTATTGTCAGTTCATGGAAATTATGAAAATTAGTAATCACATCTCTTGTCTAGAAATCCTCTTCGATCAACAAAATAGTACGTAAGGTTTTTGATTCCTTGTAATGTGATTTGAATCCAATTATAAACCCCGTAATGAGCTTCTGCATCATACCATACTTGGCGCTTGAATTCTTTGGTAGTAGAATGGATAAAACAGCACTGTTTATATGTATAATCTGATAGCTAACCTAACAATTGACATGGAGTTTTTAATCAAATAATAGTATACTTCTTTAGGCACAAACCTGATCATGATTATTTTCTTTTCTCTTTCTTCTTTTTTTCTGTGGTTTTTCAGTTTTTCAAGTGGTTATAACAACATCAGTCTTATCTAAAAGGTATAATATGATCCATTGTAAAATCAAATAATTTCGGCCATTATAAAACTCGCTAAATTAACAAACCAAAACGCGGACTAAACCATTAAAACCATAACTCCATCAAATCAATAATGGACGCTATAACTTTATTAGTGGCGAGTTATACACAGTTTCGGCAGAGATGTTTGCGGATTAGAAAGCCTCCTCGCAGAACGCACTCTGCAAAATCAACAGGACTTAACGGAATAACTAGTGAGCTGCCCTGCCGTGGTCGGCAACGTCTGGATTGTCAGTCATTCAGCTTTTGCAGTAGAAGGAGTCTGGGAGCGTGCAAACATTCGAACTACTTCTGTGTTCCGTCGGTTAGCAGTCAGTCGGCCTTATTGTTTGTGGACCGAGCAAACAGCGCAGCGGATTCGCAAATAGGGTTTTCCGACCGTTTCAGCTAGCCTATGTACCGTAGGGCAGAACGGGAACAATTGAAAGTCAATGGGCGTACAAATTGAAACAAATCACACCGCTTCAATGTTAATGAGTCGTTATATGAACAGTGTTGTATTGTGGTACAAGTTGTACGGATGCTATTGTCTTTGCAGGGTGCTTGGAATAATCGTTCACTCCATATGAGGACAAAACTTTGGGAGAAATTATCAATTCTAGAAAAATACGATATGAATTCCCAAAGCTGGGAATTTATCGATAATATAAACAAATTCTTTCTAGGTTAGCTCGAATAAGCGGTTAAGAAAACACTCTGTATACTATGGCAAAATAGTCCAGTCAAATCGTTTCCGAGGGTTTCCTGTTCCAGGAAAAAATATAGAATTTTTTTTCTCTCATTCTATATGTTTATTGGTGTGCTGAATCCGAATTTCAACTTCGCTACTTCCCACGGATGTGGTTTACCAACGAAAATCGCAAAAAAACTAAAAAATTTCGACCGTTTTCCAGTTTTTTGCGAAAAAGTGATAAAACTATGCACCTTTCGAGGTAGACCATTCCATACAAAAATAAAGTACATTAAATTTCCTATAAGAGTACTCCTGAAATGCATTTGTTGAACGGTTTGGCCGCTACATCTTAAACACTTATTTTTGCCAAACCGTCTAGCCGCGAAATTGGGTTGATATACAGTCGAGCGTCGATAATCTGAACCAATTGGGACCGAAGGTGATTCGGATTATCAAATTGTTCGGATTATCAAATATTGCACCTAAATACTAGAAACTACGAGTATTGGATAGAAGCTCAATCTTAATAAAACCAACACCATTCGATCCCGCTCTTCTTAACCTATAGGAATGTCAAAAAGTAAAAATCAAAGGATATCGAAGGGATATCGAAGAGATATCTAAAGGATTTATTTATTATTTATTTATGACTTATTTATGATTTATTTATTATTTATTTATTATTCATTTAACTAATTGGGACCGAAACTTATTCGGATTACTAATATAAAATTATATAAAACAAAAGCAACATTTTTCTGTAAATAGGAACCGACAAAAATGGCTTTTTCCTAGGTTACTCAGTGATTTATTTTATTATTATTTTTTGAACGTTCGGATTACCGAGGTTCGGATTATCGACGCTGTATTATGTCATATTAATCTAAGCAAAGCCGCGAAGTCAAGAGCCCGAACGTTTAAAAAAACAAAGAATTACATAATACATTAAGTATTAATTATTAAAAAGAGCAAATATATAGTTAATAAATAAATAGTAATGATATATGTCTATATAGGTTTTTCAACACCCTGGTACTTAGATATTTCTTTCCATTTTTATTATGTATTCCTAAGTATCTACAATAATATCATATTCACAAGGTTTCCAAATTTCAACACCCAAATTCATTTTGCAACCCCCGCAAAAACAACCCCCTTAAGGCTTAGATTTTTTTACTATTTTTGCGGTTATCTATCGAAGATTTTGAGTGCATTAGAAAAAATCTGATGTGGCCAGGCACATGACTTTATCATACTATATAGAAAATTAATAGTTTAGCTGCATGAGATATTATTTGATCGAGATCGGCTATGTCTGCATTAAAATAAAACTAGTAGAACTAGACAGATATGTCGATTAAAGCTGCGTTCGGATATTGTACTCCGTTGACACCGGGTACACCGTCCAAATGACACGTGTTATTGGGTGTAGAATGTGTGAAGGTGCGTTCCGATTGGTGGCAACGGTTGGTAATGGCGGTGGTAGCAGACGAAATTACAGTGTTTCTCACATGTCGTGATGAAATTCTATTAGAAATACTATAATGGCGTCTACTACCACTGCCATTAGCACTAATGAAAACGCACCTTAACGCTGTACAATATCCGAACGCAGCTTGTATTGACAGTAGTATTGTCAAAGCATTAGCGTTTGACACTATCTACACCGTCATTAAAATCACATCTGACATATAACCTGACATATCCTGGCTACTAGTTTTAATGCAGTACGACCGATCTCGATGAAATAGAATTTGCTCCTGCAGCTAAACTATTGCTTGTACCAAAAAATGTCATAGTCATAAATTATTCAGAATTTCCTCTAGTTTAATTTATTATTTAACTATTTCGACGAAATTTCAGAAATGCCGGCTTATTTACAAAATCTTTCAAAAATGCTAAGACTAAATCTCCAGTTCCTTTGGACCCTTTTTAACAGAAAGCTTTTCAGCTCTAAGTTTGGCCATGAAACTTCTAAATATGAAGTTTCGTCCCGATACCTTTAGTAGTTTCTCCGGAATCGTCGCCACAAAAAAACGGGTACACACACACACACACACACACACACACAGAAATTTTTTTGTACCTTGGTCAAAAATGTTCAGGGGACCCAAAAAGACATATTTCCGCTAAAATCTCAAAAATTTTTTTTGGCACGATTACAATACTTTACATACTACGTATGATAAAGTAAAAACAGAAAGACAGAAATGACCGATAGAGTCGCTGTTTGCAATAACAACAAAGCCGCTAAAGAAAATATTAGCAGAGTTGTTTATAATCATTGATTCAGTTGATAACAACATTATTACAGTATTTTTATTTTTAAATAAATTAGTCAGAAATATAAGAAATGCCGCCCCAAAATATGTGCCGCCCGGGGCGAACCGCCCGCACCGCCCCGCCCCCCTCGGTACGCCACTGTGCAACCCCCATTTTTTGACATGTTTTGACATTAGTCCTTTATGCAATTTTAGATCATTTCATCTTACACTTGACAACCCAAAATTATCTATCCTTTGAAGTCACTCAAATTTCGCCAATTTTAATCGAATTTTTCGACCAACCCTTGTCCAGTTTGCAACGCAACGTCCCTACTACCGTAATCTACACCCGCCTCCTGTGATAATTGAACTGTGTTAGACTTAATTTGCATATAGATAGCTAACGGTACGGAAGGGTTTGGCGGAGCGCTCGCAGCGCCCCTGACGGTCGTAAACTGAACCCACGGATACCTACGGAACCCTGTACTGAATATTCCACCTAGATTTTAATCAAAAGAGACGCGATTTCTCTGTCTCTTTCTCAATGGCGTGATTGTTTTTGCCTGGCACGGATTGACCCGAAATCTGTGGGAGGTAAGCGGTGATTCCCCCCCCCATCCCCCCAACCCGATTTGTCGTAAAAAAGGGTTTCGTGACCGCCGATTTAGGGGTGAATACGGTAAATTACACCCCGGTTTACCCCCTATAAACCATTCACCCCGAGCCGGATCGTCAACGTCAAAGGTTAGGTTCAGTTTAGTGTTTGTGGGGATTCCTTGATCTGTCGGCGGAAACTGTTATTATTAGGGTAGTTTCCGAAGTAGATTTTGTCGGTTGTAATGTAGTTTTTGACGTATGGGAGGAATTATGGTTTTTAAAATAAGAAAAATGACAGTGTTTTGTATGCTAGACACTACTGAGGTTGGGTATAGAGATTTTTTTCTTAATTACGGTGCTTGTCGAGCGACCGATGGACGTTTACCTTAGCAACCGGACGTGTGTTTACTTTGTTTCGTTAGAATACGATGGCAGATTTTTTTGTTATTCATCCCAATATCATTTCATATAAATTATTATAGAAGAAACACAGTTTCGAGTAAACCTTCGCAATATCTGTGCTACCAGGTACCCTTCACTTCTCTTCAATTTTTATTTGGCATGTCTATCATACATCAAATGTTACTAGTTTTTGTCATATTTGCAAATTATAGAAAAGGTAATGTAAGTACGTATCGCTGTAATGTAAGTACATGGCAAAACAAAATTTTGTAATATCTGAAAACCGCAATACCGTGTATATTAATAAATCTAGTTCCCAATGACCCCAATCCCAATCCCAATTGTCAATGGTGGCGAGGCTAACTGTCAAATAACTGTCAACGACGTAGCTTTTGACAGACTTGATAGTAGTTTCGTATAATGACAGTTCCTTTGAATAGTGAAGTCATTATTCAAAACGAACTGTCATTATTTTACAAAGCTACTGTCATCATAATCATCGATGTGTATAATGATAAGTATTATATAGTCACTGATACGTATGTAATGAACCTATTATATGTGAGTCGTAGATAAAGTAAATTATTGCTGCATTTGCTCAAAAGCAGCAGTTTAGGGAAAAATATCAGCTTTTGTGAATTTATTTGACGTGGTTTTAGTTGCACACAATTTTGACTATGAAATTGAATAATCTCCAAAACGATACCCTTTTACACAATATGTTAGTTCTATCTTGTGTGAAAATCTGTCATATCGACTTTTCATGCAAAAACTGTTTGCAATATATCTCAAAATTTAGACCTGAACTCAAAGTATTGGTTTTGGTCATAATTCTCACATGTTTATTTATAAATTCAGCGTGTGACAAAACAAAATTGTATAAAAGGTAATGAGGTTATATTTATGACAATTATCGCTGTAACTGTGCGATTTTCCTTTAATTTAATAATCTAATCAAATTTAATAATAAATCGGACATTAATGTGAAATATTTATTGTAAACGTGAAGTAATGTATAACAATTTTTTTGTTTTACAGCTATGAGGAAAGATACTGCAACATTATCCCACTACTGCGTCGTGTATGCAACCCAACTTGCCTTTTATGCCTTGAATTTTTTTCGTCGGCTGCCGACCTATTATAGGGGTCATTATAAATGATTGTAGTCGAAGTATGCCATGATATCAAATGTAAATATTTCTGGTTGCCGCTCAATATAAATGGTTCTACACGCAAAAGTTAAATTGGTTGCATAACCTATTTCAAGTTTGACAGTTGTTTGGGTATAACGGCAAAAATTTATTAACATGGGCATGGCTTACTTCGACTACAATCATTTATAATGACCCTGTATATCCAATCTATTCCAGAGACTGGTTTACTATATAGAATTTAACTATTTAGAAAATAGATTTCGTAAACTTTTTGGGTCTTTGCTTTGATTTTTTTTAATTGGAGTTGTACGGACGAAAATAAAAAAATTATTGGTCCCCAAACTCCCGATAAACATGTTTATAGGAGTAAATAGGACTATGTAACTAGTTTGCTTATTGCCGCAAACTACTTACATAGTCCTACGTGCTAATTTGTATTTTTGTGTAATTTTGCATAACCTGTGGTATTAATACATAAGTTAATAATATGGTGACATACAGGCGGGATGTAAATTTTAAATAAATCAAAAATTACAGCAACAACCTGGATTCGAACCAGGGACCTTTGCGTTTCTAGCACAATGGTCTCCCACCTGAGCTACTGAGGCCTTAATAAATTTAATTAATTAATTAAATTAATTAATTAATTTTTTTATTTAATTAATTTACATCCCGCCTGTACGTCGCCATATTATTAACCTATAATATTACTTTGACAAAGTATGTTATTAAACATTTTCATTAAGACATAAGACTCGGCATCGGAGTCAAAATACAGGATTTGGAGCTGGAGTCAAAAAGTAAAAGAAAAGTAGCGGTGACACATCTGGCCCAACGTACCGGAACGGCATTTTCTGTGTTGGAACAGACCTAGTATGTCGTATGTTGATGCACGCGTCTGACTTGATGCCCTCGATAATTTAAGATGAATCCACCAAGTCCAATTGAATAGTACTGAAATTTTGACGACAGTTATGAGTTCAATGAGTAAATTGTTGTTGATGATTTGCCAATATAGGAAATGTCTGTGCAACTGAACCTGGAAAAAAGTTTAACAGTTTTCCAGACGCACCATTGGTCTATAATTATTGGATACTGTTGTACTTCAGTTAGTAACAACTAGTCCGTTTTTTTTTTGCAACGTACGACTTTTTGATTATTTTTTTCTTATATTTTTCAATGCAATCATTCTTATTTGAAATCAATACGTAATTACAAAATATACTAAACAGTAAATGGCTTACATGTCAATTGCTATTCAGCAAAACAATCATCTTTAACTGAAGCTGGTCTGAGCACAATCGAGAAAACGATTTTATATCTATATTTGGCGACACGATCTATATAGCAAAAAAAGCATCAATCTCACTCTATCCTAACCCTGCCTTTGTCTAGTTACGTGATCCGGCGCTCCGGCCTACACGAATACTGCGTAGATTACTGTGTAGTGTATGCAACCCAAATAACACTTACGCCGTCGACTCTCAAAACTCTTTCTCAGGTTTATATAACGCCCAACAGTTTAATAATTGATCAAAACCACTGTAATTTTCACGACGATTACTTTGAGTTATCTGTATAATGATACTACTTTCCTTTTTTTCAATTTCTTTTAATGACTATTGACCACGTTTTTCACTCTCCTGGTCCACAGTGCAACCAACAGAAAAATCGCATTTCGTTATAAATCACTCTCCAATCCACATATACCTCCCGAATGATCCAGAGCACACCGCGTTTATAAATCAACAGAAAATTAATTAGTTTGATGCTTATCGATTTCGCTTTTCATTAAATTTTAATTAAAATTGGATAGCAGCAACGTGTATGCGCCCGCCGCTGTGTGTGGATTGAGTGGATGATCGCGTATAAGCGTGCGTTGTATACATACGGATATATGCGAGATCCAGTGGCGTCCCAGATGACACGAACGCGGGGGGAAATAGACACACAGCGCTACAGCAACGCGGACCAGAAACAATACAATGAAGGGGTTTGATTGGGTACTCTGTGTTCATAGACGGCTGGTTACAGCTTGTACGGCTTGCGTTGACGTTAAATTACCTACCGATCGTGTTTTGTTTTGTTAGTGCTACCGTGTAATGGTAGTGGTGTCTGTGTACAGGTCGTGGCTGCTTTGATCCTGGTGTTTATCGGCGTGTGAAACGGCCTTTAACATCAAGTGTCAATCGGGTGATTTTGCTATTAATATTGCCAGGTGTGGCCCAGGTTGGTGTCTTGGGACCAATCCTCTACTTACTATTCAGTGTGGTTCGTTATTGAGATATTTTTCAAAGTATTTAAAAGTAAAACAAACAGTTGTTGGATTGAAATGTATGAGGTGGCTAATTGATCTTGATTGGAAAATAACTTTATCCTCCTAAACTGAACCCAAGAAATCATAATTCCAGAAGTCCAAAAGTCCAAAAAATTTAATAATCTTTCAGCATTTTTAGTATTTTTATTCTAATTTGTTATTCCAAGATCAATTTCATTGCTAAATAATGAGATAAGAGGGAAAGTAGGTTCACAGATTAATTCTGTATAAAGTTAAAAAAATAATAAATAAAACTATAATATACAAAAGCTTAGATACTACTGATTTTGTTTTTACTCGTCATGTCGAAAGAACGAAGACATGAAGACATTTGTGATGTATCATTTGCTAACGCTTTCAAAAGAAAAATATATCTCAAACAATGCAGAAACGACATGGAATACGCATTATTTGCTCTGTATTTTTGGTTTTTATTTGGTTTGCTATAAAATAGTTATTTATGTATCAAGGGCATTAGACGGACGTTTATCCCTAGAGGGTGACAGTTTAAAAAGCGCGAGGGCCCGAGAGCTTTTTTAGTCGCCCGAGGGTATAAACATCAATAATGCCCGAGGTACATACAAAATTGTATGTCCTACAATGGTTTTGTTTCTCCGTTTGAATAATATCAATAAATATGTTGACGTTATCAAGTGACATGCGTATCTACGGAGTTGAATAACAATACAAACAATTCGGAGTTGAGTGACAATACAGACTATTTATTAATTGTCAAACTTATAACCTTATCGCCAATAATTGACATTGATGAGTGACAATACAGACAATTAAGTGTCAAAATTATAACCTTAATCGCCAATAATTGACATTGGCGATTTAAAGTTTACAATTGGAATGACAATTATTTGATATATTTGTCGCGACGTCCACGTTAAAGAACTCTTACTGGAGGTGAGAATTCCTTCAGTTCGACAAAATTCCTGGGTGTGTGTAGCCTGCCTTCAGCGTCGGTGATTGGCCTAAGTTGCGGAAATGAACCGACAAGTTAAAAAAAGTTGATATATTTGTCATATAACCATGGCAATCCTTGCCCTACGGCGCAATAAGAATCTTTATTGCCCTAGGGCGCAATAAGTAGCTGTTTTCGTCCCGGTATCTAAGATGTAAAATGTCACTTTATGATTATTTAGGACATAAATGATATTCCGAACCGTTGTAACGTTTTCAAGAATTTAAAAGGCAAAAACGTGTATATTAAACTTTTCATTCAGAATTAAAATGGCTAAAAATGCCTGAAGAAACTGGGACAGATTGTATATAAAAATTCATACCATCATTCCATTTAAAGTTACAAATAGTTGATACAAGTGAAAAGAAAGATTAATCAGGCCCGATAAATAAATTTTAAATAAATTAAAATATACAGTCACAACCTGCATTTGAGCCAGGTATGTAACTTTGAGTTTCTAGCACAAAGCTCTGCCAACTGAGCTATCGGGGCGTATGAATAATAATAATAATAATAATACATGTCGTTACATTTCGAGATATTGACGTTTTGAATGATGAACTTTCAAAGTTAAAAAAATCCATATTTTAAGATTCTAATTTTTAATGCGCAATCCTAAAGCGCTGCTATTGACCACCGTTGAAAATCAATCTAATATTGGTACTTATACATTTAGAAAAAAAATATTTTTCTCTGATTAATGATCTATTTTTTTTTCTTTTTAGCTAACTTTGAGTGGTCATATCTAAACGAAAAAATAGAAGGATAACCTGAAAAAGTAATTTTAACCAAATCAAACGTTAACGCGAAATAAAAAATCTTTTAATCCGTCTTTTAATCCCTTTTAATCTTTAAAAATAACTTGCCAAGTGAGCCAGATAATTTTCGTTTAGATATGACGACTCAGTTAGCTAAAAAGAAAACAAAATAAATCATGAATCGAACGAAAGTATTTTCTGTCCAAACGTATAGCAGTATTAGATTTACTTTGAACTGAGATCAATAGCAGCGCTGTTTAGGGTTGCGTACCAAAAATCAAAATCTTAAAATATGGAATTTTGTAGTCACAATTGGCTACAAAGATATTCTCATAAGTACATCCTGCAAGTCTAGAGACTCTAGAGCAGTGGTTCTTAACCGGTGCACCGGTAAAAAGTTTTATATGGATTTATCGTTATTTTTAATATTATTACTTAAATTTATTTAGTTTTTATTGGTGTAATGGGTAGTGATTGTGTTATTTTTTCGTTTTCGCATTGTTTGATATGTATTTTATCTTTATTTCTTTGTTTTTTAACATTTCAAACAATAATAATAATAATCCACGCCTTAACATCCTCAAACAGCTTTCGCCACAACGGGGGAATCGCCAGGTCCGAATTATTATTATGGCCCGCGTCTGTGGCATATCCTAAGTTGTTTGGCTTTCAGCATTCGCCGAGGAGTAAAGGAAAACCACAGAAAAATCTTCACGCAGAAAGCAGGGCATTAGACTCGAACTTACCCCCCCCCCCCCAGCGGCAAGCGCTCTACCGCTGCGCCACAGTCTAGCTAAAAACAGCTGTAACTTCTTAAGGAATAGAAAAAACATATAAGTCTCTTTATAAAACAATTTACTCAGAATGACATTTGATTTCTAAAAACTAATTTTGCCGAAAAATAGGTAGACTCGTATACTTTTTATTTTTGTCTAATTAATGTTACTTTTAACTGTTGTGTAATAATCGTTTTAATTTTTAATACAAATTATGTCTAGTTTTTGGTGCTCCGCGAATTTTTCTTATGGAAAAAGTGCTCCCTGACTTGAAAAAGGATAAGAGAACCCCTGCTCTAGAGGCAACACTACCAAAACCCAACTTTAGATCATGACTTTTCCCATAAAATATCTAACGAATATATCCACAGAACGACCAACCGCATATCATAATACATCGCGCGCAGCTGGACATACATTAAAAACAACAATGTGACAGAATCCTTTTTTTTGTTCATACACGAGCGAACGCTGGAGCTTCTACAGTAACAATTCTTTATGAAAATGGCCGAACGTTGCTCGCCTGATATGCAAATGAGGGGTGCGAGATAATCCACCCCTTTTGTGTCGCACCAGGGCCGGCGCGTACCAGCCAGGGAACCTAAATCAAAGACTGTGTCAACATTAGGGGTAGAAATAGAGAAAAAAACGAGTAGAACTAATGCCGGTAAATAGATTAGAATTAGCGAAAAGTGGAACGGACAATTGGGGTTGATTTCTATGATAGATGCGAGAGAAAGGGGGACAGATATAGTCGTTTGTTTGGGAATAGATGTTGTATGTGGTGTTTGCTTGTCTTGTTAGTTACGAGACTTGAAAGGGATTTGCTAGGGTTGTTTGGCGATGACTAAGGGTGTTTGTGTTTTATACTTAGTATTGCATAATTAGTTTTGAAAAAAAAATCAAAGCGTGTCATATTGAAACTTGAAATTATGTATCTTCTTAGTTCTCTTTTGGTAAAAAAGAATGATGTAATAAACGACAATTGTTTGGCTGTCGATTATTTACAAATTTCTCCATTTTTGTTTTTGCAAAATGTTTTTTTGAGCTAAATTCAACATCTATTCGTTTTTCTCAATATCCAAATAAAAAATATCGAAAAAATAAGACTAACCCATGTATTCAGATGGTTGTTCAGGCTGACGATGGAAGTGATTTTCTTAATTTAAATATAAAAGTTGCTTATGAAGAATGAAAAGATTAGGTTTCAAGTGATGTGAAGCGCCTCAAAAAAACGCGATACATCATAATTGAAAATGAAGAAAAGTCCGCAAAAAGTAACGCCTGTGCAAAATTTTTGTTACACACGTCCAAGTCCACTGATTTTTGAGTAGAAATAATAAAGAGCAATGATTGACAATTTTACCTGTATATGAAAAAAATTGCCCTGTATACGGCGCAATAAAAACTCTACTGTTATTTTTGACCAAACCCACACAATTGTCATTATCTACTGATTTTGATGCACCTTTCATTCACATTAAATTGATCCGACATTCAGGCCAATTCTGTAACGCAGTTGATCTGTAGTAAGTAATTGAATTTCTTAGCAACGTTGTTAAATTATAAAATGGTGTCTGTAACATATCCAGTGGTAAAGTGGCCTGTCCAACAGCTGATCGACAGAGGCTTGGCTGTTTTTGATAAGTTTAGAAAAATCAGTCGAGAATTGGTCTTTGCGTGGGGATGTCGACGTTTTCGCTAAAGCTACTTTGGAACAAGATAGACTTTGCCGACGTACGGCCAACATTACATGATCTAACGTCTTTAACGCTGTTTCAATTTATTTTTGCCCACGTATGCAGGCTGTCTAGTGATTTTACAACGCTGACCAACATAACATGGTAGATCTAAAAATTACTGTGATAAATTGTTGACATAACCGTGACATAACCTATGTGGAGTATGTGAGATATTTATCATATATTTATATGATAAATAACTTCAACATTTGTCTACGGTTTATAAAGTGATATATGCAAAAGCACACGTACTATGAATACACGCACACGTACTATGAATATCTGGAATATTTGAAAGTGTATTGAGATTATGCGCCCATATACATTTATACCTCCTAAAAAACAAACCCCGTACCAATAACTTTGGTCACAGATTACTTACTCTTGGTACGATAGATTATGCACTCATTTCTCAGCCGATAATATACTTATGCCTAGCTACTGAAAAACAAATACATATCGACCCATGCAACGAAGACTATCGTAACTAACAAACTAAATGTAGTTACTATAGTCTTTGTTGCATGGGTCGATATTACATACGTATGTACATCCACAGCACAGGGATCTGATGACGTATAAGAAAAACAAAACAGTTAATAAGTTATTCTTTATTTACCAATTTGTAATTTATATATTATTTATAAAAGACAATTAGACAACATAAGCTTGATAGTATTATATAGCTTTATTAATATTATATTATAATATCAAAATCACAAAAATGTTAATCCTCGCTATCATCAGACCACACGCATACGGGTCGTAATGCTTTTCGGTTCTTCGGGGCTAATTCCAATACTATATGCGGTTTGTTGTCTTAAACGTAATTCTCGATACACTGCACTTGAAGAAAAACATCTGGAGTCAGTGGTTGACAAGTCGACTATGTCCCATTATACATTTCTCATATAATAATGTTATAGACGTCTTCCAGTAATATTCGGTATTTGGCAATCTTCAGCATACCTCGATAATTTTATTGTCAGTTCATGGAAATTATGAAAATTAGTAATCACATCTCTTGTCTAGAAATCCTCTTCGATCAACAAAATAGTACGTAAGGATTTTGATTCCTCGTAATGTGATTTGAATCCAATTACAAAACCCGTAATGATCCTCTGCATCATACCATACTTGGAGCTTGAATTCTCTGGTAGTAGAATGGATAAAACAGCACTGTTTATATGTATATTCTGCTAACTAACCTATCAATTGAAAAGGAAATTTTAAAAAACAATAGTATACTTCTTTAGGCACAAACCTGATTGATGCCTGATATAATAGTAGAATTTTTATGTAATCTCCTAATTTCGATTAGAATACTTCTTTGTGCAGTGTCCCCAAGTTTTCTACATTTTCAGATTATATCGGATTTGTAGGTTAGAACTCTCGAAATCTGTCCCAGTAAATATAAATGTGAATTTTAGCGAGTAACAGCCTTTTTTTGTGGTATATGGTAGATAGAGATAGACCCATTACTATTATCTTCGTCTAATGACGACTAGTTCTCGAGAACATCGTAGATGGACACACTGTTCAGACTCGAACATGGATGGAAAAATTGGGAAAATACGACGCCGATTCGTCAAAGGTGTGGCTTTATTTCTTTCATTTATTGAATTTTTTTCAAATTGTACATTGACATAAAGTGGAACTACTGCGGCGCGTCGCAAAAATACATAATTGAATTGTTATTCCTGAAATCAGGATATCACCCGTCCTCCAATTATACGTCTATCTTTGAGCAGCAATTGTTTAAAATTGGGCATGGGTATAATAAATATGGAGATTTGGCGCACTAGAATAGTTAATTCAGATTGTTGTAATCTTATAAGATGCTATCATTATTCAATAATTAACCCACAGGAGCATTGAACTGTTTGAATAATTGGACCAATAGGGGACCACCAGAGCTGAGCAGAACAGACCTGAAGTTAGGCTGAACCAGCCTCTTAAACAGTTTGTAACGAGTTGAGTGGCAAACTGAGTGACTGCGAACTACGTAGCAACCGATAGGGAGAGGGACATGCTGCTAAAATACTGCTAAAGACTCTTCAAGCCTCTAACCTTAAAATAAAAACGAATTGTTCGGTTTATGTATCGTAAGTAAACAAGTGGCAAATGAAATAGAAGATTTACATGAAAGGTTTTGATTTGATTTTGATTGATTTATTTTGTTTTTACCATTACATATTAGGTAGGTATTTTGATTCAATTTATATTTTTATTTTAGAGGTTAGCTAACAATTGCCAGGAGGAACTTAGGGGATACTTCCTTTGGCTCTTACCTAGGAAGTATATCTAAACAAGTAAAAAATAAAGTTATAGTCATATACAATTTTGTATTCGTCGACTATTAACACAAGTTTGTTAAATTTATTAAATGTACAGTGGAAAGATTACCACAGTTAAATTAAATGATCGTTGTTAAAGAATTAAATTAGTATCCAATAAACGAGAAAACCTTTCAAACTTTTAACCACAAGTACTAGAATTTCTGCTAGTACTTGTACTTTACGCGATTTTACTGAGCAGCTATCTTCTGTGGACCTTTGCACAAATTTAATTTTTGCGAAAATTGTTTCCACAATTCTTCGACGTTACGGGCTCCCGTAAACGGAGTTCAGTGCGTCGCAAAAAACTTTATTTTTGTGAATAAAATTAACCATGATGGCACAAATATGGTTTTTGTGTACTCTCGCAGATACTCCTATTCATTATAAATTTGCATACAGAAGTGTGTAGTGTGTACACAGCACATCGAAGAGTACTGATCAGCAAAGGTACAAAGTTCACTCTAACGTATATTTTTATTGCACAAACTTAAACATGCATATGTAATATCCGATTGAAAAATATAACTGCATTTCCGATTTAAACGCCACCTTAACAAGGTGGTTAACAAAAGTTTTTAACGTAGTTGCTACGTAGCAACTTGCTACGTAACAACTGTATTACAGAATTGGCCCGATTATCAAAAATACTGCATGGCCATACAAAAAGTAACATAACTTTGGATTAAAACGTATTGTTTATGTTATCTTTATTTTTATATATTTTTTATATATTATTATTTATTGCGAGTATGTTATGTTTTCAACATCCACAACATAGGCAATTAGTTGTCCAAAGAAAAACTAATTCAGAATTCATATTTACTGAATTCATTAAATATTATTGGAAGGACTGCAAATAATAATAGCTGCAAAAATACGTAAAATCTTTAAAAACATCATCATCAGTACCAATTTTGTTGTAGAAAAAAAACCTACTCTATCATATGGTTTACGAAATAAACCATATGATTTTAGATTATGGAAAAAACTCATTTTTTGGGTAATTGGTTGTCCAAAACTGACTCAAAATACTTACAATTGCCGTCCTCAAATGTGGTGAATCCTAAACTATCGATATAATATCACTTGCCTTCTCTACTAACAATAGTATCTACAAAACAATTACCTGTAGTTTTCGCCATGATTACAGCTTATGCAGATGCCATAACGGATTTTTTCACACAAATGTAGTTTCTTATTAAGCTATCTATCCAATGATACCACGCACGACCTAGGTTCTGGTTTGAAATTCCACCCAAATGCATGTGTCACTAGTTTCAGTATATTCTGAAGATCAAAACTTTTAAATACATCAGACAGGCTGGTCTTATGCAAATTATTTCCTGAGCTTTTATGACGTCATGTACGTACGAAAAAAAGCATCTATGTATATGTCAACGACCTTAATAAATTCTAAAAAAGATTCCGGCAGCCGACACTAAAAATATATTGCCTTCATGTCACGTAACAAATAAAGTAAATCATCAAAATGTTTTTGTGGTATCCATGCTCCCTTTATTAATTATATTAATTGAGATTTTCAAGTACTACAGTTCTCAACAATTAATTACTGAACAACTACTATTTACACCGAAATATAAACACACAATTCCATAGCTTCTAGTGTAACTTGACCCAAAAAGCAAATACGCAAAAACCTACACAGATTACACAGCGACAAAAATGATGTACACTCCAACGAACAGACCAACCAACCTCCGGCATATACATTCGTATACAATTTAACAAGAAATATACGTTCTCTCTATTCGGCTTTTTCCATCCGGTGGAGTTTCTGCTGTTGACTGTACATGGTCCCCATACTATCAGCGTGGCATTTAATTAGTCGCGACAGTGCTGCCAGCCCTCGTCACGCGGCAAAAACCGTCCCTAAAAGCAGTTAAAAATTACCGCAGACCTGGCTCGCTATCCCTCGAGCAACGCAGGGTTGCCTAACCTTGTTATCGTACGTACTACGTATGGCCCCCTTGTGAATTCCCAACTTGTACGCCGCTGTTTTTTTTTGTTTTTGTGGGTCGCTTAAGTGACGAGATGTTAATTTTTTGCCCGGTCGCGGTTTTATCTTCGCCCGTATCATCGATCTGACTCGTGTTTGTCTCGCTAAATTGTTAGGTACTATATTATATTCTGCGTATATTATGTTTCTTTTTTTAAGGAATAACTCGATATTAGGTACTCTTATATTTTGTGATATTATTTTGTTATACAGGCTGTCCCACGCAAAAAACAATTGGAGATTATTTGACGAGCACTTACTGTGTGCGAGTTGAATACGACGTTTTATCTACGACTCACAAATTCCATTTTACATCAACTATTGTAAATGTAATTGTCAATGATGGCGAGGCGAACTGTCACATAACTGTCATCCACGTAGGTTTTGATAGACTTTGACACTAGCGTTGTATAATGACGACAGTTCGTTCAAATAATGAGGTCATTATTTGAAGGAACTGTCATTTTTATACAACGTTAGTGTCATTATAATCATTGGCGTGTATCATGATTAGGGTTGCCATCCGTCCCGATATATCGGGATTGTCACCGTTAATGGCCTAGTTGTCCCGACGATAAAATTTAAACGCTGATGCTTTGACAATACCTACTGTCAATAGAATCAAAATATCTGTCAAATCCTGGCTAACTAGTTTTATTTTAATGTAGTCGCTACCGATCTTGATCAAATAGGATCTTATGCAGCTAAACCATTAATTTTATTTATAGTATGATAAAATCATGTGCCTGGCCATATCAGGTTTTTTGTTATCCAGGATTTAAGCGGTAAAATTATCCAAAATAATAAAATTTCAGTATGAAAAAGGTTGTACGTTAATATCACTTTATTCGTTTTAGATCGTACAGTGGGATTATTTTTTTAATTAAAAGGTGTTTTAAAGGTTATGGGTTATTTTGACGCATTTTTGTGTTTAATTTACCTAAAACTTTTTATTGATCCTTTTTTTGCAATTACTAATAGAAATTTCGGATTATTCCATATACTTTATTTCCTATGTTCAGTGTGTGTTCGGAAAACCTTATACTAAAGAAGATACACGATGAACTAAACAACAAACAAAGAAACTCGAACACTGACAACACAAAGGGGACTGACAACACCTCTCACCAACATAAACAATATTGACATTTCAAGGACGTCCGTATACCAAAAATCCGTGGTATGGCAAAAACGCATAACATAAACTCATCAATTTTCACCGTACTTTCACAGCCAAATCGCACAGTAAATAAGGAAAGCAGCGGAACGTAATATTTCATCTCTAAATCCGCAAATAAGATTCGTAACACTAAAAACGAACGAGGGGTACTCGAAAAAACATAACACTATCGCAATGGCACAGCGTCGCTTTGAACAAATTGTCCGTGATTTATTCGGGACAGAACACGGAGTGCCTTGCATTAATGTCCATGGCAGAAATTTATGACTGTAAACAATAGAACACTGGTCCAATAAATTCGGACCCCGTCGAGTGGGAAGCACATCTGAACCTGTAAAACAAGTGAATTTCTGTTTATTGTTTCGTGTTTTTCTGTTTTGTATATTGAAATAGTACCGGATTTTATTTTGGGAGAATTATTTATAAATAGGGAGTTATACAGGGTGTTACAAATTGAATGTAGCTCTAATTAGCTCGAAAAGTGTCACCATTTCCTGAAGCTTTGAACTTTGAAACACCAAGTTTTGAAAATAATGAAAGGTTCAGAAATTGTGCAGGTATTTGCATTGACATTTGTATGACATTTAACAGTTTGCGTTTTTATTAAATTACAGCAATTTAGGAGGAATCACAAAGCCTTCAATACATTTTATCTACGACTCACATATTATAGGTTCATTGCATACGTATTGACTCCTGTGTTTGAAGGCCCATAACTCTTAAACTACTGACTATTGCCAGTAAACCACTGATCATTGCCTTCGGTGGAAACATGAGCGCGAGAGTAGCAAAAAGTACCCGGTTCTTGCAGTTTAAATTAACGCTCGTCTTTCCGATTTATTTTCTCCTAAACCACTTAACACAAAAATTTCAGTTTTTGTTCAAGTTGCATCTAGCGTCTCTTCTATACATTGGCGTTTTTGTTTTCTGCAGTTTTTATGTAATAAAAGTTGCGAACAAGATTTTGATGGAAACCGATATCTCAGGAACGAATGTTAGCAGGACAACGCAGTTAGCATTCAAATAATCCTTATTTTCTGCGATACATATCCCTTGAATGTAATAGCATTGCGACTATTTGTTAATTTTTAAGACCGAAATAAGCATGACCAATATTTTGCGCAGTTCGGCTTCCCTCGCTTGTGGGTTTTGGTGCGAGGCAGTCGAACAAGGTGCGAAGTTTTGACGCGATCAGTGAATCCGTTTGAATCCGTGTTTGTAAAATATTGTTGGGTATAATTAATTGTACATCTAAATTCATTATTTATATTTACCTCGCACTCAAAATTCCGAAAGTAAATTGTTCTGATCGTATCGTACTAATAGTAAATAATCTCCACTGTCCCAGCTACGTTTCCATTTACCGTTACGATTGACGTAGTGCGCAATGCACGAAATTTATATCATTCCTATTAAATCGCTTTAAAAATTACTTAAAAATTAAATGCGTGCCTATCCCGATATCGTGCTAATATTCGTTAATTGCCTTTCCCCATTTTTCTCGCGCTCATGTTTACACCGAGAGGCAAACAAATATGTTGACAGTCGTACAACTTATGTAGAAATAATTCAGGAGTATGATACACTATATTTAATTTTTTCTGTTTGGTAGTTTTAGAGTCAATATTATCGAAACGAGAGATGGCAGTTAGGGCGATTCTCTCGTGCGGGGTCAGATATAATCCCCATCATGATTAGGGTTGCCATATTTTATAGTAACACTGTCGGGACATTAGTGACCGAGAAAATACACAGTGTGATTTTACTTGTCTAAGCTAACGTTAACTTTATTATAAGAGATATAAGACAAATTTAAGAAGCAATAATACACGCAATAATACCTAATCAAAATCGCATCGAAAAAACTTTTCTGTAACACAACATTCTTGTTCTTTCTTGGAATATTCTTTGAAAATTTCTTTAATATAATAATAATAAAAATAAATAATAATAAAAATAATAATAACGGTAGGGATAATTATTTTTTAAATTCACAATAATGTTTTTATTGACAGATATTTTGATTCTATTGACAGTAGGCATTGTCAAAGCATCAGCGTTTGACACTCCCTACAGTCATTAGAATCAAAATATCTGACATATCCTGGCTAACTAGTTCTAACGCAGTACGAGCGATCTCGATGAAAAATAATTTGCTCGTGCAGCTAAACTATTAATTTTACCAAAAAATGTCATAGTCATAAATTATTCAGAATTTGCTCTACTTTAATTTAATATTTAACTATTTTGACGACATTACAGAAATGGCGGCTTATTTGCAAAATCGTTGAAAAATGCTAAGGGTAGTTCCTTTGGACCCCTTTGAACAAAAAGCTTTTCAGCTCTAAGTATGGTCATGAAACCTATAAATATGAAGTTCGTCCGATACATTTAGTAATTTCTCCGGAATGGTCACAACAAACAAACGGGTACACACATAATTTTGTATAATTTATGTCTGACATTTTTTGGTACAGTACACTACACACATAAAATATTCTATGTGATCGAGATCGCTCGTATCTGCATTACAACTAGTTTGCCAGGATTTGACAGATATTTTGATTCAATTGACGTATTGTCAGATCATCAGCGTTTGACACTGCTGTATAGTATGATAAAGTCATGGCAACCGTATATTTTTCTTAGTGATTTGTTTTTAAAAAAATGTTTTTAGAAAAATAAAATTGAAAAATGCAAAAAAATTGGTATCTCTGGGGAACATGGATATATTCTGAATGGAATATGAAAATTTATTTTGGATAGAATTGGTTGCCCTGAATACGAATACGGTCTCTTACAAGGTTTTGCAAAAAAGTGAGATGAAAATGTCAAAAAGATGAACACAATGTCCTCGAAACCTCAAAACGGTAAACCTTAAACTTCGTACTTTTACTCGAATTCCTAAAAGTATTTTCACAAATATTGTTAAATCATTTACAGCGATTTTTGAAGTAGTGTGAGAGGGCTTCAATAAAAGAAACTACAAGAGTAGCCCCGTGCTATCAGGCTTTCAAGGATTCGTACGGATTCAGTTTGTATGCCAACATGAAGTAAATTAACAAATCTATCAAAATCAACAATAATAAAATGGGGTTGCAACTCTTCAAAATATTCTATTACTTGAATGACAATTATAGTATTTTATTTTATAATGTTAATAATATTTTGGGGTTGCTACCGGCTGTCTAACTTCATTTAAATCAATTACCTCATTATTTATTTTTTTTATATATGTTACTTCTTCTTAATACTATTTGCAAACATGATATTATTAACTTCATCGAAAGAAAAATAAATAATCTGTAAACGTTTTAGGGTAGATGTCAAAATAACGACAGATTTAAAATTACTTACTTTACCAAAAAGCTGGAATCGAAAACAAATTACTACTTAGTCCAATAATAAAAAAAAAGTCAAACAAATGACAAACGATTCAAGTATGCTTTTCTATCGTAGAATCTGAACCAGAGTTTGAAGACAGACATTGCGCATTGACTCTAGTTTTGGAGACCTAAATGCGAAGAAAAAAAGACGCGTTCTGTAAATCTCTTGCACAGATTTTCAGACTGCCCTTACCAAACCGTCCTCCCATTTTTTAATTTAAAGGATAGATTGCAGCTAACTCGTTTATGCCTGTGCGCATAAAGCGAATCCCTAATGGGCAACCACATGTCCCCTGCAAAAGCGTCCGAGTCCCATAATTAGAAGGGTTGGCCGTATTCAAATGAACCGCAATTGTAGCCGGGCAAGTTCTCTGTGATGGATTCCTGGGTCCCATATGTTTGAGTCCAGAGCGGTCTCCCTCTGATAAATCATAGTGGAAATTGGTGGTGGGGGATTTGGCCCTCCGCAACCCTTAACACTTTGGTCAAGAACGAATTAATAGATCGGCAAGCCCTATGGGGTGCTGTAACGAGACTGAAACGCGATACTCGAGAGGAACATGTGCCTATAATTGGTTTTTGGTAATCGGTTTATTGTAGGTTCTTTATAAAATTGTATATATCGTTTGTAGGGTTGTGCAGATGGTCAGTTTAAGGGTTGTTCCTATTTAAATGTCTTTGAAAATTAATTACTTATTGTTAAACTCAACTAAAAAAGCTTCTTTATCTTGCGTTTCTCATCAGTCCGGTGTTGTCGAAGAGCTGGATGGCCATCCAGCTCTTCGACATGATGAGTCTACATGATGAGTAAGTTTTTCTTTGTGACTTCGTGCATTTTTTTTTGTATTGCGCGGTATAACTCCAATGTGACGTCCTTCAATGGAGGTCATCATTCCTAATGTACCAGGGCGCATCAACAATGCATCTTCATACTTTATTTTGCAAGTCTGGACAATTTTATGTCACCAATATTGGTGCAACTCCAAAGTTTAGCACCATACGTCAAACGTACAAGCATCTCTTTGTATGGATTCCTATTTCCTCTTCTGTCTTTTTGATTTGGGCTTTCCAGCAAAGCCTGGCGTGTAATGAATGTCATGCTAGACTTTGTCAAAAGCCTGTGCCTCATCTAGGAAGATTGCAGAGCGAACCTTTTTTTCCTCTAACGCACTTTCGATGTTGGTCATCGAAACTGATTGTCTGAGATCTTTTTGCTGTCAATTATTGGCTTGAATCTATAAAGTAATAATTTTAGATATACAAGTTTGGTCACGGGATCATTACGCGTTGTCAAAAGTGACCGGCAAACCATCAGCGATAAAATATATATAAAGCTAAGATATGTTTTTGTGTTCAGAATGTCCAGCTTTATAAACAAAAAAAATAAACGGGAGTACCTATGCCGTGGGTCACCCGGTATGTATAGACAGAACATCACCAAATCGCATCAAATATATTTTCTAGTTTAGTAAAACATAGTTTCCATCAAGATGTGTTGGATAGTGTTATAACCTTAATCCAGAATATTTTTGTGTTTATTATATATTTTTACTTTCTTTAGTTAAACAAATATAGTAGTTAATATGTGCTATGTTGCACTGTCTGCAATATCCCAGAAAAATAAGACCGGCAGACCGGCCGTCGTATAGTCCCATAAGCCACACCTGCTGATGCCGTTTTTAGTATAAGAAAAACGTCATAGTGTCCCCTTTCTATACCATCTCGATGATCGAACTATAATAAAGATTTTTGACAGCAAACAGATAGATCTACACACAGAAAAGTGATTATTTGGAACGAGAAAACATAATTTCTTGAATTTATTTACTAGATTCAAATGCATATTTACTTGGATGTAGAAAGTTAGGTTTATACAAGAAATGCCACATACTCAATATAAGTAAAATAATTTCTCAGATAAATGCTGTCAACAAATAAATTCTTTCTTTATAAGAATCAATATTGTATTGAAAGAAGTAATTGAATTTTTCGTCCCAAAAATGTTAATTTCTCAAACGAAGTAATAGTAAATCCATCCAAGTGCGTAGTTACTTGATCCAAGAAAATATAAGACATTTAATATAAGTAAGTATTGTTTACTGAATAAAAACCCACCAATTATTTAACTGAAGTGATTCTCACTTCTTTCAAGTAATCCCTTTCTCTGGAATAAATATGCGCACCGTGATTTTGTCAAGGCTCGCGCGCCCGCGCGTGATTCTGGCGCCAGCCTAACCTAGTACGCAAAACACCAACGAAGTACCCGTAGGGGATGTGGCTTGTGATTTATTGGGGATGTGTATTGTGACTTATAGTGTACAATAAACGTTTCAACATGGAATAGTTTGATGTAACGCACGCAACAGTTTAGAACGAGTAAGTTAATATAACATACCTATCTTGTTAATTAGCAATAGAAAACGTATTTGTGCCAAATCTTTAAAATTCTTACATTAAGTAGCTAAAAATATTTACCGGGAATAAAAATATACACTTCATTGAAGACTGTTTACTTACTTCACCAGAGTAACCACTTTCTTAAATCTAGTAATTATTCCAAGAAATAAAATTTCTTGGTTGAAGTCAATAATCTCTCGCGTATATACGAACCTACCAACTACTTCAGCCAAGTAATTCTCTCTTCGTTCGAGAGATCACTTTTCTGTGTGTATAAGACGTAGTTTCGTATGGAGGTTTTCCTAGCTTCAATATTATGGTTATGATCACCTCTGCCATCTTCCACAGTTTGGGCATATACATTAATCTGAAGGCAGCAATGAAGAGTCGCCAGCTTTACTGCCTTCCTTGGAAGCTGGTCAAGTACCCATCAGTTAATAAGTCATAATCTGTGGTGTTGGTGGGCTAAGCATGATTTCCTTGCTCTTTGTCTTTGGCGTCCATATGCATTTCTTCATGTTCTCTATTTATTCTTCTTCAGTTGATACCATGACAGCCGTACTGTCGTCTTTTGACAGTAAAATGCCCAAACAAATTATATAAATTAATGAAACGGATTTTTTCATTAATTAATTGATATTTTCGGCTTCAATTTAGAAGAAAAATCATGAAACTCAGCCCGTTTGGAAATTGAAAAATGCTATTTTGTACATTTCAGCAAAAATTTAAACGATTTTCCTCTTTTTTGCAACGTGAATAGCTGAATTTTCCCAATCAATTATAGAAACAGTTCCCCCCTGGGGTACATCCGGCCGGCCGGGAAAACCGCCGGTGGATAAAAATGGCACAATTGTGCGTCTAGTTTTTAATGAAAAATTGTGTAATTCCAGGGGAATACCAAGCGGGAAAGCGGTTAAAACTCGAGCGGGCCCGCATTTCCATCAATAGATATTGTAATGGGGGGGACGAATGGAAAGAGCGGGCGGGCGGTCGTCGATTTCCCCAATTTTTCCGAATGGAAATTATGGCCCCGGGCTACGGCAGTAGGTACGTCCGTGTATCGGAAAACGTTCAATTCGCGGTGTGTTTTTCCATTTTTACCGCCGGCGCGAAAATGCAAAGTGGGTTACACCTCTTCCCCCCACGTGTACCCCTACAATTTTCCCCCTCACCCGACTTTTCCGGGTCCGATTTGTCCCCCCCCCCTCGTACACTTTTTCCATTCCAATTTTCGATGCGATTTTACTTCGCGCGTACAATGCGGTATTTGAACCGTTTTGCAGGATAAAATGTCAAAAAACTTAGGCCCGGTATTTCAATTACTGTTTATGCTATTCATAGTTCAACTAAACGCCGGTCTATTCTTGATCGACGTTCACAGCAATGTAATTTGTGCAGCTTTTCAACCAAACGTTAACATAAAACATAACCTACAACTTACTTTGTAGTTTGTCATTAGTAGAATGTATTAATTAAGAGTTGGGTTCCCGTTGAACGAAGTTCAAACATTAAACTGCCTTTGACAAACCCGCAGAAACCTTAAACGTGGAATGAACGCCGTTCAGTATGCAGTAAACTTTAGGTTAAAGTTTTATTGAACCCCAATAGGGTATTCCGGTGTTTTTGAAATTGTCATTTTTTACAAAGTATGGGTACTACTGTTTGCTACTTCACAAGTAAAATATCAAACATTGTTTTAAATTAAGAGAAATCGTTGTTTGAAGTTTGAATTAGGATTGGTCTTTGTGACGTCACAAAGACCGCTCAAAGTGAGCGACTTGACAACGTTGCTATATCTAGGGTGCACGTAGTAAATTGTTGTCTTCTGTTGTGTCAACGTTTAGAATCGCTCGTTTGTTGACACCTGCTTTGGTTATTGAGGTTATATCAAACAGTTGTTCAAAATGTATAAACTCCAACGCCGACATTGTTCTGTGCCGGGCTGTAACAGCAGTAGAACAGTACCTCCTGATAAAATTTTCTTTACATTGCCGACTAGCGAGATGAGGGATGTTTGGCTTCAAGTTTCAATGATCAAATCATCTCTTAAAAAAGTTACCTTTATTCGTTGTCAAACAACAGAGTCGCCAACCGTCAACTTGGCCGATCAGCTGTTCGAGAGCTGTCCCCTGTTGCCACCGCTACTAGGGATCGGTAATCATCGTGTATTTCCGAGGGTGGTCGGTGAATTCAAACGAAATGCACTTTTAATTGCAATTATCTCATAGAAAAACTAAATCAAAAAGCTCATAGCTTAACTTTATGAATCCTCATAAATTGTACAATAGATTAAACCGAATATCTGCTTAAATTTTGACATGACCGGAATACCCTATTCATTGCCAAATATCAAATATTTGCCAAGTATATGAATATTTGTCAAGAAAAAAAACCTACTCTATTCAATTAGTAGCGAGTCCATCTCTAAAATAAATTTATATATTCGACGTTCGGCTGTGCGGACGAGTTTTTTTACGCCATATACGTGGTATTTGCAATACCCAGTTCAAGTGGGTATAGCAAATGCAAAGGCGACAAATATTGGTGCATTTATTTGTACTCGATGAACATTTTAGTACGCTGTTTAAGTTTTCCATTTTTTAATTTCGTTTTGTGTGTAGTAGGTCGTATACGAAGATTGACAATAGATTGTAATTATTAGTAAGATTTTTGATTTTTCTAAAGGGAGAAAACCGCATAAAATTGTCAGACAGTTTTCCAGAAACCACCAGACAGAAATTAAAAAAAAAATGTTGTTTTTACCTGTCCACATAAACGCAATGTTATTTCGTTCCAAGAAAAACGTCCACCATATACAGAGTGTATCCTAAGTTGATGCTTTTCTATAAACAATATAGATGATACTCATGATACTTTCAAAATATAACCTTTTTGTTAAATAAAAAAGCTACACAAAATTATCTCTACTATTAAAATATGTTTAATCGTTTTCGTTTCTCTTCAAGTAATAAACATCATAAAAATTTCACAGACAGCATGTCTATAAAATAATTTATTTTGAAAATTATACTTTATTTGCTTGTATTTATATATTTGTCGATTTTTATGATTTTTATTATTTGAAGAGAAACGAAAGCGGTTAAAAATATTTTAATATTAGAGACAATTTTGTGTAGCTTTTTACTTTATCATACGCAGTATGTAAAGTATGTATTGTAATCATGCCAAAAAATTTTTTTGAGATTTTAGCGGAAATATGTCTTTTTAGGGTCCCCTGAACATTTTTGACCAAGGTACAAAAAAATGTCTGTGTGTGTGTGTGTGTATGTGTGAGTGTACCCGTTTTTGTGGCGACGATTCCGGAGAAACTACTAAAGGTATCGGGACAAAACTTCATATTTAGAAGTTTCATAACCTAACTTAGAGCTGAAAAGCTTTCTGTTGAAAAGGGTCCAAAGGAACTGGTGGTTTACTCTTAGCATTTTTCGAAGATTTTGGAAATGAGCCGCTATTTGTGTAATGTCGTCAAAATAGTTAAATAATAAATTAAAGGAGAGGAAATTTTCTATAATTTATGTATATGACATTTTTTGGTAGAATTTATAGTTTAGCTGCATGAGCAAATTCTATTTCATAGAGATCGGTCGCACTGCTTTAAAACTAGTAGCCAGGATATGTCAGATTTTTTGATTCTAATGACAGTAGCTAGTGTCAAACGCTAATGTTTTGAAAATACTACTGTCAATATAGGCTGCGTTCGGATATTGAACACCGTTACACTTTTTACACCCACTAACACGTAAGTGTCATTTGGACGGTGTACCCGGTGTCAACGGAGTACAACATCCGAACGCAGCTTTAATCGAGATATCTGTCTAGTTCTACTAGTTTTATTTTAATGCAGACATAGCCGATCTCGATCAAATAGAATCTCATGCAGCTAAACTATTAATTTTATATATAGTATGAGAAAGTCATGTGCCTGGCCACATCAGATTTTTTATTCAACAAAAAGGTTATATTTTGAAAGCACATTTGTTTAAATTTTTGTTTCAGAAGCTAATTGATCTGTATTTCAGACAATATTAGGACATACTTATACAACGAACCTAGTAGTACAATTGGATTTAGTAGAACTTCAAAGATGACGAAGAAACCATATCTAGCATTTCTTTTATGGGCAATATCTTCTTAATTGAAATAAAAAAATATATATTTTTTCTCATTAAAATAATAATTTATTTAAACTAGTTCACATCAAATGACCAATTGTATTGTTTTATAGTCTGTTAAAATTAGATACTGCGAATTAATAATACAGAAACCTGATGAATTAAACAAAAAAATCATTAAAATGAAACAAACAGTTTCGGCAAGATTTGTTTTGTAAATTTCCACAAGAATGCCCTTGTTAGTACGCAGTGAATTCTGCACTTATCTAATTAAAAATATCGCATTATAAAATAAAACCTTGCTTGTTCGCAATCAAATTATCAGTTTGATTTAAAAAAACTAATGTGCAAATAAGGCGAACTAATCAAAAAAATAGCTAGTGCCCATTCGGTACGCTCATGTAGCCAAGTCCTCAAAGAAGATTTTCACGTATTAGAAAATGCTATGTGGCGATGCATCAATGTCCGATGCATTTACTGTTGCAGTGCATCTCTGACGGTCCGAAATCACAAACGAATATTGCACAAATTTGTTGGTGTCAAATATTCGGTAAACGAACTTAAAAGGAAAAATAAATCACTCATGGCATCGTTTAGACCAATCAATAACAAACATTTTCGTTTTGCGTGGCAAATATATTTGCCAAATATTTAACATGTGGCAAATATTTGATATTTGGCAAGTATACGAATATGTAGCCCCGGCTTTATATCAGTAAATATATTAAATGAACTTACTTAAATCAGTTAAATCTCATTCGTGAATAAATTTCGCAATGAAGATTCACACCTTGGATAAATTCAAGACCTGCATAAAAATAAACATAACCTATAAAACAACGACGACGTCAGACCTTCTTCTTAGTTTAAATCATCTCTACAAGACTGCCCTAAAAATATTTTTTTGGTAATATTTTTCATGTAACGTCAAAAGCTATCAACAAATTATTTCTAAGTAACAACAATAAAAAATGCTTTTTGGTTACGGCATTTCTAGGAAATCTAATTGGTTGGTTTAAATATAATATACATGGAATTTATGGTGGAAGACAACCCCGGAGAGAAATAAAATTAAAAAAAAAACAATTAAAAATTAGAGACTCGCCGGGAGTCGAACCTGGGTCCTCTGTCTTACCGGACGTTGATCTACCGACATAATTCGCTATCAAGAAAGGAAACTAAAAACCAAACCAGAAGAAAAAGGATTTCTATTATAAAACTAAGCAGTAAAATTTATTTTTATCCATCATTTTGGGTCAAATACACCACTGTACCCCTTCAAAAAAAACGGCTGAAAAAATACCGCTTGCGACGTGCACTATTTCCAATTAAGAGTTTTCCCGCGCTAATTAATACTTCTGGAAAATCCGTGATGGAACGAGTTGAGAGTGGGTTGGGGGGTGAAAAAAATGAATAACGACGAACGGCAGAACCGCGATTGGGGGGATCCGGTTTGAACGGGTGGCATGACGAGGGGAGGGGGGTTTTATAACCCCGGGCCATTTCGAAATTCCGGGAAATTGAAGTTGCAGCTTTTTACGGTGTACGGTGTTGTGGTGGTGGGTGGGGGGGGGGGGGGATCGTGCACGAAACAAAACAGCGGCGTCCGTGCGTGTTTCAGTTTTTGCAGTGTGGTTGGTGCAGCGGTAGAAAATAAAATTTAAAAAATGTGGAGTCGTACATTGCGCCAATTATAGGGATATGATTTTGGCAACTCTTTTGTGAAGCAACTCTGCTACTCTGGAGTTTTTTTGTTTTAATTCGTTGAATTTGTCGATTCAAATCATTTGGCCATATGAGATGGTCTAGAAAAAAAATATTGAAACTAATTGAATCGGTCGGTTCGAAAACACTACGTCCAAAAAGTGAGTTCTGGGAAAATTAACAAAATTATTTTGTCAGTGCAATATCTTGAAAAGTATAGCAGTTAGCTATTTTGTGCCAACAGACAAAAAATAAAGTAGTCCACAGAGAATTAAATGTATTAGATATTTTATTTATATTTGCATTAAAAGCAGAGCTATGATCAAAACAATCATCATGGACATGTACTGTTTTTGAACTCGACGGAAAAACAGCGTACATTTTTAACAATGTTTGTTTATTTAAAGCATTTAAATAACAGTTTTATTGTGATGTAGGTATGTATAGTGTTTTTGGCGTCAACAATAAATTCCTTCTTCATTTCATATTATTATATTTTCCGAAACGCGTTAGTAATGCAGCAAAAACAAACATGTGCATACTTCGTACAAGGATATTATTTCCTTGTCGAAATTGAAATATAAAAAGACATTTCGTGCTATGCCTCGAAAACAATTTCTTTCGACAAGAAAAATGTATTTTTCTGTGGAGCATTGACGGTATGAGTATGTTTTCGTCAAATATTCGAGCAACATTCGGCGTAGTTATTTTACAGCCATAATAGAACACGTTTTTGTCACGCCGGCCGGTCCGCGTCGAGAATTTGAAACGTGTTTTGTGAGTGCATATGCGATGTTTCGAATCGAAATAACATTTTTATACTCTAGGAATTTTTAAGCGTTGACTTATTTATAAAATATCAATCTCAGATTAATTTGCTTAGACGAATAATATACTGGGTATTAAAACAACTTAACATTTTTTTTTATTTCTGCAACGAATTAAATTGAAAATTCTAATACTTCAAGTACTGTTGTTGGACTAAAATTCTTTGTTTTTTTTTCTTTTAAATAAGGATTATATTATCTAAATAGACACCAGATCTAACGATGCTATTAACTTAACAAAACCGGTTACCCAAAGAATTTTTAAATGAAGATTTGCAAACAAACTTATTTGTTGATTTATCAAATGAATCGGTCGGTACGAAAACACTACAAGTCCAAAAAGTGAGTTCTGAGAAAATTAACAAAATAATTTTGTTGGTGCAATATCTTGAAAAGTATAGCAGTTAGCTATTTTGCCAATAGACAAAATATAAAGTAGTTCACAGAGAATTAAATGTACTACATATTTTATTTATATTTGATTAAAAGCAGAGCTATGATTAAAATAATCATCATGGGCATGTACTGTCTTTGAATTCGACGGAAAAACAGCTTACATTTTTAACAATACTTGTTTATTTAAAGCATTTAAATAATATTTTTATTGTGATGTAGGTATATATGATGTAGGATTTGCATGAAACTTATTTCCCGTAATATTTGAAGACTGATAATTAAAAATGTCATGTCAGATTTTTTAAATAAATTCAAAATGGCGGACTATACATGATTAGTCAAAATTACCGGAACACCTTAGTAATTCTGTAACCGTAAAGAATTTCAAAGAAAAATTCAAACAAAAGTTTTTCGGTTTTAAACAAGCTATATATTTTCAATATACGGATGTTCATTTTATTCTGAAAATTTGGTAAACTTTTCTTTTTCTAATAACACCCTGTATTTTTAAAACAAATTATTTCTAAGAGTTTGTAATAATAATTTTTTTATAAAATGCATCATCTTTGAGTTATGAGCAATTAACCGATCATTAACAGATAAAAAAAAATCAAGAAAAAATAACTAAACTATGAAAAAGCATAATAAATTAAATATTCAAGCTGGCAAATTAAATAAATGTGTATGTATGCGGGAAAACATTCTTAATTTGAAGTCCAGGAATTTTGATTAATTGCTTATAACTAAAAAATGACAGTATTGTATTTAAAAAAAAAATTATTTCTATAAAAGAATTAAGCCTAGAATTAAAAAAATTATGTTACCAAATTTCCAGAAAAAACAATAGTTTGTTTAAACACAAATTATTTTCTCAGTTGGACAATTATTTAGTTTTTCGGTAATTTCGTCTATTTTTGATTAATTGATCATAACTCAAAAATAAGGCATTGTATAAAAAAATCATACAAAAGATTCTTAGAATTAATCTTAGAATAAAAAAATGTAAAGCTGTACAGGATGTTGTATTTGAAAAAGGGAAGGTTACGAGATATCCAGAATAAAATGAACACCCTGTATAATAAAAATATATTTAAACGATAGATTGTTTAAAACAAAACAACTTTTACTTGAAAACTTTTTTGAAATTGTTTACAGTTGGAACATTATTTAGGTGTTCCGGTAATTTTGACTAACCCTATACATATATGGCGATATGATAGAGTATGATATAGGGTTTGATGATTATATACATAATAGTATTAAATTTCTACGGTGGTAGTCGGTCCGGAAGTCACGTGGTATTCATATTGATTACTTCGGCGTACCTCAACAACGATTTGAACTCATACGACTGATATCAGTAGAAACTGAGTAGAAACGCGTTGCATGAGCGAGCAAAAAAGCACTGTTCTGGACTTGTTTATTTCGCCCAAGCATTCTCTTTAGGTCTATTCGATAGAATAAATCATAGTGAACATTTTGGCTATTTCAGTTCAAAATGGCCAATTTTGGACTTGTACTGTTTTCGAACTCGCCGATTCAATTCTATGTTACTGTAATATTATTATTATTATTTTTTCTACTTTGCGTTCGTTATAAACTCATAAAGGGCCAGAAAGGGACACACTGGATCGTAGTGGAGCATATAAAATCATATGCAAACACTACACTGCTATATACAGGGTGTTTACGGTCTTGTGATTTTATTTTCAAGGGGTTATAAAACATCCTAAAAGAAAGCCATTAACGTAAAAATATCTTAAGAAAAGTTGCATAATAAGAGAGATATTACTGTTAATATTTTTCGTTTTATTTATTACACCTTTACACCTTGAAAAAAAGTTATTAAAGCTAAAACAATTGATCAACCACTTGTACAACGTAAATCTAAATTCAAACGATTAAAAGTTATCATTAAATTTTTTACTAAGTAGGCTGATGTCACGAACTTTTCCCATCTGTCAAGCTGTTTCATCAGTTGTTACTGCTCGGTTGGTTTGACATAAATTCTCCCGAATAAATTCTAATAAGGAAAGTAAAAAATGGTCCTTCGCACCAATAGTGAGTACGTCATGTTAATTTATGGGGAAGTACGCCAGAATTCTGCTGCTGCCAGTCGATTGTATGCTGTGCGGTTTACTAGCAGATCAACACCTATTCCACAAAAATTTACCGCTCTAGTAATCCGTGCACGAGAAACTGGTGTACTGCAAACACGTCAAGGTCGGGATGGTGGACCTGGCCGACCCCGACGAATTTTGGATTCCGAAGAACAAATTTAAAATCTTGTTGAAGAAGATTCTTCTACAAGTACTCGACAAATATCTCGCCAAGTAGATGTCTCAAATCGAATTGTCTGGCGAACACTGCGCGAGGATCAATTGTATCCTTACCAACTACAAAAAGTACAGGCTTTGCAACCTGAAGATCATCCTTTACGTTTACAATTTTGCCGATGGTTTCTACAAAAACATTCTGAAATTCCAGACTTTTCTTCCATTGTATTGGCTACTGATGAAGCAACGTTTACACGTAACGGGATAAATAACTGTCATAATACTCATATCTGGGCTGTCGAAAATCCACATGCTGTTCGTCGTAATCATTTCCAGCACAGATTTTCGATAAACGTTTGGGCCGGACTGGTCAACGGACAACTTATTGGCCCATTTGTGTTCCCAAATCGATTGACTGGAAATGATTATCTCTTTTCTTGCAAAACCATTTCATGGAACTATTGGAGGAAGTTCCTTTGAATGTACGTCGACAAATCTGGTTTCTTCAAGATGGCGCACCGCCGCATTTTAATCGTTTAGTTCGCCAACATTTAGATAATGTGTTTGACAATAAGTGGATTGGTGGAGGTGGACCTGTTCCATGGCCTCCTCGGTCACCCGACCTTAATCCCCTGGATTTCTATTTATGGGGCGTTATGAAGACCATGGTATACACCAACTAAATAATTGATCTAGATGATCTTCGTAACCTCGTTGAGGCAGCTGCGGCGACAATTCGACGGCAAGACCAAGGCCTAGTAAATTATGATAATTCATGGATACGTAGAGCGAGACGTTGTGTTCAACAACACGGCGTTAATTTTGAATCACCACGACAAATAAAAACAAAAACAAAATTAGCAGCAATATCTCTCTTATTGTGCAACTTTTGTTGTGACATTTTTACGTTAATGACCTTCTTTTAAGATGTATAATCATCCCTTAAAAGTAAAATCACAAGACCGTCACAGCCTGTATATATATATATATACAATATATAAACCTAATTTTAACCTTTTTGTTAATTCAATGTGTTCTCTGTCCATGAACCCTGAACATTGACTGACGTCAGTGTATGGCTAAGGGCACCACAGTAAAATTTTAATTCGAAATTTGCGTCAAGCTCTGTAGCTGGCTGTTCGAGTCTGGCCCGTCATGAAATATAGATGAACGGTATGCCAATATTCGAGTAGCAATTACATTACCTTAATTAAATACATGTCGATTACAATTACAGAATGAATTAAACCTCGTACTTCGGCGTTTTACATTTCGTTATGTAATTATGTATCTGGTGATGTGTAAAGTTTAATATATTCATATTTCTATTGCCTATTACATGGTTCGTACAACAGGTATGTAGTTATTAATTTTGATTCTCCTTAATTTTAAAAATTGATAAATTGAGGTAATTTAGCTGCTGACTACTAGTGGCTAGTATAGGTACTTTTTTTGTGTAATGTTGCAATTATCGACAACTTCCGGCTAATTTGTAGGTACATACTAGGGTTGCCACCTTTGAAAATTTGCCAAGAGGACATCTTACAAAGCGCAGTCACATTGTTTGTTGATCAATTAGTATTATTTGTATGTTTAATCGATTTAAATTGAACTAGTTTAAAAACAAATCCATAAACTGTTGAGTGTGAGTGTCGAAATAACGGCATATTCAACTTATCTAATTTATCCAAAAGACAAGAATCGAATGCAAACAATAAAAAATATTGAACAAATGTCAACTAATTATGGTATATTTTTTTCTGTATAATTTAAATCTACCTGAAATCATGAATTGTGTCGTAGATATTGCGTGTCAAAATGTAAAGGCCGCATTTTGACATTTTCGTTCAAAAACTGTAGTCAATTCATTACTTCTGTCTGCTGATTCAGATGCAAAAACGTATATAAGATATTTCTTTGCAACAACATTTTTTTTTCTTTTTATTTCTTCAAACAAATTTTATTTGTATTTATTTTAACTAAGTTTGACAGCTGGTAGCAATCTCTAATTATTATTTTAAAACTATGTAAAAATGCTACAGTTATTTTCAGATCATAGAACCTTTTGAAAAGAGGTCAATTTAAATTGCTTCAAAAACATAGTATAATAATTTAAAAAGAAATGCGGAAAAACTACAGCCAACCACAGAAACAACACAAGTTGATAATGAGTTTCTTATAACATAAATTCTCATATAAAGTTGATAAATATTGTTAAATAATGTGCTCTCAAGTATGTTTTATTTTTACGAGCAATCAACTTTGTTATTTAACATCATCAGACTCTTCTAAAAGATAAAAAAGAAAGATAAATATAAATTACATAATGTACGTCAAACAATTATCTATAATAATATGACAAATAGACAAAAATATATTTGAAATATTATTTTAATAGTATATTATTTGACGAGCACATAACCAAGGATATAAATCGCGAGCATGAAGTTTATACGCGAGCCGTAGGCGAGCGTATAAACATGCGAGCGATTTATATCAGTTATGTGCGAGTCGAATACGACGTTTTATCTACGACTCATAAATTCCATTTTATATCAAATCTTTTAAATGTATTTGTCAATGGCGGCGAGGCGAAATGTCAAATAACTGTCATCCACGTAGGTTTAGACTGACTTTGACAGTACATTCATATAATAATGACAGTTCCTTCAAATAATGAAGTCATTATTTGAACGAACTGTCATTATTATACAACGCTAATGTCATTATAATCATTGGCGCCGTATCATGATGGGGATTATATAGTCATAGATACGTATGCAATGAACTAATTATATGTGAGTCGTAGATAATAGTATATTATTTGACGAGCACATAACTAAGGATATAAATCGCGAGCATGAAGTTTATACGTGAGCCGTAGGCGAGCGTATAAACATGCGAGCGATTTATATCAGTTGTGTGCGAGTCGAATACGACGTTTTATCTACGACTCATAAATTCCATTTTATATCAAATCTTTTAAATGTATTTGTCAATGGTGGCGGGGCGAAATGTCAAATAACTGTCATCCACGTAGGTTTAGACTGACTTTGGCAGTACATTGGTATAATAATGACAGTTCCTTTAAATAATGAAGTCATTATTTGAACGAACTGTCATTATTATACTATGCTAGTGTCATTATAATAATTGGCGCGTATCATGATGGGGATTGTATAGTCATAGATACGTATGCAATGAACTTATTATGTGAGTCGTAGATAAATGATGTAAAAGTGTAATGTTTTCAATTTCATTTTTAGGTTTATTTTCGAGTATGATGTTTATTAAAAGTGTAAATTTTTCTATTATTATGTTAATTAAATTTTGCCTTGTCTGTCCAATATATTCCGCTCTTAACATTTTAGTTTATAAATGCCACTTTTTTCTAAAAAATCTGATGTGGCCACGCACATGACTTTAACATACTATATATGTATAAAATTAATAGTGCTTGATTTTTTTTCTGTGGGGTTATTTAAAACAGAAGGTGTATGCGAATAATTTTCATGATAATGTAGACATTCAAAAATTAGGGAAGTAGTAGACGAAATAAATGAAGAAACAATTGATTTGGTATATCGGGAGTTTAGAAGAAGATTGGAAAAATGTGTAGCTGTAGGTGGGGAACATGTGGAGTAATCTTTTGTTAAATTACTTTGTTAAAAATAAATAAAATATAAAACTTAGAATACAACATTGAAATTTGAGATCTGGGCATAAATTTAAATATAAAACAACTTTTACCTATAACATTTTTGTTCTCATTCCGAAAAACCGATAGTTTACTCTTCGGCCAATTTAACATTTTCATGTTTTCTAACCTTCCTGTATGTCAAATCAAAATATTAACAATGGCTTTCGACTTTTTAGGACATCCAAAACTCTTTATAAAGAATGACATTTTCTCGAGAAATTAAAAATTACGTCCATTATTTAATTTATTAATCCATTAGTTAGGTCCATCGGGGGACAACTGTATGATAAAGGCATGTGCCTGGCCACATCAGATTTTTTTAGTTTAACATAATTAATGAAATAACTGAAGTTAACGATGAATGCCTTTCGATTTTTTTATAACAAATTATGCAAATCAGCATGTCAATAAAAATAATAATAATAAATATTTTCTTTATCTTTTAGAAGTGCTATTATAAACTATTTTAGTTCTCCTTAAAAAGAAGTAGTTATAATAATATTTGGGCCATAAATCACTAGTTACTGGATTGAGGAAAAATGTAACAAAACGTTTAAAAAAATTAACCGATTATTTACGTTATTAACCGGTTTAACGTCAAAAGCCGTAACCTTGACTAATTTGTGTACCAAGTCAAATAAAAACTATCTCCCAAAAATTAACCAACTATAAATCAGTATAAACGAAGACGATACTAATTTTCCCCACCTCAATTCCATTCCGATGCTCACTCAGTCCCCCCACTACGTCGCATCCCCCCATTTCCAACTCCCAATCCCCCTACCCCAAAATAATGAAACAGTTAAGTTAATTTCAAATATAATTGAGGCGAAATTAAAACAGAGTCTCCGGCAGTAAGTGGTCGGATTCCGAATCACGGCGCCCCCTTTCCCCCACCCATTCCCCACAATCCCCAACTTTTCCCCCCACTTCCGACTCTCACAGAATTCCAATTTCCATTTCGCTGCGATCGCATCGCCCGTAGAGCTCACTGGTGGGGGGAACGACCTATCCCCCAACCGGTCTCCCCCGCCCCTCCCGGGTCCCCCCGGCGCCCCCCGCAAATTGTAATTGCTCTCCTCGCTAATTTACATATAAATTGTAAACAGAGACGGCCGTATTATTGCTCGGAACACGAGAGATAACCAGAAATTGCATAATTTTAACTCTATTACCCACGTAAATGCGCGGGGAGTGCGTGTACGGTTCACCAGGTGGGGGGGGTATGTTGGCCCCCCCGAAAAAGCCCCCCCATGGCAAATTGAGTTGATTTATTATTTACATTCGGCCGTTATAGAGCCGAGGGCAATTAATAGACGATATATGCACACCTGTTCTTTTGAGGCCGTGTTTGTCCATTCAATCGGGGTTTACTTTTGGGGGAAATTTGGGGGGAAGGGGGGGGGGATTGGTAAACCAGTGGGAAGGGATAATTGTGCACGTAAACCTTTTTGTTTGTTTTTTTACACTTTTAAAATATATCCTGAATATTATAATACAGAGCAATGATGTTTTATTATAGAAAAACCCATATCAAGTAGTCAAAACTTGACCGTTTCCAAGGCATGTCTTTCGGAAGGTTATAAAGAGCCCTAAGACTTCCAACCTTCTGTAGGACATATTTAAAAACGGACCAAACAAAATGATTCTTTAAAAACTATCAAATGTAGAGAAAATGGTGATATACAGGCGGGATGTAAATTTTAAATAAATTAAAAGATACAACCACAACCTGGATTTGAACCAGGAACCTTTATGTGCCTAGCACAATGCTCTCACCAAGTGAGCTATTGGGGCCCATGACATATGTTAGGGAAAATCTTCATATCAAGGAAATGGAAGAAACTACTAATTCTACAATAATCCAAGGAAATCGAATACCCCCCGTTACTCCTAAAGAGGTAATAAATGAAATTTAAAAAATGAAAACCAAAAAGTCACCTGGGTTTGATCAAATAACAGGTGAGATTTAAAAAAAAAATACCTAAAAGCGCCATTGTTAAGATAACAAACCTCTGCAGCGCAGCATTTAGGCTTAAATATGTGCCAACTGTTTGGAAAACTGCAGAGGTAGTGATGATTTCCAAGCTAGGAAAACCACCAAATGAAGCATCCTCCTACAGCCCACATTGTCAAAACTCTTTGAAAAACTACTTGCAAAACTACTGAAGCCAATCTTAGATGAAAGAAACATTATACCCGCTCATCAGTTTGGATTCAGAAACAAACATTCGACAATTGAGCAGGTGCACAGAATAACAATGATAATAGAATGAACATGAGAAGAAAAAAGGTATGCTCCTCTATATTACTGGATGTGGCAAAAGCCTTCGACAAAGTTTGGCACGAAGGCCTACTGTATAAGCTGGAACGGATACTACCCTTCGAGTATAGCTAACTTAAAGTCATACCTTTCTAACAGATACTTCCGTATAATGTACTTGACCCAATTCTTTACCTTCTTTACACACATGATCTTCCGCAACCAGATGGTGTTACCATTGCCACTTTTGCTGATGACACTGCTATCATGGCAGTAGATACAAATGTTGAAAAAAAAATGCATTGAACGAAACCAAATCCGTTAACATAAATTTTACCAATAAGCGAATACAACACGCTCCAGAGAAAATAAATAACACCACCGTACCCTAGTCGAACACCGCAAAATACATCGGTATGACGCTGGACACCAAGCTTCGCTAGAAAGCACACGTTAGAAAGAAACGAGAAGAATTGGGCATAAGATACAAGAAAATCTACTGGCTTATTGGTAGGAAGTCGGTTTTGTCGACATATAATAAACTCCTACTTGACAAGTAGATACTTAAACCTGTGTGGACCTGTGGTATCCAACTGTGGGGCTGCACTAAGCCAAGCAATATCGCCATCATTCAACGCTTCCAAAATAAGGTGCTAAGAACCATCGTGGGTGCACCTTAGTATATAAGAAACAGAAATCTCCACAGGGATCTTGAGATGGAATTAGTAACCAACGAAATTGGAAAGTTTGCAGAGAATCATCTGAACAGACTTCTCCAGCACACGAATGTTGAGGCAATCTAGCTTCTTGACAATTGTGGCAGTGTGCGAAGACTCAAAAGAACTAAACGTTTTGAGTTGGTGAAGTGATGTTAAAAAAAGCAGAGCACAGTGTTGTGTGAGTGATAGGTGAACAAAGCAGAGCAACGTGCAGTGTGTGAAGATTAAAGCGTCAGCATCCAAATTAAATTTAAGTTACACCAATAGGGAACACTTAATATCGAACACTTTTTATAAGTAGCAATTTAGGTTAGATTAATATAGGTAGATAGTCATCAGACTAGGTGTTATACGCAAGTACCTATGAGGTGCTGTTAATTAATAAAAAAAAATATCAAGGAAAGGAACCTTTTTACCAATGGTAAAAAGTTTCTAAAAAAAAATAGAAAATTAGAAAAGTTTTTTGCAATACTCTCTACACTAGCATAATCCATTTAAAACTAAACCTAAACTTCAGCTTAACCAAATCCCTTACTAAGCATAAAAGAACCCCACAACAGATTTAAATATTTTAGCGATTAAAACCCTTAGAACTTTCATGGAAAGGCACGCGCGTACTCCACAAAGAAACTCCGCGAAATAATAGATTTTCACCCTTCATTTCTTTTTTTTCGTTGTACCAGACCACGGAAATAATTAGTGAACTACAGACGGATAATAGCAGGGAGATGCAAATGAAAGTCCATTGCTGTGAAGTTCTAGCTCGCTCCGAGAGGGTATATGTCGCCGGATTTCACGATGGGGTAGTTGGGGGGGGGGGGTTGGTGGGGGTGCACGGTCACCCCTTTTATTTGCAACCCGCCGCACAGAACGGCGGAAATGGCGGGAATAGCCGGAAGGATCTATTTCGCGAACTACCCCATCAAAATTATCCACCCTCGACCCCCCAGACCGCTTTTCGGGAATTTGTCACGTAACGGTGCTCGGGTTGAATATATATATACAGATTGACGATCAAAATTCCTCTGTTTTGCTCCGAATTGTCGGCGTTTTGTTCGAGTGAATATTGGCTTGGTAAAAGTTTTAATGGTTTTAACTTGAGTTGCTAAATGCTATTTTTGTTTGATTTTTGCTGTTGTCTAGGACTATGACTATACCTGATAATAGATAATAGTCGATTCAATAGAGATACAAAATTGGCAACTGCATACCTATTTTTCTCATTGATTTTCAACAGTCAACACAAAATGATACGTAATTCTTTTTCACAATATCTTGTAATGCCTAGGCCACATTTTTCAGTCTCCTGGCCCAAAGTGGGGTATATCAAAAACAACAAATTTTGACGAAACAATCAATTATCTCCAAAAATTTAAGCATATACAGGGTCTGCCATTTAGAAAAATCCAGTTTTTTGGTAAAAACTATGTATTAAGATGTCCGCTAGCATTGTCCACACCTTGTATGGGAGAATGCATGGGAAAAATACATTTGTTGGTATTTTTCGAATAATTGTTCGTTGTTTGGGAACCCTTAAGATTAAAGTTAAAGGACTTTCCAAGGAAGAATTTGACCTATTATACATATGGTTTTGACGCCTCCAACCCACCGTGGCCTGAAAACTACCCTTAAATGAAAAAATTGACCCTTCTAATTATTTCATGCTCCATTTCTCATAGAAATCATTAGTATAAGTCTAGTGGAATCTTTATAAACATTCGTCAGTTAATATCCATTTGTTTAAAGAAATTCTATATATGTATATAGAACAGTTTATTTCCAAAAAAATATAAATTACACAGCAGTTTGTAAATTATTTTATAATATATATTAATGGAGGTGTTTCTTCTTTTTTATTTCTTCGGAAATGGCCATGGACCGGAGTCTTTCAGCCTAAAGAAATTCTATTTGTTTAAATAATTCGTTTTTCTCGAAAATCCGTCTGAATCGTCTGAATTCTGTCTATTTGAAATGGCAGTTTATCATCTTAGAGAGACAGTATTCCTTAAATTCTTTTTTTACTATTAATTAAACCAGGGCTGCGGAGGCGGGGAAAAAAGTTCTCGACTCCGACTCCAGATATTTTTCGTAGTCCGACTCCAACCCCGGCTCGAAAATTGACGAAAAATTGCATACAAAAATATTTTCAAATAATTCTGTGCAATAAAAATCTTACATATAAATAATCACAAATTTGACACAGAATAATACAACCGAGCAATATTAAATTTGCTATGAAAACAAAAATACTACCAGGAGAAAAAAAGAAATAATTTAATAAATTAAATTTCTATTCGAGTATTGTGATTGTATTAAGCATATGGCTTGTGCATATCAAATTACTCACAAACAAATGCTGAACCCATAGGAACCCATTTGTGTTCAGCGAATTTGTTGGCAAAAATATTTAAACTGATAATCTAAATGTAAATAAAAACGACCTATAAGATATTAAAAAGACGTATTGATCGGACCACAAATAGAAAATTTATATAAAAACACAAATAAACAGACCACAAATAAAAAAGTTATTTATAAAATGTAATTTCTTTGTTTATTTAAGATATCTGTATTAAACTATTATCTGTTTTCACATTAGAGAATATACAAATTGTCACGACTTTGTCCATTTACCAACTATCTACTTATCTCTAATAATAACAAAAGCACCCATAAGACACAGTGCATAATATGAAATAACATTTATTCTAATAAAAACAAAATTAAGTGCAAAATAAGTTTTAAAATTGTTGTGAGGAACAGAATAACTCCAACTAATTCTCTTCTAATAACTCTCTTAAATCATTTGGAATTGTTTTCAAAGCTGAAAATAATCATAACTAAGACACACTGTATAATACGAAATAAAATGCAATCTAATAAAACAAAATTAAGTACAATATACGTTTATAATATTGTGGTGAGGGACAGAATAGCTCCAAGTAATTCTCCAGCAAAGTTTCCCTTAAATCGTTTTAAATTATTTTGAAAGCTGAAAATAATCTTAATTATGGCTACAGATATAACTTCTGAATAAATGATACTTATACATTGAACTACGGGCCTACTTCTCAATCTCATTTTAACACCCTTCTTCTAATTTCTTCTTTAAAATTTCTGACAGATTACTTTTGTTAATCGTTTTCACATTCGTTTGGAAAGTGTGCTTTGTAATTTGATTATTTACGTATGTATGTAGGTAGGTACTTTGTAAAAGGCCTAATAGAATATTTGGTTTTATTTGTGTACTGTCTTCTGAGGCAACGTCCATCTCGCATGTTTTCTTTTCTACAGTAATTAAACCTAGACTCGGAGTCGGAGTCGGTACATTTTTTCCGGCTCCGACTCCGACTGCGACTCCTGTGAAATTTGTCGGAGCTCCGACTCCACGACTCCGACTCCACAGCCCTGGTTTAAACAATCAATTATTATTCATTTTCAACTATTTTTTCTAATGGTAGAAAAGTCACCTTTTTTCGAAATTAAGATATAAATTTCATGTTTGAGATATCTTGTCTATATTATCTACTTAACCCACATTTGTTTAAACAAATTCCGTTGGTTTAAACATTTTTTTTTTAATTCACCAAAAATTCATCTTTTTAGATCGGTCTGGCCAACTGTTATACTCAAGGGCCATCATTTATATTTTGGGATGATTTCCATTGATTAAATAATAAAATATTATTCGTCAGTTAAACACTGGTTCTTTTACCTAAACACTGTTTTTGGCGAAAACAAGACCCAAATCCCCATTTTTGTGTTCAGATTCGGATTTCTTCGAAAAAAAAATCCTATTGAAATCAGTTGTCATTTTTCCGTCAACTTTTTATTTGGCCTGTACAATGTATAAATAAAGGAAGAAGCAGTGCGCTACGACCGGGGCTGCGATGGACACACACTCCTATAAGAAAAGTGGTATAAAATATTCAAAGTATATGCCATCAGATTTCTCGCTATATCGTCTTAAAGGAGAAAGTTCAAAGTCTTATTTGATCCCACATTAAAATATCTACTAAATAACGTTACTGTTTTGCATGTATTCAAAAGTAGCCAACATCGCGTTATTTTGTACCATTAACACTGTTTTTCGAGAAAACTAGAGCCAATTCACCATTTCTGTGTTCAGATTCGGATTCCTGGAAAAAAATCCTGTCCGAATCAGTTATCATTTGTCCGGCAACTTTTTTTTGTTGGCCTGTGTAATCCTTTTAAATTTCTAAACAAAAAAGGAAATTACCACATTTTCTTGTATACAGCGGTTCTAAAACTACGAGCGCCCCAATATAGAGGTCCTTTTTTTGCTAATTTTAGCCCACTATGCCGGGAATATGTTAAAGAGTTCTCAAAAACAATTGGACAAATGTTACAGAACTGAATTATTGACTGAGCAAAAGGAAAGTGGTGGTTGCTGACATGTCATAAGTTTAAAAATACTATAAAATTCAAATATTATATTATTAAATGGTATAATATAACCTTATATTGGGATACTTGTAATTTGAAAGCCACTGTATTTAAGAAGAAGTCCTAGAATATACTTTTTTGTGCATAATTTTGTAAGGGTTAATTTTTTTAAGGAATAAAAAACCAAGCTTAACAAACGTTCCATAAATTATAAACGATCCATAGATATTATCTTCACTGCGAGCAAACATTATTTCCTATAGCAAACACTTCCTTACTCCACGTTCATAAAATCTATGTTATCAGATCTCTACACCCTTACCTACCCTTTGCTTATACTTAATAGAAACTTAAAATATTCACAAGACCCTCACCCCACGTATCTCACACACCTAAAACACATAATAGCCAAAATTAAGCACGTTTATATTCAAACTAAGGTAGATTGTTAACAAAAACTTGTTTGCTTATTACAGGGTTGAATAACGCAATATATTCCCGTAACTGGTTTTAGTAACAGTGACAAGGCAACGTTGGAATGCTGCCAGCAAAATGTTTGACTAACAAAACTAAAACTATGGAGTTATGAACTGTGCTGAACTGCCACGTTGTCCAGTTTTGCTCGAGCAGTGTTTGTTCGGTTATTTTGCTGCTGTTTGGACAATGTTAGACCTAAAGTTTACATGGAGACTGTCCTTCGCGTCTTAGATGATTAATTATTGTTGTATAAGGGCTTAAGGGTTGTTATTCACATTAAGATAGCATACGCGACTGTTTCTGTACTAGAGATAATGATGATGTTAGAACAATTAGAGACTTACTTGGATGAATTTTATTTCTTGGAATAATTACTAGATATAAGAAAGTTGTTACTGTTGTGAAGGAAGTAAACAGTCTTCAATGAAGTGTATATTTTTATTCCCGGTAAATATTTTTAGCTACTTATGTAAGAATTTTAAAGATTTGGCACAAATACGTTTTCTATTGCTAATTAACAAGATAGGTATGTTATATTTACTTACTCGTTCTAACTAACCTGTTGCCTGCCGTACATCAAATTACTCCGTGTTGAAATGTTTATTGTACACTAATCACATTCACAAGGCACATCCCCTACGGGTAAGTCGTTGTTGTTTTCGTACTAGGTTTGGCTCCTTTACGGCGCCAGCCCTACGCGCGGGCGCGCGAGCCTTGACACAATCACGATGCGCATATTTATTCCAGAGAAAGGGATTACTTGAAAGAAGTGAGAATCACTTCAGTTAAATGGGGGTGAAGTTTTATTCAGTAAACAATACTTACTTATATTAAATGTCTTATATTTTCTTGGATCAAGTAACTACGCACTTGGATGGATTTATTATTACTTCGTTGGAGAAATTGACATTTTTGGGATGAAAAATTCTATTACTTCTTTCAATACAATATTAGTTCTTATAAAGAAAGAATTTAATTGTCGACAGCATTTATCTGAGAAATTATTTCACTTAGATTGAGTATGTGGCATTTCTTGTATATACCTAACTTTCTACATCCAAGTAAATATGCATTTGAATCTAGTAAATAAATTCAAGAAATTATGTTTTCTCGTTCCAAATAATCACCAACCCTTTGGCCATACTTATACATGTGCATACATTTGCACGCATGTTTAAATATGTATAGTATATAGATATTGCGGTATTTTGGCAAACATTTGAGTTAGACTATTTTTGCCCTACGCTGAAAATTCGTTATATGAAGGAATGGTTTACAAGCTATACGTAGGTATATGGCCAATCAATTCCCTAAACAATTGAATTTGTAACAATTTCCAAACTACATGAGCAGCGATTTGTGTTTTTAGAAGATTATCTTATATTTTATTGAAAATCTAATAAAATGCTTAAGTGATTTTTATCGATGATCTTTAACAACACTAGTTTTATAAATTCCAACATAAACTAGCTTCGCTTTTGCCATTTTTTCAATGATGACTCACTCTTATCAACTATTAAGACCTTCTCAGGACGTTTCTGGAGAAACTTAAAAAAGGTCCTCAACCCCTCCACCGATCTCATCTCATAGCAACCGCCAATTCCGCTATTCAAATGATTGCGGAGCCGATATCTGGCAGCGAATGAATCTTTTGTTGCGTCAAGTTAACCGACAGCGCCATCATACGGCGGTATCGGAAACCGTTTCATTAAAACGACAACGGCTCATTAACCACCCGCAATTAACCGAACAATTGAGCGCGCCAACGCAGGACCGTAATGGGGTGAATTTCTAATATTTCAGCACTCGATGTGATTCGTCGCTTCTGGTAATAAAGTGGTGTTTAGGTGTTTTAATGACTTTGTGTTGTGGGCATGTCGTTAATGACGGAAGTTGCTGATTGCTCGGTGATTTAGATAAATATGTCAACGTGTGTTATTTTAGTGTTTTATCGTTAAGAATTTGTAAACAACAAATTTGTCAATGGAATATGGAATGAAAATAATGTTTTACTTTTGCTTTGATTTAGTTGAATTAATAGTTTGAATTAATTGTGAATTATTCTGTTAAAATAAAACTTTGCAATTCGCCGCTTAAATTTTCGAATTTTAGATGCGTTAAAAATAATTTTTATTCATTAATGTAATCAGCATTTCGTTTAACCCTTTCATGCCTTTTTGAGTTATTTTAGATTAAAATTGATTTTTTTCGATTTATTTTAACATTTTGTTTATATTTTATTGAATATAACATGACTTAACTGTAGCCAAATGCTTATAAATGCGTATCTCACATAAATTTCGTTATATTTTATCTAAAAAATTGTTAATGATTACTAATATAGATTTGAATTTATAAATGAAAAAGAATCTCCAACTGGCTACTGAACTTGCTTTTATTGTTATCACAGCATTTAATATTAATAAGGTCTATATAAGTTCTTCATCAGGATCGATACTTTAGTAGTCATATGAACCTAATTGGTTTTTATAATCATTAAAAAGTTACAGTCGTTTGAAATATTAACAAAATGAAGAAAGATGAAAAATAAATACTTATCAAACAAAGGCGAAAACGAAGAAAAAACACAGTTAATGTTTATAAGAACAATAAAAGTAAATAAATTTAAGTAAAACAATCAAAATAATAGAAATAAATTGAATTAACAAACGAAGAAGCATGCAAAAATTCGTATGAAACTTTTTAGAGATTTTTTCAACTGGTAATAATTTACAGCTATTTAAAATATAGTTTAGTTAATATTTCAAACTGCTGTAACATTTTAAGGACTAGAGAAAACAAATAGTTCATATGAAACTCAATATGATATGTTATATCTGGAAAAATGTTTTGCGGGAAAAAAGGTGGGAGACCCTGTATAGTAAAAGATATACGCCAGGTACTCACTGTTCAAGGATCTCAAAAAAAAAATCTAAGTACAACAACTTGCAGTCAAAACACATGGCTTACTGACGTGATACCAAATAAATTTGTCGGATAAATAATACATCCTTTTTGATTTCAAATACTTCAAATAAATCCAACTTTGTTGCAAACTATTTATATCCGATTTATAATTATTCTATTTTTGTGAGATGTTTACTGAACGTAGAATTAGTAGCATTATTCAATGTAGAATCCGTATCTCTGATTTTTCTTCCCGTCTGTCCAATGTATTGAGCTATACAGTCCGAACATGTCAATTCGAACATGTCACTTTTCTCCATTGAAAGGGTTTCTGTCTTTGTTATTAATTATTATTAATTAGTTAGAAAATTTGCAATTCTGGCTCGTGTCGATGTAATTATAATAGCGTTGTATTCACGTTATTTTTTGTTATTTGTTATTTTTTTTTAAATTTTTATACAATGAGCGTTCGTACGGATTTGAAGTGTATCCATGTGGAGTGTTTCTGTGGAGGTAAAAAGTTTTAATAAGTTTTTGTTTTATTGATGCGTATATTGTATGATATTTGTTTGTGATAAACATAGATCAATATGTGAAAAAGATATTAACACTAATTAAGTTTGCAGATTATACACAGAGAAATGATTGTCTGATGTTAAGAAAATAACATTCCTAACATAATTTGTTTGTTTTAAGACAACACATACTTATAATAAGAATATTTCTTTAATATAAAACAACCTAAAGATTTGCTTTAAGAAAACGACTGATTTGATTTAAGAAAGTCGTTGGTTTGAAAATAATGTGAAGGATGCCGATAGATGGCGCTTTAGTTTCTCATCGTAACAGAGGTCTGCTAGCGGGTATATAACCGCATACATGGCTATGCAGCATCAGTGCTTGTGCTATTATTCCGTCAATGTACCTGACGGAGAAATGGCCAACAGCTCTAATATTGATGGAAAGAGAGACTAAGAAGAGACACCAGGTGTCTTCTCTAGTTGGAAAACAATAATATTCTTTTTGGATGCGTTAATTGTATTCCACGTAAAATATTATTGCTTTCATAATAACATGTCATAGAAGTAAGTGAATGTTTAATACAAGAATCTCAGCTGATTAATCTAACTACCCAACCTATTGATTGAAAAGAACAAACTCTTAAGTCAAATAAGATAGTATCCATTTAAAATTGTAGAATCTTAAAGTAAGACAAAACAACGGTTTTCTTCAATAAACGATATATATATTCTTGCGTATCTATAAATCAACCGTTGTTTTGGATTAACAAAGGTTGCTTTGAATTGGAACAACGTTTTGTTGTGTGTACTTAATAACATCTATTTCATGTCAAAATGGTAATGTTTTTAATAATAACTTTGAATAATAACTCATTATTTTTGCATATTAAGACTAGCATCTAAAACCGAGTTTCTTTCATTTAAAGTCCAGTTCTCAAATATTCCAAGAAAAACGGGTTTTAAATAATTGACAAACCTTACTCCTAACATATTCAACAATATTCTTGAATAAAAACCTTCTTTATTTAGTTTCTTAGGAACCGGTTTCAATTGATGGTAATAAAATAAATAAATATTAATTTAACATATAATTTACAGTTAGATAATTAGCAACATTAATAACAACGTGTGCCATGCATGAAAGACAAAATGACACTTGGCATACGGCTAGAAGTCAGCACGAGGGACAGCGGAAATTGGTACAAAGTAGGCAACCTAAGAATCAATAATTATTGTAAAATGAACACGAATAATGGCTTTTGTTGGAATTCTAATTGTTTGTGTTTAACAAAGTGATGTTGTTGTTTCTTCTATATTTCTAAGTAGTTGGTAAATGGTTTTACTGCTCTTAAAAGCAGCAAAAATGTTAAATTTGGGTAAAACTTTGTTTAATTTATTTAAGTCAAATTACAAACGAAAAGAAAAAAACATTTCTTTTTGTATTCCTTTTATTCTTGAAATAATAATCTATCCATCAAGCCACCCTACACCGAAAAAAAGAAAAGAACATCCAGAATTATCGAACAAGCACCCCCACCCCCAAAAAACCTAAAAATCAATCGCGCCCTCTTCAACCCCCCCACACAACATGTCCTCTCGCAAAGTGGCTGTCGTTAACCAACAAACAAACAAGTTGTTTATAAAACAGCGAACCCCTCCAGGGCCATTTAACCACGCGAACAAAGACCGAACGTGGTTTGGGGAAACCCCCAGTTTTTACCCCATCCCCAAAAATGATTAACGACCATTTTCATCCCTGGAAACAAATTGTTGCATTCGATGTGTTGTATGATTGATCGCGTCTCCCATTGTTCCGCCGTGATTTTTTCTACCGTAGCAGTGATTTATGATTCGTGTGACGCGCCCGAGGGGGACATTTGGGGAAACTGGGGGGATACCGACCCCCGACCAACAGTCAACTGCGATTTTCAAGCTTTTTGTCCGACTCTGACCATTTGTCATTTGTTTGAACCCGTCTTCCCCCCCAACACACACAATGGGGGGAACGGGAAGGGGGGGCGGGGGGCGGAAATGGGGGGAAGTATTTTGACGGGTCACGGAATTGTTAAATGCTCCCTGCGATTGTGTTTTTCGCTCGGTTGGATTTTTAGGTGGGGGTGGGGTGGAGGTTGTTTGGGGAAAGTGTGTTGGGGGGATATCGGGACAAATACGAACCGATTTTCGCTTGTTTGTCCGGCGGACGGTGTTTGTTTTAATTGATTTGCGGGTTGCTGCCCGGTTGTGTTTGATCGCCCACGCTTAAATTGAGCTTGTGGAGATTATGGGGGGAATGAAAACTATACAGAGGGTTTGTGTGTTGGTATCCGTGCGCTTTTGTAATAACATTGGATGCGACGTCGCCGCAATGTAGATAATTTTAAAATATCTACAAAGTGCTGATAAATAAACTCTGTATACATGGACATTAATACTGGTTAGTTAATAATACTTAATAATAATAGTAATAATAATAATATGTAGTACTAAACTTGAATTAAATAAAAATTTCTTTGATTATGAGATTAGTTTAGATCTTAGTTAAATGGTTACATTTTTGGAATCTACTACTTTTTCACATAAAAATGTACCTACTAGCTAGGGTTTATAGATTTTTTGTGACTTTCAAAACCCCGTTTTTATACAGGGTTAGTCAAAACTACTGGAACACCTAATCTAACCTAACCTTCTACAACAGTAAACAAATTTAAAAAATGTTTCGCAATACATTTTTATGCATTAAGCAAGCTATCGTTTAAATATATACAGGCTGTTTATTTTATTATGGAAATTTGGTAACCCTTCCCTTTTTTTCAAATATACACCTTGTAAAATTAACTGTTTTTACTAAGATTAATTCCAAGAATTTTTTATAGGACTATTTTTTTAAAAAATGTATTATTTTTGAGTTATAATCAAAATTACTCAAAACTAGCGAAACAACTAAATAAATTCTCCAACCATAAATCATTTCAGAAATTGCTTCAAATAAAAGTTTTGCGACTAAACAAGAGTTCGTTTAAAAATATTTTCAACATACATATATCATTTTTTTATTATACCCCCCACATTTAATGTGGTGAGGATATATTGAGTTTGATCGAACATTTGTAACACCCTTAAGGAAGCGTGGCAGATATAGACTTATATACAGGGTGTTAGTAAATAAGTGCGACAAACTTCAGGGGGTGATTCTCCATGAAAAAAATAATGACAGCTTGCTATATAAACGTATGTCCGCAAATGCTTCGTTTTCTAAGATACTGGGGTGATAAAGTTTCTCTTAGAAACTGACGATTGAATCTCGTCTGAGGGAGGTCATTTTCAAAATTTTTTTGTAGCTTTGCGCCGATTTAAAATTTTATTAGTGTTATTTTCTGTTATTGTTTTAGTTTAAAGTTATTGTATTAAATGGTTCTTTAAAAAAATTGAGATCATTAAGATGTTTTATTTGTTTGCATAAAAACGGTGCTCTGTACAAAAAAAGGCAGAGAGAGATTTTTGTCACAAATTGAACGAGGAATTCCACCATAATGATTTTTAATTTGAAATATCCCAGTGGCGTACCATTTTTTTCTTTAAAAAAATCGATCATTACCCGTATGCGCGCCTATGATGAACATAAAATTCTTAATTGCATGTCAACAAATGCGCAATAACTACCTCTTAAAACCCACTAAATTTAATTTGCATACCTCGACCGGTTTCAGAGCAATACATAAATCGTCAGTTTTTCAGGAAAACTTTAACACCCCTCAAAGCTTGTCGCACTTATTTACTAACACCCTGTATATGGGTTTGATCAGAATTTAAAACTGAATCGATTTAGCTATGTCCGTCTGTCTGCCCGTCTGTCCAGCTGTGCGTCTGTGTACACGATAACTGCCGTAATTTTGAAGTAATTGATCTGAAATTTGGTATACAAGCTTATCTCTTAAAAAGTAAGGACAAGTTCGTGAATGAGCAAAATCGGTTCACTTGTTTTTTCTTTTAATATTTTGCGATGGGGGGTATTTTAACTTCAGCACGGCTGAAGATAATTTTCTTACTAGTTGAAATTTGCAAACCTTTCCAATTTCTAATAGAACACACAGTATATTTTTATTTTAATTCTCAGAGCGTTTTGTAGGAATTCTTTTTTTATAAAAGCCAACAAATTTTGAGTTATGAGCAATTAATCAAAAACCCCTCCGTTTGGTTAAAGTAAAAGTTTATGAGGTTTGATTAATTGCTTAGAACTAAAAAATAATGCATTTTATAAATAAAAAATCTGATGTGGCCAGGCACATGACTTTATCATACTATATATAAAATTAATAGTTTAGCTGCATGAGATTCTATTTGATCGAGATCGGCTATGTCTGCATTAAAATAAACCTAGTAGAACTAGACAGATATCTCGATTAAAGGCACCGGGTACACCGTCCAAATGACACTTACGTGTTATTGGGTGTAAAAAGTGTAACGGTGTTCAATATCCGAACGCAGCCTATATTGACAGTAGTATTTTCAAAACATTAGCGTTTGACACTAGCTACTGTCATTAGAATAAAAAAATCTGACATATCCTGGCTACTAGTTTTAAAGCAGTACGACCGATCTCGATGAAATAGAATTTGCTCATGCAGCTAAACTATAAATTCTCCCAAAAAATGTCATATACATAACTTATAGAAAATTTCCTCTCCTTTAATTTATTATTTAACTATTTTGACGACATTACACAAATAGCGGGTCATTTGCAAAATCTTCGAAAAATGCTATGAGTAAACCATCGGTTCCTTTGGACCTTTTTCAACAGAAAGCTTTTCAGCTCTAAGTTTGGTTATGAAACTTCTAAATATGAAGTTTCGTCCCGATACCTTTAGTAGTTTCTCCAGAATCGTCGCCACAAAAACGGGTACACACACACACACACACACACACACACACACATACACACACACATACACACACACACACAGACATTTTTTGTACCTTGGTCAAAAATGTTCAGGGGACCCAAAAAGACATATTTCCGCTAAAACCTCAAAAAATTTTTTTGGCATGATTACAATACTTTACATACTGCGTATGATAAAGTAATAATTCCAACAAAAATTTCTTAGAATTAATCTTAGAATTAAAAAGTTTAATATAAATGTTGCAAATTTACATAATAAAATGCACACCCTGTATATTAAAAATATTTTTAAACGATACCTTGTTTAAATCCAAAACACTTATGTATGACAATTTTTACTTTATCATACGCAGTATGTAAAGTATTGTAATCATGCCAAAAAAAATTTGTTGAGATTTTAGCGGAAATATGTCTTTTTGGGTCCCCCTAAACATTTTTGACCAAGGTACAAAAAATGTCTGTGTGTGTGTGTGTATGTGTGTGTGTATGTGTGTGTGTGTGTGTGTGTGTGTGTGTGTGTGTGTGTGTGTGTGTGTGTGTGTGTGTGTGTGTGTGTGTGTGTGTGTGTGTGTGTGTGTGTGTGTGTACCCGTTTTTGTGGCGACGATTCCGGAGAAACTACTAAAGGTGTCGGGACGAAACTTCATATTTAGAAGTTTCATAACCAAACTTAGAGCTGAAAAGCTTTCTGTTGAAAAGGGTCCAAAGGAACTGGTGGTTTACTCATAGCATTTTTCGAAGATTTTGCAAATGAGCCGCTATTTGTGTAATGTCGTCAAAATAGTTAAATAATAAATTAAAGGAGAGGAAATTTTCTATAATTTTTGTATATGACATTTTTTGGTAGAATTTATAGTTTAGCTGCATGAGCAAGTTCTATTTCATCGAGATCGGTCGTACTGCTTTAAAACTAGTAGCCAGGATATGTCAGATTTTTTTATTGTAATGACAGTAGCTAGTGTCAAACGCTAATGTTTTGAAAATACTACTGTCAATATAGGCTGCGTTCGGATATTGAACCCCGTTACACTTTTTACACCCAATAACACGTAGGTGTCATTTTGACGGTGTACCCGGTGTCAACGGAGTACAATATCCGAACGCAGCTTTAATTGAGATATCTGTCTAGTTCTACTATTTTTATTTTGATGCAGACATAGCCGATCTCGATCAAATAGAATCTCATGCAGCTAAACTATTAATTTTATATGTAGTATGATAAAGTCATGTGCCTGGCCACATCAGATTTTTTTGAATTTGTTTACGGTTGGAGAATTATTTGTTTCGGTAATTTTGACTAACCGGTATGTAAAAAGCAGGTTCAGCTACTAGTTTACAATTAATACAATTGTAATTAATACAACAAATAGTGAGATATTTCAGTTTAAAATAAAGTTTTGTTAATATTTCAAAAGGCTGTAACTTTCTAAGGAATGAGTCCATATGAAACTTTTTGCTCAGTACGACAAATTAGGTACTATCTGAAAGTTGTTCGAAAAAAAGTGGGACGCCCTATATGAATAATATGTCATATAATCTCCTGGTGAGTACTTTCTGTTCAGTGTATTTTAGTTTATTGTTTAACATTTCTCTCTGTAGATATGTAGCTCAGACACAAAGACAAATAAGCTTTTATGTCAGTTAACACCTAAGATGGAATGATAACACTTTTATCGTCATACCAACAGCCAACCTTTATCAAAAACAACAATTTCTGAGAAATTAATTAATAAAGGAATCTTCCATCTGATCAATCTTTCCCGGACACACTGTACACCACTGTGTGTGTACAAATCGTTAAGTAGCTAACATATTTTTTGATAAATTACAAACAGAAGATCTGTACGAAACCCGACCACCAACATTTGTCTATTATTTTACAGAAATAACCCCGAAAAACCCAATAGTCAATTTTGGCGGAGGCGCATACACAATTTTTACAACTGACCATTTCTCGATATTTATCGTCTCTATAGACCTCTAAATACCCACAGTACCGCGTATAGAGACAGCAATAGAAGGGCACTTATACCCAATTTGCATACATCAAAAGCCGCCGGCGTACCAACCGCCAAAACAACCATAATACCCGCGCCGTAGATAGAGACAAGTGAGCTACATAGCGGACGACGTCACAGGCGCGCGGTATAGGTCGTTTCGCCATTTTACGATCGTCATAGATGGTCGAATCTCGCTTGTAAATTCGTTTTGAATGTCGGTATGGCGGAACGCATCGTTTTATTGCGCCAGCGAGCCCAGCGCCTCTGGCGGGCCGCTAATAAAATACACGTTTTACCGTTCCGTGGTGGTGGGGGGAAAAGAGCGATCGGCGGTAAAATTCTGCCGGATAACGGAAAAATGGGCATCGATTCGCGTCCTGGCCGCGTGCAGGGAAAAGGGTTGGAAATAAAAAGCGTACGGCGGCCAATTACGCCGAATGGGCGATTGTTTTTAAACGAAAAATGTAAATTGCCGGCGGGTTGGATGATCCCGTTCGTGTTTCCGATGTTGCTCGTGCGGCTGTGTTTTGTAGTTTTGAATTTTGTTACAATTAACAAATTGTAACACCGTTTTTAGTATTTTTTTTCTAAGATTGGTAACATTGATAACAAATGCCATATGTCAATCGCAAATACACATAACCACAAACTGCCTTTTTAAAATCACTTGCAATCGCATAAACTGCAAAATATCTATATTCTATACATATTTAAACATGCGTGTAGCATGCTATAGTGTTGCCAAAGGGTTGGGGCTTTCTTAGTTTTGGTCTGTTCACCAAAATTCTCCAGCATGACGTTTGCGGTGGTGTTTTGCGACCCTCGTAAGTGATCGTGCATCATTCTCGTCAACTAAACATCAAATCCCCCTTTCAGATACAATACAAGGACCACATTTACTTAAATAAGGAGTTATGCAAAGATTAAACCTACATCGTAGATATCATCGGGTTCAAATACTGCCGCGGGATTGTATAAGCGCAATAAATAGGTTATTGAATACAGATTACACGTAGCAAGCTATAGTACATCTAAAGTGTTGAGGATTTCTAAGTTTATGTAACGTATATGTTTTCGGTAACATTTTGGACAGAATTCTGGTCGTGCCAATACCGTATTGTTCTTTGGTACATCTTTGGTACAAAAAATAAGCACCACACTAATTGACATAATAAGAAAGTTACAGGTTAAAGACCCTGTTGTTATTATTATACGGTCGAACTTGAACTGTAAAAAAAGTACTAAAAGTTGAACTTTTGCAACTGACAAATATTTTAGTTAAAAGGATCATATCAATCAAACAAGCAATTACCTACAACTGTTCGATTTCTAATTGCATTTTGTTGTCCATATTATCTCTAACTCAAATCATATATAATTTATAATTATAACTAACCTGAAGACTAACTGAACAACAATTATACACTGAATAATTTTCAATTATTCCCAACGTCGTTGTGCGAACTTAAAAACAGTAGCACACTGTAGGAGTATGGAAGAAGTTTTGTACGGTTGGCCTATCGCGGCGTTGCTTGTCATACTGCTGTCATTTATGGTATTTGAGGTTAAATCACATAGTTTTCTGATTTTATCGTTTAAATACAAATATTGTCGTTTATTTAATTTTTTTGTCGTTAAAACATGTATGTCACTTTACATCCACAAAATTAGTTTTCTCCTTTATCAAATATTTTATGATTTTAAATATGCCAGCAAGTTGTTCACTACAAAAGGACATAATTGCAATTTTACCCGCATTAATCTGTAAAACCCAACCACAAAGTCACGAATAACGAATCCAGTTTTTCATCGTTTCGAAATTTGCATCTGAATCGCTTCAATATATCAACAGAAAGAAGTTAAAAAACTTCTCGGTCGGTTACCGCTCGGCTCTAATAAAAACACCAAGTGGTGCTCCCTGCCTTGCGGCTGTAAACTTTTTGCAACTGCCGCAACTTTATAACGGTTCCCCATTTTTTTGTACGGTAATGCAAGTCAAACTGCGACCGAGCAAAATCCACAGGAATAAAATCAAACTTAGCCATTGTAAAGGGAGCAAAAACGCGATCGATATTAAGGTTTTCTGCGAGTGCAGGTATAATGGATTGATTTATTGATTGTCGTGACGTCTGGCAAGCTATACCCGGGGAATTTCGCGAACAATTTAATAAAATAGGATGACCCTTAAGTCCCAAATAGGGGAAGTGATTGGACCTGCTGATGCAGATATTTTTCTGGTACGAGTACGAAATCAATCGGATAGTCAGCGTGACCCGAGGCTGATTTGACGATGGAGAGTTAAAAAGATCCCGAATATACAGGGTGTTCAATTATATGCGTTGTTTAGTAAAAGTTTAGATGTACTGTGCCACGTTTAACGTCCCTAATTTTTCGCAATATGGCGCAAAATGATGTTCCATATCAAAAGTTGGATTACTGTCACCCTTTTGTATACTGTTTAAATACTTTAGCCGGACTTTTAAGCACAGAACATATAGTTACGATTTAGGGTGGCTAAAAGACAGACTTTTTGATGCAGGGTAATGATCCTCTCCCAATCTACTCCATTTCCGGAAAAAATCCCCTCAAATTTGAAAAATCTCTCTAAAATTTATAACGTATGCACAATCTTTCATAAATTAGGTAATATAAAATATCTAGTTACCAAGACGAAATTCAACAATCGACAAATGCAATGATTCTTATGATCATGCAGCAACTTTTAGTCATTGTAAACTTCTACTATGAATTAAACAAACGAACAATTTATGGTCATCCAAGAATTAGTTTTGTTTAGTACTTGGCCAAAATTATTGTTTTTATTTATGTACGTAATGCTCTAAATTATATAAAGACTATTAATGAGTCCTTGTCCGTTATTTCGGGACATGTTAAGAGAGAAGGTATGGGGATGTCCTAATTATAACAGTTAACAGAAAAAAGCAGTGGTTTGGTAGAAATATGGTGTTCGGTAGACATCCTATGTTTTCTGTACACATAACAGCGTCAGTAATACTATTATAATAATTAATAATTCAATAAATCTATAATTGTAAACTAAGTAAATAATAATTATTTCAGTACGATTGTCAAGAGTGCACATATCAGCCCTCAAAACATTCAATACATCTTCAAAATATTTTCCATGGTTTCCACAAAAATATTTTAAATACGCCACCTTTATTCTACTCATCATGTTCGCTATCGTAGTTGTAAATACAGGGAGGTATTTGACATTTAGCAAATCTCCAGTTATTTGAGATAAGTTATATTAGAAACGCAAATCAAGAACATCTGTCCAAAAAGTGCGATACTTTCATTCGCAAAAATGAGTCCTGTTGTTTCTTTATCCTTGTTAGTTACCTTAGAATGCTTTTTTGAAAAATTACCACTTTTTGACGTTAATTTCACAATATCTCAGCAACATTTCATAAAAGTTGATGTCAAAACAATTAGGGTAAAAATCAAAAACTGGTATGATACACCTAATGTTCCATTAAAACAAAAACAAAAGTTTGTGTTGGTACGTTGTTTTAAATTTAATTTTTGTTTTTACTACTAAATTTTTGCATACCCCACCCTACAACTGTTAATTAAGTTTTATAAAAACCAATGTGTATAATTAAAACTCAAAAATAAAATCAAAATAATCAATACTTTTCGCAAACAGTTTAAAAAAGTAATATCACAATATGTCGTGCTAGTCAATCAAATTGTCGTTAAGAATCCCATATTTGTCGTGCTGAATACATATTCTGTCGTGTTAACCATTGTCGTGGGGAATACCAAATTTGTCGTGCTGACTACATATTTTGTCGTGCACAATTTGTCGTTGAGAATACCTAATTTCTCGGGCCGATATATATTCCCCTCATTTTTATTTCATTTTTTGTAGAAATTATTATCATTGGATTATTGGCATGCTGTTTTGCCATTTATTTAAACAACAATATGCAATATTACGTACACATTTTTCTATTTAATTTTGAAGAAATTATTATTAGATTATTGGCATTTTTTATTACATTTATTATTGACATGTATTAACTAATTTGCAATAGTTTGAAGTTTTCAAATCGTGCTTTCAGCGAATTAAAAAAAAGGTGCGTGCGTATTTTTAACGTACACTGCTTGTACGAATGTATTATAATTAAAGTTATTTAGTTATTTATTAATAATGTATTTTAATAACTTGTAGTATGTATTAATTAGTCTTTATTCGACCAATTATTATTATTTATTATAAATAAAAAATAGTTAACCGATTAAAAAAACCACAAGAAATTCATAAATAATAATTTTTCCACAAACATATGTAACATATTATATTATTGGTTAAACAAAAGGTATTTCTTTAGACAATTTCAAATTAATAAACAAATTACGAAAAACATGCCAAAAATCTAACAATAATATTTTTTGTAAAAACAATGAAAAATATGTACCTATATAAAATTGTGTATTTGTGTTTAAACAAATAGTATTTATTTAAACAATTGCAAACTACTTAATAAGTGTCAACAAATACCAATAATAATAATTTCACAAAAAAATTTGTTTCTATAATATTTAAAAATGGTTATAATTCAAATGGGTATAGACTTAACTGGAGTGTTGAGATTAGCAACTAAATTTCTTTTTCTATGGTTGGGAAATTTTTATTATCCAAAAATTCCTAGTTTTGGTATCGAAACCTTTCCAATTATAATAACATACTGAAACAAGTACGGCCGCTATGGGGCTAGCTTCCATTAAATTTTTCACAGCTTTTTTTAGTTCTCGGCGTCATTATAAAAACTTTAATTATTATAAGTTTCACTTGTTAGAGGATCAACCTCCAAGAAAAAGTATTTTTTAAGGACTCAACTTGATAACGGATCAACAGTTCAAAAGTTCAAAAGCGCCTCCCAGTTTAAAAGATCGTGTTTCAATAAAAACTCGTCGGTTGTGTGAAAAGTATAAAACTTTTCTATATGAACCCAGTAAAAGTACTGTTTCTCATGAGGACCTTAATAACTATTTTATTTAAAAATAAATCAGTTTGAAATGTTCACCAGTTATGTACACTCTTGGAATTAAGTATTCTATAAATATCTATAAATATTTTAGCAGTGTGTCGATGATACATCCAAGTACAAGTTTTTTGTTATTCTGGTCGACCGCTCGGCCGCTAAGTGCAAAAAATTGTCCGTTTACGCTTCAACTCGTATATCGGAAATTTATTATTTGCGAAACCTTGTTCGAATGCTTTGAATTGGTTTATAATGATTTATATGTTTCTATTTATTAGCTTAATGTGTAATTAATTAATGTAATTCCTACATTGCAATGTAATTGTGTTTTTATTAAATATGACGTTAATTTTATATTAATAAACATAAAAGTTTTCGATTACATGAAATGAAAATCTCATTTCAAGATATTGCATACAACACAACAAATTATACTTACAACCTTATTGCATCCAATAGCTTTTTTTGTGTTAATAAATATATGTTATTTGTTGTTGTCAATATTTTTACTTTTCAGGTCATTTCAGAACTGACATATGTATTAACATTTGTTCACAAAACAGAAATAAATTAAAATTAGATTGCTTTAAATTTGTCTTTATGGTAATTTGTTAATTGTGATTTACTGGTGTTTTCGAGATATTTAGCTTCAACGATATTTTGCAGTGTTTAACTTAATAAACAGAAAGGAGTATGTATTTTGTATAGCATGAATGTATCATTACTATTTTTTATATTATTATTTTGTATTTACTTTACAGCAATATGTTTCAAATATCTGACAACTGAAAATAATGACAATTATATATCACTAATTTACAAAAATTTTTGGAAGCAAGCTCTAAATTTTCGTCGAATTTTGATGGAACGTAAATATATTATAATTATTATTAAAAAAAATAAACCAAAATTTACGACCATCTAAAACAATATTTATACAACATAAAAATTATTTCATCAAATTTGACCTGGGATGAGTATAAATTGTGTTGGTAACGGGTATATAATTTCCCAAAAGGAGACGCTTCGGAAAGAAAAGTTGTTGGTTTCTCTTACGTATAGCTTTTATTGCATATTCATTACTCACAATCATATGCAATAAAAGTTATACGTAAGAGAAATCAACAAGTTGACAATTTGAACCAGGGACCTTTGCGTCGCTAGCACAATGCTTTCCCATCTGAGCTATTGACATTGTGCTAGCGACGCAAAGGGCCTTGGTTCAAATCCAGGTTGTGGCTGTAATTTTTGATATATTTAAAATTTACATCATGCCTGTATGTTACCATATTATTAACTTATAATATTACTTTGACAAAGTATGTCGTTAAACATTTTCAGTTATAGTTTATATTGTTTGGAAATTAAAAAGACCTTCATTTTTAATGTATATGCATTTTAGCTAACCTTACAGTACACAATTCATAAGTCAAAATGTTATTTTTAACTTATTATCGTTGTTAATGCACGCCTCTTAATTTATTTAGAAAACAAATTTAGAAATAAAATTTCCAATAATGTTCCAGCTAATATATAGTAAATGAAAAATGTGTGCTTATTGAACGGGAACTATATTACAATAAAACTTCTGTAGAGCTCTTTGAAATATTAACAAAAAAAGAAAAATAAAAAATTAATTAGTTATCAAACAATGCAAAACCAAAAATGAAACACAATAAATACATATTACAATAATAAAAAATTATTAATTATAAGTAAAATTTTAATAATTTGTCTTAACAAATGAACAAAAGAAAATACCAAAATGTTTTGTTTTTTTTTCTAGAAAGTAGAAAGTAATATGTTTCATATGGTCTTATTGGTTTTCTCTGTTCCTTTTGAAGTTGGAGCCATTTAAAATAAGATATTGTTAATAATTCAAATGGCTGTAACTTTTTAATGAATTGAAAAAGTAATTTACTTTCTGAACAAAATTGTTTTGCGGAAGAAACGTGGGACAGCCTGTATATATTGCTATAATTTAAATTATTTTGGTTGTCAAGCGTGTATTAGATGTCATGAAAGATTGAATTGATTAATTGAAGATTAACTGCTGTAAAGTAAATACACATATACAATTTCCATTGTCCTTCATACAAAATACATGCTCGTCCTAAATGTAAATTTAAATTAAATTTAGAGAATTTATTTACATTTAGTGAATACCTATATTTTAATATTACAATTCTGAAATAGTCTATATTTAGTGATAATCCTTGGCATCAAGTTGATTTGCGCATTTACTTACTTACTTAATTAAGTCCGTCATCCTACTGCTGGGCATTTACTTGCGTAATTAATATGTGTATTAGTTAAAATAAATTTATATAATGTGTCATGATATTACGCAATATCTTAAAATGAGCTTTTCGTATCATATAATCAAGTTTCATGTTTATTAATATTATTATAAAAGTAATTCTATATTTAATTAAATGCATTACCTACTCGTAAACTTAACTGTAGTGATCATATTTCATTTATTACATTGCAATGAAGATATCACATTAAGGAAAAGGTCGGACACGCTAAAAATAAACTAAATCCCGTTACATTACATCCATCGAAAAACCACCTCATGACGGACAACTTTTTGCGAAGCGGCCGGGTCGAGGTAGAACAGTACACGAATATATAACCGACATACTATTTTCAAATCCTGCGATAGCGATACGAACTTACTTATTTCCATGACTGTACTTATTGCATTAAAAAGCACATTTACGTAAAAGAACATTTTTAATCCGCCCAATTCTTAAATAATACACATATCTTCAACAAATAAAACCGCTAAAACCAATCCACAGTCACAGCTCAATTTCTAGACGTCATCCATGCTGAAACGATCCACCGTATACGATATAAAATCCTTCAGGATCGTCCTGAAAGGGCAAAAATCCTCGAGTTGCGAGTCGCAGACCATCGAGTCGCCTTCGGAAAAATCCTCCGATGGCTGCGTAATGTACCGTGGAAAATCGGGTTTTCCGTCGGTTACACTTGATTTCTCGGCGTCTGGAACTTAGTTACGCCCTGTCGTACCACCATAGCCGCTGAAAAGGGGTGAATTCCCGATAATAACTTCTCGCCAAGCGTCGAGACAAAACAACATCAATCTTCCATCCTCCTATACTCATCTTTCCTCCTTTTATCCATGGTGACGTCGACTGGAGATCGACGTATTAGTCTCGGGAATTTTTGTCCGCAATTGTTGGAATCTACCGTGTCCGGCAGAAAGTATGGGAAATATTTTTGGTTGAAATTTCTGTATTAACCATAAAGAAGCAGAAAAAGGGACAAACTTCTAACTTCAATTCAATATTATTATTACTATTTAATATTTGTGTTGTTATTATTAATCTAAAAGACATTTTAACTCCAAGAAAAGTAACAATTAAAACATTAACAATTTTCAAACAGTAATAAGTATGAATGAAATAAATAAAGAATTTTCAACGCAATACAATTATATAGTTATAATTTATACAGGGTGAGTTATTAGTATCCCGGCGGTCGATAGTTAACAAATCGTTTAAGAACGAAAAAAATGTTTTATACAAAAGTTGTTTGACTCTCCAGTTTCTATACCGCAAAATCATTTTCATTTCTACACGCTGTTGCATTTACGTATGACGGAAAGTATGTACATTTTTTTAAATGGAACAGCCTGTATATTTTATGATATTATGAACACTACTAAAGTTGTTTATCCAACCGTGTATGTCGCTAAGTCACGGCGTTAATAGTTCCAGAGATATTCTACTGTTTTTCCAAAATATGTCCGTTGCAGGTTCTTTTTAAAAGCTATGTCGATTTTCCCTTTAAACTATGTGAGACAATAGTCAAAGCCAGTAGGTAGATGATAGTATCTAAAGATATTAGATACATTGTGTTCATTGAACTTAGTAAATTTTGTTGTTTTCCAAATGGCTTTTTTCTACTTTGCATTCACAATGCACACATTGTAACACTGTTTTCGGTGTTACAGTTACCACATTGTAAAACAGAAAACAGTAACATTTTTGTCTAAGATTGGTACACATTGATATCAAATGCCATATGTCAAACGTACTATACATAACCCAACATAACCACACACTGCATCTTCTTAATCGCTTGCAATCGCATAAACTGCGAAATATCAATATTCTATACATATTTAAACATGGGTGTAGCCTGCTATAGTATAGCGAAAGGATTGGGGCTTTCTTAGTTTTGTTGTGTTCATCAAAATACGCCAGCATGACGTTTTCGGTGATGTTTTACGATTCTGGTAAGTGATCGTTATCATTCTTTTCAACTAAACATCAAATCTCCTTTTCAGATATAATTCAAGGGCCACATTTACTTTAGTAAGGTATTATGCGAAGATCAAACCTACATCGTAGATATGAACGATTTTAATTACTGCTGCGAGATTGTATATGCGCAAGAAATGGTTAATCAGCATACACGTACGAAGCTATAGTACATTTAAAGTGTGGAGGATTTCTTAGTTTATGTAACGTATAAGTTTTCGGTAATATTTTGGACGCTTGGATGCTCGGTTCAATTCGTATTCGTTTTTGTCCGTCGCTTTCGACTTCGTCTTAGTTCTGGTTGTGTGCAACGTATTTGTATTACCTCCATCACATGTAATTTTACTAAGTATAATTTATTCTAATAAACTACTTTGCCGAAATTAGAATTGGGTTTCAATTATAAGTGCTTGTAAATATATAAGTCGCAACGGCTACGTAGCGGAATTAGGTAGACACCGCTATTAAACGTTAAGCGTTATAACAATTCTCTAGTAAGTTCTTGTTCTTCGAAGTAACTAATCAGTCACCGCCAAACACTATTCTATTCTGATTATTATACTTATGAAACCACTATTTTAAAGTTGTTAACTTTTTAGGTTAAGTTTCATGTATTTATCACAGTAGGGTTAAAAGTGTTGCCCCAAGCTCCATTATGATCATCGTTGCGACCTCGCTGAATATTTATTCAAACTTGTAGGCTAAAGTAGAGTAAAAGTATTCACAATTAGATTTTGTCATGATTTTATCTCATCGATCTTATCCTTAACGAAGTTGACAGTTACTACAGTGCTGCCACGTGGTACCCGCAAAATACCCTAGATTCTAATTTAGCGCGATATAGGAACCACAATTTCTAAATTTATATAAAATTTATGACGCAAAGTAGAAAAAATAGTATATTACACTCGTTTTATAAGACGTATTGGCGCAAAACAACTCGTACGCCAATTTGACGTCTTATAAAACTTGTATAATAATATACTATTTCTTGAGTTTTTTAAATAGCACTCCCAGTATAATATGTGTTGGCTGTAATAACCCTTTACTTCGCTCCAATTTACATATAGTATGTCATACACTGAATATTACTAGTTTTTGTGATATTTGCAACTTAACAAAAATGTAATACAGTTGCTAACTTTAATATTGCTGATCATACAACGTACTTGGTAGTTTGATGTAAAATCTTTAAGGGGCGATAGAAGAACTAATTTAGAAACTATTTAACCAGATTTAACCTTATACAAGGTTACCGTTATCAACATAATAACATATTGTATGAAATTTTGTAAGAGCATTTTGCCATTTTTGCAATCGTATAGCAAACGAACACGCGACCTAAACATTTCAAGTTACTAATAAAATAAACCCTAAACCCTGTACTTTTAGGTTAACCATCCTAAAAATTTGTTGATTTCTGAAAGTGTTGAATACATGGATTTTCTTTGATATGATTTATGTGCTCACACACAAAAACCAAATAAGCAACATAAACAAGCTGATGGGCATCTTTAGATTCAGATTTTTATTTACAGAAAAAAAATCTATTAAAACACTTCCAAATAACCCACTTTCCATTCACGTTATCAATATTACTCATATTAGCATTCATATTATCCCAATTTTGAATTGTCTGCCTAGAAAAATAATTTATCTTAAATCAATTAACAATAATAAGTAGATATTGTTGGTTGTTTTTTTGTACTGAATACAAATCCGTTCTCAAACTTATTGTTCAACTTGTTCACAAGTGAACAAATTTTCACGATAGTCCCCCTAAAAGTACACTGTTTATGGTTTACTTCGTGGTACAATTGAAGTAACTAGGTCTTCGGGTTCGTTCGCTGTACGTTTCCAAAAATGGCAAAACATACTTAAAAAATTGTGGAATACCTTGATAACCGTAATACTTGGTATATGAATAAATTTAGTTAAATAGGTTCTAAATGGCTTCTTCTATAACCCTTTAAATATTTTACATCATGCTACCCAACACACTGTATACAGAGCAATATTAAGATACTAAATAGCATAGTACTCTTTAAATTGCAAATATCACAAAAACTAGTAAAAATAGATAAATGACAGCGAATATAAATATACAGGGTGTTCCATTTAAAAATCTCAAAAAACAGCCATTTGAAAATGTTAAAAAATTACTGCATGCTACGATCCCCCTGTATAGCGCATCTAATTTTTCATGACACCGTCATCAAGCTATGATTTTAGTTATTATGTGACAAAACTTTTGGAACAATATCACCAAAAATGTAGTAATCACGTAGTTTTTAAAAAAGGCCTGCCGTTGCCAATTTTCTGACAAATATTTGAATATCTCAGAAAAAAATTATCTTAAAATAAACATAATAAATATGTTTGATAACATCGGAAACGGTTCGGTACATCGAGAGCGTTTTTTCCTTCAATCATATTTACAAGAGTTCGTTTGGAGAAATAAATTTCAAAATTCCCGTATATTTTTGGAATTTATACACAAATGTCTCCTTTTTTTTCGTGCTTTTTTGTACCTATCACATTAATGATTTTCGTCTCAAATAAATTTCATTCGAGTATTAGTTTGCAATTCGTTAAAAAGTTACAGTTGTTAAAAATATCAACAAATCCGTAATTTTTACGACTGCAACTTCTTAAGAGGAATCACTAGAGGTAGTAGCGCACTGCAAAACAACACTACATAAAACCAAACATACTGAGCTTAATTGTGTGTTAATACTCACGTATAATACATTAAATTATAGATAAAGGTGTATTACACCGGGTACGAATGCCACTTTTTTTCATTTGCGTTCTTGTATTGTTTTTTACCCTTGCTAAAGAAGCCAATAATTGGTAATTTTTGTTATTTTTTTTCCCAAATCAGAACCAAATATCAAAAAAGCAATATTACAACATTTTGTATTGAGCCTTCATGAACTTGTGTAAAAAAAATGACAACAAAATATGAATGTTGTAATGATTTAACCGTTGTTTTTTTGAACATGTGAATGAGACGAGAATAACATATTTTATCGTCCTACGGTGCAGCCATCTGTTGGATAAACACCACATCATTTTCTTCGACCAATCATATTCAAATGGTACAGTCTGAAGCAGCAGCATGAATATGTAGCCAGGGGAATCACAAATATTGAGCAATTTCGGCCTAACAAAAATATTTATCGCATGTTGACACGGGAGGGGTAGGGGCGCCGCGCCCGGCAAACGAAAGCCATACGAAAAATAAATTTTACCGTCCTGGTGCTACGTAGATAGCAGCGACTCGCTTATAAATTAGGACAGCATGTTCTTGCGGAAGTGTATGTGAGCAACATGAATTGTTGAATTTCGACCAAAATAGGCTAGAAACCGAATACGAGAAATAATTTTTTGCCGTCCTGATGGACAGATGGACTCTACGAAGACAGCAAAGAGCGAGTTATAAATTAGGAGCGCATGTTCCCGCGAGGATTTATAGTGCAGTCCCCGTACGACACACGGATTGAAGAATAATCAACAACCGCAATACCTACTTACAATGTTACAACTACTAAATAATTAATAGGAGTTAAATAAATTATTAATAAGGAAATACAAGTAATTTAATTTTTAATCAGTCATTTATTTTTCGTCATAGAATTTCAAATATATTGGTATTTAGATTTCGAAAATAATATTAATACCAAACACTTGTCGCTTGGCAATGCATTCAGGGCAATCGCAATCTATGTAGGATGGTTGGCTTTAGTTCGACTTGTTATACAACATGTAGATATTATACGTGTAGTGTAATTCTTCGCTAATTAACTTCGCTAGTTAATATATGGCAAAAAACTTTTATAAAGGTGTTACACATCCGTTAACCGAAACTCTTGCGCCTAATACGTCATGTCATGTAGTAAGTATGTAAATGTGACAAAAACGACTACACAGTATTGATTGATTGCTTGCGGTACATCATTTCCAAAGTATTTTTATGCGCTGAACCCAAATCTGACATCCGATTGACTAAATCAGGCTTTATTCACAAGATACTTCAACATATTTGAAGAGTAAAATTTAAATTGCATAACGTATGTACGCAGTACACTCTCCTACAGCGCGGTTTAATATTACGCGTTTTATGAAAACGCGTTATAGGAATTTGAGGATCGCAAATTTAGACGCATGCGCGTTGTACGATAATCGCGTTATATGAAGATGTAGTCGCAAAATTTTGATCGAGTTGGTAGAAATTCGCGTTGTAGGAACGGCGTTATAGGAGAGTTTACCGTATGCGCAATCGTATTTATATAAAAATAATACAATAAAATAAATAAATATCAATTTTATAGAAAAAATATACCCAAAATATGTTTTTTCTTGTAAACTTTTAGCATTTACTTATAAGAATACTTCGGATTTTGTGTAGTAATTTTTTATTCAATAAAAGTATCATTGTTGCATCTATTTATTAAAACAAAAGTATTGGAATGGAAATAGAAAACGTAAGTAAATATGTACCTACTGAAATGTATAATGACTAAAATATTCAAATTCATTTATATGTGGTATCATTACAGCCACCAATAATAGCGAATAGTTCAATAAAGCAATTAATTAATTTGTATCTCTGTATTGCTTTGTGGAATTGTATTTGCATTTAAAATATACAAGAAAAGCATTTCAGAACATGCGATAGTCACACACACAAAATTATTAGGAAGCGGTTCGGCGCCAGTCGACACCGCACGGCCCCTTTGATCTTTGCCGCAAAAGAACCGCCGGTCCCCTAATATGATCACTGCGTTGCTTGCATTTTCTGCGGAGTGTACAGTGGGCTTGTTCCCTCCTCTCGCGCCTCAGTTTAGTCGAACTTTTGAGGCCGGTGACTAACATTTACTCTTAAGGAATTCAGAAAACAAATTCATAACCAGTCCATATCGGGTTCATAGGGATTTTAGTTTGTTCATTTATTTATTCAATTTGTTTTTATTATTTTTAATATTATTACTTAAATTTATTAACCTTTTATTGTTGTAATGGGTGTTTATTGTGTTATTTTTCGTTTTCACAATGTTTGATATGTATTTTATCTTTTATTTTTCTTTCTTTTTTAACATTTCAAACAGCTGCAACTTCTTAAGGAATTGAAAAAACAAATAAGGTCTATTTAAAACATTTTACTCAAACTGGAATTAGTAATTAACTTTCATAGTCAGGGTATGTTTATATATAATTTTGGCAACACCCGGTACATGCCGTTACATTCTAACATTTGCATTTTAGGTTTAAGACAATTCAGAAACGTTTAAGAAGAATAAAATTTTCTTCAAAATCGATAATAAAAAAATTTTCACGTTCCCAACTTTCTGCCGGACACAGTATATGGATGGCTTTGATTTGTTCAGTGGGTTTATGTAGTTGGCGCAGTCGGTGAGAGTTTTTCGGTAGCAGCGTTCGAACTTTCTTTCTGTTGTTCGTATAAGAGATATAAAAGTATGCGTTGGGCGGTGATCTGGATTAGAAGTTTTGCGATAAGACCTCTATGAAATGTAATCGAGCGAAGGGGAAAGACATAAGAGAATATGGCAGACTCGTGACGTCACATCCATCTGGTTACAGGTTTGTTTATGCAACTGTGCAACTCATTTAGTACCGAACGATTATCAAAAATGGTCGAAATTTAAGTTTTAAGGCCTGGTAAATGTTTTAAATACAAACACAATGATTCATAACCGGTGTAGTGAATCTAAAAGCTAAACTTCAGCCTAAACAAAAATTTTCAAGACAAAATTTTCTTAGAATTTTGTTTCGTTATAGCTTTATCTGAATTTAAATTTTACGTTTTAGTTTCTTTTTTCTTTACCGTCGTTTCCAGGACTATATGGAGAGTATCAGGTTTTAGCAGCAGTACCCTTTACCAGGTTTTGTGACTTGTTATTACTGTTATTATTGTATCATCTTAAGTAATACAGATAGAAATAAAACGAAGAAAGGAATGTTGAGAAAGGATTGGGCTACTCCTTGATGACAGTTGATACGAGTGATTGTCACTAATGTTATCCACAAAGCACAATAAATGTCGGTAACTTATTTCTTATTCTTATTATCCCAATTCTTCCACTTAAATAACTTTGCTACAACAAATCTAATTACACCATTATTTTTGGCAAATAAAGCTACAATATAATAAACATAAACACTTATTAATAAATGTTGAAATACCAACAGTTTAGTGTATACCAAGCTAAACTCTATTTAGAGATAAAATGCTTTGGTATTTGAAAATTTATTCAAATTTGTATGATTTCTTTATTGTTTTGTTTGTTTTAAATAAATGCCAATCAAAAACTCATGAGATATGACTAGTCAGATAATTGGGACGAAACTGTCATTATTTTGTTAAAAAAAAAATCTGATGTGGCCAGGCACATGACTTTATCATACTATATATAAAATTAATAGTTTAGCTGCATGAGATTCTATTTGATCGAGATCGGCTGTCTGCATTAAAATAAAACTAGTAGAACTAGACAGATATCTCGATTAAAGCTGCCTTCGGATATCGTACTCCGTTGATACCGGGTACACCGTCCAAATGACACTTACGTATTATTGGGTGTAAAAAGTGTAACGGTGTTCAATATCCGAACGCAGCCTATATTGACAGTAGTATTTTTAAAGCATTAGCGTTTGACACTAGCTACTGTCATTAGATTCAAAAAATCTGACATATCCTGGCTACTAGTTTTAAAGCAGTACGACCGATCTCGATGAAATAGAATTTGCTCATGCAGCTAAACTATAAATTCTACCAAAAAATGTCATATACGTAAATTATAGAAAATTTCTTCTCCTTTAATTTATTATTTAACTATTTTGACGACATTACACAAATAGCGGCTCATTTGCAAAATCTTCGAAAAATGCTATGAGTAAACCACTAGTTCCTTTGGACCCTTTTCAACAGAAAGCTTTTCAGCTCTAAGTTTGGTTATGAAACTCCTAAATATGAAGTTTCGTCCCGATACCTTTAGTAGTTTCTCCGGAATCGTCTCCACAAAAACGGGTACACACACACACACACATACACACACACACACACACACACACACACACACACACACACACAGACATTTTTTTGTACCTTGGTCAAAAATGTTCAGGGGACCCAAAAAGACATATTTCCGCTAAAATCTCAAAATTTTTTTTTGGCACGATTACAATACTTTACATACTGCGTATGATAAAGTAAAAATAACAGTAATTCCAATCTTAACGCACTCACAGAAAAAGAAAACAGTAAATTACACAAATTTTCCTAAAATCTATGGCAAATTCCAAGTGTTTTTCATCCTTTGAATTAGAAAAGAAAGTAGGTGTACAGGATGTCCCACTTTTTCCCCGTAAAAATTATTTTTAGAAAGTTAATGTCATTCTGAGTAAAACATTTCATATGGACCTAATTGTTTTTAAAGTCCTTAAAAAGTTACAGCAGCTTCAATTAATTATTAACAAAATAAAGTATAATAAAAATACATATGAAGGAAGAAACAATATACAAATGAAACTTTTTAGAGATTTGTTTCTCTATACGTAAATGTCATTCTGAGTAAAAAGTTTTATGTCGACTTTTTGGGGTGTTCAATTCCTAAAGAAGTTTAATGTTTAAAACACAGTTTTGCTCTCATTTCAAGCGGCTGTAACTTTTTAAGGGATAAGGAAACAGACATGGTCATATGAGACTTTTTGCTCAGCGTAACATTTACTAGAAGTTTTGCGGGGAAAAAAGTGGGACATCCTGTACATTGGAACATCCACTATGGCACCCATTATGAAACAGCTGTACACTTTGACTAATTTGTCGTTTTTCTTTTTTAAACCAGCTTTTAATCCAGTCTGTGTGCAGGCTTATTAGAGAAGCCATCGAAATTTAAAAACATCCTGACAACATCAATCGCGAGGACGGCACTTACATTAGTAGGTTCTGGAAATCGATCCTAACGCGGTCAGGTGGAAAAGCACATGGGAGCAGTAGATCCAGATGTGCGCAGTGAGGTGTAAATTTAGATATATAAGGGAGATATCTTTGGCAGGTCTTCAGTATTCAGTTAGCTCTGAAGAAGCGAGTAACATGGTTTGCGAAAAGTCAGCATTAACAAATCTTGACACACGGCATAACCCGGAAGCAGTTTATTTTCTAAATAATTGCAATAATTATTATGTAAAAATATTGGGGTATTTGATTAGAAATCGCAATTTTGTCATTGAATAAGTTGTAATAAGTAAGTATAAGTATGTACAATGTAGGTACAACATATTATTCATTTCGTGTTTGGAAACTGATATCAATAAATATACGAGTGTCCCACTCTTTTTCCCGAAATTTTTCATTTTGGCAGTAAATGTCATTATGAGTAACACATTGTACATGGAACTTTTTTCCAAGCTCTTAAAAAGACAGCCGTTTGAAATATAGGAAAATAGGGAAAATTAAATACACCTGAAACAATGCCAAAACGTTTACCATAAAAACAATACGTAAATAAGTAAATGTAAAGTAGCAAACCTATTTTTTTAGAATGTAAAATTATTTTTGTGTAAAAAAAGCTTTATATCGACTTATTGGTTTTTCAACCCCATAAGAAATTAGAGCTGTTTGGTTAATATTTCAAAACAAACAAAGCCATATGAAACTCTGTATGCCATTTACTCGCTGAAAAAAACATTTTTTGGGAAAAAGTATGACAGATGAAAAGTTATATATCAGAGAAATGCGCATGGAAAAATTAATTCATAGGGTTGTCAGTATTTTTAACAACTAATGAAAAACCAAATAAAGATTGGAGATGTTTTCTTGATTTTTTGACGATATTTAAAAAAACGTTTCTTATTCACCGACCTTTAGATAATTGTTTAGCATAAAGAACATACCTTACATGTTGGTATTCCTTTGGAGAACCCCAGAGATTCCTCTTCAGTTCCTAAAAACATATTTTTTCTATTTATATCATATCTATTACTTATACATATATGTTTTTTAATCATAAAATTAATGACTACTGTCATTGATATCACTTCAATCATTTACATAATAAAATTATTTGCCTAAATCAATAAAAAGCCTATACAAGTTGTTCATTTAACGTAATTCAATACACTCAACGTTTTTTTTTGCTTTTTCCATTTGTGCCGTATTGACCAACCGCTCTAATGGAAAACTTTATTCCAGAGCGTTTCAAAGCTTTCATGGCGCCACTTACGGCTATTGCAGCAATTAAAGCCCAACAGGACCTGATTTTGAATTCCAACTCCCTCGATAGCTCACTAACAGTTCTGAACAAAACGAAAATACGTTCCTATTAATCGGCATTCATTTTCCACCCTTTTAAACAACTGACAACTAAAAATCTGATTCAACACGAGATTCGGGATAATTCTCGAACATTCCATCTACAGTGTAGGAAACAAAAAGTGCAAAATTGCTTTAAACTTTGGTATTACTACGTACTAATCCGATTTTGTACAATTTAAAAATTATCCCCCCAATCATGGTGCCCCCACCCCATTATGTCCCCCCATTTCAAACAAAGTAAAAATTTGTAAATGCTCTCTAAAAACCTTACAAATGTAATTTTAATCCGATTTCGGACGTTTTACAAAGTTTCCCCCCAAAACGGGGGGGATTTGTCGGTTGGTGGGGGGAGTCGACGTTGAAAAGGGGGGAATGTAATTTGCCGGCATCTATTCATCGTCGCTAATCCGGCGCGCTTGCATATCCGTAAACGTTTGCGTCGCAATGCAAATACGCGCCTTGTTACGGGCCTGTCGCCTGTCCCCCCTTTCCCCAAGTGCTCCCCACCGAGCGACCCCTGCGAATACCAGTTTCAATTCTGCTAATTGCTCCGCTGCAGCCAGCCGTTCTCATTCCGGATCAATGTTATAACCGGTTGCCGCAAATCCAACCTCGTCACTTGTATATCCGAAACGGCAGAATCCGGGGGGATGGTGGGGGGTCACCACCAAACCCCCCTTCCGCGCCCCGTTTAGTCTTTTTTCGCCTCGCCGCGAAAGGAGCGCGAAATCTACCCCACAAAACTCCCCCACCCGCAATTACTGAAAAACTGAAAAGGCTTGCGCATATAAAGTACAGTCGATGACAAAAAAAAGGTGAGATTTAGTTTTTTTGCATCGAATAACTATTTTAGAAGGTTGTTTAGGTAAAGAATAAGAAATACTTGCCAGTACTACAAGAATTACACACGCAACTTTAATAATAACCGAGATATTCCTACTTTTACATATCAATCTAGTAGTCCATGGAAATCGTTTTTCTTAAATATCTCCCAAACGACAAGAGATAAATATCTCATGTTGGGTATCATATTAAAGCAAATTTTATTCTCAATCCAATTCTGTAACATAAAGTCCACTTAAAATCATTTTAATGCACAGATACTCCCTTCCGCCCCCCGTATAGTCTTTTTTTCGTCTCGTCGCGAAAGAAGCGCGAAATCTACCTCACAAAACTTCCCCACCCGCAATTACTGAAAAACTGAAAAGGCGCGTATAAAGTACAGTCGACGACAAAAATGGGGAATTTAGCTTTTTGCGTCCGATAACTGATTTAAAATGTTTTTTAGACACAAAATAAGAAATACTTTCCAGTACAACAAGAATTACACACGCAACTTTAATAATAACCGAGATATTCGTACTTTTACATTTCAATCTAGTAGTCCATGGAAATTGTTTTTCTTAAATATCTCCCAAACGACAAGAGATAAATATATCATGTTGGGTATCATATTAAAGCAAATTCTATTCTCAATCCAATTCTTTAACATAAAGTTCAATTAAAACCATTCTAATGCACAAATACTCCCTTCCGCCCCCCGTTTGGTCTTCTTTTCGCCTCGCCGCCAAAGATGCGCGAAATCTACCTCACAAAACTTCCCCATCCGCAATTACTGAAAAACTGAAAACTCTGTGCGTATTAAGTACAGTCGACGACAAAAAATCGTGAGATTTAGTTTTTCTTTCGTCCGATAACTAATTTAAAATGTTTTTTAGATACAAAATAAGACATACTTTCCAGTACAACAAGAATTACACATGCAACTTGAATAATAACCGAGATATTCTACTTTTATTTTTCAATCTAGTAGTCCTTGTAAATCGTTTTTCTTAAATATCTCCTAAACGACCAGAGATAAATATATCGTGTTGGGTATCATATAAAAGCAAATTTTATTCTCAATCCAATTCTGTAACATAAACTCCACTCCAAGGAATTCAACTCCACAGATACTTATTTTAACCACCGTACATAATCCCTACATCTCTCAAATTTCCACCTCTCCTTCCAGCCCAGTTATTTCCTTTAAGCGCTGCTCGTTTTCAGGTGGAATGTCGCCCTGGTTACGAATGTAGTTGATGCAGCAGAGAGATACTTTCGTTAAGGGTGGATAGACACCCCACCCCCTCACCCCTCACCGGCAATTTTTTTCTGACTTATTCAAATCGTGGCAATAAAGAACGCCGTTGCGTTACCCGCTTCAACAGGGCGTCTCGCGCGACAGCTCCCCTTTTCAGCCTTCAGTCTATTAATTTTTCAGGAGAAAAGGCCAAAAGCTTTAAAATTGAGCGTTCGGATTACTAGGGATTGAGAAATGATTTAAACTTCCGCAAGAATTTTTTATCTATCTGGATTAATAACGAAGATACGGTGGTATATGTGATTTAATCTAGTAGACCGTGGAAATAGTTTTTTGGTTATAGCTCGGTTATTATTTGAGATAGGATGGTCGTGCTTGGTGTCATATGAAAGGAAATAATTTTTTTATTGATATCTATGAAGCCATGCGACATAATTCGCTAAAAAATTGTAATTACCACTGATAACTGTTTAGGTTGATTAGAATCGAAAAATACTCCAGTACAATAAAAATTATACACGCAACTTTAATAACAACCGAGATATTCTTAGTTTTACATTTCAGTCTAGTAGTCCATGGAAATCGTTTTTCTTCTACAATTCCCAAACTACGAGAGGTAAATATGTCATGTTGGGTGTCCCAGAAAAGGAAATTTAACCCTGAATCTAATTCCTAAATTTAATTTCCAATACGATGTGATTGAACAAGCTAAATCTGAAAAGAACTTGTCAAGTGTTGTCTTATCATTTAGACATTCAAAAATATGTTCTAATACCGAAAGAATTACATAAATAACTTTATTAACAACCGAGTTATGCTTACTTTTTCGTTTCAATCTAGTAGCCTATGGAAAACGTTTTTCTGAAATATCTTCCAAACGACTAGAGATAAATATGCCTTGTTGGGTATCAAATAAAAGGAAATTAAATTCTCTATCGAATTCTGTAACATAATTCTCAATGCTAAACGATAGAACGGGGTAACCCCAAATAAATCATCGGTGCAGATGTCACGTATGCATATATCGATTCCCGGATGCTATTATGTTCGTACTACATCAAAATTAAACATTCAATCGATCAAATATGCGACGCGTAACCGGTTGATTCATTGCCCAATAGCTAAACTGTTCTAACTGCCGCTATGCATGTTGGCCACGCAAACAGTATAAATGATGATTCGCGTATCAGTGCTTACCCAGGCGTGGTCTGTAAACAGGTGCTCTAAAACCACTCGTTTCATTGCCCCTGGTTTGCACTGTTCATAACAGGCGATTACGAATAATTTTTTAGCCCGTGGAAATGCTGAAAATTGCCTTTGTTTGGGGGAAATTGTAGCCATGTTATGCCTGTTAATCATGCACCAGGTACACACGCATACGTCAGCATTATGTTTGCTTATAATTTGCTTAACTGATTAGCTTACAAACATTAGACGTTATGGTGTTTGTCTTGTTGATAATACATGGTAATTTATTGTCTATAAAACAATATAATTCCAAAATTTATTGGATGTAATATCACAGAATAGAATCAAATATGTAATAACTAGACTGTGAATCAAAAACACTTTCTAACACTGCAAGAATGATCGACGTAACTTCATAAATAACCGAGATATCCTTAGTTTTATATTTCGATCTAGTAATCCATGGAAATCGATTTTTCTGCAATATCTCGGAAACGGTTAGAGATAACTATGCCGTGTTGGGTGTCATATGAAAGCAAATTAAATTGTGATTCTAAATATTTAATTCAACAATAAAAATAATGCAAAATATTTGCAAAATTTGAGCGAAACTAATTGGTGTTATTATTAATTTCAGGTAACTTCGTTATAGTGTGGCGTAAGGGTACAACCTTACTCAGCGCTGGACAGCAGATGATATCTCGTGATACCAGGCTGTCCCTTGTGGGTTATAATCTGCAAATTAGGGACATAAAGCATACGGATCAGGGAGAGTACACCTGCCAGATAGGGGATGGCTCAACAGGGGATCTAATACACAACATTGAAATCCTTAGTAAGTATAATTTTGCTTAGGTACCTACATGTTAGTATTTGTGTGAATTTGTCAAAATGTTAAAAACAAAATCTAGATCTATCGATGTTTACAGGTTTAAGAATGCATGACGACAGTGCAAACCACGTTTCTGTCGCTTTATTCATAACCGAGATATCGTGAATTTTGCGATTTGATCTAGCAGGCTATGGAAACCGTTTTTCTTTAATATCTTCTAAACAATTAAAGATAAATAGGCCGTGTTGGGTGTCATTTGAAAGGGATTTTTATCCTTAATAATCCAAACATAGTTTTTAGTAGGTTTTTTAAACGAAATTTTGTGTAGCAAACTTGTAAGGACATTTTTTATTGATGTATGTTTAGAGGATTAAAAATACGTTAGAACACTGAAAACCGCGTCTACATATGTTTATTAATAACCGAGATATCGTAAATTTTGCAATTCGACTTAGTAGGCCATGGAAATCATTTTTCCTGAATATCTCCTGAACTACCAAAGATAAGTAGGCCGTGTTGGGTGTCATATCAAAGGGAATTTTATCCTTAATCCGAAAATGGGAAATATAAAAGCGTACAGTAGCTTTTGAGTAGTTTTTTTACACGAACATTTGTGTAACGTATTTCGTACCTTAAAATAGAATCATTAATCCGAAAGGGGGGAAATGAGTAGCAAAAATACGCTCAAGCTTAATGTATGGGTGGAATCGTTTTAATTGAAAAGTTCGCAAACAGAGGGCTCTGTCAGCTTGAGCATTCGTCGCTCTGCTGGATGGAGGAGATTTTAAAGGATAATCCGCACCCTTGAAATTCGAGAAGACCGCTTATCCTCAGGTCACAAATTTTTAATTGTTTTTTCCCCGACCGAACGGATTCGTTATTTGTTTTAATGATTCTATTTCAAGATATTTAATCTTAGGGTATTACTCCACTTGTTTGCTGATTTATTCTTAATAATTTATTATTTGTCTGTTCATTAAAAATTATCTTAAAATTAATTTAAATTGAAAATATTGTCCAGTAGAACAAGATTTATTCTCGAATCTTTAATAATAAGCAAGATATTTATACTTTTACATTTCAGTCTAGTAGTCCATGGAAATGCTTTTTCTGTAATATCTCCTAAACTATAAGAGATAAATAGGTCGTGTTGGGTGTCCTATAAAAGGAAATTTAACCTTAAATCTAATTCCTTAATTTATTTTTCAATGCGATGTAATTGGAGAAACCAAACATTAAAAAAGCACTTCATGGATGGTATTATTATTTAAACTTTCGAAAATATGTTCTAATACAGCAAGAATTACATACATAACTTTATTAATAAGCGAGCTATGCTAACTTTTTGGTTTCAATCTAGTAGGCTAAGGAAATAGTTTTTCTAAAATATCTCCCAAATGACTAGAGATAAATATGCCTTGTTGGGTATCAAATAAAAGGAAATTTAATTATCTATCCAATACTGTATATAAAATGAATATACCCCATCAATAGAGACATTTTTATAAAAAAAGAAGAGTCATCTTTCGATAAAAAAGTATTATTTCTCGTTTTAAATCGACGTCATGATCGTTTGTTATTCAAAACGGGTCGCAGCCCCTTCTCCGAATCATCCAGGAGTCACCCCATCGGGGTTCTAGCAACGAAGGGGGTGCGAAACTTTTAAAAATCCAGAAACCCCGAATCAGCGTCGTAATCCCTACGGACCATGGGTCCCGGCATTAATTTTGGACAAATATTTACGCACGTCGGGGCTCCAACATTCATCCCCCCGACCACCCCCGCTCCGAGAACCCACCACCTCAAAAACCGCCCCCTGTAAAAGGAATATTCTGCGGTCAGCCAGGAGCGTTACCAACTCTTGAATATTCATGTAGCGCCCTCTGTGCCTGTGTGCGTGCAATTCCGATCGAGAATAAATTTTCCGCATAGTGGAACGAGAGGCAAAATGACGCAAAAAAACATCTGACGCTGGGGATGTACTCGCTTCAAATGATAATAACGCCTATGTAAAGGAAAATAACCAAAAAATATAAAAAAAAAGGATTGTGAATATACATAGTACTAGCGTAGACTGGTATGGAAATGAGATAAGGAAAACAATTGAAATCGTCCGTGGACGCCGGCAGTTGTTTTGCGTTTTATGTGTCACGTGTGTGCGGGCGACCGGTGGTTGGTTCTATTGTTTTAAATTTGTGGGGCGAACTAAAGTAGCTCGCATTCTATATACAATAATAAACAACTTGTGTCTACTCTGTATAAACTATAAAGGCCTTAACGTGAAATTGCTGTATGTAATGTTTGTAAAAGGTTACGCTACATTTCGACCAAATTTACTGGAATACGAATGTAATCAATGGTACAAAGAAAGAGCACAATTTTTTACACGACAAAATATGCAAACTTCATGTAAAAAAAAACATAAACTATTAAGAGGCTGGTTCAGCCTAACTTCAGGACTGTTCCAGTGGGCCCCTATTGGTCCAATTATTCATACTGTAGTGCTCGTGTGGGTTTATTATTGAATAATGATAGCATCTTATGAGATTACGACAATCTAAATTAACTCTTCTTGGTCGGACCTGCTTGATGATTATTATACCAAGCCCAATTTTAAACAATAAAATTGCTGCTCAAAATAGACGTATGATTGGATGTCGTGATTTCATGAATAACATTTCAATTATGGTTTTTGTGTCAAGTCGGCCGTAGTTTTACTTTACGTCAATGTAATATTTGAGAAAAATCCAATAAATGAAAAGAAATAAAGTCACGCGTTTGAAGAATCGGCGTCGTATTTTCCCAATTTTTCCACCCATGTTCGAGTCTAGACAAGAAAAACATCTGTAACTGGCTAAAATTCACATTTATATTTGCTGGACAGATTTCGAGAGCTCTAACCTACAAATCAGATATAATCTGAAAATTAAGTAAACACCGCACAAAGCAGTATTCCAATCGAAATTAGTAGATTACATAAAAATTACTATTGTATCAGACATCAATCAGGTTTGTGCCTAAAGAAGTGTACTATTATATTATTAAAAACACCATGTCAATTGTCAGGTTAGCTAGCAGAATATACATATAAACAGTGCTGTTTTATCCATTCTACTACCAGAGAATTCAAGCTTCAAGTATGGTATGATGCAGAAGCTCATTACGGGTTTTGTAATTGGATTCAAATTACATTACGAAGAATCAAAATTCTGACGTACTATTTCGTTGATCGAAGAGGATTTCTAGACAAGAGATGTGATCACTAATTTTCATAATTTCCATGAATTGACAATAAGATCACCGAGGTATGCTGACGATTACCGATTTTTTATCAAATTTATTGGTAATATTTCTGGAAGACGTCTATAATAGTCTATAATGAGAAATGTTGTATAATGCGACATAGTCGACTTGTCAACCACTGACTCCAGATGTTTTTCTTATCAAGTGCAGAGTGTGTGGAGAACTTATGTTTAAGACAACAAACCGCAGATTCTATTTAAATTACCCCTGGAGAACCGAACAAGCATTACGACCCATATGCGTGACTGATGCCAGCGGATCAACATTTTTGTGATTTTATGTTGACATTATAATATAATATTTATAAAGCTATATAATATTATAAAGGTTATGTTGTCTAATTGTCTTTTATAAATAATATAAGAATTACAAATCGGTAAATAAAGAATAACTTACGATATTATTTGATTTACGTGTTTTGTTTTTCTTATATGTACCTTATCAGATCCCTGTGCTATTGCTGTACAGGGTGGGCCAAATTCGATGTTACTATAGGAGATCTCGGTAACTACAAGAGATATCGAAAAATGAGTAAGGTTGTTGTGTCGTCTTTTTTTGAGAGAAACTCAATGGTGAAAACCAAAATTAGCTATCGTCTTTTGTTTTCGAGTTATAACAGAAAACTCGATTTTTCGCTTTTTGATACTTGTCGATATCTTTGTTGTTTGTTAAATCAGGCGAATGATATTTGCACGTTCTTCAGGCACTTTTTCGATTAGAATTCAGTGGAATTCACAGATTTTAAATATCTCTAATAGTTTTGTAGATATAACATAAAGTTGTGTTTTTTTAAATGGAAACCATAGCTGGCTATGACTGAAATAAATAGAGCCTTTTTTTCCCTTTTCAACGATATATAACATGCCGGTCCAAAATATTCCAAAAGTAATGTTTTATTGAATAACATGAAATTAGTATATATCAGAGAAATTATAATTATTGTCTTCAAGATTTCTCCGAGTAGGCGTATGTCATTAGTAGTTTGAGACTACTAATCAGTGAAATTAGTAAAATTTCATTCTTTTATTTTAATTGAAAATTACGGAATGCCGTTTGAATAGTATGAAAAATGCTCAATAATCGAATGCTTTATTCAAAGTAATAACAATAATTGTGATATAACATCCGAAACAACTCAATCGTTATCCAGGTAGTGCACGACCGCACAAACTTGTTTTTGGGATTAAAAGACCATCCCCTCAATTACGGGTTGATTAATATGCCAAAAGCCGAACATTGTGGTATGGATTGGTATACTGAAAATTCAGTTTCTATTTCACGACTTGAAGTTGAGGGATTTGCAACTGCGGCTGCAACTATGTTGGTGGCAGCTTCTTCAGCATTTTCAATATGGTAATGTTTGCGTCTTGGCATACTAAATGACCCGTGATTGATGAGATATTCTTTTAATCTCTCAAAAATAGATTTGTGAGGTTGTGTTCTTTCTGGATAACGATTGAAGTATGTTTTGGATGCAATTTCAGCATTGTTATCACTTTGAATAAAGCATTCGATCATTGCGTATTTTTCATATGATTCATACTGCAGTTCGTAACTTTTAATTGAAATAAATATTCAAAAGGATGCAAATTCAATACTTAAGTCACTAATTAGTACTGTCAAACTACTAGTGACATACGCCTACTCAAAGAAATCTCGAAGACAATAATCATAATGCCTCTGATATATACTAATTTCATGTTATTCAATAAAACGTTACTTTTTGAATATTTTGGACCAGCATGTTATATATCGTTGAAAAGAGGAAAAAAAGCTCTATTTATTTCAGTCATAGCCAGCTATGGTTTCTATTTAAAAAAACACAACTTTATGTTATATCTACAAAACTGTTAGAGATATTTAAAATCAGTGAATTCCACTGAATTCTAATCGAAAAAGTGCCTGAAGAACGTGCAAATATCATTCGTCCGATTTAACAAACAACAAAGATATCGACAAGTATCAAAATAGCTAAAAATCGAGTTTTGTGTTATAACTCGAAAACAAAAGACGATAGCTAATTTTGGGTTTCACCATTGAGTTTCTCTCGAAAAAGGACGACACAACAACCTTACTCATTTTTCGATATCTCTTATAGTTGCCGAGATCTCCTATAGTAACATCGAATTTGGCCCACCCTGTACATACGTATGTGTAATATGTATACTTGTGTTTTTCATCAGCTAGGCATAAGTGTATTTATTATCAGCTGAGAAATGAGTGCATAATCTATCGTACCAAGAGAAAGTAATCTGTGACCAAAGTTATTGGTACGGGGTTTGTTTTTTAGGAGGTAAAAATGTATATGGGCGCATAATCTCAATACACTTTCAAATATTCCACATATTCATAGTACGTGTGCGTGTATTCATAGTACGTGTGTTTTTGCATATATCACTTCATAAACCGTAGACAAATGTTGAAGTTATTTATCATATAAATATATGATAAATATCTCACATACTCCACATAGGTTATGTCACGGTTATGTCAACAATTTATCACAGTAATTTTTAGAGCTACCATGTTATGTTGGTAACGTTGTAAAATCACTAGACATCCTGCTTACGTGTGCAAAAATAAATTGAAACAGCGTTAAAGACGTTAGATCATATAATGTTGACCGCATGTCGGCAAAGTCTATCTTGTTCCAAAGTAGCTTTAGCGAAAACGTCGACATCCCCATGCAAAGACCAATTCTCGACTGATTTTCCAAACTCATCAAAAACAGCCGATCAGCTGTTGGACTCACCTCTTAACATTATTTTTGTACTATTTTGTAAAACGTATAGAGGAAGGTGAATACTACTTTCACTATTAAGTATTTTTTATTATTTTTTTCCCTGGCTTTATGAAAAATCGTAATATATAAAACAAGAATCTTAAACTTATTCTCTTCTATATCAAAATTATTAAAATAAATTTCTCAATCTTGATACATTTTTCAACAAATTTTTGACAACCAGTGGCTATATAACACCAATAGGCATCCCCTCGGACCTCTCAAACAACAAACCCACCACCAGATGGCGCTACAATCTCTAAATTCAACCTCCACCAAAATGGCGGAGGCGCATACAAAATAAAAAACTACAGCCAAATTCCAGCCTAAATTGGCATAAATTGAAACCTTGACCGTAGCTACTCAGCAACACGATTACCAACATCAAATTTAACGAGAACAATTGCTTTGATCTCCCTCCCTACGTCGTGTCAAACGCATGTGCAATCCATACCTATGCCGTGCCACGAACCCACTAATTTCACAAACGGGAAATTTGCAGTACGCGGCCGCACACAAGCATGAATTTAGCCGCGAGCCACGGTCCCGTCATATATATGTAGGCTCGATGCAGTGCCATCTACCGGCCAAAATAGGTAATGCATGCAGATTGGATAATATGGGAGTAAAGCGACTCGCACAGGATCATCACGTCTTTGTCTTGTGGAGGATTATGGTGCGGGGGGAAAGAGATAGGTGATGTGAGCTGGTCGTTGGAGGCAAGAGAGTCCCAATTCATGCAAATTGGGTATTTTGCATTTTAAACTAGCAATCAGGCGTTAACTGCTTTTTGTGTTAATATTCATGATGTCATGATTGCTCTGTGCGGGGAAAAACAGAAGAATGGTGGATTCGTGGAGGGTGTTGATGGATGTGAGGGTGTTTTTCGTAAATAGTGACACGGTTTCGAGGGTGTTTCTTTCTAAGAGGTTGTTTTTTTTGTCTAAGAATAGATGCCCGAAAAGAATAAAAACTTAAAAGTAAAAGTTCTAAAAATCGTAGTTTTCTTTACAAAACAAATTTTAAATTTAATTAAAGATTTATGCATTATTCAAAAATAAGAAATAAAGCTAAAGTAAACCTATTCCACTTCTAAACATTATTTTTTTATCAAATACTTTGTCCCGTTTAAGCAATGAAAAGACAATTTTCAGATGGAATTATATTGAATGTTTGTAAATAGAACAATTTTTTATTCAACGTTTTATTCATTGTTCAAACATATGTTGACATTTCTTAATAGAAAAATGTTTACCTAAAAATGTATTATAAAATAAATGTTTTTATAATAACCCTGGCCGAACCCCACTTGACAACTGTGTAAAGTATGAAACAAAATTGTCTGTGTGATTGTCGTGTAAAATACTTCATGGTGGTTCTTAATTTTTAAATTATGTTTTTTCGTGATAATTTAAAAAAATATTTAGTTAAGGTTTGCCACCAGCTATCAAAGTTAAGAAAACTAATGTCATTACGATAAATTGCAGTTCACTATTATTAATTTAATTTAAAAAATAACCACAAGATTTAGGCTGTTGATACCAGACAATTTTACAGATTTATAATTGCTTAATTTGTTAAAAAATGCAAGTCAAACTACTGATAAGTAATTCTGTCATACTTTTTCCTTATAATTAGAATATGAAAGCGAAAATAGTGAATTGAATCTAGTTTTTGGGAAAACGGTGCAAAAAACGCAAAAATTATTTAAAAAAAGGATTTTTTCTCACCTGTACATAATATAAAATTAGTTAGCCAGTATTTGACAGATATTTGATGTTTTGACAATACCTACTGTCAATAGAATCAAAATATATGTCAAATCCTTGCTAACTAGTTTTATTTTAATGCAGAGGCGACCGATTTCGGTCAAATAGAATCTCATGCAGCTAAACTAATAATTTTATATATAGTATGATAAAGTCATGTGCCTGGCCACATCAGATTATTTTATAAAGTAAATCGCATTCTGAGTAAGATTTTTCATGTAAACCTATTTGTTTTTCAACTCCTTAAAAAGTTACAGACCTTTCAAATATTAACTTAACAACGAAAAACATAAAATAAAATACTAAAATACGAAAAAAGAACAGAAACAATTTCCATCACAACAATAAAAGTAAATAAATTCAAGTAAAAGAAATTCAAATAAAATAATTAAATATAATAAACAATTAAAGAAATAAGTAAATTAATAACATAAAACTGTTTAGTGATTCTTTTGTCTGAAAAGTAAATGTAATTCTAAGTAAAAGGGTTTAGATGGACTTATTGGATTTTTCGATTCCTGTAGATTCTGTAGAAGCTTCAGCGATTATATAATATACAGGATGTTCCTAAATATCATGTAAATACGAAAAAGGGTAATTCTTTGGCTTATTTAATGACTAAATATTCATATAAACATAGGTCCGCAAACGCTTCGCTGCCGATCTACAGGGAGATTTTTTTAGTTCTTTCGTTATAGCTCTTGTAGTTTTTGAGATATTTAGCTCTAATTTGTAATTTAGTTTACGCTCTAGGACTTACATCATTGGGCGTACCAAATGGTTTTAAGAATCTACAGGGAGATATTTTTTCAGGGGTCATGCCCTCTTTTCTCCCCATGCACTTTTTTTCGGTGCGCCGCTGGTGAATTCTAAAATACAAAATGCATTTTTTGTTTTGTTCTAAAGCATTTTAATCTCTTGTAGTTTTTTCGTATTTACCACCGTTATCGAGAAAAAAAAATAAAAGCTTTTCTGTGTTTCGCTAGATGAAATTTTCTGTTTCGCTAGATAAAATTTAAATTTTAAAATTAATTGGTCTAGTATGCCTTGGCTTGATTTAGATAACCTTTTGTTTGTATTTATTTTGACATTAACAAAAAAACTACCAGAGCTATAAAGAAAAAACTAAAAAAATCTTGAAATTTCAACACCCTGTAGATCGGTAACGAAGCGTTTGCAGACCTATATTTATATGAATTTTTAGTCATTAAATAAATAAGCCAAAGAATTACCCCATTTCGTATTTACATGATATTTAGGAACATCCTGTATAATATGGTTTTGTTAATTTTCCAAACGGCTGTAACTATTTAAGGAGTTGAAAAAGCCAACAAGTCCATATAAATTTTCTTTCTCAGTATGACATTTACATCTAATTTTTCTTTTGCGGGAAACAAAGGAGGACAACCTGTATATGTATATTTTTAATTATAGGTATTATATATAACATTTTGAAAATGTTGAAAAGTTGAAAAGCATGGTTTAAAAAAATGTTTTTAGAGGCACCCTAAAACAGGCTGTTAACGCAATATGTTGGTATTTCTACAGCATATACAAGCTCATCAAAATAAATCATTTGCTATAAACAAAGGTGTAGCAAAATTAAACTAACACATTAACAAATTCCGTTAATAAAGTTAATCCTGAAACGCAATTGATGAAATAAATAGTAAAAATATAATACGCAATACAACATTCTTGGGTTCATTTTACTTTTAAATTTTAGAAATCTGATTATAAAATTTCTCTGTGCTTAATAAAGGTATCAAGAAAAAGATAATTTACGTATTTTGAGAACAATGGAAATGTTTTAATATGGTTTAAAATTAAGAAGAATCTAATAATATAGATCTTAATTCTAAGCTATCTAAACTCTCTAAGCTAAGATACTAAATACCACTCTTGAAAAGCATCTATGTTAATTACAAACCATAACATAAAACACATATACCATCATATACACAAATTATATTTCCAAGATATCAAGTTCTATACTATAATCAACCATTCCCAAACAAAATCTCAGCATCTAAACGCACGTATAACGCGTTCCTGTATCTTCCCCTTACCACAACATGAGTTACGACGTCCTAGCTGTATTATAGCCGAGTTATTACTGCCTACTATCGCGCCATCTACAATTTGTGTTTAGCTCGGGGCGGTGCGCCGGCAATTTCTACTTGTCACGAGCACGTGCCGCCCTCTGGCGGGACAAGGGCCCAACAAACGTCAGCCAGCCGGCTTAGTGCGGACGCTTTTCCAAACTGGTCGCCCGAGGTCAGAACGAAACTGCTTTGAGTATATCACGTACTGGAGGAGACATTTTCGTGTTGTATGGTAGTAGGCTTGTGTACAGGGTGGTCAGGAGCACGTACTACGTTGTCAATTCGGCGGGACACTGTGTCAAGAGGATGGATTTGGGAATTTTGGGAATTTAGCATTGGAATTGGAGATGTCTACAACTTATATGTGATTGTTAAATGATTATTGATAGAAGAGGATAGAGACGATTACACTAAACAACACCAAAAAAATTTCCTGCATGCTGATAGCACAGTGGTTGAAAATGCGAATCTAGCCGTTCAAAATTATGTTAGCGCTATGGTCTAATTTAATGCAAACTGACATGAACATGTTCTTAGATAACTAAATGACTTAAAAGGACGAGCTTTGATTTTATATTTAATATTCATTAATAAAAATTTGGAAATTTAATTAAGGTTACAGTTTTTTGCAATAACTAGAACCAAATTTTCCCGATTGCTTACTTACTTAGTTACATGACCACGTAGATATGATTGTCATAATATATCATATTTGGTTTAAATATTTTTTTAGTGTCGACTGGCGGAATCGCGTATTGGGGGTTACTAGGTTCGTGGACAGAAACATATAGGCTTTTTTCTTGGTTATATGACGGTATAGAGGCTCAGAAAAGTAATTTACGTAACATAAAATACCTGATGGATCTAACAGTTTTGATTTCCACAATATATCGAAAGCAGTGATAACTGCAAGGGGGTGGAATTTATAACCATAACCTAGGTCGTGTGTAGTATTATTGGATAGATATTTTAATAAGACACAACTTTTGGTTGAAAACATTGGTTATAAATATGGTTTACGACAGAAACCATAATCAATTATGGCATAGCTGCATTAACTATAATCATGACGATAATTACAGGTAATAGTTTTGTATTTAGTTAGTAGAGAAGGCAAGTGATATATCGATAGTCAATGATTTATCTGATGATGGCGATTGTAAGCCCTTTAAGTCAGTTTTGGACAGTCAACTTTCAAAAAGTATTTTTTTCTATAATCTAGTATCATATGGCTTATTTCGTAAACCATATGATTGAGTAAAATTTTTAAATATCTATCCGATGATACCGCACACGACCTAGGTTTCATTTTGAAAATCTAAAACTGAGTGCAGTTACGACTACTTCCGGTACATTCCGGAATTGAAAATTGTTATAATTAAAGTCTTAGAATGGCTTATTTTATGTTAGCTTCTTCCCGAATCTCTGTGACATCACATACCAGGAAATAAGCCTTGGATCAAACTGGCTATATTTACAGATATAATAACATTATACGATCCCATTGGTATTTAGACTTTTTTTAAACATGTATTTCCAGGTGTAATATTATCATATGCACATGGTTTCAGAATTTTAACACAAACTTTATTTCTCATTTTGAACCCTGTCAAAAACAACCCCATTGTTGCTTAGATTTTTTTAACTATTTTTCTTATATTAACAGGTGCAGTAATATTATACTCACTAGGTTTCAGACCTTTAAAACTAAATTTATATCTAAACCACCCCCAAAACCCACCCCATAAGTGCTAGAGTTTTTTTACTATTTTTCCAGTATTTGCAAGTATAAAATTGTCATACTCACAAGATTTCAGAATGTTCACGCCAAACCTATGTTTCAACCCCCTTAAAACATCCCCTATGTGGCTGAGATTTTTTTCACTACTTTTACACGTATCTAACAACTATTTGAAGTTCATTTAGAGAAAAGAATAATTTCGATCAGCTAAAAGTCCAAAATCGACCACTGTGTGATAGGTGTGGCTTATTTGTGTGTTAATCGTAGTTGTAAAAAAGGCTATTAATAGTATTTCATCGTCACAATTTTGCAAAAAGTTTATTATCAGATACAATGCCAAAATATGAAATAAATGCATCCAAATTAAAATTGTTTATTATTTTAAAAAATTCTCGGACTCGTCAATTTTTAATCATCAAAATATACATCTTTGTATCAAATTCAATTTTCGCCCATCAACTGCTTTTTACTTACGATGTCATCGACATTTTTTTAAAAATAGCAGTACGTTATTTTTCTTGTGTTAAATAGAATCTTTAATTGACTACATTTTTGAGAAAGTTACTATTGAAATTTGGAAAAAAAAATGCTTACTATGTGGGGTACGTATTTTGTGCATAGAAAGGAAATAAGCATTGTCGATAGACTTGAATATGCATCAGGCATTGAGTATGCATCAGGGCTCATAAGTTATTACAAAGTTTTTGGGTATAAAATTAGGTTAATGTGTAAAAACGTGATTTTGTGATAAAGGCTGGACGAAAAGTCCTGAAAAGTGCAAAATAGCCTGAGAGTAACCTTTATAATCTGCATTTATCTCATATCCTGAAAATTGATCCACCAACAAATGATTTATTTTATTTTAAAATTTGAAATTTTGTTTTATGAAATTGAATACCTGGGACAAGTCGTATGCCTGGTATTTACAGGCATCTTTTAGTATGTAAATGATATTCTGCCTAAAAACCCTCATGATTTTTATTTTAAATAAATTAAACATTTACAGAGAGAAAGACATGAGTAAATTGAATAAGTTTATCCACAGAACTCTTCTAATATTTCTAATTATGCTGAGTAAGAAGCTTTATGTGGTTTTATTCCTTTTTTTTTTCTTAAACTGCCATCTGCTTTGTGAAAAAAAAACGCGGAAAAAATTGGAACATCTTGAATGTTATGCGGGTTGTGCGGTGACATTGAGAGTTTATCTTAGTACAAAAAAAAACAATAGTATTATGCTACAGGTAATTGCAATGATCTAACTTTCGCATCAGGAAAACTGTGAAGTTTCATGCAAAAATTAAAAGTAAAATTAGTTACTAAATGTACTTAAATGTACCATCAACTACTAGAGTGACCAGTCAGGTGTATGGTCAGTTTCCAAATCGATTGTAACACTATGGGAACCATATAGAACTAGGGATGAAGATGTGGCAAAATTGTCAAACTCTGAGGAGGAATTTTTGCCATATCAAAACTACAACTCTCTGTCTACTCCGGCTTTATCAGGAGAATTTTTCAAACTTCGAGTATGTCTGTATTCTACCTGGTTTGATGCTATGATTTTGGTTTTTGTAAAATTACGAGAAAAACAGATGGGATAGAGACCATTATCTTACATGTGTGCGTCACAGATAAATTAGATAATTAATCCTGAAAACTACAACTCTCTGTCTACACCTGCTTAATCAGGAGAATGTTTCAAACTTTGAGTATGTCTGTATTCTAGCTGGTTTGATGCTATTATTTTGGTTTTTGTGACATTACGAGAAAATGAGATGGGATAGAGACCATTATCATACGTGCGTGCGTCACAGATAAATTAGATAATTAATCCTGGAAACTACAACTCTCTGTCTACTCCGGCTTAATCACGAGAATTTTTCAAACTTCGAGTATGTCTGTATTCTACCTGGTTTGATGTTATTAGTTTGGTTTTTGTGACATTACGAGAAAATGAGATGGGATAGAGACCATTATCAAACATGTGTGCGTCACAGACAAATTAGATAATTAATCCTGAAAAGTACAACCCTCTGTCTACACCTGCTTAATCAGGAGAATTTTTCAAACTTCGAGTATGTCTGTATTCTAGCTGGTTTGATGCTATTATTTTGGTTTTTGTGACATTACGAGAAAATGAGATGGGATAGAGACCATTATCATACATGTGTGCGTCACAGATAAATTCGATAATTAATCCTGAAAACTACAACTCTCTGTCTACACCTGCTTAATCAGGAGAATTTTTCAAACTTCGAGTATGTTTGTATTCTAGCTGGTTTTATGCTATTTTTTTGGTTTTTGTGACATTACGAGAAAATGAGATGGGATAGAGACCATTATCATACATGTGTGCGTCACAGATAAATTAGATAATTAATCCTGAAAACTACAACTCTCTGTCTACTCCGGCTTAATCAGGAGAATTTTTCAAACTTCGAGTATGTCTGTATTCTAGCTGGTTTGATGCTATTATTTTGGTTTTTGTGACATTACGAGAACATGAGATGGGATAGAGACCATTATCATACATATGTGCGTCACAGATAAATTAGATAATTAATCCTGAAAACTACAACTCTCTGTCTACTCCGGCTTAATCAGGAGAATTTTTCAAACTTCGAGTATGTCTGTATTCTAGCTGGTTTGATGCTATTATTGTGGCTTTTGTGACATTACGAGAAAAACAGATGGGATAGAGAACATTATCATACATGTGTGCGTCACAGATAAATTAGATAATTAATCCTGAAAACTACAACTCTCTGAATCAGCAGAATTTTAGCGATTTAGTAAATTTTTTTTTTATTTTCAGTGCCCCCTAGTATACAAATTGTCCCACCAAACGGCCAAACTACAACAAGGAAAGGAGGTCCTGTCACCTTCGAATGCAAGGCGAATGGAAATCCAACACCTGTAGTGCAATGGTCCAAAAAGGTACGCATTTTCCAACAACATCAACAATTACATTATTGTATGTTTTGTTCATATATCTATTATAGGATGGCCTTCTACCTTCTGGTATGCAAGTCCAAACTGGTTACCTCCTATCACTACTAGATGTCCAAAGGCAACACGGTGGCATCTATCAATGCACAGCATCCAATGGAATTGGACAACCGGTAACAGCTGAAGTTAAACTTCACGTCTTATGTGCGTTTTTATAGCATTTGGCATGTTGTTCATGGTGGATAACGTTATGATTTTTCTAGATCCGCCTGAAGTGACTGTGCTTAGATCTTGGGTAAACTCAGGAGAAGGACTGGAGGCCAAATTGGACTGTTTGGTCCATTCAGATCCACCAGCTGAGGTAAATTTTTTGTCATAATTTAAGTTTAATATTAGTACTATGTACTATGAATGGTTGTCTCTTTCTTTATACAAAACTGTTGATTGAAAATGGTTCGAAAATGGGTCAATTTATTAAGAAATTATGTGTCGTAAAGCAACCTTTATGTTGGGAATTCTCAAGAGGAATTGAAAGTTATGGCCAACTGAAAACTTTATTAAATCAGTCTCCGATATAAAATTTAAATTTTTATTGCCACTTTGAGATTTACAGCTGGGATTTATTAGCCTCTCAGGATGTTCCCAAATGTCTTAAGTTTTGAACACGCAGTTTAACCTGAACGTATGTAAACAAATATTTATAAGTTAACCCTAACCAACGAATTAAAACACAATTTATATCGAAAGAAGCTTTTTGATATATGGTTTGTTCTGTACTCCAAAAAAATTAATTGATATAACACTACAATAAAATCTGACCGTGCATTCTACGATACTTTTTAAGTCTGAACTTATAGATGTTTGTAATCTATTATATAAAACTAATAAATAAGTACCTATTAAGTAATAAAAACTGTGCACAACTTATTTTTCAATTAAATTATCAAACAATATTAACTAATCCTGCCTAAAGTATTTTTACTTTATCATACGCAGTATGTAAAGTATTGTAATCGTGCCAAAAAAAAATTTTGAGATTTTAGCGGAAATATGTCTTTTTGGGTCCCCGGAACAATTTTGACCAAGGTACAAAAAAATGTCTCTGTGTGTGTGTGTGTGTGTGTGTGTGTGTGTGTGTGTGTGTGTGTGTGTGTGTGTGTGTGTGTGTGTGTGTGTGTGTGTGTGTGTGTGTGTGTGTGTGTGTGTGTGTGTGTGTGTGTGTGTGTGTGTGTGTGTGTGTGTGTGTGTGTGTGTGTGTGTGTGTGTGTGTGTGTGTGTGTGTGTGTGTGTGTGTGTGTGTGTGTGTGTGTGTGTGTGTGTGTGTGTGTGTGTGTGTGTGTGTATGTGTGTGTGTACCCGTTTTTTGTGGCGACGATTCCGGAGAAACTACTAAAGGTATCGGGACGAAACTTCATATTTAGAAGTTTCATGACCAAACTTAGCTGAAAAGCTTTCTGTTGAAAGGGATCCAAAGGAACTGGAGGTTTAGTCTTAGCATTTTTTAAAAAGATTTTGCAAATAAGCCGCCCTTTCTGGAATTTCGTCGAAATAGTTCAATATTAAATTGAAGATGAGGAAATTCTGAATAATTTATCACTATGACACTTTTTGGTACAATCAATAGTTTAGCTGCATGAGCAAATTCTATTTCATCGAGATCGGTCGTACAGCATTAAAACTAGTAGCCAGGATTTGGCAGATTTTTTGATTCTAATGACAGTAGGTAGTGTCAAACGCTAATGTGTCAATAACTTCTGTCAATATAAGCTGCGTTCGGATATTGCATTACACTTTTTACACCTAATAACACGTAAGTGTCATTTGGACGGTGTACCCGGTGTCAGCGGAGTACAATATCCGAATGCAGCTTTAATCGACATATCTGTCTAGTTCTACTAGTTTTATTTTAATGCAGACATGGCCGATATCGATCAAATAGAATCTCATGCAGGTAAACTATTAATTTTATATATAGTATGATAAAGTCATGTGCCTGGCCACATCAGATTTTTTACGGTAAAATGGATTTAATTTAAAATAAAACACAAAAATTTGTCAAAAACGTGTGTGTTGACATCGCAAAAAAACAGTTAAAATTTGAATTTGGTTTTTCGCATTTTACCGCAAAACGGTCATGTTTTGCAATTTTAGCTTCTGTACAAAATAAATTGTTATAAAATTCTACACAAAAATGTAAATTTTCACTTTTTCGTAAATACAGAGGTTCTCAAACTAGAAGTGCCCCAATATAGGAGTATATTATAATTTAATATATTTTTATTGTTTCAGTATTGCTAAAATCATTATATGCGAACAACCGTCATTTCCAGGCTCCGTCGTACAGGGGTGTTCCATTATCAACATTTCATATTGTTAATAATTCTATATTTGCAGCTAATTCTGTCAATAATGATAGGTTTGTTTTATATATTTAACAAAAACGTGGGTTTAGTTTTGCAAAAATGTACTCCAATATTTGGGCATCATATTTTGAAAACCACTATACCGGGTGGTCTTTTTAACTTGAGACTCCTAAATGTCTCGAGAAATGCATGGTACGACAAAAGTTTTTTAAATAAACGTGTAGGACTCAAAGGGGGAAATGAGATGACGATATCAGTTTCATTGCAGATGGCGCAGCAATCGGTGAACATGAGGCTAACTTCATTTTTTTTTAAATGGGAATACCCAAATTTTTTATCAAATTATGATTTTACGCTAAATAAGAAGAATCTTTCGTCTGAAATTTGTTTTCGTACGATGCATTTTTTCGTGCGTAAACAAACCCTATGCGCATGGCGGGGCAACGCGCGAGATACCAAAACGTGTCCCCGTTATGCACATACCTTCCTACGTTGTACCATGAGTGTCTACTCGGTCGTCGCTTTGACTGCCAGACGGCGAGCGCATCCCATGCAGTGGCAGCGGTCGTAACTACCGCAGACGCCACGAACTTCCATCATCAATAACTTTTGATAGATGCATCGTACGAAAAAAATATTCAGACAAAAGATTGTTCTTAATTAGCGTAAAAACATAATTTTATAAAAAAGTTGGGTATTCCCATTTAAAAAAATTATATTTTCATTTTCACCGATTGCAGCGCCATCTGCACTGAAACTGATATCGCCATCTCATTTCCCCCTTTGCGTCCTACAAGTTTATTTAAGACACTTTTGTCGTACCATGCATATTTCTCGAGATATTTAGAAGGCTCAAGTTAAGAGGACCACCCGGTATATTTCTTAAAAATTCAAAAGCATATATTTCTTAAAAACAAGAAATCTAAAATACAAACTTCAAAGTATAAAAAAGAGTCCACATGGTATAGTAGAAAAATGGATAAATACCTTTTCTTTGTTATTTCTGTACCTGCAGAAGCTATAATTGTATACAACTAAAAAAATAACAATAATCCTTGTGTCAAATTGCTAAAAAAAAATGCTGAACCCAAAATTGCATAAAACCAGTATGGCGTCCAGAAGATCAGCAAAAGTTTCATTTGTTTCTAGCGAATTTTGTGGCGAAAAAATATCCAGCTGACATAATCTTATTGTAAATTAAAATGGACCTGTAACAAATAGAACAGTCATATTTAAAAAATGACGTTTTTCAGCGCTTTTTTCAAAATATCTTTGAAACCATTATATATATTCAACTATTTTTTAATGGATTATTAGAGAACACACAAATCTACTTTCATTTAATATTCCAACGTCGCGTGAGACACACTGTATTGCAATAGTATTCCAAAAACATTTTTTATGTGTGTTACCTAGTTTTTGCGATTTTCCCAAAAACGCGTAAAAACGACCTCCAAAAAGCTAGAGTATTGGAAAAAAATCTGATGTGGCCAGGTACATGACCTTATCATACTATTTAGCAGTGTTTCCCAAAGCAAATGCAGATGTGACAGTACTGTCAATAGTGTCAAAATAGCTCAAATCCTGGCTAACTAGTTTTAATGCAAGACCTATCTAGATCAAATAGAATTCGCTCATGCAACTAAACTATTAATGTTACAAACAAATGTCATAGACATAAATTATACAAAAATTCCTCTACTTTAGTTTATTATTTAACTATTTTGACATTACAGAAATAGCGGCATATTTCAGGTAAAATTTCAAAACTTTTTTTTCTACTTTGCATTGACAATGCACACATTGTAACACTGTTTTCGGTGTTACAATTAACACATTGTAATACCGAAAACAGTAACATTTTTGTCTGATTGGTACACAGTGATATCAAATGCCATATGTCAAACGTACAAGACATAACCCAACATAATCACACACTGCATCTTCTTAATCGCTTGCAATCGCATAAACTGCGAAATATCAATATTCTATACATATTTAAACATGGGTGTAGCCTGCTATAGTATAGCCAAAGGATTGGGGCTTTCTTAGTTTTGCTGTGTTCATCAAAATACGCCAGCATGACGTTTACGGTGATGTTTTACGACTCTAGTAAGTGATCCTTATCATTCTTTTCAACTAAACATCAAATCCCCTTTTCAGATATAATTCAAGGACCACATTTACTTTAATAAGGTATTATGCGAAGATCAAACCTACATCGTAGATACGAACGATTTTAATTACTGCTGCGAGATTGTATATGCGCAATAAATGGTTTATCAGCATACACGTACGAAGCTATAGTACATTTAAAGTGTAGAGGATTTCTTAGTTTATGTAACATATAAGTTTTCGGTAATATTTTGGACGCTTGGATGCTCGATTCAATTCATATTCGTTTTTGTCCGTCGCTTTCGACTTCGTCTTAGTTCTGGTTGTGTGCAACGTATTTGTATTACCTCCATCACATGCAATTTTACTAAGTATAATTTATTCTAATAAACTACTTTGCCGAAATTAGAATTGGGTTTCAATTATAAGTGCTTGTAAATATATAAGCCGCAACGGCTACGTAGCGGAATTAGGTAGACACCGCTATTAAACGTTAAGCGTTATAACAATTCTTTAGTAAGTTCTTGTTCTTCGAAGTAACTAATCAGTCACCGCCAAACCAAACAGAATGTCAAATATTGCTTCAAATTATCAACAAAAAACTGCGTTTGATATTAATTTCATTACATTTTGCCAATTTTGTATTTACTACTTTTAAATCTCAAAACTGAGCAAGTTTCGAGGACAAAAACTATTGTCCAATCAATTTAATTCCGTTACTCACAACAAAACGCTACCTATTAATCCCACTGATCTGGAGAATCCCACTTCTAATATTAGACCAATTTCAATACCCACGTTTAAAAGAGAGATTTAATAAAAATAAAAGAGTTTTAAACCTTATTAATTACTGTGTAAACCCTGAGCTTTTTCCTCCGTGTTCGCGTTCCAGTTTAATTTTAGCATTCGCATTTGTTTTCCACCATAGCTACCTTTGATGGCACGAAAGATAAGTCTGCAGAGGAAAAGGATAAATCTAGGTTTGTTGTAATTGTAGCTGTCGGGATGAATTCCCGGGTAGGTTCGTGGAATAAAATACTGCGATGGATACTGTAGTAATATTGTGTATTCTAAACTCAATGCAAACTCTTGACATAGTGATACATAAAATGTGTGTGTAAAATATATCGGGCCGTTCCGTACAAAAACCAAACTCGTAAACTCGTTCTTCCTTGGTATCCGATGCCTTAACTTAACGCCTATAGTTTATACAACTAAACATACACTATATTGTAACACCCCCTTTACTTAAAAAAAAAATTGTTTAACCAAATACATATTGAAAAAAAAATCTTATTTTATATATTATTTAAACATAATGGAGCCTTTCAATCGGCTTCCTAATTCTTTCAGATTTCCTAACGGGTAACGGTGAATGATTGCTGTTATTTATAATATGTTCAACATTCGCACTACTACTAACAGAATCAGTTTTTACAGGCAACGGATCAGTGGGAGTATTTTGAATTGGAGGTGGAGGAATAAGAATGTCTGAAGTACATTTATCTCTTTGAATGCTTTCACCTACAGTCCTTATCTGATCGATATGTCTTTTAATTATTTTTCCATTATCTAGCTCTACCAAATAGTGCAAAATACCCAATACCTTATCAACTCTACCAAACAACCACTTATCTCCATTATAATTTCGAGCAGAAACTCTCACTCCTACTTCAAGTGTTCTATTGTTTTTGTTTTTTGTAATAATTTTATTCTCTTTTTGAACTGCTTTTAGCTCTGGTTTAATTCTGTCCAGTTTTGATCTAATTTCTCGTCCAAATATTGACATGGAAGGTGATATTCCAGTGGTAATGTGTGGCATTTTTCTATATTGCATTAAGAGTAAATTAACCTTCTGAGTAATAGTCAAATTATTATTTTCATAGTACATTGCACGTAATGCTCTTTTTAAAGTTTGAACATAGCGTTCCGCTTGTCCGTTTGTAGCCGGGTGATAAGGAGCAGTAAACTTTGAAGTAATACCATATGACTTCAAAAAGTTCTGAAATTCCTCTGACTTAAACTGTGTCCCGCAATCAGTAACAAAATAATCGGGTACACCAAATCTTGCAAATATTGATAAACAATTTTCAATAGTTGCTTTTGCAGTTATATTGTTCATTACATAGATTTCGGGCCACTTAGTATATGAATCAACCAAAATCATAAAATAGTTTCCCTGAAAAGGACCGGCGAAATCGCAATGAACTCTCTGAAATGGTTCAGTTGAAGGAATCCATGGGTGATGTATTTTTGATGGATTATTTCTTATTTTACAACAACATGAACAATTTAAAGTTACATCTGTAATATCTTTGTCAATCCCTGACCACCAACAATAGCTTCGTGCTAGCATTTTCATTTTAGTTGCCCCAAAATGACCTACATGTAATTCCTTTAAAATGTATTTCCTAAGTGATTGAGGAATGTACACTCTCAAACCACGCATTATGCATTCGTCTTGAAGTGAAAACTCATTTTGATCAATATTAAATCTGTACTGTGGCAAGACCACTTTTCCCGATTTCAACCCTTCTAACAATGTTCTTACTTCAATATCATCTTTTGTATGCTCTCTCAAGTCTTTGACAGAAACTGGTAGAACATTTATTTGATTGATATTAAATACATCAGCTTGTTCGAAACTGCCATTAGTGCTCAGAGATGTGGGTAGTAATCTTGACATGGCATCAGCATTAGAATGAGTTTTTGTATTTTTGTATTTAATATTGTAGTTAAACGCTTGTAGATAGATCGCATAATGTTGCATTCTAGCAGCTGAAAATATTGGTAAATTTTTATGAGGATTAAAAATTTGAATCAAAGCATTACAATCTGTAACTAAGGTAAACTTACTACCATATAAATAATGGTAAAATTTTTTAACGCCAAAGATAATAGCGTAAGCTTCCCTATCAACTTGAGAATATCTTTTTTGAGTATCCGATAAAGTCTGTGAAGCAAATTGGATAGGGCGTTCACTCCCATCTGGAAATGAATGTGAAAGTACCACTCCCACTCCTACTGAGCTGCTATCAGTAGCAAGTATTAAGGGAAGTTTAGGGTTGTAGTGTGTCAGAACTTTCTCAGAGCCCATCTCTCTTTTTACATTTAGGAAAGCCTCCTCACAATTTTTGTCCCAATTCCACGACACATCTTTATGTAACAATTTATTCAGGGGATACGTAACCGAACTAAGATTTTTAAAGAATCTTCCGTAATAGTTGATTAGACCTAAGAAAATACGTAATTCATCTGGATTAGATGGGCGTGGAATATTTTGAATTGCTTCAATCTTTTTAGGGGACTTATGTATGCCCTGTTTTGAAATAATGTATCCACAATATTCTATTTGTTCAGCAAGAAATGTACATTTTTCAAAATTAACTCGAACATTGTATTTATGAAATCTTTCCAAAACTTGACGCAACCTTTCAAGATGTAATTTATCGTTAGGTGCTGTAATTCTAACATCGTCAAAAAATACTGCAATTCCTTCTATACCTTGTAAAATTATTTCAATGGTCTTTTGCCAAATAGCTGGGGCAGATGCCACTCCATACATCAAACGTGTAGGTCTTAATAAACCTTTTATAGTATTTAAAGTCAGTAATTCTCTATCTTTAGGATGCAATTCGAGATGTAAATAGGCTTGTGTAATGTCTAATTTTGAAAACTTTTCTCCCCCTGCCATATTCGCAAATAACTCGTCAATGCTTGGAAGTGGGTAGTCATCTACAACTAAGTTTGGATTAACCGTTGGTTTATAATCTCCACAAATACGAATTTGACCATTGGACTTGACTACTGGCACAATAGCACTAGCCCATTGACTTGCATTAACTGGCTCTAAAATGCCTTGTTTAATCAACGAGTCTAACTCGTCCTTAACTCGATCATGTATAGCAAAAGGTATAGGCCTACTTTTAGCAAATACTGGTATAAAACTATCTTTCAATTGTAAATGCCCCTGAATGTCTTTGATTTTGCCTGCAATATTTTGGAATAATGGTTTATATTGTACTAGAATTTCGTGCAAAGTTGAATTTGTATGTGTATAATTTGCAATGTCTACTGTATTTATCTGAAATATTTTACCCAGATCTAAATTTAATTTACGAATCCACTCTCTTCCAAATAATGGAGCATTACTAGAATGTATAACATACAAATTTAATTGGTAGTTGGTATGTTGATAAGTTACATTAACTATTGCATAACCCAGAACTTTTAAAGGATTATCCCCGTATCCAATCAATTTAATACTGCTAGGAATTATTTTTAGATTTGGAAAATGTAGGTGAAAGTCATTCTTACTCATTACTGTAACTGCTGCTCCACTATCAAATTCAAATTTGATTCTCACTCCTTCGACCGCGATGGTACAGAAAAATTTCTTACGTAATACTGATCCCTTGTCTGTGGAAACCTGGTACATTTCAGCAACATCATCATACTTTTCAGTAAGGTTGTCTGTTACTTCGATATCTGAAACCACATTACAATAATTATTATTAGTTCTATTTTTTCTTTTGAAGCAAACTCTTTCTACATGACCTTTTTGTTTACAATAGTTACAGAAAGAAGTCTTGTAGTTACATTCGTAGGCAAGGTGTTTTGGGTCCCCGCAACGAAAACATTGTCGATACTGACTGGTATTCTTCGCACTTGTCGCGGCCATATTTTCGTTTCTTGGTCTAGTTTTTCCTTTCCAGCCTATCGCATTCACCTCTGTAGATGTGGCACTTGACATCACGTTCATTTGTAATTCCGTGGCTTCGAACGCTTTGGCGACTTCACGTACTTCGTCCAACTTTATGTCTCCTTTTTCCAGAAATTTCCTTCGTAGCGAAGATGACAAACATTTCTCGATCACCTGGTCGCGTATTTGATCATCCAAGTCGGTGTAATTACAGTTTTTGCCTTGTTCCTTCAATTTTGTAATAAATTGCTCTATTGTTTCCCCTTGCATCTGTTTAAAACTTCTAAATATATATCGTTCATAGACGGTGTTCGATTTTGGTGCGAAATAGTCATCGAGAGCCTTCATTGTAACCTTGTATTGATCGGTAGATGTAGTATCTTCGGAAGCAGGAAGCGTAAAGAAAATATCTTGGACTTCATGGCCAGCACAATGTAGAAGTAAATTCTTCAGTCTTGTATTATCAGTAATGCCCTTTGCACTTACGAATATTTCAAAGCTTCTCTTCCATTTTTTCCATTTTAGGCCTAATGACGCACTATCTTCGTTGCAATTGAATGCCGTAATTGCCAAATTATCCATTGTATTGCCTTTCCTCGTCGCCACTGTTGTAATTGTAGCTGTCGGGATGAATTCCCGGGTAGGTTCGTGGAATAAAATACTGCGATGGATACTGTAGTAATATTGTGTATTCTAAACTCAATGCAAACTCTTGACATAGTGATACATAAAATGTGTGTGTAAAATATATCGGGCCGTTCCGTACAAAAACCAAACTCGTAAACTCGTTCTTCCTTGGTATCCGATGCCTTAACTTAACGCCTATAGTTTATACAACTAAACATACACTATATTGTAACAAGGTTATACGTCATAAACAACTGCGAGGTTTTCGTTGAACATTTAATTTTAATTGGTACCACAATACAGCTTCACGTTTGTGAAGGGGAGCAGTTATTTTCCCTTATATCACCTTTGAGACCGCGGTTTAGCGTTGTGATTTCGCCGAGAGCGCAGAGCTTGAAATTAGTTTGTTGTGCTTTTAGTTGGACGCTTTATATGGCGCAGTGTTACCACCGCAGCAAATGTGACGGTCTTTCCTCTCGCCATGTTACAGTGACTTAAATTAACATCCCAGCGAGCAAACTACATTAGGTTGGAATTGAAAAATTATCTCTTACGAGACATTTCTTTTCCACGATGTCAAAGTATTTTAGATTGTTGTGGGAGCTATACATACAGAGTGTTTTATGGTAGCATGCTAAAGACGGCTGCTACTACTTGGATTATTTTAAGAAAAAGTGTTTATAGATTATTGTTATAATAGATAGAGAATTGGTCCCATGATACTACCCTGGGACACCCCTGGTTTTACTTCTTTTAGGTCAGAATTTTAATCTATACAGTAGGGGATTAAACATAAATTGGAAGCCCTATTAAATTGGGTGCACTTAAAAAACAAAAACTAAACTATGTTTAAATATAATTTTAAATACATAAACATAAATTTAAAAGAAATACCTTTACAAATAAACAGTAAACTATGGAAACATGACAAAATCTCAAGAACGGTTTGCTATTTTAAAAAATCCTCGAACACGTCGATTTATAATTATTATCAAAATACACCTTATGATATCAAATTATGTCTTTTACCTTCAATTGTTTTTAACAGATGATGTCATCGACACTTTTTTAAATGACAATATATTTTTTAATGAATTTGACAGATCTTTAAAGTGTCAATGGTAGCATAATATTTTTATGGCCTTACATAAGAAAATTTTCGAGTAAAAGACAATTGAAGGTTATGAAATAAAAGTGACAAAATCTCCGGAACGGCTGGATTGAATTTAACGAAATTTTGGAATTAAGTATTTTGCAACCATGTGAAGTCACTGGCGTTATTATCGTTGATGCAACGTGTACAGTTTCTGAGATATAACCTCAAACTTTTGAATTTGAAATAGAACACTCTGTATATTTTGAGATTTTCTGTTACAATCATTTTTAACCTTTTTTTCTAATTATGATAGAAAAGTCAGTTTATTTGTGAAATTAACTTATAAATTTCATATTCGAGATTTCTAGCCTGTATTATCTAATAAACCCACATTTGTTTAAACAAATGCCATTTCTTTAAAAATTTTTTTGCAATACGTCTAATATTATTTTTTTTTTAAATCGGTCTGGCCAACTGTTATTCTCATCATTTATATTTTGGGATGATTTCCATTGTATAAAATAATATTCGTGTTCAATATTTCATCAACTTAGAGTACAGGGAACAGTTTCCAGCAACAAACCAACAATTTGTTGCGACACACATGGATAGGAAATCAGAATAAGAAATGAAGAAAGAAATCTGATTAATAAAATATTTAGGTTTATATACTTTAGGAAATTTAATATTTTAAAAAGAACTGTAACCCCGAAAAAAAAGGATTTCAAATCATTTAAATTTTCGATTAAATGATATTGAAAACGGATAATATTTTATGATTTAAACAATGGAAATCATCGCAAAATATAAATGACGTCACTTGAGAATAACAGTTAGCCAGACCGACAAAAAAAATGAATTTTAGGTGAATTGCAAACAGAAATTGTGTAAACAAATGGAATTTGTTTTAAAAAAATGTGGGTTTACTAGATATCTCGAACATAAAATTCATAATTTAATTTCACAAAAAAGCTCACTTTTCTACCATAATTAGAAAAAAAGTTGAAAATAAATAATAATTGATTGTTTATAGTAAACAATAGGAAAAAAAATTTAGTGAATAATGTCACTGTAAGATAATAATTTCCCATTTCGAACTCAGAAAACAGAATTCAGACTGATTTTCGACAAAAACGAATTATTTAAACAAATAGAATTACTTTAAACAAATGTAAATTAACTGACAAATGTTTATAAGCATTCCATTAGTGAATAATGTCACTGTAAGATAATAATTTCCCATTTCGAACTCAGAAAACAGAATTCAGACTGATTTTCGACAAAAACGAATTATTTAAACAAATAGAATTACTTTAAACAAATGTAAATTAACTGACAAATGTTTATAAACATTCCATTAGTGAATAATGTCACTGTAAGATAATAATTTCCCATTTCGAACTCAGAAAACAGAATTCAGATTGATTTTCGACAAAAACGAATTATTTAAACAAATAGAATTACTTTAAACAAATGTAAATTAACTGACAAATGTTTATAAACATTCCACTAAACTTATAGTAATAATCTCTATGAAAGAAAAGAGGCTGATCACTGATTTGATTAGAAGGATCAATTATCTGAAGAATGTACATTTTTTCATATAAGGGTAGTTTTCAGGGCACTATGGGGGTGTGTTGGGGGCGTCAAATCCATATGTATAGGTCAAATTCTTCCTTGGAAAGTCCTCTACAAGTCCTTAAGTACTCTTAAAATACCAAAAAATTTCTTCTTCCCATGAATTTTCCCATGTAAATTTAAGGCATCAACAGGCACGGTTAAAAATCAAAATTTCAACAACAAAAAAATACGTTTCCATTTTTTTTTTGATTTGGAAATGAACCACCCTAATGGGCACCCTTCCCCCAAACAGCAAGTTAAATTTAGACAACTGCCCCCCCCCCCCTTCCGATTTGAGCTGGATGTTTACATCGTTGACTTAATATTCCAAAATCCAAGTGTACTGCTACTGTTTTTTATTTACTACTGCATCTATCAGTTTTGTTTTTAATATCCTACCTAAAATTTAGGTTTTAGTTTTAAAACTTTAGAACATCCAAGCAAGAACTCAGACAAGAAGTCACGTTTCCGCATAACCAGACGTGCCAACCCCCCCGAAAAAAGAGCCTCTAATTAAAACACAGGATGAGTTCGGCGTCATTTCGAAGTCGTCAGTGAGAGGTTAATATGCAATTTCCTCCTTAGATTGGGCATTTTCAGCTAGATGGCGCCGTGCGCGGCGGCCGTGATTGGAGGCGAGATGGAGGCCTTTGAACAGATGGCGCCACCGCACAGAGCGGCTCAATCTGCGAGTTTCTTAACGCAATTTGCATCTGATATTAACCGGTCTCTCTCGTTTAGCACAATGGAACCCTAAAGATGTATACTGCAGCTTCGGGGACGCCTCTGGGAATTCAAATTACGAATTAAATAAGATTGCGAGAGAGATTGCTGGCAAGTTTTAAATGCGTATTGTCCTAATTGTTATTTTGTTGTGGGCATTGGGGAATTTTGTATTTACTAACCACAGTCGTCACCCTTTGAATTATACCTACATTGACCTTGCAAAAAATCTCTATCGGTCTTATGGTTGTGACCATTTTTGCTCCACAAAACTTAAGAGCGTTGTCCAACAGCTGATCGACAGAGGCTTGGCTGTTTTTGATAAGTTTAGAAAAATCAGTCGAGAATTGGTCTTTGCGTGGGGATGTCGACGTTTTCGCTAAAGCTACTTTGGAACAAGATAGACTTTGCCGACGTGCGGTCAACATTATATGATCTAACGTCTTTAACGCTGTTTTAATTTATTTTTGCACACGTAAGCAGGCTGTCTAGTGATTTTACAACGCTTTCCAACATAACATGGTAGCTCTAAAAATTACTGTGATAAATTGTTGACCATTGTTGACATAACTGTGACATAACCTATGTGGAGAATGTGAGATATTTATCATATATTTATATGATAAATAACTCAACATTTGTCTACGGTTTATGAAGTGATATAAGCAAAAACACACGTACTATGAATACACGCACACGTACTATTAATATGTGGAATATTTGAAAGTGTATTGAGATTATGCGCCCATATACATTTATACCTCCTAAAAAACAAACCCCGTACCAATAACTTTGGTCACAGATTACTTACTCTTGGTACGATAGATTATGCACTCATTTCTCAGCCGATAATACACTTATGCCTAGCTACTGAAAAACAAATACATATCGACCCATGCAACGAAGACTATCGTAACTAACAAACTAAATGTAGTTACTATAGTCTTTGTTGCATGGGTCGATATTACATACGTATGTACATCCACAGCACAGGGATCTGATGACGTATAAGAAAAACAAAACAGTTAATAAGTTATTCTTTATTTACCAATTTGTAATTCATATATAATTTATAAAAGACAACTAGACAACAGAAGCTTTATAATATTATATAGCTTTATTATATTATAATATCAAAATCACAAAAATGTTGATCCTCGCTATCATGAGACCACACGCATACGGGTCGTAATGCTTGTTCGGTTCTTCGGGGCTAATTGCAATACTATCTGCGGTTTGTTGTGTTAAACGTAATTCTCCATACACTTTGCACTTGAGAAGAAAAACATCTGGAGTTAGTGGTTGACAAGTCGACTATGTCCCATTATACATTTCTCATATGTCATATGTTATATGTTATAGACGTCTTCCAGTAATATTACCAAAAAATTTGATAAAAAATCGGTAATCTTCAGCATACCTCAATAATTTTATTGTCAGTTCATGGAAATTATGAAAATTAGTAATCACATCTCTTGTCTAGAAATCCTCTTCGATCAACAAAATAGTACGTAAGGATTTTGATTCCTCGTAATGTGATTTGAATCCAATTACAAAACCCGTAATGAGCTATCTGCATCATACCATACTTGGAGCTTGAATTCTCTGGTAGTAGAATGGATAAAACAGCACTGTTTATATGTATATTCTGCTAACTAACCTAACAATTGAAAAGGAAATTTTAAAAAACAATAGTACACTTCTTTAGGCACAAACCTAATATACAACACAAACCTGATATAATAGTAGAATTTTTATGTAATCTCCGAATTTCGATTAGAATACTTCTTTGTGCAGTGTCCCCAAGTTTTCTACATTTTCAGATTATATCGGATTTGTAGGTTAGAACTCTCGAAATCTGTCCCAGTAAATATAAATGTGTGAATTTTAGCGAGTTACAGCCTTTTTTTGTGGTATATGGTAGATAGAGATAGACCCATTACTATCTTCGTCTAATGACGTCTAGTTCTCGACAACATCGTAGATGGCCACACTGCCCAGCCTCGAGATGGCCTCAAACATGGATGGAAAAATTGGGAAAATACGACGCCGATTTTTTAAAAGTGTGGCTTTATTTCGTTTTATTTAGTGGAATTTTCACAAATATTACATTGACGTAAAGTGAAACTACGGCGGACTTGACACAAAAAAACATAATTACATTGTTATTCCTGAAATCACGACATCTAATTATACGTCTATTTTGAGCAGCAATTGTCTAAAATTGGGCATGGGTATAATAAATATCGAGCAAGTCCGACCAAGAAGAGTTAATTTAGATTGTTATAATCTCATAAGATGCTATCGTTATTCAATAATAAACCCACACGAGCACTAAACAGTTTGAATAATTGGACCAATAGGGGCCCACCAGAACAGACCTGAAGTTAGGCTGAACCAACCTCTTAACCATAAACTGATACACTTGGATACACTCATGTCACTCATCAACAAACATAGTTTCAACACTATCGCGCTGGAAACTTTTTTGGATCTTGTTTACATTCACTGACGCGTATTCTGTGTGAATGCGGCTTTAATCGCAAGTCATTAAGGCGGTGAATTTAACGTGTCCCAATGTGCCCGGTGTCCCAATCTGCCCCGGTCTCCCCTACATAATTCATAAATGCAATGCTTACCTATTAATAAATAACACATCCTTAATTCGGAAAAGCCGTCGGTCGGTTACCGAGTAAAGCAAAATTTCGTGTGAGAATCAGCCTTTGATTTGTAAATCCTCAACCGAACTACAGATATCGCGCAAGCGCGTCTAAACAAACGTCGAATAACCGCAAAATACTCACTACATATCAAGTAAAATCTACCTAAATCATAATAAACACAATCTCAACTCTATACATAATGATATGTACCATTTATGAATCAATAATAACGACTTACCTCTTGCCTAGAAGCAAACTCCCGACTTGGTTGACAGCAACCACCGTTTCGAAATCTTGGACACACACACAGAGTTTTGGTTTCCGATTCATATACGCGCATTATCACTATATCACGATCAGAAAACACTTCGGACACGTTAACTAAAGCTTTATTAACCGATTTTGAATATATTTTGATGTACATCGTTTAATTTGATTAGGTTAGGAGATTAGGTTAAGTCTGAGAAGGCTGACCGGGCGAAGCTATGACGCGTACTACAAAAACGACAAAACGGTACTGAAAATGCGAATTTGAGGGAGGGGTAGGGGATATTGCTAGGTGAAAAGGCGCGCTTTTTGAAATTTGGATGGAGGAATTTTGTGATTGTTCTTTGTGGAGGGTTGTACTATTTAATTTGCCAAGTACATGAGCGCCGTTACAAAATGGTTCAAGGGATTTTTTTAGTTCAGTATTAAAGGTTAAGGTTTAAATTTATAAATATGTAATGCACGTCTAACAAATACCAACAGGTATTGTAGATCTGTTACAATAATTGGATTTTTTTATCAAAAGCAGAAATGTTTGGATTATAAAAAATTTCCTAACCACAGTCGTCAAAAAGAATTTATAATATATTTATATATATTTACATAATTATTTTTAATTAATATTTGTTACATTATTATTATGTCAAAAATATAATACCTTGATACAGGGGCGGCTCGTTATATAGAGCCAAGGAGCCATGGCACTACCTGTAGTTTCAACCTCAGCAAGAATTTTTAATTAATTCTAAAAAACCTTTTCTTTTTCATTTTAAATGTTAAACAATGCCTGCGTAGGTTTAATGAGTAGTGAAACATCGCAACGCATTTTTCTCCCAACACAGCGCGGTTAACCGTGATATCATACCGCTAACCGGGCCAACTTATTTCTGGCCCGGCAGATCGATAGAACGCGGGGCGGTGCGCGGGTGGGTGGGGGTATAGCGACGTCGCCTTCTGTATGCGTATTTGGAGCCAAACTCTAGCTGGCTCAATCGAGTGCGGCGTGCATGTGTTACTCGTATTTCGCGTCTCATATCGTCTAAATCTAACACAAAAAGTTCCGCTCCGCGCCATACACAATGAATCAAATTAGTTCATTACAGAATAAGCCTTTTCTAACATGTACTATTGAGGAAAAAGTGCAAATTAAACAGTTAGGTAGGCCTTTACCTGATTTAAAGTCTATTATTATTATTATTTGATCATTGTGAAAAAACAGACTGTGGCAACATCTTCAAGCTCTAATGCGTTCACTCCTAAAGATCGAAGATTTCAATAAGCGTGTGATGAGTTATTTGCAAGTAAAAAAGAACGTCGAATGGACTTTATATATCGCAAAATATAACTTTGAGTTTATTTTCAGTTAATTTTTTATACTTACTATCTAACTACATATGTATTACTTTAATAAAAACTCCTTGAATTTTTTTTTCTTTATTTAAAAACCAAGGCATATTTTTCATGCTCTGTGGCTCTACGATCAAAATGTACCACTGGCCGCCACTGCCTTGATAAAACTAATACCTACTTTACTCAATGATCCAAATGTTTATAAAATAATTAAGCAATATCCAACTAGTACTATACACAAAAAAGTAAATTATTTTGGTATATAAAACGATGTTTCAGGATGGAGTAAATAGATGCAAATTTGAAACGTAACTTATTCATTAATAATGCTGTTTCTCCAAAATTATATTGTTTGTCTAAAATTCACAAGCAGAATATCCCTTTGCTGCCTATTGTTTTTTGTATGTTACCCACTTTACAAGTTAGCATATTTTGCTTCTAAAATTCTTAGGCTCGACTATAATATAGGTATTTCTTAAAGTGAAGTCTGGCTTAGCAAACAGGCATTAATGACTTATATGATATTAAAAATTTCTTTACTTTTTCTGAAAAGTTGCGTTTACCTAAAGGACATTTTTGTTATTGGGATGTTTTAAACGAGAATTGCAATTGATATCAAATAATAGTATATTCAGTGAAACTTATTACTTTATCATGCCCAGTATTTGTTTACTCTTAGCCTTTTGCAAATGAGTCGCCATTTCTGTAATTTCGTCAAAATAGTTAAATAATAAATTAAAGTAGAGGAAATTTTGTATAATTTGTGTCTATGACATTTTTTTGTAAAATTAATAGTTTAGCTGTAAGAGCAAATTGTATTTGATTGAGATCGGTCGTGTCTGCATTAATATAAAACTAGTTAGCCAGGATTTGACAGATATTTTCATTCTCATGACAGTAGGTAGTGTAAAACGCTGATGTTTTGACAATACCTACTGTCAATAGAATCGATATATCTGTCAAATCCTGGCTAACTAGTTTTATTTTAATGCAGACACGATAGATCTCGATCAAATAGAATATCACGCAGCTAAACTATTCATTTTATATATAGTATGATAAAGTCATGTGCCTGGCCACGTCAGTTTTTTTTAACATTATTACTGGAAGACATTGTTTGTGCTTTGCTTGAGGACCAAATTGTAAATACATTAGTTTTTAGTCTTTAGTTTTAATAGTCCTAACCAAAATTTTCAGTTTGCTGTTGAAAAGAAGAAATCGATTTGTGTGTTTCTTTTTAAGATAATAATGGTATTAAGACAAATTCTGGTAGATATATAATTTTTTTCTTTTAGTCAACAAATTAGCGCTAAAGCAAAATATAAGAAATTTGCAATTCTAAATACAGACAGAAGAATTTTAAAATATTGCTTTCTATATTTTTAAATATTGGATTTCCAAAAAAAAATAATAAATTGTTTATTATTAACTTCTTGTTCTCGGGCATGTCGTAGCAAAGGGTATTCCGGTGTTTTTTAAATTGGCATTTTTTACAAAGTATGGGTGCTACTGTTTGCTACTTCACTAGTAAAATATCAAACATTGTTTTAAATTAAGAGAAATCGTTGTTTGAAGTTTGAATAAGGATTGGTCTTTGTGACGTCACAAAGACCGCTCAAAGTGAGCGACTTGACAACGTTGCTATATCTAGGGTGCACGTAGTAAATTTTTGTCTTCTGTTGTGTCAACGTTTAGAATCGCTCGTTTGTTGACACCTGCTTTGGTGATTGAGGTTATATCAAACACTTGTGCAAAATGTATAAACACCAACGCCGACATTGTTCTGTGCCGGGCTGTAACAGCAGTAGAACAGTAACTCCTGATAAGATTTTCTTTACATTGCCGACTAGCGAGATAAGAGATGTTTGGCTTCAAGTTTCAATGATCAAATCATCTCTAAAAAAAAGTTACCTTTATTCGTTGTCAAACAACAGGGTCGCCAACCGTCAACTTGGCCGATCAGCTGTTCGAGAGCTGTCCGCTGTTGCCACCGCTACTAGGGATCGGTAATCATCGTGTATTTCCGAGGGTGGTCGGTGAATTCAAACGAAATGCACTTTTAATTGCAATTATCTCATAGAAAAACTAAATCAAAAAGCTCATAGCATAACTTTATGAATCCTCATAAATTGTACAATAGGTTAAAACGAATACCTGCTTAAATTTTGACATGACCGGAATACCCTATTTTTGTTGTTGAAATCTTTTAAGGGCCTGACATAATCTTAATTTTTTCTCAGATATTGTGATTCGGACAAAATATTATGAATCTCTCAACATTTTCTAAAGACTGGAATGATAGAGCGCAAAATTTGAAAATGTCATAATACTTGATTTGCAAATTTTTAAGGCCCTATAACTACTTATATTCCACATATACTTTTCCAGGTATCGTGGTATCAAGATTCCTTCCTACTTCAGCCAACAGACAGAAGAACTATGGCCCAAAATGGCGCTACATATTCCCTAACAATTAGAAACCTGATGAGAACCGACTTTGGCAACTACAGCTGCCTAGTGGTGAACTCTATCGGCAGAGAGAAGAAATTCATCGAACTGTCAGGCAAACCAGGCCCACCTCAAATCACAAGTCCAGGATACTCAAATCCATACGAATATAACTTAACATGGAGTGTACAATCGGTTTTTCCAATTGTCGAAGTCAGGATATTGTACAGAAGAATTTTGGTATGTGTGAATAGTTTTGATTTTAAGAACATACATTTCACGATATAAATAAAACACTAATTATATAAGTATAATTAAAAAAAGGACATGAGCTGGGTTTGAACCTGTATCTTCTAATTTACCGGTCCGGTATACAACTCAGTATATCTGTTTTTAATTTTTTTCAGATAAACGCTTCTTATCACCATCCTGGACAGTGGCATGACCTTCTAGTAAGACCAAAACAAACATACCACTCATCATCGGGAGAAAGACACCAATCCTACTTACTCCAAAACCTAATACCGGAATCTGTTTACGAATGTTTGGTCCAAACCAAAAACCAACACGGGTTCGGTGAACTTTCAGACTTACACCAATGGTTTAGCTCCCAAAAGGGAAGACCTTTCGTTCATTTAAACTCATCTCCAACTATTCTGTCCAACAGTTTTGTACTCACGATAAGCCTCCTCCCTTACTTTTGGCGGTAATTTCAAAATTTCGGAACAAAAAATTGCGGGAAAAGATAAAATATTGTAAATATCATTTTTATGTTTGTATTCTGGATATTTTCTGGCATTCTGAGAGTGTACTTTTGAGAGACGAGCTTTGTTGTTTGTTGAGGGGGAATTGTATATAAGTACTGAGTGTGGTCCACGTAATATTATTATACGGGGTGTTTCGAAAGCACGTGTGGTTTGATAATGGTATGCGTATGATGGTGAAATAACGGTTATGCGATGAACGTGAGAAATAAACGAATTTTAATAATCTGTCTGTGTTTTATTTGTCATATGTTGTTCTGCGTAAAATGTGTTATATGGACTTATTTGTTTTTTCAATCCCTAGAAGTTACATATGTTCGAAGAATTGACAAAATACGAAAAAATAACACAATCAATTCCAATTGCAACAATAAAAGTAAATACGTTTAAACAAAAATTTTAAAAATAAATTGAATAAACAAATGAACAAAAAAAACACAAAGCTTTCACTGATTTTTTTCTAGAAAGTAGAGTGTCATTTGGACTTGGTTTTCCCAATTCCAAGAAGTTGGAGCCGTTTAAAATACGGTTTTGTTAATATTTAAAAACGAAATTCAGGAAAAAAAAAGTGGGACACCCTATGTGCACAAATCTATTTCTAAATTGTAAAATTATGACAATCTCTTACAAAACAATATAGAAAATAACAGGTAAATATCTTGTTTAGTATAGCAAAATATTCATGATGGTAATAAGCATGATGTTTAAAATGTTTAAAACCGAGAACTCAGAATAAAAATTCTTAATATGAAATAAAATACACAATAAATAGGCACAATTGTATTATAATATATTAATTTTTAATATCTTAAAGATATTCTTATGATGTTGAAAAAATCAAAACAAGTAGTTTATAATATTCTTAGTACATTTCCAAAGTAATAAAGTGGGATGGAAATGCAATCATATCTTATAATCAGGGCTGTATAGTCGGAGTCGGAGTTCAGACAAATTTCAGAGGAGTCGGAGTCGGAGTTCAGACAAATTTCAGAGGAGTCGGAGTCGGAAAAAATGTACCGACACCGACTCCGAGTCCAGGTTTAATAATTGTAGAAAAAGAAAAACATGCGAGATGGACGTTGCCTCAGTAGACAGTAAACAAATAAAACTTAACATTCTATTAGGTCTTTGACAAAGTACCTACCTACATATATATGTAAATAATAAAATTACAAAACACACTATGTCTTATGGGTGATTTTGTTATTATTAGAGATAGAAAGTCGGTTAAATGGACAAAGTAGTGCCGATTTGTATGTTCTCTGGAGAAAACAGTTAAATATTTAATGATGTCAGAGATATTTCGAATAAACAAATTACAGAAATAAATTACATTTTATAATTATGTGGTCATAACTTTTTATTTGTTGTCCGATCAGTAGGATTTATTGCATCTTATAGGCCGTTTTTTATTTACAATGAGATTGTCAGTTTAAATATGTTTGCCAACAAATTCGCTGGACACAAACAAAACTTCTGTTTTGCTTATGGTTTCAGCATTTGTTTGTGAGTAATTTGAGATGCACAAGCCTTTTGTTTAATACAATCATACAATACTAGAATATAAATTTAATTTATTAAATTTGTTTCTTTTTTCTTGGTAGTGCTTTTGTTTTTACAGCGAATTTAATGTTGCTCGGCTGTATTACTCTGCGTCAAATTTATGAATATTTACATATGTAAGATTTTTATTACGCATAATTATTTGAACATATTTTTGTATGCAATTTTTCTGGAGTCGGAGTCGGTCCACGAAAAATATCTGGAGTCGGAGTCGGAGTCGAGAATTTTTTTACCGACTCCGCAGCCCTGCTTATAATAATAGTTCATAAACATAACTCTTTTCAGAAAATAGGGTAAACTTCAGTTATGTTGCGATTACTTCACAAACTATCAGTTTTTCAGAAAATTTAAGATTAGTATTAAAATTTTAAGTCAATAAGATTGCTATCAAGACGAATCTGTTTTTTTTTTATCCTACAACTAATAGTTTCAAATATACAGGCTGTACCATTTCAATCTTAACATTTGATTGTTTTTATTATTTTTATTTTTTATTTTATACAGGGTGTCTCAACAGTGCGATCTCGGAAGATTGTGCCTCTGTTAATGAAGATATTTTAAAACTGATTTCACTCATCTATACAGAACGCCGAGGCGCACATTTTAAAATTATTAGCGTGTATACAGGGTATTCCATAAGGTAGTACCATCCCAAACTTATGTTTTTTTTTTAAATGGAACAACCTATATTTCGGCACAATTTTGAATTCCCGGCAAAATTTTACTAAAACGAAAAATAACATTACCTACCCTAAACTTTATACTTTTTGATTTCTTGGCATTTTTATGAAAAAACAGCAATCTAAGAAAAATTGCATATCTCAATACCTGTTTTAAATTTTTTTGCGCACGCTTATATTATGATTAAGTAAGACGCTTGCTATTAGCGTGATTATCTACCATATCCAAATTGTGTACAGGGTGTTCATAATCTGCAACAAAATATAACAAACAGTTTTTCCTAAGAAAGTTAATTTTTTTAAATGGAACACCATGTATCTAATTATTTTTTTGAATTCTACGCATTGTTTTGCACAAAAAAGTACTAGCACACACCAATACTAAAATAAACAATTGCAGAGATAACTAATCTTCTTCATAAAAAAATCGATTTGTCTATCAATTAGAGCTTCTACACCGACATTAACCATTAAACCAGTAGTATTTACCTACATTACTGTTTTCTCGCATGATTTCATCCTTTTTTTAAATAAATTAAAACATTTGACCACATCTGCAATTTAATATTATAATTTGAAATAAAATTTTACTTATACCCTGTAGGGCATAGGTTATGAAAAACTGTGCTAAACAAGTTATTAAGGTATAAAGTTGATATAAAGTTGTTATTAAAGAGCAGGTGTTGTTTTCCTTATCTTAAAATAAAAGGAATTTATAACGAACCTCATTATCAAGTACTGTACATTTATTTTTCCATAAAGATTAATTCTTTTGTTTTGCAAGAAATAGAAATTAATAACAGTAATTTTATGTAAATTTTTGCGAAGAAGCGAATTTATTTTTGCAACGGTTTATTTTAGCACTAGTGTGTGCTACTACTTTTTGTGCAGTACGCATTTTTGTTGCATTCGCCAAGAACCCACACCATGTCAATTACTTCCTCCTAGGAAAATTTCGCCATATTTCCAAAAATTATGCAAATCTAACCTAACAAATCACCACCACTGACAGATACCATAATAACTTCTTTAGCACAGTTTTTCATAGCCTACAGGGTATAAGTAAAATTGTATTTCAAATTATAGGTAATATTAAATTGCAGATGTGGTCAAATGTGTTGATTTATTAAAAAAAAGATGAAATCATGCGAGAAAACAGTAATGTAGGTAAATACTAAACTGGATTAATGGTTAATGTCGGTGTAGAAGCTCTAATTGATAGAAAATTCGATTTCTTTTTTATGAAGAAGGTTATTAGAAGTTTAGAAGTTTATTTTAGCACTTATGTGTGCTAATACTTTTTTGTGCAGAACGATGCGTAGAATTTAAAAAAAAATAATTAGATACATGGTGTTCCATTTAAAAAAATTAACTTTCTTAGGAAAAACTGTTTGTTATATTTTGTTGCAGATTATGACCACCCTGTACACAATTTGGATATGGTAGGTAATCACGCTAATAGAACGTGTCTTACTTAATCATAATCTAAGCGGGCGCAATAAAATTAAAAACAGGTATTGAGATATGCAATATTTCTTAGACTGCTGTTTTTTCATAAAAATGCCAATAAATCAAAAAGTATAAAGTTTAGGGTAGGTAATGTTATTTTTCATTGTAGTAAAATTTTGCGAGGAATTTAAAATTGTGCCGAAATATAGGTTGTTCCATTTAAAAAAACAATGGTTTGGGTTGGTACTACCTTATGGAATATCCTGTATACACGCTAATAATTTTAAAATGTGCGCCTCGGCGTTCTGTATAGATGAGTGAAAGAGTTTTAAAAAATCTTTATTAACAGCGGCACAATCTTCCGAGATCGCACTGTTGAGACACTCTGTATATTTTCATTTAAAAAAGTACCAAGTTATTTCTGAACCACTAGAAGTTTGTTTGAAGTGATTTTTTGTTAAAGTCTGTTAAGAATGGATGGTTCTATTAATTTCAATACATAAGACGACTAGTTTGTATAAAGCGTGTTCATAAAATTGAACTACAATTTCCATTCCTAGAATATCGATTTTCTTACTAAAACACACTGCTCATGGTTCAATTTTTGGTATCTACGCATTTTTTCACATAAAAATGTACCAACACACTATTGTGAACAATTCTACTGATTTGGAGATCATTGTTGCTAGATGTAGTCCAAAATTATGAACACGCTGTATGGAAACTAGTCCAGTGTCTTCAAATTGATAAAACCTTTACTTTTCGAAATTGTAAGATTAAATAACCCAGCCTGTATATTGGAAATGGTTTGCTATTAGATAAAAAAGCACAATCTTTTTATTACCAAATTATTTAGCAAAATTTGGATAGAGCAGAACAGGCAGTATACAAACATTTCACAATATGAAATAATCCAAACCTACTTACTTTCATGGTAGCTTTTCTTGTCTTCAAGTCAAATTTCTTTCATTTCCTACAACAGTTACGAGAAATTGTAGTTTTTGCAACTATAACAATGTCGCCAATCAAAAGGCAGCTGGCAACAAATAATAAGCAAGCCACCCAATGATAAGCCCCAATATATAGGCAATCAATCATCAACTGTCCAATAATTTCCTCGAAATACTCTGCATCTTCAAGTTGGTCTCTTTAGTAGTTCAAATCAGAAGACACCACATCCACACACTGAAACTAACTGAAAATACTTCTGACCACACCCCACTGGAATTGTTCTTACATTTGTCGCAGTTGCGATTGAAATGACCATAGAATTTATCAGAAATAACTTATATAGAAGTATATAGTATCAACGGGAAGGGCCAAACCACCATTTCCGGTTGGTTTGGTACGATATCGGTTTGAGCTGAAACTTATCAAACTGTACATAAACGTTTCGTTTGATTGTATAGAAAAAAATGCATGCGTAAATAATAAAATATTCGTCTCGGTTTAATTTTGTGACACTAGTCTAAATATTCGTGTAAATCAAATAAGAAATTGTACAATTTGTTTATTAGCTTATTGTAAATAGTTTTTGAGAAATAAGTAAACTGATGTATACGAAGTGAGTTTTGTATTTTTATGGTTTTGTTTCTTAAAATGTTGCATCAGCAATATTTTAAAATTGCTGCTATGTAATTATAGACTGTTGCGGATATTTTCAACAAACATCTTGTAATATACATATTAGATAAAGTAAGGATGGCCCTTTTATCTCTAAATGAATCATAGAACACTCTTTGTGAAATATATTGAAAACATCTTTTTATCAAATGTTTGCAAATGTAATTCAAACATGGCTGATTAGTAATAATAATTTATAATTTATTGATAATAATTTAATACAGAATTATTTATCAATGAATTTATTTTATTAAGCATTTTTTACGTGAGCATGAGTTCCGGTTTTCCGTTGTTAAGATGCGTTTTCCTTAGTGCTAATGGCAGTGGTACTGGTCTATATTAAGTAAACGCAATTGAACGATTTTAAATCGGTGTTTCACCTGCCAAAATGTCCATTCTTAATTGCTTATGGAAAATATGGGGAACCATTTCCGGGCGCGCGAAACGCGACCGTCACCCTAAACGGACCATTCTACGTTGCGTGAGTTTTCGAAATCGACGAAAAACGGCCTCTCGGGCGATTTTGCTTCTAAATTTTCCGAAACGCGAGCGATTTTGGTGAAAGGACCTCAACATTTCAGTAGCTGTTTATGTCGCGTCGTCATGGCTGCGAGCTAGAAACGTCAAAAACACAACCATAACCTATTCACATTGGTATGTACAAAGCTAAGCGATTTCATTATCTGCGGGGGCCTAAAAGCACAAACTCCGTTGTCCGTACCCACAAATAATCTTTGACAAACCTATAACCATGTCGAACCTATAATAATAATTATTAATTCGTGATTATTTGCCTTTGCGTTAATATTTGTTCGAAGAATGTGTATCGATCCAATGAATGTTATTTGTGAAAAGTTCGCGTCTCAAACCCAACGTGAAAGCACCGCTCAGAACCTATTTTAACCTAATACGAATACAACTCTTGAGAGGTAAGAGGTTACATATTAGATGGCACCACAAGATATTTCTGCTACTAGCGCCCCTAGCGGGCGTGAAATATCGTCACATAACCTATAATTATACATAAGTTTGAATGAACACTATACAAAATTTAGCTGCAAGAGCAAGAAGTAGTAGAAGATCAATAGGGTGTGGAATTGATAAAGGCGCCTGAAAAAAGCCTCCAATGGCTCGGAATATGGTCCCCAGCAAACTTTTGTTGCAAAGGCTGATCACCCACTTCAAACTACTTTGAACTGCCCGTGGTTCTTTCGAATGGTTTCTCCAGATTAAATTAAAATACAGTAAGAGAATTATATGGAATTCATCAATTTGTTGGCAACATTGAGGTTAGTTTTGAGTTTAGAATGCGTAGCTTTTGTTAATTTAATATTTTTGCAGGTAACGTGGTATGATGAAAAGAGTACACACGCAGTGGAAATGGTTCCAGGTCTTACCGAATAACAGCAACTTGCTTTGCGTAGACAAGCTACCATAACAAAGTGGCAAACAATTATTTATTTAAGAAAAAACTTGACCCAAAAGATATTGGGCGTACCAAGGGAGTACCGGAGAGACCAAGGGGCCGCAGTCGATAATAATCATTGTTGACAGTAAAGGGATACATTTTTATATTGCAGTTTAAAGTGCCTACCTGTACTTTAGATTTGGCTATGACGCAAGGTTACTAAAAATTGATAGGTCTGTCTGGTAACTTATAGCATACGTCACTCAGTTTACCACGTGAAGTTAACTGGTATGGAATTTAATGTTTACGTGAGCGTATAACAAAATACTAATAATTTTAGTTCATTGTTTTCTGAATGATTTATTGGAGATGGGTGATAAAGCCCTCTAAGCTGCAAGCCTTCTAATACCTATGAATTCAAATGAATTTGAATGGGCATATCAAGTGGTATGCAAATTTTGGTATCTTTGGGTATGACGTTAAATTTTTGTAAATAATAATTTAGTTCATGTGGTCACGGCAACCAAATGCATTTTTTGTCAGTGAGGTGCAGGCAATAAATCTTAAACAATTAAATGGGTTAAGTCATCTCAAGATTAGATAATATTAATTTTAGGTATTAGTTTTGGGTATTATATACCTATTGTATTATTACTAGATCTATCATTAAGATTTCTATCAATTTCATTTGTTAACTAAATTGTTTTTTGTTTATAGTAGACATTAATAAATTTTAAATTAAATATTTTCACATTATTTTATTATGTGTGTTTTATCTTGCTTGACGAGGGTACTCTAACATATTTCCCGTTTGTTTTTACGAAGGAGGAAAGGTGGTATACAAATTTATAAATTTATTTTATATTTTACGTTTTATTTTATTTAAAGAGTGAGCATCTGGCTGTATAGTGTTTGTCCAATATCAAAACAAAAACCAGAACTATAAAGTATTAAAAATATTATGCTAATGCAATGTTTAGGTCTTCCGCACTTGGCATAAAATTGAGTAATTTGAACAAATTTAGCTTATTTTTGTAGTTCATTTAAGTCGGTATTGGGAAAAATAAATCTAACATTGTTTTTTCAAGTGACAAACATCTTTCATATTAACTGAAAGAAAAAAAATGACAAATCAATTTTAATTTTTTCAATAACGTTATCTATATACGGTATACTGTAGTTGCTTAGCCAACCACATGCTATTATATAAAAAAGCAGTGCACTGTTACCAGATTGGGGGATTTTCTCTCACATTTGGGCGGTTTCCCTCCAAAAGTAGTATCTTTACCTTAGGGATAAAAGAAAGTTTTCAGGGTAAACTAAAGATTGTAGTTGTAATTTATTTTGACAGCAGACTCGCCAAATATTGAGTAACAGAGAAATATGTACCTCATGGCTGGTTGTGTACCCAATTTTCAACATTTATTAAGCCTAATTTTATTGGCGGTGGCAACTGTGTTTTTTTGACTTTACCGAATTCACTGATCTACCTAAATAGGCGATATACAGGTCCACTAGTTTGTTATTATAGTATTTCTAATAGAAAATTGCTAGTGATTCATGTTTATGTACATGCAAACTAATATGTGTCACCACCACGACATGTGAGAAATGCTATAATTTCGTCTGCTACCACCGCCATTACCTACCATTACCACCAATCGGAACGCACCTTTAATGATCATAAAGTGACATAATCGGTGAGTGACATTTTACATCTTAGATACCGGGACGAAAACAGCATCTTTTTGCGCCCTAGGGCAATAAAGATTCTTTTTGCGCCGTAGGGCATGAAGGATTGCCATGGTTATATGTCAAATATGTCAAATATTTGACATTCAAATTGTAAATTTTAAATCGTCAATGTCAATTATTGGCGATTAAGGTTATAAGTTTGATAATTAATTGTCTGTATTGTCACTCATCAACGTCAATTATTGGCGATTAAGGTTATAAGTTTGACAATTAATTGTCTGTATTGTCTCTCAACTCCGAATTGTTTGTATGGTTATTCAACTCCGCAGATACGCCGTCACTTGATAACGTCAAAATATTTATTAATATTATTCAAACGGAGGAACAAAACCATTGTAGGACATAAAATTTTGTATGTACTATGCGCGCCAAAGAAAAGTCGTACACCTTGTAGCTTTGTAAATGGTTCTTTTATAACCTATTCGCTGTCATTCTGACATTAGTCATAGGTATGAACCAAGGTCTATAAAGTAGTAAGGTTATCCAAGTACGAGATTTCTCAGTTTGAGGGGTAAAGGGAGATCGTGACGTCACTAGAGTCGTGCGCTGCCACCAATTTGAATGCTCATTTCGTTGTATGATTTAGGTTAAGTAGGTGCATAATTATGTTGAAAAAATAAATGCATCTTTATTGTGATCATTTTTAAATGATTAGGATGAAGAAAAAAAATGATGAATGTGATTATCACAACACGCTATTTCAATAATTTGTTAATAATGCTGAATAAGTACATTATAGGTAAAACTACGAGAGCTGAAGGTGAGTCATCGCCTAAAAGCGTAAGAACAGACGCATGAAAAAGCACTGTGTTTCTTTCTAACGCACGGGAATAGTCTGTAACAGCTGAAACAGAATAGTCAGCAAAATAACAGCTGGAATCGATGACTCACCTTCAGCTCTCGTAGTTTTACCTATAGTATGAATGTATGTCCGATTAAAGAAATGTGTTGTGCTAAACCAGGTCTCTGCAGTTGGAATCAAAATTTAGCAGAAATTCAGTGAATGGAGTCAACCTACAAACAAAATCAAGAGCCGGAGTCGAAGGTGGTATAACGGCAACCACATATTTTTGCAACCATGCAAATTGGGGGTTGAAACATTAAAATTATCAGGAATTGAAGTCGAATGTTTGGTTTACCGACTCTACAGATAAATAAATAGAAAAACTATAACTAAATCAGTATTGGTAGTATTGGTACAACTTGCTTATTAAACCACTCATTGGCTTGTCCTGATTACAATAATGGTTAGAACATACGTACAAAGAAAAAATAAAAAATCAGTAAGAAACTTTATTGTACAAATTTTCTCATCTTTGTTGTAATTTTATTTTTAATATCAGCTACTCTTCGTTAAATATTTAGATTTTTTTGCTGTTGAAAAGTAAAATTTAAAAAAATTCATCCGTACATATATTCTTTGCTCGACAAAAGCTTTCAAAACTATGGTATCAATAATTGGATCTTGTTTTAAAAGTTCTCTTCTTAATTTACTGCTAATTCTTTTCGAATTATTAATCCCATCCCCCGTAAGTCTTTCGAACTTGCTAATTCATTTTATTAAACAAGCGTTTAAATTCTTCCGACGGTTTTATTAGGCCGCCAAAAGATAAATGACGTATCCAGGATGGAAGGGAGTATGGGTGCTCTTACTGGTCTTCGTATGAGTAATGTCCCAATTGTGGACGAGTTCTGCTTTAAACTTTGATCACGTGGAAAAGTAAAATATGATATTGTTAATCCAATCACTGTTGAAATGTTATACCTCATACCGCAACCCGGTACGGAGCAAACCATAGGCATCTAAAATTGATACATGATTTAGAATAATGTAATTTCCAATATAAATTAATATCTTACCTTTACTAACTTAATTACTTCATAAAATACTACACTAATAAAACAACCAATAACGTAAAACTATCAACTATTGAATATAACAATATAAACGCAGAATAACGATTAAACACGAACAAAAGCAACCTTTCTAATTCACTAAAAAAAACCTATAACGAGCTGAGCTGGCAATAATTAAACGTATCTTTGAACAAACTAAACGAGCGATGTATGCGACGTGATGCGAAGTGTGCCGGGACACTAGTGACGTCACGAAAGTAGAGCATATAGGGATCTCAGGGGGGTATATAAATTGCACTATAGGAAAGATAGCAAACTGGATAACCTCTCTCTTTATAGACCTTGGGTATGAACCATGCACTAACTGTCAAGTTGACAAGCCAGAATTACATGATGTCAAACTTAGCTGTACGACTTTTTTTGGCGCGGATAGTACCTCGGGCATTACTTGATGCTTATACCCTCGGGCGACTTAAAAAGCTTTAAAGATAACTTAATTTGATTTGACGTGCCTGTGCTATGTTATCGTTGCAAACGTTCAACTCCACTGCTTTTTTGAGTAAAAACAGTAAGAAACAATGTTTTAAAATGTCAACCTGTATACAATGCTATTAAATGTCTGCTGTTCTTTTCGACCAAAAGAAAAAAAAATCATTACCTTTCACAGTAAATAGACCCGACATTATCAGAAATGTTGAAGGAGAGTAGCAGTAGATACAAATCCTTTCACATAAATTTTACCAAAAGGCATGTATTACGTTCCAGTGCGAATAAATAACACCAAGTTTCCAATAATTAGGCATAAGCTACCAAAAAAAAGCAAAAAATAACCTCACACTGTATATTACGTTATATTATAAAACAATCTGTATACTGGAGAAAGGTATTTGTAAGGTATTTTTATTTTTAATCTGTATACTATTTTAAGGCTTAAACATCCAATTTTATCCCATTTCTATCAATAAAAATGACCAAAAATAAGTTTTTGATTAAACTTGACGGTAAATCAATCCAAATTATTGTTGCTTCGATTAAAATATGCATATTAATTCAGGAATAATATTCAGTACAAAACCTGTGTGGAGAAAAAGTATACCAGCGGTGACTCCGGAAATTCAAAATCTGATAACAGCATGAACGGAAACCAACCGCAACTGACAAGCCAACAGAAGTTTTAATCGCGAATAACATTCGTGTGTGTTGAAATGCGATAATTTCAACTGTTTTAGTTGGAAATTTAATTTAAAATACTCCTCTGTTATCATTCCACACCACACATATCAGTTTGGATTGTACCTAGACTTTATACAAAGCGCTATTTCAAATATTATAAATTGCCTGGTGTGGTATATTGATATAAACTGATGACTTACATATTTCTTCTAAAAAAAAAAGGAACACGATTATTCACTAATTATTTTGTTGAACAACACAAACAATAAAACACCTTATTACTGTCAGAATTAAAGAAAAGACCGACTTTAGTGACATAAGGAAGCATACTGAAGAGTGTGTAGCTGAAAGTGTTAAGGAACTGGTAAAAAAATTAAGAGAATTACTGAAAGTGGTATAAAAAATATACACATCTGTATTGCTACCATATGCTGCCTGGGCTTGAAGGAACACATATGCATTTCGGTGTACTGATGTATCGGTATGATAAAACCAGATGTACACAGTACAGTACTCAGGAGTGTTCTTAACAATTTGCGTACCATTTAAGTTATTTGTATACACAGAGCTCTGGCGACACAATAGAATTTTGTTATGTGTTAATTTTCATACAACTAACTTAATATTAAATAAGTAATTAATTTGAATAAAGTGATTCCCTTTTTGTCTTAAATTTAAATTCATATACAAATATATTATATACAGAGCTATAAAGAAACAACTAAAAAAATCTTGAAATTTCAACACCCTGTAGATCGGCAACGAAGCGTTTGCGGACCTATTTTTATATGAATTTTTAGTCATTAAATAAGCCAAAGAATTACTCCTTTTCGTATTCACATGATATTTAGGAACACCCTGTATACTACAAGTATAATTATTGAAACAAAATTAATAAATAATAGACCGTGAATAGAATGTCTGGAACATCGGTCCCCAACCCTGTGTCAGGAGATTGTGTAAAAGTATGCTTCTTAGTTTGTCTAAATTCAATTTTTAGGGGCCACCCGTTCAATATGTTATACCGGGTGATCCACGGCAATAGGTGCGGTACTCACGTTTATATTTTTTGTTTATAAAGCTGGCTTATCCAGCTGGACGAATGAAATTTGGGGAAGTGTTAATAGCCAAAAAATGCCATTCTTTGGGATACTCTTGAGGTTAATATTACTTCTTTCCGGAAATGTCGTCACCAGTGACATTTTAAATGGCACCCTATATTCTTTGTGTGATATTTTCAATCAGGATGACATTCTGAACACAAAAACATATCGATCGTCAATTTTTATCACCAAGGCAACGAAAAAATAACTTTTTTGTGTATTAATCTAGGTGGCTATGAATTGGTGAACATAATCGAAAATTGTCAAATAAACACAAACTAAATCAATTTTGGCCGACATTGCATTATTGGAGCCCTCTAGCGTGATTTAATTGGCTTTTGGCCAGTGAGTAATTTTTTCACGGGTACCCAATGGCCACACCGTGATTATTCGATACAAAACATCTTTCCGATTACAATGATACCAAATACTTGATATTTTGTTGAAATTCGTAGCGTACAAATGTTGTTAGAAGCAAGGAAATCGAAAAAAATATTGATCTAATGATCTAAGTCAGCGCACTAGTCAAAGTCACTGAATGGACTTCTCGAAGGAAGTACCCTGATTATTCGAGGAAAAACATTTTTCCGACACAATGATACCAAATTCTTGATACTTTGCTGATAATCGTAGCGTAAAAATAACGTTTAAGAGTAAATGTTAGTCACCGGCCTCAAAAGTTCGACGAAACTGAGGCGCGAGAGGAGGGAACAAGCCGCGCCCACAGTACACTCCGCAGAAAATGCAAGCTACGCACGCACTGATTAATTAGGGGAACGGCGCCGGCGGTATCGTTCTTTTGAGGCAAAGATCAAAGGGGCCGTGCGGTGTCGACTGGCGCCGAACCGGTCCCAAATAATTTTGTGTATGTGACTATCGCATGTTCTGAAATGCTTTTCTTGTATATTTTAAATGCAAATACAATTCCACAAAACAATACAGTGATACAAATTAATTAATTGCTTTATTGAACTATTCGCTATTATTGGTGGCTGTAATGATACCACATATAAATGAATTTGAATATTTTAGTCATTTCACCTACATTTCAGTAGGTACATATTTACTTACGTTTTCTATTTCCATTCCAATACTTTTGTTTTAATAAATAGATGCAACAATGATACTTTTATTGAATAAAAAATTACTATACAAAATTCGAAGTATTCTTATAAGTAAATGCTAAAAGTTTACAAGAAAAAACATATTTTGGGTATATTTTTTCTAGAAAATTGATATTTATTTATTTTATTGTATTATTTTTATATAAATACGATTGCGCATACAGTAAACTCTCCTATAACGCGGTTCATACAACGCGAATTTCTACCAACTCGATCAAAATTTTGCGACTAGATCTTCATATAACGCGATTATCGTATAATGCGCATGCGTCTAAATTTGCGATCCTCAAATTCCTATAACGCGTTTTCATAAAACGCGTAATATTAAACCGCGTTGTAGGAGAGTGTACTGCGTACATACGTTGTGCAATTTAAATTGTACTCTTAAAATATGTTGAAGTATCTTGTGAATAAAGCCTGATTTAGTCAATCGGATGTCAGATTTGGGTTCAGCGCATAAAAATACTTTGGAAATGATGTACCGCAAGCAATCAATCAATACTGTGTAGTCGTTTTTGTCACATTTACATACTTACTACATGACATGACGTATTAGGCGCAAGAGTTTCGGTTAACAGATGTGTAACACCTTTATAAACGTTTTTTGCCATATATGGTAATCCGGCACGCTTACGCCTATAAGAGTGTATTGCCCAAATTAACTAGCGAAGTTAATTAGCGAAGAATTACACTACACGTATAATATCTACATGTTGTACAACAAGTCGAACTAAACCCAACCATCCTACATAGATTGCGATTGCCCTGAATGCATTGCCAAGCGACAAGTGTTTGGTATTAAGATTATTTTCTAAATCTAAATACCAATATATTTGAAATTCTATGACGAAAAATAAATGACTGATTAAAAATTAAATTACTTGCATGTCCTTATTCATAATTTATTTAACTCCTATTAATTATTTAGTAGTTGTAACATTGTAAGTAGGTATTGCGGTTGTTGATTATTCTTCGTTCCGTGTTCCGTGTTCTTCGCGGGAACATGCGCTCCTAATTTATAACTCGCTCTTTGCTGTCTTCTTATTTCTCGTATTCGGTTTATAGCCTATTTTGGACGTAATTCAACAATTCATGTTGCTCACATACACTTCCGCAAGAACATGCTGTCCTAATTTATAAGCGAGTGGTATCTACGTAGCACCAGCACGGTAAAATTTATTTTTCGTATGGCTTTCGTTTGCCGGGCGCGGCGCCCCTACACCTCCCGTGTCAACATGCGATCAATATTTTTGTTAGGCCGAAATTGCTCAATATTTGTGATTCCCCTGGCTGACGTATTCATGCTGCTGCCTCAGACTGTACCATTTGAATTTGATTGGTCGAAGAAAATGATGTGGTGTTTATCCAACAGATGGCTGCACCGTACGACGATAAAATATGTAATTCTCGTCTCATTCACATGTTCAAAAAACCAAAGGTTAAATCATTACAACCTTCATATTTTGTTGTCATTTTTTTACACAAGTTCATGAAGGCTCAATACAAAATGTTGTAATATTGCTTTTTTGATATTTGGTTCTGATTTGGAAGAAAAAAATAGCAAAAATTACCAATTATTGGCTTCTTTAGCAAGGGTAAAAAACAAAACAACAACGCAAATGAAAAAAAGTGGCATTCGTACCCGGTGTAATACACCTTTATCTATAATTTAATGTATTACACTTGAGTATTAACACACAATTAAGCTCAGTATGTTTGGTTTTATGTAGTGTTGTTTTGTAGTACGCTACTACCTCTAGTGATTCCTCTTAATGGTACTTCCTTCGAGTAGTCCATTGAGTGACAATATTTTTTCGATTTCCTTGCTTCTAACAACATTTGTATGCTAAGAGTTTCAATAAAATATCAAGTATTTAGTATCATTGTAATCGGAAAGATGTTTTCTATCGAATAATCAGGGTGTGGCCATTGGGTACCCGTAACAAAATGACTCACCGGCCAAAAACCGATTAAATCACGCTAGAGGGCGCCAGTAATGCAATGTCGGCCAAAATCGATTTAGTCAGTGTTTATTTGACAATTTTTGATTTTCACCAATTCATAGCCACCAGGATTAATACACAAAAAAGTTATTTTTTCGTTGCCTTGGTGATGAAAATTGACGATCGATATGTTTTTGTGTTCAGAATGCCATTTAAAATTTCAATGATAACGTCATTTCCGAAAAAACCGGAAGTCATATTAACCTCAAGAGTATCCCAAAGAATGTCATTTTTTGTCTATTAACATTTTCCAAAATTTCATTCGTCCAGCTTTATAAACAAAAAATAAACGGGAGTACCTATGGCGTTGGTCACCCGGTATATATTAAAAACAACATGTGGGCAGCAAAAAGTTTCTATTCTCAAAAAGAGCGGAAAATTGTTTTTTCGGTTCAACATATCATAAAATCGTTAATAGTCAATTGACTACAGATCTCAACTCACAAATGACATTGTTCATGATTGATTACGATTAATTATTATTTTAAAAATACAAGTAATGATTAGAACTATGTTAAAATCACACTTTTATAATTAAAGATTTTGTTTATATGACGTATAAGAACATATAGTAAATTATATTGGTCGTATATCATATTTAGTTTTATTATTATTTATTAATATCCAATATTAATGTCCTGTAAGAAGTTGTGAACAAACATTGTTGGTGGCCGCTGTCTTACGGTTATTCTAGCAGGTGATCTAGCCTACAAACAGGTTGGGGGCTCCTGCTATAAAAGATTCCACACAGTTTCAAGTCACACTAAATTTTTGGTTTTTCTTTTTACGTAAACAAGCTGATTCTTTGTCAATTATCACTTATCGAAAAATATGGAAGATGACAGGGTCTGATTGTTTCCAAAGTCTTTTCTCAAAATTGTTCATAATCTTACCAATCTGTCAACATGGTATTAAATACTGAAAACGAGTTGTCAAAGCGATTGCGACCATCCTCAATAAAAACAATTCAAGATTTTAAGTTTACAAAGTTGTCTGATAATCCTAATGAATTTGATTACAAAGTGGTGACAAAGTCTTCAAATTCGATCAAATATTGCAAAGGATGTCGACATCAAAGCTAAAATATTACAAAATTTTACAAGTAACTGTATCTTTTACAAATATGTGGCTTTTTAATTTAGTATCTAAGTCCTTTTGCTTTCTTGGTTTTCTTTTAGCTATCCAAGAGTAAATTTATTGCCTAACAATTCAGATTATTGCAGCAAGTACTGTGATTTCATATTTTTAGGAAGTTCATGACGATAAGTAATACCAAAATATGAATCATGGAAACCACAGAATGACTGTGCATTATAACATTCCAAGAATATTATAAAGTAGGCAACTCAAAGTCAATACGTCAATATTCACAAGACAAATACGTCCCTATTTGATTTTACCGTAAAATATTATTATCGACATGTTCATTTTTATTTCCTCGGCAGTACGCAGCACGCCATATTTCGTATGCTGATTGCCTTATTTGCAAAATGATCACGTAAACTCGTTACGAGCTTGACGCAAAATTTCCAGGCTATTTTTTCATCGAAACCGTTATCATTAAATGTCAATTTGGTGCGAGGGAAAATTACAACACAAACACAGCTATTGTACTTAATACGATTTTAATTTCCACCAGCACAAAAAGTATTTTCAATTTTACGGATGACGTTTCAATTATATCACCATTGTATTGTACAACAGAAGTTCTGAAAATGTTGTTTTCCATCTCTGATTTGACAAGCTTTCAATTCTATTGCACTATTCAAAGATGGCCGCCAACGGATGAACCGGATTTCATCAAATCCTTGACAAAAGTCTCGCAGAAAAGCTTTAACTAAGCTTGGAACACGGACGGAGTTTCTTGGTACTAGCAGAAACAAAATAAACAAAAAATTGACCATTTTTTAGACCGGGTTTGTATTCAGCTCAGAAAATCTATCAACAACGCTTAGTCACCTTCAATTTTAATACTATCATAATTTTCAAGTTTCAAAGCTTAATATTTGTTCACATACCTTAAAAACACTTTTATTTGATCAAACTCGTCACAAAAAACTGGTTTGCAGCCAGTCTATATTCTCCTTAGAAATGTCATATAAAACTTTAGTCTCGGTCATAGGTAGGGTCATTCTTTGTTTATAATATTTGAGAGAATGCAAATTAAACATAAACTTTATTTTATTCATATGAAATATGAGTATGTACTCACAAAGAATATATTTAGAAGTATTTGCTCAGAGTGAGCATCTGCTCCAGACTCTAATTCTAATTACTTGGTGTATTTACTCCAAAATATAAAGCATAAATGTATATATATGTACTCATTTTTACTCATAAGATATTCGTTTTTGTTACAAGCATTCAATTCAAACACAAGAACTCATTTAAAAATTTTATTTATTAAAAACATTTGTCAATAATGACAATAAACAACCAATATAAAATAATATGTAATAACAATACAAAATCTCAATTCAAAGCTTAAACCCGATAACAACTAACAATCAATATAAAAAGTTTGGATTTATTCTTAAAAAAACATACATTAGAAAAATATGACCAGTAAAAACATATTTTTTTTACTATTCATATTTCATATTCATTATTTTTCTTTCGGTAATTTTTTAATATTTATGTTATGACAGTAGGCGCGTTACGTCCGGTATATTCGGTTAATTTTGATATCTCCAGGGCAACGTTGATCAGCGGCTTCAACGTAACCTAAAAATAAATCCAAAATTACCCAATTTTGTTACTTGTTTCGTTATTTTTGTTACTTGTGCGTCCCCATCGTAATTTTCCCTCTCGTAACTGTCGATGTACATTCGAACAGTAGCACCGCTACTTCCCGTTCCGGATAACCTAAAAACTACCCTCGAGCCGTCCTCGAAAAGAATTCTCACGCCCTAAAAAAAAATTAGGTTATGTTTCTAAATTTGTCTACCATCGAAGGAAGGAGTTACCTGATTTTTGGTAAAGCTATGATCGATAGGATCCGTATATGAAAAGTTGTCGGCGACTTTCACGACGTAAGTTTTTCCCTCGGCATTAAATTTCTGCCCAACTAATGCTTTACCGTCGTTCGCGAGAAGTTTCTCCATGTGTTCCATCAATTTCTCCGCAGCTTCGGTCTCGCATTCCTCATAATCGTATCTGAAGATTTAAAAAAAAAATTTCATAACCTCAAACTTTCTCTATAACCTCAAAAAAATTTTAAACGCAAATTTTAATTTTAGAGTTGTGGATTACTTACAATTTAATAACAAACAAACGTGAAACAATAGAAACATATTATGTAACATCAAAAGGAAAATTAACCTTGTAAAGTAATTTCTCCCGTAATCCTTCCAGTGTTCTAGAAGGATATCCTCGATGCTCATACGCTTCACCTCGATGATCGATAACCAAGCCAAAACAGCCCAAATTCCGTCTTTCTCACGGATATGATCTGAACCGGTACTAGAAAGAAAACAAAAAGTAGGGTTATGTCAGTTTGAAGTTTAAGAGAAAATGATGTTTGTTATGTTATAAATTATTCGATAAGCGAGAATCGACAACCAAACATATTCTATATCATGAAAATAATACCAATACAAACTCAACAATTTTAATTTTTACAAAAATCAATCTTTTTATAATAATTTATTATTGACGAACCCAAAACTTTCTTCACCACAAAGAGACAATCTCCCTGCGTCCATCAAATTGCCGAAGTACTTCCAGCCGGTCGGCACCTCAAAGAATCGCTTGCCGAGCCTTTCCGCAACTCTGAAAGAACGTTTTTAGCAAAATAAAAAAAAATTCATAACTTAACCTCAAAATAAATAAAAAATATTCCATACATATTCAGTACACGTTGATTATTAACAATAACTCTCCCAAAAACTAGTTATTTTCTAAATTATGGCCATAAAAGTCACCATACATTCTTTTACTTTCAACGTAACCTCAAAATTGTCGCTTACCTGTCAACGGCACCGGCCGTCGGCATGGAACGCGCAAAGCCATTGACTCCGTGCTCACGGAAGTACGGTATGCTATCCATGTTGTTGGCAATCACAGCCAGACTGTCACTGGGCGTCACAAAGAACGCCTTTTTACCAATGATCATATTACGGTCCTGTACAAATAATAAAACAACATAACATTACAAAACATAACTTACATTACTTCTAAACAATATTTAAACGTAACTACACGTCAACATTTCCCAAATTCTACAGAAAATGTAAGACTCGATGACATAACCTCAAAAAAAGTCAATCTTATCGAACCTCCAAATTAATCTTATCAACCTCCAAAAACTAAAAATAACAAAATAAAACATCTAAACAACAGAACATAACCTCAAAATTCTCCAGAGAATGTCAAAACCAATAACATCATAAGCTCAGCAAAAGTCAAACATCATATTTCCCGAATTCTCCAGAAAATGTCAAAATTAACAACATAACCTCAAAATATTAAATACATATAACAAAACGAAGCCTTGAAACAACATTGAAACACACCAAAGTCAACATTTCCCAATTCACCAATCAAATGTCAAAAGCAACAACATAACCTCAACAAGAATCAATCCTATCGACATAATCCCAAAAAACTGAACATTTCCCAAATTTATCAGAAAATGTCCAAATCAACATCATAAAACAAAATATAATAAAACAAAATCTATAAACACATCCAAACATCATATCTCTCAAATTCTCCAGAAAATGTCAAAATTAACAACATAACATCAAAAAACCAAATATAACTAAATAAAACTTCTAAACAACATAACAACTTCAGATTTTGCTAATTCTCCAGAAAATGTCAAAATCAATGACAATAATCTCAGCAAAAGTCAATCCTATCAATATAATGTCAAAAAAATAAATATAACAAAACAAAATCTATAAACAACATCCAACCTATTTCCCAAATTCTCCAGAAAATAGAAAAATGAACAACCTAACCTCAAAAAACTAAATATGTATAACAAAACAAAACTTAACAACTTAACTTTAACAACATCTAAACATTACATAATGTTGTTAACATTTTCGGAAAACACCGTAAAATGTCAAAATGAACAACTTAACCTCACAAGTCATTCCTATCGACATAACCCCAAAAACCTAAATTTAACTTAACCTCAAACAAGAGTCATTTTGATCAACACAACCCCAAAAACCTAAGTATGTATAACATAACCTCAACATTTCCGTAATTCTCCAGAAAATGTCAAAATAAATCCTATCAACAAATTTTTTTTAGAATACAAACATTACGCAAAACAAAGAAATATTTTTAAAAATGTACCCCATCTCCATCAAAAGCAGCCCCCATATCGTAGTTCTCGTCCTTCCTGACGCTTTCGACCAATTCCTTAGCATAAGTGAGGTTAGGATCGGGATGAATCTCTCCGAAATTGTCGAGAGGAATGATACGAGTGACGGAATTGTTATTGGCTCCCAATTCGTCAACAAAAATTTTCTTAACGTACACTCCGGTAACTAAAAGAAAGCAAAGAAAAACACTGAAGTCCACAAAGTTCAATAGCTCAATTAACAGAATAAAATTAATAAATATTACAAGAATTAAAGCTAAAAGTGTGTAGATTATGGTTAGTTAAGTTAAAGTAGGTTTATATGTTACTAGTTTTTTAGATATAAGTATTTCAATTGATACTTTTATAATCTTACATATGTAGCATAAAAACAGTTATAACTCCTAAAATAATTGTCGCACAATCTTGAAATTTTCAGTAAATATAAAGGAAAGTATACAGATTATAATTTTTAAGACAAATACCTCCGTTCATGGCATCTATTAATACCGTAAATGGTTTTCTAGTTTCATCGCCACGAATTAAGTTCCTAAGTTTCTTGAAATCGAATATTTTCTTCATTAGTTTGACGTATTCATCGGCCGAGTCAATAACCTGAACCGTAAATTCTCTATCGTCCACCTAAAAATACAGATAAAAAACTGTATCAGTAAGAAAAAAATTAATACGATTCAATACTGAATCTTCAATATATAAAAGAAAATTTTTTAGTAAATCTGGTTTTCAGAACTCAAATTTGGTGAAAAAAAGAAACATACCAAAAAATCAAACTCCCCTAACTCATCAAAATCGCAATCCAACTCAGGACAAGTTTTATACTCCTGAATACTTTTCGACAACTCGTAAATTTTATTAGTAAACGCGTCCGACGCGGGGCCCCCGTTCTCAGCGTTATACTTAATGCCGAAGTCGTTCCGAATGCCACCGGGATTGTGCGAGGCAGTCAACACAATCCCACCTACAAAACAACAAAAAAACTCAAAATTTTACCCTTCAAACGGAATCGATCAAAACGTACCTAAAACATGGCGAGACCGTATCAAATGCGACACAGCTGGCGTCGACAATAACCCAATTTGACCGACGATCAATTTCCTCACCTAAAAACCAACAGAAGGGGCTTAATTTTCGAGGAAATCTAACATAACCTTACACCGTTCGCAGCAGCTACACGCATAATTGCTCGGATTGCTTGCCAGGAAAAGTATCGTCCGTCACCGCCCACGATTAACGTGGAGTCTCTCAGTTTTTCCCCTAGGGCGTTAAAAATGCACTGGACATAGTTTTCGGTGTAATGCTTTTGCATGAAAACCTTAACTTTTTTCCGTAGGCCACTCGTTCCAGGTTTTTGACCCTCAAACGGCTGTGTCTTCACCACGATACTTGCCAATGCCATGGTTATGGTGCGAAGACGTCTGCACCACTGCGAATTCATCATTGTAATTTAGCAGAATTTAGATAAAATCATCTTTCAAATAACAATTAAATTTTAATTGTGATCAACTCACCTATGGTTCTATGACTTAAATGCCAAATTTGAAGTCTTCTCAATGTTTTTTGACGTTGAAAGTAGCCCTGAAATACGAATTAATGTTTTGAATGTCATTTTAGATGTTTTTAGAAGAAATTTAATGGAAATTGTACCTTTTCTTTTGGTTTTAACACAGTTTGCGATTGTCGGTGTCTGTGTATCAGAATTCAAACTTGCAATGACATATAAAGGTCGTTCTATGCGCATTTATCTGCGCATGGTTCACCGATATATTAATTTCAATTATTTGAAGAATTTCTTGGTTGATATTTCAAGAAATTTACATAAAATCGCTTTTATAATAGCAATATTACAATACATCACAAAGTAACAGCCAGCAACTCGTGTTAAATAAATCGGTAAATAATTTGGTTTAATTTAAGAAGCGTACAGAAATAATATAAAAATATTTGAAAGTTATGAATGAGATTTTTTTGCGACTGATTAATATAATCAATAAATTACTTAGATAAGAAGATACATTACCATAGTATTCAAGTGCCTAAATTTCATATTACTAAAATATAAGCTATAGTTTATTCTATTATAGGCTGATTAGATTTATTTGAAGTACATAATTGCTTTCAATAAGATAAAATCTAGTTAGGTGTATGGATCTATAAATAAATCAAAACCCACGCAATGCAACAAAAAGTGAATTTTATAATATTGTTATACAAACGTCATTCAATAAATTAGCTTATAAATGTGAACATTTCGTTGTTTATTGATAATACACGAATGACTGCAGGATATTGAAGCGATAAGATTATTTATTTCATGGAATATAAATAAATCACAATCAAGACTTACACTCGGCATCGATAGATGGCGCCACATAATTATGAATCCAGCAAGTTTAAATATCAACCGGCAGATGGCGGTTGCGATTTGAATTGAAAATCGCTATCCAGTTACGGCGTGAAGTTAGTTACGTCAAAATCACTTTGTTTACAGCCAGAGTTGGCCTTACCCGTGACGATTTTCGCAATTTTCCGGGAAAAATGAGTTAATACGGTAGATTAGATAACATCCGATGCATACACTATCTTCTAGGAACACCTGTTCACCGTTTAACGTGTAGGTTATGTTTTCGAATAGTTGATATTCCAAGATTTGTTTGTGTACGCTAGTAGTGCCGGTTTGTTTTCGGGTGTGTTTTCTTTTTTGATCAAGGGGTGCGTTGGAAATTGTGTTACATGGATTGGAATAACAGTAATTAGACTAATTAGTGATTTATAATTTGTCGAGTGCACGAAGAATGAATTGAGTGCTAACTATGAAAATCTTGAAGATTTTATTACTTCTCGGATGTATGTGTTTTGGTAAGTTTCTTTTATTTGCCTGCAAATTGTGTAAAGAGGGATTTCCGCTTATTTATCATGGCCACCCAGAATTATAATTGATTGCAATGAGGTTAAATTGAGTGCAATTATTTAATTAGAAGTGAAAGTAGGCGATTTTAAACGCTGTATATGAAAGAGGTATTTTTGTATTGTTCTTGCTTATCCTGCTTAATTATGCAATTGTCTACGGTAGATAAGCTAATATTGACGTTCGTTGACGTTATAGAGAAACGAAATATACAGGGTGTATTTTTTTATAAAACGTTTTATTTCTATACATAAAAATACACATGTATAAAAAAACTATTTGTACTAACTATTGCTAATTGTGTAAGTTTTACAGGTATTATTTTACATTATATCTAAGGACATAACCTCAAATTTAAATTTTCTTATATTTTGAGGTTAAATACTGGTTTCGCAGTAATTCGGATGAAATTGGCAAAAAAGTATAATTTTGGTACACAGGGTGTTTGAAGAAAATCTGTTGTAATAAGCGAGATTCCCAAGATTAGCCATAAGATTTGAATCGCCCTGTATACATCGAAATGTTCTATATAATTTGTTTATCTACGACTCACATATAATAAGTTCATTGCATACGTATCTATGACTACATAATCCCCATCATGATACACGCCAATGATTATATTATAATGACACTAGCGTTGTATAATAATGACAGTTCGTTGAAATAATGACTACATTATTTGAACGAACTGTCATCATTATACAACGCAAGTGTCAAAGTCTGTCAAAACCAACGTGGATGACAGTTGTTTGACAGTTTGCGTCGCTATCATTGACATATACATTTAGAATATTTGATATAAAATGGAATTTATGAGTCGTAGATAAAACGTCGTATTCGACTCGCACACAACTGATATAAATCGCTCGCATGTTTATACGCTCGCCTACGGCTCGCGTATAAACTTCATGCTCGCGATTTATATCCTTAGTTATGTACTCGTCAAATAATATACCATCATCTACGACTCATACATAATAAAGTCACTCCGATGATTATGATGACAGTAGCTTTAAATAATAATGACAGTAGTTTTGAATAATGATTTTTTTATTCAAATGAACTGTCAGTATTATTCCTTTAAACATTTAAAATGTTTGATATGAACGGAATTTATCGTCGTAGATAAAACGTCGTATTTGACTCGCACATAACGGATATACCTACAGTGAGTCCCAAAAATTACACCAAACAAAAATGAGAAATTCATGAAACTACAACATAAAATTTTACCAAAATTTATTCATTTAATCCATCTGTTTACAAATGGTATCTACCTACCAAAGAAATACTTTTTTTTAGCGAATTTCTACGCAAAAAATTACGAAAACAGATGGAAAAAATAAATATATGTCACTGTAATGTTATTTTGTAGTTTCTTGAATTATTGCTTGATTATGTGGTCGTCAATTAATATGCTATTATCCGTTTTTTTAATCTAGAACCATGTGGTCACCAGATCTTCATCATTTGGGCTATAATGTACCATGAAAGAAAAAAGTTGGTCCAAAATACCATAAGACACCAGAAGACTTGTTTTGACCAGTATGGTCTTCTCATTCACGAAAATTTACCGTCATAAACAACCATTACCCCAACATCCGCACCATGGTATTTTACCAGTGACAGGGAAGCTCGAAATGTTTGACATCTTCCTCATTTTGACAGTGCCAGAACTGCTCAAACTATTGGTCCTTTCCCTATCTGACATATAGTCATCATATACACTGTACCCAGAATTGTAGCCCATACCAAGCATATTTGAGCGATCAGTGCACACAGAAAAACTGCGTTCCCTCATGACGCGTTCAGCATGCCTTTCATTGCTGATGGTACTCCTTCTATTTCGCAATTTATCAGCCTTTTTATGTTTTTTGTGTTGCTTCTTGGCCTCGTCTTTAACATGTACGTGCTTCCTCTCAGGGGAAACTGACTGGCTTTTCCTGGTCTTCTTATCTCTAGCGTCAAGCCTTCCATCAAAGCTGCATTTCCTTTCTGGCTTCTCTGGGATCTTGCAATCAGCGCATGGTGTTCTGGGTTCGTTGCTGGTTGAGTTCCTTTTATCGGTTTTGCTGTCCGAAGAACTTCCGGTTTTTGGTTCCTCGACGTTTGATTTTTTTGAATCGATGCTGGGAGTTTTCTGCAAAGCTCCATCTTTCTTGGTCTCGCTGCTGAATTTAATATCGAAGATTGGGTGCTTTTTTTCGCTTGGTGTTTTAGGCGTTACTGTGTCTTCTCGTTTCTTATCCTTCTTGCCTTTGAAGTGGATGGAGACTTTTCTGGTGATGTTTAGCTTTGGTTTGTCCGGTTTTTTCTCAACTTTTGGCTTCTCCTTAGACTTGCTGTCTTCCTTCTCAACTTTGGTCGTTTTGAACTTTAGATTTTCTTCGTTTTCGCTGGAGATTTGCTCATTTGACGTCCCTTCTATTAAGTTAGTTTTAGAGCTGCACATTTCCTGTTTTTTACTCTTGTCCAAACCGTTATTTATGTAATTGTCTGGGTTATACCGATTAAAGTAATCTGTATTCGCTGGACCGAAATAAAAAGGGTTTTCGCTATTTGGGTTGATTATAGGAGTTGGTGGTAGGTAGTTTAAAGCTGTTTTAGCATTTTGGATAGGTTCGTTAGGGTAGAATATATCGTTTTGTTGCTCTATCTGGTGCATATTTTGTGTATCGGTTAGGTTGTCCAAGGATTTTGATTTTAAACTCTCCGCACTGATGTTCCTGTATTTCTCAAAGCCTATCAGAGGCATCGGTGTTGGCATCAAAACAACGTTTAACTCGCTTTTGTACGGCTTCACTGTCTGTGTTAAAACTTCACGATTTTCCGGGATGTTCTCGTAGTTTGGTGGGTTTGGAGACATTTCTTGTTCATAACCTGAAAAAAATAAATCTATCAATTGCTGAATCAGAACGAATCAGAAGAACTAAAACTAGAAAAAAAACTTTCTATTCTTAAAAGAGCAGCATAAAAAATTGTAAAAAGGATGAAATTGTTTTGTTGGTTTAACATACTTGTGCGAATTATTGTTTTCAACAATTAATACCGTAAAAGCGAAGTACTGATCTCGACTTACAAATGGGTGGCATTTTTCGGCCCGACTAGTGCATCCAATCCCGGGATCCTGGAAACCGGGATCCCGGTATTCCCGGACTATACTGGTACCGTAATCCCGGTGCTGAGATTAGTCTGAATACCGGGATTACGGTGCTGACAGATTTTTAATAGAAAATCAAAATATTATTTTTACAAACAAATTAAGAGAAAGGAATATTAAATTAATGGTTAATGCCATTAAATAGGGCATAAACCAGGGTTCGGAAATATTCATTTATGAACGTTCGCGTACGTACATTTATGATTTTAGACGTGAACGTGAACGTTGCAATATTCTCTGATGCGTTCTCGTTCGCGAACGAGAAGCATAAAACAAGTCCAGATCGTTCGCGTTCGCGTATGTTAGGTAGCAAAAATTTCTGCTGTTGTTCGTACGCGTGTGTATTGGTGAGTCACACAGCGTGCATTCATATATGTGATGCGGAAAGCGAAAAGGGACCAGTTGTCTCAAAAATTCAAATTTGAGTTATTATTTTTTTCTTAGTAAAAGAGTAAATTATAAATATTTTTACACTAAAAAAAAAGTTGATATTTCTGCCGACAACTGGTCCCTTTTCGCTTTCCGCATCACATATGTAGCTATAATTTGCATCGATACGTTCGCGAACGGTCACTGCTGTCGTTCGCGTTCATAGGTGAATGTAAGTGCTGCGTCAAACATTCGCGGAAAATTGGTGTGGTTCTATTCTATCTTCCATGCGTTTCAGATTTATAAAAAATGTTGCGGGAGATTATCAGAAATTGTTCAGAACTCCCCAAGGATCAAATCCACAACCACTATTTTTTTCACAGCCCCCACCCTCCCCTGCAGTACCCTAAAAATCAGGCAAAATTTTCCCCAAATTTACAGTTTTACAAAGTTACGTCATTTCATTATTTTTTTTTGCAGAAATTACTATTATTGGATTATTGCCATGTTTTTTGTCATTTATTAACTAATTTAAAATTGTTTGAACAATTACCATTTGTTTAAACAATAATATAGGATGTTACGAAACATATTTTTCCATTTTTTTGCAAAAATTATTAAATTATTATTTTCTTTAGTCATTTATTAACTAATTAGCAATTGTTTAAACAATTACCATTTGTTTTAAAAAAAATATTTGAGGTTACGCACATATTTTTCTAATTGTGTAGAAATTATTAGATTATTGGCTTTTTTGTCATTTATTAACTAATTTGCAGTTGTTTAAACAAATACCATTTATTTAAACAAATATATACATTGTACTGGACACAATTACTGGATTATTGATATGTTTTTTTGTCATTTATAAACTAATTTAAAATTGTTTAAACAATTACCTTTTGTTTAAAGAAAAATATACGATGTTACGAACATATTTTTCCAGTTTTTGCAAAAATTATTAAATTCTTGTTTTTTGTCACTTATTAACTAATTAGCAATTGTTTAAACAATGGCCATTTGTTTAAACAAAAATATTTGAAGTTACGCACATATTTTTCTAATTGTGGAGAAATTATTAGATTATTGGCTTTTTTGTCATTTATTAACTAATTTGCAATTGTTCAAACAAATACCATTTGTTTACAAAAAAATACAATGTTACGGACATATATTTCTTTTGAGAAATTATTATTAGATTGTTGGCAATGTTATTAATTAACTAATTTGCAATAGTCAAAATAATAATACCTACTTAGTGCAACCACATTATTGGTTTGACCGATAGCGTAAAGCCTCCAAAATTAGAGACCAGAAATCCTACAATAATTTTTGCCAAGAAATACGTACTAACATTGTATATTATTGTTTATACAAATTTATTTGTTCAAACAATTGCACATTAAGTAACAAATTACAAAAAACATGCCAACAATGTAACAATAATAATTTCTACAAAAACAAAAACAGAAAAACATTGTAAATTTTTGTTTAAAGAAATGGTAATTGTTTAAAGAATTGCAAGTTCGGTAATAAATGACAAAAACTCAATAATATAATAATAGTTTCTGCAATAAATATAAAAAATATATCCGTAATAATGTATATATTTGTTTAATCAAATAGTATTTGTTTAAACAAATAGTATTTGTTTAAACAATTACAAATTAGTTAATAAATGTTTAAACAATACCAATAATCTAGTAATAATTTATGCAACAACTATAGAAAATTATGTCCAGTACAATGTATATATTTGTTTAAATAAATGGTATTTGTTTAAACAACTGCAAATTAGTTAATAAATGACAAAAAAGCCAATAATCTAATAATTTCTACACAATTAGAAAAATATGTGCGTAACCTCAAATATTTTTTTTAAAACAAATGGTAATTGTTTAAACAATTGCTAATTAGTTAATAAATGACTAAAGAAAATAATAATTTAATAATTTTTGCAAAAAAATGGAAAAATATGTTCGTAACATCCTATATTATTGTTTAAACAAATGGTAATTGTTCAAACAATTTTAAATTAGTTAATAAATGACAAAAAACATGTCAATAATCCAATAATAGTAATTTCTGCAAAAAATAATGAAATGACGTAACTTTGTAAAACTGTAAATTTGGGGAAAATTTTGCCTGATTTTTAGGGTACTGCAGGGGAGGGTGATGGCTGTGAAAAAAATAGTGGCTGTGGATGTGATCCTTGGGGAGTTCTGAAAAATTTCTAATAATCTCCCGCAAGTTTCTTTCTAAATCCGAAACGCATAGAAGATAGAATAGAACCACGCCAAATTTCCGCGAATGTTTGACGCAGCACTTACATTCACCTATGAACGCGAACGACAGCAGTGAACGTTCGCGAACGTATCGATGCAACTTATAGATACATATATGAACGCACGCTGTGTGATTCACCAATACACACGCGTACGAACAACAGCGGAAATTTTGTCTACCTAACACACGCGAACGCGAACGGTCTGGACTTCTTTTATGCTTCTCGTTCGCGAACGAGAACTCATCAGATAATATTGAAACGTTCACGTTCTCGTTCGCGTACGAACGGGAGTGAATGTTTCCGAACCCTGGCATAAACTATCCAGTGCTAGGATGTGTGCTCTACGGCCTAGTAGTTTATATTTGGTTCAGAGAATTTCGGTGCCGGCAGAAAGTGAGTAAGAACGAGACAGGACGTAAAAGAACTATCAACATTTGATATGTCGACTGGCCGGCTTAAACTAAGTTAGCTAAACTTTGATATTCAATAACTTTTGTAGACTGACCGATTTTCATTATTTTTTTCGAGACATGTAAGGAAATTTATCAAATTTATGATACATAATATAGGTACTTTGATAATTAAAGAAAATAAGATGTTCCAGCTGATTAATAATACTGGGAGATCAAAAATTGTGTTTTTGGTCATGTTTGAGACATCCTGTGGGATAACTAAGGAACTTGTTGTCTCGCAGGTTGGCAACTAGGTACTCTCTTACAAAACCATATCAATTCTCAACATCTTGTTTTCTAATTCAGCACAATATCTGAATGTTTGTAGAATATACACAGTTTTATGCAAGATTTTGTATTTCGCTCATAATCAAGTCAGATTTGCTGCAAGGTTTAAGGGTAAATTTAAATAGCTGTTTTATTTGAAATTATTTATCTTCTACAAAATTCGGATATTGGAATGAACCAAAAACAAATTGTTCAGAATATGGATGTCTTTGTAACAGCGTACTTTAAAACTTGCTCAGCCTCCGCAGGTTTTCAAGGCGTGTATCGTCATTATCGTCTGTTTTTCAAAAATTACAATAGTATGTGCTAATCTCTAAGAAATTCTATGAATTTCTTTATTGAATTTCTTTAAAATGCATTGAAAAATAATGAAAACCGGTCATCATTACAAAAGTTTAGCAAAATAAGCGTTCTTTTAATTGTGCCGGTCAGCGTATTTTTCTCAAAACTGTACCTGAAACTTGGCATATCTGTTGTGCTGTACAGGGTCGTCAGATTAGAACATATGTTTATTATTTTTTACCTTAAGATTTATTTATTAACCAGAAGAAGATAATTCATTTTTCCTAGTCTTCCTACTATTGTATTTAGTAGTTAATAAAAGTGTTTTTAAAAAATATAAAAATTTAACTACAATATTTATTTCGTGCAAAGGGCATATATTGGAGGAATTTATGTAGGAAAGAGTTAATATATACAACTTTAATTCCTATAATAAACGATAATGAAATAAACTTTTTCTTGTATCAAACGATATTTATTTATTTAAAATAAAATGGCAAAACAATTAATCACTATGCAAATAATGTCGAATATTCAATGAAGTATGTTTTGTTTAAACAAATATGATTTGATCACAAGCACAACAATTTTAAGGAGTATGTGATGATGTTGGTTAAAATAAAAAAAATCTGTGTAACCCACCAAACTAAAAAAAAACAAATCAAAATCCTAGAATTTGTCTATTTTCGAGTACGATCTTTGGAAAAGACGTTTGGTTTAATTACTACCCCCCGCCCCACCCGCTACTAATGACTAAAATTAGGTCATCGCTCAACGATGAAACATTGAACATTTTCAGTTTTCTAAGATCTCATTTTAAGGCAGAAAATAATAATATTGTAGCCATATTTCTTACTGTTGATGTATATTACTATATTATGTTGTTCCGTTCACTTATTTATATTTTAAAAATAAAAGTCGTATTTAAAAAATCTACACAATTTCATTTTCTTTATACTTCGAGTTTCCCGGTGCTGGCACCGGGATCCCGGGATTGAAAATTTCCAGCACCGTAATCCCGGTTCTGAAAAAGCAATCCGGGATTGGTAGCACTAGGCCCGACAAATTAGGGGTCCGCACGACAAATTTCGGTACCTTAACGACAAATTATGCATTTGAACGACAATATATGCGTTTTAACGACAGAAAATGTAAACAAACGACATAATTATATGTTTTAACGACAAAAAATGTAAATGAACGACAATATTTGTATTTCAACGATAAAATCAGCAAACTATGTGATTTAACCCTATCATTTAACCTCAAAGACCATAAATAACAACAGTATGACAAGCAGCGCCTCTAGCCCAGCCGTACAAAACTTATTCCATACTCATACAATGTGCTACATACCGTTAAAAGTGTGGTTATATGGAGTTTGTTTTTAAATTCGCAGAAGGACGTTGGGAATAATTGAAAATTATTCATGCATAATCGAACAGTTGTAGGCAATTGCTTGTTTGATTGATGTGATGTATTTAACTAAACTAAACTAAACTAAAACTAACTTGTTAGTCGGTTGCCAGGGTTGCCAGATTAGTTTCACAAGAATGCCTGAGATGATGGGGAGAGGTATAGTCGACAAGATTACAAAAAAAAAAATATAAAATGAATAATTGTTAAAAAAAACAAAACTTATTTTTAAAATAAAAATATTAAAATGATTGATGTGATTGTGATAAACTTGATTCTGTGATTTAAAAAATCAGGCTGTTTCACCACGCATCTGCCAAACCCAAACATGTCTAAAAATTCAACTTTGTGATGTTGGTAAAGAATTGATCATAAGCGCATATGCAGTGTCCATTTTCAAAAGCCACGTTCTCCATGATTGCAGTTATTTTGCGCTTTTTAATTTTGTTTCTTCTTCAATTTTCATATACGGTAAAGAAAAACTTCTTGTCTTTGAATACGTTGATCTTTCACTATCAAAATACACATTCTGATGTAATGGCAACCCCATATTTTTCATAATGATTTTGATATAACTTTTAATTGTCTTAATGGTAGCGGAAGAAAATTAAAAAAAAAAAACCATTGATGGTCGAAAATTTAGGTTACGGTATATATGTGTACTGTACATATTTTATAATTCAAAACCCAGTTTTTTGCCGTTTGAGATTTTGTCATGTTTCAATTATTTGCGTTCTCACTGCATAATAGTGGGTTTACACTATGGTTAATGGCACTATACGCAATTTTTTATTGCTTAAAAAATTGTAGAACTTTCTGCGTGATAAATTGCGTAGTGTAAAATAATTTGAATAACATTGAATATGTAAAATTCATCAAAAATATGTCTGTGTCTGCATATCGCCCGGTTAAAAGCAAAAGTCAGTAACAAACATCTCAAATAATGACAAATATAATGCCACTTCCAGAGAATTAATGGATTTTAAGAACTTATTGAACTTATTTTAATAACACTTATTGATAAAGTCTTTTCGATAAGGTACGATGTAACAAATAGTTACTGACTTTTACTATTCTACCTTTAACGCCGATATATTATTGACAAGAATGTAAAACTATTTCCTTCATGTTTGATTTTGCCGGAGATGTTTGAATGCCTGCCGGAGGCCCGAGATGAGCCTCAAATGCCGCAGACTCCGGCGCAATGCCGGAGCCTGGCAACCCTGTGACGGTTGCAAAAGATCAACATTTAGTACTTTTTTCCTGTTCAAGTTCGACCGTATAATAAAACACACCGTAACATCCCTTATTATGTCAATTAGGGTTGTGCTTACTAAGTTGATGCTTTTCTATGAACAATATAGATGATACTCATTTATGAGCATTCAAAATATAACCTTTCTGTTAAATAAAAAAGCTACACAACATTGTCTCTACTATTAAAATATTTTTAATCGTTCTCGTTTCTCTTCAAGTAAAAAACAGCACAAAAATTTTATAGCCATGCTGTCTATAAAATAATTTATTTGGAAAATTATACTTTATTTGCTTGTATTTATGCATTTGTCGATTTTTATGATGTTTATTACTTAAAGAGAAATGTAAGCAGTTAAAAATATTTTAATAGTAGAGACAATTTTGTGTAGCTTTATTAATCAACAAAAACGTTATATTGAAAGCTCAGTTGTTTACATTTTTGTTTCAGAAGCTAATTGATCTGTATTTCAGACAATATTAGGACATATTTATACAACGAACCTAGTAGTACAATTGGATTTAGTAGAACTTTAAAGATGACGAAGTAACCATATCTAACATTTCTTTTATGGGCAATATCTTCCTAATTTAAATAAAAAAATATATGTTTTTTCTCATTAAAATAATAATTTATTTAAACTAGTTCACATCAAATAACCAATTGTATTGCTTTACACTCTGTTAAAATTAGATGCTGCGAATTAATAATACAGAAAGCTGATGTATTAAACAAAAAATCATTAAAATGAAACACACAGTTTCGTCAAGATTTGTTTTGTAAATTTCCACAAGAATGCCCTTATTAGTACGCAGTGAATTCTGCACTTATGTAATTAAAAATATGTCGGCATTATAAAATAAAACCTTGCTTATTCGTAACCAAATTATCAGTTTGATTTGAAAAAGCTAATGTGCAAATAGGGCGAACTAATCAAAAAATAGCTAGAGCCCATTCGGTACGCACATGTAGCAAGTCCTCAAAGAAGTTTTTCACCTATTAGAAAATGATATGTGGCGATGCATCAATGTCCGATGCATTTACTGTTGCAGTGCAACTCTGACGGTCCGAAAACACAAACGAATATTGTACAAATTTGTTGGTATGTCATACATTTTTTTGAGTTTTATAAAAACCAGCCGGTAATCAAGGATGGATCAAAAATATTCGGTGAACGAATTTAAAAGCAAACGGTTATAAATGGAATTTCTAATAATTGAAATAATTTCACAACGAGCACATTTTGCAGTAAAATAACCAGTTTTTTTAGTCAAATATGTGAGCACTTACCATGGGGATAAGGGTGATTATCGCCGTTATAACTCAAATTCGGATTCGACAACTTCAGTATGTCCTGAGATATGCTCTCAATGTCGTTCAGCAACTCTTCCAAATTCCCTCCATTACTGAAAGAACTCGACGTCATGGTGTTGAAATTCTGATTGTCCATTTTGACTATCAAGTCGGTGCTTGACTTGCTGATGGGTTGCATCGTTCCCAAAGTATGGGGCTTGAGATTCTCGTATACAGGGTGTACCCTAGCAGCGCAACCGCCTTGTTGTGGATAGGTTTGTCTAGGGTATTCCCCTAACCTCGACAGGTAATACTGACTGTGACTTTCGTATAGATTTGGCGTTGCTTGAGGAATAAATTCGTTATTCAGGGATCCGTCACAACTCTTGCTTGATTTTATTGGCGAGAAAAAGTGTTTTGGCATCTTTTCTTGCATCTGTAATGTATTCGCTTTGCTCAAAGTTTCGAAACTTGGGTACGATTGGTCTGGTTTTATTATGTTTTTCTCGTTGGTCCAACTGTCGTTCGGTATCGACGTCCGATTGGAGTTTTTATCGGAATTTTCTGTTGAATTTTCTTCTGGTACTACGGATAGATGGTCGAATTCCACGTGAAGGTTTTTGAGGTTAGTTTTTTGGACGTTTTCTAAGTTTTGGTTCGTTTCGACTTGGTCTGAGTCACTGGAGCACGAGCTACAGGATTCCTGTAAAAGAATAAAAAATATTATGCAATTTATTCGTCCTAATATCAGATTTTTTAAAGATAATTTTTGATTATTTAAAATACTAATATGTTATTTATTTATAATAATATTATAATATAATATAATATTATATATATAATATTTTTGTTTCGATTTAAAAAACGTTTCTTTACACCAAAAAATACTAATTTTGATTCAAACAAATATATTTGAATAGGTACAAGAAGTAATTTATTTCCTTCAAAGAAAAATTTTTGCTTTTGCTTAAAAATAGGTTTACTTCCGCCAAAGAACCTTAGATGGCGCTGTAAAATCTCTTCTCGCAGTTCGGGCTTATCTTGAGTATAAATAATAGACTCCGCTCAGTTGATATCATGCTTCTAGCTAAATTGCTAAAAAGGCCGTGATCGGCAGTATAGAGCAGAGTGCATGCAGGTTCAAGTTTCGGTTCCGAATCAGCGGACACTTGCTACCCTAACCTTGACTATATCTGACCGGCTTCGAAGAAAGGGGTCTTACGTCTAAATTAGCGATTTTGGGGTTTTGACAGATTCGGAATGCTAGAATCTTATTCTTTAAGAGCGTTGTCCAACAGCTGATCGACAGAGGCTTGGCTGTTTTTGTAAGTTTAGAAAAATCAGTCGAGAATTGGTCTTTGCGTGGGGATGTCGACGTTTTCGCTAAAGCTACTTTGGAACAAGATAGACTTTGCCGACGTGCGGTCAACATTAAATGATCTAACGTCTTTAACGCTGTTTCAATTTATTTTTGCACACGTAAGCAGGCTGTCTAGTGATTTTACAACGGTTACCAACATAACATGGTAGCTCTAAAAATTACTATGATAAATTGTTTACATAACTGTGACATAACCTATGTGGAGAATGTGAGATATTTATCATATATTTGTATGATAAGTAACTTCAACATTTGTCTACGGTTTATGAAGTGATATATGCCAAAACACACGTACTATGAATATGTGGAATATTTGAAAGTGTATTGAGATTATGCGCCCATATACATTTATACCTCCTCAAAACCTCAAAACAAACCCCGTACCAATAACTTTGGTCACAGCTTACTTACTCTTGGTACGATAGATTATGCACTCATTTCTCAGCCGATAATTCACTTATGCCTAGCTACTGAAAAACAAATACATATCGACCCATGCAACGAAGACTATCGTAACTAACAAACTAAATGTAGTTACTATAGTCTTTGTTGCATGGGTCGATATTACATACGTATGTACATCCACAGCACAGGGATCTGATGACGTATAAGAAAAACAAAACAGTTAATAAGTTATTCTTTATTTACCAATTTGTAATTCATATATTATTTATAAAAGACAAATAGACAACATAAGCTTTATAATATTATATAGCTTTATTAATATTATATTATGATATCAAAATCACAAAAATGTGGATCCTCGCTATCATGAGACCACACGCATACGGGTCGTAATGCTTGTTCGGTTCTTCGGAGCTAATTGCAATACTATCTGCGGTTTGTTGTGTTAAACGTAATTCTCCATACACTTTGCACTTGAGAAGAAAAACATCTGGAGTCAGTGGTTGACAAGTCGACTATGTCCCATTATACATTTCTCATATAATAATGTTATAGACGTCTTACAGTAATATTACCAAAAAATTTGATAAAAAATCGGTAATCTTCAGCATACCTCGATAATTTTATTGTCAGTTCATGGAAATTATGAAAATTAGTAATCACATCTCTTGTCTAGAAATCCTCTTCGATCAACAAAATAGTACGTAAGGATTTTGATTCCTCGTAATGTGATTTGAATCCAATTACAAAACCCGTAATGAGCTATCTGCATCATACCATACTTGGAGCTTGAATTCTCTGGTAGTAGAATGGATAAAACAGCACTGTTTATATGTATATTCTGCTAACTAACCTAACATTGAAAAGGAAATTTTAAAAAACAATAGTATACTTCTTTAGGCACAAACCTGATTGATGTCTGATATAATAGTAGAATTTTTATGTAATCTCCTAATTTCGATTAGAATACTTCTTTGTGCAGTGTCCCCAAGTTTTCTACATTTTCAGATTATATCGGATTTGTAGGTTAGAACTCTCGAAATCTGTCGCAGTAAATATAAATGTGAATTTTAGCGAGTAACAGCCTTTTTTTGTGGTATATGGTAGATAGAGATAGACCCATTACTATTATCTTCGTCTCATGACGACTAGTTCTCGAGAACATCGTAGATGGACAATGGACACACTGTTCAGACTCGAACATGGATGGAAAAATTGGGAAAATACGACGCCGATTCTTCAAAGGTGTGGCTTTATTTCTTTTCATTTATTGGATTTTTTTCAAATTGTACATTGACATAAAGTGGAATTACTGCGGCGCGTCGCAAAAATATATAATTGAAATGTTATTCCTGAAATCAGGATATCACCCGTCCTCCAATTATACGTCTATCTTTGAGCTGCAATTGTTTAAATTTGGGCATGGGTATAATAAATATGGAGATGTGACGCACTAGAATAGTTCATTCAGATTGTTGTAATCTTATAAGATGCTATTATTATTCAATAATTAACTCACAGGAGCATAGAACTGTTTGAATAATTGGACCAATAGGGGACCACCAGAGCTGAGCAGAACAGACTTGAAGTTAGGCTGAACCAGCCTCTTAACATGCAATTTATCCGACATCAATCGGACAAAATTTGGCGAAGAGATAGAAGATTCCACAAAACTATATTTTCGCGGGAGGAATCAATATTAAAGGGTACTGTTTGCGTACATCGTTGTCACATGGTGTGATGTGTATTTTCATTTTCCTTATTTAATGTAAAATTCGCATGAATAATTTAACAACTGCACAATATCAATAAGAAATCGACTTAATAAAATAATTTCAAACAGACATCTGCGTTCGAGATATACAGTTGAAAACATTATACTCGAGAAAACGCGTTCAAGTTTGCGAAACGCAGAAAAAACATTCGGTTCATAGCTGGAGAATTCCTTCGGCATCGAATTTCATTTTAATTTGTTTTCTGAGACACGTAAATAACGTCGAATAACGTTGTAGATGGTGCACAGAAAAATACATTCTTATAGCCACAAAAAATTGTTTTCGAGCACTACGCCATATTACCAACGAAATATTTATCGTGGTAAGTTTTAGACTACATTATGTATGACTGGTATAAGCAATAATAATTTATGTTTTTAATTCAAAATGATGTATACTAATTAATATGATCTTGAAAAGCATTTGTTTTAAAGTATTTACTTTAAACCTATTTGTAACTATTATCAGCAAATTTTTAAACACTTTTTACTGATATTTATTGATTCTCCAGTAGCTCAAGAATCATACAAACTCATTTTTACAACATTTATTTTTGAAACTAAAACTAAAATCAACAAATTGTGAATTTCATAAACTTTTCAGAAATTGCTTGCCTTTTTCGGGTTTCTTCACTTTTCACTGTTTAATACCACCGATATTATATAGTATGCAACTGCAGTAACGAAACATAGAAATATAAATGGCGGAATCGCCACACAGTGACAAGTTGTAATACTAAGATACCTTTCTCAAAAAATAATAGATAATATACTACTAAATTATAAGTTTTGAAGGTTTCAGTTTGCAGAAATCTTATAATTTTGTAGTGCATAAACAGCTGCGGAACATGTGCCGTCAGAGCACTTGACTTGATTAGCAATGTGAACTGTGCCTTAAAACATACTCAAACACACCTCAAATTTGGTCATAACTCTGAAATGACTTAACGGAAAAAAATCAAATAAACTGCGTAATACCCCTGACACATTTCTATATAACATGTCTAACTATGAAAACTGTCTACTCTTAGGTTTAAACTTCAACATGCGACTTGTGAAAAATCATACCCGATTTTTATAAACTTTTTTACAACCAGTATTACATAAGAACATAAGAAAACATAAATGCTAATCAATAGACAAGATTCCAAATTTTACTCGATCATGATCTGACATTTTTGCAGTAAGAGGTTTAGAAAAAAAATGGAATATCGTCCAGGAATATAGAAATGCACCTGTTTTCTTCTAAAGTTCTATCGATTATCTTTGTTATTCTGTGAACCTGATCGATTGTCGAATGTTTTGCTTCTCAATCTAAACCATTAAGTATATTTTTTTTTCAAAAATGGGTTGGAAATGTCAATCGTCTGTTTGAAATTACAGTCTGCATCTGCGATTTTATTTACAATTGTTTGAAATAAACACGTTTGGTCGTTTATAACGTTTGTAAATTGTTTGGAATTGGCCACTGCGGCTTCAAGAATAGAATTAGTTTTTTAAACACGCCCCCTCTGATCTCGTGGGTTTCTTTTGGTACGCTATGCGCGTCATCGACAGTAATTTGTTACGTCTGTAGCACCTGAAACGTGTCCAAATGAAAGGAAAATTCGAGGGAAAAACTTCGATTGCAAAACAAGACCGGACAATTTATTGCACCTGCTAGCGACGAAGACAAGTCGAAACAATTTGTCAACGTATAAAGCTATGGTCTAGGCCAGTGGTTTCCAAACTTTTTTGGGCGTGTACCCTTAAGTTAGAAAACAATACCTTGCGTATACCTAAGTATTCAAATCATACAGTGTGGCCAGGAATATTTTGCCAAGTTATTGGAAGCTAAAACCAACTTGACACCTGTTTTATAGTGTCAAATTGTCTAAAAATGCTTCAGGAAGTTAAGAATTAAAAAAAAAAACAACAAATTTTCTTCTATGACTGGTCAATTGCAAAATAAGCTTTCAATTTTAAAATATTGTTCAGAAATCCAAGTTACAATCCACCATTAACCAACAATAAAGAATAAATAAATGTAGGTGATACAATTAAAAAACAAATGAAAGCTAAATGAATAAAGCAATAAAGCATAGATGAAAAACTATAACTATCAAAGAAATGCTCATGGAAAAATTAAACATATTGCAAAAAATCATTTATAGGGTATTTCAAAAACCTGGAGAAATAATACACTGCCCAAAAAAATTAGGGGAACACTTTTTTCGAAACTATAACTTTTTAAATACCTGAGTTCTATAGGCAAATCAAATTTGGTATGCTTTAAGGTCGTATTAGGATCTTTTATGTTATGATTTGGTTTGTTGTTCATAGCGCACATGCTTTTCTTTTTGTGTGTTTAGTGTATATTGGGGTGAGGTGGAAGAATAACTATAGTTAAACCTCACCACAAGGTTGTTCAGGAAATATTTGTTTGTTTTTCTTTAGCACATGTAGTTTACGACCTGTATTTACTTTTTTGTTTCTTGAACAATAAATTATTATTATTATTATTATATTTAACTAAAGAAAATTACAAAAACAATTTTACAACTCTTAGTTACACTTAAGAATGTAAATTAATAACGCAAAACAAAATGGAAAGAATGTCAAGTATGCTTTGAATTCACGTATGAAAGCCTACTAAAGATGACAAATGAATTCAGTTATCAATTTTCGTTGATAAGAAACGTCAAGCTTTCTGTTGAAAAGGATCCAATAGAACTGGTGGTTTAGTCTTTGCATTTTTGAAAAATTTTGCAAATAAGCCGCCATTTCTGGAATTTCGTCGAAATAGTTAAATAATAAATTAAAGAAGAGGAAATTCTGAATAATTTATGACTATGACATCTTTAGGTACAATCAATAGTTTAGCTGCATGAGCAAATTCTATTTCATCGAGATCGGTCGTACTGCATTAAAACTAGTAGCCAGGATTTGTCAGATTTTTTGATCCTAATGACAGTAGGTAGTGTCAAACGCTAATGTTTTGACAATAACTTCTGTCAATATAAGCTGCGTTCGGATATTGTATTACACTTTTTACATCCAATAACACGTAAGTGTCATTTGGACGGTGTACCCGGTGTCAACGGAGTACAATACCCGAACGCAGCTTTAATCGACATATCTGTCTAGTTCTACTAATTTTATTTTAATGCAGACATGGCCGATCTCGATCAAATAGAACCTCATGCAGCTAAACTATTAATTTTATATATAGTATGATAAAGTCATGGGCCTGGCCACATCAGATTTTTGATCTAGGTACAATTTCAGCCCAAACATTATATCTTTTCCGCTAACCGAAAAATGCGATAATTGTCAGATATGTAAACAATGGCCATATTTCGGCTGTTACGTATGGCCAGCTCATCGCAGACACCATAAGCTTTAATCGATATGTAAACCACGGCATAGACACGGACCCCGACAGAAAAACATCGAATCTAAACATTTTATTTCGTATGTAAAGTAAATGGTGATATCCAGGCGGGATGCAAATTTTAAATAAATCAAAAATTACAGCCACAACCTGGATTCGAACCAGGGACCTTTCCGTTACTAGCAGAATGCGCTCCCAACTGAGCTACTGAGGCCTGACATGACATTTGTTAGGGAAAATGTCATAGGCCTCAGTAGCTCAGTTGGGAGAGCATTCTGCTAGAAACGGAGAGGTCCCTGGTTCGAATTCAGGTTGTGGCTGTAATTTGTGATTTATTTAAAATTTGCATCCCGCCTGGATATCACCATTTACTTTACATACGAAATAAAATGTTTAGATTCGAAAAGACACCTGTATAAAATATTACGATTAAAATAAATTCACAGGACATTTTATGTTTTTATATTATTTAATTATTTTCAAATTTTTGTTTTTTAAAGTAGGTATATTTTTTTCCGGAATAGGTACACTAAATTATACCTATTATATATAACTATTTTATGAATGGTCAAAATTAAAAGAAAAAACAGAAGAAAACATCCTGGACACACTGTATGCATTTTGCTAAATCCAAGCAAGACAAATTATCTAATTTTAAAACTACAAACAGAGGAGCAGGCATGAATAATGCTCTAAAATCTCAATATGACGTCATTTCCTAACCTCAAAGCGTTGTCTACTTACAGTTTCCGACGTCGTGCAAGTCGTGGACGACGACGAAAAATTGATTTCCTTCTCTTTCAACAACTTGTCCAATTTTTCGTACTCGTCCCTCAGACACCATATTTCCTTCTTGAGCATTTCGTTTTCTCTCTTTAACTTCTTGATGTCCGATTGTCCTGCAATGACGAGAACGCATTTGACAACCAATGGAAACATTGACACATCGCGGAAAACCATTCGAAAACAAAATCGAAAACAAAAAATTCATTCACAGATAGTTTGAAATGAATGCGTTGCACGTAATGTTTACTATAAGCCAAAAATAACGTGACTATTTCGTACGAGTCGCGTCGGATTTTCGATATTTTAGAACTGTTAGGACGTGCCAACTGTTGAGGAAGAAAAATGAGTGGACCTACCTCGTTCCACCTCAGCGTTTATGTTGATAGTTTTCAGTCTTAGTTCTTCATTTTCGTATATCATGCCACGTGACGATTTCCGGTCTAATCTGTAAAAGAATGATCGAGAAAGAATTAAGAAATTGTTGTGGTAAACTCGCTAAAACATAATGTTTATTGTACTTAGGTATATCAAACTGTTTTTAAACCTTGAAATAAGACGAAATGCTCTGAATTTTCTTTTGAAAATATTTATGTGTGCACACAGACAAAAACTAACTCTTTTACGAAGTAAGATATAATTTAGAAAGTTTTAAAAAGATTAAAGATTTAATCGTATCATATAAATAATTCAAATCAAATCAAATTTAGTATATTTCAACGGCATATATTTAACTATTGCTACAACTCTTAGTTATTTCTAAGTTACACATAAAAATGTAAATTAAGAACGCAAAACAAAATGGAAATGACTGTCATAGTATCGATGACAGTCGGGTTTTCTGTGGATTGGTGATCCCACACGTGTACAATAGGATTCAGGTCAGGACTTAACGCCGGCCATTCCATGACCTGAATTCCACGTTCTAGTAAAAAGTTTCTGGTGATGCCGGCGGTATGTGGCTTTGCATTGTCCTGCATTAGGATGAAATTTTGACCGGCACCATATGCAGCAGGCACCATATGATCCTCCAACGTGTTTTGATGTAATTCATGGCATCTAGTCTACCAGGAACCACAAGATCAGTTCTGTTGTCTATAGTGCTTCCATCCCAAACCATCACAGATCCACGACCAAATCTATCCACTTCCTGTATAGTAGCGGCTGCGTAGCGTTCACCAGACCGTCTATATACACGTACTCGACCGTCACAACGAGTTAGACGAAATCTGGACTCGTCTGTAAACAGTATAGGCGTCCAGTGACGAAGTTGCCAATCTCTGTGATCCAGAGCAAACCTCATTCGCGCTGCTTTGTGATGCTGCGTTAAAGCGTGGTGCGCGGACAAGTCTTGGTTTCAAATTCGCTCCTTTTAATCTGTTTCTAACAGTTTGATCAGAAATTTCTATTCCATGTGCTCGTCTTAGGTCGTTTAGGTCTCGTGCTGTGGCAGTACGCTGACGTAGAGAGGAAAGGCCAATAAATCGGTCTTGATTTTGAGTAGTTTTTCGATTTCGACCTTGTTCAGCTCTTCTAACATATTGGCCAGTCTCCCGAAACCGATTGCATAAACGCTGAATAACAGAAGGGGAAACTCGAAGGTCCCTGCTAACATGTCGAATAGAATGGCCATGCTGGATAAGGACGACAGCACGAGCAACTTGCACTTTACTAATATGCCTCATTTTACTTCTAATGACGTTTTTAATCAACGAAAATTGACAACTGAATTCATTTGTCATCTTTAGTAGGCATTTTTTCCATTTGGTTTATTAATTTACTTTTTTAAGTGTAACTTAGAAATAACTAAGAGTTGTAACATTGTTTTTGTAATTTTCTATAGTTAAATATATGCCGTTGAAGTATAGCAATTTTGATTTGCCTAGAACTATTATTTAAAAAGTTACAGGTTTCGAAAAAAGTGTTTCCCTAATTTTTTTGAGCAGTGTAATAAGTAGATTATAAATGTAGGATGTAGGATGTTTCTTTTTTTGATCTCTTGAAATAGAAACGGTAATTATACAATTCTGATTTATGGCGAAATGTTTCAGGACAATAATGACCTCTCTTGTTACTGTAACCTCTACAGATACTCGTATATATAAAGCAGATCTGTTTGTTTTAGTTATTGTGAGAAACTGCTAAACCATTCAGTAACAAAAAGGGTCTACGACCTGCTCAAGTCTTATTCTCTCAATAATGTTTACAGAAAATTACGATTATTATCATGAAATAAAACCCTATATTTATTCATCTTTTATGCTTCAGAAAAAAAATTGCACTTTTTTAAATTGTTGAAACAAAACACAATATTTTTGTGATACAAATTGAGTACAATATTGTAACACGGTTTCGTTTATTTTCGTACGAAAATATGTACAATATAAATTAACATTCAGAAGTAATTACTAAATTTGGTGATAACATCAAATATTCTTGGTCAATAATCAAGATTATGACAAAATTTAATGTTTTATACTGTGGAAGGTAGAACATAATGCAATATTATAATCATAGGTATGTTGTTACTACTTTTGATTGTAAATATTTACTTCATTTGCAATATTTATCTTACTTACTATGTTATGCATTTGCCAAGGTAAAAATGGCTTAAATGAGTATGTGTTTACTAGGAGTAATATACATTTTTATTTTTGTTTCATACGTTCGCTAAAATTTTACGTAAATGTTTACTCCTAGCGTTGTGTGTGTTTCAACACAAACACAAAATGTGCTTGAAAGAATATGCAAAAAAATGTAGCACACTGTTATTATACAGTATTGTCCCTAAAAATGAACCTAAAGAGTTTTTAGTGCTTTAAAAAGTCCTCAGAATTTTGATTCAACATACAGGATGTTCAAAAAATAAGGTATTTTTCAAGAATACACTATTACTTTTTTACTTTAAAACGCGTAAACAATATTTTCTTGCGTAAACAATATTTTCTTTTTGGTAAAAAAACGAGCTGTCAAGTTCACACTAGGAAAATAACACCAGAAATGTAACTAGTTACTTTAGCGGTTAAAATTAAATTATTTTTAAACGTATTTAAAAACTTAAATGAGGATACTTACATCTCCCACGCCATAGGTATTGGCGGTTATTTTTTTTTATTTACGATGCTTGACAAATGAAACTGAGAAGTGCTAATTGACAAAAAGTGCAATAGAGCTACAAATGATTGCTTTTTTGGCATAAAGACTAGCAGGAAGCCGCCTGTGCAGGACAGTCCGTAGTATATTCCCACTATATTTCTTACTCGAAAACGCAATTTTTAAATTTTTTATAAACAATTAACAACAATTTTTTTTTTACTTTTTTTTATTGTAAAAGGAAAACTATTGAAGCAATCTTAATGGTGCAATGGGATGAACTGTAGAGAATTAAATTACGAAGAGAATGACAGGTCAAACGATCCGATCGGATAATTAGAACCGGAGAAAACCTGGAAAAACCGGAAAATTTTCCTTTTTTTTAAATTCATAACTCCGCCTTTTTTTAATATTAACAGCTGAAACCTTGCACAGTGCTATTCACATGTACTTTAAGTGTGCAAAGCCTGGATTCGGTCGGATTAATAGTTTTCGCACAATCCTATTTTTTTTGGCAATATTTTGCAGAGACTTGGATTCGTTTGAAGTCGTCCGATTGCAATTGAAAAAACGAATTTGGAAACTAGACGTGAACAGCAACAAAACGCCTATTCTGATTTTTCGCTAAGACCCGTTTAAGTGGGTAATAAACTACTGAGAACATGAGCGAAAACGCCCGCGCCCGCTAGAGTGGTCGAGTGATGGGGGAAGTGTGCGATTAGAGGGGAAACGTATATGGTATATACATATAGTAATACGCTTGTATTGTTATCATCCCCTCAAATATGCCTAAAATCGACTCGAAACTGACCCCGTACCAACACGAAAAAGTAAAATATTATTGCCCCCTTCATTGGAAAGTCTAACATGAATAAATTAACAGTTTGGTTTGTTCTTGGTTTGTGTTTGTTCATAGGATGATGTAATTATAGATAATATGCTTTAAACTTGCATTCCATACTTACTTTTCCTCGAATACCACGTATACCAACCCCAAAAAGTCAAATTTTGTTCTCTTGCGAACACGTGCGCTGTTTATTAAAATGCAATGTACAGTCTGGTTTGTTCGATAATTTCGTGTGGATGATTCTTGCTTTGTGTTTGCCAAGAGAGAGCCTCCTTACTTTACACTTTAGGTTATTAGTTTATTATTAAGTATTATAGATCAGTTTTTATTTTATTTTAAGACCCAGTTCTACCTCTCCTAAAACGCGTTTGCAAATAAAAGCGTTATTTATTGTTCAAAGTTTATGAAATTTTTTATGTAACTTCTTAGATAAATAACGAGTTGGGCTGGATGAAAAAAAAATTTTTTTAAAGATAAAAATCAATTTTGTTTCTACATCTTTGGTTTTTTTCAAATATAAAACATTTAGCCCAACTCATGATACAAAAATAGATTTTTTATTTAAGTACAATTTTAATCTAAACATTATAATTGCGATAACAAACCGTAATTGCCAGAAATGTATGTAATTTGCCTATATTACGGGCCCGGTGTAGACAGCAGACGTTAGGAGTTTTAAACACCGCCTATAACTACGCCACGCCTACTGCTATTTTTAGATTAGACTGTTCACAAGTTATGACCGTACCGAATATTGAATCGGGAGAACCGAGTTCTCGCATTTCACATTTATACGCACGGTTTACAAATTTAACACACGATAAAAGTATATACTGTATGATATTATACTTAGTGTAGTTATACCTGCTAGGTGTTAGGTACATTTGTTTAACAATGGGTAGAAGTCGTGGCAAAATACCTAAACATCCGCATCTGTCCTCTAGACGAATTAGTAAAAGACGACTACGTGCCACCTAAGTTAAAATATATGTATAGATAATCTAAAAGAACAATATTATATTTAATTACAAATGAGACAAAGAGACCAGAACAGGACTCAAATGAACATTTTATTTAAAATGTCGGTTTTGTGGACAGGAAGAGACAATTAGCAGTGACGAACTTGGGTCGGCTCTAATGGATATTAGTTCAGCGACTGTATTGGGCAGTATTACAGCGGGAATTGGATATAGCCAATGCCAGAATTTGTTTTCATTCATGAATCTTGCATTCATGGCGCCCAAAACGTTTATATAATATAGCGAACTTGTAGGTGACAAAATATTTGGAATCTATATAAATGGTTTGGGGAACTTTGGACTATGTACTATGATTTTACTTTATCATACGTAGTATGTAAAGTATTGTAATCGTGCCAAACAAAATTTTTGAGGTTTTAGCGGAAATGTCTTTTTGGATCCCTTGAACATTTTTGACCCAGGTAAAAAGAAATTCTGTGTATGTGTGTGTTTTTTTGTGGCGACGATTCCGGAGAAACTACTAAGGTGTCGGGACGAAACTTCATATTTAGAAGTTTCATAACCAAACTTAGAGCTGAAAAGCTTTCTGTTGAAAAGGATTCAAAGGAACTGGAGGTTTAGTCTTATAGCATTTTTGAAAGATTTTGCAAATAAGCCGCCATTTCTGGAAATTTGTCGAAATAGTTAAATAATAAATTAAAGTACCTACAGGAAATTCTGAACAATTTATGCCTATGGCATTTTTTGGTAAAATGAATAGTTTAGCTGCATGAGCAAATTCTATTTTATCGAGATCGCGCATTAAAACTAGTTAGCCAGGCTTTGTCAGATATTGCGACTCTAATGACAGTAGGTAGTGTCAAACGCTGATGTTTTGACAATACCTACTGTCAATATAATCAAAATATCCGTCTAGTTCCAGTAGTTTTATTTTAAAGCAGACGTGGCCGATCTCGATCAAATAGAATCTCATGCAGCTAAACTATTAATTTTATATATGGTATGATAAAGTAATGTGCCTGAACGCATCAGATTATTTTTTTTTTATTTTTGTCGTCGTGTGTCACTGCCGTGCGTTCGTTCGATATCCAGCATGTTTATAGATGTATTGGGTCCTCATTGCTCGATTATAATTAATTCCTTTCTAAATTGAAATCCATAATTCACCGATGAGTTATCATGAGTTAATACATTTTTGTCAATTTACTATACAGTATGTATGTCACCCTGTTAAAAAGATTAAATATTATAATAGCAAGCGCGCTCTCTCTACATTAAATCAATATATTTTCTTTTACCGCCTGGCGGCCGCCAGCCAGCTGTATGCATCTGCGACCGTGATGAGTGAGAACACAAATACATTGTAACTTGAGCGAAAGCCAAAGCGCCGACACGCGGCGACAAACTGGCTGAGTACTTCCCCTTCGAATGTACTCGCGTCGACTATGCTCCGCCTTTGCCTGCTTCCTCTAAACCCCCCAACTTCCCCTTATCATAAAACTGTGGCCTGGTTGACGTTGGTGGGGGCCAGGCAGACCACTCCCAGCAAAAAAAAACATCGCAACGAAATATTTCGTTTGGAAGTTGCGATGTTTTTAAAACGGAGCCTTAAGTCAATTTTTACATAACTTAGTTTTAGAGTCAATTTCAGCTAGCAAATAGTTAAAGAATTCATTCCTGTGATAAAAAAAATCTTTTAACGATTTTAAAATTAAAATGCCAACCTACCTACATGATTAATTCTAGATCTAAGATCCTTTCACCACATATAGGAAAAGAATTTGTATTTCTTCCATAACCATTTATAATACATGTATAATACAACACAAATTACATGAATTTGCTCTTCTTAATTTAATATAGCCAAAAATACACAGGTAGCATTTAACATAATTTTATTTAAAATCAGGTATATATATATATAAAGTTTTGTTTGTTTTTTTAAATACAAATGACTATACAATTATAGGTATGATTATTATCCGTAATAATATAGTATGGCGTCATTTATCTTTCAAAAATCAATAAATTATATACAAATAAGGGACGATACTAGCTCAACGAGGGAAATTATTTACAAAAGAAATGATAGTAATAATTATACATACTAATCATAATAATGGCAACAACGTTAACAAAGTTAATATTACTCATTCAGATTCATTTATTTTTTTTGCGATTAATTACATCAATCAACAAAACAATTTGTTAAAAAGACAGGCTTTGTTCTGTGAATGTTCCAAACCTCTTTCAATTTTAAATAAAAAAATATTAGAATAATAATAATAAATACTCGCGGAAGCCGACGGAACAAACGACTAGTCAAAGTTTCTAATCGTAACATCTAAAACTAATTCAATAATCAAACGAAAAAATAGATAAAAAATATTAAACAAAAAACGCAATATTTTACTTTTTCGTGTTGGTACCGTAGTTGGCTTCGAGTGAATTTGAGAGGAAGGGGCAAAGTTTTGCACACACCATTTTAAGTCCTTACATCATGACTGCTATAGATACAGTCTTCCCCGCGTCGACCGCCTACCCCCACTACACGACCGGTTTGGAGCGCGCGGCAGTTTTCGGTCATGTTCGCAAGCATTTTTCACCTATTTCGCAACATTTTAAAGCAAAATCAGATTAGAAGTTTTGTAGCACAATACTTCTACTTTCGAAATACGTAAAAGAAATAAAAATAGGACCACCTCCGACGCGTCCAGGCTCGCCGAATCATATTGCATCCAAATATTCAAATCGCAATTGTGCAAAAACTAATCATCGGACAACGCCTGGGTTGTCCACACTCAAAGTACCCATCAATCGCTACTTTCACGCGGAAAGCCTCCGCTACAACTTAGAAAATGGCGGAGTTATGAATTTTTGAAAAAACACAAGATTTTTCCGTTTTTTCCGAATTTCCTCCGTTAATATTACTTTAATCGAGTCCGTGTAGGGTTCATTTTTTTCGTCTTTTCATGCTTTACAATTCGTCTGTTGAAAGCATCAAGATTGCTCCATCGGTTCAGTTTTTACAAGCGAAAAACGAAAAAAAAAGCGATTTTTTTAGGTTTTTTGTTTATAACTAATTAACGCCCGGTTGTACCAACTCTGATGACCGTCCAATCACGTTGATCATTGGTCAGCGGAGCATTTTTCGTTGTACCAACCTTGATCAGAGGGTGATTGGACCGTAACCATGCCGCATGTTGACCGCCGTATATTGGCCGGTGATCGTTTGATCAAGACTGGCGCGCAGACGCATGGCAGGCGCTTGAGTGACGCTAACCTATAATTGTTTGTGTTTACATCTAGTATTGACATCAGCGAACAAATCTCTGGGATTAATTTTGGTAAGTACTAGAAAAATATGTGTATGTAGTATTTATGATATCAGTTTCGTATACATTTATTATTATCTACAGTTCTTATTTTTTGTGTGCATTTTTTCGGCTCCATATTTTCAATTAATTTGCTTGTAGATCCAGTACGAAGGGACTTTCTTGGGGCCGTGACCGATAATAAAGATTAACTGGTGGACATGATGCAGCATCCACGACTGCAGCCAGTTTTGAGAGACTGATCCAATCACTTTTAACAGTGGAACGATGTCGAGTTTTGGAGTAGGTTCAGATTATCTAAAAATCCAGGTGGTGAAGTGGCTGAAAATTACAGAAACCGCAAAAGGTTATTTTCTTTGAATGTCCAGGTGATCCGTAGCACGCTAAAACTTTGAAACATTGTTTGCCGATAGCCAGTTAGCTGATAGACAGCTATCGTGACCAGATGCAAATATTTTCTGAAATTCCGAAGTGAAAGCAGAGCTTGAAAATGGAGATTTTTAAAACTATTATAGTGGATATGGTGTTAAACCCTATCCCATGACGGAAATCCATTAACAGGACACCAACGATTCCTTAATTCGAACGAGACACGTGGTAGTCGGTTTCTTTTGGTGTCTCGGCCATTTTATCCTTGGCGATTTAATTGGATGTCCATAAAATGGATGGAATTGTGATTGCCGCAGCTGTCCTACACACCATCGCCTGCGACATGCACGATCAGCAACCAGAAGTGGACGACGATATCAAAATTTTAATTTTGCCACTTATCATCGATGATCATGTTAACATTGATAACCAGAGCGACGTTGCAATTAGAAATATGTTAATTGAAGAATATTGAAAGATTTTTTGATAACTAATGATGTATAGTTTTGGTTAAATAAATAATTTACTATAAAGTTTTATTTACACCCTTATTTCTACATTTTCCGTAAAGATTAATTAAGTAGGCTTAGTTTATCACTTTGAAAATTGGTAGAGTAAGTATTCATTCAGTTTAGAACTAAAATTCTATTTATATTGACATAAATAGGCCCCAATTGATTTCAAGTTGAGAATATCAATGATAAACAAATTTCCAATGAAAAAAATAATAAACAAAATGTTTATAAATAAATATCTGTTATAGTAAAAAGTAACTTAATATCTGCTATAATAAATATTGTATTTTAATATCTACAATGGCCTATTTTAAAGATTCAACAGTTCAGCGTGATATTTATATGTTTACTACCACTTTATTTGCTGTGTTAGTTTGGTTGCGGACTTTTCACGTAGTTTCTATTAAATGTACTGGCTTTTGGTAGACGAGTACTGCCAACCGCGCCAAATCATCTGATCGGCTAACCGGCACCCGACCGGGCTTTGTACAACGCATCGCGTCTTGATCATCGGTCACTTTTGATCAACCGGTCTGCTGATCAGACGGTTTGCGAGTGGTGGTACAACCGGGCGTAAGAAATGATATTTGCGAGTAGGACACATCTACGGACAGTTCCACGTGACCTGGGATCGTCGGCTTCCTGCTAGTATTTTTGTCATGCAAAAATCTCTATTGCCTGGTCTAATAGTAAAAGTCTACTTAAAACAAATATAATTGTTCTCGAGATTATTCTTTACATTGTAACATGAAGAAATGCATGAAAATGCTTACAATTTAAAGTGTTTTGACTGCACACTATACAAAGTTTAGTTTTCCTTCTTGTTCAGTACGCAAGAACCCATAAAAGAAATGTCAAACAATCCAGTAGGAATGTAAGCAAGCAATTCCAACCTAAGACGAATTTGGTCCACATAATCTATTTTGAGTTCTCTTCTATACTACGCAGAGCAAACAGAAACCATTCCTCGTCAATGTTTAATCACCAAACTAACCTGAATACATCCTTGTCGTACTTTGGCACCATAAGCAAGTAACAGTATGGCGCAGGCACGTACAAACTTTGGTCGAGTCTTGAGGTGGAAAGGATCATTTTTGAGGGAAACGCGCAAAACTATAGACACCAGAGAGCAAACTACATTTTCCGTTCGGCTTTCAAAAGCGTCGTACTTTTATTTTAGTGTCCGTTACTCACACGCCCGAACACAAACATTACAAACACAAACTTTACTGGCGTACCACAAACAAACTGACTGGGGGTCATGTACAGGAGTTTACCAATAGGAACAGGCGATTTTTTTTTTAAGTCAGAAGCAGATTTGGCTCGACGTTGGTTTTTCTTTTTTGAGTTTGTCGGTTGTCTTTTACGAAATTTGACTAATTTGTTGGATAATATACAGACGGTATAGAATTGGGCCAAGTGTAGTACCTTGTGGCACTCCAGATATAAGGGGTTACACACATCTACCACTTTTTGGAAATTGTATTTAGAGGTGGTCTAATTATAATTACATTTTTTGTAAATTGTATGGAATGTAAATTGGAAGTTTCATAACCAAACTTAGAGCTGAAAAGCTTTCTGTTGAAGAGGGCCCAAAGGAACTGGAGGTTTAGTCTTAGCACTTTTGAAAGATTTTGCAAATAAGCCGCCATTTCTGGAATTTCGTCGAAATAGTTAAATAATAAATTAAAGATGAGGAAATTCTGAATAATTTATCACTATGACATTTTTTGGTACAATCAATAGTTTAGCTGCATGAGCAAATTCTATCTATAGAGATCGGTCGTACTGCATGAAAACTAGTAGCCAGGATTTGGCAGATTTTTTTATTGTAATGACGGTAGGTAGTCTTGGTGTCAAACGCTAATGTTTTGACAATAACTTCTGTCAATATAAGCTGCGTTTGCATATTGCATTACACTTTTTACACCCAATAACACGTAAGTGTCATTTGGACGGTGTACCCGGTGTCAACGGAGTACAGTATCCGAACACAGCTTTAATCGACGTATCTATCTAGTTCTAGTAGTTCTAGCAGACATGGCCGATCTCGATCAAATAGAGTCCCATGCAGCTAAACTATTAATTTTATATATAGTATGATAAAGTCATGTGCCTGGCCACATCAGATTTTTTTTAATGGAGATGGCATGAGTTCAACTGTTATCTCCAAAGGTTGTGTATTAATGCCAAAATCGCTACTCTCTAGTGCTAGTGTTTTTATGTCTTATGTCATCATCTCGTATGTTGCGATATTTATGACGGAATTAGGGACTATTGATGATTGTAATTCCGACACTCTGTAATAACTAGGGATTTTTGATTTCCGTAATTCCGACACTCGTGTCGAATTTGGACAAAATACGTACAATTAATTGAATCGGTCGGTTCGAAAACACTATATAGTCCAAAAAGTGAGTTCTGGGAAAATTAACGAAATTATTTTGTCAGTGCAATATCTTGAAAAGTATAGCAGTTAGCTATTTTGTGCCAACAGACAAAATATAAAGTAGTTCACAGAGAATTAAATGTATTACATATTTTATTTATATTTGCATTACAAGCAAGGGCTATGATTAAAACAATCATCATGGACATGTACTGTTTTTGAACTCGACGGAAAAACAGCGTACATTTTTAACAATATTTGTTTATTTAAAGTATTTAAATAATATTTTTATTGTGATGTAGGTATGTATAGTGCTTTTGGCGTCAACAATAAATTCCTTATTCATTTCATATTATTATATTTTCCGAAACGCGTTAGTAATGCAGCAAAACAAACATGTGCATACTTCGTGCAAGGATATTAATTCCTTGTCGAAATTGAAATATAATATCTCGTACTATGCCTCCAAAACAATTTTTTTTGCGTCAAATATTCGAGCAACATTCGGCGTAGTTATTTTAGCCATGATAGAACACGTTTTTGTCCAGCCGGCCCGGCCGATCCGCTTCGAGAATTTGAAACGTGTTTTGTGCACATATGCCATGTTTCGAATCGACATAACATTTTTATACTCTAGGAATTTTTAAGCGTTGACTTATTTATAAAATATAAATGCCAGTTTAATTTGCTTAGACGAATAATATACTGGGTATTAAAACAACTTAACATTTTTTTTCTGCAACGAATTAAATTGAAAATTCTAATACTAGTACTGTTGTTGGACTAAAATTCTTTGTTTTTTTTTTAATTAAGGATTATATTATCTAAATAGACACCAGATCTAACGATGCTATTAACTTAACAAAACCGGATACCCAAAGAATTTTTAAATGAAGATTTGCAAACAAAAACTTATTTGTTGATTTATCAAATGAATCAAGTCCAAAAAGTGAGTTCTGAGAAAATTAACAAAATAATTTTGTAGGTGCAATATCTTGAAAAGTATAGCAGTTAGCTATTTTGTGCCAATAGACAAAATATAAAGTAGTTCACAGAGAATTAAATGTACTACATATTTTATTTATATTTGATTAGAGGCAGAGCTATGATTAAAACAATCATCACGGACATATACTGTCTTTGAACTCGACGGAAAAGCAGCTTATATTTTTAACAATACTTGTTTATTCAAAGCATTTAAATAATATTTTTCTTGTGATGTAGGTATATATGATGTAGGATTTGCATTAAACTTATTTCCCGTAATATTTGAAGATTGATAATTAAAAATGTCATGTCAGATTTTTAGAATAAATTCAAAATGGCGTTTGTAACGCAAAAAGCATTTGTAAGAATCATTTTTTTTATAAAATGCATCATCTTTGGGTTATGAGCAATTAACCGATCATTAACGGATAAGAAAAATAAAATAATCAAGAAAAAAGAACTAAACTATGAAATAGCATAATAAATTAAATATTCAAGCTGGCAAATTAAATAAATGTGTATGTATGTGGGAAAATATTCTTAATTTGAAGTCCAGGAATTTTGATTAATTATAAGCAATTAATCAAAATTCCTGGACTTCAAAAATGACAGCATTGTCTTAAAAAAGAATGATTTCTATAAAAGAATTAATCCTTAATCCAATTTCTTTCTCAGTTGGAGAATTATTTAGGTTTTCGGTAATTTCGTCTGTTTTTGATTAATTGATCATAAGTCAAAAATAAGGCATTTGATAATAAAATCATACAAAAGATTCTTGAATTAATGTTAGAATTAAAAATTGTAAAGTTATACAGGATGTTCTATTTGAAAAAGGGAAGATTACGAGATATCCAGAATAATATGAACAGGCTGTTCATATACTGTATAACAGGCTGTATAATAAAAATAGATAGTTTACGATAGATAGTTTAAAACAAAACAACTGTTACTTGAAAATTTTTTTGAAATTGTTTACAGTTGGAGAATTATTTAGGTGTTCAGGTAATTTTGACTAACCCTATACATATATGGCGATATGATACGAGTATGACATAGAGTTTGATGATTATATACATAATGTGGACTTTTTTTAATATTATTTATCTTTTTGATATTGATATTCTTATTGATTAGTTCGGCGTACCTTAACAACGATTTGAATGCAAATTACGAAGTTGGCGAATGTTTACGACTGATATCAGTAGAAACTGAGTAGAAACGCGTTGCATGAGCGAGCAAAAAAGCACTGTTCTGGACTTGTTTATTTCGCCCAAGCATTCTCTTTAGGTCTATTCGATAGAATAAATCATTGTGAACATTTTGGCTATTTCAGTTCAAAATGGCCAATTTTGGACTTGTCCTGTTTTCGAACTCGCCGATTCAATTGTAATATAGCAAACGATATAAAATATGTTATTTTCTTGTGTGAAGACATCAATAGAGCCATATGTATTACTTCTAACCATGTACACAATTCCGACACACATGTCTGATTTACGGACCTGCTATATTTACATGTACCTAAGTCCGACACCCCTAAATTTGTAAATAATAGTGGTTAAAAAAATAGTACACCGTATTATTATGAAAATATAAAGCATTTTTAGTCAGCCTAAATAGGTTAGAATTTAGAATTTTCTTAATTACTGTTATCCTGTAGCGATTTAAAAAGAAGTCGAATGACAGTTACCTTATAAGGAAATAATCAACTTTCTTGTTAACATGTAAAAAAAAAGCGTTTTATTTTTTCCACTATAAATTAACTCAAAGTTGAAGAATCTGTAAAATCAGATATTGCGCATTGGGTTTTTGAGCACAGATTTTCTCAAAAGCTAGACTGTTTTCAGCATTTCATCGTTCATCATTTGTCTTTGACCCTCGCCTTTTTCAGTACATTGATATAACACTGATTTAACAACTTATTGCTAGTTTTAGTAAATTTCACTTTCACAACATAAACTCGGATTCTAACTGATTGGAAAACCTTGTATTTTTGTCTCTGTTACTCACACATCGGATGCTAACATTGCAAAGAGAAACATATGGAGCGTTTCAAAAACAATTAACTCCCGGTATACTTACTTCCGGTTTGGTTTAACATTGTTGTCCCTCCGACGGGTCCTCAGCATGTTCATTGACTTCGACATGCTGGCTTGTAGCTGGTAAAGTGTGTTTATTAGTAAATAAATTTTTGTTTGTTGTTGGTTTCGTCCTCGATGTTTTTGATTTATTTCGGCCCCACTGCCGTTATTTCTTTGAAACCACAGCGAGAATGTAGATTCAGTGTTGGACTTGTGTTGTAGCACTTGTCTCTGGTTCTCTGCATTTTATCTGTAAACAAAAATTAAACCAAATTATTTAAAGATAGAATTTTGAACTTGATAGGTACGTAACAAATTCAATAAACCTTAAACGATTTCTATCTATAGCTATGGGCTGCCAAGTAAAGCTAAGATTCGCGAAAAACAGGATATTTTGCGGAAAATTACGACATACTGAAGGATAAAAGTTCAAATAAACTCTGTTTCCGTTACAGCGGCCATGTTGTAATTTATTTGCTCTGGTTTCCGCGAAGTTAGTAACTGTTGAGTGATCCAGGAAGTTGAATAAAGAATCACATTAGCCCACGAAATCGGTTGTATATACAAGTGACATCAAAACGAAAAGGAAAAGTTATTTCTGCGCTATGTCGGTACTGTGTTAACATTACGTTGTACTTGATACTAATTCGGTCTATGGTGGTCATTTCGACTGACATTGAGAAATTTGATTGATGTTGAAGTTTTTAGACATATTTTAGTACTGAAAGTACTACATATGAATTTTATTTAATGATGAATTTCCTTTTCATATTGATGATTGAAATACATTCGTATTTCAATCAGTTTCTACAGAATTTTTGTTATAACTTTTGCAAAAATTGTTGCATAAATTTCTATCATACCGCAAATTGTAGGTAATTAAAATACCTAGTAACCCTTCGAAGCTCGGAGTTTTGCCCCATAGACAACAACTCCGAAATGGCTATAATATCCGTTCGAATATCAAGGCTATTTCAGTGAGTTGCTATAGAAAAATGTTTATAACTTTTGCAAAAATTGTTGTATAAATTTCTATCATGCATCATATTGTAAGTAATTAATAGACCTAATAACCCTTTGAAGCTCGGAGTTTTTCCCCATAGACAACAACCCATAAATGGCGATAATGTCCGTTCGAATAGCAAAGGTATTTCAATCAGTTGCTGCAGAAAAATGTTCATAACTTTTGCAAAAATTGTTGCATAAATTTCTATCATACCTCAAATTGTAAGTAATTAATAGACCTAGTAACCTTTCGAAGCTCGGATTTTTGCCCCATAGACAACAACTCCTAAATGGCGATAATATCCGTTCGAATATCAAGGCTATTACAGTTAGTTGCTACAGAAAAATGTTTATAATTGTTACCAAAATCGTTGCATAAATTTCTACCATACCTCAAATTGTAGGTAATTAATAGACCTAGTAACCTTTCGAAGCTCGGATTTTTGCCCCATAGACAACAACTCCGAAATGGCGATAATATCCGTTCGAATATCAAGGCTAATTCAGTGAGTTGCTATAGAAAAATGTTTATAACTTTTGCAAAAATTGTTGCATAAATTTCTATCATGCATCAAATTGTAAGTAATTAATAGACCTAGTAACCCTGAGAGACCTAGTACTGAAAGTACTACATATGAATTTTATTTAATGATGAATTTCCTTTTCATATTGATGACTGAAATACATTCGTATTTCAATCAGTTTCTCTAGATCTTTACAACTTGTGCAGAAATCGTTGCATGATTTTCTATCATACCTCAAATTGAAGGTAATGAAAAGACCTAGTGGCCCTTCGACGCTCGGAGTTTTGCCCATAGACAACTACCCCTAAACGGCGATAATGTCCGCTCGGATAGCAAACGCATTTCCATTAGTTGCTACAGAAAAATGTTTTGCAAAAATCATTGCATAAATTTCTATCATAGGTACCTCAAATTGTAAGTAATTAATAGACCTAGTAACCCTTCGAAGCTTGGAGTTTTGCCCCATAGATAAGGTGGCCAGGCGTCCCGCTTCTTCACATTTTGTCCCACGTCCCGCGGAGTTTTAAAAATGTCCCGCTTTTAAAAAAATTAAAAAAAAATTGTTTTGTTTACAGAATTTTTAGAGAATTACTACGAAAAATGAGCTATATGCTAATTCGTTCAAACACGCTTCTTCAAATCGTGCGTTAAAAGGCAGTAAACGTTTTTTTAATTATGAAACAACATTTTGGGGTCGAAAACCGTCGTTTCACAATTGTATGTTTTTTACAAAGAAAAATATGAATTACTCATTTTAGGTAACTTACATACCATACTAAATATAAATTAATATTCATTTTTGTTAACAACTAGACTCTAAGGTAAATGACTACAGAGCAGTTCCTTCTGTCATTTGCAATCAAAATTGTACTATTTTAACAATTTTAACCATTTTTATTATTTTCAAAGTTTTATTGGATACTGACCCTGTCATTTAGTCGCAAAGCAAGAATATACAGAAACTTAATAGAAAACACAGAATCTTAGCAATACACCAAATTACAGGTAACAAGGTATAGACCAGTGTTTCCCAACCTTTTTGCCATGCCCCACCTAAGCCTTTCTAAAATTCTTATGCCCCCCTATGTAACACATACATAATTTTTAATATTAAAAAATTGAATTGTTCACTTAAGAAACTTAAATGATATGTTTTAAGAAGAAATCACTAGGAAATTGTTAACATAACACAGCAAGTAAATTTTCAAAACATATAATGAAAAACTGAAATTCAAATTCGAGAAAAGTTTAATAAAGATTTTTCTATATTAATTTATTATATTAATTTAGTGAGACCCTGCTCTTGATGCTTGCTGTACAGAGATTTCATGTTACGTTCCAATTTGGTTAGCTTCAGTCTCAAGTCTCCCCGTTGTGTTATATCCAGAAGATTTATTTTTTAAGAGTAGGTAAATTATTTAGAGCACAAAACTACATTCAGCTAAATATGAAGTTGGATCCACATTCAGCTAAATATGAAGATGGAAACGGTAACAATGGTTTTCTTGCACATTTGGTTGAATTTGGGTATTTGATTTTTGTTTCCTCACAAAGCCATGCCATCGCTTCTTTTGTATTAAATAAAGTTTTAACTGACATAATTTTGCATTTCTGCGAGTTCTTCTTGATACTGCATATTTGATATATCAGACAAATCCACTAATATTGGCTGCAGCGTCCATGTTGGAAAATTAATTTGTTTAAAATCAGCGGTATCATTTACTTCACATTTTTGGAGCCAATGGAACCGTTCAAATTTTTTGTTGTTTATATATTTCTGACATAAGTGAATAAGGGTAATGAAATATATCTTTGCTTTTGCATCGACAAGAGTTTTATTTGTTCCTTGAAGTTGCTTATTTAACATATTTAGTTTTTCAAAGATATCGGATAAAATAACTAACAAATGCTTTACCATCGACTGTTAACAGATCCTTCATTTCAGGTTTGTCGCTTAAGAATCACTAAGAGTATCAAACAGTTCCATAAATCTTTACAAGCAGTTCCCTTTAGAGAGCCATCTTACTTCCATGTGAAGTAAAAGTCTCACATGTCTGCATTTTGCTCTTCACAAAATAGCTTTAAGAGACGCTCAATTTTGCATTAGCTTTAGTAGCATTGATACACTGAATGTAGTACTTCATTTAGAACAGGTGATATGTTTTTAGCTATCAAGTTTTCCCTATGAATAACACAATGCACAAGAATCATTTCTGGATTCTCATATTTCATCAATTTTTGGCAGCCTTTTTTCTTGCCTATCATATTAGGAGCACCATCTACAGCACAAGATGTTATATTTTTCATTGGTATATTATTGACGTCTAAGTAGTGTTTTTAGCTATCTTTGGAGGTAGTGGTGCTTTCTAATCTTTTACAGAACAACATTTCTATCATATTCAATGCTGCGAAACACTACAGAAGTTGCGAGGGTCCATTCAGATGCGAACAACTGCGTTGTGTAGCGAGATGTGGGGAGTCCCGCGGAGCCTGCCGTCTGCCGCAGGGAGGTTAACTTGACGACGCCAAAAACCCAGTTGATATTTTCGTCTCGTCAAACGAATTTATAATATTTATTGGCCGCAAATATTTAAGAATTTGCTTTTTTCTTTCAAATTTTCGCACCGAAATCACTGCTTAAATGACCCGGAGCAAAAGGGTTAAACTCGTATGGACTCCATTTTCAAATTGCCCCCCTGTGGGGCGTGGGCCCCACGTTGGGAAACACCGGTATAGACAATATTCTATTCTGTCTAATGGTGGATATTTAATATTTTTTTACGTTTTTGAAAATTCAAACTATAATCTGTAAAAAGAATTTATGGATTTTTGCATTGTTTTACGAAAATCACAGGACAAAATTAAATTGATTTAGAAAACCAACCTACCTTTTGCTATACGTGTATAAAATTTCGCTAACACGTAGCAACATTTGATATGTCGACTGACCGGCTTAAACGGTAAAAGAATTAGCTAAACTTTAATATTCAATAACTATAGTAGACTATAGTAGACTATAGATTTTCAGTATTTTTTCGAGACAGGTAAAGAAATTTATCAGATTTATCATATTAATAAACATTTGATAATTAAAGAAAATAAGATGTTCTGGCTGATTATTTATTCTGGGAGATCAAAAATAGTGTTTTTGAGTAAGTTTGAGACATCCTGTGCGATAATTAAGGAACTTGTTCTCTCGCAGGTTGGCAACTAGGTACTCTCTTACAAAACCATATCAATTCTCAACATCTTGTTTTCTAATTTATCTCAATTTGTGTAGAATATACACAGTTTGAAGCAAGATTTTGTATTTCAGTCATAATCAAGTAACATTTGCTGCAAGGTTTAACAGCAAATTTAAATTGCTAAGTTTTATTTGAAATTGTTTATCTTCTACAAAATTCAGATATTGGAAGGAACTAAAAACAAAATGTTGCGAATATGGATGTCTTTTTAACAAAGTACTTTAAAATTTGCTCATGCTCCCCAGTTATTTCACAGCGTGTATCGAAAGCAGATCAAAAACATCATTATAGTCTGTTTTTAAAAAATTACAATAGTATGTGTTTATCTCTAAGAAATTCAATTAATTTCTTTAAAATGCATTATAAAATAATGAAAACCGGTCAATATTACAAAATTTAGCAAAATAAGCGTTCCTTTAATTGCGCCGGTCAGTGTATTTTTTCTCAAAACTGTACCTTTAAACTTTTTAAGCTACGAACTTTTGACGATAGTGCTGAAAGGCTGAAATAATATATCACAGGTCTGTTTATATCTTATATTACCACATTTCAGTTGAGGTTCCAAGGTGCCAAGTTATGAAAATTGCACTAGTTTCAGGAGGGAATTGTTAGGCGTCGTTCCGAGTAAATAAGACACATTGTGAGGTTAAATAACAGGTGTTTTCTGTCGAACTGTTGAAGTGTGTTTTCAAATCACTTCGAAATAGTTCCCTAGTATTTTAATTTTTAATCATTCTTATGATTTAAATGGATAAAATATTATTCAACTATTTAACTAAATGATCAAATAACTTCTTGATTTAGTTTTCTATTCTAATACCACTAATGTAGCCATTATAAAATGTTCAACCTGGACAATTTCTAGATTTCAGCAGTTCGCCATAGTTTATTTCTTCAGTCGAATTCTGCGAATTGGCGTCAGGAAAAATCAATAATCTTATATAAAATGATATTTTTCGGGGCTGAATTGTTTACATTGGGTGCTATTTCTGTATGTTACCTATGTATCTAGATTCTGATCCCGATAGACATTCAGTTTCTGCGGATCTTGCGCGTTTTCGTCTCTTAACTAAAATATTTACGCATTCGAACGTTGAAAACTGTTGATAATTCCATTCAACATAAATTCACTCCATATGGGATTATCGTACAAGTTTATGTAGCCGTGGGTTTGCTTTTATTGGGCGCTATTTTATATTGAATCCTATATTTGATTCGCTGTCAATGCCAAGCTTTATACAAACTTGGAATGTTATATTCCGCTGGACATATTGAGTGATATGAATAAAACTAAGCTCGGAAACAAAATAATTTGTTTCAAAGCTTAATATCTGGTCACATAGCTTAAAAACATTCTTATTTTATCAATTTGATAACGCACCACATTTTCTTTCCTAAACTATTTACAAAAAATAGCCATGTCAAAAGTAAATACACATAACCACAAACTGCCTTTTAAGAATCGCTTGCAATCGCATAAACAGCGAAAAAAAAATTAAAAGAAAATAAAAATAAATATATACCTACACATTTAAACATGCGAGTAGCATGCTATAGTATGGCCAACAGGTTGGGGATTTCTTAGTTTTGCTCTGTTCATCAAAATACGCCAGCTTGAGTTTTTTGGTGATGTTTTGCGACTCTGGTAGATGATGGTGTATCATTCTCGTCAACTAAACATCAAATCCCGCATTCAGATATAATACAATGACCACATTTACCTGAAGAAGATATTTTGAAAATATTGGTCAAGAAAAAAACATGCTCTATTCAATTCGTAGCGAGTCCACCTCTAACATAAATTTATATATTCGACGTTCGGCTGTGCGGACGAGCTTTTTTACGCCCTATACTTGGTATTTGCAATACCCAGTGGAAGTGGGTATAGCAAATACAAAGGCGACAAATATTGGTGCATTTATTTGTACTCGATGAACATTTTAGTACGCTGTTTAATTTTTCCATTTTTTAATTTTGTTTTGTGTGTAGTAGGTCGCATACGAAGATTGACAATAGATTTGTAATTATTAGTAAGATTTTTGATTTTTCTAAAGGGCGAAAATCGCATAAAATTGTAATTTTGTGAAACCGTCAGACAGGACAGTATTCCGGAAACCGTCAGACAGAAATTATATTGTTGTTTTTACCTGTCCACATAAACGCAATGTTATTTCTTTCCAAGAAAAAACGTACACCATATACAGAGTGTATCCTAAGTTGATGCTTTTGTATGAACCATATAGATGATAGTCATTTAGGAGCTTTCAAAATATAACCTTTTTGTTAAATAAAAAAGCTACACAAAATTGTCTCTACTATTAAAATATTTTTAATCGTTTTCGTTTCTCTTCAAGTAATAAACATCATAAAAATTTTATATACAGCATGTCTATAAAATAATTTATTTGGAAAATTATACTTTATTTGCTTGTTTATATATTTGTCGATTTTTATGATGTTTATTATTTGAAGAGAAACGTAAGCGGTTAAAAATATTTTAATAGTAGAGACAATTTTGTGTAGCTTTTTCATTCAACAAAAAGGTTATATTTAGAAAGCTCATTTGTTTAATTTTTTGTTTCAGAAGCTTTGATCTGTATTTCAGACAATATTAGGACGTATTTATACAACGAACCTAGTAGTACAATTGGATTTAGTAGAACTTTAAAGATGACATTTCTAACATCTAACATTTCTTTTATGTGCAATATCTTCCTAATTTAAATTAAAATATATATTTTTTCTCATTAAAATAATAATTTACTTAAACTAGTTCACATCAAATGACCACTTGTATTATTTTACACTCTGTTAAAATTAGATGCTGCGAATTAATAATACAGAAAGCTGATGAAATAACCAAAAAATCATTAAAATGAAACAAACAGTTTCGTCAAGATTTGTTTTGTAAATTTCCACAAGAATGCCCTTGTTAGTACGCAATGAATTCTGCACTTATGTAATTAAAAATATGTCGGCATTATAAAATAAAACCTTGCTCGTTTGTAATCAAATTATCAGTTTGATTTGAAAAATCTAATGATAAAATAAGGCGAACTAATCAAAACAATAGCGAGTGCCCATTCGGTACGCACATGTAGCAAGTCCTCAAAGAAGATTTTCACGTATTAGAAAATGATATGTGGCGATGCATCAATGTCCGATGCATTTACTGTTGCAGTGCAACTCTGACGGTCCGAAATCACAAACGAATATTGTACAAATTTGTTGGTAAGTCATAGATTTTTTTGAGTTTTATCAATATCAGCCGATAATGAAGGATGGATGAAAAATATTCGGTGAACGAACTTAAAAGGAAAAAGAAATCACTCATGGCATCGCTTAGACGAATCAATAACAAAAAAATTCGATTTGCGTGGCAAATATAGTTGCCAAATATTTAACATGTGGCAAATATTTGGCAAGTATACGAATGTGCAACCCCGGCTTAATGCGAAGATTAAACCTACATCGTAGATATGATCGGGTTCATACTGCCGCGGGGTTGTATATGCGCAATAAACAGTTTATTGAATGTCAGCATGCACGTAGCACGCTATTGTACATCTAATCTAAAGTGTTGAGGATTTACTAGTTTATGTAACGTATATGTTTTCGGTAACATTTTGGACAGAATTCTGGTCGTGCCAATACCGTATTCTTTTTTTGTACGTCGCTTCCGACTTCCAACTTAATTCTAGTTGTGTTGCTTCCATCGCATGCACTTTTACTAAGTATACTTTATTCTAATGAACTACTTCACCGAAATTAGAATTTGGTTTCAATTATAAGTGCGTGTAAATGTATAAGCCTCAACGGCTACGGAATTAGGTAGACACGGCTATTAAACGTTAAGTGTTATAACAATTCTTTAGGTTCAAGGTTCTTGGTCTTCGAAGTAACTAATCAGTCACCGCCAAACACTTCTATTCTGACTATTATAATTATTAGACCACTATTTTTAAGTTACCTTTTTAGGTTATGTTGCTATGTCTGTATCGTTTATTCACTGGTTGCCATGTAAGTTTTTATCACAGTAGCCGTTGCGGGTTAATAGTGTTGTTTTGTACAGAGTAAATGTTTCTTCATTTTGTGTTCATTATTTCTATTATTGCTAATTGTTTAACTTATTAATGAATTTATTTAAATTCTATTATTGTAAAGGATATTCTTTGTATTATTAATTCGTGTTCCTTCGCATTGTTTAATACATATTTTCGTTTTTCTTCCTTTTGTTAATAGGGTATTCCGGTCATGTCAAAATTTAAGCAGATATTCGGTTTAACCTATTGTACAATTTATGAGAATTCATATAGTTAAGCTATGAGCTTTTTGATTTAGTTTTTCTATAAGATAATTGCAATTAAAAGTGCATTTCGTTTGAATTGACCGACCACCCTCGGAAATACACGATGATTACCGATCCCTAGTAGCGGTGGCAACAGCGGACAGCTCTCGAACAGCTGATCGGCCAAGTTGACGGTTGGCGACCCTGTTGTTTGACAACGAATAAAGGTAACTTTTTTGAGAGATGATTTGATCATTGAAACTTGAAGCCAAACATCTCTCATCTCGCTAGGCGGCAATGTCAAGAAAATCTTATCAGTAGTTACTGTTCTACTGCTGTTACAGCCTGGCACAGAACAATGTCGGCGTTGGAGTTTATACATTTTGAACAAGTGTTTGATATAACCTCAATAACCAAAGCAGGTGTCAACAAACGAGCGATTCTAAACGTTGACACAACAGAAGACAAAAATTTACTACTTGCACCCTAGATATAGCAACGTTGTCAAGTCGCTCACTTTGAGCGGTCTTTGTGACGTCACAAAGACCAATCCTAATTCAAACTTCAAACAACGATTTCTCTTAATTTAAAACAATGGTTGATATTTTACTTGTGAAGTAGCAAACAGTAGCACCCATACTTTGTAAAAAATGACAATTTCAAAAACACCGGAATACCCCATTACTAATAAATGTTGTAATAATTTTAAACGGACGTAACTTATGAACGAATTAAAAAGGAAATCAGAGGGTGCAATTCAGAAATAGCTACTGAATTGAGTCTAAGTAAGAATTCCGCGAAGAATAAAATTGTTGAAACAGGGAACAAGTTTGTAGGTTGACAAATACTGTGAAAGTTTAGACTTCATAGGTTAACAAATCCTGTCAAAGTAAATGTTACACAACTGAAATTGTTGAGAATATAAGTGCCTAATTTCACTTTGCTGTCCCCGATTTTATGCTCACGATAGTACAGTTTGGTACAGTAGGGTGGATGTTATTTATATAGAAAAATTATTACTTTTAAATTTATTTATGTTTTTTTTTATCCCTACTTAATTCCTGTAAAAAGCACTCAAAATCAAGAATAAGATCAATTTAATAATACATATTATAAAAAAATAAGTTTACTTTTTTTAGTATATCTTTTACAATACCAAATTTCTCCTATGAATTTACATCTACAGTGTGTCCCACTTAAGAGTGTAACACCTTCATATCTTTTTTATTTTTAGTTAAATTTTAATAATTTTTTTTTTCAAATATAGAACCCATATTGCTCTATTTGCTGCCAAAAAACCAATTGCCCCCTCTAAATGCAAAGCACCTTGTGATGGTAAAATAAATGGCAAAAATCAAGAAATTACGTTAGGGATTTTTTTATCGAAAAATTTTACTAGTAATAATTGTTCAGAATTGCCCAAAAACCATAAATGCAAAATTTCATAAAAATTAAAAAATATTGAAAGTTTCTTCAAAAAGTCCGTAAATATTATTTGTATAGGCAGCTGCGCTTAAAAAAAGTGTGCTTGTTTGTTTGAAATAAAACATGAACTGTCAAAGTGCTTTGTTGTATTGTGTCGTATTTAATTATTGTCTGAATAATAATGCTTACACTTGCCGAAAAAGTGGAAATAATAAGATTAGTCGGTGATAACGCGCGATCAGCAAGGGAAGCAGCTGAAGAGTTTAATAATCGCCATCAGGGTCGTCCTCGAATAGATCACGTAAGAGTTTGGCGAATTAATACTGAATTTAATAGAACGGGCACGGTAATCAACATAAAGAAGAAACGATTGAGGGTACATGTTGGTGAAGACGAAATACTTGAGTTTGTAAGACGTAATAGAAGGATGGGCTTAAGAAGAATGTCAGCAATTTTAAACGTATCAAAAAGTAAAATTTGGCGATGCATGCGTCGGAATAAACTACATCCCTTCAAACCTTTATTCTTACAAACATTAGAAGGAGACAAAGAAAGGCGACTGGAATATTGCCTTTGGTGCCAGGGAGAGTTCTTGAATAATCGTAATTTTTTTAAAAACATTTTATTTTCCGATCAGGCCACATTCACTACTAATGGCACAGTTAGCCATCAAAACAAGCGGCATTGGTCTGTTGACAATCCACATTGGGTTATAAATTGTCGACGCCAGTATTCAGAAAAAGTTAACGTGTGGTGCGGTATCCTTAACGAGCGACTAATTGGACCATATTTCTTTGAGGGAAATTTGAATGCGGAGCGTTTTCTGCAATTTTTGCAAAATGAATTTACAGACGAAATCGAAAATATTCCACTTATTAGGTATAATAACATAATATTTCAACTTGATGGAGCTCCAATTCACAATGCAATGATTACGCAAAATTGGTTAAACGACAATTTTCACCGGAGATGGATTGGAAGAAATAGTCCATTAATTAATTGGCCTCCGAGATCACCCGACCTCACGCCCCTAGATTATTTTTTTGTGGGGAGCTCTAAAGAACGAAGTCTACAAGACTCAGCCAAGAAACAGAGACGAACTGAAAGCCCGCATTCGACAAGCTTGCGCTGAGATTACGCCATTAACTCTCCGGAAAGTAGTTAAACATAATGAAAGGCGCATCAATGCATGCATTGAAGCTGATGGAGGTCTAATAGAACAAAAAAAGATCTAACTTGTACTTTGTATTTATTATGCTGTAAATTTTCTGCGAAATTAAAGAGAAAAAAATGAATCGAATTTTTATTAATAATTTTATTTATTACATTTCTATTGAATAATAAAGGCTATTATGCAAAGAGTAACCTACAAACATGGCAACATCTTATCTTAATTAAATACGATAAAGCTAGTTCAGGTTTTATTTCAAACAAAATTTCCACAGCACACTTTTTTTAAGCGCAGCTGCCTATGCAAATAATATTTACGGACTTTACGGAGAAAATTTCAATATTTTTTAATTTTCATGAAATTTTGCATTTATGGTTTTTGGGCAATTCTGAACAATTATCACTAGTAAAACTTTTCGATAAAAAATTCCCTAAACTGATTTCTTGATTTTTGCCATTTATTTTGCTATCACAAGGTGCTTTGCATTTAAAGAAGACAATTGGTTTTTTGGCAGTAAATAGAGCAATATGTGTTCTATACTTGAAAGAAAAAATTATGAAAATTTAACTAAAAATAAAAAAGATATAAAGGTGTTACACTCTTAAGTGGGACACACTGTATATCAAAATGGGCATTTTTAACATTCATAAATTTGTTCCTGTAGCGAAGAGATAACACTTTAAGAAAAAAAAACTTTATTAACGCTTTTGTTTCATCATTAAAGTACCTGGTTATGGTCCATATCTAAACTAAAAATACCGTGAACGTAAACAAAAAAAAACCGCGCCGTGTCCTTTGAACACGCTGTATATTAGTCAGCAAGGCCCTCAAAATCGTTTGTTATGGATTAAAAATATACCCTCTAAATATGTTTAATTTAAATGACCCAGATATTCAGCAGAGAGTCAACCACGTATATATAGGTCAGAATCATTTCAAAATATCAAAGATCTACTTATAGTGGTAAAAGGAAATGAAGAAATTAAAAGTTTATGTTAAATACGAAAACTTACGTTTTTTCTTGAGGTATCCATACACTAAATAATAAAATAATTTAAGTTGTTTTTATGTTAGGATTTTCAGGAAAACACTATAAATTTTTCAGTGTCTATAGTACTTTTTCAAACACACGAAACAAAGAACTTTTACGTGTTTTTTTCTTCTTTTTTAATATGTTTATCTGGTTTGCGAAAAGTCTCACTTCAAAACAAACAAAACACGTTTACTGTTGTCTGAAATTTCGGCCGCACTGAAACGGTTCGGATTTTCGTGAGGTACTGACTGGTCTCTGGACTCTAGATTTTTAAGATAATGTCGAATTCTCTCTCTATTTCGGACACTGGGACTTATATCTGCTGTCCTCTATCATGTATAATATCCCTTCCATATCTGAGAATCTAATTTTATCTCCTCATTTATTTTCAGTATCCTGAAACCGCACTGCTGGTTGCGTAGGCTAACGTGTTGCACCTAGATTCAGTTGGCTAATGACTCTGACAGGTTACTCGTGTTACAGAAGAAAAAGAAAACTATTAAAGTTTATAATTGAGTGCTGGACAGAATTGACTAGAAAAGAAACCTGAAAAAGTATGAAAAAATATGAAATATATACAGCGTGTCTCCAGGTGGACCTAAATATACCTATAAAGGGCAAACATTTTCTATTTTGAAAAAATCTGATGTGGCCAGGCACATGACTTTATCATACTATATATAAAATTAATAGTTTAGCTGCATAAGATTCTATTTGATCGAGATCGGCTATGTCTGCATTAAAATAAAACTAGTAGAACTAGACAGATATCTCGATTAAAGCTGCGTTCGGATTTTGTACTCCGTTGACACCGGGTACACCGTCCAAATGACACTTACGTGTTAGTGGGTGTAAAAAGTGTAACGGTGTTCAATATCCGAACGCAGCCTATATTGACAGTAGTATTTTCAAAACATTAGCGTTTGACACTAGCTACTGTCATTAGAATCAAAAAATCTGACATATCCTGGCTACTAGTTTTAAAGCAGTACGACCGATCTCGATGAAATAGAATTTGCTCATGCGGCTAAACTATAAATTCTACCAAAAAATGTCATACATAAATTATAGAATATTTAATTCCTTTAATTTATTATATAACTATTTTGACGACATTACACAAATAGCGGCTCATTTACAAAATCTTTGAAAAATGCTAAGAGTAAACCACCAGTTCCTTTGGACCCTTTTCAACAGAAAGCTTTTCAGCTCTAAGTTTGGTTACAAAACTTCTAAATATGAAGTTTTGTCCCGATACCTTTAGTAGTTTCTCCGGAATCGTCGCCACAAAAACGGGTACACACACACACACACACACACACACACACACACACACACACACACACACACACACACATACACACACACATACACACACACACACACACACACACACACACACACACACACACACACACACACACACACACACACACACACACACACACACATACACACACACACACACAGACATTTTTTTGTACCTTGGTAAAAAATGTTCAGGGGACCCAAAAAGACATATTTCCGCTAAAATCTCAAAAAATTTTTTTTACATGATTACAATACTTTACATACTGCGTATGATAAAGTAAAAAACACCATTCTTTTTAAAGTTTTCCTTTTTAAGTTACACTTAAAAATGTAAATTAATAACGCAAAACTAAATGGAAAAAATGTCCAGTATGCTTTGAAGTCACGTATGAAAGCCTACTAAAGATGACAAATGAATTCAGTTGTCAATTTTCGTTGATTAGAAACGTCATTAGAAGTAAAATGAGGCATCTTAGTGAAGTGCAAGTTGCTCGTGCTGTCGCCCTTATTCGGCATGGCCACTCTATTCGACATGTTAGCAGGGACCTTCGAGCTTCCCCTTATGTTATTCCGCGCTTATGGAATCGGTTTCGGGAGACTGGCCAATATGTTAGAACAGCTGGACAAGGTCGAAATCGAAAAACTACTCAAAATCAAGACCGATTTCTTGTCCTTTCCTCTCTACGTCAGCGTACTGCCACAGCACGAGACCTCCTAAACGACCTAAGACGAGCACATGGAATAGAAATTTCTGATCAAACTGTTAGAAACAGATTAAAAGAAGCGAATTTAAAACCAAGAAGTCCTGTCCGCGCACCACACCTTACGCAGCACCACAAAGCAGCGCGAATGAGGTTTGCTCTGGATCACAGAGATTGGCAACTTCGCCACTGGACGCCTGTACTGTTTACAGACGATTCCAGATTTCGTGTAACTCGTTGCGACGGTCGAGTACGTGTATTTAGACGTCCTGGTGAACGCTACGCAGCCGCTACTATACAGGAAGTGGATAGATTTGGTCGTGGATCTGTGATGATTTGGGCTGGAATCAGTATAGACAACAGAACTGATCTTGTTGCGGTTCCTGGTAGACTAAATGCCATGAATTACATCGAAAACATCTTGGAGGACCATGTGGTGCCTGCTGCATATGGCGTCGGTCAAAATTTCATCCTAATGCAGGACAATGCAAAGCCACATACCGCCGGCATCATCAGAAACTTTTTACAAGAACGTGGAATTCAGGTCATGGAATGGCCGGCGTTAAGTCCTGACCTGACTCCTATTGAACACGTGTGGGATTATCTTTACCGACGTGTTCGCAAGCGCCCTAATCCGCCACTAACCATACAAGAACTGACACAAGCCCTGATTGAGGAATGAGGAAGTGATTCGTGCTCGTGGAGGGCATACACTGTATTAAAATTCTGAGTCGGCAATCTTTATATTAAAATGTTGCAGCGTCATTCTTGGGGCCTCATGAGCCATTTGAAAGAAGCATACATTTGGCAACACTGAATCCAGCAGGTGCTCGTGTTACTTTGCAACAAACTATATAAAGAATCTTCCAAAACATTCACTTATCGTCTTTGTGTATACCTTTTTAACATTTTAAAACTAAGCATTTCTAATTACCCTTTTCCTCAACAAATCAGCTTTTACCTTAAATGTAATTTCATCAAAGCGTAATTTCAAATGCTATCGCATTAATCAGTTTTTTAACATCGTCAATGTTTTGAGGAAGCGTGGCATACACTTTTTCTTTGATAAAAGCCCAAACAAAAAAATCTAAGGGATTGAGGTCGGGTGATCTCGGTGGCCATAAGATGTTGTACCTCCACAACCAATCCATCTGTTTGGTTTTATCTAACCAATGTCTTACATTGTTACCAATGTTGTCTTACCAATGTCATACATCATGCATGTACATTATATTGAAGATTAAGATATTCATCTGCATTAAGACGATTTGGTAGGTAAATTTGCCCAGCGAAAAGATCGTCAAGTTTGTTCTTTATTCTAAATTGCAGCTTCTCTATCAATAAATTTCAAATAATCAAACAATCAAAAGATCAGATATCAGGCTTGAATGTATTTAAAATTTCACTTTGGATGAAATGAACTTACAGGCCAAGTTTTCCAACAATTTGGAGAGTGGTTAGACCTTTTTCAATTGATTGATTGAACGATTTGGTTCAGTAGGATTGATGTAAAATTAACTAAGTATATTATTGTATACAGCAATTTTAACATCGTATAAATAGGAATGTTCAATTTCTACAAATGAGTTGTTTGAAAATGATTGGCGTGAACATAAATTTAGTAATTACCTAAAGTTTTAGCTTGAGTTCCAGACGTGTGTCTTTTGCCAACTGTTCCTCAGTTAATAGCAAACAGCTGTCTTTTGTTATACTTGCCGAAATCAATGTCAGTGGCTATCGTGGCGTAGACTTGTGAAAAGTTTAAAATCAACGGAAATAAACACTTCTGGTCTGAAACCTGAAAGTAAATTATTTTATTTAAAGATTTTCTAAAATGAGAAATTGAAGAGTTAGCAAAAAATACTGTTTATAATAGCGTTAACACTGCGAAATAAATACTACTTTGGCTACTATTAAAGATAGGTGCTGTAGTTTTATAGACGTGTAATAGCTGTTAATAAAAATAGTTTACAGAAACTGATTCGTTAACAGTCTATAATTTTAATATTGGTTTTAACAAAATGTAAAATTTAACAACCGAAAGATAATATTCTTGTCTGTACACCCACATAACTTCGGTAATAGTTTGTGGAAAATAACGTTGTAAAGTAAAACACAATACATACCTACACACCCAAACTAATTTTAAATCTCTTCCATCGAAAGAATTGGTCATTGTTTTTTGATATCTATTATTACGGAATTATTCTATTTTTCTCGAATTCCCGAAATATTTCAAATACACTGCTCAAAAAAATTAGGGGAACACTTTTTTCGAAACCTGGAGCTTTTTAAATAATAGTTACAGGCAAATCAAATTTGGTATATTCAACGGCATATATTTAACTAAAGAAAATTACAAAAACAATGTTACAACTGTTAGTTACACTTGAAAATGTAAAATAATAACGCAAAACAAAATGGAAATGACTGTCATAGTATCGATTACAGTCGGATTTTCTGTGGATTGGTGAGGTTTAATACAGTGTATGCCCTCCACGAGCACGAATCACTTCCTTACACCTGCGTGGCATACTTCGCACTAGTCTGCGAAGAGATTCTTGGGGTATGCTTTCCCATTCCTCAATCATTTCTTGTGTCAGTTCCTGTAAGGTTAGTGGTGTATTAGGGCGCTTGCGAACACGTCGGTCAACCTGATCCCACACGTGTTCAATAGGATTCAGGTCAGGACTTAACGCCGGCCATTCCATGACTTGAATTCCACGTTCTTGTAAAAAGTTTCTGGTGATGCCGGCGGTATGTGGCTTTGCATTGTCCTGCATTAGGATGAAATTTTGACAGACGCCATATTCGATGTAATTCATGGCATTTAGTCTACAACAAGGTCAGTTCTGTTGTCTATACTGATTCCAGCCCAAACCATCACAGATCCACGACCAAATCTATCCACTTCCCGTATAGTAGCGGCTGCGTAGCTTTCAACAGGACGCCTATATACACGTACTCGATCATCGCAATGAGTTAAACGAAATCTGGACTCGTCTATAAGCAGTACAGGCGTCCAGTGACGAAGTTTCCAATCTCTGTGCTCCAGAGCAAACCTCATTCGCGCTACTTTGTAATGCTGCGTAAGCCGTGGTGTGCGAACAGGTCTTCTTGGTTTCTAATTCGCATCTTTTAATCTGTTTCTAACAGTTTGATCAGAAATTTCTATTCCATGTGCTCGTCTTGGGTCGTTTAGGAGGTCTCGTGCTGTGGCAGTGCGCTGACGTAGAGAGGAAAGGACAAGAAATCGGTCTTGATTTTGAGTAGTTTTTCGATTTCGACCTTGTCCAGCTCTTCTAACATATTGGCCAGTCTCCCGAAACCGATTCCATAAACTCTGAATAACAGAAGGGGAAACTCAAAGGTCCCTGCGAATATGTCGAATAGAGTGGCCATGCTGAATAAGGGCGACAGCACGAGCAACTTGCACTTCACTAATATGCCTCATTTTACTTCTAATGTTTGTTCTTCTTACTTCTAATGTCTAAACATTGTTTTCGTAATTTTCTTTAGTTAAATATATGCCGTTGAAGTACAGGTTTCAAAAAAAGTATTTCCCTAATTTTTTTGAGCAGTGTAGTAATCTTATTCAGAGCGCTTTGGCAAAACAATACAAAGTCAAAGCAGGGATATGAAATGCTGCTGTAAATAACATCGGATTTCTGTTTATATGACGCCTATAAATCCAATAAATCCGTAGCTTTGTAAACATCGATACGCAAACAACTGCAACACAGATACATATAATTTATGTTTGCCATGTATACGAATTGTGCGCGAAACTAATATTTCTGCCCAAAAAAGTAAATAGAGCAACAAATTTAGTTTTGGCAATTAGTTTTTTTGCAACAAAAGCAGCAACGCCAAACAAAAGAAGAAACTTGTTAATTCAATACGTACTTTGGACCTAAATTATGATTTATCGAGAAAAAAGTTGTTTATTAAGACATTTAAGTGCTCTGAAAACTTCATAGCCACTCGGTCGGAATTTGGCGCTACCAGAATTTTGTCCAAAATGTCACCGAAAAAGTTAACGTTATATAAACTAAGAAATCCTCAACACTTTAGGTGTACTAAAGCTTGCTAGGTGTATGCTTATCTTCAGTAAATACTATATTCAGCACATACAACACCGCGACAGTAATCAAAATCGTGGTAGATATGGTGTAGGTTTGTTCTTCGCATAACTTCTTATTCTGGTAAATGTGGTAGTTGAAAATGGGATTTTATATTTAGTTGACAGTCTGTTCTTCATCGACTGTATTAAGATTAGGGGTTGTAAATTTACTGACTTTTTCAATTACCGGTAATTCGGTAAAAAATCACACAAAAAAACCGGTTTACCGGTAATTTACCGGTATTTTTTTTAATATCATGAAAAATAATACATGTTACTAATGAAAATAGTTTATTGAAATATTAAAAATAATAATAGTAAACGTTACAAATCTAACGACTTGGAATAATATAATAATAATAATAGGAATCTAATATAAACATGTTTTTATTCCTGTACTAAAAATAAGCTTGCAAAAAAACAGTTTGTCAAAACTGTCATTATTTAGCCGCAGAAAATGCCCTTTCGGATTCTACACCTGTTGGTCGGGTATTCATTACCCTTACCTTACCCTTACATTTTCTTCCTAAAAATACGTCAGTCCTTTTTTAACAACTTGATTCAAATTTAGAGGTTTTTGTGGTAGGTATTTGTTCTTTTACGGCATACTTCGTTCCTCATTTTTATTGCAAACTTAAGTTTTTCCTCATTGATGTAGTATGAAGTAGTTGATATAGTGCTGGTAGATGTCGAAGGACTTTGCATGACATAAAATTATCAACGAAAGTTCTTTACGAAACTCTTTCTCACATGTTTTTGTTATATATCATCGTTTTTTTGTAGGCCTTTTGCGAAATATTTTGCACACTTTTCGTACTTTTGTTATCGACAATTAATTTGTATGTTTTGAAAAGGATTCAAGTGTGAATCAGTAATTATGTATTTTTCTAAGTAAATACGTAGGTATTTTCTATGTATTTTTCTATTTCTAACCTTCACCATTATCTTCATAATATTCGTCGTTATCATCGTCATTGTCATTATCATTGGCATCTGTTGGCATCTGCCAATTGAATAGATTTATGTGCGTCTTCAATTTCACTGAAATTATGTTTAGTATATAGAACTTCTATTACAGCCAACTATATTTCATGTGCAAGACATAATTGATGATTCGCATTTGTCAAATGTTCCGATCTGTCAGTACCCATAACAGATCAATATTTAAAGAATACGCAGAACGTAAAAGGGAGTATTGGATTTTTATTTTAAAAGTATAGGGATCGATTTCGTCATTTCGACATCATCAGGCTTATTGTCACGCCGTAAAATATAAATACAACCTGCAAGGTGTCAATGCACTGGAGTCTGTACTTGAACTAAAGTTAAGTTAAAGTTCAAGTAACAAATGCAACGTTGTAATAAATAACACAAATTTGATCGGACTACTTTACACACTACAGATAACTGTAACATTTAGTAACGAACTGCACCATTGACGCTTCGTGGACATACTAACAACCGCTTGTAGAGCGTAGTGGAGCAAGTTAAATACCAGAGTACGGTGATTCCCCGAAATATCGATTTATAGTTGTAGTCGCAGGCAACCGACCTGATACGTGTTTAGATTCACCATATGTAAGATATCGAATTACCGGTAAAAATGGCCAATTACCGGTAAAAAATGTATAGCTATTTTGAGCGATTTACCGGTAAGCCGGTAAACCGGTATTACAATCCCTAATTAAGATGATACACATCTTTCCCGCTAGGGGCTTTTTTGAGCACAAATTCACTGTATTAATAATTTTCTTCCTTAAAAACGTTATCATTTCCATCGTTTTTATAAAGAATAACTCATTCTCGAGAAAAGGATCAATTGTGATTAAGTTGAATGTATTTGTTTTTATTTTAGTTTATATTTTTTTCAGTTGGTACTTCCCTGACCGAAGATGCTGCTTACATCGACGAGGAATACGACGACGTCCTTGAGACTAATTCAACCAACGGTAAGTCATTTGAAGAGCTGAAGTAAATAACGAACTAAGTGCCAAAAACCTTATTCCGAGATATTTAGAAAATAGTGTGCAGCAAGATAAATGTTTTATAGAAAGCCATCCCTAATTTTTTGTGCATACTTAAACAGATTGTACATCACATGTTGGTGTTGTTATTTGCCGAGGTCTTGTATCGCAAAAACAAATCTAAAATAAATTCAAAAATTCGTAGAAGGTGCTAAGTGCCATAATAGTATATTATTATACAAGTTTTATAAGACGTCAAATTGGCGCACGAGTTGTTTTGGGCACGACGAGCGTAGCGAGGAGTGCCAAAATGGAACGAGTGCGCCAATACGTCTTATAAAACGAGTGTAATATACTATTTTTTCTACTTTGCGTCATTAATTTTATATAAATTTAGAAATTGTGGTTACTATATTGCGCTAAATTAGAATCTAGGGTATTTCGCGAGTACCACGTGGCAGCACTGTAGTAACTGTCAACTTCGTTAAGGATGAGATCTATGAGATAAAATCTTGACAAAATCTAATTGTGAATAAAATTACTCTACTTTAGCCTACAAGTTAGAATAAATATTCAGCGAGGTCTCAACGATGATCATAATGGAGCTTGGGGCAACACTTTTAACCCTACTGTGATAAATACATGAAACTTAACCTAACAAGTCAACAACTTTAATAGTGGTTTCATAAGTATAATAATCAGAATAGAAGTGTTTGGCGGTGACTGATTAGTTGCTTCGAAGAACAAGAACTTACTAAAGAATTGTTTTAACGCCTAACGTTTAATAGCGGTGTCTACCTAATTCCGCTACGTAGCCGTTACGGCTTATATATTTACAAGCACTTATAATTGAAACCCAATTTTAATTTCGGCAAAGTAGTTTATTAGAATAAATTATACTTAGTAAAATTACATGTGATGGAGGTAATACAAATATGTTGCACACAACCAGAACTAAGACGAAGTCGAAAGCGACGGACAAAAATGAATACGAATTGAGCCGAACAGAATTCGGTCGAAAATGTTACCCAAAACTTATACGTTACATAAACTAAGAAATCCCCACTTTAAATGTACTATAGCTTCATACGTGTATGCTGATAAACCATTGATTGCGCATATACAATCTCGTAGCAGTAATTAAAATCATTCATATCTACGATGTAGGTTTGATCTTCGCATAATACCTTATTAAAGTAAATGTGGTCCTTGAATTATATCTTAAAAGGGGATTTGATGTTTAGTTGAAAAGAATGATAACGATCACTTACCAGAGTCGTAAAACATCACCGAAAACGTTATGCTGGCGTATTTTGATGAACACAGCAAAACTAAGAAAGCCACAACCTTTGGCCATACTATAGCAGGCTACACGCATGTTTAAATATGTATAGAATATTGATATTTCGCAGTTTATGCGATTGCAAGCGATTAAAAAGAGGCAGTGTGTGGTTATGTATTGCACGTTTGACATTTGGCATTTGATATCAATGTGTACCAATCCTGGCAATCTTAAACAAAAATGTTACTGTTTTCGGTGTTACAATGTGTTAATTGTAACACCGAAAACAGTGTTACAATGTGTGCATTGTGAATGCAAAGTAGAAAATATTTATTTATACATATTTTAAGCTAAGTTGATATTTTTTTATACTAGAAAGTAAAACTTAATAAAAATAAGTTGCTTGACCAAGTATACTTCATACAGAGTGTCCGTTGTTCGAAAAAATACTTGAGGACCACGTTTACTGAAAGCCATGCAAAATTTGATAGTTATGTTCAATTTTATAGTAATTGATTTTCTTTAAAAATGCGTTTATTTGTTATTTTGCAAATGTACTGAAATACTGTTGTTTTTGTGCAATCTTTCTAATCTAAAGATGTTTATATAAAGTTTACATTGAAAATGACTTATTTTATTAACTTCATTCAGAAAAAGTAAGGACCAGAAATCAAAATCCACTCACCGTTTTCTCTTATTTTTAATTATTATTTAAAAAAAAAACAAAAACAAGCTTTAATATTTTTTTTTCACAAACTGCTCAAGGTATCACACAGTATATACCAATATCATACATTTTCTTTTTATTAAAAATCAAAATAAAATGTAATTCTAAAATAAAAAAGCAGAAATAACATGAACTTTTTTGTAATAATAAAATTACCAGAACAAGCAAATAAATCGCCAGCCGTAAAAAATTTTAGACAAATCTTTTTTGCCTTTAAACAAGGTATGGTTTAAATATATTGTATTATGAAAATTTGGTAACTTTACCTTTTTTTCAAATAGACCCTGTATTTTTTAATTCGAACATTAATTCTAAGCATTGTTTATAGGACTCATTTTTATTTCTAAAATGCATCATTTTTGAGTTAAAGGTATACAAAATTTATATATCAAAATTTGTCAAAATTACCGGAACACCTAAATAATTCCCCAACCGTAAATAGTTTCAAAAAATGCTTCAAATAAAAGTTTTTTGGGTTTAAACAAGCTCTTGTTTAATATATTATTCATTTTATTATGGAAATTTGCAAACCTTTTCTTTTCCTAATAGAACATCCTGTATATATTTTTTTAATTCTAAGAGTTTTTTGTAGGAAGCATTTTTTTATAAAATGCATATTTTTTTAATTATAAGCAACTACTGGCTCTGACTAAAGGCACTAGCGCGCTATTTACGAAAATACGCCGAAAGTTAAACTCATTCGAGATCGAGCGGTTAAGTTTGTTAGGCATTTCACGACATATTTTTACGTAGCCCGTGATTTACATTAAAGCCAGTGATGTCCAACCCACTTTAATGTAATAAAACTAATTTTTGTATTTTTGGCACTTAGTTAATTATTTACTTCAACTCTTCATTTCGCTTCGGGGACACGCGTTACGCGAAATACGTTTCGCCCTTGACAAAAAAAATACAAAAAATACATTAAAGAAATAATAATTTTTGTATATGTTTAGACCATTACTAATTTAAATCATTTTGTTGTGTTGCAGAATCTCTACAACTTATCACCGGTCTCTCGAACACGACCAAATTTCAGCACGAAAATTTGACGTTGACCTGCGAGGTTAGAAGCGCAGAACAGAACGCTACGAATGGAAAAGTTAACGTACAATGGTTCCATTCCGATTCCGTTATAGTATCGAATAAAAATGTAAAGTTAGTCACGGTAAGTTTATCGAAAAAACAAAACTACAAGAATTAAATAATAAATGTTTTTATTTTTAGAAAAAAGATTTTCAACAAAACAAAATATCATCGCACGTCCGAATAAAAAGTTTAAAATTAGCAGACGCCGGATTATATTCTTGTGTCTTCACAAAAAAGAACGAGAAAGAAAAAGTAAAATCTGAAGCTTTTGTTGGTGTAATACCGCAAACAGGTAAGTTTTCTTTAAAAAATACAATAACGATTTTAATTCTTATTATTTTTAAAGAATCTACTATCCAGGCGTCAACAACACCAACAAAACCCCAAAAAACCACTATTTTAAACAGGTATTGGTATTTTTCAAGCGCACGACGAATATATGTTTCAAACTAAGAAGATGGTACCCCTACTTTTCCCCCTGTGTGGTGGGGACAAAATTATAACATCCTTAAGTAATTAAATTTGGTTAAAAGCGCCAAATGACGTCAGACCTCTTCTTAGTTTGAAACAACTTGAACGGTAGCACTAATCGAAATTCTACACGTTTTCTGTTTTTTTTAGTCGCATGTCAACGATTAGCTCTTTGAGTCAAATCACAGAAGAACATATCACACTACCATCAACAGTATCTAGTTTAGGGAAAAAGGCAACGCTGAAGATCGAAAATCAAGAGATGCATGAAAACCCTGTTTATAACGCCAGTCAACCGTTTTGCCAGCGGTACGTTGGCAAAACTTGCCAGTTATACTTAGGGAACCAGTATGTGTTTATTCAACCCCCTTACACGCAGGATAGTATAGAAAATAACATAAACGAAGCGTATTTAGTCGTATCCCAATCCAAGTAAGTTTGATCATCCGAAAAATATATCGATTTAACCTAACTTTTTGTTTTATTTCTAATTCTAGTGATATATCTTTTGAGTGTTCAAATTACGTTCTGCCAAGTCTGTGTTATTCTGCGTTTCCGCTATGCGCGAACGCGCAAAGGATACACTTGTACCAACAGCAGTATCTCAACAAGAAAATCCCTGCTGATAAGTTGAACAAGTCTTTTAAAAATTTGAGGAATCAGCTGACGATTCATTTGCAAAGGATTTGTAAAGGCGACTGTCTCATCTTGGAGACCGAATTATGCAGTAGGGAATATGCTATAGCTAAGCACCATCCTATTATAAGTAAGTATTACAGGGTGGTCCATAATAAAAGTTATAAAAATATTTTTTTTAGGTAAAGTTCTGGATCTTGAGGAATGTGAAAATTTACCGGATGAGAGTGAGAAAGACTCTTCGAATTGTTTGAAATTGGGGATGGATGCCAAAGTTGACAAAGGTTCTTATTTTTATAATAATTATAATATATAAGAATTATTTTTTGTAATATTCGGATTAAAGAGGCCATACTGTAATAATTTTTTTTGTCAATTTTAGAGGACACTTGTTTTTGGAGTAGCGGAACAGACTACAGGGGCATCCATGGCGTGACAATTTCAGGGAAGGAATGCATTCGATGGGCAAGCCAATACAAAATACTACTAAATAAACATCCTGAACTTTTGGGACACTCATATTGCAGGTTTGGTGTTTTTTTTCTTTGTTGAATTTAAATAAAAGCCTCCTTGATCCTTGCAAATTTATTTAATTTGCTGTAGACATGTTTCGGTGGACACCACCATCATCAATACATACAAACTACAAAGGAAAAATAGCGAAATAACTAATGTAAATGAAAAGAAAAATCTCTTTAAAAAACTTACGTCAATAATTATCTAAACGGATCATGAATCCAAAATATTACAAACCCTAATAACGGTTTGTAAATAAAATTAGTTTGATCATTAAGAAGCAAAGTATTAGGGATTTTTTGTGTCGTTCTATTTAATAATCTTCTGAATTGTTCAAGAAGGTCTAATTTATAACCTTTATCACATTTGTGAAGTAATTTAACATCTCTGTAATTAATAATATGCCCAGTTTCGACTTTAAATTAAATTAGAAGTACTTTGATTACGATGTTCTCCAATCCGTTTCGCCAGAGCCCTGCCTGTCTGACCAACGTAGCAGGCTTCACATGTAACACAATGCACAGAGTAAACCCCATTCTCATCCAAAATCGGTCTAATAAGCTGACGCTGCCTTGAAAGTAAGTTGAAAATTTGGGTTTTACATTTATAAGCAGGCAAAATATTGTAGGGTTTTAAGAATTTGTTATTAAGTTATTTATTTAATTTAGTTATTAATTTATGTGTTGCACCCCCCGTTTTTGTTGTTTTTTGAATTCGATGCCCCTCGCTTTAAGTTGTGGTAAAATTTGTTGATTCTTACTGAATCTATGTTCTGTATGCTCGTTTTCGCGCACAATTTTCTTCTGCCTCGAGCTGCCATGTGATACACACGTACCTGGAACACGTTCTGTATTCAAAACAATTTTAACTGTGTCTCCGTATTTTAATTATGATTATGTGTTTTACTTCAAACCATGTGACTGACACTGTGTTTTCCTGTGCTCTTCCAAGTTAGTTTGTTCTCGATAGTATCTGTTCATGATCCGTTTAGATAATTTTTGACGTAAGTTTTTTAAAGAGATTTTTATTTTCATTTTCATTAGTTATTTCGCTACTTTTCCTTTGTAGTTCGTACGTACTGATGATGGTGGTGTCCACTGAAAATGTCTACAGCAAATTAAATAAATTTGCAAGGATCAAGGAGGCTTTTAATTAACGGTCGGCGTCACAGGGAAGCTTACCACATACGACGCAGAAATCTTGCTCGCAACTGAAACGTATACAAGACATTTGATAGAGAGGATTAATTGAATATCTAAATTTGCAAGATTATAAATAGAGATTGCAGTTTAATTGTCTCTATAAATTTATTATTTGTTATGCTCAAATGGCCGCAATAAGAACATTTAACGGAGATAAAATAGAGATAAAAATCACCATGTTCTTCTGAACCGAATGGTATATACAACAATAATAAAATAAATTGTAATTTAGTCGTCTTGTACTTTATTCACAAAAACTGGTCGTGTAAATTTAATTGACATATTCATTGGTCTGTAGTTCAAGCGTTTGATAGGAGATGTCGCTCTTGTTTAACCCCTTGATGTAGGCAACCCAAACGAAAATATGTATTGATTTTTGCTTTCATTCATACGGATTCAATCTATTCATAATAGCGTCAAGATTGCAATGGCATTATTGAGGTTATGTTTCTGAAAATTATTCTTGAAACTGTACTGTTTGCTTTTTTTATAAGCTGCGAAATCATGTGTAATCAAACTGTATTTATTTGAATAATCGTTATAAAATTAATAAAATGTGAAGTATTTATCGTAAAGGTTTAACTGATGTATAATGGATTATTAGTAGCGCGTAACAAGTGTCACCCTCTGTGAATTGGGGTTATATGAATGGAAATCATAAATTTGTTAGTCAACAGAAGCTTCAGGATTTTTCTGTCACGAATTACAAGTAAATATACAAGTACAGAATGGCACGTATCGATTGATTCTGAAGACCTGACTACTTCTGATGGTGCAACCCCAAAAATATAAAATCACACAATGAAATTAGCTGCAGTATATATGTTTCATAGTTTATACTGCTGTGATGGTGAAATAAATTTGATTTGATTTGATTATTATTATTTTCGCATTTGAAACCATTTGATAGTGGTAATATTGTAATGTACCAAGTTTCGAATGATACATAATACAATTTTATGCTTCTTCGAAAAGAATTTATAAAAATAATGAATGCTATTTAGCATGGGTGTGCTTGAGATGAGTACAATCCCGAGTACTGAAGGAATTACACAATGAAGTTAGCACCGGCAAATACATTTTATTGGTTATTATTATTTTCACATTTGCAAACCAATTTTCGAAATTGGCGGATTTATTCTAGCTATACAATACGTATGTATTATAGATATGTATGTAGAATACATATAATATTTCTACTTACCTATAAATTCTCATACATAACCTAGCACAAAAAAAATATTAAAAACAAATCTGGCCCATGCCAAATTGTATATAATTGTATATCATGAAATTCTTTGAGAAAGCAATATTATCGTACGTATTGCACCAACATGGACACTAGACAAAAATTATTACTTATATGTACTTTATTAGTTTGCAAAAAGTTGGAATAACTTACACAAAAAGTTGTAACTATTACATACTTATTCTAAAGTAATAAGTATACCTGTAGACAAAACTAGGTATAGGTATACAGCCTAAGTAATAACACTAATAACCAACCGATCCGTACCGTAATTAGTCAATAAAATAAACTAAATACCTATGCGCACATATTAAATGTAACTTTTTTGCTCACTTCATTTCATTACTCATGATATGTAATTACACTTTGTGCAAAATGGTTCAAAACAAACGTGTGCCTGGCGCTCGGCAAGAAAAAAACATCCCTGGACGGATATCAGGATATTCAACAGATGTAAACAATGTAGTGGTTTTCGTATAGTAGAAATCAATCTGTGGTAGAAATGTGTCTGCTTTCCATCCCACTTTGTGCCATTCGTCTTTGTCTAGTCACGTGATCCAACGTTCATGTGTACTGTTTCAATTCTTTACCACAAAATTCTGATATTACTGCATCGTGTATGCAACCCAAATAGCACTTTTTTTTACCAGTTTAGGAAATTTTTTTCGTTTGGTGCCGACCCTTAAATTCAACATTGATTTATTTCCTTGCACAATGGACACTTACTCATATTTTTTTTTCTTGTTTTGTTAAAATTGTTTGTTAAAATTTCTGGTCACCAAATATCTAATGGTCTTCTTTTCCCTATCTCGTTTTTATAGGAATCCTGGTGGAATAGAAATGGAACCATTTTGTTACGTGGACCAGAATACGAAAGAATCATGCGGACTTACAAAATGCTGTAAGTTTTATTGAACAGAATTGATTTCTATTAAATATATTTCTTGTTAAAAAATGTGTTACAATGTTACACCTGATCATACCGGGAGAACCAAAATGTGTTTGGCGATTTTTAGAATCAGCAAACTTGTCATAACCTTTTGATTTAAATCGCGTATGCTTTTGATTAGGTCCTTTTCTTGAGAAATCATGGACAAAGCATGGCGTCTTTGTTTGCCCATGGAGTTGCTTCAGAAAGTTTTTATTCTTTCGAGGGTTGAAAAGCAACGTTCTGCTTCAGCTGGCACCATTGGAAATGTTATAAAATTTTCAATACTTATATAGTTCCATTGAATTTGCTTATTATTAAAATTAAACGAAAGAGAAAAAATAGAAATTATTGTTATTTTATACTTTTTATGAAACTTATGTCGGTATTGATTAGTTATTTAGTGGATGGCCCTTTTGTCGATTTCAACAATCAAGTCGTTTGTTTTTTTTTGTGGGTGTTTAACGTTTTTGGAAAACTCCGAACAATTCTAAAAGAAATTTATATGTATCTATTATATGCGCTGAATATGTAGCTACGCCACTGTATGATACTTATTTTTATGTAACATTACTGAAGAGAGTTCAAACGAATCAGAAGCAATATTGGTAAAAATTGGCCATGTAAATGCCTAAGCTACAGTATTTTTCAATTAAAATCTATTGCCATTTTCAGTACACAATCTACTGATCTACATAGCAGCTGCTACTGGCGTCTTTCTGGTTTTTATGGCAACAGCCATCACAATAATCTGCTATAGGAAAAAAACCAAAACACGCATCATTCAAAACGTAAGTAATTACCCTAATTTTTTTGTTGGAAAAATCAACATTTTCCTCATTCTTAACATCACCAGATCAACACACCATCAGCTGATAAGAACATATACGGAAACGGAGGTCCCAGCTCCCCGATTGAGCTCAACACTCTACTGCTGCCACCTGGTAGCTCGGGTCGGAACCAGAACAAGAATTGCTTCCAAAACATCCCGAATTACAGCTATAAAGAGGTGAACTTCCTCGACGAACTTGGAGAAGGAGCTTTCGGCAAAGTTTACAAAGGTGAATTGAAGGCAAAGACGGGAAAGATTTTCGTTGCCGTCAAAAGTTTGAAAGAGGGCGCTAGCGCTAAAACTCAAGCAGATTTTCAACGTGAGATCGAACTGATTTCGGAGTTGAAACACCCGAATATCATCTGTTTGTTGGGGATTGTCGTCAAGCAAGAACCTATGTGCATGCTCTTCGAGTATATGACTGAGGTATGAGGTTATGTTATGTTATTGTTATTTTATTATATTATAATTATTCAAAAACTGTCAAATTATAATTGGATTTGGTTGTTGATAAATTATTTATTTTTTTAGGGTGATCTTCATGAGTTTCTCATAGGAAACTCACCAAATAATGGAAAAAGTCTGACGCAAACGCAGTTTTTGCACATCGCTATACAAATTGCTCAAGGTATGGAATATCTGTCGGACAACCATTACGTTCATAGGGATCTTGCCGCCAGAAACTGTTTGGTTACCAATGATTTGGTGGTGAAGATATCAGATTTTGGTTTGAGCAGGGATATGTACAGTTGTGATTATTACAGGTTGGTTTTAGTTTGCTTCTTATTGTTTTCGTATTTTGTTGGTTCATTTTTTTGATTTGTGTTTGTCAGTTTATCGAGATTTGATGTTGTTGTTGAGTTCTGGACATGTTTAGTAAACAATAAAATATAGCATGTTTACATGAGCAACATTTTATTTATTACAGGGGTAATATGTTGCTCATGTAACCGTGCTAATTATTTTTTAAGAGAGTTTTTCATGTATACAAAGTGAATAACTTAATTAACTTAATAACTGCGTTAAGAAGTATTTCAAATTTTAATTGTAACTAGTTTTTCTAAAAAACTGATAGTTTCTGAAATCTTTGCAAAAAATCTTTTACTCAATTTTCAACAAATCATTTATTACATTTTATTAAAACATGAACTATGAAATCAATCAATTTAAAAACCTTTGTTTTATAAAAGTAAAATAGGAGTTCACATGAGCAACATTTTAGTTATGACTGGTGGTAATATGTTGCTCATGTAAACATGCTTATTTTTTTAAGTGGTCATGTACCTAAACAAAGTGATTAACAACTGTGTTAAGAATAAGAAATATTTCAAATTTTAATTATAACTATTTTTTTCCGAAAAACTGATACTTTCTCTCAACTTTTACTCAAATTTCAGCAATGAAGGAATGAACTTTTATTAAAACAAACTATGAAATATGGCAATTTAAACTTTGCATGTTTAATAATAAAATAAATAGTAGTTTACAACATTTTATTTATGACTGGTGGTAATATGTTGCTCATGTAAACATGCTTACTTTTTTTAAGTGGTCATGTACCTGAACAAAGTGATTAACAACTGTGTTAAGAATAAGAAGTGTTTCAAATTTTAATTATAACTATTTTTTTCTGAAAAACTGATACTTTCTGAGATAGATAATTGTGAAAAACTTACTCAAATTGCAGCAAAACATTTATGAACTTTTATTAAAACAAACTATAAAATATGTCAATTTAAACTTTGCATGTTTAATAACAAAATAAATAGGAGTTTACTTGAGCAACATTTTATTTATGACTGGTGGTAATATGTAGCTCATGTAAACATGCTTAGTTTTTAAAAAAAGAATTTTTCATGTACCTAAACAAACTGATTAACAACTGTGTTAAGAAATATTTCAAATGAAATTGTAACTATTTTTTTCTGAAAAACTGATTGTTTCTGAGATAATTGTGAAAAGCTTTTACTCAATTTTCAGCAAAACATGAGCTATGAAATATATCAATTAAAAAAACTGCACATCTTTAATAAGAAATAAAAAAATATAGCTTGTTTACATGAGCATCATTTTATTTATAACTGGTAATATATTACAGAAGTAAACATGCTTATTTTTTAAAAAGAATTTTTCATGTTAACAAAGTAGTTGTGTGATGGGGCGGACACCCTTCTCAATATTTAGCTATTATACTTTAATCAACTCTAAACTGAAGGGGGCCCCTGTGGTAACTCGCCTCAAGCGACGCTTGGTCCGCCATCTTCAATCACAGGTACTAACTGATTTAAACAAACTAATCTTACGGTAGCGTGAATTAATTATCTCTCTTACGGAGGCATCAAAGAGTTCTTTCTCTGAGACTTTGTCAGAGACGTTTGAACTCACTAATTATTAATCACCATATGCAGGGCTAAATACTTTACTATAAAAGGGACAGGTTTATATTATTCTAAAATGAATATGCCCAAGAAAACCACAATAAAATCTATTAACAAAAATATATACAACAATGCAGAACTGCTTACATGAACTATGAAATCCCTACTAACATAGATGATATACTTTGGCAGAGATGGGCAAATCAGCAAGTACAGACAACAAATAAATACCTTATTATTTTCGGTTGAGCACAAGAAACACGAGACACCACAGTTTCTATAACTTGGCCCCCATTGGGGCCCTACGCTTGGGCGCGCGTTTTGACGCACGACCGTCTACCTTCAAAGCCCGATGCCAAAGAGGCTGTTTGCTTGTCTCTTTACCAGTTCCTCAACTTTTTCGCGCCAAAAGCTTGCGCGGTAACCCTGACGCGACTGCAGCGCCACTCCGAGCGTCTATTAAATACCAACTCAACACAAAGCACGCCAAGGTTTGAAATCAAACATCCATACAAACCCGCGCGCAAAACCTCGACTCATTACAGTTGGTTAGTTACCTTTTAAGGCTACCATACATATTTAAGGTATCATTTTCAGATTTGCATCTGTTGTGTCTAGTGCTTTTCATTTTTATAAGGCCCATAATTTGATTTGATTTTTTATTTTATTGCCTTTGTTGTGTTCATCACTTTTACAGCTGGAGTTCTTTATTATTTCTTACTTTCTTTTATTTCATTTCTTTTTTATACCTTCATTTACTTTTCCTGTTTGTTTCATTTTTTTTTTGTTTTGTTACCTATTTCTTTCTTTTCTGACATCATTAATTTTAATTATTTTATCATACGACCAATATTTTCGCCATTTTGTTTCAGAGTTCAATCAAAATCATTACTTCCTGTTCGATGGATGCCGCCAGAATCAATCCTCTATGGAAAATTCACAACGGAAAGTGACATTTGGTCATACGGTGTCGTGCTATGGGAAATATACAGCTATGGTCTACAGGTAGGAACATTGACAAACTGCATGTTTCCATATTTATATATATATTGCAATTTAAGCACCCTTAATGTTTAATGAACAAACAAAATTTAAAAAAAATGCGCGTTTACATGAGCAACATTTTATTTATGGCTATAGTAATATGTTGCTCATGTAAACGTACTAATTTTTCATGTTAATAAAGTATTTTGTATAATATTTTCTGTGTTGTTTTACACAGCCATATTACGGATACAACAACCAGGAGGTTATCAACATGATACGTGCAAGAAAGCTACTTCCTTGTCCGGATTGCTGCCCAAGCTATTGCTACTCGTTAATGGTGGAATGTTGGGCTGAACTTTCCATTCGCAGACCTAGTTTCGGGGAGATCAGTCATAGACTAAGGGTTTGGAAGCAAACGGCAGGTTCACAAACAGGTGCTTAACTTCGTTTTTTGTATTTGTGTCCTTATTTTTAAATTTATCTGCGAATTCTAGGTGCTTACTTCAAAACACCAGACGTTGTCACAAACCCTCAAAAATTAGGTAACAACTCAAAATCAACAACTTCCATGGATAGTCCACCGTCTCTATGCCCTGTATTCGAAAATCAGAATGATCCGTCACTCACCTGGGAACGTAACCTCAAAAAAGCGACCGCGGCAAGATTGAGTGAGAGCCAAAGCAGCCTAACGTCTCGAACGTCAAGCATAGGCAATAGAAACCACAGGTCTGACTTGAGCGATCCAATTCGGGGATCTAAGAAGTCTATAGATCGACTGAGTCAGAAAAAGTATCGTCCCGAAGGCAGCTTGGACAGGGGGAACCACAGGAATGTCATCGTTAGTACGAACGGTGAAAATATCGAGACAAAGCTGACGTAAATTATTGATTTTTTTTTTGAGAACTTCAAGCTCATATCATGTGACGTTTTGCAATATAATTTGGTGTTTCTCGAATTGTGAAGAAAGACCGATGTTTTTAGTTTATTCGTGTTTTAGTTCCTTGTATATAAATATAAATAAATCTCAAACTAATTCGTTTTAAATAGTTTTAAAAACGTACAAAGGTTTCACGAAATGAGTGTCTTTTATATTGTATGAAATGTATACATAATGTATATTCGTGTATATCATGAGAAATACCTTTTCGAAAACTTACACCATTTCTTATTTGTTATTCAGTGTGTGTTTATAGGTAAATGATGGATGTTTTTACATAAATAAAAACGTTTTTTACATTAACAAGGAGTTTTATTTAGTTGACATTACTGAAGAGACAATTTTGTTACTAAGTCACTAAATGATCAACACATTTTTTTAATTTAAATGTGGCGCCATCTCGTAGCCGATAGTAATACCTCATACCATCGTTGACAAACCGCCAGACATCTATCGTCCAGTAGTTGAACTATATACTTCATATACCAAACAAAATCTAACCTAAAAGTTATAAATAAATAAAGGACAGACATTTATAGTAATAAAATTTATTTAAATAATGTTCCTACAGTTACATTAAAAAAAGGACATACTTATAAATGAAAAAAAAAGAGTAGTTTTATTTTATATAATTTAAGTTACATTTGAACGTGGGGGACGGGCCTCCGGTACGGGGGCGTACAGTAGCCCCGAGGGTGCCGGGGGCCCGACGGATTACCTAAATGGGGGCGCCGTCCGACCAATGTCGGACGAGTGATTAAAAAACGAAAAACAAAAAGAGAAAGAGAAGAAAAAAAAAACAAAAACGGGCACATAAAAATTATAATAACTTTACTTGACTTTGCTCGTCTGAACCAACCATTCGGAAATCAAATCGTGTGTGTCTCACAAAATTAATCATCGTTAAGAAATCATATACAATGCCTATTATTATAAAAACCAAAACGCCTCATACAAATTCTTGTCTGCGCGCATTTTTCATTTTTTTGTAGTTTTTCGCCATTTACCATTTTTGTTTCAATAAATTGCAATTTTTTGTTTTGTGAACGATTCGATACATTTGTGTGTGTATGCGTTTATGGAGGATGAGCGGAGGAGCCTTTCTTATTTTCTCTGACATTTGACTGACTGTTTACTTTTCTGATATATTCACACGCTATTTCTCTTACGCTTAATCTAGAACAGAAGAGAGAAAGGATGATAACGTTTAGTCATCGTCGCACTTTGCTCGGGAAGTCATGAGATCTTCGATTGTTTCAATTTTGCTACGGCAAACTTCAAATACTTTCGCTCTATTCTTAACGTTTCTTTTAACTTAAATATTACTTTACTTGCAATGTTATATATTTTAAAGTCGGTATACAGACCTTTTTGCTGTTATCAGATGTTCGGATTCATATGTACGTTCACCACTATCCCAAATAGTCAGTATGTATGTCAAACAAAAAACACGTTTCAAATCACACGCGAACTGTTCTAACCTTAAAAACTTAATCTATCTGTCAAAAAAAAAAAACGCGTAGCGACATCTATTGTATAATATATTTAGTCAAACCTTCAATTTTGTAACTACAGGTGGCGCTAGTATCACTACAAAAAATGTTCAACAAACTGTCACCTGGTCATTTTGTTTTGTGCAAGAGACAAGCTACGTAAGTTTTCTGTTCTGATTTCACAACCAACTTAACCGTTTCTTTTCCACCTAACCTCACAAAATAGTCTAATTTTGGTTTGAATTGTGCGTATTATGTAATGAAATGAAACTAAGAGGAGTTCAGTGAGAAAATAATACGTTTAATTACAAAAGATAGCAGCATAAACGACATAATTGTTTGAAATATAAAAATCGAGTTAGTTCAGGTAACAGATAACAGATGGCGTGGACATCCGAAACGAAAATTATACATAACATTTAGGCAATTTTCAGAAATTCAATCGCGTCGAAGACATCGAACGACACATCGGGACGGCGTACGTACATACGATCGAACGGACTCGAAGAATTTATACGATTTTTTTTTGTTTTGTTGGATTTTTTCGCGGTGGATCTTTTTTTGGGGGGTTTCTTACACGTTTACGTAGTACTAGTAGTAGTTGTTTTTTTTTTAGACTGTTATTACAAAATCACAGGAGAAGAGATGAAGATGATACTAACATTCTTCCTGGGACTTCCGGACACACCGGGCGACTTTCCTCTTGAATTCCGTGTACGATTCTCGCCATTCCTTGGCGGCGTCGACGTTTGCGGGCGACTCGTCGTTAGGATCGGCGAGCATCGAGATCACCGATATTAAAATTGTCTCTACAGTGTGCACCGGCAGCCACCGCTCGGACGCCTTCTCGTAGCCGAACTTGTCGTCACCTGGCTCGTGCAGTATTGAAATACAAACGTCTCCGTTCTTGTCGACTGCAAGGAAGAAGCATATTTTGAGGTTAGGCTAGGTTTTCGAACATGAGATGTAACAGAATTTATAGCTATACAGTGTCCTCAGATGGATCAAACTGTACCTATAAATAGACCCACATTTTCATTTCTCCAGAATAAGTTATTCTTCATAAACAGTTGTAGAAATACCACAGCCTCACTACAAAAGTCTGTGTAATTTAACACTCAATTTCCATACAAAATAGCTGTGTTATCACAGTAGATTTGTAAACAGTGACAGAATATATGTAAAACAGATTTCAAACTTTATATTTGTTTTCTATATCTTTCATTACTTTTTATTTATTACAATAAATCGTTTTACATAACCTGTACCGTCTTCTTAAATTGAAACATCTCTAATACATTAGATATACAGGATTAGCCAAAATTACCAGAACACCTAAATAATTCTCCAACCGTATCATACAAATTTTCAGGGATGTAAAAGCGTAATTTACCGCGTAAATTACCGAATTAACTACCGTAATTAATGGTAATTTACCGATTTTTAATTACCGTAATTTACAGCGTAAATTACCATCGGTAATTTACCGTCAATTTAAATTACCGTTGGTAATGTACCGGAATTTATAAATTAATTTAAAAGACCTTCCATCAGTAGACGCATGAATGCGCCCCACCCCTCCTAAGCAGTCGACTAGTGCACTGTTGTTTACGTTTGCCTGGAAAGTACCTAACATTCGGCGTAGTGCATGGTCGGACTCGTGCGTGACAATGTTATTTAAGGTGCCATTTAGCCAATGGAAATGGGTCTATGGGTAAAGTTAACACATCCAATGACAGTCCCATAGCCCGTAAACGTTATATTTTTGGGTAAATTTTTTTTTTTTTACTATTCCAAATCATCCGACATTACTTGAGAAAATACATAACTAATATTTTGTAATTAATGAATAGAGAAGTGGAAAGCCCCTTCGCCAATGGCGAGCAATCCAACAAATCCGATAATGCAGCTCTGAAAAGAGAAGCCATTTATTATCAGAATTCACTTTTTAACAAATATACCAGTGTTAGAAAAATGACAAAAAACCCTCTGTGAACCGGACAGAATGTGACAGAATTGAATGAGAATTGTGAATGTGGATAGAATTAAATTGTTTATTTTCTATTATTATTATTGTTTGATTTTCCTGTTTTTGTAGTAGTGCTATAAATAGTATTTCTATGTAGTCTTTGCTTTTGTTTTAGTACTATCAAACCAGGCGAAAGATCAGAGATAGCTAGTTATCCACAAAATAATGATTTAAGGTTTTACCAAAAATTTTTATTACTTTAGTAGTAATCATAACTTACAGTGATCTGTTTAATTTAACATTTTGAATTTTTAATTACCCGGTAATTTAAACAGGCGTAATTTCCCATTTTGAATTTTTAATTACCCGGTAATTTAAACGAGAGTAATTTACTATTTTGAATATTTAATTACCCGGTAATTTAAACAGGCGTAATTTACCAGTTTGAATTTTTAATTACCCGGTAATTTAAAAAGCGTAATTTACCATTTTGAATTTTTAATTACCCGGTAATTTATGCCATCGTAATTTACCATTTTTAATTTTTAATTACGTGGTAATTTAATATTTGAAATTAATAATTTTAATTTCAACGGTAATTCACGAAAAAAATTAATTACCGTAATTTAACATCCCTGGTATTACTTGTTGTTGTTGTATCCACGCTACGTGATAAAATATAACTTATTCATGTACTCGAAGAAGTAAAGTTTTGAGTGAAAAAAGCATGTAAGATATTGATATTTTACGTCTAATTTTGTACACTTATAGAGGAAGGTGTAACTTAGACCTATTATGTGGTACTTTTTACAATTTTAACCTTTCTTCGTAAAAAAATTGCAAAATCAGCCAAGTTTATGTCATATTCAGAAAAACATTTGTCAAAAACGAACAGAACTATCAAAAATCTACCACTAGACGCAAAATTATATATCTTTCATCTTTAATTTGGTGTATTTCTTTTACGATTATGTGAACTAATTGCTGAGAAAAAGCCTCAGAACTTTTGCGGGTTTTGCAAGCAAAACGTAGGGGCTATGGATTCCCCTTAATAGTTAAGACAAATTCGCCTGTTTTCCATACAAATCTAGGCTAAGATAAATTCTTTAAAATGTAAAAAATGTGTGTGGTTTTTGCATTAAAACAGAAAAATCTAGCGATTTTTTATATGGAGATACGGCGTTTTACCGTTGGACAGCAGTATAATTGGTAAATTTCCATAATAAAATGAACATCCGTATATTAAAAATATATTTAGACAATAGCTTGTTTGAAGCCAAAAAACTTTTGTTTGAATTTTTTTTTAAATTTTTTACTGTTGGACAATTATTTTGGTGTTACGCTAATTTTGCCTAACCCTATATATTTAGACATACGATGTGTTATTTGCAATGTTAAAACTCAAAGTTACGTTTTTGTTAAAAGATTCAATATTTCAATATAACTTTGAATAAATAGCAGGTTTTATTTAATGTCTAAACTAAATTACCATAATTGATTTCACAATTGAATCAAATGTAAAATATGTAACTGCATATGTTCAGTAAATTTGTAGGATCAACTTGTTTTCAATTGGAATGTTAATGTAAATTGATTTTATAAAGTTATCCAGTTTTGCAGTACTAAAATATTATGAAAAATTACAATAAATATATAGAAAATAGTTTTACATGTCTATTGTAAATTTCCAATTGCTTATGTAATACTACAATGGGAGCGGAATATTAGCATAAAACAGGCGAGTTACCAATTTACCGCAACTTTTATGGTAATTGTAATTAATGATAGTTTTTAATTTCTCTATAGACTTTTTAGAGCACCAAAAATTCTATATGAATAACATTTTCTCGAGAACTTAAAATTTCCGTCCATTATACGTATAGTTAGTTCCATCTGACGACCATACTGTATATATTTAATGCATAGGATACCACTAAACACCTAATACTTCCTTACTCCAAAACTCGAGATTAAAAAGTAGATTTTTTGAACTTATTTCTAATAAGATATAAATTACCTCTGATTGCGATACAAATTGAATTGAAAGAAATTGAAAGAATATTTTTGAGCGCACATAGCACAGAAAGTGATGGTTTGTTATAGCGTACATATATCATTGTGAAATACTCACTGTTCGGGTGCCATATCTCCGTTACGAATTTCATTTTCGGGGGCCGCAGTGGGTACTCCTTCGGAAAATGTAAGTGGCATTTAAAAAAACCTCCTTCACTGCAAGACGAAAAATCAAACGTTAGATCCGCATATCTGTTATTTCACGATCGTTTCACACTTACTATAACGTGTCGGGGGGACCGATAATGAGCACCTCCCATCTGTATATATCATTGTCATCTATTAACCCCGCAGAAAACCCCTCCACTGGGTTTTTGTTTAGTTCTGAAATAAAAAATAAAGAGTTAGGGATTTCGAAGAAATTAAGTATTATGGTGCAATAATTTGAAGGGAAATAAGTTAAATGTCGGTTGGATTTAGTAAATGTGTGAATAAAAGTGAATAATTCGGATCGAATTCGGTGAGATTACGATAATTAAAAAGCGACATAACCTAGAAATTATCAACGTGATTAACAAAGGCGTAAACAAGACGTGTTTTGCAGGTAATTATCACGAAATCTGTTGTAATTAGCTACGTAGAAACAATAAAATAACGATTTGTCGAATATTCGGTAAAATAAGACGATTTTTTCTAGAAAAATCGACGATATAAATAATATCGCTGGTCATGGTTTGTATAACAATTCTTGTCAAGGATTATATGAAAACTACGTTGTGTAAATAAATTAGTCCATAATGCTGCGCGAAAAATAAATATACCCCCTCTAAAATATCGATTTCACACTTGATAAAAATTTTCGTGAAAATTTTTCACGTGGTTTATGACCTAAGAACAACCATCTTCACCCTTGAAAAATACCACGATTCGGGTGGACCTCCTCTTCGGACGCGGACGTCGTTGGCCCCCCCGTTTTCCGCACCAAAAAGGTTAGGCCGAAATGTGACATTATTTTTACCGCAGCCCAATCGTTCATTGGGGTTGCGTGCACCTCACACTAGAGCGAAGACCGAAAAATTGTAGCCAGAATCCGGTAGGAATCGCACTCACCTGCAAGCTGTTTTCTTAATAGGAGTGCTGACTGTGGTTCTGACATAGATTACGGTTTCAATTTTGAACTAAACTGACAAACAAACAGATCTTCACTAAAATGGCCGGCCCTGCTATCTGTAAACCTACTCCGCTGCATTAGAGGTTTCAACAAACATATGTTATTTCCGGAAAGGTTTGTAGCGTGGATTTACCGACCCACACACGCGCCATCTACCGCATAATAGCCGAATTTCACCCGTAACGGCGGTGTAACCACCTGTCAAGTATAGGTTAGGACCAACAACTAAGCAGGTTTATTTCGCAGCCGCCTCGTTAGATGTCGCTACTGAAAAGATGTTTTGCCATTAGGAGACCATTGTTTACCTGGTCTAAATGTAGTTCTATAGGCGTTTTTAATGTAAATCATGCTCTAAAATAGCATAACAAAATGCATATATTGAATTAGATTTAAGATGGTTTGATTTCCAAAAGTCTCTACAGGTGTTTTCTCATCTTATATACAACAACAAATCATGTCCCGAACGACGCTGTATCTTTTTGTTATTGTAAATAATTCTATCGATTACTTTTGGATCAATTATTTTACCGGGCTCAAATTCCGAATGATTTTTGGTGAACTGTCAGCCGGCTGTCAAAATTCAATATACCTACCCACCGAAAAAACTGCCACAAAAAAATCGTTCCGCAATTCCGGCATATTTTTAAATTACTTCGTGATAACTATTGTTCACCGTTGCATATTCGGCCCCGTAACAGGTCCGCGTATCCTGGGGGGATGTTTTATCGATACCATCAAATCTGTCGCGATGGACGAGCGTGTTGAGGAGCCGCAGCCAGATTTGAAAACTACTGATAGCACCATCAAAATTGTGCCCAGTTTGGCAAAGGTTGAACAGACGAAACTGAAAATCGACAAGCCGAAATCGGACAACACCAAGGGCGCGGAAATTACGATAAAGGAGTTCTTGGACTTCCTCAAGACCGCTTACCAGGTACAAGATAACATCGAAGGCATCCTGAAGAATGAAGGACTCACAGAGATTGTCGATTGGCTGGAACTGAAGCAGAACAATTTGGTCAAGCCAAAGGAGATTGCTATACAGACTTCTGAAGCTAGGCTCAAAGAGGACAAAGGTATCCCTTGTATTTTATTGACACTTTTCCTTTTTATTGTATGTAATTTATTTTGTACGACACCTTATTTCTGTGTCCTCAATATTGTAGATGGTAAGAAGAGATTTGATTCTGGAGAACCAGATGGCGCTGACATCAAACAGAAACTAAGCGAGGTACTATCAGAAGGCATATTGGACAGTGTGTTGCCATATATAGTTCCACCAAATGCTTCTTCGTCGCAAAGGAAATTATCAACAGGAAAAGTGCATGGTAAATATGACGTAATTCAAGAATTATGCGTTCTTTCCTTCTTCCTGCATGTTAAGAATGTTGATATATCAGGGTTGGTATATTTTCCTTTAAATTTTTTAGGTTCCACGTCAACTACATCGTTAGGTGGCAGTGGTGATGAGAGAAGCCTGCGTAGAAAATCCCTAGATAATCTGACACTGTCCAAGCAAAGTATCGTGAAAACTGAGTAAGTTTTGTTAAAGGCATAAAGAAACCATTTGACACCACGTTGGGTCAGCTATAAATTTGTGAATATCTCGTAAAACCAAAGAGAAAGGTTCTCTTTGAGACCATCTTGATGTGTCTAGTAGGGTTGCCAGAGCATCTGTTTTAAAGAAAACATGTTCTCGTTTTTAGCTCAGCTTTCTTGTTCTCTACTTGTTCTTTTTGTTTTAAATAACATTGTCTAGATTTTAGACTTCCGCGGTCTGAGTCAATGATATATTGATTTCCTGGTGGAAACCGCGTTGACGACTTTGAAACAGTCGACGTTTCGCACTCTGTTGCAAGCGGCATCTTCAGGTCTAAGTATCAAACCAAGTGCTAAGAACATAATCTTCTTAGCACTAGGTTTGATTTTGTTTCCTAGTTTGTTGTTTAGGTCAAAAGAAAAGGAATTTATTTAGGTATTCTGTTACTACCCCTTCAATCTCCGCCGTACGTTATGACTCACCCTGTATTTATTCATTTATGTCATCCGATTGATGTAAACCAAAAACCACCATTTTTTTTTTGACTGGCGTATTAATACAATCAATTTGTGGTCAAAAGGGCTCTTAGCCGGAAAGTTGTGGGGGTACTTTTGATTTCTTCCATTTTATATGTTGCGTTTTATGTTCCGTTTTATGTGCTGAATCTGAATATGAGGTTTGCTAACAAAATTTCGACGCAATATTGATGAAAATGCAAAGAGGTAAACAACCTCTCAATTCAAAATGAAAGTGCATGAAATTTCGTACAAACTTCCCTATTTAGGCTTTTTTTCCGAAAACCCGTTCGGGCTCAAGCGATAGATGAAAATTGGCGTATGTTATCTGTCTCCACAAAAACCCACTTTTTCCAGTCAACCACTCTAATTTATTATTAAAGGCTGTTTTTGTATTTGTAAATAAATTACATATTTGTTCAAGTTATTTAATGAAGTCCAAAATTATACAAGTTCAGTTGTAAAACAGTTGAAATACCAACGAAAAATGTTGGTAAAATACGCCAATGTTTGCTTGAACTATTGCTTGACTCCGCACGGTTTGTCAAACAAAAATACTAAATAGTGAAGTTTGTAGGAAATTTCATCAACTTTCATCTTTAACCAGAAGTTATTTACGAAAAGTTGGTAGTTTCCGAGTTATAAGCAAAAAACCGCCAAAAAATAAAAATGTTTAGCTTTTTTTGCATTTTCTTCAATGTTGCCTCACTAAATTTTGTTGGCAAACCTCAGATTTGGTTCCAGCACCCCAAACAAATATAAAGAATTGAAGACATAAAAACTACCCTACAACTTTCCCGGTAATAACCGAATTTGACTGGGTTTTATGTATTTTTTTGTTGTAAAGTATACTATCTCATTTTTTCTTCAAAATTAGGAGGATTAAGTAAATACGTAGGCTTTCATGGCCAGAATCATTTAGAAAATAAACTGTTTCCGGGTTATGCCGTGTGTCAAGATTTGTTAATGCTGACGTTTTGCGAACCATGTTGCTCGCTTCTTCAAAGCGAGTATTCAATTAACTTTGAAGAAGCGAGCAACATGGTTCGCGAAACGTCAGCATTAACAAATCTTGACACACGGCATAACCCGGAAGCAGTTTATTTTCTAAATTAGGAGGATTGTTACTGTAAAATTAACGATGGCCAGTGGCGGCTCGTAGCTAATATTAGTGGGGGTGCTGTTCCAGAAATGTTTTTGTCATTGTTTTAAGAAATATTGTGTTAAAGAAAAAAGAAAGTATAAAAAGAAAATTTATTCAGAAACTTGATCAAATCGTAATAGAATTTAGGGAATAAAAACGGATTTCTTATTTACTTTACATAAATTGGTACAGTTACATTAATAAATTTATGTAAGAAATACATTTTCTAAAAACTACGCTTTAACAAAATGTACTAAAAATTAAAAATGCTCCATATTTTTTTAATGTTTCATGCATTGTCACTAGAAATCGTCTACACGCAAAAATTGAACTAGATTGGACAATGGGAAGTAGGTAAAATATCGATTACAAGATTTATACATAACAAACAAATTAATGATGTTAAGGTAAGCGTAGTAATAAATTTATGTAAAAAATAATTTTTTTAAAAAACAACTAATGAAAAAGAAACGCATTAACACTTAAATTTTGAAATATGTGGCAAAATTTCCAATTATTTCTAATTCTTTTTGCCTTTATGCATTGTCACCGGCAATCTGTCGACGTGCAAAATTTCAACTCGATTGGATATTGGGAAGTAGGTAAAATATCGATTACAAGATTGTAGCAAACAAACAAGTGAAGTTAAGATAAGCCTAATTCTTCTTGTTTCAATTTGCGCGAAAATATCAATAATTTTATCCTTGGTCTCTGGATAAAAACTGAGGAACTTTTTCTCTATTGAAAGCACGGCAATTGTTTTAAAATACGTATTACCTTTTGATATGCCATCCGCAGTTTCTAAAACTACCCACCACCCGCCGACGGTTGGTACGGCCGGCACTGCGGGGACAACAGTTCTCTCTAGTCTCTGTATCCAACAGGCCGCTGCCTCGCTTGCCGCTGTAGTGTGCGCATGCGCAGAACAGCCAAACAGCTCGCCCACTGGAACTGTGCAGATCACAGTTCCATACAACGATTTTTGAATCTTTTTCTTAACCTGGGGGATGGCTACTGACATTAAGGATTAAGGATTATACTTTGTACAAGTATAAAGAAAGAATTAAAGGAAGAAAGACTTATATTAAATGTTATCCATAATATTAAGTGGAAATAATAGACAGTTTTGAGAGAAAGGTGAAAATGGTGAAATATTGATATTAACTCAGGAGAACGTGGATTTTGGGAACGCATACAGCATACGCGTTTTTAATTTGATTATTTTATGCGCTGAATTCGGTTCCTGAGTCAAAAGCTTTCTCTTTCTCTTATTCTCTTTTTTATTTGAAAAGATTTCTGTATTCAATTGGAACTTCTGGCAATCCAAGTTTCTTGCATTTTCTAGCACGTTCTCTATAAATGCACAAACATTTCCAATATCAAGTTTTCTTTTTTTTACTTTGCCATGATTTTGTTTCAAAACTTTTGAAAGTGAATTGTGTTCAGGAATTTATGTTTTATGTTTTCTGCCACAAGAACATTTTTATTGGAAGCTGCGTCCAATGTATTCAAAAACATGTTCAAGCCTCATGTGTTATAATTAAAAATAACACACAAAAACGAAAAAAGGTCCAACGTCCGGTACTATTGAATTTCCTTCTGGTCTTCCCCCACAGATCGGAAGTAGAGATTCACGTGCACGATGAAATAAAGAACGTCAAACGCGACTTCGTCTGCAACCAGAAACTCCTCGTCGAGCAGATGGGCTATTTCGCCGACGTCACAGCGGGGCAAAAACTCGAGGACATGGACATCTCCGTCCACTGCGACATCGGCATTTTCGAGTGGCTCATGAGATGGGTAAAGAAGGACTCCATACTAGACAGCGACAAGCCAGAACTTGACATCAACTGCGCCATTCCAGTTCTGGTATCCGCCGCTTTCCTCCAGATGGATCCGCTCCTCGAGGAATGCTTGCGATTCTGCCATGCGAATATGAACGAGATCTTGAAGACATCGACCAGCATGTCTTGTCTAAACGATGCCGTCTTAACTAGGCTGGCGGCCATGTATACGAATTCGGAGGTGGAGGAGATCAAGGACAAGAAGGATAAGATCCAGTCGAAATTGTTCTGCAAGTTGATCCAGTCCTTGTGCGAGCCTGAGCCTGAGTCCTTGAGGGGGCACTTTTCGACCATGGGCAGAATTTATAAGTGCAGGTAAGCTTCTTCTTTAAGGATAGGATAAAACTAATCAATACAATTCAAAAGAAGAGGAATTGGATTAGATGTCGAAAATGGTCACCTATGCACAGGGCCGGGTGCCAAGCACACTTTCAAACTAGTAACAAAATTATCTTCAGCCGTGCTGAAGTTAAAATACCCCGGACAGACGGACAGACAGACGGAAATAGCTAAATCGATTCAGTTTTCAATTCTGATCAAATCCATATATGTAAGTCTACATCTGCCACGCCTCCTTAAGAGGAATCAGTAGTGCTGGTACGTCGTATAAAATAGGCATCCATAGTCAGCTTAATGTTGTATCAATTCTCTCATGTTATACATCAAATTATATGTATATGTATTACTTGTTGTTGTTCTATCCACGCTACGTGATAAAATATAACTTATTCATGTATTCGAAGAAGTAAAGTTCTGAGTGAAAAAAGCATGTAAGATATTGATATTTTTACGTGAAATTTTGTACACGTATAGAGGAAGGTGTAACTTAGACCTATTATGTGGTAGTTTTTTCAATTTTAACCAAAGTTCTTCGTAAAAAAATTGCAAAATCAGCCAATTTTGTCATACTCAGAAATAGATTTGTCAAAAACGAACAGAACTATAAAAAATCTACCACTGGACGCAAAATTATATATCTTTTATCTTTAATTTGGTGTATTTCTTTTACGATTATGTGAACTAATGGCTGAGAAAAAGCCTCAGAACTTTTGCGTGTTTTGCAAGCAAAACGTAGGGGGTATGGATTCCCCTTAAGGGTGTTACAAATGTTGTATCAAACTCAATATACCCTCACCACATTAAATGTGGGGGGTATAATAATTTAATTATTTTAATATTTTTTATTTAATGTTTAGGAAAATTAATGTACTTTTGGTAATACTGCTGCAAGTAACAGTATTTTTCTATTGTTTATAACTTCCATAACTGGTGTGACTATAGCAACTAAATTTGTTTTTTTTAATAAAACGGTAGATATATTTCCTTTCTCTAAAATTTAGCATAGGATTTTTTCTAAATTGAACCATGCGCAAATGTTTTTGTCTTACATTAGCAAGTTAAAAGAAACAGTTGAAAAATGTGATTATTAGTGATCTGAGGAACATGGATTATGTGAATAGAAATCAAAGTTTTGTTTTCGGTAGATTCATAATGAATACGAAGTGGTAGATGATGAAAGTCGTTGATATCTTTTTGTTTTAAATACAAATACTTTTATTCTTTGACAGCATAATATTATATTTTATAAGTTGTGTCATTCAGAACGCGAATTAAATGAAATTTTAACTTTTTCAATTTTCTGTTTAGTTTAAAGAGTAGTTGTGGTGTATTAAATTTCTCCAATAATAAGTCGTCACCTTACACGGAGCCCTCTTTCTCCTAAATTTTGAAAAGATTCCTATCAGATGTTCGGGAAATGTCAATTACATAACACTGTAATCCAGCCAAATTGTGTTTTTACCAGGAAATTTGTAGGGTAGTTTTGATTTCTTCCATTTTATATGTGTTTTCGCTGAATCTGAGGTTTCCTAACAAAAGTTTCGTGACGGAACACTGAAGAAAATGCAAAATAAGGTAAAATTTGTTGTTTTTCTTGCGGTTTTGTTGCTTATAACTGGGAAACTATCAACTTTTCGTAAACTTCTCAATTCAAATTGAATGTGCCTGAAATTTCCTACAAAGTTCACTATTTAGTTTTTTTCTCCGAGAATCCGAGGCTGTCAATTAGTGAATTCCTTCTAGTTATCTGCACATACCTTATTGAGATTGTATATGTAAAGGTACAGGTATTTTTTTCAAAAATTACCTAATGTTCAAGTTATTGAATGAAGTCCGAGATTGTACAGGCTGGGCCAAATTCGATGTTACTATAGGAGATCTCGGTAACTATAAGAGATATCGACAAATGAGTAAGGTTGTTGTGGCGTCTTTTTTTGAGATATTTAAAATCTGTGAATTCCACTGAATTCTAATCGAAAAAGTGCCTGAAGAACGTGCAAATATCCTTCGTCTGATATAACAAACAACAAAGATATCGACAAGTATCAAAATAGCGAAAAATCGAGTTTTCTGTTATAACTCGAAAACAAAAGACGATAGCTAATTTTGGTTTTCACCATTGAGTTTCTCTCAAAAAAAGACGACACAACAACCTTACTCATTTTTCGATATCTCTTATAGTTACCGGGATCTCCTATAGTAACATCGAATTTGGCCCACCCTGTACAAAGTCATTTAGAGAGAAGTTGAAATTCTAACAAAAAGTTTTGATAAATTACGCCAATTTTCAACTATTGTTTGACCCAGAGCTCGGAGAAAAACCTAAATAGTGAAGTTTGTAGAACATTTCATGCACTTTCAATTTAAATTGACAAGTTGTTTACGAAAAGTTGATAGATTTCCAGTAATAAGCAAAAAAAAGAAAATTTTAATATTTTTTGCATTTTCTTGAATGTCGCCTCACGAAATTTTGTTAACAAAGCTCAGATTCCGATTTAGCACCTTATAAAACATACAAAATGGAAGAAATCAACACACCATAACTCCCTAGAATCTTAAAAATAAAAGGATTTTTCAGAAGTGCCCTTGAAGCACTGATAGCGTTTATATTAAAGTGGTGTTCCCGGGCGTCCAAACAGAACAAAAATAAAACCGCATTTTCGTTGGGATAGTTTACACAATGTTGTTGACAGGAAACTGTGTTTCTTTTTTATTCGCGGGGCCTGCCTATGCAAGGTTCAACATCCTACAAACATTGTAAACCTCCTTTTTATAGGTATTGCCAACAATTGGTAGACCCAGCCATTGAGGAATACCTCCCTTGCGTCCCATGCTGCACGTCCTTGGAACTAGACGGCGCCATCATCAGCAAGCACGTCAGGGATACCAACTGGAGCCTCACCGAGTACGTGGCCAATCTCCACAGCCAACTGAAGACCTGGAGGAAGGTGTATTGGCGTATATGGGGCGACGCTCATTTCTTGTACTGTCTCACTTGCAAGCGGTATTTTCCTTCGAAGCAAGTCGGCTGGTGTCGTTTCCATCCGGATCCGCCGCAGTACTTCACGATAGATGCCCAAAGGGCACCACTTCCGGTCGGGAGGTTCCCCTGTTGCGGCGAAAGGGCTTATAGATTTCAGCTTCTGGACGATTTCTCCGGATGCAGGTTTAAGGATCACGACATTTGCGGTAAGGAGGCCAGGGATGGGTTGGTAGCCCAGATGTTGGAGACTTTTCGGACGCTCATTGAGGAGGAGCCTCCGCATTTGATGTTTCCCGAGAGATTGACGAGGCTGGTTGCTAGAGGTGAGTGCTTTTTTCTGTTTTTGTCATAAACTAGAGGGAACTTTTTTTTGAAGGAGATATTTCTGCTTTTTGAAGCCTTGGTGTTCATATCACTATTAGAAATTACCATAAATATTCTTGTGGTAGTTCTAGTTCATCACACAGAAATACACTAGTCAGAAGAATTAGGGGATAATGAAAAATGTGTCCAAAATTGAAAGTTGGTGTTCTACCAAAACATTTTTCCGATTTTGATGATTCTTTCATACCAACCGGCAATAACTGTATTAAAATAGTTTTTTAAAATAGGTTTTTAATATTATTTATCGTATGAATAATAGTACCACGGAGGATATTTATGGTTTCACAGCAAGAGTGATAAAGTATGTTTCACCTTGTATCATAGAGCCAATAACTATATTATTAAATAAATGTCTTCAGGATGCTTGCTTTCCTGATGCATTCAAATTTGCTAAGGTTATCCCGCTACACAAGAAGGATTCCAATATGATAATAAATAACTACAGGCCAATATCTATATTGCCAGTACTATCGAAAATACTTGAAACTCTGCGGAAGACGAGATTGTTGACTTATTTCGAAAAACATTCCTATTTCTGTTCGGAGCAGTTTGGCTATCTGAAGAATCGTTCAACAATGAAGGCATTAATAAGTCTGATTGAAACGATACTCACAAATTTTAACAACTCTAACAAGTCATCGGCATTGCTTATGGATTTATCAAAAGCTTTTGATTGTGTTAGTCATGCCAACCTTTTGCAGTAATAGGAAACAAGTGGTCATTACTGAATATAAAAGATCTTCTGAACTGACCATAAAGCATGGAGTTCCACAAGGTTCAATTTTGGGGCCATTTTTGTTTTTAATTTATGTAAATGACTTGAGTAGCAGTCTGAGTGCGAGTACACCAATTCTTTTTGCGGATGACACCACAATAATCAACAGCGCTGAGACGGTGGGCGAACTACTTCGTAGGGAAGACACCAGTCTTGCGGAATCTAAGCAGTGGTTCTGTGCAAACAAATTATGCTTAAACACATCGAAAACGCAAAAAATTACTTTCAGCACGAATGCAGCGAATTTTGAGCACGTTAAACTGCTTGGAGTTCAAATCGATACCGGTTTAAATTGGGGACCCCATGTTGATAATCTGTGCAAGAAGTTTAATGTTGTCGCATACCAACTCAGAAAATTAACACACATAACGAGTTTTGAAACTGCTGTAACGCTATACTATGCTAACCTCCACAGCATAATTAATTATTTTGTGGGGAAGTTCAAGCCATGCATGTAGGGTGTTTTTAATTCAAAAGAAGGTTGTGAGGATTTTGTCAGGAGTGAGTTGCAGAAATCCCTGTAGAGATCTTTTTAGACATTTACAAATATTAACTGTGCCTTCACTTTACATCTTCAACTGCTTAGTATATATTAAAACAAACTTCCAGCTTTTTCATTCTCAAAGTAGTAAGCACGATTACAATACAAGAAAAAAAGATGATCTATCGATACCGTTCCATCGCTTGCAAATATGTAAACAGTCAGCAATTTATCAAGGCATAAAATTTTATATGTTAAGTGATGAAATGAAACATCTACCTGTGGGAAAATTTAAAACTCGATTGAAAAAAGTTTTAACTCAGAGTGCTTTCTATACCGTGGAGGAATTTGTCAATTCAAATGTGAATAGTATGTTCTAGCATTAGGTTAGGATTGTTGTGTTGCTTGTTTTGTTGTTGTGACTTTCTGTAATGCCTCCAGTGGAGTTGTATTGAGAAATACAGATTATTGTATTGAATTGTATAATATAATCCTTTTTGAACGTTTTGTTTTTTGTATCGATGACAGTCAGGTTTTCTGTGGATTAGTGAGGTTTAATACAGTGTATGCCCTCCACGAGCGCGAATTACTTCCTCACACCTGCGTAGCATGCACTAGAAGAGATTCTTGGGGTATGCTTTCCCATTCCCCAATCAGTGCTTGTGTCAGTTCATGTATGGTTAGTGGTGGATTAAGGCGCTTGCGAACACGTCGGTCAAGCTGATCCCACACGCGTTCATTAGGATTCAGGTCAGGACTTAACGCCGGCCATTCCATGACCTGAATTCCATGTTCTTGTACAAAGTTTCTGGTGATGCCGGTATGTGGCTTTGCATTGTTCTGCATTAGGATGAAAATTTGACCGGCGCCATATGCAGCAGGCACCACATGGTCCTCCAAGATGTTTTCTATGTAATTCATGGTATTTAGTCTACCAGGAACCACAACAAGATCAATTCTGTTGTCTATACTGATTCCAGCCGAAACCATCACATATCCACGACCAAATCTATCCACTTCCTGTATAGTAGCGGCTGCGTAGCGTTCACCAGGACGTCTATATACAAGTACTCGACCGTCGCAACGAGTTAAACGAAATCTGGACTCGTCTGTAAACAGTACAGGCGTCCAGTGAGGAAGTTGCCAATCTCTGTGATCCAGAGCAAACCTCATTCGCGCTGCTTTGTGATGCTGCGTAAGGCGTGGTGTGCGGACAGGTTTTCTTGGTTTCAAATTCACTTCTTTTAATATGTTTCTAACAGTTTGATCAGACATTTCTATTCCATGTCCTCGGTCGTTAGCTCGTTTAGGAGCTCTCGTGCTGTGGCAGTACGCTGACGTAGAGGGGAAAGGACAAGAAATTGGTTTTTATTTTGAGTAGTTTTTCGAATTCGACCTTCTTCTAACATATTGGCCAGTCTCTCAAAACCGATTCCATAAACGCTGAATAGCAGAAGGGGAAACTCGAAGGTCCCTGCTAACATGTCGATTAGAGCGGCCATGTTTAATAAGGGCGACAGCACGAGCAACTTGCACTTCACTAAGATGCCTCATTTTAGTTCTAATGACGTTTCTAATCAACCAAAATTGACAACTGAATTCATTTGTCATCTTTAGTAAGCTTTCATTCGTGAATTCAAAGCATACTTGAGACATTTTTTTCATGTTATTTTGCGTTATTAATTTACATTTTTAAGTGTAACTTAGAAGTAACTAAGAGTTATAACATTGTTTTTGTAATTTTCTTTAGTTGAATATATACCGTTGAAGTGTACCAAATTTCGCTTGCCTAGAACTATTCTTTAAAAAGTTACAGGTTTCGAAAAAGTGTTCCCCTAATTTTTTTGAGCTGTGTAGCCAGACTGCACGCTTTCAAGGTTGATTTTCTCTGGAACCGCTTAACTAATTTGGACGATTTTTTATTGATATGTGGGTTGATTCATCAGCAGTAATACGGTGGTGTAAACATTTGCGTCAGTTTCAGTTATAATCATATACAGGGTGTAAGAATGATGAAACGTTTCTGTCCAAAATTTGAAACACTCTGTCAAATGCACCAGTTGTAACAGCTGCAGTTAACTTGAACCACACAGTAGCTTGATCTTTTGTGAACATCTTTCTTACTGTTTCACGTTACATTATGTATGTTAGCAAAAGAGATATCGAAGAGATATTAGTTTCTTTCCCAATTATGAAAGTCTAGTTTTTCGCGTCTAGTTTTAATACTCTTTTTTGACAAATTTTCATTATCTCCTAATTCTGTTGACCAGCGTACCATCTTAGTCTCCAGCTTTAACGCCCATTCCTTTCGTCAATAGATAACAGCACCGATGAAGACGGCTCCTTGGAATGCAAGGAGACCATGTGGTGGGACGGGCTGGAGATAGTTCCTCCAAGACCAAAATTGGGAATGCTCGGCCTACTCGATGAAAACGACGAGCTAGAGAGCGAAGTTGAATCCACAGAAGCAGACGACGAAGAAGCATCTGACGATGAAGTCAGCAGCTTACCATCATCCACGTCATCCTCTTCCGAAAGCGCTGGAAGCGAGGAATACACCATGAGACGGGTAAGTGTCACGTGCTTCATCCCTTCTGGGCTATAGACTTGACGCCTTCTGTAGAGGCCCTTGAGGAAACGGAGAAGAAATAAGATCAAGAAGAAGAATTGCCGACTCTGGCAGCACAATTTGTCTGCTAGAAGCAACCAGGATATCCAGAGGGCTTACGAGGAGAATACTTTGAAGGATATTTCGTCTGTACTTGGTTCAAGGACTGTTAGAACTGATTTGCACACTGTGAAGCCCACTAAGACTTATTCCAGGCATGTCACACCGCCAGGTTGGTCAGGTTGTTATTTTTTGTTAAATCTCGATTGTTCATTTGGTGAATTTTCTTCTGATAAGGTGGAATATGGGTTAGGCTGGAGTCAGATTGGAGAGACGCGAATTGCGGTGGTCCACCGCCCAAACCAAAAACGTTCCCTACGAAAATACGAACCAGGAATCGGCTGTGATCGGGTCGTATGCGTGTTTCTGTTGTTTTCTTTTCTAGTAAATTGTTTAGTGTGAAATTCTGTCGGATCATCGGTTTCCTGTTTAGTTAAAATAAAAGTATTGGTGCACTGAATTGGATCTTAATCATTGATTAGTTAGTTACTGATTAGTTAGTTACTGATTGTAATTGTATTGATTTAAATTGTTCTCTAGTGGCTCTTTGCTAAATGGTTATGCTAATTGGGTTATGTTAGAATTAATTATTCACCTCTTCATGTAAATGCGTTAGGCATATTTTTATTTAATCTGCCTCGTTTAGAAAAGATGTTATTTCAGAAGACTTAATGCTACCGTGAGTAAAAAATTTAATTTGTTAGGACTCTAAATAATTTAAGGGGGCGTCCATTAATTACGTGAGGCGTTTAAGGGGGGGAGGAGGGGGTCAAGCCGAATCACATCTAATCATACTTTGGGGAGAGGGGGGGGGTCTCGGCGAATGTCACGTAATTTTTTTCCCTTAAGAAACACAGCAAAATTGCGAGAAAATTGGAGTAAATTAAGTAAAACATGTTCCTTCAGTAGTTTATTGCTCAATTCTCACTGTGATTCTAGACTTCTTTATAACAAACCTTCTTTATCTTAACTTCTTTATCTCAAATACTAGTTTTAACTGGTCAAATAAAATATTATAAAAATAAAATATAAATCCAACGTATTTACACTAAAAACACATATTTTGAAAAATCACACCTGAGATTGAGGCATGGGGAGGGGGTTGAGCTAAATCTCACGACATCTCAAACGCTTCACGTAATAAATGGACGCCCCCTAAGGTATTTTAAGTAATTTTTCGTCGATCGTTTATTTATGAGTCACTTTAGTGAATAGGAAATCAGGTTAAACAGTCTCGATCATTAATCGCTCTTCTTAATATACTTGTTGGTTAAATAACTATTATACGATACCTAACCTATACATATGCTTACCATAAGCTGCGTTCGTTTATTCGGTTCTGAGTTCGGTGCGCTGTCACGTGACAACGTGTAGTTCACAGGATTTTCGAACGCACCTGGGCACATGGTGCGCGTCAAACGTCAGACTGGTCAGCGTCCGATCTGTCAGTGTCATGTGTGTCAAAACTTCTATGTTCAAATACGAAATCACCTCACTCATGGACATAGACAACGTATACTTATAGACCGGCAACAGTCGGTCGTGACCCGATTTTTGTGCGCGAGAGTGATAGAAGAGAAAGAGAGGTTGTCACGCCACTCTCAAACAGAGATGGCGCTAATGCTCAACCGCCTCAAAGAATCCTACTGTAGCTACGTACAATTTATAGGTCCGGGAAATAAAAAGCGCGTTTTTCGAATTAACGTCTTGTCCTATACACATACTTAAAACAATATTTAAATGATACTGTCATGAGTAGACACGCAAAAAATATGGTATCTACGATTAATGACTCATTTAAATACAAGCTTGTTTTCGTATGCAGATTGGACAAGCCGTAGTCAATAATTAATTATTAATTAAAGGTCTTGCAGTGCAAAATTTAATTAATATGTAATTACTTCGAAAAACGCATCTTTTTATTTCACCCACATAACTATGCATTGCAAGTCCTATGCATTCAATTTATTTAGTTGATGGGCGAAATAAGAAGCAATCATTGATACATATTTATTAACAAAAATACATATATAAACATTTAGACAGTCGATTTTGGGCTAAATACCTTTCAAACGCTGGTAAGGAATCGCATCATGCATTAAATTTGTCCTACAGATTCTACCAGAATTTGGAACTGTCCACTTTGTTGAAAAGTGCAGGTCTCACTCTGTAATTCTTCCTGAGGCGCACAAGTCCCAGGTTTCACAAATCCGCTGGATTAAGTTGATTCAACCAAAAACCAAAGAGCTGCAAGTCAAATTCAATGTTACTTAGTTTAATAGTAAAATGAAAATATCAATTGCGGGCAGCTCTGAGAATATAATACAAACAATAAACTACTTTATCTTTACTTACATTTGGATCCTTTGAAAATGTATGCTTTATGCATTGCTTTTCCGGTTGACAGACAAGTCTGTACGCAGCAGTGACATATCATCATATTGACATTAATTCAAATACAAACACGACGAACCACTACGCATGTGTCACAATGACAAATAAATTCTTGCGGTTCGATAGTACAATGCCGATATTACCGATAAAGTGACAACAACGCCATCTCGGTTTGCGAGTGGCGAAAAAAAAATTGGGATATGTCAAAAGTGCCGGAGTGCCAGCCGCATGCTCATGGAGGACCTCACTTAACCCAACTTAACCTAAAAAACACTGACAAGTTTGACGTACACCGCCTGCGTACACCGCTCTCCACCAAAATTGAAGGTGTAGATAGTGCACGCACCACGTACTGCCTCCCTCTAGCTATCTAGCTATATCCGAACACGAAAGTGTCAACACTGCTACACCGCACCGCATAAGAAAACGGCTCGGTGTCACTTGGTGCAAAAAGGGTCAACGGTGTAGAATATCCGAACGCAACTATAGTTATGAAATTCCAAACCGGGACAGGAATGACTTTTGAAAATAAATATAAAACAAATATGTAAGTATTCAATTAAGCGAATGCTTAACAAATAAAATATAATTGTATCACAAAACAACAAAAAATACTGTGCAAAAATAACACATGATTATATTTTTTGTGACAAAAGACTCACAACAGATGTGAGTCTCATTTCGCTTTTTTTGTAGATTCAAACCAGAAATCGTACCAGGTTCATCATATACAAAACAAAATAAACAATCTGTACTTTTTGTGACAAAAAAAACAGAAATCAGTTTAATTACTTATTGAACAACTCTATTTTTTGATAGTGTACCTACTCTTCTAAATATAAATATTATCTATTTTAATCATATGATAATATATGGAGCATGTGATGCCAATATTATCGTGGAAATACTCGGGCTTTAATGATTATTTTTTGAAACGTTGCTAACGTATTCACAATTCTTTAAACTATTAAACTGTCACAATATAATAATATGAGGTCATATAAGTTCATAATATGAACTTAAGTTCTAAAATTATACAACTTGCCAATTACCTCAATTTCACTTATGATAGAAAGTCATTTTTTGAAAAAGTTACAAATATTTTGCTAAAGCAGGACACCAAAATGTATATTCCATGTTCAAATGAAGGTGCATCTCAGGTTGTACGCATCGGAGCATTTTGTATGACTACCCGAACTAATTACCTATGTCATATTAATTCCCTCCAGTCGGTGCTCTACATAACATTGTCATTTGAAGGCTTTTCGCCTACAACCTTTAAATCATGATAAGGTGTACCTTTCTCATGAGTGGCAGAAGCATGAAGGCAGTTTTGTTGACAAAGAAAATATGACTTCAATGACTCCAAATGCTTCCAATTGTTGACTACTAAGATAGAACTCTGTGGTTTACCGACCAACAGACAGCATATTTTAAAACAATCCCAATAATATTCGGGCGCCGTCTATCACAATACGATACATATGCACGTGTTCATTGGACATCCAATAAAAAAATATTTTAACAACCAAAAATATACAATTGAAAAGGTTTTGTCGAGCAAATATGTTACAACCATAAGGCTCCGTTTTAAAAACATCGCAACTTCCAAACGAAATATTTCGTTGCGATGTTTTTTTTTGCTGGGAGTGGTCTGCCTGGCCCCCACCAACGTCAACCAGGCCACAGTTTTATGATAAGGGGAAGTTGGGGGGTTTAGAGGAAGCAGGCAAAGGCGGAGCATAGTCGACGCGAGTACATTCGAAGGGGAAGTACTCAGCCAGTTTGTCGCCGCGCATCGGCGCTTTCGCTTTCGCTCAAGTTACAATGTATTAGTGTTCTCACTCATCACGGTCGCATATGCATCCCGGACTGCATACAGCTGGCTGGCCGCGTAAAAGAAAATATGTTGATTTAATTTAGAGAGAGCGCGCTTGCTATTATAATATTTAATCTTTTTAACAGGGTGACATACATACAGTATAGTAAATTGACAAAAATGTATTCACTCATGATAACTCATCGGTGAATTATGGACTTCAATTTAGAAAGGAATTAATTAAAATCGAGCAATGAGGACCCAATACATCTATAAACATGCTGGATATCGAACGAACGCACGGCAGTGACACACGAAGACAAAAATAAAAAAAAATAATCTGATGCGTTCAGGCACATTACTTTATCATACCATATATAAAATTAAGAGATTAGCTGCATGAGATTCTATTTCATCGAGATCGGCCATGTCTGCATTAAAATAAAACTACTGGAACTAGACGGATATTTTGATTATATTGACAGTAGGTATTGTCAAAACATCAGCGTTTGACACTACCTACTGTCATTAGAATCGCAATATCTGACAAATCCTGGCTAACTAGTTTTAATGCAGCGATCTCGATAAAATAGAATTTGCTCATGCAGCTAAACTATTCATTTTATCAAAAAATGCCATAGTCATAAATTCTTCAGAATTTCCTCTACTTTAATTTATTATTTAACTATTTCGACAAATTTCCAGAAATGGCGGCTTATTTGCAAAATCTTTCAAAAATGCTATAAGACTAAACCTCCAGTTCCTTTGGATCCTTTTCAACAGAAAGCTTTTCAGCTCTAAGTTTGGTTATGAAACTTCTAAATATGAAGTTTCGTCCCGATACCTTAGTAGTTTCTCCGGAATCGTCGCCACAAAAAAAAAACACACATACACAGAATTTTTTTTTTACCTGGGTCAAAAATGTTCAATGGATCCAAAAAGACATTTCCGCTAAAACCTCAAAAATTTTGTTTGGCACGATTATAATACTTTACATACTACGTATGATAAAGTAAAATCATAGTACATAGCCCAAAGTTCCCCAAATCATTTATATAAATCCCAAATATTTTGTCACCTACAAGTTCGCTATATTTTATAAACGTTTTGGGCGCCATGAATGCAAGATTCATGAGTGAAAACAAATTCTGGCATTGGCTATATCCAATTCCCGCTGTAATACTGCCCAATACAGTCGCTGAACTAATATCCATTAGAGCCGACCCAACTTCGTCACTGCTAATTGTCTCTTCCTGTCCACAAAACCGACATTTTAAATAAAATGTTCATTTGAGTCCTGTTCTGGTCTCTTTGTCTCATTTGTAATTAAATAATTACAATATTGTTCTTTTAGATTATCTATACATATATTTTAACTTAGGTGGTACGTAGTCGTCTTTTACTAATTCGTCCCGACAGACGCGGATGTTTAGGTATTTTGCCACGACTTCTACCCATTATTAAACAAATGTACCTAACACCTAGCAGGTATAACTACACTAAGTATAATATCATACAGTATATGACTTTTATCGTGTGTTAAATTTGTAAACCGTGCGTATAAATGTGAAATGCGAGAACTCGGTTCTCCCGATTCAATATACGCTACGGTCATAACTTGTGAACAGTCTAATCTAAAAATAGCAGTAGGCGTGGCGTAGTAATAGGCGGTGTTTAAAACTCCTAACGTCTGCTGTCTACACCGGGCCCGTAATATAGGCAAATTACATACATTTCTGGCAATTACGCTTTGTTATCGCAATTATAATGTTTAGATTAAAATTGTACTTAAATAAAAAATCTATTTTTGTATCATGAGTTGGGCTAAATGTTTTATATTTGAAAAAAACCAAAGATGTAGAAGTAAAATTGATTTTTATCCTTAAAAAATTTTTTTTTTCATCCAGCCCAACTCATTTATTTAAGAAGTTACATAAAAAATTTCATAAACTTTGAACAATAAATAACGCTTTTATTTGCAAACGAGTTTTAGGAGAGGTAGAACTGGGTCATAAGAGCGATGGATTGTTTTGTCGACTGTGGTTTAAATGTTTAAAAAATATCTTATAAACTACAGTGATCCAGTTATCAATAACGTTATGAAATGCTTCCTACAAAGTTGGTGATTTGATCCACATATAACCATAGAGATACAATCAACTCAACAACAATAACAAGTACACACTTGAGATTTCGTTGGCCTAAAAATATTTTTTTGCGTATCCGACAGTCCCAGTTCCCAATATGAAGTTGATTACAGCAATCGCCTTGGCCCTCCTAGCCAATATTGCCTACGTAAGCATCTAACAAGAATTCTTGTGATAATCTATATGAAGAGTATATTTTAGGGCCAACATTTCCTCCAGCGTAAGCATGGTGTACCACCACCGAAGGCTCCTAAATCCAATGCCAAATCTTTTATTCAGCGTTGGATCAGCCCACGTGTGGACCATTTCAATCCAAAAGATTTAAGAGAATTTCAAATCGCAAGTCTGGTCTTTAAAAATAACTCTTTTCTATGTTTTATCCTCTCGTATACTTTTAGAGGTACCTCTGTAGCGATCAATTTTACGAGGAGGGTGCACCCATCTTCATCTTCTTGGGTGGCGATGGGGTAATCGACCCTGGCTGGTTGCTGACAGGTTTGATGTTCGACATGGCTTCTGACCATAATGGATACATGTGCCATACGGAGCATAGGTATTATGGTATGAGTTTTCCATTTGAGTAAGTTCTTCCACAAGAAGTAGTGTAGGTTTGGACAACCATTTGCTTTTCCAGTGACCTTTCCGTTGAAAACATGAAATACTTGACTTTGGACCAATCTATTGCTGATGTAGCTTATTTAATACAGGAGATAAAACGTATTCTCCCAGGAGCAGAGAATAGTAAGGTATGTACACTAGGGTGGTTCAAAAATGCATTGCAATAATTTTTGTGATGATAGAAAGCAACGATCCCCCCAAATCGTTTCCAAATCCAAAAAAAGTGGACACGTATTTTTTCTTTTTTCGAAATTTTGATTCTTAATGGTGCCTGTCGAGGCCTCAAATTTACATAAGAAAATGCATGGGAAAAACACATTTCTTGGTATTTTTCGAATAATTGTTCGGGGTTTGGGAAAACTTAAGATTAAAGTTATAGTACTTGTAGAGGACTTTCCAATGAAGAATTTGAGCTATTATACATAACCCACCAACCCACCCCCACAGTGCCCTGAAAACTACCGTTAAATGAAAAATGTACATTCTTCAGAAAATTTACCCTTCTAATCACTTCATTCTCTTCTTTCTCATAGAAATCATTACTATAAATCTAGTTGAACGTTTATAAACATTTGTCAGGTAATTTCCATTTGTTTAAACAAAGTCCATTTGTTTAAATAATTCGCTTTTCTCGAAACTCCGTCGAACATCTGTTTTCTGAGTTCGAAATGACAGTTTATAATCTTAGAGTGACATTATTCATTAAACAAATCTTCCTATTGTTTAAACAATCAATGATTATTAATTTTTAACTGTTGTTCTAATTATGGTAGAAGTCAGCTTTTTTGTGAAATTAATTTATAAATTTCACTTTCGAGGTATCTTGCCTATGTTATTAGCTAATAAATCCATATTTGTTTAAACAAATTCCATTTGTTTAAACAATTTTTTTGCAATTCTCCTAACAATTATTTTTTAAGATCGTTTAAATCATTTATATTTTGGGATAATTTCCATTGTTTAACTAGTAAAATATTATTCAAATGCATAATGGTGATATACAGGTGGTATGTAAATTTTAAAATAAATTAAAAATTACAGCCACAACCTGGATGTGAACCAGGGACCTGGGACCTGGTTCAAATCGTTATTAAGTAAAATATTATTCGTTTTCAATATCATTTATTCGAAAAAATTGAATTGATTTAAAATCTTTTTTTTCAGGGAATTGGGGAGTACATTTCTTTTAAAAGTATTAAATTTCCTAAGTCAATCAATTTTATTAATCACATTTCTTTCTGCATTTCTTATTCTTATTTCCTACCACTGTGTCGCAAGATAATGTTGATTTGTTGCTGTCTGGAAACTGTTCCCTGTACTCTAATTTGATGAAATATTGAAAACGAATAATATTTTATTATTTAAACAATGGAAATCATCCAAAATATAAATGATGTCACTAGAGAATAACAGTTAGCCAGACCGATCTAGAAAAAATAATTTTAGTTGAATTGCAAAAAAAGAATTGTTTAAACAAATGGGATTTGTTTAAACAAATGTCGGTTTATTAGATAATATAGGCAAGATATCCCAAACATGAAATTTATAGGTTAATTTCTCAAAAAAGCTGAATTTTCTACCATAATTAGAAAAAAGTTGAAAATAAATAATAATTTATTGTTTAAACAATAGGAGGAATATTTTTAATGAATAGTGGCACTCTAAGATAATAAACTGCCATTTCGAACTCAGAGACCAGAATTCAGACGGATTTTCGAGAAAAACGAATTATTTAAACAAATAAAATTTGTTTAAACAAATGGAAATTAACTGACAAATGTTTATAAACATCCCACTACACGTATAATAATGATTTCTATGAGAAAAAAGAGATTGAAATAATTAGAAGGGTCAATTTTCTGAAGAATCTACATTTTTTCATTTAAGAGTAGTTTTCAGGGCACTGTGGGGGTGGGTTGGGGGCATCAAATCCATATGTATGATAGGTCAAATTCTTCCTTGGAAAGTGCTCTGCAAGTCCTATAACTTTAGTCTTAAGTTTTCCCAAACCCAGAACAATTATTCGAAAAATACCAAAAAATGTCTTTTTCCCATGCATTTTCTTATGTAAATTTGAGGTCTCGACAGGCACCATTAAGAATCATAATTTCGAAAAAAGAAAAAATACGTGTCCACTTTTTTTGGATTTGGAAACGATTTGGGGGGATAGTTGCTTTCTAAATAAAAATAGCCAATTTAAACCACCCTAATGTACACACACAAAGAAAAATATCGATTGTATTTGGCTTGAATTTTGACTAGGTGGTTGTTCTTGGCGGTTCATATGCCGGTACTATGGCAACATGGTTACGTAAGAAGTACCCACATCTTGTAGACGTGGCATGGGCTTCCAGTGCACCCTTGAGGGCTGTAGCTGACTTCAATGGTAATGCATCACACCACTCTCAAGTCCCTCCCACACCAATCAATATTTTGCAGAATACTTCCAGGTTGTTTACGATAATCTTGCATTGGCCACACCAGAGTGTACGAGGACTATCACCGAAGCCATCAGGGCAATCGAGCAAAGTTTGGAGACGGAAGATGGCATAATCGCCATGTCCGAGTTGTACAAGTAAAAATTGTTGGCAAATTTCATTTTTGGGTTAACCTCTAATGGGTTTATTACTTCTGTTTGTTAGCACTTGTAACCCTATTGATGTCACAGAGCCTGAGAGGTCCTATTTCTTCAAGTCGCTGGCTGATCCTTTTGCCTGGCATTCGCAGTACGGACAACCTGGAGACCTGGAGTTCGAATGCGGACAGTTATTGTCAAAACCTGGAACAGCGGTCGAACAATTGGCTGCGTACCTCTCTGACTATTTTCGTCGTTCGTGCATTTCCGACTTCCAATTTTTCCTTGATTGGTACAACACCACAAACCTGAATTTTTTTGACACATGTAAGTTTTTTTTTGTGTTGTATTTTTGTAGTCTATTCAGCGCTTTCTTTTCACAGATAGGCAATGGCTCTACCAGACCTGCACACAGTACGGCTTCTACCAAACCGGCGGACAAAATGGTCGACCATTTGGAGATATCCACCTCCAAATGCATATAGATGCTTGCGAATTCTTATTTGGGTGCTTTTTACATCACCCTAATAAGAAACTAGTATTTCTAATAGCACTTCTTCATTTTTCAGCTTTGGCGAGGAAGTGCTTAACGCTGGCATTGAAAGGATTAACTTGTTTTACGGAGAATTGAACCCAGAGGTCACCCATGTCGTTTCTGTCCATGGCTCACTTGATCCATGGCATGCCGCCGGAGTTGTGGAAGATATTAACCCACTTGCTCCTGTTATTGTTGTTAATGGTCAGAGAAGAAAAGAAACTGTTGTTTAGTTTCATTGTTAACTGATGATGCTTCTTATAGGTGCATCCCATTGTGCGGATATGCATTCCATCAGTGATGATGATCTTCCAGCGTTGGTTGAAGCCAAATTGAGAGTAAAGGCCCTGATTGCGGAATGGGTTCAAGCCTAATTTCAAAGAAAGTGTTGAATATTTGTAGTTTAATACGAAACAAATAAAGGTTCGTTACAGAAATGTTACTTAGTAACAACATTTTTCAGTAAGCAGTTTAGTTTGAAACATGGGAATAAAATTTGACACATAGTAACTGAAGATGTCACTCGAGTAAGAAAATTATTATACAGCTAAAGATGGAATCCATTATTACGTACCTATAACCCTATTCACGATAAGAACATAGTAGTGGGGGGTGCAAACTGAGCCCGATTTACACTGGAGCAATATGCTGTCAATAGCGGCAAATTGAAAGGTTATGTCACGACAATGGTGTGCTATACCTCGCACCGCTGATTTGTCAATTAGCCATCGTTATGTAATGTAGTGCGTTATATTAAAACATTATATTAAGTCTGCTATCTTTTATTAAATATTAGTACACAATAAACACTTAATGATATCAATAAAGAATAACAAACAAAGAAATAAGACACTAAAAAAGGAATAAAATATGACTGTTTATTCTCGAATATATCTACTAGCAGCAATTTGCTCCGACAGCGTCCAAAGCGTCCTCACACGTCTTCCGTTATATCACTGGTTAAAAAAGTAAAAGAAAACACGAACAGTTTGTCATTTGATAAAAAGGAATTCCTTATTTCATTCGCTTGTAGATGGTTCAGTATCAGACCACAAATCTGATGATGATCCTGTATTGGTTGTTATAATAAACTCTTCCATAATATCTTCAACAATATTGTCCAGTTGATATAATTTGTTTTCTTCGCTGACTACATGTTTGATGCAAGCTTTCCACCGTTCCGCATTTGCAACTTCCAAACCCTCAAGAAGCAGAGTTTTTACCTCAGGCAACTTAAATGTTCTATTGTTTGCGGCGACATGATGTTTATCTTGGGCCCAAATTAATTCAATTGGGCTTAAATCGCAGTGATATGGAGGCAATCGTAAGATTTTGCGACCACTTTCCTCCACTAATTGATGGATTACATAGTTGACTGGGTTATCACTTGAATACCTTTTTGCCATATCTAGAAGTTCTACTTTCAACATACTGTTATCTACGGTTACGCCTTTTGACATAAGCCATTCTATTAATGTCCCTTTTCGCCAAGAGTTGTTTGGTACTTTATCCATCTTCACGGAATGGTAAGGAGCATTATCCATTACAATTACACACCCAGGCTCAAGTCGTGGCAACATATTTCTCATCCATTCCGTGAAGACGTCGCTGTTCATGTCTTCGTGGTAGTCTTTTTTGATTCAAATAACAGAAGGCCGTTATCTACAAAACCTGCTTCCGAGCCGATGTGTAGAACAATAAGACGTTTTCCTTTTCCAGAAGGATCTGTTATACCTCGTGATAACCCACGACAAATGCTTGTCGAGCGCTTGTTATAGTGGTATCTTTCCAGACCTTTGGTTTTGTGTGACCAGCATTAACCCATGTCTCATCTAAGTAATAGATTTTTTCCCCATTGAGCGATACTGTCTACTACTGGTCAAATATCTTCGTCTCCATAAAACAATATCCTGTCTTTCAATTAAAATACTTTTCCTGCTTCGGTTCTCCTATTTAAATCCCAACATACGCAATATTTTCCACAAAGTTGTTCGGTTCACCGTAGGTATGAAATCAGCTGCTTCAATAGCCTATACAAATTTCCACTTAAATTCAATATTACATAAATAATCATATCATTACCGTTAATACTTTGGAAATAGTTGGTAATTCATTGTTAAAATAGAAAGAAAGAATGAACATGTCGCCTAATTGCATTTTTCTGTAATTCATCCAATTTGTCGTAAGTGTTTTCCCGTTTACGTTTTTTGGTTGGAGAACGTAATACTCCAGAAGTGCCCTTTTCCTTTACAATGGCCCACATTGTTGATTCTCCAATACCTACAAGCTTCGAAGCTAATTTTACAGAAGCTGACTTCGAATTTCCAGGTTCACGACTGTACTCGAGATATGCATTGTAGGCCATCAGCCGTTGTCCACTGCGAATGGGCTTTCCTCGCGGATTTTTTGACGAACCAGCCTGCATTCTCTCATCCATATTAGCACTATTAAATATCATCGTAAAACATGAACAACAAATATTATTGGCAATATTAAGATTACCTGTTACAATGTTAATATAGTGTGGAGTTCTAAAAAGAACTGAATTTTATTTGAATCGTTTGTTAGACTGCAAAATATTCCGAACACAACAACTAGAACACAACGAAAATCTTGAATCTGACGCAAATGACATGACGTTTCAAAATTCAAGTGACATACGCGCGTTGGCTGGTGTAAATTTGGTTCAACTTTCAGCCAATCACAAGCCGCAAATTATAGCCCTATCTTATCCAACGCTTTATTCTTAAAGTGAATAGAGTATAGTAACAAAATTTTTGATTACTGCAAAAAGTTCTGATATAGTCCTTCCTAATTCTTACAGCTTTTGACTTAATCCCTTATTTGCCCAAAATATCTCAACTAGTAGAAAAGATACTAGAGGAAAAATGTAATAATGTAATAATCAGTAGTAAATTTAGTTGTATTTCCATGTAACAAATAAAGCGCCCAGGTTTCATACAATCAACGTAAAAATGCAATTGTGTCTAAATCAGTAGATTTTTACAAGTACCTATGCTAGTAATTTTCTATGTGACAAAAATAGATAGATTCCAAAAATTATACGAGTTGTTGATTACAGGTTGAGCCATTTACAGGTTGTGTCTTGAAATTGATAAAACAATCCATTCTAAATAAAATTTAGACATAATGACTTCAAATAATATAGTATAGTTTCATTGGTTTTTTATTACGTTATTGGTTACAACAAGTCCAATAGCAAAAATTGGTAAGTTGATGCCTATGCCGAAGGTGTTAAATTATGTTTTCGTGACTTCTTCAAAACTGCTAGTAAGACCGCCACCGCAATCTTTTCAAATAAAAAAAAACAGAATTGAAAATGTCGGACGTTCGTTGAAGAATGTTGCTGGTTACTCAGGAGATATTGAGAGGGTTACTTTTGGACTGACGACTCTACTTATCAAATGTTAAGAAAACAAAATGCCATATTATCACCCTGCGTAAAAAATCATTGGTAAACTTCATTTTTTTTGTATAAACTCTAATTTAAAAATGTTATAGTCACGTTTCGTCGCAAGCTAAACGAGTAAAGGAACTGAAGCAGTTTCTCAATTTGTACATTTACAGTTTAGCATTACTTTAAGGCAGCTTATCTATTTTAAGGTGTCTGTCTCTCTTTATATCCCGCCATACACAGAATCGTCGCCAGTGATACTTCAGACGCACTTCTCCAAAGATTCAGATAAAATTGAAGATACAAATGAGGATAAAACTAAATATGTAACGAATTACGTAATAATCCGTTTAAAATAAATGTAAATTCGTAATTTTGGTAGCGATACGTTTTTGTATTATATAGAAAATCAGGTTATTCACATCTATTTCTGTACGTGTTTTTTCAATATCCCAAAAGCTGTCCGGTGCGAGTTCAAAAACTTGTTTATCTTCCGCCGGCAGCTCCGGCCCGTCGCATGGTGGGACAGTGAACTATAAAAGACGAAAGACGGATCGCTCGCCGGAGGAACGGATTCACCTAGTTGATCGGAGATTGACAGGGAATCAACTTATGGTCAGTTGGCCGGAGGTTAGCGAGTTATTGTTTTCGCAAAGGCACATGTTTGCCGTTGTATTATTTCCTGCCATAGATGATTCAGTTGGCCGGAGGCTAGCGAGTTATTATCCCGTAGGCTACCAAGTTATTATCCCGTTCCGTAAACCGTTTAGTAATAGTTCAGTTGGCCGGAGGCTGACGAATTATTATCCTGATTACCGCCCAGTCAAACATTTGTTGTTTTTATTTTGTACGTATTTTATGTAATCATCCCAATCTACCCCAAAATTACAAAAACATCTACGCCATTGAATAAAATTTGGTCGACGGCAGGACGCTGCCAGACGGCAAATAGCGTCAAATGCACTTCTTATTTAGAAACAAGTCTACCATGGCACTCCATATCCAATCTAGACTAATAGGCTTGGCATGAATGGTCCACAGACGGACACGCTTGAGCGTGTAACCACCCGGGTTACGGATTATTATAAAGTATTGGAAATTAGGCGCTGGGTATTTGTTAGTAATAATTATTTCTGACTCTAATAATTAAGAATCTTACGAACAGGCACAGCTGCAGCTTACCGCGAGTTATCAGCGGATGTTTGGTAACCGTTTTGCAAATCTCGCGACTAGTTTATTTATCGTTGGGACTTTCTCTGTGGGTGCCTTTGTCATGGACGGACCTAAGCTATGAAATTGAAACTTGGTTTATGTTAACTGATAGCGTTCGCCGCGCTAGCTGACGGTCTTTGTTCTATGGGTCGTGGGAAACGCTGATTGTTGTTACAGTCAAATTCTTGAGGGTTGACCACATCAGATCGTGGATTGGTGGAAAAGCCATGATGGCCGAATGTAGACTTAACGTGGGAGAAAACTAGAAGAACAATTATTGGTGGGACATTTTTTAAGTGTGGGCTTTGTGGGCTGGCTTGACAAACTTTCCACGGTGGGGGTGGATTTAAAAAGGGAAAATATAGGCTGGGAGAGATGATTCAATTCAGATTCGGATTCTAATTCAGAACCGGGGGTTTTGAGTTGAAGTAGAATATTCGTGAGCTTCTTGCGGCGCGTCGGTTTACTCCGGGTGTGTTAAATTCGGTAGTGTTTGAATTTGTACTTTCGCCCCAGTCGGAATGGGTACTTGGTGTAATTTTGGGTATGGTTTCGTTCGGTGAATAGGGTTCTGGTGCCTAAAGCTGTGCCCCAATTTTTGGTGTTGCTGTACCTATTGCAGAGATTACTGGTAGGATTTTAGATTGACATTGTACTGTTACTTTTGTGTACTGCTAAAGATTGTCCAACTCTTTTCGGGTCTGTGTGATGGATTAATGTGTTGATTGAGAGAGAATTGCCGTTGCCTGTTAAACAAACAGGATTTAATGATTATTAATGGAAACGTTAGTTAGAGTATATTGGGAAGTTAACAGGTACTAAGTTGAGTTTGTAGTAAGAAAAGTTGAAGTATTTTATCGAGTTCATGATGGAATAATTAACTTGGTGCACGTTATTGTTCGGGGGGTTAAGTATAATAAACTTGAAATAGTATTAGATATCACTCGTAGGTCGTAGTGGAACTTTTACTGCTTACTGCATTAATTGTTAGGGACGTGAACTGTGTAGGGATTTGACTGGGTGACATTTTTGGATGTTTATAATATAATTAATTTTTATTTGAATAAGTGTTGGACCCTGTAATTCTTTTGATATAGTGACATTTGATATAAGTTGAACCTTTGTCTCAATTTAGATTTCTTGTTACTCTATTTCATTTAAATTGTATCCTTGATGCAGTTTATATTTTGGCGTTACGATATTTGATTTAATTTGTATCTTTGGGGAAATTTATGCTTTATTTGAATGTAAGTACTCAAATTAATTTGAATCTGTCTTATTTGTTTTTGAATTTATTTTAATATATTTAATCTGAACCTCGCCTTAGCTGTTTTATTTTTATTAATTAAAGTTGAATTTTCCTATTTACCCAGTGAAAGAGATTAGCTATCAAGCTTAGTGTGGTTGATTAAGATTACGGTAAGTGCAGTTCTATTATCTCGAATAAAAACATCAAAATTCGCAAGAGATAAATCTTCCAACCCCTTTTGCTCCACTTTAAGTCACCTGTTTATTTAACATCTAAAAATTAGCTAACCGCTCGGCTAACCTTTTACTACTCGGTGTACTGGGTGGTAACAAGCGCGAAGCGCCATGAAAAATGAAGCTCAGACAGATCTCTTTATGCCATGCCTCGACCTGACAGGTCCATCAGTTTTGGACCACAGATCTATCAAACTTGCACGCGTTTAATGCGCAAGTTACTGTAAAACTTGGAAGAGAAAGTAGGTCCGGTCCGGGTGTGTACACCAGCTTCTCATATAGTAGGAAAGCTTTGATGTTTTTTTTTTCTGAATTGAATTATCCAAGTTCATACAAGCGCGTCTAGTTTTGAAACTTGGACGAAACTAGTATAATGTAATTCAAGCTTAACAAAGTCACAAACAAAGAACTGAGCTTCCAGAATATTAAGGACGCTACTGTGAGAAAAGAATTTTATTAATTTGGACATCCGATAAAAAAATATTTTAACAATCAATCATTTGTGATTTGTTTTGGGTAATTACACTTAATTAAAATACTTAATTAAAAGGATGAGAAAAAAGAACTTTTTGACAACTGTGTTTAGGAAATGTTTAAAAATATCTAATCAATAAATTAGTAGTGATCCAGTTATCAATAACGTTATGAAATTCTCACGACAAAGTTGATGATTTGATCCACATATAACTATATAGAGATACAATCATCTCAACAGATAAGTATAACAAGTACATACTTGAGATTTGGTTGGCCTAAAAATAATGTTCACCTTATCCGACTGTCCCAGTTCCCAAAATGAAGCTGCTCACAGCAATCGCTTTGGCCCTTCTAGCCAATATTGCCTACGTAAGCTTCTCAGACAAAATGCTTCTGGTAACCTATATGAAGAGTATATTTTAGGGCCAACATTTCCTCAAGCGTAAGCATGGTGTACCACCAGCGAAGGCTCCTAAGTTCAATGCCAAAGCGCCGAATGAGAATTGGATCGGCCAACGTGTAGACCATTTCAATCCAACAGATTTGAGAGAATGGTACATGGTAATAAGTCTTCTCTTCAAAAAATAACTTCTATGGTTTATCCTATTGTATACTTATAGAGGTACCTCAGTAATGATCAATTTTACGTGGAAGGTGCACCCATCTTCATCTACATTGGTGGCGAATGGGAAATCGAACCTGGCTGGTTGATGACAGGTTTGATGTTCGACATGGCTTCTGACCATAGCGGATTGATGTTTTATACCGAGCATAGATATTATGGTCTTAGTTTTCCAGTGGAGTAAGTTATTCCACAAGAAGTAGTGTATAGTGCAGGCAAATTAATTTGAGAATGGGTATTAATTGTAGACAGAAGTTTTATCATTGGAAATGGTAAAGGTGCTCATAGTGAACGTAAAAAAAATAAATGCAGGTCATGGGGTGGTATAGTGTTTATTTGGGCGAGTTGAAAGCGGGTGCAAAGTATATTATTATTATTATTATTACTAAGTTGTAGATCATAAAAACATCTGCAACATTCATATGGGCCTCAACCTATGATCTCAACATTTCCGAGAAAAATGCGAATGCCAATACCAATTTTCATAAATTCAATTTTAATCAAATTTTGCGAAAGCGTGCTCTTTTATACCTTAAATAAGCAAACATTTTTTTATTACACGGAAAACAAGAAGTTTTTGAGATATTTAGTTTTTTCCGTCAAAATCAGATTTTTTTTAAAAGGAATTCTGTGGTGAAGAATCATCGTACAGAGTTCTTCTGGGACTCATTTTTGTTGTTTTTACATTTACTTATTGATACAATAAGAAAAATAATAGTCCCTATTTAAGAACATGCTCAAAAATTGAAAAAACACTAGAACGACTTTTGCAACAGTGAATTTTTCAGTAATTGTTCATTATTTGTTTAAATTTTTAAGAAAATTGCAATACTGGTTACGTCATTCAGTTGTACGGAAAGAACACAAAGCAAACTGTGTCTCATTTCTACACTAATGCTATAACCATTAAATTAGAATAAGAAATCTTCAGATAAGTAAACAAAATAATCAGTTTTTGTCTTAGAATCAAAAAGTATCCAATACAAAAGTTGTAGGTCAAGAAAAAATCTACAACTTTTGTAGAGGTTACTATATAACATAACCTCAAAACTTCCGAGAAAATTGCGAAAAAGGCAAAGATTGGCATAGATATTTATTTTTCATTTGAATATCTGTAAATATACATTGACGGGGTGGGGTCGTTAGGAAAGTGATATTCGAAAATGCAAGTCGCGGTAGGTGCAGCGTGTCGTATACTGACGATGCCTGTCTCACGGCCTGGATTCCACGTTGTCAGCAAGACCCTACGAGGTGCGCCAAGTTAATAGTTTCCTCCAGTCCGGTGAGCGAACTCATGCTACAGGGTTGCGTGCCGTCTTTTATGCTGCTCGGTCCAGGTCGTGTGTCGACACGTAGTGGAAGTGGGGCTCCTACGTCCTCGCTGGTCATGGTGCGATGGTGGCGACCTCGAAAGCGCTATTACGGAGCGCACTGGTATTAAGGGCGTGTTACACTATTAACTTTTGTAATTTATTATTATTCATTATTCAAGTACTGTTTCTACTGTATTGATGTTTATCACATTTTTAACTACTTTAGTAGATTTTTTCATAAACAGTTTGTGATTTTTTAAGACATAGATAATTTACATTCAGAAGTTCAGAAGTGTCAAAACTAAATTAAAATATAAAATCTAAAAAAATAATTTTCAGCATTATTCTCGGAAGTTTTGAGGTTATGTTATATAGTAACCTCTATAAAGTTGTAAATTTTTTCTTGACCTACAACTTTTGTATGGGATACTTCTTGATTCTAAGACAAAAACTGATTATTTTACTTACTTATCTGAAGATTTCTTATTCTAATTTAATGATTATAACATTATTGTGGAAATGAGAGACAGTTTCCATTGCATTGTTTTCCGTACAATTGAATGTCGTAACTAGTATTGCAATTTTCTTAAAAATTTAAACAAATAATGAACAATTACTGAAAAATTCATTGTTGCAAAAGTCGTTTTTGAGTTTTTTCAATCGTTTGATTTTCAGGGACCTTTCCACTGACAACCTGCAATATTTGAGTTTGGACCAAGCTATTGCTGATATTGCTTATTTCATCCAGCACATAAAACGTACAGTCACAGGAGCCGAGAATAGTAAGGTATGTATAGTATATACTCCTGAAGCAAAACATGTTTCTACAAGTTTTGACTAGGTGGTTGTTGTTGGCGGTTCTTATTCAGCTACCATGGCAACGTGGATACGTAAGAAGTACCCCCATCTCGTAGACGTGGCCTGGGCTTCCAGCGCTCCCTTGCGGGCTGTAGCTGACTTCCATGGTAATGCATCACACCTCTCTCAAGTCATTCCCCCCACACCAATCAACTTATTTTCCAGAATACTTCCAAGTTGTTTACGATAATCTTGTATTGGCCACACCAGAGTGTACGAGGACTATCACCGAAGCCATCAGGACAATTGAGCAAAGTTTGGAGACGACAGATGGCCTGATCTCGATGTCCCTGTTGTACAAGTAAAGATTTTGTTTGCAAATTCCACTTTTGGGTTAATTTCTAATGGGTTTATCACTTCTGTTTTTAGTACTTGCGGCTCTATTGATGCCACAGAGCCTGAGAGGTCCTATTTCTTCAGTTCGCTGGCAAATCCTTTCGCCTGGCATACCCAGTATGCCCAACCTGGAGAACTGGAATACGAATGCGGGCAGCTGTTGTCAAAACCTGGAACTGCAGTCGAAAAATTGGCTGCGTATGTCTTTGACTATTATGAGGGTTGGTGCATTTCCGACTTCCAATTTTTCCTCGATTGGTACAATAGTACAGATCTGACTTTGGACTCTTGTAAGTTTTTCTTCTTGTAGTCTATTTTTGTAGTCTACCTATTCTATGCTTTCCTCTTACAGATAGACAATGGCTCTACCAGACATGCACTGAGTTCGGCTACTACCAAACTGGTGAACAAGATGGTCGACCATTTGGAGATTTCGACCTCGAAATGAATATAGATGCTTGCCAATTCTTATTTGGGTACTTTTTCCATCACACTAATAAGTACCTACTATTACCAATGGGACTTCTTCATTTTTCAGCACTGGCCGGGAAATTCTTAACACTGGCATTGAAAGGACTAACTTGTTTTATGGAGGATTGAACCCAGAGGTCACCCATGTCGTTTCTGTCCATGGCACAGTTGATCCATGGCATGCTCTTGGAGTTCTGGAAGATATTAACCCACTTGCTCCTGTTATTGTTGTCAATGGTGAGAAAACAAAAGAAACTAGTGTTGACTGTTTACTTTAATTGTTAACTGATGATGCTTTTTATAGGTACATCCCATTGTGCTGATATGTATTCCATCAGCGATAATGATCTTCCAGAGTTGATTGCAGCCAAATTGAGAGTAAAGGCCCTGATTGCGGAATGGATTCAAGCCTAATTTCAAAGAAATTGTTGAATATTTGTAGTTTGATAAGAAACAAATAAAGGTTTGTTAAAGAAATATTACTTAGTAATAAAATTTTTCAATAAGCGTCACTAATATTCACCGTCTAACATGGGGGCAAACTTTGTCGCATAGTGATTGAGGATGTAACTCGAGTAAGAAAAATTTTATACAGCTAAAATGTAATCACTTATGATATTTACGTATTAACAAAATGTTTGAATAAGCAACGTAAATATTCACTGTCTAACATGGGGACAAAATTTTTGTCATTGTGACTGAAGATGTTACTCGAGTAAGAAAAATGTCATACAGCTAAAGATGAAATCCCTTGTCTACCTAGTACCAAATGTTTCATTAAGCAACACAAATAGTCACGGTCTTACCATGGGGGCCCAATTTGTCACATAGCGACTGAAGATATTAGTCGAGTAACAAAAATGTCATACAGCTAAAGATGTAATCCCTTATGAAATCTATCTACTAACAACATTTTTAAATAAGCAACATAAATATCTTCTACTGTCTAACCTGGGGGCAAAATTTTTCTCATTGTGACTGAAGATGTTACTCGAGTAAGAAAAGTGTCATACAGCTAAAGATATATTCAATATGTTATCTAACTATTCAATATGCTATCTACCTAGTAACAAAATGTTTGAATAAGTGACACAAATACTCACTGTCTTACCATGGGGGTAAAATTTGTCACATAGTGACTGAATTTGTTACTCGAGTAAGAAAAATGTCATACAGCAAAAGATGGATTCCCTTATGTTATCTAGCTGTAATAAAATGTTTCAATAAGCAACATAAATTTTCACTGTCTAACATGAGGACAAACTTTTTCTCATTATGCCAAAACGTTACTCGAGTGAGAAAAATGTTATACAGCTAAACATGGTAAAGTGTTTTAAAATCATTATACTTACCAACAAATTTAGGGTTGGAATTTGAAATAAAACAAAAGCAAGTATATTTATAACAATTTATTTTCGATTTAAGTCATTTATGTCGCATAATTCAGAGATACAGGTTTGCAAATAACGTAAACCAAAAAAGGTTTAGGACTCACCTAAAAATTATTAAAATTCATCTCTGCGTATATACGTATAATATACTGGTAAAAATCTACAAATTAATATTTATTTATACACATACCATAGTTCTTTACATACATTACGTAATAATATTCTATAGAGATAAGCGAAATTTTATTACAAGGAATATAGCAATATATAAAAATTAAATAAGTCCTTCTATACAACATATATAAATTATTTTCCATTACTACATCTCCTATATACGTATATAAAGTATATAATACAATAAAGTACACTTTTTTTTGATCGATAATAATAAATCGGTAAAAATTGGGATACTCGAAAAAAAAATTAAAATCTTTATTCGATATGCAAAAACGGGGTACACTTTACAAAAAAACAAAATCAATTATCCAGACAAACACAAAAAAACGTTATACAAATAAATGTCGTCGTCACATCTAGGGTTCGCGCCCCTACAGAGCGCTACTCGTCTTTTATACAGGGTGTTTCAGTCTTATCACAAAAAAAAATAATTCTACACATAGTTGGGTTCCGCATCTTGTTCTACTCTGCTTCTGCAGAAGTTTAGCGATAAACTCCTGCAGAAACTGAGCGCCACTCATGCATACGAAGTATCTTTTGCTATGTTGCTCGAACTGTTTGATCGGCTACACACAAAAAAAAGAAAAAAATTTAGAGAGAATTTTTTTTTAGGTTATAGTTTTTGGTTTGCTTACGGTTTCTGTTCAATCTGCATGATGCTCGGTTTGCCACTAAGGCGGTGATTCTTCAGGAAGGAGTTCACTGAGTCGTCGGAGCTGTAACTGTCTTGTTCCTCACTGAGGAAAGTAAAGAACAAAAAATTAGCAGTTGTAAAATACCAACTAAAATACTTTCGTGATTTAAATTACAATCATCTATGAATAAAACTTAAAAATAATACACAAAATTAAAGAAAAAGCTTGTATAATTTCCTCACTGAAAGGGGATTTTAAATATTTTTGGCAGTTTTTGAAAAAATACTCAAATTAAGAGAAGACGCAGTCGTAGATTTTAATCGCAAACCACGTCAACTTTCAGAGAAGATATCTCGACCATTTATCAATAAAAGCATAAAACAAATACACCAAATTAAAGACAAAGGGTGTACAAATCCTCATTGAACGGGGATTTTAAATATTTTAAGTGATTTTTGAAAAATACTCAAGTTAAAAGAAGATGTACCAATAGATTCTAATGGCAAACCACGTCAACTTTCAGAGATGATATGTCGACCATTTATCAATAATTGCATAAAACAAATACATACACCAAATTAAAGACAAAGGGTGTCCAAATCCTCATTGAATGGGGATTTTAAATAATTTGAGTGATTTTTGAAAAATACTCAAGTTAAGAGAAGATTCACCAATAGATTCTAATTGCAAACCACGTCAACTTTCAGAGATGATATGTCGACCATTTATCAATAAAAGCATAAAACAAATACATCACATTAAAGACAAAGGGTGTACAAATCCTCATTGAATGGAGCTTTTAAATATTTTGAGTGTATTTTGAAAATTACTCAGGTTAAGAGAAGATGCACCAATAGATTCTAATGGCAAACCACGTCAACTTTCAGAGATGATATGTCGACCATTTATCAATAAAAGTATAAAACAAATACAACAAATTAAAGACAAAGGGTGTACAAATTCTCATTGAATGGGAATTTTAAATATTTTAAGTGATTTTTGAAAAATACTCAAGTTACTAGAAGATGCACCAGTTGATTATAATGGAAAACCACGTCAACTTTCAGAGATGATATGTCGACCATTTATCAATAAAAGCATAAAACAAATACACCAAATTAAAGACAAAGGGTGTACAAATCCTCATTGAATGGGGATTTTAAATATTTTGAGTGATTTTTGAAAAATACTCGAGTTAAGAGAAAATGCACCAATAGATCTAATGGCAAACCACGTCAACTTTCAGAAATGATATGCCGACCATTTATCAATAAAAGCATAAAACAAATACATACACCAAATTAAAGACAAAGGGTGTACAAATCCTCATTGAATGGGGATTTTAAACATTTTGAGTGATTTTTTAAAAATATTCGAGTTAAGAGAAGATGCACCAATAGTTCCTAATGGCAAACCACGTCACCTTTCAGAGATGATATGTCGACCATTTATCAACAAAAGCATAAAACAAATACACCAAATTAAAGACAAAGAGTGTACAAATGCTCATTGATAGGGATTTTAAATATTTTGAGTGATTTTGGAAAAAATACTCAAATTAAGAGAAGATGCACCAATAAATTATAATGGCAAACCACGTCAACTTTCAGAGATGATATCTCGACCATTTATCAATAAAAGCATAAAACAAATACACCAAATTAAAGACAAAGGGTATACAAATCCTCATTGAATGGGGATTTTAAATATTTTGAGTGATTTTTGAAAAATATTCAAGTTAAGAGAAGCTGCACCAATAGATTCTAATGGCAAACCACGTCAACTTTCAGAAATGATATGTCGGCCATTTATCAATAAAAGCATAAAACAAATAGAAGAAATTAAAGACAAAGGGTGTAGAAATCCTCATTGAATGGGGATTTTAAATATTTTGAGTGATTTTTGAAAAATACTCAAGTTAAGAGAAGATGCACCAATAGATTCTAATGGCAAACCACGTCAACTTTCAGAGATGATATGTCGGCCATTTATCAATAAAAGCATAAAACAAATAGAAGAAATTAAAGACAAAGGGTGTACAAATCCTCATTGAATGGGGATTTTAAATATTTTGAGTGATTTTTGAAAAATACTCAAGTTAAGAGAAGATGCACCAATAGATTCTAATGGCAAACCACGTCAACTTTCAGAGATGATATGTCGACCATTTATCAATAAAAGCATAAAACAAATACAACAAATTAAAGACAAAGGATGTACAAATCCTCATTGAATGGGGATTTTAAATATTTTGAGTGATTTTTGAAAAATACTCAAGTTAAGAGAAGATGCACCAATAGATTCTAATGGCAAACCACGTCAACTTTCAGAGATGATATGTCGACCATTTATCAATAAAACCATAAAACAAATACAACAAATTAAAGACAAAGGATGTACAAATCCTCATTGAATGGGGATTTTAAATATTTTGAGTGATTTTTGAAAATTACTCAGGTTAAGAGAAGATGCACCAATAGATTCTAATGGCAAACCACGTCAACTTTCAGAGAAGATATCCCTAGCATTTTCCAATAAAAGCATAAAACAAATACACCAATTGAAAGACAAAGGATGTATAATTTCCTACATGAGGGGAAAGGGGGATTTGAATATTGATGTTAGTGTTTGAAAAATCACTTAAAGAGGTGTCTTACCTATCCGAAGAACTGTCTTCTAGATCATTCTGTATGACGGCCTGGAGGTCCTCTATCCTCTTCAGAGCTAGACGAAGGTCGGTCCTTACTGTTGAAGTTTCAGATTCAAGAGTCTCATATTTCTTCTCCAATTCCTTCCTCTTCAGTATGGACTCGCCTTCCTTCGTCATCGCGTTGTTATGTTCGTCCTTAAGCTCCCTAAACACAAACAAAGTCAAAATTAAGTTATTTATGTAGAAAATCGCTTGATTCTTTGGTAAATGAATACTTACCTCATGTTCCTCTGCAACTTTCTTATCTGATCCTGGGTCTGCTGTTCCTTATTCCTAGACAGAGCCAAATCGTGCTGCAGTTTCTCCACAGCCTCCTTCAACCTAGCAATTTGCACATCCAGCCTCTGCCTGGTGGTCTGCTCCAACTCCAACTTATTCTCCAACTCTTTCACCTTCAACTCGCCTCTCCTCACTAGCATGTTTGAGGAAGCATCGCCCATGTTCTCGACAGTCTCCAGACGACTTGACATTTCGGCAAGTTGTTCCTTCAGGGTGCTCCTTTCAGCCTCTAATTCTCCAACGAGAGACACTTGCTCCTGGAGCGCGATTTGGTCCAACGACATCTGCTGGATGGTTGTCTTGTATTTCTTGAGGACCTCCGCTAGTTCTTCTTCGTTCTCTTCGCATTGGTTCTGCAGATCGCTGCGTTCCCGGTTGGTGACGTTCAGTTTTTCTTCCAGCTCGTTCTTGTGGCGCGACGTCTCGTCCAATAGAGACTGCGTTTCGGATAGTTCGGATTCTAAGAGTTGTTTCGATTTGACGGCCGCTGCTCGAGCGAGCTCGATGTCATCGATTTGGTTTCGAAGCTGACGAATAACTGCTTTACCTGCGAGCGGAGGGGAAGAGTTTTTTTGGTTATAGTGGGGGTTTTTAATCTGGATTTGAGTATTGCTAAGCTGTGGTTGCACAGTATGTGTCATTAGAACTCTTGATCAAACCCGCGCTGGATTTTTATATGCACCTTAAATGCTTGTAAATGATGGAAGATTGAAGACAAATTCGTGAAAATGATGGAAGACTGACGACAAATGCTCGAAAATGATGGAAGATTGATGACAACTACTTGAAAATGATGGAACAATGGGGAAAATGCTTGAAAAGAATGTAAGATTGAAGACAAATGCTTGAAAATAACGGAAGATTGAACACAAATACTTGAAGTTGTTGGAAGAATGAAGACAAGCCCTTGAAAATGCTGGTATAATAAGGACAAAAGCTTGAAAATGCTGGAAGAATAAGGACAAAAGCTTGAAAATGCACGAAACATGAAGGCAAACGAAAAAAAATTATGGAAGAATTAGATCAAATGCTTGGAAATGATGGAAGATTGAAGACAAATATATGAAGATGATCGAATAATGACGACAAATGCTTGAAAACAGTGGAAAAGGGAGGCATATATTTTAGAATGATAGAAGATTGAGATGGAAGATGGTGAAAAATTCTTACAAAGAATGGAAGATTGAAGACAATTACTTGAGAATAATGGAACAATGAGAACAAATGCTAGAAAAGAATAGGAGATTGAACACAAATAATTCGAAGATGATGCTTGAAAATTACGGAAGAGTGAATAAAAATGTTTACCAATGATGGAAGAATGAAGGCAACTGCTGGAAAATAATGCAATAATTAACACAAATGATTAAGACAAACAAGACAAATACTTGAAGATGATCGAAGAATAAAGACAAATGCTGAAAATGATTAAGATTGAAGACAAATATTTGCAGATGATCGAAAAGGAAGGCATATTGTTGAAAACTATGAAAGATGGAAACAAATGCTTACAAATGGTGAAAAGTGCTTGCAAAGAATAGAAGATTGAAGGCTTGAAAATGATGGAGCAACGAAGGCAAATTTTGGAAAAAATGGAAGATTGAAGATAAATGCTTGAAAATGATGGAAGTTTGAACACAAATACTTGAAGATGAGGAAGAATGAACACAAGCGCTTGAAAATGCTGGAATAATAAGGACAAAAGCTGGAAAATGTTGGAAGAATAAGGACAAAATCTTGAAAATGCATGACACATGAAGGCAAACGAAAAAAAAATATGGAAAAATTAGATGAAATGCTCGAAAATGTTGGAAGATTGAAGACAAATATTTGAAGATGATCGAATAATGCTTGAAAATGCTTGACAAATGCTTGAAAATGATGGAAAAGGGAGGCATATATTTTAACATTATTGAAGATTGAGACGGAAGATAGAGAAAAATTCTTACAAATAATGGAAGATTGAAGACAATAACTTGAATATTATGGAACAACGAGGACAAATGCTGGAAAATAATGGAAGATTGAACACAAATAATTGAAGATGGTAGAATGAATGCTTGAGCATGATGATAAATGCTTCAAAATTATGGATGAGTGAATACAAGTGTTTGCGAATGATGGAAGAATGAAGACAACTGCTGGAAATTGATGCAATAATTATCACAAATGATTAAGACAAATAAGACAAATACTAGAAGATGGAAGAATAAAGAAAAATGCTTGAAACGATGGGAAAAATAAGAACAAAAGCTTGAATTTGCAGGAAACATGAAGACACGGTTAAAAATGATGGAATAATTAAGAAAACTGCTGGAAGATTGAGGGCACAAATTATGTTTTTAAACACTTGGTATTAAATTAACACATGAAATTCCCAACTCGGTCATCTTTGACCGTAAATAATTCGCAACGCGGACACGATATCGATGGGGACTTCTTGCACCTTAGTTATAATTAGTAACCAATCAGAGGTGAATGCTAAAGTCCAGTTGGGTTTGATTATTTTCCGAAGTGTATAAGCTGTATTTGTCTAATTCCACTATACCAATTTGCAATTTTCTCATATAAGGTTTAGAAAATAAATCTGTTAAAATATGTTTTTGATATAATAAACGCACAGCAAAAATGAACATGTGTAACCACAGCTTCTTTCCTGTATTTTGAGGAAACACCAAACAACAAGTCATCCATAATCGACACGTCCAAATATCATCAATCAACAAAAAAAAAGAAAATGCGGATAATTTTCAAGACACAAAATTTCTACCAAACATAGAAATATAATAGACCAACCAAGTCATACCTCGATCTCCTTGTATTCCCCGCTGGTGTCCCGTGAGCTTCCGGTCGACGATAGTAGGTCCATAGGGCAGCGCGAAAAACAGCAGCAACGATTTCCCGGCCTTAGTAAGAACCTGTCTTTTGGCTCAACCTGACAAAAGTCAGAACGGCTGTTAGGAGGACAGTGAACAGTTTGCTCAGGCTCGCCAGTTTCCTTTTCACCTCCTCCACTCTGGCCGCACTGCTCTTTGACATTAACCGCAATTGCGCCATCTGCTGGAGCTGTGTGTCCCTCGAGGATAGCGAGCTTATCGTCCAGCACTTTGACTTCCTTAGTAAATTCGGAATAGGTGAGAGAAAACATTGAGATGTGTTTCAATTGCTGTATTCTGAAGAGTTTTGTGTTGTTTGTGCTTGAAACCCATGGATAAATGAGGACACATTGTTGGATGATGAAGAAACGATAAAAGAATGAAGACAAGTGCTTGAAAATGATGGAAAAAATGAAGATCAATCTTGGAAAGGTGGAAGAATAAAGAACATTTTTGAAAATGATGGACAATCGATCGACAAATGCTTAAAATTGATAGATAAATGAAATTAAATGATTCAAAATTATACAAGAATGAAAATAAATGGATATAAATATTTGAAATTAATGGACGAATAAAGAAAAATCTTCCATATTGACGACACATGCCTGAAAGTTATGGAAAATTATTAAATACTTGAAGATGGTCGAAGAAAGAAAATGTTTGAAAATGATGGAAGATTGAAGACAAATGCTTGCAAATGGTAGAAGAATAAAGACAAAGGCTCGAAATTGATAAAATAATAAAAACAAATGCTTGAAAACTGTGGAAATTGAAGACAAATGCTTGCAGATGATGGAAAAATGAATTTGTCTTCATTTTTCTTGAAAATAATAGAATAATGAATATAAATACTATAAATACTAAGACAAGTGCTTACAAATGTTAGAAGAATGAAGAAAAACTCTTGAAATTGATGGAATAGTGAAGACAAATGTTTAAAAATGATGGAATAATGAAGACAGATGCTGAAAAATGATGGAAAATTAAAGACAAATGCTTGAAAATGATAAAAAATATAAGACAAATGCTTGAAGATAGTAGAATAATGACCATAAACACTTGAAGATGATGGAAGAATAAAGAACAATGCTTGAAAATTATACAAGAATTAATATAAAAGTTTGAAAATGATGGAAGAATAAAGAAAATATTTGAGAATGTTGGAAGATTGAAGACAAATGCTTGCAAATGATGGAATAATAAAGACAAATGATGAAAAATTGAAGACAAGTGCTTGAAAATGATGGAACATTGAAGACAAAGGTAGAAATGGTGAAAAATTTAAGAAACATGCTTGAGAATTATAGCGATAGATCGTTCAACACTTTGCCGTCCTTAAATTCGGAAGGAAATTCGGAATAGATGAAATAAAACATTGAAATGTGTTTCCATTGGTGTATTCCGAATTTTGTTTGTGTCGTTTGTGCTGTAAAACTACGGATAAATGAGGACACAATGTTGAAAGCAACAACAAAATTAAGACTAGTGCTTGAAAATGATGGAAAAAATGAAGATCAATACTTCGAAATGTGGAAGAATAAAGAACATTTTTGAAATTGATGGACAATCGAAGACAAATGCTTAAAAATGATGGAAAAATGAAACCAAATGATTCAAAATTATACAAGAATGAAAATAAACGGATATAAATATTTGAAACTAATAGACGAATAACGAACAAATCTTCCATATTGACGACAAATGCCTGAAAGTTATGGAAAATTGAAGAGAAATGGAAGAATAAATGGAAAAAAATGGAAGAAAATGGTATAATAATGAATATAAATACTTGAAGATGGTCGAAGAAAGAAAATGTTTGAAAATGATGAAAGATTGAAGACAAATGCTTGCAAATGATAGAAGAATAAAGACAAAGGCTCGAAATTGATAAAATAATGAATATAAATACTAAGACGTCTTACAAATTAGTTAGAAGAATAAAGAAAAACTCTTGAAATTGGTGGAATAATGAAGATAAATGGTGGAAAATTGAAGACAAATGCTTGAAAATGATAAAAAATACAGGACAAATGCTTGAAGATGATAGAATAATGAACATAAATACTCGAAGATGATGGAAGAATAAAGAAAAATGATTGAAAATTATACAAGAATTAATATAAGTTTGAAAATGATGGAAGAATAAAGAAAATATTTGCGAATGATGGAAGATTGAAAACAAATGGAATAATAAAGACAAATGCTTGAAAATAATGAAAAATTGAAGACAAATTCTTGAAAATGAGGGAAAATTGAAGACAAAGGAAGAAATGGTGAAAAAATTAAGAAACATGCTTGAAAATTATAGCGGTAGATCGTCCAACACTTTGACTTCCTTAGTAAATTTGAAATAGGTGAAATAAAACATTGAAATGTGTTTCCATTGGTGTATTGTGTATTCCGAGTTTTGCGTTTTTTATAATTTAGGGTATTTCCATGTCCTTGATGAAATTTTAGATGAAATTTGGTAGAATCTTTCTCTTTGTGGTAAGTTTCACTTCTGTAGTGAGTGGGTGTTTTATTCGTGTCGTTTTTGTTCTATCATGAGCAACAAACCGATTGGACTTCGTTCCTGACGTGCTTCATATCCTTCTCAAAATTGTCCATCCTGTTGGACAGGTACTGGATGGACTTGAGCAATTCGTGCCGTAACAGCGTAAAAATTTCAGCCGAAGAACTCGAACACTCGTCCGACGTCGTCTCACTCCCAAGCCTATTATTACAAGCTGCCAACCCGATGAACTTATGGTCACCAGTTTCACACATCTTCCCTAAGAGATTAGGTCATGGTCATTATTGATCGAACAACCTAAATACGCCACCTAGTTGAGAAAATCTTCAAAAGAGAAGAAGAAACAAAATCCGCATTTTCTTTTTTTGTTGATTTGAAAAGTTTGAAGAAACAGAAGACCTAAAGGAGACTTACTTGGGTTTTCGGTTTTTTGTCGTTCCAGCTGAGCTTGGGTATCCCTCAGGAGGGCTTTGGTCCTCTTCAGGTCTCTCTTCAGCCTTTGGACCACCGCTTCGTCCACCGCCTTCTCGTTCCTATCGTTGTCCAGAGCAGTGGCCAGTCTCCTCTCGAATTCGTGCTTTTCCCTCAGGAGTACGGTGCGTTCTTCGTGTTCGTTCTCTAGTTGAGCTTCCAGAGCTGGAAGAATGTGAAAGAAGGTCGATAAGCACACATATTCCGCCATACAAAAAGAACCATACCTTTAACTTTCTTTTGGGCGTTACACCTGACCTCCTCCAGTTCTTCTTCATGCTGCTGGGCCTCCTTCTTCGAAGCCTTCCTCTGCTGCTCCAAGGACATCTCCAGTTTAAGTTTGGCCTGCTCTAAAAGCTGGACCTGCCCGGCCAACTCGTCCAATTCCTCATCCTGCTCGTGCAGCCTTCTCTCGCAATCGATCTTTTGCTTCCTCAGGATGGTCACCTCTTCTTCAGTCTTACCACCAAAAGTCAACTCGTCCAACTCGCGTTGAAGACTGAGTAGCTTCTCATCCTTCATGTCCAACTCCATCCGGAGATCCTGAAAATGAGGGAATTATGAAAACAAATGCTTAAACATGGTGGAGAATAAAGACAAATGCTTGAAAATGGTCGAATAGTGAGGACAAAGACTTGAAAACTATGTAAAGAATAAAGACAAAAGTTTGAAATTATGGGAGAATGAGGACAGCGTCTAGGAAATAATGGATTAATGCTTGCAAATTATCTGAATTATATACTGGAAATAAATGCTTGCCAATAATGGAAGATTATGCTTGATTATAATACAAATGGGGACAAACAAACAATTGTGGTTACTTGAATATAGATCCCTACTATATACTAAAAGTCTAACACAGTCCGCGCAAGAAGTTTACGAAAATCGGCGAATCGGGGGAAGGGTCTGCTCCTCGGAGAAGCGAAAATCGTGCGGCGCCGATTTTCCGCCTAAAATTGGATTGTACAGCGCTTAGGCCTTCGATTTCGTCCATTTTCGGCCCAGTTTTCGTTATTTTTTACCTCGATTCGGGTAACTTTATGGATTATGCTTTAGGAGTGTACAGGTCAGCGCGTCGCCATGGCAACCGATCGTGGTTGCTAGGCAACGGCCGCGCGCTTCGCGACGCGGTCACCAGACGGCGGCACATCATCATGTCGCTGTTGGCATTACGCTACGAAGCAATAGATGGCGCCCCGTAACCGCTTCGAACGTACGAGATAATCACGTCGCGCGTGTAGCAGCATCCGGGCTTTTTGTTTCCCTCTTAACGCTTCGGCGATCTACCTAGGTCGACCAGCAGGCCTATTAGGCCTGCACATTCTCCTAGTAGATACATACTAGAACATCATGGAATAATGAAGAAAATCCATGAAAGTAATGGCAAATGAACATCAATGCTTGAAAATGGTGGAAGAATGAAGAAAAATGCTTAAAAATGCTAAAACATTGATGACAAATGCTTGCAAATGATGGAAGAATGATGGCAAATAGTTGAAAATAATGAAACATTTAAGACAAATGCCTGAATATGATGATACATTGAAAATAAATACTTGTTGGAACATTCTGGAATAATGAGGACAAAGATTTGTAAATAATGGAAACATGAAAATGGTGTAATATGAGAACATACTTGGAAGTGATCAACAAATTAATATAAAAATGACGAAAAATGATAGAATACCGAGGGCAAACGCATTTTTAAAAAATTGTGGAATTAAAAATGATTGCGGAGAATGGAAGATTAAAGACAAATGCTTGAAAATAAATGTAACAATTAAAGATAAATGCTACAAAATTATGGAAGAATGAGAACCAGTGCTTGAAATTGTTGAAAGATTGTAGACCAGTGCTTGCAAATGATGAGAAGAATAAAGACAAATACTTAAAATTGATGGAAGAATGAATAGAACTGCTTGAAAATGAGGAGAAAATGGAAAATATTTAAAATTGATGGAAGACTAAAGCAAAATGCCTGTAAAATAATACAACATTCAACACAGCGTGACAATGACAGCAGAGTTAGGACAAATACCTGCAAATGATTGAAGATTGGGGACAAATACTAGAAGGTGGAAGAAAGAAGACAAATGCTTGAAAGTAATGGAAAAATTAAGACATGCCTGAAAATGGTGTAATATAAGGAAAAATACTTGAACATGATGGGCGAATACACAAATACTTGAAAATGTCAAGAAATGCGGAAAATATGAAGAAAAATACTTGAAAATGATGGAATCAAAGAAAAATGCTTGAAAATGGTGGAATAATGAATATAAATTGTTGAAAATGATGGAATAATCCAAATGTTTTAAAATTGTTTTAAAATGAATTAAGAGCAAGGCTTGGAAAGAATAGAAAACTAAAGACAAATGCTTGAGAATAATGGAAAACACGAAACCAAAAGCAATCCAAAAATTATAGGACGACAAACCCTTGAAAATGATGCAAGATTGAAGACAGATGCTTGCAAATTATTGAAGAATAAAAACAAATACTTAAAATTGATGAAAAAATAAAGACAAGTGCTTGGAAATGACAAAAAATGCTGAAAATATGAAGACAAAGGCTTGAAAATGGTGGAAGAATGAATATAAATTGTTGAAAATGATGGAATAATGCAAATGTTTTAAAATGATTTTAAAATGAATCAAGAGCAATGCTTAGAAAGAATGGAAAACTAAAGACAAATGCTTGAAAATGATGCAAGATTGAAGACAAATGCTTGCAAATGATAGAAGAATAAAGACAAAACCTGGAAATAGATGATAAAATGAAGACAAGTGTGTGAAAATGATGGAAGAATGAAGACAAATGCTTGGAAATGGTGGTAGATAGTAGACAACTGCTTCAAAATGATGGAAGAATGAGCCGCTTTTTTCCCAAGAACCTCGAAGGTTCTGCTGTAAACTTACCGCGATGGTGCTTTCTAATGTAAACTTCTCCGCCGTGAGGACTTCTTTTTCTCTGCCGAAACGGTCTTTGGACTGGCGTTCTTTCTTCATGTCCTCTTGTACCGCTTGAAGCTCGGTGTCGAATTTTCGCTGTTTCTTCTCCAGCATGTTGTTCCTGGAGGTTTGCTCTTCCAATAGGAGCTTGATGTCTCCCATTTCTCCGGTGAGCTTCTGGACTTTTCTCTTCCATTGTCCGACCACCTGTCGCTGCTCTTCAACTTCTTCGTAAGCGTCCGATAACTTGAAAAGAATGAACGATGTTTTAACGTGTAAACTGACAAACTTTCATCAAATTCGAATTTGACTAGACCAAAAAAACTTCAACACCTTCAAAACCCTTAAGACCACATACCTTCTTTTCCAACTGTTTCTTCAGCGCGACCAGTTGCTCCAGGTCATCCTCGTGTTGCTGCTGGAGCCTTCTCTTCGTGAATTCCAATTCCCTGGCCACTCTCTCATATCTCTGCTTGTATACTGGCTCGTTATCCATATCGTCTTCATCTTCCGACATATTGGTGAGATCGGATCTAGCATATAAGAGCTCCATCTCCAACTTTTCGGAACAGTTCTGTAGGTTTTTGTTTTTCTGCTGCATGTCAGTCAGTTCTCTTTCCAGTCTTAATCGATCAGCGGTTTCAGCGTCCAGTCTTTCTGCTGCTAGTGTAGAGGTCGAGTGTTCTTCGGCCAAGTCTGCGGTCATCTCACTTAGCTAAAAACAGAAGAAGAGAAACGGAGGTATGTATTAGGATGGTATGAGTCATGACAGAGTCGGTATTTATAGGCTCCTGTTGGGGTTAAATTTGGAGACAGAAATAAGATGTGTAAAAGAAATTGTAGATTGAGTTCTTTTTATAAAGGTGGACACATGTATAGAAAGAGAACAGTCAAAAATAGTAATTTCTGGAATGAGATGATCAAAAACTGGTGTTTATATAAAATAGTGTAATAAATAAGTCACTTTAATTTATATGCATTTCCTCAAAGAATTGCTGGATATTACATTAGACACCTCTTAATTTCTAAAGGACTTATTTTGGAATATTATTTTCAACTAATTCAATAGGTATGATTATGAATAACTAGCAACGCAGTCACGATATCGATGGGGACTTCGTTTAATAATAAATACTGGATTATAGTCAGAAGATGGAATAGTCCAAACATGATGGAAAAATTGAGACAGACTTGAAAATTATAGAAGCATGAATGTGAATACTTGAACATGATGGAAGAGTAAAGACAAATGCTCGAAAATGATGGAAGAATTAAGCCAAGTGCTTGAAAATGATGGAGAAGCAAAGAAAAATACTTAAAAACGACGGAAAATTTAAGAAAAATGCTTCAAAATTATAGAATAACGATTATAAATACTTGAAGATTGATGGAAGAATAACGAAACATTGTTGAAGAGTGGTTGCAAGGGATGGAAGATTGCACAGAAATGCTTGAAAAATAATGAAAAAAAATTACGACAAATGCTTGAAAATTATAGAAGAATGAATATGAATACTGGCTGATGATGAAAGAATAAAGACAAATGCTGGAAAATAATGGAAAAATTAAGGCAAATGTTTGAAAATGATGGAGAAACAAAGAAAAATACTTGAAACTGACGGAAAATTTAAGAAAAATTAAAGTAAGATTGATGGAAGAATAACGAAACATTGTTGAAGAGTGAATACAAATGGTTGCAAGGGATGGAAGATTGAATACAAATGCTTGAAAATAATGAAAAAAATTACGACAAATGCTTGAAAATTATAGAAGAATGAATACGAATACTTGATGATGATGGAAGAATAAAGACAAATACTGGAAAATGATGAAAGAATTAAGAAAACTGCGATGATGATGAAAAACTTAAAATAATAAAATAATGAATATGAATACTTGAAGATGATGGAAAATTAACAACAAATGCTTGAAAATAATCGAAAATTTCAGTCAAATTCATGAATAGTATTTAAAATTGAAAGAAATGCTTGAAAATGATGGAAAACTGACGACAAATGCTTGAACATGATAGAAGAATGAATATAAATACTTAAAGATGATGGAAGAATTAAGACAAATGCTTGAGGACGATGAAAACACCAGGGCAAATACTTGAAAATGATGTAAAAAAATTGAAGACAAATGCTTGAAAATGATGTAAAATTGAAGAAAAATGCCTGACAATGATGGAAAAATAGATGATGGAAGAATAAAGACACATCCTCGAAAATAATGGAAGAATTAAGGCAAATGCTTGACGATGATGGAATAAATAAAAACGAATAATTGAAAATGATGAAAGGATGTTGAAGAAGAAGCTGTTGAAGCTTGGAAATGATGGAAAATGAATACTGATGCTCGAAGATGATGTGAGAAAGAAGAAAAATGCTTGATAGAAGAATAATGACAAACGCTCGAAATGGTGGAAGAATTAAGACAAATGCTTGAAAATGATGGAATATGAGGAAAAATGGTTTAAAATGATGGAAGAGTGAACACAAATGCTTGCAAAGGTTAGAAGATTGAATATAAATGCTTGAAAATGATGGAAGAGTGAACACAAATGCTTGCAAAGGTTAGAAGATTGAATATAAATGCTTGAAAATGATGTAATAAACATGAAGAAAAATGTTTGAAAATGGTGGAATATTTTATTTTTGTAAAGGTAACTAAAATAGTAAGTTCTAGGCTGTGATGATGGATGTTGTGTTTAGTAACAAAGAAAAATGCTTGATGGAGTAATGACAAACGCTCGAAATGATTGAAGAATAAAGACAAATGCTTGAAAATGATGGAATATGAGGAAAAATGGTTTAAAATGATGGAAGAGTGAACACAAATGCTTGCAAAGGTTAGAAGATTGAATATAAATGCTTGAAAATGATGTAATAAACATGAAGAAAAATGTTTGAAAATGGTGGAATATTATATTTTTGTAAAGGTAACTAAAATAGTAAGTTCTAGGCTGTGATGCCGGATGTTGTGTTTAGTAACAAAGAAAAATGCTTGATGGAATAATGACAAACGCTCGAAATGATTGAAGAATAAAGACAAATACTTGAAAATGATGGAATATGAGGAAAAATGGTTAAAAATGATGGAAGAGTGAACACAAATGCTTGCAAATGTTAGAAGATTGAATATAAATGCTTGAAAATGATGTAATAAACATGAAGAAAAATGTTTGAAAATGGTGGAATATTATATTTTTGTAAAGGTAACTAAAATAGTAAGTTCTAGGCTGTGATGATGGATGTTGTGTTTAGTAACAAAGAAAAATGCTTGATGGAGTAATGACAAACGCTCGAAATGATTGAAGAATAAAGACAAATGCTTGAAAATGATGGAATATGAGGAAAAATGGTTTAAAATGATGGAAGAGTGAACACAAATGCTTGCAAAGGTTAGAAGATTGAATATAAATGCTTGAAAATGATGTAATAAACATGAAGAAAAATGTTTGAAAATGGTGGAATATTATATTTTTGTAAAGGTAACTAAAATAGTAAGTTCTAGGCTGTGATGCCGGATGTTGTGTTTAGTAACAAAGAAAAATGCTTGATGGAATAATGACAAACGCTCGAAATGATTGAAGAATAAAGACAAATACTTGAAAATGATGGAATATGAGGAAAAATGGTTAAAAATGATGGAAGAGTGAACACAAATGCTTGCAAATGTTAGAAGATTCTAATAAGCATGAAGACAAATGTTTGAAAATGGTGGAGTATTATATTTTTGTAAAGGTAACTAAAATAGTAAGTTCTAGGCTGTGATGACGGATGTTGTGTTTAGTAACAAAGAAAAATGCTTGATGGAATAATGACAAACGCTCGAAATGATTGAAGAATAAAGACAAATGCTTGAAAATGATGGAATACGAGGAAAAATGGTTTAAAATGATGGAAGAGTGAACACAAATGCTCGCAAAGGTTAGAAGATTGAATATAAATGCTTGAAAATGATGTAATAAACATGAAGAAAAATGTTTGAAAATGGTGGGATATTATATTTTTGTAAAGGTAACTAAAATAGTAAGTTCTAGGCTGTGATGACGGATGTTGTGTTTAGTAACAAAGAAAAATGCTTGATGGAATAATGACAAACGCTCGAAATGATTGAAGAATAAAGACAAATGCTTGAAAATGATGGAATATGAGGAAAAATGGTTTAAAATGATGGAAGAGTGAACACAAATGCTTGCAAAGGTTAGAAGATTGAATATAAATGCTTGAAAATGATGTAATAAACATGAAGAAAAATGTTTGAAAATGGTGGAATATTATATTTTTGTAAAGGTAACTAAAATAGTAAGTTCTAGGCTGTGATGCCGGATGTTGTGTTTAGTAACAAAGAAAAATGCTTGATGGAATAATGACAAACGCTCGAAATGATTGAAGAATAAAGACAAATACTTGGAAATGATGGAATATGAGGAAAAATGGTTAAAAATGATGGAAGAGTGAACACAAATGCTTGCAAATGTTAGAAGATTCTAATAAGCATGAAGACAAATGTTTGAAAATGGTGGAATATTATATTTTTGTAAAGGTAACTAAAATAGTAAGTTCTAGGCTGTGATGACGGATGTTGTGTTTAGTAACAAAGAAAAATGCTTGATGGAATAATGACAAACGCTCGAAATGATTGAAGAATAAAGACAAATGCTTGAAAATGATGGAATACGAGGAAAAATGGTTTAAAATAATGGAAGAGTGAACACAAATGCTCGCAAAGGTTAGAAGATTGAATATAAATGCTTGAAAATGATGTAATAAACATGAAGAAAAATGTTTGAAAATGGTGGGATATTATATTTTTGTAAAGGTAACTAAAATAGTAAGTTCTAGGCTGTGATGACGGATGTTGTGTTTAGTAACAAAGAAAAATGCTTGATGGAATAATGACAAACGCTCGAAATGATTGAAGAATAAAGACAAATGCTTGAAAATGATGGAATATGAGGAAAAATGGTTAAAAATGATGGAAGAGTGAACACAAATGCTTGCAAAGGAGAGAAGATTGAATACAAATGCTTGAAAATGATGTAAACACGAAGAAAAATGCTTGAAAATGGTGGAATATGATATTTTTGTAAAGGTAACTAAAATAGTAAGTTCTAGGCTGTGAGGAACAAAACGGATATTGTGTTTAGTAACACTAGTTTAGGTGCATTTCCGCAAAAAAACACAAACTGGGTATTACATTAAACACCTCTTCACTTTCTTGGAAAAATGATGCTCTATCATGTTTTCAAATACGAATGCGACGCTTTGTTTGATATGATGCTTTTTTATATTCAAATACTTCAATAGCAAGCAAGATACTATCAAAAAAAAACGAATTCGGTCATCTTTGATTGTCATAATATAGTAAGAAAAGATAATAGTTCACAAAACTGTCGTCTCCTGGTAAACTTTTTGGTCTTCCTGTATCAAGAGAAATCTCAACACTTACAGCCGCAGTTTCTTCACCAATCAAAACGAGTTTTAACTCGTTCTGTCCATTCAGTACTTTGATGTTAAGCTTCCTAGCAATACCACACGCTGTCAACCCACTACTAGATGACATTGGTGAACACGTCTGGAGGAAGAGAAACGATCTGGAAGACAAACGACTCCCTCTAGTGTTTCCTCTGCGCATGTTCCAAAAGGCAAAAGTGACAAACGGCCATGTCGAGCACGCAAAATCAAAACGGAGCACCAACACAAAAATTTAACTATTGGAAAATTGAAATGCATGAGCCGGTTGAGAATTTATAGAAAATTTTGATGAATCAATTTGGTTTCGCTGGGAAAATAATGAAAAACACGTCAAAAACTGTCAAAATGATCTGTCAACACGAGCTGAGGGCATCTTTGACTGAATCATGGCAAAGGATACGCGATTTTTATTGTTAAGAATGTTTATGGCGATGATGTTTTTTGCGCAAGCGAAATTAAAAAGACAAGTTTAGAATTTTATATAGATTTATTTTTTGTATATATATATATATATATATAATTTCGTCTTAAATTATATTTTTATAGAGCTTTCTTAATAAATAATTATATACCTACAGTGTGTTTAAGATACAGGGTGCACTACTAGATTTTTTTTTTATTTTTCTAGAAATGTTTTGTAGTTTTCCTGTAAAGATCTAACCCTTTCAAAAGTCTAGCTAGATAGCGCTCGTTCTTAATTTTCTTCAATCCAAAAAAATCCTACAAGAAAAAGTACACCTTGTGAAATACTTAAGTATGAATTTTTTTGTAGATCTATTCCAACCACGAAATTTTGTATTTACGTTAAACAAATAAACATTTAAAAAAGGACTAGGAAACAAGCTTATTAGTAAAAACAAAGGACCATGCTTTACTCATTTGGTCACTGACAAAACACATATGTGCACTCATATCTTGGACACACTGTATATATTGGAGGACAATTACAGTGTACGATTAACGTTTAACATAAAGAACAAAGAATACAACGAAATTAGGTATATTATCTAAAGCAAGTACTTCAATGTGTACGCAGAAAAGTTTGTTTGTTTTCGTTAGTTGTTAAACAAAGAAAAAACAAATGCTATTATATTGAATTACTTGCTTTAAAAACGTTATGTATATAGGAAGGTATTCACAAGGACAATATACCACTTTATCTTAGGATAGGTTTTTGAATTTTGATTCGTTACTGTATCATCAAGTTGTATTATTATTTATTAATATTTTTATGATTATTATTACTTTAATATAGTTTTGGCAATGTGATATCTACGATATACATAATAATAAAAAACCACAGAGCCTTCAAGAATCCATAACAGTAGTATTTTCTTTCATAATTTTGAATTAAAAAAGAAAAAAAACAAAAATTAAATAAAAGAAAGAAATCTTGTTTGATATGGTGTTCTAAGTGTTAATTTTTTTCTGAATAATTGTAACGCACTTAAACTTTAGATCTAAATTGTAATAACCACAGAGTCAACAAAATACTCACTTTACAAGTATTTATATTTGGTTTGGTAAGAAAATCAAACTTGGGCAAAATTATCCCAATATACAAAATCCAAAATGTTGTAACACGCTGGAAAACATGTTTGGAGGCTGCTTTCTTTTGTAAAAAAACATTTTCTTAGTTTTAAAATTCAACGATGATAAAGATTTGCTCAAAAAATTAAAGCTCATTAGCACGCAATGCTTTGCAATATCAAATAGCACTCCATTTTTGGAAGATAGAAATTTAAAATTAGCAGAGTCTCTCAGAGTGCAATTCATTGTTGAATACCAGAAAAAATACCCATCTTTAATGATCAAAATGGAAACGCTTATAATAAGATAATTAAACACTAAACTTTTGTTTTGCATGTGTTACATGCTGTGATAGATCCATCTCCAGATTTATACCGGATTAGTCATAAAGAACGATGCAGATTGAAGGAGTAGCCAAAAATAAGTATCTTTTCTTAGTAAACTTTTGACCTCAACACATAAACTAGGAAGTTACAGTAAGTTAAAGTTACATATGTTAATGAAAATTATTTCCAAACTATGCTAGAGACTTTAAAAAGAAGAACAATTTATTAACATAAAAGTAAAAGCTTTTTGTTCATCTTTAAAATGACTTTTTCGTCAAGAGGGGCGTTTATCCATATACCAATTACATGCAAAACACGGACGCATAAAAAGCAGATCGGAGTCGAAACTATTGCACTGATGTGTAAAAGTAAGGTACTGTTGGAATGTGTAAGCATAGGGCATTGTTCCGGGATAAATATAATATTTGACCGCGTTTGCTTTAATCATGAACTTAATTGAGAAATGGTGATTAAGCCAATACCATTAATCCTGGAACAGCAGCTAATTTATGGGTGACAGTTTAAGACATAGTACTTTAAAATTGACCCAGCCGTTGTCAAGTTGATCTGCTTTTTATGCAATTGTGTCGAATTACTACGAACTGTCACCGCGGAGCTCTGAAAAGAAGGTTTCTGTAATAAAGTCCAAAGACCGAGACACAGGAGAAGAGTACTAACAGCTCAGATCAATAATAACTAACAGTTAACAACAACTACAGTAGCTGTCTATTGGAAAAAGGGCAGAAATCGGCGGAACAAATTAAGTAAGTATGTTTGTTTATACACAAGGACTCTACTGTACTCTTAAACTACAATTGGACATTTTACGTAAGTTTTAATATGACACATTTTAAGTGGCAGTATCTGATATTCTTATGTCGACATGATTGGTTTTGTAAGAGGGTTTTCCATGGAAACGCGAAGAATAATTATTTCTGAAAATATCAGACGTTCTCAAAATCTGGACGTTTATTTATATGAATTTTGGACTGATGTAGCAGTCGTGTTATTGAACTTTGGTTAAAAAAGTTACTATGAGAACATTTTATATTTACCGCCTCTAGCTACCCCCTCAATCGCCTCCGTTCGATACGACTCACCCTGTATAGTATTATATAGCATAATTTATAATTGAAAATTAATTTATTTATTATTATAGTTTAGATGTACATATCAACCATATAAATAACATAACTATTTACTATTTTTATACGATCGATTGGGTTTATATCAGGTGATCACTCTTTTATAATTTTTTTACCTTCAATTGTTTTTAACAGATGACGTCATCGACATTTTTTTCAAATGACAACCCTATATTTTTTTAATGAATTTGACAGATCTTTTAATTGTCTTAATGGTAGCATAATATTTTTATGGCCTTACATAATAAAATTTTCGAGAAAAAGGCAATTGAAGGTTCTGAAATATTTAACGAAATTTTGGAATTAAGTATTTTGCAGCCAATGAAGTCACCGGCTATCCTTGATGCAACGTTTACAGTTTCTCAGATATAACCTCAAACTTTTGAATTTGAAATAGAACACCCTGTATATTTTGACATTTTCTGTTAGTCTTCATTATTCAAAAACATCTAGAAAGTAACAAAAACCTTTATTACTTATGTCTAAAAATTAACAAAGAAAAATATGATAACAAAACATTATTACATTTTCTACAGCAACTATTCTAGTTTATTTATGAGGATTCTCAACCGTTGACAAGAACACGTTGTTTTAAGTTTGTTTTATTTTCTTTTTGTTATTTTTTGTTATCAATTCTTCTTTGTTATTTTTTAGACCTAAGTAATAAAGGTTTTTGTTAGTTTCTAGATGTTTTTGATATAATACGTAACAAGAGTAGTAACATTGAATAGGCAATGGAAGACTGTAACAGAAAAAGTCAAAATATACAGGGTGTTGCATCACCGATAATAGCGCCAGTGACTTCACATGGTTGCAAAATACTTAATTAAAAAATTTCGTTAAAATCGGTCGAGCCGTTCCGGAGATTTTGTCACTTTTATTTCATAACCTTCAATTACCTTTTTTTCGAAAATTTTCTTATGTAAGGCCATAAAAATATTATGCTACCATTAAAACAATAGGGTATACGGTACTTTTCAAATTCTGTTCTATTACAAAGTATATTAGCTTAGCATCACCCTTTCACACGTAAAATGCCAAACAACGCTTTAATTTAGAAGAAAACGCGTTTTTAGTTATTTTATGTTGCTGTGGTGCCAACAGTCGCGTAGTTCACTCTGTTTACCGTTCGTGTATTGAGGTTAGGTGGTCAGTGATTTTTTAATATATCGACACCAGCAAACACCATACATAATCAACATGAGCAAACAATAATATAGAGTTTGTTGTGAGCCGGGTTGCAACAGCAAATCAGTCGAAACACCAGAATTTAATACAACATTAAGACGAAATGGTGTATCTACCTTGTAGTTTCATAAACACACAGGAATATATTATAAGAAATGTATTGTCAATGTGTATTATTAATAAACTTCTATTTAAGCAGTTATTTTTTACTACTAGTCTTTCCCTCTACATTCAAATTTCTTTGTGAACCATGTGATTGGGGGATGTTTCATTACCTTGTCGTTACTTTACTATGAACAATTGCAAGCTGGTTGAATAATATGTATGACAGTGTATGATCGTGGGCAAATTTTGCGAATTCGCTTTGGTAAAATCATCTTCCACAGAACACATGCTTGCACTGGTAACTTAACAACTTATAACAACTTACTTAATAAGTAATAACTTTACGATACGCTGTAAATAGTACCGTCGAAGTTTGTCAACACACATACAAACAAACAGCGGTGCAAACACTGTTACAAGAAAATTCCCTAGGTTTTGATCAATTTCTTGGCTACGGTGCCAATTCTACACTTGGCCAATCACGACAGTGATGATGAAAATTCAAATTTTAATTGTAATTTTCTTAACAAATTCTGAATGTAATTTAATTTTAACTCAACAGAATTTCGGGTTATATACTGTAAAATCGCTTAATACCGCTTTTGCTTAAATTTCCACATGACCGTAATACCCTATTAAAAGAGCTGTCATTAAAAAAATATAGGACTGTCAATTAAAAAATGTCGATGACGTCATCTGTTGAAACAATTGAAGGTAAAAAAATTAATTTGATATTATAAGGTGTATTTTGATAATTATAAATCGACGTGTTTTGCAATTTGACAATTTTGCGAATGGAAAGTGGCTAGGCGTTTTGACATTGATTTTTGAAAAAGTATCTCACGTGGTATGTCCGAAATCGTATTCACTGTAAAATAATCTATCGAAAACACCTATTCACTTTCAGTGAGGCCAAGAAGCACCATCACCGTTTCTTTGTAATAGCAAATTTTTTTAGAAAACTCATTTTGTTAGTAGACTCATAGCTAGATGATCCATAAACGTAATGAATTTAGCAACAGACAAAATAGTAACCAGTTAACACAAATAATATGAGTTTAGCCACAAAGTTAGTGCGTTACGGTACGTGAGAAGTATGACAGATAAATGACAGATAACTTTGACAGTTTTTCATCAACTCGTTGACTTGACGGTTCCACTAATAAAACCTCGCAAATAACCACCCCATACCAAACAAAAAAAAGACAACTGACGAACGACTCAAAACTCAAAATCCCCTCTTACTAAAGAACAAAAACAGGAACGAAAACAACAAAACACTAACAGAGGTCCTTTTGGGCACATGTCACTCTCTGGTTTTATCTACCTCATCCACATCATCTTGCGTGTCGTCGTCGTACTGCGAATTTCCGGCCGAAGATCTTCCAACACTATTAGCCTTACTGTACAACTGGAAACCCTTGATCATAATATTAGTAGCACTCCTGCTCTTCCCCGTCAGGTTGGTATCCTCCCTCTTCTTCCTCTTCGACCCCACATTCTGCCACTCTTGCATCACATGATCAGTCCTATTCAGAAAATCAGATATTTTCGACGATAAGGCACTACTCTGAGTGTCAGACTCTTGATGAGCTGGTATAGGTTTGACGTACTGCTTCATGGGGGTTTTGCAACCCAAGACAAACGTTAGGTTAGCATCGAAGACAACAGGGGCTTCTTCTTTGTCTTTGAGGTCGTCCAAATCATACGAAGACGAAGTTTGGGGGTAAATCCGCCTTGGAGCTGGTGTTGTTGATTTCGAGGATCTATAGCTTAAAGACGGCGTCTCCGAACGATAGTTAGACCTTATTGGTGTTGTTGATCTGGAGACCACTAAGTTCTTCAGAGGCCTTGGTTCGTAGCTCCTCGTGAACGGAGCTGATTCATCGTACGTTCTCCTCAAAGAGGTTGCCCTACGAATTGATGAAGACCTCGAAGGAGGAAGATGCCGTACCGGTTCTTCATCATCAGAATTTTCTTCAACTATGTACGGGTTGACCCCTTTCTGAAACGTGGGCTTCTCATCTAGATATTTAGAAGTGAAGATTTTATCATAATCTTTGTTGGTTGAGTATTTTGTTGAGGATGGAGCTTCAGACATTGCTCTAGGTGCTGGTTGGTACGAACTATAACTCCTCGGAGATGGTTCTGGTGGTTTGAAGCTTGGAGTACCCAAGGAAGACCCCAAGGAAGACCCTCCATCCACATACCTCGAAGAAAAAAGTTTGTCAAAGTTTGGTCTTGGCTTGCTCAACAATTCTTGCACTTTTGGCGATGAATACGCTGGAACACTCGGTGTGTACGATGGTGTTTCATCATCAGGGACGTCAGGGGTTGATCCTACGTCGACTGGATCATCGTCATCGTCCTGGACGTACTTGCTTTTGAAAATCTTCGAGTAACTCGATGGATTGAGCGGCATTTTTGTTGGATTTAAACACTTCTTTTGTTGTTTTAACTATCACCAGACCATTTTTGTGGGAGATCTACCGGAGGAGTACCTAGGCATTCGGCGCCTTGCAAAATACTAAAATAAATAGGTTAGAGTCTGCTTCGGATTTCTTTCTGCGGTTATTTTTAACTCGGCGATTTGCTTGTGAATTTTTCCCACCACTACGCTGGTACGTCTGTTGGTCGGTTGGCTAACGTTGCACGTTTGTCGGTTTGAGTGATGCTGCCGTCGACGTTGATGCGCTCTTGTTTTTTGTTTATTGTTTACTTCCGATGCGGGCCAAGAAGGTGGAGTCTTTGTCTAAAGTTTACGGCACTTCAGTTTGTGGGTTTTGTAGAAGATGTATAACCATAGGTTTATTGTTGTGTAGGTTGCTTTTGAGGATGGACTGGTTTAGTTTGATTCTTACGTCATATTTTTACCGGAAATGTTACAAAGTACGATTTTGCTTTAAAAATAAAGAAACACCTGCTTTGCCAATTTTTTCTACTTTATCATACGCAGTATTATAAAGTATTGTAATCATGCCGAAAAAAATTTTTGAGTTTTTAGCGGAAATATGTTGGAAATGTGTGTGTGTACCCGTTATTTTGTGGCGACGATTCCGGAGAAACTACTAAAGGTATCGGGACGAAAAGCTTTTGGCTCAAAGGAGTCCAAAGGAACTGGATGTTTCCTCCAAGAATTTGTCGAGGATTTTGCAAATGAGCCGCCATTTCTGTAATTTCGGCAAAACAGCTAAATAATAAATTAAAGAAGAGGAAATTTTGTATCATTTATGTCTATGACATTTTTTGGTAAAATTAATAGTTTGCCTGCAGGAGCAGATTCAAATTGAGATCGGTCGTGTCGGCCTTAAAACTAAGTAGCCAGGATTTTAATTCTAATGACAGAACTGTGACAGAACTAATGACAGACAGTGTCATACGGTGATGTTTTGACAATAGCTCTGCGCCGGAACCACCTGACCAGCCTGGGGACAAGCACGAAGGCATAGCGGATGCAGGACCTCTGCAAATAGATGCTGAGCGGGACGTCAGCGATGAAGATGACGTTGAGCCCGATCAACGAAGGAGACGGCGAAGGCGGTGGCGGTAGCTGCGTGTACGTGCTGTGTGTGTCCATGTTTTATTCAATAATATTTAAATCAAAACGTTTTACGTTATTTTAAATATTTTAGTAAAGCATTTTTATTGTTTTATCGTTGTTTGTTTTTAAAAATATACCCGCCAAGCTATTCAGTCACTGGTGGGTAAATCATAAAGATTTCAAGTTTGTAAATGCAATTTCGGATAAGCGCCCACGGCGCAAGGCACCGTTTGTTTTATATCCTTTGAAATTATGGTAATTCATAATGTATATTTTCTTTAATTAATATATTTGTGTTAATGGTTAATGGAATCGCATGCAGCTAAACCATTAATTTTATATATAGTATGAAATTTTATTTCTTGGAATAATTACTAGATTTTAGAAAGTGGTTACTCTGGTGAAGTAAGTAAACAGTCTTGAATGAAATGTATATTTTTATTCCCGGTAAATATTTTTAGCTACTTAATGTAAGAATTTTAAAGATTTGGCACAAAGACGTTTTCTATTGCTAATTAACAAGATAGGTATGTTATATTTACTTACTCGTTCCAAACTGTTGCGTGCGTTACATCAAACTATTCCGTGTTGAAACGTTTATTGTACACTATAAATCACAATACACATCCCCAATAAATCACAAGGCACATCCCCTACGGGTACGTCGTTGTTGTTTTCGTACTAGAGGCTCCTATACGGCGCCAGAACCACGCGCGGGCGCGCGAGCCTTGACAAAATCACGGTCCCCATATTTATTCCAGAGAAAAGGATTACTTGAAAAAAGTGAGAATCATTTCAGTTAAATAATTGGTGGGTCTTATATTTTCTTGGATCAAGTAACTACGCACTTGGATGGATTCACTATTAGTTCGTTGGAGAAATTAACATTTTTGGGACGAAAAATTCAATTACTTCTTTCAATCCAATATTCGTTCTTATAAAGAAAGAATTTATTTGTTGACAGCATTTATCTGAGAAATTATTTTACTTATATTGTGTATGTGGCATTTCTTGTATATACCTAACTTTCTACATCCAAGTAAATATGCATTTGAATCTAGTAAATAAATTCAAGAAATTATGTTTTCTCGTTCCAAATAATCACTTTTCTGTGTGTATGCCATTTTTCTAGTTGGTTCCAGTAACACAAAAGATATTCCGCGATTTTTGTTAAAATAAAAGATATTCTGGAACTAAAATCTTCCATCTGGTTTACTCAGATTAATATATGCCACTCCATTTTAGTTTATAAATTTATTTTGGGTGAGTAGTTTTATAACCTTGAATAAAATACATCTATTAATACGATCTCGAATAGTTCAAGAGAAGCGAGAACACGGACAACATGAAACAAAACCGCAAAAACAAAAGCGCAATTGTAATTCAATCCCGTCGTGGTCGGTCAAGTAGCCTGCGAGTAATGATGCATTTGTTCGGGTGAGAATTCAGCAGCCAGATGGCTCGTGGCCAACTAGTTTTATTTCAGTCGTTCGGGCGCATGTCGTTACAGAAGCGAGGAAATAAAGCTAATAGGTCTAAAAAATCACGACAGACACAGAAAGGGAACCTCAAATAAGCACGCCGACCGGGTTACGAAACTTTTTAGGTCGTTCAGTTTCATCTCTGATGGATAGTTTAGTCTAAAATTTGACCTAAAATTATTTTTCTCCTGTTAACTTTATACCTCTTCTAGACTCCCGCGAGACATAGCGAGAAACCGGGAGCGTGTGGATACCACATTCACCCAAATCCGCTAACATTCGAGTTGCCAGAACTCTCTACGGATGCAGATAGTCGGATAAAAGTCAAGCATTCGGCGAGTGGCTCGCTTCTTTTGTATGCGTTCGCTTCGATCCATTCAATGTGGGTTTTTGACGCGGCCCGAGCATTTTTTGTGTGTACCCGAAGGTATTATTTACGACACGGGTCTGATTTATGACATCAAAGACGTGCAGTGAAGGGGCGGTTCGAACATCAATGCAACCCGAAAAGTAGGTAACGAATGGAATAATTATTTAGTATTGAAATAAAAAGATTAAAAAATATTGTACGCAATAAATTTATACGTAAAATACAAATAGTTTACATTGATATAAAATTGAATATCCGATAGTATTTTTTCTCTATTTGTGACGTCCCCATTACTATAATTTGTCAGGAAAAAAAATCACATACGCAAAGTTAAAATTAAAAATATACCAGATAATGATATTTATTTCTGTATTATTGAAGAAATGCAAATCCATATCAATAAATTAACCATCCGTATTATAAGATTACTAATGAAAATTAACATTAATAGCAATATTAAATCAATAATTAATTAAAACTAAAGAATACATTATTTATCTGTCAAATAACTCTTATCAGTTCCAAGTTACTCCAGTCTTACTTTTCTATGATGTCTGAATCTATTGTATCGTTTTAGTACAGGTCTTTGATTACTTGGGCCAGCTGAGAACTACCTGGTAAGTAGGTATAATTTTACCCTCATTAATGGGGAATGTCGCACAGGTGCTTCTCGTACCGCCGAACTTTTCGCCGATTTATTCGGGCTGAGTGTGGAGCTAGCATAACTATTGTCTCCAGAACTCTCCTAAAAATGCCATTTAATAAAGCGAAAAACGTTTTCTGTGACAAAATATATATAGTCTGTTGGAGAGTGTAAAATAAAGTTTTTTTATTTTTTTAAGTCGTTATAAAGTAGTTTTTAACGCGATAAATATGTTTTCTTTAATTAATGGATTAATGTCTATATAACAAATTTCTGTTTAAGCAATTCCCTACTGCACAAAAGAATCATACAGCAATACCTACACTTATTCACAAGTCATTTACAAAATGTGGAAAAATCGGTTCATGTATACCCACTTGACGGTACTAAGAAATAAATTATCTGCCATATCAGAGATAACTGCTGTATTTGATGACGTAAGCTTGGTAAAGTTAGGTTATAACTTAGTTGCCATTTACTACGAAGCAACCCTAATTAGGATGGCATATAAAGCGTAAATATTGATTTCACATAGCGCCACAGTTATAAATACAACAGCATTTGGCAGCCAGTCAATTGATATCTCCGAACCAATATGTTGTTTTGCGGTTGCAATTGTCGATGGTCAAAATATCCCAAGAAAATGTAGTTACAATTTATTTATTTTTCGTTTTTTTTTATTATCTGGGATATTTAATATGTCTCATGACCTATTTTAATCTACTCTCAAAAACAGAAATACGACCGATATTTTGCGTTGCGAGCCCAGCACATTTTAGAAAATCACTTTTGGGACACCTATATAAAGATAATGATGTACTTGCAGCAATAATGCCAATATCTAAAAGATTATCAATTTTCTTGCTAAACGCGATATATAAACATGTTGTAGCCTGCTGACGATGTTGCATGAAATTCTTCTATAGGTGGACAAATACGTATATTTTGACAGTTTGGTTGTCAGTGTTTACTATATCCTACTATTATTGGCGTGTATATTTGTTTATCATTGTAAACATTCGTTAACAGGCAAGGGCAATGTTTACTATCCTGTTAATATCCTCATGCATTTTCAGAAAATATTTTCGAAATATTTATGTCTTTTACCTATGAGCTAACGAATCAACCACAAATATAATGTAGACCACCGACATAATTTTCGTCATAGAAGCTCAGAACTTTTCTGGTGATAGGTTAGGTTCTTCTCCTAAAGTACCATTATGAGCAGCAGATTCAAATTACAGGTTTATTTTGTCACACATTTGGAAAGGCAAAAATATTGAAAACAAATAATGTTAAAGTTTGGCCAATAACTTTGCCAGATTGTTGTTTTCTAGAGGTTATTTTGTTTTTATGTAACAGATAATTGTAAGTAATATTGTCAATTGAAGTTAATGAATAGTCTAAAATGTTGCCCGTTGGATGTAATATCGAAATAACAGTGGTTTATTGGGTTAGAAGGGCTCCAAATCAAAATTATTCATGGATTGACCTTGTTTATTAATATCCAATATTTCAAATAATAATCCTAATCATAAAAATAACACAGAATAATGTGCCCATGAACCGGCGACCGTCACCGCTATTTGTTACTATTTTTCCGTGGAACCCCTGACGACGTCTCGCGGAACACCAGGCTTCCGCGGAACCCCGGTTGGAAAACGCTGATGTAGCCATATCACAAACTCTATACTAGCGCTAATCTGCTTGGAGACTAACAAATTATTTGTGCTATCATCTGTTGATTTGGTCATTTTCAACTTTATTCCTACAATAATTGTAGGACTTGTAGTGTTTGTATTAAGCGCCCCAAATATCAATCCAGTTTTTGATCATCACAAATATGAAATCATAACCTAGACACGTGAACCTGCTTACAACAAGCTTGATTGCAATTGGATATTAATCGACAAACCCATTTACAAACAATTAAATAATAAAGCAAACTTACCCTGGCCTCCAGTTTGTCGTTTTGATAAGCTAATGAGTTGCGATCTGATTCAATCTTCTCCAGTTTTGCTTTCAGCATTTCCAGTTCCTCCTAGAACAGTTCCAAACCAAGACAATTTTAAAACTACACCAACACGCGCTAAACAAACGAAAACACTAACGAAAATCGACTGTTTACGTAACTGAATGATACCACGGACTAATCTATTAATTTCCAGTAAAATTATGAACTATGCAGAGCAGTGACTACTTGATACATACGTTAATAAACCGCGTATTATGCAATCTAAGTAGCATCGGCCTTGGTAGGCACACAACTTTAGATAAACTAGGTAAATAATTCAGCTGACTAATTACCAACACCTGAGATTACGTTTGAGAAATAATTTATGATTACTACAATTAAATTAGTTATGTCGTCTGTGAATAGCATTTTTAGATTCGACAATAACTAAAAAACAATTTATATCTACAGGGAAAAAGAATGAAAAACTCAGAGTATGAGAAAAGCATTTTTGTTATTTGCAGTCCTTCCGAAATAACAACATACAAAATTTAAGACAATGTGTTCTTTGGCAGTGTATTTAGTTGGCCAGTCCATTCCTGTTGGCAAACAATCATCAAGATGCTCATTTTAGAGTCGAGATCTGTACTTCGATTTTATATATATAATCTCTTAAGATAACAATTGTATTTTCCTAATTATTATGACAAATTTATTAGGCTAGTTTACCTTATTATAAAATATGATGCTCTATCATGTTTCCAAATACATCCAAATATAGCGTAAGCCGGGGCTACACATTCGTATACTTGCCAAATATCAAATATTTGCCAAGTATATGAATATTTGTCAAGAAAAAAAACCTGCTCTATTCAATTCGTAGCGAGTCCACCTCTAAAATAAATTTATATATTCGACGTTTGGCTGTGCGGACGAGTTCTTTTACGCCATATACTTGGTATTTGCAATACCCAGTTGAAGTGGGTGCTAAATGCAAAGGCGGCAAATATTGGTGCATTTATTTGTACTCGATGAACATTTTAGTACGCTGTTTAATTTTTCCATTTTTTAATTTCGTTTTGTGTGTAGTAGGTCGTATACGAAGATTGACAATAGATTTGTAATTATTAGTAAGATTTTTGATTTTTCTAAAGGGCGAAAAACGCATAAAATTGTAATTTTGTGGAACCGTCAGACAGACAGTTTTCCGGAAACCGTCAGACAGAAATTAAAAAAAAATATTCTTGCTTTTACCTGCCCACATAAACGCAATGTTATTTCTTTCCAAGAAAAACGTCCCCCCTTTACAGAGTGTATCCTAAGTTAATGTTTTTCTATGAACAATATAAATGGTACTCATTTATGAACTTTCAAAATATAACCTTTTTGTTAAATAAAAAAGCTACACAAAATTGTCTCTACTATTCGTTTTCTACTAATCGTTTTCGTTTCTCTTCAAGTAATAAACATCATAAAAATGTTATAGGCAGCATGTCTATAAAATAATTTATTTGGAAAATTATACTTTATTTGCTTCTATTTATACACTTGTCGATTTTTATGATGTTTTATTATTTGAAGAGAAACGAAAGCGGTTAAAAATATTTTAATAGTAGAGACAATTTTGTGTAGCTTTTTTATTCAACAAAAAGGTTATATTTTGAAGGCTCATTTGTTTAAATTTTTGTTTCAGAAGCTAATTGATCTGTATTGCAGACAATATTAGAACATATTTATACAACGAACCTAGTAGTACAATTGGATTTAGTAGAACTTTAAAGATGACGAAGAAACTATATCCAACATTTCTTTTATGGGCAATATCTTCCTAATTTAAATAAAAATATAGGTATATATTTTTTCTCATTAAAATAATAATTTATTTAAACTAGTTCACATCCAATGACCAATTGTATTGTTTTACAGTCTGTTAAAATTAGATGCTGCGAATTAATAATACAGCTGATGAATTAAACAAAAAATCATTAAAATGAAACAAAAAGTTTCGTCAAGATTTGTTTTGTAAATTTCCACAAGAATGCCCTTGCTTGAAAAAAAAATAAAACCTTGCTTGTTCGTAGTCAAATTATCAGTTTGATTTGAAAAAGCTAATGTGCAAATAAGGCGAACTAATCAAAAAAATAGCTAGTGCCATTTCGATACGCACATGTAGCAAGTCCTCAAAGAAGATTTTCACGTATTAGAAAATGGTATGTGACGTTGCATCAATGTCCGATGCATTTACTGTTGCAGTGCAACTCTGACGGTCCAAAATCACAAACGAATATTGTACAAATTTGTTGGTGTCATAGATTTTTTTGAGTTTTATGAAAATCAGCCGGTAATCAAGGATGGATGAAAAATATTCGGTGAACGAACTTAAAAGGAAAACTAAATCACTCATGGCATGACCGTTTAGACCAATCTATAACAGAAATTTTCGATTTGCGTGGCAAATATATTTGCCAAATATTTAACATGTGGCAAATATTTGATATTTGGCAAGTATACGAATATGTAGCCCTGGCTTAAGGGTTTACCCAGCACATAAATACGTTGTTCTACGAGCTTTTAACGATTTTCTTTCCCACTTGAAAATGCCAACTCATACTTAAACTATGTAAGTATAGACCTTTTTTTAGAGAATTATAAGTTCTAGAAATATAAAGTTGAAAAACTTACCGTTTTCAGTTTTAATTCCTCTTCAGTCCTATGAACATTCAACAGGGGTGTAACCCTGACCAGCAACCTCCACCAAGGCCAATCCCTGACCAACATAAACTTCCTAACATTCCTCTGAATGCACCTAACGGCCAAATCCTGAAGCTTCCTCTGCAACAATTTCCTTCTAGCCAGATACCCTCTGCAGTGGGCCTGCAGACTAACAACCATACCCGCCAATTTCTCATCCCTCTGACTCTCCAACTGGGTCAAGACACCACTACGGAAGAAGATCTGCAAAAAAAAACAAATTTAAAAAAAAAAATCTTCGGTACAAATTTCAATGTCTTCGAGAGTAGCCAATTTTATAGCGGATACACTCGCGGACACTGAAATTTGATCATCGGTTATTTTGGCGTTATTTTTCATTGGAAATGCGAACGAACCTTCTCGTCTTCGGTTAGGTTAAAGTTACTACCGTCGCTTTGGTTGTGGTGCGTATTTTTTGGGGTTAGTAACGATTCGGAACTCGAGAAAATCCCCGTAGATGTCGCCACTGTAGTTTCGTCGAATTCTAACTCGAGTTCGTTCGAGATGTTACCGGAGTCGTCCGAATTGTCGTCGGAAATGTAGTCTTTTTTGAACGTATCACTTTCCAAGGACGAATCAAAAATGCTTTCTTGATTTTGACAGTGTTGACGAACATCTGGCGTTGTGGTGCTTATTTTCAAATTATCAACGGACGGTTTGTGGTTAGTATTCTTCGTATTTAACTCCTCGCAATTTGACAATGTTGTAGCCACAAAAACTTCAGTGGGTCCATTTTGATCAACATTTTTGATTTGAAGATTCCTCTCATTTTTGTTGTACGTTTCTGACCTAGCTAATTTTTGCTTGTCGAGTTTCTTAGTTCCGTCGATATTCTCCACGAATTTTGGCGCTAGTGACATTTTCCTGGCACCAAAAGTCTCAATCTTTTGACTCTTTTGATTTGGTATCAATTTCCTGACTGGTTTACTCACATCTACCTTTTTAGTTTCAATTTTATTTGCAGTCGTTTGCGTTTTTGGAAGGCAATTAGTCTTCCGATCAAAATCATTTGACGCTTCAAAATTTTCCAAGAATTTCCTCACAATTTCCTTCTCTTGATCGCTCACTATCTCCTTTTTTACCTCAGCTGTTTTCTCTTTATTACAAACGGCATGTCTAACAATTTTCTTTTCTTCACTTTGACTAATCTTTGATCCAATCTTTGACTCATTCTGACTCACTTTCGATTCATTTCCCAAAACTTTCTTGCCCACTCTTTCCCCAATACTTTGTATATCAGCCTTTAAACTTAACCTATTCATCACAACCTTCCTGTCATCAAAATTTTGACTAAATCTATTTGATTTGGGTTTGATCAAATTCTCCCTGGAAGCAACCTTAGTCAAATTATGAATACTGTAAGCCTTAGTCATTTTCTTGTTAGTCGATTGTGCGATTTGATCCTTCTGGTCAAAATTTTGACGCAAGTCTTTGACGCTCTTTGAAGCATTTGAAGCACTGCTCAAAACGCAATCTACGTTTAGATTGTTTGGAGTGCTCGGGTACGTCCTGTTCAAATTTGACTTGATCGGTATTCGACTGACCGTCTTCTTAGTCAAATTTGACACGTCGCTGTAACTTATAGCTCTTGGAATCAAAGATTTTTGATTAGGTTTTTGATCGGTTTCAATCTTATCGGTCATATCTGGTTTGACTTCGGGTTTTGCAGGGGGGATCTTTTGTTTCTTGACGTAGGTCAAAGATTTTTGATCGACTTTTGATTTAGTCAAATTTTCGGTGGAACTTTTGTTCTTTTGAGTTTTCGCGAGCGTTGCTCGTTTGTCTTTTGATACGTCTGATTTTTTCCTAGGTGGGGGTTTTCTTTGATCGACTTTTTTGATCGGTGTTGACTCTATGTTTTGATCGTCCGAATTCAAGCTGTTGATCCGTTTGACAAAGTCCTTCACAACGACGGATTTCTCCTGAACTTGCTCGGTTTGATTGTTAACTTTGTCATTAGTCAAAATTTCTTGATTTTTTGATTCTTTGATTTGATTTTTGATCGCTGTCTTTTTGCGGGCGACCTTGATGGGTTTCGGAGTATCGTAAATGATTTCACTGTTCAGGTTTTTATTGAAATCGCTGACAAGCGTCAGAATATCAGCGTTTGGCATCTTTTTCGAGTCAAAGAACATAACCTCACCTTCGCAGTCGAGGTGGTACAAACTCTTAGTTTTGGTTAAAGATCCAGCAGGTTTTGATGGATTTTGGATTGGTTTTTGATCGGAGAATGTCTTTTTGAGTATACATTTTGATTCTATGATGCTGCAAGTTTTGGATTTTTGCAATTTTGGTTTTGGTGGGGTTGTTTTCGGTTGGCTGTTATATTCGGTGATGATTTTATCAAAATTTTCGATGACTATCTTCAGTTTACTGTCTCTTTTTTCGCCTATTTCTATAATGGTGATATGTTCGTTGTTTTTTATGTCAGTATCATCCGATGTCATGTAAACCATAGATTTTGCTTGACTTGATATTGAGCAAGTTGATAAGGATAATTCGTCCAGATTTTGGATTGATTTCGAGCATTCTGATGATGGGTAACTGTAGCCATCATTAACCTCAATGTATGTAATGCCATTGGTGACGTCAGAAGTCAAATTTTCGTACGATTTATTATTCAAAGCTTCGAAAACATCTTCTGAAAAAGACTTATGTCCGGTATTTTGGCTGGAAAACTCCACGTTTTCGTAACTGTGTTCTTCCTTCATTTTCGAGGAAGGGCCATCCTGGATTTTGGTCGTTTTCTCTTCTGGTTTCTTTTGTTTTTGGTCACTTTTTCCCGCGGAGTTTTTGTCATTTCTTCCTAAGAGTTTCTTGTGACTGTTGTAGAGCTTTTTGATGACAGGTGCAACACCGGACTTTGTACTGAATTTAAACTTGTCCGAAGGCATGTTGAAGTCTGCAAGATTTTATTTTGTTTTTGAGGGAAATAACTATTATAGTAAATTCATGAAATCGCAGTTTTGTTTAGTTGTTTATTTTAGATAACCAGAATCCATTAAGAAAATATATATATAATATATTCTAGGCATACTTATACAGTGTGTCCCACTTAAGAGTGTCCCACTTAAGAGTGTAACACCTTCATATCTTTTTTATTTTTAGTTAAATTTTAATAATTCTTTTTTCAAATATAGAACCCATATTGCTCTATTTACTGCCAAAAAAACAATTGTCCCCTCTAAATGCAAAGCACCTTGTGATGGTAAAATAAATGGCAAAAATCAAGAAATTACGTTAGGGATTTTTTTATCGAAAAATTTTACTAGTAATAATTGTTCAGAATTGCCCAAAAACCTTAAATGCAAAATTTCACGAAAATTAAAAAACATAGAAATTTTCTTCAAAAATAATAAGTCCGTAAATATTATTTGCATAGGCAGCTGCGCTTAAAAAAAGTGTGCTGTGGAAATTTTGTTTGAAATAAAACATGAACTGTGAAAGTGCTTTGTTGTATTGTGTCGTATTTAATTATTGTCTGAATAAGAATGCTTACACTTGCCGAAAAAGTGGAAATAATAAGATTAGTCGGTGATAACGCGCGATCAGCAAGGGAAGCAGCTGAAGAGTTTAATAATCGCCATCAGGGTCGTCCTCGAATAGATCACGTAAGAGTTTGGCGAATTAATACTGAATTTAATAGAACGGGCACGGTAATCAACATAAAGAAGAAACGATTGAGGGTACATGTTGGTGAAGACGAAATACTTGACTTTGTAAGACGTAATAGAAGGATGGGCTTAAGAAGAATGTCAGCAATTTTAAACGTATCAAAAAGTAAAATTTGGCGATGCATGCGTCGGAATAAACTACATCCCTTCAAACCTTTATTCTTACAAACATTAGAAGAAGGAGACAAAGAAAGGCGACTGGAATATTGCCTTTGGTGCCAGGGAGAGTTCTTGAATAATCGTAATTTTTTAAAAACATTTTATTTTCCGATCAGGCCACATTCACTACTAATGGCACAGGTAGCCATCAAAACACGCGGCATTGGTCTGTTGACAATCCACATTGGGTTATAAATTGTCGACGCCAGTATTCAGAAAAAGTTAACGTGTGGTGCGGTATCCTTAACGAGCGACTAATTGGACCATATTTCTTTGAGGGAAATTTGAATGCGGAGCGTTTTCTGCAATTTTTGCAAAATGAATTTACAGACGAAATCGAAAATATTCCACTTATTAGGTATAATAACATAATATTTCAACTTGATGGAGCTCCAATTCACAATGCAATGATTACGCAAAATTGGTTAAACGACAATTTTCACCGGAGATGGATTGGAAGAAATAGTCCATTAATTAATTGGCCTCCGAGATCACCCGACCTCACGCCCCTAGATTATTTTTTGTGGGGAGCTCTAAAGAACGAAGTCTAGGAGACTCAGCCAAGAAACAGAGACGAACTGAAAACCCGCATTCGACAAGCTTGCGCTGAGATTACGCCATTAACTCTCCGGAAAGTAGTTAAACATAATGAAAGGCGCATCAATGCATGCATTGAAGCTGATGGAGGTCTAATAGAATAAAAAAAAGATCTAATTTGTACTTTGTATTTATTATGCTGTAAATTTTCTGCGAAATTAAAGAGAAAAAAAAATGAATCGAATTTTTATCAATAATTTTATTTATTACATTTCTATTGAATAATAAAGGCTATTATGCAAAGAGTAACCTACAAACATGGTAACATCTTATCTTAATTAAATACGACAAAGCTAGTTCAGGTTTTATTTCAAACAAAATTTCCACAGCACACTTTTTTTAAGCGCAGCTGCCTATGCAAATAATATTTACGGACTTAGAATTATTTTTGAAGAAAATTTCAATATTTTTTAATTTTCATGAAATTTTGCATTTATGGTTTTTGGGCAATTCTGAACAATTATCACTAGTAAAACTTTTCGATAAAAAATTCCCTAAACTGATTTCTTGATTTTTGTCATTTATTTTGCCATCACAAGGTGCTTTGCATTTAAAGAAGACAATTGGGGTTTTGGCAGTAAATAGAGCAATATGTGTTCTATACTAGAAAGAAAAAATTATTAAAATTTAACTAAATATAAAAAAGATATAAAGGTGTTACACTCTTAAGTGGGACACACTGTATATAAAAAATATATATAAACAGGCTGTCACCCAAGTCAACGTCATTCCTTGGAGGGCTGATATGCGATTACTGAATAGAATATTTAAAAATAAACATTTTGTAAAGTATTAACTAATAAAAATAAACTCATAAATGTTTTTTCCAAAGATTTAGTGTTTTTTACGTGATCAATAGGCTGTTGGAGGCTGTTCATGGATACGTAACAAATATTAAAAATAATAAAATACAATGAGTAAAAATACAATGAAATATGCCTTAGCGTGTAAAACTACAATGTACCTTGTGATTTTACTATAATAATATAATAGCGAATTTCTTGTGTTTTGTGTTTTTACATTATCATTATTCACATTGTAATTTTGGAATTTGGAACAATATTATGAAAAAATGTTTATTATCTACTTTTCCGAAAATTGTATTCTTCATAAAATTGTCTTAAACCTTAAACGCAAATATTAGAATGTAAGTATGTGCTTGCATGTACCGAATGTTGCCAAAATAAAAAACATGAAAAACACAAAAGAGGAAAGTACTCTAAAGTAATATTTAAAAAAGGTTTGGAAATATTACTGATCTTTAAATACAAAGTTAAAAGCAGCTTCTCCGTTGCATATACCGCGTGTTGCTAAAATGATGAAAATGACATAAAGAGTAAATAAAATAGCTTCATCTTTAAAACTATGTAAAAACCTTATTTGAAAAAGTGTTTCAAATTATTAGAAGGCATTCAATACAAAATAATAATCATCTCCGACGTTCCATATACCGGGTGTTGCAACGACGAAGGAGTTCATAATTTTGTATTTACTGCCCTCAAATATTACTAAACACTTTTTTCAAATAACATTTTTGCATAGTTTTTAAAGTAAATGTAATAATAAAAAATAAATGCAATATCTCGGAAACTAAAGAGTTTCTCTTAAGTTATATTTCGATCTCAGCCCTCCAAGGAAAGACGCCCTCCAAGGAAAAATTGATGTTTCAGAGTTGTGAGTCTTCAAACATAGGGCTCTTTACTCTTGCAACCGATAGCAAATGACGATATTGTGCATGTAACACCGGATTTTGATAACGTCTGGCATTGTTTGATTTTCTGTCAGTTTTGATTTGACTAAAGGATAGTAATAAACAATTTATATGCAACGTCAGTGCACTATCAATAACAACAAACACGCAAGTGCTGAAGTGGGACTTTCTCGTCCAAAAAAAGTTATGTCACACTACATAGAAAGTAAAAACCCTATAATTCTTGCGATGCAGACAGACTGTAAACGAGACTGTTCTAGGTTATGTATGTTCTACAGCATGGCCTACTCAGCAAGAGTCTCGTCGTTGTCATGCACCAGTTCATTCGTAAATATTTCATGACCTACTGCGTGTGAAAATAACAGTTAGCTAGGAAATACTTCGCTTGGGTACCAGCGTTTATATATATATTTTTTTAATTTAATTCAGAAGCAGAGGTAACTTAATTTTCTATTTAATTAAAATATATGATGGAGTGTACAATTAGGTTTTTGTTTTGGGTTTGAGTAAAAGGTTATTGTGTTTAGAAAGTTTGTTTTTTGTGATAGGTATGGTATTGCTGCCATAATAACGTTATTATCGTTATTAATATTATTATTGCTTATGAGTCGATCATACCGAAGTATGTTCACGTATTTTATGGGTTAGAATTGGCAAAAGGAAATCGTTTAACCTATATTGAAGCGATTCTAACTAAATTGGTTATGCTTATTGATAAAGGTAACTGTAAAAGTAATGATTCGATTCTTTAAACATCAGGTATGTGAAAATATATTACAATAATTAAAAAAATCATCTATCAATAAAAAAAATCTGATGTGGCCAGGCACATGACTTTATCATACTATATATAAAATTAATAGTTTAGCTGCATGAGATTCTATTTGATCGAGATCGGCTATGTCTGCATTAAAATAAAACTAGTAGAACTAGACGGATATCTCGATTAAAGCTGCGTTCGGATATTGTACTCCGTTGACACCGGGTACACCGTCCAAATGACACTTACGTGTTAGTGGGTGTAAAAAGTGTAACGGTGTTCAATATCCGAACGCAGCCTATATTGACAGTAGTATTTTCAAAACATTAGCGTTTGACACTAGCTACTGTCATTAGAATCAAAAAATCTGACATATCCTGGCTACTAGTTTTAAAGCAGTACGACCGATCTCGATGAAATAGAATTTGCTCATGCAGCTAAACTATAAATTCTACCAAAAAATGTCATATACATAAATTATAGAAAACTTCCTCTCCTTTAATTTATTATTTAACTATTTTGACGACATTACACAAATAGCGGCTCATTTACAAAATCTTCGAAAAATGCTAAGAGTAAACCACCAGTTCCTTTGGACCCTTTTCAACAGAAAGCTTTTCAGCTCTAAGTTTGGTTATGAAACTGTGGACCCAAAAAGACATATTTCCGCTAAAATCTCAAAAATTTTTATGGCACGATTACAATACTTTACATACTGCGTATGATAAAGTAAAAATCTGATGTGGCTAGGCACATGACTTTATCATACTATATACAAAATTAATAGTTTAGCTGCATGAGACTCTATTTGATCGAGATCGGCAATGCCTGCATTAAAATAAAACTACTAGAACTAGACAGATATGTCGATTAAAGCTGCGTTCGGATATTGTACTCCGTTGACACCGGGTACACCGTCCAAATGACACTTACGTGTTATTGGGTGTAAAAAGTGTAATGCAATATGCGAACGCAGCTTATATTGATAGATGTTATTGTCAAAACATTAGCGTTTGACACCAAGACTACCTACTGTCATTAGAATAAAAAAATCTGACAAATCCTGGCTACTAGTTTTCATGCAGTACAACCGATCTCATAGAAATAAAATTTGCTCATGCAGCTAAACTATTGATTGTACCAAAAAATGTCATGGTGATAAATTATTCAGAATTTCCTCATCTTCAATTTATTATTTAACTATTTCGACAAAATTCCAGAAATGGCGGCTTATTTGCAAAATCTTTCAAAAATGCTAAGACTAAACCTCCAGTTCTAAACTAAACCTCCTTTTCAGCTCTAAGTTTGGTTATGAAACTTCTAAATATGAAGTTTCGTCCCGATACGTTTAGTAGTTTCTCCGGAATCGTCGCCACAAAAAACGGGTACACACACACACACAGACATTTTTTTGAACCTTGGTCAAAAATGTTCAGGGGACCCAAAAAGACATATTTCCGCTAAAATCTAAAAAATTTTTTTTGGCATGATTACAATACTTCACATACTGCGTATGATAAAGTAAAAAGAAATGTTTCGATTATAAAAGTATTGTCATACTGAGTAAAACAAAATCATTTAGATTTCTTGTTTGTTTTCAACTCCTCAAAAAGTTACAGCCCTTTGAAATATTATCAAAACCATGTAATAAATAGCTCAAACTTTTTAAGAAGAAGGAAAAACCAACAAGTCCATCTGAAACTATTTACTCATAGTGACATTTACTACCGAGAAAAAAAAAACATTAAACAGTTTTATATTAATTTACGTATTTCTTCATTTGTTACTTCATTTATTTCTTTATCTTTTTATTAAAATTAATTTTTTTTTACCAAAATGCATTTACTTTTTATTGTTTTAGTGGATAGTCATGATACTCTTTCTTCGTTTAATCTTTCTTCGTATTTTATTTTAAATTTGTTTTTGATTTGTTAATATTTCACACGGGTGTAACTTTTTAAGGAGTTGAAAAACAATTAGGTCCATATGAACAATTTTACTCAGTTTGATATTTACTTTCTAAAATTAAGTTTTGCGGGAAAAAAGTGAGACATCCTGTATAATTACATTATAGCTAGAGTCTAGATAGAGTCAATGTACTACAATTAACAATTATTGTCGCCTTTCTATTATTTACTATTGTTAAAAGAATTTTTATCGGATGTCCAATAAACACTATTTTAGACTTTTCAATTTTGTCCATTTTGTAAATTTTCTGTTTATTTTCTATTATAAACATTACCTGTCAATGACTATTTACTTTTTATTATTTTAATGGATATTGATGATATATTTCTTGGTTTAATATGTAATTTATTTTAAATTTGTCTTTGTTTTGTTAATATTTCAAACGCATGTAACTTTTTAATGAGTTGAAAAAACAATCAGGATCATATGAACAATTTTACTCAGTATGATATTTACTTTCTAAAATGAAGTTTTGCGGGGAAAAAGTATTGTGATGTGTTTTCGACTAGCAAATATCATTACTTAATTTGTTATAAACAAAAAACCTAAAAAAATCGTACTATCTTTCGTTGTTCGCTTGTAAAAGCTGAACCGATGGAGCAATCTTGATACTGTCAACAGACGAACTGTAGACAATGAAAAGACGAAAAAAATGCACCCTACACGGACCCGATCGGATTAATATTAACGGAGGAAATTCGGAAGAACACGAGAAATCTGCGTTTTTTTCAAAAATTCATAGCTCCGCCATTTTCAAAGTTGTAACGCAGGCTTTTCGCGAGAAAGTAGCGATTGATGGGTACTTTAAGTGTGCACAACCCAGGCGTTGTCCGATGATTAGTTTATGCACAATTGCGATTTGAATTCTTTTTATGCAATATGGTTCGGCGAGCCTGGATGCTTCGGAGGTGGTCCGATTTTAATTTTTTGTACGCATTTCGAAAGTAGAAGTATTGTGCTACAAAACGTCTATTCTGATTTTGCGTTAAAATGTTGCGAAATAGGCGAAAAATGCTTGCAAACTTGACCGAAATCTGCGGCGCGCTCCAAACCGGTCGAGTAGTGGGGATAGGCGGCCGACGTGGGGAAGCGCGTATCTATAGTAATCCCAACGCGCTGCGCGCTTCCCCGAGTCGGCCGCCTACCCCACTACTCTACAGCGTTTGAGCGCGCGGCAGATTTCGGTCAAGTTTGCAAGCATTTTTCACCTATTTCGCAACATTTTAACGCAAAATCAGAATAGACGTTTTGTAGCACAATACTTCTACTTTCGATATACGTTAAAAAAATTAAAATGTGACCACCTCCGACGCATCCAGGCTCGCCGAACCATATTGCACAAAAAAATTTCAAATCGCAATTGTGCAAAAACACAATCAATCGCCACTTTCTCGCGAAAAGCCTGCGTTACAACTTTGAAAATGGCGGAGTTATGAATTTTTGAAAAAAATGCAGATTTCTCCGGTTCTTCCGAATTTCCTCCGTTAATATTAATCCGATCGGGTCCGTGTAGGTTTCATTTTTTTCGTCTTTTCATTCTCTATAATTCTTCTGTTGACAGTATCAAGATTGCTCCATCGGTTCAGCTTTTACAAGCGAACAACGAAAAAAAAAACACGATTTTTTTAGGTTTTTTGTTTATAACAAATTAAGTAATGATATTTGCTAGTCGAAAACACATGACATTACATCTACGGACTGTCTCACGTGACCTGGTACCGGCGGCTTGCTGATACTATTTTTGTCACGAAAAAGTCTCTATTGCCTGGTCTATACAACGAACAATTGTCGCCTTTCTATTGTTTATTATTGTTAAAAGAATTTTTATCGGACGTCCACTGAAATTGTTTTAAGTCCTAAATGATCATAAAGTGACATTTTACATCGTAGATACCGGGACGAAAACAGCTTCCTTTTGCGCCCTAGGGCAATATTAGTATATTATTTGACGAGCACATAACTATGGATATAAATTGCGAAGTTTATACGTGAGCCGTAGGCGAGCGTGTAAACATGCGAGCGATTTATATCCGTTGTGTGCGAGTCGAATACGACGCGTTATCTTCGACTCATAATTCCATTTTATATCAAATATTTTAAAGGTATTTGTCAATGATGGCGAGGCGAACTGTCACATAACTGTCATCTACGTAGGTTTTGACAGACTTTGACACTAGCGTCATATAATGATGACATTTCGTTCAAATAATGAAGTCATTATTTGAACGAACTGTCATTATTATACAACGCTAGTGTCATTATAATCATTGGCGTGTAATAATGATGGGGATTACATAGTCATAGATTCGCATGCAATGAATATATTGTACAGTGCTTCCCAAAGGTAACGGATAAATTCTATAAAATCTTAAATAAAAATATTTGAGAAAAATGCTCCGACACGTCGATTTTTACTTTTAACTTACTATCCTAATATACACTTTTCAGCCCCCCCACCCCTTCACCCCTAAGGGGTGGTAACCACAACTTTAAAAATTCAAATAGCAAAGTACCCCTTGCGATACCTCAATTGATAGACTTTTTTAATCTGAATACAAAGAAAAAAAAATTATCGAAATCGGTTGATAAATAACGGCGATATTTATCAAAATTTATTTATACACGAAATTGAGGAATAACAAAATTTAATTAACTAATCCTTAATTAATTGTCAAAGTGCTGCACGTTAACGACGAGACAATGCCCTAATCTATCCCCAAACGCTTGTTGAACATTTTCTAACATTTTATTTCGAGTTTTCGAACATTCCTGGAGTCATTAAGTGAATTACTGCAGGAATTCTTTCCTTTAACGCCTCAATATTTACAGGTCTATTAAAATAAACTTTACTTTTTAAATAGCCCCAAAGAAAATAATCTAGTGGGGTTAAATCTGGCGATCTTGCTGGCCATTCAATAAGCCTTCATCTACCAATCCATTAGGAAATTTGAAAATATTTGGATTAGGAAATACTTGATCGAGGTATTCTCGAACTTGTCGCGCATAATGTGGAGGCGCACCGTCTTGCTGTAACCAAATTCTGTCCTTGTGTCTATCAGGATCTTCTGCGTAGGGAAACAACACCGCTAAAGTAGGTAGTAGTTCATTTCGTAGAAAGTTCAGATAACGTTCACCATTCAGTGTTCCGTCGAAAGATTTGGTCCAATAATTCTAGAACCCACCACACCAGCCCACACATTAAGGTTTTAAGGATATTGTGTGTTCGCTTCCACCATCCAATGCGGATTTTGACGAGCCCAGTAACGGCAATTTTGTTTATTGGCGGTGCCATTCAGACAAAATGTTGCCTCAACAGAAAAAAACGATGTTTCTAATTAAGCAAGGATTTTCATTAGAGAGTTCCATCATTGTCTCACAAAACTGCACTCGTCGATCAAAGTCATCATCGGACAATTTTTTGTACCAAGTGCACTTCATACGGGTGAAATTTGTGTTTTCGAAATAATCTGGACACTGTGCTTTTTGACGCACTAACTTGTGAAGCGACCTCCGCAAGGGTTGAATGATTTTCTTGCACCATTAAAATAGCATCCAATTGTCGGTTTTCAATTAAGGCCAATGGACGTCCTGCCTTAGGCTTATCCCGTACATGACCGACATCGCGAAATTTGTTTTCGATTCGACTTACTGTAGATTCCGATATTGGCGGACGGTCCGGGTGCGTTTCATTGAACAAAACACGAACTTCGTCATGCGTCCGGCTTCTATCTCCAAACCCAATCATTAAAACTTCGATTCTTTCGGTTTCTGTAAATCTCATTTTGCTACTATTTCTTCAATGACGAAAAATCTGAATTGTGTTTGACATAAGTAAAAACAAGTTGCAATTGTTTGAACGATATTGCTATGCCCGCTTCAACAGCGCTTACTCGAATATTGACGTTCTTCTTTGAATACATTTTGGTAAATATCGCGGTTATTTATCAACTGATTTTGATAATCTTTTTTTCGTTGTATTTAGAATAAAAAAATCTATCAATCGAGGTATCGCAAGGGGTACTTTGCTATTTGAATTTTTAAAGTTGGGGTTGCCACCCCTTAGGGGCGAAGGGGTGGGGGGCTGAAAAGTGTATGACAGGATAGTAATTTAAAAATAAAAATCGACGTGTCAGAGCATTTTTCTGAAATATTTTTATTTAAGGTTTTATTGAATTTATCCGTTACTTTTGGGAAGCACTGTATGTGAGTCGTAGAGAAACATATTTAACGCAAAAATGTCACTTTTCAGGTGCACTAACGAATTTATTTATTATAGCCGCTTTCATAAAAACCTTGTTTACATCATTTATTACATTGATGTTAAAGGATAATAACGCCAATCTATAGTTAGATCCTGAATGTCGTCTAAATTTGTAAGTCTTTGATTTCTAATAACGTAAATAAGAAACGTTTAATTAAAATCGGTTTTTATCTGTCAATTCTCCACTCAAATGGTTGTGTAAACAATAAACAATTGAAGCTCTGTTGGATTTTGCAATACATGTGACACAGGTCTAATAAACTACAAACTTTTTAGTCCGCCTATAGCATATAGTAGTTTCACCAAATAGATATTATAGTAAGCATATTTGAACTTGTTATGAAACATGACAGATTGCCAAGTAATCAATTTTTTATGCGGGTACAAGTATGCTTCAAAAACTTGTAGATATTTTCGCGATTCGCGATTTCTCACTATGAGGTCAATATATTATACACAAGTTTATAACCGTTTCAAACTTATTTATTATTTAAACATTCCGCTATAAACATGCCACATTTTCTAATATCAGGCGTGAATAAAATACAATCTTTATAACCTACAACAAAGCTACATAATAAATATCGCTTGATATATACATAATATACATGCGATGCAGACACAAACAGACACAAGAAAGTGTGAAAAATTTTAAATTAAAATTTCTAGAAAGCCCGTGCATTTTGCGCAAAGTAATATCGACTTTTCTTGCACAGTGACCTGGTCCACTTAGGAAAAATAATACTAATACCGCAAAAATAATCGATGTTGCAAGCTTTCTACGCCGATGTCGTTTTATTCCAGTAGTAAATAAAGATGTACCGTGAAGAAATTAGCAATAAAAGATATCCATAGCTTTTTTAATCGAATTTTTAATGTTTATAACTTCTACAAATAATGTTGTGTAACTTTGTTTCATACGTCAAATAGTAGGTAATTAGAAGGGCTGGCCACCCTCAAGCGTTCGAACTTTTGCACCGTTGCTAACAACCCCTAAATGACGATGGTATGTGGATGCCCATATAGTAAAAATTTGTCTACAGCCGCAGAGAAATGTTCATAATTTCTATAAATATTATTTATAAGTTTTTTTCATACCAATAAGTTTCTTCATTTTTGTATTCAATTTATTTTCATTATTTTGTTACTTATTAGATAACTAATTAAGTTTTTAATTAGAACAGAATTTTACTGTAGGTGCGATATATTGCCCCCCAGGGTTTAATCTCAAGAAAACAGATTATAATAAATTCTTAGAACATCTCGGAGAAAGGTTTATACTGGGTGGTGATTATAACGCCAAACATACAGACTGGGGCTCCAGACTGATAACCACAAAAGGGAGAGAGCTGAGAAACGCAATCCAAGAAAGAGGATGTCGATTCCATTCCACAGGTAACCCAACCTATTGGCCTACTGACCAGGACAAAACCCCGGATCTTTTAGACTTCTTTATAACAAGAAAATTTTCGCCGAACTTCATTGATATTGAGGAGAACTTTGATCTGGACTCTGATCACTCTGCAATACTAATGACTCTAAGCGAAAGCATAATCAAAAAGGAATGTACCCCAACCTTGACCAATAAAACTACAGACTGGGTAAGCTTTAAAATAGAGCTTGAAAACACTATACAGCTAAATATCCAGCTTAAAACCAGAGATCAGCTCGACGTAGAAGCCGAGAAATTCATCAACACCATCCAGAAAGCCGCTTGGAACAACACTAAAGAAATCACCCACAGAACTATTGGAAATAATTATCCTATGGAAATTAGAGAAATGGTCAAGCAAAAAAGACAAGCTAGAAGAAGATGGCAACAGTCACGAGATCCAGCTGACAAAACCATACTTAATAATAAATCCCAACAACTTAAACGCGAAATTCAAAAACTAAAAGAGGCATCATTGGAATCCTTCTTAACCAAATTGACTCCCGATAAAGAAACAGATTACTCGCTGTGGAAAGCAGTGAGGAAATACAAGAGGCCAGTGGCCCATGTCCCACCTATAAGACGAAGAGACGGTACCTGGGCAAGAAACAATAAACAGAAGGCTGAAATTTTTGCAGAACATCTAACAGAAATCTTCCAGCCACACAACATCGAATCAGAGCCAATCACGAATGAAGATATAACCTATGATGAAGAAGCCATACAGCTAGTTACTCCAAAGGAAGTTGCCAGAGAAATCAAGACAAACCTGAATCCAAAGAAGGCACCTGGATATGATCTTATCACAGGAGAAGTTCTTAAGCAATTACCTAAGAAAGGTATTGTTATGCTGACGTACCTAATAAATGCATCGTTCAGATTAAAATACATCCCACATGTCTGGAAAGTAGCAGAAGTCATCATGATACCAAAACTAGGCAAACCACCGACCGAGGCCAAATCATATCGCCCAATATCACTGTTACCAATGATATCGAAACTCTTTGAAAAGTTGCTTCTAAAGAGAATGAAACCTATCATTGAGAGAAAAGAACTAATTCCTAATCACCAATTTGGTTTTAGAGAAAAGCATTCCACTATAGATCAAGTCCATAGAATAACAGATATCATAGAGAAAGCATTAGAAGAAAAGCTTATTTGCTCAACAATCTTTCTTGATGTGACACAAGCGTTCGATAAGGTTTGGCATGAAGGATTGATACACAAACTAAAGAGTATGCTACCTTTACAATACGTCGAGCTGCTAACATCCTATATATCTGATAGACTATTCAGAATAAAACAGATCGATGAATACTCGGAACTAAAAGAAGTCAAAGCTGGGGTACCCCAGGGTAGTGTATTGGGACCAATTCTCTATCTACTATATACAAGTGACCTTCCACAGATGGAAAATGTAACAGTGGCCACATTCGCAGATGACACGGCTCTAATGGCAGTGGGATCAACTATTGGTGAATCTACCAGGAATCTTCAACAAGCTAGTAACAAAATATACAAATGGACCAGAAAATGGAAGACCAAGCTCAACGAACTGAAATCTGTCCACATTAACTTCACAAACAAAAGAATCGAGGACATACCTCATGTCAAGATTAACGACGCCATAGTTCCATATGCGAACACTGCAAAGTATTTGGGTATGACACTGGATACAAAACTAAGGTGGAAAGAACATGTTAAGAAGAAAAGAGTAGAGCTTGGCCTCAAATACAGAGAACTGTACTGGCTTCTGGGAAGAAACTCTCAGTTGTCAGTACAGAACAAACTACAAGTCTACAACCAAGTACTAAAACCGATTTGGTTATACGGCATCCAGCTTTGGGGCTGCGCAAAAAGCTCCAATATACAAGGAATCCAGACCTTCCAAAATAAAGTACTAAGGAATATGGTTAACGCTCCTTGGTACATACGGAATAGTGACCTGCACCGTGATCTTGGTGTCCCACAAGTCATCCAAGAGATAAAAAGACTCGCCACTAAGCATGAATCTCGCCTAAGCCATCACGTCAACGTAGAGGCCCTGCAGCTACTGGACAACCAGAATCTAGTGAGAAGACTAAAAAGAACTAAACCCTTCGAACTAGTGAATCAGTGAAATGTGTAAAAAGCAGAGCACAGTGAGTGACGTGTTAGTGCTTCTTGTTTGGGACAAAGTAAATATAGGGACATCAGTGGATAGCCTATTAGAGACAAGTACCTAGTTTTAAGAATTCAGATTTAAATTGATGGTTAATCTTTTAGATTAGTTTCAATATGTTAAGCATCTTATGCTTATTAATAAAAAAAAAAAAAAAAAATTAGTTTTTATTATTGTAATGGGTATATTTGTGTTCTTTCATCATTTTCTCATTGTTTAATAACATTTTCTTTTATTTTAATTATTCTTTTACTCTGTTTTAACAATATTTGAAAGAACTTTTAAAGGAATTATAAAGATGACATCTATAAAAAAATATAACAACAAAATGGACATCCTGTATCATTATTATGAGCATGTTAAATCTTAACAAAACGAATAAAATAAAAATTAGAAAATGTGTCAAATTGTGATAACGAATATACAACACAAACAATGCCTATTACAATAATAAAAAGTAAATAAACTAGTGAATAAGTAACAAAATTACAATAATAAAAATAAATTGAATACATATATTACTTCAATAAGAAATTTCAGGAAAAATCAGCAAAATGTTTCATGAATTTAATTTATTTATTAATGGTTGTATTCAATTTATCTTTGTTAGTTTGTTATTTATTAGGTAATCAGATATTTTGTTTACTTGTTTTGTTAATTCTTGAAACAACTTTTGAAGGAGTTGAAAAGATGACATCTGCATTCTTAAAAAAATATGGCAACAAATATGGCACATTAACAAAATGAGCACTTTAAATCTTACCAAAGGAAAGCAAAATAAAAATAGATCATGTGTCAAACTCGGAAACCAAACGAATAACATAAACAATACCTATTGCAATAATAAAAAAATAAATAAACTAATTAATGAGTGAAAAAATTGCAAATAAAAAATAAATGAAGTAACAAAAGTACCTAATTCCATATGAAAACTCTTCTCAAAATATGAATAAGTTTCTTCATTTTTTTATTCAGTTTACTTTTCTTATTTTGTTACTTATTAGATAATTAATTAAGTTTTTAATTAGTTTTTATTATTATAATGGGTATTATTTCTGTTCTTTCATCATTTTCACATTGTTTAATAGCACTTTCTTATTTTTATTATTATTTTACGTTGTTTTGTTAATATTTGAAAGAACTTTTAAAGGAATTAAAAATATGACATCTGCAATAAAATGTAACAACAAAACGGACATCCTGTATTATTATTATGAGCATGGTAAATCTTAACAAAACAAATAAAATAAAAATTAGAAAATGTGTCAAATTGTGGTAACGAATATACAACACAAACAATGCCTATTACAATAATAAAAAGTAAATAAACTAGTGAATAAGTAACAAAATTACAAATAATAAAAATAAATTGAATAAATAAATTACTTCAATATGAAATTTCAGGAAAAATCAGCAAAATGTTTCATGTAATTAATTTATTTATTAATGTTTGTAGTCAATTTATCTTTATTAGTTTGTTACTTATTAGGTAATCAGTTTGTCTACTCTTTACTATTGTAATGGGTGGTATTGTTTGTACCTTCCTTTTCTTCTTTGTTTTGTTAATTCTTGAAACAACTTTTGAAGGAGTTGAAAAGATGACATTTGCATTCTTAAAAAAATATGGCAACAAATATGGCACATTAACAAAATGAGCACTTTAAATCTTACCAAAACAAAGCAAAATAAAAATAGATCATGTGTCAAACTCGGAAACTAAACGAATAACATAAACAATACCAATTGCAATAATAAAAAATAAATAAACTAATTAATAAGTGACAACATTGCAAAATAAAAAATAAATGAAGTAACAAAAGTACCTAATTCCATATGAAAACTCTTCCCAAAATATGAATAAGTTTCATTTTTTTATTCAGTTTACTTTTCTTATTTTGTTACTTATTAGATAATTAATTAAGGTTTTAATTAGTTTTTATTGTTATAATGGGTATTATTTGTGTTCTTTCATCATTTTCACATTGTTTAATAGCATTTTCTTATTTTTATTATTATTTTACGTTGTTTTGTTAATATTTGAAAGAACTTTTAAAGGAATTAAAAATATGACATCTACAATAAAATGTAACAACAAAACGGACATCCTGTATTATTATTATGAGCATGGTAAATCTTAACAAAACAAATAAAAATTAGAAAATGTGTCAAATTGTGATAACGAATATACAACACAAACAATGCCTATTAGAATAATAAAAAGTAAATAAACTAGTGAATAAGTAACAAAATTACAAATAATAAAAATAAATTGAATAAATATATTACTTCAATATGAAATTTCAGGAAAAATCAGCAAATTGTTTCATGAATTTAATTTATTTATTAATGTTTGTATTCAATTTATCTTTGTTAGTTTGTTATTTATTAGGTAATCAGATATTTTGTTTACTTGTTTTGTTAATTCTTGAAACAACTTTTGAAGGAGTTAAAAAGATGACATTTGCATTCTTAAAAAAATATGGCAACAAATATGGCTCATTAACAAAATGAGCACTTTAAATCTTACCAAAATCACAGCAAAATAAAAATAGAACATGTGTTAAACTTGGAAACCGAACGAATAACATAAACAATACCTATTGCAATAATAAAAAATAAATAAACTAATTAATAAGTGATAAAATTGCAAATAAAAAATAAATGAAGTAACAAAAGTACCTAATTCCATATGAAAACTCTTCTCAAAATAAGTTTCTTCATTTTTTTATTCAGTTTACTTTTCTTATTTTGTTACCTATTAGATAACTAATTAAGTTTTTAATTAGATTTTATTATTGTAATGGGTATATTTGTGTTCTTTCATCATTTTCTCATTGTTTAATACCATTTTCTTTTATTTTAATTATTCTTTTACTCTGTTTTTACAATATTTGAAAAAACTTTTAAAGGAATTAAAAAGATGACATCTATAAAAATATAACAACAAAATGGACATTCTGTATTATTATTATGAGCACGTTAAATCTTAACAAAACAAATAACATAAAAATTAGAAATATGTGTCAAATTGTGATAACGAATATACAGCACAAACAATGCCTATTACAATAATAAAAAGTAAATAAACTAGTGAATAAGTAACAAAACTAAAAATAAATTGAATAAATAAATTACTTCAATATAAATTTCAGGAAAAATCAGCAAAATGTTTCATGTAATTAATTTATTTATTAGGTAATCAGTAATTTAGTTTACTCTTTACTATTGTAATGGGTGGTATTGTTTGTACTTTCCTTTTTTTCTTTGTTTTGTTAATATTTGAAACAACTTTTAAAAGGATTTGAAAAAGGTGACATCTGGTTTCTTAAAAAAGCTTATGGCAACAAAGCGGGTACACAAATCTCTCATTATTTCTGTTATTTGTTTCTAGCTGGTGTTTCTTTTGGGGCCTCCTTTTTCAAAATACTCCGCCCGAAGATAGCCCAAAACAAAAATAGTAACGCCATGACCACATGCAAGAAATCTGACATTTCCATCAACAAAACAAAACTGCGATTTTTTAAAATAAAGAATTGTCGATATAACAACCCAAGAAAAGATATAGTATAGTTACCGATTTGTAGTATTATCGATAAAATATTTTCTAGCAATTATTTGCCCCAGAAATACAAAAACTTATTGAAAAACACCAAGATCGGGAGAAACAAGTATTTTGGCAATTCCAGGCGTCCAAAACCGATGTATTCCTTCATGAAAGAAAAGAAGCACATAATTTAAAAGTTCCTCAATTGTTTGTATGGTAGTTTTTGTTACTAATAGCGCACTTTTTGATGGCACATTGCACTGTAACCTCTTGTGCGCGTGCACCAATACAACGTGTACGTTTCTTGGGCCGGTTGCCCAATGAGTGGTAAATGAAGAACCTTACTACGCGTTGGCAAGTGCAGAACTGAGTGTTGTTGTACTGCAGGTGTAGAAGAGTGGTAAAAGCAGGTTGGGAAACGGAATGACTTGCTTCGAAGCTACCGGTGTAGCGACTTCTTGTGGATCGACCTGGGAAGACGTTTTTTTAAAAGAGAGTTGATCTTACCTCTTCGTTTCTGGTCGATTTATGTTCTGTTCCGATGTTGTGTCTTTCTTTTGATGGTGAGTGGTTTAGGTTGAAGGTTCGAGCTTTCTTTTTGACCTATATTAGAGGTTATGTTCCCGCATTATTTGATAGGGCTTCTATAAATAATAAACTAGAGCCAACTCAGAATTTGAGTGGAAATGTTATACAAAATTGGGGAAAAAAACTTAGTTTTCCTTATTTATTAAATTAATTATGTTTAACAAACTAGCGTTCACAATTGAACACAGAAATATATATATAATTTAATATACAGTGAGCGCGTAAAGTATGGAAAGATAAGAACATTTTAAAGACAGTTTGTTATTTTAAAAACTCCTTGTACGCGTCTATTTTTAATTATTAAATTAACTAATTATTAAAACACTGATTTTTGTGTTCAATTTCCGACCATCAATATTTCTACTGAGTTATGACGTCATCGGCACTTTTTTTGAACGGCAACCTCATTTTTTCTTCCATTTTTGGTAGATCATCTAACTGTCTAAATGGTATCAAAATGATTTTATGGCCTTACATAGGGAAATTTTCGAGAAAACGCAATTGTAAAATATTGATAACTTTAAGGAAAATAGCGTTTGTTAATTGAATATGAAATTGCGTTTTGGGTAGAATTAATTGCCCTGAAAACCAATCTGGGCTCAAAAATTTTCTATCGCACAAGGTTTTCGAAAAAAGTGGGGTTAAAGAGTCAGAAAAGCAATGTATGTAATTTTTGCAAATTTATACCAGATGAACCCATTGTCCTAGAAACCCAAAATGGTCTAATAGACCAGGCAATAGAGACTTTTTCGTGACAAAAATAGTATCAGCAAGCCGCCGGTCCCAGGTCACGTGGAACAGTCCGTAGATGTATTGTGATGTGTTTTCGACTAGCAAATATCATTACTTAATTTGTTATAAACAAAAAACCTCAAAAAATCGTGCTTTTTTTCGTTGTTCGTTTGTAAAAGCTGAACCGATGAAGCAATCTTGATACTGTCAACAGACGAATTGTAGAGAATGAAAAGACGAAAAAAATGAACCCTACACGGACCCGATCGGATTAATATTAACGGAGGAAATTCGGAAGAACCGGAGAAATCTGAGTTTTTTTCAGAAATTCATTACTCCGCCATTTTCAAAGTTGTAATGCATTGATGGGTACTTTAAGTGTGCACAACCCAGGCGTTGTCCGATGATTAGTTTTTGCACAATTGCAATTTGAATTTTTTTTATGCAATATGGTTCGGCGAGGTTGGATGCTCAGGAGGTGGTCCGATTTTAATATTTTTTACGTATTTCGAAAGTAGAAGTATTGTGCTACAAAACGTCTATTCTGATTTTGCGTTAAAATGTTGCGCAATAGGCGAAAAATGCTTGCAAACTTGACCGAAATCTGCGGTGCGCTCCAAATCGGTCGAGTAGTGGGGGTAGGCGGTCGACGTGGGGAAGCGCGTAATTATAGTAATCGGTCAAGTTTGCAAGCATTTTTCGTCTATTTCGCCACATTTTAACGCAAAATCAGAATAGACGTTTTGTAGCACAATACTTCTACTTTCGAAATGCGTTAAAAAAATTAAAATCGGACCACCTCCGATGCATCCAGGCTCGCCGAACCATATTGCATAAAAAAAATCAAATCGCAATTGTGCAAAAACTAATCATCGGACAATGCCTGGGTTGTGCACACTTAAAGTACCCATCAATCGCTACTTTCTCGCGAAAAGCCTGCGTTACAACTTTGAAAACGGCGGAGATATGAATTTTTGAAAAAAATGCAGATTTCTCCGGTTCTTCCGAATTTCCTCCGTTAATATTAATCCGATCGGGTCTGTGTAGGGTTCATTTTTCGGGTCTTTTCCATTCTCTACAATTCGTCTGTTGACAGCATCAAGATTGCTCCATCGGTTCAGCTTTTACAAGCGAACAACGAAAAAAAGCACGATTTTTTTAGGTTTTTTGTTTATAACAAATTAAGTAATGATATTTGCTAGCCGAAAACACATCACAATACATCAGGTTTACAGGTTTACTATTATAGACCAGGCAATAGACTGGTCTATAATAGTAAACCTTAATCTTTGCATATTTACCGAAAATCCCAAAAGTTTGTTCCCAAATGTTTTTGGAGCATTTACAACGATTATTGAAGTGGGGTGCTGACCGCTCCATATATGTAACCTCAAAAAAGGCAATAACCTGACAATAAGAAACAAAATTTATCAATATTACCCTAATTTTCAACAGACTTTTTCTCGAAAATTTTCTTAGGTAAGCCGTTAAATTTTGTGAATTACCTTTAAGCCAATTAACAGATCCATCAAAACCACCACAAAAAAAAACATAGGGTTGCCATTTAAAAACGTGTCGATGACGTCATAAGTCGAAAACAATTGAAGGTGGGAAATTAAATTGGACGTAAATCTGTATATTTTGAAAATTAAAAATCGACATGTCCGAAGATTTTCTTAAATAACAAACTGTTTCGGAGATTTTGTCATGTTTTCATACTTGAAGCTGATATTTTGACAAGACCTACTGTCAATAGAATCAAAATATCTGTTAAATCCTAACTAGTTTTATTTTAATGCAAACACGACCGGTCTCGATCAAATAGAATCTCGTGCAGCTAAACTAATAATTTTATATATAGTATGATAGTCATGTGCCTGGCCACATATTTTTTTGCTTTGTTTTGTTAATATTTGAAACAACTTTTTAAGGAATAAGAAAAATGACGTTTGCGTTGTTAAAAAAATATGGCAACAAAATGGACACTGTATAAGCAATATGAACACTTTAAATCTTAACAATATCAAGAAACATAAAAATGCGTCAAAATTGCAACAATAAAAAGAAAATAACTTAATATTTGAGTAGAAAAGTAACAAATAATTCACAGAAAAACTTCATTTTCAAATTTTAAATCGCGCAAAGAATTGAAGCACGACAAAATCTCTAAAATGGTTTGTTATTTGAAAAACGTCGGACCGGTAGGTCATCGACCCTTTTTACTTTATCATACGCAGTATTATAAAGTATTGTAATCATGCCGAAAAATTTTTTTGAGTTTTTAGCGGAAATCTGTCTTTTTGGGTCCCCTGAACATTTTTGACCAAGGTACAAAAAAATGTCTCTATGTGTGTGTGTGTGTGTGTGTGTGTGTGTGTGTGTGTGTGTGTGTGTGTGTGTGTGTGTGTGTGTGTGTGTGTGTGTGTGTGTGTGTGTGTGTGTGTGTGTGTGTGTGTGTGTGTGTGTGCACCCGGTTTTGTGGCGACGATTCCGAAGAAACTACTAAAGGTATCGGGACGAAACTTCATATTTAGAAGTTTCATAACCAAACTTAGAGCTGAAAAGCCTTCTGTTGAAAAGGGTCCAAAGGAACTGGTGGTTTACTCTTAGCATTTTTCGAAGATTTTGCAAATAAGCCGCTATTTGTGTAATGTTGTCAAAACAGTTAAATAATAAATTAAAGGACAGGAAATTTTCTATAATTTATGTATATGACATTTTTTGGTAGAATTTATAGTTTAGCTGTATGAGCAAATTCTATTTCATCGAGATCGGTCGTACTGCATTAAAACTAGTAGCCAGGATATGTCAGATTTTTTGATTCTAATGACAGTAGCTAGTGGCAAACGCTAATGTTTTGAAAATACTACTGTCAATATAGGCTGCGTTCGGATATTGAACACCGTTACACTTTTTACACCCAATAACACGTAAGTGTCATTTGGACGGTGTACCCGGTGTCAACGGAGTACAATATCCGAACGCAGCTTTAATCGACATATCTGTCTAGTTCTACTAGTTTTATTTTAATGCAGACATAGCCGATCTCGGTCAAATAGAATCTCATGCAGCTAAACTATTAATTTTATATATTATAGTATGATAAAGTCATGTGCCTGGCCACATCAGATTTTTTAAATTGCAACCTCACACTTTTCGTATTGATACTGATAGATCTGTTAATTGCCTTAGAGGTAATTTACAAAATTTATGGTCTTCCAAAAGAAACTTTTCGAAAAGAAGTTGAAAATTAAGGTCAAATCGTCAGAAAATCGCGTTTTGTTGACAATTTGAGCCACTTTTTTGAAATACTTATGCGATAGAACATTTTTGAGCCCGGATTTGATTTCAGGGCAAAAAAAATCTACCCTAAGCTCAATTTAATGTTGAATTTTAAAAAAAATCAACATGTTCCCAAGAGTTATCAATATTTTACAATTTTCAATTGCGCTTTTTTCGAAAATTTTCTAATGTAAAGTCATCACATGCTTCCGCTACCATTTAGACAATTAAACGACCTATAAAAATCAGTAAGAAAAAATATGATATTGCCATTTATAAAGTATCGCTCCGTCGATAAGGCAGTAACAACGACGACTATGGTTAATAACTGTTATTTTCAAAAAAATAAATATATAAAAACGTATATAAAATATATAATATATAAAATCAAGCCTTGTTAAAAAAATACACAATGTGCTTCTTCAAACTAGGTAGGTAACTTACTATACAGTTCTCAGAATCCAGTTTTAATTGTTCTGGATTCTGACGAACAAAAGACGTATTAGAGTTCTCTTGATTCATATCTAATTATCACTTCCGTTAGAGCGATAGTAACGAGTATCATTCCTTTAAAATACAAAATAGGGAAATGGAACAAAATCGCATGGTATAGTAGATTACGAACTACGAAAAAGAGCAGTGGTCCAAGTGCCAAACCTTGGGGCACCACTGAGTTTTGTACTATAGATTAATAATTTTTTCTTAACAAAAAAAAAGAAAGAGTCTGTCATAAATTGACATGAAATATGTATAAGGTCATTTATAACAGAATAGAAGAAAAATAAGCATGTAAACGCGGTGAATTGTATAAAATATCCATCAATTAGCAAAAGAAATGAAAACGCTACGTTTTGACCATGATATTCGTTACAAATTTCATGCTTTCTCAACATAAATATAGGGTTGAGATTGATTTAATTATTTTTTGTTGCCATCAGACTGTAAAATATATTTTTTTGTTAATTTGTAGGTATACTTTCGTCGGCCAGTTTTGGCATGTACGTCATGAATTTTTAGCCGGGCCATAGGTTGGTGTACCTATAATAAAATAAATGTTCCTAACATGTACATTTTAACAAGTTTGTTCTTTTTAGCAATTGAAAATTCGGGTTTAAAACAGTGTGCATAACAATGATTATTCAGAACCTTTGGCAATATTTGAAATGACATTACAATATTTCAATGTGAATAACCAGATATTAGTTTTCACTTTTCTCTATACTTTCTTTTTTTTTCAATTTAGATAATCCACTTTGTAAATACTCCAGGCTATGCTATAATCAGACATAATTTTCGATAGTAAAAGTTTTGAAGCGATTTCGAATTGCATAAGGCTCTTGATATTTACGAATTCAAATCGATTAATATGTATTATCAATTATAGAAAATTGCTATTTCCGGAGTTTAACCTTCTTTGATCGTTATTTGTTTTCACATAATAACTCTATTTTAATTTGTTTGACATTTAATACCTACGAGGTATTGATAGATATTATTTTTTTCTGAATGTTCTCTTTTAAGTTTGTAGGCACACTTATTAAAAAATGCACGCGCGCGTCGAACTTATAATTAGTATGGCTTTTGCTCGATAAGGCCCGTGCCATTTTTGTTCGCTTATAACTGTATATTGCTTTGAGATATCTGAAAGACATGTAGTGGGTCGGGCTCTTGCAAACTCGTATAGCAAGTTGGCCGGGCATGTTAACTGTACTTGTAGTGTTGTGTATTGCCATACAATTAAAAACAGAAAGCTTTCTTCGCGCATTTCAATAAATATCGGTTAAAAGTTGATGTGCCTGGATTGTTTTCTTGCCCTAGATGGATATTTGTATATGATTTGAAATTAGAATTATTGTAGTTAAATAAATGAGTTTTTCTACTTCGCATTCACAATGCACACATTGTAACACTGTTTGCGGTGTTACAATTAACAAATTGTAACATCGTTTTTGGTAACTTTTTTTTATAAAATTGGTACACATTGATATCGATTGATATCAAATACCATATGTCAAATGTACAACACATAACCACACACTGAACTAGAGTAAATTTATTCACAATTAGATTTTGTCATGATTTTATCGCATCCTTACGAAGTTGACAGGTGCTACAGTACTGCCACGTGGTACCCGAGATACCCTAGCTTCTAATTTAGCGCAATATAGTAACAACAATTTCTAAATTTATATAAAATTAATGACGCAAAGTAGAAAAAATAGTATATTACACTTGTTTTATAAGACGTATAAGACGTATTGGCGCACTCGTTCCAATTTGACAACTCGTGCGCCAATTTGAGTCTTATAAAACTTGTATAATAATATACTATTTTTGGTTCAAATGTTGTAATGAAAGGTTGGTAAGGAAAGGTAATTCAAAATTAATTATTAGTTTTGTGTTTGCTGGTACATATTAGCAATATTTAAGGTTTATTTTGATACCATTTTGTTTCTGAAAAAAAAAAACAATTTACTGGTTACCTGTGAAATCATGTATGCTTTACAAGTAACGTGATAATTCAACTAAAGAAATTTAAAATTGCTGTAGCTAGGAAACAAAAGGCGATCGAATAATTGAATGTTTTACTCACAATACATCATCCTGCCTGTGTACAGAGTGGAAATGAGAATATTTTCCGTATTTCCAATTGTTATTTTAAGACAAATATGTTGAAATAAACGTGTTTTACCAAAATTTTCTACAAGTTTTGGAATTTCTCTATTTCTCTATAACTTATTTCGTTTAGTTACCATAGCAACCAACTTTAAACATAGCACTTTTACCACTTTTTCTCAAGAGTAAATTTTGATCTATTGTTTTTAACGTTAGTTCTTATTTTCTTCTTATAACCAGTATTTTCAGTAAAAAAGCCAGGATTTGACAGATATTTTGATTCTAATGACAGTAGGTAGTGTCAAACGCTATTGTTTTGACAATACCTACTGTCAATAGAATCAAAATATCTGTCAAATCCTGGCTAACTAGTTTTATTTTAATGCAGATACGACCGATCTCGATCAAATAGAATCAATCTCATGCAGCTAAACTATTAATTTTACATACAGTATGAATTATAATAAAGTCATGTGCCTGACCACATCAGATTTTTTGTTTCATTGCGTTTTAATTTAGTCTGGACACGTATTGTTATGTGTTACAACAAAAATGTTCAAATAAACGTGGTTTGCCAAAATGTGCTGCAAGTTTTGGAATTTCTCTATAACTTGTTTGATTTAGTTGCCATAGCAACCAATTTTATATTTCGAATGTCAAACTTTTTAATTCGACAAAGTTCAAATGTAATGGCCTATTGAAAATCCACATTAATTGTCAAATATCAAATTTGAATATTTTATATCAATTTAACAATTTTAATATTTGATCTATTGTTTTTCTCGTTTGTTCTTATTTTGTTCATATAAGCAGTGTATTCAGTCAAAGAAAAATTATAAATTCGGCAAAATCTCGTGTCAGATTATTTTACTATGTCTTAAAAAGCCTACCAAAATATCAAAAATCCACTGTAAGATACAAAATTGTACACTTTTTACATTTAATTTGGTGTATTGCTTTTAGGATTCTGTTATTTATCTATTATCTATTATTTATCAGGTAAAGATCCCTCAGCACTTTTACGTGATTTGGAGACTAAATGCGCAATTTTTTACAATAATACATTTAATGCATAAAAAAAACAACTTTAAGATATTCTTTTTACGAAATAAGTTTTTAGTTATCGATGTTATTTAAAAATAATTTCAATATTTTCTCTTTTTTCAAATTCCGCTTTATAATATCAAGTGATGCAAACAGTAAATAAAAGAAATGTTGTTAGGACATAGCATTGTAGTAAATTTTATTGAAAAAATCCATTAACTTTTAGCACAAAATTACATTAAACCAACTATTCCCTAAGACATTTTTAATTTAAATGTAAAAAAATAAATGATAAAAAATGAGTTTACTCTTAAAATAATTTAAGAATATCTTGCTTTTAGACCACTCTATAGGTGAAAGGCCTCTTAGCCCTATTTTTTTTAAGTAGGTCATTTTTTTTTCGTTGTATATGTGGGTCCATAGAAACAACTTTTTATTAATTGGAAATTTTGTTTCCAAAAAAAGTGGTTTTTGATACACTATAATACACATGAATCGAAATGATAACCTCCTTTTTTTGTCGATACATTGCCAACAATTTCAATTGTTTTACTATAAAAAGAAGCATGCTTCTTTGATAAGGCTTAATAAATTGGGAACAATTTTCAGCAGATAGTATAGTAAGCAATCAAAGTTTATTAGAAAACCGGTTTCAAAGTGACAAAATTAACGAATAGAAACTATACGTATATAGGAAAAAACAAAAGACGAACCTTTTTCATTTAAACTACAGACCGAAAATAGTAAACTTGTCTGGTAAACTCTGTTTCTTTCATCTCTTCTAAACAAGCAGCATTATCTCAAAAACTACAACCAATCCAACAAAACTGATAGCAAATATGACAAGAACAACATAAAATACCTAACTAACATTATGTTATGAAATCTCTCATGTTTTACAAGCATATCAAGGAAGCTATCCTCTGAAATGTAGGTAGCTATGTTACTAGAATGTAAGGCATGCATGAATGGAAACATACCGACACGTACAAAGGAAAAAGAATTGTTATTCATTCTTTTGACGTGTGCTAGACATCAAGCTTGAATATTTTAAAGATGACTGTTTTATTGTAAGTATTCTGTAGGCATATAAATACGTACCTACAACAGGTGCCAACTATCGAAAAAATATCAATTTAAATCAAAGCATTTCACGTATTTCCGTGTTATATAACAAATATGCACTACACATGATATCCGCGACATTGACTACAAGTATCAGATTTCTTTGTTTTGATCAAAGTTATTTTTAAATCAGTCAGTGTACAGTAATTATTATGGTATTTAGATACTGGTATTTAGATACTGGTATTTAGATACTGGTATTTAGATACTGGTACTTAGAATCCAAATAAAGTTTTATAATCTTTGCTCTATGAAGATTTGAAGTAAATAATGAACTAAGTGCCAAGAATTAAAAAAATGGTTTTATTACATTAAAGTGGGCTGGATATCACTGGCTTTAATGTAAATAACGGGCTACGTAAAAATATGTCGTGAAATGCCTAACAAACTTGACCGCTCGATCTCGCATGAGTTAACTTTCGGCGTATTTTCGTATATAGTGCCTTTAGTCAGTGCCAGCAATTGCTTATAATTAAAATATTATGCATTTTATAAAAAAATGATTCCTACAAAAAACTCTTAGAATTAAAAGCAAAGAAATATACAGGATGTCCTATTAGAAAAAGATAAGGTTTGCAAACTTCCATAATAAAATGAATAATATATTAAACAAGAGCTTGTTTAAACCCAACAAACTTTTATTTGAAGCATTTATTGAAACTATTTACGGTTGTGGAATTATTTAGGTGTTCCGGTAATTTTGACAAATTTTGATATACCGGCTGGTCTTTCTAACTTGAGACTCCTAATTATCTCGAGAAATATGCTATGATAAATATTCATATTAAAAATTTTTTTATCAAATTATGATTTTACGCTAAATAAGAGGAATCTTTTGTCTGAAATTTTTTTCCGCACGATGCATTTTTTTGTGCGTAAACAAACCCTATGCGCATGATGGGGCACCGCGCGAGATACCAAAACGTATCCCCGTTATGCACATACCTTCCTACGTTGTACCATGAGTGTCTACTCAGTCGTCGCTTTGACTGCCAGACGGCGAGCGCATCCCATGCAGTGGCAGCGGTCGTAACTACCGCAGACGCCACAAACTTCCATCGTCAATAACTTTTGATAGATGCATCGTACGAAAAAAAATTTCAGACAAAAGATTGTTCTTATTTAGCGTAAAATCATAATTTTATAAAAAAGTTGGGTATTCCCATTTCAAAAAAGGAGTTAACCGTCATTTTCACCGATTGCAGCGCCATCTGCAATGAAACTGATATCGCCATCTCCTTTCCCCCTTTACGTCCTACAAGTTTATTTAAGACACTTTTGTCGTACCATGTATATTTCTCGAGATATTGAGGAGTCTCAAGTTAAAAAGACCACCCGGTATAAATTTTGTATACTTTTAACTCAAAAATGATGGATTTTATAAAAACAAATGATTCCTATAAACTATTCTTAGAATTAATCTTAAATTAAAAAATTTAAAAATATACAGTCTATTTGAAAAAAAAGGAAAATTTTACCAAATTTCCGTAATACAATATATTTAAACGATAGCTTGTTTAAAGCCAAAAAAAGTTTTGTTTGATTTTTTTTTAAATTTTATACGGCTGGAGATTTATTTGCGTGTTCTGGTAATTTTATTATTACAAAAAAGTTCATGTTATTTCTGTTTTTTATTTTAGAATTACATTTTATTTTGATTTTTAATAAAAAGAAAATGTACAATATTGTTAGTATCAATACTGTGTGATACCTTGAGTAGTTTGTGAAAAAAAATATTAAAGCTTGTTTTCGTTTTTTCTAAAATAATAATTCAAAATAAAAGGAAAACGTTGAGTGGATTTTGATTTCTAGTCCTTACTTTTTCTGAAGGAAGTTACTAAAATAAGTCATTTTCAATGTAAACTTTATATAAACAAACATCTTTAGATTAGAAAAATTGCACAAAAAACAACTGTTTGTCAGTACATTTGCAAAATAACTAATAAACGCATTTTTACACACAGCGAAGTATATTCTCAAAACGTGAGAAAATTATTTACTTGCGGTTATTGCTTTAGATGAAAGTTAATATTTACTTGGTTTGAAACAATTTCTTTCATTTAAGAATTCCTTGTTCTCACAATTCAAGAATATCCCAATCTCAGAGTTATTAGTTTCGGTTAAGTATATAATTTTCAAACCAAGTAGTTTAAATTCTCAATTCAAGAAGTTGATCAACACCTTGAATCAAGTAAGCCATTGCTTGCAACGCGCTTGCGCATTTACACTCAAACGTGCACGAACGTAGCCGAGATTTAAGATTTTTCGCATCGGCCTTTGCCTTCAGTTAGTTGGGGTCTGCTATGGCGTCGTGTTCGCTGACTACCGAGTATTGTCCGGGAAGAGTTCAATATGTAAGTATATCTTTACTAATTTTGTAGGTACTGTACGCAATAACTACGCGATCTATAATATTATGAAAGTATATAGTTTTAATTTTGCGTGAATAGCCTACAGTACCTACTTATGTTCAACGTATTTGCGACGCAGTTCGTAGTTGTGACTTGTGACGCACACGGTACGTAAATTTTGCCTAGCCATATAGTGGTCACCAAATCAACATACATGTCACAGAAAACTTACTTGTGTAATATAATGGAAACAATTTGATGTCTAATAGAATATGGTGTCTTTTTCCATGCATTAGATATTGTAGGTAGTGATAATTTATAAATAGGTAAGTATATATGTAATTAAGCAAAGAAATTTCATACAATAAAACAAATATTATTCGCTAAGTTATTGTATACTTATTTCACACAATTCCCTAACTTTTTAAAAAAAGAACTAAAACAGTAATTTCTATTCAATACATTATGATCATGTTCTTGAACTAATAATATGTATTCTCATTTCAAGAAAATATTTTCTCATTGTCAAGCACATATATTCACTTTTAGAAAATTCCATTATTCTCAACGTGAGAATAGTTTTCTTGAATGAATATTATCTATACTCATTGCAAGAAAATATTTTCTCAGATATACAAGCATATGATCATTTCAATTCAACAATATCTCTTTATTCTTAACTTGAGAAAATATCTACTTGCGGTTATAGCAAACTAATCATTTACTTGGATGAAAGCATACTGCTTTGAGTGAAGTATTTACTTTTCTGTGTGTAAAGAAAATTAATGACTATAAAATTGAGCAGAACTATCAAATTTTGCATGGCCTTCAGTAAACGAGGTCCCCATGTATTTTTTCGAACAACGGACACTCTGTATGAAGTATACTTGGTCAAGCAACTTATTTTTATTAAGTTTTACTTTCTAGTATAAAAAATATCAACTTAGCTTAAAATATGTATAAATAAATATCATGGCACTTAGCACCTTCTACGAATTTTTGAATTTGCTTTAGATTTGTTCTTGCGATACAAGAGCTCGGCAAAAAACAACACCAACATGTGATGTACTACAATCTGTTTAAATATGCACAAAAAATTAGGGATGGCTTTCTATAAAACATCTTGCTGCGCACTTATTTCTAAATATCTTGGAATAATGTTTTTGGCACTTAGTTCGTTATTTACTTCAACTCTTCATATGTATTTTCATTGATAAGTTTGGTGAATATCTCTAGCATAGAACGGAAGATGTTTTAAATCATTTTAGAGCAAGATGCTGTAATGCAGGCGTTTTTCTTTTGGGTTTCTGCCAACTGTTGCGTTGTATGTATATTCATATTGGAGCCAATTTTTTGGCAGGTTGTTCACTCCGGAAATTTTGGACTATTTTTAGCTACCAAGCAAGCTCTGGCGGGTTTAATATTTCCGTGCTAATATAATATAAATCGATAGCCAGGATGTTATATAAATACACTAATGTAAAATTAAGTAAATTTTCGTAACGAATAACAAGGTCAGATATAAAGCCATAAAATTAAATATGGTAATTTTCGACCATCTCCATCTTTTATTAAAGAACAAATAACATAAAAGTCTTAAAAAATGAAACGAGATTTGTCTTTTTTAACCTTTATAAAAAACAGAAATCCGAAAAGTGAAAACAAACAGTTCCAAAACCACGTTAAATTTGAATGTTTATTTGACAATTTGCCCAAAAAACGTTACATGAGCGTCGTTACAAAATGTTCCAGGAGGGGCATTTATTTTTTTGTACATTTGCGTTTAAAATGCTATTTTACACTACACTATTTTCGTGTCTTTCTAAATTTCTTTCGAGTAACTATAAAAAAGTTTTAAACTAACAAGAAATGGATATACTAGACATACTTCTTTGTCTATTTCAGACTAGCCAACCTGGTGCAAACAAAAGTATTTAAAGTTATGTTGTTTGTTTACTTTATGCCGTTTTATTTCTGCAATCCCTTGCAGATATTTTGCAATCTTTTGTTTAATAAGATTTAATAAGGCTTTCTTTAATTTCTGATGGCGCTGCCGAAGAAGCAGCGTTATCTTTTAGAGCTTGTAACCTTGGCGTTAACAACAATAGAAACTTGAACAAAAAACATAAGTGATCAGAACAGACGAGACTACAAGCTCCTTTTGTTTAAAGTTAAATTCTTTTGTCGGTGGACCCCACAGCAAGCTTCAAACTGTAGGAAGAAAACAAGCTTTAACGTTATTCACCATTGCTGAAATGGAAGAGCGCAAAATGGGTAGCACACATACAGAAATATTGGCAAAAAGTTGACCTTTCAAATAAAAAAAAAACTCATTCAAATCGAGCAATACGTTCAAAAGTTACTGCAGTTTGAAACTGGTCATCATTTTAGGTGTTGCGTTTTTTATGCCGGTCAGTATATATAGAATTAGTAGAACACAAAACTTCTAATGTGCACCAACATGCGTTTTATGAATTGAAAAATACTCGAAAATTGTAGGTTATGACTTAGTTGCCGCCAATAGCTAATAGAAATCGGAATAGTCGTCATTTGTCTAGCAATATCTTTTTGCCAGTGCAAGTTTTTCAGAAATCCTCTGCCCGTACCTATCGGCGCCCATGCGTAGATTTATAGTACCGTATCATGCCACAAATATGCGCCCAAATATTTTTAAAACAAAACATGAACGCACATTTCGTACATTTAAATATAACTGGTCTGAGTAAAAGCAATTTATTAATAGACTTCAAGTTATTTTCGTAACACGCATACACGTGAATATAACATAATAGTCAATTATGTACTTAATATACAAATTCCTATTTTAAACATTTTGGATTCCAATTTTTTTGAATAAAACACACCTTTTAAAGCATGTACACCTATGTTACAGATGTACAAGAGATACAAAAATACAAGAGTATAAAAATTATGGAGCATCAAAGTGTAGAAAATTTTTCGGCGTTATTTTTTTTTTAAATATTTTCAGTGATCAGATCATACATTATCATACACGATTTCAAGGGACAAGATTGCATCAGAAACCATCTTGTAGCGTCCGCAACTTTCTATCAGTCAATCCTCCCGTAAAAACAAGTGAAATCTACCCCGAGGGCGAGACCATGTCGAAAATTTTCACTCCGCGCAAAAATGCGACTTTCACTACATTTGTACTTCCAGATTCCAACACATCACATAACAGAATTTCTAATTACCTCAGCACAGGTTCATCAACTCCACCAATCAAGTTTAAAACGTTTAAAAAAAACGTACCAATCCGATTAATATTCAATAATAATCGCATCTAAAATAAATTGAAAGCAGGAAAGACAAGTTTCAGCGTTCACGCGACATCTAGTGAGCAAAAGCTGAAGATATATACGAGAGACGCGGTCGATAAAGACGGAAGTTTGAAACGTTGGGCGACATCTATCTTCGAATAAGCAAATCTTCGGTGCATATACGCAAACATTTCAAGAAAAACAGGTACCTACGTTTCCAATGAAAAACAACTTTATAACCTAAAATAAACTAAGGAAATGACAAAAACACTAACCTGGCTCAGCCCAACTCTGTAACTGGAAATATCGAGATCCAAACACATCAACATATCGTCGACCGCTTTTCTTTCATCCAACACAGGACTGGACGGTTTAAAATCAGGCGCAAGCAGCTTGAATCGTCTTCTAAATTCGCCCAACGGCAGAAAATAGGGATACCCCTGCTTCTGCATGCGGACAGAGTCCAAAATCTGCGCTCCCCTCATCTGTAAATCAAGTTACAATCTGTCAATGTCAAAAAAATGACAAGTATTTAATAATTTAACTTCTGTCAATCACAAAATAACTTTGACAGTTATTTTGTGATTGACAGGAGTAACAATTTAAGGTTATCTTTGTTTTAGATTTGACCTTTGGTATGTTTTTCGTGTATATTTTGTATGTTTTTAGGTTACCTGTGATCGGAGTAGTGGTATGTTGATGATAGCGTCATCGTTTGTGGCACCGTTGGTTTTTAGGTTAAGAAATGCGTTGTTGACTTCACATAGGCCTGCGTTGTGATGTGGTAAGACGCATTGGATGAAACGGAGTTTTGTTCTTCGTAATGTTTCTACAAGACCGTCGATGGTGAATTTCGTCTGTAAAGAATTTATGAATAGGTTAATGACGTGTTGAGTTTTGGAGAATTTATGATATATTTGTTGGTTGTATATTTTATTAGATTCGAATGATGATTAAGCTGACCACAAAAAAATATGTAAAATCAAATTGCACAAGGCAATTAGTTAGAGAGAATTAAATTAATGTCTGTTTGGCAAGATTGTTAACATCTCATTTTAATTATCTCTATTTATTGATGATTCCTCCAACTGTACCACAACTGTACACAATTTTGAGAAAATTTTCAAACAAAAGTTGTTTGGTTTTAAACAAGCTCGTCTAAATACATCTTTAATATACAAGGTGTTCATTTTATTCTGGACTTTTGGTAGCATTCCCTTTTTTAAATAGATTACAATTTTAATTCTTAGATTAATTCCAAGAATTTTTTCAAGAATCATTAGCAATGAATGAAAATTAGTCATAACTAACACCCACACAAAAGTTGTTTGGATTAAAACAAGGTATCGCTTAAATATAATTTTCATATACAGGCTGTTCATTTAATTATGGAAATTTTGTAACCTTTTCTTTTTCTAATAACACCCTGTATATTATTCTTTTTAATTTTAAGATTAATTCTAAGAATTTTTTGTAGAAGTCGTTTTTTAGTTATACACATACATACACATTTATTTTAAATAGGCAATTTGAACATTTAATTTAATTCGATTTAATAGGGTATTTGACTGTATTAAAAATATGGCATGTATTATAGTCATCCTAAGGGCGGTCGTCCATATAGCTGGTGTGGCGGAAGTGTGATAGTGACGTGGCAGTGATATGGTTCATTGGCCAATGTAAACAAATGCATGAACGCCCACCAAGGTGATGCGGCAGTGCTATGTAACTGTCGTGGTACTGGATCGGATTCCACTCGTCTCTCAATGCTTAATCTCGAGTGGCAAGCGCGCCAAGCGCCTCTCGCCCGTCGCCGCTCCTGTCAATAACTGCAGGCTCAGCTTCGTGTGCTCTTTCGGATTGTTTACTATTTTTGTTTTTTTTATGTTTATTGTGTTATGTAACAATCGTTTTGTAATGTGCAACATATAAATGCAAGAAATAATGTATGTGATAAACGACAGAAATATTTTCATAGGTGAGTAAATATTAAAATCATAACCTATACCTATCTGATGACCTGTATTTTTCAGATTCCATTCAAGCCACCCGAATATATTAAATATATAGAATAATAAGAAGCAAACATTGGAACTCTCTAAATATAGCAAATTGTGTTATGCGTTCTCATGCTAGACAACGACTATGACAATTATACTACGTTCAATAGGTTGGCTATTGAACATAGCTGCACCTGCATCCAGTGTTTTTTTAATTTCTACCACATATACAACAAAAACGCAAAAGACATCCCAAGACCCATTTTGGTCTCTAAATCTTGATCTCAGGCTCTTGCGTTGATATGTCCAAGCCTGCCGTAAGTAATTATTTTCTTAGCCTATATTATTTCAAGGTTAGATTTCACGAAGCAATGACAACATTGTTTTATTTTCAGATAATTCAATCCTACAAACCTCATCAATAAAATTTGAAACAGACCCTATAGAGACAAAGACTGTCCGAACTAAAGGGAAAAATATAACGCTCCAATAAAAAGTTTGCCGCAGAAGATATCAACGTTAAAGTGATTAATCGTTAAGTTGAAGAAGCAATTGTGTGCCACATATTAGAGTATTTTTTACTGTTTCTTCTAAAATGCACAATTAACAAGATTAAGTAAAATGGGTTCTAGCAGAAACCACTACAGTAATTTATTAAAAACTCCTAGAAAAGCGTATATAAGAGTTTAAACATTTTTCTCAAAGGAAAACCTACTGTGCAGTCAAATAAGAATTTACATACTTATTTTTCATTAAAGATAGTATATTTTTGTTAAAATTAATAATTTTTGTAATTATTTATATTTGTACCGGTAAATTTACCAATATCAGATTATTCTCAAAAGAAAAAACAATAATTGAATATATGTATTACATTAGTAATTGTTTTTTTTTATAACGATCCTATCTCCATACATTTTCAACAATTAAGACTTATTGACTACTACAATAACTGTCAAACAAATATTTTCTTTCTATACCTAACTAGTAAATTAACTAAAAAACCTAAAGTTAAATGGCATAACATATTATTTATGTACAGTTCGATCGACATAATATGTAATGAATGTTCATATTTAGGAAATTGGTGATAATTCATACCAGTATCGGAATTAGCGCCATCTAGCGAACGTACCGCGCACTCATTATATTACAGTTTACATACATATTTGACTCTGACTAACCGATTAGTAAGTATTGGCGAACTGTACGATTTTTTATTTCGCAGTGGGATATAGGAATAATGTGGGAACGTAATGCAAGATTTAATTTTATGTTTGTTCTTCATATGTGTGAAATTAGTATGAGCGGCATGCGAAACAATTCCATCTAGCGGACTATTACGATATTACAGAATGAGACACGGACGCAGTGAAACAACAAGCGCTGCGTGCCGGCGCGCCACCTAAGTGGGCGTTGAACCACGCACTCGTCATTTCACAATCTAGCCACACTTATACCTCCCCAATATCACTTGCCACTGCCACAACCACGCTTCCGCCATACCACCTATATGGGCGACCTGCCTAATAGATTACAGTTTAAGAAAACTATTTGTTATTACTTTTCAAAAAAAAAATGCTTTATTTCTATGAAAAACCAAAATTAAAATTGAATTTTATTCACGTCCTATCACGTGATTGAAAACGCTCTGTAATTGGGTCAGTCTCCAGTGATGTCATTCGTTAGTCCGCCTTAGAGCGCGTTCGGTTTGTCAGGGTATGGTATGGGGAGAGCAATGCTCAGATAACCTGGGTCGGCTGTCTCTCTCTTATATGCAGATAAACGCCGTATGACGTTAGTCCGCCTATTATGCAGCGCGTCACTCTCACCGTAAAATACCGGGTTATCTGAACGCGTTTTTATGCTTCTCCCGTTTGAATTTAATAGCACGAAAGCGTCATGTAAGCATAACTTTGTAGGTTAGGATAGCCCTAACCTTCAGCTGTCAGATCAGATAATACCTTTCGAAAATACGATAGATAACTTATTCTAGTCAGTTTTACTTATGTCGAAGTAATCTTCACAACAGAAAACACTTGTATTGGCGGCTATTTATTTCATTTGGATTTCTACGAGCCAACCACTTTCTTCGCAGTTTCAAATCTTGCGGAACAGCTACAAATAGTTTATCCGGAGTTTTTCTTGACGTGACGTATCTCTGCATTGTGGATTTATAACCCATTTTTATGTAGAAATTGTGAAAACAACACATCATACAACACAATTACCAAACGGCGACGATGCCGATGCTGACAGACCATATGGGTCGATTTGACATCTTGACATCACATCATCTTGACATCTTGACATCACTAACCGGTGACGTCACACAACAGAAAGAATCATTTCGGCGGGCCTTTTTGTGATTCAATTTTTAACGCTGATTTTTATGAATTATTGAAGAAATAATTACAAAAAATAATGCATTTACAATGTAGAGTGAAGGAATAAACACATTAAGTTGGTTTTCCAAAAATAGTCAAATACCCTATTGTGTTCTTATTTTTTTTACTTTTTATTCAAATTAAATGATTAAAATTTAAGTTTGAGTTTTGATGAATTGCTTATAACTAAAAAATGATGCATTTTATAAAAAAAATATTCTTACAATAGATTCTTAGAATTAATATTAGATTTAAAAAATGTATTCTATAGGGTATTCTACTAGAAAATAAGGTTACCAAGTTTCCATAATAAAATAAACACTCTATATATTAAAAATATATTTAAACGATAGCTTAATTAAATCCAAAAAAAATTAGTTTAACACTTTCGCGGACAGTGTCTGCGAGTGTCTGTATATTCAGATTACAAAACTGACAGCATATACCATCTTGTCCGCAAACGTGTTAAATAAATTTTGGAAATATTACATTCAGAGTATTATTTAGTTTAGTTCGGTAATTTTGACTAATTTTGAGTAATTGCTTATAACAAAAAATGCTTCATTTAATAACAAAATGATTCCTACCAAAAATTCTGGGAATTAATCTTAGAATTAAAGAATTTTAAAATATACAGGATGTTATATTTGAAAAAGGAAAGGTTACCAAATTTCCAGAACAAAATGAACACCCTGAATATTAAAAATATATTTAAACGATAGCTTGTTTAAAACCAAAAAACTTTTGTTTAAAAAGTTTTTGAAGTATTTTATGGTTGGCAAATTATTTAGGTGTTCCGGCAATTTTTACTAACCCTGTATATAAATAAATTACACATGATGTAGTGTAATCTGCTTGTTGACGCTTACTACGAATTGGTTCTGCAGTGACAGTTTAGATAAACTCTGTTGTGATCCTTGTTTGTTTTTGTTTCATTACATGAACACAAAAGATTTGGAAATAAACAATTACAATGAACAGTTAAACATAGTAAAAATCGTTTCAAGGTCACCGTTGATTATGCAGTTGGTGGTATCATGTAGTATGTTACCAACTTCTCAAAAACATGACTTTTTCATTTGCCAACGACCTTTAACAAGAATAAATACGGTATAAAATAAATAAAATAGAAAACAATGCATATAAAAAAATCTGATGTGGCCAGGCACATGACTTTATCATACTATATATAAAATTAATAGTTTAGCTGCATGAGATTCTATTTGATCGAGATCGGCCATGTCTGCATTAAAATAAAACTAGTAGAACTAGACAGATATGTCTATTAAAGCTGCGTTCGGATATTGTACTCCGTTGATATCTGGTACACCGTCAAAATGATACTTACGTGTTATTGGGTGTAAAAAGTGTAACGGTCTGCAATATACGAACGCAGCTTATATTGTGTCAAAATATTACCGTTTGACACTAACTACTGTCATTAGAATCAAAATTTCTGACAAATCATAGCTACTAGCTTTAATGCAGTACGACCGATCTCAATGAAATAGAATTTGCTCATGCAGCTAAACTATTAATTGTACCAAAAAATGTCATAGTCATAAATTATTCAGAATTTCCTCTTCTTTAATTTATTATTTAACTATTTCGACAAATTTCCAGAAATGGCCACTTATTTGCAAAATCTTTCAAAAATGCTAAGACTAAACCTCCAGTTCCTTTGGACCCTTTTCAACAGAAAGCTTTTCAGCTCTAAGTTTGGTCATGAAACTTCTAAATATGAAGTTTCGTACCGATACCTTTAGTAGTTTCTCCGGAATCGTCGCCACAAAAAACGGGTACACACACACACACACCCACATCCACACACACACACAGACATTTTTTTGTACCTTGGTCAAAAATGTTCAGGGGACCCAAAAAGACATATTTCCGCTAAAATCTCAAAAAAAATTTTTGGCACGATTACAATACTTTACATACTACGTATGATAAAGTAAAAGTTCTGGCGAGGTTCATTTATGATTAAGTTTTGAATGTATGAGTTTAAAATATTAGAACATTTTGAAGAATCACTAAGGATTTTAAATATAAAACTGATATTTTATTAATTATTATCAATCTCATAATGGTCTACAAAGAATAGTACAAATACTAACCTGCAAACATATCGACTTCCTTTTTATCGCAGCAGTGCCAGCATTAAAAGTCCTCCTGATACTAGAAGCCCTCCTCAAAGATTGAGTACCCTCAATCCCGACCAACGACTCACTAAAATTCGTTCCTCCAAGTCCACGAGCACTAACAAACAACTTATTTATATCGTCCCTGCAAAAGAAAACAAACAATAACAAAAAAATCCAGCTAGAAAACCTTCAACAACATACCTATGACTTTCTTGCAAAATGGTAACAGCCCTCTTAGAGACAGGATTCTCCCTACTACATTTTATCCACCCCAAACAATTATACAACACTGGATTCGTCCCTTGAAGATGCTGAAGCATAAACTGATGATTTCCCGGAGCTTTCCTCAAGAGTAATTGATGATCTCTATCATTATAATGCGTGAATAACCTTTCCAGGAAAGACTCGTCACTAGATCCTGGATAAATAGCTTCCTCATCCAGTAACCACAACAATCCTCTTCTATCCGTTTCATGGAGGTCATTCTGCGAAGTTCTGACCACAGTATTCTGGGCAGTTTTATCCAAAAGATTGACCAAAGGTGTTGGATTGATCAAATTCTCATGTTCGTGTTCGTCTATGTCGATTTCTATGTTTTCCTGGAGATACCTATCTTTAGGTGCTACTAAGTTCGTGTGGTGGAATAACAATTGAAGCCTCTCTTGCAGATAATTATGGCATAAGTCTTCGAACGAAGCACCAGTTTGTCTTCCGCAGGTGGCTGGATTTTGGAAGCCTGGTGTGTCAACAAGTAGCAAAGAGGATACTGTATGGGTTGATGCTGAAATTGACCTGAAAGTAAATGGTAAGTTGATTAATTCTAAAAAAAATGTTCTTGGGAGAGACAGAATGGAAAATGATACTGTGTTTTGGGTAGAACTGATTCTGAAGACATAAACGGACTCATAAGTTTTCTAGCGTCTAAGGTTTTCGAAAAAAGTTGAAATGTTTAGAAGGGCGAATTTAGTAATATGGAAATTTATAAATGGTGAACCCATTGTGCTAGAAACTCCAAAACTACAAAGATTAATACTTTAAGGCTCCCGTCTCAGACCCCCAAAACGCGGAAATAACCCACGTCATAATTATTTCGCAAATTGTGAAATGCTCGCTACCATTTGATTCTGAAGGTCCTTATGAAACTGCTATCGGAAAGATATTTCAATATTTATGAAAATTATTTATGCAAATTTTAGTGTGGACTACAAATCAATCGTTGGTTCGAAAACAAAATAAGTCCAAAAAGTGAGTTCTGAGAAAATTAACAAAATAATTTTGTCGCTGCAATATCTTGAAAAGTATAGCAGTTAACTATTTTGTGCCAACAGACAAAATATAAATTATTCACAAAGAATTAAATGTATTACATAATTAATTTATATTTGCATTAAAAGCAGAGTTATGATTAAAACAATCATCATGGACATGTACTGTTTTTGAACTCTACGGAAAAACAGCGTACATTTTTAGCAAAATTCATTTATTATAAAGCATTTAAATAACATTTTTATTATGAGGTATAGTGTTTTTGGCGTTTTGATTCCAAACCCGTGGTCATATTTCTTAAATTCAAATGGCGGATTCAATATGGCGACTAGAAAATTTCGAAAGATGTCGGGTGCTTATGTTACTTATTTGCTGTCATATTTGAAGATCCTAGATTCCAAATCCAATGTCTAATTTTCAAAATTCAAAATGGCGGAATCAATATGGCGACCGAAAATGTAAAAAATCTTGGATTTGCATGAAACTTATTTTCCGTAATATTTGAAGATTGATAATTAAAAATGTAATGTCAGATTTTCAAAATAAATTCAAAATGGCGGATTATACATGGCTAGTCAAAATTACCAGAACACCTTAGTAATTCTTCAACCGTAAAGAGTTTCAAAGAAAAATTCAAACAAAAGTTTTTTGGTTTTAAACAAGCCATCGGGTAAATATATTTTCAATATACAGGTTGTTCATTTTATTCCGGAAATTTGGTAAATTTTTCTTTTTCTAATAGAACAACCTGTATATTTTACATTTTTGAATTCTAAGATTAATTCTAAGAGTTTTTGTAAGAATAATTTTTTTTATAAAATGCATCATATTTAAGTTATGAGCAATTAATCGATCATTAACGGATAACAAATAAAAATATCAAGAAAAAATAACTAAACTAAGAAATAGAATTAAATTAAATATTCAAGCTGCCAAATTAAAAGAAATTTGTCCAGGAGATTAGATTAATTGCTTATAACTAAAAAATGATAGTATTGCATTTAAAAAAAAACATGTTTTCTACAAAAGAATTAATCCTAGAATTAAAAATGTATAAATATACAAGGTGTGCTATCAGTTACCAAATTTCCAGAATAAACAATAGTTTGTTTAAACCCAGAATTTTTTTTTTATTTTTGCAGTTGGAGAATTATTCAGGCATTTCGGTAATTTCGTAAATTTTTAATTAATTGCTCATAACTCAAAAATAATGAATTTTATAAATATAAATCATACAAAAGATTCTACGAATTAAAAAATGTAAAATTATACAGGATGTTCTATTTGAAAAAGGAAAGGTTACCAGATAACCAGAATAAAATGAACATCCTGTATATTAAAATTATATTTAAACAATAGATTGTTTAAAGCAAAACAACCTTTACTAGAAATTTTTTTTGATATTGTTTACGGTTGGAGAATTATTTAGATGTTCTGGTAATTTTGACTAACCCTGTATATGGCGATATGGAGTATGATATAAAGTTTGATGATTATATACATGATATGTAGTATTAAATTTCTTCTTCTACGGTGGTAGTCGGTCCGGAAGTCTCGTGGTAGTAAAATTCTAAATTTTCACCAGTTACATACTTGAGGACTTTTTTAAAATAATCTATCTTTTTGATATTGATATTCATATTGATTACTTCGGCGTACCTCAACAACTATTTTAATGCAACTTACGAAGTTGGCGAATGTTTACGACTGATATATCAGTAGAAACGGAGTAGAAACGCGTTGTATGAGGGAGCAAAAAAGCACTGTTCTGGACTTGTTTATTTCGAATAAATCATAGTGAACATTTTGGCTAGTTCAGTTCAAAATGGTCAATTTTGGACTTGTACTGTTTTCGAACTCGCTCATTCATTTATATTCAATTAAAATTTGAAATGCAGTTGGATCTTCACTTCAACACCATTTTGGTTTTTCCAGTACAATACAATCTGTATTTTTTTTCAATTTTGTGATAGCAGTTTACAATTCTCATGATTACAATATGTCAAACAAATCATAAGAATCGGTGAAGGAGTTTAAAAGTTATCAAACATCAAACTATTTGTTACGTTAAGTTGAAACGTACATAAAAGTGAGAACACAGCCAAGTTTTTTAAGGCCATATTGGGAATCAGCATGCACAAATTAACAAAAAAAAAGTAGTTTTAGATTAGTTACAAATTAAATTTTTTCAACTACTGTTATTAGAATTAATTAAGTAGAATTTTGACTTACTTATTAATAAGAGCAGCTACAGCGTTGAAGACTTCATTATAAAATCCGATGATAATTCCTTCCAAAGCTTCCAGACCAGAAACATCCCTTTCCAACCCTTTGTCTATTGGAGAGGGTGTCCTAAAAGGCTGCCTTTGGCCATTTGGTGTCACCATACCTCCAGAGGCAGGCCCAAAAGTCACCCTGGACAATTCTTCAACTGTTGTCCCCAATAGGTTGGCAGCCTTTTGAGCAGCTTGAGGATTGGAGAATTGATAACGATTTCCAACTAGAAGTAAATTATTCGATGATAAAGATAAAAAGAAACGAAAACCAAAATGACTTACCTTTACTAGTTCCAGCGTTTCCTAAATGATAGACAGCAGCCAGAACAGTCCAAATCACCTTCTGGTCTTGTTCGGCCACACCCAACGTTTGGAACGCCTGGCATAACTTCCCGAATTCAATCTGAAACCTCTGCTTGTCTTCGTGCTTCTGGTGCGTGCTGAAGAACGCATTGGCTTCATTTCCGGTTAAATTCTCCAAAAATAACTCCTTCCTCAGCGTTCCTTCAACACCGTACAAAAGCCGTTGCATAACATGGAAGTTAGACTCTCCTTCCAACTTCTTGGTAATCCTGGTCTTCTCCAAAAGCAAGACCTGAATACTAGCAGATGCTATGATACCACTCTGGTCAAAATCCAAACTGAAGATTTGGGTAAACCTCGTAGAATTGGAATTCATGATACTCTTGCAATTACCAAAACTCTCCAGGATGGTAAAGATCGATGCTAACTTCTCCACGGTCAGCATCTTATTCAAAGCCCCGCAAGCTGTTAAGAGATACTGAAGACAATGCCTGAAGTTCGTTGTTTTTCCGGAGCCTGATCTTCCCAAGAATAGTATACTTTGATCTTTTCTCGTGGCCAACATGTTGTGGTATGCCGACTGCGCCATTGAGTAGATATGTGGAGGCATGTCTTCAGATTTGCAACCCTTGAATAGGGCAACAACCTTCTCCGAATATATCGCCAGTGGTGCCATGGCGTTCATGGCCAATAACGTGTTTGAACCTGCATAGGTGTGGATCAAACTCGAGCCAAATCTTTGACGTAGGGCGTGTAAAATGCTGGATTCGTTCAAGTAACGAAGGTTTGTGATGTCCTCGAGCATATCAAACTGACTGGGGTTGGCCTAAAGACAAAAGAAGTCGAATGTATTAATCTCCTCAAATATGGCTACAGAACCTGATCATTAAAAAAAATACTTAGCATACCTTCTCAATATCATCTTCATCCACGAATAACCCATCTCCTGTTTCTTCCAGTTGAATTTTGATCTTACCAGAGTCATTTCCATGGCCTGGGGCTTTCCTGGCCAAAGAAAAACCATTTCTGTGCATCAACCAGACTTTCTGCGTATCCAAGAATTGCTTTTCGTTGAAAATCTGCTCCTCGGTTTTGGCCTGGAAATAAAAGAAAAAAACGGTCAATTTTCTTCCAAAAACAAAGCAACTTTCAAAATTTTCAAATTCACCTTTAAATCTACAGCCAATTCAGATAAATTTTTAAATAGTATATTATGGGGGAAGTAGTATTTTCTGTATAATGCCAACTGGTATAAGTCTTGGTATTCTATGGTAGGTATTTTTTGGAGTGATTTACATTGGAAACGTTTGGAGTTATTCCGTTTAAACCTAACAGTCTTAATTTTCCCTCCGTTCTTCAACTTTCTTCCATCTGGAATACTGCTTCTTCCATCTGGAATACTGCTTCTTCCGCAATGATCTTCCAAACCCAATTTACCATTTAAACTCCCTATAGACTTCTTCTCCTTCACAAAATCTAACCTCAATTCACTCCTGGACTTCAACTTTTCCAGCAGACCATCTTCCAGCATACTCCTCAAATTCTTCCTGCGTTCTTTCTTCGTTCTTCCAACGCTTCGAACTCTATCTTTTTCGATACTTCTTTCGCACAAATCGTCACATTTGGATATGTTCTTAGTGATTTTTGGGGACCTTAAACTCTGTTCGAAATTTATATTTTCCCGGGAATTTTTGGAGTTTTTAGCGTTGGAAGACCTCGTGGATTTCATGTATAACTTTCTTCCAATCAGATTTAAGCTTTGGTTGGAAGAATTGGTGGATTTTATTGAGTTTAAATCACTGGTATTGGATGATGTTGTCGTCGCCTCTTGTTGTTGAGTTTCTTCCAAATTTGGAGTTATGACTGGAGAAATTGTTTCTTCTTCTTTAGCCGGTTTTGATTCTGTTTTAGAGGAGTCTAAGCTATCACAATTATATTCTAGATTACACGCTTTGGTATCTTCTTCCAGTTTTATAACGTCTTCCAGTTTTATAACGTCTTCCTGTTTTATACCGTCGTCTATTTTCATATCATCTTCCAATTTTCTATCATCTTCCACTTTTTTATTTTCTTCCAAATCTTTGTCTTCGTCACCATCTTTTGAGTCATTCGTATCAGTCTTTGATTTTTTTCTATTAGCTTTAAACAAATTCTCCAATTCTTCCAAATTTGGAGTTATCGCTAGTAAGATGTCTTCCAATTTTGGAGTTATCTTCGATTTAAAATGCGATTTGAAGTGCTTCAAATGATTCGATTGGGTTGAGGTTCTTTTGAACGGGTCTTCCAAATTTGGAGTTACGTCGATACGATTTTCGAAAATGTTTGGATGTTCGTTTGGTAGAACTTTGTTCATTCTGAGTATGTTTTGATTCTCTTGGCTTAAGTTGGGTTCTTCTGTTTTTGCTTGGTTTTCTTCCAAATTTGTTGGTATGTTTTTACTGTTGTTTTGAGGATTTGTTCCATTTTCCCCAAAACACTCTTGCTTTGCCAATTTTAAAGTTTTTTTGGGTAGGTTGGGTTGGACTCCGTCCAATTGCTTTTCTTCCAAATTAGTTTGGAAATTTCTGATTTGATTGTGGTTTAAATGTTTTTGGACTATATTTGAACAATTCTTGTCCAATGTTTTTCGGGTTCTGATGGGGACTTTTGGAAAATTGGAGTTTTCTTCCAATTTACTTTTGATTTGTTGACCATTTGTTTTTTCTTGAGTTAGGTTCGCCGTCAGTAAAGTCATATCATTACAAAAATTAACCAAAAAATCATCATCTTTCTTCGAAGATTTCCCATCACCTTTTGACAGTTTTTCTTGAGAATTTTTAAACTTTTCTTGCAGGTTTTGCGGCTTATTCTTAGATTCACTTTTCGTCAGACTATTGCATCTCGAAAACGCACTAGTTTGTTTACATTTAAGGTTAGAATCACTATTCTGTTTACTCAACGGTATTTTCTGTACTTTCACATTACTATTATCACTACAATCACTTCTACTGCTAAAACTATTCCTTCTGCTGACAGTTTTCTGATTTGGCAATGGTGGTTTTTTGTTTTTCTCACGAAAACTCCCATAGTTCGTGCTGCGTCGTAGGGAATTTTCAAAAAATCCTGGACAGTACATAGTTTTGCTTTTCCCTAATTCTTCTCAATATTTCTTAGAAATCCATAGTGACGATCAGTACCACCAGAATCAATTTCACTATTACATAGAAAGCGAAACTGATTAACACGTCTAGTCACCAGAGGAATCGTTATTCAACTGTTATTATGTCCAGATCCCACCATAACAGTTGAATAGCGCGCGGCTGCTTTTGCCCGGTGTGTGTGAGTGTCTAGATTGCATTTGTTTGGTCGTAACTCTTTTGTTTTTGAGCGCAAACAGTTGAGAGCGCGCTTAGGCAAACAACTTTCGACTTCGGGATGCGTGATATAACCTAACTTTCGGCGATTTCCAAAATTTTTCAAGTTACGTTTGTTTTTTGTTTTTGACGGTTTTTGTTGGTTTATTGAAGGGAGGGGGGGGGGCTCGTTTGTCACTTGTTTTATAGGACAAGGTGAAGGTCTGCCCACTGGCGTATGAGTCGATTTGCAAAACCCACGATCGTCATTTTTTCTTCCATTTGAAGTGCAGGTTGATTTCGTGGGTTGGGGTATTTTTTTCTTGCAGGTTTACTAATATGGTTCTGCAATTTGTATTGTGTTTGGTCGTTTTTGTGGTAAATACAGCAGTTGAGAAACGGAGAGAAACAAATACATTTATATGATGTTTCTAATTATTATAATACTCTAATTTTGATAATTTTTCTGGCAATTTGATATATTTGTTCTACATATTGTGAATTAGTATTGAATTTTTCATTACAAGTGTAGAATGTATATGTACAGTGTGTCCCACTTAAAAGTGTAACACCTTCATATCTTTTTTATTTTTACTTAAATTTTAATAATTTTTTATTCAAATATAGAACCCATATTGCTCTATTTACTGCCAAAAAACCAATTGCCCCCTCTAAATGCAAAGCACCTTGTGATGGTAAAATAAATGGCAAAAATCAAGAAATTACGTCAGGGATTTTTCCGTAAATATTATTTGTATAGGCAGCTGCGCTTAAAAAAAGTGTGCTGTGGAAATTTTGTTTGAAATAAAACATGAACTGTCAAAGTGCTTTGTTGTATTGTGTCGTATTTAATTATTGTCTGAATAATAATGCTTACACTTGCCGAAAAAGTGGAAATATTAAGATTAGTCGGTGATAACGCGCGATCAGCAAGGGAAGCAGCTGAAGAGTTTAATAATCGCCATCAGGGTCGTCCTCGAATAGATCACGTAAGAGTTTGGCGAATTAATACTGAATTTAATAGAACGGGCACGGTAATCAACATAAAGAAGAAACGATTGAGGGTACATGTTGGTGAAGACCAAATACTTGACTTTGTAAGACGTAATAGAAGGCTGGGCTTAAGAAGAATGTCAGCAATTTTAAACGTATCAAAAAGTAAAATTTGGCGATGCATGCGTCGGAATTAACTACATCCCTTCAAACCAATATTCTTACAAACATTAGAAGAAGGAGACAAAGAAAGGCGACTGGAATATTGCCTTTGGTGCCAGGGAGAGTTCTTGAATAATCGTAATTTTTTTAAAAACATTTTATTTTCCGATCAGGCCTCATTCACTACTAATGTCACAGTTAGCCATCAAAACACGCGGAATTGGTCTGTTGACAATCCACATTGGGTTATAAATTGTCGACGCCAGTATTCAGAAAAAGTTAACGTGTGGTGCGGTATCCTTAACGAGCGACACTAATTGGACCATATTTCTTTGAGGGAAATTTGAATGCGGAGCGATTTCTGCAATTTTTGCAAAATGAATTTACAGACGAAATCGAAAATATTCCACTTATTAGGTATAACAACATAATATTTCAACTTGATGGAGCTCCAATTCACAATGCAATGATTACGCAAAATTGGTTAAACGACAGTTTTCACCGGAGATGGATTGGAAAAAATAGTCCATTAATTAATTGGCCTCCGAGATCACCCGACCTCACGCCCCTAGATTATTTTTTGTGGGGAGCTCTAAAGAACGAAGTCTACAAGACTCAGCCAAGAAACAGAGACGAACTGAAAACCCGCATTCGACAAGCTTGCGCTGAGATTACGCCATTAACTCTCCGGAAAGTAGTTAAACATAATGAAAGGCGCATCAATGCATGCATTGAAGCTGATGGAGGTCTAATAGAACAAAAAAAGATCTAATTTGTACTTTGTATTTATTATGCTGTAAATTTTCTGCGAAATTAAAGAGAAAAAAAAATGAATCGAATTTTTATTAATAATTTTATTTATTACATTTCTATTGAATAATAAAGGCTATTATGCAAAGAGTAACCTACAAACATGGTAACATCTTATCTTAATTAAATACGACAAAGCTAGTTCAGGTTTTATTTCAAACAAAATTTCCACAGCACACTTTTTTAAGCGCAGCTGCCTATGCAAACAATATTTACGGACTTAGAATTATTTTTGAAGAAAATTTCAATATTTTTTAATTTTCATGAAATTTTGCATTTATGGTTTTTGGGCAATTATGAACAATTATCACTAGTAAAACTTTTCGATAAAAAATTCCCTAAACTGATTTCTTGATTTTTGCCATCTATTTTGCCATCACAAGGTGCTTTGCATTTAAAGAAGACAATTGGTCTTTTGGCAGTAAATAGAGCAATATGTGTTCTATACTTGAAAGAAAAAATTATTAAAATTTAACTAATAATAAAAAAGATATAAAGGTGTTACACTCTTAAGTGGGGCACACTGTATATGCTCAAAATTTAATCTTGCTAGAAAATATATAATTATAATATCGTTTCCCTTATTTGGGCTAGCCAGTTTATTGCTTTGAGCTTCATAATATATTTGAGATGACTTAATTTTAATGAGCTACGCATAATAATAAATGACCTACATTCTGCGTTCGAACAGATAGTAAATAAGATATAGTGTGAATGTACCTTAACATTAATATAGACAAACTTGCAAATTAATAATAAATCAATTTTATGTTCGCTTTCTATTTTTATGTTATTTTCTCCAAGCTCGTAATTCTTAAATTGACTTACGTATTTACAAAGTCAATTTGATCCAAATAGATATACACACACGAGAAAAACTGAATGCATATGAAACATATTGTCCAAACTTAAAACTCTTTTTTTAGTTTTTTCTGTTTACGGTTTCTTTTTTCTGTGAAAAAAAATCTGATGTGGCCAGGCACATGACTTTATCATACCATACACTAGACCTAAAGACGATACAGTAGTGTCAAACGCTGATGTGCTGCCAATACTGTCAATAGAATCAAAATATCTGTAACATCTTGGCTAACTTGTTTTATATTAATGCTATTAATTTTACCAAAAAATGTCATAGACATAAAGTATACAAAATTTACTCTACTTTAATTTATTATTTAACTATTTTGATGAAATTACAGAAATGGCGGCTCAATTGCAAAATCGTTGAAAAATGCTAGGTGTAAACATCCAGCTCCTTTGCACCCTTTTGAACAAAAATTCTTTCAGCTCTAAGTTTGGTCATGAAACTTCTAAAAAACACACACACAGACATTTTTAGTACCTTGGTGAAAAATATTCAGGGGACCCAAAAGGGTCTAAAATCTCAAAACCTTTTTTCGACACTATTACAATCAGGGATGTTAAATTACGGTAATTTTTCTTTTTCGTAAATTACCATGGAAATTAAAATTATTAATTTCAATGATTAAATTACCACGTAAATAAAAATAAAAAATGGTAAATTACGTTGCTTAAATTACCGAGTATTTAAAACTTCAAAATGGTAAATTACGCTGTTTTAAATTACCGGGCAATTCAAAATTTTAAATTTTAAATTTAACCCGCGTTCATACCGATCACTGTAGGTTATGAATACTACTTACGTCAATAAAAATGTTTGGTAAATAAAAGTCATTATTTTGTAGATAACTAGCAACCTGACTCAGGATGTTAAATTTCCGTAATTATTTTTTTCAGTAAATTACCGCTTAAATAAAAATTATTACTTTCAAATTTAAATTACCACGTAATTAAAAATTGCAATTGATAAATTATATTTTCTTAAATTACCGGGTAATTCAAAATGATAGTTTACCGATGACAGTAAGTTGTGTAAAAAAAATTGGGTACAGCCTTATAAGTCATTATATTGTAGATAACCACCAATCGCTGATGCTTTTCATGATTTAATAGTAGTAATTCATTATTAAAATGAAAGTAGGGACTACAATATAAATACCTTTTATACCGGCAATTTATAAAATGGACAGTCTAACAGCATAATTATAGTATAAAATACTGTAATTTATTACCGACTCACAAAACGACAACGCTCGGTTTCACAAACAATGATCACATTTTATCCGGCTCACCAGAACATTTCTGTAAATCATAAATTTGTTAGTAGGCTTCTAATGTAGATGTGCTTTTTTAGCTCCGCTGAATTAAGTAATTAAAAATCCGGAAATTACCATTAATTACGGTAATTTATTTAGTAATTTACCCGATATATCCCTAATATATCCCGCTCTTATATCCCTAAGTATCTCCCAGGCAAAGCACAAGCAACAGTGCACTTGTCGACTGTTCGGATTATCAAATTGTTCGGATTATGAAATGTTGCAGCTAAATACTAGAAACTACGAGTATTGGATAGAAGTTCAAGCTTAATAAAGCCAAAACCATTCGATCCCGCTCTTCTTAAACTATAGGAATGTCAAAATAGTAAAAATCGCAGGATATCGAAGAGATATCGAACGGATATCGAAGAGATATCGAACGGATATCGAAGAGATATCGAAGAGATCGAAGAGGGATATCTAAAGGATTTATTTATGACTTATTTATGTTTTATTTATTATTTCTTTATATTTATATATAAAACAAAAGCAACATTTTTCTGTAAACAGGAACCGACAAAAATGGCATTTCCCTAGGTTACTCAGTGATTTATTTTATTATTATTTTTTGGACGTTCGGATCATCGACGCTCTTCTGTATTATGGCATATTAATCTAAGCGAAGCCGCGAAGTCAAGAGCCCGAATGTTTATAAAAAAATAAAAAATTACATAATACATTAATTAGTAAGTATTAATTATTAAAAAGAGAAAATGTATAGTTAATAAATAAATAGTAATAAAATAGGTCTCTACTGAATTTTTGGTGCTGGGCTCTTGTTATCGCCGTTTCGCGTAATGTGACATAAAATTTCAACGCGCTTTAGCGGCTACACAGTTGGGCAAAATAACTGATTAAGTTATGCAATTTGTAGACAATTTAATGTAGTTTTATCAGAATCTAAGCATTTTTGTAATTAAACACACATAAAGTAGGAAAATTTGGCCTTCTTTCAGCTCGCTCGAGCGGCCAAACCATTCAACCAAAAAATACACTTGAGGGTGCCTTTTATAGCAAATTTAGTATACTTTATTTTTGTATACAGTGTGTCCCACTTAAGAGTGTAACACCTTTATATCTTTTTTATTTTTAGTTAAATTTTAATAATTTTTACTTTCAAGTATAGAACACTTATAGAACACTCTATTTACTGCCAAAAAACCAATTGTCTTCTTTAAATGCAAAGCACATTGTGATGGCAAAATAAATGGCAAAAATCAAGAAATCAGTTTAGGGAATTTTTTATCGAAAAGTTTTACTAGTGATAATTGTTCAGAATTGCCCAAAAACCATAAATGCAAAATTTCATGAAAATTAAAAAATATTGAAATTTTCTTCAAAAATAATTCAAAATACTCCGTAAATATTATTTGCATAGGCAGCTGCGCTTAAAAAAAGTGTTTGAAATTTTGTTTGAAATAAAACCTGAACTAGCTTTGTCGTATTTAATTAAGATAAGATGTTGCCATGTTTGTAGGTTACTCTTTGCATAATAGCCTTTATTATTCAATAGAAATGTAATAAATAAAATTATTAATAAAAATTCGATTCATTTTTTTTCTGTTTAATTTCGCAGAAAATTTACAGCATAATAAATACAAAGTACAAATAAGATCTTTTTTTGTTCTATTAGACCTCCATCAGCTTCAATGCATGCATTGATGCGCCTTTCATTATGTTTAACTACTTTCCGGAGAGTTAATGGCGTTAATCTCAGCGCAAGCTTGTCGAATGCGGGTTTTCAGTTCGTCTCTGTTTCTTGGCTGAGTCTTGTAGACTTCGTTCTTTAGAGCTCGCCACAAAAAATAATCTAGGGGCGTGAGGTCGGGTGATCTCGGAGGCCAATTAATTAATGGACTATTTCTTCCAATCCATCTCCGGTGAAAATTGTCGTTTAACCAATTTTGCGTAATCATTGCATTGTGAATTGGAGCTCCATCAAGTTGAAATATTATGTTATTATACCTAATAAGTGGAATATTTTCGATTTCGTCTGTAAATTCATTTTGCAAAAATTGCAGAAAACGCTCCGCGTTCAAATTTCCCTCAAAGAAATATGGTCCAATTAGTCGCTCGTTAAGGATACCGCACCACACGTTAACTTTTTCTGAATACTGGCGTCGACAATTTATAACCCAATGTGGATTGTCAACAGACCAATGCCGCGTGTTTTGATGGTTAACTGTGCCATTAGTAGTGAATGTGGCCTGATCGGAAAATAAAATGTTTTTAAAAAAATTACGATTATTCAAGAACTCTCCCTGGCACCAAAGGCAATATTCCAGTCGCCTTGCTTTGTCTCCTTCTTCTAATATTTGTAAGAATATTGGTTTGAAGGGATGTAGTTTATTCCGACGCATGCATCGCCAAATTTTACTTTTTGATACGTTTAAAATTGCTGACATTCTTCTTAAGCCCATCCTTCTATTACGTCTTACAAAGTCAAGTATTTGGTCTTCACCAACATGTACCCTCAATCGTTTCTTCTTTATGTTGATTACCGTGCCCGTTCTATTAAATTCAGTGTTAATTCGCCAAACTCTTACGTGATCTATTCGAGGACGACCCTGATGGCGATTATTAAACTCTTTAGCTGCTTCCCTTGCTGATCGCGCGTTATCACCGACTAATCTTATTATTTCCACTTTTTCGGCAAGTGTAAGCATTATTATTCAGACAATAATTAAATACGACACAATACAACAAAGCACTTTGACAGTTCATGTTTTATTTCAAACAAAATTTCCACAGCACACTTTTTTTAAGCGCAGCTGCCTATACAAATAATATTTACGGACTTAGAATTATTTTTGAAGAAAATTTCAATATTTTTTAATTTTCGTGAAATTTTGCATTTAAGGTTTTTGGGCAATTCTGAACAATTATTACTAGTAAAATTTTTCGATAAAAAAATCCCTAACGTAATTTCTTGATTTTTGCCATTTATTTTACCATCACAAGGTGCTTTGCATTTAGAGGGGGCAATTGGTTTTTTGGCAGTAAATAGAGCAATATGGGTCCTATATTTGAAAAAAAAATTATTAAAATTTAACTAAAAATAAAAAAGGTATGAAGGTGTTACACTCTTAAGTGGGACACACTGTATGTATAGGGGTCTACGTCGAAAAGTGCGTAGTTTTATGAATTTTTGGCAATAAAACTGCAGAAAAGTAGGAATATTTGAGTTATTTGCGATTTTCGTTGTGTAGCCATATCCGTGGGAAGTAGTAAAGTTGAAATTCGGATTCAGCTCCCGAAAAAACGTATAGAATGATAGAAACACAAAACTTCTATATTTTTTCCTGGCCAAAACGCCAGGATGGACTAAAATTAGGAATAAAATTAAAATAAATTTGCAAATATCTCGTTTATTCGAACTAACCTAGAAGAACGCCTTTGTGGAAATGTTCAGGGGGTCATAAAGAATCATCATTAGCTAAAATTTCCCGGGAGGAAATTTTTTGTTGCACAGTGTAATTGGTAATTGTATTTTTCTTAGAGTCCTTAAGGATGTATCCTTCTGTTCCACTGGTAGCAAGGAGGTGCACTATGGATTATGAACTACCAGAGAGCGAAAAAATTTTGAAGAAAGGCACTAGAGTCTTCATACCCATATATGCTATTCAACGCGATCCAACAGTGTACAAAAATCCGGACGTTTTTGATCCTGATCGTTTTTCTGAAGAAGAGAAATCAAAAAGGCACCCATTTTCGTATATTCCTTTCGGAGAAGGGCCTAGAATTTGTCAATACAACCCGAGCTACACCAATAACAAGACCAAACCAATATGGCTAAATTTAAAAAAATGAGTTGTTATTTCTTTTTTAGGTTCAAGATTTGGAACAATGCAGAGTAAAGTTGGTATGGTGTTACTTTTGCAGAAATACAGGCTTACTTTGAACGAGAAAAAGCAGCATGTCAAATTAGACCCTAATGGATTTCTATTGACAGCAAAGAATACAATCTAGTTGACTGCTGAGAAGATCTGAAATTATAATATTTATAACAAGAAGTTTAACTAATATAATTGATAATATTGCGTGTATTTTATGAATAACTTAACTATTGAATTATTAAATGGTTTATTTTATCACATTTACAAATATTTATCAACAGTAATAAGCAAGAATTTCCATAATTCATATCTTAACGTCCCTCTCCCTATCGGTTGCTACGTAGTTCGTAGGAGTGGTGGGGTGTATTCACGCAAGTGCTGATGGAAGGATTTTTAAATTAATTTATAAATTCCGGTAAATTAACAAGTGTAATTAAAATTTTCGGTAAATTACTGGTAATACTGGTAAATTACCAAACGGTAATTTAAATTGACGATAAATTACCATCGGTAATTTAAGCCGTAAATTTCGGTAATTAAAAATCGGTAAATTACCATTAATTACGGTAATTAATTTGGTAATTTACGCGGTATATTACGCTTTTACATCCCTGCATGTATGTTATCACGCCTTAGTTTTGAGAAATTCCGGGATATATAAAAAATCCCATTTTTCAGGTACAAAATGTATTTAATTTAAACATTTTATGGCATCACATCAAGAAAATCAGTGTTATTGGATCCAGTATCTGATTATTTTTAGGGATACCTTCCAAATAAAAATCAATTGAACATAAACAACAAAAACACTGTTCAAAATAAGACGTGAAACACTGAAATTGTTTAATTGATCAATTTGATGCTATGTCTACTGCGTACTGTTATTGCAGTTTAAGGTTATGTATCTGTCATTATAGCCTAGGTTTCGCTCATTTTGTCGGTGAATTACAAACACAGTTTCTACTGATCATAGAAACAGCCAATACTGATAAATAACCTAACATTTCTAAGCATCACCTGCGTTAATCTATAAACACCACGTGCAATTTATTAATAATACCCCTTTTATAATACCCCGGAGCTATCTAAAAACGGAAAAGCTTGAGTAATAATATGCAACTTGCACCTGAGTATTTTTCTTCGCTATAGTCATCAGGTCGGTTTAAAATTTTACCTACGACCGTATGTGTAAATGTCCCTTACGTCACGGACTACTTAGCTCGTATATCGCTTATAACATACGTGTGCCTTTGGCTGTGCGTTTGTGTTTTTAACGCACGACCTAATGTCATAATGACAGATGTCGCGCGAATATTTTGATTATTTATTTGTAATTTTTGATACAATTTATATTTATTGAAATTTTCGGTCGTAAGTAAGTGCAATACTCGAGCTGTAACATATTATTACTTGCACGTGATAATTTATGTTGAATTTGTACTGAAATTTTCGATCGACACTTCAGACAAAGTTCTCCGTAGTTGCAATAGATGTCGCGCGAATACATTGATTGGTTAACCGTCAAATATTCTTACCTGTATGTGTTTGTCATTTTTGATACAATTTATTGAAATTGTCGGTCGTAGGTAAAATTATGTACAATACTCGAGCTGTAACGCATATTACATACTCGTGGAAAATAACAAAACTCGCCGCTTCGCGGCTCGTATGTTAAATTTCCACTCGTACGTAATATGCGAGTTACTGCTCTTGTAATGTAATATACTAATACACAATGATCGCATAAACATTCAAATAGTGTTTCGTTGCATAACGCTAGCCGTTAGCCTATAAGGTATAGTTTCTGTTCGGTCGTGAATTGAAAATTAGCTTGCAGCATGCATGATTTTATCGCCCACGTACGCCACTGTACCCGAGAATTATCGTCAATTGGACATACCGTGACGTCGTTTTTTTGTTTTCGAACGGTGTCCCAAAGTGGTGTCGCCACATACCGCACAACACGTAAAGGTATTTTGCGTGAAATGTTATTGAATTATTTAGTATACAGGGTTGGGTGAATGAATGGATTCATGCGAATAACTCTAAAACGGGATGGGGGGTTTCAATGGAATTTTGTAGAGAAAAATTAAGACGTAGGGCGCGCATAAATGGTATATTTTCAACTCCATTGTACTTCCGGTTTAACCGGAAACGTCCCCACCTTTTTAGTTTTAAATGGAACACCTTGTATTTTGATAGGCATATTTTTTTCTGTATACATTATCTCGAATAGTTGAGGAGATACGCCATTTTAAAATTAATATATGGTTGAGATAAAAAAATTGATTTTTCTGATGCTATTCTTGACTTCAGTTTAGTGAAAACAGTAGAACTAAATATGAACTAACAGCGTTTTATGTCATTTTATTTATACACAAAGAGAAATAGTTGTCTAATGTTAAGAAAATTACAGAGTTAACATAATTTGCTTGTTTTAAGACAACACATACTTGTAATAAGAATATTTCTTTAATTTAAAACAACCTAAATATTTGCTTTAAGAAAACGATTGTTTTGATTTAACAAACTCGTTGACTACGTTGATTCTTGACTCTTGAGTGTGTTCTTTTCTGTTGTTGATAATAAATAATGGACTTGAATAGTTTGCTACGACAATGGGGGTTTAAAAGCCTCATTCCAGCGTTTACAGGTAAGTGTATCTTGTTTAATATTTATGGAAACAACTAAATGCGTACGTTTTTACGCCACGATAGCGACCAGCGGACGCTCCTATGTCGCCTTTGTAGAAACTAGAAATGGGACAGAACTCAAAGGGCAATACCGTTAAGGGCGCCAGTAAAATTACTTCAAACCAGATGGTCCAGAACAGTGCTTTTTTGCTCGCTCATGCAACGCGTTTCTACTCAGTTTCTACTGATATCAGTCGTAAACATTCGCCAACTTCGAAATTTGCGTTCAAATCGTTGTTGAGGTACGCCGAAGTAATCAATATGAATATCAATATCAAAAAGATAAATAATATTAAAAAAAGTCCACGAGTATGTAACTGGTGAAAATTTAGAATTTTACTACCACGTGACTTCCGGACCGACTACCACCGTAGAAGAGGAAATTTAAACTATTATGTATATAATCATCAAACTCTATATATTACTCTATATATTACTCTATATATTACTCTATATATTACTCTATCATATCGCAATACATGTATAGGGTTAGTCAAAATTACCGGAACACCTAAATAATGTTCCAACTGTAAACAATTTCAAAAAATGTTTCCAGTAAAAGTTGTTTTGTTTTAAACAATCTATCGTTTAAATATATTTTTATTATACAGGGTGTTCATTTTATTCTGGATATTTCGTAACCTTCCCTTTTTCTAATAGAACATCCTGTATAGCTTTACATTTTTTAATTCTAAAATTAATTCTAAGAATCTTTTGTATGATGATTTTTTTTATATATTGCCTTATTTTTGAGTTATGTTCAATTAATCAAAAATAGACGAAATTACCGAAAACCTAAATAATTCTCCAACTGAGAAAAAAATTTGTGTTTAAACAAACTATTGTTTATTCTGGAAATTTGGTAACATACATTTTTAATTCTAGGATTAATTCTTTTATAGAAATCTTTTTTTTTTTAATACAATACTGTCATTTTTTAGTTATAAGCAATTAATCAAAATTCCTGGACTTCAAATTAAGAATATTTTCCCGCATACATACACATTTATTTAATTTGCCAGCTTGAATATTTAATTTATTATGCTATTTCATAGTTTAGTTATTTTTTCTTGATTTTTTTTATTTTTTTATCCGTTAATGATCGGTTAATTGCTCATAACTCAAAGATGATGCATTTTATAAAAAATGATTCTTACAAACTCTTAGAATAAAATTTTTTTTAAATATGCAGGATGTTCTATTAGACAATGAAAAGTTTACCAAATTTTCAGAATAAAATGAACATTCGTATATTGAAAATATATAGCTTGTTTAAAACAAAAAAACTTCTGTTTGAATTTTTCTTTGAAATTCTTTACGGTTAAAGAATTACTAAGGTGTTCCGGTAATTTTGATTAATCATGTATAATCCGCCATTTTGAATTTATTTTAAAAATCCTACATGACATTTTTAATTATCAATCTTCAAATATTACGGGAAATAAGTTTCATGCAAATCCTACATCACATATACCTACATCACAATAAAAATATTATTTAAATGCTTTAAATAGACAAGTATTGTTAAAAATGTAAGCTGTTTTTCTGTCGAGTTCAAAGACAGTACATGTCCATGATGATTGTTTTAATCATAGCTCTGCTTTTAATCAACTATAAATAAAATATGTAGTACATTTAATTCTCAGTGAACTACTTTATATTTTGTCTATTGGCACAAAATAGCTAACTTTTTTCGAAATATTGCACCAACAAAATTATTTGGTTAATTTTCTCAGAACTCACTTTTTGGATTCACTTTTTCATTTAAAAATTCTTTGGGTATCCGGTTTTGTTAAGTTAATAGCATCCTTAGATCTGGTGTCTATTTAGATAATAAATCTTAATTTAAAAAAAAAAACAAAGAATTTTAGTCCAACAATAGTACTAGAAGTATTAGAATTTTCAATTTAATTCGTTGCAGAAATAAAAAAAAAATGTTAAGTTTTAATACCCAGTATATTATTCGTCTAAGCAAATTAAACTGTGATTGATATTTTATAAATAAGTCGACGTTTAAAAATTCCTAGAGTATAAAAATGTTATTTCGATTCGAAACATCGTAGGTACATGTGCACTAATAAAACACGTTTCAAATTCTCGAAGCGGACCGGCCGGCTGGACAAAAACGTGTTCTATTATGGCTGTAAAATAACTACGCCGAATGTTGCTCGAATATTTGACGAAAACATACTCATGCTCCACAGAAAAATACATTTTTGTTGTCGAAAGAAATTGTTTTCGAGGCATAGTACGAGATGTCTTTTTATATTTCAATTTCCTTGTACGAAGTATACACATGTTTGTTTTTGCTGCATTACTAACGCATTTCGGAAAATATAATAATATTAAATGAATAAGGAATTTATTGTTGACGCCAAAAACACTATACATATCTACATCACAATAAAAATATTATTTAAATGCTTTAAATAAACAAACATTGTTAAAAATGTACGCTGTTTTTCCGTCGAGTTCAAAAACAGTACATGTCCATGATGATTGTTTTAATCATAGCTCTGCTTTTAATGCAAATATAAATAAAATATGTAATACATTTAATTCTCTGTGAACTACTTTATATTTTGTCTGTTGGCAACATAGCTAACTGCTATACTTTTCAAGATGTTGCACTGACAAAATAATTTTGTTTATTTTCCCAGAACTCACTTTTTGGACTTGTAGTGTTTTCGAATCGACCGATTCAGTTATAGTATAGATTATGTATTATATAGTATTTATATTTTAGTTTTTATAGATTATTATTATTAGAAAATCTCTAATAGTATATTATTACACAAGTTTTATAAGACGTCAAATTGGCGCACGAGTTGTTTTGGGCACGACGAGCGTAGCGAGGAGTGCGCCAATACGTCTTATAAAACGAGTGTAATATACTATTTTTTCTACTTTGCGTCATTAATTTTATATAAATTTAGAAATTGTGGTTACTATATCGCGCTAAATTAGAATCTAGGGTATTTTGCGGGTACCGCGTGGCAGCACTGTAGTAACTGTCAACTTCGTTAAGGATGAGATCGATGAAATAAAATCATGACAAAATCTAATTGTGAATAATTTTACTCTACTTTAGCCTACAAGTTGGAATAAATATTCAGCGAGGTCGCAACGATGATCATAATGGAGCTTGGGCCAACACTTTTAACCCTACTGTGATAAATATATGAAACTTAACCTATAAAAATACAACTTAAAAATTGTGGTTTCATAAGTATAATAATCAGAATAGAAGTGTTTGGCGGTGACTGATTAGTTACTTCGAAGAACAAGAACTTACTAAAGAATTGTTATAACGCTTAACGTTTAATACCGGTGTCTACCTAATTCCGCTACGTAGCCGTTGCGGCTTATATATTTACAAGCACTTATAATTGAAACCCAATTCTAATTTCGGCAAAGTAGTTTATTAGAATAAATTATACTTAGTAAAATTACATGTGATGGAGGTAATACAAATACGTTGCACACAACCAGAACTAACTCGAAAGCGACGGACAAAAACAAATACGAATTGAACCGAGAATCAAAACGTCCAAAATATTACCGAAAACTCATACGTTATATAAACTAAGAAATCCTCTACACTTTAAATGTACTACAGCATCGTACGTGTATGCTGATAAACCATTTATTGCGCATATACAATCTCGCAGCAGTAATTAAAATCGTTCATATCTACGATGTAGGTTTGATCTTCGCATAATACCTTATTAAAGTAAATGTGGTCCTTGAATTATATCTGAAAAGGGGATTTGATGTTTAGTTGAAAAGAATGATAACGATCACTTACCAGAGTCGTAAAACATCACCGAAAACGTCATGCTGGCGTAATTTGATGAACACAGCAAAACTAAGAAAGCCCCAATTCTTTGGCCATACTATAGCAGGCTACACCCATGTTTAAATATGTATAGAATATTGATATTTCGCAGTTTATGTGATTGCAAGCGATTAAGAAGATGCCGTGTGTGGTTATGTTGGGTTATGTATTGTACGTTTGACATATGGCATTTGATATCACTGTGTACCAATCAGACAAAAATGTTACTGTTTTCGGTATTACAATGTGTTAATTGTAACACCGAAAACAGTGTTACAATGTGTGCATTGTGAATGCAAAGTAGAAAAATATATTATTTTTATGTGTACGTGCGTTTTTAATTAAAGTGCGTTCATAAAAGCGTTAGGCAATGGTAGTGTTTTGAATATATATCTATACGATGGGTAGTCGAAGATAGCAATGTTCTGCCTAAATACTACCATTCACTGACACTGTTCTGAAGGCAGCAATATTCTCAACCTACCACTTACACCAACCTAAACAAATAATTGATAATTGAAAACCACCATGTCAAGTTGAAAGAAATGTATTATGGAATTCAGGTAAGTATATTATTTAATTCAATCAATATAATTAATTTTCAAATCAATTTAAAACAAATATTTAAATTAACTATTTAAAGTTTTGAATTAAGTAGAAATTTACTTGAATCAATAAATCAAATTAATTGATGAGATTAAATTTTATATGCAGGTTGAAAGTACATATCTTTACATTTAAGAATTTCCCATGATCTGAATGAATAAGTGATTGCTTGAAAGTTAATAAAATATATTCTTCACTAAAGTAAAGTATATTTACTTTGAATACCCATATCATCCCGCTAAACATTTGAGTTTTTTAACTTTGAATATTTCAGTTTCTCAGCTGAACAAAATATTTCTTTCCGTATATAGGAACTTACGGTTTACTCTATTTAAAGCACATTTACGTATTTCAAGTATTCCTTTTTTAGCGTGTAGCAGCAAAAAGAATGTCTCCTGATATTCACACTCTGATGTACCCAAAATTGTAAATAAAATTCGGAACAAGGCAATCAATTCTCGAATTTCAAAAGAAAATTTTGTTGTTGCAATTGACAGCACTTACAGTCAGTTATAGAATCTTTTGCCCGTTATAGTTTTAACCATAAGAGATTTGTTGGGGTTCTATTAAACGTTTAACCTCAAAATAATTTAGATTTGACCGAGTCTGATTTTATTACTTCTGGGTGTTAAATAGACTATAGTACCGCTTCCACTCCATTCTAAAACTATGAACTTTAGAAAAAAATGTATTACAGCAAATTTCTAGAGAATTGTATCTTCAACAACCATCATCACCAATATCAATTTTACACCGTACATAAATAAAAATACAATTATCTTTCTCCACATGCTGCAGTACATATTTATACATATTAATATTTCCTATTTCCCATTGAGGAAATCACAACGAAATGAAGAACGTCCACGCATTCCAAAGTCCAACTAGCAGCAGCAGCAGTAATAATAATTAATGCTGCAATCGGCGCTCATTCATAAAACACGACAATTCTTTCACTATAGACAATATGGCCGAAACGACCTTGCCGAGGCGTATGCAAATTTGCACCGAGGCATGCTAGATGACAATCTGACGATTAAAAATGAATGGCCTAGCCTGCATGCCAATATTGGTACATACCGGCGCTTTTTTGGGTAGGGCATCGACATGAATAACGAATATTTACGGTCTGGTGTCTCGTACTAATAGATTAGGTGATTAAATATTTATTAGTTTTTTTTTTCTTGGTATAGATTATTTAGGCTACACAGAACAGATATTGGAAATCCCTTATATAAAGAGTGTATGTACTTATTGTTACTGTGAATTGTAGAGAATGAAAAGACGAAAAAAATGAACCCTACACGGACTCGATTGAACTAATATTAACGGAGGAAATTCGGAAAAAAGACGGAAAAATCTGCGTTTTTCAAAAAATTCATAACTCCGCCATTTTCAAAATTGTAGCGGAGGCTTTTCGCGTGAAATTAGCGATTGATGGGTACTTTGAGTGTGGACAGCCCTGGCGTTGTCCGATGATTAGTTTTTGCACAATAGGGTATTTGACTGTATTAAAAATATGGCATGTATTATAGTCATCCTAATAGATTACAGTTTAAGAAAACTATTTGTTACTACTTTTCAAAAAAAATATGCTTTATTTCTATGAAAAACCAAAATTAAAATTGAATTTTATTCACGTCCTATCACGTGATTGAAAACGCTCTGTAATTGGCTCAGTCTCCAGTGATGTCATTCGTTAGTACGCTTAGAGCGCGTTAGGTTTGTCAGGGTAGGGTATGGGGAGAGCAATGCTCAGATAACTTGGGTCGGCTGTCTCTCTCTTATATGCAGATAAACGCCGTATGACGTTAGTCCGCCTATTATGCAACGCGTCACTCTCACCGTACAATACCGGGTTATCCGAACGCGCTCTATGCTTCTCCCGTTTGAATTTAATAGCACGAAAGCGTCATGTAAGCATAACTTTGTAGGTTAGGATAGCCCTAACCTTAAGCTGTCAGATCAGATAATACCTGGTTCGAAAATACGATAGATGACTTATTCTAGTCAGTTTTACTTATGTCGAAGTAATCTTCACAACAGAAAACACTTGTATTGGCCACTATTTATTTCATTCGGATTTCTACGAGCCAACCACTTTCTTTGCAATTTCATATATTGCGGAACAGCTACAAATAGTTTATCCGGAGTTTTTCTTGACATATTTCTGCATTGTGGATTTATACACCATTTATAACCCATTTTTATGTAGAAATTGTGAAAACAACACATCATACAACACAATTACCAAACGGCGACGATGCCGATGCTGGCCGATGCTGACAGACACTGACAGACCATATGGGCCGATTTTACATCACTAACCGGTGACGTCACACAAAAGAAAATATCGTTTTGGCGGGATTTTTTGTGATTCAATTTTTAACGCTGATTTTTATGAAATATTGAGGAAATAATTACAAAAAATAATGCATTTCCAATGTAGAGTGAAGGAATAAACACACTAAGATGGTTTTCCAATAATAGTCAAATACCCTATTGCGAATAATTGCGTTTTTCTTGAAAACGGTGGATTTTATCGGCATAAAATAGGTAAACAAATTTTATGTGAAATTAACGTCCATATCATAATTTTTAGTCATACCGCCCATAGTCATAATAATAATAAAAGTATCATAATAATACTACCCCAGAAAAGCTGCCGACAGCTCCCTCTACCATATACAAATGTCCTAATACTCTTATCATGTTTGGCTTCTCCAAAACCCTAAGGGTACCCATTTTCAGTTTGATCGGCCGTTTCTTTTCTGAAATATACGCAAGACAAGAAATATATTTTCCATCTTTAACACCTTAAACTTCTTAAGGAAGCACTTTTTACTATGGGATTTTTAGTTTAATCGGTCCCATTTGACATCAAGAATATACGGTTAAGCTGGGTCCCATTACTTTCCGGACACCCTGTATATATATATATATTGTTTATAAAAAATTAAAAAATAGCATTTTAGAGTAGGAAAAATAGTGGGAAAATACTACGGACTGTCCTGCACAGGATGCACAGGCGGCTTTCTGCTAGACTACAAATTTTAGGACAGTAAATCCAACATGTATGTGCTAAATTGCTGCGTTTTTTTTTAACTACTGGGATTTTTAAAAATTGTAGGATTTTAATAATAGAATTTTAATAACAGGAAATAACATTTACAAAAAAATCTTTTTTCTAAAGCTTATGTTTACGAAAAATACCCTAAAGAATCATAACATCCTCTCAGGCACGACCAATTTGAAAAAAAAAAAACGTGAAACAACAAGTGGCAACGAACAAACATGGAACAAACTATACATATATACAGGGAACACAGGGAAGCATAGTCTTTCAACATATTTCAACAACACACATTTCGTCTTGATCATGTATATCTCTTTCCAAATGACATCGATTGTCAAAATAACTTAACCCGCGTGAGATTTATCAGACCTAACCAAAAAATCAGAACTGTCAAAACAATAGACAAAACAAACACTTGTCCGTATACGAACAACCATAGAGTCGCACAGAGTCCCAGTTGGCCTTCCAGGCCGACGTCAAACTAAACCATGGAGAACTGTCAAAATTGACAGTTTCAATACACTAGAAGGCCCTATGTTATTTACCCGTACCATGTTCCGTTAGCAAAACATCGAAAGCGACAGAGCACCAACCACTTTTTCCATAGGTAAGCGAATCCCCCATCATCGCCCACCATCTCCAATCATCGCCAATCATCACCAACCATCACCAACCTTCCCCATCATCTTCCAGGTCGGTGATCGAAAACAACAAACATTTCGGGCCATAAGCAAACCAAGAGGGGGAGACTTGGCAACAAGCCTCTTTCCTCTGCCATGCCACAGGAATATCCGTTTCGTCTTATACCAGGAAGACACAGGGATAGAGTCCTGGCGAGATATCTAGCCTCTATAGACCTACCGCATCTCATCGACGACATTGAGCATACCAGCGCAGAGCTATTGGATGACGACGACAACACCTTGAGTATACTTCAGCACCATCCACCCCCGCCACCTCCTCTGCCACCCTCCGACTTCCTGGCCGGTGCCGCATTCCTCCGAGAGGCTGCATATATGCTTGAGGATAAGGCCGAGCAGAAGGACAGGGCTATGAGAGAAGAGAGGAAGAAGTTCCTGTTGCACAACCTGACCAAGAAGGAGATCATGAAGGAGGGCAAGGATTTTACAAAGGAGACGCAGGAGGATCGCAAGGAATTCGGCTTAAGTCTGCTAGTATCGACGATGATGGACCCTAAGCCGTGACGGTCGAGCATAAAGGGACAAATGTCATGTCTACACGTTTAGAATAAGAAAGAACCAATCTTTTATTTCAGTTGTTTTTTGTATAATAAATATTTATTCACGCTATGGTGAACTGTGGGGATGGGTTCGTATGAGAGATGGTTGTTGCTGGAGGTAGTTTGGTTGAGAAAGGAATACTGTGGTTTTTAATTGTCTTTGATGATGTTGATTCTCTGATGTACTTTGGGATGTGCTTTGTTGCTTCAAGAACATACTTAAAACCTTTTTTCTGTTAGTCATCAATTGCAGGCCTATACAGTGGAGTTCTAAGAGTGTCCAATTTTGAATTTTTACGAAGACATAGTTTTTTTTTGTAAATGACCACAAAATAGTTATTAAGATAACCGAAAAAAGAATAGTTAAAAAAGGGGGGTTGAAAAATTAGTTTGCTTTTACAACAATTATAACTGCAAATACACAAAAAATATTTAAACCAAAATTGTAAGAATGAAACAAGTTTAGTGCAATTTGCAAAAAGAAGAGAAATAAATCAAATACAGTTGTCCTTTTTGGATCCGACGCGGAAAGTGTTGAGTTTCAATATTCTATGGCGTCCGTAAATTATTAGAGCCTGGCACCTCTGAAAACCACCACCTAACCTGCATGTTCGCGGTTTTTCGCATTTTACCGCAAAACGGTCTCGATTTCGTAATTTTAGCTCATGTACAAAATAAATGTTTTTAAAATTCTGTGCAAAGAAAAGGTATTTACCAGTTTTTCTTGTGTATATCGGTTCTCAAAATACGAGAGTCCCAATACAGATATGAATAAAGACATATTGAATCAAAACTATAATTATTTACGGAATTAAATATAAATACATATAGAACTATTAGAAAAAAAGAAATCGTCGATACACCCCTGTATGATGGAGCCTGGAAATGGCGGCTGCTGGCATATTATATACTACACAAAAAAATTAGGGAAACACGTTTTTTCGAAACCTGTAAGCTTTTACAAAGTTTTAGGTTTACTATCATATTTATTATTCACATTTTCATCTCATCTTTTTCGAAAAACTTACAAGACAGAAAACGTTTGTGTTCGGATTCGTATTACCCGGAAATTTTCTGTCTTCTTCTCGTAAATTTTCTTTAGGTCTTTTAAATTTCTTCGCAGTAAAAAAAATCCTTTTTTTTTCGGAAACTTCATTAGCGCATCGGGAGGCAAACCGTAAAAAATTAACCAAAACCTCCGTGAAAATTGTTAATACACCTTTAATTCGTGGCGATTCAAAGCGTCAATAACCGTTTGACAATTCTTTTATACAGGGTGACACACTGGAGTCGTAGTTGTCGATAGTTGTATTATTTTAAAAACAGAAAAAAAGCTCATATAAATGTTGTTTAGCCCCTTATTTTCGGAAAAGTAGAATTATTTGTATTTCTACAGGATGTAATATTAGTACATTCTTTTGTACAAGAATCATGTGAGGACTGTTAAGTCAAATTATGCGTCAAATCATTTATTTGATTACATTTAAAGTTATTTTTAAATAACATTGTACACCTTGTATTTTCGAAGCAAACACAAAACGATTATACACACAGAAAAGTGATTATTTGGAACGAGAAAACATAATTCCTTGAATTTATTTACTAGATCAAATGCATATTTACTTGGATGTAGAAAGTTAGGTATACACAAGAAATGCCACATACTCAATATAAGTAAAATAATTTCTCAGATAAATGCTGTCAACAATAAATTCTTTCTTTATAAGAACCAATATTGTATTGAAAGAAGTAATTGAATTTTTCGTCCCAAAAATGTTAATTTCTCCAACGAAGTAATAGTAAATCCATCCAAGTGCGTAGTTACTTCATCCAAGAAAATATAAGACATTTAATATAAGTAAGTATTTTTTACTGAATGAAAACCCACCAATTATTTAACTGAAGTGATTCTCACTTCTTTCAAGTAATCCCTTTCTCTGGAATAAATATGCGCACCGTGATTTTGTCAAGGCTCGCGCGCCCGCGCGCTTTGCTGGCGCCGTATAGGAGCCTCTAGTACGAAAACAACAACGACGTACCCGTAGGGGATGTGCCTTGTGATTTATTGGAGATGTGTATTGTGATTTATAGTGTACAATAAACGTTTCAACACGGAATAGTTTGATGTAACGCACGCAACAGTTTAGAACGAGTAAGTAAATATAACATACCTATCTTGTTAATTAGCAATAGAAAACGCATTTGTGCCGCATCTCTAAAATTCTTACATTAAGTAGCTAAAAATATTTACCGGGAATAAAAATATACACTTCATTCAAGACTGTTTACTTACTTCACCAGAGTAACCACTTTCTTAAATCTAGTACTTATTCCAAGAAATAAAATTTCATGGTTGAAGTCAATAATCTCTCGCGTATATACGAACCTACCAACTACTTAGGGTTGCCAACATTGTGCCTATGCTGACCCGGAGAACAATAATTATATTATGGAACATAAGTTTAAATTAATAACAGCCGCCACAAAAATGTGCGGCTTCGACACATACTTTTTAGTAACGCTTTGGTGTGAAGTTTGGATATAGGTAGTGTAGAAAACGATGAGATCTAGATGCTAATTACTAAGTAAATACATTTATTTCAATTCCCTCTTTTCATTTCTGCCTCTTATTGTCGATTTTTTACGACACAAGCAACATCAGACAAAATGCCAATATTACCACCTAAATCAAGCACAATTTTGATGTACTGAGAGCATTTCTTTAAGGGATCATGTGTTTTTGCTTGCAGTAATTATCTACACGTTCCCCAACTATGTTTAATTTTTTTTTATTCCGACAATATTGGCGTTTTGTATAAACTCCCATAATAAATATGTCTCTAGTCAAAAATGATAACTATATCCGTCAGTCTTTGTAAATATATAGTCTAAACAATAATAAAATTTTCAAATAAAGGTATCGCTGTCGTCATCTCCATGATTTAAAAAATACTGTTTTATGGCAGACCAGTATGATACTATTCTGTGAACTGCCTTGGACAAACTCAAACATATAGTTGGGACATTTCTTATCATCTGAACAACATACATACATATTAAAATAAACAACGAAAGTTCAAAACATACTTTGTTAATTAGTGTATCATTATTGAATGTTGATTTCTGACAAGCAAAACTTTTACCTTACAATAAAACCTGTCTTTTTGAAAGCCATTTTTGATATTAGATTTGTCTCAGTCTATGATCATCGAGGCAAGATACAATCTTCTGCGTTTGTCGCACTGCTACAGAATTCCTACTGTATTCACTAGACATGTGACAAAATCTAAAAATGCTACAATTGCTACTTTCAACGTTTCTCACATGCTCTGAAAAAGTGAAATTAAATTGTTGTGAAGATTGAGTATAATAGAGTGCTTCTTATTTTGAGAACAATTCCTTTTTTTCAAGGGAAATAGCTGCAAACTGTATGATTAGATTAACAACTGTACTATCATAATTTTTAAAAAATATTTAGTTTAGTTTAAAAATATTATAAAAATATTATTATAATATATTATTAAATAGTTAGTTTAAAAATCTTTAGTTAACCCGGAGAATTTAACTTAAAACCCGTAGCCCGGAGAGTGGTCGCCAAACCCGAAGTCTCCGGGTCAAAATGACCATGTTGGCAACCCTACAACTACTTCAGCCAAGTAATTCTCTCTTCGTTCGAGAGATCACTTTTCTGTGTGTACAAACTTATTGTCATTCTTCTTGTATTTACAATGCACAATGCAATTACCATTAATCATAATTAAGCAATTAATTAAATTAACTTTTTAATTAGGAAAACTTGTAAGGTAATTGATCCTAGTAATCGGCAAGGAACTTTCTAAACAATTCTATAAATAACCACAGGTGCATAAACCGTTAAAAACAAGCGTTTAATCGGGCTAAATTATGCAAAAATTTTTCACACAAACACGGCTATAAAACAACTCAATATAAATTCCTCGACGCCACAAGAACGTCCTCGGGTTTGTAAAAAAAAATTAACGAACTACTGGTCAATCTAAAAAAAAAACACCTGATATACAGGGGTATTTTACTGAGGAACTGAAAAACCATGGAAAATGTAATACACTGAGCGGCATAAAAAACGCAACACCTAAAATGATGACCAGTTTCAAACTGCAGTAACTTTTGAACGTATTGCTCGATTTGAATGAGGTTTATTTTATTTGAAAGGTCCACTTTTTGCCAATATTTCTGTATGTGTGCTACCCATTTTTGTGCTCTTCCATTTCAGCAATGGTGAATAACGTTAATGCTTGTTTTCTTCCTACGGTTTGAAGCTTGCTGTGGGGTGCACCGACAAAAGAATTTAACTTTAAACAAAAGGAGCTTGTAGTCTCGTCTGTTCTGATCACTTATGTTTTTTGTTCAAGTTTCTATTGTTGTTAACGTCAAAGTTACAAGATCTTAAAGATAACGCTGCTTCTTCGGCAGCGCCATCAGAAATTAAAGCTAGCCATGGTAATCAACAAAAACATTTAGTGACGTTTAGTGTCGCTTCTTCATAGCTAATAGGGTATTTGACTATTTTTGGAAAACCATCTTAGTGTGTTTATTCCTTCACTCTACATTGTAAATGCATTATTTTTTGTAATTATTTCCTCAATATTTCATAAAAATCTGCGTTAAAAATTGAATCACAAAAAGTCCCGCCAAAACGATACTTTCTGTTGTGTGACGTCACCGGTTAGTTGATGTCAAATCGGCCCATATATGGTCTGTCAGCATCGGCATCGTCGCCGTTTGGTAATTGTGTTGTATGATGTGTTGTTTTCACAATTTCTACATAAAAATGGGTTATAAATGGTGTATAAATCCACAATGCAGAGATACGTCAAGAAAAACTCCGGATAAACTATTTGTAGCTGTTCCGCAAGATTTGAAACTGCGAAGAAAGTGGTTGGCTCGTAGAAATCCAAATGAAATAAATAGCCGCCAATACAAGTGTTTTCTGTTGTGAAGATTACTTCGACATAAGTAAAACTGACTAGAATAAGTTATCTATCGTATTTTCGAAAGGTATTATCTTATCTGACAGCTGAAGGTTAGGGCTATCCTAACCTACAAAGTTATGCTTACATGACGCTTTCTTGCTATTAAATTCAAACGGGTGAAGCATAAGAGCGCGTTCGGATAACCCGGTATTTTACGGTGAGAGTGACGCGCTGCATAATAGGCGGACTAACGTCATACGGCGTTTATCTGCATATAAGAGAGAGACAGCCGACCCAAGTTATCTGAGCATTGCTCTCCCCATACCCTACCCTGACAAACCGAACGCGCTCTAAGGCGGACTAACGAATGACATCACTGGAGACTGAGCCAATTACAGAGCGTTTTCAATCACGTGATAGGACGTGAATAAAATTCAATTTTAATTTTGGTTTTTCATAGAAATAAAGCATATTTTTTTTGAAAAGTTATAGCAAATAGTTTTCTTAAACTGTAATCTATTAGGATGACTATAAAACATGCCATATTTTTAATACAGTCAAATACCCTATTGAATAGTATTCAATAAGCTTTGAAGAAGCGAGCAACATGGGTCGCGAAACGTCTGCATTTATAAATCTTGACACACGGCATAACCCGGAAGCAGTTAATTTTGTAAAAGTATAATACTGGTCTGCCATGAAACAGTATTTGTTAAATCATGGGAGATGACGATTATTAGTTAGACTATATATCGTCGGGTTAAAGGTAAAAGTCACTAACTAACATCTAAAATAATTACGAAAAACTGACTTTAAGATGTATTACCAACAAATATAATGATATTTTCTGGATAATTAATGCATTTTCCAGTACTTAGAACACTTATTGATCGCCTCCTTGTACAAGATGCGCATTTAGAAGCATTTGACCACAATTAATTCGTGTTTCAAGAAAATGTAACAAAATGTTAGTTAGTGACTTTTACCTTTAAGCCCACGATATTTACAAAGACTGAGAGATATAGTTATCATTTTTTACTAGAGACACATTTATTATGGGGGTTTATACAAAACTGTCTCAACTTGGTTGTGTCGTAATAAATTCCACAATAAGAGGCAGAAACGAAAAGAGGAAAAACTAGTATACATTAATTTTCTATATCAATTAATTGAAATAAATTAATTTACTTAGTAATTAGCATCTTTAGCATCTAGATGTCACCGTTTTCTACACTACCTATATCCAAATTTCACATCAAAGCGTTACTAAAAAGTATGTGTCGAAGCCGCACATTTTTGTGACGGTTGTTATTAATTTAAACCCCTTATGTTCCATAGTATAATTACTTTTCTCCGGGTCAGCATAGGCGCAATGTTGGCCACCCTAGGTGGGCGAGAAATTTGTGATCGATCTTTGATCACAATTGCAGACCGATAAATAGATCTGATCGATAAATCGGTTATTATCATATCATATGGATCTTTTGATCATAGATCAGGTTGATCTTTTTGATCAGATCGATCTCGCAAATGTCAAACCGAATTGAAAGCTATGTATTTATTGGACAGACAGGTTGGTCGCCGCCCGGCCTGTGTGTAAAGTATTTTCGCGGCTAGGCTTGAAAATTATTAACTAAACGCCTAGCGGGCAATTAGCATCTTTCGTGTCCCCACAAAGATGTAAAAACAAGATTTTCGCATAGTGTATGATGGAAAAAAAATTACTAGATAAATGATGATTATTCAGATTATTATCGGCTATTGTCACCAATGTCAGTTTTATTAGATATTGCGATATTGCCCTCTCGTAACAGTCGCGAAAGAGCCACAAGATGACAAGATATAGTATCTAAATTTTGCGCGGTAGTCCAAAATAAGTATTGTTGTATGCACTTTTATTTGATCGTACTTATTAGATTCCATACTTCGCAATTTTTGGCACTGCTGAGCAGTTTATCTTAATTACACTGGGTATTAAACTAATAAGCGAAGAATATATAGATAAGGTATAATAGTCAACTTTTGATAGTAGACCAACTTTTGATAACGAACTCTGTCCAGATAAACGCCGTTCAGGAACTGAAGAGAGCCGGAATATTGTACCAACTTTAGAAATTGCTTTAGTAAAGTAGGTTGTATGAAGTATCATAGAATACCTATTTTAAAAGCAAATAATTTAAAAAGATCTAAAGATAGCCCATTAATGGCCAAAATTGGTACTAAAATTACAAAACTTCGGTTAATGAAAAGGGAGTTTCAAAAATGTTAAATAATACAAAATTTCAGACAAAAGTTATTTGGTATTAATAGGGCCATCCTATGATACTTGACAATAGATTGTCTATGCTGTTTGTAATATTGGTACCATTTTCTGACTCTCTCCAGCTTTGACACAATACATTTCCGTACATGAGTTCGTTCAAAAGTTAGTAGTTGACCTAACATTGTCGCCTTACAAGTGTTTAAGTATTATAGTAAAATAAAAAAATATTATTTCGTCGTCGATTATCCTAAACACAGAATTTTCAAATCAATCCACTTTTCTCTACATTTAGTCATCAGTTCTCGTTAACGGGGTAAATTTGAAAATAATATTGTTGCCTTTTTATTGTTTACAATTTGTAATTAAGATATTGTATCAGATGCCCGATGACCACGAGCTAGAAATTATTATAGGAAATTAACAACAATTTCTTCTAGCGTACTAAAAGTAATAAAAAGGCTACTATATTGGTTGAAAATCGTACAAAATCTTAAATTCTATAATAAGAGTTCAATGATTCAGAAACAAAATATATTTACAAACAATTATTAATTAAAAATATTAATCCCACATTAATAAACGCCAGAAAGACGGCAAAATGACTTGAAATTCAATGAATATCAATATACAGGATCCCGCAGCTCAGCTCCCGTCTTCTGTAGCTCAGTTACTAATTAAGCTAAGAGTTTGACATTTTGCAAGCTTACCCTGCACTTCAAGGTACATTTCAAGAAATTATTTTTGATTATACAAGGTGTCCCAAAAATGTGCAACGCCAACGTGATATATTTTTTTAAATTGCATGCTATATATTTTTTTACACATTTGGAAGCCTGTTATGGTTGCCTACATACCACCAGAATTTTATTGAAATCGGTTGACTGACTGCAGCGCAAAAAAATAAAAACAAAAAAAAATTGTTTTTGCATCGTTGGCCTTAAGAATCTATAAAAACCACAAATTGCCCCTCGTTAATAAAATTTTGCGACGTCCTTATTAAGTTAGATCTAGTAGTCTCGTTAACCAAGTGTCATTGATCCAAATTATACAGAATGACCAAAATCTAGTGTCAAACTTGTCAAACTTCAAAGCGTGTTATTGTTCTTATTTTAAATTGGAACCAATACCTACACTTTTTTAGGTGAAGCGATGCAGAATTAAAAAATAAACATTGTTTCTAAATACAACCCCATCACAATTCCCAATATTTTAAAAGTTATACGCCAAAAACTCATTTTTCAACGTTTCCAACGGCAATATTGTTGGTAATAAATATCGTACGTGGCGTTGAAAAACAATTTATTTCATAAAATATAACGCAGAGAAATATTTTAGATTTGAGTGTACTTAATTAAGTAGTTGTTCTATTGCCAAATTTACTTAAAAATTTACCTATAGCGGTAAGGGTGGAAATGTGGCTGCAACATGATGGAGCACCAGCACATTACTCGTTACATGTCAGGCACCAGCTCAACGAAATCTTCCCAAATCGATGGATTGGAAGAGGAGCACCAGTTGCGTGGCCTCCTCGATCACCGGACTTAACGAAACTGGATTTCTTCCTGTGGGGCTACGTTAAGGACATCGTTTATGCTGAACCTCCAACAACACCAGAAAACATGCAAGAAAGATGCATTTCTAACTATTACGCCCGACCTATTAAGAGCAGTGGCGAGGTCATTTCATACTCGTCTTCATTTGTGCCTCGAAGAGCACGGAAGACATTTCGAACAACTACTTAATTAAGTACACTCAAATCTAAAATACTTCTCTGTGTTATATTTTATGAAATAAATTGGTTTTCAATGCCACGTACGATATTTATTACCTACAATTGCCGTTGGAAACGTTGAAAAATGAGTTTTTGGCGAATAACTTTTAAAATATTGGGAATTGTGATGGGGTTGTATTTAGAAACAATGTTTATTTTTTAATTCTGCATCGTTTCACCTAAAAAAATTTATGGGTTCCAATTTAAAATAAGAACAATAACACGCTTTGAAGTTTGACAAGTTTGACACTAGATTTTGGTCATCCTGTATAATTTGGATCAACGACACTTGGTTAACGAGACTACTAGATCTAACTTAATAAGGACGTCGCAAAATTTTATTAACGAGGTACAATTTGTGGTTTTTACTGATTTTTAAAGCCAACGATGCAAAATCAAGTTTTTATTGTTTTTATTTTTTTGCGCTGCAGTCAGTCAACCGATTTCAATAAAATTTTGGTGGTATGTAGACAACCATAACAGGCTTCCAAATGTGTAAAAAAATATATAGCATGCAATTTAAAAAAATATATCACGTTGGCGTTGCACATTTTTGGGACACCCTGTATAATCAAAAATAATTTCTTGAAATGTACCTGGAAGTACAGGGTAAGCTTGCAGAATGTCAAACTCTTAGCTTAATTAGTAACTGAGCTACAGAAGACGGGAGCTGAGCTGCAGGACCCTGTATAATAAGAGTTGTCGAGCATACAGGGATCACGACCATGGATGGCTATTAACGCACAAAAATGAGAACAAAAACATTTCACTACCTTACAGCGATAGAGAGTCCTTAATATTACGTCACCATTTAATACTAGCAAAAAGTTTGCCCCCCCTGGAACATTTTCAAACGGCGCCAATGACTCCAAAATGTACAAAAAAACATCCAAAACCATATTTAATTTTTTTTCTCAACTCCATATCAACTCCATATCAAATTCCAACAAATTCCACAATAGCCAGTAAACAAAGCTTCAAAACAACAAACGTGATGCAAATATAGATGCACTCCAGTGACATACAGACACAAACATGCATAAATTAGCATACATTGCGAGCAGAACGCTTCGGGAACGCCTACAGCGTATGCAACCAAACATTCGTAACCTCAACCTGACATTTCACCGCATGAAAAAAATCACCCTTTCTCCGCACAAGGAGGTGTGCCGTGATGCCAAACAAATGCTATCTTCGTGACCATAGAAACTGAAAGTAAATGCCAGACTAACAGTGGAATAACACTAAACACAGCCGGCATAAGCATTAGTCTGTTTTAATTGATATGATATCCCAGTTGGCTTGCTTTATTCAAGTCGTAATCTGTGAAAATATGGCGCTAAAACGCGCCATCTGTTACGGATGACTTAAAATGTTGTGTTTTACATGTTTATAAAGGTTTTACGCGGTTTACAGCACGCTTGTATCATTGTTTGTACAATAAACAGTTATGAGCCGTTTCTCAGAACCGTTATTTTCAAAGGTTATTATGTCGCCGTAATATTTCAATGGAAAGTCACATACGATGTAGTGAATATTGATAACATCCACACGTATTCATATCTTGAAAATATCGCAGATATCTATCTATCAACATAAATATAAACTTATTCAACTGCATCCTGATTTACCTCTGCTATTCCTTCCTTCATTTTTAATTTTAGAACTTCAGGGGAAACTTAATATCAGAGGAAAATTTGGAAAAACATTTTTAGATTGCAGATATTCTCTTTGAAGTAACTTTCAAATTTTTCTGGTGGTGTTAAAAAACACTTGTGTAGAGAAACATATTTACTTCATTATTAGTGATTAATTGTTTTGCCATGTCTATCTAAGACAAAAAAAATATTGTTGGATACAAGAAAAAGTTTATTTGAATATCCTTTCAACCTGTAAATTTTAGCTCTTTCCTTTATCCTAAATTCTTCAAATATTTGTGGCCACGCACGAGAGAATCGCCCTAACTGCCATCTCTCGTTTCGATAGTATTGACTCATGTGTTTCATAACTCTAAAACTACTGAACAGAAAAAATTGAAATAAAGTATGTCATACTCCTGAATCATTTCTACATACGATGTATGACTGTCAAAATCCTTTGCCTCTCGGTGTAAACATGAGCGCGAGAGAAGAGAAAAAAAGTACCCGATTTTTGCAGTTTTAAATTAACACTTGTCTTTCTGATTTATTTTTTCTTAAACCACTTAGGTACCACAAAAATTTCAGTTTTTGCTCAGGTTGCATCTAGAGTCTCTTCTATAGTTTGGCGGTTTTGTTTTCTTCAGTTTTTATTAAATAAAGGTTGCGAACAAGATTTTGATGGAAGCCGATATCTCAGGAACGAATGTTAGCAGGACAACGTTAGCATGCAGTTAGCATGCAAATAATCCTTGTTTACTGCGGTACATATCCCTTGAATTTAATAGCATTCCGACTATTTGTTAATTTTTAAGACCGAAATTTACATGAACAATATTTTGCGCAGTTCGGCTTCCCTCGCTTGTGGGTTTTGGTGCGAGGCAGTCGAACGAGATGCGAAGTTTTGACGCGATCAGTGAATCCGTTTGAATCAGTGTTTGTAAAATATTGTTGGGTATAATTATTTGTACATCTAAATCTATTATTTATATTTAAGAGGAATCACTAGAGGTAGTAGCGTACTACAAAACAACACTACATAAAACCAAACATCCTGAGCTTAATTGTGTATTAATAATCACGTGTAATACATTAAATTATAGATAAAGGTGTATTACACCGGGCACGAATGCCACTTTTTTTCATTTGCGTTGTTGTTTTGTTTTTTACGCTTGCTAAAGAAGCCAATAATTGGTAATTTTTGTTATTTTTTTTTCCAAATCCGAACCAAACATCAAAAAAGCAATATTACAACATTTTGTATTGAGCCTTCATGAACTTGTGTAAAAAAAATGACAACAAAATATGAATGTTGTAATGATTTAACCGTTGCTTTTGTGAACATGTGAATGAGACGAGAATAACATACTTTATCGTCGTACGGTGCAGCCATCTGTTGGATAAACACCACATCATTTTCTTCGACCAATCAAATTCAAATGGTACAGTCTCAAACAGCAGCATAAATACGTAGCCAGGGGAATCACAAATATTGAGCAATTTCGGTCTAACAAAAATATTGATCGCATGTTGACACCTCCCGTGTCAGCGGCGCCGCGCCCGGCAAACGAAAGCCATACGAAAAATAAATTTTACCGTGCTGGTGCTACGTAGATAGCAACGACTCGCTTATAAATTAGGACAGCATGTTCTTGCGGAAGTGTATGTGATCAACATGAATTGTTGAATTTCGACCAAAATAGGCTAGAAACCGAATACGAGAAACAATTTTTTGCCGTCCTGATGGACTCTACGCAGACAGCAAAGAGCGAGTTATAAATTAGGAGCGCATGTTCCCGCGATGGTTTATAGTGCAGTCCCCGTACGACACACGGAACGAAGAATAATCAACAACCGCAATACCTACTTACAATGTTACAACTACTAAATAATGAATAGGAGTTAAATAAATTATTACTAAAGAAATACAAGTAATTTAATTTTTAATCAGTCATTTATTTTTCGTCATAGAATTTCAAATATATCGGTATTTAGATTTAGAAAATAATATTAATACCAAACACTTGTCGCATGGCAATGCATTCAGGGCAATCGCAATCTATGTAGGATGGTTGGCTTTAGTTCGACTTGTTGTACAACAGACGTAGAACAGACGCTAGAAATATGGGCAAATTAAAAAATCAGCTGCCTTTATGTGGCCCGCGTTCTAAGAAAACTAATAACTTGCGAGAGTACCTGCGGTAAGTGTATATGTAGATATTATACGTGTAGTGTAATTCTTCGCTAATTAACTTCGCTAGTTAATTTGGGCAATACTCTCTTATAGGTGTAAGCGTGCCGGATTACCATATATGGCAAAAAACTTTTAAAAAGGTGTAAAATATTTGAACGTGTATCTATATAATATATAATAAATAACTTTATACATATATATAAAGCTGCCTGTTTTATCGAAATCGCTATTTTTTCTCAGACCTACAATTGAAATTGAAGTACGTATACTACCAAGTCTATACATAGCAATAATAATTTTTTAACACCTACTTGCGTCACCCGAATTTTTATATGAGGTGTGTTTTACCTGAAAGTATCGATCTCTGCTAAGTACGAGCGAGACATTCGAGATTATTGATGCACAAAGAAAACGTTAAATGGATTTGAATAAGTATCTGAGTACGAATGCTTTCACGGCCAGAGTCATTTAAATTTAGATGATAAATAGTTACCGGTTTATGCCGTGAGTAAAAATTCATAACTACTGTCTTCGCGAACCATGCTGTTCGCTTCTTCGGAGCTAACTGGTAATTAGTTACTAATTCTAATAATAAATGTAAAGCAATAAATGATTTATGTAAGAAAAGCTGTCTGTTTTACCAAAACTACAATTTTTTTCAACATACAAAAGGTAAAATGTTCAACCATAGTTAGTAGTAAAATAGGAATAATTAGTATAATAAAGCAATTAATTTATTTGTATCACTATTGTTTTGTGGAATTGTATTTGTATTTAAAATATACAAGAAAAGCATTTCAGAACATGCGATAGTCACATACACAAAACTATTAGGAAACGGTTCGGCGCCAGTCGACACCGCACGGCCCCTTTGATCTTAGCCGCAAAGGAACGATACCGCCGGTGCCGCCGTTCCCCTAATCTAATCAGTGGGTTGCTTGCATTTTCTGCGGAGTGTCCAGTGGGCTTGTTCCCTCCTCTCGCGCCTCGGTTTCTTCGAACTTTTGAGGCCGGTGACTAACATTTACTCGTAACTCGCACTACTATTCAAAATTCCGAAATTAAATTGTTCTGGTCGTATCGTACTACATCATAGTAAATAATCTTCTACTGTCCCAGCTACGTTTCCATTTACCGTTACGATTGACGTAGTGCGCCCTCCACGAAATTTATATCATTCATATTAAATCGCTTTAAAAATTACTTAAAAATTAATGACGATTGATTGCGTGCATATCCCGATATCGTGCTAATATTCGTTACTGAGATATCCGCTTCCATGAAAATCTTGTTCGCAACCTTTATTACACAAAAACTGAAGAAAACAAAAACGCCAATCTATAGAAGAGGCTCTAAAGGCAACCTTAACAAAAATTGATTTTTTTTGTGGTGAGCGTTTTACGAGGAAAAAAATTTAAAGCCGAACGTTAATTTAAAAATGCAAAAATCGGGGACCTTTTCTCATTTCTCTCGCGCTCATGTTTACACCGAGAGGCAAAAAATATTGACAGTCATACAACTTTAGTAGAAATGATTCAGGAGTATGATACACTTTATTTAATTTTTTCTGTTCGGTAGTTTCAGAGTCATGCGCCTTCAAACACAGGAGTAAAATTTTACTTATCTCATACAATTCTATAAAAATCACTACTGTTCGTTTTGACCAAAACCCAATCAATATTATAAGCAAACATACCGCAACACAATACAATTTTTAACGCAAAAAAAAACCTGTAAGTTATTAACCATACGACAGCAGTATATAAAATATCGACTATAAATTACACACCTACAAAAAAGAACAATGATTGTTTAAGTCACCTTAAAACTGGGTCACATTCCACGTTATTAACGCGTATAAGGCTTTCCTTTTCCAGCACACACGGTAGAAATCGAATAGACGTGCAGATATTCCCTCCTGGTCTATACAAGGAAGTCAGTGGTAACATTGGTAACCCATGCTACAAACACGTATATGCCACGAAAACATAACCTCTTCAAAAAGAGGAACGTGCAAAATGAATTTACGTCATTTCTCGACCACATCCGGCAAAACCGGAAGCGGCCTGAAGTTGATTATATTTTAAGATCTCGACTATTTTCGACCTCCCATTCGATTTGTATTCGTCTGCGCGAAGAGGAAACCTATTTTGACGATTATTCGTCACTTCCGGTCCGACCGGAAGTGGTCGTTATTTTGGGATCTGGCGGGATTTTCGTGAATCTCATCATAAATGTTTATTCTGTACTCGATATTTTGGGTTTTTCGACTTACCTTGGTGGAATTTGTAAATCGTCTACTTCCGGATCTTCGTAAAGTGCCTCCTTTGATATTGGAATCGTCTAAGATAACCTCTTGACCGTCTTGTCCGGATCTTCTGCTTAATTCGCTCAGTTCTGCAACTGGCTGGACCTAGAAATAAAAAATATTGATCATATTTCAGTATTTTTATTATTATTCATTTTATATACGATTTGCTAATTTTTGTTATTTATAACTGGGATAAATAATATAAATATAACGTTGATGTCATCTTCAAGCAAGCAGTATCGTCAATCTTGTCTATTTTGGGCGAAACGACCTGAATTTTCATTATATTCTATTTCTTTGGTCTAATTTTAATGATGTTCTACAACGCTAACGGATGTAGAGGATTTATATTGATTTTTGAGGTTAAGGAGGTTAAGTTAGCGAAACAAAAGATGATCGTGTTCGTAACGCTCCGAATGTCAATGGGGCTGTCAAAAGATCTAACTGTAAACACCGAATTTATGTCGGTATTTACAGGTCTAATAATATATACTAGATTTTGGGAGGTGTATTAATAGATAATGTAGAATTTTGACTGTTTGGTTTGATTGTATAAATGAAATAATATGTATAGGAAATTAAATGAATAATTGCGGGTTCTGACTTCTGTAGTTGCGGTCATGTAAGATTATAGAATAGTGCAACTGTCATTATTTAATATATTTAAGAATGTGATTTCTTTTATCATGAAAATTTGATAACAAAGTGCAAAGTGCACGTGACAAGGCGTTCTTCTTCTCTGTATACTATGACAAAATGTCCACACACAGAAAAGTGATTATTTGGAACGAGAAAACATAATTTCTTGAATTTATTTACTAGATTCAAATGCATATTTACTTGGATGTAGAAAGTTAGGTATATACAAGAAATGCCACATACTCAATATAAGTAAAATAATTTCTCAGATAAATGCTGTCAACAAATAAATTCTTTCTTTATAAGAACCAATATTGTATTGAAAGAAGTAATTGAATTTTTCGTCCCAAAAATGTTAATTTCTCCAACGAAGTAATAGTAAATCCATCCAAGTGCGTAGTTACTTGATAAAAGAAAATATAAGACATTTAATATAAGTAAGTATTGTTTACTACATAAAAATCCACCAATTATTTAACTGAAGTGATTCTCACTTCTTTCAAGTAATCCCTTTCTCTGGAATAAATATGCGCACCGTGATTTTGTCAAGGCTCGCGTACGCGTTTTCGCGTTTTCGCCTCTAGTACGAAAACAACAACGACGTACCCATAGGGGATGTGCCTTACGCCTTATGAATAAAATTAAAATAAATTTGCAAATATCTCGCTTATTCGAGCTAACCTAGGAAAACGCCTTTGTGGAAATGTTCAGGGGGTCATAAAGAACCATTATTAGCTAAAATTTCCCGGGAGGATTTTTTTTGGTTGCACAATGTAATGTACTCAGATAATTAATCAAAAACATCGGTAAAAGATTACAAAAGTTATGGACCAACAAAGTTTAGCATTGAGTGTATCAAAACTTATCATAACGTAAAATTGTTATCAAATTGTGACTTTCGTAACAAACAAATAAAAACAGTCATGTTTGTAATTCCGATAAAAAAAAACAACAAACTGTCTGTGTATCTATCAGTTTATTTTGAATCATGTATGATTTGTAATGATATCTACAATATAGTAAATACAAATTGAATATTTATGAAATTGGTTTATTTTATTGCTAAGAGGTAGCCCACAAATGTTGCGAATGATACTTGATAAAGTTGTTTTATGTTATAAAGTCATTTTCATTTAGATTTTAGATTTATTTTTCTGAGAGAAAAAACCTTAATAAACGCAAAACTGCAAACACTTCCTGATTTGTAAAGATAATATATTGATTCCCATAGTTTGGTCCAAAGTTTTCGAGACAACAACAAAAGTTGTTGGACAATTTCACAAATACATTAGCTACACACTCAAAATGACAAAATGAGAGAAAATACATTTTTGGTGTAGATAAGAACTCCGATTTCCGTGTTGGAGTGACTAATTTCCAAAATGATACGATTTATTCCGTACAGTACAAAATTGACACCTTGGCAACAACAGTACGCCATAACGTCAGCAACAAGACGGGTCCCTTCACAATACGGCCGGTACTTGTAATGTAATCACTTGTGCCCCTCACTTTTTGAGCTTCAATTCAGTGAGGTTGGCTTTTGATTAATTTTAATATATTACACACATCTGGAGCCTTATTCTGCAGCACTTAGCGATATCGCAATACGTCACATCGAATACTTAGCGACATCGATAGCCGTATTCTAAAGTTTTTATCGATATCGACTGACGTCACGACTTTCCGACATGTCGCTAAATTTAACGACAGCTTCGGAGGTGTCGATAAGTTGATTCGATATCGCTATGCGTACGTAATGTCACTTTACGTTCATTGTGTACGGAATGTGTGAACCCAGTGACAACCAGTGTGTCAAAGGTGTAGAATATCGAAACAGCTAATAATGGTTCAGCAGCAAACTATGTTATAGGTTCCCGCCTAAACGTCAAGAAGTTTTAAAACGGTGGATTATAGCTATCCGAAGAGATAAGTGGTATCCTTCTAGACCCAGTAGGAACTGTGGACAACATTTTTTAGAAACTGATTATCAAATCAAACAAAGATGTAGCAAGAAATTTTTGAAAGTTGATGCTTAAGTGTTATAGATGATACGTGGTATTGCAGCTAGGCCGTCGAATTATATTGTTAATATTGTTGATAAGAACATTGCTTTTTATATTCTTAAGTAAGTAATTAATGTAGTTTTAAATAACATTTCGAATAAATAAAAATTTTAAAATGTGAAAAATAATTTTTTATTTTTAATTAATATTATCCAATAAATATAATCAGCATCAAGTGGACTACTTTTTATATGAGAATGCGTTTCCTTAATTCAGTAATACAAAGAGCATTTAGTCATTGGATTGAACTACTAATATATAATTTGAGAGTACCTATATGTGGACAGTAAATTTTATTTAGCCGGAATATATGAATAAAATATACTTTCTATTAAATCTGCTATTATTATCTAGTTTATTGAAGTCTCTGCAAAAGTTAAACTTGATTAATTTGTTGCAATTTAATTGAAAAAGGATATTATAAATAAAAATGTGTAATTCGGCCGTAGTACTGAATGAAATACAAAGAGATGGCTAGCCCACATCACTGCGAGTTGCATACCAAATGCATTTGCCTCACTTATTGACCATTACGGGTCCTTTCCAAAAAGTACGTAGTATATACATTTCACTGCCTCAAACGTACAACATAATAACCTCCTGACCACGAATCGAACTGCTGTCACATCTGACAGCAAATGTACTGTCAGTAAGGTATTTTTTTACCGAATTTTAGCGACATCGATACACGTGACGTCATGTCGAATCGAAACAGTATAGCGATGTATAGCGATGTCGCTAATCGCTATAATTGTAGAATAAAGGCGAATGCACATGCCATCCGACGTCCGATATCCGACGATACGAAAACGTTCCTATTGGCTGGATCATTTGAAATGATTTGCGCGCGTAAATATGCGTATTGGTACGACAAGAACTCAATTTCATCCGACGTCGGACAGAGTTAAATTTATTTTAACTTTTTCCGATGTCGGAGTCACGTGATACGAGATCACCTAACCTCACTCAATAATTGTTTTGACGTTTACGTTTATTGAACATTCGATTCGTAGATCCAATTATGGATAATTATCGACAGCAGACGAATAATATTCTCTTGTTATCGCTTTTGCCCAATACCCAGCGGTATTGGGTACGAGATATTTTTAAAAAAAGGAGAACGCAGGGAGCATACCATAACCTAATACAAGAAATGCGGCTGAATGACCCCGAAAATCATTTTAATTATTTGAGAATGTTTGAATTTTCATCCATAAACCCTTTACGCCTTGCTCATTTTTAAAAACTCAACATCAAATTCTAAACACGTGCGCTTCGCTCCAAAACGAGGTTAGAATAGAACGAATAGAATCAGTTTGACGGCTTTTGCTTTAGTTTGGCTTTTGACGTTTTACGGTGACGGTTGCCAATACAACTGTACGGCGCTACCAACTGGACTACCACAAATTTACTAAATTTATTACTAAAACGTCCGACAATTCGTATGTACTGTGAACTAGTTTTCAAACGTACGAAGCAATTTGTCCGATTCGTATATCGGATGTCGGATGTCGGATGCACTGTGAATCCTCCTTTAGGCTCCATGTTTTGGCATGGAGCAGTCTATTTTAATCTGCGTTAAATACAGAAACAACAAAAGTGGATGAGAATTGCTGCATTATACCATTGTAGATTGAGACGTATTGACCGCACCCTGTGCCAGGGGATGAGGTTTATTTGCCCATTGTTAAAAGTTAAAAGGTTATATTTACTACGAATATAACTAACAAATATTGATTTCCATTTATATCACAGGTTTCCTTGTCATTGAATATTAAGAAGCGCTAGCAAGTTAAAATACAAATTTTAATATTTCCTTTTTTTATTTCTTATATCGTAGATCACGGACGACTTGTAACTATTACATAAACATCGCGAAGGAAACAGGACAGCAAAATTTACAACCGTTTTTACCAAAGAATTCAATACATAGACTGCTCTTAGTTACTTCTAAGTTACACTAAAAATTTAAATTAATAACGCAACACAAAATGGTAATGACTGTCATAGCATCGATGACACTCGGGTTTTCTGTGGGTTGGTGAGGTTTAATACAGTGTATGCCCTCCACGAGCACGAATCACTTCCTCACACCTGCGTGGCATGCTTCGCACTAGTCTGCGAAGAGATTCTTGGGGTATGCTTTCCCATTCCTCAATTAGGACTTGTGTCAGTTCCTGTATGGTTAGTGGTGGATTAGGGCGCTTGCGAACACGTCGGTCAAGTTTATCCCACACTTGTTCAATAGGATTCAGGTCAGGACTTAACGCCGGCCATTCCATGACCTGAATTTCACGTTCTTGTAAAAAGTTTCTGGTGATGCCGGCGGTATGTGCCTTTGCATTGTCCTGCATTAGGATGAAATTTTGACCGACGCCATATGCAGCAGGCACCACATGGTCCTCCAAGATGTCTTCGACGTAAATCATGGCATTTAGTCTACCAGCAACCACAACAAGATCAGTTCTGTTGTCTATACTGATTCCAGCCGAAACCATCACAGATCCACGACCAAATCTATCCACTTCCTCTATAGTAGCGGCTGCGTAGCGTTCACCAGGACGTCTATATACACGTAGTCGACCGTTGCAACGAGTTAAACGAAATCTGGACTCGTCGGTAAACAGTACAGGCGTCCAGTGACGAAGTTGCCAATCTCTGTGATCCAGAGCAAACCTCATTCGCGCTGCTTTGTGATGCTGCGTAAGTCGTGGTGCGCGGACAGGTCTTCTTGGTTTCAAGTTCGCTTCTTTTAATCTGTTTCTAACAGTTTGATCAGAAATTTCTATTCCATGTGCTCGTCTTAGGTCGTTTAGGAGGTCTCGTGCTGTGGCAGTACGCTGACGTAGAGAGGAAAGGACAAGAAATCAGTCTTAGTTTTAGTTTTTCGATTTCGACCTTGTCCAGGTCTTCTAACATATTGGCCAGTCTCCCGAAACCGATTCCATAAACTCTAAATAAAATGTCGAATAGAGTGGCCATGCTGAATAAGGGCGACAGCACGAGTAACTTGCACTTCACTAAGATGCCTCATTTTGCATTATTAATTTACATTTTTAAGTATAACTTAGAAATAACGAAGAGTTGTAACATTATTTTTGTAATTTTCTTTAGTTAAATATCTGCCCTTAAAGCATGCCAAATTTGATTTGCCTAAAACTATAATTTAAAAAGTTACACGTTTCGAAAAGAGTGTATTTTTTTGAGCAGTGTATGTTAGAGAAGTCGCCAACAACTTGCCACAGAGTTAGTACAGTGACTAGGAGAATGTGCAGGCCTAATAGGCCTGCTGGTCGACCTAGGTAGATCGCCGAAGCGTTAAGAGGGAAACAAAAAGCCCGGATGCTCTTACACGCGCGACGTGATTATGCTCGTACGTTCGAAGCGGTTACGGGGCGCCATCTATTGCTTCGTAGCGTAATCCCAACAGCAACATGATGATGTGCCGCCGTCTGGTGACCGCGTCGCGAAGCGCGCGGCCGTTGCCTAGCAACCTGGATCGGTTGCCATGGCGACGCGCTGACCTGTACACTCATAAACCATAATCCACAAATTTACCCGAATCGAGGTAAAGAATAACGAAAACTGGGCCGAAAATAGACGAAATCGAAGGCCTAAGCGCTGTAGAATCAAATTTTAAGAGGAAAATCGGCGCCTGCGGCGCCGATTTTCGCTTCTCCGAGGAGCAGACCTTTCCCCCGATTCGCCGATTTTCGTAAACTTCTTGCGCGGACTGTGTTAGACTTTTAGTATATAGTAGGGATATATTATAAGCAATGTATAGTTACTGATATTGGAGCTTTTAGATAAATGCAAATTGCTCAAGTTTTCCAGAAAACAACAAATTTTCGTACCACATCTTATATCAAATAGCCATCACTTACCTTTAGAGTAACACACTCCCCAGAAGCCTTGATCAGATCAATAATCTCCTCACGACTCTTCTCTTCAACCTTGACCCCATTCACCTCCAACAACTTGTCACCAGGCAACAGCCCAGTTTCGTTGTGATGTTGCACCATCGCACCAGGCTCCGCAAAAACAACAGCCTTCATGTTAAAACCAGCATGCCCCCTCTCCAAAATCATGGTACGTCTCAGCGAAAACCCAAAATCGTTCCTGGGCGGCTTCTGCCTTTTAATTTTCAAGACCCTCGGCTTAGGAAGGCTTATAGGAATTATAGGAGGCAACGGAAGATTGTGGTCTTCAAAACTAGACGTCCTCGACCACCTATGAAACCCTTGTGACTCACCCACAGGACTCAAGGAGAACGGAGGTGTCGCAAAGGAAGAATTCGTGGTGTCAGTCAGAGAATCAGCACTGGGTGATGGTGATGTAATCACCAATAAATTATTGCCTAGGTGCTTCCCATCTATGCCATTGCTATGGGAATATAGTTCGTTCTGTAAGGTATTTCGGACTAAATCGTCATCCATGCCATTTTCTTCTGTGATGTTGACTTTTGGGGTTTTCAAGATTCCTCTTTTGGGTGGTTTTGGTGGGACTGGTGGGGGGATTTTTTGGTGGTTGAGGTAGTTTAAGCTGGTTTCGGAGCTGTCCGATTGCGTGTAGTCATCGTGGACGTGATTGTGCATGTTTTGGGGTGACGCTGGGTTTGCGGTGCTGATGCCTTCTAGATTTGCCAGGAAGTCGGCTGTGTAGTCAGCTGTTATGCCCGAGGGGAGTTTTTCTTTGTCCTTTCGGCGTCTCGTGAGTTTTAAAGATTTCCTAACCTGGAAATGAAAAAGGGCTTTCTTTGTTATTCGGTTTATGCTTCAAAAGAAAATCTATTGGTTTGAAACTAACAAACCTAAAGCAAACTTAAAACAATTTAAATAATACCGTATAGAATATCTAATCCATAAAATGTGATAAACTCAAATATGTTCAAATAGTTGTCAACAAATAAAAATACCTGGAAGTATTAATAAAAAAATCCAGGATAACATGGCTTGTCTTATCTAGAAATACTCTGAATTTGGTGTAGTCAATCAATGATTGGCGATTTTTGACATCGAAAATGAAATAAGATTAATCAAATTGGTACATAATTGAATTGATTGAACATTTGTAAAATTAGATTCTATAATTGTTGCAATCAACATCTTCTCATTTGTACAAATAACGTGCAAAAAGTCCCCATCGATATCGTGTCTACGTCACGAGTTATTCAAATTGGATTTTTAACACTATCTCAAAAGCGAAAAAGTGGCCAAATGCGAGGATAAGTGTTATTATAATACAAAAATAATAATATAATACAAAAAATAAAAATAATAAAAAACCTTTTTATTTGATTTTCCTACAATAAATTTGCATAGCACAGTTATTTAGTTAAATTAATTAATTAACTTTAGACTCTAGTAAATTTCAGTAGTTGTACGAACCAACATTTGGAAGTAACGCGTAGATTATTCAGTAGATAGTCAACCGAACACAAGTTACAGTAAATGTCACAGTAAATGCGTTGCATATTAACGGAATTAACACAATATTGCTAATATTGTTATTATCTTTAGCTTCAATAACACTGTTACAGTGAAAATATACTCTTCACAAGACATAGTGTAAGTTGTTGAGCTGGTAGAACTGAACATAATGGCATATAAGAAATTCTCCAAACACCCCCAAAATATCGACTTTTTCAAAAAAAACTGTTTTTGGGTACTTACATGAACATAAAAATTCAGAACACCGTCATTTTTTATTCGATTTCCAAAATAAAAAATGCAATTGAAAGAGGAAACACAGACCATTATAAGGATGTACTGTTCGGTCAGATCGAATAAAAAGTCGAAAAGTTATGGACGTTCAAATTCAGAAGTTTCCCATTATTTTCAGATTTTCTGAACTTTAACGACAGTTTGATGACCAGTTTCAATCCATAATATTTTATTTGTATTTTTTTATTGAAAGCCTATTTAAATGTGCGTTTAACACGAGTTTGTTTATTAGAATCGGTTGAAATTTGACTGAGTTATCGATGTTTAATCACCGTCTTGACATTCACACTAGGCAGGAATATACCTACGGCCCGACCGTAATAACCGTACTCGTGATTCACATTAACTAGACATTATTTTGTATGTTTATTACCCTGTTTTATTGTATTTTAGTCTATCTGATATGTTATTAAGTACTATTCAACTTGTACCCAAATATCGTAAAATCATTAATCGACAATCTTAACCTATTACAATTGTGTATACTATTAGGACGATATAGGTCTTTAGTATCGCCAAATTTCATATAAAATAACAATCAAACTGATCCATAAGCAGTAAAAAATCAGCCCTAGTGCAAGCTTCAGTGCAAATATAAAAAAAAGTGGAAATACGAGCCTGGAATAGTTTTATTTCATTGTGCGATAACTTTCTTTGAAATGATAAAAGTGCCGACTACGCAAATGTTGCACAAGAGTTTTTGAGTGCGTACGGTGAAATGGGCTGCAACATGTCTATCAAAATTCACTTTTTGCATTCTCATTTGAATTTCTTTCCGGACAGTCTTGGCCAACTCAGTGACGAACAAGGTGAACGATTTCATCAGGAAATGGAAGCTATTGAAAAACGTTTTCAAGGAAAAAACACCATGATCGCAAACTACTGCTGGTCACTTAAATGCGAAACAGATGATGTTTTGTATAAACGACGGAGATCGAGTAAACATTTTTAATTTTGATGTATTTCTGGTTTTTTTTCTATTTTTCATAAATCACGATAGTAACTCAGTAGGTACTGTTTCAATAAACGAGTGAAAATTTTACTGTTGGTGCAATTTATTTTGAACCCAAATATACTTGAAAATGTAATGAACGTAAACTCTAATGTACTTAGTAACATATTGTGATTGTCTGGCAGGTAACAACAAAAAGGAAAAGAAAAAAGACAGTGTCATAATTTTAGAATAACATTGTAAATCTAAGTGCTAGTAATGTCTAATTAATGTGTATAAAGACTACGGATTTATTACAGTCTGCCTGTATATTTCTTCTCCGTAGTGTGATGTGTCTAGCCGGTCAATAAAGTTTGATAATTCGGTTAAATTTCAACCGATTCTAATAAACAAACGCCTATTAGACGCAAATTTAAATGGGCCTTCAATAAAAAAATAACAAAAAACTGTTACGGATTCAAACAGGTTATCAAATTGTTGGTAAAGTTAAAAAAAATCTGAAAATAATTGGAAACTTCTAAACTTGAACGTCCATAACTCTTGGATTTGTTATTGGATCTTTATAATGGTCTATGCTTCCTCTTTCATTTACATTTTTTGTTTTTGAAACCGAATAGAAAATGGCGGAGTTATGAATCTTTATACACGTGAAAGTAAAATGTTTTCTTTTTTGAATCGAGATTTTGGAGGTGTTTGGAAAATTTCAGCTATGCCATTATGTCCAGCTCTACCAGCTCAACAACTTCCGCTATGTCTCGTGAAAAGTATATTTCGTTTTTTTTTTAACACAGTGTTATCAGAGTATATGTTAAAAAGCGAAATATGTTATCTCAAACACAGCAGAGGTATAAAAAGTGTGCTATTGCGTTCTGACAGACGTAGATATAGGAATAAACTGTAACGTATGAGAAAAATAACAAAAATAACAGACCATGTCATATATTTTCAAGTAGGTATGTAGGTACTAGATCTAAGAAGTGATAATTGTTTCTGGTATCCTTATTTTCCATAAAATCTGAAGGCAGACATTATGACTTGCGGTTAGTTTCTTGAAAAAAAAAACAGTACTAAAAACTGCAAAAAATCCAAAAATGATTTTTTTTTCAAAAACTGGACACGATTTTGCGTTTTTGGTTTCAGATTCAGTTGTGCGGAAAAAACACACCTAACACAGTTTTAACTTGTCCGATTTTGTACTTCAGGTATCGGGACACAACTTCATATTTAGAAGTTTCATGACTAAACTTAGAGCTGAAAGAAGTTTTGTTCAAAAGGATCCAACGTATCTGGAGGGTTACTCTTTAGCACTTTTCAACGATTTTGCAAATGAGCCGTCATTTCTGTAATGTCCTGAAAATAGGTAAATAATAAACTAAATGTCTGCATTAAAAGTAGTTAGCAAGGATTTGACAGATATTTTTATTCTATTGACAGTATTGTCAAAACATCAGCGTTTGACACAATTTAACACTGACGTATAGTATGATAAAGTCATGTGCCTGGCCACATCAGATTGTTTTAGATTAAGCTAATCAATGTGGTACGTGATTATTGATTATGGTTAAACGAAACAAAACTTTTTTTAATATTATTAAATTGAACTTACTCTCAATTTTGATATTGTTGAAAAAAAAAACACAACTCGGTCATCTTTGTCGGGAATAATTCGTGACGCAGACACCATATCGATGGGGACTATAAGGTAACTGCGATTCTATGAAATGTTGAAAACTTTTGAAATATTAAAAGTCAAAAATCTATTGATTATGTTATTACAAAATCAATTATTGTGATATGCAAATTTATTATAGTTAAAAGCAATCTGGTGTTCCTCATAACTTCCATAACCTAAACCCATTTTCTTTCGCAAAAAAAGGCTTTAAAGTATTCTCTTATATACGAATATCAAGTTTCAGCGTCCCAAGTTATTCCCAAAAAAATAACACTGCACGTACAATGTTCATCTGTATTACCAATATTCCATCTGTATTAACCAATATTCAAAAATTTAATTTCCTCAATCAATTTTAAAATAGACTTTCCAGCAACATTTTAGCCGAAATACCTTACAAATAAATTCAACCTGTTCTCTCATACAAACAACTTATTATTGCGCACAATTAACAACAGAAAAAAAGCAAACAATTAAGCACGTATACCTTTACAAACACTGGTTCCATTTCACACTACAATAAACCACAATACAATTTGCATACAGGCACTTATACCTTTTTACTTAAATGTTTCAGTCACTTCATAAACATAAACGAACACATTTCACGTACAACTGAACCTATAGACTAAAAATATATTTTGAAATGCGAAAATACATTCACAATAAGATTAAGATTACCTATCACAAAATGATTAACGAATATAACGACTATCTAAATGATAGATTTATTATTGTAGATATTGACAAATGACATCGTCCATCCTTATTGTTATTGTTTTATAAACATACTAAAATATTATCTAATAATGTAAGATATAGTGACTTTTGTCATTATAATACAGGTTATTAGACAGTAAGTATAGTTATTTCATCAAAACATATTTGTATAAAAGATAAATGTTTATTACGTACTTATTTTCATATCATTTTCATTCATACACTGCTCAAAAAAAATTAGGGGAACATATTTTTCGAAACCTGTAACTTTTTAAAAAATAGCTCTAGGCAAATCAAATTTGGTATGCTTTAAGGGCATATATTTAACTAAAGAAAATTACAAAAACAATGTTACAACTCTTAGTTACTTCGAAGTTACACTTAAAAATGTAAATTAATAAAGCAAAACAAAATGGAAAAATGTCAAGTATGCTTTGAATTCACGTATGAAAACCTACTAAAGATGGAAAATGAATTCAGTTATCAATTTTCGTTGATTAGAAACGTCATTAGAAGGCATCTTAGTGAAGTGCAAGTTGCTCGTGCTGTCGCCCTTATTCAGCATGGCCACTCTATTCGACATGTTAGCAGAGACCTTCGAGTTACCCCTTCTGTTATTCTGTGTCTATGGAATCGGGTTCGGAAGACTGGCCAATATGCTAGAAGAGCTGGACAAGGTCGAAAAACTACTCAAAATCAAGACCGATTTCTTGTCCTTTCCTCTCTACGTCAGAATACTGCCACAGCACGAGACATCCTAAACGACCTAAGACGAGCACATGGAATAGAAATTTCTGATCAAACTGTTATAGACCAAGAGCCCGTGACCGCCAGACCTTCCTCATAGTATAAAAGCTGCAAATTTCTCTGTGCATTTCCCAGACACAGGTAAAGAACGATTGGCTGCTATGAAGTTTGGATCATAGTGGCTTTGGCAGGTAACGGGTAGCAAAGGGGTAGAAAATTGCTACCTACTTTCGTCAAAGTATAAAGCGTAATTTTTTTATATTTTCTTCGGAATAATATTAGAAATCTCATTAACCATTGCCAGACACTTACTATTGTGGCAACCCTTCGCCAGACACCCTTAAACTTTAATAAATTGTAATTGTACTTTCGTTATTTTATAAAGGCTGAATTTTATATATGTCACTTGGGTAGCTATTAGAAGATGTTTTCTGAGAAGCCAGACAGTTTCGACAGTTCTAACATCTTGCCAGACAAAATTGAAGGGCAGCTGTAGGTGCGAGCGCTGAGGCAACATACGTTCAACGGGTGCCAGTAAAGATAGTTATTAGGATTTATCGGATAATTTCATTATGTAAAATTATTTATGACAAAAAAAAATAATTTTTAAAGGATTATTCAATATAATTTTCATGTTATATAAATATAAATAAATAAAAAAAGACATCTAATACATGAATAAATAGTGTTTTATAATTTCTTGAATTTCAATTTGTTTTTAACATTCAATTTAGTTCAAATATCGACATTTCATTAAAATTTTATGTTTATTATGGTTATAGAGAAAGGAATTGTTTCAGTACTAAGAAATCAAATGAAAAATAGTTTAATATTATAATCATATCCATAGTGTACAATATAAAAAATATGTATTTATACTATAAGGATAATACAGGATTTAAAGAAATGTTTAATCGTTTATTACTTTTCATCGTTGTAATCGCTATCTTCGTCACTACTACAGTCCGTAGCTTGATCGTTTTCAATATCGTCTTCACTGTCAGTTTCTGTAAAAATGTAAAGAAGTTAATACAATAATTATGAATAGGTAGCTACAAATGTATGTATAATTATGTCAACCAGAAAATAATGGTTTGCGGGTACAGGAAAGCAACCAGTATCATTTTAAATGGTTTGAAGGGGATCAGCTGCCAAATTACGTCAGTGATTCACTAAAAACTCTATCATGTATTTCATTATTATTTCAAATTATACATACATTTGTAGCTATTCATAATTATTGTATTAACTTCTTTACGTTTTTACAGAAACTGACAGTGAAGACGATATTAAAAACGAATTAGGTATATCATATTTTTGATATGTTGGATTTTGAATTATTAAGTTTATTATTAATGTTATGAATTGTGTACTTTATTTATCTTTGAATTATTGATGGTTGTTAAAATTCAATTAAGTTGTTTTTTTTATACATATTTCTTATTTATTTGTTTTGAACACTGTTCAACGCGGGGGAGAATGTTAAGATTTTATATTGAGTTTAAAACGCATTTATTTTGATTTCCGGTTATGTTCGTATGCTTCGAGGAAGACCGGGTCTAGTTTTAGTTTTCAGTATTGTGATCGACACCAAACGTATTACATGTATATACATCACCTGTCTGTAACTTGGTTGTGAAATAAAATTGTGAAAATTATACAGTCTATTCTGTCGATTAAACAATTATTTCTTCATTTATTAGATCGGTCATTTTTTATTTATATTTATATAACATGAAAATAATATTGAATAATCCTTTAAAAATTATTTTTTTTGTCATAAATAATTCTATATAATGAAATTATCCGATAAATCCTAATAACTATCTTTACTCGCACCCGTTGAACGTAATGTTGCCTCAGCGCTCGCAAGATGTTAGAACTGTCGAAACTGTCTGGCTTTTCAGAAAACATCTTCTAATAGTTACCCAAGTAACATATAAAATTCAGCCTTTATAAAATAACGAAAGTACAACTACAATTTATTAAAGTTTAAGAAGGGTGTCTGGCGAAAGGTTGCCACGATAGTAAGTGTCTGGCAATCGTTAATGAGATTTCTAATATTATTCCGAAGAAAATATAAAAAAAAATACGCTTTATACTTTGACGAAAGTAGGTAGCAATTTTCTACCTCTTTGCTACCTGTTACCTGCCAAAGCCACTATGATCCAAACTTCATAGTAGCCAATCGTTCACGGGCTCTTGGTCAATTAGGAACATATTAAAAGAAGCGAATTTGAAACTAAGACGTCCTGTACGCGCACCAGGCCGCCTGTATGGACGCCTGTACTGTTTACAGACGAGTCCAGATTTCGTTTAACTCGTTGCGACGGTCGAATACGTGTATATAGACGTCCTGGTGAACGCTACGCAGCCGCTACTATACAGGAAGGGGATAGATTTGCTCGTGGATCTGTGATGGTTTGGGCTGGAATCAGTACAGACAACAGAACTGATCTTGTTGTGGTTCCTGGTAGACTAAATGCCATGAATTACATCGAAAACAACTTGGACGACCATGTGGTGCCTGCTGCATATGGCGTCGGTCAAAATTTCATCCTAATGCAGGACAATGCAAAGCCACATACCGCCGACATCACCAGAAACTTTTACAAGAACGTTGAATTTAGGTCATGGAATGGCCGGCGCCTGTCCTGACCTGAATCCTATTGAACACGTGTGGGATCAGCTTGTCTGACATGTTCGCAAGCGCCCTAATCCACCACTAATCATACAGGAACTGACACAAGCCCTGATTGAGGAATGGGAAAGCATACTCCAAGAATCTCTTCGCAGACTAGTGTGAAGCATGCCACGTAGGTGTGAGGAAGTGATTCGTGCTCGTGGAGGGCATACACTGTATTAAAACACACCAATCCACAGAAAACCCGACTGTCATCGATACTATGACAGTCACTTCCATTTAGTTTTGCGTCATTAATTTACATCTTTAAATGTAACGTAGAAGTAACTAAGACTTGTAACAATGTTTTTGTAATTTTCTTTAGTTAAATATATGCCGTCGAAGTATACCAAATGTGAATTGCATAGAACTATTATTTAAAAGTTACAGGTTCCGAAAACGTGTTCCCCTCATTTTTTTGAGCAGTGTATTAAAAAAAAACATTCATTTTATTATGTATCAATACAAAAATTCCAATATTCCTGTAAATAAAATTACAGTACCGCAAGTATTTACATACATGAATATTTCAAATTCTTGTCCCGTTACACCTCATATATAGGTAAATGCAAGGTCCTCAGTTATTATAACAGTACAGATAAAACCAATGAATAAGTTACTTACTTATCTTCCATTCTAAAATTTGATAACACACTGTTGTGTGGGGCACACTCATTTAATACAGGTGCTAATAAATTAATTAATTTCGCAAGTATGTAATCTATTAATTTAATTTGACAATGTTCTTTCAAATCTATGACAATTATTGTAACGCCAAAATTTGATACCTATTTATTAATTTGTCAGAATTTTGTTTGGTTATCTTTGGTCTATTTATAGAACAACAATAAAAGTGTATCTTTTAATGAAATTAACATGATATTGTAATTTAATATAGTGGAATGTAATGCCGCTTTTTTTGTGTTGGTAGCCTTGCGTATCGTGTTGCAGTAGACTCTGATCAATTCAGGTTATTTTAAAACTATATACAGGGTGAGTTATTAGTATCCCGGCGGTCGATAGTTAATAAATCGTTTGAGAAAGAAAAAAATATTTTATGCAAATGTTCTTTCACTCGCCGTTTTCCATAACGTGAGATTATTTTTTTTTATACAGGGTGTTGCATTTAGGTGTGACAGAAAGTATGTACATTTTTTTAAATGGAACGTCCTGTATATTTTATTATATTATCAATACTACTAAATTCGTTTATCCAACCGTGTATGTTTCTAAGTCACAGCGTTAATAGTTCCAGAGATATTCAACTGTTTTTCCAAAATATGCCCGTTGCAGGATCTTTTTAAAAACTATGTAAAAACGACATTTTTGCGGATTATGCCTTTAAATTATGTGAGACAATAGTCAAAGCCACTAGGTAGATGATAGTATCCAAAGATATTAGACACACTATACAGGCTGTGTATTGAACTTAGTAAATTTTGATGTTTTTCAAATGGCTTTTTCTCGAGATTTTAAATGCAACACCCTGTATAAATGAAAATAATAATAAAAACTAACAACTGCCTCAAAATGTTGAGCAGCATTAGCCTAATACTCAAATGGCAAAGTTTATAAATTTGCTTATCGAATTATGTGACATAAAAGCAATTTTGGAAAAAATGGAGTTGACTATTTTCGTGCTAGGCTGATAAATCATTACGTGAAACAATATGTGAACATATTTCAAAATATATAATATAAATCAAAAATTCTTGTTGAATTAAACTCGAAATAACTGTCAAATCAAATATATCACTTACTTCATCCAATCTCAACAATTCTTCAGTTGTCATGTGTGCTCGATCTCTCTTCTGTTTATCCTTGCGGTCCTTTTTATCCCTTTTTCGTCGCTCCTTGTCATCCTTGTCATTCGCTACCTTTTTCATAAAGTTGAACATAGCGTCTGAAAAAAAACAACTTATATCAATTTATTCACACACTAAAACCATAATAATAACAACACAGCACACAAATTATGGATATAATCCAACAAAAAATAATTACAGCTCACTACAATACCGACTATGCAAATACGGTTCAGCATTACGTTAAAATAATTGCTCTAATTAGTGAAACAATTGATCTCGAGACCGGAAAGTTCCGGATAAGCTATGTATATGTATATATGTATACATGGTGCTTGTGTTTCCGCTAAATTTAAATTGATATGCAAATTGTTGCAATTAACGAACGAAAAATTCAAGGAAGAACAGTTTAAAGTGTAGTATGGCACGCATGGTTTTTTATTATTAAATTATCAACAGTTGTTTTAAAAGTTTAATTGAATGGTCAAATATCGAATTTAAATATTTTATACTAAGTTTAATATTTAGCTTTTTGTACTTAATTTAGTATCGATGTTATTTAGAAATAATTGCAATATTTTCTTACTTTTTGAATTCTGCTTTAAAATATCAAATCGATAGCTATTGACGTCACGTGCAAGATGTGAAAAAATGCACATAATAAGTATAGTTAGGTCTTTCTGGGAACACACTGTATAGTATTATTGACGAATTAAAATAAAAAATAAATAACGTTAATATATATTGTTGTTAAATATATTGTTCGTTTGAGGTTATATATGAATCACAAACTGACATTCAAAAGCAAATGTCATGACGCAAATTATAACCCAGAATTGTTGATCAATTGGTAAAACGCAAACCATCTTGAGAAGTGATTAAAATTATCAAGTATATGGGAAATATCCAACAAGTTAAGATTGAGCATTGCATATCATGATACTGACTCATAATGACTCATATTATTAGCGAATAATTTGTATTCTTTTGACACCTGTATGCTTCTTATTATTCGGCACAGTTATTTTTAGTTTTTAGCAGAACCACCTATATTTTGAAATACTTTTGTCATTGTAGTTACACATTTATCATATTATTCCTATGTAGTTTAAATTAGGTTATAATTGTTTTCTTCTCGTATGTATGTATTGTATTTAGTTTTCAAACAATGTTGGTAAGTCGAGGTCATGAAAACACCATCATTAATTTCTTTGATGTATATGATGTTGACCTATATATTCAATGATATGACATTGGAGATTTAGGTTAGGTTAGCTATTCTAACCTCAAAACAGCAACTGACGTTTGACGAACGTCAAACATTTAACCTACACATAAAACCTAGAGGTCGCATTTGATTAAAAACGTGTAAAAAACGCACTATTTGTGTTACAAAACCGGAAATGTTTAATCAACCGCAGTATTTATCATTTCGCAATTTATTTATTCTGTAGTGTTATCACTAACTAAACACATTATAAATTGTATGTATACATATTTGAAATCAATATTTTATGACAGCAATATGTTGTTATAAGTTGGGCATAAATATTTAACAAATAGAATTACAAATTGGTATAGGAACATGTTTATTTGATACGCCCTATACATACTTGCTCAATGTCTGCAAAAAGATACATAAATTTTTCAAAAAAGTTTCTAGGTAATTGTTTAGTTGGGAATTAAGTACATAAACAATCATTTCCACATCACAATAAAATTGAGCGACTATTAGTACATTATCAATGATATAAAAACACATTTCTCAATCAATACACTAAATAAAGGCTGGTTTATAATCTTATTCAAGTCAAACTGCAAAAATACATTGCACAACACGATAAAAAAAAACACGTTCCCTTTCACAAGGAAGCAAATTTTTACTAACAATAGAAAGCCAGATTTTCGATAGCAACAGATAAAAAGTCGAGCGCGTTTTCCAGCAAACGGTTACCGCTAAAAAGAGAAAACTAACCCAATTCAAACCCCCATAAAAACAACATAAAGATAATCTGTTTCCAATGATAAATGCATCTTATATCTAACGTAAACATTGCAAGTACAAACAGAAAAATCAATATTACTAATGCTGCACCTACATTTGACATGAACCTTCAGCACCAACCCATAAAACAATCCAATTAGACACTTATAACACAGAAAAACACCAATAAAAATAGTTATTATAAAAGCGGTTCTAACCTTTATCGATTTTACAATTAGTTATCCAAATATGTGACACATAACCTCACTTCGATCACTTTTTATACGAATAACAACACTCCGCGGCACACTACCTCCGAAATATTAAAAATTCTAATCCGAGATCAGACTTTTTAAGTTTTGCGAGCGGTTTAATTATTTTTCCGGCCCGATATTTTGACAGTTCAAGCAACAAACTATCCAATATGCATTCTAGCGAGTTAAAACTGTCTGTACGAATCCAGCCTAGTCCATAACACAACTGCAGCATCTCACTCTTATGACGTAAGTTGTATTAGTTGGAAAGAGACGCACGAAGCAGCTGTTGTCCCGTTAGGAATAGGTTAGTGCGCTGGTTTTGTGTAAGATGGCGCTCGGTGATAAATTAAATGGAATTGCTGATTGTTGAGGGGCGATAAGATGGCGCGTATAGGCAACTTAATACGCGTGAGTGTAAAATGGGTTGCATAGATATTGGAGTTATTTATATTTTTTGGGAAAATTATAAAGCAGAATGTTTGTAGGTACATACTTATATTAAAACAGTTATTTCATGTCGTGATTTACTAATGAGAAATCTATTTTTCTATGTAATTCATGAAAGGTAAGTAATAGTGTCCCAAAAACAATCAATATTCTGACTTCCAAATGTAAAAGAGGAAAAAATTAAGAGATTTTCACTAATGTTCAGTTAACGTGGGGCTAAAACTGGGTTGGCAAGCAAATATAGTTATAATTATCAAAAGCTAAGAAGTATAATTGGTTGACAAACCCATGTTTTATTTTTATATTATGACAAAATTTACAACACAGATTAGCATGTCCTTATGAATTGCAAGTCGACACATTATGCATCCAAAAATAAACATGACTACAAAACACATAAAACAAACAATTTCATATAATATGAGTACTTTATTCATAAGTGATGTTCATACAAAAAAAAAACAAAAACTCTAATTTATAACATCAAGTTACCAACAAAAATAATAATAATAATAATAATAACGTAGCGAACATCTTTCGAAATAGTCCTACAAAATACAAAAACGTAGAAAAAACAAACTGAAAAAATAGAAAAATATTAAATCACTAAAGCAGTACGGACTTATTATGGCTAATTATTATTATCAATAATATTATGCAAATATTTGGTGATCTTCCCAACAGCGGAAAGAATGAAGCCTGATAGATGAACTTAACAGCGCCATCTATCATTGCGCCTTGTAGGTTCTTGTGGCAGTGATGTTATCAACTTTCAAGGTCTGAAACAAAAGAAGAAAAAAAATGTTTATCTTTTAAATTTGTCAGACATCTTAAAAAACTTACCATCTTGATTTCATCATCAGTGAAGACCCTGTCGATGCTGGTGACCTTTCCGTTGGTGTCAGTGTGGACTTCCTTGAGGGTGTTGCCATCGACAGTGATGGTGGCCTTGACTTTCCTGCCATCGGCAGTCTCGTCATCGAACTCTTGACCGGGAGTGAACTTGGTGGTCATGTTCTTAAAGGTGGATGTTGAGGTTAGGATGTATTCATCACCTTCCTTCTTCAGTTCGACGACTGGGGAGACGGTTGCACCAACCTTCCTGGTCATCAAACCAACACCTGTAAACAACAGAATAAATGAGTCAAAACTGGTCAAAATTATGTCAAAAACATTTAAAATTAGGAAGAAGCCTTGGCATGGTCGGCATGTTGAAGGAGGATGCGAATTTAGATGATCAAAGGCTTTATTAACGTTGGAGAGTTCAAGAAATAGCGGAAAAAGTGTCAAAACTGATGGAAATGATGTGAAAATCACATAAAATGAAGAGGAAGGTTCAAGATGGTTGTAATTTTTAAGGACGATGCGAATTTAGATGATCTGAGGGTCTATTAAAGTTTGGGACTTTGAGAAAGAACGGAAGAGTGTCAAAACTAATCAAAATAAGGTCAAAAACAAATCCAATCAGGAAGAAGCTTCAGCATGGTTGGAATTTTGAAGCAGGAAAATTTAGATAAGGTATGTTTTTAATAAAGTTGGAGGCTTCAAGCAATAACGGAAAAGTGTAAAAACTGGTTTAAATTATGTTAAAATCATATAAAATGAGGAGGAAGCTTCAGCATTGTTGGAATTTTGAAGGACGATGCAAATTTAGATGATCTAAGAGTCTACCAAAGTTGGGCACTGCGAGATATAATGGAAGAAGTGTCAAAAATGGTCAAAATGATTACAAAAACAAATACAAGTAGGAAGAAGCTTCAACTTTGTTGGTATTTTGAAGCAGGATGTAAATTTAGAGTATAAAAAGTATAAAACTGGTGTAAATTATGTTAAAATCATAGAAAATGAGGAGGAAGCTTCAGCATTGTTGGAATTTTGAAGGATGATGCAAATTTAGATGACCTGAGGATCTATTAAAGCTGAAGATTTCAACAAATAACGGAAGATGTGTCAAAACTGGTCAAAATGATGGCAAAAACTAATACAACTACCAAGAAGCTTCGAAGGAAGCACGATGCAAATTTAAATAATCTAAGAATTGAATAAAGTTGGAGCCTTCGGGCAATAACGGAAAAAGTGTAAAACTGGTTAAATTATGTGTTAAAATCATATAATAAGAGGAGGAAGCTTTAGTATTGTAGGAATTTTGAAGGATGATGCAAATATAGATGATCTGGAGATCTATTACAGCTGAAGATTTCTACAAATAACGAAATAAGAATCAAAACTTGTCAAAATGATTTCAAAAACAAATATGGAAGAAGCTTTAGCATGGTTGAATTTTTGCAGGAGGATGCAAATTTAGACAATTTAAGGATTGAATAAAGTTGGAGACTTCGAACAATAACAGAAAAGTGTAAACACTGGTTTAAATTATGTTAAAATCATATAAAATGAGGAGGAAGCTTCAAGATAGTTGGAATTTTGAAGGACAATGCGAATTTGGAATATTTAAGGGTCTATTCAAGTTGGGGACTTCAAGCAATAACAGAAGAAGTGTCAAAACTGGTCAAAATGATGACAAAACCAAATACAATTAGGAGGCAGCTTCAACATAGTTGTAATTTTGAAGCAGAAACCAAATTTAGACAATCTAAGGATTGCATAAAATTAGAGACTTCGAGCAATAACGGAAAAGTGTAAAACCTGGTTTAAATTATGTTAAAATCATATAAAATAAGGAGGAAGCTTCAGTATTATAGGAATTTTGAAGGACGGTACAAATTTAGATGATCTAAGGCTCTATTAAAGCTGGGGACTTCGAGAAATAACTAAAGAAGTGGCAAAACTGGTCAAAATTATGTTAAAATCATATAAAATGAGCAAAAAGCTTTAGCATGGTTGAAATTTTGAAGGAGGATGGGAATTTAGATGATGTACCTATAGATCCATAAAAGTTTGGGATTTGGAGAAATAACGGAAGACGTGTCAGAACTGGTAAAATTGTAGTCAAAATCAAATACAATTTGGAAGAAGCTTTTGCATGGTTGGAATTTTGAAGCAGGATGCAAATTTATATGATCTAAGAATCCGTTAAAGGTCGAGACTTCGAGAAATAACGGAAAAGTGCAAAAACTGGTCATAATTATGTTAAAAACATATAAAATGAGGAAGAAGCTTTAGCTTGGTTTAAATTTTGAAGTAGGATAGGAATTTAGATGATCTAAATATCCATGAACGCTAGGGATTTCGAGAAATAATGGAAGAAGGGTCAAAACAGTTCAAATTGTACTAAAAACATATACAATTTGGAAGAAGCTTTAGCATGATTGGAATTTTGTAGCAGGATGCAAATTTATATGATCTAAGGATCCATTAAAGTTGGAGACTTCCAGAAAAAAAAAACGGAAAAACTGTCAAAACTAGTTAAATGATATCAAAAACTAATACAATTAGGAAGAAGCTTCAGAATGATTAATATTTTGAATCAGGATGCAAATATAGATAATCTAAGCCCTAAGGATTTACCAAAGTCGAAGACTTCGAGCAATAACGAAAAAATCTGATGTGGCCAGGCACATGACTTTATCATACTATATATAAAATTAATAGTTTAGCTGCATGAGATTCTATTTGATCGAGATCGGCTATGTCTGCATTAAAATAAAACTAGTAGAACTAGACAGATATCTCGATTAAAGCTGCGTTCGAATGTTGTACTCCGTTGACACCGGGTACACCGTCCAAATGACACTTACGTGTTAGTGGGTGTAAAAAGTGTAACGGTGTTCAATATCCGAACGCAGCCTATATTGACAGTAGTATTTTCAAAACATTAGCGTTTGACACTAGCTACTGTCCTTAGAATCAAAAAATCTGACATATCCTGGCTACTAGTTTTAAAGCAGTACGACCGATCTCGATGAAATAGAATTTGCTCATGCAGCTAAACTATAAATTCTACCAAAAAATGTCATATACATAAATTATAGAAAATTTCCTCTCCTTTAATTTATTATTTACACAAATAGCGGCTCATTTACAAAATCTTCGAAAAATGCTAAGAGTAAACCACCAGTTCCTTTGGACCCTTTTCAACAGAAAGCTTTTCAGCTCTAAGTTTGGGTATGAAACTTCTAAATATGAAGTTTTGTCCCGATACCTTTAGTAGTTTCTCCGGAATCGTCGCCACAAAAACGGGTACACACACACACACACACATAGACATTTTTTTGTACCTTGGTCAAAATTGTTCAGGGGACCCAAAAAGACATATTTCCGCTAAAATCTCAAAAAATTTTTTTGGCATGATTACAATACTTTACATACTGCGTATGATAAAGTAAAAAGTGCAAAAACTGTTTTAAAATATGTTAATATCATATAAAATGAGGAAGAAGCTTCAGCATGGTTGAAACTTTGAAACAGGATGCAAATTTAGATAATCTAAGGATTGAATAAAGTTGGAGACTACGAGCAATAACGGAAAAAGTGTAAAAACTGATTTAAATTATGTTAAAATCATGTAAAATGAGGAGGAACCTTCAGGATTGTAAGAATTTTGAAGTATGATGCAAATTTAGATGATCTGAGGATCTATTAAAGCTGTAGATCTCTACAAATCACGGGTAAGAAGTCTCAAAACTTTTCAAAATAATGTCAAAAACAAATACAACTAGGAAGGAGCTTCAGCATGGTTGAAATTTTGAAGCAAGATGCAATTTTAGATAATCTAAGAATTGATTAAAATTGGAGACTTCGAGCAATAACAGAAAAAGTGTAAAACTACTGTAAATTATGTTAAAATCATATACAATGAGAAGGAAACTTCAGCATTGTAGGAATTTTGAAGGATAATACAAATTTAGATGATCTGAGGATCTATTAAAGCTGATGATTTCTACAAATAACGGAGGAAGTGTCAAAACTCGTCGAAATTATGTCAAAAACAAATACAATTAGGAAGAAGCTTCAGCATCCTTGGACTTTTGCAACAGGATGCAAATTTAGATAATCTAAGAATTGAATAAAGTTGGAGCCGTCGAGCAATAACGGAAAAAGTGTAAAAATTAGTAAAAATTATTTAAAATCATATAAAATGAGGAAAAAGCTTTAGCATGGTTAGAATTTTGAAGGATGCTGCGAATTTAGATGATCTAAAGATTCAGAAAAGTTATAGATTTCGAGAAAAACCGAAAAATTATCAAAACTGCTCAAAATGTAGTAAAAAACAAATACAATTTGGAAGAAGCTTCAGCATAACTGAAATTTTGCAACAGGATGCAAATTTTAACGATCTAAGGATCCCTTAAAGGTGAAGACTTCGAGAAATACGGAAAAAGTGTCAAAACTCGTCAAAATTATGTTAAAATCATATAAAACGGAGGATGGGAATTTAGATGATCTAACGACCCGTAAAAGTTGGATACTTCAGTTTATAATGGATCAGATTTTTTAGGAATGTTTGCTCTGAACCTTGGAATATTACTAATTCTTCAGGCCATTGTTCAGCTTCTTGGTAATTCTAACAATATTTTTGTTTGGTAAATGACTGGCAAAATTGTTATTAAAACAGTAATCGAGTAGCAAACCAAGGTCAACTATTCTGAAAATATTATGCAAACTCGAGCCGATTTTTTTAAACAAATTCCATTCTGTTACAAGAGGCACACAGGTGTTTCTGTAAATTTTTAACGAACAGGTCCAAATTATGACTATTAAACTCTAAGATAAACATTTCGTTGCTTCATAAATAGATTATTTGTTCGCGCAGAACACAAATCCGGTTTTTTTTTGTCTGCGATAGCCACACCATAACAAAAAAGTTTCCTATGCTATTGGATGTGTTCGCTTTACAACTACGATAAATTAAACGTTATAAAATTATCATAGAATAGCATAGAAAACCGACCGATATCTATAGATATCGAGACCACAAACGCGTATCAAATTTGTAGGCGTGACTAGTAATTATGCAAACAAAGATTAACGAAATATTTAATATGTAAGTAGGTACTCAACATAACAGCATATAGAGTTCAAAGTACCAAAAGATTATACTTAGTATTTTTGAATTAAACGTGGAGATGTACATATTTATTTTGAGAATGCTCAAAGGTCGTCGCAGCAAATAAAATCTTCGCGAAATTGTCAACGGTAGCTACAAAAATAACACAAAAGAAATCCTTTATTTCTTTGTCGTAATATCACTAAGTTAAAAAAAAAAGGTTGTTTTAACAAAAACTTCTTTTCACAGATTAATAATGTCAAAACTATACCTAAATGTTTCATGAAACCATCAAAGTTATCGCTGCTTTCCAACTTGTATTTCTTTCCGAAGTATTTATCCATGTTTTCTGCTTGTTTTTTAAAGACTGGTCACTGAATAACAACAGCTAACTGCTAACGTACACACTACTAAATGCAAAGTGCATTGTAAGTCGATCTTATATGCTTTTCAGTCGATTGGACATTGATCTATTGTTATCGCAAACGGCGATTGAAGTTTACCCTTTATTTGGTCCGTTAACACCTTTTAAGGAAGATAGAGACAGAAATAAACGTAGCAGTATATAGGTAGATTACATAATCATATCCAAATAAATAATTTAAGGTCAGAAAAACATCCATTGAGATACAAGTATTTTAAATTCTGAAAAAAATAGTTTTAAACATCCTTTATGCATATTTTTGACATTTGACGCATTGTGGATGGTAGGTAAATCGTTTTCGGTGTCACAATAACCTCAATGCAACCTTCCAATGCACCACTGTTTTAAATAACCTTTCGGTTTCTAAAATTGGTCGCATCCATGGGTCGCATTGATATCAAACGTCAAACGTAAAAACGCATACATAACCACATTTTTGTGTGCCGTTTCAAATAGACTTGTAACTGTCTTTTTTTGACATTCAAAAGAAATTTCACACTTGTTTGACAATGTTTGTTAATTATTTTGACAGAAGATTGCACACGCAACAAGTTGGTAACCACTGAAAGAAAATCCACACACGATTGCCGGTTAGGTACCGCTGGTCCTCAGTTATTTACACTGTCAATCTGAAGCGCGCAATTCGAGCCAATTTCTCAAATTGAATAATCAATGTTTCAATTGATGTACATCCTCTTTATTAAGGATAGCACACACAATATACTACAGCAAGAATAATATTATACAACACACATTTACAGGCCGGGAACAACGTATCAAGAAAAAAAAAATAAAATGTACTTACCCAACGCCTTCATGAAATCATCGAAATTCTCGCTGGTGGCCAGCTTGTATTTCTTTCCCACGTATACATCAACCATCTTGATAGTTTACAAGCTATAATCAATGAAAAAACATTAAATTTTAAGCAGTTTTCATTCATAATGCAGAGAAAACGCGATCGATACTAGGTTATGTACCAACGGTGAAACTATCGATTTTTCCCATCCCTTATTTTAAAATTCAAGATAAAATCATACGAACCAGAGAAAGGACACACCAAATTATTAAAACCCCACCAAAAAAATTTAAAAAATGGCATTTTTAAATGATCAAAGTCTAGATATCACCCGGCACATGTGTACATAACCTATAAAAACCGCGTGAAATCTGGCGTACAAATCTTAATAATTTATCTCAGACGGGACAAACACTGGTATAAACACTTCAAAGTTAAATTATCTAACTTTATCCGATGTACCTATAGTACGGCAAATATTTACTTACGTTTGCTTAGATTAGTCCACAAAAATGTCAAAGTGCACAGCACGAAAGTTTCGAATGAAGTGGCCGGTGCGCACTTTGAGGGGAGAGGATATTTGAACGTGAATAAAAAAATTAGGCGTCAGGCGCATGCGCAGAGCGACATCGAATTTTTTTGAATTCTCCTAATTGAGGCTAATTAAATAATAATTGCTAATTTTATTGAATAGGTATTCTTTTCTGGACCCTGACAATAGACTCATGTTTTTTTGCTCGTCAACGGTTGGTATTGTTCGATATTTAAACCATATTCAAACGTCAAATTCGAATTTCATTAGCGTAGAAAATCATACGACTTTATTTTTAGAATAATTTCTGCCTGTTTCTTTAATTTATTATTTTTTTATTGCTGAATAAAAGATAATGGTTTATTTGTTGTATTATTTGTTTATTATCAAAGCTGTTTGAATGGTGTGTTACATTATGAATTGTAGATAAAATCTTATTTAATGCCTGTACGGTACAATTAATTGTTGATTACATTAACCAGCGACCTTAAAGTATTGAAAATTTTTAAAATATACTTTACAGCTGTAGATATTAAAACATATTTGGGTTCACTGTTTGAAATCAAACGATAGTTTAGAGTTTAGACTATTCTGAAGTGTAACTACAATATCAAGTCTATAGATTTGGCAAATTACTATTATTAAAGTGATTGATTGATATTGATTAAAATCGCTAGAACTATAGTGCGTAAAATAAGCCATTGTTTGAGCAAACTTTTTAAAATACACCAATCGAAATTGATATGAGTTATTTATAAATTCAGGCATATAGTTTTGAATCTATATTTTAATAAATATTTGCAAGCACATCAGAAATATCCGAATTTATCTTGTTTATTTTAAATGAAAGAAACACTCTAATAATAAATTGTGTAATGCTCTTGAAAGCAAGTGTAAAGTGGTAAGACATGTAAACACTTCGATATCTCAAGTAAAATGCATACAAAAATTTACTATCGAATCAAAAACATTCATTATCCATACACTTAGCAACTGACACATTCAGTTTCGTTGACTCAACCAATAAGAATTCAATCAACAACCTGCATTATATGCTCATTAAACTGATTGTATGTAGACTTATTAAAAGTCATAAGAATTGCAACACAAATCAAATATTCGAAATGTAACCATGGATTCAAAATACTTTTAATATTAAGGTAGCTATTTTCATTAAATTTCAAATCACAAAAGCTTACAAAAATAAATAATTATATGGCGTACCTAATATAAAGTAAAGACTGGCCATTGAAAATTATATAAATTTGATAAATAATGTACAAGGGTTTTCCAATTATAAACTGAATAAAACTCTTGTTTAAAATCATAAAAGATTATTGTACGTGATAAGATCACCTGTATAGCGTATTTATTTCTTTCTACTTTTCTCTATACCTATTGGTTTTGTTAATTATTTGACAAAGTCAATATCTATAGTAAGCCAGATACAACATGTGGTTTTAGATGTAATTTTAACTTATACAAACGTCAGTTTATTGAGAAACAGTTGAATATCTTTGCACGGATACAAATTAAACGTTTCTTTTTCATCACACCTAAATACAACATCCTGTATAAATGAAAATAATATTGGGCTGTAAAAAATAATGGATTAAGAACTTTACTTTCTCTGTGATATTCATAAGGCTTTTTCAAAAATAAAAACCTTTACAAGAAACTTATAATAATCCCTCTTTCGTTAGCGTCTAATTTTGACACTTTTTTGACATGGCTTGTGGTTAGGATTGACAATTTTATATGAGAATACCACAAGGAATACCATATAAATGTTTGTTATCATATCATAACTTGACATGATGCCAAAACCAACAAAAAGGTGTAGGCAAATGTGCCTTTGGTTGATTTCCTGTCTGCTTAATTCAAATTTAAACAACCTCTGTCCACAGTTGTCTATATATTTTCAAATGAGTTAGTTCTCTGTTATTTGGAATGTTGCTAACCCAAGTATTATGATATGATATAATAACGGCTGTAACGGTATTCACAGCCCAATAATTTGTGCACTGAAGCAAAATAAAAAAAAACAACACACAAAAGCGGTAGTATATTGTCAGTAATAATATAACAAGAGAGTGAGAATAAATTGAAAATAATTTGACAGATTGTTTGAAAACTTGTTGCCAGACAATACTCACGAGGGCTCGAGTGGCTATTGCCAAATGGCAACAAGTTTGAACAAAATCTGTCAAATTATTTTCTAATTTATGGAACTCTCGAGTTATATTTGACTAGATTATTTTTTGATTCATAAATTTTTACAATAAAAAAGATCAATAAAACCATCATAAAATTATTGAAAAATTTAATTTAATTAATTATTACTTACAATATATGAAAATATCGTTGACACATTGTGAATATATTAAAAGAATTAACAATTTAAATTAGTACAATGAAAAACGCAATTATTAAAAATATTTCGAGACTCTTTATTTATTGAGGATTTGGAATTGCTTGTTATATTAAGTGTTTCCTCCTGCGTATTTTCTCTAAGATTATTTATTATATTTGAATGATGTTCTTGGTTCAATTGTAAGTATGGTTTAATCGAACTTGCAGAATTATGACCAGTGACCTTGATTAGTTCTTGTTCTCCTACACCAGCTTTTGAAAGGTTACTTACTGCACTTGATCTGGCAGAATGGTTAGTTATTTTTTTAGTAACTGTGTCTAGACCTACTTTTTTTGCGGATTCTTTCATCCATTTTGAAATGGAATTTATTCCCACAGGAACGTTTTTATACCAAAAACCATGAGTTTGCCAAGCCGGATTTGGAGTAAGAAACAAGCGTTCGGTTTTAATATTTTCTTCACGTTTACTCATTAGTTTTTCAAAAAGACGAACAGGGCAAATATCTGGGTTATTTATGTTTGGAGTCAACCATTTACTATTAGCGCACCTTTGTGCTCCACCCTGTGCAGTTTTTGTAAAGATGGGATTGTATTCCATGCGGCCAGTATTTAATCTTTTTATGTCGGTTTCTTTTTTAAAATAATGAACTAAACATTTCGTAGCTTCTCCTCCCCTCCAAGCTAGTTCATACGATGCAACGTGAAAAAACTTTCTTTGCAATCCACAAGGTGTATCTTCGTCCCAATAGTTAAAAATTTGCAACAATTCTGTATTAGAAAGTGCCGCAGAACTTTGTTTGTGGTTTTCAGGATGTTTTTGTAAAATTTTTCTTTTTGCATCTCTTGCATTCCGAGCATTTCTGAATTCTATATCATGGAAAGGATCAAAGGACCTGTTATACTTATTAAAGTAAAGTTCTTGAACTAATTTTGCCGTTTTATTCCACATTCTTTATTACTGCTTCTTTATAACCATTTCCGTCTTTTCTTTTCATGTTATAAGCCCAATCTTTTAAAATCAATGCCAGAGTAGCTGTTGTAGTAGATTGATCCAGAATATAATTTCTTTCTTTGGTGAAGGTCTTAAATTGTCTCCATATAGACTGATTACTTATTAGAGTATTTTTCGAAGTAGTTTCTAAAATCTTTTTTGTAATTTCTGCATTAGAAAAGGTACGAAACCGATGACTTTCACCCATTTCGCGTTGACACAATTAAGTAATTATTTTGACAAGTATCTGACAGTTGCTAGGCAAATAAAAGCTACAGTGATTATTCCCGAGAATAATCACAAGAGATTTATTCCCACTATAATAATGACATAATTGGTTGAAACTTACCCTTGTGACAAATAAAGAAGCATTTCATTGGTTTTAAGAAACGTCAAAAAATAATCATTAGACAAACCACTGAACGGAACTTATTTTCGAAGCATTTTATATAGGTTAGTTAATTTAAAAGATTAATTATTAATATTTCTATTAAAGCACTTTTTATATTAGGAAGTAGACCATTATTCTATCGATAGAAAATGTTTTGGGCTACCAAAATTTGTCCACCCTGTACAGATCGTGTATCCGTTGTGAATATTGTTGTGAAGATGCTGGCTTAGGGTCACAGATAAATGGGAACCTTTTCAAACCTATAATTCAATAATCAACCAAATTAATCTCAATTAATGAATAGAAAAATAACCAGTCATACCAATTGTGTTCGCTTCATAACTTTAGCATCGTTTGGTTCTTATTCTTTTTTTTTGTCTGCGTCTGCTGGTCACGCAGTGACAATACTAAACACATGGGCGCGGTTTGATACTTTTCTGAGGGGGTAAAACAATTTTATTACTATTAAATAGAGATGGTCTTGTAACAAACTGTTTTATAGCATTTTTTTTCTTATTTTAATGTAGTTAATATATAACATGTATGTATAAGTCGGTTGAATAAATAATAAATATTTGAAGCATTATTTAATATTAGGAAAAATACACTAACAAGTTTTGTAATTCTTCTGAATAATCTATATCTATACAAACTCCTTTGTAGTTATGATACATTATGAACCATTTCTGAAAATTTATGGTTTGAAACTACTTTGAAAAAGGGGGGCGACGCGGCCCCCTTTTTCCATTTGTATCGGCGCCCATGACTGTACGTATATTGTGAACTTAAGAAGGAGCCAATCACCGCTTGTCTCTTTCTATATGGCGGTACAACGGAAGTTGAGTTAAATATAGCGCTTCCTGTTCGGTTTACAAAAGATATTCTATGCATAGCATTGTTAGGTATGTATATTAATTACTATAAAGCGTCGAGGAAAGTATGCAACAAATAATTTCGCATGTATAATCCTAAACCTTCTTAGACAATTTTATTATGTTTTTTGTTTTTGGAAGTTTGTGTTTCCTCAGAATATAAAGTAAAAGTGGAATAGTTTTGAAGCTCCACAATACACAACAATACCACAGATATTGTAATAGATCTGTCACAATACGTTGCCTAGCAACGGCAGCCATGTTTATATCAAATTGTCAAAATTACCTACAGAAATTCCATCTTTATCGACTTCTGCTGGCTTAAAAATCGCTTGCTATATCGTTTAACCATGATTATTGGTCTCTGAGTTAATATTTGTTCGCAAAATTATCGATCTAATACATAATTCCCAAAAAATCACGACGCAATTATCGATACAAAGTTGGCAGCACGAGAAATGAATTAGCGTAGTATTACTTAAGTCCGGGCCACACTAACGCCTAACGTTTAAAGCCTCGTTTACATCCACTTAACTTAACGTACGAAAACTTAAACATTAGACATATAGTTGAACTCCATTGAATGATATGTGTTCGTTTACATTCACTTAACGTAGAAAAACTTAACGTAACGTACGGATTTGTTCACTCAACTTCAACTTAACAAAATCCGTGTACTAACTGCACCAATCACAAGCTCTAGATTTTGACAATTTAGATGATGGTGACAGCGGGTGACAGTAACATAACCTAAAAATTAACTCGTGCGACTTGAACTTTGTTATCTTTGTGTTGTTTTGCAATGTTTATAGCTCGATTAACGGATTATTAACACGGATGATGGATCTAACTTGCGTGTACATAAACATATTTGTATAATAAAAGCGATAGATTTAATATGGGTTTCATATTGTGTCACTGTCAAATGTGCAACACCCCAAAGTAAGTGAATGTAAGTGAAACGGATCTAAATTTCGTACGTTAAGTAGTAGTATAATTTATAGTACCTACGTTCATTTAAGTTATGTGGATGTAAACGATACTTGATGCCTAACGCGTAATGCCCAAATCAATGCGTTAAAATCGAGTGCGACCACAACTTAACGCATTAACTGGCCAGTTAGATACGCGGAAAAAGATGACGCGGTTAGTTAAGGGTCGGTGCGAAACGAAAAAAACGCGTTTTTAAGAAGTTGGTAATATACTACCAACTGCACTATCAACGGCGACCTTGAAACGATTATCTTCACTTTTTATCGTTCATTGTAATTGTTTATTCCCAAATCTTTTGTATTCACGTAATGAAACAAAAACGAACAAGATCACAACAGACAGAACCTATCTAAACTGTAAATATAGAACCAATTTGCAGTGGCAATTTGCACGACGAGATGGCGCCAAGTGTCAACAAGCACGATTACAGTACATTATTTATGTGATTAAAGTACAAGACGGGTTAATTACAATTTATTTTAGTATGGTTGTATATACCATTCGGTTTAGGAGAGCATGGGTGTTAAAATCTCTATTTTATCTCCAGTGTATCTATTTTATGCGGTTATTTGATACTTAAAAATCATCAATAAATAGAGATAATTGAAATGAGATATTCATTAACAATCTTGCCAATTCAGATATTAATTTAATTGTCTCTTACGACCGCCTTGTACTTTTTTATTTTACATGATTTCTGTGTGGTCAGCTTAATCGGTTGCCGACCGTTAACGCATAAAGGCGTTAGACGTTAGGCGTTAGTGTAACCCGGGCATTATATGGTAGCAACGCAATAGGGTATTTGACTATTATTGGAAAACCATCTTAGTGTGTTTGTTCCTTCACTCTACATTGTAAATGCATTATTTTTCGTAATTATTTCCTCAATATTTCATAAAAATCAGCGTTAAAAATTGAATCACAAAAAGTCCCGCCAAAACGATACTCTGTTGTGTGACGTCACCCGATAGTAGATGTCAAATCGGCCCATATGGTCTGTCAGCATCGGCATCGTCGCCGTTTGGTAATTGTGTTGTATGTGTTGTTTTCACAATTTCTACATAAAAATGGATTATAAATGGTGTATAAATCCACAATGCAGAAATACGTCAAGAAAAACTCCGGATAAACTATTTGTAGCTGTTCCGCAAGATTTGAAACTGCGAAGAAAGTGGTTGGCTCGTAGAAATCCAAATGAAATAAATAGAGGCCTATACAAGTGCTTTTGTTGTGAAGATTACTTCGATAAGTAAAACTGACTAGAATAAGTTGTCTATCGTATTTTCGAACCAGGTATTATCTGATCTGACAGCTTAAGGTTAGGGCTATCCTAACCTTCAAAGTTATGCTTACATGGCGCTTTAGTGCTATTAAATTCAAACGGGAGAAGCATAAGAGCGCGTTCGGATAGCCCGGTATTGTACGGTGAGAGTGACGCGCTGCATAATAGGCGGATTAACATCATACGGCGTTTATCTGCATATAAGAGAGAGATAGCCGAGCCAGGTTATCTGAGCTTTGCTCTCCCCATACCCTACCCTGACAAACCGAACGCGCTCTAAGCGTACTAACGAATGACGTCACTGGAGACTAAACCAATTACAGAGCGTTTTCAATCACGTGATAGGACGTGAATAAAATTAAATTTTAATTTTGGTTTTAAATAGAAATAAACCATATTTTTTTGAAAAGTAATAACAAATAGGTTTCTTAAACTGTAATCTATTAGGATGACTATAATACAAGCCATATTGTTAATATAGTCAAATACCCTATTCATACCAAACGTCAAAATATCGCCCACTTAACCTATGATGAAAATGAGTTATTAGTTTAACTTGTATTGTAAGAGTTTAGGTGAATCTGTGGTTAATTTGCAAATAAAGTTATCAAAAGCTAGGCAAGAAATTGGAATTTGAGAAGTGACACTTCGTAGGCCACCGAATACCGGAATATCCAAGACACAGAAGACTACTAAATCCACGAAGTTACAGCTTGAACTGTTACACGTTAGATGGCTCCACTAGAAAGATTTACCGGCTGTCTGTCGGCAAATGTAACATAACCTGTATTATGAGTACCTACATAATATTTTGGAATATAAAGTTGTGCATTCATAGGAGTAAATTTAAAGTTGAACAGTGACACCGAGGAATCTTAGTTTATTTTTGTCATTACGAAAATTACTACCTGAATATGAGTTTTCTGATATATTCTAAGATAGCCAAAGCGGAATGTTCTGCCAAATAATTAAAACAGCTAGGTTTCCTTGGAAATAAAGTAAATAAACTATAAACAAGAACATATTAGCTCCCATGGCAACGAACTCTACTGGTAATGACGTCAGCTCATAAATGTCATTACAACCGTGACAACAACAAGTGGCTACTATGGCAGCCATGGAAATTAACGCCATATTAGCGCTACTTTCACTTCCTTCTCACACTGACGTCACTTGTAGGCGTGGCCAATGCGCGTAAGCAGACCGGTGTAAGTGGATCGTGTTAAAAATTAAATGTATCATAAAGTTTGTTTAACGATATTTGTTGCTCATCTAAAAAATTGCCAGGGTACATTTCAGGGTTGTAAAACAATAAGCAAACAATATTTTCTGCAGTTAAACTAAAAGTTACGAAACAACAAAAATATAAAATAAAAACATTTTGAAGTTAAACCACCCTTAGTTTCTCAACTCCCCCAAAAATATTTCATTACCAAAGAGGATTAATTTTCTTTAGTATGCTATAAAAGTGTTTCGTATAGCGAACGCGCAAATTATATACCACCCACACCTCGTATAAATAATCGATATCCTCCAGTCTAGGTGACCACCCTTATAGAAGAGGGGTTGAAATCAGTGTATATCCACCGTTGAACGTGTATTCAACCACTTAAAGCTTGAATTATTGAAGGTCGCACAGAAACGGATTGGATACAATTATATAACAATCAATTCAACAAGTGAGTATACATCTTTGAGTTTATAATTAGTAACAAATTTCGAACGGCTGGAATCATGTTGATACAAGTGACAGATGGGATACATTTGTGAAAAATTAACGTTGACGAATTACTGTGTTTACTATTATTTTTTACTGGTTGGTGTTGGTTGAAATTTAGAGAAATTGTATTGTTGAGATTGTATCTAGTTTTTATGTTGCTTGTGGCATATTTGCTATCAGTTTTATCATATTGGTTCTATATAATGCCTACTGTGTAGATAGCTTGAAAGAAACCAGATAAACTGTGTAAATTGTGTAGATATCGTCACTGCAATCAAGGTTCTCTAATAGCTTTAGCATGTTGATGTATTTTTTTAGAGTAATTTAATATATTACATCACTTTGATAGAAAATAATTAACTTCGAAAAAATTAGTCAGCATAATTATTTTGAATAATACAGACATATTTTATAGCTGCTATTTTTGAAGATATATAAAATGCATAGCGGATGCACTCTCATGCCATTCCTCATTAACGTTGCAAGCGATTTAGGCTCCTCTCAGCGAGGCACCAACTAATCTTTAACTAATTTATTACCGTCTCAAGAATATTGAATTTTATATCGCGCTCCTGCCGGTTGGGGACCAAAATCAATCTTTTATAAACTATAAAATAATTAGGTAATTAATAAATTACCGTAGTAAGAATATCAAATTGAACTTTAGAGTAGTCTTGCCTATGGGACCCCAAAGCGAGTGGAGGGAGTTTTAGCAGTTAAACTTATGTTTTTTTTGCAATAAAAGAAGCTATATCTAATACTGTAGAAGACTGATGAGAAACCTTTGACTAAGTTGAAAGAGCAAAACTGTATGACTTCTTCAATGATTTTCAGTCGACACTTTTCCTTTTGCGCATTCTATTTTTTAAAGTAAAGATAATTGCTCCAAAAGATTCTGTAAAATAAAAGTTCCAACCTGCAAAATGCTGTAAATTTTTCAAAGTCCTTCTTATTACACAGTGTATATAAAAGGAAACGTAACCACTTACTATATTTCTTTCTAAAAAGTTGACAAGAAAAAGTCAAAAGTCAAAAAGTTTTAGGAAGTTGCTTAACCTACAAATTTGAAATGCTAAGAAATGAAACACTTTATATTGAAAAGTATTTCGTATTTATAACTTAAGTCATTTTCAAAAACGACGAGCCATTGACACGGTTAACATTGTTTAATTGGTTTCTAACATTTAACCGTCTCGTTACATTTACACCACTGACCTCAGGGACATGCGGGTTTCACTGTTCAATTTGTAATTCAAAAGAGTAAAAATAACAGGAAAAGTATACAGGATGCTATATTAAAAAAATGGAATTTGGTCTGCTTCTTACAAGTACATAACCCTGTATATTCAAATATTCAAAAGTCATTCAAGTTTCTAGCTAAATCTTTTCCTAAACCTATTATTTGGTTACTTTCTTTTAGAAGAAAGTAAGTTTAGACTTTGATGACCAGATATTGACACGTTACGTTTCTTCTTGTTAAAACTGATATAGCAGAAGGCATTTGGAATAATTGTGTATGGGGGGCCCCCAAATTCAAAATTGCCCAGGGCCCCATGATGGCATAACGCGCCGCTGATCTTGATAATTGAGTGATGCTAAAAGTTGATTTTTCCTTATAAGGTAACTGCAATTCGACTTCTTTTAAATCGCTACAGTAAAATAGTAATTAAGAAAACTCAAATAATAACTATCTATGTAGGCTGACTAAGATTACTTTATATTTTCATAATAATACGGTGTACTACTCTTTTAACCGCTATTATTTACAAATTTAGGGGTGTCAGAATGAGTTACAAGTATATGTACAATATGTACATGTAGGTACATTAGGGTGGTTCAAATTGGCTATTTTTATTTAGAAAGCAACGATCCCCCCAAATCGTTTCCAAATCAAAAAAAAGTGGACACGTATTTTTTCTTTTTTCGAAATTTTGATTCTTAATGGTGCCTGTCGAGGCCTCAAATTTACATAAGAAAATGCATGGGAAAAAGAAATTTTTTGGTATTTTTCGAATAATTGTTCGGGGTTTGGGAAAACTTAAGACTAAAGTTATAGGACTTGCAGAGGACTTTCCAAGGAAGAATTTAACCTATCATACATATGGATTTGATGCCCCCAACCCACCCCCACAGTGCCCTAAAAACTACTCTTAAATGAAAAAATGTAGATTCTTCAGAAAATTTACCCTTCTAATTATTTCAATCTCTTTTTTCTCATAGAAATCATTATTATAAGTGTAGTGGGATGTTTATAAACATTTGTCAGGTAATTTACATTTGTTTAAACAAACTGTATTTGTTTAAATAATTCGCTTTTCTCGAAAATCCGTCTGAATTCTGTTTTCTGAGTTCGAAATGCTAGTTTATTATCTTAGAGTGCCATTATTCATTAAAAAATTCCTCCAATTGTTTAAACAATAAATTATTATTCATTTTCAACTTTTTTCTAATTATGGTAGAAAATTCAGCATTTTTGAGAAATTAACCTATAAATTTCATGTTCGAGATGTCTTGCCTATATTATCTAATAAACCCACATTTGTTTAAACAAATCCCATTTGTTTAAACAATTCTTTTTTTGCAATTCAACTAAAATTATTTTTTCTAGATCGGTCTGGGTAACTGTTATTCTCAAGTGACATCATTTATATTTTGGATGATTTCCATTGTTTAAATAATAAAATATTATTCGTTTTCAATATTTCCTCAAATTAGAGTACAGGGAACAGTTTCCAGACAGCAAATCAACATTATCTTGCGACACACAGCGGTAAGAAATAAGAATAAGAAATGCAGAAAGAAATATGATTAATAAAATTGGTTGACTTAGGAAATTTAATACTTTTAAAAGAAATGTACTCCCCAATTCCCCGAAAAAAGGGATTTTAAATCAATTCATTTTTTTCGAATAAATGATATTGAAAACGAATAATATTTTACTTAATAATGATTTGAACCAGGTCCCAGGTCCCTGGTTCACATCCAGGTTGCGGCTGTAATTTTTAATTTATTTTAAAATTTACATACCACCTGTATATCACCATTATGCATTTGAATAATATTTTACTAGTTAAACAATGGAAATTATCCCAAAATATAAATGATGTCACTTGACAATAACAGTTGACCAGACCGATCTTAAAAAATGAATGTTAGGAGAATTGCAAAAAAATTGGATTTATTAGCTAATAACATAGGCAAGATACCTCGAAAATGAAATTTATAAATTAATTTGACAAAAAAGCTGACTTCTACCATAATTAGAACAACAGTTGAAAATTAATGATCATTGATTGTTTAAACAATAGGAAGATTTGTTTAATGAATAATGTCACTCTAAGATTATAAACTGTCATTTCGAACTCAGAAAACAGATGTTCGACGGAGTTTCGAGAAAAGCGAATTATTTAAACAAATGGACTTTGTTTAAACAAATGGAAATTACCTGACAAATGTTTATAAACGTTCAACTAGATTTATAGTAATGATTTCTATGAGACAGAAGAGAATGAAGTGATTAGAAGGGTAAATTTTCTGAAGAATGTACATTTTTCATTTAACGGTAGTTTTCAGGCCACTGTGGGGGTGAGTTGGGGGGCGTCAAAGCCATATGTATAATAGCTCAAATTCTTCATTGGAAAGTCCTTTACAAGTCCTATAACTTTAATCTTAAGTTTTCCCAAACCCCGTACAATTATTCGAAAAATACCAAGAAATGTCTTTTTCCCATGCATTTTCTTATGTAGATTTGAGGCCTCCACAGGCACCATTAAGAATCAAAATTTCGTAAAAAGAGAAAATACGTGTCCACTTTTTTTGGATTTGGAAACGATTTGGGGGGATCGTTGCTTTCTATCGTCACAAAAATTTTTGCAATGCATTTTTGAACCACCCTAATGTACATACATGTACATATAGCACGTCCGTAAATCAGTCGGAATTGTGTACATGGTTAGATGTAATACATATGGCTCTATTGCTGTCTTTACACAAGAAAACACATATATTTTACATCGTTTGCTATATTAAAATTAATTGTACGCATTTTGTCCAAATTCCGACACGGGTGTCGGAATTACGTACATCAATAATCCCTAATTATTACAGGGTGTCGCAATTACGATCATCAAGAGACCCTAATTCCGTCATAAATATCGACAGGCATCGTAGGTAGGGTTACCATATTTCTTCGAGTAAAAAAGAGGACACCGAATGTTTGGAAAGCAGGGGGGGGGTATGTATGTATGTGGAAGTATAGTAAGATAAAAATAAACTGAACTTTTTATTCGTTTATTCATGTATGTTAAACAGTTCACAACAACATTACACTTCTCAATAATACAAGTATATGCATGGTATGGAGTAAAACATATGTTTTTAGGGGTACTGAATCCAAATTTCAACTTTGCTACTTCCCACGGATATGGTTTCACAACGAAAATCTCAAAAAACCTCAAAATTTTCGACATTTCTTCAGTTCTTTTGCCAAAAAGTCATAAAACTGCGCCTTTCGACATACACCACTATATACAAAAATAAAGCACAGTAAATTTCCTACAAAAAGCACCTTCAAGTGTATTATTTGATTGAATGATTTGGCAGCTAGACCACGCTGAAAGAATGCCAACTTTTTCTACTTTATGTAATGTAATTACAAAAAGTTTAGATTCTGATGAAACTACATTAATTTCCCTACAAATTGCATAATTTAATCATTTATTTTCAATTCACTGCGAGCATTGCTAATAATGTTGTTTCCCTATCATATTTCAGAAGAGAAACCAGGACTGTCAATCGCTAAGCGTCGCAGATTTAATACAAAAAAAAACATAAAAATACATAATACATTAAGGATTAATTAAAAAGAGCAAATATATAGTTTTTAATAAATAAATAGTAATAATATAGGTCTCTACCGAATTTTTGGTCAAGGGCTCTTGACTTAGCGGTTTCGCGTATTGTGACATAAAATTTCAACGCGCTCTAGCGGCTACACAGTTTGGCCAAAATAACTGATTAAGTTATGCAATCTGTAGCGTATTTAACGTAGTTTTATCAGAATCTAAGCTTTTTTGTAATTACACACACATTACATAAAGTATGAAAATTTGGCCTTCTTTCAGCGCGCTCTACCGCCAAACCATTCAACCAAAAAATACTCTTGAGGATGGTTTTATTAGGAAATTTAGTGTACTTTATTTTTGTATATAGTACAAAAGGTATATATTATGTAATCTACGTTGAAAAGTGCATAGTTTTATGACTTTTTGGCAAAAAACTGAAGTCGAAAATTTTGAGTTTTTTTGCGATTTTCGTTGTGAAGACATATGCGTGGGAAGTAGAATAGTTGAAATTCAGATTCAGCACCCCAAAAAACATATAGAATAACAGAAAAAATACTTCTATATTTTTATCCTTGCCAAAACACCATTTGATTGGACTACATTTCAATAAGAATAAAATAACAAGCAATACATACATATAGAAACACAATACACAACATTAACTACATTTAAATTAAATTAAAAGTATTTATTTTGGTACTCCTCGTAGTACAAGGAAAAATAATGATCTCCGTTCAATTAATAGTAATTAGTACTTCAAAATATTAAGACAATTAATAACAGAAAAAGAAAACATTCTTACCTGATATTACAGTAAACAAACACTAAACAATAACCTCGGGATGTACAACAACTGTCCTCTCTGACGACTTAAAACAATGTGACGAAATTGTTTAAAATATTTCCCTAGAAACACATATATCCCGAAATTGCAAGCACACCTTTTTTGTCCGGTATTACGTTATTTTATGATTTTGTTAAAAAAGAGGACATTTCGGAGAAAATCGGAAAAAGATACCGGACCCGGACATGACCCCTAAAAAAGAGGACTTGTCCGGTTAAAGGAGGACGTCTGGTAACCCTAATCATAGGAGATTATGAAATAACACAGAATGATGCAACACTAGCAGTAGATAGTAGCGATTTTGCCATTAATACAGGAGATAACAATTGAACTCATGCCATCTGCATTAAATAAATCATTATTCTGATCTGGAACACCCAAATAAACTAAAAAGAAACCGTTCTTCTGTACCACTATCTCTAATGCTTGGAGAGAATATTTGTTAATACAACAGAAGGAAGCACAAAAGAAAATCATTTTAGAGAAATAAGAAAGGCAGCGATAAAGAAACAGAATAGATAGCAGCGCCAAGAAAAACGGAACACTAAAAATTCCAGATGCAAGAAATATTAAAATGCCGATGGGGTAGAGAGGGCAGGCTTAAGAAGACTAAGGACTTATTTTATACTTTTTTTTATTTTATACTGTCGTTCATTAAAAATGGTAAAACATAAATGTTTAAAAGTTCTTAGTAAAAATCTTATTTAACTATATTTAAAACACTTAAGGCTGTTCCACAATGAGTCGTTCCGTTGTTGTTAGTCGTTGTCGGAAGTCGGAAGTAGTAAAAACATTACAACTGATTATTTTTTGACGTTTCTTAAAACCAATGAAATGCTTCTTTATTTGTCACAAGGGTAAGTTTCAACCAATTATGTCATTATTATAGTGGGAATAAATCTCTTGTGATTATTCTCGGGAATAATCACTGTAGCTTTTATTTGCCTAGCAACTGTCAGATACTTGTCAAAATAATTACTTAATTGTGTCAACGCGAAATGGGTGAAAGTCATCGGTTTAGTACCTTTTCTAATGCAGAAATTACAAAAAAGATTTTAGAAACTACTTCGAAAAATACTCTAATAAGTAATCAGTCTATATGGAGACAATTTAAGACCTTCACCAAAGAAAGAAATTATATTCTGGATCAATCTACTACAACAGCTACTCTGGCATTGATTTTAAAAGATTGGGCTTATAACATGAAAAGAAAAGACGGAAATGATTATAAAGAAGCAGTAATAAAGACAATGTGGAATAAAACGGCAAAATTAGTTCAAGAACTTTACTTTAATAAGTATAACAGGTCCTTTGATCCTTTCCATGATATAGAATTCAGAAATGCTCGGAATGCAAGAGATGCAAAAAGAAAAATTTTACAAAAACATCCTGAAAAGCACAAACAAAGTTCTGTGGCACTTTCTAATACAGAATTGTTGCAAATTTTTAACTATTGGGACGAAGATACACCTTGTGGATTGCAAAGAAAGTTTTTTTCACGTTGCATCGTATGAACTAGCTTGGAGGGGAGGAGAAGCTACGAAATGTTTAGTTCATTATTTTAAAAAAGAAACCGACATAAAAAGATTAAATACTGGCCGCATTGAATACAATCCCATCTTTACAAAAACTGCACAGGGTGGAGCACAAAGGTGCGCTAATAGTAAATGGTTGACTCCAAACATACATAACCCAGATATTTGCCCTGTTCGTCTTTTTGAAAAACTAATGAGTAAACGTGAAGAAAATATTAAAACCGAACGCTTGTTTCTTAATCCAAATCCGGCTTGGCAAACTCATGGTTTTTGGTATAAAAACGTTCCTGTGGGAATAAATTCCATTTCAAAATGGATGAAAGAATCCGCAGAAAAAGTAGGTCTAGACACAGTTACTAAAAAAAATAACTAACCATTCTGCCAGATCAAGTGCAGTAAGTAACCTTTCAAAAATTGGTGTAGGAGAACAAGAACTAATCAAGGTCACTGGTCATAATTCTGCAAGTTCGATTAAACCATACTTACAATTGAACCAAGAACATCATTCAAATATAATAAATAATCTTAGAGAAAATACGCAGGAGGAAACACTTAATATAACAAGCAATTCCAAATCCTCAATAAATAATGAGTCTCGAAATATTTTTAATAATTGCGTTTTCCATTGTACTAATTTAAATTGTTAATTCTTTTAATATATTCACAATGTGTCAACGATATTTTCATATATTGTAAGTAATAATTAATTCAATTAAATTTTTCAATAATTTTATGATAGTTTTATTGATCTTTTTTATTGTAAAAATTTGTGAATCAAAAATAATCTAGTCAAATATAACTCGAGAGTTCCATAAATTAGAAAATAATTTGACAGATTTTGTTCAAACTTGTTGCCATTTGGCAACAAGTTTTCAAACAATCTGTCAAATTATTTTCAATTTATTCTCACTCTCTTGTTATATTATTACTGATAACAACACACAGTCCACATCCAAACGGATTGTCGCTATAATGTCGCACGAACTATGCCCCGCCCCCTTGTCAGATAATATCGTACCTTTTGATATGATGTGTTACGTATAGGTTAATAAACGGTGGGTGATACTACCACAGCAGAAGGTTGAATGTGTATAGTATGGTCGGACTTCACACGTCATTGTAGAAGGCGACATGACATTTTGAATTTTTTTAAGTTTCTATGTCCATGTTGTGCATAAAAATCAATCACAATGAATTCAAAACCCCATATAGACGAGTTTTTAAGCGTCGCGACGCGTCGTGCGCGAAAGGGTAATATTATATGACAAAAGGCATAAATGTTGCTTATAGACGATTAGGAAATTCTGAAAATTATCCATTGAATTGTACTTTTTTTCTATATAATTTACTTCTACTTCATGTATCAACCGTTTTCCGTCATCCATAGTTCATTAAACTATCGTTAATAGAAAACAGACCTCTCAAAATAGTCTTCTACTAGGAGAAATTCGAAAATTTTCGAAATTTTGAAAGCTATACTCATTACTCATACCAATCGACTCTTGATTTAAAAATCTTTCTTTTTAATAGACAATTTGTCGATTTCGTTGATTGTTAATGATTCAACATTATTTCAATATAAAAAAAATTAAGAAATTCCTCGTGATCGCTTAATTTAAAATAAGTAAAAATGTTAGCATAAGCTCCATAAACCTCTCCATTTGATGGAAAATTATGCGGTTTTGCCCACCATCTTCTGCATTGCTTTCTTTTGCGGGCCAATATATTTACCAATATATTTACAATATATTATGTATTGGCTCGCAGCTTGTAAATGTTGGATACAGATTAGTAAATCATCTTTCATCTCGTCGAGATGAATACAACAATAACACCACAAAGACTACGTTAGGTCGAGTAGTTTTGATTTCTGTCAAATACTCAAATATCAATAAAGTGCGCTCTGATTGGTTGCTCGTAACGTAGCCGCTAGTCGGGAGTCGGAAAAGATGAGAGTTGGTCAACTTGGTCCCGACAAGCGACAGTCGGCTGCCGACACCGAAAAACGTCATAAAAACGTCATCTACGCATGCGCCCGACTTCCGACACCGACTAACGACAACGGGACGACAACGGGACGACTCATTGTGGAACAGGCTTTAGTACTTACTTGAATGTTTATATTTGTTGGAATAATGTACCACAAGTGTCTGATTTAGGATCACTGTCTGAATTAGGTTCACTGAGGTGTCGGATTTCGGATCAAGATCACGCTTAGTGTCGGAATTAGGGGCAATTGTTAAACTTATAAAATATAATATAAATTACATAACTATTATCAATTTTCTTTAAAAATGAATAGCCTGATATCTTTAGAAGGAAATATTTGTTTAAAAAGAAGTTGACTTACGCCCGGTTGTACCACCACTCGCAAACCGTCTGATCAGCAGACCGGTTGATCAAAGGTGACCGATGATCAAGGAGCGATGCGTTGTACAAAGCCCGGTCGGCTGCCGGTTAGCCGATCAGATGATTTGGTGCGGTTGGCAGTACTTGTCTACCAAATGCCAGTACATTTAATAGAAATTACGTGAAAAGTCCGCAACCAAACTAACACAACAAATAAAGCGGTAACCATATAAATATCGCGCTGAACTGTTAAAACTTTAAAATAGGCCATTGTAGATATTATAATACATTATTTATTATAGCAGACATTGAGTTTTTACTATAAGAGATATTTATTTATAAACCTTTTGTTTATTATTTTTTACATTGGAAATTTGTTTATCATTGATATTCTCAACTTGAAATCAATTTGCTGCCTATTTATGTCAATACAAATAGAATTTTAGTTATAAACTGAAATGAATACTTACCCTACCCATTTTCAAAGTGATAAACTAAGCAATTTTAATTAATCTCTACGGTAAATGGAGAAATGCTGGTGCAAATAAAAGATTATAGTAAATTATTTATTTAACCAAACTATACATGATTAGTTATCAACTAATCCTTCAATATTCTTCAATTTAGATATTTTTTATTGCATCGTTGCTCTGGTTATCAATGTTAACATGATCATCCATGTTTCCATCCATTTTATGGACATCCAACCAAAACTCTCTCGTTCGAATTAAGGAATCGTTGAATAGATGTTGGTCTTCTGTTTATAGATTTCCGTCATTGGATAAGGTTTAACACCATATCCACTAATTTAAAAATCTCAATTTTCAAGCTCCGCTTTCACTTGGGAATTATGGAAATTATGGGCATCTGGTCACGATAGCTGGCTATCAGCTGGCCGGCTAACGGCATACAAAATTTCAAAGTTTTAGTGTGCTACGGATCACCTGGACATTCAAAGAAAAGAACTTTTTGCTGTTTCTGTAATTTTCAGCCACTTCACCACCAGGCGGCGACTGGATTTTTAGATAATGTGAACCTACTCCAAAACTCAACATCGGTCCACTTTTCAAAGTGATTGGGCCAGTCTCTCAAAACTGGCTGCAGTCGTGGATGCTGCATCATGTCCACCAGATAATCTTTATCTTCGGTCACATCCCCAAGAAACTCCATTCTTACTGGATCTAAAAGCAAAATAATTAAAAATATGAAGCAAAAAAAATGCAAACATATGATAATGTATACGGAACTGATATTATAAATACTGCACTTATTTTTCTAGTACCTACTTACCAAAATTAAACCAACAGATTCGTTCGTTGATGTCAATAATAGATGTAAACACAAACAATTATAGGTTAGCGTCACTCAAGCGCCTGCCATGCGTCTGCGCGCCATCTTGATCAAACGATCACCGGCCAATATATGGCGGTCAACTTGAAGCGTGGTTACGGTCCAATCAACTTCTAATCAAGGTTGGTACAACGAAAAATGCTCCGCTGACCAATGATCAACGTGATTGGACGGTCATCAGAGTTGGTACAACCGGCCCTTAGTGATTAGCACCAACATAAATATAAATTCTACAGTTACAAATGTTTACCTCAGTCACTTTCATTTCCAATATCATAATTTTCAATTTCAAATCTGAATATCTGTTCACATATCTTAAAATCACTCTTATTTCATCACTTTGATAACTAACTACCCCTTCTTTACAAAAAAAAACTGGTTTGCAAGCCATAACAATAACATATGAAAGTTATATACAATCGTTTCAATTCGATACGAGGACATACTGTAGAAAATGTTCTAATTATGTAATATATTAACAAATATCTGTTGGTATTTCTTTAAAAAAAAAACAAAACAAAATCTTGCATTGCTAATGGGAAGTGTTGATATTAAAAAACTAGTTTTCTTGTATGTGTTTGTTTTATTTTTCGATAAGACATCTGTTTAAGGCTATTACCCAATAATCTCTTGGGTCACATGCCACAAACGCACATGACTGACTCACATGCTCAAGAAAAATAACTTTTTTAGAATTTGGTCGTGTATCATAATTTGACAGGATGTATATAATATATAGACCAGCTTAGATTGTTGGAATAATTTTAGTTCGTGTATAGATTTTCAACTAAGACCGTCCAGACCAGCAGCAAAGTGGCGAAGTTAGAAGGAAAATTATTCTCGGTGGTGAACAACTTCTTCAGTTCATCACCGATCGTCAACCAAATCAAGGATTTAATGGTAAGTCTTAGATTCATTTTTAAATTTAGGAATTAACTAAAAAAAATTCACCACGATAGCTTTTGTAGTTTCCGAGATATAACAATTTTTCGAAATTGTAACTTTGGACCAATACTATTTATAATTTTGTATTTATCGAGGGGTTGCTAAGGATTTTATTAGAGGTTTAGATGCATTATTAAATGCAGAATTTAACGATATAAAAATCATTCCGAAATCTTTAATACATTCAAAGATATAGCTAATTTTCAAAATTCTACCTTTGGACCTTTCGACTATTCATAATTTCGAAATTACCATAATTTATGCCCGTTTATCGATGATTTCTGACTAAAATAGATCAGTGACGACGATCAAATCTATTTGATTTATGTTAACACTTAAAACTTTTCAGCAATTAACATAAAATCGAGTAGCAAATCGTTTTGTAACGAAACAGACATTTACGAGTTTGTATGGTGCATCGTAAAACGAGTTTTTATTGTTTTGGAGATACAGTTCGCGTTAAAATTGTTGGTACGATTGTTCATTGTCGTGTTTTTAGTGTTCCTTATCATGCAACGCTGTAAATATAGGCCAACTTGCTCCAACATGCTTCTAAATGCGCCTTCGCATTTTCGCACATCAGTTACCTCTGATCCAATTAAGATAATAACTCATATTACAGTTTTCAACGCTGATTAAGCCGGTGTAATTAGTTTTTTTCTACGTGGTACGGTTCAGAAGTTATGACCCAAATTACCGATTTTTTTACCTAGTATAATTTAGTGTTTCAGCAAAAATATTCACAATAACTTTTTATTGCCAATTTTTTTCTAAAAAATTAATTTTTTCCTTGCTGTTGATTAGTACACTTGCAATTGTATGTTGTGTGATCGTAGAAGTCATAATGTTGAATTTATGTAGAATGTTTTTAATGTGTTTGTTTATTGTCGAGTGAAAAGGAATTGAATTGTTTGACAATTAATTGTCTGTATTGTCACTCATCAATTGTCAATTATTGGCGATTAAGGTTATAAGTTTGACAATTAATTGTCTGTATTGTCACTCAACTCCGAATTGTTTGTATGGCTATTCAACTCCGTAGATACGCTGTCACTTGATAACGTCAAAATATTTGTTAATATTATACAAACGGAGGAAAAAAACCATTGTAGGACATAAAATTTTGTATGTACACTCATAGAATTAAGTAAGTTCTATAAATATTTTAGCAGTGTGTCGATGATACATCCAAGTACAAGTTTTTTGTTATTCTAGTCGACCGCTCGGCCGCTAAGTGCAAAAAATTGTCCGTTTACGCTTCAACTCGTATATCGGAAATTTATTATTTTCGAAACCTTGTTCGAATGCATTGAATTGGTTTATAATGATTTATATGTTTCTATTTATTAGCTTAATGTGTAATTAATTAATGTAATTCATACATTGCAATGTAATTGTGTTTTTATTAAATACGACGTTAATTTTATATTAATAAACATAAAAGTTTTCGATTACATGAAATGAAAATCTCATTTCAAGATATTGCATACAACACAACAAATTATACTTACAACCTTATTGCATCTAATAGCTTTTTTTGTGCTAATAAATACAAAAATCAATTTGTTGTCAATATTTTTACTTTTCAGGTTATTGTAGAACTGACATATGTATTAACATTTATTCACAAAATAGAAATAAATTAAAATTAAATTGCTTTAAATTTGTCTTTATGGTAATTTGTTAATTGTGATTTACTGGTGTTTTCGAGATATTTAGCTTCAACGATATTTTGCAGTGTTTAACTTAATAAACAGAAAGGAGTATGTATTTTGTATAGCATGAATGTATCATTACTATTTTTTTATATTATTATTTTGTATTTACTTTACAGCAATATGTTTCAAATATATGACAACTGAAAATAATGACAATTATGTATATCACTAATTTACAAAAATGGAAGCAAGCTCTAAATTTTCGACGAATTTTGATGGAATGTAAATATGTTATAATTATTATTAAAAAAAAATAAACCAATATATACGACCATCTAAAAGAACATTTATACAACATAAAAATTATTTCATCAAATATGACCTGGAATGAGTATAAATTGTTTTGGGTATATAATTTCCCAAAAGGAGACGCTTCAGAAAGAAAAGTTGTTGGTTTCTCTTACGTATAGCTTTTATTGCATATTAATTACTCACAATCATATGCAATAAAAGCCATACGTAAGAGAAACCAACAACTTGACGATTTGAACCAGGGACCTTTGCGTCGCTAGCACAATGCTCTCCCTTCTGAGCTATTGACATTATGCTAGCGACGCAAAGGGCCTTGGTTCAAATCCAGGTTGTGGCTGTAATTTTTGATATATTTAAAATTTACATCCCGCCTGTATGTTACCATATTATTAACTTATAATATTACTTTGACAAAGTATGTCGTTAAACATTTTCAGTTATAGTTTATATTGTTTGGAAATTAAAAAGACCTTCATTTTTAATGTATATGCATTTTAGCTAACCTTACAGTACACAATTCATAAGTCAAAATGTTATTTTTAACTTATTATCGTTGTTAATGCACGCCTCTTAATTTCTTTAGAAAACAAATTTAGAAATAAAATTTCCAATAATGTTCCAGCTAATATATAGTAAATGAAAAATGTGTGCTTATTGAACTGGAACTATATTACAATAAAACTTCTGTAGAGCTCTTTGAAATATTAACAAAAAAAGAAAAATAAAAAATTAATTAGTTATCAAACAATGCAAAACCAAAAATGAAACACAATAAATACATATTACAACAATAAAAAATTATTAATTATAAGTAAAATTTTAATAATTTGTCTTAACAAATTAACAAAAGAAAATACCAAAATGTTTTGTTTTTTTTTCTAGAAAGTAGAAAGTAATATGTTTCATATGGTCTTATTGGTTTTCTCTGTTCCTTCTGAAGTCGGAGCCGTTTAAAAGAAGATATTGTTAATAATTCAAACGGCTGTAACTTTTTAATGAATTGAAAAAGTAATTTACTTTCTGAAAAAAATTGTTTTGCGGAAGAAACGTGGGACAGCCTGTATATATTGCTATAATTTAAATTATTTTGATTGTCAAGCATGTATTAGATGTCATGAAAGATAATTGAACATTAACTGCTGTAAAGTAAATACAGATATAAAATTTCCATTGTCCTTCATACAAAATACATGCTCGACCTAAATGTAAATTTAAATTAAATTTAGAGAATTTATTTACATTTAGTGAATATATTTTAATATTACAATTCTGAAATAGTCTATATTTAGTGATAATCCTTGGCATCAAGTTGATTTGCGCATTTACTTACTTACTTACTTAAGCCTGTCATCCTACTGCTGGGCAAAGGCATTTACTTGCGTAATTAATATGTGTATTAGTTAACATAAATTTATATAATGTGTCATGATATTACGCAATATCTTAACATGAGCTTTTCGTATCATATTATCAAATTTCATGTTTATTAATATTATTATAAAAGTAATTCTATATTTAATTAAATGCATTATCTACTCGTAAACTTAAGTGTAGTGATCATATTTCATTTATTACATTGCATTGAAGATATCACATTAAGGAAAAGGTCGGACACGCTAAAAATAAACTAAATCCCGTTACATTACATCCATCGAAAAACCACCTCGTGACGGACAACTTTTTGCGAACCGGCCGGGTCGGGTAGAACAGTACACGAATATATAACCGACATACTATTTTCAAATCCTGCGATAGCGATACGAACTTACTTATTTCCATGACTGTACCTCGGGCATTACTTGATGTTTATACCCTCGGGCGGCTTAAAAACCGCGAGGGCCGATAGGCCCGAGAGCTGTCACCCTCGGGGCATAGACATCCGTCTAATGCCCTTGGTACATAAATAACTATTATTTAACTACTATATGTGGATAAATTTGTTTTCATAATTGTTTATGCTTTATTGAATTATATTTTTATTGATAGTTTATTTATTATACTTTTGATAATGGTAATGAAATACGTTTATAACATAAATAATGTAATGTAGACTATTTAATATTGTGTGAGTGTTGCGAGGAATTTGGAATTAATGTATCCGTACATTAGTTTTCTATAAATATTATATTGTAAGTGATCTAAAATTCCTCTTAATTGTTAAGTAAAAAAAAAATATTTGATTGTAAATTTATATTTCACAATTTTAAATTTTAATTTAGAGTTATTATTAGTTTGTTCAAGAAAAAAGTCAACTAATTTAGAATCTGTAAATCTGCAAACACAGAAATATCATCTATATATATATATCGGCACCAGAATGTTATATGTTTACTATTCGGTAAAGTAAATATTTTATTTTCCATGTGGTTAACAGATAAGTTGGCAAGCAAACCACTTATAGGACTACCCATAGCTAGGCCATCACTTCGTTTATAAATAATATTATTACATTCATAGAAATTTTGTTGTAAAATATTGTTGAACAAATCTATAATATCCTTAAGAGGAATCAGTACTGCTGGTACGTCCTATAAAATAAGCATCCATAGTCAGCTTAATGTTGTATCAATTCTCTCATGTTATACATCAAATTATAGATAAAGGTGTATTACTTGCTGTGGTAATGTATATGTATTACTTGTTGTTCTTGTATCCACGCTCTATCCACGCTCTATCCACGTGATAAAATATAACTTATTCATGTACTCGAATAAGTAAAGTTTTGAGTGAAAAAAGCATGTAAGATATTGATATTTTTACGTGAAATTTTGTACACTTATAGAGGAAGGTGTCACTTAGACCTATTATGTGGTACTTTTTTCAATTTTAACCTGTTCTTCGTAAAAAAATTGCAAAATCAAATATCTACCACTAGACGCAAAATTATATATCTTTTATCTATAATTTGGTGTATTTCTTTCACGATTATGTGAACTAATTGCTGAGAAAATGCCTCAGAACTTTTGCGTGTTTTGCAAGCAAAACGTAGGGGGTATGGATTCACCAGCGAACTGTAGCGAAGTTCTCTCCAAGTCTTCGAAATAAAAAAAATCACCAGATGTAGATGGCGCTACTATAAACATGTCTGTTATTATTTCGTATTTACGACATTTGACGTATGGTATAACCTAAAGAAATAAATGTATTGCTTTCTATTTGCACAAGTATTAAAACTGGACTGTATTTGTGTTTTCTAGTCGTTGATATACCTACTACTTTCACAATCGTCGCTATAGTAAACATGGTTGCCAACTCACTACAAACACGCACTACAATACTCCAGAGTGCAAGTCCAGAGAAGTTCAGAAGAACATAACTTGTGCTCTTATAGTTAACATTTAATTATTACTGAAAACACAAAGAAAATTTTACAATTTTTTGTTCTGCAACCACACGGTATGTTAAATCAATATTTTAACTATGGTCACTTATGACTTCAAAAACTCTTTATAAAGAATTACTTGTTCTCTAGAAACACACATTTTGGCCCATTATATTTATAGTTACGTGAATCTGAGGACATATGTTTATGGTAACCTTTCTGTAACCTTTAGGATATTTTTTTTTTATAACAAGTATATCTATATAACCATCACACAATGTAATATTCTAAGAAAAACGCCGTGACTAACTGAGTATAATTGTTTAACATTGTACTTTCCAAACCATGTTGATGTTGGTACAGTGCATCACTATCTTAACCACCGATAAATTTTCTGAATAGGATTTGCGAATATTTGTCAGTTTAGTACAACTTCTGACGCTCGCAATGAAAGACAAATCTCATATTTCTCTTGCATTTTGCTTTAGAAGATGTTTTGGAACTGTGAGTATCTAATATGGGAATCCACAAGAACACAGCAATATATAAATTGGCATCATCAATGTTTAAAAATGATTTTTAGTGTTTTATTTTTCCTTTATTATAGACTAGACAGTCTTCTCAGCCTGAGCATGGCGCTGAAGGAAGAATCACCCAGTATAACGTCGAGGGTCATCTGCAGAATGGTAACCATCTTGAAGTACCAGGAGGCATACCGGATGTGGGAAGCCGTCAAAATAAGCCAAGGCACTCAATAGTGTCAAAAGGTCAGATGAAAGGTAAGCCATACTGTCTTGGTAGATTTTCTTCCTGAAAATTGCGATCATAGTATGCTGTGAGATGATCTGGAGATTGTTGCTTTCCTCAGGAAACAACTTGTATTTGTAGATTTTTTTGTTAAGTTATGTTAAGCTAATTCCGGTCATAAACTATTTCTAGAGTTTCGAGAAGCTTTTCGCCTTTTTGACAAAGACGGGGATGGCAGCATAACAAAAGAGGAACTGGGGCGTGTGATGCGATCTTTGGGACAATTCGCAAGGACAGAGGAACTGCAGCAGATGCTCCAGGAGGTAGATGTTGATGGTAAGTCGGAAAATTATTTTCGTAAAAACTTTTTTAACGAAAGATCAATAACTAGAAGCCTGCATCAGTTTAAAATTCATATAAATTATCGTCCACTTTATGAGTATTGTTTATTCAAAGTGATTTTCGTTAATTTTTTTGATAAAAAAGCAGTATTATTTAGAAAAAGGTGTCGTAATCTTTTCCAACACAGCTAAAGTATATATAATGAACAGTACTAGATGAAGTAATGGTTATGGAAGAAATACAAATTCTTTTTGCCATACCTGGTAAAAGGATCTTAGATCTACAATTAATCATCGGTTGGAGCCGTAATATTCCCTATAAAGGGGCTCCTACACGCAGTGCCAACGTCTCGCCAACGTTGGTGATGTGACACGCTACGCGTAGTGCGCGCATTCACTTCGCCAACATGTTGGTATTGGGCGCAAGCTATTTCTGTGTATCGTAGAAGGCAAGTAGCGTCTCCTAGAGAATTAAAAATGAACGGTGAAGACGATATCATTGCTGTTGCCGCTTCCATTATTTTAAGCAGTGCATTGTTGCTTAGAATTAAAAAAAGGAACCCTCGAAAGAGGACACTGTTTAATAAGGTTGTTAAATATTAAACATGTTTTTCAGTCATTATTTATACAGTACGTTCGAAAATATTAAATACATTATGGACTACAAATATACAGCAATACAGGGAACAAAATTATTTAGTTTTTTATATTTGCCACGCGACATTAAAAAAATCTCCCTTTTTATTTTCTTAATGGTTCAAGCAACAAATGCGGAATAAGATCGGATAAGATCTGATACACTGAGTGGTCTATATTTTTATGCAGGACCCTGTTCATTTGTGTCGTTTCCTTATATAAATATTTCATTTCAGTCAAATCGATGAATTCATAATTTTGATTTAAAATATAATTTATATAATAAAACTGAAATTATTTATAATAAGATACAAAGAAAAATTGAGAACCCTTACATACACGGAGTTTTAATTATAGATATTAAAACTCCGTGTATGTATATTATGTAGGTATATTTATTATCAACCCAATATTTTTAGTAACAGATATATTTTTTAAAATTTTATGATAATCAAAATAAGGAAAAGCATCCAGTATAGTTTTTAAGCTTTGTTGAATACATTAAATACAACAGATTATTTAAATTTGCCTCTTAAAACTAATCTATAAATTGTTAATTAATAAATTGTTAATTGTTGTTAATTATATAAATGCAACTTTGTTTGATTGTAGTCAAGATTGTAGGGAAGAGGGTTGACCGCAGTCCTTAGACCCCTATACCGTATGACTCCCCATCGTGTGTAGATTCATATCCCGCTTCCCTCCAACCCCCTCCCTCACCTTTCCCACCCCACCCTAGCGAATAAGGTTGACCGCAATCCCAGAACCTAAATACCGTATGCGTCCCTATTGTGTGCGAATTCATTTTTAAAATTTTAATGATGACGTCAATTCTGGAAAACCCGGTAGTCATACTAACCTCAAGACCATCCCATAAATTGGCATTTTCTGTCTACTAACACAACGTTCATTCCTTCGGCGTCATAAACACAAAAAAATAAACAAACGTACCTATGCCGTGGGCCACCCGTTATAACGACTTCAATATTGTCTTCCGAATATTATTTAATTGCTTGTTAATTTACTGTAACTGTAAGGTTAATATAATGCTTATAAGAACCATAATTATTGTGAATAAATTTACAAAATATTAAAAAACGTTTTCATGTTTTTACATTTGGGCAATCAGGCAAATAATAAATCATCATTGTCCTTCAAGTACGTCCAAACATAAATAATGCAGTATATATGATAAAACATAGATAGATAACTAAACTTTTCATCGGTATAACGTACAATGCTAAAACAAAATGAAATAAAGCGGACAAGGTCGACATATTGGCGATGTGCATTGGCACAGTTGGGTCCCGCTACGCGAAGCAGTCCGATGGCCAATGATGGCCCCTATTGGCACTGCGTGTGGGAGCACCTTTAAAGACAGTCAAGGCCAACAATGCTTCTCAACTTGTAGAACGAATAGTATGTTTTGTTTAATCTTTTTTGGATATACTGCAGATGCTGGTCCCACCTCAGATTACTCTGCAAACAAATCCCCAAGAATTTCACGCTCTCATCCACAGGATGTGTTCCATTACCCTTTCCCACAAAAATTGATTTTTGATGGCTAATTCTAGAGCAGCTACTTCCAACTTTGTATGTTTCAGTAATAATTCCTTTATAGATTTTAGCTTATGCTGCAAGTATCGTCTCCACACGCATCATATAATTTATCTGTCAATTTAATCCGCTTGTTAAGTTGCTAGTATGTAAATACAAATCAATGAACCTTTCCATTTCTTTATTCAAAACTACCAATAAGCTTTAACTTGTTGTTCGCTATCATTTGATAAAATTACAAGAAACTGATTTGTCTGATAATTAGATCTATTTGTTCAAATTGGGAATTGCTATTGACTTTTGCGTATTGAGCACAAAAGAATGCGACACAGCCTAGTATTCACCCACATAAAAAAAGGTTCCTGAACAGACCTTGGATTGCACTACATACTTATTTTGTTATTAGCAGTTTTATCTGTTATGCATACAAATGAATACAAAGAATGGTTAATGAGCTATTAAAAAAATACTTTGAGCAATGTAGGAGGCATTACAATGCTTTTAAAAAATTTGTACTTCCACATCACGCCGCTGATGACTATTTCTGAGGGTATTTTATTTTATTTAATTTAAAAGAAGTAGTCTAGGTGATTTTTTAATCTACATATATATGTTTGATCGATTGTGAGTTTACTTGGAGCATGTATTTTTTTTTGTATTTAGTTTGTTGGTCTGTGTTTTGAAATATTTTTGTACATGCTATTATATTTACTTAGATGCAAGTGACTATGAATGAAGGAGACAATTGTCAATATCTGTATTGGATCATACGACAAATAAACTATTATTATTATTATTATTATTAAAAAGTTAAAGGTTTTGAAAAAAAGTGTTACCATAATTCTTTTGAGCAGTGTATATGCAATTCATGTTGGAGACTAAACAAACTATTTCTGCTATCACCAGTAGGTTTGGTCGTTTTCAGTTCTATACCGCTTGTTATTTTTTTAATAAATCCTCCAAAATCCTTCTGTACTTTAATTAAAATCGAAAAATGCATATTCTCGTGTTCTGACCCCAAATTTAGCAAATTCACGAAAAACTATGTAGGGTCTTCACTCATCATCAATTCAAATTGAATTATTACAACTAAATTGTTTGTTATTTTCATCAGGTGATGGAAACGTCAGTTTTGAAGAGTTTGTGGACATTGCCTGGTCTGCTGGAGCTGGAACTGATCCTGATCATGTCCAATCAAGGGAGGAAGAGGAAAAGGAACTAAGAGATGCTTTTCGAGTGTTTGACAAGCACAACAGAGGTTACATAACCGCTTCTGACTTAAGAGCCGTCCTCCAGTGTCTGGGAGAAGATTTATCAGAGGAAGAAAGTACGTTTTAAAACATTTTTTCGAACGACTACTATGTCTTCCAGTGGAAAATTCTTATATCTGATATAATTCAAAAAATACTCAACCAATTTTGATGGAGGTTCAAGTAAAGTATTGCGTAGAGTATCAAGAATCTATAGGTGGAAGATTCGTAAAAATTGGTTATTTCTTGAGTTATGTTACTTTTTGTATTTTGTTACCGGACTATACTATTGGTGCTATATTTTACCTGTTTTAGTTGAAGACATGATCAAGGAAGTTGATGTTGATGGAGATGGTCGAATTGATTTTTATGGTAAGTTAAAAATACAAGAAATAATTGTTCTTCAAGAATGATGCTATAACATAAATTCTGTCAATAATATTCCTTATCTATTTATTGTTTTTTTTTATAGAATTTGTCAATGCTTTGGGCGAACCAGGAACTGATGATAGTTACGATGATGATGATGAAGAGATACCAACCTACTAAAAATGAAACCAAACCGCACCAAAAAAAACACCATATCCGTACTTAAGACGAAAAAACCTAAAAAAAAAAGGAAAAATAACTAATCAAATTTTTTGAATTACAAAAAACCTTGCTTGTGATATTTTCATTTTAGTGCTTTATAATGCAATTTCTATATTACTTATATAAGAAGACAAAAATTGTGGATTTGAACACCGAATTTAGTATTATATATTATTACAATATCATTAAGAAGCATGTTTTTAGAGATTTTTTTTTTATATTCAAGTTTTGTGCGCCTGATTATTAATTTTATTATATTCTATTTAATGATGATTAAATTAATAAACATTATTTATATTAACAGATTGTTAAATATTATTGACGTTGTTGTATTCTCAGATTAATTATTATATTATTAAAATATTACATCTAATAAATGTTTGAATTTATTGTAAATTGTATTATTGTAAAATGTATAAAATAATAAATATTGAAGAAATATGCATCACATGCTCTATGTCTTTTGTAATCTTTATTATTTGGAATACCTACATGAAGAAATTACACTAATCAACTACTAATGGTGGTCAAATATGATTCAAGGCAAATTTTTGGGGATTATGTTTTTTAATGTTCCTGGATCATTTTTGACCACCCGATCTTAAGTACAATAGAGCTTTTTGTTTATTTCACAACAACAATAATTATTTACAAACATACAGTGTGATTTGAAAGCTATTAAACTATTTTGTCTTTACTAGATTGCTGGAGAAAACATAAAAGAAATGTCTTAAAGGTAGTTTCAAAATCACCCTGTATACAACTTACATCAATAAACATACAATCACAGATAACGTTTTTGGATGATTAAAATTAATATTTTCAAGTCTTCAGTCTGATTTTCTTTGTTCTTAGACTGCTGTTGGTCTCTTCCAGCTGCTGTCTTTACTTGTCATTAAACTGCTTTGTGTCCCCTAAAAAATAAAACTTTAGTATTTTGTATATTTAGGAAATTATAACAATAGATAATTCATATTATAATATGAGACTGTATTAGCTATATCGACATCTATTGGGAATTTTGCGCACTCAATATTTAGACATCTATCGGCGATTTCCTAAAGTTTAAATTTAAGTTATTGTCTCATAGATGGCGCTTGATAAAATACACAATGTTGACGAATATTTAATAAATTTAACGAAATAAGACGTTTTCTAACCAGCAAAATCTAAAAATGCCTCGCTTTATAGGACATTTTATTGTACAGAAACTTTAGAGAATTGCTGAGAAAAAGTTGAGTTCAAGTTGAGAATTTTCGTTAGTCATTATCTTTAATTTATAGCATTTACTGTTCGTTAAATTTGCACCGCTTAAATTGTGACAATTTTTACACTTCTTGAAAGCACTGCATAAATATGTACAATACCTACCCGACCAGCTGTATAATACAAGAGTTGTGCAGAATTAATATAAGCCAATTTACTAATTACAGTGTATGTAATATGAATGTATGATTTAGAAATAATTATAAATAGTTTTCAATATAAATAAACATTTTTACATTAAATAATGCTATTTCGTATTCAAACTGCTTCACCACAGGCATATAACAAGTAAAAAACTTGACACACGCAGTCCAAAATCTGCAAAAAAACCTGCACCTCAAGAACAACCAAGTGTGCCGTGAACTCCGCCCGGCATTATCAGTGCAACGGGTAAATCATCGCGTCATTGTCCGCTTCGTTCACAATTTCAAAACTTTGAATAATTATCCTAGAATTAAATCGAAAAGTGTTACCAGTGCCTCTGTTTAACTGCCTAGCAACAATTTGAGATGAAGTGTGACAGCAATGCTATACAGGTGAGTTTGTATTTGTGTTATAATTAACCGCAATGGCAAAAATGCGATAATACCATATTGGAATGTTCTTGTTGACGTTTGGTGTATTGCTGGTACCCCTACAGGGTATGAATTGAGACATTTCGATCGTTTATAATGCTATTTAGGGTTATTTGCGAGTAGATTTTGAATGTTTGTAAAATACGTAGTTTTATGTACTTTATTATGTTTAGTTGTCATGTTAGTGCACACTAACCTAAAAATCTAAAAAGTAGTGATGTTATTACAAAGAAAAATATGAATCTTAGGTATCTCATGACTACAAAAGCAGTTCTTTCTTCATTTGTATATTGGCATGATATGGTTGAAAAGCCAGTTGTAGATACAATGATAATTCGGAGGTGCTTGGAGTTATTTCGCACATTCTTACAAGTAAAAATGGTTAACAAAATGCTTAAAAATGTGTTTTAAATTAATTTGCTTGCATACAGCCAAATTAGCAGAAATAATTCGAAAACTGTGCTAATATAATCAGGAGCAAGCATTGGTATGCGGTCGTATTATAAACTGAACCAGAGTGGTCCAAGAATAAGTTTGAATGTTAAAATTCGTTTTAATTTAAGAGATTAAAAAAAGCGCGTTTATTTTGCAATTTGTGTTATTTGTTATTTTTGTTAATTGTCATTTTACCGCTTCGTATTCTATCTATAGTATCTATGGTATTCTATCTAAAAAATATTATCAAATAAGCAGTGGTAAACAAACGGTAAACAAACTTCTCAAAGGATTTCTAGCTACCAAGCAAACCAGTGCACATTTTTGGAACAAAAAATGTTATTATATTTATTCTATCGTGAATTTTATTATAGCTAATGAAGGATAAATGATATTGTTTATGTCACCAACCTTTTGGGCCCCATGGACCCCTAAACTATAAACTTAAGCTTCCGTGGACCCCTATAATTTGTCTTTTCATGAGGTACTTTAAAATAGTCAATAAGAGCTTCCTACACTTCTTTAATTATAAAAAGAAATATAATGCGATGATTGTTACTGCTTATAAGCAATAAGATCATGGATTCTTAGGGTCCAATGTCACTGCAACACTTATTTTCAATTGTCGTAACAGTAAAAATGTTCTTTCACACTACTATGTTGTTGAAAATAGAGTCAAAATTTTGATGGTTTCTGCACTTAGTACAGGGTTAGGGTAGGGCGGGGCACATATAGACATGGGGCACTTTTGAAAATAAAATGTCTTGATGATGTCGAGTTACATTTAACATTAAGACTGGCGTCATACTATAAATTGATTAGACTTGCTTTCTCTTTTAAGCTCAAATTGCTTTCTTTCTCTTCCTTTGGATAATAACGGGCAACAGATTCTGTGACTGATTCTGTCGAAGATGTTGTCGAACAATGGTTATTACTTGACGATTGACGTCCTCTTCTTTCGTACAGTCAGCTCGATTTGAAAACATTTACAGATCTTCTTCAGCCAATCGCGATTGCAACAATAAAATTTTCTTTTGAAATTCGAGAATTGATTGCCTTGTGCCTTTTTATATTCACAATTTTGACAACATCAGAGTGTGAAGATCTGGATACATTCTTTTTGCTGTTAGTTGCTCACGACGAATAATAGAATGCGTAAACATCTTTCATTCTTGTAACCTCCTGAAAAACGCTCGGTGATGCTTTCTGTACTATCTGTACATATGCCAACACATTTCTTCCACTCAACATCGTTTTTCTGCTGTACTTAAGTGCATCAAAAATCTCTGTGCCAGTTGTTCTACAGGTAAGTTGAGCGAACAGAAGTTCATTCCTTTAACTCTCCTTGGCACTCAAACCTCACAAAACAAAACCTTGTTTGTTATATCTGCTGATTAGTCGAGTTGAATTGAGTAAACCGTTGATTTTGTAACCATTTCAATCACTCGATTTTCAAAATCTTCTGCCATGTCGTCATAGTGTTAGCAGACATAGCAGTTACTTGCAGCTTATGAACAGCATGTTGCCACAAAACCACTGCACACGTTTCTTTTTTACTTTTTACGATTTGAAACGCAATTAAATAATAAACTTTTATTAGAGACTTCTCTTCGTTCGCGTGTTCTTTCTGATGGTGCGTGTTGGTGGATGTGGAGACTCAGATTGTAAAGATTCACGTGTTTTTAAAAGCTTGTATTGTAGGTATAATGTGAAAGAGAAATAGAATTCTAGTTTTAAAACAAATAATCTCTTCTTCCCACAAGATTGACGGTGTATATACAATACTAATTACAGAAATTGATAGACAATTAACCTGTCTTAAATAAAAAGATAAAAGAACAATATACCTACTTTTATTTCATGTATAAGAAGAGAAAATAACTTATTTTGATATTATTTGTTCATTATTAGCTAAGCATTTTGGAAACGTTATTGACAATCAGCATATAACGAATATAATAATTTTGCATTTTTAAAATAATTAAATTTCTTAATATGTTTATTAGTTAATAAAAATCCTAAATATTTTCTTTATTTAAGTAGAAATTAGAAAATTGACTAAAACCACTAAACAAATGATTCTACACCATGTAAAATGTCATCCTGATAAGTGTTTATCTCTGTGCGTTGATTTGTTTATAATAAAATTATGGAAAGTGGTAAATTTAAAAATTCGTAAGGTAAAGTAGAAAGTTACCCTGTGATTTAGCCCACGACGTGTGCTGCCAGCTAGCGGGAACATCCCGAAGCTCAAGCTGAATGCAGAGTCGTATCCAGAATTTTGATGTTCTGGTCTACGTTTTTTATACGGACAGAGATTCAGTGTTTTCCTTATCTGAAAGAAAAATAAATGTCAAAAAAGACAATAATAAAAATTATATTTTTTCATTATATTTTTCTTGTGAGTACCTGCTTTTTGAATACCGTGGTCGTTAGCGTGTACAGGACCGGGTTTAGGGCCGAATTTATAGGTAAAATAAATATGGCTAGCCAGGCGTACAAATATTTCGAGATATGAACACCTGGAATTAGAAATTTGTGAGAAAAAGGGGATTATCAAGTTTACTAATACTATCATACTACTACTACTACTACACAGATAGAAAATGTTATTTAATTCAAATAAATGCATTTACTCATCCAAATATTGTTTGTTGGTTAAGTTAAAAATGTTAAACATGTAAATTAATAACGCAAAAAATGGAAATGACTGTCATAATTAATAAATAAATAAATAGTAAATAGTATAAATTGGTGAGGTTTAATACAGTGTATGCCCTCACGAGCACGAATCACTTCCTCACACCTGCGTGGCATGCTTCGCACTAGTCTGCGAAGAGATTCTTGGGGTATGCTTTCCCATTCCTCAATCAGTGCTTGTATGGTTAGTGGTGGATTAGGACGCTTGCGAACCCGTAGGTCAAGCTGATCCCACACGTGTTCAATAGGATTCCGGTCCGGACTTAACGCCGGCCATTCCATGACTTGGTGATGCCGGCGATATGTGGCTTTGCATTGTCCTGCATTAGGATGAAATTTTGACGAACGCCATATGCAGCAGGCGCCACATGGTCTTCCAAGATGTTTTCGATCACAGATCCACGACCAGATCTATCCACTTCCTGTATAGTAGCGGCTGCGTAGCGTTCACTAGGACGTCTATATACACGAACTCGACCGTCGCAACGAGTTAAACGAAATACGGACTCATCTGTAAACAGTACAGGCGTCCAGTGACAAAGTTGCCAACCTCTGTGATCCAGAGCAAACCTCATGCGCGCTGCTTTGTGATGCCTGCGTAAGGGGTGGTGCGCGGATAGGTCTTCTTGGTTTCAAATTCGTTTCTCTTAATCTGTTTCTAACAGTTCGATCAGAAATTTCTATTCCATGTGCTCGTCTTAGGTCTTTTAGGAGGTCTCGTGCTGTAGCAGTACGCTGACGTAGAGAGGAAAGGACAAGAAATCGGTGTTGATTTTGAGTAGTTTTTCGATTTCGACCTTGTCCAGCTCTTCTAACATATTGGCCAGTCTCCCGAAACCATAAATGCTGAATAACAGAAGGGGAAACTCGAAAGTCCCTGTTAACATGGCCATTTTGTTTTGCGTTATTAATTTACACTTTTAAGTGTAACTTAGAAGTAACTAAGAGTTGTAACATTGTTTTTGTAATATTTTTTAGTTAAATATATGCCCTTAAAGCATACCAAATTTGATTTGCCTAGAACTATTATTTAAAAAGTTACAGGTTTCGAAAAAACTGTCCCACTAATTTTTTGAGCAGTGTATAAATTCCCATTTAAAATATTTAACTTCATTAGTTAGTCTTATTTTAATTTGAATCTCTTATTGTATAAAATTCTCTTCTATCTGTGTACAATTATTTTCAAATACCCAATAGAGCTGCTATCTTCACAATGATAACTGGAACCCAGCATAAGCAGTCAGTCAACACAATAATTCCAAACCTTTGTGCAACTTTATCTCTATCTTTGCTCTGCTGAGTTGACCTACAGGCAACGCCACTAGCTCTGATTTCATGCACCATCCTCGCATAGGCATAACAAATGAATATCAAAGCGATGGTATTCACGACAACAAACATGGCGATGGAATATTCCCAACCCTGCCAACAAATATTTCCAATTAATTTAGTAATTGCTGTTAAAATTGAGTTTTTTACTTCTTGAAATGGATCGTGTATATGTAGAGGTAAACAGACTCCATTATTATTATAGAATTCCTTAAAATATTCCTCGTTTATATCCGAAATTGGTATAAAAGCTATCCCTATTGCTATCAACCAGAGAAACAGCAACTGCGCGGCTGCTGTCTTTGCAGAGGGTTGTTTTCGCGCCAAGGGTTTGGTTACTGATATGAACCTATCCCACGTGACCAGGGATAAGATTAGGACTGACGATTCGCAAGACAAAGTGCTTAGAAATCCTGAAAGGACACAAAGAAATCAAATCTTGTTTGGAAAAGTAAAAACAGTATTGGTCCAAAGTTGTACCTTGAGGAACACCCATTCTTTTTTGGATACGTACCACAAGCGTTGCACATTTTGCTATGTCTCCAGCTGTATTCATGTTCCAAATATCCGCCTCTATACTGTTGATCAACACCAGCAATTGTGAATAAGTATATCCCCATGAGCAAATCGGATAGAGCTAAGTTTTTGATGTACAACGAGTGCACCACGTTGTTCGTTGGTGCCAAGAGTCTACCCAGAAGAACGACCATGTTTCCAACACAACCAACACTGGCCATAACCCATACACTGCAAGAAAATGATCAACCAAATGTTAGGTCTTCTATTTCTCTGGATAACTAACCTTGCCCTTAGTAATGGGTTGTGTAGAAGATGCTCATTGCTTGATATACCATCGTCCTTGGGGTCGCAAACTTCGACACGTGGGGCAGCTACGCATAACTCAAATCTTTCGAAATATCTGTAAAAATTATTTTATGAAAATTTTTTGAACTAGTTCATAAGAAGTTTTCCACATGTGGCGTGCGAATTCTTTTTATGGAAAGCAGTACGTGATAATAAGAAAATAATTAAAAAACAAAAATAAAATTACTTACTATAACTTTTAACTTACACGAATGTCAGGTTACGAAATGGGTTCATGACGGCCCTGGTTATCATTTTGAACGGATTTTTCTCCAAGTGCCTGTAAAAGTAACACAATTTTAAGTTTTCAACAGTTCTATATTTAGTTTTATTTGGTAAACTTACAGAGAATGTAAATTTGGGATGTCTTGGAAAACTCCAACTTCGAAATTCTGAAGTAAGTTATCGTCTAAAGTACTAGGAAATATAAAAATTGCGTTTATTAACATTGATTTGCGGAAATAATCGGGTTTTAGGGTTAATTGTACTTACAGAGATAACAGTTTTGTTAAATTGGTGAACGTTCCATTCGATAAAGATTTCAGTTTGTTCTTGGCTAAGTATCTAAAACAGAAAGACGTACTGAATATTAAGTTATTCAAGGATATAAACTTATTTTTATCGTAGATATATGGAGATGTTAAATTTGAACTATTCTGGCACACCGTTTTCATAGGTTTTCTTGAGAATTTCCCAATATTTTCTGTTATAAAATCACCAAAAGCTTTTGCAATAACACTACATGACATAGTGGCCTAAGATGACCGCTATATCGAAAGAAAACAGAAAGATTTCTGGTAAAATTGCAGGTGATATTGATCAGTTTCTTAGCAGGACTCAATAAGATTTGGTACCTTGAATAAATAAAAAGTAAAACCTTTTTAGTACTTATGTTTTTGAGTCAATGAGTCAAAAGCGAAAAAAAAACCGAAAATTTAAACAACAGCCATTTTATCAAATTTCTACTTTTTTTTTAACCAAATGGTTGAACCTCAAACAAATTTCATCGTACCTAATCATTTTTTTTTTCGGTAAATTACCGGTGAAATTAAAATTACTAATTTCAAATATTAAATTACCACGTAATTTATAATTTAAACTGGTTAATTATAATTTCTTAAATTATCGTATAATTCAAAATTTAAAATGATAAATTAGCGATGGCAGCAAGTTATGATAGCTTCTTATGTCAATAAAAATAGAGGGGTACCACTTTAAAGTCATTATTTCCTAGATAACCACCAATATCTTATGCTTTTCCTGATTTAATTGTAGTAATTCATTATTAAAGTGAAAAGAAAGACTAATATTACTATTTATTTCAGCAATTTATAAAAATACAGTCTAACAGCATAATTATAGTATAAAATGACATTTTCGCATAGTGAAGATTAAAAATTTAGTTTTGCCGCATTATTACTAAAGTTTGCTACATACAGAGTTACCGGAACAACAAAATATTTCTCCAACTGTAAAATTTCAACAATTTTTTCAAATAAAAGGTGCTTTGCTGTAAACAAGCTATCGTTTAAATATATTTTTAATACACAGGTGTACATTTTATTCTGGAAATTTGAAAAGACCTTTGAAACCTATTTGAAAAAAGTTTCAAATAGAACACTGCATACTTTTACGTTTTTTAATTCTAAGATTAATTCTGAGAAACATTTCTTTACAAAGTGAATAATTTTTTAGTTTTAATTAATGAAATTTAGGCAAAATTACCTGAATACCTACCTAAATAATTCTCCTACCGTAAAACAATAGGGTATTTGACTATTATTGGAAAACCATCTTAGGGTGTTTATTCCTTCACTCTACATTGTAAATGCATTATTTTTCGTAATTATTTCCTCAATATATTATAAAAATTAGCGTTAAAAATTGAATCACAAAAAGTCTCGCCACAACAATACTTTCTGTTGTGTGACGTCACCTGATAGTAGATGTCAAATCGGTCCATATGGTCTGTCAGCATCGGCATCGTCGCCGTTTGGTAATTGTGTTGTATGATGTGTTGTTTTCACAATTTCTACATAAAAATGGGTTATAAATGGTGTATAAGTCGACAATGCAGAAATACGCCAAGAAAAACACCGGATAAACTATTTGTAGCTGTTCCGCAAGATTTGAAACTGCGAAGAAAGTGGTTGGCTCGTAGAAATCCAAATGAAATAAATAGCGGCCAATATAAGTGTTTTTGTTGTGAAGATTACTTCGACATAAGTAAAACTGACTAGAATAAGTTATCTATCGTATTTTCGAACCAGGTATTATCTGATCTGACAGCTTAAGGTTAGGGCTATGCTAACCTACAAAGTTATGCTTACATGGCACTTTAGTGCTATTAAATTCAAACGGGAGGAGTATAAGAGCGCGTTCGGATAACCCGGTATTGTACGGTGAGAGTGACGCGCTGCATAATAGGCGGACTAACGTCATACGGCGTTTATCTGTATATAAGAGAGAGACAGCCGACCCAGGTTATCTGAGCTTTGCTCTCCCCATAACCTACCCTGATAAACCGAACGCGCTCTAAGCGTACTAACGAATGACATCACTGGAGACTGAGCCAATTACAGAGCGTTTTCAATCACGTGATAGGACGTGAATAAATTTCAATTTTAATTTTGGTTTTTAATAGAAATAAAGCATATTTTTTTTGAAAAGTAATAACAAATAGCTTTCTTAAACTGTAATCTATTAGGATGTCTATAATACAAGCCATATTTTTAATACAGTCAAATACGCTATTCAAACATATTTTCATACAAAAGTTTTTTTTTGGTTTGAATAAGCTATCGTGTTAATATATATTTTTCATTTTATTCTGGAAATTTGGCAACCTTTCCTTTTTGTGATAGAAAGAAAACCCTGTATATTTTTACATATTTTAATTCTTAGATTAATTCGTAGAAATTTTCCCACATTAATACACATTTCTTTTAGTTAGGCAGTTTGATTCTATTTCATTGTTTTGTTATTTCTTCTGGATTTTTTTTTATTTTTTATCCTCTCTTTTATATTTTATACGCTTAGAATTAATATAGAATTAAAAAATGTAAAAATAACACCCTGTAAATTAAAAATATTTTTTAATTCATTACCTCACAAAACAACACTCTGGGTTTTACAAACAATGATCATTTTTTTTATCCGAATCTCCGGAACATTTGTTTTAATCGTGAATTTGATAGTAGGTAAATGGCTTTTGATTTAAAATTTTCGGTATTGGCTCCGCTGTATCGATATCAAATAATATCATTCGGCTTTGATAACGAAAAGGAGTATAAAAAAAATCTGATGTGGCCAGGCACATGACTTTATCATACTATATATAAAATTAATAGTTTACCTGCATGAGATTCTATTTGATCGAAATCGGCTATGTCTGCATTAAAACAAAACTAGTAGAACTAAACAGATATCTCGATTAAAGCTGCGTTCGGATATTGTACTCCGTTCACACCGGGTACACCGTCCAAATGACACTTACGTGTTATTGGGTTTAAAAAGTGTAACGGTGTTCAATATCCGAACGCAGCCTATATTGACAGTAGTATTTTCAAAACATTAGCGTTTGACACTAGCTACTGTCATTAGAATAAATAAATCTGACATATCCTGGCTACTAATTTTAATGCAGTACGACCGATCTCGGTGAAATATAATTTGGACATTTTTTTGTACCTTGGTCAAAAATGTTCAGGGGACCCAAAAAGACATATTTCCGCTAAAATCTCAAAATTTTTTTTTGGCGCGATTACAATACTTTACATACTGCGTATGATAAAGTAAAAATACCGATGTTAATAGTATATTATTATACAAGTTTTATAAGACGTCAAATTGGCGCACGAGTTGTTTTGGGCACGACGAGCGTAGCGAGGAGTGCCCAAATGGAACGAGTGCACCAATACGTCTTATAAAACGAGTGTAATAAACTATTTTTTCTACTTTGCGTCATTAATTTTATATAAGTTTAGAAATTGTGGTTAATATATCGCGCTAAATTAGAATCTAGGGTATTTTGCTGGTACCACGTGGTAGCACTGTAGTAACTGTCAACTTCGTTAAGGATGATATCGATGAGATAAAATCATGACAAAATCTAATTGTGAATAATTTTACTCTACTTTAGCCTACAAGTTTGAATAAATATTCAGCGAGGTCGCAACGATGATCATAATGGAGCTTGGGGCAACACTTTTAACCCTACTGTGATAAATACATGAAACTTAACCTAAAAAGTTAACAATTTTAAAATAGTGGTTTCATAAGTATAATAATCAGAATAGAAGTGTTTGGCGGTGACTGATTAGTTACTTCGAAGAACAAGAACTTACTAAAGAATTGTTATAACGCTTAACGTTTAATAGCGGTGTCTACCTAATTCCGCTACGTAGCCGTTGCGGCTTATATATTTACAAGCACTTATAATTGAAACCCAATTCTAATTTCGGCAAAGTAGTTTATTAGAATAAATTATACTTAGTAAAATTACATGTGATGGAGGTAATACGTTGCACACAACCAGAACTAAGACGAAGTCGAAAGCGACGGACAAAAACGAATATGAATTGAACCGAGCATCCAAGCGTCCAAAATATTACCGAAAACTTATATGTTACATAAACTAAGAAATCCTCTACACTATAAATGTACTATAGCTTCGTACGTGTATGCTGATAAACCATTTATTGCGCATATACAATCTCGCAGCAGTAATTAAAATCGTTCGTATCTACGATGTAGGTTTGATCTTCGCATAATACCTTATTAAAGTAAATGTGGTCCTTGAATTATATCTGAAAAGGGGATTTGATGTTTAGTTGAAAAGAATGATAACGATCACTTACTAGAGTCGTAAAACATCACCGTAAACGTCATGCTGGCGTATTTTGATGAACACAGCAAAACTAAGAAAGCCCCAATCCTTTGGCCCTACTAGCAGGCTACACCCATGTTTAAATATGTATAGAATATTGATATTTCGCAGTTTATGTGATTGCAAGCGATTAAGAAGATGCAGTGTGTGGTTATGTTGGGTTATGTATTGTACGATTGACATATGGCATTTGATATCACTGTGTACCAATCAGACAAAAATGTTTCTGTTTTCGGTATTACAATGTGTTAATTGTAACACCGAAAACAGTATTACAATGTGTGGATTGTGAATGCAAAATAGAAAAAAAAGATTAAAATATGATCATTGTTTGTGAAACTAGTCACAAAACTAACAAATCACAAATAAGCTATAAACAAACAAACGCAAAGTATTTTTTTAATAGTTAATCATTTTTTCAGGTTTTGAAATTATTATAAATACTGGTAAATTACCAACGATAGTATATGCTGACGGTAAATTACCTTTGGTAATTTATGCTGTAAATTACGGTAATTAAAAATACGTAAATTACCATTATATACCTCGCTTATTTGGTAATTTACCAACTAAATTACGCTTTTACATCCCTGCGTACACGTGATCTTACGCAACCAGATGGTGTTAATGTTGCTATATTTGCTGACAACATTGCTATCATGGCAGTAGACACAAATGTTCAAGGAGCAACACCAGAACTACAGAATGCTGTCAACAATATTAGTTATTCGATGCAATGCTGGGTAAATGCATTATACAAAAACAAAACGTTTACATAAATGTTATATGTATAATATACATGATACTTATCAAAGGTTAGGTAAATTATGACTGCAGTTTTGACATATTTTGAGCATGGCGTCATTGCTCGTGCCAATGTAGATATTTTCACATTGCAACAGACGGTTGACTTGTTTATCTCAAAAATTACCAACATTCTTCCGGCATATCATCTTTGTTTGCGGCAATTATACCAGGCATAACTCACGACTACATATTTGACATAACTAGAATTAACCAATGACGTTTTTATTATATTTTCTAGTAATAAGAGAATGTTGTAGTATTTTCAATAACTACGCAGTATTCTTTTGGGTACCAAAGTATTTATTTATACAAACGCATTTATCTTATATGAATATAAAATTATCCACTTTCTTTGAGGGAGAATGAAGAAAATATACCCTACTAAAATATAACTGTTATAGCCTTCCTTAACTCATGTAAAAGTAACTTTTTACGATATCTCATTTAAGCCTGAAAGCAGGACATTATAAGTAAATAAGGTAATAACCATGACGTCAGCATTCAATCTCAAATATGCTGAAATTGTATCGTCGAATTTATATTAACCCCCAATAAAGAGTTCGGTAATTGGAAAAATTACGATTTTTTTTAAGAAGGTGGAGAACATAAAATGCCCCTGCGTCGTTCACTGACGGCTTTTATAGGCTGTAAATACAAGACGAGGGCTGGTAGAGCTAAACGATGTTCGTACAGCCCCGAAAAATATTAGTGTTTCCTTTCGTCATGTTAATTTCAAGGGGAAAATCTGCCCCTGGCCCGGGGCGTCGCTGTTTTCGATGGCACCCGTTTTGCACATGTCCCTGACAAAATAATAAATTGCTTATTTTTTTATCTGAACACGAGAAATTTCGTTTTAATTTTGTGTATATGTGTAAGGGTTTTTTTTCGTTGGAATCAGTGAGTCGGGTTCACCATTTCTAGTAAGTAGTTGATATATTTCATATAATTCGAAATTGTAAAATTAGTCCGGCCAATATGCAAATGTAGGTCTGAGGAAAAGTTCAAATAGGTAACGAAATGTATTTTGGTACATTTACACATCATAATATACTTAGTTTTCGACCTCACCTCCACAATCAGTATTTTTTTAAATACCGTTTTTTTCTGGTGCATCCCAGCCACAAATATGGTGGAATGTAGTTGTAGAAGAAATGATTCTTTACAAATAAGCGGTAATATTTTTTTTAATTAAGTGCTTAATTATTATCCGAACTGGTACTTGTTCTTAATTTTGCTGTCCTACTTTACCAGTGTTACGAGGTTTCCAAATCCAAGAATTGTGACAATTTCAAAAAAAAAAATATTGTTAATTTTTTTAAAAGTATTTTGTTATACAGGCTGTTTCTTAAATATCATGTAAATACGAAAAGGGGTAATTCTTTGGCATATTTAATGACTAAAAATTCATATAAACATAGGTCCGCAAACGCTTCGTTGCCGATCTACACGGTGTTGAAATTTCAAGATTTTTTTAGTTTTTTCTTTATAGCTCTTGTAGTTTTTGAGATATTTAGCTCTAATTTGGAGTATGGGTTACGCTGTAGGACTTACGTCATTGGGTATACCAAATGGTTTTAAGAATCTACAGGGAGATATTTTTTCAGGGGTCATGCCCACTTTTCTCCCCATGAACATTTGTTCGGTGCGCCGCTGGTGGATTCTAAAATACAAAATGCATTTTTTTGTTTTGTTTTAAAGCATTTTAATCTTTTGTAGTTTTTTCGTATTTACCACCGTTATCGAGAAAAAAAATAAAAGCTTTTCTGTTTCGCTAGATGAAATTTTTTAAATAATTGGTCTAGTATGCCTTGGCTAGATTTAGATAACCTTTTGTTTGTATTTATTTTGACATTTTATTCGCCGCCAACTGTTAAAAATTAAAACTAGGATACAAGAGCTATAAAGAAAAAAACTAAAAAATTATTGAAATTTCAACACCTTGTAGATCGGCAACGAAGCGTTTGCGGACCTATGTTTATATGCATTTTTAGTCATTAAATAAGCCAAACAATTACCCCTTTCGTATTTACATGATATTTAGGAACATCCTGTATAATTGTTTCAATTTTTGGACCTAACTATACTTATAATGGACGTAATTTTTAATTTCTGGAGAAAAAGTCATTCTTTACAAAGAGTTTTGGATGTCCTAAAAATTCGAAAGCCAGTGTTGATATTTTGATTTAACATACAGGATGGTTAGAAAACACGAAAATGTTAAATTGGCCGAAGAGTAAACTATCGGTTTTTCGGAATTAGATCAAAAATGTGATAGGTAAAAGTTAGTTTGAATTAATTTTATGCTTAAATATCAAACTTGAATGTCCTATTTAAAATTTTACATCTCGGACCAGTGAAAAGACATTACATAAAGGTGAACAAAAAATTTAGAGACCACAATTATGATTGATCAGTTGACAGTAGTAACAGCGTACCGAAGCAATTTGTTGATAGAAGCTGATTGAAAGTATGTTGACTTTAGAGCAAAGGATCTTTTCAAATCAAAAATTTCATCCTTATAAACCTGTACTGATACACACTTTAGTAGAAGGAGATGATGCGCGTCGATTAGAATTTTGCCTATTAATGGGAGAACGAATTATGGTCGATAGATTTTTCTACAGGAAAATTATTTTCTTTGACAAAGCGACGTTTACCACAAATGGAGTTGTTAGTTCACAGAATTGCCGATATTGGTTTCAAGAAAAAACATATTTCCGTATTACAAGCAATTCTCAAAAATATAAAAAAGTGAATTTTTGGTGTGGGATTTATTACAAGAAAATAATTGGACCATACTTTTTTGACGGTACTGTAAACCAAAACACTTATTTTGATGTTGGAAAATTTTTTGCTACCTACTTTGGACGAAATCAACATTTCTGTGGGGTTATTTAAAACAGAAGCTGTATGCGAATAATTTTCATGATAGTGTAGACATTCTAAAATCAAAAATTAGGGAAGCAGTAGACGAAATAAATGAAGAAGCAATTGATTTGGTATATCGGGAGTTTAGAAGAAGATTGGAAAAATGTCTGGCTGTAGGAGGGAAACATCTGGAGTAATGTTTTGTTAAATTACTTTGTTAAAAATAAATAAAACTAAAACTTAGAATACAACATTGAAATTTGATATCTTGGCATTTAAATATAAAACAACTTTTACCTATAACATGTTTGTTCTAATTCCGAAAAACCGATAGTTTACTCTTCGGCCAATTTAACATTTTTGTATTTTCTAACCATCCTGTATGTTAAATCAAAATATTAACAATGGCTTTCGACTTTTTAGGACATCCAAAATTCTTCATAAAGAATGACTTTTTCTCGAGTATAGTTAGGTCCATCGGGGGACACACTGTATACTCCGTAATGACGTCATAAACATATTAAAGATTTCCTCAGATTTCCAATCACTTAATTTCTCAAAACTTCACCATGAGACAATTATGACAACATAGACCAAATATCGAACTAATTGTTACTAATTGTTATTGAGAATAAAGAACTGATACTGATATGTTTTGTTTCCGTAGATATAAATTTGAAGAATCCATATAATAAAAAACTGTGAATTCTGTTTTTACTTTCAATAAGTTTTTCTCACTTATTTATTGCCTCTAAAACAAGACGCAATAATCAATTGCTGCCTTCAGATTATAATTATACGAAAAAAGACAGTAGGTAGTGTCAAACGCTGATGTTTTGACAATACCTACTTTCAATAGAATCAAAATTACTGCCAAATCTTGGCTAACTAGTTTTATTTTAACGCTGACACGCCCGATCTTGATCAAATAGAATCTCATGCAGCTAAACTATTAATTTTATATATAGTATGGTAAAGTCATGTACGTGGCCACATCAGATTTTTTAAATGGAAGGAGAACAGCTAATAAGAATAAGCCAAATTTGAAAATTAGGCAATTACTTCTGCTATTTCATGTCTTAAATCAGTAGTTCTTACAGCTATGCAAAGAAAAACATCTACAAAAGTACAATCTTGTAGTTAAAACATATAAGAATATCAAAAATTTCATCGAAAACCCTGATGATGGTTTATTTTTTATAAAACCCAGAGCAAACGATGGGTGTATTCTACAACTATACACAAGAATTTTTCACGCAAAATGCATGAATCAGTTTTGTCCAAAATTCGATTTACTAACTCATTAGAAGAGCTATGCTGTTAGCAAATTCGAAGACCATGAATTTATGCAACTAGATTGTGTAGATACTATCTCTAAAATAACCCATAATGACCATAACATGTGTTGTGTCCATGTGTTGTTTACAGCGAAAATGTATAGAAAATCTTTACGTATTCTTAATTAGAGACCCCACAACCGCTTAAGTAATGCTTTTTTTATTGGAAAAGCAACAAAAAATATATATTTTGTAAAATCCACTCATACTTTTACTAGTGTACAATCACTTCTAAGCACTTTGTATATTTGTTACGGTCATAGTGATAAATAGGTTATTATTAATAATTACCGATTATTATTAATAATAGCCAAGTGGCGAGGTTAATGTGAAGAATTTATCACATGAACCGGCTATTATTAATAATTTCCATCATGCTGTGGTCAATGTGATATATTTCAATTCGATATTGCATTAAGGTGATGCTACAATATAATCCTCAGATTTGGAATTCTGCTAGTATCTACATAATCGCCACACAACAAATCTATTCACTGGGTTTTCAGTGTTGGGCCTTTGGTGACGTTAGTCCTGACTTATTTAGTTACTACTCATGACTAAAATAAGGAAGATTATCAAAACGAGACTAAAAGATGCCAATCCATACTAATTGCATGCACGAGTGTGTAACTCTTTGGGTCATGCTTATTTGCGCAATTCTTAAAAGTTAAGTAAGTAATAAATTAGAAACTCGGTTTGTATTATTCTGCCAGTGCATACGTACATAGTGCTTCTGTATTTTGCAATTCGTGGTAAGAAAATTTATTTTTATTTATAACTTATTATTGATTATCTTTTTAATACAAAACTTTAAATGTTTTATATTTAATTTTGAGTACAAAAGTCCTTCTTGTCCTTTATTTTTTTTTGTGGTAGTACAACAATTACACCATTTATATTGTAAAAATAAAGCAAGATAAAGTTTGTAGCAATAGGACGTCATTGTTTTGTTCACAAATGTGACCTGTACCTGTACCTGTATCTGATTTTTATTTTCTTATTTACTATTAATATTGTTCATTTTTGACAACACAACACAAATGTGATACAGATTTTATTTGAGTTACCTACTGCTAATTTTATTTATTAAGAATAGGTATATTTTATTTTTAAACGGATTCCTGGACTTGAGAATTATTGTGTTTTTGTTATTGTTATATTTTTTCATATATCTAAATAAATAATATATGTATTTAAAAGTCTTTTTTTTGTTGGTGATAAACACTTTTACAATAACCGCCTTATAAAACAGATTATATCCGTCAGATATTAGATATGCTCACGGTAGGTAATATACAACCTAATGTAGGGAAGATTGGGGCAAGTTGTTACAATGTTTAATCTTTTATTTATAAAATAGTACTTTATTGTCAAACACCAAAAGTAAAAATGCCGCGTTAGGAACACAACCATACAAAAATGTTTGCATCATTTGTGCGGTGCAATTTATGTAAAAACATCTATGTAAACTAGGCTCGCCTATTCTTGCATATATTTGCATGAAAATAAATTATTGAAAAAATTAATATTGAATGCGCAACATTTCAAGATAATTGGGATTTGAGAATTTACTTAATAAATTGTAATTGTACATTTACAAAAAACTACCCACACGCATTAAATATAAAATGGGTGCTATTGATAATAAAAATGTTAACTTTTTTTACTCTGTATAAAATGTTCTTTTTATGTTTTCGTCAATGAGCCGTCCTTGGGTGTATACCAAATATCATTACCAATTATATCCAGTCGTTTCTAAAGTACAAGGGAGACAAAAGAAAACATTCTGTATTATCAATGTTTTGTATTATTCGTAATTTTGGTTATTGGGCTAGCCGTACTGATGATTTGCGTCGAGTAAATAAATATAATAGCTTACATAGTAATCAAAATAAGTTAGCTAAGTTCTTTGAAGACTGTATACAAAAGATATTTTGTAAAAAGTAACGTTTTTATCACTTTTACCGTGCCCGTTAGGAAATTATTAATAATAGCCGGTCCATGTGATTATTTAAGTGTTTCTAATCACATTCAGCAAATGATGCGGTTATTATTAATAATAGCCGGTAATTATTAATACAAACCACATTTATCACTTTAACTGTAACATATTCATTATTCCAGCATTAAATACAAAAGCGTTAATACAACAAACAATTAAAATGTTGGATTTAAATTACTTTCATACTCTTTGCAAGTCAGCTCTCGCGTTATGTCACAAACAGACCACGCACAAAAAAAACTCATACCCTCCTTATCAAAAAATGGCCTTCGGACTCCATATATTCAAATTATGATATGCGTCACGGTTGGCTTATTTTTGCTCTAGGTAGGCTTTCAACATCAACGTGAAACAAAATACACTGGTTGCGTGATATTTGAGTAACGGCGTGATTTTTTCATCAGTTCGTTTTCATACACGCACATATAGAGAGTAAATATCAAAGTATGATCTAGCCAGCGAACAGAGAAAAATCAATTAGGCAACATATGGGGTCCTTATTGGGTTTGTTAACAGCTCCATTTTGACCACTTGTTTACATTGTATAGCATAGCCAACGTGTGAAGTTGTTTGATTAATAATTTGCGGATGCTCTGATGGTTTTCGCTAATGGACGTGCAGAAAAATTTTTATTAGAGAGGAAGTATGTAAAGTATCGTTTAAAAATAATGTTTTTAATTTTTCTAGAAAAATATTAGCTTGTTTTGATTTTTTTGTGACGTACGTGAATCATGAAAGGAAAATGTGCATATGTGACCCGCTCGGAAGAAAGGGGTCTTACTGCTAAAACCAAGTTTTCGAGATACACGCGTTTACAAAGTACAGCGTTTCCCGGCGTTCAGCCTCGTGTTTGAAGGCTCATAACTCTAAAACTACTTATCAAAAAGAAATGAAATAAAGTTTGTTATGTTCCTTAGTAATTTCTATATAAAGTGTATGAATTTCAACATTTTCTCTCTCTCGGTGTAAGCGTGAGCGAGAGAGAAGTGAAAAAAGGTATCTGGGTTTTGCAGTTTTAATTCTTTGAAATTCGCAGTCACCTTTACGTTTTTTTTTTCTGAAAAACCGCTTACCCGAAAATGTCCGAATTTTCATAACTTAAAATATAGAATCTCATCTACAGATTGGCCTTTTTTAAGTTTTACGATTACGTAAAACTTAAAGGGTGTAAACAAGTTTGCAAAGATCTGGTACGGTTTTTTTAATTCCCTCGCTCTCAATATTCCTACTAAATTTTGATAGCTATACATGTTATACAGAAATGATATATAGAATAATTACGCAATTAATCTCATTCTGTTCATTAAAGCATTTTAGTGAGAATAGTGTCTATGTCTTGATTCACTATTCCTATGTACAGCGGGCGGTTGTTAGTCAAGCCAAGCGCTGGCTGCACACGTGTGCACCGGCTGTTTATTTTGCAGAAATTATAAGATTTCAGCATACCTCAAAATCGATTATTTATTCATAAGATCTTTTTCTTCTAACGGCACAATTTATGTTTTCGCAAAAGTATTTTCAGTATTAAGCCACGCCGCGCCGCTCTGTGGAAATTTCGACAATTGCGGTAACAAACAGGGAAAGCTGTTGTTTCCAAAACTAGTATTTTGAAAATCTACTATTGTATAAAGACTCGCGTGGTGTAAGTCAATTCTACAAAAATATGTTTAGTAATTATGGATGAGTTTGATGTAGATTCAATTTTTTACTCGTCCCAAAAAACAACGATCCTTGGATAGTTGAATCTCCCAGTAGCGATAAGGATAATATAGTAATGTACAGTCGTTTCAAGCTGAACCGCCAAAACAATCTACTTCCGGTCAAAGTGAGTAACTAGAAAATCTTATTTGTTGTCAAAGTCGACTACAAGAAACATCTTGCATGTTTCAATGTATTCCAATATGTCAGAAAATATTTTTCTTTTTACATCACCTAACACTGAAACGCTATATGAGCATCACAGCTCATTTTGATCAGTTTGGATTAGTGCCACTTCGACCGTTAGTAACTAACCCTAAGAAGGCAGACGATTTCATAAAAAAGCCACAGAAAGTGCTTCCCGGAAAAAGACGCTATCAAGGAAACAAAATACAAACGCAAGATTTATTCATAGTATAAAAAATAATTCCATTCTCTACTATTACAATAAGGAATACTTTTTTACATTACATCATTGTTTTCACAGCAATGTCTTTCATTTCAACTGTATTAGAAGTTAATAAATAATAGCATAATTCATCCGGATTTCAGTAATACAATAATATAAGCCAAATTCGTGAGGGAATATATCGAGGGAGGTGTATATTACTTCTATTAGTTCGTATTTTTTTGTTTTACTTGTTTTCGGCAATAAATAATTTGTCAGATTATTTTTTATATATTTAGATCAAATTTAGTTTCCGACCTAATGTTTTCGACATACGACGTCTTCGATACGTTTTTTTTTAAATGGCAACCCCGTATCTTTTGTAGTGATATTGATAGATCTGTTAATTGTCTTAAAGGTAATTCACAAAATTGATTTATTCACAAGATTGCGAATCTGAGCTCAAAAGTTGCATATCACGTCAGGTTATTCCGCTTTTTACCTTTTTTTGGAGCCGTCCGCACCCTTCCCAAAAAATCGCTGTAAATGCTTCAAAAACATTTGGGAACAAACTTTTGGGATTTCAGGTAAAAGTGCAAAGATTAAGGTTTACTGTGAGACCATTTTGAGGTTTCTAGGACAATGGGTTCATAAAATTGTAAAAATTACCAAAATAGCGCTTTTTGATTCTTTAACCACACTTTTTTCAAAAACATTGTGCGATAGAAACTTTCGGATCCCAGATTCTACCAAAACACGGGATCTACCCAAAACATAATTTCATATTAAATTCACAAAAACTATTTTCCCTAAAGTTATCAATATTGTACAATTTTCAATTGTCTTTTTCTCGAACATTTTCTTATGTAAGGCCGCATAAAATATTTAAGACACCATTTAGACAATTAAATGATCACCCAAAATCAGTAAGAAAAGGATCGGGTTGCCATTTAAAAAAGTGTCGATGACGTCATAACTCAGTAACAATTGTTGGTCGGAAATTGAACTTTTTACAGGAATGTGTATTTTAATAATTAAAAATCGACGTGTTCGAGGATCTTTTAAAATAACAAACCGTCTCGGAGATTTTCTAATGTTTCCATACTTTACGCGCTCGCTGTATAGAGCTTTTGAGATAAAAATTTTTCCATTTTACTGGAATGTTTTAGTAAATGCTATAAAATATAAATTTATGTTTATGTTTGTGTGCTGAAGTTTGCTCATGGAGCATACGTCATCCGTTTATGGTGTTTGTGTTATGACGATTATATTGGAATAGAAGTGTACTATGTACATGACAATATGATTAAATGATATCGAAAAACCATAAATAAGCTGCGCTCGTAGCCTTATATTAATGGGAATATAGTCGTAAACTAGTACTTCCATAAAAACAACCGAGTTTGCAATGTATGATACGTCATACGGTGGCCAATTTTGCTATAATCTCAATTCTACAAATCTATAAAAGTGATATTAAATAACCATTATACGTTAATGAGTGAAAACTGACATATATAAAAGCTCGAAAGTATACCGTATTTCAGTACTACTAATGTACTGAAATACGGCTATAAGAAAACAGCTTATGATTCAATGAGGTTGTTGTGAATGACATTTTGGTGAAAAGTATCATTGTTTGCCAAAAATACAAAAGAAGTACAAGCAAATTTTTTAGACGGAAAATGAGCTATACTGTCGGTTTAAATGTTCTTATTTATATCCAGTTTTATATGCCTGAATTACACTATTAAAGTGCTTGTCAAATGTGTGATGAAAAGTTTTGCGAAGTGTCAACCAGGTGTCACTGTGACGTTTTTCAATAGGTGTCTAGTTATAAACTACGGTTATTATGTCAAAATAGTATATCATATTACAAGTTTTATAAGACAAAAATTGGCGCACGAGTTGTTTTGGGCACGACTAGCGTAGCGAGGAGTGCCCAAATGGAACGAGTGCGCCAATACGTCGTATAGAACGAGTGTTATATACTATTTTTTCTACTTTGCGACATTAATGTTACATAAATTTCGAAAATTGCGGTTGTCATCTTACAATCTAGAGTAATTTTATATTCAAAAGTTGGTGGTTGTAGTAAAATTCACAAATACGATTGACACGAGCGATTGAGATGTCAGCCTTATTTGACACTTGACGTCAATATCATCAATCTTGGAAAACCAAAAGTTACTAAAAGTTTGTGATCTAGTGTTTTCATAACGACACCGAAAGCGGTTTCGTTATGAGCTTATAACGAACGCAAAGTAGAAAAAATTTATTGTAACACTTTTGTGCTCATGTCAGCCTAACTAATTGTGAATAAACAATAATAAATGTCGATAGGTAATTTCTACTAGGTAAATGATGTTTGTATTGTATAAAAGTTAGACATAGGTTAGGTTATCGTCAGCTGTCATCTGGTGTTGACCTTTTGCAAAATTTTGATAGAAGCTTCATGAACTATATTTTAGATCAATTTAAAAAAAAAAAACTGGACTTTTGTTTGACTTAAATGTACAAAACTGACAGATTAAAGATTAAAGATTTACTAATTATTTATCCTATACCAATAAAGAAATAAGTTTGGCAAACTAAAAATAAAACATTAAAGATTACAAAGACAACAACAGAAAGACATACACAAAGACAAACTTTTCAGATATTTTACCATGTAGATTTCGGTATACCTATTTATTCCTAGAAGCTCCAATACATTTAATATAATTTATCGCAAGCATAACTTCGGCTATATAACCTAATGTTCATTTGTCCTAATCCCGAAGACATTCGTCCTAAAATTAGGTAAAATAATTTATGGTCTCAATCGATAGGGAATTTCGAAATTCGTCTAAATAACCTAGGGTTCATTTGTCCTAATCCCGAACACATTTGTCCTAAAATTAGGTAAAATGCAATATGGTCTCAATCGATGGGAAATTTCAAAATTCGTCTAAATAACCTATGGTTCATTTGTCCTAATCTCGAAGACATTTGTCCTAAAATTAGGTAAAATGAATTATGTAGTTATGTTATTAGTTTGATCCTATTTTTCTGTCAAAAGCCTACATACAGTGGTTAGGAATTATTTATCAACACGTTGTTAATCATTCAGGAATATAAGGATCGATTCGCAGGAGTTGTCTACCTATCTAGCTGTTCAACTTCATTACTAGAGTGCGGATTCTAATCATTTTGCTTGGACAGTTTTAATGTAAGCAGTTTGAAAAGCTTAAAGATATCCAGGAATGCAGAGAAAAGCATTTGGAGCTAGTTTTATTTTGCCTTTTTTCCGAATTTTGCAGACATGCGCTTATTTTGCCATATTCCTGCTTATTTTAACTTTTTATGGATTTTTTGGGGTGTTTATAACCATTCTTAGGGGGTTTAGGACGTATGCCTGCGCATTTGCGTCTCAAAAATTGCAAAAATCGCTCTAAAACGCTTCTACTGCATTGTGATATACCACCAGCTACAATCGTGTGTACGACACAACAGTTTTTCGACTTTTTAGTTTATTTGAAATGCTATTAAGGATAAATAACTGTCTGCCATTTTTATCATGGTTGAGTAGAGAATTTTGTGCCCTTTCAAATGATGTATCACAAGGTAGGGGGTGCCATTTGAAATTTCGAAGTGGGGTGGCTGGGGGCGAAGGGATGAAACCTAAAATTCTCTAGGTACCAGTTTTGAACTTCTCCCTCGATATCTACATCAACGTGTTTCCACACAAAGCAATAATCGCATCAGGTCAAGTGTTATTAAGGGTTGAGTTATTTCATACCTTCCATCTTCTGTGTAGTCTATCTTAAGAACCAATCGATCGATTTCATTCTTTTTATCATGGTTGAGTAGAGAATTTTGTGCCCTTTCAAATGATGTATCATAAGGTAGGGGGGTGCCATTTGAAATTTCAAAGTGGGGGTGAAGGGAGGAAACCTAGAATTCTCTAGGTACCATTTTTGAACTTCCCCCTCGATATCTAAATCGACGTGTTTCCACTCAAAGCAATAATCACAAAAATAATACGTATTCTTATAACGCTTTGTTGTGTGATATTTTTCTCATGTTCGTGCTATTTTAAGCGCTTATTTTCCAAAGATAAATGTTTATAATTCCGCACTCTATAATCATTACACATAAGTGATTTCAAAATGTCAGTTTTGTCGCAATATCTCACTTCCAAGAACTGAAACGTTTCGTGCCATGATTTGCAAAGGGGTTCTCTATATTAATCGTTGTTAATATTAGTTATACCACCATAGTTCAAGAAAGTTAGGTTACTATATCATACTGAAAGTTTCACTTGTTTGATATATAGATTGTTCCTTGAGGAAATACTTCCAAAATAGCAATATATACAAAGTTTAAACCAATGAGATCTTTGGCATTGCATTTCGTTGCCAATTGATTCCTGTTGGTAAACAATTATCCATATGCTCAATAGTGAGTGGAGATATGTACTTTGATTTTATGATATTCATGGTTGAAAACAATCATTCGCACAAGTATGTTGAACCGGCAAAACAAATTATTTCATTCTTTACAATCTTATATACTGCTCTTTTTAAGAACGGAGAGTATTTTTTCCATCTGGTATTTAGGATTTTAGCACAATTTTGTACTGAAGATACAAAATTACTTATTTAGTTCTTCTGATTGTCTCTTTCTGATTATCTTCGTAAATGTGTCAGTATTTCTAAAATTCAAAAGAATCACCATCAAGAACCACCCTGTACTACTATTTCAATTAAAAACTTCAAACATTTAACCTCTTAGGAACAGTTCCAAGAATTATTAAAGATAAAAGTGTACATAACCTCACTGTAAAGACGCCAAAGTACAGTTGAACAATTTGAGCCCTCAATAAGCTTTTATAATTCCGAAATACAGACACAGAGATCTCCGGTAGCCTGTCTGGTATCAATCCAAGTCAAGAATGTCTCGACAAAAGTTGTTAATTAAAAATTCTTTCGCCACTGAAAACGGAGGAAAAGGATTTGCTTTTCATGGACTTTTGTAACAGTAACCCGACCATTTGCCTTCGTCGTTAACGTTACTAGGCGAACTTGATATTTTCCGTCATTTTAATATCGACTTAGCGTGTTTAGGAGTATTATTGTCAATCGCTATTTTGTCTTTGAAATAATAGCGTTTAATCGTTTGATAGAGATAGACAAAAGTATATGCCTTAAGTAAAGCAGGAAAAGTATGTACCCTCTGTGGAAACAGGTACAGAAAAGTGTCTTGGATATTTTTAGAAATAGTTTGGCAAAAGAAAAAATAATTCACTTTTTTGACAAATTAATTAAAAATTTATTTCAGTTTTAGTATATTTTTAATCGATTAATTTATTTACATTTTATTATTGTTTTATAATGATACAGATAACGAAACGTTGCCTCAATGCAATGCAAACATTTGTTAATCCAACACAACGGTTGTTTTATATATACGCGAGAATATATATATATATATATATATATATATATATATATATATATATATATACGTTCATTGAAGATAACCGTTGTTTTGATCGGTTGTCTTACTTTACGATTGTACAATTTTAAATGGATACTATGCTTATCTGACATAAGAATTTGTCCTTATAAATCAAAAGGTTGGGTAGTTAGATCAATCAGCTAACATTCTTGGATGTTGAATGAACATGTTATTATGAAAGCAATAATATTTTACAGGGAATGCAATTTAGCCATCCAAAGAAGAAAATTGTTATTTTCCAACTAGAGAAGGCACCCGGCGTCCCTTCTTGGTCTCTTTCCATTAATATTAAGCCGGGGCTACACATTCGTATACTTGCAAAATATCAAAAATTTGCCAAGTATACGATTATTTGTGAAAAGAAAAAACCAGTTCTATTCAATTCGAATTGAGTCCACCTCAAAAGTAGATTTATATATTCGACGGTCGGCTGTGCGGACGAGTTTTTTTAAGACGAATACTTGGTATTTGCAATATCCAGTTGAAGTAGATATAGCAAGTGCATAGGCGACAAATCTTGGTTTCATTTATTTGCACTCGATGAACATTTTAGTACGCTGTTTAATTTTTCCATTTTTTAATTTCGTTTTGTGTGTAGTAGGTCATATACGTAGATTGACAGTAGATTTGTAATTATTAGGAAGATTTTTGAGTTTTCTAAACGGCGAAAACCGCATGAAATTGTAATTTTGTGAAACCGTCGGACAGACAGTTTTCCAGAAACCGTCTGACAGAAATTAAAAAAAAATGTTTTTACCTGTCCACATAAACGCAATTTTATTTCTTTCCAAGAAAAATGTACACCATATACAGAGTGTATCCTAAGTTGACGCTTTTCTATGAACAATATAGATGATACTCACTTATGAGCTTTCAAAATATAACCTTTTTGTTAAATAAAAAAGCTACACAAAATTCTCAGTAATAATATAACAAGAGAGTGAGAATAAATTGAAAATAATTTGACAGATTGTTTGAAAACTTGTTGCCAGGCAATAGTCACGAGAGCCCGCAGGGCTCGAGTGGCTATTGCCAAATGGCAACAAGTTTTAACAAAATCTGTCAAATTATTTTCTAATTTATGGAACTCTCGAGTTATATTTGACTAGAGTATTTTTTGATTCACAAATTTTTACAATAAAAAAGATCAATAAAACTATCATAAAATTATTGAAAAATTTAATTTAATTAATTATTACTTACAATATATGAAAATATCGTTGACACATTGTGAATATATTAAAAGAATTAACAATTTAAATTAGTACAATGAAAAACGCAATTATTAAAAATATTTCGAGACTCATTATTTATTGAGGATTTGGAATTGCTTGTTATATTAAGTGTTTCCTCCTGCGTATTTTCTCTGATTATTTATTATATTTGAATGATGTTCTTGGTTCAATTGTAAGTATGGTTTAATCGAACTTGCAGAATTATGACCAGTGACCTTGATTAGTTCTTGTTCTCCTACACCAGCTTTTGAAAGGTTACTTACTGCACTTGATCTGGCAGAATGGTTAGTTATTTTTTTTAGTAACTGTGTCTAGACCTACTTTTTCTGCGGATTCTTTCATCCATTTTGAAATGGAATTTATTCCCACAGGAACGTTTTTATACCAAAAACCATGAGTTTGCCAAGCCGGATTTGGAGTAAGAAACAAGCGTTCGGTTTTAATATTTTCTTCACGTTTACTCATTAGTTTTTCAAAAAGACGAACAGGGCAAATATCTGGGTTATTTATGTTTGGAGTCAACCATTTACTATTAGCGCACCTTTGTGCTCCACCCTGTGCAGTTTTTGTAAAGATGGGATTGTATTCAATGCGGCCAGTATTTAATCTTTTTATGTCGGTTTCTTTTTTAAAATAATGAACTAAACATTTCGTAGCTTCTCCTCCCCTCCAAGCTAGTTCATACGATGCAACGTGAAAAAACTTTCTTTGCAATCCACAAGGTGTATCTTCGTCCCAATAGTTAAAAATTTGCAACAATTCTGTATTAGAAAGTGCCACAGAACTTTGTTTGTGCTTTTCAGGATGTTTTTGTAGAATTTTTCTTTTTGCATCTCTTGCATTCCAAGCATTTCTGAATTCTATATCATGGAAAGGATCAAAGGACCTGTTATACTTATTAAGTAAAGTTCTTGAACTAATTTTGCCGTTTTATTCCACATTGTCTTTATTACTGCTTCTTTATAATCATTTCCGTCTTTTCTTTTCATGTTATAGGCCCAATCTTTTAAAATCAATGCCAGAGTAGCTGTTGTAGTAGATTGATCCAGAATATAATTTCTTTCTTTGGTGAAGGTCTTAAATTGTCTCCATATAGACTGATTACTTATTAGAGTATTTTTCGAAGTAGTTTCTAAAATCTTTTTTGTAACTTCTGCATTAGAACAGGTACTAAACCGATGACTTTCACCCATTTCGCGTTGACACAATTAAGTAATTATTTTGACAAGTATGTGACAGTTGCTAGGCAAATAAAAGGTACAGTGATTATTCCCGAGAATAATCACAAGAGATTTATTCCCACTATAATAATGACATAATTGGTTGAAACTTACCCTTGTGACAAATAAAGAAGCATTTCATTGGTTTTAAGAAACGTCAAAAAATAATCTACTATAAAAAATAAAAAAATATTTTTAATCGTTTTCGTTTCTCTTCAAGTAATTCACACCATAAAAATTTTATAGACAGCATGTCTATAAAATAATTTATTTGGAAAATTATACTTTATTTGCTTGTATTTATATATTTGTGGATTTTTATGATGTTTATTATTTGAAGAGAAACGAAAGCGGTTAAAAATATTTTAATAGTAGAGACTATTTTGTGTAGCTTTTTTATTCAACAAAAAGGTTATATTTTGAAAGCTCATTTGTTTGTTTTTGTTTCAGAAGCTAATTGATATGTATTTCAGACAATATTAGGACATATTTATACAACGAACCTAGTAGTACAATTGGATTTAGTAGAACTTTAAAGATGACGAAGAAACCATATCTAACATTTCTTTTATGGGCAATACCTTCATAATTTAAATAAAATAATATATATTTTTTCTCATTAAAATAATAATTTATTTAAACTAGTTCACATCAAATGACCAATTGTATTGTTTTACAGTCTGTCAAAATTAGATGCTGCGAATTAATAATACAGAAACCTGATGAATTAAACAAAGAATCATTAAAATGCAACAAAACAGTTTCGTCAAGATTTGTTTTGTAAATTTCCACAAGAATGCCCATGTTAGTACGAAGTGAATTCTGCACTTGTGTAATTAAAAATATGTCGGCATTATAAAATAAAACCTTGCTTGTTCGTAATGAAATTATCAGTTTGATTTAAAAAAAAGCTAATGTGCAAATAAGGCGAACTAATCAAACAATAGCTAGTGCCCATTCGATACGCACATGTAGCAAGTCCTCAAAGAAGATTTTCACGTATTAGAAAATGCTGCAGTGCAACTCTGACGGTCCGAAATCACAAACGAATATTGTACAAATTTGTTGGTATGTCATAGATTTTTTTAAATTTTACAAAAATCAGCCGGTAATCAAGGGTGGATGAATAATATTCGGTGAACGAACTTAAAAGGAAAAATTAATCACTCATGGCATCGTTTAGACCAATCAATAACAAAAATTTTCGATTTTTGGCAAATATTTGATATTTAGCAAGTATACGAATGTGTAGCCCAGGCTTTAGACAACCATTTCACTATGTGTGAGCGGCGACTCAATATTTCCGTACTTTTGAATTGTTAATGTGTTAGTTTAAAATAAGCAAATGTTTGTTTTATTCGATCCGGGGATATACACTGTAAATGGATCACCCTGTAGGTGATCAGACGGTGACCGAGAAGTCTGCTTTAAGGTTTTAAAAACGCAGCGGACCGTGGACAGTTGTAATGCGAGTTTTACTGCCAAAGTGGGGTAGTATTTCAGATTTAGTGGCTAATAAAAAGATCAGGCGTGCGTACACAACGGGTTATGTGGTGGGGTGTCAGATTACCATTAGCGATAGATAGAACACCACCATTGCAGCGGAGCACTAAATCCGTGTTTTAGGTTTTACGTGGACTTTTATGCAATAGTCAAATCGGTTGAATGGCATAAAATCGTGGAAAACTGAAGGAAATGGCGGTCTGATTCAGGTTTTATTGTTAGTGGAGGTATGGATTTCTGTTAGACTCTTTGTATGGACGAGGAAAAGTTTTGTACGTAAAGGTAAAATGTAAAATTTATGCCGAATGTTTCGTATTTCAGTAGGTGTATTTTGACGAAGTGATATCTTGTAGTTTTTCTTTTCTGGAACGATATTGCACCGATAAATTTGAAGTTTGGATCTTCGAGACGTGCCCGTAAAAGAAAAACTACCCCTGGACCTCCGGTATACGAGACATGGAATAATAAAACCTACCCAACTTCCAAAAAAACATTTTCTTTTTCGGGTTTTGATAGAAAAAAACTATAGTATCTTTAGTTTTTATGTAGAATCATAGTAAGTCACTGTTGCACATTATTCTGTCGTTGACGTTAATGAAGGAACGGTTGGTGCATAACACTTGCCACTTTACCAACCATTTGCACCAAAGTATACAGTGTGTATCAGCCAAATGGAATAAATTCGATAGTAAATAAATGGGGGCGTGTTTGAAAAAACGCTCGGACACATCGATTTGTATTTGTGGTTGCGCATTTCTTTCAGTAAAAACTGTTTATACAGGGTGTCTCGTGTAACAATGGCCAATACTAACTTTCTTATTTTAAATGGAACACCCTGTATATTATTCAATTTTTGGATTCCTCAGTAAATTCTAGACATATTTTATGTACATACCTATCTTCAATTGTTTCGGAAAAATTTAGTGTTCAGATTTATTTCAAAAATTAACATTAAAAAATAAAGTTAGTTGATTACAGAAATTCGATACAACACACTCAATACTTATTTAACATTTAGGTATTGATAACGATAAAGTAAGCAAAAACTATTGGCAAAAACCATTTCAGTGTTCTTTTTATGTACTGATGAAATAAAAACCAAGCTGCCCTAGCCTTAATAAAGTGTTGTCTAACTGCATGACAGGAGCTGTCAGTGTTATAGTTATGGTTATAGTCTTTTGAATTTCGTTAACTGTACATCATAAAAATGGTTCATTTAACAGAAATGCACAAAATAACCATTCTACAAATGATTGGTTATGGAGATAATACACGGACACAAATGGAAGTTGCTAGGTTATTTCAAGAAAAATTTCTAAATTTGCCTTGGGACTAATTGTCCCAAGGGACAATTAGTAAAATACAGAAGCAGTTTCGCGAGCTTGGACATGTAAGGCAGATAATAAAATCAGCTGGCAATGCAACAAGTAACGATACCAAATTGGATATTATGCTTGAGTTTGAGGAAAACCCACATACTTCTACTCGACAAGCAGCCACAACGTTCGTTGTTAGTCATTCAACGATTTTTAGAACATTAAAAGAAAATAAAATGCAACCCTATAAAATGATACCAACTCACGAGCTCATTGAAGATGACTTTGATAGGAGAACGTATTTTTGCTAAGAAATGATGGCAATGTTAGATAACAATGTCATCCAATTAGAGCATGTTTTGTTTTCTGATGAGTTACGCTTCACGGTCATGCTAATCGTCAAAATTGCCGATATTGGTCTAGGGAAAATCCACACTGGATGAGAAGAACATACGCAATACCCTGAAAAGGTTAATGTTTGGGCAGGAATTGTTGGAGATAATATCGTAGGTCCCTTTTTTATTGATGGCAATTTGGATGGCAATAATTATTTAGCACTGCTCCAAAATAATGTCTTGCCAACTTTGACAAACTTATATCCTGATCCAGCAAACCCACAAGTTCCAGCGAATATGATATGGTTTCAGCAAGATGGAGCACCGCCCCATTACCGAATCAATGTCCGGCAGTACCTCAACCGAATGTTTACCAATCGGTGGATAGGCAGGCGAGGATCGATTGAATGGCCAGCACGATCCCCTGATCTGACGCCATTAGATTACTTCTCATGGGAATATGTCAAAAGTATTGTATACAAAACTAAACCCCTCGACTTAGCTGACTTAAGAAGACAAATAACGCTTGCGATTAGATCGGTTACGCCTGAGAAGTTGATTAACGTCCGAAGAAATTTTTATTTAAGGCTAGGATGTTGCCAAGAAGTTCGCGGCGAGCATTTTGAACATTTCCTACATTAGCATTCACTTTTTTGTGTGTTTTATGTTATCAAGAAATAAACAGTATTATTTATTAGTTTTTTTTTCTATCGAATTTCTTTAATCAAATAATTTTACTTTTTTATGTTAATTTTGGAAATAAATCTGGAACAGTTGAAGATAGGTATAGGACCTTGTACATAAAATATGTCTAGAATTTACAGAGGAATCCAAAAATTGACCGATACACACTGTATAAAGAATCATACACTATTCAGTTTTAGGTTTGTTGAGGTTGAAACTTTCCTCTCACCACTTTACAGCAACTTTATAGAGCTTTTTCTATCAGCTTTTACCTATTTTTTAATGTATCATACTGCTTTTTTAACCGGCTATCTCATTTGAATACGTTTTTTAAAATTATTGTTTACCGGTTTTTTATCGGTGTTTATGAACACAACTTGAAACAGTACGGTCATAAATAAATTTTTTCTACTTCGCATTCACAATGCACACATTGTTACACTGTTTTCGGTGTTACAATTAACAAATTGTAACACCGTTTTTTTCTAAGATTGGTCACATTGATATCAAATGCCATATGTCAAACGTAACCACACATAACCACAAACTGCCTCTTTAGAATCGCTTGAAATCGCATAAAGCGAAATATCTGTATTCTATACATATTTAAACATGCGTGTAGCTTGCTATAGTGTTTCGAAAGGATTGGTGCTTTCTTAGTTTTGATGTGTTCATCAAAATACGCCAGCATGACGTTTTCGGTGATGTTTTGCGACTCTGGTAAATGATTGTGCATCATTCTCGTCAACTAAACATCAAGTCCCCCTTTCAGATACAATACAAGGACCACATTTACCTGAATAAGGAGTTATGCGAAGATCAAACCTACGTCGTAGTTATGATCGGGTTCAAATTTGCCGCGGGATTGTATATGTGCAGTAAATATTTTATTGAATATCAGCATGCACGTAGCAAGCTATAGTACATCTAAAGTGTTGAGGATTTCCTAGTTTATGTAACGTATATGTTTTCGGTAACATTTTGGACAGAATTCTGGTCGTGCCAATACCGTATTCTTTCTTTTTGTACGTCGCTTCCAACTTCGCCTTAGTTCTAGCGCCCCGTTAAAATTAGTTATTAAAACTTGTAGGCTAAAGTACAAGATTTTAGGATTTTATCATGATTTTATCCCAACTTTACGAAGTAGATTCTAACCACAATTTCTAAATTTATATTAAATTTATGACGTAAAGTAGAAAAAATAGTAGGTATATTACACTCGATTTATAAGGTGCATTCTTTCATTTAGGGCCAAACAACACATGCGCCAATTTGACGTCTTATAAAACTTGTATAATAATATACAATTTATGGACGTGTCAGAATTTGTATGAACATTCCTCATGTGTGTAATCTTTTTTTTCAAACGATTTTACTAGAAATGGTACCTGCACTGTGTGCAGTGCACACGTAAGTACCTACAGTACATCATATAATAACCCGGACATTATTATTTGACATGATGTTTATTTTTCAAGTCTGTATATCTATATAACAGCAGAGTAAATCTGAGTTAATGTACGCTGTGGCCAAACTATGTACTTGCATCAGATCATTTTACTGCTCATTAAATATTATGGGTTTCCAGACTAAACCGTAGTCACAATATTTATAGTTCGCGGCCGATTTTACAGCAGTTTTATGCGATGGTTTGCTGTTCCGGCAGTTTATAGCCCGCTTCTGCGGCACAGGTTTTGTTTTCCTACGGGGAATTAAGGATGTTTGTCCGAAAGAATTGTGTTAACGGTAATTTCCACAAAAAAGATCGACCTAAAAATAATTGTACTTTAAGTATAAAGAATTAATCTGGATCTGCACAAGGAATATATCAGAATATATCAGAATACCACCAACATTAAAATGATGAGTTGCATCAGTTATGCGTATGGTTGCCAGATTATTGTTATGCAACCAATTTAACAGTTGCATATAGAGCAGTAGTATGATAGTTAGTATTCGGTTCCAATGAAGCGGCAAACATAAATTTTTACATTGTGTCTCAACGCCTACTTCGACTACAATCATTTATAATAACCCTATATGTTATCTACTAAAAACTTGCGACTAAAATACCTAAAAACATAAACACACTTACAGGGATTTTAAGTTGTATAATTGTCCGAAACTGCCTTCGTCGATCTTCTCGATGTTATTTTCCATTAACGACAGATCATCTAGCGGCAAATTGGGGAAGTAGGAAGGTTTGATGTGTTTCAAACGGTTGCCTTGCAAAAACCTACGAAAGAGAGGCAGTAATTAATTGCATGAATAGATGGACAAATTACAGGCAGCAGGTTCGCTTGAAACCCTTTCAGGTTTTCGCCGGCAATAGAAAAGGCAGGGGTATTTTAACGAAGGGTTGCATGTTATGGTGGTGAATAAAATTTAAATTAAAATGGTTCGGTTGTTATTTGTAAAGGGGTTGTTCACTAAGGGAACAGGTATGTAGCAATTTGGTTTAATTTTGGTAATTAACTTTATATGCACTACATGAAAGAAATAAGTAGTCACTTGTACAGGGAGTTTAATTTTGCATAAAATTTCTTAATAGAACACTTTAATACTTACAACTTTGTCAAACTTCTTAGAGGTTCCAAAGATTGTTCAGGGATTTCAGTTAGTCTATTGTACCTCAAGTCCCTGAAATTATTAAGAGTTAAATTAAAAACATACACTTTTGTCTATAAAATACATAATTTATTTGTTACCCAATTCATTTGTGACCGAGGCGTATATAAAAATTAATTTTAACCCGTCAACTTTGGATGTTATCCCACATAATGCAAAATCAGAACATTTGAGAGTATAATTTCGCTAAAATTGTATGTTTAAAAATTCTGTGAGGTAAGCTAGCACTGGTAAAAAGCTGTAATTTTCAGGATTAATTATCCAGTTCATCTGTGATCGAGGCATATATAAACGTAATTTGTAACCCAACAATTTTGGATGTTGTTCCACAAAATGCAAAATCAGAACATTTGAGAGTATAATTTCGCTAAAATTATAATTTTAAAAATTCTCTGTGGTAAACTAGCACTGGTAAAAAGCTGTAATTTTCAGTATTAATTATCGAGTTCACCTGTGATCGAGGCGTATATAAAAGTAATTTGTAACCCAACAACTTTGGATGTTGTTCCACAAAATGCAAAATCAGAACATTTGAGAGTATAATTTCGCTAAAATTATAATTTTAAAAATTCTCTGTGGTAAACTAGCACTGGTAAAAAGCTGTAATTTTCAGTATTAATTATCGTGTTCACCTGTGATCGAGGTGTATATAAAAGTAATTTGTAACCCAACAACTTTGGATGTTGTTCCACAAAATGCAAAATCAGAACATTTGAGAGTATAATTTCGCTAAAATTAAAATTTTAAAAATTCTCTGTGGTAAACTAGCACTGGTAAAAAGCTGTAATTTTCAGTATTAATTATCGAGTTCACCTGTGATCGAGGCGTATATAAAAGTAATTTGTAACCCAACAACTTTGGATGTTATCCCACATAATGCAAAATCAGAACATTTGAGAGTATAATTTCGCTAAAATTGTAAGTTTAAAAATTCTCTGTGGTAAACTAGCACTGGTAAAAAGCTGTAATTTTCAGGATTAATTATTTAGTTCATCTGTGATCGAGGCGTATATAAAAGTAATTTGTAACCCATGAACTTTGGATGTTAGCCCACAAAGTGCAAAATCAGAACATTTGAGAGTATAATTTCGCTGAAATTACACCTTTAAAAAATTCTCTATGGTAAAGTAGCACTGGTAAAAAGCTGTAATTTTCAGGTTTAATTATTTAGTTCATCTGTGATCGAGGCGCATATAAAAGTAATTTGTAACCCAACAACTTTGGATGTTGTTCCACAAAATGCAAAATCAGAACATTTGAGAGTATAGTTTCGCTTAAATTGTAAGTTTAAAAATTCTCTGTGGTAAACTAGCACTGGTAAAAAGCTGTAATTTTCAGGATTAATTATCCAGTTCATCTGTGATCGAGGCGAATATAAAAATAATTTGTAACCCTACAACTTTGGATGTTGTTCCACAAAATGCAAAATCAGATCATTTGAGAGTATAGTTTCGCTAAAATTGTAAGTTTAAACATTCTCTGAGGTAAACTAGCACTGGTAAAAAGCTGTAATTTTCAGGATTAGTTATTTAGTTCATCTGTGATCGAGGCGTATATAAAAGTAATTTGTAACCCATGAACTTTGGATGTTAGCCCACAAAGTGCAAAATCAGAACATTTGAGAGTATAATTTCGCTGAAATTACACCTTTAAAAAATTCTCTATGGTAAAGTAGCACTGGTAAAAAGCTGTAATTTTCAGGTTTAATTATTTAGTTCATCTGTGATCGAGGCGTATATAAAAGTAATTTGTAACCCAACAACTTTGGATGTTGTTCCACAAAATGCAAAATCAGAACATTTGAGAGTATAGTTTCGCTTAAATTGTAAGTTTAAAAATTCTCTGTGGTAAACTAGCACTGGTAAAAAGCTGTAATTTTCAGGATTAATTATCCAGTTCATCTGTGATCGAGGCGAATATAAAAATAATTTGTAACCCTACAACTTTGGATGTTGTTCCACAAAATGCAAAATCAGATCATTTGAGAGTATAGTTTCGCTAAAATTGTAAGTTTAAACATTCTCTGAGGTAAACTAGCACTGGTAAAAAGCTGTAATTTTCAGGATTAATTATCCAGTTCATCTGTGATCGAGGCGTATATAAAAATAATTTGTAACCCTACAACTTTGGATGTTGTTCCACAAAATGCAAAATCAGATCATTTGAGAGTATAGTTTCGCTAAAATTGTTAGTTTAAAAATTCTCTGAGGTAAACTAGCACTGGTAAAAAGCTGTAATTTTCAGTATTAATTATCGTGTTCACCTGTGATCGAGGTGTATATAAAAGTAATTTGTAACCCAACAACTTTGGATGTTATCCCACAAAGTGCAAAATCAGAACATTTGAGAGTATAATTTCGCTAAAATTATACCTTTAAAAAATTCTCTATGGTAAACTAGCACTGGTAAAAAGCTGTAATTGTCAGGATTAATTATTTAGTTCATCTGTGATCGAGGCGTATATAGAAGTGATTTGTAACCCATAAACTTTGTATGTTATCCCACATAATTCAAAATCAGAACATTTGAGAGTATAATTTCGCTAAAATTGTAAGTTTAAAAATTCTCTGAGGTAAACTAGCACTGGTAAAAAGCTGTAATTTTCAGGATTAATTATTTGGTTCATCTGTGATCGAGGCGTATATAGAAGTGATTTGTAACCCATAAACTTTGTATGTTATCCCACATAATGCAAAATCAGAACATTTGAGAGTATAATTTCGCTAAAATTGTAAGTTTAAAAATTCTCTGTGGTAAACTAGCACTGGTAAAAAGCTGTAATTTTCAGGATTAATTATCCAGTTCATCTGTGATCGCGGCGTATATAAAAATAATTTGTAACCCAACAAATTTGGATGTTGTTCCACAAAATGCAAAATCAGATCATTTGAGAATATAGTTTCGCTAAAATTGTAAGATTAAACATTCTCTGTGGTAAACTAGCACTGGTAAAAAGCTGTAATTTTCAGGATTAATTATTTAGTTCATCTGTGATCGAGGCGTATATAAAAGTAATTTGTAACCCATGAACTTTGTATGTTATCCCACATAATGCAAAATCAGAACATTTGAGAGTATAATTTCGCTAAAATTATAATTTTAAAAATTCTCTGTGGTAAACTAGCACTGGTAAAAAGCTGTAATTTTCAGTATTAATTATCGAGTTTACCTGTGATCGAGGCGTATATAAAAGTAATTTGTAACCCAACAACTTTGGATGTTGTTCCACAAAATGCAAAATCAGAACATTTGAGAGTATAATTTCGCTAAAATTATAATTTTAAAAATTCTCTGTGGTAAACTAGCACTGGTAAAAAGCTGTAATTTTCAGTATTAATTATCGAGTTCACCTGTGATCGAGGCGTATCTAAAAGTAATTTGTAAACCAACAACTTTGGATGTTGTTCCACAAAATGCAAAATCTGAACATTTGAGAGTATAATTTCGCTAAAATTATACGTTTAAAAAATTCTCTATGGTAAATTAGCACTGGTAAAAAGCTGTAATTTTCAGGATTAATTATCTAGTTCATCTGTGATCGAGGCGTATTTAAAAGTAATTTGTAACCCATCCACTTTGGATGTGTTCCACAAAATGCAAAATCTGAACATTTGAGAGTAGGTATAATTTCGCTAAAATTGTCGTTTAAAAATTCTTTATGGTAAAGTAGCTGTGGTAAAATGCTGTAATTTTCAAAATTAATATCCAATTAATCTTCAACCGAGTCGTATATAAAAATAATTCTTAACCCAACTTTGGAATTTGTCCCATGTTTTGTGTTGATTTTTTGTGCTTGATTTCTAAATTCACATAAAATAAATTACAATAATTGTCTCAATTGATTTAGTATTCTCGAAATACCAGACAAGCAACCATGAAACAATGTTATCCCGAATCCTATTCAATAACAAAATTCAAAATTAGAATTCTAATGCTTTTCGTGCAAGATAACAATTCTATACCAGTGCTAAACTAATATACTGGATAAACCTAATATACTGTACAACTGGAGGTGCGATGTAATGCCATTAATGTGGAATTAGGGTTCTATTCTACCGCTATTATAGTCCTATCATTGTCAGTATTACACAGGCCAAACATTGTAGGTACTTGCTTAGAATTCAGCAGTATTGTCTGTCTGTGTATAGTGTGTATATACGGATGTATTCATGTAGTACACATAGGAATATATTATGGGGTGATTATTCTAGTCCACCTGTTGATTATCCATTTGTGTGCCAGTAATCATTAACTAGGGTTAAAGACATGGGCGCCGTTATATACGGGCCAAGGGGGTACAACCCCTGGATTTTGAAAAGAAATTCCTGACAAATGATTCTGATTACTGTTTTAACTGGTATTACAAATTGAATTCATATTTATGAAGATTTTATGTCGTTCTGGTCATATTAAGGAATAGTTATATTAGATTGGCTGTAGTTTTCGAGACAATCAGCCTGATTCTATATCAAAATTGATTAGTATGATAATTATATGATTTATTATGATTATTATGATTTATTATGATAATTTTCATGTTCCAAATACAATTGCAAAAATACACATCGTAAAATACATATTGTTATGATGTGGTACCTACTTAATTAAAGCAGACCCTGATCTGTTGATATTTCCATTTTTTGCATACAGGGTGTCTCAACAGTGCGATCTCGGAAGATTGTGCGTCTGTTAATGAAGACATTTTAAAACTGATTTCACTCATATATACAGATATACGGTATATACGGTTGGTACTACCTTATGGAACATCATGTATACACGCTAATAATTTTAAAATGTGCGCCTCGGCGTTCCGTATATGTGAGTGAAATCAGTTTTAAAATATCTTCATTAACAGAGGCACAATCTTCCGAGGTCGCACTGTTGAGACACCCTGTATACTTAGATTTTGTATAGACATACATTTTTTTAAAATTATAACAATTATAATACTCTGCAAGAAATTGAATCATGAATCATCTGCAAAACAGCTTTCATTGTTATTTTTTATAAGTACTTATACATGCATAAGTACGTGCATTTTGAATATTCAATATGATCGCAAATTTCTCTACAATACCACTGTTGCCACTATTATTGCCAGTGACCTCCACATCGATATTGGTCAACCATTAGAAAGACATGTAAATTGTATCAACCTGCTCCAATGGTCTGTTAAAATGTGTTCTACAAGATTTACCGTAAGATGGAGTCGGAAATATCTTGGTAACCGGGTTTACTGCATAGTAAATTGCTTATTTTACGTTTAAGGCTGTTTTAAGGTATCAAACTTTAACTTTTTGATCATATAACGAGATATCATATATCGAGAACAGCAGAAACGCGACAATGTTATTTGGATGTCACTCGAGTTATAGGCAGATATGTTTAAAACGAAAAATAAACAAAATTGACGAAATGGATAAAAATGAAAAGTTTATAATCGTGTCCTATTCATAGATGTTAATAAAAATAAGGAAATTTTTTCAATTTAACACCTATCTAGGGCACAAGCTGAAACAAATTATGAAGCATTATACTTGCAAAGATGGTAAATACAATAAAGCACATGACTGGTTTTCAGTGCATATAAACTCCATGAACTACTTGAAAATTATGGTAAATTTTCAGGACACTATACGCCCTTGCTTTCAACTTGAGTTTTCTCGTTCATATATTTGCATTTTCATATTATGCGATCAGCATGAAGCAAGCCTTATTATACAAGGTTTACAGCATTCTGCCTTATGTTATAAAAGCAGATCTAATAAAGACTTGTACAATAATTCTGTTACCGCAGCATCACGTCTTTCAAAGAATTTTATCATTTATATTTGAGAGATGTTTACGAATTATTTATTGTCTTAAAAAGCGAACGTACACCAGACGGTGAGACAGCAGTAATGTAGCTTGAAAAGTTCAAATCTTTTATGTCAGAGTTATGAGAGTAAAAAAATACCAGATAAAATTTTATGTAGGGGACTTTTCTGTAGTTTTGCAAGTCTGAATTTGTACGGCGTTTTAAATATCTCACGTATTAGCGTACAGCTGTTTAAAATACCAACAGAAATTGTTACTTTCAGATAAAAATGCGTAGTTATAGCAAGTATTCGTTGTAATCTAATAGAGTATTCAAATCAGCCAAAAAAAGAACAAAAATATTTAAAGATACTGTAAATCGTTGTCTGTCCTTTTTGTCCTGTACCCTTCAATTATATTATTGCATTAAAACTGCTATCATTATACATGTACTAAGGTGAGTAGCTAATATAACGTTCCTTGTTTGCGTTTACATTTATTCTGGTTTTAATGTTACTTTATTAGATATTCTTCCAAAGTAGCTAATCATTCGGCTCAACTTTCTAACGATGAAGGGTTATTAATTATTATAAATGATTGTACTCGAAATAGGCGCTGATATCTAATGTAAAAATTTAAAACAGGTCTCAAAACAGAACCTTGTGGTATACCCAAGCTGTTTATTAATTCACTTGACTCATTTCCTCCAATGTTAAACCTTTTGTAGCCTGTTGTAGCCTTTTGTAGCTGATAAGATTAATAAATAGTTTTAATAATTAACAGCACTTACAATGTATGCAGGAGGTCCAAGTTTGCAAAAGCCAATTCAGAAATAATTTCAATTCCATTGTAGCCTAGCGTCCTAAAAATAAAAGATATAAGTCACTATTCTTTTAAAATTCTTACAATACTTACAATTTTAAAAGTGTGTTTGATTTAGAAAACATTTCTGGTGGCAAATGACTGATTTTGTTATTCTCAATATACCTAGAAAAGATCACAAAATATACAATCAAATAATTTTAATATATTGTATTACCTACAGTTCTCTTAATGTTAATAAATTGTAAAATGAGTTAGTCGTCACTTGTTCAATGTTGCAATGTGTTAAAACCCTAAAACGAATGAGTGTGGTAAAATAAATGATATAGTCCGTTCTACAGAAATACTTACAATGTTTTAACTCTTTTTGGGATATTTGCAAGCATGTTTTTAGTCACAAAACTAAACGAGTTTCCAGTCATGTCCCTACAATAAAATTAAAATGAATATGAATCTCACTCAACAAAAAACTAAATAGTAAAACTTACAATAAATGTATTTCTTCTTTGGGTAGATCTTCTGGTATTTTAGTCAAATTCATATGTAGACATCTGATATCTCTGTGTCTACATAAGCAGAAGCCTGTATATGTCAATTCTACAAAAACAAAACAGGAACGAAGTCAAAAGATTTGGAACGATGTTTTCAGAAAATTTGGATTATGTAGGTACTTAAAATTTTGGTACTTACGACAAGCTGGGTCCAAATGATCATTTTCCGCTGATGGTCGCTTTCTGAACATATCGTCGAAATATTTGGAATCGAAGATATCATCTAAAGGTAAACAAACAATGATAATATTTAATGAAATTTTTTGTTCAACTTCAGAGTTCAATTTTTAGCTTTTTCATATTAATATCAATACACACATTTTGACGAATGTTCTATTATAAGGTTTTTCTATTTTAAGGTTAAATTTTAAAACTTTCGGAGTTCATACGTCATGGATTTTATTATACTAAGTAGACTAACTGTTTGAATAGTTTATTTAAAATAAAACACATATTGTTTACAAAAAAAAACGATAGGTATAATCCTTTCAAAACAGAGTTTAGGTATGCAAGTTGGTGCCTAATAAAATAAATGTTTCTAACAATACAGTTGGCATACGTCAAAGGCCACAAAAGATGCCTGTTGTTAAAGATGAAAGAAATGTAAAAATAACTTAATATATTTTACTTATATTTCAAAACAATTCGTAAACTAAGTAAGTGTGGAATATATTATATTGTAATATTTACAAGTATGACCTGGAACATCAAAACTCCATTGAGTTTATAAACAACCATGCTATGTCTACATTTCATCTTCCTTAAAAACAGGCAATTTCATGTGGTATCTTAATGACACATACGTCAAATTTGGCGTCGAGTTCAAATGGACATACCGTATAATAATATAAAAGACTAGGAAAATATTAGAATTATTAATTATCTCACAAACAAGAAATCAACAAACCAGTTTTTGTTTGCAAATATTCATTTAAAAATTCTTTGGGTAACCGGTTTTGTTAAGTTAATAGCATCGTTAATTAAAAAGCAACATTAATTAAAAAAAAAACAAAGAATTTTAGTCCAACAACAGTATTAGAAGTATTAGAATTTTCAATTTAAATTGTTTCAGAAATAAAAAAAAAATTGTTGTTTTAATACCCAGTATATTATTCGTCTAAGCATATTAAACTGAGATTGATATTTTATAAATAAGTCAACGCTTAAAAATTCCTAGAGTATAAAATTCGATTCGAAACATCGCATATTGTGCACTAACAAAACACGTTTCAAATTTTCGAAGCGCACCGGCCGGCTGGACAAAAACGTGTTCTAGAATGGCTGTAAAATAACTACGCCAAATGTTGCTCGAAAATTTGACGAAAACATACTCATACCGTCAATGCTCCACAGAAAGATACGTTTTTCTTGTCGAAAGAACTTGTTTTCGAGGCATAGTACGAGATGTCTTTTTATATTTCAATTTCGACAAGGAAATAATATCCTTGTACGAAGTATGCACATGTTTGTTTTTGCTGCATTACTAACGCGTTTCGGAAAATATAATAATATGAAATGAATAAGGAATTTATTGTTGAATAATAATAACTAATAATAATTAATAATTTAACTAATAATTAGATCCATTCCATATAAAATTAAATATCCGAATTTCAATTAGTGTATTATGTATTATGGTTTTCTAATTTTGAACTATGTTGAGCAACTGTAAAATGTCTTGCAGACACTTATACAGGGTGAGTCATAACGTATGGAGGAGATAGAGGTGGTAGCTAGAGGCTTTAGAGCTAAAGTATTTTCATGATAACTTTTTTAACCAAAGATCAATAACAAGACAGCTACATCAGTTTCAAGTTCGTATAAATTATCGTCCACTTTTTGAGAACCTCTGATATTTTTAGCAATATTTCTCTCCGGTTCCATGGAAACACCTCACACAAAACCCTTTTACCCAACTTGATAATTTGATTGTCTCTTGTTATGTGATCATATACATTATACAGGCCTCTATTCGTCGTGGAAAGTCGTGGAAATAAATAGTAGCTAGTTATAAGATGCAAGGAATTCAGATTTAAATTAATTGTTAACCATTAGGATTAGTTTCAAAGAAAACGAATATTAAATTTCAAGAAAAAGATTTTTGTGGGCAAAGTTATTCAATAAAATAATGGTGTTTATCTACGACTCACATAGTGTGTCCATGAAAGTCCGCGTCATATGGAATTTCTTTTTATTATCCATTGCTCAGAAAATTGTATTCTTTATAAAAGTTGACCGCTTGTATGAAACCAAAACGGCAATAGTCAAATATGTAAATTTCGGTGCCATATACCGAGCGATTGGGAATATGTGAATTTGTGATAAGAGTAAAGTACGTTTATTTTCATTATTATCGATAAACTTTATTTAGAAATATTGTTTAGAAGTAACAATTATATTCAAATATGTAGTCACTGCCACCGATATTGAAATTTTTGTTTTTTTGTTTTTTTTTTAATTTTTAGTTTTATGACAAATATTAGCCAATGCCAGTGATCCTAAAAGGTCCGTTTTAATCTACTTTTTTAGAAATTTAAAAACATTTTTTGTTTTTTTTTTTGATTATTTTGGTATGATAACTAATGTTTATTTAGAACTAGCGCAAAATTACTCATTTTCTTGATGCAAAGTTGATATTTCACCCTGTAGATATTAATATATTATACAATAACTAATACAGGAGCGTGACTTTGCTTTAATTCAATTAATATTAATGACTTTCGATATGTTTATAATAGTAGTTATCCATCTACAGCAAGCGATTATCTCGATGTTGATGATATTTTCAGTAATAATATAACAAGAGAGTGAGAATAAATTGAAAATAATTTGACAGATTGTTTGAAAACTTGTTGCCAAATGGCAACAAGTTTGAACAAAATCTGTCAAATTATTTTCTAATTTATGGAACTCTCGAGTTATATTTGACTAGATTATTTTTTGATTCACAAATTTTTACAATAAAAAAGATCAATAAAACTATCATAAAATTATTGAAAAATTTAATTTAATTAATTATTACTTACAATATATGAAAATATCGTTGACACATTGTGAATATATTAAAAGAATTAACAATTTAAATTAGTACAATGAAAAACGCAATTATTAAAAATATTTCGAGTCTCATTATTTATTGAGGATTTGGAATTGCTTGTTATATTACGTGTTTCCTCCTGCGTATTTTCTCTAAGATTATTTATTATATTTGAATGATGTTCTTGGTTCAATTGTAAGTATGGTTTAATCGAACTCGCAGAATTATGACCAGTGACCTTGATTAGTTCTTGTTCTTCTACACCAGCTTTTGAAAGGTTACTTACTGCACTTGATCTGGCAGAATGGTTAGTTATTTTTTTAGTAACTGTGTCTAGACCTACTTTTTCTGCGGATTCTTTCATCCATTTTGAAATGGAATTTATTCCCACAGGAACGTTTTTATACCAAAAACCATGAGTTTGCCAAGCCGGATTTGGAGTAAGAAACAAGCGTTCGGTTTTAATATTTTCTTCACGTTTACTCATTAGTTTTTCAAAAAGACGAACAGGGCAAATATCTGGGTTATTTATGTTTGGAGTCAACCATTTACTATTAGCGCACCTTTGTGCTCCAGCCTGTGCAGTTTTTGTAAAGATGGGATTGTATTCAATGCGGCCAGTATTTAATCTTTTTATGTCGGTTTCTTTTTTAAAATAATGAACTAAACATTTCGTAGCTTCTCCTCCCCTCCAAGCTAGTTCATACGATGCAACGTGAAAAACTTTCTTTGCAATCCACAAGGTGTATCTTCGTCCCAATAGTTAAAAATTTGCAACAATTCTGTATAGAAAGTGCCACAGAACTTTGTTTGTGCTTTTCAGGATGTTTTTGTAAAATTGTTCTTTTTGCATCTCTTGCATTCCGAGCATTTCTGAATTCTATATCATGGAAAGGATCAAAGGACCTGTTATACTTATTAAAGTAAAGTTCTTGAACTAATTTTGCCGTTTTATTCCACATTGTCTTTATTACTGCTTCTTTATAATCATTTCCGTCTTTTCTTTTCATGTTATAAGCCCAATCTTTTAAAATCAATGCCAGAGTAGCTGTTGTAGTAGATTGATCCAGAATATAATTTCTTTCTTTGGTGAAGGTCTTAAATTGTCTCCATATAGACTGATTACTTATTAGAGTATTTTTCGAAGTAGTTTCTAAAATCTTTTTTGTAATTTCTGCATTAGAAAAGGTACTAAACCGATGACTTTCACCCATTTCGCGTTGACACAATTAAGTAATTATTTTGACAAGTATCTGACAGTTGCTAGGCAAATAAAAGCTACAGTGATTATTCCCGAGAATAATCACAAGAGATTTATTCCCACTATAATAATGACATAATTGGTTGAAACTTACCCTTGTGACAAATAAAGAAGCATTTCATTGGTTTTAAGAAACGTCAAAAAATAATCAATGAAAGACACCCGGACAACCAAATTGCCTATTCAACCATTTCCAGATTCATTATTATCGATAAACTTTATTTGGGGATGTTGCTGAGAAGTAAAATTTATCTTGAAATTCTTTTTTTCAGTGTTTTTTTCAAACTCGCTTTATCTTTTTTTTGTGATTTTGGTATGATAAGTAATGTTTATTTAGAATTATCGGAACATTACTCTATTATCTGGGTACGAAGTTGATATTTTTCATCTACGTCATCATCATCTCTCTGTGTAGAGTTTTTCCACAGACCCAGTCTGCTTGAATTTTCTAACTATCCTAGAAATGGTTAAATGGGCAATTTGGTTGTCTTTCATTAAAAATATCGCCATCGACATAATCGCTTGCTGTACATGGATAACTACTATTATAAATATATATGTCATTAATATTAATTGAATTAAAGGTAAGTCACGCTCCTGTATTAGTTATTGTTTGATCTATTATTATCTACAGGGTGAAATATCAACTTCGCATCAAGAAAATGTGTAATTTTGCGCTAGTTCTAAATAAACATTAGTTATCATAGCAAAATAATAAAAAATAGATTAAAACGGATCTTTTAGGATCACTGGCATTTACTAGTTGTCATAAAAGTAAACAATAAAAAAAAAACAAAAAAAGAAAAGTTTCAAGATAGGTGGCTGTGACTTCATATTTGAATATAATTTTTACTTCTAAACAACATTTCCAACTAGAATTTATCGATAATAATGAAAATAAAGGTACTTTACTCTTTTCACAAATTCATATATTCTAAATCGCTCGGTATATGGCAGCAAAATTTACATATTTGACTGTTGCCGTTTTGGATTCATACAAGCCGCCAACTTTTATAAATGCGGACTTTCCTGGACACACTGTATAATAAATTCATTGCATGAGTATCATAATCCCCATCACGATATATTATTTATAATGGCACTAGCGTTGTATAATAATGACAGTGTCAAAGTATGTCAAAACCTACATGAATGACAGTTGTGTGACAGTTCGCCTCGCCATCATTGACAAATACATTTAATAATTTAATTTAAAATAGAATTTATAAGGCGTAGATAAAACGTCGTGTTGGACTCGCACACAACGGATATAAATCGCTCGCATGTTTACACGCTCGCCTACGGCTCGCGTATCAACTGCATGCTCGCAATTTATATTCTTAGTTATGTGCTCGTCAAATAATATACTATTGTGCCTTACCACAATGTTCCTCGTCAGTGCCATTTGGACAATCAGGTTGACCATCACAGTTGTTTTTCTGTTGAATGCAGATGTTGGTAGTATTCTTACAGAGGAAGTGCTGATCTGGACAATGAAATTCAACATCTTCTGCAAAAGAAAGATATTATTAACTTCAGAATTATTAATAAAGTAACTCACTAAAAATGGTTAATAAAATAGTTTGCGTTGATTATTGGAAAGTCTCAATTCCTTCACACAAAATGAGTTGTTCATCTCAAAACACACCAAAATAAACAAAACCGTTTTAAATCTCTGTGTGGAAATGATTTATGACGAATAAACCTAATTCATCTTACGGTTTTTTGTTTTTCTTTCGTCATAAAAGCAAACTCTAGGCACATAAACTCTTACTTAAATAACAAGAACCCCCATCACGTCAAAATATCGTACGTGCTAAGTTTGAAGTTAAACTTCAAACGTTTTATCAAGCCAAAGTAAGATTATTATCGCTCTCTCAATACGTCAAAACTTCCAGTGCGCTGCACAGCTGCGGCTATAAAGTTCCGAAGTCCATCACCACAAAGAATTTGCCCAAGGAAGGCCTTAAGCTCACTCTCATTGCAGGCGAATATTAAAACTTATAGACTACGGCAAAGTTTCTTCTGTAATCTCAAAGGACTCAACGTCAACTCCACGTTGTAAGACGCTGAAATTAGTGAATTTATATATCTCTCTTCGTAAATCAGTGGAAGTTATACTAAAATTGGTGATAATATACATAATATTGGAGTTAATTTAATTTAATAACTACATACTAAGTAGTTGTAAAATAGGAATCTAATAATTTCTATATATTTGTTTGCAGTTGTTAGTACTAGAGTTATCAACTAAGTATTTAAAATTAGCCGGTACATAAATCCGACATGATGGTTTAAAAGCACTTTAGTTGCTCAATATTGTTTCAATACCAGTTAACCTTGAACATTGTAATGCATTCTGAGTGCTCAATTTTATTGTATTTATATTGTTTTAATATGGAATGGTATAACGATGTTCTAGTTTTTATATTAGCTATACTATTATAGGGTTGTTCTTATTTGATGCAAAAGTATATTTTTTTAAATGAAGAGTTGAAGTAAATAATGAAATAAGTGCCAAAAATTGAAAAATTTCTTTTATTACATTAAAGTGGGCTGGATATCACTGGCTTTAATGTAAATAACGGGCTACGTAAAAATATGTCGTGTAATGCCTAACAAACTTGATCGCTCGATCCCGCATGAGTTAACTTTCGGCGTATTTTCGTAAATAGCGCGCCTTTAGTCAGTGCCAGTAGTTGCTTATAATTCAAATATTATTCATTTGATAAAAAAATGATTCCTACAAAAACCTCTTATAATTAAAAACAAATAAATAAATATGATGTTCTATTAGAAAAAGAAAAGGTTTGCAAACTTCCATAATAAAATGAATAATATATTAAACAAGAGCTTGTTTAAACCCAAAAAACTTTTATTTGAACCATTTTTTGAAACTATTTACGGTTGGAGAATTATTTAGGTGTTTTTTAGGGTAATTTTGACCAATTTTGATATACCGGGTGGTCGTTTTAACTTGAGACTCCTAAATATCTCGAAAAATATTCATGGTACGACAAAAGTGTCTTAAATAAACTTGTAGGACTCAAAGGGGGAAATGAGACGACGATATCAGTTTCATTGCAGATGGCGCTGAAATCGGTGAAAATGAGGCTAAACTCATTTTTTTAAATGGGAATATCCAAATTTTTTATCAAATTATGATTTTACGCTAAATAAGAAGAATCTTTTGTCTGATTTTTTTTCGTACGATGCGTTTTTTCGTGCGTAAACAAACCCTATGCGCATGACGTGTCCCCGTTATGCACATACTTTCCTACGTTGTACCAGGAGTGTCTACTCAGTCGTCGCTTTGACTGCCAGACGGCGAGCGCATCCCATGCAGTGGCAGCGGTCGTAACTACCGCAGACGCCACAAATTTCCATCGTCAATAAGTTTTGATAGATGCATCGTACGAAAAGAGTGTTCAGACAAAAGATTGTTCTTATTTAGCGTAAAATCATAATTTTATAAAAAACTTGGGTATTCCCATTTAAAATAAAGAAGTTAACCTCATTTTCACCGATTGCAGCGCCATCTGCAATAAAACTGATATCGCCATCTCATTTCCCCCTTTGCGTCCTACAAGTTTATTTAAGACACTTTTGTCGTACAAATGTATATTTCTCGAGATATTGAGGAGTCTCAAGTTAAAAAGACCACCCGGTATACATTTTGTATACTTTTAACTAAAAAATGATGGATTTTATAAAAAGAAATGATTCCTATAAACTATTGTGAGAATTAATCTTGGAATTAAAAAATATAAAATATACAGGGTTTATTTAAAAAAAAGGAAAAGTTACCAAATTTCCATAATGTATTTAAACGATGCTTGTTTAAAGCCAAAAAAAAGTTTTGTTTGATTTTTCTTCTAAATTTTTACGGCTGGCGATTTATTTGCGTGTTCTGGTAATTTTATTATTACAAAAAAGTTCATGTTATTTCTGTCTTTTATTTTAGAATTACATTTCATTTTGATTTTTACTAAAAAGAAAATTTACGATATTGTTAGTATCAATACTGTGTGATACCTTGAGTAGTTTGTGAAAAAAAATATTAGCTTGTTTTTGTTTTTTTCTGAAATGATAATTCAAAATAAAAGGAAAACGTTGAGTGGATTTTGATTTGTGGTTCTTACTTTTTCTTAAGGAATTTACTAAAATAAGTCATTTTCAATGTAAAGTTTATATAAACATTTTTAGATTAGAAAGATTGCACAAAAAACAACATTTTTTCAGTACAATTGCAAAATAACCAATAAACGCATTTTTAAAGAAAATTAATGACTATAAAATTGAGCAGAACTATCAAATTTTGCATGGCTTTCAGTAAAGGACGTCCCCATGTATTTTTTCGAACAACGGACACTCTGTATGAAGTATACTTGGTCAAGCAACTTATTTTTATTAAGTTATACTTTCTAGTATAAAAAAATATCAACTTAGCTTAAAATATGTATAAATAAATATTATGGCACTTAGCACCTTCTACGAATTTTTGAATTTGCTTTAGATTTGTTCTTGCGATACAAGACGTCGGAAAAAAAAACAACACCAACATGTGATGTATAATCTGTTTAAATATGCACAAACATTAGGGTTGGCTTTCTATAAAACATTTATCTTGCTGCACACTATTTTCCACATATCTGGGAATAATGTTTTTGGCACTTAGTTCGTTATTTACTTCAACGCTTCAAATCGTATGATGAAAAGCAGTAACAGTGCGTGTGTACCCGTTTTTTTTTTGTGGCGACGATTTCGGAGAAACTACTAAAGGAGGGTCCAAAGAAACGGGAGGTTTACTCTTAGCATTTTTCAACAATTTTGCAAGTGACCCGCCAAAAAAGAAAATTAAAAACATCACAGACCTACAACTGAAGAGACACATCTACAACTGTTTATTTATACCAAACATAAATTACCTTACCAGTATATGGGGAAACACAACAGAAACAAACTTAACGAAATTACAACGACAACAAAGCAAAATCCTAAAAGAAATCTACAGACTTAATAAAAGAACATCAACAGCAGAAGTTTTAAAGCGAGCAAATGAACTAAGCATGAGAGATTGAATCAAGGTAAACGACATACTACTACTCCACGAGATTAAACACAAAGAAGTAAAATTGAGCATAAAGTTAACAGAAAGCCAACTATCAAACGAGTAACACCTCGCATCTCGCATCTGAGAACGCATAGATTCCGCACAAAAACAGCTAGCGAAAAACTCCTTACAGAGACAATAAAACTCTACAATTTCAATCCCACATGCGCGGAGAATATACATGTTTTTGTAATATCTTAATTGCCCATGTGTGTTTTTATAAATAAATAAATAGAATTAAATGTAGAAAATAAACTGCTTCCGGGTTATGCCGTGTGTCAAGATTTGTCAATGCTGACGTTTCGCGAACCATGTTGCTCGCTTCTTCAAAGCTAATTGAATACTGAAGACCTACCAAGAAAGTCTCCCTTATATACCTGAATTTACACCTCACTGCGCACATCTGGAGCTACCGCTCCATGTGTTTTTCCACCTGACCGCGTTAGGATCGATTTCCAGACCCTACTAATGTCAGTACCGTCCTCGGGATTGATGTTGCCAGGATGTTTGCAAATTTCGATGGCTTCTCTAATAAGCCTTCGATGATAATTACCCACCCTTGCCAACATCTTCGCGTCATCGAAATCCATTGTGTGTCCCGACTCGTGGCAGTGTTGAGCAACAGCGGACTGTTGAATCTTGCCTAGCCGGGTGTCCCTACTGTGCTCCTTGATTCGACATTCGATGCTTCGTCCTGTCTGTCCTACATAGCATGTTCCGCACTCACATGTTATCTTGTATACCCCTTCGTTCTTCAGGAGTGGTGTGATATCCTTTGGGTTAGGCAAAAGATCCTTTACCTTAGCTGGTGCTCTGTACTTTACCGTGTTACCCGATTTCTTCAGTACTCTACCGATTCTCTCTCATACCCCACTTACGTATGGTATGCAAGCGAACCGCTTTGACTCTTGCGGTTCCTCTGAGACTTGCGGTTTTCTTTGTGTGACACCCCGTATGTCAGACTTGGTGTATCCATTCTGACGTAGGGCCCACTCCAAGTGTTTCCGTTCGTCGTCCAAGGTGCTAGAGTCGCATACCTTCTCGGCTCTGTTGAACAAAGTGTTAATAACACTTCTCTTCTGTTGGGGGTGGTGGTGTGATTTGGCGTTCAAGTACCGATCGGTATGTGTCTTCTTACGGTAGACTGTATGTCCAAGTCTACCCGTTGACGTTCTGTATACCAACACATCCAAGAAAGGCAGCTGATTATCCTCTTCTATTTCCAGCGTGAATTTGATGGAAGGACTAACATTGTTCAGGTGGTTAAGGAACTCAGTAAGTCTATCTCTACCGTGTGGCCAAACCACAAAGGTATCGTCGACATATCTTGGTAGGTCTTCAGTATTCAATTAGCTTTGAAGAAGCGAGCAACATGGTTCGCGAAACGGCAGCATTAACAAATCTTGACACACGGCATAACCCGGAAGCAGTTTATTTTCTAAATGATTCTGGCCGTGAAAGCCTACGTACTTACTTAAATAGAATTAAAATTAAAAAAAAAAATAAATTTCTATAATTACGTCAAAAGAGTTAAATAATAAACTAAGTAGAGGAAATTTTGTATAATTTAGAAGCGTTAGCAGTTTTTCGTCGAACCAGTGCTAACTCGACTACATACATCAACACAGTTTGACTGACAGTATTGTCAGATCATCAGCCTTTGACACTACTGTATAGTATAATAAAGTCATGCGCCTGGCCACATCAGATTCTTACCTTGGTCACAAATGTTCAGGCGACCCAAAAGGACAAATATCCGCCAAAATCTCAATTTTTTTTCCGACACGATTACCATACTTTGTCATACTACGAATGATAAAGTAAAAATACAATGTTAGCATTTGGTAGCAATGGTAGCATTTGTTTGCTAACATCAAACCCCAGCAGTGGGTAATATTTTATAACAATAAAAAATATTTTTTTAAAAATCTTAAAACGCAATCAATATTACAGTAATAATATGTAATATGGATAATATATATTTACAATTCTGTTTGGTAAAAAGAACGTATATTTGAAGAATAGTTGTTCAAGAAAATAGTTAAAATTTTCAATTTACTGTCCATTTTTTTTTGTGGGGTTATTTAAAACAGAAGGTGTGTGCCAATAATTTTCATGATAATGTAGACATTTTAACATTAATAATAAGGGAAGCAATTGACGAAATAAATAAAGACACAATTGATTTGGTATATTGGGAGTTTAGAAGATTGGAAAAATTAGTAGCTGTAGGAAGGCAACATGTGCTGGGTACTGTTTTGTTAAATTACTTTGTTATAAATAAATAAAATATTAAACTTAGAATCCAACATTGAAATTTGATATCTGGGCATAAACTTAAAATACAAGACAAGCTTTTCCCTATACTATTTTTGACTTCCTTTCGAAAATCTGATACTCTTGGGGCAATATAACATTTTCTTATTTATCATTAGAACGTTCAAAATTCTTTATAAAGAACGATTCGTTTTCTCGAGCAATTATAAATTACATCCATTATAGGTATTTTGTCCATACACACGTGTTGTCTAATATGACACCTAAATGCTTAAATTTGTCCACTATCTCGACAATTGCCAAATTTCTATTTCCCAATATCATAGCTTCCGTTTTCAACACATACAAATATAACTTATTTTCTTTATAGGTACCAATTTGAAATTGATACGTTCCGAATTCAATGTCGCGACTGCATCAGGTAAGTGATCTCCTGCAATTGATATATAAGGGTATAGTTTGCAAATAGGTGCACATCACAAGGTTTAACAACTGACGCTGTGTAGTTTACGTAAAAAATAAAATAAAACAGGTCACAATACAGAACCTTGTGGAACCCTCAAATTGTTGTTTGTTAAATAGTTTTCAAACCATTTCAATTCTTTCGCCTTATTCCGTAAATTTCTATTTTCTGTAATAATTTTCAACAATCTAAAAACATTTATTATCGTTTTTCTCCTTCTTTTTAATTCTTAAATAAAAAAGTCTTAACAATCACAAAAAGTCTCAACAATCACCCGGTAGATCATTATTTATGTAAGTACGTAGTTACAACAAAAGATTTTACTTCAAATATTTTATATAAAGGATACTTAGGCGTTATTAGTGTACTCATCAGTAATCTAGTTACCATTGTTAGTGGAATAAACGACGAAATTGCCAGCGTAATCCACAAGAAAAATATTTATTTTCCTTTACGCCCTTATGGAAAATTTCAAGTGGAACTAACTCCGTCTGTAATTCTTGGAACTAGATTTTCTTGTGGACGGTCGGCGATATTTATTAAGGTTCTTCCAGTGCAGTGAAATACGACGCAAAAACGTTTGGATTAAATTCTGTTTACAGTTTCGATATAGTTCACTCGTGCGAGAGAAATTCACATTTTTTCCGTACTTTTAAAGTAGAAACGCAAACTTTTCATGCATTTTAACTTCTTATTTTTTCAATACGAAAAGTTCTTAACGCTATGCAAAGCATGCAAGATCAGAATATCAATTTGTATAACGTCAACTGTCAGGAAAAGTTAGACGGAGTCATTAATAACTGAATAAAACAAAGCGCTGTCACCAACATGGGAGCTGTTCAGAATTAGAAGAATCGTTGTAAAGCAAGTACAAACGTTATAGTTAGTAGAAAATGTATTACGTGGGAGCTAAAAACTTATTATTGAATGTCAGATCGATGTAATTAATCAGCTATATTTCCAGAATTCTTATTTTTGTCCCAATGATAACTCTATTAGCTTGGTCTTCAAATGTTAACGTTTGTAATATCTGTTGCTATACATATATCTTACTCATTCACCTTTTTGATGACAAGCTATTGACATCAATAGTATATATGTGACGGTCATAGTGATATTATTATTAATAATAGTGATATTGTTATTATTACTAATTACCGGTTATTATTAATAATAGCCAAGTGGCGAGGTTAAAGTGAAGAATTTATCACATGAACCGGCTATTATTAATAATTTCCAGCATGCTGTGGTCAATGTGATATATTTCAATTCGATATTGTATTAAGGTGATGCTACAATATAATAGAGCCTCAGATTTGCAATTCCGCAATTCCGCAATTCCGTTAGTATCTACATAATCGCCAGACAACGAATCTATTCACTGGGTTTTCAGTGTTGGGCCTTTAGTGACGTTAGTCCTGACTAACTGATTTAGTTACTACTCATGACTAAAATAAAGATGATCAAATCGAGACTAAAAATGCCAATCCATACTAATTGCATGCACGAGTGTGTAACTCTTTTGGTCATGCTTATTTGCGCAATTCTTAAAAGCTAAGTAAGTAATAAATTAGAAACTCGGTTTGTATTATTCTGCCAGTGCATACGTACATAGTGCTTCTGTATTTTGCAATTCGTGACAAGAAAAATTATTTTTGTTTATAACTTATTATTTATTATCTTTTTAATACAAAACCTTAAATAGTATATTATTATACAAGTTTTATAAGACGTCAAATTAGCGAACGAGTTGTTTTGGGCACGACGAGCGTAGCGAGGAGTGCCCAAATGGAACGAGTGCACCAATACGTCTTATAAAACGAGTGTAATATACTATTTTTTCTACTTTGCGTCATTAATTTTATATAAGTTTAGAAATTGTGGTTACTATATCGCGCTAAATTAGAATCTAGGGTATTTTGCGGGTACCACGTGGCAGCACTGTAGTAATTGTCAACTTCGTTAAGGATGATATCGATGAGATAAAATCATGACAAAATCTAATTGTGAATAATTTTACTCTACTTTAGCCTACAAGTTTGAATAAATATTCAGCGAGGTCGCAACGATGATCATAATGGAGCTACTGTGATAAATACATGAAACTTTACCTAAAAAGTTAACTTTAAAATAGTGGTTTCATAAGTATATTAATCAGAATAGAAGTGTTTGGCGCTGACTGATTAGTTACTTCGAAGAACAAGAACTTACTAAAGAATTGTTATAACGCTTAACGTTCAATAGCGGTGTCTACCTAATTCCGCTACGTAGCCGTTGCGGCTTATATATTTACAAGCACTTATAATTGAAACCCAATTCTAATTTCGGCAAAGTAGTTTATTAGAATAAATTATACTTAGTAAAATTACATGTGATGGAGGTAATACAAATACGTTGCACACAACCAGGACTAAGACGAAGTCGAAAGCGACGGACAAAAACGAATGCGAATTGAACCGAGCATCCAAGCGTCCAAAATATTACCGTAAAACTTATACGTCACATAAACTAGAAATTCTCTACACTTTAAATGTACTATAGGTTCGTACGTGTATGCTGATAAACCATTTATTGCGCATATACAATCTCGCAGCAGTAATTAAAATCGTTCATATCTACGATGTAGGTTTGATCTTCGCATAATACCTTATTAAAGTAAATGTGGTCCTTGAATTATATCTGAAAAGGGGATTTGATGTTTAGTTGAAAAGAATGATAACGATCACTTACTAGAGTCGTAGAACATCACCGTAAACGTCATGCTGGCGTATTTTGATGAACACAGCAAAACTAAGAAAGCCCCAATCCTTTGGCCATACTATAGCAGGCTACACGCATGTTTAAATATGTATAGAATATTGATATTTCGCAGTTTCTGTGATTGCAAGCGATTAAGAAGATGCAGTGTGTGGTTATGTTGGGTTATGTATTGTACATTTGACATATGGCATTTGATATCACTGTGTACCAACCAGACAAAAATGTTACTGTTTTCGGTATCACAATGTGTTAATTGTAACACTGAAAACAGTGTTACAATGTGTGTTCTTCTAGACCTTTATTTTTTTTTTGTGGTAGTACAACAATTACACCATTTATATTGTAAAAATAAAGCAAGATAAAGTTTGTAACAATAGGACGTCATCTTCTTTTGTTTTGTTCACAAATGTGAACTGTACCTGTATTTTGTTTTTATTTTATTATTTACTACGAATATTGTTTATTTTTGATTTGTAAGTGCACAAATGTGATACAGATTTTATTTGAGTTACCTACTGTTAATTTTATTTATTAAGAATATATTTTATTTTTAAACTGATTCCTAGACTTGAGAATTATTTTGTGTGTTTGCTATATTTTTTCATATATCTAAATAAAAAGTTATCTAAAATGTCTTTTTTTTGTTGGTTATAAACAGTTTCATAATAACCGCCTTATAAAACAGATTGTATCCGTCAGATATTAGATATGCTTACGGTAGGTAAGGTAATGGACAACCTAATGTAGGGAAGATTGGGGCAAGTTGTTACAATGTTTAATCGTTTATATATAAAATAGTACTTTATTCTCAAACCCCAAAAGTAAAAATACCGTGTTAGGAACAGAACCATACAAAAATGTTTGCATCATTTGTGCGGTGCAATTTCTGTAAATACATCTATTTAAACTAGTATCGCCTATTGTTGCATGTATTTGCATGAAAATACAATATTGAAAAAATTATTATTAAATGCGCAAAATTTCAAGAAAATTGGGATTTGAGAATTTACTTAATAAATTGTAATTGTACATTTACAAAAAACTACCGACATGCATTAAATATAAAAATGGGTGTTATTGATAATAAAATGGTTAACTTTTTTGAACACTCTGTATAAAATGTTCTTTTTATGTTTTCGTCATTGAGCTGTCCTTGGGTGTATACCAAATATCATTACCAATTATATCCAGTAGTTTCTAAAGTATAAGGGAGACGAAAGAAAACATTCTGTATTATCAATGTTTTGTATTATTCGTAATTTTGGTCATTGGGCAGCCGTACTGATGATTTGCGTCGAGTAAATAAATATAATAGCTTACATAGTAATCAAAATAACTTCTAACTTCTTTGAAGACTGTATACAAAGGATCTTTTGTAAAAAGTAACGTTTTTATCACTTTTACCGTGCCCGTTAGGAAATTATTAATAATAGCCGGTCCATGTGATTATATAAGTGTTTCTAATCACATTGACCAAATGATGCGGTTATTATTAATAATAGCCGGTAATTATTAATACAAACCACATTTATCACTTTAACCGTAACATTTACACCGAGAGGCAAACAATGTTGACAGTCATACAACTTATGTAAAAATGATTCATGAGTATGAGACACTTTATTTAAATTTTTTCTGTTCAGTAGTTTTAGAGTTATGCACCTTCAAACACAGGAGTCAATATTATCGAAACGAGAGATGGCAGTTAGGGCGATTCTCTCGTGCGGGGTCACATACATTAAACAGTAAGGATCTGGCTGTTATATGACTTTTTCCGTCGCATGCATTTTTTCCAAAGAAAGTTAGTCCATTCTGCAACTAAATCATTATTATTTTAAGCTAAATAAAGTTAATGAAACAGTTCCGTGAGAAAACCTGTATTAAAAAGGCCTCAACCCTTTGCAAAATACATATTTCCATGCCAAAGAATGAGGACTAACAAACGACATTACAACTGCCTCTTCAGATGTCTTTTGCAGGACTTTTCAAGGACCTCAAGCCGCTTAAAGCTATAAATTAGTTTGGCTTGTAAGCGCGAAGTAAGGAACTGAACAATAGAAGTTGGATAATGCATAATTCGCGAAGGAATAACGCATATATTAAACTGTAAAATATTTGTTTTACTCGTCTTCACCTCTTCTTATAAATATAACTACATAATCGTTTGTTTAAGCACTGTATTAACTTAGCTTTGAGGAGCAAAGAGCTTTTGCTTCCTGGAACTTTGAAGGACTATATTTACACTTGTTGTAATTGCGTGTCGTTATCAGCCAGTAGCGAGCAAACAATTCTCGCTTTTCTGTGACGTCAGAGAGCACTTTGAGATGTGAAAATTGGCCTAATCAGTCAACCTTTGGCACGGTGACATCAAACGGTTGATTGGCATGTTTACACTGCACAAAGAAGTCTATAAATTGACTTAATCTTCGTTGTAATAGGAAATTGTTTACTTTCTGAAAATGTATTGGCAAGCAAGATTAGACTAAAAAGAGATATTCACTTCGGAGAAATTCAGTTTAATAACACTGTTACAGTGATTATTTTTTGACGTTTCTTAAAACCAATGAAATGCTTCTTTATTTGTCACAAGGGTAAGTTTCAACCAATTATGTCATTATTATAGTGGGAATAAATCTCTTGTGATTATTCTCGGGAATAATCACTGTAGCTTTTATTCGCCTAGCAACTGTCAGATACTTGTCAAAATAATTACTTAATTGTGTCAACGCGAAATGGGTGAAAGTCATCGGTTTAGTACCTTTTCTAATGCAGAAATTACAAAAAAGATTTTAGAAACTACTTCGAAAAATACTCTAATAAGTAATCAGTCTATATGGAGACAATTTAAGACCTTCACCAAAGAAAGAAATTATATTCTGGATCAATCTACTACAACAGCTACTCTGGCATTGATTTTAAAAGATTGGGCTTATAACATGAAAAGAAAAGACGGAAATGATTATAAAGAAGCAGTAATAAAGACAATGTGGAATAAAACGGCAAAATTAGTTCAAGAACTTTACTTTAATAAGTATAACAGGTCCTTTGATCCTTTCCATGATATAGAATTCAGAAATGCTCGGAATGCAAGAGATGCAAAAAGAAAAATTTTACAAAAACATCCTGAAAAGCACAAACAAAGTTCTGTGGCACTTTCTAATACAGAATTGTTGCAAATTTTTAACTATTGGGACGAAGATACACCTTGTGGATTGCAAAGAAAGTTTTTTCACGTTGCATCGTATGAACTAGTTTGGAGGGGAGGAGAAGCTACGAAATGTTTATTTCATTATTTTAAAAAAGAAACCGACATAAAAAGATTAAATACTGGCCGCATTGAATACAATCCCATCTTTACAAAAACTGCACAGGGTGGAGCACAAAGGTGTGCTAATAGTAAATGGTTGACTCCAAACATAAATAACCCAGATGTTTGCTCTGTTCGTCTTTTTGAAAAACTAATGAGTAAACGTGAAGAAAATATTAAAACCGAACGCTTGTTTCTTGTTGCTCGAGTGGCAACAAGTTTTCAAACAATCTGTCAAATTATTTTCAATTTATTCTCACTCTCTTGTTATATTATTACTGAAAATATACTTTTCACGAGACATAATCTACGTTGTTGTACTTGCGTGTGTATAAAAATGCAGAACTCCGTCATTTTCCATTCGATTTCCAAAATAAACTGCAATTCAAAGAGAGAAGACAGACCATTAGAAGGATGTATTGTTCGGTCAGTTCCAATAAACAGTCGAAAAGTTATGGACGTTCAAATTCAGAAGTTTCCCATTATTTTCAGATTTTCTGAACTTTAACGACAGGTTGATGACCTGTTTCAATCCATAATTTCTTATTTCTATTTTTTATGGAAAGTTCATTTAAATGTGTGTTTAACACGAGTTTGTTTATTAGAATCCGTTGAAATTTCACTGAGTTATTGATGTTTAATCACCGTCTTGACATTCACACTAGGAAGGAGTATACCTACGGCCCGACCGTAATAACCGTACTCGTGATTTACATTAACTAGACATTATTTTGTTTGTTTATTACCCTGTTTTATTGTATTTTAGTCTACCTAATATGTTATTAAGTACTATTCGACTTGTACCCAAATATCGTAAAATCATTAATCGACAATCTTAACCTATTGCAATTGCGTATACTATTAGGACGATGTAGGTCGTTAGTATCACCAAATTTCATATAAAATAACAATCAAACTGATCCATAAGCAGTAAGAAATCAGCTCTAGTGCAAGCTTCAGTGCAAATATAAAAAAAGTAAAATGTGTGACAATCGCCATAAGTTTTGTTACGCCTGCGAATTGTTTGTGGACAAACAGCATCGGCTACAATTAGTAAAAAATAAATCAGTGGCTTCATTAAGTATGCTAATGTTTTGACTGTAACGAAACCATTAGGTCTTGATGATTGGGTTGACCAACCTGCTGCTGAAGCTGAAGAATCTTATAAATCTTAGGATGAAGCTGATGGAAATGCTACACTTCTTGGAAATGATAAAAGTGCCGACTACGCAAATGTTGTACAAGAGTTTTTGAGTGCCTAAAAACGATTTTTTTGAAAAAATCGAGATTTTGGAGGTGTTTGGAAAATTTCAGCTATGCCATTATGTTCAGCTCTACCAGCTCAAAAACTTCCGCTATGTCTCGTGAAAAATATATTTCGTTTTTTTTTTGTAACACAGTGTAATGTTTAATTCGCTACAAAAAATGTTTATACATAGCGTCCCCGGCATTTGAAAACATGATAGAACATCATATTTTATAATAAAAGAAACCATGGACACGTAGCCAATTGTTCAATGTTTCTGAAGTATGGCCTTCAGAAGGTTAAGAAGAGCCTGTACATGATTTTAGCTTTTTTTCTTTTTTTTCTTGAAGTGGGGTGTCCATTAAATAATTAATTAAATAATAATAAAAAATATGAATTGATTTTGATTATTTTTCAGCATATAACAAATTTATCAAGACTGCTCACGAGCTTTTGCAATTTTGAAAAAAATAATCTTGCTATTTATTATACCGAAAGAACCACAACGATGGTTTGGTGGTCTAAGCTTGAGATACGCTGTAGAGAAATGAAGGTGCAGGGTCGAATACGTCAAGTTCTGTTGCACAAAAAAATATAAAATTAAAAGAAAATTGATATAAATATTAAAATTTCTGAAAATATGAACATTACATTACATTTGAAACAACTTTTTTCTTTGAAAATGATATTCAATTCTGTAATACTCATACTGTTATTCAAATTTAGCAATTTATTGTTTTGTATGCTAATAATAAATATTCTGACTATGGTTGTGGAGTCTTTAGGACATCCAAATCTCCTTACAAAAATGTCTTTCCTCGAGAAATGGAAATGTTGGTCGATTATAAATATTAATTCCACCGAATGGAAACATATTTCTTTGGCACAAAACATATTTAGTTAAATGAATACTGTAGCTTATTTGCTTGTAGAGATTAATTTATTTGGAATATATATTTAATTGAAATATATTTAATTGAAATATATTTGAATAGAAGCAAAAATTACTTTTCTTTAAAGTAATATTTTTACGGCGACAGGTGGATATTTTGCTCTATAGTACCCTCCAAAAAGTTCTTGGCAATAAAAGTCCACATTGATTCCTTCAATCAATCAGTAAGTTCATTAATCAAAAAAACATTTATTGCAAGCTTAAAATATTGCTTTATAACTCAACCAACAATAATAATTCACTGTTACAAAAAAGGCGAAATATGCTTTTCACGAGACATAGCGGAAGTTGTTTTCCAAACACCTCCAAAATCCCGATTAAAAAAAAACCGTTTTTAGGTACTTGCATGTGTATAAAAATTTATAACTCCGCCATTTTCTATTCGATTTCAAAAATAAAACATGTAACTGAAAGAGGAAGCATGGACCATTATAAAGTTGTACTGTTCTGTTAGATCCAACAAATCGAAAAGTTATGAACGTTCAAGTTCAGAAATTTCCAATTATTTTCAGATTTCTTCAACTTTGACAACAATTTGATGACTTGTTTGAATCCGTAGTATTTTTTTTGCTATTTTTTTTATTGAAAGCCCATTTAACTTTGCGTCTAATACGCGTTTGTTTATTAGAATCGGTGGAAATTTAACAGAATTTTCAAATTTTATTGACCGGCTAGACACATCTCACTACGGAGAAGAAATATACAGGCAGACTGTAATAAATCCGTAGTATTTATACACATTAATTAGACATTACTAGCACTTAAATGTACAATGTTATTCTAAAATTATGACACTGTTTTTTTTCTTTTCCTTTTTGTTGTTACCTGCCAGACTATCACAATATGTTACTAAGTACATTAGAGTTTACGTTCATTACATTTCCAGGTATATTTGGGTTCAAAATAAATTGCACCAACAGTAAAATTTTCACTCGTTTATTGAAGCGTACTGAGTTACTATCGTGATTTATGAAAAATAGAAAAAAAAAAACAAGAAATACAACAAAATTAAACATGTTTACTCGAAATACGTCGTTTATACAAAGCATCTTCTGTTTCGCGTTTAAGTGACCAGCAGTAGTCTGCGATCATGTTGATGGTGTTTTTTCCTTGAAAACATTTTTCAATAGCTTCCATTTCCTGATGAAATCGTTCACCTTGTTCGTCACTGAGTTGGTCAGGAAAGAAATTCAAATGAGAATGCAAAAAGTGAATTTTGATAGACATGTTGCAGCCCATTTCACCGTAGGCACTCAAAAACTCTTGTACAACATTTGCGTAGTCGGCACTAAGTTATCAACATTCTTTGATTTCTATAACTTCAATTTTGACGATTTTTGTATGCCTCAACCACTGATTTATTTTTTACTAATTGTAGCCGATGCTGTTTGTCCACAAACAATCCGCAGACGTAACAAAACTTATGGCGATTGTCACATATTTTACATTTTTTATAGTTGCACTGAAGCTTGCACTAGGGCTGATTTCTTACTGCTTATTGATCAGTTTGATTGTTATTTTATAGGAAATTTGGCGATACTAAAGACCTACATCGTCCTAATAGTATACGCAATTGTAATAGGTTAAGATTGTCGATTAATGATTTTACGATATTTGGGTACAAGTCGAATAGTACTTAATAACATATTAGGTAGACTAAAATACAATAAAACAGGGTAATAAACAAACAAAATAATGTCTAGTTAATGTAAATCACGAGTACGGTTATTACGGTCGGGCCGTAGGTATATTCCTGCCTAGTGTGAATGTCAAGACGGTGATTAAACATCGATAACTCAGTCAAATATCAACGGATTCTAATAAACAAACTCGTGTTAAACGCACATTTAAATGGACTTTCAATAAAAAAAATAGACATAAAATATTATGGATTGAAACAGGTCATCAAACTGTCGCTAAAGTTCAGAAAATCTGAAAATAATGGGAAACTTCTGAATTTGACGGTCCATAACTTTTCGACTTTTTACTGGAACTGACCGAACACTACATTCTTCTAATGGTCTTTGTTCTCTCTTTCAATTGCATTTTTTTATTTTGGAAATCGAATGAAAAATGACGGAGTTCTGAATTTTTATACACATACAAGTAACCAAAAACAGCTTTTTTTTAAAAAAAATCGAGATTTTGGAGGTTTTTGGAAAATTTCGTATATACCATTATGTTCAGTTCTACCAGCTCAACAACTTAGACTATGTCTCGTGAAGAGTATATTTTGACTGTAATTGGTGAATGGTGGAATAAAACCTCTTTTATAGTTTGATTACTTTTTTTTAAATGTACGTACCGGTACAGTATAACGGAAATATTTTCGTTGCTACTCTGCAAAGCCATGCATGCTTATTCATCTTTGGAGCTTATAATTGAATCGGTCGGTTCGAAAACACTACGAGTCCAAAAAGTGAGTTCTGGGAAAATTAACAAAATTATTTTGTCAGTGCAATATCTTGAAAAGTATAGCAGTTGGCTATTTGTGCCAAGACACGAAATATAAAGTAGTTCACAGAGAATTAAATGTATTACATATTTTATTTATATTTGCATTAAAAGCAGAGCTATGATTAAAACAATCATCATGGACATGTACTGTTTTTGAACTTGACGGAAAAATAGCGTACATTTTTAACAATATTTGTTTATTTAAAGCATTTAAATAATATTTTTATTGTGATGTAGGTATGTATAGTGTTTTTGGCGTCAACAATAAATTTCTTATTCATTTCATATTATTATATTTTCCGAAAAGCGTTAATAATGCAGCAAAAACAAACATGTGCATACTTCGTACAAGGGTATTTATTATTTCCTTGTCGAAATTGAAATATAAAAAGACATCTCGTACTATGCCTCGAAAACAATTTCTTTCGACAACAAAAATCTATTTTTCTGTGGAGCATTGACGGTATGAGTATGTTTTCGTCAAATATTCGAGCAACATTCGGCGTAGTTACTTTACAGCCATAATAGAACACGTTTTTGTCCATCCGGCCGGTCCGCTTCGAGAATTTGAAACGTGTTTTGTAAGTGCGATGGGATGTTTCGAATCGAAATAACATTTTTATACACTAGGAATTTTTAAGCGTTGACTTATTTATAAAATATCAATCTCAGTTTAATTTGCTTAGACGAATAATATACTGGGTAGTAAAACAACTTAACATTTTTTTTTATTTCTGCAACGAATTAAATTGAAAATTCTAATACATCTAGTACTGTTGTTGGACTAAAATTCTTTGTTTTTTGTTTTTAAATTAAGGATTATATTATCTAAATAGACACCAGATCTAACGATGCTATTAACTCAACAAAACCGGATACCCAAAGAATTTTTAAATGAAGATTTGCAAACAAAAACTTATTTGTTGATTTATCAAATGAATCGGTCGGTTCGAAAACACTACAAGTCCAAAAAGTGAGTTCTGAGAAAATTAACAAAATAATTTATTGTTGGTGCAATATCTTAAAAAGTATAGCGGTTAGCTATTATGTGCCAATAAACAAAATATAAAGTAGTTCACACAGAATTAAATGTACTACATATTTTATTTATATTTGATTAAAAGCAGAGCTATGATTAAAACACTCATCATGGACATGTACTGTCTTTGAACTGGACGGAAAAACAGCTTACATTTTTAACAATACTTGTTTATTTAAAGCATTTAAATAATATTTTTATTGTGATGTAGGTATATATGATGTAGGATTTGCATTAAACTTATTTCACGTAATATTTGAAGATTGATAATAATTAAAAATGTCATGTTAGATTTTTAAAATAAATTCAAAATAGCGGCTTATACAGGCTTAGTCAAAATTACCGGAACACCTTAGTAATTCTTTAACCGTAAAGAATTTTAACGAAAAATTCAAACAAAAGTTTTTTGGTTTTAAACAAGCTATATATTTTCAATATACGGATGTTCATTTAATTCTGAAAATTTGGTAAAGTTTTCTTTTTCTATTTACATCCTGTCTATTTAAAAAAATTTAATTCTAAGGGTTTGTAAGAATCATTTTTTTATAAAATGCATCATCTTTGAGTTATGAGCAATTAACCGATCATTAACGGATAAAAAAATAAAAAAATGAAGAAAAAATAACAAACTATGAAATGGCATAATAAATTAAATATTCAAGCTAGCAAATTAATATTTCTCACTTGGAGAATTATTTAGGTTTTCGGTACCTAATTTCGTCTATTTTTGATTAATTGATCATAACTCAAAAATAAGGCATTTTATAAAAAAATCATACAAAAGATTCTTGAATTAATCTTAGAATTAAAAAATGTAAAGTTATACAGGCTGTTCTATTTGAAAAGGGAAGGTTACGAGATATCCAGAATAAAATGAAACCCTGTAAAATAAAAATATATTTAAACGATAGATAGTTTAAAACCACAACTTTTAGTTGAAACATTTTTTGAAATTGTTTACAGTTAGAAAATTACTTAGGTGTTCCGGTAATTTTGACTAACTCTATACATACATATATGGCGATATGATAGAGTATGATATAGAGTTTGATGATTATATACATATGTAACGTGTCACGTGGTAGTAAAATTCTAAATTTTCACCAGTTACATACTTGTGGACTTTTTTAATATCATTTATCTTTTTGATATTGATATTCATATTGATTACTTCGGCGTACCTCAACAACGATTTGAATGCAAATTAGGAAGTTGGCGAATGTTTACTACTGATATCAGTAGAATCTGAGTAGAAACGCGTTGCATGAGCGATCAAAAACGCATTGTTCTGGACTTATTCTGGTTCTGGTTTATTTCGCCCAAGCATTTTCTTTAGGTCTATTCGATAGAATAAATCATAGTGAACGTTTTGGCTATTTCAGTTCAAAATGGCCAATTTTGGACTTGTACTGTTTTCGAACTCGCCGATTCAATTGTACTTCTCATTTTGACCATTTAGGATGTTGTTGATCAAATGATCAAAACCTAGGTACCGGGTCTGATTTTAAATTAAAAATAATTAATCAAATAATCAAAGAGGTTTTATTCCACAATACTTACAACCTTTAAAAATAATGGACTCGACTGATACATAATAATTATTTGAACTAAATAGAGCTCATTCCTTATACAGTTGGTCCCACTTTTTTCCCGCAACAACTATTTTTAGAAAATAAATGTCATGCTGAAACTAGCTAATTGTTTTTCCAAATCGTTAAAAAGTTACAGCCATTTGAAATATTAACAAAATAAAGGAAAATGCATAATAAAATACATATCAGACAATGCGAAAACGAAGAAAGACACAATCAATGCCCATAATAATAATAATAAAAGTAAATAAATTTAAGTAAAGAATACAAAATATTAAAAATAAATTAAATAAACAAATCTAATAAGAAACAAAATACATATGAAACTTTTTAAGACATTTGCTTCTCTACACGTGAATGTCATTCTGAGTGAAAAGTTTCATGTCGACTTATTGGGTTTTTAATTCTTAAAGAAGTTAAAGCCGTTTAAAATACAGTTTTGGTATTATTTCAAACGGGTGTAACTTTTTAATGAATAAAGAAAACTAATAAGTCCATATGAAACTTATTGCTCAGTGATACATTTACTATTCGGCAAAAAGTTTTGCGGGGAAAAAAGTGGGACTTTCTGTATACAGTGTGTCCCACTTAAGAGTGTAACACCTTTATATCTTTTTTATTTTTAGTTAAATTTTAATAATTTTTTCTTTCAAGTATAGAACACATATTGCTTTATTTACTGCCAAAAAACCAATTGTCTTCTTTAAATGCAAAGCACCTTGTGATGGCAAAATAAATGGCAAAAATCAAGAAATCAGTTTAGGGAATTTTTTATCGAAAAGTTTTACTAGTGATAATTGTTCAGAATTGCCCAAAAACCATAAATGCAAAATTTCATGAAAATTAAAAAATATTGAAATTTTCTTCAAGTCCGTAAATATTATTTGCATAGACAGCTGCGCTTAAAAAAAGTGTGCTGTGGAAATTTTGCTTGAAATAAAACCTGAACTAGCTTTGTCGTATTTAATTAAGATAAGATGTTGCCATGTTTGTAGGTTACTCTTTGCATAATAGCCTTTATTATTCAATAGAAATGTAATAAATAAAATTATTAATAAAAATTCGATTCATTTTTTTTCTCTTTAATTTCGCAGAAAATTTACAGCATAATAAATACAAAGTACAAATTAGATCTTTTTTTGTTCTATTAGACCTCCATCAGCTTCAATGCATGCATTGATGCGCCTTTCATTATGTTCAACTACTTTCCGGAGAGTTAATGGCGTAATCTCAGCGCAAGCTTGTCGAATGCGGGTTTTCAGTTCGTCTCTGTTTTTTGGCTGAGTCTTGTAGACTTCGTTCTTTAGAGCTCCCCACAAAAAATAATCTAGGGGCGTGAGGTCGGGTGATCTCGGAGGCCAATTAATTAATGGACTATTTTTTCCAATCCATCTCCGGTGAAAATTGTCGTTTAACCAATTTTGCGTAATCATTGCATTGTGAATAGGAGCTCCATCAAGTTGAAATATTATGTTATTATACCTAATAAGTGGAATATTTTCGATTTCGTCTGTAAATTCATTTTGCAAAAATTGCAGAAAACGCTCCGCATTCAAATTTCCCTCAAAGAAATATGGTCCAATTAGTCGCTCGTTAAGGATACCGCACCACACGTTAACTTTTTCTGAATACTGGCATCGACAATTTATAACCCAATGTGGATTGTCAACAGACCAATGCCGCGTGTTTTGATGGCTAACTGTGCCATTAGTAGTGAATGTGGCCTGATCGGAAAATAAAATGTTTTTAAAAAAATTACGATTATTCAAGAACTCTCCCTGGCACCAAAGGCAATATTCCAGTCGCCTTTCTTTGTCTCCTTCTTCTAATGTGTGTAAGAATAAAGGTTTGAAGGGATGTAGTTTATTCCGACGCATGCATCGCCTAATTTTACTTTTTGATACGTTTAAAATTGCTGACATTCTTCTTAAGCCCATCCTTCTATTACGTCTTACAAAGTCAAGTATTTCGTCTTCACCAACATGTACCCTCAATCGTTTTTTCTTTATGTTGATTACCGTGCCCGTTCTATTAAATTCAGTATTAATTCGCCAAACTCTTACGTGATCTATTCGAGGACGACCCTGATGACGATTATTAAACTCTTCAGCTGCTTCCCTTGCTGATCGCGTGTTATCACCGACTAATCTTATTATTTCCACTTTTTCGGCAAGTGTAAGCATTATTATTCAGACAATAATTAAATACGACACAATACAACAAAGCACTTTGACAGTTCATGTTTTATTTCAAACAAAATTTCCAGAGCACACTTTTTTTAAGCGCAGTTGCCTATACAAATAATATTTACGGACTATTGCCATTTATTTTACCATCACAAGGTGCTTTGCATTTAGAGGGGCAATTGGTTTTTTGGCAGTAAATAGAGCAATATGGGTTCTATATTTGAAAAAAAAAAATTATTAAAATTTAACTAAAAATAAAAAAGATATGAAGGTGTTACACTCTTAAGTGGGACACACTGTATACGAATTGTTAATTTTAACTAAAAACATAAATGGTTTGACACAAATAAACGTTCTTTCTACCATACAAGTCTTTCAAACAAATGCATTTTTATCCCCAAGGAAGCATTTCTTTGTCTCTATTGAAACAACAGATTTGTTTTACACAATGCATATTAAATTGAATGTGCGAAATTATTTTTGTAATATCATCTAGCTTCCTATTGTTCAGGCTATAGTAAATCTTTTAATTTTCTACAGAAATCGAGCTCTTATTTATCTTGTGTTTCACTTTTTTTATAAAGTTTTACAGCATCCTTTTTGTAGATAATATACTATACGTATAAATTTAATCATATAGCTTTTATCGTCGTCTTTGTCCTTGACCTTTACTTTACAATTAAACATCTTTATTATAGCAGTATTAAATTAACTCATGACTTCACAGGTTTGCCGACAATGAAGTATGATTTGCGGTTTCATTGTGGCTCTCATTAATAATATATACACGAATATATGAAAGATAGCGAAATTATTTCTACCTCAGAACGCAACACAATAACGAATCTCTTCTGGATGCTTTAAGATAAACAAACAAGCCGAAACCCGCCTAATTTATATCAAGTTAACCTCAAAATTCGTTATATATTCCAAATATCACAAATGTTAAACACTCAAGTTTGAGACCTGGAGCAACGAAATTGAACAGTATTATAGACTTATAATTGAGCCCACCTTACAGTAACCAAATATGAGGATCCTTCCGTTCGATTAAACTTCCCTCTAACTCGGTTTGGCTGTACACATTACTTATGCATAAATTACACACTAGCTAGGGAAAGGCAAAACATCGAAAACAACTCAAATTTGTATTCTGAGTTGTTGCCAGTGGGCAAATTTGTAACTTATACCTTGAACCGAAGACAGCCGTGCTAAAATTAAAGTCATTCATATGTTAATCACAGGAAGGGGTTATTCAATTTGTACGAAGTTCGCTCCGCACGGTTTGGGGTTGACATTTCGTAGCACATCAAACGGAGGGCGAATTGTTCACACTTGAACGGGGAAGTTGCAGACTCAGTTTGATCAAATATTGCATGAGTTCAGTCGGTAAATAGGGTGAATGTATTCGGAATTGGAAGGTTTCTTGTTTATGTATTTTTAATGATGAAGGCTTGGATATGTCAACTTAATATTGTTGAAATAAAATTTTATTTATATTTAAATGATATATGTCTCTCTGTGAAGGAGATTGGAAATTTTATTTATTTTATTTTATGCGATATGTATATCAATGGCTTCCTGTTATATTGTTTTAATTTTATTTATGATTAGAACATTTTTGTAAGAACTTCTATTTATTTCATAAGACAACTAATAAATCTTCTCAAATCAGTAAGAAAAATAAGGCGTTGCCATTTACAAACAAAAATGATCGATGGCATCATAAGTCAGTACCAATTGAAGGTTGAAAATTGACCCATTCACTGTATGTAGGTATTTTTGACGTATTTAGTTGGCAAGTTCAACTAATTAATTTTGAATTTAATATGATTTTGGAAAACATCAATAAACTGTTTATACTATTGCTAGTTCATTCCCAATGTATGAAACTGGGATCGACTTAGGTTTAAAAGTTTTCGATCTACAGTTTTTATAGTCACTATTTTTCAGAAATACTGAATTTAACCTTAACAAAAAGATGCATGTCCAAAAATAACACTGTGTTACAAAAGAAAACGAAATATACTTTCACGAGACATAGCGGAAGTTGTTGAGCTGGTAGAGCTGAACATAATGGCATACCTGAAAATTTCCAAACACCTCCAAAATCGCGATTAAAAAAAAAAAACGTTTTTTGGTTACTTGCACGTGTATAAAAATTCATAACTCCGCCATTTTCTATTTGATTTCAAAAATAAAAAATCTGATGTGGCCAGGCACATGACTTTATCATACTATATGTAAAATTAATAGTTTAGCTGCATGAGATTCTATTTGATCGAGATCGGCCATGTCTGCATTAAAATAAAACTAGTAGAACTAGACAGATATGTCGATTAAAGCTGCGTTCGGATATTGTACTCCGTTGAGACCAGGTACACCGTCCAAATGACACCCACGTCTTATTGGGTGTAAAAAGTGTAATACAATATCTGAACGCAACTTATATTGACAGCAATTATTGTCAAAACATTAGCGTTTGACACCAGCTGCTGTCATTAGTATCAAAAAAATCTGACAAATCCTGGCTACTAGTTTCAATGCAGTACGAACGATCTCGATGAAATAGAATTTGCTCATGCAGCTAAACTATTGATTGTACCAAAAAGGTTGCTTGAAAACGTGTTTTAATAGCTTCCATTTCCTGAAGAAATCGTTCACCTTGTTCGTCACTGAGTTGGCCAAGACTGTCCGGAAAGAAATTCTTTCACAAACTGCTTCATGTATCCAAGCTTCAAATGCAATAACTTCAATTCTGACGAACAAACTGCACACACGTATTCTGGTTCATACAAGCGACTTGCGGTGTAAACACGGTTAAAAAATTTGTATGCGTCAACCACTTATTTATTTTTTACTAATTAAAGCCGATGCTGTTTGTCCACAAACAATTCGCAGGCGTAACAAAACTTATGGCGATTGTCACACATTTTACATTTTTACTTTATCATACGCAGTATGTAAAGTATTGTAATCATGCCAAAAAAAATTTTTGAGATTTTAGCGGAAATATGTCTTTTTGGGTCCCCTGAACATTTTTGACCAAGGTACAAAAAAATGTCTGTGTGTGTGTGTGGATGTGTGTGTGTGTGTGTGTGTGTGTGTGTGTGTGTGTGTGTGTGTGTGTGTGTGTGTGTGTGTGTGTGTACCCGTTTTTGTGGCGACGATTCCGGAGAAACTACTAAAGGTATCAAGACGAAACTTCATATTTAGAAGTTTCATAACCAAACTTAGAGCTGAAAAGCTTTCTGTTGAAAAGGGTCCAAAGGAACTGGTGGTTTACTCATAGCATTTTTTGAAGATTTTGCAAATGAGCCGCGATTTGTGTAATGTCGTCAAAATAGTTAAATAATAAATTAAAGGAGAGGAAATTTTCTATAATTTATGTATATGACATTTTTTGGTAGAATTTATAGTTTAGCTGCATGAGCAAATTCTATTTCATCGAGATCGGTCGTACTGCTTTAAAACTAGTAGCCAGGATATGTCCGATTTTTTGATTCTAATGACAGTAGCTAGTGTCAAACGCTAATGTTTTGAAAATACTACTGTCAATATAGGCTGCGTTCGGATATTGAACACCGTTACACTTTTTACACCCAATAACACGTAAGTGTCATTTGGACGGTGTACCTGGTGTCAACGGAGTACAATATCCGAACGCAGCTTTAATCGAGATATCTGTCTAGTTCTACTAGTTTTATTTTAATGCAGACATAGCCGATCTCGATCAAATAGAATCTCATGCAGTTAACTATTAATTTTATGTATAGTATGATAAAGTCAAGTGCCTGGCCACATCAGATTTTTTATATTTGCACTGAAGCTTGCACTAGAGCTGATTTCTTACTGCTTATGGATCAGTTTGACTGTTATTTTATATGAAATTTGGTGATATTAAAGACCTACATCGGCCTAATAGTATAAGCAATTGCAATAGGTTAAGATTGTCGGTTAATGATTTTACGATTTGGGTACAAGTCGAATAGTACTTAATAACATATTAGATAGACTAAAATAGAATAAAACAGGGTAATAAACAAATAAAATAATATCTAGTTAATGTGAATCACGAGTACGGTTATTACGGTCGGGCCGTAGGTATATTCCTGCCTAGTGTGAATGTCAAGACGGTGATTAAACATCGATAACTCAGTCAAATTTCAACCGATTCTAATAAACAAGCTCGTGTTAAACGCACATTTAAATGGGCTTTCAAGAAAAAAATAGAAATAAAATATTATGGATTGAAACAGGTCATCAAACTGTCGTTAAAGTTCAGAAAATCTGAAATAATGGGAAACTTCTGAATTTGAACGTCCATAACTTTTCGACTTTTTATTGGAACTGACCGAACTGACCGATCCTTCTAATGGTCTGTGTTCTCTCTTTCAATTGCATTGATTATTTTGGAAATCAAATGGAAAACGACGGTGTTCTGCATTTTTATACACACGCAAGTACCCAAACACAGTTTTTTTGAAAAAAATTGAGATTTTGGAGGTTTTTGGAGGAAATTTAGTGTATGCCATTATGTTCAGTTCTACCAGCTCAACAACTTAGTATTATTATTATTATTAACTTAGTAAATGTGTTGTAAAAATTTCACTCTTAAAAAGAGCAATTTACTGCATCAATTTCTTTAGGTTATATCCTCAAAACATTTAAATTTCAAAACAACTCATTTTCATAATACTAAAGTAAACAAACGATTACCTTTTCATGAATATGTGTATCCGTTAAAAATGCGTAAACACTTTTATCGCTTATCCAGGTCCTAAATCATTTAAAAAGTCATAAAATTAACACAGGGTAATTCCGTGCGGGTAAACAGACGTTAATTGAGGGATTGTTGAAATTGGGGCCTCGAAATTCGAACAGGGTTATCGCCAGAGAGGGGCTGCAGATGCCGAATTAGGGGGGGTGGCGGTCCAACCCCAGGATTTAACATCAGCGTGGCTTTTAAAGCGCTTAAAGCTCAAGGCGTGACCAAATAACGACAAATATACGACTGCTTCCCTATTTCCGAATGTCGTTACCCGTATTTGCTCTCCGAACTGGTGCAATATTTGATTACGCTGATGACTGCAACTGCCACTCGTCCACTCGTCCAAGTGTGAACGGTAGCGCACTGCCTTTGAGAATCACTCGATTGAGTATTTTTACAGACAGTCAGGAAATATTTTTCAAGCTTAGTCGAATAATTCGACGATTTTGAATCTATTGAACCTAACTTATCTATATAGGAAAATGTGTAGTTTTCGAGTTATCGGAGGTTTTCCAAAATGGCGAAGGAGCCGGGATTGTTTTAGTTAATCTATTTTATTTCAATTTAGATGGAATAGGACAATGGAAATTGATTATTAATCGCAAAAATTGGTTATTTATATTCATAATATACAAATTTGTTTATACAGGATGTTGCAGAACTTAACCTTTCGAACTAGTTCAGTGAATGTGACTAGCTCCAAAGAAAGGGATCTTACGGCTAAATTATCGATTTTGGGGTTTTGGCAGATTCGGAATGCTGGAATCTTATTCTTTAACATGCAGTCATAGAGCGTTGAAAAAAGTACTCTTTCGCAGGAGGAATCAATATTTTTCTCATTCCACACAAACGTGTGAACCTAAGATGTCATTTTGAGTAAGAGAATTTATTTATTTTTTCGATCTATTGAAAAAATTACAGCCATTTAAACAAAACCGTATTCTTAAAGAGAACAAGACCCATATGATCATTTTTACTCAGAATGAATGTCTCTCAATTTTTGTATTTATTTCAGTTTCATCATTGGTATGTTTACATCCTATTATTGTAAATCGTACCGTACTGTACAATATCAATAAGAAATCGACATAATAAAACTGTCCATTACATTCGAGAAAAAAGCGTTTCAAGTTTGCGAAACGCAGAAAAAAATCTTCATAGCTGGAGAATTTCTTCGGCAATAAATGCTTTGTGCCTACTCGCAAATATCATTTCTTAATTTGTTGAACCGATGGAGCAATCTTGATGCTTTCAACAGACGAATTGTAGAGAGTGAAAATACGTAAAAAATGAACCCTGCACGGACGCGATTGAATTAATATTAACGGAAGAAATTCGGAAAAACCGGAAAAATTTGCGTTTTTTCAAAAATTCATAACTCCGCCATTTTCAGAGGACGCTTTTCGCGTGAAAGCAGCGATTGATGGGTACTTTGAGTGTGGAAAACCCAGGCGCAATTGCGATTTGAATGATTTTAATTTTTTTTACGTATTTCGAAAGTAGAAGTATTGTGCTTCAAAACGTCTATTCTGATTTTGCGTTAAAATGTTGCGAAATAGGTGAAAAATGCTTGCACACATGACCGAAAACTGCCGCGCTCTCCAAACCGGTCGAGTAGTAGGGGTAGGCGGTCGACGCGTGGAAGCGCGTATCTATAGTAATACAAATTACTATATATAAGTTTCCCCTCTAATCGCACACTTCCCCCATCACTCGACCACTATAGCGGGCGCGGGCGTTTTCGCTCATGATCTCAGTAGTTTATTACCCACTTAAGCGGGTCTTATCGAAAAATCAGAATAGACGTTTTGTTGCTGTTCACGTCTAGTATCCTAATCCGTTTTTTAAATTGCAATCGGACGACCTCAAACGCGTCCAGCTCCTCGCAAAAATATTGCCAAAAAAAATTCAAATGAGGATTGTGCAAAAACTATATATCCGACTGAATCCAGGTTTTGCGCACTTAAAGTACATGTAAGTAGCTACCACTGTCCAAAGTTTCAGCTGTTGAAAATGGCGGAGTTATGAATTTTTTAAAAAAGAGCAAAATTTTCCGGTTTTTCCAGCTTTTCTCCGGTCTAATTATCCGATCGGATCGTTTGACCTGCCATTCTCTTCATAATTTAATTCTCTACAGTTCATCCCGTTGCACCATTAAGATTGCTTCAATGGTTTTCCTTTTACAATAAAAAAAGGGAAGAAAACGCGATTTTTTGTTGATAATTGTTTATAAAAAATTAAAAAATGGAATTTTCGAGTAGAAAACATAGTGGGAATATACTACGGACTGTCCTGCACAGGATGGCACAGGCGGCTTCCTGCTAGTCGTTATGTCAAAAGAGCAATCATTTGTAGCTCTATTGCTTGGCCTATAATGTTGTCAATGTTCCACAGAAAAATACATTTTTCTGCCTACAAAAAAATGGTTTCGAGCACTATGCAGGACTGTCTACATATGACTGGAATAATTTTTTTTTATTATTAATTAACATCACCTCATAGGTAATTGTGTATAACACCTAGTCTGATGACTATCTAGATCTATATTAATCTAACCTAAATTGCTACGTATAAAAAGTGTTCGATATTAAGTGTTCCCCATTGGTGTAACTTAAATTTAGTTTGGATGCTGACGCTTTAAACTTCACACACTGCACGTTGCTCTGCTTTGTTCATCTATCACTCACATAACACTGTGCTCTGCTTTTTTAACATCACTTCACCAACTCAAAAGGTTTAGTTCTTGCTGGATTGCCTCAACATTCGTGTGCTGGAGAAGTCTGGTCTGATGATTCTCTGCAAACTTTCCAATTTCGTTGGTTACTAATTCCATCTCAAGATCCCTGTGGAGATTTCTATTTCTTATATACCAAGGTGCACCCACGATGTTTCTTAGCACCTTATTTTGGAAGCGTTGAATGATGGCGATATGATTGCTTGGCTTAGTGCAGCCCCACAGTTGAATTCCATAGGTCCACACAGGTTTAAGCATCTGCTTGTAAAGTAGGAGTTTATTATATGTCGACAAAGCCGACTTCCTACCAATAAGCCAGTAGATTTTCTTGTATCTTATGCCCAATTCTTCTCGTTTCTTTTTAACGTGTGCTTTCCAGCGAAGCTTGGTGTCCAGCGTCATACCGAGGTATTTTGCGGTGTTCGAGTAGGGTACGGTAGTGTTATTTATTTTCAGTAATAATATAACAAGAGAGTGAGAATAAATTGTTTGAAAACTTGTTGCCACTCGAGCCCTGCGGGCTCTCGTGACTATTGCCAAATGGCAACAAGTTTGAACAAAATCTGTCAAATTATTTTCTAATTTATGGAACTCTCGAGTTATATTTGACTAGATTATTTTTTGATTCACAAATTTTTACAATAAAAAAGATCAATAAAACTATCATAAAATTATTGAAAAATTTAATTTAATTAATTATTACTTACAATATATGAAAATATCGTTGACACATTGTGAATATATTAAAAGAATTAACAATTTAAATTAGTACAATGAAAAACGCAATTATTAAAAATAATTCGAGACTCATTATTGAGGATTTGGAATTGCTTGTTATATTAAGTGTTTCCTCCTGCGTATTTTCTCTAAGATTATTTATTATATTTGAATGATGTTCTTGGTTCAATTGTAAGTATGGTTTAATCGAACTTGCAGAATTATGACCAGTGACCTTGATTAGTTCTTGTTCTCCTACACCAGCTTTTGAAAGGTTACTTACTGCACTTGATCTGGCAGAATGGTTAGTTATTTTTTTAGTAACTGTGTCTAGACCTACTTTTTCTGCGGATTCTTTCATCCATTTTGAAATGGAACTTATTCCCACAGGAACGTTTCTATACCAAAAACCATGAGTTTGCCAAACCGGATTTGGAGTAAGAAACAAGCGTTCGGTTTTAATATTTTCTTCACGTTTACTCATTAGTTTTTCAAAAAGACGAACAGGGCAAACATCTGGGTTATTTATGTTTGGAGTCAACCATTTACTATTAGCACACCTTTGTGCTCCACCCTGTGCAGTTTTTGTAAAGATGGGATTGTATTCAATGCGGCCAGTATTTAATCTTTTTATGTCGGTTTCTTTTTTAAAATAATGAACTAAACATTTCGTAGCTTCTCCTCCCCTCCAAGCTAGTTCATACGATGCAACGTGAAAAAACTTTCTTTGCAATCCACAAGATGTATCTTCGTCCCAATAGTTAAAAATTTGCAACAATTCTGTATTAGAAAGTGCCACAGAACTTTGTTTGTGCTTTTCAGGATGTTTTTGTAAAATTTTTCTTTTTGCATCTCTTGCATTCCGAGCATTTCTGAATTCTATATCATGGAAAGGATCAAAGGACCTGCTATACTTAAAGTAAAGTTCTTGAACTAATTTTGCCGTTTTATTCCACATTGTCTTTATTACTGCTTCTTTATAATCATTTCCGTCTTTTCTTTTCTCTTATATTCCCGAGAATAATCACAAGAGATTTATTCCCACTATAATAATGACATAATTGGTTGAAACTTACCCTTGTGACAAATAAAGAAGCATTTCATTGGTTTTAAGAAACGTCAAGAAATAATCAATATTATATGTTGAAGAAATCAAAAATACCAAAATAAATAAAGTTGTTATATACCCAGTGTATTATCCTATTATTATCCAGATGGCGCTGCAATCGGTGAAAATGAGTTTAACTTCATTCTTCTTAATGGGAATACCCAACTTTTTTTAAATCAAATTATGATTTTACGCTAAATAAGAAGAATCTTTTGTCTGAATTTTTTTTTGAGCAATGCATTTTTTTCGTGCGTAAACAATCCCTATGCGCATGACGGGACAACGCGCGAGATACCAAAACGTGTCCCCGTTATGCACATACCTGCCTACGTTATGAGTAGACATGACAGTCGTGGCTTGTATGTTGTATTCGCTTATTGGTAAAATTTATGTGAACGGATTTGGTTTCGTTCAATGCAATTAGCCATCGTTGCATCCAATCACTAATATTGTTGACGGCATTCTGCAGTTTTAGCGTTGCTCCTTCAACATTTGTATCTACTGCCATGATAGCAGTGTCATCAGCAAAGGTGGCAACGGTAACACCATCTGGTTGCGGAAGATCATGTGTGTAAAGAAGGTAAAGAATTGGGCCAAGTACACTAGCTTGTGGCACTCCAGCTTTAATACTTTTGAGAGTTGAGTACTCATTATCTTGCTTTATACGGAAGTATCTGTTAGATCTGTTTTAATAGTTGGCTATACTCGAAGGGTAGTATCCGTTCCAGCTTATAGAGTAGGCCTTCGTGCCAAACTTTGTCGAAGGCTTTTGCCACATCCAGGAATATAGAGGAGCATACCTTTTTTTCTTCTAAAGTTCGTTCTATTATCATTGTTATTCTGTGTACCTGATCAATTATCGAATGTTTGTTTCTGAATCCAAACTGATGAGCGGGGATGACTGGAATAATGAATAATAATTCATTTTTTTAGTAAAAAATGTATACTAATTCTTATCATAAAATACTAGTTAATAAAATAAAGTAGCTTTAAATATATTTTTACTATTTTAAAAACCAGTATTCACGGCACATATTTTTAGATATTGTTGATCGATGTTTATAGATTTTCCAGTTGCCCATGAATCATACAAACTCATTTTTGTAATGGCCAAAACAAAAAACAACAAATTTTAAAGGTTTCTAGACTTTTCACTGTTTAATACCATCGTCATTATATTCTGCAAATGCACTAAAAACAGAAATATAAATGGCAATAGCAGCACAGAGTGGTAATATTATGTCGTAATATTAAGAAATACTTTCTTAACAGTTAAGACCAGTTAATTTTTATGTCGAAGTGTTATCGAACAAAATTATTCTTTTTAAAGGTACACCATGACCATTCAAATTTCATAAAACGCATTCCCAATCCAGAAAAAATAATAATAACTGCTAAAATAATCGTGTTTGCACTGAGATAAGTAGGTACTGTAAATGGACTACGTAGTGATAAAAAATCCAATTACATAAAAAACTGGTAATCATGCCCAATACAATATTAACATACATGCGATGGAATGACATTTGCCAGGGGATACACACTATCAGTATAACTCATCACTCTTTTTCTACGTTGATATTGTTAGCATGCATTAGTTAGAATACAGATTTATCTATTTAATATTGTCGATTATTATTCATTCTTATTACATGCATAACTCAAATAAGCAAAAAATTCTGTAAGTGGCACACAAAAAATATGAACTAACATAAGAAATCATTTAGAAATCATATATATATATATATATATATATATATATATATATATATTCACATAGAAATCATAAAAAAACAATAAACACCTCGCTATACGTTGTATTGTTCACAGCACAGAACAAAAATGTATGGTTCTAATGGATTTGAGTGGATAACAATGCAATTTGATACAAAATGGCTTTCATAACTGGAAACGAAAACAACAAAGTAGTTAGATGAAAACAGCGTAGGTATACTTATACAGTGATTTATATTGAATGAAAAAATTGCATGCATTTGCAGATAAAGTATGATAAAGTGTTCTACTAATTGCTTAAAATTGTATTACGAAAATAGCTTTTGTATATATTCTGAAAAAAAAAAATAGAAAGTTTTTGCGTTAAAATGTCTAAAACTGCTTGTATATAAGAAAGAAACTTAAGAAATGTTATTTTATTACCCGGCTGCTAGCATACAACACAGTAGTGTGGTCCTTATTTATACAATAAAAATAAAATTGTTATTTTGTTCTGCGGGACCCAGTAAATTTGTTCTTTTATACCCAATAGGGTATTCCGGTCATGTCAAAATTTAAGCAGATATTCGGTTTAACCTATTGTACAATTTATGAGGATTCATAAAGTTAAGCTATGAGCTTTTTGATTTAGTTTTTCTATGAGATAATTGCAATTAAAAGTGCATTTCGTTTGAATTCACCGACCACCCTCGGAAATACACGATGATTACCGATCCCTAGTAGCGGTGGCAACAGCGGACAGCTCTCGAACAGCTGATCGGCCAAGTTGACGGTTGGCGACCCTGTTGTTTGACAACGAATAAAGGTAACTTTTTTTTAGAGATGATTTGATCATTGAAACTTGAAGCCAAACATCTCTCATCTCGCTAGTCGGCAATGTAAAGAAAATCTTATCAGGAGTTACTGTTCTACTGCTGTTACAGCCCGGCACAGAACAATGTCGGCGTTGGAGTTTATACATTTTGAACAAGTGTTTGATATAACCTCAATAACCAAAGCAGGTGTCAACAAACGAGCGATTCTAAACGTTGACACAACAGAAGACAAAAATCTACTACGTGCACCCTAGATATAGCAACGTTGTCAAGTCGCTCACTTTGAGCGGTCTTTGTGACGTCACAAAGACCAATCCTAATTCAAACTTCAAACAACGATTTCTCTTAATTTAAAACAATGTTTGATATTTTACTTGTGAAGTAGCAAACAGTAGGACCCATACTTTGTAAAAAAATGACAATTTCAAAAACACCGGAATACCCTATTGCTGTGAAATTTCAGATCGATCAATACATATTAACACGTGCGCCAAGGGGCTCAAAATCTAGGATAAATGTAATTTAATAATACACATAAAGAATAAAATAAAAACACGTTGAATATTTTATTTTATCATAATAAATACCAAAGCTATAATTTAATTCAAAAAATAACGTTTGATTCTAGATATCAGAGCATTTCTCATATTTCCAAGTACTTAATTTAGTAAAACACAGTAATAATCTGTGCAATCTGACTAATCTGACAACAAAGAACAAGATCGGACATTGGTTCGGTAATTTTTAAAAAGTAATAAGGATTTAAAATTTTTAAATCAGGAATTAGAATTAAAATGCAGCAAATAATGCTTTTTTTTTGGAGCAATCGATTTCGTAATAATACATAATCAGGCTTTTCTGAAATGTAATACAAAAATAAATACAAATTAAGGATAATGTACGCCAAATACTTACCTATTATAATTTTATGTGACATTCTGGGACTTACATTCACAACAGATAAAAATAGACATTAGAGATATATGTTGTACGTTTCAAGCAAACCAACGGTTTGCACATCAATTATTCTGCAAAAACAGTTTTCGAAATTTATTTATTTATCAACGATCATAATCAAAATCTTTCCTACAACTATTAACCTATCAAATTATTTCCACTTACTGCCCATGTTTGTTTTTACAAAAGCATCGCATTGCAAGTTTAGACAAACACCTGGATTTCTATTTTCGTACCAAAACGTCGTTCAAATACGTACATATAAATAAACGCAATGATAAATCGAATGAAAATTTCACGGGAATTCAAACCTGAGCCCAACTTTTCTGTCAATCTCGCATAAGCGAATTCGAACAAAGAAATCTATAAAAAAATATATTACAAAAGAAACAAGACCAAGTACGAAATAATCGATATGGGCTCCTCTTCTCCCGAAGCTGTAGGAGGCTTAGAACTATGGTTGGAAGATTTTACTTATCAAAATATATGAGACTACTAATAAAAATATAAATTCATTGTTGCACAGAAACATATATGTGATCAGTGATCACGCACGACCGAATCGCCCTAACTGCCATCTCTCATTTCGGTATACATATCCCTTGAATTTAATAGCATCCCGACTATTTGTTAATTTTTAACACCGAAATAAACATGAACAATATTTTGCGCAGTTCGGCTTCCCTTGCTTGTGGGTTTTGGTGCGAGGCAGTCGAACGAGATACGAAGTTTTAACGCGATCAGTGAATCCGTTTGAATCCGTGTTTGTAAAATATTGTTGGGAATTAATGGTACAGTCATGGAAATAAGTAAGTTCGTATCGCTATCGCAGGATTTGAAAATAGTATGTCGGTTATATATTCGTGTACTGTTCTACCTCGACCCGGCCGCTTCGCAAAAAGTTGTCCGTCACGAGGTGGTTTTTCGATGGATGTAATGTAACGGGATTTAGTTTATTTTTAGCGTGTCCGCTCTTTTCCTTAACGTGATATCTTCATTGCAATGTAATAAATGAAATATGATCACTACAGTTAAGTTTACGAGTAGGTAATGCATTTAATTAAATATATAATTACTTTTATAATAATATTAATAAACATGAAATTTGATAATATGATACGAAAATCTTATTTTAAGATATTGCGTAATATCACGACACATTATATAAATTTATGTTAACTAATACACATATTAATTACGCAAGTAAATGCCTTTGCCCAGCAGTAGTATGACGGGCTTAAGTAATTAAGTAAGTAAATGCGCAAATCAACTTGATGCCAACGATTATCACTAAATATAGACTATTTCAGAATTGTAATATTAAAATATATTCACTAAATATAAATAAATTCTCTAAAATTAATTTAAAGTTACATTTAGGACGAGCATGTATTTTGTATGAAGGACAATGGCAGGACAACCAAAATAATTTAAATTATAGCAATATATACAGGCTGTCCCACGTTTCTTCCGCAAAACAATTTTTTTCAGAAAGTAAAACACTTTTTCAATTCATTAAAATGTTACAGCCGTTTGAATTATTAACAATATCTTATTTTAAACGGCTCCAACTTCAGAAGGAACAGAGAAAACCAATAAGACCATATGAAACATATTACTTTCTACTTTCTAGAAATACAAAACAAAACTTTTGGTATTTTCTTTTGTTCATTTTGTTAATTCAAATTATTAAAATTTTACTTATAATTAATACTTTTTTATTGTTGTGATATGTATTTATTGTGTTTCATTTTTGGTTTTGCATTGTTTGATAACTAATTAGTTTTTTATTTTTCTTTTTTTGTTAATATTTCAAAGAGCTCTACAGAAGTTTTATTGTAATATAGTTCCAGTTCAATAACCACACATTTTTCATTTACTATACATTAGCTGGAACATGATTGGAAATTGTATTTCTAAATTTGTTTTCTAAATAAATTAAGAGGCGTGCATTAACAACGATAGTAAGTTAAAAATAACATTTTGACTTATGACTTATGACTTATGACTTATGACTTATTTAATTTCCAAATAATATAAACTATAACTGAAAGTGTTTAACGATATACTTTGTCAAAGTAATATTATAAGTTAATAATATGGTAACATACAGGCGGGATGTAAATTTTAAATAAATCAAAAATTACAGCCACAACCTGGATTTGAACCAAGGCCCTTTGCGTCGATAGCATAATGTCAATAGCTCAGATGGGAGAGCATTGTGCTAGCGACGCAAAGGTCCCTGGTTCAAATCGTCAAGTTGTTGGTTTCTCTTACGTATAGCTTTTATTGCATATGATTGTGAGTAATTAATATGCCATAAAAGCTATACGATATATATATATAGAGAAACCAACAACTTTTCTTTCTGAAGCGTCTCCTTTTGGGAAATTATATACCCGTTACCAACACAACTTATACTCATCCCAGGTCAAATTTGATGAAATAATTTTTATGTTGTATAAATGTTCTTTTAGATGGCGTATATTTTGGTTTCTTTTTTTTTAAATAATAATTATAACATATTTATATTCCATCAAAATTCGTCGAAAGTTTAGAGCTTGCTTCCAAAAATTTTTTGTAAATTAGTGATATACATAATTGTCATTATTTTCAGTTGTCAGATATTTGAAACATATTGCTGTAAAGTAAATACAAAATAATAATATAAAAAAATAGTAATGATACATTCATGCTATACAAAATACATACTCCTTTCTGTTTATTAAGTTAAACACTGCAAAATATCGTTGAAGCTAAATATCTCGAAAACACCAGTAAAACACAATTAACAAATTACCATAAAGGCAAATTTAAAGCAATTTAATTTGAATTTATTTCTATTTTGTGAATAAATGTTAATACATGTCAGTTCTGAAATAACCTGAAAAGTAAAAATATTGACAACAACAAATTGATTTTTGTATTTATTAACACAAAAAAAGCTATTAGATGCAATAAGGTTGTAAGTATAATTTGTTGTGTTGTATGCAATATCTTGAAATGAGATTTTCATTTCATGTAATCGAACATTTTTATGTTTATTAATATAAAATTAACGTCATATTTAATAAAAACACAATTACATTGCAATGTAGGAATTACATTAATTAATTACATACACATTAAGCTAATAAATAGAAACATAAATCATTATAAACCAATTCAAAGCATTCGAACAAGGTTTCGCAAATAATAAATTTCCGATATACGAGTTGAAGCGTAAACGGACAATTTTTTGCACTTAGCGGCCGCTCGGTCGACCAGAATAACAAAAAACTTGTACTTGGATGTATCATCGACACACTGCTAAAATATTTATAGAACTTACTAAATTCCATGAGTGTACATCTAAATTCATCATTTTTATTTAACCGCACTACTATTCAAAATTCCGAAATTAAATTGTTCTGTTCGTATCGTACTAATAGTAAATAATCTTCCACTGTCCCAGCTACGTTTCCATTTACCGTTACGATTGACGTAGTGCGCGCTGCACGAAATTGATATCATTCAGACTAAATCGCTTTAAGAATTACTTGAGAATTATTGTGCATATTCCGATATCGTTACTGAGATATCCGCTTCCATGAAAATCTTATTCGCAACCTTCATTACACAAAAACTGAAGAAAACAAAAACGCCAATCAATAGAAGAGGCTCTAAATGCAACCTGACCAAAAATTGAAGTTTTTGTGGCAAGTGGTTTACGAGGAAGAAAATAGAGAGACGAACGTAAATTTAAAAGTGACCTTTTCTCATTTCTCTCGCGCTCATGGTTACACCGAGGGGCAAAAAATGTTGACAGTCAAACTTATGTAGAAATGATTCAGGACTACGATACACCTTATTTAGATTTTTTCTGTTCGGTAGTTTTAGAGTTATGCGTCTTCAAACACAAGAGTTAATTTTATCGAAACGAGAGATGGCAGTTAGGGCGATTCTCTCATTATTTTGGATATAGCAACTACAACTTTAACTTTGCCGTTCCATATTTGTGGTACCATGATTTTATAAAAAAAGGCGTATCAATGGATAGGCGCATGTTATTATGTATATTTTAAATAATATTTTGTTTCATGTTGAATAAGCCAACATGAAACAAAATACTATTGAAAATGATAATTTTTATTTAATTAAGAAATCAAATTCTATACATATTCCTATTCTATTAATCTTAGCAAATGGCAATGTGACATTAACTTTTTGAAAATAAGTCAAATAATAAACTTGAAAATACGTAAAATATAAACACACGCTACAAGTTCTCGAAACGGAGCAAATAATAGAATTGTTAGAGGAAAAATATTGATGTCGTCAATGCTCCACAGAAAAATACCTTTCTCTACTTGCAACATAAGTAATAAAATACAGCACAAAAAAAACAAATTATTATTGAGGGTAAATACAAAGTAAGAGGTTAAGATTAAGGTTAAGATTAAGGTAAATACAAATATATGAGAACTGGCAATCTTACTTATTCGAATATAAATATTCAATCCCATGTGATTCCATGAAAAAATACTTATAGGATTTAGGTTTCAAGGTAGGTAAATATTGGTTTATTTGCTTACACATTTATTAGTTTGGCTAAACTTTTTCTTATTTTTTCGTCCTATTATTGATTCAAGTTAAGTAAAATGTCATTATAAATCAACAACACTCGTGTGGTTAATCGTAAAAATTAACCTTTAATACAAGGCGTATCAATCGATTACAAATTACCTATTACATTATTTATTAAATCCTTGTAACTTACACACCCTTACAGATGTCAAATAGCTCTTTCACACGCAATAACAAGACTCGAAATCGATAGTCCAGCATTGGATATATTCAATTACATACGCAAATCCTTCAGCGAGAAAGAAATAAGAAGAAGCTTGAGAAAGGAGGGAAAGAAAACAGTAAAAAAAGTGTGTTTGTCGTTTGTTTCGGGGATCAGATCGTTTAGCTCGCTGCTTACGTCTAATGAAGCGTAACGACGCTCAGATGTTTCGAAAAGGTTCGTTGGGGAAATGGCCATTATTACTACGTAGTAGTTTAAAGAGTATCCACCAGAGGGAGTATTTTTGTAACACCGGGTACTTAACTTTATTTGAGTGCATGTTAAAAAGCTGCATCCAAACATATTATTGCGGTAGTGGAAAATAGCATCGACATGGAAACTTGAAAGTAGTTTTCAGGCGCCTTTCAAATTGTTATTGTAGCCCAAACGTAGTTTAATAAAGGGTTCCTTAATTGCTCCAAAGGGTGTTGCAAAGTAGACCACTAAAACATCATTTGTTTAATCTTTTTTTATCAATATTATGAAAGCGCATTTTCCTTCACGACCAAACAATATTTGTATAAAATATCGATAAAGATAAGATAATTGTAATATCCGATGTATGTTGTATATTTTAACACATTATGAATACTGAAAAATTTGTCTCTGCAACTGAAGTCTTGCAAAGTGAATAGTTTTTGAGATATATGCATTTGTTCCTTAAGAATGTAGTTGCGGGCGTTTTTTTTAGTTCCTACATATGAACGACATTTTTCAGATATTCAGGCCAATTCTGTAACGCAGTCGTTACGTAGGAAGTTGCTACGTAGCAACTACGTTACCAACTTTCGTTAAATACCTTGTTAACGACTTTAATAAGATTTCGCATTCTATATTGGAAAAATTAACCACTTGTTAAGAATCATGCGGTTAACAAAAGTGGTTAACTGTTGATGGTCATGGGCATTCAGTACAAAATGTTCAATCAGCTGATCAGTACCCTTCGATGTGCTATATACACTGAACTTAAAAATATGTAAATTAATAATGAATAGGAGTATCTGCGAGAGTAGAACTACACAAAATCCATATCGATGCCGTCGTGGTTAATTGTATTCACAAAAAAAAAGTTTTTTTGCGACGCACAGTTGTCGTATTAATGAACCGTTCAATTAAAACTTGTAGTTGTACATATCCCAATAACCTAACCTCACAAAGAATAAGAATAACAACAAGAATAATTCATTTTACGCGATTTTACTGAGCAGCTATTTTCTGTGGACCTTTGCACAAATTTGATTTTTGCGGAAATTGTTACCACAATTTTTCGACGTTGCGGGCTTCCGTTTACGGAAGCCCGGAAGTCCGTTTACGGGCCCTACACGGACCCGATCGGATTAATACTAACGGAGGAAATTCGGAAGAACTGGAAAATTAAACTATATTGGAAAAATTAACCACTTGTTAAGAATCATGCGGTTAACAAAAGTGGTTAACTGTTGATGGTCATGGGCATTCAGTACAAAATGTTCAATCAGCTGATCAGTACCCTTCGATGTGCTATATACACTGAACTTAAAAATATGTAAATTAATAATGAATAGGAGTATCTGCGAGAGTAGAACTACACAAAATCCATATCGATGCCGTCGTGGTTAATTGTATTCACAAAAAAAAAGTTTTTTTGCGACGCACAGTTGTATTAATGAACCGTTCAATTAAAACTTGTAGTTGTACATATCCCAATAACCTAACCTCACAAAGAATAAGAATAACAACAAGAATAATTCATTTTACGCGATTTTACTGAGCAGCTATTTTCTGTGGACCTTTGCACAAATTTGATTTTTGCGGAAATTGTTACCACAATTTTTCGACGTTGCGGGCTTCCGTTTACGGAAGCCCGGAAGTCCGTTTACGGGCCCTACACGGACCCGATCGGATTAATACTAACGGAGGAAATTCGGAAGAACTGGAAAAAATCGGGTTTTTTTCAAAAATTCATAATTCCGCCATTTTCAAAGTTGTAACGCAGGCCTTTCGCGAGAAAGTAGCGATTGATGGGTACTTTAAGTGTGCACAACCCAGGCGTTCTCAGATGATTAGCTTTTGCACAATTGCGATTTGAATTTGAATTCTGATTTTGCATTAAAATGTTGCGAAATAGGCGAAACATGCTTGCAAACTTGACCGAAATATGCGGCGCGCTCCAAACCGGTCGAGTAGTGGGGGTAGGCGGCTGACGCGGGGAAGCGCGTATCTATAGTAATCCCAACGCGCTGCGCGCTTCCCCGAAAAAAAAAACAGTTAGGCCGATATGAAATGTTTTAATCAGAATGACATCTACATTCTAAAAATTATTTTTTTCTACTTTGCATTCACAATGCACACATTGTAACACTGTTTTCGGTGTTACAATTAAAACATTGTAATACCGAAAACAGTAACATTTTTGTCTGATTGGTACACAGTGATATCAAATGCCATATGTCAAACGTACAATACATAACCCGCATCTTCTTAATCGCTTGCAATCACATAAACTGCGAAATATCAATATTCTATACATATTTAAACATGGGTGTAGCCTGCTATAGTATGGCCAAAGGATTGGGGCTTTCTTAGTTTTGCTGTGTTCATCAAAATACGCCAGCATGACGTTTACGGTGATGTTTTACGACTCTAGTAAGTGATCGTTATCATTCTTTTCAAATAAACATCAAATCCCCTTTTCAGATATAATTCAAGGACCACATTTACTTTAATAAGGTATTATGCGAAGATCAAACCTACATCGTCGATACGAACGGTTTTAATTACTGCTGCGAGATTGTATATGCGCAATAAATGGTTTATCAGCATACACGTACGAAGCTATAGTACATTTAAAGTGTAGAGGATTTCGTAGTTTATGTAACATATAAGTTTTCGGTTATATTTTGGACGCTTGGATGCTCGGTTCAATTCATATTCGTTTTTGTCCGTCGCTTTCGATTTCGTCTTAGTTCTGGTTGTGTGCAACGTATTTGTATTACCTCCATCACATGTAATTTTACTAAGTATAATTTATTCTAATAAACTACTTTGCCGAAATTAGAATTGGGTTTCAATTATAAGTGCTTGTAAATATATAAGCCGCAACGGCTACGTAGCGGAATTAGGTAGACACCGCTATTAAACGTTAAGCGTTATAACAATTCTTTAGTAAGTTCTTGTTCTTCGAAGTAACTAATCAGTCACCGCCAAACACTTCTATTCTGATTATTATACTTATGAAACCACTATTATAAAATTGTTAACTTATTAGGTTAAGTTTCATGTATTTATCACAGTAGGGTTAAAAGTGTTGCCCCAAGCTACATTATGATCATCGTTGCGACCTCGCTGAATATTTATTCAAACTTGTAGGCTAAAGTAGAGTAAAATTATTCACAATTAGATTTTGTCATGATTTTATCTCATCGATATCATCCTTAACGAAGTTGACAGTTACTACAGTGCTACCACGTGGTACCCGCAAAATACCCTAGATTCTAATTTAGCGCGATATAGTAACCACAATTTCTAAACTTATATAAAATTAATGACGCAAAGTAGAAAAAATAGTATATTACACTCGTTTTATAAGACGTATTGGTGCACTCGTTCCATTTGGGCAAAACAACTCGCGCGCCAATTTGACGTCTTATAAAACGCAATAGTATAATAATATACTATTGCGGGGAAAAAAGTGGGACAGCCTGTACATCAGAGAAACTATAACATTGTCGAGATTTTTCCGGTTAGAACTGTCACTAGTGGTTTGACACTACGAATTAGTGAGTTAAGTATTAAATTTTGATTCTTAAATATTATTTCAATTGAAAATTACGTATTGCTGTTTGAATAGTATGAAAAATATGCAACGATGGAATGCTTTATTAAAAAATCTGATGTGGCCAGGCACATGACTTATCATACTATATATATATATATATATATATATATATATATGGTATTTTAAGAAAAAGACCATAAGTGACAAATATTTTTAGTTTTAATACACGGACAAGAAATTTCAACCCAGTTAATTATCTGTCAGTATAGTTCATATTAGTATTGTTAGTTTTAAAACCGTGTTTACAACAAAATGTGCAACACATAAAGTGGGGAGTATTGGTTGGTGAATGCTAGGATGGCCATTTCATAACGTAACCTCAAAAATCATTGCCCTGAAGAAGGCGATAGAAATAAACGCCGAAAGCTTGGCTCATTGAGTGAAGAGTAGCATTATTAAGTCTCCCAGTCGAATTCCCATTAATTAGCAACGTAATTATAATTACGTACCTATTTAATTTTATCCATTATATATATATATATATATATATATATATATAATTAATAGTTCAGCTGCAGGAGATTCTATTTGATCGAGATCGGTCGTGTCAACATTAAAATAAAACTGTTAGCCAAGATTTGACAGATATTTTGATTCTACTGACAGTAGGTATTGTTAGCCAGGATTGTCAAAAGATCAACGTTTGACACTACCTACTGTCGTTAGAATGAAAATATCTGTCAAATCCTGGCTAACTAGTTTTATATTAATGCAGACACGATCGATCTCAATCAAATACAATTTACTGATGCAGCTAAACTATTAATTTTACCAAAAGATGGCATAGACATAAATTATACAAAATTTCCTCTAGTTTAATTTATTTTTGAACCATTTTGACGAAATTACAGAAATGGCTGCTCATTTGCAAAATCCTTGGAAAATGCTTAGCTTACAAATATCTTTTCAGCTCTAAGTTTGGTCATGAAACTTCTAAATATGAAGTTTCGTCCCGATACCTTTAGTACTTTCTCCGGAATCGTCGCTACCCAAAGTATTGTAATCGTGCCGAAAAAAAAATTGAGATTTTAGCGGAAATATGTCAAAAAAGTGTGTGGAAAGTAAAAAAAATGTGCTGATATAGTATCCGAAACATAATTCACTCGTTATCCATATAGAACACGACTGCACAAATTTGCTTTTGGGATTAAAAGAAAATCCCATCAATTACGGGTTATTTAATATGCCAAAAGCCGGACATTGTGCTATGGAAGTTGCTGAAGAAACTGCCATGAAAATATGGAGCCTTGATCCTTAAATTTCTAGTCGTCAATCTCAACTTTATATCGTCATGTCCAGAGTATAAATGATAGGTTAAGCACGTCAGGATATATTGGTTTATTTCAAGTAAAATATTTAGATAAATACCTGAACAAATATATAAATAATATGATTACCTACCACAAACTAGTTTAATTTTTTTAAATCATACTTTCGATTTTAAGTGCTGGGATTGAAAAATTCTTTGGAAACAATTCCCACCAGCTGCTGTTTTTACTAAAATTCTAGGATATTAAATTCTAAAAATGAGACTGTTTAAACAAATGAATAAATTGAGCCAAACGGTGCTTCTAAAGCACACCTGTTGGCACAGTGAATTAATCATTTTCATAATAAATTAAAATTCTGAGTTTCCCCTTTCCAATCTTCTCTACCCCATACAATTACAACAAAATTCTTTCATCCTTTCTTTTCCTTTTTATTACGAAAATCCACTCAGCCCCTATTTAAAATTTCCGCTTCGTCAATTGTTCGTGAAATGAAAGAGTGTAATATCATGCCTCCGTACTCTTTCCCCTTTTCGCTAGGCTCGGACGTTTTAGGCTAATATGAAATCTCTGACAAATGTTTCTAACTGAGACAGGGTGATATTAAGTTTGCACACGCTGTAATTATACTGTAGACAAGGACCTAGGGGCTAGACGAACGGTGTAACAGATTACTGTTAGAAAACCAGGAGACTGGTTGACATAATCATTGCCTCCGCAACCTCAGTGGCGTCCCTTTGTCGTTTATTTTAAGGGTATTAAAGCTTTTAGTAAATTGTTTTAAAAGGTGGCTGTGTTGCGTAGGTTGGCATTTTGGTGTTTCCTGGAGGCTATATGTAGAAATTTAACATAAGGTAAACGGCCCCAAATTCAGACAGGTTAAGGAATTTTTGTTACAATTTTACCTGGAGAATTTATGTTTATGACTATGTCCACTTTCCTTAAATTAATATTTTTTCCTATCTTTCTAAAATAATTTTCTGTTGTGATTCCTACTGTCTTAATAACAACTATTCTTTCGAAGCATTAGAAACAGTATTACAGAAGAACAGTTTTGTTTTACTTTGAGTGTGTCAGGCCAGAATAATAATTTTTTTAATGGAGATGGCATGAGTTCAGCTGTTATCACTAAAGGTGGTGTATCAATGCCAAAATCGCTACTCTCTGTTGCTAGTGTTGCACCATTATGTCTTATCTCATCATCTCCTATGATGCCTGTCGATATTTATGACGGAATTAGGGACTATAGATGATCGTAATTCCGACACCCTATAATAATGAGGGATTATTGATGTCCGTAATAGGGTATTTGACTATTATTGGAAAACCATCTTAGTGTGTTTATTCCTTCACTCTACATTGTAAATGCATTATTTTTCGTAATTATTTCGTCAATATTTCATAAAAATCAGCGTTAAAAATTGAATCACAAAAAGTCCCGCCAAAACGATACTTTCTGTTGTGTGACGTCACACGATAGTAGATGTCAAATCGGCCCATATGGTCTGTCAGCATCGGCATCGTCGCCGTTTGGTAATTGTGCTGTATGATGTGTTGTTTTCACAATTTCTACATACAAATGGGTTATAAATAGTGTATAAATCCACAATGCAGAAATACGTCAATAAAAACTCCGGATAAACTATTTGTAGCTGTTTCGCAAGATTTGAAACTGCGAAGAAAGTGGTTGGCTCGTAGAAATCCAAATGAAATAAATAGCGGCCAATACAAGTGTTTTTTGTTGTGAAGATTACTTCGACATAAGTAAAACTGACTAGAATAAGTTATCTATCGTATTTTCAAACCAGGTATTATCTGTCAGCTCAAGGTTAGGGCTAACCTAACCTACAAAGTTATGCTTTCATGGCACTTTAGTGCTATTAAATTCAAACGGGAGAAGCCTTAAACTGTAATATATTAAAGTGCGTACAATTAATTGTAATATAGCAAAATAAGTAAAATATGTTTTTGTGCTGTCACACTCGAAAACTGCCGATTTCGTTCGAGGTTGGAGAACCGCTATGGAACTTTGCCGCTCTAGTGCGGCAAAGTACAAAATACATAATTCAAATAAACTAAGATCACCCATTTGATTGTTTGTTGCTAAGGAATAGCAACCCGTTGTTATATCTAATTCTAAAAACGATAAATTGAGAAAATTGTAAATAAAGCGTAGCGCCGAGTGTAGTTTTATGTTAGTATGTTGGTACGCATGTGTCATTTGAATTATTTTTTATTCTGGACGTTTCGTTGAAGTGGTACCAACCTAACATTACTTATACGGAAATATAACCATTTTTTAATTTTTCTACTAGTTTTTTAAATGCATATTTACTCAAAAGCAGCACAAAAAACGACTCGCTCACATGCGACGCTCCGCCTTCTGCGTCGCGCCGCATTACCGCTCGTCGCGCTATGCCGTACTTTCGGCACTCGTAACATAAACTACTATATTTTCTTGTGTAAAGACAGCAATAGAGCCATATGTATTACTTCTAACCATGTACACAATTCCGACAAACATGTCCGATTTACGGACGTGCTATATTTACATGTACCTAATTCCGATACACCTAAATTTGTAATAAATAGTGGTTAAAAAAGTAGGTACACCGTATTATTATGAAAATATAGGCAGCCTACATAGATATTATTAGAATTTTCTTAATTACTGTTATCCTGTAGCGATTTAAAAAGTAGTCGAATTGCAGTTACCTTATAAGGAAAAACTCAACTTTAGCATAACACTCAATTATCAAGATCAGTCTTCTAGATTAAATTCTGACCGTTAGAACAAAATAAGACACGATTTTGGGGTGATAACCAGTGGCCGGACAAAAATGTATGTCTCGCAGTGCTAGAAGTCGCCCAGCTATGAGTGTGCGTAGCGGGCACCATGAGTCAATGACGACTTATGCGGTCGATTGGATTGATATCCATAGGCGCGAAGCGCCTGGCGGTCGGTAGTAAACCGAGTGAATTTAATATTAAATGTTTGTCGTAACTATATGCAACACGTGCCCACTGAAATATTTTACTCATTTCTTGGATATGCATTGAACGATTGTATTACTGCATATTTTTCTAAATTATCTTCAGTAAAATTATTTCGCTTAGATGTTAAAATGTCTTTAAACTTACTACCGCATCAATCTTTTTTTGTATTTTTTTACTGATTGGTGCTTCAATGCTTCGTAACCTTTCGTACAGAGATTCAATCATTTGAAGACTGTTTGCAAGTTCAACATTTTGTTGTTCTAGAAACTTTATGGTTGGCAATACTTGCGCAAAATTTGTATCAATAAATTTTAATTGTTCACGCAAATCTTGTAATGATAGTACTTTTTTGCAGTCTTTAATACTAACTGCTTCATCAGGCAAATTTAAGACGAAGGGTTTGATGATATCAAAGTTTCTTGCATAAAAAATTGCCGCTTCTAACCATGTACCCCATCTCGTAATAACTGGTTGTGGTGGCAACGGTAGATTAGGGCACTTTTCCTTGTAAAGAGACAATCTGGAAGGAGCTTTCAATAAATTTTTTTTGCATGTGCTTATTAGCGTATTAGGAAATTCTTCCCGAATAAATTCACAAATTCTATGAATAGCGTGTGCAAAACATGTCAAATGAAGAATATTTGAAAAATGTTGTTTAAGTAATTGTCCAACTTTTAACATAATCGCAGCAGCGTCAGAAACAAACAGTAATACTTTGTTAGCGTCTGTGATTCCTACTTTTTTATGGCGTCATTTACTATTGTACATATCTCTTCAGCTTTGACGGTACAGCGAAACTGAGTAGATATTAAATAGGGTTTATATAAGTCTGGTGGGTCCAACAATCCGACAACGACGTTGACCACACATCTACCCTTCATATCCGTAGTTTCATCTGCAGAAACCCAAATATATTTATCGGATAGTTATGACTTTATTTTAGAAATTTTTTTGTCATATTGCCCTTGTACGTAATATTTTCTAATTGTGGATTCATCGGGTAAGTCTCGTCCAGTATACTTCTTGATAATTTTTTTAAAAACGGGAATATTAATTTTTGTGAAAGGTATATTAGCAGAAATAAATGTTTCACATAAATCATTAAAAAAGTTTTTAGTTGACGTTCCTGATACATTTTCCATGTGTTTTTTTGTTTTTACATGAGCCCGAAGACATTGTTTACTACGAATAATTAAATTTCGTGAGCAGAAATTGCAAACCACTTCCCCTTTCTTAACGAACGTGAAAGTATTGACAGACTCAGCTAGCAAACGATTCATTGCAGGATTTTCAAACTAAGTACAAGTATGAAATAAAAAAATAAATCTACTCTAAGTATAAAACAGAAGAACAAATTCGAAATGGAAAATAAAAACAGATATTCACACAAAATTTCAAGAAACAACACAATTGTAAGAAACTGCTCAAATTATCTATCGACGAAGCGGAAATTTAAACAAGGCAAGCGACTGTACTCGATCAACGCTAAAGCAGGTGTAGTGGTATGTACACCATGAGCCGAAGCCAGACCGGCTAGCCGCGTCCCCACCAGCACGTGTCCCATGCACGACACTGGAAAATATACATTTTTGTCCGGCCACTGGTGATAACTGTAATGTCAAATCAACAAACCGGATATCCTAAAATAAACTTGAATGTTGTAGATTTCTTATTTTATCCAACATCTATATACAGAAATCTAACATCTATTGTTTCTTCGTCACCTTGAATTTTTAACTACCTACTTTCATATTGAATATTTTGCCAAAAAAGACTATTTCTCCAGATATTGTTCAAATCTCATTTTTAGGATTTCTGTATGACTCACTTTTAAGTTATATTTAAAGTATTATTACCGAAATTAAACCAGTTGGATAGTTGGTAAAGAACCTCAATAAATACTTATACTTCTAGATAACAACATTGTAAATTGTACTAGCTGACATTGATTGTCAATTTATTAAGCAATAATCTTTCCACCTTAAAATGGTGTTCTGGCCTGATCGATTTCCAAATAAAATGCAATTAAAAATAGATTATCTTTTATGCTGTGCTATTAATAACGTTGTAATGGAACACCAATGTTTGATAGGCTATTACCTAGATTAAGGGTTGGGAATAGTAATTGATTATATTACTAACCTACAGAATATTTATATAAATGGAGAATAGATGGACTGTACATGTTATTATAGCTATTAAGATTTGGTTAGTTGATAATATCTACCTATATACCATTGTGATAAAAATACCTAATAAAAAATTTGGAATATATCATTTTTAAATTTCTAAATTAGCTTTAATTATCACAATCAGTTTTCGAAAAAATGCATTTTTAATCATTGTTGGAGGTTTCGTGACTATTTATTATTTTATTGATTATACAACAATTTCATTTAGAATCATGCAGTGCACTCCTTTGGACCAATTTTGTTAATGTAGATTTTATTTCGAGGGTTATTCCTTCGAAAAATAGAGGACTATAAAGTGAATTATTGAAGTGAATACCAAATCAGCGCAGATTGAGTTTGGTGTTTGCGAATGATTTGTTTTTTCGTCGCCAATCTGACGTTCATTCCCCCATAGCTACGAAATTTGCAAATTCGAATTTGCATTTGACGATTTGCATATAGAATTTATAATGCTGATTAGGTGGGCGTCAACATTACGTTGGCAGTTAATTAGCCATTCATTCGATGATTTAAAAGTCAGATAAAGAACTTTTATCCATTAAATATTGACAAAACATTAAAGAATTCTGTAAATGTCGCATCATTAGTATACAGGTAACTCGACGTAGTACCTAGTCTTGAAATGTTTGGACTATAAACCACAGTTTTATTATTTTTACTAAATTTCAAATTTTCAATTTTGAATTATAACGGTTTTGTAGCATTTTCAAAATTATATTCAACATTTGTCAGCTAAACTTTTTTATTTTTTTGTTGCAGTTAAAAATGGAAATATATATATATATATATATATATCACCTAGGTTTGCTTTTACTTTTATGGAATTTCCATTGATATTTTATTGTATTGTACGTATAATCTACCTATTTGATGTTTGTCGAATTATACGCAAATGTTTGTTCACAGTTAAAAAAAACAAAATGTTAGGTGGTACACAATGGAACACGTTTCATTGTATGTATAATAACTTTTCTTAACTTTTTCTTTGTTAACATATAAGGTGAACTTCTATTTTAGGACATCCGGTTTGTTGATTTGACATTACACTTTTATCAACCCACAATCGTTCCTTATTCTACAAATGTTCTAACGGTCAGAATATAACCGAGAAGTTTGACTGATCTTGATAATTGAGTGTTATGCTAAAAGTTGATTTCTTCCTTATAAGGTAACTGCAATTCGACTTCTTTTTACATCGCTACAGGACAATAGTAATTTAAAAAATTCTAATAATATCTAGTTAGACTGACTAAAAATGCTTTATATTTTCATAAAAATACAGTGTACTACTCTTTTAACCACTATTATTTACAAATTTAGGGGTGTCGGAATTAGGTACATGTAAATATAGCACGTCCATAAATCAGACATGTGTGTCGGAATTGTGTACATGGTTAGAAGTAATACATGTGGCTCTATTGCTGTCTTTACACAAGAAAATAACATATTTTACATCGTTTGCTATATTACAATTAATTGTGCTCATTTTGTCCAAATTCCGACACGAGTGTCGGAATTAAGGACATCAATAATCGCTAATTATTACAGGGTGTTGGAATTACGATCATCAATAGTCCCTAATTCCGTCATAAATATCGACAGCCATCATAGGAGATGACGAAATAAGACAGAATGATGCAACACTAGCAGCAGAGAGTAGCGATCCTGGCATTAATACACCACCTTTGGAGATAACAGTTGAACTCAGGCCATCTCCATTAAAAAATATTCTGGCCTGAAACACTACAATAAACTAAATAGTAAACTAAACTCTAATGCAGCACAAAGCAGGAAGCACAAAAGAAAATCATTCTATAGAAATAAGAAAGGAAGCGAAAAAGGAACAGAATAAACAGCTGCGCCAAGAAAAAAAACACCAAAAATTCCAGATGCAAGAAACACAAAAAATTCAGACTGAAGAAGACTAAGGAGTTATTTTATACTGTGGTTCAAAAATGGTAAAACATAAATGTTTAACATTTCTTAATAATAAATCTTATTTAACAATATTTAAAACACTTAGTATTTACTTGAATATTTATATTTGTCGGAATAATGTACCACAAGTGTCTGATTTAGGATCACTGTATGAGTTAGGTTCACTGAGGTGTCGGATTTCGGATCAAAATATCTGCTTAGTGTCGGAATTAGTGGCAATTGTTAAACGTATAAAATATAATATAAATTACATAACTATTATTAATTTTCTTTAAAAATGAATATCCTATACTATCTTTAGAGGGAAATATTTCTTTAAAAAACGTTGACATAGTCATTAGTCTTACTTTACTAGGGCGTAATATAAAGTAATATAAATTCCAAATAATCTTATGAAATAAATTGCATGGAAGACAAATTAAATGGGAGAGGTTTCTTTATTGGTTTATTTATTTGCTTAGGTTATTTCCAAATATGGTACCAATGTCTCGTACTTCCGGTCAAACCGGAAGTTGATTATATCAATATTAGTTATTCTAACCTTATTTAATAATAATAATAATAATAATACTCTTTATTTCCATGAGGCAACATAGTTACATTGGACACGTCGTACACAAAGGTAGATAAGAAAATCATGGAATCTCAAGTACATATAAACACAACTCAACTCAATAAACACAGATATAAACAAATAATCAGGTACAATATTCACGGAAACAAAACAACAAAACCAGCAAATAAATAAGCACAAGCTGGTAGCAACGGCTTACAGCGAACATGTCATGAAATCGTTGCAAATCTCTTCTCTATAAGAAGAGATTTTAAATGTTTTTTAAAACTTGACACAGATTCACACTGTTTAATGGACGATGGTAACAAATTAAAAAGTTTAGGACCCAAACAGCTGGGAGATTTAGCCTTAAGGTCTAATCTTGCATACGGAACATTTAAATCATTCCGGTAACGAGTGTGTATGCCGTGAACATCACACCATTTCTGACGGAAATTTCGATTTTTAAAAACAAAGAGACACACTTCATAAATGTAGACACAACACACTGTTAAAACTCCGGCCAGCATTCTCAAAATTCTCTTCTGAGCAACGAAAACCTCACGAATGCCGGAATATTTGCTATATAAACTATAATTTATTGTTAATCCAATCACTTCAACATAAGATTTTGCATAAGTTTTGCATAGTTTTGCATAGGTCGAAACATCTCTATCACGACCAGAACACAATGAAACAAATAACAACGTCTTTCTACTGTTTTCGATAAAAGCAAGCCAACAATTCTTATAGAAAATTAATAAACATTAAATACACAACAATGTTAGCTGGAATTTACTCATTTGCACCTTTTTATAATACATTACAGTAGGCCCTCCTACAACGCGGTTTAAGGCACCCGTATCCCCCATTCAAAACGTTGAGTTGCCGCTCTTTTCTCCAGAGCTTCCGACCAATGTTTTACTAGATGTAGATGGCGACACAACTACCAAATCTGGAATTATCCCGTATATTTTAATTTGCGGCAAGAATCCACCCCACCACAAATATCTAACCGTATACAATATCTCGTAAACATGACAACCACGGAAAATACCAATCCAATAAGAGGTTATGTGGAGGTTATCTACTTTTCAATATAGGGTTATGTTCGTTATTGTAAGCAGTTTTCTCGAGAGCGATTTATTTATGAGTGTGTCTCTCAAAATGAATATTGATCGACTATTTTTTATTATTTATTTATTTGATAGGTACGTACACAATTTCACTGGTTTTCATATTTTCTAATTAAATATTGTTTAAGGTGCTCCATTTCCATATAGAACTTTACGATACCATCCAAGGACAGCAGCTCTGTATACTTTAGTCTGAATACATGATATGTCATTAGCGGCTGATTTAAATTTAGATCAGAGATGGTCTGTGTTAAATATCCTTAAGTACGATTAGACGGTAACTCAAATTGTGTTGTATTACATAACGTAGTTACCTTTGCTCTCCGTAAAATGACTCGTCTAATTATACCTTTAACGCAGCAGTTCATTCCGAAATAACGCCATACAATGGAGATCGTATCATTCGTCGTTTTTTGTTGCTCGACACAACTGGAAGATTTCAATATTTTATTACGCAGTCTTGAGGAGCAATTTATGTTTTAAATGATTCTTACCGTAAAACCTTTTCATATAGAGAAGAGAATTCTTTGTGCAATTTAAATGTAATAAAATCTGCCACCTTGAGGTAGGAAGGTATATCGACCCATGCAACGAAGACTATAGTAACTATATTTAGTTTGTTACGATAGTCTTTGTGGCATGGGTCGATATGATTAATAATTATCTGCATAAATATAGAAATAAATAAAAATTGTGTGTTGTTTACTATTCTTTATGTTACGTCTTGTTTTCAGTATTACCGATTTTTAGTGTACTTTAGGTCATATCTAAATAAATTATTTATGTTGTATTTACATTTTCAATTTGAAACAGCGCCATCTATCCACAGACCGTTGAACTATTTTGCAATGCCAACAGACTAAAACTCTCCCAGAACGGTATTCTAGTTACGTTCACTAAAAGCTACACCCCATCGTTATAAGTAACATTTAATGTATTTTTATAATATATTACAGTACACAATAATCATACGCCAGTAATACCAAAAAGCAATTCTATATTTGTAGTTTAGTTTTTTTTAACACTAAAATTTGCAAGTATAATTTGCATAAATATTGAAATTCTTTGTGGACGCAGTTGCGTAAGGACCTATTCAATCGAATAGTTGCTATAGTTTCACTATTTAAACAATAATTATTGTGTGGTGTATCGGCGCGTTTTCGACGTAGGATACGGGAGCCTTAATAACACGTGCTTTATGAAAACGCGTTATAGGAACTTGAGGATCGCAAATTTTGACGCATGCGCGTTGTACGAGAATCGCGTTATATGAATATGTAGTCGAAAAATTTGTAGCATGTTTGTAGGAATTCGCGTTGTAGGAACCGCATTATAGGAGAGTCTACTGTAGTAGTAAGAAGTAGTAAGAAGTAGTAACAAGTACTTACCAGTTGTTGTTAATACAGCAATCTCTAAGATGAGGAGGCTATACAAGAAGAAAAGAACGTTCCACTCCATTTTACTTCTAAACGTCGTTGTCAATTTTACCAACACGATAAAAGTATATTATCCACTATCATTTTATCTCGAGGTTCTTCATATCAACACAACATTAATTCTTCAACTAACGCTTTGTTATTCTAGCGACACATCTGTTTGTTTCCGCATTAACTCTACCTGTAATGGATTATGGGCTTAACTGTAACAACATAAGGTAATCGGAAGTAGAAATATTTGCTTTTCGCGTTTAGTATGTATGTTTATTTCGGTAAAATTAACTTCGATATGTGCATCTGTGTGTAAGGCAAAATCGTGTTAATTTATTTGGCTGTTGTCAAACTTTGGAGGTTATGTTTGATGTCTAGTGACTGTCTTTACTAATTTTAAGATAAAAACACTTGTGTGTCGGTCTAACTTGTATGTTTCGGTTTCAAATGATATTGGAAATCAAAGAAATCTATTACAAAAAATGAGTTAAAAAAAACTGCGTATATTTTTATGGCCAAGGTCTCGTAGACCATCAAATAGCAAAACAAATTTCATTCGGTTGTTTACAGAATAATATAGCATCGCAGACATTAGTAATGGCATATGAATTTTTCTTCACACATTTTTTTTTTCGCACGTTCAATCGTCCGAGCTGGTAAATACTGTAGTATGGCCAGATGTTTGCCTACATAGTAATTATACGTTCTTTGACTAAACACAACTGCATTTTCAAACAGTCGTAAAATGGTGCTAACAGATTAAAGCAATAAAAGTTAACACATACCACAGTGTTCAATATACATTCATTGTGGTATGTTACTGTTTGTATCCACGAGAATATTTTACTACGGATGTACAGAATTTAACTACCAAATTGTACAGAAATACAGCATCAATCACTGGTGTTGACATTTGATTGAAGTATCCGTTGTTGCGAGTGTATTTGGCTAGAGAATAACACACAAATAATAAAACAAAACAAATCTTTAGCTAGCCTTCGATGTTCCATATGTTTTCTAATAGGTTATATACATATATACATAGTGTAAGTTGATGAGAGTTGTTGAAAAAAACTGTTTTTGGGTACTTGCATGTGTATAAAAATGCAGAATGCCGTTATTTTCCATTCGATTTCAAAAATAAAAAATGCATATGAAAGAGGGAACACAGTCCATTATAAGGATGTACTGTTCGGTCAGATCAGAGAGAAAGTCGAAAAGTTATGGACGTTCAAATTCAGAAGTTTCCCATTATTTTCAGATGTTCTGAAACTTAACAACACTTTGATGACCTGTTTCAATCTATAATATTTTATTTCTATTTTCTTATTGAAAGCCCATTGAAATTTGCGTTTAATACGAGTGTGTTTATTAGAATCGGTTGAAATTTGACTGAGTTATCGAAGTTTAATCACCATCTTGACATTCACACTAGGCAGAAGGAATATACCTACGGCCCAACCGTAATAAATCTGTAATCTTGATTCACATTAACTAGACATCATTTTGTTTGTTTATTACTTTGTTTTATTGTATTTTAGTTTATCTAATATGTTTGTATGTATTTTGTAACCTATTACAATTGCGTATACTATTAGGACGATGTATTTCTTTAGTTTCACCAAATTTCATATAAAACAACAATAAAACTGATCCATAAGCAGTAAGAAATCAGCTTTAGTGCATGCTTCAGTTCAAATACAAAAAAAGTAAAATGTGTGACAATCGCAATAAGTTTTGTTACGTCTGCGGATTGTTTGTGGAGAAACAGCATCGGCTACAATTAGTAAAAAATAAATCAGTGGTTGACGCATTTGTTGTATTTCTTGTTTTTTTTTTTTATTTATTTATTCATAAATCACGATAGTAACTCAGTACTGTTCCAATAAACGAGTGAACATTTTACTGTTGGTGCAATTTATTTTGAACCCAAATATACCAGGAAATGTAATGAACGTAAACTCTAATGTACAGCCGAAGAAAAAAGGATCATTACATGAGCGCGGCAAGCCTACACCAAGCGTAGGTCGGAGATTGTCGGTCGTCGTATATACCTGCTAAAGCCATAAAACCAAAGGGTCACGTCTGATTTATTTCATTTTAAGATTTCTGTATGTAGATGGCATGAAATTGAGTTTCGTATTAATATAATATATTTTCGATATTTGGAACGAGCGAAACTGCCGCTCGTAGCTAAAGATTGTTATTCGTTAATATTTTTTTTTTTTCGACTTGCAATTGCAATATTATTTCATTTATACTCAAATACATAGTAACGTTAGTCTGGAAGGTAATCCCAGATAGGAATTTCATGTAAGTGAAAAAAATCTAACTCGGTTTCTACTTCGTCGCAGACCGAGATAATATACTTTTATCTACAAATTTTTACAATAAATAATAAAATACAATAAAATATTTTTACTATAAATTTTTTTTTACAACTTACGTAAGTTTTTTTAAAGAGATTTTTAATTTCATTTTCATTAGTTTCATTATTTATTTCGCTATTTATCTGTTGTAGTTTGTACGTACTGATGATGGTGGTGTTCACCGAAACATGTATACAGTAATTTGAATAAACTTGCAAGGATCAAGGAGGCTTTTATTTATATTTAACATTTTTTTATAAGCCTGTTTAACATTGCAAAAAGAATGATCAGTCATAGAACCACATCTCTTTAAAACCCTACATGAATTTCATCTTAGAGTGCAATATAAATTTATTTCTAAAGAAAATATAGACGAAAAGTGGATGTTTTTGTAGGCATTACCAGCACGGAGTGCTAGTGTCAACTGCGGACGCCCTGTAAAAATTTTCAGAAATCTAAATTTCAAAAACGTTATGAAACTAGATAAAGTTTGTTGGCGGTTGATCCAATATTTGGTTAAGAAGTTGAATATAGACAGCATGGCTTCTATGTATGAACTTTCAGGTCGATTTAAAGTTTTACGTATTTCAGGTTCAACATCCTATAGAAAGTATTTACTTTAAGCGGAAAAAAGTAACTCGATCCGTTGAACGATTCAAAAGTTTGAACGTCGGCCATTTCAAAGATCGAGTTTCGACAAAAACTCGTCGATTGTGTCGGTGTAATAAATTCTATAAGAAAAGGTAAACAAATTATAAGTTTTAGCTTATTTTCTATTCAGGCTGTATATAAACATTGTTATTATGTGATGTCTAAACAGTGTTTATATAGACATTGCTCTTATTTTTGATAAATTGTAACAGAAGGCTGGATAATTATGTATTCAGAGGTTTATAAATCTTGTTCTTATAATTTATGTCCTTAATAAATTGATTATTATTGTTATGTTCGAATGCCCGTACATATTAAAACATAATCAACACATTACTTCAGTGTATTGATATAAAAAAAAAATATTTTATTGACAATAAACTACTCGAAAAAATTAGGGGAACACAATTTTCGTTGATTAGAAACGTCATTAGAAGTAAAATAAGGCATCTTAGTAAAGTGTTTAGTGAAGACCTTTTTCCCCCTCTGTTATTCAGCGTTTATGGAATCGGTTTCGGGAGACTGGCCAATATGTTAGAAGAGCTGGACAAGGTCGAAATCGAAAAACTACTCAAAATCAAGACCGATTTCTTGTCCTTTCCTCTCTACGTCACCGTATTGCCACAGCACGAGACCTCCTAAACGACCTAAGACGAGCACATGGAATAGAAATTTTTTATCAAACTGTTAGAAACAGATTAAAAGACGCGAATTTGAAACCAAGAAGACCTGTCCGCGCACCACGCGTTACACAGCATCACAAAGCTGCGCGAATGTAGTTGGCTCCGGATCACAGAGATTGGCAACTTCGTCACTTGACGCCTGTACTGTTTACAGACCAGTCCAGATTTCGTTTAACTCGTTGCGACGGTCGAGTACGTGTATATAGACGTCCTGGTGAACGCTACGCAGCCGCTACTGTGCAGGAAGTGGATAGATTTGGTCGTGGATATATGATGGTTTGGGCTGGAATCAGTATAGACAACAGAACTGATCTTGTTGTGGTTCCTGGTAGACTAAATGCCATGAATTATATCGAAAACATCTTGGAAGACCATGTGGTGCCTGCTGAGGGTTGCCATATTTTATGGTAACACTGTCGGGACATTAGTGACCGGGAAAATACACAGTGTGATTTTACTTGTCTAAGCTAACATTAACTTTATTATAAGAGGTAGAAGAAAAATGTAAGGAGCAATAATAATAAATAAATAATAAAACGCAATAATTCCTAATCAAAATCGCATCGAAAATACTTTTTTGTAACACAACATTCTTGTTCTTTCTTGGAATATTTTTTGAAAATTTCTTTAATGTAATGTAACGGTAGGGATAATTATCTTTTAAATTCACAATAATGTTTTTAAAATTAATATACCTACTTATGCAGCCATAGTTAATGTAAATAAAAAGATTGGTCACAAAATTGTAAAAATAAAAAAAAATGTAAAATAAGAATATAGGTAAGGGAACAGGGTGAGTCTTTCCGTAGAATTTTAGTATGAATGCCGATATTCTAAATTATGTCCAGTTTTTGAGAAATTTAGTGCCAAAATGTACAAAAGAGTTTTCTTTGGTATTTGGTTTTCCCAATAACTGGAGTCAATCCACAATTTATGTTTTCTGACCTGATCCAGTTTCTATGACAAAAAATAACAGAACTGGTTGTAATTTGTTCGATTTTTTTTATTAATATTGTATGCAAACTTATTAAAATGAATACACATAAAAATACATACAAATAATGTTTTTATTTTTAAAAAAATTAAAAATATGCTTGACAGCCGCTAGTAATCCTTAAATATTATTTTAAATTATGAAATAAATGCTGTAATTGTTATTCAGGTCATATAACATTTTAAAAAGGTCAAAAACATGTTTGGGCCAAAAATAGCCCAGCCTAATCTACATTTTGTTGGCACATGGTTTACACCCACGTAAGAGAGTCTTTTTTCAATTTCGAAATCCATTATTTTCCTAAATGGAACACACAACGATCAGTACAGAAAGCCTTTCTTAAATGCAAACCAACCTGCAATAACAAAATAAATGGGAAAAAATAAGAAATAATATTAGGGATTTTTTATTGCTTAAATATTCATAGATGTTCAGAATCATTAAAACCCTTTAAGTATTTTTTGCAAGATTAACACATTGAGATATCCAAGAAAAAAAGTAATTCATAAATACTACTCTAGCGCGGTTTAGATCGTACTGTTCTTATAATAAAATGTAAACCGTGCAGTTAGTAAATTGTTTTGTAGCATTTCCGTGTTGTAAAAATTCAAAAGATTTTTTTTGGGAAACTTTATATGTAATGTTTAATTTAGGTATAATTTCTATTATTACAACTAGGCCAATAACGGTGACAGTCCCGATATATCGGGACGGATGGCAACCCTATCAGCCTGCTACATATGGCGTCGGTCAAAATTTCATCCTAATGCAGGACAATGCAAAGCCACATACCGCCTGCATCAACTGAAACTTTTTGCAAGAACGTGGAACTCAAGTCATGGAATGGCCGGCGTTAAGTCCTGGCCTGAATCCTATTGAACACGTGTGGGATCAGCGTGACCGACGTGTTCGCAAGCGCCCTAATCTACCACTAACCATAAAGGAACTGACACAAGTCCTGAGTGAGGAATTGGAAAGCATACCCCAAGAATCTCTTCGCAGACTAGTGGGAAGCCACGCAGGTGTGAGGAAATGATTTGTGGTCGTGGAGGGCATACACTGTATTAAACCTCACCAATCCACAGAAAACCCGACTGCCATCGATACTATGACAGTCATTTCCATTCTTCTTTAGTTAAATATATACCGTTGAAGTATATCAAATTTGATTTGCCTACAACTATTATTTAAAAAGTTACAGGTTTCGAAAAAAGTGTTCCCATAATTTTTTTGAGCAGTGTTACATTTCTACATTTCTCAAGTAATCAGAACGTAATATAGCAATCTAGATTCTAGAGGACAGAAATCAACGCTTTTATGTACATCTACGTCTCTGGGAAACCTCTGGGAACACATCTGACGCAAATCTTTCTTTTATTTCGTGCTGTCGACGTTCTTTAAGTGCTTCATGCACATATAATACACACTATTTCTTGGGATCTGTGCTCAGTCCAGCCGATATATATATATATACATATATATATATATATATATATATATATATATATATATATATATATATATATATATATATATATATATATCTGATAAACTGACGTATCGTCCTTTAAGTTTCCCAAGGGATTGTGGAAAACGCGCTCATACATGGTCGAGGGCAAAACTACACAACCACTAATGTCAAACTCCCACCAAGTTTTGTGGTTTTGTTTTCTCCATTAAAAATACGAGCTTAAGCGAACGAATTCGTTCGTTCGCTTCTGTTCGCTCTAATTTAAATGCACCTTTAGAAGCAAGGAAATCGAAAAAAATATTGACCTAATGATCAAAGTCAGCGTACTAGTCAAAGTCACTCAATGGACTACTCGAAGGAAGTACCCTGATTATTCGAGGAAAAGCATTTTTCCGACACAATGATACCAAATTCTTGATATTTTGCTGATAATCGTAGCGTGAAAATGACGTCTAAGGGCACTTCCTTCGAGTAGTCCATTGAGTGACTTTGACATGTACGCTGACTTTGATCATTAGGTCAATATTTTTTTCGATTGCCTTGCTTCTAACATTTTGTACGCTACGAATTTCAACAAAAAATCAACTATTTGGTATCATTGTAATCGGAAAGATGTTTTCAATCGAATAATCACGGTGTGGCCATTGGGTACCCGTGAAAAAAATGACTCACTGGCCAAAAACCAATTAAATCACGCTAGAGAGCGCCAGTAATGCAATGTCGGCCAAAATCGATTTAGTTAGTGTTTATCTGACAATTTTCGACTGTTTTCACCAATTCATAGCCACCTAGATTAATACACAAAAAGTTATTTTTTCTACTTTGCATTCACAATGCGCACATTGTAACACTGTTTTCAGTGTTACAATTAACACATTGTAATACCGAAAACAGTAACATTTTTGTCTGATTGGTACACAGTGATATCAAATGCCATATGTCAAATGTACAATACATAACCCAACATAACCACACACTGCATCTTCTTAATCGCTTGCAATCACATAAACTGCGAAATATCAATATTCTATACATATTTAAACGTGGGTGTAGCCTGCTACAGTATGGCCAAAGGATTGGGGCTTTCTTAGTTTTGCTGTGTTCATCAAAATACGCCAGCATGACGTTTACGGTGATGTTTTACGACTCTAGTAAGTGATCGTTATCATTCTTTTCAACTAAACATCAAATCCCCTTTTCAAATATAATTCAAGGACCAGATTTACTTTAATAAGGTATTATGCGAAGATCAAACCTACATTGTAGATACGAACGATTTTAATTACTGCTGCGAGATTGTATATGCGCAATAAATGGTTTATCACCATACACGTACGAAGCTATAGTACATTTAAAGTGTAGAGGATTTCTTAGTTTATGTAACTTATAAGTTTTCGGTAATATTTTGGACGCTTGGATGCTCGGTTCAATTCATATTAGTTTTTGTCCGTCGCTTTCGACTTCGTCTTAGTTCTGGTTGTGTGAACGTATTTGTATTACCTCCATCACATGTAATTTTACCAAGTATAATTTATTCTAATAAACTACTTTGCCGAAATTAGAATTGGGTTTCAATTATAAGTGCTTGTAAATAAATAAGCCGCAACGGCTACGTACCGGAATTAGGTAGACACCGCTATTAAACGTTAAGCGTTATAACAATTCTTTAGTAAGTTCTTGTTCTTCGAAGTACCTAATCAGTCACTGCCAAACACTTCTATTCTGACTATTTTAAAGTTGTTAACTTTTTAGGTTAAGTTTCATGTATTTATCACAATAGGGTTAAAAGTGTTGCCCCAAGCTCCATTATGATCATCGTTGCGACCTCGCTGAATATTTATTCAAACTTGTAGGCTAAAGTAGAATAAAATTATTCACAATTAGATTTTGTCATGATTTTATCTCATCGATATCCTTAACGAAGTTGACAGTTACTACAGTGCTGCCACGTGGTACCCGCAAAATACCCTAGATTCTAATTTAGCGCGATATAGTAACCACAATTTCTAAACTTATATAAAATTAATGACGCAAAGTAGAAAAAATAGTACATTACACTCGTTTTATAAGACGTATTGGTGCACTCGTTCCATTTGGGCACTCCTCGCTACGCTCGTCGTGCCCAAAACAACTCGTGCGCCAATTTGACGTCTTATAAAACTTGTATAATAATATACTATTTGCGTTGCCATGGTGATAAAAATTGTCATTTAAAATTTCATATATGACGTCATTTCCGGAAAAACCGGAAGTCATATTAACCTCAAGACTATCCCAAAGGACGGCATTTTTTGTCTATTAACACTTTCCCAAATTTCATTCGTCAAGCTTTATAAACAAACAAAATAAACGGGAGTACCTATGCCGTGGGTCATCCGGTATACCCACATGTACACGCTATACGCATGTGTGGGTATCTATGGACATACTTTGTCCATTTAATTGTCCTTTATATCTCTAATGGTAACAAAGCACCCCTAAAATCCAATCTCCCGAGAGACACACTGTATAATACAATCAGACAGACGACCTGTGCTCAGCATGGCGAATAAAATGGTCTGCCGAAATGTCCCCTGAGGCGGTCTCAAAATCGAACATACTCAGGCCCTTACAAAGTTCATCTCCTAAAAAAATAGGGACTTATGGGCATTTCTTTTTTATATACCGCTGTTCGATGAGTCCTATTTATCTTTTGCTATATCGACAGATGTACTACTATAAGTTAAATTCGAGTTTAAAAACAAAATTTGAAATATGTATTTGTAAACAAATATACAATTCTAATTGTGATGCTGTTTATGTTGGTCAAACCGAAAGGAAGTTGGCAAAACGGATGGCAGAACATAAATATAAAACTTCTTCTAACATTTATCAGCATAAAATTACAACAGGTCATTGTATAAAATACAATGAACCTACATTACTTCACAAATGTAATAAAAACTACAAATTAGATGTATTAGAACAACTTGAAATAGAAAAGCATAGAAGAAACCCCAATATCACCTTACTAAATGATCAAATAACAAAGTCAAATCTTCATTGGTTCTCAGGATATAGAATTTCGAAAAAGCTAGTAGAAGAGGGGCTGCAAGAAAAGAAGTATTATTACATTCGTGAGATTGTTGAATTTCTTCAAACCATCTGGAAATTTAATATTAAGTTATCAATTATTGTGCATAACTTCATACCTTTTTTGTTTACCTACCGAGTTAGACTTTTCAGGAAAGTTGATTAACGATCTTTCGAAGTATATCGAGATGTACAGAGTGTTCCATTTAAAATACTTAAGTTATTTGACATTTAGCAATTCACCGGTTTGACACAAGTTGATGTCAAAACAATTAGGATAAAAATCTGTTGTGGGACACTCTGTAGGCATGAAAATATTTTCTCGCTGTACAGCCAGAAAATATTTAATTCTTTCTAGCGTGGGACACCCTGTATACCCGGTGTTCCTCAAGGCAATTTCCATACAACTTTACACCACTACTCGTTCAACACGATTTCATCCAAAGTGTCCAAACCAAAGTCCAAGGAAACTAACATAAAACTTATCAATCAACACTCTATTAATAGATATAAACCAACTTTGTAAACTTTCTAACTTTGCCGGAATACTAAACACATCAAAGAAGGTCAGGAAAGTATTGGACATAAGGGAGTTTTCAGACCACAAAACTTGGTGGGAGTTTGACATTAGTGGTTGTGTAGTTTTGCCCTCGACCATGTATGAGCGCGTTTTCCACAATCCCTTGGGAAACTTAAAGGACGATACGTCAGTTTATCAGATATATATATATATATATATACAGGGTTAGCCAAAATTACCGGAACACCCAAATAATTCTACAACGGTAAAAAATTTCAAAAAAAAAATCAAACAAAAGTTTTTAGACTTTAAACAATCCATCGTTCAAATATATTTTGAATATACAGGGTGTTCATTTTATTATAGAAATCGCGTAAATTTTTCTTTTTCAAATGGAACACCCTGTATCTTTTAACATTTTATAATTTTAGGACTAATTCTGGACGTTGTTTATTAAAATAATTTTTTATAAAATGCATCATTTTTTAGTTATAAGCAATTAATTAAAATTAGTCAAAATTACCGGAACACCCAAATAATTCTCCATCGGTAAAAAAATTTCAAAAAACATTCAAACAAAAGTTTTTGACATTAAACAAGCTATCATTAAAATATATTTTTAATATACAGGCTGTTCATTTTTTATGCAAATTTGGTTAACTTTTTTTTCAAATGGAACACCCTGTATATTTTTACATTTTATAATTCTAAGACTAATTCTAATAATTTTTTATTGGAATAATTTGTTTATAAATTTCATAATTTTTTAGTTATAAGCAATTAGATGAAGTAATACCTCATCTCCTAGTTATATTCAACGAAGATCTGAATAATATTTGGTTTCAACAAGATGGTGCACCGCCGTATTACGGTGTCCAAGTTCGGAATTATTTAAATTCAATTTTCCCGCAGAGGTGGATTGGAAGGAGGGGATCATTGAATGGCCACCTAGGTCGCCGGATTTACAAATACTGGATTTTTCTATTTGGGGCCACCTAAAGTCCAAGGTTTACACCAATAGGCCGCAAAATATTGATGCGTTGAAGCAGAGGATAGTGAACGAAGTTCAGAGTATTACTGTCGATCATTTAGACAACTGTTTACAGGAATTTGTTGATAGGTTGGCGCATTGTCAAGCCGCTCAGGGATGGCAGTTTGAAAATTTAATTTAATTGTTTTGTTATTTTTTCTTCACATTGTTATTATTTACCCGTCCGGCTAAAATAAATGTTTTGGAGTTTTGATTAATTGCTGATAATTAAAAAATGAATCAATTTATAAAAACCTACTTGAAAAAAATTCTTAGAATTAAAAAATAATAATGTACAGGACGTTTAATGAGAAAAAGGAAAAGTTTTCCATACTTCCATAATAAAATTAACACCCTGTATATTAAAAATATATTTGAACGATAGCTTGTTTAAAGTAAAAAACTTTTGTTTTTTGAAATTTTTTTACCGATGAAGAATTATTTGGGTGTTGCGGTAATTTTGACTAATTTTAATAAATTGCTTAAAACTCAAAATGATGCATTTTATAAAAAAATTATTTTAATAAACAATGTCCAGAATTAGTCCTAAAATTATAAAATGCAAAAAGATACAGGATGATCCATTTGAAAAAAAAATTTACGCGATTTCTATAATAAAATGAACCCTGTATATTCAAAATATATTTGAACGATGGATTGTTTAAAGTCTAAAAGCTTTTGTTTGAATTTTTTTTTGAAATTTTTTACCGTTGTAGAATTATTTGGGTGTTCCGGTAATTTTGGCTAACCCTGTATATATATTTGATCATTAGGTCAATATTTTTTTCGATTTCCTTGCTTCTAACAACATTTGTTCGCTACGAATTTCAACAAAATATCAATTATTTGGTATCATTGTAATCGGAAAGATGTTTTCCATCGAATAATCACTGTGTGGCCACTGTGTGAAGGAGTGGGGGGCTGAAAAGTGTATATTAGGATAGTAACTCAAAAGTAAAAATCGACGTGTCGGAGCATTTTTCTGAAATATTTTTATTTAAGATTTTATAGAATTTATCCGTTACCTTTGGGAAGCACTGTATATATAGAATATATAGAACCTTAAAATCATTCTGTAAAATTACATTTATTTTATTGCATACTGTATATATTACTCGTGTGAGACAGTCGAAATGGTTTCAGATTGATATCAAAGAATTACAAACATTTAAAATGAATAACATTTCGTGAAAAATTGATATTTTTTCCTATAGTGATGCCAACTTTTTAGCGGTTACTGTATTGCACTGATATTGCATTTTCGGATAAATAAGTTCTTTCGATTGAAAATTCCTGCATTGTTACTACAGCTTATTGTGTTAAAATATCCAGAGAACATAACGGTATATTGGATTGAAATTTGCATCAATTTTGAAATAAAAAAAAGACGTATACGTAACAAAGCATGTATTTTGAAATGTGAGCGAAAAACCGTGTTGACAAGCAACTAACAATTGCTGTTGAACAATAACGATAAAATGTCACGTTATCGTATTTTTAAACGCTTCCAAATATGTAATAGACGAATAGCAAACATGGTTAGAACAATAAAAAGAATCTAAAACTTTCTAGAAGTAATATGTAGCATATATCTATCTTATTTAGTTTGTTCGATACCGGAGCTATCCAGAAAATGTAGAGACAATAGAATAACTTTTATAAAACTGACAAAAATACACGACTATGAAAACAACTTTGACGTTAGTAAAAATAGTTAAAATTGTTCAACAAACATAATAAGATGTTTCATCAAGAATAATTTCGAACTTTTTAAGAACTTTAACTTATAAGCAACTTATTCAAAACATCAAACAAGCAACAAGAGTTTAACCAGTCAATGCACGAAAAACAAACTTACTAAAATCTCTCGCACACACAATAATAAATTAATAACAACTCCAACCAAATAATTTTCACGAAAATTTAGTACGATAAACTTTCCTCTTAACCTTATCGAAGAATTCGAGAGCGCCGCGAAAAACTTTTTAACCTTTACGCGAAAATGACTTGATCAAAAATTTAAAGCCCGGAGAACGCCACAAAGGGTAAATCGTGATTATTTACGTTAGGTGCGCCGCTGTAATCGCATGGGGCGATACGCTGTATCTGACGTCGCGGCGGATACTGAATTTCGGCAGAACTGAGAGATGAAAACACGAGAATCCTTCACGCAACCGCTGAAGAATAAACGCGTATGTTAGTGTTACTTTCTGCACGATTAAAAACATGTTTAACTAATAAAAAAGGTTTGTGATACCTCTAGTCGTGCTAAAAATTAGTTTTAGGGATGTTAATTGTTAAAAATTAAACAAAATATCGATTATTGTGTACTACTTTTCATACATTTACATACCACAGTTATCAACTTAATAGATAAATATTCATCAATTAATTTTTTAGTCTAGAGCATTTACCATATTTTTAAGTAATTAATTAATCAAAAATATACCAATCCAAGGTAGGTGAGGATGATTGAATTGTTTCTGGCACGGAAAAGGCATACTAGATTCAGTGTACACTTGTTCGTTTTTGTTTTGTTACCCAGGATAGTAACTTAGCTTAGATTATGAATGGGACATAGAAAATCAATAAATATACAGTGATTTGCAATTATAGACGAATATTTATGCGGACAGGAAGCTAAAGTGTAATTTCGTGACTGCATTTAATTAAACAAAAAATAAGTAAATTAAATTGAAGTAAGTACTATTTTTGACAATGAAACAAATTTAAAAATGCTTCACATATTTCTATTTATAATTTGGTATGTTTTCGTATTTAATTTTCACCTCGAGTTATAAATTACGTTGTATCAGTTCAGTTTTCAACATTGTGTATGCATGAGCAAGCTTTCTCTTATTTAACAAACTTTAAGAGAAAATATAGAGATCATTTGTTATAGATAAAATTAGTGTGTACAAATATCTTCTACTTGGGTGTTTATTCCCACACTTTTTTCTCAGAACGTAATTATTGTTCTGACTAAAATGTTTCATAAGGGCTTTTTTATTTTTTCAATAGCTTAAAAAATAACAAAGTATTAATAAATCAGTATTTTAAATGGCTCTAACTTCTTAAGGAATATTAACTTGTTATCAATAGGTCCATATGAAACTTTTTACTCAGCATAAATGTTTCTTAATTTTTGTATTTTGACCAATGACTTTTTTTAAATTTTTTAATGAATTTCTTTATTTAATTATTTGTAAAAGGTACTTTTTGTATTCTTTGTTTTCGCATTGTTTAATTTGTATTTTCTTCTTCCTTACTTCGGTAATACTTGAAGGAACTAAAAAGAACAAATAGGTTTATACCTAGAGAGAAATATCTGGAATGTTACTGAAAATGAATGTCATAAACTATCAAATAAGCTAAAGCAAGAATTAACTGTAAAATCGCTGGTTATCGGATACCAGCTAAATTTCTGTATTGTTTTTATATCTTTTTATAATATTCCTGTAAAATTAGAACAGTATCACATTAAGTTTTCAGGGCATATTTTAAATTTTACAGGAAAAATACTTTTCCTGTAAAATTCCCACGTTTTTAAGATTTACTTTTGCCAATCCATGAAGAAAATATGAGTCTTGTTTTGCTGTTATTTGGAAATGTTGACTCACACTATTGGTATTTGTTTTTCTCGAAATTCATTACCCACAGCGTTCTATTTTGCATCACACCTTATTTGTGCAAAATTGCAATGCAAAGTATTAATATTCAGACTATTTGTTGCTTAAGAAAAACTATATAAAAGCTTGAATAGGTCGACATGATAAACAACTAACATGAAGCTTGTGTACATATTGTTGTTAACATTCGCTTTGGCTCATGGTAAGAAATATTCTTCTAACTACAAAACATTGACGAAACGAGTCATACCTAATTGTTGTTCTTTTTTTAAGCCCAAAGTACCAATGCTTCTGCAAATGCAGGACAATCAGGACAAGGTGGTGGCCAGGTAACTACAGAAAGTCAGGGCGGAAACACAACAAAAACTGGTAAGAATTTAAGAATACATTCTGAAATTAACACCCCTTTAAATTGTATTCGCTTACCCAATAAATAAACTTTAGTATTATTGGGATTCCGCAAGGCATTGGCTATGATCTTTGGTACTCTTCCTTTTTATAATAGCTATTAGAAAAGTCTTATTTATCATCTATCAATGATAGTAACCAGAAGACAATATCTTAATATCAATATATTTTTTTTTGCAGGCGATAGCAGTGGTAAAGGAGATGGAGGTGGCAATGGAAATTCAGATGGGACAGGAGACAACAAAGAACAGGGTCAATCAGGTAGCAATCAAAATCAAGGAGGAGGCAATGGACAAGGTAAAGATTCAGGACAAGGGCAAGGTGGAAATGGACAAGGTCAAGGACAATCTGGAGGCAATGGACAAGGTCAAGGACAATCTGGAGGCAATGGAGTAGGTCAAGGACAATCTGGAGGCAATGGAGTAGGTCAAGGACAACCAGGAAACAATGGAATAGGTCAAGGACAACCAGGAGGAAATGGTATAAGTCAAGGACCACCAGGAACCAATGGAGTAGGTCAAGTACCACCAGGAAGCAATGGAGTAGGCCAAGGACAACCAGGAAGCAATGGAATAGGTCAAGGACAACCAGGAAGCAATGGAATAGGTCAAGGACCACCTGGAGGTAATGGTATAGGTCCAGGACAACCAGGAGGCAATGGTCAAGGTCAAATTCAAGGACAAATCGGAGGAGGGAACGGGCAAGGTGGGGCATCAATCAGCGGATCAGTATCGTCTAATGGGGTGGGTCAAGGCCAACCGGTATCGAATGGACAAGGCCAAGGACAACCAGGAGGCAATGGATTAGGTCAAATTCATGGACAAATAGGAGGATCCGTTGGACTGGGTGGTGGTTCCCTAGGCGGATCAGTATCGCTATTCCCTGACTCTATACAAGGTAAATTTTGACTGTAAATATGCATATATGCTATTTTTGTGCGAATTGCAGGAATAAACTCGTTTCTAAATGGGGTTGCAAATGGATTTCAAGCTTTTGCCAGACCGTTGGCATATAATATCTCTGCCAATGCCGCCAATGGTGGAAGAGGTTTGTCCCCATTGGTTTCTTCTTACATTGTGACTTTGTTTGACTTAAGCTGTCTATTTGTAGTTTATTTCTGCTTGGAAAACATTGTTTGCTTCTCTCATAACCCTTGAGACCATAAGTCATCAGAATTGCTGAATGTTTCATTTCTTTTAGGAGGCAATAAGAGGAGTGGAGACATCTTGGACAAGTTCAAGAGATTGAAGGATTCCAAAAGCGGCAAGAAGAATGATGGAAATGACGATGAGAAAACACACGACAAGCGCGAAGTTGTCAAGGAACAGGACGATAAAGGTAAAGATGACAAGGGTAAGGGATATGGCAATGGCCATGGACATCGCCATAAGAGGATTGGAGATATCCTGGATAAGCTGAAGGGTCTTAAAGATGACAAGACGGAAGATGGAGATGACAAAGTAGATAACAAGGGTGAACTTGGCAAGGATCAGGACGACAAAGGCAAGGACGAAAAAGATGATGACGATAAGGGCAAGGGAAATGGTAAGGGCCATGGCCATGGACATGGAGGAAACCCAGGAAAGGGAAAGTACTCCAAAAAGCATGGCCATAAGAAACACGCCCAAAAGAAGCATGGCCGTGATGAGCGCGGTTATTTATTCTTACATTCAAAGTAAAAGTAAGTAGGTATAAAAACCATGGTAACAACAACTAGGATAAATTATCTCTTCATGAGTGCTTGTTTTTTTATCTTTTTATATAGGGTGTCCCCAGATGGACCTAACTATACTTAAGATGTACCAAAACTTCCATTTCTTGATATATTGAATCACAATTCTGACTTTGACTATTAGTACATTGAAATTAAACGAAAAATGGGGTTGCCCTTTTGGGATCCGGCGCGGAAAGTGTCGAGTTTCAATATTCTATGGCGTCCGCAAATTTTACTAAAGCTTGGCACTCTAAAAACTACCCCTATCGAGCACGTTTGCAGTTTTTCGCATTTTTCTGCAAAACGCTCACGATTTTGCAACTTTTGCTTCTGTACAAAATTAATCCTTACAAAATTCTCCATAGAAAAGGTATATAATACATTTTCGTAAATACAATAGTTCGTAAACTGCGAGCGCCCAATATGATACTGGTCTAAAGTTAGCAAAAAAAGTATCCGTAAATTTATAGTTGTTTGTACAAGAAAAAGAGGTTAATACCTACGCGGAAAGTGTTGGATTTCAATATTCAATGGCGTCCGCAAATTTGATTAATGCCTGGCACCTCTTAAACCTACCCCTTAACTTAACGTTATTGTTTTTTCGCATTTTACCGCAAAACGGTCACGATTTCGTAATTTTAGCTCCTGTACAAAAATAATGTTTATAAAATTCTTCTAGTTTTTTTAGTTTTCAAAAAAGAGTTGCACATATGCTTTTGTTGAATATTTAATACAAAACTATCATTATTGTCGGAATTAAAAATAAATATGGAATATTAATGAAGGGAAATGTTTATATTATGCGTTTAGTATGTACTTAAAAATATTTTAAAAATATTACATTATTATATGTATACTGTGAGCGCGTAAAGTATGGAAACATGACAAAATCTCAAGAACAGTTTGCTATTTTAAAAAATCCTCGAACATGTCGATTTATAATTATCAAAATACGCCTTATGATATCAAATTATCTTTTTTACCTTCAATTTTTTTTAACAGATGACGTCATTGACATTTTTTTAAATGACAACCCTTACTTTTTTTAATGAATTTGACAGATCTTTTAATTGTCTTAATGGTACGATAATATTTTTATGGCCGTACACTAGAAAATTTTCGGGAAAAAAACAATTGAAGGTTATGAAATAAAACTGACAAAATCTCGATGTGAAGTCACTGGCGTTATTATCGTTGATACAACGTTTACAGTTTCTGAGATATAACCTCAAACTTTTGAATTTGAAATAGAAAAGCCTGTATATTTTGACATTTTCTCTGTCTTCATTATTATATCAAAAACATCTAGAAATTAACAAAAACTTTTTTACTTAGGTCTAAAAATTAACAAAGTAAAAATTGATACAAAACATACATATTCTACTGCAACTACTCTAGTTGGTTTGTGAGGATTCTCAACCATTGACAAGAACACATTGTTTTAAATTTGATCGGTTAATTTTTTTGTTGTTGTTTTTTTTATCAATTTTTTCTTTGTTGATTTTTAGACCTAAGTAATAAAGGTTTTTTGTTCATTTCTAGATGTTTTTCATATAATACAGTAACAAGCGTAGTAACATTGAATAGGCAATGGAAGACTGATATACAGGTTGTTCTATTTCAAATTCAAAAGTTTGAGGTTATATCTCAGAAACTGTAAACGTTACATCGACGATAATAACGCCAGTGACTTCAAATGATTGCAAAATACTTAATTCCAAAAATTTGTTAAATTCGGTCGTGCCGTTGCGGAGATTTTGTCACTTTTATTTCATATAACCTTCAATTATCCATTTGTCGAAAATTTTCTTATGTAAGGCCATAACAATATTATGCTACCATTAAGACAAATAAAAGATCTGACAAATTCATTAAAAAATATAGGGTTGTCAAAAAACTGTCGATAACGTCATCTGTTAAAAACAATTGAAGGTAAAAAACTGAATTTGATATCATAAGGCGCATTTTGATAATTATAAATCGACGTGTTCGAGGATTTTTTAAAATAGCAAACCGTTCTTGAGATTTTGTCATGTTTCCATTCTTTAATGTGGCTCTTGCAATTTAAAAACCACTGCATTTAAGACAAATTGGAATTTACCGTTTTTCTGTAGAATGTTGTAAGGATTAATTTTGTAGAGATGGTAAAATTGCAAAATCGTAACCGTGTTGCTGTAAAATGTCAAAAACCACAAACGTGCACAATAGGGGTGGTTTATAGGGTGCCAAGCTCAAGTAAAATTTGCGGACGTCATAGAATAGTGAAACTCGGAAGTTTCCGTGTCGGATCGCAAAAAGGCAACTGTATAGATTATTTAGAATACCGAAAACTATTTATAAAGATTTTTTTTCATACATATACATATACTTTATATCTTCTAAGAGACAAATGGATTATTATCCATTTAACTTAAATTATTATTTACTATTGTTGTTTTCAGATTTCTGCAAACTTCGGAAAACAAGAAAACATCATACTTTTCACTAGAATTTATAGTCTCTTGTAACTAAAACTGTCTTATTTAAATTTATCTTCTTTCTCATTTATTTGTCTGTTGTCATTTACATTTATAGCATTGTCCATATTTGTTTCATACTTTTGAATAACTTGGCTAAAATAAATAATATACACATTGTACAGTTTTTATTTTTTGATCTCTCAAATACCATTAAAAACAACTCACAATCACACAAAAAAAAAATTTACCAGATATTGCGCATCGGATTATTTTGCGATACGTCATTTTTGATAAATAGGCGTAAAATATTGCCTGGATATCTCGAGGTTATTTACCAGTAGGTAAATATGTCTACCATTTAGTTGAGTAACAAAATTCTTACATCCAGGGCATGCCACGTATGCTTCACATCATAGAAAACAATACTGAAATATCCTCAAAAATATCTCATGTGCAGCATTGCAATTTAAAGTATGTATCCACCATATTTGTTAAAAATTGTATATAAGGTATCCCCGAAGCTGTTATGGACATTATAGTGCAACAATACAAGTAACCAACATGAAGGTTCTTTGTGTGCTGTTGTTAACTTTTGCCCTGGCTTATGGTAAGAATAATTATTTTTTATATTTTTACAGACGTAGAGAAATTTCGATTTCTCAACTTTGGTATATATGTTACGGTTAAAGTGATAAATGTGGTTTGTATAAATAATTACCGGCTATTATTAATAATTTCCTAACGGGCACGGTAAAATTGATAAAAACGTTACTTTTGACAAAAGATCGTTTGTATACAGTATTCAAAGAAGTTAGCTAAGTTATTTTGATTACTATGTAAGCTATTATTTTTATTTACTCGACGCAAATCATCAGTACGGCTAGCCCAATGTCCAAAATTACGAATAATAGAAAACATTTATAATACAGAAAGTTTTCTTTTGTCTCCCTTGTACTTTAGAAACTTTTGGATATAATTGGTAATGATATTTGGTGAACACCCAAGGACGCCTCAATGACGAAAACATAAAAAAGAACATTTTATACAAAGTGTTCAAAAAACACTTTGTATAAAACACCATTTTATTATCAATAACACCCATTTTTCTATTTAATGCATGTGGGTAGTTTTTTGTAAATGTACAATTACAATTTATTAAGTAAATTCTCAAATCCCAATTATCTTGAAATTTTGCGCATTTACTAATACTTTTTTCAATATTGTATTTTCATGCAAATACATGCAAGAATAGGCGAGACTAGTTTACATAGATGTTTTTACATAAATTGCACCGCACAAATGATGCAAACATTTTTCTATGGTTCTGTTCCTAACACGGTATTTCTACTTTTGGTGTAAATAAAGTTTGACAATAAACTATTTTATAAATAAAAGATTAAACATTGTAACAACTTGCCCCAATCTTCCCTACATAAGGTTGTCCATTACCTATACCTACCGTAAGCATATCTAATATATGACGGATATAATCTGTTTTATAAGGCGGTTATTATAAAAGTGTTTATCACCAACAAAAAAAGACTTTTAAATACATTATTTATTTAGATATATGAAAAAATATAACAATAACAAAAACACAAAATAATTACAGGAATCAGTTTAAAAATAAAATATATTGTTAATAAATAAAATTAACAGTAGGTAACTCAAATAAAATCTGTATCACATTTACAAATACAAAAAACAAAAGAAGATGACGTCCTGTTGTTACAAACTTTATCTTGCTTAATTTTTACAATACAAATGGTGTAATTGTTGTACTACCACAAAAAATAAAGGTCTAGAAGGATTTTTGTATTCAAAATTAAATATAAAACATTTTCTAAAGTTTTGTATTAAAAAGATAATAAATAATAAGATAAATAAAAATAATTTTTCTTGCCACGAATTGCAAAATACAGAAGCACTATGTACGTATGCACTGGCAGAATAATACAAACCGAGTTTCTAATTTATTACTAACTTAGCTTTAAAGAATTGAGCAAATAAGCATGACCCAAATAGTTACACACTAGTGCATGCAATTAGTATGGATTGGCATCTTTTAGTCTCGTTTTGATAATCTTCCTTATTTTAGTCATGAGTAGTAACTAAATAAGTTAGTCAGGACTAACGTCACTAAAGGCCCAACACTGAAAACCCAGTGCATAGATTCGTTGTGTGGCGATTATGTAGATACTAACAGAATTCCAAAACTGAGGCTCTATTATATTGTAGCACCACCTTAATGCAATATCTAATTGAAATATATCACATTGACCACAGCATGCTGGAAATTATTAATAATAGCCGGTTCATGTGATAAATTCTTCACTTTAACCTCGCCACTTGGCTATTATTAATAATAACCGGTAATTATTAATAATAACCTATTTATCACTATGACCGTAACATATGCATTGTTGTATTTTTGTATCGTTTATTTAGCGTGATTATAATTGTTAATTTCTTGGAAAGGCCAAGGTGGTGTTAAAGGTTCTGCAAGCGGAGGATTTGGTGTAAAAGGTAACGGACAATCGGGCGAAGGCGGTGCTCAAGTTGCTACAGAACTTGAGGGTGGAAACACTCAAAACACCGGTAAGTAACTAGTTCATAATATAGGACTTGTTGTGTTATGTTGCTGTGTGGTGGTTTGGCTTTCCTGCCTTTCGTCAACCATCGTGCTAAAGAAGAATTATTTTTGTAACGATTTATTTTCTTTACAATTATGAGAGATTATTTATTGGAGATATTACGAATTTGATAATTTTTCCTTGAAATTCATGGAAAAAACGTATTTTTTCGTAAGTGTCTGAAAATTACTGAAAAATGCTGACTGATAACTACTTATGCATAAATGAATAAGCAGTGAATAACATTTTATTAAGAAAATGCATTGAAAGCAAAATTATTGAAATGGACAGGAAAGAAGCTATGATCGTTTCTTAAAAGATCGCCGGTTTTTAGAGGTTATGTTATTGTTATAAAATACTACATGCGACCTTGTGTGAGGTTATGGTCCTTCGGATAATGTGTTTCGTCATAAGATGTTATGGGCAAATAATTTCTTGGGGTATCGTTTCTCATTCCTCAATCAGGGCTTGTGTCAGTTCCTGTACGGTTAGTGGTGGATTAGGGCACTTTCGAACACGTCATTCAAGTTGATCCCACACGTGTTCAATAGGATTCAGGTCAGGACTTTCCGCCGGTCATTCCAGGACCTGAATTCCACGTTCTTGTTACAAGTTTCTGGTGATGCGGGCGGTATGTGGCTTTGCATTGTCCTGCATTATATAGGATGAAATTTTGACCGACGCCATATGCAGCAGGCACCACATGGTCTTCCAAGATGTTTTCGATGTAATTCATGGCATTTAGTCTACCAGGAACCACAACAAGATCAGTTCTGTTGTCTATACTGATTCCAGCCCATCATTAGTAGTAGGCTTTCATACGTAAATTCAAAGCATACTTGACATTTTTTCCATTTTGTTTTCCGTTATTAATTTACATTTTTAAGTGTTACTGCGAAGTAACAAGGAGTTGTAACATTGTTTTTGTAATTTTCTTTAGTTAAATATATGCCCTTAAGGCATACCAAATTTGATTTGCCTCTAACTATTATTTAAAAAGTTACAGGTTTCGAAAAAAGTATTCCCCTAATTTTCTTGAGCAGTGTATTAAACTATATTACATATTATAACATAGGTAATGTTATTAAAACCATTCGCAGGCCGTAGTTTGGGAGCCCTAATGTAAGCTAACCTATCCTGTCCAACAATGAACAAAACTAAACTTGTGAAACCTGGTATGCTTTTTTCGTTGAATCTGAATCTGAAGGCAGAAATTCTGAATGGGGACTAGTTTTTAAGAAAATAAGTCATAAGAAACAACCAAAACAAAAATGCATTTTTCTCAAAAACTAAAACATAATGCATTTTGAATCATTTGAATTAGAAATTAGGATCAAAATACTATAAGACAATGTCATGAAAATTGTTTTTTAATTCAGTAGTTTCGAAATATTTCACGCTATACTTTTGTATATGTAAGCTATGTGACTAGTTAAATGGCCATGCGTCTTTGGTCCTCTTTTCTTTTCCTTACCACCTTTTTTCACTTCTCTCGGCGCTCATGTTTATGCCGAGAGGCAAAGAATTTTTACAGTCATACAACTTATGTAGAAATGATTCAGGAGTATGACATACTTTATCAGTCAATAGTATTGACTAATTGACTCAATACTATCGAAACGAGAGATGGCAGTTAGGGCGATTCTTTCGTGCGTGGTCACATATGAATATGATAATTTATATAAGGATTCTAATATTCATCTGGTGTTTCCAGGTGACGAAACTGACGCATCTGCTGGTGGCAAAGTAGAAGGTGAGGGCCAGGGAACTGGTAATGGCAAAGATCAAGCTCAAGCTGGAAGCAATGGACAAGGCCAAATTCAAGTACAAGCTGCTGGCAATGGACAAGGTCAAATCCAAGGACACGTTGGAGGAAGTAACGGTCAAGCTGGCGGCTCCTTCAGTGCACCAAACCCTACTGACTTCATTAAAGGTATAATTGTGACTGCAAATATGTTGGAGTGGTGTGATTTATTTTAATTTACATTTCAGGTATTTCCTCTGCTGCCAATGGCGCAGCTAGTAGCGCAATTAGTGCCATAGAGAATGCTGTTCACCAAGGAGAAGATTTTATTGAAAAACCTTTTGAAGCGATTGGAAAAGAAACATGCTCTAACATTAACAAGGTCCTCGCTGGTCTGAAGAACAATGCTAGCTATGAAGGGCAAGATTACACTGTCAGCGTTGGAGGAAATGTTGTCCATACTGGAAAGATTGAAGGTTTGTTACAAACTTACACACTTTCAAACTAGAGTTTCCTAACGTAAATATCAAATTTGATAACCAAGACGGAATTTCTATGCTAAGACTTCTTCATACTGCCGTCAGCATTTGAAGGAATGATAGAGCATCACCTTTCAGTATACGAAAACAATAACATGCAGCCTTCGTATAAAATCATATAAAATATGATGCTCTATCATCATGTTCTTCTGCGTACTGGATAACTGTTTTGTCACGATTAATATTCTTTTGCGTTGCACGGTATCTTTGATACTCAAAGATGTTCATACAGTCAAAACAGCATTGCCAAGAATAATTGGGTACATTCTTATTTCTTTTAGGCCAAGTAAAAGGTGGTAATAAAAGGAAGATTGACATCTTCGAGAAGTTGGGACTGAAGGGTGACAAGAAAGGTGATGCAAGCGGCGACGATAAAGGCAAAACTGACAAGGGAAGTGACGACAAGGGTGGTGACAAAGGTCATGGAGGCAAGCCAGGAAAAGGCAAGAACTGCAAGAAACACGCCGATAAGAAGCATGGACATGAAAAGCATGCATCTATACATTAGAACTAAACTGTGTAAGTATATTTTGAAAGGTTTTTTCTGCTAGCCTATATTAGGAAATATTTCTACAAAGTTCACCAAAACTAGTTTTGTATTTTGGATCATCCATTATAATATATATATATTTCAAAGTTTTAGTTTTTCTTGATCATTTTACCATCTTCTAATATTTAAATAGAAATAGTTTAATAAATAAAACAACAAAAACAGGGACTCAAAATTGGGAATCAGTATAATTTAATAATATAATGAAAATAATAAATAACAACTTGTTATTTGGTTTTAATAAATTAACATACCACAGTTATTAACTTAATAGAAAAAAAATAATCAATTACCTTTTTCTGAATCTTCATATCTGAGCATTTCATATATTTTCAAGTACATACTTAATTTTTTAAAAATACAATAATCTAAGCTTTTTCTTTCTATCCTAGCCAACAATTAACTTTCTGGTATGCTCTTTACCGTAAAATTTGAAACTGAAGGCAGAAATTTTGACTTTGAGCCTAGTTTTTCAGAAGAGCAGTGATAAAACACTGCAAAACCTCAAAAAATGCAATTTTGCTTCTCAAAAAGTAGACACAATTTGGAATTTCTGCTTTGCGATTCAGATTTAATGGAAAAGAGCTTACCAGAGAAAGTTTTCACTTGTCCGATTTCGTTCTTTGTTTGGCCAGGATAGTCACTTATTGTGGTAAACAAAAACTTATTTAATAGGAAAAACAAAATTTGGCCGACTTCAAATTGCCTGACAAATGACAACTGATTCGTATAGGATTTTTTCCCAGGAATCCGAATCTGAACACAGAAATGGTTAATTGGCTCTAGTTTTCTTGAAAAACAGTCTTAATGGTGCAAAAAACGCGTTATTGCTACATTTGACCACACACACAGAAAAGTGATCTCTCGAACGAAGAGAGAATTACTTGGCTGAAGTAGTTGGTGATTGTCTTCAACCAAGAAATTTTATTTCTTGGAATAATTACTAGATTTAACAAAGTGGTTACTCTGGTGAAGTAAGTAAACAGTCTTCAATGAAGTATATATTTTTATTCCCGGTAAATATTTTTAGCTACTAAATGTAAGAATTTTACAGATTTGGCACAAATACGTTTTCTATTGCTAATTAACTAGATAGGTATGTTATATTTACTTACTCGTTCTAAACTCTTGCGTGCGTTACATCAAACTATTCCGTGTTGAAACGTTTATTGTACACTATAAATCACAATACACATCCCCAATAAACCACAAGGCACATCCCCTACGGCTCCAGCACCACACGCGGGCGCGCGAGCCTTGACTAAATCACGGTGCGCATATTTATTCCAGAGAAAGGGATTACTTGAAAGAAGTGAGAATCACTTCAGTTTAATAATTGGTGGGTTTTTATTCAGTAAACAATACTTACTTATATTAAATGTCTTATATTTTCTTGGATCAAGTAACTACGCACTTGGATGGATTTACTATTACTTCGTTGGAGAAATTAACATTTTTAGGACGAAAAATTCAATTACTTCTTTCAATACAATATTGGTTCTTATAAAGAAAGAATTTATTTGTTGACAGCATTTATCTGAGAAATTATTTTACTTATATTGATTATCTGGCATTTCTTGTATATACCTAACTTTCTACATCCAAGTAAATATGCATTTGAATCTAGTAAATAAATTCAAGAAATTATGTTTTCTCCTTCCAAATAATCACTTTTCTGTGTGCATGCAAAACAGTGTAGTAGATGATAAATTGATTTCCGGGTGGAAACCGCGTTGATGACTTAAAAGTAGTCGACGTTTCGCACTCTGTTGCAAGAGGCATCTTCAGGACTAAGTATGAAACCAAGTGCTAAGAGGACATCACCATCTTCTTGTTTTTCGAGAAAACTAGAGCCAATTCACCATTTCTGTGTTCGGCAATTTTTTTTTGGGCAGTTAATTTTTTAATAGATTGACCTTTTTCTCGATTTTGAGGCCCGTGAGGCATGGCTAAAATACAAACATTAGAATGTAATTATCTGCTTGCATGTAAGGGGTGTTACGCCAACTATGAAGAACTATGAAAAAAAGTAAAGTACATACCATTATTTTAAAAGCTATGCAAAAATGTTATTGGAAAAAAGTGTTTAGAAATATTAGAGGGCATTAAATACAACATTATAATCTGTTTCATCGTTCATGTTTCATCGTTCATGCATAAAATACCTTCATCTTTAAATATATGCAAAAACATTTGAAAAAGTATTTCAAATTATTATAAGACATTAAATATGAAATTCACCTTCGTCGTACCACATACACCATGGAACAGCCATGGAATATGCAACGCAGAAGGTGATGATAATTTCGTATTTAAAGACCTGATTATTTCCAAATATTTTTTCAAATAACATTTTTGCATTTATGCTTTCAACATGGTACTTTTTTGAGAAATTGATAATAAAAATGTTAATTGCTAATAAAAACAATTAGGTGATTATAATTTCGTATTTGATGACCTCTAATATTTCTAAAAACTTTTTTTTCAAATAACACGTTTGCATACCAAGCCGATAATTACATTCTAATATGTATTTGCATTTCAAGTTTTATGAAGAATGAAATTTTCTGAAAAGCTAATAATAATTTTTTTCCTCATTTGTCCAAGTTAGTGCCGGAAGCTATTGAAATAAGGGCCACCCTATTTCAGATGCCTTGTCTAGAGAATAAGAAACACCGAAACGAAGCATCTTAACTTATTTTTTGTTGTGTGTTTCAGATTGCTGCTAAGCTCGAAAGAAAAGAAAACAATACAGCATTTTTAGTTCGCGTTTAGTAACTTTTTGTGTTATTTATTTGGCTTGTTTGCTATGTCAATACAATTATTTATCTAGTAATATTTAAATTTATATTATTGCCCATGCTTTCTCTATAGTTCTGTAGTATTCTTATTTGGGAAATAAAAATTAACATACAGAGTACAGTTTTATTTTACTATATCAAACTTATCAACATAGGTATTTCCATTAATGTTTTTATAAACAGCTTTCTCATAGAATTAAGTCACTATTTTGTAGCCGTTAAAACTTAAACCGCTACTCAAGAGTTATTTGGTATACCGAATGATATGTATGTATAGTTACCAGACAAGCTGTCTATGCTAGTAACCTTGGTGATTCTGTTTGTTGGGCATGCCGAAAGCAGACATATTTGACGTCTAAATACGCGGGGGTTTCAGGCAGACCAATCATAGTGCAGTAATACAGGTTGTGATTGTGTTTTATTGTAAAAACCAATGCAAAAACATGGCAAAAACACATTTGACATTTGTGGCTTGTTTGTATTGTGGTACTCCAGCGAGTATGGTCAACAACTTAACAACGGCCATTGATCTATAAGTTCAAAGTGGCACTAATCAAAATCAAATTGACACTAATCAATATCAAAATGACAATTAACAAAATCAAAATGACAATTAACAAATTCAAGTTGACAATAAACAAGTTCAAGTTGTCATTAAATAATTTTAAATTAGCAGTATCATACGATTAAATAGAACTAAGTAAATAATGTTATTTATACTATATTTTAAAACAACAACATGGACATATTAAATAAACAACATTTGCTAAATTAATTAATTAGAAAATAATATTCTGCGTATTTAATGCTGCTGGAATATATCTTTGAATATGGGCTATGAATCTTGCACAGTTGGCCACATTGATTGTGTTAATATTGTTCTGAACAATGTTTTCTAACCGGCGCATTCTGTATTCAGTTTGGGAGATATTATGCCGATCTTCTCCTGCTAAAACATCTCTTAGGTTATCTGTCAAATCTGACTTTACGCTAGCCTTTAATACAGACCATGCTTGCTCAATCGGATTTAACATGGAACTGTTTGGACTGAGTCGTATTAATCTATGGTGAAAAAATTCCACCTCTGCAAAAACTTCTTCAATAGAAGAATGACAAGGTGCATTATCTATAACGATAACTACTGGTTCCTGGTATATATTTTGGGCGTTTCTCAAACATTGTTTCACAAATTCGTTTGTTTTTTAAATGATCTTAATGTATTAGACCAGAAATATCTATGCATCCAATAAGATGTATATTTGCGCCTCGGCTAACGACGATGTTCGTCTGTGATTTTAACTCTGCCTTTACCTCCATGCTGTTTCTCTGAAACATCTTGATTTTTCACCCATCTATACTATACGCCGTTCTTTTTGAAACTCCCAAATTTGTATTTTTGAGTTTACGGCGTCAACTTCTTTTTTTATATAGGGCATTATGAGAACATTGAAGGGTTCTTTTAAGATGTTAATTTGAATTGAAAATCAAATTGGCACTGATCAAAATCAAGTTGACAAATAGCAAATTCAAGTTGACATTAAATAATTTATCTACGACTCACATTATAATAAGTTCATTGCATACGTATCTATGACTATATAATCCTCATCATGATACGCGCCAATGATTATAATGACACTAGCGTTGTATAATAATGAATATTCGTTCAAATAATGACTTCATTTTTTGAAGGAACTGTCATCACTACACGAACGTACTGTCAAAGTCAGTCTAAACCTACCTGGATGACACTTATTTGACATTTCGCCTCGCCACCATTGACAAATACATTTAAAAGATTTTATATAAAATGGAATTTATTAGTCGTAGATAAAACGTCGTATTCGACTCGCGCACAACTGATATAAAGCGCTCGCATGTTTATACGCTCGCTTACGGCTCGCGTATATGAAGTTTATATATGAAGCTCGCGATTTATATCCTTAGTTATGTGCTCGTCAAATAATATACTATTAATTGTTATTTAATGTCAACTTGAATTTGCTATTTGTCAACTTGATTTTGATTAGTGCCAATTTGATTTTTATTAGTGCCAATTTGATTTTGATTAGTGCCAATTTGATTTTAATTAGTGCCAATTTGAACTTGAAAAGGTATAATCTATGATCCAGTCATTTTAGACGCAAAATTATTGAACATCGTAAATAATTCGCCTACCTACGAAAATACTACTGTAGATTCAGAGAAATTACTTGAACATCTTATGAAAATGTTTACTGTATCTTTGATGATATTATTATCAAAAATGCGTAATTAAAAACTATCCGTGATTAAAAATCGTCACATGTTTGCGTCAATATCTGCGACAGTATTAAGCTTAGCAGAACAAACTATACACTATATTAAAAACAAAGGATATGTGTACATGATAAACAAAGGATTGCGTGAAAATATGTGGAGAAGATTAGAAAACGGTTTTTCAAAACCGAGATATTCTGTCAAGTCATTTATCAGCAGCGCAACTTTATATTTTTAATAGCATAGTTATTGACATAATATCTCGGTTCTGAAACCCAGTTATTTACGTTACAATATTTTTAAGTAATTCTTTGTTTATCATGTACTCACATCTTCGTCTTTAATATGGTACTATCTATATACCATTCCCTTTCCTGACAATTGAATAATCCATCTTTATTTTTTATAATTTCTAGACTTTTTATCTACGAGAAACATGCATACTAGCTTTTACCAAATAGTAAATTTTGTTCTGAGATTGTTTCGAAAATAAGAAATGACTGAATTGATGACAAATAGTAAATACGCGGGTTTAAATATAATACCCTATGTAAAGAATAATATAATAAATAGTTGTTGAAAATATGCCGTGTACTAGCAAGGTTGCAATTTCGAAAATGTTTCCGCAATAACTGTATATAAGGTTTCCTGCGAAGTTGATAAAGACATTCTAGTTCGAGGCAATAAACATGAAGGTTCTTTACGTATTGTTGTTAACATTTGCGCTGGCTTATGGTAAGAAACATTCCTTAATATGCATTAATCTATTGGCAGTGACAATGCTTAAAAATAAATTTAAACAAATATGCATAATCTAATTTGTCTTTTCGTTTAAAGCCCAAAGTATTAATGGTAGCGCAAGTGGAGGAATTGGTGCCAATGGTACGGGTGGACAAATAGCTACAGAAATCCAAGGTGGCAATCCCCCGAAAAATGGTAAACTGTTAAGTATTCTTTTAGAGTTAGACATTATTATAGGTGAATGAAACTAGTCTTATTATGACTTAAGCTAAAGATTTCTTGAAGATTCTTAAAGATTACTTGTCTGTAATTATTATAGTACATACAGGATGTCTCACAACCAATGCCGGACAAAAATGTATGTCTCGCAGTGCTAGAAGTCGCCAAGCTATGAGTGTGCGTAGCGGGCACGCATGAGTCAATGACGACTTATGCGGTCGATTGGATTGATATCCATAGGCGCGAAGCGCCTGGCGGTCGGTAGTAAACCGAGTGAATTTAATATTAAATGTTTGTCGTAACTATATGCAACACGTGCCCACTGAAATATTTTACTCATTTCTTGGATATGCATTGAACGACTGTATTACTGCATATTTTTCTAAATTATCTTCTGTAAAAATATTTCGCTTAGATGTTAAACTGTCTTTTCCGTCGATCGTTTATTTATGAGTCAGTTTAGTGAATAGGAAATCGTTTATTAAACAACTCTATTAATGCACGATTTCTATTAATGCATGATTTGTTATAGCCAATCACACGACGTAAAGACGTCGTTTGATTGGCCAACCAAACATATGTGAAATGTAACCTTCCAATCAAAACATACCGCCTCTAGAACTGTCGGTGTCAAATTACATAAATTGTCATATAACCTAAAAAGACATTGGCGAAGAAAAATCTATGTAGACGACGCTAGAAGAATACGATCGACGAAAAAATTTTGTAACCAACTCGAATATTAAACGGCGATTAATGATCTCGGCTCTTTTTAATATACTTGTTGGTTAAATAACTATTAACCTTGAAAATGATCTTTCTACATCGCAGCTAGTCACAGGCGCAAAAGAATAAACCACATCAATTTTATTTGTATTTTTTTACTGATTGGTGCTTCAATGCTTCGTAACCTTTCGTACAGAGATTCAATCCTTTGAAAACTGCTTGCAAGTTCAACATTTTGTTGTTCTAGAAACTTTATGGTTGGCAATACTTGCGCAAAAGTTGTATCAATAAATTTTAATTGTTCATGCAAATCTTGTAATGATAGTACTTTTTTGCAGTCTTTAATACTAACTGTTTCATCACGCAAATTTAAGACGAAGGGTTTGATGATATCAAAGTTTCTTGCATACAGAATTGCCGCTTCTAACCATGTACCCCATCTCGTAATAACTGGTTGTGGTGGCAAAGGTAGATTAGGGCACTTTTCCTTGTAAAGAGACAATCTGGAAGGAGCTTTCAATAAAATTTTTTTGCATGTACTTATTAGCGTATTCACGTCTGGAAATTCTTCCCGAATAAATTCACAAATTCTATGAATAGCGTGTGCAAAACATGTCAAATGAAGAATATTTGAAAAATGTTGTTTAAGTAATTTTCCAACTTTTAACATAATCGCAGCAGCGTCAGAAACAAACAGTAATACTTTGGTAGCGTCTGTGATTCCTACTTTTTTATGGCGTCATTTACTATTGTACATATCTCTTCAGCTTTGACGGTACAGCGAAACTGAGTAGATATTAAATAGGGTTTATATAAGTATTGCGGGTCCAACAATCCGACAACGACGTTGACCACGCATCTACCCTGCATATCCGTAGTTTCATCTGCAGAAACCCAAATATATTTATCGGATAGTTTTGACTTTATTTTAGAAATTGTTTTGTCATATTGCCCTTGTACGTAATATTTTCTAATTGTGGATTCATCGGGTAAGTCTCGTCCAGTATACTTCTTGATAAATTTTTTAAAAACGTGATTATTAATTTTTGTGAAAGGTATATTAGCAGAAATAAATGTTTCACATAAATCATCAAAAAAGTTTTTAGTTGACGTTCCTGGAACATTTTCCATGTGTTTTTTTGTTTTTACATGAGCCCGTAGACATTGTTTACTACGAATAATTAAATTTCGTGAGCAGAAATTGCAAACCACTTCCCCTTTCTTAACGAACGTGAAAGTATTGCCAAACTCAGCTAGCAAACGATTCAATGCAGTATTTTCAAACTAAGTACAACTATAAAATAAAAAAATAATTCAACTCTAAGTATAAAACAGAAGAACAAATTCGAAATGAAAAATAAAAACAGATATTCACACAAAATTTCACGAAACAACACAATTGAGAGAAACTGCTCAAATTATCTATCGACGAAGCGGAAATTTAAACAGGGCAAGCGACTGTACTCGATCAACGCCTAAGCAGGTGTAGTGGTATGTACACCTTGAGCCGAAGCCAGACCGGCTAGTCGCGTCACCACCAGCACGTGTCCCATGCACGACACAGGAAAATATACATTTTTGTCCGGCCACTGCTCTTAACTCAACGTCATGAACTCTTGAAAAGTAACTCATAACATTTCGAGATATTGGCACTTTCATGAATTACTTAAATAAACGTTGTGCTTCCAAGACAGTAGTGAAAAGAAACAAAAACAAAGTAAGTTCGTTAATAATTCATGAATATTTTCTTTAAAATATGTTGTACATGTTAAAATAATCTATATTTTTTATCGTTTTCTCCCATGGTTTGTTATTTTCCTGTTGAATAAAAAAAATTAAATTGTGCTCATGACATGATAGGCAACATCAGCTTTCCAAGGCATGACGTTGAGTTTTGGGACACCTGTTTATACTAAACATCCAAGGCATTCAAATAAAATTTAAACAAACTCGATCATAATTCGATTGACAGTTCTTAAATTCTTTTGAAAAATTCCACGAGTGTACTAAATTAGCTATTATATATTAGTATAATATTCCCAACAAAATTTTCCATTTAATTAGTTGACGTCATTACTAAACGTCATTATTTTTTTTCTAATGGCAACCTATATTTTTTATTTTTTTATTTTGATATAATTTTTTTAAATCTGTATTCAACAACATCGCTTTAGAGCATAATTTGAGCCATGTTTCGCTACAGAAACATTTAAAAATTCAAAAATTTCATCTCTATAAGTTGGTTTAAAAATAGGTCCATAAATTAGCAGAAAATGATTTTGATCATAGACAAGAGTTCTGTGAACGAATGATGGAAATTGCATTGGTTGGAACAAGATGGTGCACCGCCGCACTACGCTGTTACGTCTGATTTTTTTTCAAAATTTTAAAAAAGAACCATTTTGAAATACTCTTTTAAAATTTTAATTTTTAATTAAAAAAGAAAACTCCCCCACCAGCCGTATTGTGCTGTGTATCAGGAGAAAGATAATAACATTCAGATAACAGCTTACACTGTTTTTAGTTAATTCCAAAAGTTTGAAAGTGGGACGGAAATGTCTTAAATAAATAAATGTCTACAAACACAACTTTACTGAAAATGGTATACCAACCAAGTGAACGCAATCCACTATTATTTATTTTAATACTGGTATTAATTTGAAATCATAAAGGTGGTACTATTCGACTATAAATATCTGTTCAATTTCAATACAATTTGATGTTATAGTTGACTTCTCCTTTTAACTGAAAACAGTTAATACCTGCTATTACCCTACTATTACCCTACTACTAATTTGTTCCTAAAATTTTAGAAAACGAGCATTTTGAAATAATCAAAATTAAACTTTTAATTTTATAAATAAACCCCTCAAAGCGTATTGTGTTGTATATCAGGGCTCCTCAATCAGGGCGTGTGTCAGTTCCTGTATGGTTAGTGGTGGATTAGGGCGCTTGCGATCACGTCGGTCAAGCTGATCCCACCCGTGTTCAATAGCATACAGGTCAAGACTTTACGCCGGCCATTCCATGACCTGAATTCCACGTTCTTGTAAAAAGTTTCTGGTGATGCCGGCGGTATGTGGGTTTGCATTGTCCTGCATTAGGATGAAATTTTGACCGACGCTGTATGCAGCAGGCACCATATGGTCCTCCAAGATATTTTCGATGTAATTCATGGCATTTAGTCTACCAGGAACCACAACAAGATCAGTTCTGTTGTCTATACTGATTCCAGCCTAAACCATCACAGGTCCACGACCAAATCTATCCACTTCATGTATATGTTACAAGCAAACCCCGAAATTGTACAATGTTCACATTGTACAGTTGTTTTGTGCAAAGCTGACACTGCACCCCCTAACCGTACAAAGCTCGAAATTTGCTTGATCTGATGGACATTGTACGGCGATACTACTACAATGTCGACATTGTATACTGATAATTGTACAATGTCAATTGTATACTGATAATCGCAGTCGCACATATGCAAAGTAAGTAGTACTTATGCCACATTTAGCATAGAGGAAGCAAGATCAAATAACTAAATATTTGTGGGCATAAAAAAGCAGATTGTTAATAAAAAAATTGATTTTATAAATTGTTCTCTTACTCTCTTTCTCCAATCAAGGTTACATTTCTGAATTAATACACTAGTTTGTTTATTTAATAACATGTACTAGCACGTATTATAAACAAAACAAAAACAAAAAATTAAAATGTATACTATGTAACAACTAAATAGTATTCTATTAGTAGTTATTCAAATTAATAAGTTATTACTAGATATGTAGTTGTTGGTACAATCCAATACTAAAATGAAAACCTCACTCCAGTTTTTACTTTTATTGTCTTTAGAAATTCTCTCGCATTATCGGAATGTAACACTGAGGGTGCCCCAAAATGCAGAATAAGTCCACAAGGTGATATGGTAGTTCTGCTGCCTTTTTAGTTTTCAGTGCTCAAAGGCTCACATATTTGCTTAGATGGTCTTTGTAGTTCATAATAAAAATATACTTCCCATCTGCGCAAGTTTGAAAATCTATTAAATCATCATGTGCTCGCATGAGACGACCATTTCTTTTTTCGGATGTCCCCGCTTCTTTAGGCATGATTGACAATTTTCCAAAAACAATTTTAGCCCTTCTCTTATTATATTAACATAATCGTCCGTCAAATTATGATCTTAGTTTTGGATACCCCCATGTCCAGTTTCAATATACGCATTATGTATTATTTCAAATCATTCGGTATTAAGAACATAATATTTTACGTTATTGTCACCCGTTTTGGTCGTCTATAATCTGTCAGTGTTTTTATTTTTCTATTTTAAGGCCCAATCACTTCAATAATAATAGTTCTATAATGTTCGGTTTTATAAAGGAAAGTTTGAACACTTGACTTCAATTCATTCACTTTTACGTAAAATAAGTCCTCAGCACTTATTGGTACGTCCACTACAAAACGCTTTAAAAACTGTAACATGACCTCACTGCGTCTGGAAGTCAAACACGCACAGGCGCAACGGTACTATGTTGACAATGTACAGGACTCACTGTATAATGTTGACATTGCACATGTAGCGCCGTACAAAGTCCGTCAAATAACTAAATATCGAACTTTGTATGAGTCGAGCTTGCATTGTCAGCTATGTACAAAAAAAATTGTACAATGTCGACATTGTACGATTTCGGGCTTTGTTCGTAACATATAGCAGCGGCTGCGTAGCGTTTACCAGGACGTCTATATACACGTACTCTACCGTCGCGTCGCAATGAGTTAAATGAAATCTGGACTCGTCTGTAAACAGTACAGGGGCCCAGTGACGAAGTTGCCAATCTCTGTCATCCAGAGCAAACCTCATCCGCGCTGATTTGTGATGCTGCGTAAGGCGTGGTACGCGGACAGGTCTTCTTGGTTTCAAGTTCGCGTCTTTTAATCTTTTTCAACAGCTTGATCAGAAATTTCTATTCCATGTGCTAGTCTTAGGTCATTTAGGTCTCGTGCTGTGGCAGTACGCTGCCGTAGAGAGGAAAGGACAAGAAATCGGTCTTGATTTTGAGTAGTTTTTCGATTTCGATCTTGTCCAGCTCTTCTAACATATTGGCCAGTCTCCCGAAACCGATCCCATAAACGCTGAATAACAGAAGGGGAAACTCGAAGGTCCCTGCTAACATGGCAAATAGAGTGGTCATGCTGAATAAGGGCGACAGCACGAGCAACTTGCACTTCACTAAAATGCCTCATTTTACTTCTGAATTCATTTGCCATCTTTAGTAGGCTTTCATATGTCAATTCAAAGCATACCTACTTCACATTTTTTCCATTTTGTGTTGCGTTATTAATTTGCCCTTAAGGGGAATCCATACCCCCTACGTTTTACTTGCAAAACACGCAAAAGTTCTGAGGCTTTTTCTCAGAAATTAGTTCACACAATTGTAAAAAAAATACCTACCAAATTAAAGATAACAGATGTATAATTATGCGTCTAGTGGTAGATTTTTGATAGTTCTGTTCGTCTTTTGACAAATCTATTACTGAATATGACATAAAATTGGCTGATTTTGCAATTTTTTTACGAAGAACTCAGGTTAAAATTGAAAAAAGTACCACATAATAGGTCTAAGTTACATCTTCCTCTATAAGTGTACAAAATTTCACGTAAAAATATCAATATCTTACATGCTTTTTTCCGTCAAAACTTTACTTCTTCAAGTACATGAATAAGTTATATTTTATCACGTAGCGTGGATACAACTACAACAAATAATACATATACATTACCACAGCAAGTAATACATCTTTATCAATAATTTGATGTATAACATGAGAGAATTGATACAGCATTAAGCTGACTATGGATGCTTATTTTATACGACATACCAGCAGTAGTGATTCCTCTTAAGGCAAACCAAATTTAGTTTGCCTAGAACCATTATTTAAAAAGTTACAGGTTTCGAAAAATGTGTTCCCCTAATTTTTTTGAGCAGTGTATACATGAACACAACAATTGTACAAAATGTCATAAAAATCCAAGGTTTTGAGGAATAAAGGTGAGTTGATTTCACATGGTAAGACCCGTAAGTCCAACGAGTGTCGAAGCTAACCAATTTTTTTATTTTTGTTAATAAACACCCGCATTATTTTGTATATTTCATTCAAGTATCTTTTTAAATTACAACTTTAAGAAATCCTACCCAAATGACAAATAAAAAAACATATGTTGCCGTTAGAAAATCGAATGGTTGACGTCATTGCGAAAAATAATGGAAAATTCTGAAAAAGTTTCTTCATGTGCGTTGCAAATTCTATCGCTACATCCTATTATATAAACAACATTTATACACATTAAAAACTAAGAAAAGAAAACATAAAAGACATAGGAGTTCCGCATGGCAATGACCACATGTCTTTGGGCCACTTCTCTTTCAAATACTGGCAGGCGTCTGACCAAAAAGCTGGACAAATCAACTGCTGAATGGTTCCTCACATTCACATCCAGATTTTGTGCCAGCAAATGCAAACCAAAACCTGGGAAACGACAATTATAATTATCCCTATATAAAACCGTCAACATTTGAAAAAATCTAGATATTGGGGTCCCGCAAGGCAGTACGCATGCGCCTTTGGACCTCTTCTGTTTCACCTAAACACCTAAACGCCTACTCTCGTTACAGAAAACAAGGACTCGGACTATTACCAATCTATAGAGGGTAATCTTAAATATAAGCACAATATCAGGATAAACCATAATAAGGTTCGTAATTTTTTTGTGGTGTTTGTAGGTGACCAACCTGGTCAAGGACCACCGGGGGGCAATGGTCAAGGTCAAGGACAACCAGGAGGCAATGGTCAAGGTCAAGGGCAATCAGGAGGCAATGGTCAAGCTGAAGGCGGTGGTCAAGGTCAAATCCAAGGACAAATTGGAGGGGGTAATGGACAAGGAGGTGGTTCGTTCAGTGGAACAGTATCTTCTAATGGTTTAGGTCAAGGTATAGTTTGGACTGGAATACGAGTGAGGTGATTGTTTTTATATGAATTTCCCTTTTAGGTATTCTATCAGCTCTAGATGGGATAGCCGGTGGGTTTGTGAAAGGTGTCCAAAGTATTGCAGAGCCGTTTGTAACAGCTGAAAATGCGATATGTGTTGGTCTTGACAATGTTATTGCTCAATTGATAAGAAATGGCAACTATTCTGGGCAAAATTACGTTTTTTCTGTTGGTGGAAAAGTTGTGTCTCAAGGACAGATAAGAGGTTAGTTCAGATGTTGTTTATTTTCGTTAACCAAGAATTGAACCGGTGAGTGGAACAACAGAGTAAGTCCAAATCGGGTGTTTTTGGAAAACTGTGTAATTTGACAACTGTACATTTTACTGATTTTGGCCAGAACAAAAAAGTTGTAGTAAAAGTCATTGGTAGATGTTTAGATGTTCTGGAGTTAATTTTTCCAGAAGAGAAGATCCAGAAATGTTATACGAAATGGCTGTCTTCGTTTGAAATGTGAAATTTTGGACTTAATCTGTTCTTCCTCTCACTGATTAAATTATAATTTTAATATTTTCGAAAAGATGGTTTGAAACGAGATTTTTTTATATTTTGTTAAAACACAGAGTGTTTGTGCCATAACACCTAGTCAATGACTAACAAGTTATTTTCACTTAACCTAAACTGATAAAATAATGAGTATTTCTACAATTTTGCCCATTGGCCCAAGTTGTTGTAGTCTGACAGTTTTTACCACTCAAGTAGACGGCGGTTGTTTTCACCTACACTATCACTGTGAATACACTACGGGTGCTCGGCTTTTAGTCACTCCTGCACTAGTTCGAATGGTTTAGTTCTTTTCAGCCGACGCACTAGCGCACTGTTGTCTAGCAGCTGGATGGCTTCAATGTTGTCGTGGTGGAGTAGACGACCCTCGTGCTTCTTAGCAAATTTTGATATTTCGCTAGTTACCATCTCCATGCAAAGGTCCCGATGAAGATTGGTGTTTTTGATGTACCATGGTGCACCAACAATGGCCCTTAGAACTTTATTTTGGACCTCTGAATGAGGTTGATATTGGACTGCTTAGTGCATCCCCATAACTGTATTCCATACACCCATACTGGCTTTAATAATTGCTTGTATAGTAGGAGCTTATTTTGCACTGACACGGCTGACCTCCGTCCCATTAGCCAATACATTTTGCGGAATTTTAGGTCGAGTTAGTCCCGCTTTCTCTTGACATGTACTTTCCATCTAAGATTGGCAACCAGTGTCATGCCAAAGTCTTTCGCTGTATCCGCGTATGGAACATCGTTCCCATTAATGGTTACTGGAATATAGTTAACTCTCTTATTGGTGTAGTTTACATGCGTGGGTTTTCCTTCATTTAGTTTGATGCGCCATTTCTTTGTCTAAAGGTTGATTTTGTTTGCAGATATCTGTAAATTTTAAGTTGCTTCTTCGACAGTCACTAATCGCCAAAATAGCCGTTTCGTCTGCAAATGTTGCCACTGTGCTTTCTCCCGGAACAGGAATATCATAAGTATACAGTAGGTACAAAAGTGGTCCCAATACACTTCCTTGTGGTACTCCGGCATTGATATTACGTAGCGAGGAGTATTCGTCATCCTGTTTCACCCTGAAGTGACGGTCCTTCAGATATGATTTTAACAGTTCTGTATATTCAGTAGGAAGCTGCTGTTCCAGTTTCTCAAAGAGTCCATCATGCCACACCTTATCGAAAGCCTGAGCCACGTCTAAAAATATTGCTGAACAAATTTTATTTTCCTCAAGAGCCTTTTCTATAACGTCGGTAATTCGGTGTACCTGATCGATTGTTGAATGTCGAGCTCGAAAGCCGAATTGATGTGATGGAATAGTTTGATTTTTCTCAAGAATTGGGTATATTCTCTTGATAAGTAATTTCTCAAACAGTTTTGAAATGGTTGGTAATAAAGATATAGGTCTATAGGAGGTTACATCATTTGGCGGTTTACCGGGTTTAGGTATCATGATGACATCAGCCACTTTCCAGAATGAGGGCACATATCTTAAGCTAAGTGCAGCGTTGAACAAATTTAACAACTTTATCACGGCTTTTCTCGGTAGCTGCTTCAGCAGGGCTCCTGGCAGATCAAATCCCGGTGCCCTTTTCGAACTGAGGCTGGTTTTGATTTTGGTCATTAGTTCTTTTGGTGAAATATGGGGTATAGGCTTTGACTCCAGAGCTGTTCAGGTGAAACGAGAATAAGCACATATTTTGTTGGTGTAGTTTAATATAATTATATTTTTTGCCATAATTTCTTTAATGTTTAATGTCTTTTCTAGGTGGAAATAAAAGGAAAAGCAACACCTCCGACAAGTTGAAGGCATTGAAAGATTTGAAGAAGCACATCCATAATAAGCACTCCCACAAGAAGCATGCTCATGAGGAACATGCTCACTAATGCTTCAATTCTAATTAATTCTGTTAAATTCTAAGTATGAAAAAGATAAACAAATAAAACAGTTTACATTGCCATCCAGTGGATAGACAATCAAAGTATTTAAGTCTCGTAACTGTTATTTTCTCTTTCAGATTTCTGCTAAGCACGAAATACAAGAACAGCACTCTTGTTCGCTTGCGATTAGTAATTTATTATCTATCTTTTTTAAGCTTGATTCATTTGTAAACTAATTATGTATCTGGTTTATTTGAGTGTGTATTGTTGGTCATGCTTGATTTGTTACTTTGAATAAAGGACATTTACACATTGTACAGTTTTTTTTTTGATTCCATTAAGAATATTATATATTATTTCTTGTACTGCAATTTAAAACTTTATTTACTTAAATATATTTAAAAGATAATTAATAATTTATAATATACCTAATAACAAATTTCCTAAATGTTTTTCTCAATTATTAATTGACAAAACTGATTCTCTAAATACCCGTGTAGATAATGTCTTTATCTTACAATACCAACATGCACATTTGGTTGCCTATCTATCAGTCACCCATATTTTTCAATGAAACCCGGGCGGAGTTTTTTGGTACTAGTGTACACGCTTTTAGAAACAAAATAAACAAAAACTTGACAATTTTTTAGAGCGGATTCAAAGCTTAATATCTGTTCACATACCTCAAAAACACTATTGCTTTATCAATTTGCTAACGTACATTCTAAGAACTTATTACTTGAAGCAACATAGACAATTTTAATCGAACTCTTGACATGAATAATAAGAAACAACGAAAGTGTCATATGGACTTTTTTGTTTTTTTTTAAGAAGCGTTTACAAAATAGTTTTGTTCTTTACATTCTGAAAAACTCTGATGTGGCCAGGCACATAACTTTATCATACTACTATACAGGGTGTCCAAAATTATCGGTTCACCATTGGTAACTTTGTTATTAAAGCAGATACAACGTTGGTTAAATAAGCAAACTAGTAGTATTTTATTCGGTTATTAAGAATATGAAAACAAAATAATAATTCAAAATTTGGTTTTCAAAATATTCTTGTGAATATTTTTTTTAATGTGACTGCATCTTTTTACATAGTTTTTACATAGTAGAAATTTTAATGAGTAATAACACTAATCGCACTATGCTTAACACTACATAAAAATAAGTAGAAACAAATAGATACATAAATACTTAACAACAACAGCAACGTATAAAATTGTAAATTAATTAAATACATGTTTTTCAATGTAATAAATGTTCAAAAGTACCACCTTCTTGATCTACGCACTTTTGAGCTCCTTTTTTTACACTTCGAGTGGCTTTTAAGATTGTTCTGCCGTCGATGTTGTTTAATGCGTTTCTTACCGCTATTTCTAACTCTTCCACATTCTGATGTCTTTCCTGGTAAACTACGTCTTTCACAGAGCCCCAAAGATAAAAATCAAGCGGCGTTAAATCAGGTGACCGAGGAGGCCAACGAACTGGCGCGTTTGTTCCTATCCATCGTTGGTCAAAAATTGTATTTAAGTAATTAACAGATTGTATGCTATTATGAGCAGATGCGCCATCCTGTTGAAAGTAAATGCGGCCGTTTTGAATAATAGGAACATGGTCCAGGAAATCTTCAATAACTGGCGTTAATAATTCAACATAACGTTGTCCGGTTAACGTGCCGTGATAAAAAACAGGGCCAACAAGTTTAGATCCTATTATGCCGCACCAAACATTTAAACTAAATCGGTTTTGTGGATTACGTGGATCCACTACTAAAGGATTTTCTTTACTCCATTAATGCTCATTGTGTTTATTGCGCATACCTGTGTTTGAAAAGTTAGCTTCATCTGACCACAAAATAAACTTAAAATTATCTCGTCGTTCATTGCAAAAATTTATAAACCAATTAGAGAACACTAATCTTCTTTCTTCATCACCAGCTAATAATGTTTGCACTTTATTCATTTTGTAGGGATGGAATTTATTCTTTTTCAAAATTGCGTGAACAGTGGCCCTTTTTACTTCTAATTCTCTTGCACAGTTTCTGATCGATATTTTAGGGTAAGCTACAAAATGCGCTAGCACATTTGTCTCCGTTTCTTCATCAATAATAAAGAGCTTCTTTCTTCTTACTTTAGTAAAAGAATTTTCGTTGTTTCGCAATCTTCGATACAGTCGCAGAAAGTATTATTGGCTTGGTGCTTGACGATCCGGGAATGTGTGCTGGTATTGTAATAAAGCTTGTGCAGAATTTTTTTTGCAAACCAGCTACGCCTCCAGCATATCACACTTTTCCAAATGGGTAAAAGGCATAAAAGGCATATTTTTCAACAATGAAAATTATTAATCTATCTTTCTAACAGTTTAATTTGACAGATTTAGGTTTATTTACTTTGTTTCCAAGGAAATTTGTGTATTTCATTATTTGGCACTACATTCAGTCCGGCCTACTTACTTACCTTATTCCGACAAATATCACAAAATTAAACTGCGCATTACGTGTTTAGTTTTATGTTTAGGGTAATCATGCATTATCAACTTTCTGTTCAAAATTAAATTTTCTTTAAAAATATTTGACAAAATACAGAGTGTTATATTTCGAAAACCAAATTTTCAATTATTTACTTGTTACCATAATCTTAATCGCCGAAAAAAATACTACTAGTTTGCTAATTTAACCTACTGTGTAGTTATAATAATAACAAAGTTACCAATGGTGAACCGATAAGTTTAGACACCCGGTATAAAATTAATAGTTTAACTGCATGAGATTCTATTTGATCGAGATCAGTCGTGTCTGCATTAAAATAAAACTAGTTAGCCAAGATTCGACAGATATTTTATTCTGTTGACTGTAGGTATTGTGAAAACTTCAGCGTTTGACACTTGAATAAATAAATTATCATTTGTGTGTAAAAATTGGACTTTAAATATGTAACCATAGAAACCAGTAACAATATAAGTCACATCTTGTGCATGCGGCTGGCACTCCGGCAATTTTGACATATCCCAATTTTTCTTCCGCCACTCGCAAACCGAGATGGCGTTGTTGTCACTCTGTCGATAATATCGGCAATGTACTATCGAACAGCAAGAATTTATTTGTCATTGTGACACATGCGTAGTGGTTTGTCGTGTTTGTATTTGAATTAATGTCAATATGATGTCACTGCTGCGTACGGACCATAGACAACGTATACTTATAGACCGGCAACAGTCGGCTTTGGCCGTGACCCGATTTTTCTGCGCGAGAGAGATAGAAGAGAAAGAGAGGTTGTCACGCCACTCTCAAACAGAGATGGCGCTGATGCTCAACCGCCTCAAAGAATCCTACTTTAGCTACGTACAATTTATAGGTCCGGGAAATAAAAAGCGCGTTTTTCGAATTAACGTCTTGTCCGATATACATACTTAAAACAATATTTAAATGATACTGTCATGAGTAGACACGCAAAAACTATGGTATCTACGATGAATGACTCATTTAAATACAAGCTGGTTTTCGTATGCAGATTGGACAAGCCGTAGTCAATAATTAGTTATTAATTAAAGGTCTTGCAGTGCAAAATTTAATTAATATGTCATTACTTCGAAAAACGCATCTTTTTATTTCACCCACATAACTATGCTTTGCAAGTCCTATGCATTCAATTTATTTAGTTGATGGGCGAAATAAGAAGCAATCATTGACAATAATACATATTTATTAACAAAAAAATACATATATAAACATTTAGACAGTCGATTTTGGGCTAAATACCTTTCTAACACTGGTAAGGAATCGCATGATGCATTAAATTGGTTCTACCAGAATTTGGAACTTTCCACTTTGTTAAAAAGTGCAGGTCACACTCTGTAATTCTTCCTGAGGCGCACAAGTCCCAGGTTTCACAAATCCGCTGGGTTAAGTTGATTCAACCAAAAACCAAAGAGCTGCAAGTCAAATTCAATGTTACTTAGTTTAATAGTAAAATGATATATCAATTGCGGACAGCTCTAAGAATATAATACAAACAATAAACTACTTTATCTTTACTTACATTTGGATCCTTTGCAAAAGTATGCTTATGCATTGCTTTTCCGGTTGACGGACAAGTCCGTACGCCGCAGTGACATATCATATTGACATTAATTCAAATACAAACACGACAAACCACTACGCATGTGTCACAATGACAAATAAATTCTTGCGGTTCGATAGTACATCGCCGATATTATCGACAGAGTGACAACAACGCCATCTCGGTTTGCGAGTGGCGGAAGAAAAATTGGGATATGTCAAAAGTGCCGGAGTGCCAGCCGCATGGTACGGACTTGTCCGTCAACCGGAAAAGCAATGCATAAGCATACTTTTGCAAAGGATCCAAATGTAAGTAAAGATAAAGTAGTTTATTGTTTGTATTATATTCTCAGAACTGTCCGCAATTGATATATCATTTTACTATTAAACTAAGTAACATTGAATTTGACTTGCAGCTCTTTGGTTTTTGGTTGAATCAACTTAACCCAGCGGATTTGTGAAACCTGGGACTTGTGCGCCTCAGGAAGAATTACAGAGTGTGACCTGCACTTTTTAACAAAGTGGAAAGTTCCAAATTCTGGTAGAACCAATTTAATGCATCATGCGATTCCTTACCAGTGTTAGAAAGGTATTTAGCCCAAAATCGACTGTCTAAATGTTTATATAAGTATTTTTTTGTTAATAAATATGTATTATTGTCAATGATTGCTTCTTATTTCGCCCATCAACTAAATAAATGGAATGCATAGGACTTGCAAAGCATAGTTATGTGGGTGAAATAAAAAGATGCGTTTTTCGAAGTAATGACATATTAATTAAATTTTGCACTGCAAGACCTTTAATTAATAACTAATTATTGACTACGGCTTGTCCAATCTGCATACGAAAACCAGCTTGTATTTAAATGAGTCATTCATCGTAGATACCATAGTTTTTGCGTGTCTGCTCATGACAGTATCATTTAAATATTGTTTTAAGTATGTATATCGGACAAGACGTTAATTCGAAAAACGCGCTTTTTATTTATAAATTGTACGTAGCTAAAGTAGGATTCTTTGAGGCGGTTGAGCATCAGCGCCATCTCTGTTTGAGAGTGGTGTGACAACCTCTCTTTCTCTTCTATCTCTCTCGCGCAGAAAAATCGGGTCACGGCCAAAGCCGACTGTTGCCGGTCTATAAGTATACGTTGTCTATGCATCTTGTGCCAGTGACATTTATTCTCATGCAGAGTTAGATTTTTCAATGCCAGTTTAAACTATAAACAGAGTTCAAATATACAAAATCGGGATTCAAATCCCAATCCAAGAGATCTTAAAAATAACTGAGAAATGTATTTATATTAAAAATCAATGATGATGATTAAACAATAATGATTTCCCCAAATACAGACTTGTACTCACTTGTACGGACCAGGAAAAATAGAATAGTTAGGGCAATTAGTTCAGTTGAAAACGCTATTGCACAGTCAAATAAAAATGAAAAACTACCATAGAAATTTTAAAAATTAAAGCTGGATGTGTCGTTTGCAAATAAATATACCTACAGTCAGGGCCGGCCCTAGCGTTTTTGCCGCCGTAGGCAAGCCTCAAAAGGGCCGCCCAAAAACTTTTTTGAATTAAAAGAAAACAGTTTTATAAAATACATGACCCAGAAAAATACGGTCTAGACTCATGCAATATTTACGAAATTTTTGTATATAAAGAACACAAACTTTGGAACGAAAACTAGTAAAAACAATACTTTTAAAACAACAAAATATGAATACTACTTAACACAATATACAAAGTTAAAAGCTAAATTAAAATAATCTCTATCGACTTTTTTCTGCAAAATCGTAAACACTTCGTTCAGATCTAATGTCAATTCATGTTCAATGGCCAACATTGCTAGTAATTTTTTATTATATTTAGTTAGAAAATGATCTATCGCCCGCGCAGGTAGCAACATTTATGGGCAGGGTTAACAAAATTCTTAAAGCAACGCCCAATGTTAAGGGATGTAATGACTTTAATAACGTCAACTGGGTCTTCAGGAAACAAGGTCTATAGTCTTGTCATTCTAGACGCAAAATCATTAAATATCGCAATTAATTCGCCCGCCGCTTTTGAAAATAATACCAATAATACCTTATCATATCAAATTGTTTACTTAATCTTTGATGATATTATTGAAATTAATTAAAAACTATCAGTGATTAAAAACAGAGTCATGAAATGCTTGCATCAATACTCCGAAAGAATTAACCTTAGCAGAACAAATTATACATCATATTAAAGACGAAAAATGAAGGTACATGATAAACTATAGAACTAACATAAAAAATTCTTTGCTTATCATAAAACCAACTCTTCACCAAAATTTCATCTTTAATATGGTGTATAATTTGTTCTGTTTAATATTTTCGGAGATATTGATTTGATTTCATGGCGAATTTTTTAATCACTGATGTGTACCCGTTTTTGTGGCGACGATTCCGGAGAAACTACTAAAGGTATCGGGACGAAACTTCATATTTAGAAGTTTCATAACCAAACTTAGAGCTCAAAAGCTTTCTGTTGAAAATGGTCCAAAGGAACTGCAGGTTTAGTCTTAGCATTTTTGAAACATTTTGTAAATAAGCCGCCATTTCTGGAATTTCGTCGAAATAGTTAAATAATAAATTAAAGAAGATGAAATTCTGAATAATTTATCACTATGACATTTTTTGGTTCAATCAATAGTTTAGCTGCATGAGCAAATTCTATTTCATCGAGATCGGTCGTACTCCTTTAAAACTAGTAGCCAGGATATGTCAGATTATATATTGATTCTGATGATTCTAATGACAGTACGTAGTGTCAAACGCAAATGTTTTGACAACCTACTGTCAATATAAGCTGCGTTCGGATATAGTATAGCGTACACTTTTTACACCCAATAACACGTAAGTGTTATTTGGACAGTGTACCCTGTGACAGCGGAGTACAATATTCGACCGCAGCTTTATTCGACATATCTGTCTAGTTCTACTAGTTTTATTTTAATGCAGACATAGCCGATCTCGATCAAATAGAATCTCATGCAGCTAAACTATTAATTTTATATATATCATCATGTGCCTGGCCACATCAGATTTTTATTTTTGTATGGGTTCGTCTAAACTTTCATGATTTTTTTAATGTCGTTAGTTAACTTTTCAGCTTCTAAGATAATATTACTAGAAATGAATATACGGACATACAAAGATAATGTTGTCAAAGCATTCATCCGATGTTAATTCTTTAAAAAAAGTTAATTAGCTATTCTATTTCAGCTTGTCTATTATTGTCTGCTGTGCATCTTAAAATATAGGAATGGCTAGAAGCCCGTCAATTACCGTTGTATTTGAGTTTATTTTACTATTCCTTTATTTTCTAGATTCAGAAAATATTCGGCCCTGCTACAGTATATCTCCACTGATTGAGGTACACAGAGGAAACAATTTTTTATTGAGATTTTTCAAAAATGCCAAACTCCTTGTTCTGGGTTATTCCGCAGTAACGTGTCACACCCGTCACGTTTAACGAGTATACATTAGGGTGTATTGAAAAAATGTTTTTTTCGAAATTCAAAATTTCATGTTGTTAAATGTTGTCCCTATGGACCTACATATACTACAAAAAGAATTGGCGCAATTGAAAAATATTTAGGTCTCCCGCAGAAGGCCTAAAGTTTATAATTTTCTTTAAGAATTAGAATTTTTTTTCAATGAAACATTAAGTGATTATTCTTTTTCAAATACAGAAAGTTTAACAATAAGGTGTAACAAAAAATTCGAATTTTTAGAGAAAATCATAAACTGTAAGCCTCCTGCGGGAGACCTGAATATTATTGGGGAATATTGAATACAATTGGGCAATTTTTTTCTGGTATGAGGGTCCACAGGGACAACTTTTTATCAACTTGAAATTTTGAATTTCGAAAAAAAAAACGCTTTTTCGATACACCCTACTATACAGTGTGTCCCACTTAAGAGTGTAACACCTTTATATCTTTTTTATTTTTAGTTAAATTTAAATAATTTTTTCTTTCAAGTATAGAACACATATTGCTCTATTTACTGCCAAAAACCCAATTGTCTTCTTTAAATGCAAAGCACCTTGTGATGGCAAAATAAATGGCAAAAATTAAGAAATCAGTTTAGGGAATTTTTTATCGAAAAGTTTTACTAGTGATAATTGTTCAGAATTGCCCAAAAACCATAAATGCAAAATTTCATGAAAATTAAAAAATATTGAAATTTTCCGTAAATTTTATTTAAAAAAGTCTGTAAATATTATTTGCATAGGCAGCTGCGCTTAAAAAATGTGTGCTGTGGAAATTTTGTTTGAAATAAAACATGAACTGTCAAAGTGCTTTGTTGTATTGTGTCGTATTTAATTATTGTCTGAATAATAATGCTTACACTTGCCGAAAAAGTGGCGATTTCGTCTGTAAATTCATTTTGCAAAAATTGCAGAAAACGCTCCGCATTCAAATTTCCCTCAAAGAAATATGGTCCAATCAGTCGCTCGTTAAGGATACCGCACCACACGTTAACTTTTTCTGAATACTGGCGTCGACAATTTATAACCCAATGTGGATTGTCAACAGACCAATGCCGCGTGTTTTGATGGCTAACTGTGCCATTAGTAGTGAACGTGGCCTGATCGGAAAATAAAATGTTTTTAAAAAAATTACGATTATTCAAGAACTCTCCCTGGCACCAAAGCCAATATTCCAGTCGCCTTTCTTTGTCTCCTTCTTCTAATGTTTGTAAGAATAAAGGTTTGAAGGGATGTAGTTTATTCCGACGCATGCATCGCCAAATTTTACTTTTTGATACGTTTAAAATTGCTGACATTCTTCTTAAGCCCATGCTTCTATTACGTCTTACAAAGTCAAGTATTTCGTCTTCACCAACATGTACCCTCAATCGTTTCCCTTGCTTCCCTTGCTGATCGCGCGCTATCACCGACTAATCTTATTATTTCCACTTTTTCGGCAAGTGTAAGCATTATTATTCAGACAATAATTAAATACGACACAATACAACAAAGCACTTTGACAGTTCATGTTTTATTTTAAACAAAATTTCCACAGCACACTTTTTTTAAGCGCAGCTGCCTATACAAATAATATTTACGGACTTGGAATTATTTTTGAAGAAAATTTCAATATTTTTTAATTTTCGTGAAGTTTTGCATTTAAGGTTTTTGGGCAATTCTGAACAATTATTACTAGTAAAATTTTTCGATAAAAAACAGCCCTAACGTAATTTCTTGATTTTTGCCATTTATTTTACCATCACAAGGTGCTTTGCATTTAGAGGGGGCAATTGGTTTTTGGGCAGTAAATAGAGCAATATGGGTTCTATATTTGAAAAAAAAAATTATTAAAATTTAACTAAAAATAAAAAAGATATGAAAGTGTTACACTCTTAAGTGGGACACACTGTATATAAGCAATGAGGGTTTTTATTATTATTTTGATGCAATATTATAACAAAAAGACGACTCATCTTTTAGAATTGTTGTTGATAGATGTTCAAACTGATAAGTTTTATGAGAAACCTTTGAAATTAGTAAATCGCATATGTCCAGAATTTAAAAAGAAAATTAAATTAAATTTAGACGACGATTCGGACAGACTTTGGATGTCGGCGATGGTGCAAAACTTTGTATTTCTGTCTTGAGATAGATAACGAAATATTAAACCGAAATTTTCATAAATTTAGTGTATTTGGAATCCGACGCAAAAGTTTACAAGAAATAATAAGATAGGTAAATTAGAATACCTTAACGGAACAAATGACTGTAATTATAGACTTAGTTTCGAAACGATTTACTATTTAGTGACACAAAATGGCTGGTTTTGCAACTGCGATAGTGACTGGAAAACAAGTTCGAAATGCTTCTGTAAATACAGAGTATTGATAACAGAGAAATTATTGAAATTAATAGATTCCTTTTTGCGTATTTACCTTTGCAATAAGCATTTCTCCTTGTAGGTTGCGACAGAATTACTTTTCAATGCTGATAATAGAAAATATCTGAAATTTCAACGCGGTATATGTTGCAAGAGAACACGCGTAACTTAGCATGAATATTTTAAGCCCGTACTTATAAAACTTAAACTAAGGGATGTCAAAATTGTTCATCAGAATAAAGGAAATTTAAGGTCAAACCTTACTTTAAAAATAAATCAGTGCTCTGCGATTGTCTTTGAAAAAATAACCTTTTTGGAAAAATATCATATCAATATATAATATCATAATTATAGCTCCTAATGTTTTCTAATAAATGTTTATGTATTACTAGTTACCTCTATGTCATCAATTTTTAAACCTAAAACAGACTAATGTTCACTTTTTGTGCTAGACAAAAGATTGATAAAAATCATCGTATTGGTATTTGTTAAATTTTAATATCGCAGAAAAAAGTGTAGCCATCTATTTATTAGATTCGCACTGCTAATTTTGACAATTAGACATGAGATTTGGCACCACGCCTATGATATTTATGACAGAAACTAAGATTCAAGCATATCTCTGAGTTTGTTTTATATTTTTGGTCAGCATCTTTGGATGGGACATTTTAAATTTTGAAAATTCCGAGCGCAGGTTTTGAATTTTTAATATCTGGCTTAAGATTTTGATTCAGATCGCATCAGCTATCACATGAAAAAATAGTCAGACGAATACGATTGTCAACTTAAATTTTTGAATGACACGTATTAATTATTAACTTTTTGAATACACATGGCATCCGCCATTTTGAATTTTGGCTAAATTCCAGATCTGATGTAAGATCCACCGAGAAAAATGTAAAAAATCTGATGTGGCCAGGCACGTGACTTTATCATACTAAATATAAAATTAATAGTTTAGCTGCATGAGATTCTATTCGATCGAGATCGGTCGTGTCTGCATTAAAATAAAACTTCTTAGCCAGGATTTGACAGATATTTTGATTCTATTTACAGTAGGTATTGTCAAAACATCAGCGTTTGACACTACCTACTATCATTAGAATGAAAATATCTGTCAAGTCCTGGCTACCTAGTTTTATATTAATGCGGACACGACCGATCTCGATCAAATAGAATTTGCTCATGCAGATATGCTATTAATTTTACCAAAAAATGTCATAGACATAAATTATTCAGAATTTCTTCCACAATAATTATTTAACTATTTTGACAAAATTACAGAAATGGAGGCTCATTTGCAAAATCGTTAAAAAATGCTAAGAGTAAACATCCAGTTCATTTGGACACTTTTGAACAAAAAACTTTTCAACTCTAAGTTTGGTCATGTAACTTCTAAATATGAAGTTTCGTCCCGATGCCTTTAGTAGTTTCTCCGGAATCGTCGCCACAAAAAAAAATCGGGTACACACACTCACACACAGACATTTTTTCTACCTTGGTCAACATTATTCAGGGGACCCAAAAGGACATATTTCTTCTAAAATCTAATTTTTTCGGGACGATTACAGTACTTTATCATACTATTATATGATGAAGTAAAAATAAATTATATGTAATAAATTACAGGAAAATTCCTGTAAAACAAGAATTCGCAGTTTCTTCATTAAATTGGTGCGATGCCGTGTTACGCATTGACGACGTATCTTTTGTTATTCTAAAAATCCACAATGTTTAGTAAATCTGTACCTTGGTGCAAGACCAACCAATGTCATTTTTGCTAGTCTTGAGATTTGCGAGCTTGCTTCAAAATCAACATTTTTTGGCATATTTATATGTGTACCGTGATGCAAGAATAACCAATGTTGTTCTTGCAGTAAGGTACAGAAATATTTGTTGTGTTTTTACTTCGCAGATAGAAGCGCTCTAACATTTTTACACTTTTTGTCATATTCTTTTAGCAGATGAAAAAAAATCATACCATCTTATGATTTTATCCGAAAAGCTAAAATCTAAACAAAAATTGCAGATACGACCTTTATCCTGAACATGGCACACCATTCCTAGTTATTTGATACAGCTATAATATTTGCGGTATTATTTTCACAATACGTCTTTATAATATTGAGATATTACTGTAAAATTACACTATTATCACAGTAATTTTACAGGATATTTTGTCAATTGTCAAGGAAAGGTACGTTAACTTCACAGTAGAAGTGATTTTTATAAAATTCTACTGAAAAAAGATATACCCGCCATATTGGTTTAAATTTGGACAGTTTTACTACAAATTTGGAATCATTGAGATTCAAATCAATGACAAATTAAGATTTATCCTTATCTAAGATAACATCATTTTTGCTGAGGTTTTGTAGCAATGTTGGATACGCAATGTTTGAATGTTGACATACAACTTTAGATTTAGAATCAAATATCACATAAAATAGGTATCATGCAAAAAAGTTTTAAAAAAATTGTATCTACATATTTAATCCGCCGTTTGGAATCAACAATCTACAAATATTACGGGAAAGAGGTTCATGCAAATCCTATATTTTTTACATTTTTCGGCGGATCCAATAGGATCCGCCATGTTGAATTTTGCAAATCTGATGTAAGATTTGGAATCTAGGCTCTTCAAATGTCACAGCAAGTAATTTTCATACGACATCATTTACATTCTTAGTCGCCATTATAAGCACGCCCATTTTACTTAAAAAGAATCTTACCGCTGATTTTGAATCAAAGATTCCAAAATTTCACATTTATAACTAATAAATAAATAAATATACAGGGTGAGTTATTAGTATCCCGGCGGTCGATAGTCATCAAATCGTTTGAGAAAGAAAAAATGTTTTATACAAGAGAGTTGTTTAACTCATTAGTTTCTATAACGTAAAATTATTTTCGCTTATACAGGGTGTTGCATTTAGGCGTGACGGAAAGTCAGTACATTTTTTTAAATGGAACGGCCCTGTATATCATACCATATTATGAATGTCAAGGAAGTTGTCTTTCCTAATGTGTAAGTTGTACCTGTGTAATGTAAATAGTTTCTGAGATATTCAATAGGGTATTCCGGTCATGTCAAAATTTAAGCAGATATTCGGTTTAACCTATTGTATAATTTATGAGGATTCATATAGTTAACCTATGAGCTTTTTGATTTAGTTTTTCTATAAGATAATTGCAATTAAAAGTGCATTTCGTTTGAATTCACCGACCACCCTCGGAAATACACGATGATTACCGATCCCTAGTAGCGGTGGCAACAGCGGACAGCTCTCGAACAGCTGATCGGCCAAGTTGACGGTTGGCGACCCTGTTGTTTGACAACGAATAAAGGTAACTTTTTGAGAGATGATTTGATCATTGAAACTTGAAGCCAAACATCTCTCATCTCGCTAGTCGGCAATGTAAAGAAAATCTTATCAGGAGTTACTGTTCTACTGCTGTTACAGCCCGGCACAGAACAATGTCGGCGTTGGAGTTTATACATTTTGAACAAGTGTTTGATATAACCTCAATAACCAAAGCAGGTGTCAACAAACGAGCGATTCTAAACGTTGACACAACAGAAGACAAAAATTTACTACGTGCACCCTAGATATAGCAACGTTGTCAAGTCGCTCACTTGGAGCGGTCTTTGTGACGTCACAGAGACCAATCCTAATTCAAACTTCAAACAACGATTTCTCTTAATTTAAAACAATGTTTGATATTTTACTTATGAAGTAGCAAACAGTAGCACCCATACTTTGTAAAAAATGACAATTTCAAAAACACCGGAATACCCCATTGTTTGTCAAAAAACTGGCAATTGCAGGCTTTTATTAAAAACTACGTAAATACTACATTTTTACAGATATTGTCCTAAAATTTTTGTCACATAATCACTAAACCCACAGCTAGATGTTGATGTAATGAAAAAGTAGATGCGCTATACAGGGTGGTCGTAGCATGCACTAATTTTTAAACAATTTTAAATGGCTTTTTCTTGAGATTTTTAAATGGAACAGCCAGTATATTATTTGCTAATTGAAATGTCTTTTATTTGCTAATTGAAAGTTCTTTGTAATTTATATTTACTATATCGTATATCTATTTTCACTAGTTTTTGTGATATTTGCAATTTAAAGAGTTGTATACTATTTAGTATCTTAATATTGCTCTGTATCCAGTGTGCTGGGTAGCATGATGTTAAATATTTAAAGTGTTATAGAAGAAGCCATTTAGAACCTATTTAACTAGATTTATTCATATAAAAAGTTATACGGTTATCAAGGTATTGCACAATTTTATAAGTATCTTTTGCAATTTTTACAAACGTGTAGCTAGCGAACCTGAAGACCTAGTAACTTTCGTTTGGCTCCGAAGTAAACCAGAAACAGTGTAATTTTAGGAGGACTATCGTGAAAAATGTTCACTTGTGTAAAAATAGTGCGGAGACGTTTCATTGTAATAGTATGTGCGGTCATACACAAAAACAAACAGAACCGCTAAAACCTGTTTTGATGAGCTACGTTTGAGAACGGATTTGTATTCACTACATAAAACAACCAACAATATCTACTTACTATTGTTAATTGGTTAAAAATAGATTATTTTTGTCTGGAGAGACAAAATTGAGATAATATGAATGATAGTATGAGTAATATTGATAATGTGAATGGAAATTGGGTTAATTGGAAGTGTTTTTAATAGATTTTTTTGCTATGAATGAAAATCTGAATCTAATAATGCCTATCAGTTTGTTTTTGTTGCATATTTGGTTTTTGTGTGTGAGCACATAAATCACATCAAAGAAAATCTGATTTTCAACACTCAGAAGTCAACAAATTTTCTCGATAGTTAACTGAAACGTACAGGGTTTAGGGTTTCCTGTAGCAGTAATTTGAAATTTTTAAATCACGTTTTCGGTTGCCATACGACAGACGGCAAAATATACTTACAAAATTTCATATCAAATTGTTAATATGTTGATAAAGATAATACTGTGTATAAGGATCAAGCTGGTTAAATCGTTCCTAAATTATCTCTTCTGTCACCACTTGAAGACTATACAACAAACTACCAAATACCTTATTCACAGCAATATTGAAATGTACACTTGCATTAAATTTTCGTTAAATTGCAAATATCAGAAAAAATAGTAGCATTTGGTATATGACATACTACATGTAAATTGGAGCGAAATAAAGGGTTATTACAGCCAGCACATATTATACAGGGTGTTCCATTTCAAAAACTCGAGAAAAAGCCATTTGAAAACTTTAAAGTTTACTAAGTTCAATGTACACCCTGTATAGTTCATCTAATATCTTTGGATACTATCATCTACCTACTGGCTTTTAGTTTTTAAAATAGTTTTTAAAAATATCCTGCAACGGGCATATTTTGGAAAAACAGTTGAATATCTCTGAAACTATTAACATGCTTTCTGTCACACCTAAATGCAACACCCTGTATAAATGAAAATAATTTTACGTTATAGAAAATGGCGAGTCGAACAACTTTTGTATAAAATATTTTCTTCTTTCTCAAACGATTTATTAACTATGGACCGCCGGGATACTAATAACTCACCCTGTATAGTTGTTACGACGAAATTCAACAATTGCACAAAAGTAATAATTCTTCGCTCTTAGTACTGACATTCTGCAATTCTGACCTCATATTTGTATACTTTTACAAACATACAATAGGGTATTTGACTGTATTAAAAATATGGCATGTATTATAGTCATCCTAATAGATTACAGTTTAAGAAAACTATTTGTTATTACTTTTCAAAAAAAAAATGCTTTATTTCTATGAAAAACCAAAATTAAAATTGAATTTTATTCACGTCCTATCACGTGATTGAAAACGCTCTGTAATTGGGTCAGTCTCCAGTGATGTCATTCGTTAGTCCGCCTTAGAGCGCGTTCGGTTTGTCAGGGTATGGTATGGGGAGAGCAATGCTCAGATAACTTGGGTCGGCTGTCTCTTTCTTATATGCAGATAAACGCCGTATGACGTTAGTCCGCCTATTATGCAGCGCGTCACTCTCACCGTAAAATACCGGGTTATCCGAACGCGCTTTTATGCTTCTCCCGTTTGAATTTAATAGCACGAAAGCGTCATGTAAGCATAACTTTGTAGGTTAGGATAGCCCTAACCTTCAGCTGTCAGATCAGATAATACATTTCGAAAATACGATAGATAACTTATTCTAGTCAGTTTTACTTATGTCGAAGTAATCTTCACCACAGAAAACACTTGTATTGGCGGCTATTTATTTCATTTGGATTTCTACGAGCCAACCACTTTCTTCGCAGTTTCAAATCTTGCGGAACAGCTACAAATAGTTTATCCGGAGTTTTTCTTGACGTATCTCTGCATTGTGCATTTATACACCATTTATAACCCATTTTTATGTAGAAATTGTGAAAACAACACATCATACAACACAATTACCAAACGGCGACGATGCCGATGCTGACAGACCATATGGGCCGATTTGACATCTTGACATCACATCATCTTGACATCTTGACATCACTAACCGGTGACGTCACACAACAGAAAGTATCGTTTTGGCGGGACTTTTTGTGGTTCAATTTTTAACGCTGATTTTTATGAAATATTGAGGAAATAATTACAAAAAATAATGCATTTACAATGTAGAGTGAAGGAATAAACACATTAAGATGGTTTTCCAAAAATAGTCAAATACCCTATTGCACAATTGTGATATTCATTTACTTCAAAGTCAAAAAATTAGTAATTTATCCATCACACGAAAAATGTTTTGTTTTTTGGCATTATTATAAGCAAAATGGGTAGACACTGGCCTCATTAGTAGTTTGTAATCCTATAATAGCAAAGAATATAGCAAACAACAATACCAATTAAGACATTCATTCTCTCAGTTTTTCAAAACTATCTCCTAGTTGCAGTACAACAGATAACACAGTTACAAATTTCAGCAGCAACGTTTTTGCGTAACAGATTCCAACGTGAAAATATGCGTTTACATAATCTGCTGGCAAGAATTTCGGTATGAGAAAGATTTGCAAAGTTTTGCGACATCGAAAACGAACGAGAGAAAATATTTAGATAAGATAAGTACTAACTTCAAGCATTCGGTGGAAAAAATACTCCAACGGTAAGGGGAATATCCGAAAAATAACTGAAACGTCTCTATTTTGTATATAAACCGACGCTTTTCGCCAGAACATCAATTCGGGCTAACCAAACAAGTTAGCACAGAAGTAGGTAAAATGACGGGTGTTATGAAAGTCGTGGCACTCATGTGCTTACTTGCAGTTACTGCAAATGGTAAGTTTTATTATTATTTTTTTATTCTTCTTAATTATTAACTACTAGGTACTAACCTTATTATTTCGATCTGTATCAAAGACGTTAAATAAAAAAAAGTTTCTGACACGACTACTTCCCCTATGATGTTTCTAAAGTTGGTACTATTGTCTACCTCTTTCAACTCTTTGCAGCGTCCTATTTTTCTCATTTTCAATCATAGTTTCTTCCTAATTCGGTCAATTTAACAATAATATTGTCGCATTTCTATTGTTTATCAATTTTTAATTAAGAGATTTTATGGGATGCTTGATAGACACGATTATAAAATATTCAATATTACCCATTTTGTCTCTGTATTTTCCGTTTTAAACAATAAGGTTACCTTCTGAATTGTAGTGTAAAATACTCGGTATTATTTTGATAATTCAATGTTTCTGTTATTTTCAGGGGCCAGGCTGAAACGTGCTGGAGTCGCTGATTTTCAGACCAAAGCAGGCCAAATCTGTCGTTGGACTTGCACAGGTAAGTTTGTTGGTGTACAATTAAAGTCAAATTTCTGATATTGGTACCGATAAAAAAATCTGAAAATTTAATTATTTCAAATCACCGGTATTGGAAATATTAGTCCAGTGATTCCCAAACAGTGCGCCGCGGTCAACACAAGGGCGTCGCGAAGTATTGTAAAAGTTTCATAATTCCAAGTACAATTGTCTAATAAGTTAATAACACAATTAGTCAAAGAATACATCAAAAGGCGGAAGATAAATATCAAAGATAAATTAAAAGATGCTAATTTGATATGCTATCTACGGTTTATAGATGTTATTACATGGTATCATTTAATAATATTAAAGATCTTCAGACCTAAATATTTTTCAAATGGGCCATTTTTTTTTTGTATATGTGGGTCCATGGAAATAACTTTTTATCAACTTGAAATTTTTAATTTCCAAAATAACGTTTTTTCGATACACACTATTATTCATAGAGAAGTGCTTGCGTCAAAGCAGCTGAGTCCTCCACTGAATCAGGTGTTTCAATGTGTGGTAAATGTGGTAAATGTACTAAAATATCGTTCATTGAAAGAAAGGTTTAAAAAAAGAACTGTGGGAGGATATGGGAATCATCTTTACGTTATAATATAGCAGTGCAGGATGGCTCTCTCGAGGTAATGTTTAAGTACCTTTGAATAACCGCCAGACATTTTTATTTCCCTTAAAGAACAGGGATGCAAAGATGCAGAATATTTTGTGAGTGCTGATTTTTTAATAAAACCGGAATATTTATGCAACAGTTTTGAAAAGCTGAATTTCCTTTTTGAAATCAACGGAAAGCTTCTATAAAAAAAAAAAACGTATGGAGAAGAAAATTGAATAAAGATGCAGATAAAGATTGTTTCTTAATATTACAGCAATTTTTGACGTCAAATGAATGTGATCTTTATGATATAAAAACCATGTTTGAGGAGCACTTATCACAGCTAGTTATCTGCGTAGAAAAATATGTTCCAAATGAAAATCCGATAAGTTTGCGTGTATTCAAAGTCCATTTAACACTAGTTCCATCTGAATTTACTTCAGCAGAAGAAGAGAATCTTATCTTGTGATAGCAGTTTGAAAACAAAATTTGGCAGCGTGGGATTGACAGAGTTTGGGATTTCAATAAACGATTAATATCCCCTTCTACGTGATAAGGCTGTAGTAAAAAGCAAGTATAGACGTGGAGACGCAAATGAGGATGGTTTCAATTGTTTAACAAAAAAAAAATAATGAGTCACCTTACAAAAGCTACTATATCAAAGCAAATTATGTACCAGACTTTAATTGTATGTGTAATTCCACAAAAAGTTAGGTTTTTACTGTACAGAACATTGTCTCTCTGTACATTGTAAAATGTATTATTGTACGTCTAATATTGACACTTTCTGTTTTAGGAACCACCCCTGCTACTACTGCAAGTCCAATTCCTACTGTAACTGTTCCTACCGTTATTACTCCAACTGGATCTCCTTCGGTACCTGATACTCAAGCTCCAACTGGGTCTCCTTCGGTACCTGATACTCCAGCTCCAACTGGATCTCCTTCCGTTTCCGTACCTGATACTCCAGCTCCAACTGGATCTCCTTCAGTTTCCGTACCTGATACTCCAGCTCCAACTGGATCTCCTTCAGTTTCCGTACCTGATACTCCAGCTCCAACTGGATCTCCTTCGGTACCTGATACTCCAGCTCCAACTGGATCTCCTTCAGTTTCCGTACCTGATACTCCAGCTCCAACTGGATCTCCTTCGGTACCTGATACTCCAGCTCCAACTGGATCTCCTTCAGTTTCCGTACCTGATACTCCAGCTCCAACTGGATCTCCTTCGGTACCTGATACTCCAGCTCCAACTGGATCTCCTTCGGTACCTGATACTCCAGCTCCAACTGGATCTCCTTCAGTTTCCGTACCTGATACTCCAGCTCCAACTGGATCTCCTTCGGTACCTGATACTCCAGCTCCAACTGGATCTCCTTCCGTTTCCGTACCTGATACTCCAGCTCCAACTGGATCTCCTTCGGTACCTGATACTCCAGCTCCAACTGGATCTCCTTCCGTTTCCGTACCTGACACTCCAGCACCAACTGGATCTCCTTCGGTACCTGATACCCCAACACCAACTGGATCTCCTTCGGTACCTGACACTCCAGCACCAACTGGATCTCCTTCGGTACCTGACACTCCAGCTCCAACTGGTGCTCCTACCGTACCTGATACTGGTGCCGCTGGTAAGTACTTTTACAATACTTCTCGGCACAAAAATCGCACGGCATTTGAGATAGAGGGTAGCAAATGGGCTCATGTCTCAATAATAATTTATAAACATTACGTCTTGCAGAAAATTGGATAAAACTTATCCTATTTACCAAAAGGGAACTTAATGTTTCTACTATGTTACGAAAAACATTTCCATACTTTGGAAATAAACAATTATCCCAGTGAAATTAACCAAACAAAGCTATTCACTTCGGAAACATTCAAAACCAGCGAGAATTTTGAATACGCCTTTGGTTGGGAGTTGGTGGTCTCTAGTATTTAAAAACGCGACTGAGGATTAGGTATATTTTAAAATAAGAGAATCAAAAGGATGCAGTTAAAGCTTTGCCATTTCCGAGATATGTCCTTCAGAGGGCTTAGAAGTGTCTTAAAACACTTTTGTCTTCTGAAGAACATCGAAATAATATCGAAACTGGTCAACTTTTGATTGCATGTTTGCTACTCTTACGTGTGGGTGATGCCTTTCAGACGTATTAGGCAAGAACGGTTGTTAGTACGAACTGACACTTTTTTCTAGAGGATTAAATATGTAAGTTCTGAAGAAATAGATTCTCAGATAGTAGCAAAACAAAAAACTGAATCTTTACCCCATTTCCTGTAATCATACAATATCCAGATCCACAGATGCTAATAAATCAATATTTTTGGTTTGCTTACGAGTCAGTTGAGCTTACATGCATTATCAACTTGCTATTGTTTCATTATTCATTTAGTTTGACTGTATACTACAAGGTTATCGTTTTGTTATTGTTTTAGTTTGCTCCGGCACAAAGAAAAATGCCGTGAGGATCTTCTGGTTGGCTGTGGTCATGCAGTTCAAGTGTGAAGTCGTTGATGAATTGACATTGTATATAACCAGGATTTTCAGTGCTGTGGATGGTGAATTAAAGGACATCCAAGATGTTTTGGTTCATGGTATCGATAAAACAAACGCAATCATTGCAGCCAAACAGACGGTATACTTTGGAATATTCGTGAAAGCAGTTGTATCTATCCATGTAAAAGCCAACGTGGCTATCGCAGTGTCGGCAAGTCTTAAAGTAGCTCTCACATCAGGCAGCGGTATCACCATAGGGTCTCTCGCAGACTCAATTGCAGATAAAAAGGAAACCATCACTGTCTCAGAGTGGCCCGGGCTTGCAACATCACTAGTCACACCCGGAAAAGGATGTGGATGCGGTAAGTATACTGTCAACTTCTGTACTGCAATATACTTCATATAATGTATATTAGGGTGGCCCTTATTTTTCTACCATCGACTTTTTTTCCATGCCACCCTCTATATCTGTACTAGTCGTTAAAAAACAAGTCCCGCAAAAAATGAACTCAAACTCAAATTTAACATCTTACATACAAAAGGTCTTATATCACACAAAAGTGAGAATTGCGTCTAACAACTTCACAGCAAGCAAATATAATTGAGGTTAGACTACACTGAGAATGATTTTTATGTGAATTTACAGTAGGAATAGTAGGTTTTTTGCCCTGCGTGACCGAAAGCGTGACCGAAACCGAAAGCGGTTTCGTTATGACTTCATAACGAACGAAAAGTAGAAAAACTGACATTTTACATCTTAGATATAGTGGCGAAAACAGCTACTTTATGCCCGCGAGGGCATTAAGGATTCTTAACGCCCGCGCGGGCACTAAGCGTTGCCAAGGTTTATATGTCAGATACATCAAATATTTGACATTCAAATTGTAAATTTGAAATCGTCAATGTCAATTATTGGCGATTAGGGTTTATCTGTTTGACAATTAATTGTCTGCATTGTCACTCAACTCCGAATTGTTTGTATTGTTATTCAACTCTGTAGATACGCATGTCACTTGAGTACGTCAAAATATTTATTAATATTATGCAAACGGAGGAACAAAACCATTGTAGAACATTTGAACAGAATTTTGTGCCTCGGGCTTTACTTGATATTTTTACCCTCGGGCGACTTAAAAAGCTCTCGGGCCTATCGGTACTCGAGCTTTTAAAACGGCCACCCTCGGGGCATAAACATCCGTTTAATGCCCTTGTTACATAAATAACTATAAAAGTTAAGTAACTGTCAAATAATAATACTTCTTTATTGTCATTCAGATCTTGGATAGATATTAACATTGTTATATAATACAAAAAACACAGATACATTGTGCAAACAGTCAAACTAATTGTAAAGACCACAGAGAAGCAATTAACAAATACTCAAAAATAGAAAACACGCGGATAAACAAACTGCACTTAGGTCAAACATTAACCTACATACTGATCAACAAAATAAAATGCACCATCGACAAGATAGTTTAGTAGCCACCTTTTAAGGTTCACAAACCTAACTTCGGAGACCGGTGAATCCAGAAATTCTATACAGGAACCATACTCCATTACCTTCTGTTTCTGACAAGCACATTAAATGTTGGTGCAAGAGTTCCGCATCTGTATCAGCAATAGAACAAGAACACATATTAGATAGCCACCAAAAAACTTAACCTAAAAAGATTTCACATTTTGTTTTGGTCTACAAATTTGGCTTTGTAGATAGTTTGCTCGTTAGCTTTCTGTTGGTAAAAAAACCTTCAATCTTAAAACAAATTTTCAAGAAGAAACACCAGAAACAGCTGATCAAACGCAGCGCATGCGTTTGAATATCAACAAACCCGTTATAATATCAACAAAGCCGCTATCATATTAGTAAAATCACAACATACGATGTAATTTTACAATACTAAGGTATATTTCCATAGTATTTTTTACTAAAAGATCATTGTAATTGAAATAAAGCAGCAATGTCGCTGTAATATCACACAGATTTGTAAAAATAATTGGAATTCCGTGCAACTTTTAGACTTACAACATTTCTATTGTAATTTTTACAATGATTTATGCGTAATTTTACAGCCATTTTTCTCAGTGTACGTTTTACTCAGATTTTCAGATGACTGTAATAACCTATTAACAAAAATCATCACAAGAATGGTATTTTTTTGTAGTGTTTTTTCGGCAATTTTTACAACGCCATCTGGTTCGTATTTGTTAAAGCGGACAATCAATGGTCCACCCTAATGTATATAAACAGTTCTGCCGCGCTAGAGGCAAAGTACACTTGATACTGGCCTGGAAAAAAAAACAGATGGGTCAAAAATTTGTATTGTAGTACATTTTGATTACTTTCAGCTATTTTGAACTTTTAGCTGGACACCAGATGTGTTCTATTTCAACAAATTCTTATAGTTGTCTTTAAATTGTGAGTGAAGTTTTTTAAATAACTCCTAGAACACGGTCGAATACTTAGTTGACTATTCAGAATGTCAAGATGTACCAAAATTCAAATTTTCGTCCTTTTTATTATTTTTTATTATTTTTTATTACTAATTCTATAGATTATTACTGTTTATTAATGTTGTCGATTGTTTTTCAGACGCCGGTCCAAAAGTATCAGTAGCAAGTAAGTATCTACTAACCTAATTTACTGCATATTTCCTCCCATTTGTGGTCTTAAGACTGTTTTGCGATCTAGACAATTTCGGGAATTTATAGCAGCTGAAACGAAGGCCTATAAACGTCAAAAGGGTATCAAAGTAAATCTTTACCTTTGCGCAAAGAACAAAATCCCAAAAAACCTGACGTGACAAGCACCTTTCGACTTATCTACTTCCATTATATCTTTTAGTCTGATTTTTGATAATCACAAACCAACAATTTTGTTTGTCAATTCTGCCATATCTTTATCCATACTTCTATGTGCGTTTCCATAATGGAATTCACATAAATGAGGTCAATTAATACGATTATGAAAAATTTGAGTAACTAATTTGGTTTTTAATTTTGCATGAAACCAAGTTGTTGCCATAAAGTTCTTTTTCGTTTAGCCATTCCTCTGAAGTGCAGGTTTAATGGTGACTTATTTTAGCTCGTCACGGAGGTCATCATGTCCGTCACCATGTCGTCGACCAGTTGAAGAAACACAGTCACCACGGGAAGAAACACAGTCACCATGAGGAGAAGAAACATGGACACGCACAGAACAAGCATGGACACGAGAAGAAACATCACACCCGTCATCATAACACCAAGAAACATCACGAAAAGAAACATGGCGAAACCCACTAAACGAAAGCTCAACAACTTACGCTTCAACAAGAACCACAAACATAACCTCACTTAACGATGACGACTTCGCTAACCACTTGACAATCTTAACCCGAATTCTGTATTCCTCTGTCGTTCGTTGGTTCCATCAATAAAAACGAGCATTCCAAAAAGCAACTGAAATGTGTATTATTTGAAAACCGTCTTTTGTGCAAGAATCAAATATTTGCAGTTTTGTTTGGCTTATTTAGTTTTACAACGTAGGTGACATCTTGCAGTTACATAACCTTACTATCTTGACATTCAGGCCGAGTTTTTTTTCAATGCTAGTTTAAACCATTAAACCAGTTTAGATATACGTAATCCTTGCAGTGGCGGATACAGAAAAATCTCAAGGGGGGGGGGGGCGCTAAAAGACATCTTGAGTTATTGGTAAGGTGACAGAATTTTGTTGTAGTAAAGCGGCGGGACAGTAGCGTCGTGTGTACGAGGGGGGGGGGGGTATTCGTCTTTGCAAAAGACGCAAAACGACAAATTTAACACAAAACATTATCACATATTCCTTTAAATTTTTGTACTTTTGATCAAGACATACTTGTTTCAACAAAATATATATGTACTTTATTGCATAGGTACTCGATATTATTTGCATTATTAGTGATTCATTGTTTCGCTATAAGCATTAAATATCTTATAGTTTGGAACAAGAAAAAGTGTACTTCGTTATCGTTTCTGATTGGAATTGAAGTTGTAAATATTAACAGTTTAACATAGATTTTTCAAATATGTGCCTTTTGCACGAAATAAATAGATTTTCATCAATCAATAAATAATATTAAGAAGACTAAGAAAGATTAATTACATTCTTATGGTTAATAAAACAAATCTTACGGTCAAAGAAGATACCAAACAAATGTTCTAATCTGACGACCCTGTACAATACAACAAAATATTTAAAATTTAGGAGTACGTTTTTGCGAGAAACTTACCAGCCTATATTACAGGAATGCCTATTTTGTTAAACTTTGATGTTAAGTAGCTTTTGTAATCTTTGACGACCTTCATAATTTTTTATTCATATTTTTACATCCGATTACACCGAGTAAACTATAAGGATAGTTTTGATCTGGTCGATATTCTCATCAGTTTGTTTTTGGTTCATTCCCATATCTGCATTTTTTTAATATTTAATTTAAAGATACATAATTTAAAGTGAACCGTTGCAATTTAAAATGCTGTTCAACCTTGCAGCGAATGTTACGTGATTAAAAGTGTTTTTACTATTGTTTTTAGTACCAACATCGAATTAATGTAAAGATAATGACCAGAAACTTACAGATAAACAGATGGATAAAATACTAAATTATACTAAGCGAAACTCAACGTGTATGTGATACTTTAATAATGTGTGATGAAATAACAGCACTAGTTGAAATAACAGCAAGTCGACATGGAATCTAAATGATACGGTTCAAAGTTCGGTTTTGATCCTTGCAGCATATTCAGCCTGCCAGATTTTCCAGTGTTTCTGGTCCAAAAAAAATGCAAAATAATCATATAATCATATTTTACAAATTTTTCGCAGTATAATCAAACGCCTTTCTTAAATTACGTTAACTGTTAGTTGTTCAAAAAAAAAGTGACGCCCGTGGTTTTTGACCTAACTTTAATGTCCTATTAATGTGGATTTCTATTTTTTGTGTATTTGTTGGAAGGCAATTCCTTTGCCTTTCAAAAAAAAATAAAGGTGGATTTTTTTTCTATGTATCCTGGATTGTAGTGGAAAAAACTTATACCATATTTTTTCCTAATTTTTGACCCACCCTTTATGTTAATCAAGTAATGGTATAGACAGTGCTTACACTCTATATGAAAGACGCATCTTATACGGAAATTTTGTTTTTTATTCATTGATTTATCTCTAAAATTGTCCGAATTACAGCCTACTTTTGAACCCTTGCATATTACCAACTGTCTCAATTCATCTACAAACAGTTTTCTAGTGAAATAAACTAAAAGAAATTTTTAAAACGTTTAAAAACAACTTTGTATTGTTGCAGTAAGTACGCTGGCGGTATGTAGACGTCTAAAAGGTGTTAATTTAAAACTAGGAGACCTACAAAAATTCCCAAATTATTGCCTGTACATCGTGCAGTTAGAAGAAATTTTGTTAAGAATTATGGAGAAAGCACTTTTCCTGAATGGTCGAATGTCTTGTTTACGGATGGGTCAAGGTTTTGCCTTAACATGGTGGATGAAAGAAAAATAACCGACCCATCATTATAACTATCCGTTCAGTTATAAATGAATGGAAAGACAACCCCATTCATGTTTTGGCGGTGAGGGGTCGATGACAGCCCAAATCTACATTGACATTTTACAGCAGTATGAGGACTTAGTGGGCAATAATTTTATATTCATGCAGGATAATGCCCGACCACACACCAAAACAATAGTGCGAAAGTTCTTTGAAGCTACGGGTATCACCACATTACAGTGGCCTGCGAAAATCCCCGATATTAACCCTGTAGAACATTTGTGGGATGAATTAAGGCTCCGTTTTAAAAACATCGCAACTTCCAAACGAAATATTTCGTTGCGATGTTTTTTTTTGCTGGGAGTGGTCTGCCTGGCCCCCACCAACGTCAACCAGGCCACAGTTTTATGATAAGGGGAAGTTGGGGGGTTTAGAGGAAGCAGGCAAAGGCGGAGCATAGTCGACGCGAGTACATTCGAAGGGGAAGTACTCAGCCAGTTTGTCGCCGCGCGTCGGCGCTTTCGCTCAAGTTACAATGTATTAGTGTTCTCACTCATCACGCTCGCATATGCATCCCGGACTGCATACAGCTGGCTGGCGGCCGCCAGGCGGTAAAAGAAAATATATTGATTTAATTTAGAGAGAGCGCGGTTGCTATTATAATATTTAATCTTTTCAACAGGGTGATATACATACAGTATAGTAAATTGACAAAAATGTGTTAACTCATGATAACTCATCGGTGAATTATGGACTTTAATTTAGAAAGGAATTAATTAAAATCAAGCAATGAGGACCCAATACATCTATAAACATGCTGGATATCGAACGAACGCACGGCAGTGACACACGAAGACAAAAATAAAAAAAAATAATCTGATGCGTTCAGGCACATTACTTTATCACACCATATATAAGATTAATAGTTTAGCTGCAGCTGCATGAGATTCTATTTGATCGAGATCGGCCATGTCTGCTTTAAAATAAAACTACTGGAACTAGACGGATATTTTGATTATATTGACAGTAGGTATTGTCAAAACATCAGCGTTTGACACTACCTACTGTCACTAGAATCACAATATCTGACAAATCCTGGCTAACTAGTTTTAATGCAGCGATCTCGATAAAATAGAATTTGCTCATGCAGCTAAACTATTCATTTTACCAAAAAATGCCATAGTCAGTCATAAATTGTTCAGAATTTCCTGTACTTTAATTTATTATTTAACTATTTCGACAAATTTCCAGAAATGGCGGCTTATTTGCAAAATCTTTCAAAAATGCTATAAGACTAAACCTCCAGTTCCTTTGGATCCTTTTCAACAGAATGCTTTTCAGCTCTAAGTTTGGTTATGAAACTTCTAAATTTGAAGTTTCGTCCCGATACCTTAGTAGTTTCTCCGGAATCGTCGCCACAAAAAAAAACACACACATACACAGAATTTTTTTTTACCTGGGTCAAAAATGTTCAAGGGATCCAAAAAGACATTTCCGCTAAAACCTCAAAAATTTTGTTTGGCACGATTACAATACTTTACATGCTACGTATGATAAAGTAAAATCATAGTACATAGTCCAAAGTTCCCCAAACCATTTATATAAATTCCAAATATTTTGTCACCTACAAGTTCGCTATATTTTATAAACGTTTTGGGCGCCATGAATGCAAGATTCATGAATGAAAACAAATTCTGGCGTTGGCTATATCTAATTCCCGCTGTAATACTGCCCAATACAGTCGTTGAACTAATATCCATTAGAGCCGACCCAAGTTCGTCACTGCTAATTGTCTCTTCCTGTCCACAAAACCGACATTTTAAATAAAATGTTCATTTGAGTCCTGTTCTGGTCTCTTTGTCTCATTTGTAATTAAATAATTATAATATTGTTCTTTTAGATTATCTATACATATATTTTAACTTAGGTGGTACGTAGTCGTCTTTTACTAATTCGTCTAGAGGACAGATGCGGATGTTTAGGTATTTTGCCACGACTTCTACCCATTATTAAACAAATGTACCTAACACGTAGCAGGTATAACTACACTAAGTATAATATCATACAGTATATGACTTTTATCGTGTGTTAAATTTGTAAACCGTGCGTATAAATGTGAAATGCGAGAACTCGGTTCTCCCGATTCAATATACCTACGCTACGGTCATAACTTGTGAACACTGAACAGTCTAATCCAAAAATAGCAGTAGGCGTGGCGTAGTTATAGGCGGTGTTTAAAACTCCTAACGTCTGCTGTCTACACCGGGCCCGTAATATAGGCAAATTACATACATTTCTGGCAATTACGCTTTGTTATCGCAATTATAATGTTTAGATTAAAATTGTACTGAAATAAAAAATCTATTTTTGTATCATGAGTTGGGCTAAATGTTTTATATTTGAAAAAAACCAAAGATGTAGAAGTAAAATTGATTTTTATCTTTAAAAAAATTTTTTTTTCATCCAGCCCAACTCGTTATTTATCTAAGAAGTTACATAAAAAATTTCATAAACTTTGAACAATAAATAACGCTTTTATTTGCAAACGCGTTTTAGGAGAGGTAGAACTGGGTCTTAAGGAGAAGGGTGAGTTCTCGCGAGAGGCGTCAAGATAGCCTTACAGAAATGGCTATACATTAGTGGAAGAATGTTATACGACAATAGAAACGATAGGAAACCTTATTTCTAATATACCACGTAGATTAAAAACTCTTAAAGTTACTAGGGAAGGCAATACATGGTATTAAGCAGTTTTCCCAGTTTATATTTCGTTGTTAATAAAAACATTTTTCAAAATGTGTTTATTTCACTTGAAAGCTGTTTATCGATAAATTCAAAAAGTTGGTTATATGCTGGGACAATTTTAGAGATAAATCAATTTTATATTAAGTTATCAGCACTTTCTATACCATTGCTTAATTAACCAGGGTGAGTCAAAAATGAGGAAAAAACATGATTCCCGTTTCTCCACTACTATCCAGGATACATTGAAAAAACTTCCTCCTCTTTAATTGTGTTTTAAAGACAAAGGGAATAAACAAGAGAGTCACTTTTTTGGAACTGAGTGTATATCAAAATTTCAACGTCTTAAAGAAAATATGGCGGGATATGCATATTTTAAATGAAATAATGTTAGTCAATAAGGAACAAAATCGGACAAGTGGAAACTGTTTCTGGTATACTTTATTTCATACAATCTGAATCTGAACTCAGAAATTCCAAATTGTGATAGTTTTTGAGAAAGAAAAACCCTTTTGGATTTTTTGCAGTTTTAGCAATGCTTTAGTCTAAAACCTAGATTCAAATAAAAAATTCCGCCTTTAGATTCAGATTCCACAGAAAAAGAAATCATACCGGAAACAGCTATCACTTGTTAGATATTTTTGTTCATTGTTAGTCAAGTATAGGTGATATCAAGAGAGCTGCAAATGAGTCATCGATTTCAGCTGTTAAAGATTATTCACGTGCGTTGGACAGAAACAGCGTGCTTTTTCATGCGTCTGTTCTTAAGATTTTAAGCGATGACTCATTTGCAGCACTCTTGATTTTACCTATAGCTTACATTATTGTATTTTTTGATAAAGCAAGTTCTTGTAAATATGTTCAATGGGCTGATGTCAAGATTCAAAAGTTATTATTTATTGCAGCAAAACCAAATAGATATTCTTTATGGTTTTTTTTGTGATATGTTTCAATATGTATTCATCGATCTTAAATTTCACAGGGATTAAGTATGGATATAAAGGAACAAATTTAGAGGGTCCTATTATTGTATAAAATCAGCACATTTAGTCTCAAATTACGTAATTTATTAGCAAGCAGAGGAACTAATAATTCAGTTTTTTTTAAATACTCCTTGCTTTATGCATTATTTTCGATGTATACATATATGTATACATTAGGGTGGTTCAAATTGACTATTTTTATTTAGAAAGCAACGACCCCCCCAAATCGTTTCCAAATCCAATAAAAGGTGCACACGTATCTTTTCTTTTCGAAATTTTGATTCTTAATGGTGCCTGTCGAGGCCTCAAATTTACATAAGAAAATGCATGGGAAAAAGACTTTTTTTGGTATTTTTCGAATAATTATTCGGGGTTTGGGAAACCTTAAGACTAAAACTTTGAAATAGTTAATGCAAGATGGCGGTAATTTTTTAAGTTAAAAAACTACTATCTTAAGACTAAAGTTATAGGACTTGTAGAGGACTTTCCAAGGAAGAATTTAACCTATCATACATATGGATTTGATGTCCCCAACCCGCCCCCACAGTGCCCTGAAAACTACCCTTAAATGAAAAAATTTAGATTCTTCAAAAAATTGACCCTTCTAATTATTTCATTCTCTTTTTCTCTCATAGAAATCAGTGGGATCTAGTGGGATGTTTATAAACATTTGTCAGTTAATTTCCATTTGTTTAAACAAATTTTAATTGTTTACATAATCCGTTTTTCTCGAAAATCCGTCTGAATTCTGTTTTCTGAGTTCGAAATGGCAGTTTATTATCTTAGAGTGACATTATTCATTAAAATAAATCCTCCTATTGTTTAAACAATAAATTATTATTCATTTTCAACTTTTTTCTAATTATGGTAGAAAATTCAGCTTTGTTGAGAAATTAACTTATAAATTTCACCATTAATGTATTTGATATTAATATCACCATTATGCATTTGAATAATATTTTATTATTTAAACAATGGACATTATCCCAAAATATAAATGATGTCACTTGACAATAACAGTTGACCAGACCGATCTAAAAAAATTAATGTTAGGAGAATTGCAAAAAAGTGTTTAAACAAATGGAATTTGTTTAAACATTTGTTTAAACAAATTCCATTTGTTTAAACAATTTTTAACAATCCATATTCATGGGTTTATTAGCTAATAACATAGGCAAGATACCTCGAACATGAAATTTAATAATAATAATAATAAGCTAATTTCACAAAAAAGCTGACTTCTACCAAATTAGAACAATAGTTGAAAATTAATAATAATTGTTTGTTTAAACAATAGGAAGAATTTGTTTAATGAATAATGTCATTCTAAGATAATAAACTGCCATTTCGAACTCGGAAAACAGATGTCCGACGGAGTTTCGTGAAAAGCGAATTATTTAAACAAATGGAATTTGTTTAAACAAATGGAAATTACCTGACAAATGTTTATAAACATTCAACTAGACTTATAGTAATTTCTATGAGAAAAAAGAGAATGAAGTGATTAGAAGGGTAAATTTTCTGAAGAATGTACGTTTTTCATTTAATGGTAGTTTTCAGGGCACTGTGGGGGTGGTTTGGGGGCGTCAAAGCCATATGTATAATACCTCAAATTCTTCATTGGAAAGTCTTCTAGAAGTCCTATAACTTGTATCTAAAGTTTTCCGCAACCCCGAACAATTATTCGAAAAATACCAAAAAATGTCTTTTTCCCATGCGTTTTCTTATGTAAATTTAATGCATCGATAGGCACCATTAAAAATCAAAATTTCGAAGAAAAAAATACGCGTCCACTTTTTTTGGATTTGGAAACGATTTGCAATGCATTTTTGAACCACCCTAGTATACATACAAAGTATTACAGTTTTCACAATAAATTCCAAACCAAGGAAAAATGTTTTTACACAATTACAATAATAGCTGCGTGATCCATTTTGCTATGGGAATGATTTCTATTACAAAACCAACCGTAATGGAAAAAGAATATGCGAATCGTCGATAAGGATAAAGTTGACAAACATCCAGCAAAGAAATGCCATTCTTCGAAATTTATTACGCAAAGAAAAACAGAACGGACTGTGTAGAAAATTCTTCAGCCTAGCTAAAGTATGGATACAGAAATAATTGAAATTATTATGAACGATATATAAACTGATTGTTTGCGATGAGAAATCAATTCGGGCTAACCTCCTCAAGTTAGCTATAGTTGGTTATCCAGAATGACGAGAATTGTGAAATTAGTGGCACTCTTGTGCCTTTTAGCTGTCGCAGCAAATGGTAAGAAAGACAAATTTGGAATTTATTTTTGCTTTTTTCTGGACTTACTTTTATTTAATTTATAGCTCGCAGACTGAAGAGGGCTGAGACCTCAGTGGGCCTGAAGATAGGATTCAAATGCACAATCAGCTGTAACTGTAAGTATTCTTTCTTATATCATCTTCTATTATCAAATTATGATTATCAATATTAATGTTTTGATAACGCTGAACATTGCACTTAACTTGACTGTCTTGAAAACGGTTGATACTTTGTGTTTTTTTAAAGAAGTATGTGTCTTTGCTGTTAGATATTCTTTAGAATCAGTAAAATCTTGTAGTCAACTGTAGTCAACTGAAATTTGCCCACAAATGTATTAATTGCAAGGTCGAAAACAAGCATGGTTATCAACAGTGGCCGGACAAAAATGTATGTCTCGCAGTGCTAGAAGTCGCCCAGCTATGAGTGTGCGTAGCGAGCACGCATGAGTCAATGACGACTTATGCGGTCGATTGGATTGATATCCATAGACGCGAAGCGCCTGGCGGTCGGTAGTAAACCGAGTGAATTTAATATTAAATGTTTGTCGTAACTATATGCAACACGTGCCCACTGAAATATTTTACTCATTTCTTGGATATGCATTGAACGATTGTATTACTGCATATTTTTCTAAATTATCTTCAGTAAAATTATTTCGCTTGGATGTTAAAATGTCTTTAAACCTTGAAAATGAGCTTTCTACATCGCAGCTAGTCACAAGCGCAAAGGAATAAACCAACACCAAATTGGAATATTTTTGAGAAATTCCTTCATCCGTAAATGAATTCGTAGAGATTTGTTTTAAAATATTAAAATCCGGAGTTCTATGTACTACCGCATCAATCTTTTTTTGTAATTTTTTACTGATTGGTGCTTCAATGTTTCGTAACCTTTCGTACAGAGATTCAATCCTTTGAAAACTGCTTGCAAGTTCAACATTTTGTTGTTCTAGAAACTTCATGGTTAGCAATACTTGCGCAAAATTTGTATCAATAAATTTTAATTGTTCATGCAAATCTTGTAATGATAGTACTTTTTTGCAGTCTTTACTACTAACTGCTTCATCAGGCAAATTTAAAACGAAGGGTTTGATGATATCAAAGTTTCTTGCATAAAAAATTGCCGCTTCTAACCATGTACCCCACCTCGTAATAACTGGTTGTGGTGGCAAAGGTAGATTAGGGCACTTTTCCTTGTAAAGAGACAATCTGGAAGGAGCTTTCAATAAATTTTTTTTGCACGTGCTTATTAGCGTATTCACGTCTGGAAATTCCTCCCGAATAAATTCACAAATTCTATGAATAGCGTGTGCAAAACATGTCAAATGAAGAATATTTGAAAAATGTTGTTAAAGTAATTTTCCAACTTTTAATATAATCGCAGCAGCGTCAGAAACAAACAGTAATACTTTGGTAGCGTCTGTGATTCCTACTTTTTTTATGGCGTCATTTACTATTGTACATATCTCTTCAGCTTTGACGGTACAGCGAAACTGAGTACATATTAAATATGGTTTATATAAGTCTTGCGGGTCCAACAATCCGACAACGACGTTGACCACACATCTACCCTTCATCTCCGTAGTTTCATCTGCAGAAACCCAAATATATTTATCGGATAGTTTTGACTTTATTTTAGAAATTGTTTTGTCATATTGCCCTTGTACGTAATATTTTCTAATTGTGGATTCATTGGGTAAGTCTCGTCCAGTATACTTCTTGATAATTTTTTTAAAAACGGGATTATTAATTTTTGTGAAAGGTATATTAGCAGAAATAAATGTTTCACATAAATCATCAAAAAAGTTTTTAGTTGACGTTCCTGATACATTTTCCTATAGTTTTTTTGTTTTTACATGAGCCCGAAGACATTGTTTACTACGAATAATTAAATTTCGTGAGCAGAAATTGCAAACCACTTCCCCTTCTTAACGAACATGAAAGTATTGCTAAACGCAGCTAGCAAACGCAGGGTTTTCAAATTAAGTACAACTATAAAATGAAAAAATAATTCAACTCTAAGTATAAAACAGAAGAACAAATTCGAAATGGAAAATAAAAACAGATATTCACACAAAATTTCAAGAAACAACACAATTGAAAGAAACTGCTCAAATTATCTACCGACGAAGCGGAAATTTAAACAAGGCAAGCGACTGTACTCGATCAACGCCAAAGCAGGTGTAGTGGCATGTACACCATGAGCCGAAGCCAGACCGGCTAGCTGGTCCGCGTACCCACCAGCACGTGTCCCATGCACGACCCAGGAAAATATACATTTTTGTCCGGCCACTGGTTATTATAAATACTGCAACATCTGCTACCAAATGCAGCTGAATGTAACTGCAAAATTGTTTCTAATTTCATTCAATACATGATAGTAGAGGTAATTTAGAACCTATTCAAACATATTTATCTGTCCACAAATTGTTACGGTTATCAAGATATTGACAATTTTATTTTATACTCCATTCTGTACGATATTTTGCCATTTTTGATCATATATAGCGGACAACTGCGATGAGCTAAACACCTCAAATTGGTCTTGTATTTTTACGTGAAAACGTTGGAAGTTTGTTCTCATGTGTCCTTGAAGCAATGACAGAGTTTATCTGTAGAAGGATGCGAGCTTTTTGAGCACGGATTTATATTCAGCGCAAGGACATATACCGAAAATGCCTACTCGTCAGCCATATTTTCTTCTAATGAGTACTTATTTTTTTTAAATAGGTTTTTTACTTTATCATACGCAGTATGTAAAGTATTATAATCGTGCCAAAAAAAAAATTTGAGATTTTAGTGGAAATATGTCTTTTTGGGTCCCCTGAACATTTTTGACCAAGGTACAAAAAAATTTCTGTGTGTGTGTGTGTCTGTGTGTGTGTGTGTGTATGTGTGTGTGTGTGTGTGTACCCGGTTTTTGTGACGACGATTCCGGAGAAACTACTAAAGGTATCGGGACGAAACTTCCTATTTAGAAGTTTCATAACCAAACTTAGAGCTGAAAAGCTTTCTGTTGAAAAGGGTCCAAAGGAACTGGAGGTTTAGTCTTAGCATTTTTAAAAGATTTTGCAAATAAGCTGCCATTTCTGGAATTTCGTCGAAATAGTTAAATAATAAATTATAGATGAGGAAATTCTGAATAATTTATGACTATGACATTTTTTGGTACAATCAATAGTATAGTTGCATGAGCAAATTCCATTTCTTCGGGATCGGTCGTACTGCATTTAAACTAGTAACAAAATAATGCGGGTGTTATTAAAAAAAAATAAGAAAACTACATCATCTGTTTACAGAGTTCTTGTCTATGATAAAAGTCATTTTCTGCTAATTCATGGATCAACTTAAACTTATAGGGATGACATTTTTCAATGTCATAACTTTCATTGCCGAAAGATGGGTTCAATTTATGTTCTAGTGATGTTTCGAATAGTGAATGCGGATTATTTTCATTTTCCAGTAAGATGGGGGTTCATCACCAGATTTCGTTACCCCCATGTAGAGTTCATTTCAGGGAAGAAAGAGTCTTAATCCTCCCTTGTTTATATATACAGTGTGTCCCCCGATGGACCTAACTATACCTATAATGGACGTAATTTTTAATTTCTCGAGAAAAAGTCATTCTTTATAAAGAGTTTTGGATGTCCTCAGAAGTCGAAAGCCATTGTTAATATTTTGATTTAACATACAGGATGGTTAGAAAACACGAAAATATTAAATTGCCCAAAGAGTAAACTATCGGTTTTTCGGAATTAGAACAAAAATGTTATAGGTAAAAGTTGTTTTCAAATTTCAATGTTGTATTCTAAGTTTTATATTTTGTTTATTTCTAACAAAGTAATTTAACAAAACATTACTCCACATGTTCCCCTCCTACAGCTACACATTTTTCCAATGTTCTTCTAAACTCCCGATATACCAAATCAATTGTTTCTTGATTTATTTCGTCTACTGCTTCCACAATTGACAGAAACGTATACCTCAGGGTATTTTCTGTTAAAAACTTCAATAGCACGGCGGTACGATACCTCACCTATGCCGTAACAAAGAACTAAATAAACTCTTTGCTCTAAAGTCAACATAATTTCAATCAGCTTCTATCAACAAATTGCTTGGATACGCTGTTACTACTGTCAACTGATCAATCATAATTGTGGTCTCTAAATTTTTTGTTCAGCTTTATATAATGTCTTTTCACTGGTCCGAGATGTAAAATTTGAAATGGAACATTCAAGTTTGATATTTGAGCATAAAATTAATTCAAACTAACTTTTACCTATAACATTTTTGATCTAATTCCGAAAAACCGATAGTTTATTCTTCGGCCAATTTAACATTTTCGTGTTTTCTAAACATCCCGTATGTTAAATCACAATCCAAAACTCTTTACAAAGAATGACTTTTTCTCGAGAAATTAAAAATTACGTCCATTATAGGTATAGTTAGGTCCATCGGGGACACACTGTGTATTTCATATTCAACAAACTTTGGATGTAATTCTTTGCTTTATTAAGTTAATGGCATCGTTCGATCTGGTGTCTATTGAGATAATATAATCCTCAATAAAAAAACTTCAAGAAACAATTTTAGTACAACCAACAGAAATAGAATTTTCAGTAATAATATAACAAGAGAGTGAGAATAAATTGAAAATAATTTGACAGATTGTTTGAAAACTTGTTGCCAGACTTGTTGCCACTAGAGCCCGCAGGGCTCTCGTGACTATTGCCAAATGGCAACAAGTTTGAACAAAATCTGTCAAATTATTTTGTAATTTATGGAGCTCTCGAGTTATATTTGACTAGATTATTTTTTGATTCACAAATTTTTACAATAAAAAAGATCAATAAAACTATCATAAAATTATTGAAAAATTTAATTTAATTAATTATTACTTACAATATATGAAAATATCGTTGACACATTGTGAATATATTAAAAGAATTAACAATTTAAATTAGTACAATGAAAAACGCAATTATTAAAAATATTTCGAGACTCATTATTTATTGAGGATTTGGAATTGCTTGTTATATTAAGTGTTTCCTCCTGCCTATTTTCTCTAAGATTATTTATTATCTTTGAATGATGTTCTTGGTTCAATTGTAAGTATGGTTTAATCGAACTTGCAGAATTATGACCAGTGACCTTGATTAGTTCTTGTTCTCCTACACCAGCTTTTGAAAGGTTACTTACTGCACTTGATCTGGCAGAATGGTTAGTTATTTTTTTAGTAACTGTGTCTAGACCTACTTTTTCTGCGGATTCTTTCATCCATTTTGAAATGGAATTTATTCCCACGGGAACGTTTTTATACCAAAAACCATGAGTTTGCCAAGCCGGATTTGGAGTAAGAAACAAGCGTTCGGTTTTAATATTTTCTTCACGTTTACTCATTAGTTTTTCAAAAAGACGAACATGGCAAATATCTGGGTTATTTATGTTTGGAGTCAACCATTTACTATTAGCGCACCTTTGTGCTCCACCCTGTGCAGTTTTTGTAAAGATGGGATTGTATTCAATGCGGCCAGTATTTAATCTTTTTATGTCGATTTCTTTTTTAAAATAATGAACTAAACATTTCGTAGCTTCTCCTCTCCTCCAAGCTAGTTCATACGATGCAACGTGAAAAAACTTTCTTTGCAATCCACAAGGTGTATCTTCGTCCCAATAGTTAAAAATTTGCAACAATTCTGCATTAGAAAGTGCCACAGAACTTTGTTTGTGCTTTTCAGGATGTTTTTGTAAAATTTTTCTTTTTGCATCTCTTGCATTCCGAGCATTTCTGAATTCTATATCATGGAAAGGATCAAAGGACCTGTTATACTTATTAAAGTAAAGTTCTTGAACTAATTTTGCCGTTTTATTCCACATTGTCTTTATTACTGCTTCTTTATAATCATTTCCGTCTTTTCTTTTCATGTTATAAGCCCAATCTTTTAAAATCAATGCCAGAGTAGCTGTTGTAGTAGATTGTTCCAGAATATAATTTCTTTCTTTGGTGAAGGTCTTAAATTGTCTCCATATAGACTGATTACTTATTAGAGTATTTTTCGAAGTAGTTTCTAAAATCTTTTTTGTAATTTCTGCATTAGAAAAGGTACTAAACCGATGACTTTCACCCATTTCGCGTGGACACAATTAAGGAATTATTTTGACAAGTATCTGACAGTTGTTAGGCAAATAAAAGCTACAGTGATTATTCCCGAGAATAATCACAAGAGATTTATTCCCACTATAATAATGACATAATTGGTTGAAACTTACCCTTGTGACAAATAAAGAAGCATTTCATTGGTTTTAAGAAGCGTCAAAAAATAATCAATATTATATGTTGAAGAAATCAAAAATACCAAAATAAATAAAGTTGTTATATACCCAGTGTATTATCCTATTATTATCCAGATGGCGCTGCAATCGGTGAAAATGAGGTTAACTTCATTCTTTTTAATAGGAATACCCAACTTCTTTTTATCAAATTATGATTTTACGCTAAATAAGAAGAATCTTTTGCCTGAAATTTTTTTCGAGCAATGCATTTTTTTCGTGCGTAAACAATCCCTATGCGCATGACGGGACAACGCGCGAGATACCAAAACGTGTCCCCGTTATGCACATACCTGCCTACGTTATGAGTAGACATGACAGTCGTGGCTTGTATGCCGGACGGCGAGCGCATCCCATGCAGTGGCAGCGGTTGTAACTACCGAAGACGCTACAAACTTCGATCGTCAATAACGTTTGATAGATGTATCGTACGAAGCAAATGTTCAGATAAAAGATTGTTCTTATTTAGCGCAAAATCATAATTTAAAACCCAAGTTAAAACGGCCATCCGGTATATATGTATGATGATACCAGCAAAGGTTTTAAACTTTACTTAGAAGTAAATAAACACTTCATCGTATTTACTTATGTTTATGCTCTTGATTCAGAAGGAATGTAATTTGTTTCAGCTACTTCAACAACACCTCCTACAACTGGGGTGACACCTGGACCTACCCCTTCCCCAACTGGCCCCACCCCTTCGCCAACCGGCCCTACCCCTCCTCCACCAACCGATACAGAACCGCCTGGCCCTACAACTCTACCACCTGGCCCCACCACTACACCTCCTGTCCCAACACCAACACCATCTATCCCTACACCTGAACCTCCTACACCTGAACCTCCTACCACTACCCCAGAGCAATCTACTGAAACTCCAGAACCACCTACTCCTACTCCTACTCAAACGCCGCCACCAACTCCATCACCAAATGATACAACACCTTCACCACCACCACCAACACCAACACCAACACCAACACCAACACCAACACCAACACCGACACCAACGACTGGAGTAACACCAGCTCCAGGTAAGAATTAAAGAATGTAACAATGAATAGGTGAACCGGTGATTGGAAGAACAGAGTAACCCAAATTGGGCGCTTTTGGAAAACTGAAGAAAAATGTGAATTTTACAACTTTACTATTTTGGCCAGAACAGAAAAGTTGTAGGAATGTCATTGGTAGATGTTCTGAAGTCAAATTTTCGGTCAAAAAGCTATAATAAATTAGCTATTAGCTAAAACATCGGCCGGACTTGTTCTGTTTCACTCGACTACAGTAGATAGTGGCAAACGCTGATGTTTTGACAATACCTACTGTCAATAGTATCAAAATATCTGTCAAACCCCGCTAACTAGTGATATTTTAATGCAGACACGACCGATCTCGATTAAATAGATTTTCATGCAGCTAAACTATTACTTTTATATGTATACAGTGCTTCCCAAAGGTAACGGATAAATTCTATATTTCAGAAAAATGCTCTGACACGTCGATTTTTATTTTTAAATTACTATCCTGACATACACTTTTCAGCCCCCCACCCCTTCGCCCCTAAGGGGTGGCAACCCCAACTTTAAAAATTCAAATAGCAAAGTACCCCTTGCGATACCTCAATTGATAGATTTTTTTATTCTGAATACAACGAAAAAAAGATTATCAAAATCAGTTGATAAATAACCGCGATATTTACCAAAATATATTCAAAGAAGAACGTCAATATTCGAGTAAGCGCTGTTGAAGCGGGCATAGCAATATCGTTCAAACAATTGCAACTTGTTTTTACTTATGTCAAACACAATTCAGATTTTTCGTCATTGAAGAAATAGTAGCAAAATAAGATTTACAGAAACCGAAAGAATCGAAGTTTTAATGATTGGGTTTGGAGATAGAAGCCGGACGCATGACGAAGTTCGTGTTTTGTTCAATGAAACGCACCCGGACCGTCCGCCAATATCGGAATCTACAGTAAGTCGAATCGAAAACAAATTTCGCGATCTCGGTCATGTACGGGATAAGCCTAAGGAAGGACGTCCATTGGCCTTAATTGAAAACCGACAATTTGATGCTATTTTAATGGTGCAAGAAAATCATTCAACCCTTGCGGAGGTCGCTTCACAAGTTAGTGCGTCAAAAAGCACAGTGTCCAGATTATTTCGAAAACACAAATTTCACCTGTATGAAGTGCACTTGGTACAAAAATTGTCCGATGATGACTTTGATCGACGAGTGCAGTTTTGTGAGACAATGATGGAACTCTCTAATGAAAATCCTTGCTTAATTAGAAACATCGTTTTTTTCTGTTGAGGCAACATTTTGTCTGAATGGCACCGCCAATAAACAAAATTGCCGTTACTGGGCTCGTCAAAATCCGCATTGGATGGTGGAAGCGAACACACAATATCCTCAAAACCTTAATGTGTGGGCTGGTGTGGTGGGTTCTAGAATTATTGGACCAAATTTTTCGACGGAACACTGAATGGTGAACGTTATCTGAACTTTCTACGAAATGAACTACTACCTACTTTAGCGGTGTTGTTTCCCAACGCAGAAGATCCTGATAGACACAAGGACAGAATTTGGTTACAGCAAGACGGTGCGCCTCCACATTATGCGCGACAAGTTCGAGAATACCTCGATCAAGTATTTCCTAATCCAAATATTTTCAAATTTCCTCATGGATTGGTAGATGAAGGCTTATTAAATGGCCAGCAAGATCGCCAGGTTTAACCCCACTAGAGTATTTTCTTTGGGGCTATTTAAAAAGTAAAGTTTATTTTAATAGACCTGTAAATATTGAGGCGTTAAAGGAAAGAATTCCTGCAGTCATTCACTTAATGACTCCAGGAATCTTCGAAAACTCGAAATAAAATGTTAGAAACTGTTCAACAAGCGTTTGGGGATAGATTAGGGCAGTATCTCGTCGTTAACGCGCAGCACTTTGACAATTAATTAAGGATTAGTTAATTAAATTTTGTTATTCCTCAATTTCGTTTATAAATAAATTTTGATAAATATCGCCGTTATTTATCAACCGATTTCGATAATTTTTTTTTTCTTTGTATTCAGATTAAAAAAGTCTATCAATTGAGGTATCACAAGGGGTATTTTGCTATGTGAATTTTTAAAGCTGTGGTTACCACCCCTTAGGGGCGAAGGGGTGGGGGGCTGAAAAGTGTATATCAGGATAGTAAGTTAAAAGTAAAAATCGACGTGTCGGAGCATTTTTCTCAAATATTTTTATTTAGGATTTTATAGAATTTATCCGTTACCTTTGGGAAGCACTGTATATACAAAGCTGGGCACAAAAACGTTAATCCGTTAACCGTTAATTAACGAAGTTAAATTTTTCGTTAACGAATTAACTTTTAAGTTAACTTGCAAAACCATTAACGGACTGACTAACTTCCGCTACATTCATCATCCGTTAATTCAAGTCCGTTATATCGGAAATATCATCAATAAATATTTCAAATGGTTGTATAGGCATTATGTGCAAGTTCGGACTTGGTTTTGTTTAACTGTGTGACGTACTACTCTGTGTGACGTGGCGTCCATATATAAAGCATGCGCGCGAGTTGTTTTGTTTTAAGCTGTTTCAATCCAACCCCCTTAAGCCACCTTTACTTCATTCTGTGCAATTCAAACGCGCAATGAAATTCGTCAAGTCCAAGTTACATGGAATTAGGATCAGTTCGATCAGTTCTAAATATGTAAGTGCGTGCGTTTATAGCAACAATCTAGGAATTTTTGTCTAAAACGAAAACTTTGTGACACCACTGTGATAGACGCGAAACATAACCTATTCCGCATTTCGTTATTTGTTATTGTTTGCTGTGATTTAAAAACTGTGTGGAAGAAAAGCGTAATCAATAATCTAATAACAAAGCATGGAGGTTATGTTTGCTACCAACCCAAAGCAACTATTGTTGTCAAAAAATAAAAACACTGATGTTCAAGCCATGCGATTTATTAAAGTTGCACAGATGTAAATGGTGTACAAATTGTCATAAAATTGCATGCGATTTTTCAAAACTGCATTGTTGAAAGTGCAGGTTTGAACTGCATATAAAAGTAGCTTTAGTTGATCTTTTCATCTAATTGTATCTCGCAATGTAGTTCTTTTAGTTACCACTGTACCTAGTTTGAAAAGTTTCTAACGCAATTTTTACATATGCATCCGCAAAAAAGGTCCGCAGTTATTTGGGTTGCATACTCACCGGTAGATCGGCACTCAACATAACCTATTTTTTTAATAAAAAGTTAACGATTAACGGTTAACTTTAACTTCCGTTACATTTGTACAAATTAACGGACTATCGGTTAACGAAAGTAACTTTTTCGTTAACGGATTAATGATTAACGAAGTTAACTTTCTAATTCACTTTGCCCAGCTTTGTATATATAGTATAATAAAGTCGTGTGCTTGGCCACATCAGATCCTTTTTCTTTACGTGATAATGAAGTTAAAGACTTGTGTAAAGACTTGAGATATATTTGATACTTTAATGAAACTGATGTTTGTACACTCATGGAATTAAGTAAGTTCTATAAATATTTTGGCAGTGTGTCGATCATACATCCAAGTACAAGTTTTTTGTTATTCTGGTCGACCGCTCGGCCGCTAAGTGCAAAAAATTGTCCGCTTACGCTTCAACTCGTATATCGGAAATTTATTATTTGCGAAACGTTGTTCGAATGCTTTGAATTGGTTTATAATGATTTATATGTTTCTATTTATTAGCTTAATGTGTAATTAATTAATGTAATTCATACATTGCAATGTAATTGTGTTTTTATTAAATATGACGTTAATTTTATATTAATAAACATAAAAGTTTTCGATTACATGAAATGAAAATCTCATTTCAAGATATTGCATACAACACAACAAATTATACTTACAACCTAATAGCTTTTTTTTTGTGTTAATAAATACAAAAATCAATTTGTTGTTGTCAATATTTTTACTTTTCAGGTTATTTCAGAACTGACATATGTATTAACATTTATTCACAAAATAGAAATAAATTAAAATTAAATTGCTTTAAATTTGTCTTTATGGTAAATTGTTAATTGTGATTTACTGGTGCTTTCGAGATATTTAGCTTCAACGATATTTTGCAGTGTTTAACTTAATAAACAGAAAGGAGTATGTATTTTGTATAGCATGAATGTATCATTACTATTTTTTTATATTATTATTTTGTATTTACTTTACAGCAATATGTTTCAAATATCTGACAACTGAAAATAATGACAATTATGTATATCACTAATTTACAAAAATGTTTGGAAGCAAGCTCTAAATTTTCGACGAATTTTGATGGAATGTAAATATGTTATTATTATTATTAAAAAAAAAAACTAAAATATACGACCATCTAAAAGAACATTTATACAACATAAAAATTATTTCATCAAATTTGACCTGGGATGAGTATAAATTGTGTTGGTAACGGGTATATAATTTCCCAAAAGGAGACGTTTCAGAAAGAAAAGTTGTTGGTTTCTCTTACGTATAGCTTTTATTACATATTAATTACTCACAATCATATGCAATAAAAGGTAAGTAAGTAGAGATGCTTAAGAGAAACCAACAACTTGACGATTTGAACCAGGGACCTTTGCGTCGCTAGCACAATGCTCTCCCATCTGAGCTATTGACATTGTGCTAGCGACGCAAAGGGCCGTGGTTCAAATCCAGGTTGTGGCTGTAATTTTTGATATATTTAAAATTTACATCCCGCCTGTATGTTACCATATTATTAACTTATAATATTACTTTGACAAAGTATGTCGTTAAACATTTTCAGTTATAGTTTATATTGTTTGGAAATTAAAAAGATCTTCATTTTTAATGTATAGGCATTTTAGCTAACCTTACAATAAACAATTCATAAGTCAAAATGTTACTTTTAACTTATTATCGTTGTTAATGCACGCCTCTTAATATATTTAGAAAACAAATTAAGAAATAAAATTTCCAATAATGTTCCAGCTAATATATAGTAAATGAAAAATGTGTGCTTATTGAACTGGAACTATATTACAATAAAACTTCTGTAGAGCTCTTTGAAATATTAACAAAAATAAATACATATTACAACAATAAAAAATTATTAATTATAAGTAAAATTTTAATAATTTGTCTTAACAAATGAACAAAAGAAAACAGGAAAATATTTTGTTATTTTTTTCTAGAAAGTAGAAAGTAATATGTTTCATATGGTCCTATTGGTTTTCTCTGTTCCTTCTGAAGTTGGAGCCGTTTAAAATAAGATATTGTTAATAATTCAAAGGGCTGTAACTTTTTAATGAATTGAAAAAGTAATTTACTTTCTGAAAAAAATTGTTTTGCGGAAGAAACGTGGGCACCTGTATATATTGCTATAATTTAAATTATTTTGGTTGTCAAGCATGTATTAAATGTCATGAAAGATAATTGAACATTAACTGCTGTAAAGTAAATACAGATATAAAATTTCCATTGTCCTTCATACAAAATATGCTCGTCCTAAATGTAAATTTAAACTAAATTTAGAGAATTTATTTACATTTAGTGAATATATTTTAATATTACAATTCTGAAATAGTCTATATTTAGTGATAATCCTTGGCATCAAGTTGATTTGCACATTTACTTACTTACTTACTTAAGCCCGTCATCCTACTGCTGGGCAAAGGCATTTACTTGCGTAATTAATATGTGTATTAGTTAACATAAATTTATATAATGTGTCATGATATTACGCAATATCTTAAAATGAGCTTTTCGTATCATATTATCAAACATGTTTATTAATATTATTATAAAAGTAATTCTATATTTAATTAAATGCATTATCTACTCGTAAACTTAACTGTAGTGATCATATTTCATTTATTACATTGCAATGAAGATATCACATTAAGGAAAAGGTCGGACACGCTAAAAATAAACTAAATCCCGTACATTACATCCATCGAAAATCCACCTCGTGACGGACAACTTTTTGCGATGCGGCCGGGTCGAGGGAGACCAGTACACGAATATATAACCGACATACTATTTTCAAATCCTGCGATAGCGATACGAACTTACTTATTTCCATGACTGTACTTTTAATACCAGATCAATTTAATGAATTATTGTTCGACTTCTGGTCTGTCATGAGTGGGCCTATTTCTTATTTTGAACAACGTCATAATTGCATGCTTTTCTTGTTCAATTTCAGGATGCACAAGCGTAAAAAAGAATGTCGTACTGATATTCTGGTTGGCGATCGTACAACAGTTTGAATGCAACGTTTCATCGCAGTTATCAGTGTTGATTATTGCGATCTTCAGTGCACAGCAAGGTGATGAATTGTACAACGTCCAGCTACTGTTGATTTACGGATTCGGTGGATCTATTGGTGGCACAATACAAGCATTCAACCTTCTCATCAGCAGAATCACAGTCATCATTGGTTTTCAAGTTAGAGTAACATCTGCGTTGGTCCAGTTCATAAACGGTGGACTATCCCTTGACGCTGGTCTCACCCTTCTGATTTCCGGAGCTTTCCAAGCAAATTATCAATTTATTTCTCTGACCACAATAACCACTTTCTTCAGGACTATAGTGACTCCAGGATCAGGGTGTCCATGCAGTAAGTTCGTTGACATAAATTGCCGCAATTAGTTTATTAATTATTGTTCTATGGTCCACAGGCTACAATGGAGGATCATCCGCAGGTAAGTCATAAATATGCTGGTTATTTAATACACATTATCATCGAGAAGAAAGTACTTATCAAATTTTTCATTTTAGCTCGTCATGGTGGCCATCATAGCCTCAAACACGCCGCTCTCAAGCATTTTGACGGTAAACGTCACGAACACGAGAAGAAGAGCCATCACGATCACCTGAAGAAACACCATGGTGCCGAGGAACGTCATGAACACCACGAAGCCGAAAAGAAGCACCACGGTCATCATGCTGAGGAAAGACACCATGAAGTCGAAAAGAAGCACCATGGTCATCACGTTGAGGAGAGACACCATAAGACAGAAGAACACCAGAAAAGACATCATTCTCGTCACCACGAAGAGAAGAAACACGAAGATCATCAATAGTCAGCTGAAGAACGTTAAGGAGATAAAAACCAACCGAAACCAACGAAACACCTATGACGACCTAAGCTAACGAAACCCGAATTCTGTATTCCTAGTCAACGCCGCTAAATTATTATTAAACGAACATCACAAAAAGGAATTTGACTTGTTTTATTTGTTGAATTTTTGTACCAGGGATCAGTTGATGATTTGACATCGTTGGGGTTGGAGACAGTTTGGTTTGGTGTGCTGAAAATTGAGTTTTTGGATAGTTTCGGTCTGTCAAATTGGCGCACGAGTTCTTTGGGGCACGAGGAGCGCAGCGACCAGGTGTCATAAATAAACGAATGTCCTTTCGAACAGCAAACGTATTTCAATCATTTGCTGCAGACAAATGTTTATAACTTTTGCAAAAATTGTTGCATATATTTCTATTATACCTCAAATTGCAGCTAATTAAAAGACCTAGTAGCACTTCGACGTTCGGAGTTTTGCCCCATTTGCAACAACCCTTAAATGGCGATAATGTCCGGTCGAATATCAAGGCTATTTCAATCAGTTGCTACAGAAACATATTTACAACTTATGGAAAAATTGTTGCTTACATTTCTATAATATTCCAAATTGTAGGTAATTAAAAGACCTAGTAGCCCTTCGACGTTTGGAGTTTTGACCCACAGACAACAACCCCTAAATGGCGATAAAGTACAATAAACCCACAATACAAAGAAACAAATTGTGGCTGTACTATTCTATTCTATTCTAAAAGCCACTTAAGGCACAGTAAAAATACAAAATATTGGAAATCCTTTGTTTGGTTCAGTATCATGAGAAACATAACATTCAAACTTTGACGAAAATAGTGTAATGTAATTCAAACTTTATAAAACAATCAGTAATATCGGAAACAACTGGTTGATGTTTGTGTTTTATATATATATATATATATATAGTAAAAGATTAATGGGAAAACAGTCTGAAGTATATTTTATTTATTTTTTTCTTTGCTAATATTTCGGATGTATTTGCATCCTTCGTCAGAGCTCTAAAAGTTTAAAAAGGTTAAAAACATTAACAATTTAAAAACTAAATACAATACAAACCCAAAATATCACTATAAACAATGGTTGTGTATCACCAATGAACTCTAAAACTGACGTCAAAAATTTAAGTACCATTTATACATATTTACTAAATTATAAAAACATTCATCCCACCCAGTTAAACCAACCTTGAAAAATTTTAGGTGATCTTGTCCCTTTCATACTGTTACAATAGGGTATTCCGGTCATGTCAAAATTTAAGCAGATATTCGGTTTAACCTATTGTACAATTTATGAGGATTCATATAGTTAAGCTATGAGCTTTTTGATTTAGTTTTTCTATAAGATAATTGCAATTAAAAGTGCATTTCGTTTGAATTCACCGACCACCCTCGGAAATACACGATGATTACCGATCCCTAGTAGCGGTGGCAACAGCGGACAGCTCTCGAACAGCTGATCGGCTAAGTTGACGGTTGGCGACCCTGTTGTTTGACAACGAATAAAGGTACATTTTTTGAGAGATGATTTGATCATTGAAACTTGAAGCCAAACATCTCTCATTTCGCTAGTCGGCAATGTAAAGAAAATCTTGTCAGAAGTTACTGTTCTACTGCTGTTATAGCCCGGCACAGAACAATGTCGGCGTTGGAGTTTATACATTTTGAACAAGTGTTTGATATAACCTCAATAACCAAAGCAGGTGTCAACAAACGAGCGACTCTAAACGTTGACACAACAGAAGACAAAAATTTACTACGTGCACCCTAGATATAGCAACGTTGTCAAGTCGCTCACTTTGAGCGGTCTTTGTGACGTCACAAAGACCAATCCTAATTCAAACTTCAAACAACGATTTCTCTTAATTTAAAACAATGGTTGATATTTTACTTGTGAAGTAGCAAACAGTAGCACCCATACTTTGTAAAAAATGGCAATTTCAAAAACACCGGAATACCCCATTCATGTCATTTATATTAGCTTTTCGGTTAGATTTTTGATGTTTTCATGTATAAAATAAGGTTGGCTTTTTTCCTAAATTTTCATCTCCATAACAAATTTGTTTGACAAGAGTTTTTTTCCATGTTTCATAATGTTATACAGTTTATAGTGATATTTCCGGTTTGTATTGTATTTCGTTTTTAAATTGTCAGTTTTTAAGCTTTTTAAACTTTTAGAGCTCTGACGAAGGATGCAAATATATCCGAAATATTAGCAAAGAACAAAATAAATAAAATATACTTCAGACTGTTTTCCCATTAATCTTTTACTATAAAAATAAAGTAGTCATTATAATTTCTATATATAGGGTGTCTCAATAGCGCGATCTCGGAAGATTGTGCCTCTGTTAATGAAGATATTTTAAAACTGATTTCACTCATATATACAGAACGCCGAGGCGCACATTTTAAAAGTATTAGCGTTTATACAGGGTATTCCATAAGGTAGTACCAACCCAAACATGTTTCTTTAAATGGAACAACCTATATTTCGGCACAATTTCGAATTCCTCGCAAAAGTTTACGACAATGAAAAATAACATTACCTACCCTAAACGTTATACTTTTTTGATTTATATAAATATAGTCTAAGAAAACTTCATATCTCAATACCTGTTTATAATTTTATTGCGCACGCTTAGGTTATCATTAACTAAGAAGCATTCTAATCGCGTGATTACCTACCATATTCAAATTGTATACAGGGTGGTCATAATCTGGAACAAAATATAGCAAATAGTTTCTCGTAACACCATGTATCTAATACATTTTTTTAATTCTACGCATCGTTCTGCACAAAAAAAGTACTAGCACACACCAATGCTAAAATAAATAATTAGTAATTTATTGTATCAAATAAAAGGCCTCTTTTCTTTGCGAATAATTTAATTTACTAATTTACTAGTAAATTAAATTATTCGCAAAGAGAAGATGCCTTTTAGTTGAATACTTTGCTACTTTGCAATATGGACATTCTTATAATTTATTATTATTTTAATACAAAAATCATTAAATTAATTTATAATTAATCTACAGGTTATTACAACGCAATTGAATTGTATATAAAATACGTGCAATTTAAAAAAAAACAAAAACATGAAAAAGAAGAATACATTCACAAATCAATTAAGACGAACAAAAATAAGCAAAGAAACTTTATTCAGGAAGCATTTTAAATAATTAAGACTAACAAAAAGCAATAAATATATAGTTATTTTCTAAATGTGGTCGACTGTGGGCTTTTTAACTTTTTCCTTACATCTGGATTCTTCACTTCCTTTTTCTGGACATGAGCCTTCTTCTTATCTTTACTGCGCTTGTTATCATCAAGAATTGTTTGCACTTTTTTATGCCCAGTTCTTGCGTCAATTACGTCTGGTGGATGAGTTGTAGCTGCAAAAATAAAAGAAAAACAAAAGACTGTTAGGCTCAGTTTGGTTTGGGCAATGCACATTTTTCGACAAAATGTCATAAAATCTTCTGAAGACAGAAGACAGCTCTAAGATGCTCCGTTTGCGAGAAAACAGTTTGCAGAAAACCGTAAAAGAATTGCACTTTTATCAAATTTTTGCTATGAATACTTACAAGTGTTGAATAAGAATACTCTAGCTGTTGTTGTTTCGGTTCCGCTGGGTTCGCCAGGGAATAATACAGGTCCTGAAGATCCTGTTCCATTACCTTGCGTTGAAGAAGGTAAACTATCAGCAGCATCAACAGTTTTTTGTGTTGTTGAGTTGCTACCGCTTAACAGATTCCTATCTATCAAATCTGCAGCGTCAGTAATGACGTTTTTCAATCCATAACCTAAAAAAACATGCACACAACTGAATAATCAATTGACTGTACAGGTTACACTGACCAAAGTATTTTAAAGCTTGAATTACATTATACTAGTCCAAACCCATCAAAGTTTTCATACTAGACTTGCACATTGAGGCTTACCAACTGCTTCTCAACAAAATATCACGACGAACATAACCTTGAAATATAGGTACGTGTTGTTTACGCATACTCTTACAGAGTGTCGGTTATTTGGACTACGGTGTTTAACAATGAGTTTGAAGAGGAATTCCTGCTAAAGCATCCGGCAAAAATTGTGAAATAGACAATAGTCCGAGCTGTGATTTGCATACTGTAAGACAAACTTATACATGATTCCCCTGTAGCAATAAGTCTCAGTGTGGCCATCAAACGAAATCTTGATGAAATACACTGACGTAAATGTGTGTTTTGCTTTGTTATTTTATCTTCTATAAGACTGCAATTTTTCAAATCAGTTGTTGTCCATTTATAAGCAGTTTTTATGCGAGTCTTGGTTCTGTTGTGAAAGTTCACTGTTAAGAAAAGGACATGTACCCTGCCACTCATGGAAGTTCGGACACATAGTAAACATATAAGTAGGAAATAATGATAAAAGCACTGATAACGTAGCAATAGGCACCTCTATTTCTACCAAATAGCGAATACATTCTTAACGTTGGTTTCCAGTAACATACGACATCATTAAATGTGCTAATTTAAAATAATTTTTATATTTAATTTATGCTGTTTTGTAACTGTAATACGAAATAACAAATAGAGTCATAAATACTGCATCTCAGACACATGTTGCGACCCCATTTTTACCAGATTTTTGCATGAAGTGCTCGAATTCGTATTCAAACGAGTCTGTGCCTGCAATATGTAGTTTGCACAAGATAACTCTGTCACGCGGAAGACATCATGCGACGCGGAAAGCCAACAGGCAAGGAACAGCGTTCTGTAATTATCGCTTTTCATCAGGAACGATTGTCAGTTCGTGAAAATGCAAGAAACAAGTCAACGATAAGTGACACTCTTCACCAATATGAAGAAATATAGAATTTGGATGACGTGTTCGGCCGGAACTATCACGAATAATTTCCCAAGCGGATGTAGAACGGTTAAAATTAATTTTTAAGCAAAACAGAAAATTGACCGCACCTAATATCACCTTTGAAGTCAATCGCGATCGTGAAAGACCAATTTTCGTAAGCACAGGGAAACGACGTCTCCAAGCGGAAAATCTGCATGGACGTTGCCGTACGCTAACCATTGCTTGGTCGGGAAAATCGTCAGACACTACTGTTTCCAGTCTTCATTTGTCCAACTTCGATGTGTTCGTGCCCACTGAAGACGTTTCTGACGATTTCCCCGACGAAGCAATGGTTTTCGTACGGCAACGCGTCCATGCAGATTTTCCGCTTTTACTATTTTTGACAGTTTTCGTTGCTTTATTAATAACATTATTACCCAGAAACTACTAATATGTGAATTAAAATTACTCGTCTATCGCTTAAAACAAACATGTGATTTTTGTTGTGCTTTTGTGTTTTTAACGCACGACATGTCATAACAACGCAAATGTAGATCCATATTTTCCTATTTGATTATAATTTACCTCTTGTCACAACGCAACAGTTCAAATGCAGTTCCCCACAGTTGAAATTGATGTCGCGCGAATAACTAGCAATATATAAAATATACAGGGTGTGTATAAATTGGCGGAAAAGCTATACGTGGCGATGTTCTTCGTAAAATTCTGAGTAAACAATCTTTATACTAAAATGTTGTAGTGTCATTATTGTGCCCTCAGGAGCCATTTGAAAGAAACATAGATTTGGCAACGCTGAATCCAACAGGTGTTCGTGTTACTATGCACTGTAAACAATGGGTCCGTATACCATATACATATCGGCATACTCATTAAACGTATATTCCATGTTGAACGAACGAAAAGATAACGTAAAATACAATAACTAATAAACTAATTAACTAATGAACTGTAGGAATAATCACGGTAGAACGGTAGAACTGACGAAATTAGCACAAACAAGTCAAATTACTTAATTTGATTATGCAACTGTCAAAAGTGACAAATGCCAAAATTAAGTTACCCATGTTCTACAGTGTTGCCGAATGTATTTTTATGACAAAATTAACGAAATACCGAAATTAAAAACAAACTGTTTAGGCAGAAAGATAACATTTAGGAAAAGAAAAATTTTCAATATTGTTCTTTATTCTAAACTGCAGCTTCTCCATCAATAGATTTCAAATAATAACACCATTCAAGAGATCGGATATCATGACTTTGGAGACCTCGTGAAGACTCAAGAAGCACGGTACACCATTTTAGATTATAGATTGTCTACTCAGAATTTTGCGAAGAACACCGCCACGTGTAGCTTTTCCGCCAATTTATACACACCCTGTATATTTGTTGAACTGTCAAATGTACTAACCTAACCTAATACATATACTTCTGTCGCAATATTTCTCCTTTATTTAAAGTAAGTGATTGGATCTGGAATTGTCGGTCGTAGGTAAAATTATGTACAATACTCGCGCTGTAACGCATATTACGTGCTCGTGAAAAAAAAATAACAAAACTCGCCGCTTCACGGCTCGTATGTTAACTTTCCATTCGTACGTAATATGCTACTTAGAACACTTGTAATGTAATATACTATTCTTAAGTAAAAGTACTAATTATGAGCTTTAACTTGTTGTTTTCTAGATTAATTCTTTTCTCGAAGATCGAGTTCATCCGCTAACATTTGGTAAAATTACAAACAAAATTCTAACAATTTGACCTATTTGTTCAAAATTATGAATTGTTATCGACTTTTGGGGATTGAGTGCAAGACAGTGGCGGCTCGTGCATTGGATTGCAGGGTTTGCGCAACCGCCAAAAATAACAAGGAAACAAAAAGAGTTTAATTGTATGTAAATAATAGTGGAATAGTCAATACGCAACGATCTATAACATATAATTTAATAAAATATCGAGCATTCTCTCGAGAATTCCAAGCGCAAGTCGGCTATACGGCCCAGGGCCGTAGCAGTAGCAAGGCCGCAACCGTCTGCTACCGCTACACTGCGTATCGATGCATGCATTATAGCACACAAGCGAGCGAATTGGGCAGCGTCGATTGGTTCGTTTAGTCTGAAATGGTTGCAAGTATCCAGTACACCAGAACTACTGGACCAACGCCCCCAGTGGTTACTAGAAGCGAAGCGACGTCATGCTTACACTACTGGCGACGTGCATTATTGCATTCTGGTTGTAGACAGTTGACTCTTGACACTCGCACGCTGTGTAGTTTGGTCGCCCGTGAAGCGCTTATTACACGAAATTAAAAACAAATAATGAATTCAGTGCAGAGTTTATTACCTCAACAATTTAGCATTCCAAATTGCATCGATAAGAGCGAAATAAAAAGGCTTGGGAGGCCTACCCCTAATTTAGTGATCGTCCACCAAATCTCGATCATTTACAATAACATTTAATGCTGATGTTTACAGCAAAAATGAGTGGATTTGTGGGTGTGACGTCCAAAATGTTTTTTTTTGTTTGGACCGAATTAAGAAGTTAGTTTAAAATATCGATTTGTTAATATTTCAAACGGCTGTAACTTTTAAATGAATTGAAAAAACTTAAAGTCCATATGAATCTTTTTACTCAGTCTGAAGATTTACTATCTGAAAAAAGTGCTGCGGGGGAACAGTGGGACACCGTAGATAGTACTAAACTATAATTTAAGACCCATGGGACGTAGCGGCCAAAGGTAATTAAAATTAAAGTATTTAAGAATAAGAATTTGTATGTCATATAAAACTGGTAGGTACCTGAAAGTTGCAACCCCCCTTTTCCTAGATCGCGAGCCGCCACTGGTGCAAGAAAATGCATATCGACACAGCCTTGTATTCACCCACATTAAAAAAGTTTCCTCAGCAGACCCTGGATTACACTACTTATTTTGTAATTATAATTTTATTTGCAATGAATACAAATGAACACAAATGAATTTTTAATGAGTTGTTAAAAATATAATTGAGTAATTTACGAGGCATCACAATGCCTTTAACACATTTTAATTTCTGTCTTTTACATCTGAGCTGACAAAATAACCACAGATATAAAGTAGATATGTCACAAACTCTATACTTGCAAGCAGTATAACAATATTGCAGAAAATAACTCTGCTCTTAAATTTCTTCTATCTCTCTCTCAATTTCGCTACAAAGTATCTCTTGTTAACTATATACAATTCTGTTTGGAAGTGTAATCTGAAGGCAGACCATCTGAATTAAGTGTAGTAGAGAAAATCATTGCCAAAAATGAATACAGCTCGTTCCTTTTAGTTTTCCCAAAATCAAGCGCCAATCCACAAATGAATTTTTAATGAGTTGTTAAAAAAATAATTGAGTAATTTACGAGGCATCCCAATGCCTTTAACACATTTTAATTTCTGTCCTTTACATCTGAGCTGACAAAATAACCACAAATATAAAGTAGATATGTCACAAACTCTATATTTGCAAGCAGTATAACAATATTGCAGAAAATAACTCTGCTCTTAAATTTCTTCTATCTCTCTCTCAATTTCGCTACAAAGTATCTCTTGTTAACTATATACAATTCTGTTTGGAAGTGTAATCTGAAGGCAGACCATCTGAATTAAGTGTAGTAGAGAAAATCATTGCCAAAAATGAATACAACTCGTTCCTTTTAGTTTTCCCAGAATCAAGCGCCAATCCACAAATGAACACAAATGAATTTTTAATGAGTTGTTAAAAAAATAATTGAGTAATTTACGAGGCATCACAATGCCTTTAACACATTTTAATTTCTGTCTTTTACATCTGAGCTGACAAAATAACCACAGATATAAAGTAGATATGTCACAAACTTGCAAGCAGTATAACAATATTGCAGAAAATAACTCTGCTCTTAAATTTCTTCTATCTCTCTCTCAATTTCGCTACAAAGTATCTCTGGTTAACTATATACAATTCTGTTTGGAAGTGTAATCTGAAGGCAGACCATCTGAATTAAGTGTAGTAGAGAAAATCATTGCCAAAAATGAATACAGCTCGTTCCTTTTAGTTTTCCCAAAATCAAGCGCCAATCCACAAATGAATTTTTAATGAGTTGTCTGAAGGCAGACCATCTGAATTAAGTGTAGTAGAGAAAATCATTGCCAAAAATGAACACAACTCGTTCCTTTTAGTTTTCCCAAAAACAAGCGCCAATCCACAATGTTTGTCTACCAGTTTACATTTGTGGACGATCTTTTAGTTTTATACAGAATAATTGTCATTTATATACATTGTATTATGGATCATTTAATTTTTTAATTGAAAATGATGTTCATCAATCCTTAAACGAAACTGTCTAGCTTACGTTTGTCTTTTTGGTGTTTGGTGTCAACGTGCTTCTTATCTCTTGCTTCTGCTTTAGATTGTACCAATTTGTCGTCATGTTTTATGGTTTTATCACCTTCTTTCGGCCTTGCATCTGAAAATTAAAGGAACTGTAAAAAAGTACTACAAATACTAAACAGTTTTAGATAATGTAATTAATACGTCAAAAAAAACAAACGTCTACAAATACTATCTGTAATATTTTGTGGATGTGAACTTAAATTTTCACTGTTAATATAGAACACCGAGTTATTGCTATTATGTCGCAGATTCGTAGAAAAACATGAAAAGAAACGTGGTATAGATTACATAGAACTTACCACAAAAGAGAAATAAGACCAGACAGAGCGCAGCTATTGAAAATACATTACTTTTCATTGCGTTTGTTTGTCGGGAAGCACTTGTTGCCACTTGTTTGCTATTGTTCGTACAAAACCATATTGTGTAAGGACAAAGATATAATATTGATTCTCTGTGTAGAATATTTCAGTTTGCAATGCAATATATTCCAGCAATTATCGGAAATATTTGTTTTTTGCTTGTAGTCTGAGAGTCGTAGTTATTTATTGTCGTTTCTTCAAAAGTCTGAAATTGCAAAAAATATGCTTTCGCATACTTCTTATAATAAATACTTGGAACTATGGCGTGTTTTGTATTAGATAACTGGTATTGTTAATTGTTTGAAGAAAAATGTTATGCAATATGAGAAGTTAGAAATTATTTCCTTATCAATAATAAATTGCTAAAACTGTAGGTACTTATTAGGTACTTATTAGTAACAAAAGCAACCTGCAGAATATAATTGGGAGTTGTATTTAATTGTTAGATAGTGTGAAAAATGACTTGAAAACTGACACAAATCTCAGCCATTTAGGGATGTTTTAAGGGGTTAAAGCATATGTTGGCGTGAAGTTCTGAAATCCTGTGTGTTTCTTATGTAAACCGTATGATTTATAAACAATTTTTTCGACTAAATGGTGTTTCTTATTAAAATATGCATCTAATGATACCACACAGGACCTATGTTATGGATGTAAATTCCACCCCCATGCAGTTTTACCCCCTACTTTCAATATATTCTGGAATTGAAATTGTTAAATGTATCCGGTATTTTTGTGTTACGTAAATTGCTTTCCTGAGCTCTGTGACGTCATATAACAATAAAAAACATATACAGGCTTAGTAAAAATTGCTGGACCACGTAAATAATATCTGACCGTAAAATATTTCAAAAATGTTTTGAAAGAAAAGTTTGTTTGTTTTAAACAAGCTGTCGTTCAAAAGTATTTTTAATATACAGCGTGTTAATTTTATTCTGGAAACTTTTCTTTTTCAAATGGCACACCTGTATAGTTTTACATTTGTTAATTCTAAGATTAATTCCAAGACTTTTTTAGGAATCATGCATTTATAAAATGGAAAAAAAAATTTTAAATTTAAATTTTAGAGTTATGAGCAATTAATCAAAATTAGTCCAAATTACGGGAACATTTAAAAATTGTCCAACCGTAAAAAAAAATTCATAACAAACTAACATCTAAATAGATTTTTAATATACATGTAGGTACAGTCATGGAAATAAGTAAGTTCGTATCGCTATCGCAGGATTTGGAAATAGTATGTCGGTTATATATTCGTGTACTGTTCTACCTCGACCCGGCCGCATCGCAAAAAGTTGTCCGACACGAGGTGGCTTTTCAATTAATGTAATGTAACGGGATTTAGTTTATTTTTAGCGTGTCCGACCTTTTCCTTAATGTGATATCTTCATATGCAATGTAATAAATGAAATATGATCACTACAGTTAAGTTTACGAGTAGGTAATGCATTTAATTAAATATAGAATTACTTTTATATTAATATTAATAAACATGAAATTTGATAATATGATACGAAAAGCTCATTTTAAGATATTGCGTAATATCATGACACATTATATAAGTTTATGTTAACTAATGCACATATTAATTACGCAAGTAAATGCCTTTGCCCAGCAATAGGATGACGGGCTTAAGTAAGTAAGTAAGTAAATGCGCAAATCAACTTGATGCCAAGGATTATCACTAAATATAGACTATTTCAGAATTGTAATATTAAAATATATTCACTAAATGTAAATAAATTCTCTAAATTTAATTTAAATTTACATTTAGGACGAGCATGTATTTTGTATGAAGGACAATAGAAATTTTATATCTGTATTTACTTTACGGCAGTTAATGTTCAATTATCTTTCATGACATCTAATACATGCTTGACAACCAAAATAATTTAAATTATAGCAATATAGACAGGCTGTCTATCCACCTTTCTTCCGCAAAACAATTTTTTTCAGAAAGTAAATTACTTCTTCAATTCATTAAAAAGTTACAGCCGTTTGAATTATTAACAATATCTTATTTTAAACGGCTCCAACTTCAGAAGGAACAGAGAAAACCAATAAGACCATATGAAACATATTACTTTCTACTTTCTAGAAAAAAAAACAAAACATTTTGGTATTTTCTTTTGTTCATTTGTTAAGACAAATTATTAAAATTTTACTTATAATTAATAATTTTTTATTGTTGTAATATGTATTTATTGTGTTTCATTTTTGGTTTTGCATTGTTTGATAACTAATTAATTTTTTATTTTTATTTTTTTATTAATATTTCAAAGAGCTCTACAGAAGTTTTATTGTAATATAGTTCCAGTTCAATAAGCACACATTTTTCATTTACTATATATTAGCTGGAACTTTATTGGAAATTTTATTTCTAAATTTCTTTTCTAAATAAATTAAGAGGCGTGCATTAACAGCGATAATAAGTTAAAAATAACATTTTGACTTATGAATTGTGTACTGCAAGGTTAGCTAAAATGCATATACATTAAAAATTAAGGTCTTTTTAATTTCCAAACAATATAAACTATAACTGAAAATGTTTAACGACATACTTTGTCAAAGTAATATTATAAGTTAATAATATGTTAACATACAGGCGGAATGTAAATTTTAAATATATCAAAAATTACAGCCACAACCTGGATTTGAACCAAGGCCCTTTGCGTCGCTAGCACAATGTTAATAGCTTAGATGGGAGAGCATTGTGCTAGCAAAGGTCCCTGGTTCAAATCGTCAAGTTGTTGGTTTCTCTTACGTATAGCTTTTATTGCATATGATTGTGAGTAATTAATATACAATAAAAGCTATACGTAAGAGAAACCAACAAACTTTCTTTCTAAAGCGTCTCCTTATGGGACATTATATACCCGTTACCAACACAATTTATACTCATCCCAGGTCAAATTTGATTAAATGATTTTTATGTTGTATAAATGTTCTTTTAGATGGTCGTATATTTTGGTTTATTTTTTTTAAATAATAGTCATAACATATTTACATTCCATCAAAATTCGTCGAAAATTTAGAGCTTGCTTCAAAAAATTTTTGTAAATGAGTGATATACTTAATTGTCATTATTTTCAGTTGTCAGATATTTGAAACATATTGCTGTAAAGTAAATACAAAATAATAATATAAAAAATAGTAATGATACATGCACGCTATACAAAATACATACTGCTTTCTGTTTATTAAGTTAAACACTGCAAAATATCGTTGAAGCTAAATATCTTGAAAACACCAGTAAATCACAATTAACAAATTACCATAAAGACAAATTTAAAGCAATTTAATTTTAATTTATTTCTAGTTTGTGAATAAATGTTAATACATATGTCAGTTCTGAAATAACCTGAAAAGTAAAAATATTGACAACAACAAATTGATTTTTGTATTTATTAATACAAAAAAAGCTATTAGATGCAATAAGGTTGTAAGTATAACTTGTTGTGTTGTATGCAATATCTTGTAATGAGATTTTCATTTCATGTAATCGAAAACTTTTATGTTAATTAACGTCATATTTAATAAAAACACAATTACATTGCAATGTAGGAATTACAGTAATTAATTACACATTAAGCTAATAAATAGAAACATATATAAACACTATAAACCAATTCAAAGCATTCGAACAAGGTTTCGCAAATAATAAATTTCCGATATCCGTGTTGAAGCGTAAACGGACAATTTTTTGCACTTAGCGGCCGAGCGGTCGACCAGAATAACAAAAAACTTGTACTTGGATGCATCATCGATACACTGCTAAAATATTTACAGAACTTACTTAATTCCAAGAGTGTACGTACCTATTCATTTTATTTTAACTTAGTAATCTTCTTTCGTCATAGAACACCCGTATATTTTTGCTTATTTTACTTCAAAGATTAATTCTAAGAGGTTTTTGTAGGAATAATTCTTTTTATAAAATGCCTCGTTTTTGAGTTATAAGTAATTAATTAACTGCCAAATATATACATTAATTGCTTATATCTCAAAAGATGATCCATTTTACAAAAAAACGATTTAAACAAAAAATTCTTAAAATCAATCTTAAAATTAAACAAATTAAAAAACTACAGGGCGTTATTAAAAACAGATAAAGTTTAAAAATGTCCATAATAAAATGAACATCTGTATATTAAAAATATATTTAAATGATAGCTTCCTTTAAACCAAAAACTTTTGTTTGGACTTTTTTTTTGAAATTGTTTACGCTTGGAGAATTATTTAGGTGCTTGCGTTTTTAACTAAGGTTGATTTATTGTTAAAAACTTATTAAAACTTATAATTATAAATTATAATTATATTATACAAACTTATTTAAATGATAGCTTGTTTAGAACCAAAAGATATTTATATATATACAAACGTCTTTATTTCTCAAAAAGCAAAAACAATAATGTTAGATACAAAATACAGTGGAGTAGGCGAAGTCCAGGTCAACACAAAAGTGTTGCCGGCTCAACAGTGTGTTCGATAATGGACCTAACTATACCTATAATGGACGTAATTTTTAATTTCTCGAGAAAAAGTCATGCTTTATAAAAAGTTTTGGATGTCCTAAAAAGTCGAAAGCCATTGTTAATATTTTGATTTAACATACATGATGGCTAGAAAACACGAAAATGTTAAATTGGCCCAAGAATAAACTATCGGTTTTTCAGAATTAGATCAAAAATGTTATAGGTAAAAGTTAGTTTGAGTTAATTTTATGCTCAAATATCAAACTTGAATGTTCTATTTCAAATTTTACATCTCGGACCAGTGAAAAGACATTACATAAAGGTGAACAAAAAATGTAGAGACCACCATTATGATTGATCAGTTGACAGTAGTAACAGCGTATCCAAGCAATTTGTTAATAGAAGCTGATTGAATGTTAGAGCAAAGGGTTTATTTAGTTTTTTGTTACGCCATAGGTGAGGTATCGTACCGCCGTGCTATTGTAGTTTTTAACAAAAAAAAAACCTGAGTTATACGTTTCAGTCAACTGTGTTCGTGAATTGGTTCAAAAATTTCATGCAACAGGAGACGTGAAAAATATCAAGAAAAAAAAGCGAAATGGCGAAAATGATGCAGAGCCATGTTAGCTGTTGATGGCGTGAACACTTCCCCAAAAAAATCGTTGAGGCAAAGATCTCGAGACTTGAACATCTGCCAGCAAAGGATCTTTTCAAATCAAAAATTTCATCCTTATAAACCAGTACTGATACACACTTTAGTAAAAGGAGATGATGCTCGTCGATTAGAATTTTGCCTATTAATGGGAGAACGAATTATGGTCGTCACAAATGGAGTTCTTAGTTCACAGAATTGCAAGTATTGGTCAAGAAAATCCAAATTTCCGTATTACAACCAATTCTCAAAAATATAAAAAAAGTTAATGTTTGGTGTGGGATTTATTACAAGAAAATAATTGGACCATACTTCTTTGACGGTACTGTAAACCAAAACACTTATTTTGATATGTTGGAGAATTTTCTGCTACCTACTTTGGACGAAATCAACTTACAGCTCAGGTGTTCACTACACTATCAACACGACGGTTGACCTGCTCATAGCGCATATCAAGTCAGGGATTGGTTGAATAGACATTTTCCAAATAAGCGGATTGGACGATTCGGCCCTATAGGATGTCCATCACGTTCACCTGATTTAACGCCGCTTGTTTTTTTTCTGTGGGGTTATTTAAAACAGAAGGTGTATGCGAATAATTTTTATGATAATGTAGACATTCTAAAATTAAAATTTAAGGAAGCAGTAGACAAAATATATGAAGAAGCAATTGATTTGGTATATCGGGAGTTTCGAAGAAGATTGGAAAAATGTGTAGCTGTAGGAGGGGAACATAAGGAGTAATGTTTTGTTAAATTACTTTGTTAAAAATAAATAAAATATAAAGCTTAGAATACAACATTGAAATTTGATATCTGGGCATAAATTTAAATATAAAACAACCTTTACCTATAACATTTTTGTTCTAATTCCGAAAAACCGATAGTTCGCTCTTCGGCCAATTTAACATTTTCGTGTTTTCTAACCAATGTTAAATCAAACTATTAACAATGGCTTTCGACTTTTTAGGACATTCAAAACTCTTTATAAAGAATGACTTTTTCTCGATAAATTAAAAATATAATAACAGTTTACCACAAAGAATTGTTTTCCATAAAGAACAAGCAATGAAACGAAAGTTGAGTTGAAGTTAGTGTGAACACATCAACATTTTTTGGTACACCTTGTAAATCATCAAAAACTTAAGAAGACATTAAGAGAAGAAACGCATAATAATTGATATATCATTGTATTTCCACATAGTACATCTAACATACATAAATCAATACACAATTATTATATTCCACAAAGACATGTGGTATTCCTTGGAACGACTCATCAGGCTTCACAACCATTCAACCAACAAGTATTCCCTGGAGACACTGCACCTCCAGATACAACTTTGGTTCCTTCTGGACATACGCACCAACCATTTGGAGCAAATGACTGCTCATCGCTACAACAGTTTCCATTGTTTCCAGATCCTGACGATTGCCTAACACTACTTCTTTTGGGTTTTCTACCTCCAGCATTTGAACCATGAGGTTCATCCATATCACCAGTAATGCCATAATTTACATCGGCGCTGTCATCATAATTATCACCAGAACCAATAGGCTTGCAGTTTGAAGGGCATGCACACCAAACTTTCCTTGCTGGTGGAGGTGTTTGTGGTTTCTTGCATATGTATTGTATTGGCCATTCGACAGTTCCATTTTTGCAACTAGGTCCGCATCTTTGTGCATTTTTTGATGAGTCATCAGCACCATTTGTGCCGCCTTTTGCTAAAAAGAGGTCCAAAGTTAGAACCTTGCGGTAGCGAATTTTATTTTACGCTTTACTTACCGGGTTGTTGCGCATGGTCTTGGCCTTTGTTGTTGTTTTTGGTTTGCTCTGAAAAATTGGATGAGGAAATAAATATTGTTATGTTTGTTGATTGTCTTGCGACTTACGTGCTTGTGTCAATACGCCAAATATGGCAATAATGACGACTAATAATAATTGTGTATTCATGTTTAGCTGATGTGTGGAGTACTTGTGTGCCGATTCTATAAGTTTAACAATCCTTTATACTAAAAAGAAAAATTTTAAACATGATAATGGAGGATGGTTTCTTTAGATTTTTTACCCAAAGCATACCTTATCTCCCCAAAAAATTTTAATTTACGTGTGTTTCGCAAGGGGAAATTCTCCTAAAATCATTTTCTTATCTAAGCTTTGTATTACGTAAATGAAATATGCATATAAAGTAGAACAATAAAAGTAGTTATGCACTTTGTACATGTATAATTATACCTTTTAAAATGTATTTATTTAAACTATTTCAAAAAGGAACATAAAAAATCTCAAATATTTCGACTATCATCTGCGGAAACACGTATGTGGAATAACTATTCGTTATTCCTAAACTAGCATATTCGGTGTTGAAGAAATATATAAAAGAAATAAATAAACATTTTATAAATAATTATTTCACTAATAAAATGCTCTATAGATAACACTAGTCGACGAAGTTTTGGTAATTTTAAGGACACTAAATTTTACAGAAATACTAAAAGAAGCCTTCTACTATTGAATGAACTTTGATCGGACTTTAACACACAAATAATGTATTATAATATAAAGAATAGTTCAGGGAAAATCCGATCAAAATGCGTTAAATATTTTTTTCTACTTTGCATTCACAATGCACACATTGTAACACTGTTTTCAGTGTTACAATTAACACATTGTAATACCGAAAACAGTAACATTTTTGTCTGATTGGTACACTGATATCAAATGCCATATGTCAAATGTACAATACATAACCCAACATAACCACACACTGCATCTTCTTAATCGCTTGCAATCACATAAACTGCGAAATATCAATATTCTATACATATTTAAACATGGGTGTAGCCTGCTATAGTATGGCCAAAGGATTGGGGCTTTCTTAGTTTTGCTGTGTTCATCAAAATACGCCAGCATGACGTTTACGGTGATGTTTTACGACTCTAGTAAGTGATCGTTATCATTCTTTTCAACTAAATATCAAATTCCCTTTTCAGATATAATTCAAGGACCACATTTACTTTAATAAGGTATTATGCGAAGATCAAACCTACATCGTAGATATGAACGATTTTAATTACTGCTGCGAGATTGTATATGCGCAATAAATGGTTTATCAGCATACACGTACGAACCTATAGTACATTTAAGGTGTAGAGGATTTCTAGTTTATGTGACGTATAAGTTTTTCGGTAATATTTTGGACGCTTGGATGCTCGGTTCAATTCGTATTCGTTTTTGTCCGTTGCTTTCGTTTTCGTCTTAGTTCTGGTTGTGTGCAACGTATTTGTATTACCTCCATCACATGTAATTTTACTAAGTATAATTTATTCTAATAAACTACTTTGCCGAAATTAGAATTGGGTTTCAATTATAAGTGCTTGTAAATATATAAGCCGCAACGGCTACGTAGCGGAATTAGGTAGACACCGCTATTGAACGTTAAGCGTTATAACAATTCTTTAGTAAGTTCTTGTTCTTCGAAGTAACTAATCAGTAACCGCCAAACACTTCTATTCTGAATTATATACTTATGAAATAAAGTTAACTTTTTAGGTTAAGTTTCATGTATTTATCACAGTAGGGTTAAAAGTGTTGCCCCAAGCTCCATTATGATCATCGTTGCGACCTCGCTGAATATTTATTCAAACTTGTAGGCTAAAGTAGAGTAAAATTATTCACAATTAGATTTTGTCATGATTTTATCTCATCGATCTCATCTTTAACGAAGTTGACAGTTACTACAGTGCTGCCACGTGGTACCCGCAAAATACCCTAGATTTTAATTTACCGCGATATAGTAACCACAATTTCTAAATTTATATAAAATTAATAACGCAAAGTAGAAAAAATAGTATATTACACTCGTTTTATAAGACGTATTGGCGCACTCGTTCCACAACAACTCGTGCCCCAATTTGACGTCTTATAAAACTTGTATAATAATATACTATTTCCGTTATATCGCCACAAAAATTGCTGGAGTACCTATATTCTTTCCGCCTGTTCAGATAGTAACATGATAAACTCTCTGTGACGGCTTGTTATTTTAAGAAACACCTCGATCGAGTAAATTTTCAGTTTTAAAATTATACATTTTCATGAAAAAATTCATTTCCGTTTGTAAATGGCTGCCCAACCTACTGACTTATGTCGTCATCGATATTTTTTTTATGGCAAGCCATTATTTTTTTACTGAGTTTGGTAGATCTATTAATTGTACTAATGGTAACAGAAACATTTTATGGCATCACATCCTCAAATCATTTTGTTCTTTCATCCAGTATTTGAATTTTTTTCAGATACACCGTTTATATTAAGTAAAATTTTGCAATTTTTGTTTTAGCACTTGAAATGGTTTGTCTTTCTATGTTGATATAACATTTCGCGTAATATGACATAATATTTCAACGCGCTCTAGCGGCCAAACCATTCAACAAAAAAATACACCTGCCTTTTATAGGAAATTTAGTGTACTAATTTTTTTTATTTGTCGAATAGTGCATACTTCTATAACTTTTTGGCAATAAACTGAAGAAAAGTCGAAAAGTTTCAGGTTTTTTTTTGCGTTTTTCGTTGTGACGCCATGTCCGTGGGAAGTAGCAAAGTTGAAATTCGGATTCAGCACCCCAAAAAACATATAGAATGAAAGAGAAGAAAAACTTTTATCTACAGGGTGTCCCACGATAGCTCGGGAGTGTGTTGCTGGGGTGATTTCAAGTCAAAAAGGTCTAATAAACATACACCAAAAACGCTAACGCAACTGAGCTACAAGTATTTGAAGTTTTAAATAAGTCCACTAATGCAGGTATTAGGTAAGGATGTTGATTTTGTTATTATTAAAAAGTCCAGGTGGCTGTGAATGATCATTTGTTATTTATATCCTGCCGTAGCGAGAACAACTAGTTTACTAGTAGCGAGAATTATGGATGCCGCAGAAACTATTCGTGCTGATCCTGAGACAGTTAGTAGAGCTACCACTTCAATTCTAAGAAGAGCTAGACTATGTATACAGCATCTGGGTGGACATTTTGAGCAACTACTTAATAAAGCTGTTTCTTTTAAATGGTCTTTAAATTAGAAGGGAATTCCTACTACTTATTTAAAATTTCAAATGCTTGTAGCTCGGATACGATAGCAACACACTCCTAAGCTATGGGAGTCACGTCGTGGGACAGCCTGTATATATTATATTGGAATGATATCAAAAACAAAATGGTGAGAATAGATCAATGTTTGCAATAGAGAATTTCTAAATTGTAATAAAGTCTGATAATGTTCTGCCGGACAAGTAAAAAAAATAGTGAAGTACTCTCAGTTCTAAAAAAGTGACGCCGTTTATTTTTGATCTAAATTTAATGTCTTATAATTTTTAAACAACTGGGCAAATTTTAATTTTTTTTATTTGTTAGGAGGCAATTCCTTTGTCTTTCAAAAAAAAATTAGACGAGGAATTTTTTTCAATGTATCTTGGATTGTTGTGGAAAAACTAGAAACATATTTTTCCCCATTTTTGACACCGTGTGTTAATAAAGTAATGGTTTAGAAAGCGCTTAAACTCTATTTCTGACGCTTCTTTTACGACCATTTTGTTATTTTATTCATTGATTTATCTCTAAAATTTCCCAATTACAGCTGTTCTTAAAATGTTGCATATTACCAGCTTTCTGAATTTATCGATAAACAGTTTTCTAGTGAAATAAACTTTATTTTATTAATAGGCATAAGATGTTTAACATATTGAAACTAATGTCACAGATTAACCATTAATTTAAATCTGAATTCTTAAAACTAGGTACTTGTCTCTAATAGGCTATCCACTGATGTCCCAAACATACTTAATTTGCTTTGTCCCAAACAAGAAGCACTAACACTTCACTCACTGTGCTCTGCTTTTTACACATTTCACTGATTCACTAGTTCGAAGGGTTTAGTTCTTTTTAGTCTTCTCACTAGAGTCTGGTTGTCCACTAGTGGCGAATGTTTTTATCTCTTGGATGACTTTTGGGACACCAAGATCACGGTGCAGGTCACTATTCCGTATGTACCAAGGAGCGTTAACCATATTCCTTAGTAATTTATTTTGGAAGATCTGGATTCCTTGTATATTGGAGCTTTTTGCGCAGCCCCAAAGCTGGATGCCGTATAACCAAATCGGTTTTAGTACTTGGTTGTAGACTTGTAGTTTGTTCTGTACTGACAACTGAGAGTTTCTTCCCAGAAGCCAGTACAGTTATCTGTATTTGAGGCCAAGCTCTACTCTTTTCTTCTTAACATGTTCTTTCCACCTTAGTTTTGTATCCAGTGTCATACCCAAATACTTTGCAGTGTTCGCATATGGAACTATGGCGTCGTTAATCTTGACATGAGGTATGTCCTCGAATCTTTTGTTTGTGAACTTAAGGTGGACAGATTTCAGTTCGTTTAGCTTGGTCTTCCATTTTCTGGTCCATCTATATATTTTATTACTAGCTTGTTGAAGATTCCTGGTAGATTCACCAATAGTTGATCCCGCTGCCATTAGAGCCGTGTCATCTGCGAATGTGGCGACTGTTACATTTTCCATCTGTGGAAGGTCACTTGTATATAGTAATAGAGAATTGGTCCCAATACACTATCCTGGGGTACCCCAGCTTTGACTTCTTTTAGTTCCGAGTATTCACCGATCTGTTTTATTCTGAATAGTCTATCAGATATATACGATGTTAGCAGCTCGACGTATTGTAAATGTAGCATACTCTTTAGTTTGTGTATCAATCCTTCGTGCCAAACCTTATCGAAAGCTTGTGTCACATCAAGAAAGATTGTTGAGCAAATAAGCTTTTATTCTAATGCTTTCTCTATGATATCTGTTATTCTATGGACTTGATCTATAGTGGAATGCTTTTCTCTAAAACCAAATTGGTGATTAGGAATTAGTTCTTTTCTCTCAATGATAGGTTTCATTCACTTTAGAAGCAACATTTCAAAGAGCTTCGATATCATTGCTAACAGTGATATTGGGCGAGTGAAATAAACTGATACAATTTTTACTTTATCATACGCAGTATGTAAAGTATTGTAATCATGCCAAAAAAATTTTTTGAGATTTTAGCGGAAATATGTCTTTTTGGGTCCCCTGAACATTTTTGACCAAGGTACAAAAAAATGTCTGTGTATGTGTGTGTATGTGTGTGTGTGTGTGTACCCGTTTTTGTGGAGACGATTCCGGAGAAACTACTAATGGTATCGGGACGAAACTTCATATTTAGAAGTTTTATAACCAAACTTAGAGCTGAAAAGCTTTCTGTTGAAAAGGGTCCAAAGGAACTGGTGGTTTACTCATAGCATTTTTCGAAGATTTTGCAAATGAGCCGCTATTTGTGTAATGTCGTCAAAATAGTTAAATAATAAATTAAAGGAGAGGAAATTTTCCATAATTTATGTATATATTTTTTGGTAGAATTTATAGTTTAGCCGCATGAGCAAATTCTATTTCATCGAGATCGGGCGTACTGCTTTAAAACTAGTAGCCAGGATATGTCAGATTATTTTGATTCTAATGACAGTAGCTAGTGTCAAACGCTAATGTCTTGAAAATGCTACTGTCAATATAGGCTGCGTTCGGATATTGAACACCGTTACACTTTTTACACCCAATAACACGTAAGTGTCATTTGGACGGTGTACCCGCTGTCAACGGAGTACAATATCCGAACGCAGCTTTAATCGAGATATTTGTCTAGTTCTACTAGGTTTATTTTAATGCAGACATAGCCTATCTCGATCAAATAGAATCTCATGCAGCTAAACTATTAATTTTATATATAGGATGATAAAGTCATGTGCCTGGCCACATCAGATTTTTTAAGTATGTCTTATTAAACACAAAATTATTTTCAGTTTTTCCGCTACAATCCAGGATACACTGAAAAAAATTAACAAAACGTATACCTACGTATTTAGGTTAAAGTTACCGACAATAAATTCAAATGTGTAGACCAGCATAATGATTTCACGTGTCATAGTGTTCTGTTTTAGTGAAAGAAAATCCACGAAATTATTATAACAAAACTCTAGCACACTGCGCCACCTATGTGGAGTTTCTAGAAACGTGCAGTTTATCGTTTTTCCGTTAGGTATCGCTGAATGTAACGATTTTTTGAACTGATGATATTGCAATTCCACTATGCAATATGTTAGAAACTTTGTATAATGTTACGTACAAAATATTTTAAATTTCAATGTTTTGCCTATGCTTTTGATATTATCATTTGCGAATTATTTATATCTATTAATTTACATACTGTTGCTTTTGTGATGGTTTAGCTAGACGGTACTTAGACGTTTCCTTTTCGACGCTGCACTATGATGTTATTGTATCCTTTGCTGCCTATTGCATATTATTGTCAACTTTGAAGAAGTTGGTAAAGATTGCCAACTTGTTTTGGGAAGAAATCTATTAAATTATTAAACTAAATACTTAAACTAATTTTGAAAACCCACGTGACATACTATACTTCAATTGGACCCTTTATCGCGATTTAGGTTTCTGAAAATGCATATCCACATGGAAAATATCTTCAATATTTTTGCGTCTTCCACCTTTCTAACACCATGTAGAGCATCATAAACTTAAGAAGAAATAACAAGAAACAACACTTAATACTTGATATCCAATACATCAAAAGTATATAAATCAATACACAATATTATTACATTCCACATCAATCAGTAAATCTATAAAACAAGCCTAAAGGGCACTGCTTCTCCAGATATAACTTCGGTTTCATCTGGACATACACACCAACCATTTAAAACTAACGATTTCTCATCTTTACAACAGTTCCTAGGTCTTGGTGGTGGCCTAACACTGGGTACTGTGGTTCTTGTAACTCCAGCAGTAGAACCATCAGCATTATTACCGTCAATAGTGATGTCATTAATTACTGCATCGCCATTAACAGAATTGTCGTCAAAACTACCTGGATTGCAATTTGAAGGGCATGCACACCAAACTTTCTTTTGAGCTGGAGGTGCTGCTGGTTTCTTGCAAATGGTATGTATTGGCCATTCTATAGTACCATTTTTGCATCGTGGTCCGCATCTCGGAGATATATCTTTGGAAGAGTCAGCATCGTCAGCAGCATCTGCGACGCGTTTGACTAGAAATAGAGAATATGGGTTCAAAGATAGAACCTTGCGGGAACCTTGCGGGAACCTTGCGCTTTACTTACCGGGGTTTCGCGTATGGTCTTCGGTTTCGTGGTGCTTTTTGGTTTGCTCTGGAAATTAGAAAAGAAAATAAATGTTGTCGTAATTTTTATTGGCTTGTGACTCACGTGCTTGTGTCAATACACAAAATATGGAAATTACGACGACTAATAGCAATTGTTTATTCATGTTTAGTTGATGTGTGGAGTACTTGTGTACTGATTCTATAATATTTACAATCTTTTATACTGAAAGGAAAAATTTTAAACATGATAATTCAGGATGGTTCTTAAAATTTTTGAGCCAAAGCGAACATTTTTCCCCAAAAAAAATGTGAATTTGCATATGTGTCACCTAAAGGGGACTTTCATAAAATCAATATTCTTATCTATATTTTGTGTTACGTCAATGAAACATGCAAATAAAGTAGAACAATAAAAATAGTTATGCATAAGTTATTACCTTGTACATGTGTAATTATATCTTTTAAAATGTATTTATTTAAACTATTCCATAAACGGTGATCCTGAAAAAAATACTAATATTAATACTATATATTATTTTTAATATCTCGAGTAATATGTAAATATTGGTAATATTGATGAATCAAAAACAAAATGACGAGAATGTTTGCAATATTGACACCCTGGTCAAGGTTCTTATTTAGTGGTTAGGATGTCTCAAACTTACACAACAAAGCACCATTCTGGTTCTCCCTGTACGTAATCCTAATCCAAATTTTTTTTTTCAAAATTGTAATAGCATTTCAAAATTTTCATGATGTTCTTTACAATCTGCTGAAGAAATAATAAAAATCAGTGAAGTAGTCAAAAGTTATCAAACATCCAAATATAAATGAACTAGTAGGTATCCGGAACTTTGTGTTGTTAAAAAAATTTAAAAACTTAAATATTTAAAAATAAAAAAATAAAAAAAAGATTTAAATTTAAAAATTTAATTTCAAACCAACGTAATAGTATATTATTATAGAAGTTTTATATGACGTCAAATTGGCGCACGAGTTGTTTTGGGCACGACGAGCGTAGCGAGGAGTGCCCAAATGGAACGAGTGCGCCAATACGTCTTATAAAACGAGTGTAATATACTATTTTTTCTACTTTGCGTTATTAATTTTATATAAATTTAGAAATTGTGGTTACTATATCACGGTAAATTAGAATCTAGGGTATTTTGCGGGTACCACGTGGCAGCACTGTAGTAACTGTCAACTTCGTTAAAGATGAGATCGATGAGATAAAATCATGACAAGGTCTAATTGTGAATAATTTTACTCTACTTTAGCCTACAAGTTTGAATAAATATTCAGCGAGGTCGCAACGATGATCATAATGGAGCTTGGGGCAACACTTTTAACCCTACTGTGGTAAATACATGAAACTTAACCTAAAAAGTTAACTTTAAAATAGTGGTTTCATAAGTATATTAATCAGAATAGAAGTGTTTGGCGGTGACTGATTACTTACTTCGAAGAACAAGAACTTACTAAAGAATTGTAATAACGTTCAATAGCGGTGTCTACCTAATTCCGCTACGTAGCCGTTGCGGCTTATATATTTACAAGCACTTATAATTGAAACCCAATTCTAATTTCGGCAAAGTAGTTTATTAGAATAAATTATACTTAGTAAAATTACATGTGATGGAGGTAATACAAATACGTTGCACACAACCAGAACTAAGACGAAGTCGAAAGCGACGGACAAAAACGAATACGAATTGAACCGATCATCCAAGCGTCCAAAATATTACCGAAAAACTTATACGTCACATAAACTAGAAATCCTCTACACTTTAAATGTACTATAGGTTCGTACCATTTATTGCGCATATACAATCTCGCAGCAGTAATTAAAATCGTTCATATCTACGATGTAGGTTTGATCTTCGCATAATACCTTATTAAAGTAAATGTGGTCCTTGAATTACATCTGAAAAGGGGATTTGATGTTTAGTTGAAAAGAATGATAACGATCACTTACCAGAGTCGTAAAACACCACCGAAAACGTCATGCTGGCGTATTTTGATGAACACAGAAAAACTAAGAAAGCCACAACCTTTGGCCATACTATAGCAGGCTACACGCATGTTTAAATATGTATAGAATATTGATATTTCGCAGTTTATGCGATTGCAAACTATTAAGAAGATGCAGTGTGTGGTTATGTTGGGTTATGTATTGTACGTTTGACATATGGCATTTGATATCAATGTGTACCAATCTTAGACATAAATGTTACTGTTTTCGATGTTACAATGTGTTAATTGTAACACCGAAAACAGTGTTACAATGTGTGCATTGTGAATGCAAAGTTGAAAATAGTATATTATTATACAAGTTTTATAAGACGTCAAATTGGCGCACGAGTTGTTTTGGAACGAGTGCGCCAATACGTCTTATAAAACGAGTGTAATATACTATTTTTTCTACTTTGCGTCATTAATTTTATATAAATTTAGAAATTGTCGTTACTATATTGCGCTAAATTAGAACCTAGGGTATTTCGCGGGTACCACGTGGCAGCACTGTGGTAACTGTCAACTTCGTTAAGGATGAGATCTATGAGATAAAATCTTGACAAAATCTAATTGTGAATAAAATTACTCTACTTTAGCCTACAAGTTTGAATAAATATTCAGCGAGGTCTCAACGATGATCATAATGGAGCTTGGGGCAACACTTTAACCCTACTGTGATAAATACATGAAACTTAACCTAAAAAGTCAACAACTTTAATAGTGGTTTCATAAGTATAATAATCAGAATAGAAGTGTTTGGCGGTGACTGATTAGTTACTTCGAAGAACAAGAACTTACTAAAGAATTGTTTTAACGCCTAACGTTTAATAGCGGTGTCTACCTAATTCCGCTACGTAGCCGTTGCGGCTTATATATTTACAAGCACTTATAATTGAAACCCAGTTTTAATTTCGGCAAAGTAGTTTATTAGAATAAATTATACTTAATAAAATTACATGTGATGGAGGTAATACAAATATGTTGCACAGAACCAGAACTAAGACGAAGTCGAAAGCGACGGACAAAAATGAATACGAATTGAGCCGAACAGAATTCGGTCGAAAATGTTACCGAAAACTTATACGTTACATAAACTAAGAAATCCTCTACACTTTAAATGTACTATAGCTTCATACGTGTATGCTGATAAACCATTGATTGCGCATATACAATCTCGTAGCAGTATCTAAAATCATTCATATCTACGATGTAGGTTTGATCTTCGCATAATACCTTATTAAAGTAAATGTGGTCCTTGAATTATATCTGAAAAGGGGATTTGATGTTTAGTTGAAAAGAATGATAACGATCACTTACCAGAGTCGTAAAACATCACTGAAAACGTCATGCTGGCGTATTTTGATGAACACAGCAAAACTAAGAAAGCCACAACCTTTGGCCATACTATAGCAGGCTACACGCATGTTTAAATATGTATAGAATATTGATATTTCGCAGTTTATGCGATTGCAAGCGATTAAAAAGAGGCAGTGTGTGGTTATGTATTGTACGTTTGACATATGGCATTTGATATCACTGTGTACCAATCAGACAAAAATGTTACTGTTTTCGGTATTACAATGTGTTAATTGTAACACCGAAAACAGTGTTACAATGTGTGCATTGTGAATGCAAAGTAGAAAACCAATATTATGTGCTTGTGTTGTTTATTAGATAATAGGAACATTAATTATAATTCAATCCTATTTTTATAAGAAAGTTGTTTGATTCTTTTATAACCAACACCAACATTTGTACCAAAATGAGGTTTTATTTTTGTTTAATTCAAAATTACGGAAAAATGAGATCACTGACAAATTTTTGTGGGCATATTCGAAATCAGTACGTCGAAATGAACAAAAACGTGAATTTAGGTTAAAGTTACCGACAATTAACTCAAAATTTTTCGACCAGCATAATCATTTCACATGTCGCAAGAATTCTCTTCTTTGAAATTAATTTAAAAAGACAATAGTACACTGCCCCACCCATGGGGAGTTTTTAGAAACATGCAGTTTGTCGCTTTCCCGTTAGGTATCTCTGAATGTGACGATGTTTAAATTGATGATTTTGCTATTCCAGTGTGTTCAGCTACGCATGGCATAAAGCATTATATTTTAAATGCTAATGTTTTGCCCATGCTTTTGATATTATCATTTGCGAATCTATTAATATATTCGCATTTGTATGGGATATTGTTAAGGCTATGATCTTAGTAAAAAAAATCCTTGAAATTATTAGATATTCTCATACTCTAGCACATAGCGCCACCTGTGGGAGTTTCTACCAACCTGCAGTTTCTTTGTTTTCCCGTTAGGTTTCGCTGAATGTAACGATTTTTCGAAATGATGGCTTTGCAATTCACTTTGTATAAAACATTATATTTAATTTCACAATGGATCATGTGTTATTTTCATAGTTTCAAATATCTACTTTTCAATGATGTGGTTACTTTTGTTTTTAAATTACAATTTAAAGATATTTTTGTGTGTAATGCGGTAGTTGGGGCTAGATGAAAGTAAAACAATGACAAAAAAATTTAGTACGCTCTTGGTTTGCTTAAAAACAACTGTAAAATCGTCGGTCTTTATCACAAGAATGTTGCAAATTGCTCTAGTGGTACGGTAGAAGCAGAAAAACAGTGCAGTTTTGTCGTCATATCAAGACGTATCTCAAACATACTATGTATTTGTTTAATATTTCGTCAATCTGAAAACGAAACTGCACTGTTTTCGTGGTTTAACCATAGGGTCAGCATTTGAAAAAAAAATCTCTTTATCTACACTGATAAAACTGAAAAGGTAATTTTACCGTGTGGCACGGCGGTCATTTTTAACCTCCGTGTATCGAAGGGAATTACAAACCATGTGGTTTGTAATTTTACTTTGAGCTTAAATTTACTTCTCATATGAAATGAGGGTTCCGATGTGTACGGTTTTATATATACTTTTCTAAGTAAAATTACTGACGTTCAGTAAATTTACCGTAAACACGGAATTGCAATTAATTGTTGTACAGTAAATTTTCTGCACTTTAATATTAGATTTCTCCAAGCAACTGAAAACCAGTTAACAATCAGTACTTTTGTGATGGACCACATATGTTGCTATGATAACTCCATTATAAATACCAATGAAACATTATCTGGTTTCTCACAAAAGAACTGTTTGTAAACTGGCTTTGCGACTGCTCGGACAAGCCTGTATTGTCAACTGTAAAATCACTAGTAAAATCCTATTAATGTGGAGATCATAAATAAAAACAAAAAATAATAGTATGAAGTTTTATTATAATTTTAACAATAAATAACATGTGAAACATATTTATTATATATATATATCTACATAATTTTAACATTAAATAAATAGAAGTTCTTGACAAAAATGTAATCATAAGTAAATGAAATAAAATAGGAACCCATGGACTATACTTATCTACATATCGTATAATAAAATAAATCGATCTGCTTAACAGAGAGAAACACATCTTTTAAATATAAATTAAATATTATTTCAACAATATTAAGTTGAAATGCCTATGGTAAACTTACGTCACCTTATTCGTTTTTGAACCCTGACTGAATAATTTTTAATAAGCTAAACCGTCTCCAGAGTAAGATAACCTGGGGATAATCCAACCACAGCATATAATATAGTCCAAAATGTGTCACCTGAAATCAAAATAAGAAGTACATGAGTCATATATCATATACAGGGTATAACAATGTCAGCAGCTGCTTTCCTTTGAGGTACCGAGTGTGTGTAACGTTATTAATGAGTGTTTATAGAAAAGTATTTTTTTATATTGGTGATTGAAATGATATGTGTTATACATGTTAGTAATAAGTTTCATTGTAAGACCGCATGTATAAGAAAGAACAATAAGCGAAATCTTACCTATGGACACCACACAAGTCCTTGAATTTGTAGAAAGTCAGTATCATCAACACTTGTATCCTAAAAAGAAGATCCAATTAGTGAAAGTGAAATTATACATATCAAGACTGCAAACTTTTACCTGCACTTTGTAGTATATATTTGCAAAGTCCTCCATAATTTACAAAGAGATGAATGTACCAATATTATATCTTTTAATACTATAGAACCATATGGGGCAAATATTCCACACGACACCGATAAAGGATAAGTCACAGAGGCACTAACAGTGTTAGATTAGTTGTATATAACAATCGCACTCAATAAAACTCCAACTTAGCTCCTGTAAACACAACCAAACGGATGGCGAACGGAACTCGAACTGTATATCCCATTATTGCGCAAGCGCGATAAAAATTATCACGCTAGCACTTTACCATCTAGAAAGGAAAATTGCACGAGCAGAGGGCATATTTACATATCAGACAGTAGTTTTAATGTATAGATTTGTAATTTTATTCCGTTGAAGTAATTGTTATTATGAAATTTACAAATTTGTTAGCAAATTTACCTACGGTTTGTACAATTAATGAATGTAACTGCATTTTCAATGATATTTAGTATTTTTGCTTAAAATTATGGTAAAATAGGGTAGGTTTACTGAAAAAAATGTAAATTTTATTTGTAATTTCGCATTCATTTTCATCAGTGTACAAACGTAACGATAAACTGCAACGATTTTAACAGACTTATCCAACGTCTGTAGGGCAAATCGTAACGATTTATCTGTACGATTTAGCCTTCACAGATTTATTAAACGTGTGTAGGCTAAATCGTACAGATAAATCGTTACGATTTGCCGTACAGGCGTTGGATAAGTCTGCGCATTTCGGTCTGCACAGTTAAATCGTTACAGTTTATCGTTACGTTTGTAGCTGGCTTAAGAGTATGTAATTAAAAATCTTATTTTCATAACTAATTTTCCCAAAAATGTATTATTTCCTCTCACAAACTATCGTTATTAATTGGTATGTGCTTCACCAACAACTAAGCTAGTGGACGAATTTTAATTTGGTGTCGGTAACTTTAACCTGAATATACTTTTTAATTTATCATACGCAGTATGATTCGAGGATTTACAAATGAGCCGCCATTTCTGTAATTTCGTTAAAATAGTTAAATAATAAATTAAAGTAGAGGAAATTCTGAATAATTTATGTCTATGACATTTTTTTGTAAAATTAATAGTTTAGCCGTATGAGCAAATTCTATTTGATCGAGATCGGTCGTGTCTGGATTAATGTAAAACTAGTTAGCCAAGATTTGACAGGTATGTTCATTCTAATGACAGTAGGTAGTGTCAAACGCTGATGTTTTGACAATACCTACTGTCAACTGTATCAAAATATCTGTCAAATCCTGGCTAACTAGTTTTATTTTAATGCAGATACGACCGATATCGATCAAATATCATGTCCTATTAATTTTATATATAGTATGATAAAGTCATGTGCCCGGCCACATCAGATCTTTTTTGTTAATTTGGTAGTTCATAGTAAATAAATCAAACAACTTTCTTAAAAAAAATACAATTTATTTATAATTAAGTTATCTCAAAAAAACACAAAAATTCCAAAAATTCCGGGCACCTACTATAGGTAATTAATATTTTGATATTTGATAACTGGTGAACTACAGCACTGATTTTTATGATTTCTTTGACACATTGTATAGAAAGAAAAGAAATCATAAGAATTGTGAAATGCTATAACAATTTTGAAAAAAAGCTACAGATTAGGTAGAACCAAAATGACATTTTGTTGTGGTTTTGTTTTTTTGATGAAGTTTGAGCCATCCTAGCCAATAAATAAGGACCTTGGTCATGGTCTCAACTACACTGTTTGTTAATCCGAAGAAGTCAATAAAGTAGAAGACTTGTTTCAGAATTTCTGTAACTGTATTTAGCTTAGCTTTCATGGTAAAGTATCTATATACGTTTTTGGCAAGTTTTCACATTGATTTTCATTCATGTTTGTACTTAGTTTGGCCATTGAAACCAATGAACTGTATCAAAATACATCCTGATTGATACACTGGTGGGCTCAAATCTATTTCAAAATTTCCGCCAGCATCTTAAATGATAGACAACATCAGAAAAATAAGCGTAGATTATATTCACTAGGCTCCAGGGGCAATAAAAAAGACAAAATTAAATATGAACTGTGTTCTTTAACAGTATTCTTGCCCCCCCAGAATGTTTTAAAATGACTCAAAATCACAAAAACTATTAATTAACAACCGTGGCGTACGACATAAAATTAATGATGGATACATGCGAGGATTCTCAAACTGTCAAAATAAAAAGTATGCCCGCTTTTGCATATAAAACCCAGGCATACCAACACTAAAACATTTCACTGACCGAGAATTCTTCAAACATAGATATCCAACTCTAATGGATTTGATACTATAAAAACCATCTACATTTCTTGATTGCCATCAGTTCTTTGTGCAACCACTAAAGCAGCAAAGCAACAAATCCAAACAACAATGGCCAAGATATTTCTCTTCATTGGATTGTTCTGCTTATTAGCACTTCTCGTCCAGGCTGGTAAGTACCAATTTGATATTAAACATACCATAATGATTAAGTTTAAAAATCAATCGTTGCATCAACAATCTTCATTTGCAGAACCTGTAAAGAAACACCACGAGAAAAAGCATCATACAAGACACCACGGTAACAAAACAAAATAATTCCTAAACATAAACACCACATTTCATTCCCTGTTTCTCTCTTTCATTCACAGCAAAAAGAGACGCCGAAGCCGCTGACGACGCAGCTGACGACGCAGCAGCTGAGGACGTCCACGCTTACAGACCATCAAGACCATGCGTCAACACAACCGATCTGCAATACCCAGCTAGGTTAGCATGCAGAAGACCAAATCAAACCTTGGAAACTGGCTCAAGATGGTGCAGGTGCCCTCGTAACTGTCGCAGGCTACAAAACGTTGAAGCTGGCGTTGACGTTGACGCAGAAGCTGAAGTCGAAGCCGGCGCTGCCGATGTTGCCGCTGAAACTGATGCTGGAACTGACGCTGGAACTGATGCTGGTGCTGATGCTGGTGCTGATGCTGGTGCCGATGCTGGTGCTGATGCAGCAGCGTCTGATGTCCAAGCATATGGAAGGAGGCGTTGTAGATACGGACCAAGATACGGATATTGCATTTGCAGTGGTCAGAATGTTGAATCTGGTTCCGATGCTGCAGAATCTGGTAATTATTACGTATGATGTAGAGCAGTGGTCCAAAAGCACCGTCCTGCGGTACACCTGTTGCTTTTTTGCTTAATGTGTGAATTCTCATGCGTGGCTCGTTTCGTTTAGGTGCAGATAAGAAGCGTCATGGCCACAACAATAAGAAGCATCACAGCAAGAAGAACCACAACAATAACAAGCATCATTAGGAGATGGAGTGATGGTTGTTGTTAAGCTATTCTTTGAAGATTGTAGTATTCTTACGGAATTTTGATCTTGTTTTGGTTAATTTGGGTTATTTTGGGCAATAAATATTTTGGGAATTACTTGACTAACTTTATTTTTCTTTTCGTTTTTTACTTTATTATACATAGTATGTATTATTATTATTATTATTATTATTATTATACGACGATTCCGGAGAAACTACTAAAGGTATCGGGACGAAACTTCATATTTAGAAGTTTCATGACCAAACTTAGAGCTGAAGATCTTTTTTCAAAAGGGTCCAAAGGAACTGAATGTTTACTCTTAGCATATTTAACGATTTTGCAAATAATCCGCCATTTCTGTAATTTCCTGAAAAAAGTTAAATAATAAATTTATATAGAGGAAATTCTACGTAGTGAGGTGTAAATTCAGGTATATAAGGGAGACTTTCTTGGTAGGTCTTCAGTATTCAATTAGCTTTGAAGAAGCGAGCAACATGGCTCGCGAAACGTCAGCATTAACAAATCTTGACACACGGCATAACCCGGAAGCAGTTTATTTTCTAAATGATTCTGGCCGTGAAAGCCTACGTACTTATATAATTATTTTGTTTATCTGTACTCGGAGAATTTTTTTCAATTTATTTACGTATACTACTGACGTTACAGAAATCGTTGTATGCCAACGCTCTCATTCCAATATGTAAGAATTTCAGGTTAAATTTATAACTATATACAGGGTGTTCATAGGTAAATTATCCTAATCAATATAATTTTTTTACGATTAACTAAACTCAACATTTTCATAATTATTTGAGAGAATTCTATACACTTGCGACGAAAGTCACCAATGTTACAATGTACAGGGTGTTTCAATAAGAAAATCAGTAATCGTAGACATAATTTGTTTCTTAAATTGATGTTTTTTTTTCTAGACAAATAAAGCAATGACTCAAAACCTATGAGGATTAGGATATGACTATCTGAGTACTTTTTGACAAAAATTTTGCAACTACATAATTCAAAAATATACAGAATACATGTATGCACATGTTTTTTTAAAAAATAAGAACAAAGGAAAAACAGCTATCAGACACGATTGATATTTCTGACTACAACATTATTAGTCACTCAGTACACTTGAACCAGGCCCACAGACAATTTGCATAAAGATTTGCTCAAAAATTTTGGAAAGCAACGCAGATAGACCTTTACTAATCGTCGTAGTTGTTATCAAAAAATGTTCAGAAAATATTCAAAACGTGCGTGACTCATTTAAGATAGAGCTCGTTAAGGAAATTTCTGTGGCAAAGTTGTGCACGGGTTTGCCCTTGAAATGAAAAATTCTTAAAATTTTGCGATGCACATGTATCTATATATCTAACGTTCCAGTTTTGAAGATTGTACATTTAACCACGACTAGCTGAAAATGAAGCTCAACGTGACTATTTTAGTGCTCTGCGCGCTTGTGTGTGCAACTCTGGCAGGTAAATTCGTATGACATAATATTATAATTAGATTCAATATTAATGTTGGTAAAATTATTTCTTAGGTGATACAAAGAACCACCAGAAAAAGTCTAATGTTCAGAAGAAAGACGCAGTCGGAGGTAAGTGTTCTTTTATAGTTATATGCATATATGTTTTAATACAGCGAAAATGAGTTAAGTATGCTTGTGACGACGTAGAAATATCACATCTTATAAAAGATTTGGCAGTTCATTTGATAAAAGATTGCACTAAATTAAAATACTTTGTGAAGTATTCTGAATAGTAGATAGAAAATTGGTCCCAAGACACTACCCTGCAGCTCTCGATTCTTTTTTGGGCTGCCAAGTTCTTGGTTCTTAGTGCTGATATTTTGCCAACATATCTAAGACCAATATTCAGAGCTGTAGAAACTCTCAATTTATTAATTTATATTCTGACAGTATTCTTAGAATGAGCAGCATTATTACACTACCTCCAATGAAGAGTATATACCTCTTTTAAACAATTTATTTGATGAGGCTATTGGTTGACTTCAGTCAATAATTGTGGTGTACCCCAGTGTAGGCAAATATAGTAAAATATCGTATTTGTGAGAAAAACAACTGTGAAAATGTGACCAATTCTTAACTACAACCAATAAATAATGAATTAATTTCTGCAGGGGATGTAAAAGGTCCAGATGGTCCATTAAATTGCGACGAAATATGTGCCGAAAGTTGTTGTTGCAAGGATAATGAAGATATCGATGATGGTGAATTGGGTATTGATCAGGGGGCAGAAAATGTCGATGCTGGTTTAGAGGAAACTGCTGACACCGAACCAGAAAGTAAGCTGCATTTAAAATCTTCTTAATTCATTTTAAACAAGATCATTCTTGTCGATTTTATTATTACATTGACATTTTAGGTGCTAAGAAACATGGAAAGAAACGTGCGATGGCCCAAGCACATGCAAAGAAACACAGCTCTAAGAAACACGCGAAGAAACATGCAAAGAAACATGGCAAACAAAGTAAGTATAAAATCTGCAAACTTGTTGCAAACTGATTTGTCAAAAATACAATAATCTAAATTACGTGACTATTCTGACTATTCAACAATGAACAATATCTTAGAAGTGATAACTATTTCTGGTGTGCTTTTTTTCCGTAGAATCTGAATGAGAAGGCTACATTTTGACTGTTTTTGGAAAAGCAGCGCTAAAAAATAAAAAATAAAGCTGTTTCTCAAAAACTAGATACAATTTGGAATATCTGCTTTCAGGTTCAGATTGTATGAAAAAAATATACCAGAAACAATTTTATCTAATTTGCTACTATAATTTTATTTACTTTTTTTTGGGAAAGAAGTCCACTTCGGGCGTTATAGTCTAGGTATCCAAAAGTGGTAGTGACTCCACGTTTGGGTGCATTAACAATCAGGGTATTTTCTGTACGTGCTAATCCCACATCATTGTTTTTTACGTATTTCTAACTCAAGTAATGGCAAAATTGATCGTGATGATAAAATCAAAAATGACGCAACTTAAAAAAAAACCTTTCGGTAACAAATGTCCAATGGAAGACACACAACAGACTCCAGTAGCATTTATTTTATGCGAAATTTCTTTCAGATCGTGCTCTAGAAGGCAATCCTCAACAGAATGGCCAGGTTAAAGACCCCCGATGTGAACAGTGTCAATGCAAATGTGAAGATAACTCAGAAGTGGGTGGTCAAAATGACATCCCAACTTCCACTGACGATTTAAAACCTATTCCTGGACCAAATCCAGCGGTTGATGAACCAAAACCAATAGATTCCACCGCTGCCCCTGAGGCAGAAGATAAGAAGAAAAGGAACGCACAAAAGAAGCACAAATCCGACAACAAGAAACACGGAGACGCAGCAATGAAGCACAAATCCGACAACAAGAAACACAATTGATGCCCGTTCTAAACTCAGAAGACAATGTTTGACCTAATATGTAATTTGCTTTGGTGATAGGGATATTTTTGATTTGGGGATGTAGGGAAATTGTCTGGGGAAAAATAAACATTGACCAACTATTTCCTGTGTTGTTATTTTGTTAATTAAAACCTAGCTATAAAAAGCAATACCTTATTTTTTTTCGAATGGATGACGGCTTGAAGGTTGTTGATTGGTTGGCCAAAAGCATCGTATCGTTCCTACGTTGTCCAGTAGAGGCTGAAACTGTTTTGATTTCGTTATTTTTGACACTTGAGAGGTTATGTCAGCATCCAGTATTAAGGCTCCCGTCTCAATTGAAATAGCAAACTGTAGCGAACTTCTCTACAATGCTTCGAAATAAAAAATCACCAGATGTAGAGGGCGCTAGTATAGACATATCTGTTCTGTAGACACTCTCTAAAATTAATTTTTTCTGTATTCTCAGAATGAGCAGAATTATTACACTACCTCCAATGAAGAGTATATACCTTTTTTGAACAATTTATTTGAGGAGGTTATTGGTTGATTTCAGTCAATAATTGTGGTGTACCTCAGTGTAGGCAAATATAGTAAAATATCGTAGTTGTGAGAGAAACAACTTTGAAAATGTTACCAATTTTTAAGTACAACCAACTAATAATGAATTAATTTCTGCAGGAGATGTAAAAGGTCCAGATGGATCAGATGGTCCATTAAATTGCGACGAAATATGTTCCGAAAATTGTTATTGCAAGGATAATGAAGAAAGATATCGAGATGGTCAATTGGGTGGTGATCAGGGGGCAGAAAATGTCGATGCTGGTTTAGAGGAAACTGCTGACACCGAACCAGAAAGTAAGCTGCCTTTAAAATCTTCTTAATTCATTTAACAAGATCATTGTTGTCGATTTTATTATTACATTGACATTTTAGGTGCCAAGAAACATGGAAAAAAACATGCGATGGCCCAAGCACATGCAAAGAAACGCAGCTCTAAGAAACACGCGAAGAAACATGCAAAGAAACATGGCAAACAAAGTAAGTATAAAATCTGCAAACTTGTTGCAAACTAATTTGTCAAAAATACAATAATCTAAATTACGTGACTATTCTGACTATTCAACAATGAACAATATCTAAGAAGTGATAACTATTTCTGGTGTGCTTTTTTTCCGTAGAATCTGAATGAGAAGGCTACATTTTGACTGCTTTTGGAAAAGCAGCGCTAAAAAATAAAAAATAAAGCTGTTTCTCAAAAACTAGATACAATTTGGAATATCTGCTTTCAGGTTCAGATTGTATGAAAAAAATATACCAGAAACATTTTATCTAATTTGCTACTATAATTTTATTTACTTTTTTTTTGGGAAAGAAGTCCACTTCGGGCGTTATAGTCTAGGTATCCAAAAGTGGTAGTGACTCCACGTTTGGGTGCATTAACCATCAGGGTATTTTCTGTACTTGCTAATAGTACATCATTGTTCTTTACGTTTTTCTAACTCAAGTAATGGCAAAATTGATCGTGATGATAAAATCAAAAATGACGTAACTTAAAAAAAAAACCTTTCGGTAACAAATGTCCAATGGAAGACCCACAACAGACTCCAGTAGCATTTATTTTATGCAAAATTTCTTTCAGATCGTGCTCTAGAAGGCAACCCTCAACAGAATGGCCAGGTTAAAGACCCCCGATGTGAACAGTGTCAATGCAAATATGAAGATAACCCAGAAGTGGGTGGTCAAAATGACATCCCAACTTCCACTGACGATTTAAACCCTATTCCTGGACCAAATCCAGCGGTAGATGAACCAAAACCAATAGATTCCACCGCTGCCCCTGAGGCAGAAGATAAGAAGAAAAGGAACGCACAAAAGAAGCACAAATCCGACAACAAAAAATACGGAGACGCAGCAAAGAAACACAAATCCGACAACAAGAAACACAATTGATGCCCGTTCTAAACTCAGAAGACAATGTTTGACCTAATATGTAATTTGTTTTGGTGATAGGGATATTTTTGGTTTGGGGATGCAGGGAAATTGTCTGGGGATAAATGAACATTGACCAACTATTTCCTGTGTTGTTATTTTGTTAATTAAAACCTAGCTATAAAAAACAATACCTTATTTTTTTCGAAAGGGTGACGGCTTGAAGGTTGTTGATTGATTGGCCAAAAGTATCGTATCGTTCCTACGTTGTCCGCTAGAGGCTGAAACTGTTTTGATTTCGTTATTTTTGACACTTGAGAGGTTATCTCAGCATCAAGTATTAATGCTCCCGTCTCAATTCAAATAGCAAACTGTAGCAAACTTCTCTACAATGCTTCGAAATAAAAAAATCATCAGATGTAGAGGGCGCTAGTATAGACATATCTGTTGTGTAGACACTCTCCAAAATTAATTTTTTCTGTATTCTCAGAATGAGCACAATTATTACACTACTTCCAATGAAGAGTATATACCTTTTTTGAACAATTTATTTGAGGAGGTTATTGGTTGATTTCAGTCAATAATTGTGGTGTACCTCAGTGTAGGTAAATATAGTAAAATATCGTATTTGTGAGAAAAACAACTTTGAAAATGTGACCAATTCTTAACTACAACCAATAAATAATGAATTAATTTCTGCAGGGGATGTAAAAGGTCCAGATGGTCCATTAAATTGCGACGAAATATGTGCCGAAAATTGTTGTTGCAAGGATAATGAAGATATCGATGATGGTGAATTGGGTATTGATCAGGGGGCAGAAAATGTCGATGCTGGTTTAGAAGAAACTGCTGACACCGAACCAGAAAGTAAGCTGCATTTAAAATTTTCTTAATTGATTTTAAACAAGATCATTGTTGTCGATTTTATTATTACATTGGCATTTTAGGTGCTAAGAAACATGGGGAAAAAAATGCGATGGCCCAAGCACATGCAAAGAAACACAGCTCTAAGAAACACGCGAAGAAACATGCAAAGAAACATGGCAAACAAAGTAAGTATAAAATCTGCAAACTTGTTACAAACTAATTTGTCAAAAATACAATAATCTAAACTACGTGACTATTCTGATTATTCAACAATGAACAATATCTAAGAAGTGATAACTATTTCTGGTGTGCCTTTTTTTCCGTAGAATCTGAATGAGAAGGCTACATTTTGACTGTTTTTGGAAAAGCAGCGCTAAAAAATAAAAAATAAAGCTGTTTCTCAAAAACTAGATACAATTTGGAATTTCCGCTTTCAGGTTCAGATTGTATGAAAAAAATATACCAGAAACAATTTTATCTAATTTGCTACTATAATTTTATTTACTTTTTTTTTGGGAAGGAATTCCTCTTCGGGCGTTATAGTCTAGGTATCCAAAAGTGGTAGTGACTCCACGTTTGGATGCATTAACAATCAGGGTATTTTCTGTACTTGCTAATCCTACATCATTGTTCTTTACGTTTTTCTAACTCAAGTAGTGGCAAAATTGATCGAGATGATAAAATCAAAAATGACGTAACTTAAAAAAAAAACCTTTCGGTAACAAATGTCCAATGGAAGACCCACATCAGACTCCAGTAGGATTTATTTTATGCAAAATTTCTTTCAGATCGTGCTCTAGAAGGCAATCCTCAACATAATGGCCAGGTTAAAGACCCCCGATGTGAACAGTGTCAATGCAAATGTGAAGATAACCCAGAAGTGGGTGGTCAAAATGACATCCCAACTTCCACTGACGATTTAAACCCTGTTCCTGGACCAAATCCAGCGGTTGATGAACCAAAACCAATAGATTCCACCACCGCCCCTGAGGTAGAAGATAAGAAGAAAAGGAACGCACAAAAGAAGCACAAATCCGACAACAAGAAACACGGAGACGCAGCAAAGAAGCACAAATCCGACAACAAGAAACACAATTGATGCCCGTTCTAAACTCAGCAGACAATGTTTGACCTAATATGTAATTTGTTTTGGTGGTAGGGATATTTTTGGTTTGGGGATGCAGGGAGATTGTCTGGGGATAAATGAACATTGACCAACTATTTCCTGTGTTGTTATTTTGTTAATTAAAACCTAGCTATAAAAAACAATACCTTATTTTTTTCGAAAGGGTGACGGCTTGAAGGTTGTTGATTGGTTGGCCAAAAGCATCGTATCGTTCCTACGTTGTCCACTAGAAGCTGAAACTGTTTTGATTTCGTTATTTTTGACACTTGAGAGGTTATGTCAGCGTCAAGTATTAAGGCTCCCGTCTCAATTCAAATAGCGAACTGTAGCGAACTTCTCTCAAGAGCTTCGAAATAAACAAATCACCAGATGTAGAGGGCGCTACATTTGACGTATGGTATAACCTAAAGAAATAAATGTATTGCTTTCTATTTGTAGAAATATTCAAACTGGGCTATGTTTGAGTTTTCTAGTCGATGATATAGTACTTTCACAATCGTCGCTATTGGAAACATGGTTTCCAACGCACTACAAACACACACTACAATACTCCAGAGTGCAAGGCTAGAGAAGTTCAGAAGAACATAACTTGTGCTCTTATCGTTAACATTTAATTATATTTTATAATGTGTTACAGCAGACAATAATCAGACGCAACTGCCATCGGAAATATTTGTAGTCCACACCAAAATTTGCATAAATAATTTTCATAAATATTGATATTCCTTTCCGATGGCAGTTGCATAAGGACCTTCGGAATCGAATGGTAGCAAGCATTTCACGATTGGCGCAATAATTATGACGTGGGTTTTGTTCGCAAAACGGGAGCCTTAAATAGTATGAAGTTTATCTCCTTCAACTTTTTTTGGCGCCGTTTGTACCAATAACGTTATATATAAACTTACGTTTACACCTGTTGTCACTTGGGCAGTTGCATTTCTTACAGAAACATTTTGATAGATCAACATAATTGAGATAATCTAAAAGAAAAAAGAAACGTTTTCTTTTTATACATTATGGAATATGAAAATCATATCAAGTGGAGTAGATTTAAACTATTTAATTGATTTAAACAATACCTGTTCTGTTTGTTTTGATTCGCTTTACAATAGGTTTACTGCTTTGGTTAGATTTTGTCTTAGGTATCTTTATTATTTCCATACAACATACACATGGTGGGCATTTTGGACAAGATGGCAACGCTGTTCTTAATAATGCTACAATAAAAACATATACAGTGTTGAATAGATTATGATGAAATATGTACTTACCTTCAATTTTAAATTCTGGTAAATTTGTTATTACAACTATAATCAGAATTGTTAAAAAAGCACGTTCCATGTTTGTGCATGCTTTCACAGTAATTTAATAAGAATTACGGTTAAAAACAATCTTACTGCTACTTTTATACCATATGTTCTTCATGCTAATTTTATAATTAATAAGATAGTCTATCAGAAATGTATTCTTTTAATCTGTTTGAAAAATTCGCAGCTGTTCTACATTTTGATAAATATCGTATTATAAATACCGAGTCACTTTTAATAGAACAGTAATTTTGCATTGGAAATTGATATTATGTACAGAATAATTTCGATAAAAAGTATAAGTTAATATTTTTAAGCCTGGTTTTCAAATTTCAATAGCTTGTTGTCAATAAGGGCAAAAGAGTAAGAGAGCTAATTGTTTATTACAAGTCCTGTGCATACAAGGTAATAAATTAGGCCAAGCAATAGAGCTACAAATGATTGCTTTTTTGACATAAAAGCTAGCAGGAAGCCGCCTGTGCATTCTGCAGGACAGTCCGTAGTATATTCCCACTATTTTTCCTACTCGAAAATGCCATTTTTTTAATTTTGTATAAACAATTATCATCAAAAAAACGCGTATTTTTACTTTTTTTTATTGTAAAAGGAAAACTATTGAAGCAATCTTAATGGTGCAACGGGATGAATTGTAAATAATTAAATTACGAAGAGAATGACAGGTCAAACGATCCGATTGGAAAATTGGAACCGAAGAAAAGCTGGAAAAACCGGAAAATTTTCGTTTTTTTTTTAAATTCATAACTCCACTATTTTTGTCATACTAACAGCTGAGCACAGTGGTAGCTATTCACATGTACAGTCATGGAAATAAGTAAGTTCGTATCGCTATCGCAGGATTTGAAAATAGTATGTCGGTTATATATTCGTGTACTGTTCTACCTCGACCCGGCCGTTTCGCAAAAAGTTGTCCGTCACGAGGTGGTTTTTCGATGGATGTAATGTAACGGGATTTGGTTTATTTTTAGCGTGTCCGACCTTTTCCTTAATGTGATATCTTCATTGCAATATAATAAAATAAATATGATCACTACAGTTAAGTTTACGAGTAGGTAATGCATTTAATTAAATATAGAATTACTTTTATAATAATATTAATAAACATGAAATTTGATAATATGATACGAAAAGCTCATTTTAAGATATTGCGTAATATCATGACACATTATATAAATTTATGTTAACTAATACACATATTAATTACGCAAGTAAATGCATTTGCCCAGCAGTAGGATGACGGGCTTAAGTAAGTAAGTAAGTAAATGCGCAAATCAACTTGATGCCAAGGATTATCACTAAATATAGACCATTTCAGAATTGTAATATTAAAATATATTCACTAAATGTAAATAAATTCTCTAAATTTAATTTAAATTTACATTTAGCACGAGCATGTATTTTGTACGAAGGACAATGGAAATTTTATATCTGTATTTACTTTACAGCAGTTAATGTTCAATTATCTTTTATGACATCTAATACATGCTTGACAACCAAAATAATTTAAATTATAGCAATATATACAGGCTGTCCCACGTTTCTTCCGCAAAACAATTTTTTTCAGAAAGTATATTACTTTTTCAATTCATTAAAAAGTTACAGCCGTTTGAATTATTAACAATATCTTATTTTAAACGGCTCCAACTTCAGAAGCAACAAAGAAAACCAATAAGACCATATGAAACATATTACTTTCTAGAAAAAAAAACAAAACATTTTGGTATTATCTTTTGTTCATTTGTTAAGACAAATTATTGAAATTGTACTTAAAATTAATAATTTTTCATTGTTGTAATATGTATTTATTGTGTTTCATTTTTGGTTTTGTATTGTTTAATAACTAATTAATTTTTTATTTTTCTTTTTTGTTAATATTTCAAAGAGCTCTACAGAAGTTTTATTCTAATATAGTTCCAGTTCAATAAGCACACATTTTTCATTTACTATATATTAGCTGGAACTTTATTGGACATTTTATTTCTAAATTTGTTTTCTAAATAAATTAAGAGGCGTGCATTAACAACGATAATAAGTTAAAAATAACATTTTGACTTATGAATTGTGTACTGTAAGGTTAGCTAAAATGCATATACTACATTAAAAATGATGGTCTTTTTAATTTCCAAACAATATAAACTATAGCTGAAAATGTTTAACGACATACTTTGTCAAAGTAATATTATAAGTTAATAATATGGTAACATACAGGCGGGATGTAAATTTTAAATACTTTAAAAATTACAGCCACAACCTGGATTTGAACCAAGGCCTATTGCGTCGCTAGCACAATGTCAATAGCTCAGATGGGAGAGCATTGTGCTAGCGACGCAAAGGTCCCTGGTTCAAATCGTCAAGTTGTTGTTTTCTCTTACGTATAGCTTTTATCGAATATGATTGCGAGTCATTAATATGCAATAAAAGCTATACGTAAGAGAAACCAACAACTTTTCTTTCTGAAGCGTCTCCTTTTGGGAAATTATATACCCGTTACCAACACAATTTATACTCATCCCAGGTCAAATTTGATGAAATAATTTTTATGTTGTATAAATGTTCTTTTAGATGGTCGTAAATTTTGGTTTATTTTTTTTTAATAATAATTATAATATATTTACTTTCCATCAAAATTCGACGAAAATTTAGAGCTTGCTTCCAAAAATTTTTGTAAATTAGTGATATACATAATTGTCATTATTTTCAGTTGTCAGATATTTGAAACATATTGCTGTAAAGTAAATACAAAATAATAATATAAAAAAATAGTAATGATACATTCATGCTATACAAAATACATACTCCTTTCTGTTTATTAAGTTAAACACTGCAAAATATCGTTGAAGCTAAATACCTCGAAAACACCAGTAAATCACAATTAACAAATTACCACAAAGACAAATATAAATCAATTTAATTTTAATTTATTTCTATTTTGTGAATAAATGTCAGTTCTGAAATAACCTGAAAAGTAAAAATATTGACAACAACAAATTGATTTTTGTATTTATTAACACAAAAAAGCTATTAGATGCAATAAGGTTGTAAGTATAATTTGTTGTGTTGTATGCATATCTGGAAATGAGATTTTAATTTCATGTAATCGAAAACTTTTATGTTTATTAATATAAAATTAACGTCATATTTAATAAAAACACAATTATATTGCAATGTAGGAATTACATTAATTAATTACACATTAAGCTAATAAATAGAAACATATAAATCATTATAAACCAATTCAAAGCATTCGAACAATGTTTCGCAAATAATAAATTTCCGATATACGAGTTGAAGCGTAAACGGACAATTTTTTGCACTTAGCGGCCGAGCGGTCGACCAGAATAACAAAAAACTTGTACTTGGATGTATCATCGACACACTGCTAAAATATTTATAGAACTTACTTAATACCAAGAGTGTACTGTGTATGTGCAAAACCTGGATTCGGTCGGATTAATATTTTTCGCAAAATTCTCATTTGATTTTTTTTGACGTTATTTTTGCGGAAAGCTGGATGCGTTTGAGGTCGTCCAATTGCAATTGAAAAAACTAGAAACTAGCCGTGAACAGCAACAAAACGCCTATTCTCATTTTTCGATAAGACCCGTTTAAGTGGGTAATAAACTACTGGGAACATGAGCGAAAAGTGTACGATTAGAGGGGAAACGTATCCATTAGGGATGAGTCGTTCGCGAACGAACCGTTCAAAATGAACGGGTCAAATGTCTTAACCGTTCGATCCGGTTCAACCCTGGCAAACTGACCCGTTCTGTAGGAGATCTGGTTCAGTAGTTCGTTCGGTTACGGCGTTTACGCTCTCGGCTCATTTCTGCTCAAGGCATAGACGGCTCAAGGCAGACACAGTCCAGCTTTTTGTGACGACCGGCGCGGCGAGGCGGCGTCTTTGATGTACATGTTCATTTGTTTCCAGTGCCGCGTAAAGTACATAATATGTATATACATTATACATATATAAAATATTTTCGTTCGTTTATTTCTGCTTTGATTGATGCATAAAGTTTCGTCAACATATTATGAATCTGTCCGAACATTTTCTGTGCGTTTTAAAATTGTTGAGATCCGTATATCTGCACTGTATTTGTTTTAAATATTTTTGGGATATTATATTGAATCGGGAGTTGATAACGAAGACCATTAATTTTAATAAATATAATTTATTAAACAAAATGAAAGTTTGAAAATATATAAGGAAAAATATAAAAAGCAGAATGAAAGATATGAGATTTTTGCGGTAAAATTGAACGATTTGTTTAGTTAACCATACAGAACTTATTGAAAAGTATTGTATAAATTCCGTAAAATCACCTTTCGAAAATCGCTAAAAGATCAAAATTAGATTTAATTAATTTAAATTATATATATATATATATATATGCATATACCATTTGACTTATTACGCTTAGTAGCATTTTTATAGGATCTATTTTGTTTTTGTTACTGAATGGAGGTAATTTCTATATAGCATAAATTACAAGAAAAACTAAGTTACATCAGAAAATTCCAGTTCTGACAAAGAAAAACAATATTCGCAGGAGTTAGGCCGTCGCGCGTCGGTATATTCGTAACAATGACCCCCCCTGCCACATAGGGCCGCTGCGATGGCTGAACGAAGATACCAGCAATTCGCGCGTCGTGTGTCTCGTTGTTTTTGAACGGTTCGTTCACTAGATCCGTCTATAACCTATATGAAATACGTTCACTTTGAACGGTTCGGTCGCTCGGTCGGTCCATATGAAAGTCGTTCATTTTGAACGGGTCATTTTAGTGAGCCGGTTCGACTGATCCGGCTCACTGAAATGACCGAGAATGCCCATTCCTACTATCCATAGTAATACGCGCGCGCTGCGCGTTTGTATTACTATAGGTACGCGCTTAACCGCGTCGACCGCCTACCCCCACTACTCGACCGGTTTGGAGCGCGCGGCAGTTTTCGGTCATGTTTGCAAGCATTTTTCACCTATTTCGCAACATTTTAATGCAAAATCAGAATAGACGTTTTGTAGCACTATACTTCTACTTTCGATATACGTAAAAAAAATTAAAATCTCACCACCTCCGACGCATTCAGGCTCGCCGAATCATATTGCATACAAATATTCAAATCTCAATTGTGCAAAACTAATCATTTTTTTCCGGATTTCCTCCGTTATTATTGATTCAATCGAGTCCGTGCACGGTTCATTTTTTTCGTCTTTTCATTCTCTACAATTCGTCTGTTGAAAGCAGGGTTCGGAAATATTCATTTATGAACGTTCGCGTACGTACATTTATGATTTTACACGTGAACGTGAACGTTTCAATATTCTCCGATGCGTTCTCGTTCGCGAACGAGAAGCATAAAACAAGTCCAGATCGTTCGCGTTCGCGTATGTTAGGTAGCAAAAATGTCTGCTGTTGTTCGTACGCGTGTGTATTGGTGAGTCACACAGCGTGCGTTCTTATATGTAGCTATCAGTTGCATCGATACGTTCGCGAACGGTCACTGCTGTCGATCGCGTTCATAGGTGAATGTAACTGCTGCGTCAAACATTCGCGGAAAGTTGGTGTGGTTCTATTCTATCTTCCATGCGTTTCAGATTTATAAAAAAAGTTGCGGGAGATTATCAGAAATTGTTCAGAACTCTCCAAGGATCAAATCCACAACCACTGCCCCCACCCTCCCCTGCAGTACCCTAAAAATCAGGCAAAATTTTCCCCAAATTTACAGTTTTACAAAGTTACGTCATTTCATTATTTCTTTTAGCAGAAATTACTATTATTGGATTATTGACATATTTTTTGTCATTTATAAACTAATTTAAAATTGTTTAAAGAATTACTTTTTGTTTAAACAAAAATATACGATGTTACGAACATACTTTTCCTTTTTTTGCAAAAATTATTAAATGCTTGTTTTTTTGTCACTTATTAACTAATTAGCAATTGTTTAAACAATGGCCATTTGTTTAAACAAAAATATTTGATGTTACGCACATATTTTTCTAATTGTGCAGAAATTATTAGATTATTGGCTTTTTTGTCATTTATTAACTAATTTGCAGTTGTTCAAACAAATGCCATTTGTTTATAAAAATATTCAATGTTACGGACATATAATTTCTTTTAAGAAATAAAATTATTATTAGATTGTTGGCATTGTTAGTCATTAATTAACTAATTTGCAATAGTCAAAATAATAATAATTAGTGTTGCAACCACATTATTGGTTTGACCGATAGCGTAAAACCTCCAAAATTAGAGACCAGAAATCCTACAATAATTTTTGCCAAGAAATACGTACCAATATTGTATATTATTGTTTATACAAATTTATTTGATCAAACAATTGCACATTAAGTAACAAATTACAAAAAACATGCCAACAATGTAACAATAATAATTTCTACAAAAAGAAAAACAAAACCATTGTAAATTTTTGTTTAAACAAATGGTAATTGTTTAAAGAATTGCAAATTCGTTAATAAATGACAAAAACACAATAATATAATAATAGTTTCTGCAATAAATATAAAAAATATATCCGTAATAATGTATATATTTTTTTAATCAAATAGTATTTGTTTAAACAAATAGTATTTGTTTAAACAATTACAAATTAGTTAATAAATGTGAAAAAAATGCCAATAATCTAGTAATAATTTATGCAACTGTAGAAAATTATTCCATTACAATGTATATATTTGTTTAAATAAATGGTATTTGTTTAAACAATTAATTAGCAAATTAGTTAATAAATGACAAAAAAGCCAATAATCTAATAATTTCTACACAATTAGAAAAATATGTGCGTAACATCAAATATTTTTGTTTGTAACAAATGGTAATTGTTTAAACAATTGCTAATTAGTTATATAATATAATAATTTAATAATTTTTGCAAAAAAATGGAAAAATATGTTCGTAACATCGTATATTATTGTTTAAACAAATGGTAATTGTTTAAACAATTTTAAATTAACTAGAAATGAATATACGGACATACCGTATCATACGGACATACTACCGTAATGATCAAATATTCAATGTATCTAAGATGGTGATATCCAGGCGGGATGCAATTTTTTAAATAAATCAAATATTACAGCCACAACCAATTGCAAAGAAGTTAATTAATGACAAAGAAGAATAATCTAATAATAACTTCTCCAAAAAAAGAAAACTTGTCCGTAATATTGTATATTTTTGTAAGCAAGTGTTAAATTGTAAATGACAAAAAATGCCAATAACCTAATAATAATTTCCTTTAAAAAATATGTCCGCAACATTGTATATATTTGTTTAAACAATTGGTATTTGTTAAACAATTGCTAATTAGTTAATAAATGACAAAAAAGCCAATAATTTAATACTTTCTGCAAAAAATGGAAAAATATATTTGTAACATCGCATATTTTTGTTTAAACAAATGGTAATTGCTTAAACAATTTTAAATTAGTTTTTAGGGTACTGCGGGGGAGGGTGGGGGCTGGGAAAAAAATAGTGGTTGTGGATGTGATCCTTGGGGAGTTCTGAACAATTTCTGATAATCTCCCGCAAGTTTCTTTCTAAATCCGAAACGCATAGAAGATAGAATAGAACCACACCAAATTTCCGCGAATGTTTAACGCAGCACTTACATTCACCTATGAACGCGAACGACAGCAGTGAACGTTCGCGAACGTATCGATGCAACTTATAGGTACATATATGAACGCACGCTGTGTGATTCACCAATACACACACGTACGAACAACAGCGGAAATTGTGTCTACCTAACACACGCGAACGCGAACGGTCTGGACTTGTTTTATGCTTCTCGTTCGCGAACGAGAACTCATCAGATAATATTGAAACGTTCACGTTCTCGTTCGTGTACGAACGGGAGTGAATGTTTCCGAACCCTGGTTGAAAGTATCAAGATTGCTCCATCGGTTCAGTTTTTACAAGCAAAAAACGAAAAGAAACACGATTTTTTTGAGGTTTTTTGTATATAACAAATTAAGAAATTATATTTCCGAGTAGGAAACACATCACAATGCATCTACGGACTGTTCCACGTGACCTGGGATCGTCGGCTTCCTGCTAGTATTTTTATCACGTAAAAATCTCTATTGCCTTGTCTATAATATTTATTGAAATCAATCACCCTATACAATAATATATCTTCTACATAAAGTTGAGCACTAAATTTTACATGCAATACACCCCAAAATACACACTAGAATATTTTTTGCCGATCGTCAATAACATTACACAATTTTAAACTTTTGACCGGACTTCTTATTTTTATGTTCAGTCACTTGTTTGTTGTTATGTTTCTTATGTTTCTTCTCACGATTTGGCTCCTGTTTTGTTTGAGTTAACGGATCACCAACTATGAATTTTTCTTCCACATCTTGTTGGTTCTTTTCTATACCTAAAACATTGCCTTTGCATTTTAATTGTTATCTAATAATCCTTTCATACATTCTTCGTATGCTTATGTCTTACCTTGTGATACCAGACAAACACATTCTTCTTCGTCTAAAACAAAACAATAAATAATAGTTAAATAATAAGATAATTACATAAAATTTAAAACAAGATTACCTTCAATAGGGTTGCAGTTGCAGTTTAGTTCATCTGTATTTCTTTTTTTCAGCTTTTGACGATCCAAAGACGGTGGCGTACCAACCAGTTCTTTGACAGAACTTTTCTTGTCAAGTTTTGCTAAATAATAAAATATAGTAGTGTAATATTAAACAATATATTAACAGTATGTATATTTTATACCTGAGCTAACAGCTGCAGCAAAACACCACACAAGCAGTAGTACCAACTGCACCTTAGCCATTTTACTGGATATGTCCCGATATAAAACTGAGTAAATGTGAAACAAAAGCGTTGTATTTATACCATTTCGTATCTTCTCGATGGTGTCATCAATTGTACAAAGTGCTATTTAGAAATTGTAGTTATTGTAAGTGTATTTTTCAAACTGTCAAAAATTGTATTGATAAATGATTTTCACCTAAAAGCATTTGAAACAAAAAGTAATTATGTGATCAGTAGTCAGAAATAGCAATATTCTGCCAACCCCCTATTTTGGAAGGGTTAAATAATGCAGATATTGCTTGGAACTGTGCAGCCCAGGATTGCCAGATTTAAAAAATCATAACCGGGACAGTCGGCATTTCGAGTAAAAAAAATCTGATGTTGCCAGGCACATGACTTTATCATACCATACTAAAAACCAATAGTTTAGCTGCATGAGATTCTATTTGCTCGAGATCGGCCATGTCTGCATTAAAATAAAACTACTAGAACTAGACAGATATTTTGATTATATTGACCGATATACGGGTGAAGCAGTCCGTGACGTAACGAATATTTATACATACGGTCTTAGGTATAATATAATAATATGCAATGATTACGGACTTTTTTGTTCGATAATAAGAACTTAAATCATTTCCAGTTGGTTTATTATTAAATAAAATAATAAATGCGTAAACGTCAATCATTAAACTACAAATTTTTTTAGGTTTGGTGTCCCTTTCGTGTATTTGAGAACATGATTTGAGCATCATATTTTATAGTAAGAAAACCAAAAGCATGTAGTTAAAACTTAAAACTTGACCATTTACCTTGCTTTTTGCGAAATGTTTATTTATTATAAAATTTAATTAAAGAAACGAATACAGAAAAAAAAATATATAAATAACATATACAGGGTTAGCCAAAATTACCGGAACACCTAAATAATTCTCCAACGGTAAGATATTTAAACAAAATTCAAACAAATGTTTTCTGAATTTAAGCAGGCAATCGTTCAAGTATTTTTTTTAATATACAGGATGTTCATTTTATTATAGAAATTACGTAATTTTTACTTTATCATACGCAGTATGTAAAGTATTGTAATCGTGCCAAAAAAAATTTTGAGATTTTAGCGGAAATATGTCTTTTTGGGTCCCCTGAACATTTTTGACCAAGGTACAAAAAAATGTCTGTGTGTGTGTGTGTGTGCGTGTGTGTGTGTGTACCCGTTTTTTGTGACGACGATTCCGGAGAAAGTACTAAAGGTATCGGGACGAAACTTCGTATTTAGAAGTTTCATAACCAAACTTAGAGCTGAAAAGCTTTCTGTTGAAAAGGGTCCAAAGGAAGTGGAGGTTTAGCATTTTTGAAAGATTTTGCAAATAAGCCGCCATTTCTGGAATTTCGTCGGAATAGTTAAATAATAAATTAAAGATGAGGAAATTCTGAATAATTTATGACTATGACATTTTTTGGTACAATCAATAGTATAGTCGCATGAGCAAATTCTATTTCATCGAGATCGGTCGTACTGCATTTAAACTAGTAGCCAGGATATATCAGAAATTATGATTCTAATGACAGTAGGTAATGTCAGGCTAATGTTTTGACATGATTTTGACAACACCTACTGTCAATATAAGCTGCGTTCGGATATTGTACACCGTCACTTTTTACACCCAATAACACGTAAGTGTCATTTGAACGGTGTACCCGGTTACAACGGTGTACAATATCCGAACGCAGCTTAATCGACATAATATCTGTCTAGTTCTACTAGTTTTATTTTATTTATTTTATTATTTTTTTTTCGATCAAATAGAATCTCATGCAGCTAAATTATTAATTTTATATATAGTATGATAAAGTCATGTGCCTGGCCACATCAGATTTTTTTTTTCAAATGGAACAGCCTGTATATTTTTACATTTTGTAAATTTAGGACTCATTCCAAACATTTTTTATTAAAATGATCTTTTTTTGAAATGCATCATTTTTCAGTTTTAAGTAATTAATTAAAATTAGTCAAAATTACCAGAACACCTACATATCTCTCCAACCGTAAAAAATTTTAAAAAACATTCAAACGAAAGTGTTATGACTTTAAACAAGCTATCGTTCAAATATATTTTTAATATACAGGTTGTTCATTTTATTATGGAAATTTCCTAAACATTTTTTCAAATGGAACAGCTTGTATATTTTTACATTTTGTAATTCTAAGACTAATTCAAAAGATTTTTTTAATGAAATAATTTTCTTATAGAATGCGTCATTTTTGAGTTATAAGCAATTAATTAAAATACTCAAAATTACCGGAACATCTACACAATTCTCCAACCGTAAAAAAGCATTTTTTAAAACAAGCTCTCGCTTAAATATATTTTTAATATACCGGGTGTTTATTTTATTACGGAAGTATGGAAAACTTTTCCTTTTTCTCATCAAACGTCCTGGATTTTTATTTTTTAATTCTAAGAAGTTTTTGTAAGTTTGATTAATAGCTTAGGTATAACTAAAAAATGATGTAATTTATAAAAAAAAATTATTCCAATAAAAAAAGTTTAGAATTAGTCTTTGAATTATAAAATGTCAAACCATTTGAAAAAGATAAGTTTACCAAATTTCCATAATAAAATGAACACCTGTATATTAAAAATATATTTTGTTTAATGTCAAAAAACGTTTGTATGAATTTTTGTTTAAATTTTTTACGGTTGGAGAGTTATGTAGGTGTTCTGGTAATTTTGACTAAATTTAATTAATTGCTTAAAACTCAAAAATGATTAATTTTATAAAAATATTAGTTTAATAAAAAATGTTTAGAATTAGTCCTAAAATTACAAAATGAAAAATATACAGGATGTTCCATTTGAAAAAAAAGTTTACGAAATTTCTATAATAAAATGAACACCTGTATATTCAAAATATATTTGAACGATGGATTGTTTAAAGTCAAAAAACTTTTTTTTCAATTTTTTTTAAATTTCTTACCGTCAGAGAATTATTTAGGTGTTCCGGTAATTTTGGCTAACCTGTATGTAAATTAAAATTAAATAAAGATTATTTTATTCTAATATACAGTGTGTCCCACTTAAGAGTGTAACACCTTCATATCTTTTTTATTTTTAGTTAAATTTTAATAATTCTTTTTTTCAAATATAGAACCCATATTGCTCTATTTACTGCCAAAAAAACAATTGCCCCCTCTAAATGCAAAGCACCTTGTGATGGTAAAATAAATGGCAAAAATCAAGAAATTACGTTAGGGATTTTTTTATCGAAAAATTTTACTAGTAATAATTGTTCAGAATTGCCCAAAAACCTTAAATGCAAAATTTCACGAAAATTAAAAAATATTGAAATTTTCTTCAAAAATAATTCTCAAAAATAAGTCCGTAAATATTATTTGTATAGGCAGCTGCGCTTAAAAAAAGTGTGCTGTGGAAATTTTGTTTGAAATAAAACATGAACTGTCAAAGTGCTTTGTTGTATTGTGTCGTATTTAATTATTGTCTGAATAATAATGCTTACACTTGCCGAAAAAGTGGAAATAATAAGATTAGTCGGTGATAACGCGCGAACAGCAAGGGAAGCAGCTGAAGAGTTTAATAATCGCCATCAGGGTCGTCCTCAAATAGATCACGTAAGAGTTTGGCGAATTAATACTGAATTTAATAGAACGGGCACGGTAAGCAACATAAAGAAGAAACGATTGAGGGTACATGTTGGTGAAGACCAAATACTTGACTTTGTAAGACGTAATAGAAGGATGGGCTTAAGAAGAATGTCAGCAATTTTAAACGTATCAAAAGTAAAATTTGGCGATGCATGCGTCGGAATAAACTACATCCCTTCAAACCAATATTCTTTCAAACATTAGAAGAAGGAGACAAAGAAAGGCGACTGGAATATTGCCTTTGGTGCCAGGGAGAGTTCTTGAATAATCGTAATTTTTTTAAAAACATTTTATTTTCCGATCAGGCCACATTCACTACTAATGGCACAGTTAGCCATCAAAACACGCGGCATTGGTCTGTTGACAATCCACATTGGGTTATAAATTGTCGACGCCAGCATTCAGAAAAAGTTAACGTGTGGTGCGGTATCCTTAACGAGCGACTAATTGGACCATATTTCTTTGAGGGAAATTTGAATTTCTGCAATTTTTGCAAAATGAATTTACAGACGAAATCGAAAATATTCCACTTATTAGGTATAATAACATAATATTTCAACTTGATGGAGCTCCAATTCACAATGCATTGGATTGGAAGAAATAGTCCATTAATTAATTGGCCTCCGAGATTACCCGACCTCACGCCCCTAGATTATTTTTTTGTGGGGAGCTCTAAAGAACGAAGTCTACAAGACTCAGCCAAGAAACAGAGACGAACTGAAAACCCGCATTCGACAAGCTTGCGCTGAGATTACGCCATTAACTCTCCGGAAAGTAGTTAAACATAATGAAAGGCGCATCAATGCATGCATTGAAGCTGATGGAGGTCTAATAGAACAAAAAAGATCTAATTTGTACTTTGTATTTATTATGCTGTAAATTTTCTGCGAAATTAAAGAGAAAAAAAATGAATCGAATTTTTATTAATAATTTTATTTATTACATTTCTATTGAATAATAAAGGCTATTATGCAAAGAGTAACCTACAAACATGACAACATCTTATCTTAATTAAATACGACAAAGCTAGTTCAGGTTTTATTTCAAATAAAATTTCCATAGCACACTTTTTTTAAGCGCAGCTGCCTATGCAAATAATATTTACGGACTTAGAATTATTTTTGAATTTCAATATTTTTTAATTTTCATGAAATTTTGCATTTATGGTTTTTGGGCAATTCTGAACAATTATCACTAGTAAAACTTTTCGATAAAAAATTCCCTAAAGTGATTTCTTGATTTTTGCCATTTATTTTGCCATCACAAGGTGCTTTGCATTTAAAGAAGACAATTGGTCTTTTGGCAGTAAATAGAGCAATATGTGTTCTATACTTGAAAGAAAAAATTATTAAAATTTAACTAAAAATAAAAAAGATATAAAGGTGTTACACTCTTAAGTGGGACACACTGTATATTTAGTTTGGTGCGCAAAGTTGTAGTTATAATTTGTACATACAAAGTTTCATAATTTTCCGCTACTTTGGCAGCCAGTAGCCCCCTGAAAATATAGTTTAAACATTATAAAAATAAATACTGCAATTGTTTCCCTGGACAAGTAACATTTTGCAAAAGTATCGCTTAAAATGAAGAATTTTGACTTATTTGTATAACAAGTGTTTCCTCAATAATGTTTTTGAATTTGTTTATAAATTTCATACGAACTCATACGCCTTTTTTTCCAAAAGAACATTTTCCAATGACGAATAATTACGGAATTTGAAAAAGTACCTATATACATTTTTATTACATCTTTACATTTTTAAAAGTTGATACAAAAACACTTTTTATGTACATTAACAGTCAAAACATTCTTTAAACCTAATATATGTGAAAGGTGCCGAGCAAACAATCAATTTAACAACAATTTACTAGGAACAGCGCACTTAAGGTTCACAAGGATACATAGCAAAGCCAGACAGAGCATGATAACGAAATACATTTTGAATTCCTTGCAATTTTTTACTGCGATGACAGACTGACTTCAAAGGCATATATCAGCTATAAAATGTCTTCCATTTCAATGTCAATTAGTGACTTCCATCAATAGCAACGTCTCAACATGGCCAAGTTCAGTATTTTTCTCGTTTTTGTCGTAGTTGTTGGGTTGTGCTTGGCACACCCATTCGAAGAAAAACATCAAGATAAAAGAGGTAAGTTTTACAAAGATTTAGTTTTATAACAAGTTATTACTTACAAGTGCTTGTTATATTGTTTCTTGTTATAGGTCACCTTCATAAGAAACATGGTAAGTTTTGAATACATGCTTTGAAAAGTTTTAGTTTTGAATAGTTTTTGTCTACAACACAAAATTATTTGTGTCTCATACCGTATAAGGAAGATGTCTTTCCTGTATAATATTTTGGCTGTAGTAACCCTTTACTTCTCTTTCATTTATATCTAGTATGTGATATCGAATGTTGTTAGTTTTTGTGTATTTGTTACCAGTTTTTTTTTTTTGTATTTGCAAACTAACGAAAATGTAATGTAAAATTATTGTCACTTATACAGGGTGTTGCATTTAGGCGTGACGGAAAGTACGCACATTTTTTTTTTAAATGGAACTTAGTAAATTTTGATGTTCTTCAAATGGCTTCTTCTCGAGTTTTTTAAATGGAACACCCTGTATAATATGTGTTGGGTGTAATAACCCTTTATTTCGCTCCAATTTACATCTAGTATGTCATACACCAAATGCTCCTATTTTTTGCGTTATTTGCAATTTAACGAAAATGTAATGCAATTGTAAATTTTAATATTGCTGTGAATAAGGTATTTGGTAGTTTGATGTAAACTCTTCAAGTGGCGATAGAAGAGATAATTTAGAAACGATTTAACCAGCTTGATCCTTATACAAAGTATTACCCTTATCAACATATTAACAATTTTATATTAAATTTTGTAAGTATATTTTGGCGTCTATCGTATGGCAACCGAACACGCGATTTAAAAATTTCCAATTACTGCTTAAGTAAACCCCAAAATTTAAGCAGATATTCGGTTTAACCTATTGTACAATTTATGAGGATTCATATAGTTAAGCTATGAGCTTTTTGATTTAGTTTTTCTATAAGATAATTCTAATGCTTAAGTAAACCCCAAAATTTAAGCAGATATTCGGTTTAACCTATTGTACAATTTATGAGGATTCATATAGTTAAGCTATGAGCTTTTTGATTTAGTTTTTCTATAAGATAATTGCAATTAAAAGTGCATTTCGTTTGAATTCACCGACCACCCTCGGAAATACACGATGATTACCGATCCCTAGTAGCGGTGGCAACAGCGGACAGCTCTCGAACAGCTGATCGGCCATGTTGACGGTTGGCGACCCTGTTGTTGGACAACGAATAAAGGTACCTTTTTTGAGAGATGATTTGATCATTGAAACTTGAAGCCAAACATCTCTCATCTCGCTAGTCAGCAATGTAAAGAAAATCTTATCAGAAGTTACTGTTCTACTGCTGTTATAGCCCGGCACAGAACAATGTCGGCGTTGGAGTTTATACATTTTGAACAAGTGTTTGATATAACCTCAATAACCAAAGCAGGTGTCAACAAACGAGCGATTCTAAACGTTGGCACAACAGAAGACAAAAATTTACTACGTGCACCCTAGATATAGCAACGTTGTCAAGTCGCTCACTTTGAGCGGTCTTTCTGACGTCACAAAGACCAATCCTAATTCAAACTTCAAACGACGATTTCTCTTAATTTAAAACAATGTTTGATATTTTACTTGTGAAGTAGCAAACAGTAACACCCATACTTTGTAAAAAATGACAATTTCAGAAACACCTGAATACCCCATTGTGAAAAAAGACGAGAACCCATTAAAATCCAGCAAATGTGACTATGCTTGTGCACAAAGTACCAATGTCAGAAGACATGTGAGAGCGCACAGGGAGGGTTCCGAAACAATTGACTCAACAACTTCTCCCACCAGACCACCGATAGAGACCACAATAGAGTTTACTAAATGGACCATTGAACAACAAAAAGTGAATGCTGATTTTGTAGACAAAATCATCTTAAGCGAAGAGTCCCATACATAATTCACGAACATTATAAATCAATACATATTTCAGTACTTTGCTAAAGAAAACCCAGGGCATTTTTATATTCGGATATTTGTTCAGACCAAAAAAAGACTTATTTTAAGCTTGCTCCACATCAGGAAATATTGTTGAGCAAATAACCTTTTCTTGTAAGAATTTTTCTATTTGCATGCTGTTAATTTTAGGAAACAAAAGAGATATTGGAACTACTGAACCAGTAGATACTCCAACAGACGCTCCCACACCAAATGACGGTAAGTTATACCAAGTGCTTTCACCACCACTGCTTCAAACTACCAACTTTAGGTCTTTTCCTATGAATTAGCAATTAGCTTACTCATTTTAGTAAGATAGCGAATGTTTCATGTCGATCAGGTTCCGAGTTTCTGAAATAGTTGTTACTTTAAGTACTTCTGAAACTTGTATCCATTTTCGTACATTTTTTTTCCCAATATTTGTACTTTCTGAACTATTCCTTGTTATCTGTTTTCAGCACCAATAGGAGGAGATGCAGCTACAGAAAGTGAAACCCCCAACCCAATAAGTAACAAAATCGTCTAATCCATTTTGCCTCCTCTTTTGACTATCATATAATTTTAGTAAACGATTCACAATATGTGTACATCGTTAAAGATGACAAAATTATCCCTGTGCACATTGAAGACTCCAACTTATACAACCAAATAACAGGAAACACCATAGACCAGAATCAACAACCGGACCAGAACCAGGACAATAATCAGAATGCCAACGGAAGCAAAAGGCATGGCCACTACAAAAGGTTCGCAGTTGTGAAACCAGCAGATTTCAAGAAGCATGGTCATGAAAATAAGCATGGTCAAGATGATAAACGTGCCCATCATGAGAAACATGGACACGAGCATAAGAAGCATGGCCACGAAGACAGAAAACTGGACGAGAAGCATCATCATCAATTCTAGAAACTCTGAAACTGAAATCTGAAAAGAAGTAGCAAAAAAATATTGAAATGTAGTAGTCAATGCTTTGTAAGATAGAAAGTGGTGTAGGTAGAAATGTTTTTGTTTTTTGGTGAATAAAAATGTATCTTGGGTAATTGTTGATTTGTTTTTTTTTTTTTAATTTCTATAGACAACTACCTACGTAACAGCAAAAATGTTCTTGGACACTACTGTTGTTGAAAATGGAGTCAAAATGTTGATGCACTTAGTACAGGGTAGGATAGGGAGTGGCACGTATTGACATGGGGAACTTTTGAAAAAAAAATGTCTTGATGATGACGAGTTACATTTAACTGGAGACTGGCGTCCGACAATAAATCGATTAAGCTTGCTTTCTCTTTTAAGCTCAAATTGCTTCCTTTAATTTATAACCAAAGTGGATCTGCTATCCTCATTTTGCCATTCGTGGGGTGCTCTTCTTTTGGATAATAATGGGCAAAAGATTCTGTGACTGACTGTAAGTGACGCACAAACAATGGTTCTGGCGGATGGCGTCCTCTTCTTTCATACAGTCAACTCGACTTGGAAACATTTACAGATAATCTTTAGCTTGGCTTACCATAATTATGAAATTTCAAATCGGGACGGGAACGACGTTCGAAAATACATATAAAATAAATATGTAAGTATTCAATTAAACGAATACTTACCAAAAAAATAATCAAGAATAAAATAAGATGGCGTTTCAAAATATTTTTGTGGAAACAATGGAAAATGTAATATTTCCACCGGGAATTTGAAATTCGAGACTTGTTGTTCGAGACCTGAGAGGGCTGACGTGCACTCTTGACAATCGAACTGAAATAATTATTATTTATTTAGTTTACAATTATCCATTTATGTAATTATTTATTCTTATCAAAGTATTACTGACACTGTGACATAAATTCATAGTAGCAGTTTACAATGGCTGTAAGTTGTTGCATGAACTACATTTGTGAGATTGTTGAATTTCGACCAACAATATTGTCGACCAATCTGGATATTTAATATTAATTTATGAATTATTGTGTATTATTATTGTTAAGTCACAAATGACAAATTATATGCTTGATAACTTTTTAGCTGTTGTCGATCTTTCGAAGTAAGTCAAGATATATAGGGTGTTCCAATTAAAATTCTTAAACTATTTGCCATTATTTAGCAAATGTCAAGTTGTTCGGGATAAGTCATATTAGAATCGCAAATTAATAATAACTGTCAAAAAGTGCGATACTTTTACTATCCAAAATTAGTTCCTTTGTTTTATCCTTATTAGTTACCCCGGAAAGATTTTTTGAAGAATGCTTGTTTTTGATTTTAATTTCGCAATATCTCAGAAACAGTTGACAAAAGCCTAATATAAGTTGATGTCAAAGCAATTAGGAAAAAAATCTTACTGAAAACTGCAATAATGTACCTAGTGTTCCATTTATTTTTCTTATTAGTCTTATACTTTTTGTTAGCTATGTACTTTTTTTACTGTTGATACAATAAAGCTTATTATTATTATTATTATTATTATTATTATTATTATTTAAGCAAACATAAGTTTGTGTGTGGGATATTGTGTAAGCATCAACATATTTTCTTGCTTTAGAGCGTATGACTGTCTGCAACTTCTATGTATGGAAAAAACGCAAATTTGATTTCTTAAGCCCATTAATAATACCGTAAACTTGGGTGACTTTAGTCCACTTTTGAAATTTGAAGTCTGGTAACTTTTAACAGAATAGATATAATATTTTTTGGGTCTTTGATAGTACTTACAAAATCTCAAAACACTAATATTTCCAACGTCAGGATATACTTCTTTTATGTATATATATATATATATATATATATATATATATATATATATATATATATATGGGTGGCCAAAGTCAGAATTCATTATTGAGTCACTTTGGCCATACTACTATTTATCATGCCAATGAAAGGATAAGCTAGTGTATGCTCGAGTTTGGCCACCAAAAATGTTTTAAAAGTGTTCAGAAAAATTATGATCTAACTTACATTAAGCACCTTTGTATTCAATATAGTATCTAAAATATTAATAACCAAAAATACTCTCAGTGTTTGAAATATTAACAAAGATCTGGACAATACAAATAAATTTTCTAAAAGTGGCCAAAGTCACCCAGGGTGGCCAAAGTCACCCAAGTTTACGGTATACATACTTTGTTTATACCGTGGGACACCCTGTACATAATATTCTAAAATCAATTTCCAAAGGACTATACAACCTCCATTATACAACTCTAATTCGACTAATGGTAGACAATTATGCAGTCATTTTTGGAAAAGCTATAATTATTTTGCTAAACCAGAACACCGAAATGTATACTCCATGTTCAAATGAACACCTCAGTAGTTCGCTTTGGAGCATTTATGTATGACTAACCGAACTAATAACCTACAATTATGTGTATGATAGAAAGTTATTCAAACATTTTTTTAAAAAATATAAACATTTTATTTACGTAGCCAACTAAAATATAAATTTCCTCCAGTCGGTGCTCTACGTAATATTGTCATATGGATGCTTTTCATCTACAATTTCGTTTAGCAGAGAAATGAAATTTTGTAAAAGTTATAAACATCTTTCTGTAACAGAGATACATTCATTCTATAAATTCGAAATTGTGGAATTGCGTTGAAATATTGTTGCAATCATTAATCGCTATTTAACACTTTGTTGCTGATAACCTTCAAATCATGATAATGTATATCTTTCTTATAAAAGGCAGCATCAAAAGCATGAGGGCAGTTTTCTTGACAGAGGAAATTTGATTTGCGCTCTTTGTACATTTCTAAAATATTTCAACTTGCTGACATCTAAGATAGGAATCTGTGATAGTATGTTAAGGATTTTAACCGGGACATAATACCAAACCGGCCGGGACACCGGGACCGATGTCTCAAACCGGGACGTATGATAAGCCTACTGAGTGAGTTTAGCCAATCGCGATTGCAACAACAAAATTTTCGTTTCAAATTCGAGAATTGATTGCCTTGTGCCGAATTTTATTTACAATTTTGACTACATCAGAGTGTGAAGATTTGGAGACATTGTTGTTGCTGCTAGTTGCTCACCACGAATAATACAATGCGTAAACATCTTTCACTCTTCTAACAACTCCTGAAAGACGCTCGGTCATGCTTGCTGCACTCTATGTCCATATGCCAACACATTTCTTCCACTCAACACCGTTTTTCTGATGCACTTAAGTGCATCAAAAATCTCTGTGCCAGTTGTTCTACAAGTAAGTTGAGCGAACAGAGAAGTTCTTCCTTTAACTCTCCTTGGCACCCAAACCTCACAAAACAAAACCTTGTTTGTTATATCTGTTGATTAGTCGAGTTGAATTGAATAAACCCTTGATTTTGTCACCATTTTAATCACTCGATTTTTAACATCTTCTGCCATGTCGTCAATTCGGCGCTTCACAGTGTTAGCGGACATAGCAGTTACTTTCAGCTTATGAACAGCATGTTGCCCCAAAACATCTGCACACGGTGTTCTAACAATTTTTTTAAATTTGAAACGCAATTAAATAATAACTAGAAACTTATCCGCAAAATGTTTTCTAATGAAGTATTCATTTGGTTTCTTAGCACAATCTAGGTGTTCTGTTTTACCCATGGTTTTACCCCAATAGTTATCCTAGTTATCCTAATGGATACATATGATGCCAACAGCACCTCATAGTACGTAGAAATCTTTAAAAAAATATAATTTTCTACGCACATTACTTTCGCATTATGACTTAACCTAACAATAGCAGCTACTGCGCAAACAAATTCTTCAAATATCTTTGTTACAATTGCGAAAAGATAGCAGATAGCGGTTAGATATTCCACGTGTTTTCTAGTAACACTTACCAATAACCTGAGTACACGTTTTCATACAATTATCGTATATAGTTTAATGGTTTTCCTCTGAAGTAAAGGTTTAACGAGTATAATAAACCTTAAAATGCATGTTAAAGTGTTTTTTCTTTTAATTATTGCTGTATCTGCGCTAACAGAAGCGAAACAAGGTAAGAAGGACCACTAGTCTCTTCAGAAATTTCTGATTGAATTTTGAATAGCTTGTTAATTGTAGATATTGACGGAAATAGTAAAGGAATACCGACAAAACGTAGATGTAAACCTAAAGACCATGAAACTAGCAAGTATTCAAAAGAGTCGAATGAAAACTTTGACAAGAATGAAGATGAAGATTGCCTTGAACAAGATGAAATAATCGATGAGAATGAAGAGATGCAACAGAAACAAGATGATAAGAAGAAACCAACCATCAAAAGTGACAGCAGAGGCGACAAAACGTCAAAGGATGGCGCCACTGTTGAGAAAGACGTTGAAATACCTAAGATACCAGAAGATATTTTGGAAGGAGGTAGTTATTGTTATAAAAAAATAATTGTTTTATTGGTCAATTGGTGAAGATATTTAACTTTTGTTTCTGTTTTAGGTTTTTCAATCGAAAGTATGTTTCAGGATCTTATGAACACCATAGGTATGTTCATTTTGGTGATAAGATTTTGAGGTACATAGTATTATAGTATCGCACATAGTGCTTCTGGTACTCATTTTGTTTGCTTTTACATATACTTTTTGATACATTAATAAAAGAAATAGCCCCTATTTTAAAAACTAGTTAAAAGCGTGATAACATCAATACAGTAGACACAGTACTTTATTTATACAATATACCTACATTAACAAATTTACAAAAAAAAATAAAACTATGCCAATTTTTGTCTTTTTCGTAAGGTAAACGTCCCAAACTCAGACACTCTCCTATATTCCGACATATTTCTGTTTAGTTGGATAAAATAAGAAATTTACAACATTGACCTTTATTTTAGGACATCCGGTTTATGATTTGGCATTACACTTATCAACCCACAATCGTTTCTTATCTACCAATGTTCTAACGGTCAGAATATAACCTAGAAGTTTGACTGATCTTGATAATTGAGTGTTATGCTAAAAACTAGCACGTCCGTAAATCAGACATGTGTGTCGGAATTGTGTACATGGTTAGAAGTGATACATATGGCTCTATTCCTATCTTTAAACATCAAAATAACAATTACAATTAATTGTACGCATTTTGTCCACATTCCGACACGAGTGCCAGAATTACGGACATAAATAAGGTAAAAAGAAACTGTTCTTCTGTAACACTATCTCTAATGCTTGGAGAGAATATTTGTTAATAAAAAAGAAGAAAGCACAAAAGTATATCATTCTAGAGAAATAAGAAAGGAATCGAGAAAGGAACAAAATAAAAAGCCGCGCCAAGAAAGAGAGCATTAAAAGAGAGCACTAAAAATTCCAGATGCAAGAAAAAAAAGGATTGTTGGCATTTTTCTCGGAAGTATTGAGGTTATGTTATATAGTAACCGCAACAAAAGTTACAGATTTTTCATGATCTATTTGTATTGGATACTGTTTGACAAAAAATGATTATTTTGCTTACTTAAGTAAGCAAGTAAGTTCACTTATGTGAAGCTTCATTATTTTAATTTAATGTTTATAGCATTACTGTAGAAATTAAAAACACTTTCTTTTAAATTTTTTTCGTAGAATTAAATGGTGTAATCAGGTTTTAAATTTTCTTAAACATTTAAACAAGTTATGAACAATATACTGAACAATTCATTATTGTAGTCATTTTGAGTTTCTTTTTTAATTTTTAAGTATGTTCTTCAATGGGGACTATTACTTTATTGTTGTACCAAAAAGCATATGTAAAAGCAAACAAAATAAGCACCAGAAGAACTATGTACGATAATTTTTCACCACAGGATATATTTTTGAAAAATATTCAGTCTATGAATACTAAATAAACTGAATACCTCAAAAACTTCTTAGTTTTTGTATATAAAAAATGTATGCTTATTTAAGACATAAAAGGGCATGCTATCACAAAATTTCAGTAAAATTGAATTATTTTTGCGATTATGACAAATAAAAAATCTGATGTGGCCAGGCACATGACTTTATCATACTATATATAAAATTAATAGTTTAGCTGCGTGAGATTCTATTTGATCGAGATCGGCTATGTCTGCATTAAAATAAAACTAGTAGAACTAGACAGATATCACGATTAAAGCTGCGTTCGGATATTGTACTCCGTTGACACCGGGTAGACCGTCCAAATGACACTTACGTGTTAGTGGGTGTAAAAAGTATAACGGTGTTCAATATCCGAACGCAGCCTATATTGACAGTAGTACTTTCAAAACATTAGCGTTTGACACTAGCTACTGTCATTAGAATCAAAAAATCTGACATATCCTGGCTACTAGTTTTAAAGCAGTACGACCGATCTCGATGAAAGAATTTGCTCATGCAGCTAAACTATAAATTCTACCAAAAAATGACATACACATAAATTATAGAGAATTACCTCTCCTTTAATTTATTATTTAACTATTTTGACGACATTACACAAATAGCGGCTCATTTACAAAATCTTCGAAAAATTCTGAGTAAACCACCAGTTCCTTTGGACCCTTTTCAACAGAAAGCTTTTCAGCTCTAAGTTTGGTTATGGAACTTCTAAATATGAAGTTGTCCCGATACCTTTAGTGGTTTCTCCGGAATCGTAGCCACGAAAACGGGTACACACACACACAGACATTTTTTTGTACCTTGGTCAAAAATGTTCAGGGGACCCAAAAAGACATATTTCCGCTAAAATCTAAAAAAAAATTTTTGGCATGATTACAATACTTTACATACTGCGTATGATAAAGTAAAAACAGAAGAATCGTTTATGCATTTGCAATCGCATTTTTCTCGGAAATTTTAAGGTCATAGTAAAACGTGGCCCTTATGAATGTTGTAGATTTTTTTTATCATCTACAACTTTGTGCAGGACATTCTTGGATAAAACGCCAAGTTTCGACGGAAAACGCAATAATATATGTTGCACCCGCTTTCAACCCCCCCCCCCCCCCCCCAGATAAACACTGTACCACCCCATGACCTGCATTTGTTTTTTTATGTCCACTATAAGCCCATTTCCAATAATAATAGTCCTGTCTACAATTAATACTGAATTTGTCTTCTAAATCAGTTAATTTGCCTGTACTAATAATACTAACTTCTTTTCTACATATTTTTAGGTAATACTTATGACGAGTCGTTCAATGCAGCACTGAAAATGGTAGCTGAAATGGGTAAAAATATTTATATTAATTAATAGTACCTAGATAGTAGACATGTCCAACAATATTTGTTATAAAACATTCCATTTGAATACATTCTTCTATATTTTATATTCTTGTTCATGTTATAAACTTTATGGTTAAAAGTAGTTTTTTCAACCGATTACATGATTACATGACATATTATTATTATTATTATTATTTTTACTCTCTAATTAGTTTACCTTTATATCATATCATAATTGCTTCATTTTGTGTATTTCAGAAACCAATATGAAGAATTTAACAACTGAAGTAACTAAAAAGGTTGATAAACTATCAACTGAAAAAGGTATACTAACACAACTTATTTCGTGACAAAAATGTAATAAATTACAATATTTTAGGTAAAGATTTGTCTAAAATCAACGAAATAATAAAATCAGCCGTTAAAGATGCTAGTAAGTTAATTTTCGTTGATATTTCGTACATTCACAGTGCTTAAAAAACTGGTTTTATGTTACAGAAAAGGAATTCAAAGCATATTCTGAGACAATCACCGAAAATCAAGTAACAGGTAATATAACAAATATAATTATAATTATAACAAATCTTAGACTTACTCTTTAATACAATAATTCAATGAAATTTCAGTGAACAAAGCTATACATGACGTATTTTCAAAAAAGACTACACCTAGCAACGACGTTGACATCTTAAAAGAAACTCATGGCACTTTTGGAAAACTAGAAATAATAGGCGACAAAGCTACAGTATTTCTAAACAGTATACCAAATAAAATAGGTAACGCCGACAAAATTATTTTAAAATCGTTATTTTGATATTTGTAATTTTTTTCTAGACGAAATCACTTCAAAAACAAATGAGTATGTTAAAGACGAACTTACAAAATTAGAGAATGAACTTGGTATGTAATGTATGTTCAATTAAACAAAACCTATTATGTTAAACATACAGTGTGTACAAAATAAAAAGTAACGTATCATCTGAAAAGATTACAAAAATTCAAAACATTCAAACAAAAGTTTCAAGTTGCAGACTGAGTTCGTTTTTAAAATAAAACAATAGACTGCGAAGAGATGTTTTCGATGCAATTTATGGCATTTCGTCTACCAGGAACCACAACAAGATCAGTTCTGTTTGTCTATACTGATTCCAGCCCAAACCATCACAGATCCACTACCAAATCTATCCACTTGCTGTATAGTAGCGGCTGCGTAGCGGTCACCAGGACGTCTATATACACATACTCGAGCGTCGCAACGAGTTAAACGAAATCTGGACACGTCTGTAAACAGTACAAGCGTCCAGTGACGAAGTTGCCAATCTCTATGATCTAGAGCAAAGCTCATTCGCGATGCTTTGTGATGCTGCGTAAGGCGTGGTGCGCGGACAGGTCTTCTTGGTTTCAAATTCGCTTCTTTTAATCTGTTTCTAACAGTTTGATTAGAAATTTCTATTCTGTGCTTGTCTTAGGTAGTTTAGGAGGTCTCGTGCTGTGGCAGTACGCTGACGTAGGGAGGAAAGGACAAGAAATCGGTCTTGACTTTGAGTAGTTTTTCGATTTCGACCTTGTCCAGCTCTTCTAACATATTGGCCAGTCTCCCGAAACCGATTCCATAAACACTGAATAACAGAAGGGGAAATTCGAAGGTCCCTGCTAACATGTCGAATAGAGTGGCCATGCTGAATAAGGGCGACAGCTCAACAATTTCTAATGACGTTTCTAATCAACGAAAATTGACAACTGAATTCATTTGCCATCTTTAGTAGGCTTTCATACGTGTATGACTTGACATTTCCTTCATTTTGTTTAGCGATGGTTTAGCGTTATTATTTACATTTTTAAGAGTAACTTAAAAACAACTAAGAGTTGTAACGTTTTTGTAATTTTCTTTAGTTAAATATATGCTCTTGATGCATACCAAATTTGATTTACCTAGAACTATTATTTGAAAAAAAGTTACAGGTTTCGAAAAAAATGTGTTCCCATAATTTTTTTGAGCCTTGTATATAAGGAAAATATAAGTTTTTTTTTAATTGAACATCCAATATTATTTTAACGAACATATAATCTTACTTGTTGTTTTTGTCTATATTTTTAATTTACAGATATGGAATTGGGTGATATCATAATTTATTTTGACGAAAATATTAGCAACTATAGTAAGTATTTTAATTTGGGGTTTATGAAGGGTCAAAGTAAACCCCATTTAATTTGTTTTATTATTATTTAGATACGAATTTGGCTGAAGCAATAAATAACTCAACTGCTGGTTTAACAGTTGCTTTGAAAACCATCGTTTCCCTATGTAAGTATCTTCAAGATTGAGGTTGATTCCTTTCAACACAACCTATGCTAAAAGATCATTAATTCTATTTAATTTTAGTTGGATTAATTGGTGGCGCTTTCCAATAGTTCAAATAACGGACAGGCACTTACTCTCATGTAATTTATATAGGTTATAGTAATGTCATAACATTAGTAAAAAGATCCAGTAGTATGTATATTTCTTTAATAAAAAAATGACATCCAATGATGAAGTTTAGTTTTATTGAAACTAGTTGATAACAAAAATCGCCAAGACGTTATTAAGTAAGTACCAAAATATTGAAAATTTTGAATTTTGTTCATAACTCGACAAGAAAAGACGACTGTTAATTTTGGCTTTCACCATTGAAATTCCTCTCGAAATAATACATATTTTAAAAAAATTGGATTTAGGTAACCATCGAAACCACGTCGTGTGAAAAGTATCGAATTGATTCGAACAAATCAAAATAAAATTGGTCATTTTTTAATTATGGTCGTAACTTCTGTATTTGTGATTCCATCAAAAAAGCCATTTGACGTTATAAAGGCACTTTTTTGTCTACAATTTGATTCTGTCAGTTTAAAATTTTTTTCGCCAATGAATTCGTCAGAAACAAACGAAACTTGTTTTTCTTATGGACGCCATATTGGTTTTATACATGTTTGGATTCATCATTTCTTTCTGAGTAATTTGGTATGCCACATGCCATGTTTTTAATACAATAACATAATAGAATTGACTGAACATTGTACACTTCGAGAATTGCTGAAAATCGCATGGTGCCACGGAAGACATTTTGTGAAACAATGTGATATCTACCCATCTGTACCCATCTGTGGAACAAATTGGTGAAAACCCAGAATTTTATAAAAAAAAAATATTATGGTCCGATGAAACATATTTTGTAATTGCGGTATTATTAACTGAAAGAGGACGCACTACTGGGTACTGGGTCCGCGAAAATCAGCAACTTTTTTGTGCCGAGCCATAATCAGGTGCGGTTTGACTTTAATGTATGGTGCGGTATAGTGGCCAACCGATTAATCGGACCAATTTTTATAACAAAAATTTAACTTAGGAGAGGTATCGGCAATATTGCTCCCCGAGGACGTGGAAGAAAGAATGGACGATATACCGTTGGCCTTACGCTAAGGTATTTGGTTCCAACAAGACGGAGCACCTCCACATAATGCCCGAATTGTGAGGAACTATTTAGATATAAGACATAAACGGAGAGTAATTGCTACCTATTCAGAAATATTGTGACCACCAAGATTGCCGGATCTTAACCCTTGTGATTTTTATCTATGGAATGACTTAAAAAATAAGGTGTATGATGTTTATAATTTTGGAAGAATGTTGGAGAGTTACGTGACCCCGTCATCGCCGCTTTCAATTCGATTGACAGAAGAACCCTCGGTAAGGTCACCGTATTACGGAATGCTGTGAAAAATGCTTCCACGAAAATGGCGAGATTTTTGAAAACATTATTTAGTTTGTTAAAATGTTAAGCAGATATTCGGTTTAACCTATTGTACAATTTATGAGGATTCATAAAGTTAAGCTATGAGCTTTTTGATTTAGTTTTTCTAAGAGATAATTGCAATTAAAAGTGCATTTCGTTTGAATTCACCGATCACCCTCGGAAATACACGATGATTACCGATTCCTAGTAGCGGTGGCAACAGCGGACAGCTCTCGAGCAGCTGATCGGCCAAGATGACGGTTGGCGACCGTGTTGTTTGACAACGAATAAAGGTAACTTTTTTGAGAGATGATTTGATCATTGAAACTTGAAGCCAAACATCTCTCATCTCGCTAGTAGGCAATGTAAAGAAAATCTTATCAGGAGTCATTGTTCCAGTGCTGTTACAGCCCGACATAGAACAATGTCGGCGTTGGAGTTTATACATTTTGAACAAGTGTTTGATATAACCTCAATAACCAAAGCAGGTGTCAACAAACGAGCGATTCTAAACGTTGACACAACAGAAGACAAAAATTTACTACGTGCACCCTAGATATAGCAACGTTGTCATGTTGCTCACTTTGAGCGGTCTTTGTGACGTCACAAAGACCAATCCTAATTCAAACTTCAAACAACGATTTCTCTTAATTTAAAACAATGATATTTTACTTGTAAAGTAGCAAACAGTAGCACCCATACTTTGTAAAAAATGACAATTTCAAAAATACCGGAATACCCTATTACATTCCAAAATTTTACTGTAACTTGACTATGGGCACATGAATACTGTATCACTCAAATGTGCTTTTCATGGCATTTTCAGATATTAAAAAAACTTCAATGTTGTCGGCTTATTGTGTTCTAAATATGACATGTGGCATACCAAATTAGTCAGAAAAAAATTCTGAATCCAAACATGTATAAAACCAATATGGCGTCCATAAGAACACAAAAGTTTCGTTTGTTCTGACGAATTCATTGGCGAAAAATTTTAAACTTACATAATCAAATTGTAGACAAAAAGTGCCTTTATAATGTCAAAATGCTTTTTGATGGAATCACAAATAAAGAAGTTATGACCATAATTAAAAAATACTCTTTTGGGATTTTTTCAAAATAGCTTGGAAACCATTTGGAATTCAACTGTTTTCTGAACGGATTATGAAAGAGCACATAAATATGCACTACTTTGCCCACTTAACCGACTTTCTATCTTTAATAATAACAAAAGTACCCATACAATCCAACGTCCCGTGAGACACACTGTATAGTATAGTAAGTAATAAATAATTATATAATTAATTAATTTTACTTTTTTTTCAAGAAAAGAAAATAATTAATAAAATAATGTTGTTATTTAGAGGACGGTTCTAGGCCCACAGAATTTTATGAGCTAGATTTATACCTGGAAATTGAAATGGACCAGAGTCCCTAAATAATTATTCAAAATATAAACAATTGTTTTTCACGAATAATCGCTATCCTGATTATTCGCATACAGCGTCATACCAAGGTATTTGCTGTGTCACTGATATGTTATTTATTTATTATTTATTTATTTATTTATTTGTTGCTATCAAACATATTTTTTAATGGAAATACCAACATACAGGGTGACTTAGTTTAGGACCAGGAACTCGCCCTTGGGGAACTCCAGATTTAATAACTTATTTTAGTATTTTGCCACGACGGTTTAATATTTTTTGTCTTTAAGTGTTCTTTGTATCATCGTAGTCATTCACCATTTTCATGTTATAACTAATGTTGTGTCTGATATTCTTAGTACATACAAATATTCTCCGCATGTCAATTATTTATAAAAACAACAAACAACCATTCAAACAACAAACACAAAGTTTTCCATGTGAAATTATATTATTCCCCCCAAGCATTCTTTGCGATTCATTGAAATGGTTGTCGTTATAGTTATCAGCTTGAACCGCATTTCAAGTCAAAGAAATTCCGAGTATGTATCGATAATTTGAAGTGTTTTCTTCGTAGACATATGCATTATAAGTATTATTCTTTAATATTAACCCATTTTTGCAATTTTTGTCAATCCATCCACATACTCATTCTCATATATAACAGTTGAAGTAAACAAGATGGTCATTCAGAATTAAGTATTACTAAGACACGAAAGAACATGAAGGCAATCACATCTACAGTTATCTTCTTTCTTCTTGGCGTGGTGCCAACCACATTTGGAGGTATGGTTTTTTTTTATTGTTATACAAACCTTTTTTATACCGTTTTTTATTATTATTTTAGCTCATGTTAATGATCACCGTCATCACCAAAAAAGAGTTTATACAGAAATAGGTACGTTTATCGTGCAAATAAAATAAAATTTACCGTACTAAAACAAAAAACACTTTTAATTTAGTAACTTCCCTGGACGAGTTAAAAAATGATACAGAATCTGCTATTAACAGTATGGGTAAGTTCAACTTAATAACTTTTTGGTTGAATGTCCAAAAATGGTAATTTCAATAAATAATTAATGAATATAAACCAGCAAAAAAAAACAAACTTTTCTCTAAAAACTCTTTATATATTAATGATATTGATATTATTTTTGTAGCTGGCAACGACCCACTAGCAAAAGCATTGTTAGTTCCTGTAGGTAAGATTGGATCTATTTAAATACTAAAATTTGTTACTACTTAATTTTTTATATTTTAGATATGTTCTTAAACGGATTGTCAATATTCTTGGAGTCAGGTAATTTATTAATTCATATTCTCTATACTATAACATAGAATATCGATCTTCTAACTCTGGGAAATTGTCTTTTCAGGAAAAATATTTAGTGAACCGGCTGATCAAATTACTACAACTACTATAGAAGGAACAGTCAATGCCTTAAGATTTTTTGCAAACCTTATAGGTGAGTTAATAATATCTTCAAATTTTTTTTCTTTTTACAATTCCATACACATTTTTAATTGCTTATATCTTTTTCCACTTTCAGATCCTGTTCTACAGTCACTTCATTTGTTGGACAACAACTGTAAGTAGTTTACACATGTATTCTTTAAATATGTTATACAACGTATGTTAATTTGAATCGAACAGTAATACTACAACCCACATAGAGCTATAACTACCGGCAAAATAGTTCGCCTTATTCTATTATAACGTTGTCAACTCTAAAACCATTGCTTTTGTAGACGTTCGTAGACATTTTGAGTTTGAATCGCCCAAAACATCACGTATAAAACACTTTAGTTTAAGGATAAATGGAATAAGAATTATTGAAAAGAGTAATTATTAGTCTTCCTTTCATTATTTAAAAAAATCTGATATGGCCAGGCACATGACTTTATCATACTATATATAAAATTATTAGTTTAGCTGCATGAGATTCTATTTGATCGAGATCGGCTATGTCTGCATTAAAATAAAAATAGTAGAACCAGACAGATATCTCGATTAAAGCTGCGTTCGGATATTGTACTCCGTTGACACCGGGTACACCGTCCAAATGACACCTACGTGTTATTGGGTGTAAAAAGTGTACCGGGGTTCAATATCCGAACGCAGCCTATATTGACAGTAGTATTTTCAAAACATTAGCGTTTGACACTAGCTACTGCCATTAGAATCAAAAAATCTGACATATCCTGGCTACTAGTTTTAAAGCAGTACGACCGATCTCGATGAAATAGAATTTGCTCATGCAGCTAAACTATAAATTCTACCAAAAAATGTCATATAGATAAATTATAGAAAATTTCCTCTCCTTTAATTTATTATTTAACTATTTTGACGACATTACACAAATAGCGGCTCATTTGCAAAATCTTCGAAAAATGCTATGAGTTATGAGAGCCCTTTTCAACAGAAAGCTTTTCAGCTCTAAGTTTGGTTATGAAACTTCTAAATATGAAGTTTCGTCCCGACACCTTTAGTAGTTTCTCCGGAATCGTCGCCACAAAAACGGGTACACACACACACACACACACACACACACACACACACACATACACACACACATACACACACACACACACACACACAGACATTTTTCGTACCTTGGTCAAAAATGTTCAGGGGACCCAAAAAGACATATTTCCGCTAAAATCTCAAAAATTTTTTTTGGCATGATTACAATACTTTACATACTGCGTATGATAAAGTAAAAAAAAATTTATGGATACAGTAAATATTTCGCTTTGTGTGTGTGTGTGTGTGTGTGTGTGTGTGTGTGTGTGTGTGTACCCGTTTTTTGTGGCGACGTTTCCGGAGAAACTACTAAAGGTATCGGGACGAAACTTCATATTTAGAAGTTTCATGGCCAAACTTAGAGCTGAAAAGCTTTCTGTTAAAAAAGGTCCAAAGGAACTGGAGGTTTAGTCTTAGCATTTTTGAAAGATTTTGTAAATAAGCCGGCATTTCTGGAATTTCGTCGAAATAGTTAAATAATAAATTAAACTAGAGGAAATTCTGAATAATTTATGACTATGACATTTTTTGGTACAATCAATAGTTTAGCTGCATGAGCAAATTCTATTTCATCGAGATCGGTCGTACTGCATTAAAACTAGTAGCCAGGATATGTCAGATTAGATGTCAGATGTGATTATAATGACGGTAGACAGTGTCAAACGCTAATGCTTTGACAATACTACTGTCAATACAAGCTGCGTTCGGATATTGAACACCGTTAAGGTGCGCTTTCATTAGTGCTAATGGCAGTGGTAGTAGACGCCATTATAGTATTTCTAATAGAATTTCATCACGACATGTGAGAAACACTATAATTTCGTCTGCTACCACCGCCATTACCTACCATTGCCACCAATCGGAACGCACCTTCACACTTTCTACACCCAATAACACGTGTCATTTGGACGGTGTACCCGGTGTCAACGGAGTACAATATCCGAACGCAGCTTTAATCGATTTATCTGTCTAGGTCTACTAGTTTTATTTTAATGCAGACATAGCCGATCTCGATCAAATAATATCTCATGGACCTAAAGTATTAATTTTATATATAGTATGATAAAGTCATGTGCCTGGCCACATCAGATTTTTTAAATTTTATAAAAGGGGCAATTTGAAATAAACAAAATTAAACTTTTAATTAGGAAAAATAAAATTCCCTCACAAGGCCTATTGTGTTGTATATCAGGAGAAAACAGGGAAAAAAACAGATAATTGCTTATACTGGAACGGAAATGGGTCCTAAAAAATAAATGTCTACAAACATAATATTTACCGAAAAATATAAGTGGTACTATTAGACTGTTCAGTTTCAATACAATTTGACGTTATAGTGGACTTCTCCTTCTAAATATTATGTTTGTAGCCATTTATTTTTACTTTATCATACGCAGTATGTAAAGTATTGTATTCGTGCCAAAAACAAATTTTGAGTTTTTAGCGGAAATATGTCTTTTTGGGTCCCCTGAACATTTTTGGCCAAGGTACAAAAAAATGTTTGTGGCGACGATTCCGGAGAAACTACTAAAGGTATCGGGACGAAACTTCATATTTAGAAGTTTCATAACCAAACTTAGAGCTGAAAAGCTTTCTGTTGAAAAGGGTCCAAAGGAACTGGAGGTGTAGTCTTAGCATTTGTTAAAGATTTTGCAAATAAGCCGCCATTTCTGGAATTTCGTCGAAATAGTTAAATAATAAATTAAAGATGAGGAACTTCTGAATAATTTATGACTATGACATTTTTTGGTACAATCAATAGTTTAGCTGCATGAGCAAATTCTATTTCGTCGAGATCGGTCGTACTGCATTTAAACTAGTAGCCAGGATTTGTCAGATTTTTTGATTCTAATGACAGTAGGTACCTAGTGTCAAACGCTAATGTTTTGGCAATAACGTCTGTCAATATAAGCTGCGTTCGGATATTGTATTACACTTTTTACACCCAATAACACGTCAGTGTCATTTGGACGGTGTACCCGGTGTCAACGGAGTACAATATCCGAACGCAGCTTTTAATTTTACAGAATATTTGATTCTTCAAATATTTCTGGATTCTCTCAAACTTACAATGCAAATGTTACCAACATTATGAAAATTATTTAAAAATAGAGCTTACTGAATACAGTATTCGTTTAGCTCTGAAGAAGCGAGCAACATGGTTCGCGAAACGTCAGCATTTACAAATCTTGACACACGGCATAACCCGGAAACAGTTTATTTTCTATATAAACTTAAATGTTACAGTTGCTGTTTCTTTATCTTTAAAATGATGAAAGGACTTGTTGAGAACCGTTAACTTTTTCATAAAACCAAAATTGGAAATTTTATGACAGTTTGAATATGACTTTTAAGTGATTACCTATTACTGATTGTCCCTGGTAGTATTGTTACATGATCTGAGGATGCCCAATTACAGTAATAAGGCATATATTGACATGACTATTGTTTATGGATGTTTATTGATGTTTATGGATGTTTATGGTTAGTATTTTAGACCAGGCAATAGAGACTTTTTCGTGACAAAAATAGTATCAGCAAGCCGCCGGTCCCAGATCACGTGGAACAGTCCGTAGATGTATTGTGATGTGTTTTCGAATAGCGAATATCATTACTTAATTTGTTATAAACAAAAAACCTAAAAAAATCGTGCTTTTTTTCGTTGTTCGCTTGTAATAGCTGAACCGATGGAGCAATCTTGATACTGTCAACAGACGAATTGTAGAGAATGAAAAGACGAAAAAAATGAACCCTACACGGACCCGATCGGATTAATATTAACGGAGGAAATTCGGAAGAACCGGAGAAATCTGCATTTTTTCAAAAATTTATAACTCCGCCATTTTCAAAGTTCTAACGCAGGCTTTTCGCGAGAAAGTAGCGATTGATGGGTACTTTAAGTGTGCACAACCCAGGCGTTGTCCGATGATTAGTTTTTGCACAATTGCGATTTGAATCTTTTTTATGCAATATGGTTCGGCGAGCCTGGATGCGTCGGAGGTGGTCCGTATTTAATTTTTTTTACGTATTTCGAAAGTAGAAGTATTGTGCTATTCTGATTTTGCGTTAAAATGATGCGAAATATGCGAAAAATGCTTGCAAACTTGACCGAAATCTGCGGCGCGCTCCAATCCGGTCGAGTAGTGGGGGTAGGCGGCCGACGCGGGGAAGCGTGTATCTATAGTAATCCCAATGCGCGCGCGCTTCCCCGAGTCGGCCGCCTACCCCACTACTCGACAGCGTTTGAGCGCGCGGCAGATTTCGGTCGAGTTTGCAAGCATTTTTCGCCTATTTCGCAACATTTTAACGCAAAAGCAGAATAGACGTTTTGTAGCACAATACTTCTACTTTCGAAATACGTTAAAAAAATTAAAATCTGACCACCTCCGACGCATCCAGGCTCGCTGAACCATATTGTATAAAAAAATTCAAATCGCAATTGTGCAAAAACTAATCTTCGGACAACGCCAGGGTTATGCACATTTAAAGTACCCATCAATCGCCACTTTCTCGCGAAAAGCCTGCATTACAACTTTGAAAATGGCGGTGTTATGAATTTTTGAAAAAAATGCAGATTTCTCCGGTTCTTCCGAATTTCCTCCGTTAATATTAATCCGATCGGGTCCGTGTAGGGTTCATTTTTTTCGTCTTTTCATTCTCTATAATTCGTCTGTTGACAGTATCAAGATTGCTCCATCGGTTCAGGTTTTACAAGCGAACAACGAAAAAAAGCACGATTTTTTTGGGTTTTTTGTTTATAACAAATTAAGTAATGATATTTGCTAGTCGAAAACACATCACAATACATCTACGAACTGTTCCACGTGACCTGGGACCGGCGGCTTGCTGATACTATTTTTGTCACGAAAAAGTCTCTATTGCCTGGTCTATTTCCTCCAAATCATCCAGTTAGGTAAAAGGGGTTTGTAAGAGGCGTTTCCATAGAAACGTGGAGAATAATTATTTCTGAAAATATATGAGGTTATCACAAAATGATAGACATATGTTTAAAACAATCTATTTATTTTCTTTCCAGTTTTTGGACTAAACGTAGACCAACTAGAACAGATGCGTAAGTTACAAACAAAAAATAAATAACTATATGACAGGTGTCACAATTTCAAACAAAATATTTAACAAATAACTTTTACTTTCAGTACAACAAATACAACAGACCTTGAATACAATCATTAAGAGATTTGGTAAGTAATAAACAAAAAAACTCGTATTCCTAATACAGCATTGATACAACAAATTGCAGAATTTTTTAACGATTAACTTTTCAATTTCATGTATGAAAAAATAAAAATGAAAAAATCCGCGAAACCCTTGCTACCAGGTGTTCTTTTGCACCAAACTGTGTAGTTGTCTTAAACATTTTGCTGTCTCTAACGTCAAAACCTAATTGACTGTTTTGATTTCTGTTCGACATAGGTCAACTACTGTCAAATCCAAATACCACAGCTGCAGTACCTCCACAGGGTGCTGGAAATCCGAACAACCCCACCGGAGCTGGTCCTATTGTATCTCATGACGCCACATCGCCACAACCACCACCACCAGCAGGAAATGGAAATGCTCCACCAAACCCTCCTCGGAAACGGAAAACTGTCCACAAGCATAGGCATATTCTAAACCACTCGTAAATGTTCGTTTTGTTTGTTTTAATGCTATTTTTGTATGACAAAGTTTGCAAGGAAGTAAAGTCTATTTTTTTGAACGTGTACTATTTATTTATATATTTATTAATTAATTTAGATTTAGATCAAATAGCGTGTTGCAGCACAAAAATAACGAAAATTACTACTAATTGTTCTTTTATAGAATTTTACTGGAATTTATTACATACAGGGTTAGTCAAAATTACCGGAACACCTAAATAATTCTTCACCAGTAAAAAAATAAACAAAATTCCCGCAAATGTTTTTTTTGCTTTAAACAAGTTATCGTCTATTTATATTTTCAAAATACCAGTTTATTTTATTCTGAAATTTGGTAACCTTTCCTTTTTCAAATAGATCAAACAATTTTTACATTTTTTAATTCTAAGATTACCTAATTCTTCTAAATTGATTTTAAACAAGCTATCGTCTAAATACATATGTTTCTAATGTACAGGGTACTCATTTTATTAAGGAAACTGGGTAAACTTTTCTTTTTCTAATACATCAAACTGTATATTTTGACATTCTTTAATTTAAAATTAATTCTCATTTTTTATAAAATCATCTCTATCTCTGAATTATAAGCAATTAATCGATAATTGACGGATAAAAAAATCAAGAAAAATACCAAAACAATGAAATAGAAATAAATTAAATGTTCAAATTGCCAAATTAAATTTTAAAATATACAGGATGTTCTATCAAGAAAGGTTAGATTACTAAATTTCCAGAATAAAACGAACATCTTGTATCTGAAAAATATTTTTAAACGATAGACTGTTTGAACCCAAAAACTTTTGTTTAAAATTTTTCTTAGAACTAGATTAGTATCAAAACAGTTATAATATACACCCTGTTCATAACTGCCTGTATATTGAAAATATATTTAAACGATAGCTTGTTTAAAGCAAAAATACATTTGTTTAAAAAATTTGTTGAAATTGTTTACGATTGGAGAATTATTTAGGTATTCCGGTAATTTTGACTAACCCTGTATAATTTACTTAAATTTTACAGTATTACTTTTACTTTTAAAGAATTTTTTGCTGTACATTCATTTTCTGTAACTTTAGAGACATTTTCGTCTGTGTATAAACTTATTTGTTTCCTTTTTCAATTCCTTGTAAAGTTCCAGTAATTTAAAATATCAACAAATGGAATGAAAAAGACAATACATATCAGACAATAGTAACATGTAAGTTAAATAATTTTAAAAAAATATCGATAATGAAATAAAAATGAATAAAGAAATAAGAAACATTAATGAGTAAAAAGTTTTGCTTTTCAATTTCTTAAAAAGTATATAAAACCGCTGTTGAAGGGAACCGAAAAATAAATGAAATTGACAACGTCAGCAATTGAAGGTCAAAGCAATAAAGTTAAGAGGAATCACTAGAGGTAGTAGCGTACTACAAAACAACACTACATAAAACCAAACATCCTGAGCTTAATTGTGTGTTAATAATCACGTGTAATACATTAAATTATAGATAAAGGTGTATTACACCGGGTACGAATGCCACATTTTTTCATTTGCGTTGTTGTTTTGTTTTTTACCCTTGCTAAAGAAGCCAATAATTGGTAATTTTTGTTATTTTTTTTTCCAAATCCGAACCAAACATCAAAAAAGCAATATTACAACATTTTGTATTGAGCCTTCATGAACTTTTGTAAAAAAAAATGACAGCAAAATATGAATGTTGTAATGATTTAACCGTTGGTTTTTTGAACATGTGAATGAGACGAGAATAACGTATTTTATAGTCGTACGGTGCACCCATCTGTTGGATAAACACCACATCATTTTCTTCGACCAATCAAATTCAAATGGTACAGTCTGAAGCAGCAGCATGAATACGTAGCCAGGGGAATCACAAATATTGAGCAATTTCGGCCTAACAAAAATATTGATCGCATGTTGACAAGGGAGGTGTAGCGGCGCCGCGCCCGGCAAACGAAAGCCATACGAAAAATAAATTTTACCGTGCTGGTGCTAGGTAGATAGCAACGACTCGCTTACAAATTAGCATGACAGCATGTTCTTGCGGAAGTGTATGTGATCAACATGAATTGTTGATATTCGACCAAAATAGGCTAGAAACCGAATACGAGAAATAATTTTTTGCCGTCCTGATGGACTCTACGCAGACAGCAAAGAGCGAGTTATAAATTAGGAGCGCATGTTCCCGCGAGGGTTTATAGTGCAGTCCCCGTACGACACACGGAACGAAGAATAATCAACAACCGCAATACCTACTTACAAAGTTACAACTACTAAATAATGAATAGGAGTTAAATAAATTATTACTAAGGAAATACAAGTAATTTAATTTTTAATCAGTCATTTATTTTTCGTCATAGAATTTCAAATATATTGGTATTTAGATTTAGAAAATAATATTAATACCAAACACTTGTCGCTTGGCAATGCATTCAGGGCAATCGCAATCTATGTAGGATGGTTGGCTTTAGTTCGACTTGTTGTACAACAGACGTAGAACAGACGCTAGAAATATGGGCAAATTAAAAAATCAGCTGCCTTTATGTGGCCCGCGTTCTAAGAAAACTAATAACTTGCGAGAGTACCTGCGGTAAGTGTATATGTAGATATTATACGTGTAGTGTAATTCTTCGCTAATTAACTTCGCTAGTTAATTTGAGCAATACTCTCTTATAGGTGTAAGCGTGCCGGATTACCATATATGGCAAAAAACTTTTATAAAGGTGTAAAATATTTGAATATGTATCTATATAATATATAATAAATGACTTATACATATACATAAAGCTGCTTGTTTTATCGAAATCGCTAGTTTTTCTCATACCTACAATTGAAATTGAAGTACGTATACTACCAAGTCTATACATAGCAATAATAATTTTGAGTAAAATTTCAAAATGCAGTATCCAACTGTATCTAGAATTAAAATAGGAATATTACATTTACTAACACCTACTTGCGTCACCCGATAAAAATTAGAATTTTTATATGAGGTGTGTTTTACCTGAAAGTATCGATCTCTGCTAAGTACGAACGAGACATTCGAGATTATTGATGCACATAGAAAACGTTAAATGGATTTAAATAAGTATCTGAGTACGAATGCTTTCACGGCCAGAGTCATTTAAATTTAGATGATAAATAGTTACCGGTTTATGCCGTGAGTAAAAATTCATAATTACTGTCTTCGCGAACCATGCTGTTCGCTTCTTCGGAGCTAACTGATAATTAGTTACTAATTCTAATAATAAATGATAAATGATTTATGTAAGAAAAGCTGTCTGTTTTACCAAAACTACAATTTTTTTCAACATACAAAAGGTAAAATGTTCAACCATAGTTAGTAGTAAAATAGGAATGTTATAATAAAGCAATTAATTAATTTGTATCACTGTATTGTTTTGTGGAATTGTATTTAAAATATACAAGAAAAGCATTTCAGAACATGCGATAGTCACATACACAAAATTATTAGGAAACGGTTCGGCGCCAGTCGACACCGCACGGCCCCTTTGATCTTCGCCGCCAAAGAACGATACCGCGTTCCCCTCATCTAATCAGTGCGTTGCTTGCATTTTCTGCGGAGTGTACAGTGGGCGCGGCTTGTTTCCTCCTCTTGCGCCTCAGTTTCGTCGAACTTTTGAGGCCGGGGACTAACATTTACTCTTAATATTGAGACAAAACTAAAATTTCTGAAATATAACTGATCAATTACATCGATTTGTCGTTCAATAATAAGTTTTTAGATCCCACAGCAATACATTTTCTACGAACTGTAACGTTTTTACTTGCTTTACATCGTCTCTGGTAACTTCGAACAGCGACAATGTCGATGTTAGCGCTTTGTTTTATTCGGATATTAATGACTTTGTCTAACTTTTCCTGACACGCTGTAAAAATTGATAGTCTGATGTTTCCTGCTTTAAATAGGATTCGATTTGAACAAATAAAAAGTTAAACTGCTTAAAATTTGTTTTCCTACTTTAAATGACCGACAAAAAAATGTGTCCACTTGAAATTTTCTTTTTTTTGAAATACCTAATTTATAATCACAGTTAGTCAAAGTCAATGTCTCTCAATGTCAAACTATTGGTTGTGTTTCGATTTTAATTGTATACTCTTGAATTAGTGCAGGCAAATTATGTTGAGAGTGGGTATTAATTGTAGACAGGAGTTTTATCATTGGAAACGGTAAAGGGGCTCATAGTGAACGTAGAAAAAATAAATCCAGGTCATGGGGTGGTATAATGTTTATTTGGGGGGGTTGAAAGCGGGTGCAAAGTATATTATTGCGTTTTCCGGCGAAACTTGATGTTTTATCCAAAAGCGTCCTATACTAAGTTGTAGATCATAAAAAAATCTACAACATTCATATGGGTCACTTTTTACTATGACCTCAAAATTTCCGAGAAAAATGCGAATGCCAATGCCAAAACGAATTTTCTGTTTTTAATTTTTTGTTGTCGCAACAATAATTCAATTTTAATCAAATTTTGTGACAGCGTGCCTTTCTATACCTTAAATAAGTATACATTTTTTTATTACACAAAAAAACAAGAAGTTTTTGAGATATTTAGTTTTTTCCGTCAAAATCAGACCTTTTTTAAAACAGAATTCTGTGGTGAAAAATCGTCGTACAGAGTTCTTCTGGGACTCAATTTTGTGTTTTTACATGTACTTATTGATATAATAATAAAAACAATAGTTACTATTTAACAACATGCTCAAACATTGAAAAAACTCAACAACGACCTTTGCAACACTGAATTTTTCAGTAATTGTTCATTATTTGCTTAAATTTATAAGAAAATTGCAATACTTGTTACGGCACATTAAATTGTACGGAAAAAATACAAAGGAAACTGGCTCTAATTTCTACACTAATGCTATAACCATTAAATTAGAATAAGAAATCTTCAGATAAGTAAGCAAAATAACAGTTTTTGGCTTAGAATCAAAAAGTATCCAATACAAAAGTTGTAGGTCAAGAAAAAATCCACAAATTTTGTAGAGGTTACTATATAAGATAACCTCAAAACTCCCGAGAAAAATTGCGAATAAGGCAATGATTGGCATAGTTAAATAACTATGCCAATCTATGAAAATCAAATAGAAAATGATAAATAAATACTTTTCATTTTTTATTTGTAAATCTGTAAATATATATTGACGGGGTGGGGTCGTTCGGAAAAAGATATTTGAAAATGCAAGTCGCGGTAGGTGCAGCGTGTCGTATACTGACGATGCCTGTCTCTCCGTCTGGATTCCACGTTGTCACCAAGGCCCTACGAGGTGCGCCAAGTTAATAGTTTCCTCCAGCCGGTGAGCGAACTCATGTGCCAGGGTTGCGTACCGTCTTTTATCCTGCTCTGTCCAGGTCGTGTGTCGACACGTAGTGGAAGGGGGCTCCTACGCCCTCGCTGGTCATTGAGCGCACTGGTATTAGGGGCGTGTTACAATATTAACTTTTCTAATTTATTATTATCAATTATTAAAGTACTGTTTCACATTAAATGTTATCACATTTTTAACTAAAGATTTTTTCATAAACAGTTTGTGATCTTTTAAGACATAAATAATTTACTTTCAGAAGTTTCGTCAAAACTAAATTAAAATTATAAATTCTAAAAAAAATGAATTTTTCGCATTTTTCTCGGAAGTTCTGAGGTTATGTTATATAGTAACCTCTACAAAAGTTGTATATTTTTTCTTGACCTACAACTTTTGTATTGGATACTAAGACAAAAACTGACTATTTTGGTTACTTATCTGAAGATTTCTTATTCTAATTTAATGGTTATAGCATTAGTGTAGGAATGGGAGACAGTTTCCATTGTATATTTTTCCGTACAATCGAATGTCGTAACCAGTATCGCAATTTTCTTAAAAATTTAAACAAATAATGAACAATTACTGAAAAATTCACTATTGCAAAAGTCGTTTTTGAGTTTTTTAAATTTTTGAGCATGTTGTTAAATAGGGACTATTATTTTTATTATTGTGTCAATAAGTACATGTAAAAACAACAAAAATGAGACCCAGAAGAACTGTACGATGATTTTTCACCACAGAATTTCTTTTTAAAAAAAGTCTGTTTTTGACGGAAAAAACTAAATATCTCAAAAACTTCTTGTTTTTTGTATAATAAAAAAATGTGTGCTTATTTAAGGTATAAAAGGGCACGCTTTCACAAAGTTTGATTAAAATTGAATCATTGTTGCGTCAGCGAAAAATAAAAAACAGAAAATTCGTTTTGACATTGGCATTCGCATTTTTCTCGGAAATTCTGAGGTCATAGTAAAAAGTGACCAATATGAATGTTGTAGATTTTTTTATGATCTACAACTTAGTATAGGCCGTTTTTTAATAAAATGTCAAGTTTCGCCGTAAAACGCAATAATATGCTTTGCACCCGCTTTCAACCCTCCCAAATAAACACTATACCACCCCATGACCTGCATTTATTTTTTTTACGTTCACTATGAGCCCCTTTACCATTTCCAATGATAAAACTCCTGTCTACAATTAATACCGGTTTTGGCTTATAATCAGTTAATTTGCCTGCACTAAATCGAAATGTAAAAACCTTAAGTTTTGATACTTTTTGATAATCATATTGGAATAAAAATGCTTGTTTCGAAGAATCACAGAGTTGAATTAAAAATCGAACATATTTGGAGGTTCTAACAATACATAATGTTAAATTGTGTCTGTTAAAATAAGCAACAATTGAAATAAATACACAAGCAACTGGAAGATTTCATTAAAATTAGCATAAAAAATGCAAATTTAGTTGCTGTTGTCTGCTAAAGAACAGGAATTCCGTATTGATAAGGATTATACTGTCCATCAAAATCCGAATTCCAAGGAAAAAATAGCAAACATAAAACACGAATTCGTGATTGTTGTTTTAAACAATAAAATGTGTGCAATGTTTATGTACAGCAATAAAATAATTGTATTATATACTCCTGTTTGTCTATGAGCTAAGTCAGTTTTGGATAGTATTGACAGATATTATCAATATAATAAAATACCTAAAATGAAGTTATATGTCGCTCTTTTGTTATGCTCAATTGCCAGCACTAAGGCACTAGCTGGTAAGTCATGCTCTGCAGTTTTCATTAGTTCAACAATATTTTATTAACAAGAAGCTTTTCACTACTTATAACAAGGAAATACTAGTGTTTATTTTGTATTTATTACTTATCTAGACTCAATTGGTACGTCTGAACATTAGAACTTTTTCCTTCGTGTTTTCAATATCAACGTTGACAAGACAAAATTTCAGTTTCAGATGGTTTATTTTCTTTTAAAAACCCGTTAGATGTTATACAGGCGACCACAAATATTGGTACTACCGTGACTGGTCTTTCTGGCTTTGTCAGCAAGATTATACAGACCATATGTAAGTATAGAAAAATGTACTATGTAGGTATAACAGGTTTCTACAGAAAAAAAATTCCTGACCCAGTTAACCTAGTCAAATTAATCTTTTACTTCTGAAAAATTCAAACCCAGCTGGATTTTTGTAAACCTACACCTTTGCTTAATAGGGTATTTGACTATTATTGGAAAACCATCTTAGTGTGTTTATTCCTTCACTCTACATTGCACAAGCATTATTTTTCGTAATTATTTCCTCAATATTTCATAAAAATCAGCGTTAAAAATTGAATCACAAAAAGTCCCGCCAAAACGATACTTTCTTTTGTGTGACGTCACCCGATAGTAGATGTCAAATCGGCCCGTATGGTCTGTCAGCATCGGCATCGCCGCCGTTTGGTAATTGTGTTGTATGATGTGTGGTTTTCACAATTCCTACATAAAAATGGTTTATAAATGGTGTATAAATCCACAATGCAGAAAGACGTCAAGAAAAACTCCGGATAAACTATTTGTAGCTGTTCCGCAAGATTTGAAACTGCGAAGAAAGTGGTTGGCTCGTAGAAATCTAAATGCAATAAATAGCGGCCAATACAAGTGTTTTTTGTTGTGAAGATTACTTCGACATGAGTAAAACTCAACTTAAATAAAAATAAAAACCTCTCCTTCTTTGCTATTCTTTATTGTACTCGAGACATGTTTCGATCTTAACAGATCATCATCAGTCGGGAATCTACAAAAAATTGAAAAAGCCAATCAACTGCACTTATTTATAACACTTAATCCAAACCGGGTTACATAATATTGTACAACAGGTACCATAGTTTGTATTTTAGTGATAGAAACTACTTACAGTCAGTTTGCAGAGTCTATGTGGTCATAATTTTACATTGTTTCAATTCTAGAGATCTTAGCGAATGAGAATGTGGACGTATGTATGCCATGCGGAATGTTAACCTTATTCCATAAATGTGTATTGTACGATGTATGCAACCAATGTTGTATGTGTGCCGTGTATGTGGTGGTATATCAGTCGATTTCATTGAATTTTAAATCGCATTTAGGTAAGTAAACAGGGGCCTTTTGTAAAATTGTACTTGGTCGTTAATCAATTCTGTTTGTGTGTTTCTATTCTGTCTTTCTATTTCTAGCTGCTCTAATATGTCCATCTTAAAAACCCTTTATTGCATTTATGGATTAATTTTACGTTCTTATAATCTATTTTGTGTCCAGTTTGAGTAACATGTTTGTATACGCTTGATGTTACTTGATTAGCATGCTCTGTTATTCTCTTAGCTAGAGATCTTCCTGTCTGTCCTACGTAAACTGAGTTGCAATTAGTGCAATTAACAGAGTAAATGCCACTTTTTTCCCTACCTGTTTTATTTTCATATTTATGTCCAGATAATTGCTTAATTATTTGGTTAGGGTTACTATATGCTGGTGTTATATTATACTTGTTTAATGTTTTTTGTAACTTTCTATTCGTGTTGTTATATGTTAAATGTCTGTAGATTTGTTTGTTATTAGGTATTTCATTTGTGTAGAGTGGATCTTGTTTTTTCTTTGCTCTGTTTATTATAGACCTTATACTGTTTTGGGGAAAACCATTGTTTTCTGCTAGATCATATATGAATTGTAGTTCCTTTGTTTTTGCTATTTCAGTGATTGGGTATGTTAGTAGTCTGTTTATATGATGTTGAAAAGCGGCGAGTCGATGATTTATAGGGTGGGCTGACTCAAATGGAATGATTGTATTTATAGTTGTGGCCATTCTGTAAATTAATAAGTTCAGTTTATTCTTATTGTTAATCAAGGTCACATCAAGAAAATTTATACTATTATTCTGTTGTATCTCTAAGGTAAAGTTTAGATTTGGGTGTATGTTGTTTAAGTAGGTTGAAAAATTATCTATTTCATCTTGACTCGCTTTTAATATTGTGAAGATGTCGTCGACGTATCGTACCCATTTTACAATCATGTTTTTAAAAGGATTGACATTGTTCATGATAAATTTTTCTTCTATATGATTAAGAAAAATTTCTGATAGAAGTCCAGATAGTGACATTCCCATTGGTAAGCCCTCAGTAAATTATTATGCTTTATGCAACCTGTTAAATCAGTAAGTAAATAAGTGCAGTTGATTGGCTTTTTCAATTTTTCGTAGATTCCCGACTGATGATGACCTGTTAAGATCGAAACATGTCTCGAGTACAATAAAGAATAGCAAAGAAGGAGAGGTTTTTATTTTTATTTAAGTTGAATTTAAATAAACTTTGCAATATGGATATAGCCAATTATAAGTAAAACTGACTAGAATAAGTTATCTATCGTATTTTCGAACCAGGTATTATCTGATCTGACAGCTTAAGGTTAGGGCTATCCTAACCTACAAAGTTATGCTTACATGGCACTTTAGTGCTATTAAATTCAAACGGGAGAAGCATAAGAGCGCGTTCCGATAACCCGGTATTGAACGGTGAGAGTGACGCGCTGCATAATAGGCGGACTAACGGCATACGGCGTTTATCTGCATATAAGATAGAGACAGCCGACCCAGGTTATCTGAGCATTGCTCTCACCATACCCTACCCTGACAAACCGAACGCGCTCTAAGCGTACTAACGAATGGCGTCACTGGGGACTGAGCCAATTACAGAACATTTTCAATCACGTGATAGGACGTGAACAAAATTCAAATTTAATTTTGGTTTTTAATAGAAATAAAGCACATTTCTTTTTGAAAAGTAATAACAAATAGCTTTCTTAAACTGTAATCTATTAGAATGACTATAATACAAGCCATATTTTTAATACAGTCATATACCCTATTATGAGTTTCAGATTTTGTATCCTGTTCTCATCAGAGATATTTGACATTAATTTCCAAATTATGCTCCAATTATGTTTCCAATTATGCTCTGGCGAACCCTGGCGCACTCTGGGGTCAATGGGAGAGCGTTCCTATTATACGTCTTCCAGACTCTCGCGAGACAGCGAGAGACCGCGCATCGGAAGAGTGTGGATGCCACATTCACCCAAATCCGCTAACATTCGAATTGCCAGAACTTTCTACGGATGCAGATAGTCGGATAAAAATCACGCGTTCGGCGAGTGGCTCGCTTCTTTTGTACGCTCTCGCTTCGATCCATTCAATGTGGGTTTTTGACGCGGCTCATAGCATTTTTTGTCGGTACCCGAAGGTATTATTTACGTCAGGGGTCTGATTTATAACATCAAACACGCGCGGTGAAGGGGCTGGCCGAGCATCAATGCAACCCGAAAAGTAGGTAACGAATGGAATAATTATTTAGTATTGAAATAAAAAGATTAAAAAATATTGAACACAAGATTTGATCTTAAATTTAATATCCGATAGTATTCTTTTCTCTATTTGTGACATCCCCATTACTATAATTTGTCAGGAAGAAAATCACATACGCAAAGTTAAAATGGAAAATATACCAGATAATCATATTTATTTCTATATTATTGAAGAAATGCCGATGCATATCAATAAATTAACCATCCGTATTATAAGATTACTAATGAAAATTAAAATTAATAGCAATATTAAATCAATAATTAATTAAAACTAAAGAATATATTATTTATCTCTTTCAAATAAATCTTATCAGTTCCAAGTTATTCCAGTCTTATTTTTTTATGATGTCTGTATCTATTGTATCGTTTTGGTACAGTACTTTGATTACTTGGGCCGGCTGAGAACTACCTGGTAAGTAGGTATAATTTTAACCTCATTAATCGGGAATGTCGCACAGGTGCTTCTCGTACCTTGGCAAAAAAAAAATATTTATTCACTGTCGACAGACATTCAACAGTTATCCCTTTTTTATCTTTCTCGACAATCTCAAATTACGACTGCGATCTACATAGGGCAATTACTAAGTTATTGATTAATAATATCGTTGTTACATACCAGTATACAGGGTTGGTCAAAAAAAACTGGAGCACCTAAATAATTGTCCAACAGTAAACATTTTCAAAAAAAAAATCAAACATAAGTTGTTTGATTTTAAACAAGCTATCGTCTAAATATGTTTCTAATAGTGCTTATTTTATTATGAAAACTGGCAACCTCTCCGTTTGCTAATAGAACACATATATTTGCATTTTATAATTCTAAGATTAATTCCATGAATTTTTTGTAGGAATCATTTTTTATACAATGCATCATTTTTTAGTTATAAGCAATTAATCAAAACTCATAAACTTTTATTTTAACTAAACGGATAAAAAGTAACAGAACAATTAAATAGAATTATAAAATTAAATGGTCAAACAGCATGTGTGTATTAGGGTGGTTCAAATTGGCTATTTTTATTTAGAAAGCAACGATCCCCCCAAATCGTTTCCAAATCCAAAAAAAGTGGACACGTATGGTTTCGTTTTTCGAAATTTTGATTCCTAATGGTGCCTGTCGAGGCCTCAAATTTACATAAGAAAATGCATGGGAAAAAGACATTTTTTGGTATCTTTCGAATAATCGTTCTGGGTTTGCGAAAACTTAAGACTAAAGTTATAGGACTTGCTGAGGACTTTCTAAGGAAGAATTTGACCTATCATACATATGCATTTGATGCCCCCAACCCACCTCCACAGTGCCCTGAAAACTACTCTTAAATGAAAAAATGTAGATTCTTCAGAAAATTGACCCTTCTAATTATTTCAATCTCTTTTTTCTCGTAGAAATCATTATTATAAGTGTAGTGGGACGTTTATAAGCATTTGTCAGTTAATTTCCATTTGTTTAAACAAATTTTATTTGTTTAAATAATCGTTTTTCTCGAAAATCCGTCTGAATTCTGTTTTCTGAGTTCGAAATGGCAGTTTATTATCTTAGAGTGCCATTATTCATTAAACAAATTCCTCCTATTGTTTAAACAATAAATTATTATTCATTTTTAACTTTTTTCTAATTATTGAAGAAAATTCAGCTTTTTTGAGAAATTAACCTATAAATTTCATGTTCGAGATATCTTGCCTACATTATCTAATGAACCCACATTTGTTTAAACAAATCCGATTTGTTTAAACAAATCCCATTTGTTTAAACAATTCTGTTTTTTGCAATTCAACTAAAATTATTCTTTCTAGATCGGTCTGGCTAACTGTTATTCTCAAGTGACATCATTTATATTTTGGATGATTTCCATTGTTTAAATAATAAAATATTATTCGTTTTCAATATTTCATCAAATTACAGTACAGGGAACAGTTTCCAGACAGCAACAAATCAACATTATCTTGCGACACACAGTGGTAGGAAATAAAAATAAGAAATGCAGAAAGAAATATGATTAATAAAATTGGTTGACTTAGGAAATTTAATACTTTTAAAAGAAATGTACTCCCCAATTCCCCGAAAAAAAGGATTTTAAATCAATTCAATTTTTTCGAATAAATGAAAACGAATTATATTTGACTTAATAATGATTTGAACCAGGTCCCAGGTCCCTGGTTCAAATCCAGGTTGTGGCTGTAATTTTTAATTATTTTATTATTTAATTAATTTTAATAATATTTTACTAGTTAAACAATGGAAATTATCCCAAAATATAAATGATGTCACTTGACAATAACAGTTGACCAGACCGATCTTAAAAAATTAATGTTAGGAGAACTGCAAAAAAATTGTTTAAACAAATGGAATTTGTTTAAACAAATATGGATTTATTAGCTAATAACATAGGCAAGATACCTCGAACATGAAATTTATAAATTAATTTCACAAAAAAGCTAACTTCTACCATAATTAGAACAACAGTTGAAAATTAATAATCATTGATTGTTTAAACAATAGGAAGATTTGTTTAATGAATAATGTCACTCTAAGATTATAAACTGTCATTTCGAACTCAGAAAACAGATGTTCGACGGACTTTCGAGAAATGAAAATTATTTAAACAAATGGACTTTGTTTAAACAAATGGAAATGACCTGACAAATGTTTATAAACGTTCAACTAGATTTATAGTAATTGTTTCTATGAGAAAAAAAAGAATAAAGTGATTAGAAGGATAAATTTTCTGAAGAATGTACATTTTTCATTTAACGGTTGTTTTCAGGGCACTGTGGGGGTGGGTTGGGGCGTCATAGCCATATGTATAATAGCTCAAATTCTTCATTGGAAAGTCCTCTACAAGTCTTATAACTTTAATCTTAAGTTTTCCCAAACCCCGAACAATTATTCGAAAAATACCAAGAAATGTCTTTTTCCCACGCATTTTCTTATGTAAATTTGAGGCCTCGACAGGCACCATTAGGAATCAAAATTTCGAAAAAAGAAAAAATACGTGTCCACTTTTTTTTTTATTTGTATCGTTGCTTTCTATCATCACAAAAAATTTTGCAATGCATTTTTGAACCACCCCAGTGTGTATGTATGTGGGAAAATATTCAGTTTGAGAAGTTCAAGAGTTTTAATTAATTGCTGACTAAACTAAATAAAAAATAAGCGTTGGAATGTGCTAAATAGAGTGATTTTTATTTCAACTCTCTATAACAAACCCAAACTAAGTTATTAGGTTTAACGAAAACACATAACAATGTCAAAAATGTCGGATTCGCTGACACAAAACTAGCCGCCATTTCTAAACCGAGTAAAATAAAATAAAAAAAGAAAAATGTTTGACAATCCCAGAACAAGGGCAAATTCATTTTAAAAAAAAATGAATTTGCTTCTAGAAAATTACCGAATTTTTACCTTAGTATAATAACTTTACACAGTAAACGCTTAAGTTTTGACCTTTTTTAGTTGACTCGCTGACACGTATAATACCTCCGAACAAGGTCATTAATTTACTTAGTGGCTTGACTTCGGGCCTTTCTGGCACTGATACCAGTAGTCAACAGGCTGCTGAAAAATATCTGGATGAAGTCAATGATATCATAAAAGAATGCGGAGAAAATCCGCATGTTGAAGCCCGGTTAGCTGACATTATCGAGAGAGCATCAGCTGGTAAGATTGTGACCACTTAAAATAACAATTTATGTATAACACCAATAAAAATAACTCAAATATCAGAAGAAATTCCACTGATTTGCTTATTGTTATTTTCAGATCCAAAGGTTGAAAAACGTAAGTTTCTATGATAAAAAAGGCAAACATTGCAGTTGACGCAGTTACGTCAACTGCAATGTTTGCCTTTTTTACTGTTCGCGTGTCGCAACTATAAATATATTCGGCCACCAAAAAAAGTATAAATGTGGACCAAAGTAAATCTATAACGGACTAATCTTTATTTCTTGGGAAAAGAGTCATTTTTTCTTGTTTAAAAGTATAAAATGTCATAGATATGAGTTGTTTAAGTTTTAGTATAGTGCTCAGATATCAAATTTGAATATTTTGTACAATTTTTGTACAAATTGGATACACATTGGTACATATATGACATTCAAAAGTGTACACTCTTGGAATTAAGTAAGTTCTATAAATATTTTAGCAGTGTGTCGATGATACATCCAAGTACAAGTTTTTTGTTATTCTGGTCGACCGCTCGGCCGCTAAGTGCAAAAAATTGTCCGTTTACGCTTCAACTTGTATATCGGAAATTTATTATTTGCGAAACCTTGTTCCAATGCTTGGTTTATAATGATTTATATGTTTCTATTTATTAGCTTAAGGTGTAATTAATTAATGTAATTCCTACATTGCAATGTAACTGTGTTTTTATTAAATATGACGTTAATTTTATATTAATAAACATAAAAGTTTTCGATTACATGAAATGAAAATCTCATTTCACGATATTGCATACACCACAACAAATTATACTTGCAACCTTATTGCATCTAATAGCTTTTTTTGTGCTAATAAATACAAAAATCAATTTGTTGTTGTCAATATTTTTACTTTTCAGGTTATTTCAGAACTGACATATGTATTAACATTTATTCACAAAATAGAAATAAATTAAAATTAAATTGCTTTAAATTTGTCTTTATGGTAATTTGTTAATTGTGATTTACTGGTGTTTTCGAGATATTTAGCTTCAACGATATTTTGCAGTGTTTAACTTAATAAACAGAAAGGAGTATGTATTTTGTATAGCATGAATGTATCATTACTATTTTTTTTATATTATTATTTTGTATTTACTTTACAGCAATATGTTTTAAATATCTGACAACTGAAAATAATGACAATTATGTATATCACTAATTTACAAAAATTTTTGGAAGCAAGCTTTAAATTTTCGACGAATTTTGATGGAATGTAAATATGTTATAATTATTATTAAAAAAAAAAAACCAGAACATACGACCATCTAAAAGAACATTTATACAACATAAAAATTATTTCATCAAATTTGACCTGGGATGAGTATAAATTGTGTTGGTAACGGGTATATAATTTCCCAAAAGGAGACGCTTCAGCAAGAAAAGTTGTTGGTTTCTCTTACGTATAGCTTTTATTGCATATTAATTACTCACAATCATATGCAATAAAAGCTATACGTAAGAGAAACCAACAACTTGACGATTTGAACCAGGGACCTTTGCGTCGCTAGCACAATGCTCTCACGTCTGAGCTATTGACATTGTGCTAGCGACGCAAAGGGCCTTGGTTCAAATCCAGGTTGTGGCTGTAATTTTTGATATATTTAAAATTAACATCCCGCCTGTATGTTACCATATTATTAACATAATATTACTTTGACAAAGTATGTCGTTACAAATTTTCAGTTATAGTTTATATTGTTTGGAAATTAAAAAGACCTTCATTTTTAATGTATATGCATTTTAGCTAACCTTACAGTACACAATTCATAAGTCAAAATGTTATTTTTAACTTATTATCGTTGTTAATGCACGCCTCTTAATTTATTTAGAAAACAAATTTAGAAATAAAATTTCCAATAATGTTCCAGCTAATATATAGTAAATGAAAAATGTGTGCTTATTGAACTGGAACTATATAACAATAAAACTTCTGTAGAGCTCTTTGAAATATTAACAAAAAAAGAAAAATAAAAAATTAATTAGTTATCAAACAATGCAAAACTAAAAATGAAGCACAATAAATACATATTACAACAATAAAAAATTATTAATTATAAGTAAAATTTTAATAATTTGTCTTAACAAATGCCAAAAGAAAATACCAAAATGTTTTGTTTTTTTTCTAGAAAGTAGAAAGTAATATGTTTCATATGGTCTTATTGGTTTTCTCTGTTCCTTCTGAAGTTGGAGCCGTTTAAAATAAGATATTGTTAATAATTCAAACGGCTGTAACTTTTTAATGAATTAAAAAAGTAATTTACTTTCTGAAAAAAATTGATTTGTGGAAGAAACGTGGGACAGCCTGTATATATTGCTATAATTTAAATTATTTTGGTTGTCAAGCATGTATTGGATGTCATGAAAGATAATTGAACATTAACTGCTGTAAAGTAAATACAGATATAAAATTTCCATTGTCCTTCATACAAAATACATGCTCGTCCTAAATGTAAATTTAAATTTAGAGAATTTATTTACATTTAGTGAATATATTTTAATATTACAATTCTGAAATAGTCTATATTTAGTGATAATCCTTGGCATCATGTTGATTTGCGCATTTACTTACTTACTTACTTAAGCCCGTCATCCCGTCAGGCAAAGGCATTTACTTGCGTAATTAATATGTGTATTAGTTAACATAAATTATATAATGTGTCATGATATTACGCAATATCTTAAAATGAGCTTTTCGTATCATATTATCAAATTTCATGTTTATTAATATTATTATAAAAGTAATTCTATATTTAATTAAATGCATTACCTACTCGTACACTTAACTGTAGTGATCATATTTCATTTATTACATTGCATTGAAGATATCACTCTAAGGAAAAGGTCGGACACGCTAAAAATAAACTAAATCCCGTTACATTACATCCATCGAAAAACCACCTCGTGACGGACAACTTTTTGCGAACCGGCCGGGTCGTGGTAGAACAGTACACGAATATATAACCGAAATACTATTTTCAAATCCTGCGATAGCGATACGAACTTACTCATTTCCATGACTGTACGTACACAGTGACTTAAAAAATCGAAAGATTTAAAATCAAAATTACCGTTTAAAACAGAAAATTCCTTCACTAATTTTTCAAAGACTATTCCCTAAGACATTTTTAATTGAAAAGTAAAAATTTGACAGTTTACTTTTGAAAGAAATGGACTAAACACAAATTTTTTCCATATGATACTGACTTTTTGGTGACCAAAGCAATAATACCAATCTTTTTATTCAGTTACCTCGTTTATTGGTTCTCTTGAAAGCATGAAGACACTTATTTCAGGTAAGTACATCATACTGGGTGTTCCAAGGAAAAAGTACTCACTCCTCATTACCTTCATTTAATAGCCTTTATGGATTATCTTGTATTTCTGCTATTAAATACCGCAGTTATTAAGAGTACATTATTCTGGAACACTCTATCTATAGTAACATTTATTTTTATTTCTTGCATTAAACGTCATTTAACGCAATGTTTGTTTTATATTTCAGCTAAGTGTGTCATATCTGTAATTATTAGTGAAGATTAACAAAGGAAAGAGTCAACTTTCTAAGAAACAACGCTATTTGTACATTTATGTCTTACTGTATTAATAGAATAATACCAAAACCCTTAACAACAAAAATAAATATTTCTACATCCATTGAATTCTTGTTTTATTTTTATGATACTGACACATATACAGGGTGGAAAGAATGTTTGCCTTTATAGTATTAGTTGGTATTAGTCCAGTCATTCTAGATTTTGATTCGGAAATTCAAATCGCAAAAATCGAGATTCGAGAAATGAAGGATTAATGTCTGACAGGCACAATATTTTAATGGTTTTTCATAAATTAAAACATTTCCTATTTTCTATGATTCTAAACATTTTAATATGTTACTACGGGAACCATAAGCTATTGATTGATATCAGTTTCATCGACAGCATTTGAATTTCCGAATCAAAATCTAGAATGACTAGACTAATACAACAGTTTTATATGGCATTTCCAAGAAAAAAGTGTAAGTGGCTTGCAAACCAGTCTTTTTTTGTGAAGAGTTTTGAAAATCAAGAGGTTATGCGTTAACAGATTGATAAAATAAGAGTGCTCTTAAGATGTATCCAGGCAATAGAGATGATACCAGGCAATAGAGATTCTTGCGTAGTATTAGTATTATTGTGTTGTGTTCTCTACTCGCAAATAGCATTTCTTAATATGTTATAAACAAGAAAACCTCAAAAAATTGTGTCTTTTTCGTTTTTCACTTGTAAAAACTGAACCGATGGAGCAATCTTGATGCTTTCAACAGACGAATTGTAGAGAATGAAAAGACGAAAAAAATGAACTCTGCACGGACTCGATTGTATTAATATTAACGGAGGAAATTCGGAAAAACCGGAAAAATCTGCGTTTTTCAAAAATTCGTAACTCCGCCATTTTCAAAGTTGTAGCGGAGGATTGTTGCGTGAAAGTAGCGATTGATGGGTACTTTGAGTGTGGCAAAGGCGGCTTCCTGCTAGTCTTTATGTCAAAAAAGCAATCATTTGTAGCTCTATTGCTTGGCCTAATTTCCTGTGAGACTTTTTCAAGCATTCTTTGAAATCCAGTTTATCCTTTATACATTTTATAAATCTTCAAAAAATAGCAGTTTTAAAATCTAAAAACCTTGACATATATTACGAGCATGTGCACAACGAATTAGGAGCATCTGCTCCATGTATTAGGAGCATGTACTGAGTCTAAGTTAATTCGCTTTTATTTATATAACTGGAGCATAAACTAAACTGGCACTTTCTGAATTATAGAAGGAAATATGTGCTTTCCTAATAACTTGGTGTGCCTAACCCCATGTGACCGGAAGTGCATGACATACCATCTTGAAGAGGTAAGATATTGACAAGTCCATAATAGTTCACATGTTTTGAGCGAATACTAGAGTTACTTCTCTCAAAGAAAAAGTGTTTTCGGGCATTTCTGCTTAAACATACCAATGCTTTTGGTTTTGAGAACACTCAAAACTTATTTTAAAAAATACATTCCGCCTTATTTTTAAAAATACTGATACAAAACTGTTCGCTAACTACTACTCAAATGTTGTTAGACAAACCAAGTTATTATGAAAGTGCATATCTATTCTTCCAATATTGAGATAAAATAATTCGTTTTTTTTACGTTGTATTCGTTTTTATTTTACGTCGATCTATTTCCGCAACTTAGGCCAATCACCGACGCTGAGGGCAGGCTACACACCCACGAATTTTGTCGAACTGTAGGAATTCCAACCTCCAGTAAGAGTTCTTTAACGTGCACGTCGCATCATGACCAATTTTTGAATGATTACTCATTCCTATCAAGTATTCCTTTTTTTGCATCGAATAAAAAGTTTTTATCAATACATTGAATTACAACGTTGTTGTCTAAAAAGTACCAAAGTTATGTCAAATTTTGAAGAGCACATACAACATAGGTTTATAGCTTTTTGCTTTTTACATGTGATCTGGCAAACTCTTTAAAAAAAAAGCTGGTCTACCACGAAATTCTGGACTATATAATTAGAGTAGAAAAGCATTCAAATATAGTGTGAGGATGGATACTGACCCACCCAATGTTAAATTAGTTATATATATATATATATAATCAGAAACCTATCTACCATTTAGGTTAAATTAGTTATTATTATTATTTTAATCTTAATGACAAAATGACAGCTCACCAGTGCTCGGAAAGAACGTCGATTTATTTTGAGGCGTCCCGGGACTGGCAGCACAAGTCTCCAACGAACTTACCTGGAACAATAAATTTTCAGAAAGATATTCAGAAAACTTGATATTTGCAAATTTGGGAGCACTTTGATTTTTCGACTACATTCGACCACCTTCTTCTTAGACTATAAGAATGTCGAAAAGTCCGATCGCAATTATACAGCCTCGAAAATGCAGGCGTAGACAAAGGTCGGCGTGTTATGCCACAGTTTGCGTTCTTAATTTGGACGGGCGGCTTCCAGCCCCCTTTATGGGAAGTGACGTGTATAGAAAAATGCTAATTACTCGACTACCCTGAGAGATATCGCAATGAAACTAACAGTGCTCGAACGAGCGTCTTCGGCCAATCTAAAAGTAGAAAAGTCCGATCCGATATATGTAAATTAGTATCCGTAATTAATTATTAACTGATTAGGTGACACAAAATATTAGCAAAAATCGATATTCAATAGGCTGTATCTCGTTGACCCGTTGTTCAATCTTAATAAAACCAACACCATTCGATTCCCTTCTTCTTAAACTATAGGAATGTCGAAAAGTCCGATCGCAATTATACAGCCTCGAAATTGCAGGCGTAGACACAGGTCGGCGTGTTATGCCACAGTGCGTTCTTAATTTGGACGGCCGGCTTCCAACCCTCCTTATCGGAAGTTACGTGTATAGAAAAATGCTAATTACTCGAGTACCCTGAGAGATATCGCAATGAAACTAACACTGTTCGAACGAGCATTCTTCGGTCAATCTAAAAGTAGAAAAGTCCGATCCGATATATGTAAATTAGTATCCGTAATTAATTATTAACTGATTAGGTGACACAAAATATTAGCAAAAATCGATATTCAATAGGCTGTATCTCGTTGACCCGTTGTTCAATCTTAATGAAACCAACACCATTCGATTCCCTTCTTCTTAAACTATAGGAATGTCGAAAAGTCCGATCACAATTATACAGCCTCGAAATTGCAGGCGTAGACACAGGTCGGCGTGTTATGCCACAGTTTGCGTTCTTAATTTGGACGGGCGGCTTCCAGCCCCCCTTCATGGGAAGTTACGTGTATAGAAAAATGCTAATTACTCGAGTACCCTGAGAGATATCGCAATGAAACTAACACTGTTCGAACGAGCATTCTTCGGTCAATCTAAAAGTGGAAAAGTCCGATCCGATATATGTAAATTAGTATCCGTAATTAATTATTAACTGATTAGGTGACACAAAATATTAGCAAAAATCGGGATATTCAATAGGCTGTATCTCGTTGTCCCGTCGTTCAATCTTAATAAAACCAACACCATTCGATTCCCTTCTTCTTAAACTATAGGAATGTCGAAAAGTCCGATCGCAATTATACAGCCTCGAAATACAAGGCGTAGACAAAGGTCGGCGTGTTATGCCACAGTTTGGGTTCCTAATTTGGACGGCCGGCTTACCCCCCTTATCGAAAGTTACCTGTATAGAAAAATGCTAATTACTCGAGTACCCTGAGAAATATCGCACTGAAACTAACACTGTTCGAACGAGCATTCTTCGGTCAATCTAAAAGTGGAAAAGTCCGATCCGATATATGTAAATTAGTATCCGTAATTAATTATTAACTGATTAGGTGACACAAAATATTAGCAAAAATCGGGATATTCAATAGGCTGTATCTCGTTGACCCGTTGTTCAATCTTAATAAAACCAACACCATTCGAAGTTCTATGCCAACGGCTAAAATGGGTACATAGGCAACATATGTTCAATATTTGCTACAAACTACCAACTAGCGCCATCTGTACGTCACATAGAAAGAGGTAATGAGTAAAAGGGGTGAAACTCACCCCGAAACTCATGATATTATTCTTGACATGTTTTTACGCTATTCAAGCCAATTAAAAAATGGGGAAAAATTTAGACTAAATATAATTAGTTAATTAATAATTAATAATTAGCCTTTCGGCCGAATTTGCTTAGCCACTTCTTACTCTCCATATTATTTTCCATCGCATATCAAAATTTCGTAGTGATGTCTTACATCTAATTTCTATCAATTTTTTTGCAGCAGTCGTATAGAAAAAAAAATACAGGAAAATTCACTATTTAAGTTTATGCTTGTGTACTCATTATTTTAAATACGTTAAATTCTCGAAAACAAATATTTCGCTGTTATTGTCCGATATTTTTAGTTGTTCCTTAGATTCTTTTGGTTTGTTATTTTATTGTTATTTTATTGGCAATGTTTTACTACTATCTCATAATTAAAACCTAGAAAACATTTAACTAAAGAATCCCTTAAATTATTGCAGCACTTACATGTCAAACTTTCATTATTCATTTTTATGTCAAACTATAAAATATCTACCTATATAACATGTTCTATTTTACCAAGGAAATCATTCTACTATTTTGAACCGAAAATGAAGGTAGCCATTGTGATTGCCTTTATTTGCCTAGTGTATGTCACTGCTTCAGTTGGTAAGTTAAACAACATTAACATACAGGCTGTACATAAAGTCAGGAATAACTCTAATAATTTTTTTTTTAATTATTCTATTACGAAAAGAACTTGTTCATTACGTTTTCCTTTTTCCCTGTTTTTTCTTGATAGATTCATTAAAAGTTGTCATGTTTTAAAAAGTACCCAAGAAGTACCTGTGTCTAATTATTGACTAAAAATCACGATCCGCTTATACCGGTCTGCTTACTTCTGGTCTCAAATTTGCTGCCGATGCGCGTAAGCAGACCGGTTTAGTGGATCGCGCTAAAAATCAATTTAATTTTACTAGAAGCAGGAAATCATGGGCGTAATCATCAGCGTAACGGAAGAACACATCATGGACGCCAAGGAGCTCCAACCCACTCGAAAAGGAGCGGCGAAGAAATAATAAAAAGTAAGTATTCGTTTCAGTGATTCGCGACCTAAAACAAATGATACACACCTTTATATGCGCCGAGTAAGACAAACTCTACACATGAAAGAAATCTACATGCATCAAGTATGTTACCTGTAGCTGAAAGTTCCGTAACACAGCTTTTAATATTTCCATTTTTTTAGTTGTTATAGTTATTAGCACATTTATACTATGTTATTTATAGCCTGTTTTGTATTTGAAATATTTTTACATTATCACGTAATGGAAAGAAAAATTAAAATTAAAACTGAGACATAAACCGTAGGATTTTTTCGAAATATTATTGGTCACTTTTTTACAAATTGTCGACTAAAAAGTGTTCAATGATTGCTAAAAATAAGACTGTCGAAATCCACAAATCAGCTACATGGAATTATTCAAAAACTCATGAAGTGAGACTTCTGTTTTTTTCATTTCATTGTAATAGCATGATTTTTGTCATCAAATAAGTGATAATTACTGATAAACTGACGTTGAGTGGAAGAACAGAGGAAGTCCAGCCGATGTTTTAGCTAATAGCTAATTTATTATTGTTTTTTGGCTGAAAATTTAACTTCAGAACAACTACCAATGACATTTACTACAATATTTCTGTTCTGTCCAAATCAGTAAACTGACAGTTGCCAAATTACACAGCTTTCTTCAGTTTCAAAGAAAGAGTCCCTTGTATTATTTGTTGCCAAATCGTAAATACATACATAGTATAGATACAATATTCAATATTTTCCAGAAAAGATGATTTCAGTAGTAATTATTTTTTCAGTATGCATAATAATAGTATACTTTTTTAAATATTCGGTCAATGACATTTGCAATGAAAAACTGGAATCGACCAAGGTCATTATGTACCAAATTTATCCCACAATAATTCCAGGATCAACACTGTTACAGGGCGATATTGGTATCTAATCGATTGGCAATATTTATATAGCTTAGTATAGCTAGACATCATAGGATAGCTCTAACATTTTTCAAGAGAATTTAATCTAACACTACACTTAGCATGGAGCGAAAAAATTGGAAAAAAATCATCATTCGGATCTTCCACTTAAAAAAAATCTGATGTGGCCAGGCACATGACTTTATCATACTATATATATATATATATATATATATATATATATATATGCAGGGTTAGCCAAAATTACCGGAACAGCCAAATAATTCTACAACGGTAAAAAAAAAATCAAATAAAAGTTTTCAGACTTTAAACAATCTATCGTTCAAATATATTTTGAATATACAGGGTGTTCATTTTATTATAGAAATCGCGTAAATTTTTTTTTCAAATGGAACACCCTGTATCTTTTTGCATTTTCTAATTTTAGGACTAATTCTGGACATTGTTTATTAAAATATTTTTTTTATAAAATGCATCATTTTTGAGTTTTAAGCAATTAATTAAAATTAGTCAAAATTACCGCAACACCCAAATAATTCTTCATCGGTACAAAAATTTCAAAAAACATTCAAACAAAAGTTTTTTACTTTAAACAAGCTATCGTTCAAATATATTTTTAATATACAGGCTGTTTATTTTATTATGGAAGTATGGAAAACTTTACCTTTTTCTCATTAAACGTCCTGTACATTTTTATTTTTTAATTCTAAGAATTTTTTTCAAGTAGGTTTTTATAAATTGATTCATTTTTTAATTATCAGCAATTAATCAAAACTCCAAAACATTTATTTTAGCCGAACGGATAAATAATAATGTGAAGAAAAAATAACAAAACAATTAAATTAAATTTTCAAACTGCCATCCCTGAGCGGCTTGACAATGCCCCAACCTATCAACAAATTCCCGTAAACAGTTGTCTAAATGATCGACAGTAATACTCTGAACGTCGTCCACTATCCTATGCTTCAACGCATCAATATTTTGCGGCCTATTGGTGTAAACCTTGGACTTTAGGTAGCCCCAAATAGAAAAATCCAGTATATGTAAATCCGGCGACCTAGGTGGCCATTCAATGGATCCTCTCCTTCCAATCCACCTCTGCGGGAAAATTGAATTTAAATAATTCCGAACTTGGACACCGTAATGCGGCGGTGCACCATCTTGTTGAAACCAAATATTATTCAGATCTTCGTTGAATATAACTAGGAGATGAGGTATTACTTCATTTTGAAGTAGAGCTAAATAGCGTTCAGAGGTCAAAGTGCCTTCAATAAAAAATGGTCCCATTGATCTGTTTCCAATTACCCCTAACCAAACGTTTACTTTTTCAGGATATTGGGTATGAATTTCCTCAGCCCAATACGGATTTTCTGTTGAGCAATACCTGCAATTGTACCGATGAAGAAAAAAAAACAAAGAGTATAAGTCCAACAGTATTAGAAGTTATCAGCACTAGAAGTATTAGAATTTTCAATTTAATTCGTTGCAGTAATAAAAAAAATGATAAGTTGTTTTAATAACCAGTATATTATTCGTCTAAGCAAATTAAACTGAGATTGATATTTTATAAATAAGTCAACGCTTAAAAATTCCTAGAGTATAAAAATGTTATTCTGAATTGAAACATCGGCTATGTGCACTCACAAAACACGTTTCAAATTCTCGAAGCGGACCGGCCGGCTGGACAAAAACGTGTTCTATTATGGCTGTAAAATAACTACGGCGAATGTTGCTCGAATATTTAACGAAAACATACTCATACCGTCAATGCTCTACAGAAAAATACATTTTTCGTGTCGAAAGAAATTGTTTTCGCGGCATAGTACGAGATGTCTTTTTATATTTCAATTTCGACAAGGAAATAATATCCTTGTACGAAGTATGCTCATGTTTGTTTTGCTGCATTACTAACGCGCATCGGAAAATATAATAATATGAAATTCCATATCAAATTAAATATCCGAATTTCAATAATTATCGTATAGAATACTGTAATTTATTACCGACTCACAAAACGACAACGCCCGGTTTCACAAACAATGATCACATTTTATCCGGATCACCAGAACATTTCTTTAAATGATGAATTTGATAGTAGGTAGATGGCTTCTGATTTAAAATGTGTATTGTTGGCTTCGCTGAATTAAGTAATTAAAAATCCGGAAATTACCATTAATGACGGTAATTTACCCAACTAAAAGTGATCTCTCGAACGAAGAGAGAATTACTTGGCTGAAGTAGTTGGTAGATTTAAGAAAGTGGTTACTCTGGTGAAGTAAGAAACAGTCTTCAATGAAGTGTATATTTTTACTCCCGGTAAATATTTTTAGCTATTTAATGTAAGAATTTTAAAGATTTGGCACAAATACGTTTTCTATTGCTAATTAACAAGATAGGTATGTTATATTTACTTACTCGTTCTAAACTGTTGCGTGCGTTACATCAAACTACTCCGTGTTGAAACGTTTATTGTACACTAATCACAAATCACAAGGCACACCCCCTACGGGTACTTCGTTGTTGTTTTCGTACTAGGTTAGGCTCCTTTACGGCGCCAGCACCACGCGCGGGCGCGCGAGCCTTGACAAAATCATGGTGCGGATATTTATTCCAGAGAAAGGGATTACTTGAAAGAAGTGTGAATAACTTCAGTTAAATAATTGGTGGGTTTTTATTCAGTAAACAATAGTTACTTATATTAAATGTCTTATATTTTCTTGGATCAAATAACTACGCACTTGGATGGATTTACTATTACTTCGTTGGAGAAATTAACATTTTTGGGACGAAAAATTCAATTACTTCTTTCAATACAATATTGGTTCTTATAAAGAAAGAATTTATTTGTTGACAGCATTTATCTGAGAAATTATTTTACTTATATTGAGTATGTGGCATTTCTTGTATATACCTAACTTTCTACATCCACGTAAATATGCACTTGAATCTAGTGAATAAATTCAAGAAATTATGTTTTCTCGTTCCAAATAATCACTTTTCTGTGTGTAGTTAAAAATCGGTAAATTACCATTAATTACGGTAATTAATTTGGTAATTTACGCGGTAAATTACGTTTTTACATCCCTGGTTTGCACCCATAAACGCCTACACACCCACTAAGCGAAACGATACCACACCGCATTAAAATATACTCTTTTTTTCAGTAGTCAAGGATGGACCAGAATCCCCAGCAGTGGTGCAAACAATAAGCGAAATACCAGAGCCAGAGAACTTGCAAACAACGCCAACAATACCAGGGGCAGATCAAAGTCCTGTGGGCTTCAAGTGGAACATTCATATCCCATCCATATTTAACTTCCCGAAATTTCCCACCATTTCCGAACTCTTATCGTTCATAACAGTTACTGGTGTAGAGTAGTGGTACTATACATCGATGAACTGGATATTTTCGAATATCCAAAACAAAATATGGTTTATTTGTTTTCTTTTATCATTTCTGTAATTGTGGTGTAGGTACCGTAAATAAAACTATATTTGCCTAAACGAAAGTTGTCTTTTTTGCCCCACATCTCTGGAACAGGTTCTCAACAATGATGCGATCTTGTAATGATACGTATACTAATTTTTGAATTACTACCGCGATTAATTACACTGGGGAACACTTTTTATGTGACTGAAAATGCCCATGCAAGTATTTTTTTTTTGGTAGAGCGTTCTTCTGAAGAATTCGAATCCGGATTTCGAAGTTGGCCACCACGTTAGTTATTTTTTAATGAGATATTTCAATGAAAATATTATTCTTAACAGAATTTTAACACATAATTCTCTAGAAGAAAAATATGACTTACTCATTTTAGTTAATTTACATACCACATTAAATATAAACTTAAATTCCTAATTTTGTCAGCCAAAACAAGAATACAAAGCAGCCTTCTGTTCTGTTGTTTTAACCCTGAAAAATAAAATATATCTGCAAATTGTTAAATATCTTCTATAATTTATTAGTATTAATAGACGGTACTTGGGTGAAAAACTCACATAAATCTATACTCTATTCAGTTTAAGAATAAAGCGTTGGATAAGATAGGGCTATAATAATTTGCGGCTTGTGATTGGCTGAAAGTTGAACCAAATTTACACCAGCCAACGCGAGTATGCCACTTGAATTTTGAAACGTCATGTCATTTACGTCAGATTCAAGATTTTCGTTGTGTTCTAGTTGTTGTGTTCGTGAATTTATTTTCACCAATCGATTCAAATAAAACTCAGTTCTTTTTAGAACTCCACACAATATTAACATTGTAACAGGTAATCTTAATATTGCCAATAATATTTGTTGTTAATGTTTCCCGATGATATTTAATAGTGCTAATATGGATGAGAGAATGCAGGCTGGTTCATCAAATAATCCGCAAGGAAAGCCCATTCGCAGTGGACAACGGCTGATGGCCTACAATGCATATCTCGAGTACAGTCGTGAACCTGGAAATTCGAAGTCAGATTTTGTGAAATTAGCTTCGAAGCTTGTAGGTATTGGAGAATCAACAATGTGGGACATTGTAAAGGAAATGGGCACTTCTGGAGTATTACGTTCTCCAACCAAAAAACGTAAACGGGAAAACACTTACGACAAATTGGATGAATTACAGAAAAATGCAATTAGGCGACATGTTCATTCTTTCTATTTTAACAATGAATTACCAACTATTTCCAAAGTATTAACGGTAATGATATGATTATTTATGTAATATTGAAATTAAGTGGAAATTTGTATAGGCTATTGAAGCAGATGATTTCATACCTACGGTGAAGCGAACAACTTTGTGGAAAATATTGCGTATGTTGGGATTTAAATGGGAGAACCGAAGCAGGAAAAGTATTTTAATTGAAAAACAGGATATTGTTTTATGGAGACGAAGATATTTGACCAGTATTAGACAGTATCGCTCAATGGGGAAAAAATCTAATACTTAGATGAGACATGGGTTAATGCTGGTCACACAAAACCAAAGGTCTGGACAGATACTACAATAACAAGCGCTCGACAAGCATTTGTTCGTGGGTTACCACGAGGTATAACAGATCCCTCTGGAAAAGGAAAACGTCTTATTGTTCTACACATGGGCTCGGAAGCAGGTTTTGTAGATGACGGCCTTCTGCTATTTGAATAAAAAAAGACAGGCGCCTACCACGAAGACATGAACAGCGACGTCTTCACGGAATGGATGAGAAATATGTTGCCACGACTTGAGCCTGGATGTGTAATTGTAATGGATAATGCTCCTTACCATTCCGTGAAGATGGATAAAGTACCAAACGACTCTTGGTGAAAAGGGACATTAATAGAATGGCTTATGTCAAAAGGCGTAACCGTAGATAATATTATGTTGAAAGTAGAACTTCTAGATATGGCAAAAAAGTATACAAGTGATAACCCAGTCAACTATGTAATCGATCAATTAGTGGAGGAAAGTGGTCGCAAAATCTTACGATTGCCTCCATATCACTGCAATTTAAACCCAATTGAATTAATTTGGGCCCAAGTTAAACATCATGTCGCCGCAAAAATAAAATATTTAAGTTGCCGGAGGTAAAAAGTCTGCTTCTTGAAGGTTTGGAAGTTGCAAATGCGGAACGTTGGAAAGCTTGCATCAAACATGTAGTCAGCGAAGAAAACAAATTATATCAACTGGACAATATTGTTGAAGATATTATGGAAGAGTTTATTATAACAACCAATACAGGATCATCAGATTTGTGGTCTGATAATGAACAATCTACAAGCGAATGAAATAAGGAATTCCTATTTATCAAATGACAAACTTTTCGTGTTTTCTTTTACTTTTTTAAACAGTAATATAACGGAAGACGTGTGAGGACGCTTTGAGAACTGCTGTCGGAGCAAATTGCTGCTCGTAGATATATACAAGAATAAACAGTGATATTTTATTCCTTTTTTAGTGTCTTATTTCTTCGTTTGTTATTCTTTATTGATATCATTAAGTGTTTATTGTGTACTAATATTTAATAAAAGATAGCAGACTTAATATAACATTTTAATATAACGCAGTACATTACATAACGATGGCTAATTGACAAATCAGCGGTGCGAGGTATGGCACACCATTGTCGTGACATAACCTTTCAATTTGCCGCTATTGACAGCATATTGCTCCAGTGTAAATCGGGCTCGGTTTGCACCCCCCACTACTATGTTCTTATCGTGAAGAGGGTATAGTTTGAAGTTCTGATCAAGGACTGCACGATTCAATAGTCGGTTATTAGGTGGCGCTTGGCCGGTACGTCTCGCACGTGGTTACAAAACAATTTGGCGCGTATTAATAGTGGCCTATCAACCTACGTGAATCGTTACTTAAGTTTATCCGTATTAATAGTCCGTAAATCACTGATCAACACGCGGTCAAGTAAAGAATATGCGATACTTGGCTGATGATGGTCCATAGGTGCCTTGAGTCTATTAGCCGGACTTCTGTCACCAAAATTCATACATTGGTTGTTCATGTCAGTGTCATGTCACTGTAGTTAAAGACGCCAAAGAACTTTTACGAAGTGTAAAGGTACCAGGGGCGGATACAGGGGGCACCCCCCCCCCCCCCTGGCGCTTGTTGGTTTCGTTGGTACGGCGGAGAAGAAAGCGATTGTTACGTTACCGGCTAGGTCTTGTATGTGTGTTTTTATGTTTTTATTCGGTTGATTGTAAGAAACAGTTATATGAAAAACGTATTTTTAAGCTTTGCACCAGACTTGATGACACCCATAGCTCAGGATGTCTTTTAGCGCCCCCCCCCCCTTGAGTTTTTTTTGTATCCCCCACTGAAAGGTACCTACTATTGATCATGGATAATTTAGAAGATTGGGACGATATTGAAGATTTTGGAGCATATGATAACGAAAAATATTAAATTAACAATATTAAATTAAATTTGCAAGATATCTAACTTTTATAATAGATTTCTCAGAAAATGTTACACTTAATAAAAGTTGGTGAATCATCTGAAACTAATACCGCAACCATCACATTTTATAATTTATGCACCATATATACGAGATACTTTAGAAACTATGAATTTGTGTTAATTTATTTTATGTTATTACCAAAAAATTTTATTTGGTAATTTTTTTTTAGATTAGTAGTTATATTAAAATTTGAAATCATATATGATGAAAAAAATACTTTTTCTGCGTTTTGTTAATTTTTACTATACCTCAATTATTTTTTTAATTTATGAAGATAGACAAATGGATTTTCTATTCTCTAAATTTAATTTGTCCTGCTTTATAACACAAATTCAGTTTCTAAACTACCCCGTATAAGATGCATAAATTGTAAAGATGGTTTGAGTACCAATTTTACCAAGATTGCACTAACGTTTTCAAAGAATATAATTTTCTGAGAAATTAATAATAAAAGCAGTTTCCACTTGTTACAAACTTACACATATATACTTACAATGTTATCAAAATCTTATTTTTATACAATGATTTTAATGACTTTTTATGCAGTTACTCAATAAACTCCTCTCAAACTGGGTGAAATTGTTTTTTCTTGATTCGTTGTTGTTCTCCATGGCGAAAAGTGGCAACAAGACACACCAAAGGACGTCAAAAATAACCAACCAAACAAACACCTTGCACGAAACTAACGCATGACTAACGCATTGTTTGGTTATTTTCGATAGGCGGATATTTTGAATACGTTCGGATATGCACCATCTGACGCACACTTCACTCTGCTTAAATCTCGTGCCGTCTGCTACGAGATTTCATTGATTGGCCAAGTACTGCTTAGCCAAAACGTTGATCTCCCATGACTATTAATACATACATGGGCGCCGTTACATATGGGCAGGGGGGGGGGGGCGCTTGCCCCCCCTGGATTTCGAACCCAACTATCGCTACGCGAAAAACGAAAAAGATAGGAGTGGTCGAGAAATTTGTGATAGATCTTTGATCACAATTGAAGACCGATAAATAGATCTGATTGATAAATCGGTTATTATATTAGATGGATCTTTTGATCATAGATCAGGTTGATCTTTTTCATCGCATATCAAACCGAGTTGAAAGCTATGTATTTATTTAACAGACAGGTCAGTCGCCGCCCGGCCTGTATGTAAAATATTTTCGCGGCTAGGTTTGAAAGTTATTAACTAAACGCCTAGCGGGCAATTAGCATCTTTCCCACAAAGATGCAAAAATGACATTTACTTATAGTGAAGGATGAAAAAAAAATTACTAGATAAGTGATGACTATTCCGATTATTATCGGCTATTGTCACCAGTGTCAGTTTTATTAGATATTGCGATATTGCCCTCTCGTAACAGTCGCGAAAGAGCCACAAGATGACAAGATACGGTATCCAAATTTTGCGCTGCAGTCCAAAATAAGTATTGTTGTATGCACTTTTAATTGATCGTACTTATTAGTTTCCATTACTTCGCAATTTTTGGCACTGCTGAGCAGTTTATCTTAATTACACTGGGTGTTAAACTAATAAGTGTAGAATATATAGATAAGGTATAATAATCAACTTTTGGTAGTAGACAAATTTTGATTACGAACTCATGTCCAGATAGACGCCGTTTAGGAACTGCTGAGAGCCGGAATATTGTACCAACTTTAGAAATTGCTTTGGTAAAATAGGTTGTATAAAGTATCATATATTTTAAAATCAAATAATTTAAAAAGATTTATAGATAACCCATTATTGGCTAAAATTGGTACTAAAATTATAAAACTTCGGTTAATGAAAAGGGAGTTTCAAAAACGTTAAATAATAAAAAATTTTAGACAAAAGTTATTTGGTATTAAAAGGGCCATCCTATGATACATGACAACTGATTCTCTATGCTGTTTGTAATATTGGTAGCATTTTCTGACTCCCTCCAGCGTTAACACAATACATTTCCGTACATGAGTTCGTTCAAAAGTTTGTAGTTGACCTAACATTGTCGCCTTACCTAAGTGTTCAAGTACATATAATTGTAAAATAAAAAAATATTATTTCGTCGTCGATTATCCTAAACACAGAATTTTCAAATTAAGGCTCCGTTTTAAAAACATCGCAACTTCCAAACGAAATATTTCGTTGCGATGTTTTCTTTTGCTGGGAGTGGTCTGCCTGGCCCCCACCAACGTCAACCAGGCCACAGTTTTATGATAAGGGGAAGTTGGGGGGTTTAGAGGAAGCAGGCAAAGGCGGAGCATAGTGGAGCATAGTCGACGCGAGTACATTCGAAGGGGAAGTACTCAGCCAGTTTGTCGCCGCGCGTCGGCGCTTTCGCTTTCGCTCAAGTTACAATGTATTAGTGTTCTCACTCATCACGGTCGCATATGCATCTCGGACTGCATACAGCTGGCTGGCGGCCGCCAGGCGGTAAAAGAAAATATATTGATTTAAGTTAGAGAGAGCGCGCTTGCTATTATAATATTTAATCTTTTTAACAGGGTGACATACATACTGTATAGTAAATTGACAAAAATGTATTATTAACTCATGATAACTCATCGGTGAATTATGGACTTCAATTTAGAAAGGAATTAATTAAAATCGAGCAATGAGGACCCAATACATCTATAAACATGCTGGATATCGAACGAACGCACGGCAGTGACACACGAATCAAAAATAAAAAAAATTAATCTGATGCGTTCAGGCACATTACTTTATCATACCATATATAAAATTAATAGTTTAGCTGCATGAGATTCTATTTGATCGAGATCGGCCATGTCTGCATTAAAATAAAACTACTGTCTACTGGAACTAGACGGATATTTTGATTATATTGACAGTAGGTATTGTCAAAACATCAGAGTTTGACACTACCTACTGTCATTAGAATCACAATATCTGACAAATCCTGGCTAACTAGTTTTAATGCAGCGATCTCGATAAAATAGAATTTGCTCATGCAGCTAAACTATTCATTTTACCAAAAAAATGCCATGGTCATAAATTGTTCAGAATTTCCTGAACTTTAATTTATTATTTAACTATTTCGACAAATTTCCAGAAATGGCGGCATATTTGCAAAATCTTTCAAAAATGCTATAAGACTAAACCTCCAGTTTCTTTGGATCCTTTTCAACAGAAAGCTTTTCAGCTCTAAGTTTGGTTATGAAACTTCTAAATATGAAGTTTCGTCCCGATGCCTTAGTAGTTTCTCCGGAATCGTCGCCACAAAAAAAGCACACACACATACACAGAATTTTTTTTACCTGGGTCAAAGTGTTCAAGGGATCCAAAAAGACATTTCCGCTAAAACCTCAAAAATTTTGTTTGGCACGATTACAATACTTTACATACTAGGTACGTATGATAAAGTAAAATCATAGTACATAGTCCAAAGTTCCCCAAACCAAATATTTTGTCACCTACAAGTTCGCTATATTTTATAAACGTTTTGGGCGCCATGAATGCAAGATTCTTGAATGAAAACAAATTCTGGCATTGGCTATATTCAATTCCCGCTGTAATACTGCCCAATACAGTCGCTGAACTAATATCCATTAGAGCCGACCCAAGTTCGTCACTGCTAATTGTCTCTTCCTGTCCAGAAAACCGACATTTTAAATAAAATGTTCATTTGAGTCCTGTTCTGGTCTCTTTGTCTCATTTGTAATTAAATAATTACAATGTTGTTCTTTTAGATTATCTATGCATATATTTTAACTTAGGTGGTACGTAGTCGTCTTTTATTAATTCGTCTAAAGGACAGACGCGGATGTTTAGGTATTTTGCCACGACTTCTACCCATTATTAAACAAATGTACCTAACACCTAGCAGGTATAACTACACTAAGTATAATATCATACAGTATATGACTTTTATCGTGTGTTAAATTTGTAAACCGTGCGTATAAATGTGAAATGCGAGGAACTCTGTTCTCCCGATTCAATACACGCTACGGTCATAACTTGGTAAACAGTCTAATCTAAAAATAGCAGTAGGCGTGGCGTAGTTATAGGCGGTGTTTAAAACTCCTAACGTCTGCTGTCTACACCGGGCCCGTAATATAGGCAAATTACATACATTTCTGGCAATTACGCTTTGTTATCGCAATTATAATGTTTAGATTAAAATTGTACTTAAATAAAAAATCTATTTTTGTATCATGAGTTGGGCTAAATGTTTTATATTTGAAAAAAACCAAAGATGTAGAAGTAAAATTGATTTTTATCTTTAAAAAAATTTTTTTTTCATCCAGCCCAACTCGTTATTTATCTAAGAAGTTACATAAAAAATTTCATAAACTTTGAACAATAAATAACGCTTTCATTTGCAAACGCGTTTTAGGAATGGTAGAACTGGGTCTTAATCCACTTTTCTCTACATTTAGTCATTATTTCTCGTTAACGGGGTAAATTTTAAAATAATATTATTGCCTTTTTATTGTTTATCAATTTGTTATTAAGATATTGTATCAGATTCTCGATGACCACGAGCTAGAAATTATTATAGGAAATTAACAACAATATCTCCTAACGTATTAAAAAGTACTAAAAAGGCTACAATATTGGTTGAAAATTATACAAAAACCTTAAATTCCAGAATAAGAGTTCAATGATTCAGAAACAAAATAAATTTACAAAAAATTATTAATTAAAAATATTAATCCCACATCAATAAACGATATAGAAAGACGGCAAAATGACTTTAAATTCAATGTATATCAATATATAATGAGTAAGTGTTGTCGAGCATACAGGGATCACGCCATGGATGGCTATTAACACACAAAAATGTGAACAAAAACATTTCACTACCTTAAAGCGATAGAGATTTCTCAGAGTGTATGCAAAATAACACAAGACGAAAATGCTGCAAAACAGTTAATGGCATAGTACTTAATATTACGTCACCATTTAACACTAAAAAAAATTTTGACCCCCCCCTGGAACATTTTCTAACGGCGCCCATAAATACATACGTGTCTCAAGTTACGAATCGATACTAAAGTAATCATCACGCAAGTAGAATTTTAAGTATTGATTTCAGTTGGACTATTAATACGGGCCTAAGTCCTAAAGAGTCCTATGTCTACGTCATGTTTTTTTTGTTGGACTATTTTACCACAAACTACGCGACCTTGTCTGAAATCGCTCATAACTACTTCAAACTTGGCATTTAGGAGTTTTGAATGACGCTGAATCTAATTCTGGCATAAACAATGCAAAATTCTAAGTGGCGGATTTATAATTAAAATTTAGGAGATCGTCATATATCGTCGGATAGCTACTTCTACAATCATAACTCAAAATCAATTGGGCAGATCAACATCAAATTGTTTCCGCATGTTCAACAATGTCTTTCTACATGCCTGGAAAGTATCAGAAGTTATGATGATACCAAAACTACGCAAACCACCGACCGAGGCCAAATCATATCGCCCAATATCACTGTTACCAATGATATCGAAACTCTTTGAAAAGTTGCTTCTAAAGAGAATGAAACCTATCATTGAGAGAAAAGAACTAATTCCTAATCACCAATTTGGTTTTAGAGAAAAGCATTCCACTATAGATCAAGTCCATAGAATAACAGATATCATAGAGAAAGCATTAGAAGAAAAGCTTATTTGCTCAACAATCTTTCTTGATGTGACACAAGCTTTCGATAAGGTTTGGCACGAAGGATTGATACACAAACTAAAGAGTATGGTACCTTTACAATACGTCGAGCTGCTAACATCCTATATATCTGATAGACTATTCAGAATAAAACAAATCGATGAATACTCGGAACTAAAAGAAGTCAAAGCTGGGGTACCCCAGGGTAGTGTATTGGGACCAATTCTCTATCTACTATATACAAGTGACCTTCCACAGATGGAAAATGTAACAGTCGCCACATTCGCAGATGACACGGCTCTAATGGCAGTGGGATCAACTATTGGTGAATCTACCAGGAATCTTCAACAAGCTAGTAACAAAATATACAAATGGACCAGAAAATGGAAGACCAAGCTCAACGAACTGAAATCTGTCCACATTAACTTCACAAACAAAAGAATCGAGGACATACCTCATGTCAAGATTAACGACGCCATAGTTCCATATGCGAACACTGCAAAGTATTTGGGTATGACACTGGATACAAAACTAAGGTGGAAAGAACATGTTAAGAAGAAAAGAGTAGAGCTTGGCCTCAAATACAGAGAACTGTACTGGCTTCTGGGAAGAAACTCTCAGTTGTCAGTACAGAACAAACTACAAGTCTACAACCAAGTACTAAAACCGATTTGGTTATACGGCATCCAGCTTTGGGGCTGCGCAAAAAGCTCCGATATACAAGGAATCCAGATCTTCCAAAATAAATTACTAAGGAATATGGTTAACGCTCCTTGGTACATACGGAATAGTGACCTGCACCGTGATCTTGGTGTCCCACAAGTCATCCAAGAGATAAAAAGATTCGCCACTAAGCATGAATCTCGCCTAAGCCATCACGTCAACGTAGAGGCCCTGCAGCTACTGGACAACCAGAATCTAGTGAGAAGACTAAAAAGAACTAAACCCTTCGAACTAGTGAATCAGTGAAATGTGTAAAAAGCAGAGCACAGTGAGTGAAGTGTTAGTGCTTCTTGTTTGGGACAAAGTAAATATAGGGACATCATTAAGATTTAAATTGATGGTTAATCTTTTAGATTAGTTTCAATATGTTAAGCATCTTATGCCTATTAATAAAAAAAAAAATGTTCAACAAACGCTTGATGGAACCAGAAACTTAATCAGTTATGTATTTTTTATTTAATTGCTATAAATATTTTCGATTTTATGAGCCCAATCGATCATTTTACTTTGACAACTCACCATTTACTAAAATATATTTTTTTGTTTCTGGTTGAACAAGCGATAACTACTTGTGTAAAGAATACTACGGCATTTGATATTTTCATTTCTGACCACCTTGAGTGGAGAAATCATGTCAGACAGCGGATTTCCACGCAGCGTCATAGTCGAGGGCGGTTTGCGGGCCCAGTTTTCAATGATTTTAGTTTCTTTTTTGCCAAATACCTGAAATGTTAGTAAAATATATGCACGAAATTTGAAATCTATTGTCAATAAAAAATTCAAATAGTAACGTAATTTTTGAATAAAAAATCAGCATTATCGCTCAATTCAAATTTCCTGGTCCGTCATTTTGGATCTGCAATTTTGGATCTACCATTTTGAATTTCGCCATGATGTTTGATGTCGCGACCTTAAAAACAAAAATGCTACACTAGACTTGGCCGATTTTCTTCTATTTTCAATTAAAGTTCGTCATGTTGGCTCTACAACGTTAATTTTTAAATTTAATGCCATATTCAGATCCAGCGTCATTCAAAACGCCAAGTTTGAAGGAATTATGAGCGATTTCAGACAAGTGAGGGTAGTATACCTCAAAAAAGCTGGCCGCAGACATAGGACTTTTTAGGACTTTTACTATGTTCTTCAGGGCAGTAAATAGCCCTGAATATGCCTGGAGTATACACTGATATTACATATATACAACTTTTACTAATTTCAAAGTTTTATTGGAATCATTACCCCCTGCGATTTAGTCATAAAACAAGAACATACAGAATCTTAACACGAAACAGAGAACACCAAATTATAAGTAAAGAATATACAGTATTCCATTCTGACTTATGGTGGATATGTGATATTTTTGTACCTTTTTAAAAAATCGTAATTGTAATACGGTATTTGTAAACCAGTTTAGCTAAACTTTGATATTCAATTTTTTCTTTGGACGTTTTTGATTATTTTTTCGGGACTTTTTTACTTGAACTTGTATATCTTCTACAAAGTTCAGATATCGGAATGGAACCGGAATGGAAATTTGCCGAAGCTTCAACAGCTATTCCACAGCGTGTCTCAAAAGTAGATCAAAAAGATTTGTTTGGAATATAATTCATCTTTCTAGTGTTCTTAATGTACTTGTTAGTTGGTAAAAATGAATTTATTTACCAATTTATTTCGTACAACGGGCATGTGACGAATTTACGCTAAATGAAAGAGTTAAGATTTACTAATAATGCAAATAATGTCGAGTATTCAATGAAGAAAATATATTTTGTTTAAACAAACATGTTTTGATCACAAGCCCAAACAAACGAAAAAGTCTCTGTACAAGACCAAACTAAAAACCCATATTAATAATTTTTGTGATCAATATTTATCAAAATCCTAGTATTTGTCGCTTTATTATAGAATATTGTGGTCACCTTATGTCTAACATAAGTAATCAAATCATGTATAATCTATGTTTTTCTAAAACACAAAAAAAAGTTATCTTGGTAGATGGAATTAAAAAAAAAATAGTTAATCGTTTTGTTATCAAAAGGCAAAAATACTATTACCTACTGGCATTTGACATCATCATCATTTTTGCGCAGATTTTTCGAAATGGCATGTGCCAATTTGCGCATAACTTTCGACGGAAAAAATACAAAACTATCATTACGGTGGTAATTTTATGTCGGTAATGCATATTTTTTGAGATAATCGAAAACACGCTTTCATTTTTTCGACTGGATACAGAATAATTGTTGCGTTATCGGATTTTCGAAATTGTTTTGATAAAGTAACGTCATAGGGACTAGTATAAATAGTCACACCATGGACTGTAGAATCGTTCAGTTTTTGATACAACATTGAAAACAGCTATTCTTCAACATGAAACTTTGCGTTGCTGCTATTCTTGTCTGCTTTGCAGTTGGTACTCTGGCAGGAGGTATGTTTTTTTTGTCTACTTTTATTTTCTCTTAAATTGTTTTTCTTTGTATTCAGTGTGTCCAATGCAATAAATTGTCTTAATTTGCGAATACATTTGTATGTTGGAGACTTGGTTTAAGAATCGAAGCCGCTTTATGCAGGGTGATTCATAGTTGACAACATTCACATGCTGTTTTGGATGTAATTTTAAACAAGCAAATGTCACTTGAACATAGTTGGTCTTATGTATTAGTATGCAATGTTATACCCATTAGTTGTCATTGGACGCACCATAATGTGAATGATTTTTTTTTCGATTTTACATGATTTTGTTTTCCTTTCCTGTTACAGTGCTTTTTCCAGCCGCCAGTCAAATATGTAAGTATTTTAATGTAAAAATAGCTAAATAGCTAAATAGATATTAGTAATTACATCTAAAGTATGTCAATTCTAAAGAAATTTAACTCTAATCATTTAAATTTATTATTCTACAATTTTTTCTGACTTATTTTCTGTTCCAGCTAATAACACCCCCCAGCCAATTGCACAATCCAAAAGGGGTTTAATTTCCGAAGCATGCAGTAAGTGTTTCTTTTATATTATTTGTTGTTCTAATTTGTGTTTTCACATCAATGTTAAGTTAGTTTAAATCTTTTTCAGAAAATCGTAACTTACATTTTATAGCATCATGGAATTGTTATCATTGTCATCAATAATAGTGTTGGGCCTATCATTACTCAAAACATTTTCGTAATTTGTTACTGTAATAAATATGGTTAAACCAAATAATGTTTAATAATAATAATACTAATAATAATACTTTATTGTCATATGATCCTTACAGACATTGACAGTGTCATATCCTATGTTAAATATAAAGATTCTAAAAATTAATCAATTGGCAGGAATATATACTAAAATACAATCCTGTGCAAAGAAAAACAATAAACAATAATAAAATGAGGCGAATGAACACATTTCAGTCACATTAATCAACAAACAGAATATAACAGTCACAAAATTTACATCAAAATGTGCATTCTAGTCGCGGTCCCCGCCATGACTTAAAAATTCCTCCGCCGAATAAAACTCTTTATCCAACAAAAATGACTTTGCTCGCAATCTAAATGCGGCAAACGAAGCCGCGTCAACAATCCGCGCGGGTAAGGCGTTGTAGGCCCGTATCATCATATAGTACGCCCCGAACTCGAAGGCCGATGATACATGCCCGGGGGTGGCGAGGCGAGACGCACCTCGTGTGCGCATCGAATGCGATATGTCCCCATTTCTAACAAAATCTGAAATATTTTTTCTGCAGTAACACACCAGTTTGAAAATGTAGAGACTGGGCAGAGTAAGAATGTTATGTGCTCTGAAATGGGATCTACAAGTCTCACGATATCCCAGTTGCAGCATAGATCTCATACACCTCTTCTGGAGCGCAAACAATGCAGTCATACCGCGCGACGAAGAGCCCCACAATATTATTCCGTAGCTCAAAACGGACTCAACACAGGCCAGATAGTACGTTCTCAGTACCTGCAGTTCTACAATATGTCGCAGCTTGTATACTGAATAGTGCAGTCGAGCCACTCTTTCCCGGACCATGTTTACGTGAGTGTCCCACTTAAGAGTGAAGTGCAAGTGAACCCCGAGAAACTTCACGTGCTCACGTGTGCTCATTAATACATCATTATGTCATTACATCATTAATATACTTCTATGAACCGATGAACATCCTCGTTGTCGACCCCAAACTAACAAATTAACGCTTACCAATATGCACACGACACCGCGCGCGATGAAACGCTGACCGCTCATCGCCCACCGCTCGCATCGTAGAATGTATCTCGAATTGGTATCTCGAACCTTCAGTAAAACCTGATTCTGTTGGAGATCAAAATAATAAGAAACACTGTGGACAGATTTCTCTTTCATTAGTTTAAAACACTGTTTTGCACAAAGTGTATCTCTTTTGAGCACTTTTGCAGTGTTATTTCTTTTTCGTTTACTACCACACCCACATCGCTTACCACATGCTGCCCTTCAGTTACATTCATTATTTTCTAATTTACTTACATTAGAAACACATCACAATAACAACACAAAACCGTCTTTGGCCAGCTACGACAAATTTATTGGACAAAACGCTGTTCGTTTGTCTTTAAACATTGGACATAGTACACATAGAATGTCCAACAGTTTTTCATGATAAATTTTACGCAAAATGCATTTACAACCGATTTTAATACATAAGATTGTAGCCCACCATTCATAGATTTTTGCGCCACCTTTGGTTGAAAATTTAAAATTTTGGACTAAATGCACATAGAAAGTCTGCATCTCAATTAATTTTCGAACTGTAATAGTAGTCAGATTACAGTCTAGAGTAGTTTTATCTTTAACAGTTGGCAGTTGTGGCCAAACTGACAAATACGATTGATGCGAGCCAACAGAGATTGAGACGTCGGCATTATTTGACACTTGGCATCAATATCGCCAATCTCAGAAAACTAAAAGTTACTAAAAGCTAGTGCTCTAGTGTTTTTATAACGAACGAAAAGTAGACAAAACATATAGACATTTCATCCGGTATAAAAACAATTATTCGCACTAACCGTTGACTTTGTTTTTCTTTATTATTTTCAGATGCTTTAGATGCTGTACTAACTGCACTGAATAAACTTATTGCAAGTGGTTTAGAGGGAGTACTAAAAATAGTAGGAGGTATACTTGGTAAGAATCTATTATATTATTAATACTTTCTCCATGTTACGAGCAGCGATAAATTTGCAAAAGAAATGTAAGCCGCTTTTAACATTTTGACATCAATATTTTCGAAAACCTTAAGTAATACGTAAAGTTTTAAACTGGAACTCGAACTCAAATAAATCACTTCGAACACTTTTTAATCATAAAACAAAAACGACCATACCTTCTTTTTACCAAACCCGCTCATTTCCCTCGAAACAATACTTCTGGACAGTCTAATAATTTGTTTCCATATCTGTTAACTTAATCTATAAATAGGACCAAATGGTTCATGACCCCATCCCCCCCCCCTCTGCTCTAATTTGTAGTAACAAATTTAACATAATGTATGTTTACAGGTATTGCTGGAGCCGCTCTTAAAGCTGGTAAGTATCCAATTATTGTGATGAATAATGGATAATCATAATTATTTTTAACACTCTTTTTCGTTTCTAGTCGCGACACTGATTCTGGGAATCCGTAAGTATAGTTTGTAGCACAGTTTGCCAAATAGAGAAAACAATATCGATATTAATACTACCTTTCATCTTTGTCTAGTTGGCGCTGTAGCCGGTTTAGTCGCTGGTTTAGCAACAGGTAAGAAAATCTGTGGAATCTAATTTCTCTGCTTTCAATTAACGATTTAAGAAATAATCGCCGTTGTTTAAAATAATTACTAAATGTTGTACATAGACAACCATAATTTAAACATAAAGATTAATAAATTCAGAGGCTTTGGCTATCTATAAACTCGTCAGTATATTATATAAAACAAAATTAGGGAGCGAATTAGAATTATCTTCTGCTGGATTAATTATCGTCTGCTTCCTAATTTAATAAAGAATAATATTTATGAAACTGCAACGAAAAAATTAAAGAGAGCATAAACTGTTTGTGGTATATAATCGTTTATTTCGCCGCCCACAAGTAATTGTATTAAGGAACATACTAAATCTTTATTTATTTTTCAGTTGTCGTAGGAACCGCTGATGGTAAGTATTAACAGATATATGTTCAACATAAATTAGCAAAGAATCTTGGACCCGAGAAACCCCCAACACGTAAAACCATCAAAGGGTATTTTTTTATTATTCTAGTCAAAACAAATTTGAGTTTAATAACAAAAAAAATCATATTTTTTATGGAAAAATTGACTTTTTCCTGAAACTAGAATTAGCGGGTAATTTTAAGTTTCCCCGTATTCCTACTTACTCTACCTTAATTTAGATACTTACTTTATTTTATGTGATAAACTAACTTTCTTTTTTTTTTCTAAATAGTCCTAGTCGCAACACTTGTAAGGGCCCTAGGTAAGTAGCATGTTTTGCCACAAAATTAGTATTAGTTTATATATCTACGTATGAAGGGTTGAAGTAAATAATGTAGACGTGACAAAAATTGTATATAATGGGCAAAGTGCCACCATTCCTTAATCTAACAAAAAATATTTTTGATGGTGTAGAAGGTGTGCAAAACAATATAAAGCTGATGAAAATAGGCGCTATATGTTATCTGACTGTATTACACTGTATTGTTAGCTAAGTTTTATACAAAATAAATACCTACCGCACCACCAAAAATATAGCAGTGGATTACATTGGATATAATTTGAGATTGCAATAAAGAACGCGAGAAATTTTAAATCAAAATTACAGAAAATTGATCAGTAAAAGAGCCACACCTTTCCCCCATGCGGCATATATTGTATATCATTAAATAAAGGAGAACCCCATGTGTACTCATGAAATATGAACAGCCTGTATACAGTAAACTTTGCCAAATGTTAAGAAAACTATCATCTTTAGACAATATTCTGTAAATATAAATGCCACGGCGCTTAGCACCTTCTGTAAATTATCGAGTTTGTTTTTTGTTGCTTGTTCATTAGAAGAACTAGATAAATAAATAACATCAAAATATTATCTACTATTTGCTTAAGTATGCACAAACAAATAGTGAAGTTTTTTTATTCAACATCTATGTTGACAGACACTATTTTCTAAATATCTCGGAACAATGGTTTTGGCCCTTAGCTCGTCACTTACTTCAACTCCTCATATACTAATTTAGGTCATAATCTTCCCTGAAGAGAGTCAAAGAGGAACTGCCCTTTTCCAAAATTCGTAACAATATCACCAAACTTTCCTAAGCCATTTCAAATGTTGTTACAATCATCCTTTGACACACCAATGTCTTCTTTTGTTTATAGAAAGAAGCAACTTTATTTAAAAAAAAGATATAAGTTGATATTTGTCCCTTGGCACTCTACTCTCTCCGTATTATTTTGCGACATGTTTTGTCCTATGTTTTTCATGGTGATATTTTGGAATTCTGCCGCGTACTTTCCATCTAAGTGTACGCCTTAAGCTATTTTAACAAAAGAACCATTTATGAACCACTTACAAAAACTTGTAGACTTAAGAACCAAATATATTCTATCACTAATATATAACTTTTCTGAATTTTAGCTGATCTGCTCCTACCCGGTAAGCACAACTTTTTTTGCTCCTTTTGGTGTATATGTATCGAATAGTGTTAGGAATATGTGGCCTGGAACAAAGAGTGACCGCCGTAATAAAAAAAAAACGAAGCTGTGATTTGCAAATAGCAATAGTCGTGTATGCTGTATGCAAAAATCCGATGGGTTAAAATTTTTCCGAAGTGAATAGCTTTATTTGACTAATTTTACTGAGCTGTTAATGTTATTATTAATAATAAATATATAATTAATTATTATTCTTTCATCGCTTATCTAAAACTACATGGACGAGAGTGCATTTTTTGCTTTTGGCGCTTTTCTTTTATAAATGTGCCAAATCATATATAAGCTGTCTCACGGAATATGATGTATATAGGGATTTCGGAAACTGTGCAAGCTAACGATGTCGGTTAAATGAGACAAAAGTTTCGTAATAGTGGATCCCTTCCAATAGCAGGTTTTACATTTCAAAAATTTTGCATGGGTCATTAGATAGATATTACGAATAAAGTAAAAAGCTGTCAATTTCTTTTTCTTCAATAACTCACCTACTACGATAAGTACGAAGTCAAAATGTTGAGGATACTCTAAAGCCATCTTTGATGTCAGAAAATGTTTTTGTCCTGTAGCTTTGTCTGGGGGACATTCAACTTTTTTTTTCTTATGGACGCCATATTGAATTCTTACAGATTTAAAAAGAATATTGAATATGCTTTACAACCATGTATAACAAATTTATAAAATTATCACACAAAGAAAATGCCATTAGGTGAGCCGCCAGATCGCCCGACTTAACCCCCACGTTTCTCTTTCTGTGGGGCGACATAAATACTGGCGTTCATACAATGAACAGTGATACTGTATTGGGGCTTCAAGCGGCAATGGAGAAGGTTTTAAAGACATATTTATTCTCTAATTGTTAATTCTTGTTTAGAATAAATAATGGTCACTATGTGACGTTCTATTTGATATTTACATATTTAAATAGAACGTCGAGATACCTTTACAAGCGCATGTGCAATGAAAATTTAAATAACGAACTAATATTTTCACATACTTACCTAATTTTACATAAATATCATTACTATTTGTAACGTCAATACATTGTTTACTGTGAATTACAAATTAAACTCCAAACTCTAAAATTAAACTCCTTAAGCAAAGTAATTTATTACTTAACAGAAAAATGCACTGCATTTCAAAAAGTTCCATTAAAAAGGTAATTTTAGATAATTTTATAAATATGTTACACATGATTGTATAGCATTTTCAATATTCTATTTAAATCTGTAAAAATTCAATATGGACACCATAAAAATAAGAAAGTTGAATATCGCCCAGCAATAGCTAGCGGACAAAAACATCAAAAATGACTATAGAGCATCCTCTTAAGTAAGAATACAAATTTTCTACTTGGTATTTAACGTAATAGGTAAGTTATTCAAGAAGAAAGAAATTGACAGATTTTCCTTTTTGCGTAATATCTAGTGGTCCATGCAAGATTTTAGAAATGTAAAAACTGTCCTGAAAAGGGCCCACATTTACGCAACTTTTATCCAATTTAACCGACATTGTAGCTCTGACAGTTTCCGAGAGACAGCCTGTATAGTCCAGTCAATACGGAGGGGCAGAAACGATTTTGATATATGTTAGTTAGTTCCATTACCTGATGAAAAATCCAAGTTTTCGACCTTGGAGGGGATCGACGCGGTCCAGAACTTGGAGATAACAGAATTAATGTTATGGATGAGGGAGGGGGGCATCTTTTACATAAAGTTGTATGGCATCGTAATGATTCTTTCGGGACAATTTTTGAGAAGTACTGAGTTCAATATTTACTAAATCACTGCGATACAAATGCAGTCGTTCATTGAAGAGGACTTAATTATATAATATTTTGCCTTAATACTTTTTTTGTAAGTATGATGTGTAACTGGTTACACATCATGCCTACAAAAAGTGTTCACACAAAAACTTTAGGAAATTAAGTCTTCATTTTTTTGAAAAATACGCTTTTTTGTACCTTTAGTCCAAGATGGCGGACAGCGCCGTCTCCATGGACGAGAATGTATTCTTTGTTGCTTTTATAGATCCTCCTGAGACCCAGCGTCAGTTTTGTTGGACACTTGACATTTGACTTCATACATTTCCCAACCAAATAACCTGTTTTAGAATGTAATTTGAAAGATTTAATTTTTGGAGTTCGGGTCTCACGAGGACATGTGCGATGTTATATATTAATAAATAATTTGTATTGTTTTTTAGTTGTAAGAGTATAAGAAGTCTCACCTTAAAGATGCCGACCTGAACCGATGACAACAATACTTCTTTATCGTCTTTAATTGTTGAATAATCTCTGTAGGTACCTACTGTTATATCTCAATTGTACGCATTACAAAAACAAAAAAAAAATAAAAAATATATTGCTGGCCATGCATGTTTTATTTACATACACCAGAAACAAATGGGAGTCCTTTTTTTTACTAAATTTGGTAGAATTGGTGGGCCACCAATAACTAATATAATTTGACAGTGCCGGAATTTGACATATCTCGAAGCAAAACACGTTCTACACCTAGCATCGTCGTGCAATTTTGCAATTATCTGCAAAACAGTAGATTTGTACAGAATTGAATGCCAGTACTTTTTTATGTAAAAAATACGTAGATTCCAATAAGAAAATCGGTATTCTTGAAATCGAAATTGTTTGATAGGTGTAGTCTAATATTACGGACATGCTGTACACAAACTGCTTGCCTATTTCTTGAAATTGGTAGACCCACCCAGTCTAAATAGAAGTTAATCATAAAGATAAATCAATTCAAAGAAATTACTAGTGTAGTAAGAGATACTATGCACTAAGACAGGGCTTCTCAAACTTTTTTCATCGGCGGCCCACTTGTACCCCACACAATGTTCCACGACACCACTCAAAATTATAAGTGCAATTTACTACTAACAGTCTTACTTATTATTTTATCTTTTGTTAGTAATAAAAATTATATATTATTTACTTTTTCAATTTTGACAACAAAGGGATTTTGAATCCAATCTGATTTATTGTGGTCCCATTCCGGCACTAAGTATTTCTTATAGATTTCTTTCTAAACAACCAAATGCTCAATTAACAAAAGTCTGCTTAGCCAAATCAAAGCTCAACTCGGTATCGACAAGAAAATGCTCAGTATATGAGAACATTTCAAAAGAGCTATCTTCCATTTAAGCTTCCATATATATTTTTTGATAAACGCCTGAATTTTGTCTTTGAAAAATGTTCTTGACTTCCCCTTGGAGAGACATATGTAGACCGATTAGTTTCGAAAAGGAGTTAAGATAAAATAATTTACATACCCAATTTTCGTTATGAAACAAATTCTCATATTCTGAAATATTTTCAGAAGAAAATAACATAACTTATTTTTTTAATGCCAATAGCCGCCTCAACACTTGCGCCTTTGACAGCCATCGCACTTCTGTATGAAGCAGAAGTGTGCTTAATTCGGAAGCCATATCTTGGCTTAATAAATTTGCAAAGAAACGACTACTAGGTGCACGATTTATAATGAAATTTTTTACCTCAACTGCATCTTTTAATACGGCATTTAAATTACCACAATTCGTTTAGCCGCATGTGCCTTTCGATGAATCATGCAATGAGACAAAGAAACTTTAGCATGGAATCCCGATATGTATGTGTCTTCAGTCTTGTCATTGCCGCTGCACCGTCAGTACAAACTCCAACACAGTTATATTCCATTCTAGTCCTACTTCCTCGAAAAAATCATTAACATTTTGGAAAATTTCCTCACCTGTTGTACGTCCATCTGACGAACGACAAAACAGTAAATCTTCGTGAACACTGTTGTCATAACAATACCTAACATAAGCCAAAAGCTATGCGATTTTTATGATCCCAGTCGATTCATCCGCTGAATTGCAAATTTTGGACTGTCTTTTATTATTATAATTAGTTGTTCTCGGTGGTCTTTGCTAGTTTTCAAAATGTGTGTACTCACCCTATCATTTGACATGAAAATGTTTCTAACTCGTCTGCATATTTTTTTTCGTGAATAATATCAGTAATTTTAATCGCAACTGGTTGAATTAATTCTTCACTAATTCTGTAAGGTGTTTTAGCAGTTGCGATTAGGTAAGCGGCTTCATAGGATGCTCTTAAGTATTTTTTATCAACACGAACATGGGTTTCAAGACATTTGTGAGGACTACAACAGCCGTTAAAAAACTGTACAGGCTTATTACCAAATAATTCATATTTTGTCTGTTTGTATAAGATGTCTTTTTAATTTAGCTGGTTTCATACTTTTACTATAGCCAAGCATTAGTTACCAGTGGCGGACTGAGCCCAAAAATATTGGTTGCCAGGAAGCTAAGGGGGGCCCACCTCTTTTTGTTTATGCTGCCGGTATAGACAGCATATAGGGACACCTATATGTATATATACAGGTGTCCCACTTTTTCCCCGAAAATTATTTTTATTAAGCAAATGGCATTCTGAATAAATTTGTTATAAGGACTTATTTGTTTTCTCAATTCCTTGAAAAATTCAGCCGTTTGAACACACCCACTACACATTACAACCATAGAAAGTAAATAAATTTAAATAAAAATATTTAAACAAAAACAACATACATTGAATAAGTAAATGAACAAAAAAATTTATATGAAGCTTTCTATTAATTTTTTCTTCGTTTTACTCAGTATCTCATTTACTATGCGGAAGAATATTGCGGGGAAAAAATAAAAAATGAAAGAGTTACAAAGTAAAACTTACAAAAATATTATGAAATAGAATGTTAAAAATAAGAAATAGAACGAATAAATGCAATATATAAGATCGATAAATCAGCTTTCCTAAAATGTCTAACTGGGTGGTCTATCATGAACAGCTAAAAAGTTATTAACCATCTAATGTGACATTTGTAACTTATGCACAATATTCATAAATTAATATTAAATATCCAGATTGTTCGACGAAATTCAACAATCTCTCAATTAGAATAATTCTTCTTTTCATGCAGCAGCTTAGCATTCTGCAATTTTGATTTTTACAAACGTATAATTTGTGATATATATTTTCTTCAAAGAACTAGTAATTTTATATATCAATCTAAAATTTTTTAAATAATATTTATCAATGACATTAAATTGTTCATGGTGGTCCAACGCTTTGAAAAACTAGATCGCCTGATTTAATCGAGTTTCATTTGTTACACTGTAGACATATTGAGGAAAAAATTTATGGGAATATTACAACTACTATAGCGAACATGAAGAATAGTAATAAGGAGGCGTCAAAATATTTTTGTGGAAACCATGGAAAATGTAATATTTCCACCAAGAATGTGAAGCAAGATGAAACGCATTGACCTGACACGGTTGATATGTGCACTCTTGACAATTGTACTGAAATAATTATTATTCATTCAGTTTACAATTATCCATTTATTTAATTATTTATTCTTATGAGAGTACAGAAATGTTAGGATTTCTGAAGAACACCACATTGCTACCAAATCTCTCCTTGTTTTTGTTATCAGTAGGAACTGGAACATCCCCATAAACTTATTACTTAACATGTCCCGAAATAAATAAATTAAACTGGCGATTTAGCAGGTTAAGGCGTTAGACCACTACAACCAACCCAAGGATCCATTAAAATTCTTTAAATAGTTTAGAACATTACATTTTATAATTTATGCACCATATATACGAGATACTTTAGAAACTATGAATTTGTGTTAATTTATTTTATGTTAATAATTTAATTTCAATATTACCAAAAAATTTTATTTGGTAATTTTTTTTTAGGTTAGTAGTTATATTAAAATTTGAAGTCATATATGATGAAAAAAATACTTTTTCTTCGTTTTGTTAATTTTTACTATACCTCAATTATTCTTTTAATTTATGAAGATAGACAAATGGATTTTCTATTCTCTAAATTTAATTTGTCCTGCTTTATAACACAAATTCAGTTTCTAAACTACCCCGTATAAGATGCATAAATTGTAAAGATGGTTTGAGTACCAATTTTACCAAGATTGCACTAACGTTTTCAAAGAATATAATTTTCTGAGAAATTAATAATAAAAGCAGTTTCCACTTGTTACAAACTTACACATATATACTTACAATGTTATCAAAATCTTATTTTTATACAATGATTTTAATGACTTTTTATGCAGTTACTCAATAAACTCCTCTCAAACTGGGTGAAATTGCTTTTTCTTGATTCGTTGTTGTTCTCCATGGCGAAAAGTGGATTTCGAACCCAACTACCGCTACGCGAAAAACGAAAAAGATAGGAGTGGTCGAGAAATTTGTGATAGATCTTTGATCACAATTGAAGACCGATAAATAGATCTGATTGATAAATCGGTTATTATATTAGATGGATCTTTTTTTTAAAGTAAAGTCTTTATTAACTGCAATAGTAGATATACATTACAATTGAAGAGTGTAGTGCGTTTACAAATTACAATTCATGCATATAAACACACGTCACTGGGTCTTCCCTCTTTCCTCGCCTCGGGGTGGGTCTCCTTCACTTTCGTTTGGATCTCCTCCTCGGGTTAACGGTATTGAGGGTACTGTTTTTTTCGTGCAACATGTATCTATCTTTATGTTATTTTGTTTTGAATAAGTAATTGTTTTATCTTTATTTTGAAAGTGCTTACTGGTAGTTTCTTTAGGTGGTCTGGTAGTTGATTGTATTTTTTGATGGTATCGGTCAGTAGCGTCTGTGTGTACTTGTTTCTTTCAAATTTTTTTGTTCTTATATGTGTGCAGGTTCTGGTTTTGTAGTTGTGAAAGTCGTTGTTCGTGTTTAGTTTTATGTTTGTTTTTATTTTGTTGTGCTTTACCTTATGTATTAGTGTCAAATTGTTGATTGTGATTGTTTGTCTCACGTTTAACGCTCTCGTTATCTTGTATACATCTACAGTTGGTGTTAATCTGTTAAGCGAGTACAGGATTTTCAGTATTTTATTCTGTTGGGTTTGCAGTTTATTTTTATTTGTTTCTGTGGTGTTTCCCCATACGTGTATTAGATAGTTGATTTTTGAGGTATATAGGCAATGGTAGATTGTGTTTTTCATTGTATTGGGTATTAGATCTTTAATTTTCCAGACAGTCGAAACGGTTTTTGCGTTTTCCTTTATCAGTTTATTTATGTGAGTGTCCCATTTTAAGTTGCATTGCACCGTCAATCCTAAGTATTTTGATTCTTTTACTCGTTTAATTGTTTCTCCATTTATGTCGATTCCTATCTTACTCTCCATCCTGCTCGATTCAAATACCATATATTCACATTTCTTTTCGTTTATGGTCAATAAGTTGTCGAAAAACCATTGCGAAAGTCTTTTCATGTCACAGTTTATGTTGTCTTGAATCTCTTGTTGGGTTTTTGCAGAGTAAACTAGACATGTATCATCAGCGTACATATAGTGGGTGGCCTTTAAGTTGAGTACTTCTAAGTCGTTTGTGTATACTATGAATAGGGCTGGTGGAAGATTTCCTCCCTGAGGGATTCCATATTCGTCCGACTGTTGCGAGCTACTTGTAGTGTCGTTGATGTTTGTCAATTGAGGTCTCTTAGTGAGGTACGTGTTTATCAGTTCCAAGTTCTTGCCTGTTATCTGTATAGCCTCTAGTTTCTTGATTAATATTTTTTTTGAAATTGTGTTGAACGCTTTCTTTAGGTCGATGAAAAGGGCAACCACAATTTTGTTCTCGTCTCGTTTGCATTTAATTTCGTTGATCAGATCATATGCCGCTGATGTCGTGCCCGAACCTTTCTGATACGCATATTGCTGTTTATCGATGATGTTGTACTTTTCCAGATGATTTGTCAATCTAATTTGGATAATCTTCTCCAATATTTTGTTCAGGGTTGACAAGAGGGCTATTGGCCGGTAGTTTTCGGGTTTGGTGGTATCTCCTGATTTATAGATGGGCTTGATTATTGTGGTTTTTAGGCAGTCTGGATATTTCCCGCTCTCTATTACTTTGTTTGTCGCTTTAACTAGTATTGGTGTCAGACTTTTTCGGTTATTTTTTATTATTGTTGTCGTGATTTTGTCGAAGCCGGGTGCAGTGTTATTCTTTAGATTACTTTTGATCATAGATCAGGTTGATCTTTTTCATCGCATATCAAACCGAATTGAAAGCTATGTATTTATTTAACAGACAGGTCAGTCGCCGCCCGGCCTGTATGTAAAATATTTTCGCGGCTAGGCTAGAAAGTTATTAACTAAACGCCTAGCGGGCAATTAGCATCTTTCCCACAAAGATGCAAAAATGACATTTACTTATAGTGAAGGATGAAAAAAAAATTACTAGATAAGTGATGACTATTCCGATTATTATCGGCTATTGTCACCAATGTCAGTTTTATTAGATATTGCGATATTGCCCTCTCGTAACAGTCGCGAAAGAGCCACAAGATGACAAGATACGGTATCCAAATTTTGCGCTGCAGTCCAAAATAAGTATTGTTGTATGCACTTTTAATTGATCGTACTTATTAGTTTCCATTACTTCGCAATTTTTGGCACTGCTGAGCAGTTTATCTTAATTACACTGGGTGTTAAACTAATAAGTGTAGAATATATAGATAAGGTATAATAATCAACTTTTGGTAGTAGACAAATTTTGATTACGAACTCATGTCCAGATAGACGCCGTTTAGGAACTGCTGAGAGCCGGAATATTGTACCAACTTTAGAAATTGCTTTGGTAAAATAGGTTGTATAAAGTATCATATATTTTAAAATCAAATAATTTAAAAAGATTTATAGATACCCCATTATTGGCTAAAATTGGTACTAAAATTACAAAACTTCGGTTAATGAAACGGGAGTTTCAAAAACGTTAAATAATAAAAAATTTTAGACAAAAGTTATTTGGTATTAAAAGGGCCATCCTATGATACATGACAATTGATTCTCTGTGCTGTTTGTAATATTGGTACCATTTTCTGACTCCCTCCAGCGTTAACACAATACATTTCCGTACATGAGTTCGTTCAAAAGTTAGTAGTTGACCTAACATTGTCGCCTTACCTAAGTGTTCAAGTACATATAATTGTAAAATAAAAAAATATTATTTCGTCGTCGATTATCCTAAACACAGAATTTTCAAATTAATCCACTTTTCTCTACATTTAGTCATTATTTCTCGTTAACGGGGTAAATTTTAAAATAATATTATTGCCTTTTTATTGTTTATCAATTTGTTATTAAGATATTGTATCAGATTCTCGATGACCACGAGCTAGAAATTATTATAGGAAATTAACAACAATGTCTCCTAACGAATTAAAAAGTAATAAAAAGGCTACAATATTGGTTGAAAATTATACAAAATCTTAAATTCTAGAATAAGAGTTCAATGATTCAGAAACAAAATAAATTTACAAAAAATTATTAATTAAAAATATTAATCCCACATCAATAAACGATATAGAAAGACGGCAAAATGACTTGAAATTCAATGTATATCAATATATAATGAGTAAGTGTTGTCGAGCATACAGGGATCACGCCATGGATGGCTATTAACACACAAAAATGTGAACAAAAACATTTCACTACCTTAAAGCGATAGAGATTTCTCAGTGTATGCAAAATAACACAAGACGAAAATGCTGCAAAACAGTTAATGGCATAGTACTTAATATTACGTCACCATTTAACACTAAAAAAAATTTTGACCCCCCCCTGGAACATTTTCTAACGGCGCCCATAAATACATACGTGTCTCAAGTTGCGAATCGATACTAAAGTAATCATCACGCAAGTAGAATTTTAAGTATTGATTTCAGTTGGACTATTAATACGGGCCTAAGTCCTAAAACGTCCTATGTCTACGTCATGTTTTTTTGGACTATTTTACCACAAACTACGCGACCTTGTCTGAAATCGCTCATAACTACTTCAAACTTGGCATTTAGGAGTTTTGAACCACGCTGAATCTAATTCTGACATAAACAATGAAAATTCTAAGTGGCGGATTTATAATTAAAATTTAGGAGATCGTCATATATCGTCGGATAGCTACTTCTACAATCATAACTCAAAATCAATTGGGCAGATCAACATCAAATTGTTTCCGCATGTTCAACAATGTCTTTCTACATGTCTGGAAAGTATCAGAAGTTATGATGATACCAAAACTACGCAAACCACCGACCGAGGCCAAATCATATCGCCCAATATCACTGTTACCAATGATATCGAAACTCTTTGAAAAGTTGCTTCTGAGAAGAGAATGAAACCTATCATTGAGAGAAAAGAACTAATTCCTAATCACCAATTTGGTTTTAGAGAAAAGCATTCCACTATAGATCAAGTCCATAGAATAACAGATATCATAGAGAAAGCATTAGAAGAAAAGCTTATTTGCTCAACAATCCTTCTTGATGTGACACAAGCTTTCGATAAGGGTTGGCATGAAGGATTGATACACAAACTAAAGAGTATGCTACCTTTACAATACGTCGAGCTGCTAACATCCTATATATCTGATAGACTATTCAGAATAAAACAGATCGATGAATACTCGGAACTAAAAGAAGTCAAAGCTGGGGTACCCCAGGGTAGTGTATTGGGACCAATTCTCTATCTACTATATACAAGTGACCTTCCACAGATGGAAAATGTAACAGTCGCCACATTCGCAGATGACACGGCTCTAATGGCAGTGGGATCAACTATTGGTGAATCTACCAGGAATCTTCAACAAGCTAGTAACAAAATATACAAATGGACCAGAAAATGGAAGACCAAGCTCAACGAACTGAAATCTGTCCACATTAACTTCACAAACAAAAGAATCGAGGACATACCTCATGTCAAGATTAACGACGCCATAGTTTCATATGCGAACACTGCAAAGTATTTGGGTATGACACTGGATACAAAACTAAGGTGGAAAGAACATGTTAAGAAGAAAAGAGTAGAGCTTGGCCTCAAATACAGAGAACTGTACTGGCTTCTGGGAAGAAACTCTCAGTTGTCAGTACAGAACAAACTACAAGTCTACAACCAAGTACTAAAACCGATTTGGTTATACGGCATCCAGCTTTGGGGCTGCGCAAAAAGCTCCAATATACAAGGAATCCAGATCTTCCAAAATAAATTACTAAGGAATATGGTTAACGCTCCTTGGTACATACGGAATAGTGACCTGCAGTTGGTGATCTTGGTGTCCCACAAGTCATCCAAGAGATAAAAAGATTCGCCACTAAGCATGAATCTCGCCTAAGCCATCACGTCAACGTAGAGGCCCTGCAGCTACTGGACAACCAGAATCTAGTGAGAAGACTAAAAAGAACTAAACCCTTCGAACTAGTGAATCAGTGAAATGTGTAAAAAGCAGAGCACAGTGAGTGAAGTGTTAGTGCTTCTTGTTTGGGACAAAGTAAATATAGGGACATCAGTGGATAGCCTATTATAGACAAGTACCTAGTTTTAAAAATTCAGATTTAAATTGATGGTTAATCTTTTAGATTAGTTTCAATATGTTAAGCATCTTATGCCTATTAATAAAAAAAAAATGTTCAACAAACGCTTGATGGAACCAGAAACTTAATCAGTTATGTATTTTTTATTTAATTGCTATAAATATTTTCGATTTTATGAGCCCAATCGATCATTTTACTTTGACAACTCACCATTTACTAAAATATATTTTTTTGTTTCTGGTTGAACAAGCGATAACTACTTGTGTAAAGAATACTACGGCATTTGATATTTTCATTTCTGACCACCTTGAGTGGAGAAATCATGTCAGACAGCGGATTTCCACGCAGCGTCATGGTCGAGGGCGGTTTGCGGGCCCAGTTTTCAATGATTTTAGTTTCTTTTTTGCCAAATACCTGAAATGTTAGTAAAATATATGCACGAAATTTGAAATCTATTGTCAATAAAAAATTCAAATAGTAACGTAATTTTTGAATAAAAAATCAGCATTATCGCTCAATTCAAATTTCCTGGTCCGTCATTTTGGATCTGCAATTTTGGATCTACCATTTTGAATTTCGCCATGATGTTTGATGTCGCGACCTTAAAAACAAAAATTCTACACTAGACTTGGCCAATTTTCTTCTATTTTCAATTAAAGTTCGTCATGTTGGCTCTACAACGTTAATTTTTAAATTTAATGCCATATTCAGATCCAGCGTCATTCAAAACGCCAAGTTTGAAGGAATTATGAGCGATTTCAGACAAGTGAGGGTAGTATACCTCAAAAAAGCTGGCCGCAGACATAGGACTTTTTAGGACTTTTACTATGTTCTTCAGGGCAGTAAATAGCCCTGAATATGCCTGGAGTATACACTGATATTACATATATACAACTTTTACTAATTTCAAAGTTTTATTGGAATCATTACCCCCTGCGATTTAGTCATAAAACAAGAACATACAGAATCTTAACACGAAACAGAGAACACCAAATTATAAGTAAAGAATATACAGTATTCCATTCTGACTTATGGTGGATATGTGATATTTTTGTACCTTTTTAAAAAATCGTAATTGTAATACGGTATTTGTAAACCAGTTTAGCTAAACTTTGATATTCAATTTTTTCTTTGGACGTTTTTGATTATTTTTTCGGGACTTTTTTACTTGAACTTGTATATCTTCTACAAAGTTCAGATATCGGAATGGAACCGGAATGGAAATTTGCCGAAGCTTCAACAGTTATTCCACAGCGTGTCTCAAAAGTAGATCAAAAAGATTTGTTTGGAATATAATTCATCTTTCTAGTGTTCTTAATGTACTTGTTAGTTGGTAAAAATGAATTTATTTACAAATTTATTTCGTACAACGGGCATGTGACGAATTTACGCTAAATGAAAGAGTTAAGATTTACTAATAATGCAAATAATGTCGAGTATTCAATGAAGTAAATATATTTTGTTTAAACAAACATGTTTTGATCACAAGCCCAAACAAACGAAAAAGTCTATGTACAAGACCAAACCAAAAACCCATATTAATAATTTTTGTGATCAATATTTATCAAAATCCTAGTATTTGTCGCTTTATTATAGAATATTGTGGTCACCTTATGTCTAACATAAGTAATCAAATCATGTATAATCTATGTTTTTCTAAAACACAAAAAAAAGTTATCTTGGTAGATGGAATTAAAAAAAAACAGTTAATCGTTTTGTTATCAAAAGGCAAAAATACTATTACCTACTGGTATTTGACATCATCATCATTTTTGCGCAGATTTTTCGAAATGGCATGTGCCAATTTGCGCATAACTTTCGACGGAAAAAATACAAAACTATCATTACGGTGGTAATTTTATGTCGGTAATGCATATTTTTTGAGATAATCGAAAACACGCTTTCATTTTTTCGACTGGATACAGAATAATTGTTGCGTTATCGGATTTTCGAAATTGTTTTGATAAAGTAACGTCATAGGGACTAGTATAAATAGTCACACCATGGACTGTAGAATCGTTCAGTTTTTGATACAACATTGAAAACAGCTATTCTTCAACATGAAACTTTGCGTTGCTGCTATTCTTGTCTGCTTTGCAGTTGGTACTCTGGCAGGAGGTATGTTTTTTTTGTCTACTTTTATTTTCTCTTAAATTGTTTTTCTTTGTATTCAGTGTGTCCAATGCAATAAATTGTCTTAATTTGCGAATACATTTGTATGTTGGAGACTTGGTTTAAGAATCGAAGCCGCTTTATGCAGGGTGATTCATAGTTGACAACATTCACATGCTGTTTTGGATGTAATTTTAAACAAGCAAATGTCACTTGAACATAGTTGGTCTTATGTATTAGTATGCAATGTTATACCCATTAGTTGTCATTGGACGCACCATAATGTGAATGATTTTTTTTTCGATTTTACATGATTTTGTTTTCCTTTCCTGTTACAGTGACTTTTCCAATATGTAAGTATTTTAATGTAAAAATAGCTAAATAGCTAAATAGATATTAGTAATTACATCTAAAGTATGTCAATTCTAAAGAAATTTAACTCTAATCATTTAAATTTATTATTCTACAATTTTTTCTGACTTATTTTCTGTTCCAGCTAATAACACCCCCCAGCCAATTGCACAATCCAAAAGGGGTTTAATTTCCGAAGCATGCAGTAAGTGTTTCTTTTATATTATTTGTTGTTCTAATTTGTGTTTTCACATCAATGTTAAGTTAGTTTAAATCTTTTTCAGAAAATCGTAACTTACATTTTATAGCATCATGGAATTGTTATCATTGTCATCAATAATAGTGTTGGGCCTATCATTACTCAAAACATTTTCGTAATTTGTTACTGTAATAAATATGGTTAAACCAAATAATGTTTAATAATAATAATACTAATAATAATACTTTATTGTCATATGATCCTTACAGACATTGACAGTGTCATATCCTATGTTAAATATAAAGATTCTAAAAATTAATAAATTGGCAGGAATATATACTAAAATACAATCCTGTGCAAAGAAAAACAATAAACAATAATAAAATGAGGCGAATGAACACATTTCAGTCACATTAATCAACAAACAGAATATAACAGTCACAAAATTTACATCAAAATGTGCATTCTAGTCGCGGTCCCCGCCATGACTTAAAAATTCCTCCGCCGAATAAAACTCTTTATCCAACAAAAATGACTTTGCTCGCAATCTAAATGCGGCAAACGAAGCCGCGTCAACAATCCGCGCGGGTAAGGCGTTGTAGGCCCGTATCATCATATAGTACGCCCCGAACTCGAAGGCCGATGATACATGCCCGGGGGTGGCGAGGCGAGACGCACCTCGTGTGCGCATCGAATGCGATATGTCCCCATTTCTAACAAAATCTGAAATATTTTTTCTGCAGTAACACACCAGTTTGAAAATGTAGAGACTGGGCAGAGTAAGAATGTTATGTGCTCTGAAATGGGATCTACAAGTCTCACGATATCCCAGTTGCAGCATAGATCTCATACACCTCTTCTGGAGCGCAAACAATGCAGTCATACCGCGCGACGAAGAGCCCCACAATATTATTCCGTAGCTCAAAACGGACTCAACACAGGCCAGATAGTACGTTCTCAGTACCTGCAGTTCTACAATATGTCGCAGCTTGTATACTGAATAGTGCAGTCGAGCCACTCTTTCCCGGACCATGTTTACGTGAGTGTCCCACTTAAGAGTGAAGTGCAAGTGAACCCCGAGAAACTTCACGTGCTCACGTGTGCTCATTAATACATCATTATGTCATTACATCATTAATATACTTCTATGAACCGATGAACATCCTCGTTGTCGACCCCAAACTAACAAATTAACGCTTACCAATATGCACACGACACCGCGCGCGATGAAACGCTGACCGCTCATCGCCCACCGCTCGCATCGTAGAATGTATCTCGAATTGGTATCTCGAACCTTCAGTAAAACCTGATTCTGTTGGAGATCAAAATAATAAGAAACACTGTGGACAGATTTCTCTTTCATTAGTTTAAAACACTGTTTTGCACAAAGTGTATCTCTTTTGAGCACTTTTGCAGTGTTATTTCTTTTTCGTTTACTACCACACCCACATCGCTTACCACATGCTGCCCTTCAGTTACATTCATTATTTTCTAATTTACTTACATTAGAAACACATCACAATAACAACACAAAACCGTCTTTGGCCAGCTACGACAAATTTATTGGACAAAACGCTGTTCGTTTGTCTTTAAACATTGGACATAGTACACATAGAATGTCCAACAGTTTTTCATGATAAATTTTACGCAAAATGCATTTACAACCGATTTTAATACACAAGATTGTAGCCCACCATTCATAGATTTTTGCGCCACCTTTGGTTGACAATTTAAAATTTTGGACTAAATGCACATAGAAAGTCTGCATCTCAATTAATTTTCGAACTGTAATAGTAGTCAGATTACAGTCTAGAGTAGTTTTATCTTTAACAGTTGGCAGTTGTGGCCAAACTGACAAATACGATTGATGCGAGCCAACAGAGATTGAGACGTCGGCATTATTTGACACTTGGTATCAATATCACCAATCTCAGAAAACTAAAAGTTACTAAAAGCTAGTGCTCTAGTGTTTTCATAACGAACGAAACGTAGACAAAACATATGGACATTTCATCCTGTATAAAAACAATTATTCGCACTAACCGTTGACTTTGTTTTTCTTTATTATTTTCAGGTGCTTTAGAAGCTCTAGAAACTGCACTGAAGAATCGTATCGCAAGTGGTTTAGCGGGAGTACTTAAAATAGTAGAAAATGCACTTGGTAAGAATCTATTATATTATTGATACTTTCTTCATGCTACGAGCAGCGATAAATTTGCAATATAAATGTAAGCCGCTGTTGACATTTTGACCTCAATATTTTCGAAAACCTTAAGTAATGCGTAAAATTTTAAACTGGATTCGAACTCAAATAAATCACTTCGAATATTTTTTTAATCATAAAACAAAAACAACCATACCTTTTCTACCAAACCCGCTGTATGTCATTTCCCTCGAAACAAATACTTCTGGACAGTCAAATAATTTGTTTCCACATCTGTTAACTTAATCTATACATAGGACCAAATGGTTCTTGACCCCCCCCCTCCTATAATTTGTAGTAACAAATTTAACATAATGTATGTTTACAGCTATTGTTGGAGGCGTAGCAGCAGCCGTTGTTAAAGCTGGTAAGTATCCAATTATTGTGATGAATAATGGATAATCATAATTATTTTTAACACTCTTTTTCGTTTCTAGTCGCGACACTGATTCTGGGAATCCGTAAGTATAGTTTGTAGCACAGTTTGCCAAATAGAGAAAACAATATCGATATTAATACTACCTTTCATCTTTGTCTAGTTGGCGCTGTAGCCGGTTTAGTCGCTGGTTTAGCAACAGGTAAGAAAATCTGTGGAATCTAATTTCTCTGCTTTCAATTAACGATTTAAGAAATAATCGCCGTTGTTTAAAATAATTACTAAATGTTGTACATAGACAACCATAATTTAAACATAAAGATTAATAAATTCAGAGGCTTTGGCTATCTATAAACTCGTCAGTATATTATATAAAACAAAATTAGGGAGCGAATTAGAATTATCTTCTGCTGGATTAATTATCGTCTGCTTCCTAATTTAATAAAGAATAATATTTATGAAACTGCAACGAAAAAATTAAAGAGAGCATAAACTGTTTGTGGTATATAATCGTTTATTTCGCCGCCCACAAGTAATTGTATTAAGGAACATACTAAATCTTTATTTATTTTTCAGTTGTCGTAGGAACCGCTGATTGTAAGTATTAACAGATATATGTTCAACATAAATTAGCAAAGAATCTTGGACCCGAGAAACCCCCAACACGTAAAACCGTCAAAGGGTATTTTTTTATTATTCTAGTCAAAACAAATTTGAGTTTAATAACAAAAAAAATCATATTTTTTATGGAAAAGTTGACTTTTTCCTGAAACTAGAATTAGCGGGTAATTTTAAGTTTCCCCATATTCCTTTACTTACTCTACCTTAATTTAGATACTTACTTTATTTTATGTGATAAACTAACTTTCTTTTTTTTTTTTCTAAATAGTCCTAGTCGCAACACTTGTAAGGGCCCTAGGTAAGTAGCATGTTTTGCCACAAAATTAGTATTAGTTTATATATCTACGTATGAAGGGTTGAAGTAAATAATGTAGACGTGACAAAAATTGTATATAATGGGCAAAGTGCCACCATTCCTTAATCTAACAAAAAATATTTTTGATGGTGTAGAAGGTGTGCAAAACAATATAAAGCTGATGAAAATAGGCGCTATATGTTATCTGACTGTATTACACTGTATTGTTAGCTAAGTTTTATACAAAATAAATACCTACCGCACCACCAAAAATATAGCAGTGGATTACATTGGATATAATTTGAGATTGCAATAAAGAACGCGAGAAATTTTAAATCAAAATTACAGAAAATTGATCAGTAAAAGAGCCACACCTTTCCCCCATGCGGCATATATTGTATATCATTAAATAAAGGAGAACCCCATGTGTACTCATGGAATATGAACAGCCTGTATACAGTCAACTTTGCCAAATGTTAAGAAAACTATCATCTTTAGACAATATTCTGTAAATATAAATGCCACGGCGCTTAGCACCTTCTGTAAATTATCGAGTTTGTTTTTTGTTGCTTGTTCATTAGAAGAACTAGATAAATAAATAACACCAAAATATTATCTACTATTTGCTTAAGTATGCAGAAACAAATAGTGAAGTTTTTTTATTCAGCATCTATGTTGACAGACACTATTTTCTAAATATCTCGGAACAATGGTTTTGGCCCTTAGCTCGTCACTTACTTCAACTCCTCATATACTAATTTAGGTCATAATCTTCCCTGAAGAGAGTCAAAGAGGAACTGCCCTTTTCCAAAATTCGTAACAATATCACCAAACTTTCCTAAGCCATTTCAAATGTTGTTACAATCATCCTTTGACACACCAATGTCTTCTTTTGTTTATAGAAAGAAGCAACTTTATTTAAAAAAAAGATATGAGTTGATATTTGTCCCTTGGCACTCTACTCTCTCCGTATTATTTTGCGACATGTTTTGTCCTATGTTTTTCATGGTGATATTTTGGAATTCTGCCGCGTACTTTCCATCTAAGTGTACGCCTTAAGCTATTTTAACAAAAGAACCATTTATGAACCACTTACAAAAACTTGTAGACTTAAGAACCAAATATATTCTATCACTAATATATAACTTTTCTGAATTTTAGCTGATCTGCTCCTACCCGGTAAGCACAACTTTTTTTGCTCCTTTTGGTGTATATGTATCGAATAGTGTTAGGAATATGTGGCCTGGAACAAAGAGTGACCGCCGTAATAAAAAAAAAACGAAGCTGTGATTTGCAAATAGCAATAGTCGTGTATGCTGTATGCAAAAATCCGATGGGTTAAAATTTTTCCGAAGTGAATAGCTTTATTTGACTAATTTTACTGAGCTGTTAATGTTATTATTAATAATAAATATATAATTAATTATTATTCTTTCATCGCTTATCTAAAACTACATGGACGAGAGTGCATTTTTTTGCTTTTGGCGCTTTTCTTTTATAAATGTGCCAAATCATATATAAGCTGTCTCACGGAATATGATGTATATAGGGATTTCGGAAACTGTGCAAGCTAACGATGTCGGTTAAATGAGACAAAAGTTTCGTAATAGTGGATCCCTTCCAATAGCAGGTTTTACATTTCAAAAATTTTGCATGGGTCATTAGATAGATATTACGAATAAAGTAAAAAGCTGTCAATTTCTTTTTCTTCAATAACTCACCTACTACGATAAGTACGAAGTCAAAATGTTGAGGATACTCTAAAGCCATCTTTGATGTCAGAAAATGTTTTTGTCCTGTAGCTTTGTCTGGGGGACATTCAACTTTTTTTTTCTTATGGACGCCATATTGAATTCTTACAGATTTAAAAAGAATATTGAATATGCTTTACAACCATGTATAACAAATTTATAAAATTATCACACAAAGAAAATGCCATTAGGTGAGCCGCCAGATCGCCCGACTTAACCCCCACGTTTCTCTTTCTGTGGGGCGACATAAATACTGGCGTTCATACAATGAACAGTGATACTGTATTGGGGCTTCAAGCGGCAATGGAGAAGGTTTTAAAGACATATTTATTCTCTAATTGTTAATTCTTGTTTAGAATAAATAATGGTCACTATGTGACGTTCTATTTGATATTTACATATTTAAATAGAACGTCGAGATACCTTTACAAGCGCATGTGCAATGAAAATTTAAATAACGAACTAATATTTTCACATACTTACCTAATTTTACATAAATATCATTACTATTTGTAACGTCAATACATTGTTTACTGTGAATTACAAATTAAACTCCAAACTCTAAAATTAAACTCCTTAAGCAAAGTAATTTATTACTTAACAAAAAATGCACTGCATTTCAAAAAGTTCCATTAAAAAGGTAATTTTAGATAATTTTATAAATATGTTACACATGATTGTATAGCATTTTCAATATTCTATTTAAATCTGTAAAAATTCAATATGGACACCATAAAAATAAGAAAGTTGAATATCGCCCAGCAATAGCTAGCGGACAAAAACATCAAAAATGACTATAGAGCATCCTCTTAAGTAAGAATACAAATTTTCTACTTGGTATTTAACGTAATAGGTAAGTTATTCAAGAAGAAAGAAATTGACAGATTTTCCTTTTTGCGTAATATCTAGTGGTCCATGCAAGATTTTAGAAATGTAAAAACTGTCCTGAAAAGGGCCCACATTTACGCAACTTTTATCCAATTTAACCGACATTGTAGCTCTGACAGTTTCCGAGAGACAGCCTGTATAGTCCAGTCAATACGGAGGGGCAGAAACGATTTTGATGTATGTTAGTTAGTTCCATTACCTGATGAAAAATCCAAGTTTTCGACCTTGGAGGGGATCGACGCGGTCCAGAACTTGGAGATAACAGAATTAATGTTATGGATGAGGGAGGGGGGCATCTTTTACATAAAGTTGTATGGCATCGTAATGATTCTTTCGGGACAATTTTTGAGAAGTACTGAGTTCAATATTTACTAAATCACTGCGATACAAATGCAGTAGTTCATTGAAGAGGACTTAATTATATAATATTTTGCCTTAATACTTTTTTTGTAAGTATGATGTGTAACTGGTTACACATCATGCTTACAAAAAGTGTTCACACAAAAACTTTAGGAAATTAAGTCTTCATTTTTTTGAAAAATACGCTTTTTTGTACCTTTAGTCCAAGATGGCGGACAGCGCCGTCTCCATGGACGAGAATGTATTCTTTGTTGCTTTTATAGATCCTCCTGAGACCCAGCGTCAGTTTTGTTGGACACTTGACATTTGACTTCATACATTTCCCAACCAAATAACCTGTTTTAGAATGTAATTTGAAAGATTTAATTTTTGGAGTTCGGGTCTCACGAGGACATGTGCGATGTTATATATTAATAAATAATTTGTATTGTTTTTTAGTTGTAAGAGTATAAGAAGTCTCACCTTAAAGATGCCGACCTGGACCGATGACAACAATACTTCTTTATCGTCTTTAATTGTTGAATAATCTCTGTAGGTACCTACTGTTATATCTCAATTGTACGCATTACAAAAACAAAAAAAAAATAAAAAATATATTGCTGGCCATGCATGTTTTATTTACATACACCAGAAACAAATGGGAGTCCTTTTTTTTACTAAATTTGGTAGAATTGGTGGGCCACCAATAACTAATATAATTTGACAGTGCCGGAATTTGACATATCTCGAAGCAAAACACGTTCTACACCTAGCATCGTCGTGCAATTTTGCAATTATCTGCAAAACAGTAGATTTGTACAGAATTGAATGCCAGTACTTTTTTATGTAAAAAATACGTAGATTCCAATAAGAAAATCGGTATTCTTGAAATCGAAATTGTTTGATAGGTGTAGTCTAATATTACGGACATGCTGTACACAAACTGCTTGCCTATTTCTTGAAATTGGTAGACCCACCCAGTCTAAATAGAAGTTAATCATAAAGATAAATCAATTCAAAGAAATTACTAGTGTAGTAAGAGATACTATGCACTAAGACAGGGCTTCTCAAACTTTTTTCATCAGCGGCCCACTTGTACCCCACACAATGTTCCACGACACCACTCAAAATTATAAGTGCAATTTACTACTAACAGTCTTACTTATTATTTTATCTTTTGTTAGTAATAAAAATTATATATTATTTACTTTTTCAATTTTGACAACAAAGGGATTTTGAATCCAATCTGATTTATTGTGGTCCCATTCCGGCACTAAGTATTTCTTATAGATTTCTTTCTAAACAACTAAATGCTCAATTAACAAAAGTCTGCTTAGCCAAATCAAAGCTCAACTCGGTATCGACAAGAAAATGCTCAGTATATGAGAACATTTCAAAAGAGCTATCTTCCATTTAAGCTTCCATATATATTTTTTGATAAACGCCTGAATTTTGTCTTTGAAAAATGTTCTTGACTTCCCCTTGGAGAGACATATGTAGACCGATTAGTTTCGAAAAGGAGTTAAGATAAAATAATTTACATACCCAATTTTCGTTATGAAACAAATTCTCATATTCTGAAATATTTTCAGAAGAAAATAACATAACTTATTTTTTTAATGCCAATAGCCGCCTCAACACTTGCGCCTTTGACAGCCATCGCACTTCTGTATGAAGCAGAAGTGTGCTTAATTCGGAAGCCATATTTTGGCTTAATAAATTTGCAAAGAAACGACTACTAGGTGCACGATTTATAATGAAATTTTTTACCTCAACTGCATCTTTTAATACGGCATTTAAATTACCACAATTCGTTTAGCCGCATGTGCCTTTCGATGAATAATGCAATGAGACAAAGAAACTTTAGCATGGAATCCCGATATGTATGTGTCTTCAGTCTTGTCATTGCCGCTGCACCGTTAGTACAAACTCCAACACAGTTATATTCCATTCTAGTCCTACTTCCTCGAAAAAATCATTAACATTTTGGAAAATTGCCCCACCTGTTGTACGTCCATCTGACGAACGACAAAACAGTAAATCTTCGTGAACACTGTTGTCATTACAATACCTAACATAAGCCAAAAGCTATGCGATTTTTATGATCCCAGTCGATTCATCCGCTGAATTGCAAATTTTGGACTGTCTTTTATTATTATAATTAGTTGTTCTCGGTGGTCTTTGCTAGTTTTCAAAATGTGTGTACTGACCCTATCATTTGACATGAAAATGTTTCTAACTCGTCTGCATATTTTTTTTCGTGAATAATATCAGTAATTTTAATCGCAACTGGTTGAATTAATTCTTCACTAATTGTGTAAGGTGTTTTAGCAGTTTCAATTAGGTAAGCGGCTCCATAGGATGCTCTTAAGTATTTTTTATCAACACGAACATGGATTTCAAGACATTTGTGAGGACTGCAACAGCTTTTAAAAAACTGTACAGGCTTATTACCTAATAATTCATATTTAGTGTGAAGGTGTCTTTTTAATTTAGCTGGTTTCATACTTTTACTATAGCCAAGCATTAGTTACAAACCACGCATACACGCTTATCTTTATTATTTTCGGAAAACCGTATTGGAAAACGTTGCATTGTATTTTCTCTTTTTTGCAAAATGTATAATATGCTGACATTTCTTAGTACTGGATGATCCAAGTACTAAAGAATCTACAGCTTTCACAATATCATTTCTAGCTTTAGCAGTTGACAAATTTAACCACCCATCCATCACAAACATATAATGGAAGCCAATAACTGCTCTGATAGTTAATCATTGCACGTTAGCACAATTTTGTACACACAAGAGGAATTTTTAAGATACCTTCCTTCACATTCGTACTTGCACGAACTGTACAAATATGTCACAACGTTCGGAAGCGTGTCCCAGTGATTTCGACTCGTATGTTATGCCAGGAGCCAGCTTGATGGACACCTTTGCCAACGTTTCTCTAGACACCTCTATAATTTGTTTCAGAAGTTACCGCAACCCCCAAAAATTTTTATGCGACCCCCCGAGGAATCGCGACCCACACTTTGAGAAGCCCTGCAAAGCCCTGATATTGCAAAGAATTCAAAAATATACAGAAATATAAGCCATTCCATTTATAAAACTGAGCTCGTTTTAGCACCATCAAAACAATGTAAACATTAATACAGATAAGTATGGAAAATCGGTGGTGTATTTTGGCGTTATGAAACATAAATCACTAAAAATCAACAAATAATACAATTCCATTTTACCTAAATTCATGTCAATAAAGAAACAAACGTCCACACAAACATATAGCGACTATACTGCCAACAAGCGAGCCCCGACAGGTTAGGAAAATGGTGGTCGCCAGACTTTCAAAGCAAATATATCAATAAATCATAGATCACTAAAGTTAAAATCATGCAAATTGCTTACCGTTGAACATATCCAAACATCTTGTTGCATCTTTACGGATATTCCCAACAGCGGTCACAACGTTTTTTGCACAGAAATCACCCAAAACACTAAGCACAGTCAAAACCCCGAACGGCGCGAACGTACATTGGGACGTTTTTCACGTTTTGATGCAAACTACCGCGGTAGTCAATTCCACACCTACTTTGGTTAGCGCACCATGTTATGTATAAACTTAAATTCTGTTGCCAAATATCGATTTTTCGGTGTCAAAAATTCAGAATATGATTATTTGTGCGCGCTTTCGATCAGATTTGTAGGGATATAACCAAAAATTCATTATCACATTTTAGGTGTGTTTTATTGCCACTGGTAATCAGTTCATTTCATTTTGAAACGTATTCACTTGTCTCAAAATGCGTTTTATTGCGCATTCAAAATGAAAGTGAATAGATTTCAACTGATCATATTCAGTTCCCCCTTCACCCCTGAAGGACAAGCCGGAAAAGATGATCAGTTGTATTCAAAATGAATTGAAATTAAATCAGCCAATAGGAGGAAGGTATCAGTCTTCAGTCACATGCATGTCACGATTGTATCTCGGAGAGGTTATGTGTATTTGTTTTCGTTGTTGAGACGGCTTCATATGCAATTCGTACTTGACTCCTTGCATAAGTCTTATGCAAAATGTCGGTTACAAACATAACCTGTCGGCCTAACTACAAGTAACACCGAATACGTATGCGCACGCGCGATAGGTACACTCAAATGCGTTTTATTACTCGTGTTCAATTCACTTCAAAAGAGAATCATTTCAAATAGATACGAACTGCACACGGGTGGCAATAAAACACACCTTTTGTAATGTTTGATTTGATTGGTGATGTCAACTTCATTCCACCTGTCATATCGCATCCATTACCCTGTTGCACTATTATTAACGCTTTTTATATCGTAAATTATTTATAGAAAAACACAATTTGTGAATTATTATCACACAATTCAGATATATCTAACTTCTGTTCAAATCTCCAGTACAGGAAGGGGTAAACTGGTGATAAGCGATTAGTTTGAGGGCTTTTGGTTGTGAATGTTGGAATGCAATAGATAATATTGTGAGAGTTGGTATACCTATTGTACCAGACAGGCGATTCATAATTTAATGTATCAAAAGAACCTGCATGACATTTTTAATAAAGAAAGACTTCTAAATATGATTGATAAAGTATTATTATTAAGTAAACGCAATATTATTAATTAAACGTGAAGAAAATTATTAAAGATAGGGACAAATAAATTATTATTTATTAAAACTTCTACCGATATAAATTATTAACAATATAATATTAATTTATTATACTTTTATTTTATTATCTGTTGTGGGCAACTTGAAAAATCTGGCGGTTCTGTTAAATAAAATGTAAAAAATCATTATCTGATTAACATTTTTACTTTATCATACATGCTACGATAAAGTATTGTAATCGTGCCAAAAAATATTTGAGATTTTAGCGAAATATGCCTATTTGGGTCCGCTGAACATTTTTGACCAAGGTACAAAAAAATGTCTGTGTGTGATTCCGGAGAAACTACGAAAGGTATCGGGACAAAACTTCATAATTAGAAATTTCATGACCAAACTTAGAGCTGAAAAGCTTTTTGTTCAAAAGGGTCCGAAAGGAACTGGTTGTTTACTCTTAGCATTTTTCAGCGATTTTGCAAATGAGCCACCATTTCTCTAATTTCGCCAAAATAGTTAAATAATAAATTAAAGTAGAGGAAATTTTGTATAATTTAAGTCATTTATGACATTTTTTGGTAAAATTAATAGTATTTGATTGAGATCGGTCGTGTCTGCATTAAAGAGGCATTCACATAAGCTGACGCTACGCTGCGGTGCGCTGCGGTGCGCTACGCTCGCCTGTGCTCGACTACGCTCCAAACGCTGGCCTACGCTGGCCATGCGCTGGCCCACGCTATGAACGCAAGATGCCAACGTATGTATTTTTGCGCCTGGCCGCTACTGTCAACAAAATTTATACATAACCCCTAAACATACTGCAACGGGCGATCATCTCGCGGCTTTTCGTAAAGAGTTTTGGTGTATATTATGGAATATTTTATAAATACATATTGGAACGTGTCTGAAGAATGCAATTAGGTATGCGTACATGTTATTATTATTTATAACACATTTTAAATCAATGTTTTTATTGTATTTTAGGATTGAAGATATGCGACGTGGTTAAGTGGTTTCGAGAAAGCAGTACATAGGATATCTACAAAGAATGAGTGCAACCACAGTGCAACTATAAAACTAACGGAGGATATACTTTTGTTTACCAAGAACATAACAAGATTTAGGTTGAAATAGGTACGGGGTAATTACTTTTGTATCATATTGAACACGTTTTATTGGAATGAATTACTAATTTTACAGTTGTGTGTTACCTCATTTGAGAAGAGCTCAATCAGTTGAGACAAAGATAGAATGGAACACAGTCTATATAAGAAGAAACATATGGAAAACCCTATACCCATCTACAACAAAGGTCCATAACTTATGGATCATAAGGTATGCTTCGAGAAATATCCAAAACACCTGTAGTGTAGGACAGGAATTTCAAGAGTGTCTCTTACAATTAGACATCGAAAGATGATAGTATAGAACACAGTGTACTATAAGAAGGCATACACAGAAGATCCCATCACTACCCTTAATAAAAGACGATAAGGTTTGCTGCAACGAAGAACCACACCTGTAGTGTACCACAGGAATCGCGAGAGTGCCTTTTATAATTCATCAAAAAAGGTTTTACCAAACGTTTTGTATGTGATTGTGCAATTTGTGTTAATTTAAAATGCATATTTGGTTGCCTATCAATATACAGTAGTATCTATACAGTAGCATTGTATTGATGAACACATTTTTTTTTTAATTCTTATCTTTTAAGTTAAGTAAAAACTTCAAATCCCGATTGCTCATAACTTCTTTGGAGGCAATCTAAGCTGAACATATGTAAGTTTCACTATTTTGGGCAAGTGCTTTGTTTCTCCTAGATATTAATATATGACCCCCAATCGCCATATTATATATTTTTGTTATTTTATGTAAGCTTCTTTCTATAAGAAAAATTCAGTTATCATTAATTACTTTACTCAGGTTTTGATCTTGAGGATCACAATATGCATCGTCTAATTATTTGATATTTCCTATAAACAAATGTAGGTAATTCAGGACCTTGTATTTTTTTTTCTGTTTTCGGCTAATAAATAACTTTACCACGATACTATTCTATACTTACTTATTTACAGCAGTTCTTTTCCTCTGGTTTAGAAGTATTCCTTTTTTTAATTTATTTTCATTGTATTCTTTGTATTTATTTAAAATTGTAGCACCAAAACTCATTACAATACTATGTTAGCTTTTTTTCACAGTAAATGTTAGTTAACTGAAGCAGATAGGAAAGTAACTAATAGTAAGGCTATTTAGAAAAAAAATAAAAAAAAATCATATTTGCTGACGTTTGCAAACTGTGTTGTTCGCTTCTTCAGTTCTACCGTTTGTATTTATTATTGGTATCACTAATGAATATTATTTTAGTAATTATACTAATAATTCTTGTATTAATTATTCATGAATATAAGTAGGTATTTTAGTAATTATAATTTTCAATACATTGGATTATAACCTACGTATATAAACCAATAAGTAAACATAGTTTGTAGTTCAGTAATTTATTTTTACAATTCCAATAAAGTAATAACCACCAGAAACTAGCAAAATGTTTGTTATCCTATGGTGCAATAAGTAAAATAATAAATATTATTAGATGCATTAACAGCATAAGTTGCAAATGGTCTAACATCACCTTGTGAAAAAGATTGTTTTTTAATTCAAAAGGAGCATTGAAAAAAAAAAACAATTGGCTTTTAATCCAACTGCTTGTTTAAAAACGGGAACTGTTTCAAACAGTGCAAAGTAAGCAGTGTTTTTTAGTTACACCATTTCTATCTTAAATATAAAATACTTAAGAAAAAGCAATAATCAGGAATTTCGATGAGACATGCATCTTTGTTGTTTGGCGTAAACTCCTCGGATTTATCGTCCTTCTTCGTGGTCCACTATCATGTATCAGGAATTTCGACGAGACATGCATTTGTGTTGTTTGAAGTAAACTCTTCGTATTTATTGTATTTCTGCGTGGTCTACTATCAACCGCAAGCCACAGCAAGATGAAACAACATTGTAGAATGTCCACACAATTTTACTATTTGGTCACCCAATCTGGAAATATATAATTTTACAGTCTTAAATATACAATCTTATAATCCATATTATAGGGAGTATAAAGGACCTTTGTGAGTCAGGTCAATTATTTGAAATTCAATGATGTTTTAGCTTAATCTAAAAACTAATAATCTATTAACGTTCAAGTCTATATATCAGAGCATTTCACATATTTCCATGTACGTAGTTTGTCAAAAATATAATGATAATCTAAGCTAAATGACTATCCTGACCAACAAAGCACAAAATGGGACAAGTGAAAACGGTTTCTGGTATGCTTTTTTCCGTACAACCTGAAACTGAAAGAGGAATTTCCCAATTCTATCTAGTTTTTCAGGGAAAAATGCATGTTTGGTTTTTTACAGCTTTTTAACACTGCTTTTCTGGAAATATAGACTAAAGTCAAAATTAGACCTCCCATTCTTCACAGGAGATCACATACAAATTCCACCTACCATTCTGAACATAATATTATCCACATGTTCTATGCTACCAACAAGCAAGGTTCTGTTGGAATATTGGTTTCGTGGTTGTAGATTATCTCAACATAAGGCCCCAATGAGTTTATGCTTTTCCTGCTATAAATAAACATATATGTACTTAGTAAAAACAACAAACTCACCAGATATTCTACTTACATCTCTATATCCATTATAGTTTCTTCGCAAACAGACGTAGAACAATCTAGGTTCTTTCTTGAACATGTTGCTATAAAGAATTCAATAAAACGTGGTTTCTATTGCACTGATATGGACTATAATTTATACGATAACCTCAAAAGCATCTCAAAACTGACGTAAACCGAACACGTGACATTAGACAGACATCCTACCGTGGCAAGCGCTAAGAGCGCTCCAGCGTTTAGGTGAGCGTAGGAGAAACTATGCGACCGTGGACGAGCGTAGACATAACGGCGACGCTAGCGTCAACGTAGCGCCAGCGCAGCGTACAGTTGCGTAACTTGCGCGTATCTGAACGTACCATAATATAAAACTAGTTAGCCAGGATTTGATACATATTTTCATTCTAATGACAGTAGGTGATGTTTTGACAATACCTACTGTCAATAGCATCGATATATCTGTCAAATCCTGGCTAACCAGTTTTATTTCAATGCAGACACGATCGATCTCGATCAAATAGAATTTCAGGCAGCTAAACTATTAATTTTATATATAGTATGATAAAGTCATGTGCCTGGTCACATCAGATTTTTTTATCAAAAAATGATGTATTTATTTTATTTTGCCAAAAACTGCTTGTACTCATCAAGGCAATAAACAATTATGATTTGTAATGACAAATTAATAAACAAATAGAAAGTCGACAATATTAGTTGGAACTTATCAACTTATCGAGAGCCAAGAAAAATAATGGAACACGTAAAATTGTTAAATACATATATTTTACAAAATAGTTTATTACATACAAAAAATAAAACTTATAAATTAAATCTTACATTTTCCTTAAAAACAAAATACAATCTATAATATAAGAATAGTAAGGCGGTAATATTAATATATAAAGGCACGTGTTTGGAATGTATCCAGATAAGTCGTAATACGGTGTGCGCTAAATAAGAAAGACACCTTTGCAACAAAAGTGCGACGTAAAAACGAGAACTTACACTATGCGACACAGCGCTATCGAAATTAGTTAAAAACGATTAACAAACAAATCCTAAATAATATTTAGCTATCACATAGTACGCAACAATATTGAGAAATAATAAAATACCTGCCAGTATACGTTCACACATATATGTTTTTATATTTATGTACATACAATAAAGTCGATAAACAATTTTGCTGTTGGATATTACAAAAAATGGATACAAAAAAATACGAATAAGTTATTCTCAGAAAAAGAAATAAATTTTTTCAACTGTTTTTGACCTAGACATCATGATTTTGTTTGTAGATATTTTAAATTCTATATTTATTAGGGTGTTAGGTCCTTATTTTGCCATTTAATTTTCGTATTAGAACAAAAGAAATATAATTACTTGTTTTTTTTATTATATAAAAATCTTACCTGCACCAAACAGAAAGTCAAAAAAATGTACGTATAATTAATCTATTTACTATTGACAAGAACAACCATAGTCAAATTTGTTATTTTATTAAAAAATAAAGTTGGATTCTCATTTATCGTATAAGAATAAAATGTTATTTCTGGTTTTCATTACTTCTTAAACACTTTGAGCTTCAGAGAGAAATAATGATCAAACTTATTAAATAAATATTTACTTTAAATTTTTATATTTTTGAATATACAGGGCACAACCACGCCCCTTGTTAAGTTGTTCTTTTCTTTATGACGATTGGCTAATGAGTTCTGTTAACAGACAAAAAATGCCATTTTTTTGGTTGTTATTCTCAAGGTTAATACAACTTTCCATTTTTATACATTTTGATTCAGGAAAAGTTATTACTCTTATTAAGATATTACTGAATGAAACTACAAAATTACCACAATATGTATTAGCACAAATTGATAAGAAGTGTTTGGAAAACATGATGAAAAACAAACTACCGGAAAAATCATACTAACCTCAAAATTTCGTTAGATCGACACACAAAACGGCACAAAATTAGAGACGTCCAGATGCTGAGAAAAAATCTATTTAATGTCAAAAAGCAAACTACACAACTAGAAACGAAGAAACTCGGCATGACAAAATACAACCCGCGGCGGAACTTTCTTACGTAACCTAAAAAGGACAGAACAGAAAAATAACTTTAAACGACAACTTTTCAAACAGAGAAAAAACACATCGCCCCTCTCCACCTAAAAAAAAAAAAACGGGGCCCCGATTATCGGTAACAAAACCAACCGGGGGCGCTCGCAAGGCCCCCTTTATCACGTTCGAACAGTATCTTACAGCCTTCGGAAAAATAACCAAAAAAAAAAAAAAAACTCGACCTAACCTAAAAATTGGTCGTGCTCACGCTACGGGTCACAGCTTTGCCGATCAGACGGGACGTTATCCTGGTAACGGACTTCAACTGTTTCGATTCGGGAGCGATCGATTTTATGCACTTCGCCGCCTCGACTAACTGTTTGGACAAGATTTCGTTTTTTAGCCGTTCGGCGTTCAATTCGCGATGCAACTGCGCTTTCGATTTGTTGCCGACTGGCGATAACGAACGATGCTGGAGGACCTGGATGGCCGTCGGTCGTTCCGCGGGATCGGGATGGATCATCGACTGCAGGAGTTCGACGAAATCCCTGTGCAGCGTTTGCTTGATTTTGGGGAGTTCCCCATTTCGGATTTTATGCCATTTGTCGCCGTTTTTCGGCAGCGGGCCGCCACCTGCGGCTTCAACGACCGTCAGGCCTAGCGCAAAGATATCGGCTTTCGAGAGGTGGTTGTATTCTTCGTGGAGAATCTCCGTGGGCAGATATCGGCAGTCGCCTTCCTCAACCTGAAAAAAATTAAAGGGATTGTTTTATATTTAGTTTAAAAAAATTTATTGAAATTATATATTTATTTTTGGAGTTGTGATTTGATTCTGTAACTCCGATTGCACTTTTAAATCTTGAATTAAAAATTAATTCAAAACAAAAACACATCTGCTTTTTTCGGACAATTTGATTTGTTGAATTAGTTCTTTCTTTTTCCGTAGTATCTTGTTGAAACTTTAAACAGAAAATTTAATGTTGACGTGGTTGTATTTTGTCAAATTCTTAATCATTTACATATACCTGTGTCCCAAATTTTTCCTGCAAAACTTTTTGAGATAGTTTATTTGCTTTTGCTATTCCTTAAAATGTTACCGCCGTATAAAACTCCATATGAAACTTTTTACTCAGAACGAGTAGGTATTAGTATAGTAGAGCGTCGATAATCCGAACCTCGGTAATCCGAACCCTGGTAATCCGAATGGTCGCTAATCCGAATGCCCAAACAACAAATAAAAAGAAATAAATTACTGTGTAAAAAGTTATTTTTGACGATTCCTGTTTACAGAAATATATTGCTTTTGTTTTATAACTTGTATCTAATACTTGTATTTTCTACTATTTAGCTGCAATATTTGATAATCCGAACAATTTGATAATCCGAACCACCTTCGATCCCAATTAGTTTGGATTATCGACGCTCTACTGTGTTTTTTTTTACTTTTATTGATTGTGTTCTTTGTTAGTAATAAAGTAATAAATTACTGAGTAAAAGAGTAAAAAGCCATTTTTGACGATTTCTGTTTACAGAAATATATTGCTTTTGTTTTATATCTTGTATCTAATACTTGTATTTTCTACTATTTGGCTGCAATATTTGATAATCCGAACAATTTGATAATCCGAACCACCGTCGATCCCAATTAGTTTGGATTATCGACGCTCTACTGTGCTTTTTTTTACTTTTATTGATTGTGTTCTTTGTTAGTAATAAAGTAATAAATTACTGAGTAAAAGAGTAAAAAGTTATTTTTGACGATTCCTGTTTACAGAAATATATTGCTTTTGTTTTATATCTTGTATCTAATACTTGTATTTTCTACTATTTGGCTGCAATATTTGATAATCCGAACAATTTGATAATCCGAACCACCTTCGATCCCAATTAGTTTGGATTATCGACGCTCTACTGTGTTTTCTTTTTACTTTTATTGATTGTGTTCTTTGTCAGTAATAAAGTAATAAATTACTGAGTAAAAGAGTAAAAAGCCATTTTTGACGATTCCTGTTTACAGAAATATATTGCTTTTGTTTTATATCTTGTATCTAATACTTGTATTTTGTACTGTTTAGCTGCGATATTTGATAATCCGAACAATTTGATAATCCGAACCACCTTCGATCCCAATTAGTTCGTATTATCAATGCTCTACTGTGTTTTTTTTTAAACTTTTATTAATTGTGCTGAAGTTAAAATACACCCCACAGTAAAATATGTAATAAAAAAATATTAACCGATGTTGCCCATTCACGAACTTGTCCTTACTTTTTAAGGGATAAGCTTGTACATCAAATTTCAGATCAATTACTTCAAAATAATGGCAGTTATCGTGTACACAGACGGACAGACGAACATAGCTAAATAAATTCAGTTTTCAATGCTGATCAAATACTATATATATATATATATATATATATATATATATATATATATATATATATATATATAAATCTGCTACGCCTACTTAAGGGTGTTACAAATGTTGTGGCAAACTCAATATACTCTCACCACAGTAAATGTGCGGGTTATAAAAAATCAAAATGGAATTAAGTTTTGAAAATTTTTGCAAAAACAAACCATATGAAAAATTTTACTCAGAATTAAATTCCCTTTCTAAAAAAATATGGGGACAAAGTAAGACATTCAATTTTACCAGAATTGGAGTCAAATATTTTGTTTACTCCACAGTCCTGTTTTAAACAATATCTGAAAAGTGTCAATCAACACCACTCCCAAAATAGAAAAATCTGATGTGGCCAGGCACATGACTTTATCATACTACATAAAATTAATAGTTAACTGCATGAGATTCTATTTGATCGAGATCGGCTATGTCTGCATTAAACTAAAACTAGTAGAACTAGACAGATATCTCGATTAAAGCTGCGTTCGGATATTGTACTCCGTTGACACCAGGTACACCGTCCAAATGACACTTACGTGTTATTGGGTGTAAAAGTGTAACGGTGTTCAATATCCGAACGCAGCCTATATTGACAGTAGTATTTTCAAAACATTAGCGTTTGACACTAGCTACTGTCATTAGAATCAAAAAATCTGACATATCCTGGCTACTAGTTTTAAAGCAGTACGACCGATCTCGATGAAATAGAATTTGCTCATGCAGCTAAACTATAAATTCTACCAAAAAATGTCATATACATAAATTATAGAAAATTTCCTCTCCTTTAATTTATTATTTAACTATTTTGACGACATTACACAAATAGCGGCTCATTTGCATAATCCTCGAAAAATGCTATGAGTAAACCACCGGTTCCTTTGGACCCTTTTCAGCAGAAAGCTTTTCAGCTCTAAGTTTGGTTATGAAACTTCTAAATATGAAGTTTCGTCCCGATACCTTTAGTAGTTTCTCCGGAATCGTCGCCACAAAAACGGGTACACACACACACACACACACACACACACACACACACACACACATCCACACATACAGACATTTTTTTGTACCTTGGTCAAAAATGTTCAGGGGACCCAAAAAGACATATTTCCGCTAAAATCTCAAAAAAGTTTTTTGGCATGATTACAATACTTTACATACTGCGTATGATAAAGTAAAAAGAAAGGAGTTTAATGCAATGCATTGGATCGCCATTTTGTTTATATACATGTAATGTGGCACTTGATACGAAAAATACAGAAGTTTTGACAGATGACTTGACATTCTTCATCTTTAATACAGTGTACAGTTTTGCTAAGCTTAATAGTTTTGGAAGTTTTAATGAAAACATGGGTGGACAACATTTTATAACCAATTTTCCAGCACTGATACCCTATGCGAAGTTTGGAACTAACTCGTAACCTAGTTTTTCTAGTTATCACAAAGAACTGAATTTATAACCAATTTTCTGTAAAATCTAATGCTTATAAACTGTATTTATGATATGGAATTTTGACATTTCTATTGAGACATGAAAGCTTAAAATATCGATTTTCAAAATTCAATAAAAAGTTTGTTTGTCTGATAAAAACCAAAAGTCAAAAGCATTTCCAATTCCAGTGAAAATTGTCACTCGTATGTTTTTCAGGTCGCTGATTTTAAATACGGGATCAAACAGTAAAAAAAAACAAAATGGCAATTCCAATGTGCCGGTAGATGTTCAACTATTTTCGATTTAGCTAAAATTAAGTAGTTTGTAACTAAAATTTATTTTTATATTTATTGAATCGGAAAAATACAATTGATATTGTCCAAGTTATTATTATCAAATTCAAAACTGAAAAGTGAGACTGTAGAACTATTCGACAAAAGTGAAAACTGTCAAACCTGCCAAAACTGTCGAGTCTGTCAAAACAGTCCAAACTGTCAAAACTTTCCAACCTATCAAGCTACGTTAACATTTTCGTCTCATAATCTCTATAATTTTCCAAGCTAACAAGTATATTATACATTTCTCCACAAATAAATAGCTTTTACATTCTTTCCTAGTAAATGTTCAACAATTATTATTGCAAATTTCATCAAAATTCTTCATAACTATTAATATTGTGATTCCCTCAATCGACTGTACTCAAATTTCTCTTACCTGTGGGTTACTCAAACTGGTTACGTGTCCCAAATCGCCAATCTTGTACGTGAGTTCCTCTTCGGCAAGCGTAGACTCGTCCAAATCCTCGAAGCCGTCGTCCGCGGAATCGTAATTGGTGAATTGGAGGCGTTTCTCGCGAGATATAAAAATGTTGCCGGGCTTAATATCGAGATGAACTAAGCCCTCCGAATGGATATACCGGAGTCCCTCGGCAACGTGCAGCATAAGACGGCGGAGCTCCGAAGGACAAAGCGGCTCCGCGGCAATTTTGTCCGATAGCGCCCCCCCATTGCAATATTCGTTCTGGATGACCATGTGGTTGTCTTCTGCCCAAGCGGAGTAATAACGGACGACGTGCTGGTGCTTACCTAGTTTATTGACAAGAAAAGAGACGAAATTAGTATAAAAAGTGAGGTTAGGAATTATGTCGTTTCTTTTTGATAACTTTGATAATCGTTTGTCGATTTGGTTGATTTTTTCACGGTATTGTAAACAAATTTATCAAGTCTTTAACATATTGGAAGATAATCTTACTTAATATAGCCTAAAACAGTGTAAATAAGAAAATATTAAGGTAGGTAAATACATGTAAGTATATTTTTAGTTTAGGTTTAGTTTGGCCCAACCGCACCACTGACACAAATTTTAATAGCGTGTTCGATTTATACAATTTTATGCACGCACTCGGTGCAATTCTTTAAAATCAACTTCACGGTGAACAGAAGAGAAGAATGCGAAGAAGTTTCCAGTTTTCCTGATGGTGAATACCAACATTGGCAAATCGCTTAAGCATATCATTTGTTTATTGAGGTTAGGTTCAACCAATATACGAAACACAAATTATAAAATTTCGTTCTTTATAGATTGCGAGGAAATGGAGGGCGAAGACTTTAGCATAGAATTTCGCATAAACGAAGACGTGTTTGACTTACAAGTTCCTCTAAACAAATTTTATAATTTGTATTTCGTATTTTGGTTGAACCTAACCCCGATAAACAAATGATTTGCCGATGTTGGTATTGACCGTCAGGAAACTGGAAACTTCTTATTCTTCTACTTCTGTTCACCGTGAAGTTGATTTTAAAGAATTGCACCGAGTGCGTGCATAAAATTGTATAAATCAAAAACGCTACAAGCGTTGCTTTAGTTCCGCTTAAAGGTTAAGTTCGCTGAACCGACAACAACGCAAAGCTTAAAAATCACTAAGCTTCCCTTATATTAAGTCGAACGTGGCGTTCGGTTTAACGGCCACTTATCCAAATACGAGGTTATGTTTATACACTTTTTCCAATTCTGTCACCGTGGACAACAACCCGAAAATTGATTGATGTCAATTAAATTATTAGTTCAGTCGTTCTAGACTTTGATTAGAAAATTCAAATGCAGTTGATCAAAAATGATAACAATCGATAGTTTATGGTACCCGTAGTAACATATAAAATGTTTATCTGCGACTCACATATAATAAGTGTATTGCATACGTATCAATGACTATATAATCCACATCATGATACACACCAATGATTATAATGACACTAGCGTTGTATAATAATGACAGTACCTTCAAATTATGACTTCATTACTTGAACGAACTGTCATCATTATACAACGCTAAAATAAATGAATAAAATAAATGAATAAAATATTCTTATTGCATATTATTAGGCTTTAAAGTTTCTAATTTTTTTAATTCGTCTTTTTCAAACTCAAGGATATACGAATAATGCCTGAAAGAACTTGGTAAATGATTGCAAAACATATGCACCACAATTTTATAAGTCCGATTTATTTTTACTATTGACTATAGTTTAAAAAGCTGATTGAACAAAAAAGAAATACAAACTAATGCCCCAGATGAAATGGACAAAAGGACACAGGAAAAAACCCGGCAATTTAAGTAAGGCAATTTCAAAGGTATATTTGCTATTTTTCGATTCTTATCTATCCTTTATTGCCGATTCTTACAAATACCCTTAGAAGGGCAATACAAAAGAATTATTCCTATACACTGGAACAAGCCATTCAACACCATATTGTAACTCCACAGAAAAGAAGATATTTAAGTAGAAACTTACCTAACACAGCGTGTGCGTAAACTTCATTCAACGCAGTTTTCTCAAAAACGCTCCCTGCTACAGGCTTTGTAGATTTCTTAATAGCGTAAACACAACCATCCAACCTGTTGATGCACTTATAAACGGACCCAAACTGTCCGGAACCTATCAATGCTAACTCATGGAATTCTTGATGATACCTAGATATGTTATTCTCCTAGAAAACCAAAAATAACAGAAAAAACGTTAGACTATATATGTTTTTAAGTAAGATGTAATACAACAAGAAATAACAAACCTGTAATGCGACACGTTTTGTCGGTTGCATGATATCTTCGCAATCGGAGTTATCCGAATCCAAGTTAAACTTCGAAGAGCACATCTCGGGTGACCCAAATGATGATCTGACCGATCTTGTCCGCTTTTTGTTCAAAAGCAACGCGTTCGGAGTGAACGGGTTTACGTTAGCCGCTGGTCGTTCGTGTCTCGGGGCGTAAGCGCTAGCGACAGCCCTTGGCTTATCGGAAAATAACCTACTTCTCGGCACCTGGTTAGTGCATGACGAGGACTTCTCCAGTATCGTCTTAGGTGTTAGCGGACTATCGAATAACCTTAAAGCGCGTACCCTCTTATATGGTGGACTGCAAGGCGCCTTTTTGGGGCCACCTGAAAAGTCTAACTTCCTTGGGACGTGCGTTGAAATCGGGCTGGCCATGGACATATTATCGCTGCTCAATTCAAAAGACATCTCGCAACCGCTCGATGTGTCAAAATCGTCGTTCTCCGCCTCGCGAAGCTCGTCGGCTAAACTTCTAACGAAACTCATCGTTTAAATCGCGGAAAACACTCGGGGAATTGATGAAGAAAGTTTTACGTCCGCACCACGCTATTTCGGTAGAGTTTCAAACGGTTAAATATGGCCGATTATGAATTCGGCCAATCGGCGGCCGAGTTCCGATTCAAATTTTGAATCTAAGCGCTCCTATTGGCTGATCGACCCTCTTTGTTGTGATGCGCTTTCTCGCCGAACCCGATTGGCTAAACCGTATAAATAATAAGAAGAACCACGAACTTAACCAAATTCTGACAGCTCACGTCACCAAAATAATCAAATGATAACAAATTTTCGATATCCTCTATAAATTGCAAACATATTTATTCTCGAAAATGGTGGATGTTTCTATAGATGTCTCCGGGGAGATGGCAGCTCCCCCAGTCGCCCAAAAACCGAATCACTTCAGGTAACCTAAAGAATTTCTCCAACTTTCACTAATAACCCCTACTTTCAGCCTGTTACAATTCCCAACGCAGATACCAGACCCGAAAGATTGGATCCAACAACAAAGACAAAACGTCCGACCGTGGCTAACCTTCGTACAAACGTCGAATTTCAAACCACCGCCTTCGATAACTAGGTTAAGTCGGCGTATCATGCGAAACATCGAATATTTCCAAAGCAACTATTTGTTCGTGTTTCTCGGTCTAGTCGCGTATTGCCTGATAACGTCACCGTTAGTACTATTTGCCGTATGCGGAAGTTTTTATGCGGGGTATAAATTATCGCAGCGGCACAAAGAAAAGAAATTTGTGCTATTCGGGAAAGAGTTAACGCTAGCGCAGCAGTACGGACTGGTTTCCGCCTGTTCTATGCCCGTTTATTATCTCGTGGGGGCTCACGGGGCGATGTTCTGGGTTTTAGGGGCCTCCTTCTTCCTTATAGCGCTGCACGCGGCATTTTATAATATCGACGCTTTGGTTAACGAGGATGAATCGTATCTGTTGACGCAAGATGTGTAAATTTGAAATTTGATTGAGATATCTTTTAGGTTAAGTGTATATAAAATTTAATATAGTTTCTAATGTTTATAAGTGTAATAATGAAAAAATATAAAAAGGGATTAATATATTATGCTTTAATTTTTATAACTGATGTTTTAATAAATAGTGACTACAAAATGACTAAGATTTGATTGTTGACTAAGTTTAACTAACTTAAGACTAAGCTAGGAAACAAAAACAAATTTAGCTAAAATACGAATTGGATATACTGTACAAATAAATAACTGTAAAGTCATTTACTGGTTGTGAAGAAGGCTGAGTTCCACAAACGAAAAGAATTTAAAATAGAGGCTTTTCCTATGTAAATTTGTAATTAGCGCACCCATTTTAGTAGGATAGCAAAGGTTTCATGTTGATCCGGGTCCTAGTTTTAGAGATAGGTGTGCCAGGTCATGAGAATAGGTCTCTTAAGTATTGCCAACATATTGTTTGGTACTTTTTTCATGTTGCCAAAACCTGCTACAAAAAAAATACAAATTCCAAATGAGATTTCTGTATCAGATATCAAACATGTAATAATGATAATCAAAGTATTTAATATATTTATTATTACATTAAATAAAACATATGACATGTAAATACATACATAACACTTCATAGTGTTTGACATATTATTGACAGTTGGTAATCGTGTCATTAAATTCTCATACCAACCTTAATATGGTGCATTCGCAACATAGAATTCTCACCCTGTATAACCAACTTATATAACTTAAGTTACAAACATACTGAACAGCTTATAGAATAAAAAAAAACAAAGAGAAACTTGAAAAATATTTATTTTTAAATAGGTCAGGTAAGTCTACAATAATATCGATATCCAAAACTACTCAAAATATCTTCGATACAAAAATAACGGTATCTCTATGCTTCATCCTCCTAAATACAAATAAATTGCACTGTAATAGCAACATATCTTTTTCCAATAATCTCATAATCAGATACATAGAATTCTAAAGGCACGTTAATATTTGTTCTCGCTTAGTTTTAAACGATTCAGCATCTTAACTTTACTTAATCAGTTCTACTTAAGGCACAATATTGTACAATGATTAAAAATAAAACAAAACAAATGTCTTGTATTGCGTGATGCGTTGTTAAAAGATAAAATATACATTTACCAATGGTGTTTAGGCAACAATTTATGATTCCTGCGATTATTATCACATTAAAAATTACAACACGTGTCAAAGCTGTCTTTTTACTCACAAGATCACGTCATTAATTATTAATATTGCGAAATAATATGTACTTATAGAATTAAGTACTTTTAGTAGACATTACTTTTTAAAAAAAATTAACAGTTGTTTGTGATCGTACCTAAACATTTCGTCACACTATCCGTTAATTCTTTTGGCAGTTTGACAGAACAACCTAACCTAACTAATATACAGTTGACAGCACAGCTCCAACACAAGGGAAAGTAAAAATTAAAAGCAGGAATTTCCAAAACAACCATCAAACAACAAACAGAATTATCGCCCCCTAAAAACCAGATCTTTGTTCGCTCACTTACAAAAAAACCTAACCTCAAATCGACATAACCTAAAAATTACCGACCCGTCGTGACGTTTAAGCACTCCTGGCTCGTGTAAGGCGGCGGAGGATCGCACCTAGTGACGATATCCGCGTAAGAGGGGGGCTGATCCGTCGAGAAAGACAGGGGGTTCGGGCCCCGCGTTTGGGGCAACAAATCCGTCATTTCCTGACCCGATTCCAGCGCGTCCGGGCAATTGCCGTTGTAACGGACGTTGCTCAAGATTAGACGGTTACGGCAAGTCCTCGTAAGCAGATTTGACGGGTACGTGTCACGTTCCGGCCGTTGCACGTCGTCGAACGCAAACATATTACCGAAGCCCCCCTGCTTACTCACCAGGAAGAACATTTTTGACATTAGAATGAACACTCCGACAAGGATAACAATCATAACAAAAATACCTGAAAATATAAGAAAAAAGTTAGGTTATGGGGAAGAGTTATTGTTATATAATAGATTATTCAACTTGTTGTTTTATTGATATTAAAATTGTAAGTTTTTTAGGCAGATTTAATCAAAATATAGAAAAAGAAAATGTGACAATAATCAGAGAAATTCGATAATTATACAACTTTTGACAGTTAAGGTTATGTTGCTGTGAAGTTATACAACCTAATTCATATGAAATTTAGGGATTATTTGATTAGAACTGATTAAAAATCGTCACAAAACTGCTTGAATAATCAAAGAAATTTTCTTTTTTTACAATTGAGTCATCAATGATGTCATCAAATACTTACAGAAAATTATAAAGACGAAATCCGAGTGTCGTGGCTTAGGCTGGGTGATATTGTAAGGCCCGTATGCGTATTCCGTGTCCTCTGTGGCTGCACAAAATAAACGAAAACCGTTAAGGCGAACCCTCAATTGACGTAGCCTCAATTTTTTTGGTATACTTACGGCAGCATTTTGGTTTGTACGTGACGTTGCAATTGGGGTCTTGATGCTTGTCGCAGCACCAATACTTGGGGATGCATCTCTCGTCGCATTGGATTTTATCTGAAACACGTTGTAGAGAATAAAAATCTGAATCTCTTTGATCGAGATCTAGTAGGTCTAGTAGAACTAGACAGATATGTCGATTAAAGCTGCGTTCGGATATTGTACACCGTTGACGCCGGGTACACCGTCCAAATGATACTTACGTGTCATTGGGTGTAAAAAGTGTAACGGTATACAATATCCGAACGCAGCTTATATTGACAGTAGTTATTGTCAAAACATTAGCGTTTGACACTACCTACTGTCATTAGAATCAAATTATCTGACATACCAAATTTGGCTGCATGAGATTCCATTTGATCGAGATCGGCCATGTCTGCATTAAAATAAAACTAGTAGAACTATATAGACAGATATGTCGATTAAAGCTGCGTTCAGATATTGTACTCCGTTGACACCGGGTACACCGTCCAAATGACACTTACGTGTTATTGGGTGTAAAACGTGTAACGGTGTACAATATCCGAACGCAGCTTATATTGACAGTAGGTATTGTAAAAACATTAGCGTTTCACACTACTTACTGTCATTAGAATCAATATATCTGACAAATCCTGGCTACTAGTTTAAATGCAGTACGACCGATCTCGATGAAATAGAATTTGCTCATGCAGCTAAACTATTGATTGTACCAAAAAATGTCATAGTCATAAATTATTCAGAATTTCCTCTTCTTTAATTTATTATTTAACTATTTTGACGAAATTTCAGAAATGGCGGCTTATTTGCAAAATCTTTCAAAAATATTAAGATTAAACCACTAGTTCCTTTGGACCCTTTCCAACAGAAAGCTTTTCAGCTCTAAGTTTGGTTATGAAACTTCTAAATATGAAGTTTCCTCCCGATACCTTTAGTAGTTTCTCCGGAATCGTCGCCACAAAAAACGGATACACACACATACACATACACACACACACACACACACACAGACAGACATCTTTTTGTACCTTGGTCAAAAACATTCAGGTGACCCAAAAAGACATATTTCCGCTAAAATCTCAAAATTTTTTTTTGGCACGATTACAGTACTTTACATACTGCGTATGATAAAGTAAAAAATTATACAAGGTGTTCTGCAAGTTGTGGGTACATATTTTTTTTGGTTTTGTATCTAAGATGCTGAGTTATCAAACGTGGGTTATTGACAAAACTGTAAAACTACTATAAACTAAAAATAATTTAACGTAAAAACAGTGTTTATAATAATATTAACTCAAACAATGTATAACGACAAATAAACGTTGGCAAAATATAAAAAATAACGACGAAATAAGTCATAATACCTATTGATCAAGTAGTTTGATTATAATTTAAAAAATTAATAAATAAACTCCAACCTTCGCATGGATTTCCGTTACATTGGCTAAAACTCTCGTCGGACCCATCGCTGCAATCCTCTTTACCATCGCAAACATACCTCTGGTTTATACAAGCCCCATTGGCCATACACTGAAACATAACCCCATTGCAGTAGGGATTACGGAGCCCATCATCATCGTTAGGCACACGTTTTGGCGCTGTAAAGTTCCGGACATCGATCTTTATCACTTGGAACAACACATACTTGAAACTAATACACATATAAGTCCCCGAATCGCTTAGCTTTAACGGCAGAAAACTCTGAACGGCTTTGTTAACTTCGCTCGGTTTTATAAGGATATCCTTTTTTCTCCTCGCAATTTCTTCGAGATCGTGCATGGGTCGACGCACGGACCCCGGATTTACCCTCCACCAAGTGATTTGATCATCGATTATCGAGTTATCGTAGACATCAGAATGTAACTCGCAACTTAAAGTTAAGTTATAACCGGCTCGTTCTCGTACTTCTAAGGTTCTCACAGGGGTGTAATACTCTTCAGAATTGCGGAATATCCTCAAAACTTTGTTACCTGTAAGTAGAAACAGGTAAATGGTGAGAGTTGACGAACATAACCTCACTTTTTCGCGTATATTGCTCTGTGAGCGATACTTACCTAAGCTTGGGCTAATTATTGCTAAATAAACTAAAATCGAAGTAAAACGAAGCATTTTGGACCTGTTTTCAGGTAAATGGAACCTTCATCCTTGGTGTTTGTGGACACCTTCACACAAGGTTCAGTCGGGTTGTAAAAAAGCGACATAAATAAACTAAAAAAATCACACAAAAATTTGTAAGCGAGTGATTAGTAATAATTGTTGATACATTTTTGTGAAACTACGAATCGATACATGGAATATTAATCAAAAACACGAGTTTTCAGGCCTTGGGTTTTTATGTAAATTTAATTCAATAAACCACAAAGAAAATTCAATTTATATTTTAGTTGGGTATATATCGTTTATATAATCTGTTATGTGATAAGACCACGTTAACAATTAGTAACAATTCTATTTCGGAATTTTATCTACAATTGTGTAAAATAGGAATTGTTTAAATTTTTATTACTAGCCGTATTTAATTCGTTTCGAGACTGGTGATTTCTCGGCCAATAAGAAGCGAGTATCATTTTCAAGCAGAATATCTCCTTTTGTATTGGACAAATCAATCCATTACCTTAAAGCTGAATTGAATACAGATGATAATCCAACATTCCAACACAGTTCATGTGTCTTTTTAGAATAACATACATTTTCCAAATAATCATTTTTATCTCGGTAATTCAAATTCCTTATAGTGAAGGTACTTAATTTGTGTTAAAACTAAACCAACCCAAAACAATTTAGCATTTTTTAAAGCTAACGCAATTATGGAAAATAAGGTTATATTAGTAACAGGGGGCACAGGGCTTGTAGGACAAGCCATAAAAACCGTAATAGAATCCGAAGGACAAAGAACCAAAGAAAAATGGATATTCTTAAGCAGTAAAGATGCTGATCTATGGTATAACTTATTTTGAGGTTAAGCAAAGTTTACATTTTGTTTTCTTCAGTGATTATGATAGCACGAAATACCTATTCGATAAGTACAAACCGACCCATATTATTCATTTAGCGGCTATGGTTGGAGGATTGTTCCATAATATGGCCCATAACCTAGAATTTTTAGTAAGGTTAGAATATATTATTTGTGGGACGATATGTTTTTAGTGATATTTTAGAAGAAAAATTCAAAGATGAATACGAACGTCTTGGATATTAGTGCGGAATATAAAGTGGAGAAAGTTGTATCGTGTCTGTCAACTTGTATATTTCCGGACAAAACTACGTATCCGATTGATGAGACAATGGTAAGACAACAATGGGATTGGGGAAGAACTTTAAAGACTTGTTTAAAGTTAGTTAAATTTTTTCTGAATTATAGTTAAAAGAAAAAACTTTCAGATTCACAATGGGCCCCCACATTCTTCTAACTTCGGTTACAGCTACGCGAAGCGGATGATTGATGTTTGGAACAGGGCATACCACGAGGACGGTCATATTTTTACGTCGGTCATTCCGTGCAACGTTTTCGGCCCTTTCGACAACTACAATCTAGAATCTAGTCACGTTATACCAGGTTTGATCAGAAAGTTATACGATGCCATAGAAAGAGGAGACGACACCTTTACGGTGTTCGGAACAGGAAAACCGTTACGTCAGTTCATCTATTCATTAGATTTGGCCAAACTTATCGTTTGGGTGTTACGAGAATATAAGGAAATTGACCCGATTATTTTATCAGGTATTTTTTGAGTTTGTTACGTATAAAAAACGAAGTTTTTTCATGATTTGTTGGTTTTATATGTGCATTTTTTTTTTTTAGTTGACGAGGCAGCCGAAGTTTCTATAAAGCAATTGTCTGAAGAGTTGGTAAAAGCGTTTGATTTTAAAGGGAAAGTTGTTTTTGATACAACCAAGGCTGATGGGCAGTATAAAAAGACTGCTAGCAACGCGAAGTTGAGGAAATATTTACCCGATTTCGAGTTTACGCCTTTTGATAAGGCGATAAGGGATAGTGTTAATTGGTATAAGGAAAATCACGCTAACGCAAGGAATTGAGGAACTCTATATTCTGTTATTTTTAGTTTGGTTGTATTGTATTATAAAAAAATAAAGTATATTATTTTACAATTGTTGCTATGAAATTTAACGACCTTACCAAGTGGATTTAACAACTTTTTATACAAAATTGGTTTGATTATGTCAAAAACTATTTTGTCGTCATCTGTCATCAGCAAACTTCTGTTTTTTTACAGAATAGATAATGGGCCCAACACAGTATCAAAATAATTCAGTTTGGTTACTCTGAGAGTCTTGAACTTTCTAGGACAATGGAATCAGCTGATAATCATCGGCAAAATTACTAAATGGATAAACAAAAGAAATTGACTATTTCTGACCTCACGTTTTGAAAACCATATGCGATAAATTTCCTTTTGTTCAGTTTTAAGGACAAATAATTCTACAATTCAAAATCCATGTGCCCTAGAATTATATAATAAATAACAATAATAATTCAAATTAATAAGATTTTTTCTTAGTTTATTTATAGAATAGTATTCGGCATTATATTCTGGTTGTCAATTTTTAAGGACAGAGCAATTTATCCGAACATGATCTTATTGTGAATTTCTGTTTTTGCAATAAAATTATTTGCCGTTATAACAAATTTAACAAATTCCTTGTGTTCTTTTCACAAAAAATTTCTAATGTAAGTAAGACATTAACGTGTATCCTGTACCAATTAAAAAGTTTACCATATCATCAGTATGGAAAATATAGGGTTGCCATTAAGAGAAGTGTCGATGATGTCGTGAGTAAAGTGTGGTCAATAGCAATTGATAAAAATACCGATAAAAAAATTACAAGAATTTTTTTGTATTCTAAATATGTATGTAGTTAATGAATATTTTTTCAAACCTATAGAAGTTACCGCTTTAACCTAAACACAGACTTTAGTCTTTTTAACTTTAGCATTGACGTAAGTTAAGGTAACAAAACGGTTCGTTAATATTAGCTGTTTTCATTTGGTTGAGTTGGGCTCATTGACATAATATCTCGTTTTTACTTTATCATACGCAGTATGTAAAGTATTGTAATCATGCCAAAAAATTTTTTTGAGATTTTAGCGGAAATATGTCTTTTTGGGTCCCTGAACATTTTTGACCAAGGTACAAAAAAATGTCTGTGTGTGTGTGTGTGTGTGTGTGTACCCGTTTTTGTGGCGACGATTCCGGAGAAACTACTAAAGGTATCGGGACAAAACTTCATATTTAGAAGTTTCATAACCAAACTTAGAGCTGAAAAGCTTTCTGTTGAAAAGGGTCCAAAGGAACTGGTGGTTTACTCTTAGCATTTTTCGAAGATTTTGTAAATGAGCCGCCATTTGTGTAATGTCGTCAAAATAGTTAAATAATAAATTAAAGGAGAGGAAATTTTCTATAATTTAGGTATATGACATTTTTTGGTAGAATTTATAGTTTAGCTGCATGAGCAAACTCTATTTCATCGAGATCGGTCGTACTGCTTTAAAACTAGTAGCCAGGATATGGCAGATTTTTTGATTCTAATGACAGTAGCTAGTGTCAAACGCTAATGTTTTGAAAATTCTACTGTCAATATAGGCTGCGTTCGGATATTGAACACCGTTACACTTTTTACACCCAATAGCACGTAAGTGTCATTTGGACGTTGTACCTGGTGCCAACGGAGTACAATATCCGATCGCAGCTTTAATCGAGATATCTGTCTAGTTCTACTAGTTGTATTTTAATGCAGACATAGCCGATCTCGATCAAATAGAATCTCATGCAGCTAAACTATTAATTTTATATATAGTATGATAAAGTCATGTGCCTGGCCACATCAGATTTTTTTACCTTCTCTCAAACCTACATCTTTCAATATTTTACGTAATTCGGCAAACAATCACCCAAAACAAAGTAATACAAATAAAGTAGTTCTTGAAATTGTTCTAGTAAATTAGTTTTTATTTTAAGAGAATAGAATATAATAATGGTCATTTTGACAGGCATTTTAATAGTACGTTATTATTATTCTTATACTTCATGTTTTCGAGAAAGTATTTTGCTTATTTGCTTTTTTTGTCGTATTTTTAGTAAAAAATCCTTAAAAAAATTAAACAGTCCTTACCTTTATTTTAGTGTATCGCGCTTATGATTTTCAAGGAATAAATAGTTTACAAAATAACAAGTTAAACGCAAGCTTGATCAACACCAGGGTTGTTATAAAAAACGCTTTTTTTTATTTTGAACAAAACAAACATGTTTTTTTTTTATAAAATGATGTTTTTAAACACGAAACAATGTTTTTAAACACTTCGCAAAAAAACATGTTTTAAACATGAAAAAAAAAAATATGTTTTAAATCACCCAAAAAATACATGTTTTAAATAAAGGATAAAAATTGTTTTAAACATGTTTTAAATCACGCAATTGTTCATTTGTAAACATTTTCATCGGCGTTTTTCATACGTCAGTTCTCAGTGGAGTTAAATCTGTTGTGTGAATGACTTTTTGTTGTCACGCTAGAGGGCGCCAGTAATGAAATAACGGCCAAAATCGATTTAGTTAGTGTTTATTTGACAATTTTCGACTATTTTAACCAATTCATAGCCATCAAGCTTAATACACAAAAAAAAAGTTATTTTGGCGTTGCGTTCGTGATAAAAATTGACGATCGATATATTTTTGTGTTCAGAATGTCATCCTGATAGAATATATCACACAAAAAATGTAGGGTGCCATTTAAAATTTCAATTATGACGTCATTTCCGGACAAACCGGAAGTCATATTAGCTTCAAGAGTATCCCAAATAATGGAATTTTTTGTCTATTAACACTTTCCCAAATTTCATTCGTCCAGTTTTATAAAAAAATAAATAAACGGGAGTACCTATGGCGTGTTTTTGTTTATTGTAGTTACATGCCATCACTGAATGTATGATTATATTTTATAAAGAACTTTTTTTTTATTAATAAATACAATATTTAAATATTCTTTTACTAGGGATCGGTAATCATCGCATAATGCACTTTTAATTGCAATAAAGTATTTGACTATTTTTGGAAAACCATCTTAATGTGTTTATTCCTTCAATCTACATTGTAAATGCATTATTTTTTGTAATTATTTCCTCAATATTTCATAAAAATCAGCGTTAAAAATTGAATCACAAAAAGTCCCGCCAAAACGATACTTTCTGTAGTGTGACGTCACCGGTTAGTGATGTCAAGATGTCAAGATGATGTGATGTCAAGATGTCAAATCGGCCCATATGGTCTGTCAGCATCGGCATCGTCGCCGTTTGGTAATAGGGTATTCCGGTGTTTTTGAAATTGTCATTTCTTACAAAGTATGGGTGCTACTGTTTGCTACTTCACAAGTAAAATATCAAACATTGTTTTAAATTAAGAGAAATCGTTGTTTGAAGTTTGAATTAGGATTGGTCTTTGTGACGTCACAAAGACCGCTCAAAGTGAGCGACTTGACAACGTTGCTATATCTAGGGTGCACGTTGTAAATTTTTATCTTCTGTTGTGTCAACGTTTAGAATCGCTCGTTTGTTGACACCTGCTTTGGTTATTGAGGTTATATCAAAGACTTGTTCAAAATGTATAAACTCCAACGCCGACATTGTTCTGTGCCGGGCTGTAACAGCAGTAGAACAATAACTCCTGATAAGATTTTCTTTACATTGCCGACTAGCAAGATGAGAGATGTTTGGCTTCAAGTTTCAATGATCAAATCATCTCTCAAAAAAGTTACCTTTATTCGTTGTCAAACAACACGGTCGCCAACCGTCAACTTGGCCGATCAGCTGTTCGAGAGCTGTCCGCTGTTGCCACCGCTACTAGGGATCGGTAATCATCGTGTATTTCCGAGGGTGGTCGGTCAATTCAAACGAAATGCACTTTTAATTGCAATTATCTCATAGAAAAACTAAATCAAAAAGCTCATAGCTTAACTTTATGAATCCTCATAAATTGTACAATAGGTTAAACCGAATATCTGCTTAAATTTTGACATGACCGGAATACCCTATTGTGTTGTTTTCACAATTTCTACATAAAAATGGGTTATAAATGGTGTATAAATCCACAATGCAGAGATACGTCAAGAAAAACTCCGGATAAACTATTTGTAGCTGTTCCGCAAGATTTGAAACTGCGAAGAAAGTGGTTGGCTCGTAGAAATCCAAATGAAATAAATAGCCGCCAATACAAGTGTTTTCTGTTGTGAAGATTACTTCGACATAAGTAAAACTGACTAGAATAAGTTATCTATCGTATTTTCGAGAGGTATTATCTGATCTGACAGCTGAAGGTTAGGGCTATCCTAACCTACAAAGTTATGCTTACATGACGCTTTCGTGCTATTAAATTCAAACGGGAAAAGCATAAAAGCGCGTTCGGATAACCCGGTATTTTACGGCGAGTGTGACGCGCTGCATAATAGGCGGACTAACGTCATACGGCGTTTATCTGCATATAAGAGAGAGACAGCCGACCCAAGTTATCTGAGCATTGCTCTCCCCATACCCTACCCTGACAAACTGAACGCGCTCTAAGGCGGACTAACGAATGACATCACTGGAGACTGACCCAATTACAGAGCGTTTTCAATCACGTGATAGGACGTGAATAAAATTCAATTTTAATTTTGGTTTTTCATAGAAATAAAGCATTTTTTTTTTTGAAAAGTAATAACAAATAGTTTTCTTAAACTGTAATCTATTAGGATGACTATAATACATGCCATATTTTTAATACAGTCAAATACCCTATTATCTTATAGAAAAACTAAATCAAAAAGCTCATAGCTTAACTTTATGAATCCTCATAAATTGTACAATAGGTTAAACCGAATATCTGCTTAAATTTTGACATGACCGGAATACCCTATTAAATATGTTGTCCAAATTTCGGTAGTTTAAAACACATGTTTTAAACATTTAAAACAAACTGTTTTAAACAAGTAAGTATATAATAGTTTAAAACAAAATATTTGTTTTAAAACATGTTTAAAACAAAGTATTTTAAACATTAGAACATACTGGTTTAAACATGTTTAACCCACAATATTTGTTTTAGAACATCTTTAAAACAATGTTTTAAAAAAAGTGTTTTATACATTTGAAACAAAATAATTGTTTTAAGACATGTTTTTTTGTTTAAAACAATGTTTTAAAACATAACAACCCTGATCAACACTATAGGTAAAACTACGAGAGCTGAAGGTGAGTCATCGCCTAAAAACGTAAGAACAGACGCATGAAAAAGCACTCTGTTTCTTTCTAACGCACGGGAATGGTCTGTAACGTATCAGCAAAATAACAGCTGGAATCGATGACTCACCTTCAGCTCTCGTAGTTTTACCTATACTATAAGTAGTGTTCGATTGCCGGCCGCGCTCAGTTCAATCTGAGCGCAAATTTGAAATACTTGCTTCCTATTGGTGGAATCAGTTGAACAGAACCATAAAAGAACTAACCACAACTAAGCGCGGCAGCAATCGAACACTACTACTATAACTTTGTCAGTTTTTTCCTGAATTATCTTGGATATACGGTGTAAGAAGGCTTTTCAGCATCCCAAATCTGTCATAACCTGCAAAATTGATCATTTAGTCATAAGACTTATCACACTATAGTCGTTTGACCATAAAATTTGAATTTTTTAGTGTGAAATCAACTGAACAATTAAACAAAATAATCAAAAAAATTGGATGAGCAGTTTGGCAGATCCAGGAAGAAGAAAAAAAACAACAGATATAACCTATTAAATTTTAATCATCTAAAATACAAATCAAATAATCATCATATTTACAAAATATATACACGATTGATAAAAAGTAAAATGCATATAACTTTTTTTCTTCAAAACCATTACATATCTTCAGTACTCCACTTGTAAGCCTCTTCCAGATCAGCGTTCTGCGAATTCAACTGCGTTATCCATTTAGCCTCGTAGCCGTTGGATCTATCCACTCCGTCCCACCTGTAACCTGGCCGAATTCCGTACCGATTCGGCATAAACTCTCCCTCGTATTGCGGCTTCAACGGCACGTTACTTTTAACAATTTCCTTCTTCTTCTTCTTACGCATATACGCCAACATTGGGTCCATAGCCCACTCTTGGTCTTTGAGATGTCGTTCCAAATCTATGTCGTCGGCGTATCGCGCTAGCGGTTTGTTCATCTCGTGAAGATCTTCCGATAACCGTTGATTGTACGCCTCGACTTGCTTTAGTCCTTTGCCCCACTGGTTGTACTTTTCAGCCCTGACGTCGGTCTCTTGTTGCTTCTTCCGCTGGTCGTCAGCTTCTCTGTGCAAGTCGCGTATTTTTCCGGTTTTCTTATCGCGGAGGATCGTTTTCGAATGTGCTCCGGAAACCTGTAAAGAAATTTGAACTGGTTATAGATGTAAGTAAGTTCTGAATTAGGGTAGGCTATGATTCGTACATTTTGCTATTTGTTACTATGACAGCTGTCAAATCATTTCATTTAAATGTCAAATTGTGTTGCGGTCTTCATATCATAGTATTAAAATTCAAGGCAATCCCGCTGAATTAACTTTTTGGAGGGTATGACAAACTTTAGCAAAAATCGGTTTTCCTTTTTAGATTTTGAGCTCAATATATTACCAAATGTGACACGAAGATTTTTGTTTGCCACTTTCGTAACCTGCACATAATAGCTAATAGAAACAAGCTAATAACTGATTACAGCTAGTGACAAACAATTTTGACGTAGAAAAGCAATTATCTCCAAAACTATAGACTTCTTCACAATAATATGTTAATCCTATCTTGTATGAAATAATACGTATTTCCCGAACATTGACCTTTGTGGCAAAAACGATTTACAATTTTATTTTTAAGGTGTCAAGTGTCAACCAATATGGTGAATGTTATATATCTGATTCTTTGCTAAATTGATTTACATCATATCACATTGAAGAAATTGCTAGTAGTTGAGAAATAATTTTTGTCTCCAACTCCTGTTGTTAGACAAAAGAAGCAATAACTCAAAAACAATTGGATTTTGAGTACTACTATCTCACTACTTACATAGTCTCAAAATTTATTAAGAATTTAGACTTAACTTTACTAGAATTAAAGTAATTCAAAAATGTTTAATCCAGACCTTTTTATTTATTATTTTTATTTGCTTTGTTTATTTATTTTTTTATTTAGTATACAGGGTGTGTCACTAGAGTAGCACTGATTAAGTTATGCAATTTAAAGCGAATTTAATGTAGTTTTATCAGAATCTAAGCTTTTTTGTAATTAGACGCACATTACATAAAGTAGGAAAATTTCACCTTCTTTCAGCACGCTCTTGGGGCCAAACCATTCAACCAAAAAATAGACTTGAGGGTGCTTTTTATAGGAAATTTAGTGTACAGTAGAGCGTAGATAATCCGAACTAATTGGGACCGAAGGTGGTTCGGATTATCAAATATTACAGCTAAATAGTGGAAAATACGAGTACTGGATACAAGATAGATACAAAAGCAATATTTTTCAGTAAACTGGAATCGACAAAAATGGCGTTTTCCTTGGTTACTCAGTGATTTTTTTATAGTTATTTCTTTTTGGGCGTTCGGATTAGCGAACGTTCGGATTACCGAGGGTTCGGATTATCGACGCTCTACTGTACTTTATTTCTGTATATAGTGATCTACGTCAAAAGGTGCATAGTTTTATGACTTTTTGGCAAAAAACTGAAGAGAAGTCGAAAATTTTGAGGTTTTTCGCGATTTTCGTTGTGAAGTCATATCCGTGGGAATACTAAAGTTGAAATTCGGATTCAGCACCCAAAAAAACATATGTATATGTTGAAAGAAAAAATAACTTCTACTTTTTTTCCTGGCCAAAACACCATTTGAGTGGACTCATACTGTCCAACTGTATCAGATTGTATCCATGTAAAGAACTTAGTTGTTGCTGTGATACTGTTTGTAAAAAAATAGGCTACTGAGGGCCGTTTTTTAAAAAACTCCGTAAATACTAACTTTCTGCAGTTATTGTCCTACAAGTGTGGTCAGATAATAACTAAAACCATAGCTAGATGCTGATGTAATGAAAAAATAGATGCACTATACATCAATTGTACCAAGTAAACCTTAAAACTTGTAAAGTAATCAAGATTTGACATTTTTTTCCCCTCTATAAATTAAGACAGTTCTACTTTATTTTTTTTGACAAAACAAACAATAAACTAAAAACTATAAATTTTAGAGCAAAAAAAAACATCAACCAAACCAAAACTACATACCTCGGGCAACATATTCTTAAACAGCTCGTCCTCCCGTTTCTTAAATTTCGCGTTTTCTTTAACCAACTCCGCTGCATCTTGAAGCCCCGCCTTTTTCCCGCAGAGTGTCTTCTTCATCCTACCGTCATCGTCATTCTCCTCCCTCTCGACCTTCACACGAGCAGGCGACGCATCACTAAACCGACTCTTTCTCCCCTTCGGCGATCTAACCTCACTTTCCCGTCTTCTACTTCTATGACGACCGGAATCCCTGCGTTTCCGCCTCGGGGGACTCGCATCGTCATCCCTAGGCTTCTTCCGTACCGGTGAATTATCATCATCGCTAATCCTTTCAATTTTTACACGTACCGGTGACGTGTCACTATGGGTTCTCCGTTTTCGTGGCGGACTTAAATCTTCGCTATGTTTTCTCCGTGGAGGGCTTAAATCGCCCTGTTTTCGCCTAACAGTACTTAAATCTTCAGGATTTTTGCGAATCGGGCTTAAATCTGTGTCGTTTTCCGTTGGCGCGCCTACTGGTTTCCATAAATCACTTTTACGATAATCGTCAATTCTTAATTGTAAAGGGCGGTCGTCTATGACTCCTACGACTTGCGGGGCGTCCTCCGAGGCCCCCATTAGGTCCTCCTCTACGGCTTTGTTAAATACGTTAACATCTAAGTCATCGTCGATTATTTTTACGGTGGAAACAGGCTTTTTCTTCTTCTTCTTTTGCTTCTTGGCGTTCAAACCGATGGATAAGTACTTCTTGAGGTATTCTTTTTGGTTTATGGCGGTCATGGTGTGTTTTTAATTAGAAAATTTGAGATCATATATATGCGATTCTAACCTCTTTGAAGTTTTTGTCAGTTGTAAATTCGTTAAAAGGTGGCGCCGTCTGGTGGCTGTATTGGCTAACTGAATAGTCTCATGGTGACCAACCCTTGATAAAATGGGCCAATTTATTATCGCTATGTACACTTTTGTATTTATAATAAATATATTGAGTCGTCGGGACTTTATATTTTTGGGTGGGCCATATTTTTAAATAATCATTTTGTCGTTGTATTTACTTGCATTGTCTTGCGCAATAGCGATCGGTTATACAAAGTGCAAATAATATAGGCAATTTCTAAAAACTAAAATCCCTATCATCACCATTGTTTTCGATCCATGTGGGCAGTGGCCAGTGGGTCCATGTTTATTCGAAGCCATTTTGGAGCCATTTGGAGCTGTGTTCTGTGTTCGAAGCTATTTTGTCATGCTTTTTCTCTACCACTTTGTTATCAATAATGACAGTAGGTAGTGTCAAACGCAAATGTTTTGACAATACCTACCGTCAATATAAGCTGCGTTCGGATATTGTACACCGTTATACTTTTTAGACCCAATAACACGTAAGTGTCATTTGGACTGTGTACCCTGTATCAATGGAGTACAATATCCGAACGCAGCTTTAATCAACATATCTGTCTAGTTTTACTAGTTTTATTTTAATGCAGACATGGCCGATCTCGATCAAATAGAATCTCATGCAGCTAAACTTTTAATTTTTTTCACATCAGATTTTTCTTATTATTATTATAACCTAGTTCTAGTGTTTCTAAATTTGTATCTAAACCTGACTCAAAACCGAACCCATAAGTACTAGATTTTTTAGGTTTTTACGGTATTTTCAAATTTGATATTATCATACTCACAACATTTCGGAATTTTTGCGCAAAACTTATTTTTCAACCCCCTCAAAACATCCTTCTTATGGCTGAGATTTTTTCACTATTTTTTTCGCCTATCTAATGACTATTTTCACTACCCCCTGCCGTTCTAGTCGGCTCCTGTGAAGAGGTATTAAAGTTAGTCCACGTGCGCCACTGTAGTCTGTAACCAGACTACATGCCAGACTACTAGAATTGCTGTACGTACACTCTTGGTATTAAGTAAGTTCGTATCAGTATTTCAGCAGTGTGTCGATGATACCTCCATGTACGAGTTTTTTGTTATTCTGGTCGGCCGCTCGGCCGCTAAGTGCAAAAAATTGTCCGTTTACGCTGCATTCCCGTATATCGGAAATTTATTATTTGCGGAACCTTGATCGAATGCTTTGAATTGGTTTCTAATAATTTACTTATATGATTCTATTTGTTAGCTTAATTCCTGTTTGTAATTGTAATTCCTACATTGCAATGTAATTGTGTTTTTATTAAATATAATGTTAATTTTATATTAATGGTTTTAATTAAAACATAAACGTTTTCGATTACATAAAATGAAAATCTCATTTCAAAATATTGCATAAAACAACAAATTATACAAACTTATTGTATCTGCTTGCTTTTTTTGCGTTAATAAATACAAAAATCAATTTCTTGTTGTCAATATTTTTACTGAAGGTTATTTCAGAACTCATATGTATTAACATTTATTCACAAAATAGAAATAAATTAAAACTAAATTGCTTTAAATTTGTATTTATGGTAATTTGTTACTTGTGAATTACAGGTGTTTTTGAGATATTTAGCTTCAACGATATTTTACAGTGTTAACTTAATAAACAGAAACGAGTATGTATTTTTTATAACATCAATGTATCATTACAATTTTTTTATATTATTATTTTGTATTTACTTTACAGCAATATCTTTCAAATATCTGACAACTGAAAATAATGACAATTATGCATATCCCTAATTTACAAAAATTTATAATAGCTTGTGGAAGCAAGCTCTAAACTTTCGACGAATTTTGATGGAATGTAAATATGTAATAACTATTATTTAAAAAATTAAATAAACCAAAATATACGACCATCTAAAAGAACATTTAGACAACATAAATACATAAATACCAAAATGTCTTGTTTTTTTCTAGAAAGTAGAAAGTAATAAGTTTCATATTGTCTTATTGGTTTTCTCTGTTCCTTCAGAAGTTGGAGCTGTTTAAAATGAGATATTGTTAATAATTCAAACGGCTGTAACTTTTTAATGAATTAAAAAAGTAATTTACTTTCTGAAAAAATATTTTGCGGAAGTAACGTTGGACATCCTGTATATATTATTGCTATAATTTTAATTATTTTGGTTGTCAAGCATGTATTAGATCGCATAAAAGATAATTGAAATATTAACTGCTGTAAAGTAAATACATATATAATATTGCCATTGTCCTTCATACAAAATAGATGTTTCGTCCTAAATATAAATTAAATTTAGAGAATTTATTGATATTTAGTATATATTTTAATATTACAATTCTGAAATAGTCTATATTCACTGATAATCTTTGGCAACAAGTTGATTTGTGTAATTAATATGTGTATTAAATGAAATAAAATATAATGTGTCGTGATATTACGCAATATCTTAAAATGAGATTTATTGAAGTTTATTAATATTATTATATATAAATAATTCTATATTTAATTAAATGCATTACCTACTCGTAAACTTAACTGTAGTGGTCATATTACATTTATTACAGTGCAATGAAGGTATCACATTAAGGAAAAGATCGTACACGCTAAAAATAAACTAAATCCCGTTGCATTACATTACATCCATCGAAAACCCACCTCGTGACGGACAACTTTTTGCGAAGCGGCCGGGTCGAGGGAGACCAGTACACGAATATATAACCGACATACTATTTTCAAATCCTGCAATCGCGATACGAACTTACTTATTTCCATGACTGTACATCAAAAATCGAGAATCACTGGAGTATTCATCTCGACTGGTCATTGGCAGGTATATGTAAAATATCGATTACAAGATTTGAACATAACCAACAAACAAACAAACTACAAGTGAAGTTAGTCTAAACATAGTAAAAATAATTTTGACCAGCTAAAAGTTCAAAATCCCTCAAGTAAAATTTTCAACAAAAAAAAATAAGAATTTGGAGACCGCTGCACAAAATCAGATATGACGCAACGGCACTGTTTCCGTTTAGGCTGCAATTGTAGGTCTAATTGTTTCCCCATAGGTGCGTGAAGTTGCCCCCCTATCATTGGAATTTTCAACTTTTTATTACACCTTCGGTTGACCATTTGTTTGACCATGTTTGACCATCATTTTATTTTGTTTGACCACCCACCGTTTAAGAGTTATTTACATTTTCAACATGGGGGCCAACTTCACGGTAGCCCCCCCCCATTATTGGAATTTTTAAGAAATTTTTACCCCATCGTTTGGCCATTTCTTTGACCATGTTTGACCATATTTTTTTTCGTTTGACCACCCTCCGTTTTGGAGATATAGGCATTCTTAAAATAGGGACAGCCGTGAAGCTGGCCCCCCATCGTTGGAATTTTGAAGTTTTTATTACACCATCGTTTGACCATTTGTTTGACCATGTTTGACCACCCTCCGTTTTGGAGATATTGGCATTTTTAAAATAGGGACTACCGTGAAGCTGGCGCCCCATCGTTGGAATTTTGAATTTTTTATCACACCATCGTTTGACCATTTGTTTGTCCATGTTTGACTATATTTTTATTTCGTTTGACCACCCTCCGTTTTTGAGATATTGACACTCCAAGTCTCCGCCCATGCTTGGTTTTAATATCTCATTCGTGCCTGTAATACTTGATTTTCCGCAATTTTTTGTTTGACCATTTTCCGTAATCTAATAGCCATGATTGCCGATTGGCCATATTTTGGAAATTTTGAAATCGCTACCAATTTTGAATTACAGCCGATTTTTCCGATGACTCTAATTAAAATATGTTCGCAATTGCGATTTATAATAGTAAATAGTTGAATATGCGCAATTTAAACGTTTGACCATTTTCTGCAATCGAATGACCTTGACCGCCAAAGTGATTTTGACGGTTACCATGGAAACACGTAACTGCGATTTATCATAGTAAGAGGTTGAACATTCGTAATTTTTACTCTTTGCCATTTACCGCAATCGAATGACCATAATTGATCATATTTTGGATTTTTTCAAATCGGTACCAATTTTGCATTACGACCGTCAAAGTGATTTTGATTTTTAATTTTTGTTCAAATATGGACGCAATTGCGATTAATCATACTAAAACGTTATATATTCGTTATTTGGACATATGACCATTTTCCGCAATTAAATGACCTTGATTGGCCACAATTTGTAATTTTCAAAAATCCTTCCCAATTTTGAATTACGACCGCCAAAGTGATTTTCACCGCTACCTTTGAAACGCGTAATTGCGATTTATCATAGGAAAAAGTTAAATAAGTAAGTACGTAGGCTTTCACGGCCAGAATCATTTAGAAAATAAACTGCTTCCGGGTTATGCCGTGTGTCAAGATTTGTTAATGCTGATGTTTCGCGAACCATGTTGCTCGCTTCTTCAAGGCTAATTGAATACTGAAGACCTACCAAGAAAGTCTCCCTTATATACCTGTATTTACACCTCACTGCGCACATCTGGAGCTACCGCTCCACGTGTTTTTCCACCTGACCGCGTTAGGATCGATTTCCAGACCCTACTAATGTCAGTACCGTCCTCGCGATTGATGTTGTCAGGATGTTTGTAGGTCAAGTCCTTTCAAACCCAAGCACTGGGTCAGATATGTCGACGATACCTTTGTGATTTGGCCACACGGTAGAGATAGACTTTCAGAGTTCGTTAACCACCTGAACAATGTTAGTCCTTCCATCAAATTCACGATGGAAATAGAAGAGGCTAATCAGCTGCCTTTCCGTCAAAATCACTTTGGCGGTCGTAACTCGAAATTAGAAGGGGTTTTGAAAAATCCAAAATATGGTCAGTCAAGGTCATTCGATTGCAGAAAATGGTCAAACGTTAAAATTGCGAATATTCAACTATTTACTATTATAAATCGCAATTGCGAACATATTTTCATTAAAGTCATCGGAAAAATTACTTTGTCGGTTGTAATTCAAAATTGGTAGCGATTCCAAAAATTCCAAAATATGGCCAATCATGGCTATTATTTTACTGAAAATGGTCAAACGTAAAAATTGCGGAAAATCAACTATTACAAGCACGAATGAGATATTAAAACCAAGCATGGGCGGAGACTTGGAATGTCAATATCTCAAAAACAGAGGTGGTCAAACGAAATAAAGATATGGTCAAACATGGCCAAACAAAAGGTCAAACGATGGTGTAATAAAAACTTCAAAATTCCAACGATGGGGGGCCAGCTTCACGGTAGTCCCTATTTTAAAAATGCCTATATCTTCAGAGCGGAGGGTGATCAAACATGGTCAAACAAATGGTCAAACGATGGTGTAATAAAAACTTCAAAATTCCAACGATGGGGGGCCAGCTTCACGGTAGTCCCTATTTTAAAAATGCCTATATCTTCAGAGCGGAGGGTGGTCAAACGAAAAAAAAATATGGTCAAACATGGTCAAACATGGTCAAACAAATGGTCAAACGATGGCGTAATCAAGTCTTTAAAAATCCAATAATGGGGGGCTAGCGTGAAGTTGGCCCCCCCATGTTGAAAATGTAAATAACTCGTAAACGGTGGGTGGTCAAACGAAATAAAAAGATGGTCAAACATGGTCAAACAAATGGTCAAACGATGGTGTAATAAAAACTTCAAAATTCCAACGATGGGGGGCCAGCTTCACGGTAGTCCCTATTTTAAAAATGCCTATATCTTCAAAACGGAGGGTGGTCAAACGAAAAAAAAAGATGGTCAAACATGGTCAAACAAATGGTCAAACGATGGCGTAATCAAGTCTTTAAAAATCCAATAATGGGGGGCTAGCGTGAAGTTGGCCCCCCCATGTTGAAAATGTAAATAACTCGTAAACGGTGGGTGGTCAAACGAAATAAAAAGATGGTCAAACATGGTCAAACAAATGGTCAAACGATGGTGTAATAAAAACTTCAAAATTCCAACGATGGGGGGCCAGCTTCACGGTAGTCCCTATTTTAAAAATGCCTATATCTTCAAAACGGAGGGTGGTCAAACGAAAAAAAAATATGGTCAAACATGATCAAACAAATGGTCAAACGATGGCGTAATCAAGTCTTTAAAAATCCAATAATGGGGGGCTAGCGTGAAGTTGGCCCCCCATGTTGAAAATGTAAATAACTCGTAAACGGTGGGTGGTCAAACGAAATAAAAAGATGGTCAAACATGGTCAAACAAATGGTCAAACGATGGTGTAATAAAAAGTTCAAAATTCCAATGATGGGGGCCAACTTCACGCACCTTTTCCCCATGCATGATAATCTACTTATAAACACAAGACTAGAAAAGAAACACATGAAAATCGGTGCTGTCAGTGGCAAAACATACGCTCGGCGAAATGAAGTGCTTTTTTAATGAGGTACGAAAACTACTAGAAAAATCACATAAATGAGGTCTTTAAAAACGGGTCGCACTCGACCCGTCAACGTCGAGGGGGCTCGGAGAGCACCGCCTCTCAAATTAACAAAGATGTCATCCGGTTATGTGACGGCAGCGCCGCTCGAGCCGAGAGCGGACGTGTACTAAATCACAAAGAAGCGAGTCGACGACAGTCGACAGTCGAGAGGCCCGCTGACAAAAGAACGCGCTTAAAACAAAAGAGGATAGTTTAATTATGAAATGTCAGTCCGTTGACAGAAGTTAACGGCGACGCGATCGGCAAAAGCCGGAAGCTTCAATTCGAAACCCACTAGATTCGGATAGGTACTCGAGTTTTACGCCAAACGCACGAGGTATACTTCACTTAGACGTCGTAAACGAAAGCAAAGAAGGCGGAAAAATTACCTCTGTGAACTTTTACGAAATTTGGAATTCTGTTTCTACAGATCGTTTGCAATTCGTTTGCAATTAGTTGCACCCTTCTTAGTTTCGTTAGCACCCCTACCGTTTCCGTGGTAAAATTAAAAAAAATTTCTAAAGTGTGAACCTAGCCCCTCCGTTATAAAATTCCCATTTGGTTTGATATCTGTCTTCTGCTCCGTCTCCATTTTTTGTACTATATATATTGTACGATATTGTACTATTGAAAAATTATATATTATACGTAGAATATAATAATATAAAATGAAAATTTTTAACGACATACTTTGTCAAAGCAATATTATAGGTTTATAATATGGTGACATATAGTTGCAGCGTTGTTCACACATTGCAATATAAGAATTGCGCCATTTTTTAACTTGCGCAATACGAAAAGTGAGCAATACACTTAAAAATGTCTGTCATAGTATCGATGACAGTGGGGTTTTCTGTGGATTGGTGAGGTTTAATACAGTGTATGCTCTCCACGAGCACGAATCACTTCCTCACACCTGCGTTGCATGCTTCGCACTAGTCTGCGAAGATATTCTTGGGGTGTGCTTTCCCATTCCTTAAGGTGCTCTTACACGACGCCACTTTTCGTATTGCGCAAGTTAAAAAATGGCGCAATTCTTATATTGCAATGTGTGAACAACGCTGCAAACTATAAATATTGCGACACTTTCAGTATAGGGCGCAATTTTTTTATAGTTGCGTACAGCTAAAATGTTGCTGGGTGTAAACAGGTACAAACACGGTACTAGCGCCACACAGAAATGGACCGACGTGTTGGTCCACTTCCACTTTAGTGGCGCAACATTTAGTAGATGTATATACGGTAGTGTTGGTTAAACATCGATAGTTGGCGTGTTCGATAGTTATCGATAGTATCGTTAAAACTATCGATAACTATCGAACTTCAAGAAAGTACAAAATCTTATCAAATTGATATTTTGTAAATAAAGGATGCTAACCGATAAATACTAATTCTCTAAACAAAAAAGAACATAAATAAATATTTATTATTTCAACGTACAATATGAACAACAGAAACCAGTTAAAATAAATCCTTCTTCTCTGAAAAGAATTTCAAATAAATATGTCATTCTAAAAAAAAAAAAGATGTATAAATATTACAATAAATATTCCAACTAAAGTCCTCGTAAATAATCAACTGATTTTATATTTTCCGCATAATGCACATTTAGCAAAATTTTCATTCTACTTGTTAAAGTAATTCCCAACCCAACTCAAGACGAGACTTTTTGTTCGAATAATTGTTTTACGATCGTAAAAATTGACATTGATGGAAATATTAGGTTAATCTTAAAATGAAAATTCTCTACATTTAGATCCTCCAATCATTCTTGGAGACTTTTTCCTGTAGGTTCGACAAAATATGCAATAATACGCGGCAACGTTAAAATTTCAATAAGTACAGTAGGGCTGTTAAAGTAGAAAAATCCACAAGTGTACTTCACTTTATCCTCAAGTTCTGCGATAGGTTATAGTTGAGCCTTTTCCTACAAAAGCGGCCTTGAATAGCTCATTAACATTAGCTCATAAGACGCAGCTGCTCTAGTCCTCTCATCGGCATCAGAATCTGAATCCATTTTTTATGGAATAAACAACAACACAGTATCACTATCGCCGCTTTAAACTTAATGAGGCAGAATATAAACACAACCACTACAAGTACGAGGGAGCGCAGTCGTTCCGTGAGCAATTCTTGACATCCGACGTGCAACTTTTACAAGTTGCAGCAATGAAAAGTGGCGTGTTCTGTGTGAATAGCCTCGCAACTTAAAAATGTGTGGCTGCCACTTGGCGCTGGCGCTAGTCGAAAGCAACTTTTGCCTGATTTTATCTCACGTGTGAACACAACATGCCATTTCATAGTGTCGCAATAGAATCTCGCGCAACAAAAGTGGCTACGTGTAAGAGCACCTAGAGTATCGATGACAGTGGGGTTTTCTGTGGATTGGTGAGGTTTAATACAGTGTATGCTCTCCACGAGCACGAATCACTTTCTCACACCTGCGTTGCATGCTTTCTCACTAGTCTACGAAGAGATCCTTGGGGTGTGCTTTCCCATTCCTTAAGGTGCTCTTAAGGACGCCACTTTTCGTATTGCGCAAGTTAAAAAATGGCGCAATTCTTATATTGCAATGTGTGAACAACGCTGCAACTATAAATATTGCGACACTTTCACTACAGCGCGCAATTTTTTAAAGTTGCGTACAGCTAAAATATTGCTGCGTGTAAACAGGTACAAACACGGTACTAGCGCCACACAGAAATGGACCGACGTGTTGGTCCACTTCCACTTTAGTGGCGCAACATTTAGTAGATGTATATACGCCGTATATACATCTACTAGTGTCGGTATACATAATAATAATAATAATAAGTCATTTATTAGTTCAGCGTTAAGTACAGAGTGCATCCAGAATACATATTTGTCACAAACCAGTTAACTAAATGGACCCGATTCAGATAAATCTGTTATTCTATCTGGCCCAGAAAAAAAATACAGTATATACGTAAAAAAAATAAATACTTCAACATCAGGCTAGTGTTGGTTAAACATCGATAGTTGGCGTGTCCGATAGTTATCCATAGTATTGTTAAAACTATCGATACTATCGATAACTATCGAACTTCAAGAAAGTAAAAAACTTTTTTTGAACAAGAAATTTTGTAAATAAAGGATGCTAACCGATAAATATTCTCTAAAAAAAAATGAATAATAATAAATATTTATTATTTCAACAAACAATGTTAACCACAGAAACAAGTTAAAATAAATCCTTCTTCTGTGAAAAGAATTTCGAATAAATATGTCGTTCTAAAAAAGCAAATAAATAAATATTACAATAAATATTCCAACTAAAGTCCTCGTAAATAAACAACTGATTTTATATTTTCCGCATAATGCCCATTGAGCAAAATTTTTATTCTACTTGTTAAAGTAATTCCCAACCCAACACAAGACGAGATTTTTTGTTCGAATAATTTTTTTACGATCGTAAAAATTGATATTGATGGGAATGTTAGGCTAAACTTAAAATTAAATTTCTCTACATTTAGATCCTCCTATTATCATTCTTGGGGACTTTTTCCTGTAGGTTCGACAAAATATGCAATAATAGGAGGCAACGTTAAAATTTCAATAAGTACAGTAAGGCTGTTAAATTAGAAAAATTTACAAGTGTACTTCACTTTATCCTCAAGTTCGGCGATAGGCTATAGTTGAGACTTTTCCTACAAAAGCGGCCTTGACTAGCTCATTAACTTTAGCTCATAACACGCAGCTGTTCTAGTCCTCTCATCGGCATCAGAATCTGAATCCATTTTTTATGGAATAAACTACAACACAGTATCACTATCGCCGCAAAAACTTAATGAGGAAGGATATAAACACAACCACTACAAGTACGAGGGTGTGCAGTCGTTCCTTGAGCAATTCTTGACATCCGACGTGCCACTTTTACAAGTTGCAGCAATGAAAAGTGGCGTGTACTGTGTGAATAGCCTCGCAACTTCAAAATGTGTGGCTGCCACTTGGCGCTGGCGCTAGTCGAAAGTGGCGCAACTTTTGACTGATTTTATCTCACGTGTGAACACAACATGCCATTTCATAGTATCGCAATAGAATCTCGCGCAACAAAAGTGGCTACGTGTAAGAGCAGGGCTTGTGTCAGGGCTTGTGTCAGCTCCTGTATGGTTAGTGGTGGATTAGGGCGCTTGCAAACACGTCGGTCAAGCTGATTCCACACGTCTACCAATTTAGTCTACCAGGGACCACAACAAGTTCAGTTCAGCTGTCTATACTAATTCCAGCCCAAACCATCCCAGATCCACGACCAAATCTATCCACTTCCTGTATAGTAGCGGCTGCGTAGCGTTCACCAGGACGTCTATATACACGTACTCGACCGTCGCAACGAGTTAAACGAAATCTGGACTCGTCTGTAAACAGTACAGACGTCCAGTGACGGAGTTGCCAATCTCTGTGATCCAGAGCAAACCTCATCTGTGATGCTGCGTAAAGAGTGGTGCGCGGACAGGTCTTATTGGTTTCAAATTCGCTTCGTTTAATCTGTTTCTAACAGTTTGATCAGAAACTTCAATTCCATGTGCTCGTCTTAGGTCGTTTAGGTCTTGATTTTGAGTCGTTTTTCGATTTCGACCTTGTCCAGCTCTTCTAACACATTGGCCAGTCTCCCGAAACCGCTTCCATAAACGCTGATTAACAGAAGGGGAAACTCCAAGGTCCCTGCTAACATGTCGAATAGACTAAACATTATTGGTTGTTCTGGGAGAAATCTTTAGTTGGAATATTTGTATTGATAATAATTTAATTAATAATTGTGAATACAAATCAGTAATAAGTTGTAGGTTTTAACTAGTCACTGTATACATTTAGGGAAATGATGCTTTTACTGTCACATACACATACAGAAACCCAGCTGGGTTTCAAATTTTCCATGAACTCTTATTTTGACAGGGTTATGATCTAAAATTTGATTTCAGTCAAAGTTCCCCAACATTTTTAAGAATTATAATTAGAAACCAAAAAATAATCAAGTAAGTACGTAGGCTTTCACGGCCAGAATCATTTAGAAAATAAACTGCTTCCGGGTTATGCCGTGTGTCAAGATTTGTTAATGCTGACGTTTCGCGAGCCATGTTGCTCGCTTCTTCAAAGCTAATTGAATACTATTAATAATATTCAATTAGCTTTGAAGAAGCGAGCAACATGGCTCGCGAAACGTCAGCATTAACAAATCTTGACACACGGCATAACCCGGAAGCAGTTTATTTTCTAAATCAAGTAATTTTATAAGGAAATGTTATTCTATTTGTTATTATAATTGAAATCATAGCAGTAGTACGCAATTATCGTATCTTAATTCTTAGCCCTCTATACTTATATTCTACTAGTTCTACCAGTGAAAACACAATTACATTTGATTACAGGAATCTGTTATTGGATTATCGTCCTCTTCAACCTCTTTATTCGGTGACCCGTGTGGTGTTTTGGTACCCTATTGTCCTGGACTTTATTAGATAAATCAGACCGGATGCCTCTCAATAGCGTTCAACCCCTCCGAACAGTTTACCCGTGTAAAAGGTATCTGTAGGGGTGAGAATTGAGAAATTTACTTTATTATTACTGCACCCTTCGTCTTATATACAGTGTGTCCACAGATGGGCCAAACTATACGTATAATGGAGAATTTCTAGAGAAAAGGTTATTCTTTATAAACAGTTTTGGAAGCTCTAAAAAGTCTTGCATGTTTTTCTAAATTTTCTTCGGTGAAGATAGTTGTTTTTCAAAATATTAGTATAACAATTTTTAAGATATTTATTCATTGTTATAATTATTTAATGAAGTTTGCTTAAAAATAGACAAATATATTTCTATATTTCTTGCTACAATAGCATCTATTTTAGTTATAAACTTATTTTGCAATGGCCAGGATATGTTGTTTAAGTCCTTTAGGGTGGATTCGAAATGTTTGATGGTTACAGACAATTTATAGTTTTTATATTCAAAAAATTTCATGACCAAATTTAGACCTGAAAAGCTTTTGGTTCAAAAGGGTCCAAAGAACTGGATGTTTACTCGTAGCATCTTAACGATTTTGCAAATGATCCGGCATTTCTGTAAATTCTTCAAAATAGTTAAATAACAAATTAAAGTAGAGGAAATTCTGAATAATTTATGTCTACAGTCTACACACAGAAAAGTGATTATTTGGAACGAGAAAAAATAATTTCTTGAATTTATTGACTAGATTCAAATGCATATTACTTGGATGTAGAAAGTTAGGTATATGTATACAAGAAATGCCACATACTCAATATAAGTAAAATAATTTCTCAGATAAATGCTGTCAACAAATAAATTCTTTCTTTATAAGAACCAATATTGTATTGAAAGAAGTAATTGAAATTTTCGTTCCAAAAATGTTAATTTCTCCAACGAAGTAATAGTAAATCCATCCAAGTGCGTAGTTACTTGATCCAAGAAAATATAAGACATTTAATATAAGTAAGTATTGTTTACTGAATAAAAACCCACCCATTATTTAACTGAAGTGATTCTCACTTCTTTCAAGTAACCCCTTTCTCTGGAATAAATATGCGCAACGTGATTATGTCAAGGCTCGCGCGCCCGCGCGTGGTGCTGGCGCCGTAAAGGAGCCTAACCTAGTAAGAAAACAACAACGAAGTACCCGTAGGGGATGTGCCTTGTGATTTGTGATTAGTGTACAATAAACGTTTCAACACGGAATAGTTTGATGTAACGCACGCAACAGTTTAGAACGAGTAAGTAAATATAACATACCTATCTTGTTAATTAGCAATAGAAAACGTATTTGTGCCAAATCTTTAAAATTCTTACCTTAAGTAGCTAAAAATATTTACCGGGAATAAAAATATACACTTCATTGAAGACTGTTTACTTACTTCACCAGAGTAACCACTTTCTTAAATCTAGTAATTATTCCAAGATATAAAATTTCTTGGTTGAAGTCAATAATCTCTCGCGTATATACGAACCTACCAACTACTTCAGCCAAGTAATTCTCTCTTGGTTCGAGAGATCACTTTTCTGTGTGTACGATATTTTTTGGTAAAATTAATAGTTTAGCTGCATGAGCAAATTCTTAAGTCAACGCTTAAAAATTCCTAGAGTATAAAAATGTTATTTCGATTTACAAAACACGTTTCAAATTCTCGAAGCGGACCGGCCGGCTGGACAAAAACGTGTTCTATTATGGCTGTAAAAGAAGTACGTCGAATGTTGCTCGAATATTTGACGATAACATACTCATACCTTGAATGCTCCACAGAAAGATGCATTTTTTTGTCGAAAGAAATTGTTTTCGAGGCATAGTACGAGATGTCTTTTTATATTTCAATTTCAACGAGGAAATAATATCCGTGTACGAAGTATGCACATGTTTGTTTTTGCTGCATTACTAACGCGTCTCGGAAAATATAATAATACGAAATGAATAAGGAATGGTTTTTACTGTATCATACGTAGTATGACAAATAATGTAATCGTGCAAAAATATCACATTTTTTTGTAAAGTTAATAGTTTAACTGCATGAGCAAATTCTAATTGACCGAGATCGGTCGTGTCTGCATTAATATAAAACTAGTTAGCCAGGATTTGACAGATATTTTCATTTGGGTAGTGTCACGCTGATGTTTTAACAATACCTACTGTCATGTCAATAGTATCAAAATATCTGTCAAATCTTGGCTAACTAGTTTTATTTTAATGCAGACACGACCGATCTCTATCAAATAGAATCCCATGAAGGTAAACTATTAATTTTATATAAATTTTAGATAGGTACATATCTTACATGTTTTTGTACCTCCCTGTCACCAACAACTGTAAAACAGTCCAAATCCGTCAAAACAGTTTCCATTTCAATTACTAAATTTAATTGACAAAAAGGAAATACATACGTAACCACAAAAGCTGGTCGAAAAACAAGAACAAATAACAATAAATTAATATCATATAATATCAGAATAACCACAACTTATGCTATCTAGCATGATGTGTCGAAAAAGAAACAATATTTCCACAAATGATCGACTGAAAATTAAAATAATAATATGCATGCCAATAAATTGGAATCTACTAGAATAATCCGGATGATATCAACAGAAACTGAATCAGAAAGAGTATGATTAGTGGTGGATTACGGCGCTTGCGAATACGTCGGTCAAGCTGATCCTACACGTGTTCAATGGGATTCAGGGCAGGACTTAACGCCGGCCATTCCATGACCTGAATTCCACGTTCTTGTAAAATGTTTCTGGTGATGCCGGCGGTATGTGGATTTGCATTGTCCTGCATTAGGATGAAATTTTCACCGACGCCATATGCAGCAGACACCACATGGTCCTCCAAGATGTTTTCGATGTAATTCATGGCATTTAGTCTACCAGGAACCACAAGATCAGTTCTGTTGTCTATACTGATTCCAGCCCAAACCATCCCAGATCCACGACCAAATCTATCCACTTCCTGTATAGTAGCGGCTGCGTAGCGTTCACCAGGACGTCTACATACCCGTACTCGACCGTCGCAACGAGTTAAACGAAATCTGGGCTCGTCTGTAAACAAACAGGCGTCCAGTGACGAAGTTGCCAATCTGTGGTCCAGAGCTAATTGCATTGGTGGTGCGCGGACAGGTCAATATTTTTACTTTTCAGGTTATTTCAGAACTGACATATGTATTGACATTTATTCACAAAATAGAAATAAATTAAAATTAAATTGCTTTAAATTTGTCTTTATGGTAATTTGTTAATTGTGATTTGCTGGTGTTTTCGAGATATTTAGCTTCAATGATATTTTGCAGTGTTTAACTTAATAAACAGAAAGGAGTATGTATTTTGTATAGCATGAATGTATCATTACTATTTTTTTATAGTATTATTTTGTATTTACTTTACAGCAATATGTTTCAAATATCTGACAACTGAAAATAATGACAATTATGTATATCACTAATTTACAAAAATTTTTGGAAGCAAGCTCTAAATTTTCGACGAATTGCGATGGAATGTAAATATGTTATATGTAAATTATTATTAAAAAAAATAAACAAACTATATTCAAATTAAACAAAATATACGACCATCTAAAAGATCATTTATACAACATAAAAATTATTTCATTAAATTTGACCTGGGATGAGTATAAATTGTGTTGGTAACGGGTATATAATTTCCCAAAAGGAGACGCTTCAGAAAGAACGTATAGATTTCATTGCATATTAATTACTCACAATCATATGCAATAAAAGCTATACGTAAGAGAAACCAACAACTTGACGATTTGAACCAGGGACCTTTGCGTCGCTAGCACAATGCTCTCCCATCTGAGCTATTGACATTGTGCTAGCGACGCAAAGGGCCTTGGTTCAAATCCAGGTTGTGGCTGTAATTTTTGATATATTTAAAATTTACATCCCGCCTGTATGTTACCATATTATTAACTTATAATATTACTTTGACAAAGTATGTCGTTAAACATTTTCAGTTATAGTTTATATTGTTAGGAAATTAAAAAGACCTTCATTTTTAATGTATATGCTTTTTAGCTAACCTTACAGTACGCAATTCATAAGCCAAAATGTTATTTTTAACTTATTATCGTTGTTAATGCACGCCTCTTAATTTATTTAGAAAACAAATTTAGAAATAAAATTTTGAATAATGTTCCAGCTAATATATAGTAAATGAAAAATGTGTGCTTATTGAACTGGACCTATATTACAATAAAACTTCTGTAGAGCGCTTTGAAATATTAACAAAAAAGAAAAATAAAAAATTATTTAGTTATCAAACAATGCAAAACCAAAAATGAAACACAATAAATACATATTACAACAATAAAAAATTATTAATTATAAGTAAAATTTTAATAATTTATCTTAACAAATGAACAAAAGAAAATACCAAAATGTTTTGTTTTGTTTTCTAGAAGTAGAAAGTGATATGTTTCATATGGTCTTATTGGTTTTCTCTGTTCCTTCTGAAGTTGGAGCCGTTTAAAATAAGATATTGTTAATAATTCAAACGGCTGTAACTTTTTAATGAATTGAAAAAGTAATTTACTTTCTGAAAAAATTGTTTTGCGGAAGAAACGTGGGACAGCCTGTATATATTGCTATAATTTAAATTATTTTGGTTGTCAAGCATGTATTGGATGTCATGAAAGATAATTGAACATTAACTGCTAATACAGATATAAACACATACAGATGTAAATACAGATATAAAATTTCCATTGTCCTTCATACAAAATACATGCACGTCCTAAATGTGAATTTAAATTAAATTTAGAGAATTTATTTACATTTAGTGAATATATTTTAATATTACAATTCTGAAATAGTCTATATTTAGTGATAATCCTTGGCATCAAGTTGATTTGCGCATTTACTTACTTACTTACTTAAGCCCGTCATCCTACTGCTGTGTATTAGTTAACATAAATTTATATAATGTGTCATGATATTACGCAATATCTTAAAATGAGCTTTTCGTATCATATTATCAAATTTCATGTTTATTAATATTATTATAAAAGTAATTCTATATTTAATTAAATGCATTACCTACTCGTAAACTTAACTGTAGTGATCATATTTCATTTATTACATTGCATTGAAGATATCACATTAAGGAAAAGGTCGGACACGCTAAAAATAAACTAAATGCCGTTACATTACATCCATCGAAAAACCACCTCGTGACGGACAACTTTTTGCGAACCGGCCGGGTCGAGGTAGAACAGTACACGAATATATAACCGACATACTATTTTCAAATCCTGCGATAACGATACGAACTTACTTATTTCCATGACTGTACGTACAGCAATTCTAGTAGTCTGGTTACAGACTACAGTGGCGCACGTGGACTAACTTTAATACCTCTTCACAGGAGCCGACTAGTACGGCAGGGGGTAGTTTTATTAGCACCCGCCCCTAATAACAGGGCGGACTGCACGGCAAACGCGTCTGCCTTTCTATCCTCTATATCAGGCGATAATATTTTCATTGTTATGTCAACAACAATCAGATCCACGGTTCTGTGCGGTGTACTCTGTTCTTCATGCGCTTAATTAAATTTGCTGGCCCTCGGAACATCGTGCCTGTCATTAGGACGCTTGTAGATGTTTTTATTTGGTTATGGCCGAAAAGGGAAAAGAGCACACTCCGTTTAATAATGGTACAAAGCGACACGATATTACCTTGTTAGTAGGGTGAATCGCCTTAAAATTGCCTTTTGTTCGACGCGATTTATTGTTGAGAAAAGTCGATGGGAAAAATCAGACGCAGGGCGAAGGAAACCTAGCCAAAATTAGGATTTTAATGGGACATCCGGTAAAACCGGAAGTGAAAAATAATGTTGTATTATGGTGGTTTCGGTCTTAAGTACTCTATTACAAACATTCATCTATATTCTATAGCAGTGGTTCTCAACCGGTGGTCCGCGAAGGACTTCTAGGTGGTACGCAAAAGGTACTAAACTTAAAATCATATTTATTCAGATGATATTGTTAAATTGTTTGACCCAAAATTATAGTGGTCAAATCAGATAATACCCATTACCGTACGCAGACGTATTTCAAATGGCACATTGTGTAAAAGGAAGTGTAGTTAAAAAGATAAATCAAAGTTAATATTTTGCGCTACAGTTATAGATGAAATACTGACATAATTAATTTTTATCAATTATTAGTTTTTGTCCGATTCGAGGTGGAAGAGAAAATTGCAGAGGCATAATTATTTTCTAAACCTCTGCTCGAAAGAACAACTGGTGAAATATTCAAATTTCTTAATAATTTTATGTTTAACAATTCCATTCCATGAGCGAAATGCACTGGTATCTGCACTGATGGAGCTCGGGCTTTAACAAAAAAATAATTGCAGTCAATATTATTAAAAGTCGAGCATTCAGTTCACGAATGTTTTTAATATTATGTGAGGAGATGGGTAGCAACAGAAGTAACTCTTGTTACATTCCGATGATAGATGGCTCTCGAGAGGTAAAGTTTTGAATCGTCTCTTCGAACTTAAATCAGAAGTTCAAGTTTTTCTTGAAAACGCTAATTTCGAATTCAAAAATTCTTTCTTTGCCGAATTGTGGATGGCCCGGTTAGCATATTTAGCTGATATTTTTGGAAAGCTGTATGAATTAAATTTAGTTTTGCAGGGATCAAAGGTACATTTAATTATCGTTGAAGATAAAATTACCAATAAATAAATCGAGTTAATTATAAAAGAAGTTAATAAAAATAAATGTAGTGTATTGCCAGCATTCAGAGGCTCCCTTGAAGAAAGATGGAAACATCAATGATGAATTAGTCGGATATAAAAAAAATTATTGATTGCACCTCTTTAAAAAGCATTAGTTATTTTCCCAAATCTATGACAATGAAAATTGGATCAGAAATCTAAAAGGTATGTAAATATCAAACTGCACAACCTAAAAGAAAAAGAACCTTTAAGAACATTTGATAGACATTTCCTCACACACAGCGCTGATAGATGAATTTAAAATTATAACAATCACCGTTTTTTGGATCTAGAGGAAGAAATATTTTAAAGGAACTGGAGATTAAGATATTAGGCTTTTAATGCTTTTTTTGCGTCACGATTTATGTGAAATTTATGTAGGTATGGGTTTTCATCAATATTATATTTAAACAACAAACATAAGCCAATATTAATGATTGAGCCAAATTTGAGCTTGAAACTAATTGACACAGATCATGATATTTAAAAAAAACATGGTTTAGCAAAACAACCCCAAGGGTTTTTTATTTTACTTTTGTATACCAAATGAAATTTTGTTAGGTATATTAGTTTCCATGAGAATAAGTTTTTATAAAGTGAACTTTTGTTATAAACGTTATTATTTTATTACAAAAAAGATAAGTAGGATTATTTCTTTCCCTGTATTAATATGCATTTTTGTATAAAGGGTGGTGGTACGAAGAAATTTGGATATTTTTTAGGTGATACACGGACCCTAAAAGGTTGAGAACCCCTGTTCTATAGCTCATCATTTTGTTTTTTTATTCATCCTAATAACTACACAGATAATTAATTTGGAATATTTATTCAAATAAATATATTTGGATACAAACAAAAATTACTTTCCTTTAAAGTACTGTAGGTACTCTCGGTCAGTTGATGTCATGCGTCTGGCTAAATTGCTAAAAAGGCCGTGTGCTCAGCAATATAGAGCACAGTGCATTCCGATTCCGAATCAGCGTACACTTTGCTACCCTAACTTTGACTATATGTAGGGAAAACTGGGAAAACCGACCACTGGTCGAAGATGTGCGACATCCCAAAATTTGCGTTTAATACGAGTTTGTTTATTAGAATCAGTTGAAATTTGAATGAGTTATCTAAGTTTAATCACCGTCTTGGCATTCATACTATAGGCAGAAGGAATATATCGTAAAATTACAATTGTGTATTACAATTATTGTGTATACTATTAGGACGATGTGAAATAACAATGAAACTGATCCAAAAGCAGTAAGAAATCAGCTTTGGTGCATGCTTCAGTGCAAATGTAAAAAATCTGATGTGGCCAGGCACATGACTTTATCATACTATATATAAAATTAATAGTTTAGCTGCATGAGATTCTATTTGATCGCGATCGGCTATATCTGCATTAAAATAAAACTAGTAGAACTAGACAGATATGTCGATTAAAGCTGCGTTCGGATATTGTACTCCGTTGACACCGGGTACACCGTCCAAATGACACGTGTTGTTGGGTGTAGAAAGTGTGAAGGTGCGTTCCGATTGGTGGCAATGGTAGCTAATGGCGGTGGTAGAAGAGGAAATTATAGTGTTTCTCACATGTCGTGATGAAATTCTATTAGAAATACTATAATGGCGTCTACTACCACTGCCATTAGCACTAATGAAAGCGCACCTTAACGGTGTTCAATATCCGAACGCAGCTTGTATTGACAGTAGTATTGTCAAAGCATTAGCGTTTGACACTGTCTACCGTCATTATAATCACATCTGACATCTAATCTGACATATCCTGGCTACTAGTTTTAATGCAGTACGACCGATCTCGATGAAATAGAATTTGATCATGCAGCTAAACTATTGATTGTACCAAAAAATGTCATAGTCATAAATTATTCAGAATTTCCTCTAGTTTAATTTATTATTTAACTATTTCGACGAAATTCCAGAAATGCCGGCTTATTTACAAAATCTTTCAAAAATGCTAAGACTAAACCTCCAGTTCCTTTGGGCCCTTATTAACAGAAAGCTTTTCAGCTCTAAGTTTGGCCATGAAACTTCTAAATATGAAGTTTCGTCCCGATACCTTTAGTAGTTTCTCCGGAATCGTCGCCACAAAAAACTGGTACACACACACACACACACACACCCACATCCACACACACACAGACATTTTTTTGTACCTTGGTCAAAAATGTTCAGGGGACCCAAAAAGACATTTCCGCTAAAATCTCAAAATTTTTTTTTGGCACGGTTACAATACTTTACATACTACGTATGATAAAGTAAAAAATCTGATGTGGCCAGGCACATGACTTTATCATACTATATATAAAATTAACAGTTTAGCTGCATGAGATTCTATTTGATCGAAACCGGCTATGTCTGCATTACAATAAAACTAGTAGATCTAGACAGATATCTCGATTAAAGCTGCGTCCGGATATTGTACTCCGTTGACACCGGGTACACCGTCCAAATGACACTTACGTGTTATTGGGTGTAAAAAGTGTAACGGTGTTCAATATCCGAACGCAGCCTCTATTGACAGTAGTATTTTCAAAACATTAGCGTTTGACACTAGCTACTGTCATTAGAATCAAAAAATCTGACATATCCTGGCTACTAGTTTTAAAGCAGTACGACCGATCTCGATGAAATAGAATTTGCTCATGCAGCTAAACTATAAATTCCACCAAAAAATGTCATATACATAAATTATAGAAAATTTCCTCTCCTTTAATTTATTATTTAACTATTTTGACGACATTACACAAATAGCGGCTCATTTGCAAAATCTTGGAAAAATGCTATGAGTAAACCACCAGTTCCTTTGGACCCTTTTCAACAGAAAGCTTTTCAGCTCTAAGTTTGGTTATGAAAGTTCTAAATATGAAGTTTCGTCCCGACACCTTTAGTAGTTTCTCCGGAATCGTCGCCACAAAAACGGGTACACACACACACACACACACACACACACACACACACACACACACACACACACACACACACACACACACACACACACACACACACACACACACACACATCCACACACACACACACAGACATTTTTTTGTACCTTGGTCAAAAAATGTTCAGGGGACCCAAAAAGGCATATTTCCGCTAAAATCTCAAAAATTTTTTTTGGCACGATTACAATACTTTACATACTGCGTATGATAAAGTAAAAATCTGATGTGGCCAGGCACATGACTTTATCATACTATATATAAAATTAATAGTTTAGCTGCATGAGATTCTATTTGTACGAGATCGGCTATGTCTGCATTAAAATAAAACTAGTAGAACTAGACAGATATCTCGATTAAAGCTGCGTTCGGATATTGTACTCCGTTGACACCGGGTACACCGTCCAAATGACACTTACGTGTTATTGAGCGTAAAAAGTGTAAACGGTGGAACGGTATTCAATATCCGAACGCAGCCTATATTGACAGTAGTATTTTCAAAACATTAGCGTTTGACACTAGCTACTGTCATTAGAATCAAAAAATCTGACATATCCTGGCTACTAGTTTTAAAGCAGTACGACCGATCTCGATGAAATAGAATTTGCTCATGCAGCTAAACTATAAATTCTACCAAAAAATGTCATATACATAAATTATAGAAAATGTCCTCTCCTTTAATTTATTATTTACCTATTTTGACGACATTACACAAATAGCGGCTCATTTGCAAAATCTTCGAAAAATGCTATGAGTAAACCACCAGTTCCTTTGGACCCTTTTCAACAGAAAGCTTTTCAGCTCTAAGTTTGGTTATGAAACTTCTAAATATGAAGTTTCGTCCCGATACCTTTAGTAGTTTCTCCGGAATCGTCGCCACAAAAACGGGCACACACACACACACACACACACACACACACACACACACACACACACATACACACACACACACACACAGACATTTTTTTGTACCTTGGTCAAAAATGTTCAGGGGACCCAAAAAGACATATTTCCGCTAAAATCTCAAAATTTTTTTTTGGCATGATTACAATACTTTACATACTGCGTATGATAAAGTAAAAATAAAATGTGTGACAATCGCAATAAGTTATTTTACGTCTGCGGATTGTTTGTGGACAAACAGCATCGGCAAGTACACGAGTTTTTGAGTGCCTACGGTGAAATGGGCTGCAACATGTCTTATTAAAATTCACTTTTTGCATTCTCATTTGAATTTCTTTCCGGACAGTCTTGGCCAACTCAGTGACGAACAAGGTGAACGACTTAAACGCGAAACAGATGATGTAATGTATGAACGACGGAGATCGAGTAAATATTTTTAAGTTTTGTTGTATTTCTTGTTTTTTTTTTATTTTTCATAAGTCACGATAGTAACTCAGTACTGTTCCAATCTTTGATTATATATTATCAGCAGCTAATTAACATCATAGGCTCATTTTGTCACACATTTGAATAGGGCAAATTACTGAAAACATATATTGTTAGATTTTGACCAATAATTCCGTCAGGAGTTATAACTAGCTGCCAGTTTTGTCTGATGATTTCGTACATAGTTTCAAATGTAAACTTTGTAATTGAAAAAATTAAGGATACAAAAACAACACAAGAAATATACTTTTACATCACTTTTTTTTCACCCAGATCGCATTATATTGAAACACATAGCTATTTGAGACAATGCATATTTATTTAAATTAAAAATGGTCTATCTGTGTAATATTGTTTATGAGTTTAGCTCGACCCTTATATACGCAGCATTTACGAAATATTGACAGATACATTGTATAGGGCTAATATTTCAACCCTTCATCTTATTGGGGAGTTATTGTGTTCAAACAAAACACTCACGCTTCGTTCCGAAGACCAATTAGCGCCCTAAGTGTTGGGTCGTGTTTTATCAAAATCTGAGTCCGCACACCATCGAACTTTAGAAGTCTATTAACTAAAAACTAACATGCGGGTTCACTATCTTCAACAATAATGAGAATCTTTTGAGCAGAATAAGTCTTATAAGTATTTTTTAAAATACACTCACCGGCAAGAAAAACGTGTCACCTAAACATTTTCCAAACTTTGATGTTCTTATAACATTAGTAATGTTTTACCGATCTTAATGTTTATTTTAGCACATTGTTCATCAAACAAATTCATCAAAATTGTCACATAATTTGAAAGGAATGGAATTTTGAAAAATAAATGTCTGTTAGTTGTACTCAACGTTTTTAAGTGAAATATAAAAAAATACAAAAATTTCTTTCCTTTAAAGTAATAATTTTGTTTTGATTTCAAAAGACGTTTATTTACACCAAAGAAATCTCATTTTGATTCAAAATTATTATTATTTTATATTTTTATGAATGTAGTATGTAAGAGATGTTATGACTTAAGTTAAGTTACTGAACTGACAGTTACTGATACTGAACAAAATAAAGGATTGATATCTAAGTTATATATGTGTTATGTATACAGGCTGTCTTACGGAACTGGTACATTAGAAGTTTCTGATGTTCTACTATTTCTGAAACTTGAAATTTTGGAATTAGAATTTACTCGATCTGAGCTCTTATTTTTGGTTTCAACGTATCGAAATACATCATTTTTGATAATATTTCTCCATACCTAAATATCACTATTTTTGAGTTTATTTATTTTACTAATTCTTTGGTGATTTTCGGGTGAACGTTTAAAATTGAATATCTCGGTTATTCTTGAAACTAGAAGTTTCATGATGGGTGATATAAAACTATAAACATAACCAAATAAGACGATGTTTAGTTCATCATGATATCTTATACAGGGTGTTTAGAATACAATAAATGAATTTTCAAACGTAAAAACTCATCTTTCTCAAATGGAACACCCTGTATACCGATACGCCAACTGATAGGAAATCTTATTCCCTATCAATCAATATTAGGGTTCCCTATATCTATCTTTAATAGTTTTTGAGATATTATCATTTTTTCTTTAAATCCATTTTGAATACTCCCATTTAATAACGGGGGACGAAATTAGATACGAAATTTACAAAGAAAATTTAAATAGTGATAGATATTGAGAAATTTTGTGAAGATTTGTGAACAGTTTTTGCGAAACTCTTCCCCTCAATATTTTACGCGGCTGCTTTTATCAAATGGACGGTGCACCGGCACATTCTTCGCATGTGCTATCCATTCAACTTAATCTGATATTTGACGATAGGTGGTTCGGAAATAGGGGAGCCTGGCGGTGGCCACCAAGCTCACCAGATTTAACACCATTAGACTTTTATTTCCGGGGTTATGTGTAAAGTCAGGTCTATTCCACACCAGATAATACTCGAGAAGAGTTGACTAACAGAGTAGTAGTCGCCATTAATGGACTTCAGCGACAAGAAATCCGAAGAACGACGATGACAGAAGTACAGCGAAGAGTTTTAAAATGTCTGGAGCAGAACGGGCAGCATTTCGAATAAAATAATTAAGTTTTAATTTAAGTTAGATATCCCAAATATATTATTTTAGTTTTAACAAACCTTTTCAATATTTTTCTGCTTTTCTGCTGTTCCAAAGTTGTTACATTCCTATAAATGAAGAATAAATCGTTTTGTATTTAATTTGCATTCTTTTATACCGACCATATCTCAAAAACTATTAAAGATAGATATAGGGAATCCTAATATTGATTGATAGGGAATAAGATTTCCTATCGAATGGCATATCGGTATACAGGCTGTTCCATTTGAAAAAAGTGAGTTTGTTTACGTTTGAAAATTCAATTATTGTGTTGTAAATTTTGAACAGCCTGTATAAGATATGATGAACTAAACATCGTCTTATTCGGTTATGTTTCTAGTTTTGGACCACCAATCACAAAACTTCTAGTTTCAATAATAACCGAGATATTCAATTTTAAACATAACCGCGAAAACCACCAAGAAAATAGTAAAATCAAAGAAACTCAAAAATAGTGATATTTAGGTATAGGGAAACATTATCAAAAATGATGTATTTTGATACGTTGAAGCCAAAAATAAATTACAAATTATATCATACTACTTAAAATAACAAAGTTGATACCGACTTCCGGTGACCGGACGTGACAGTTAACTTGAGAATATTTTAGCTGAAGACCTCAGATCCGGTAAATTCTATTTCCAAAATTACAATTTTCCAGAAATAGTATAATAAAGTATATTATGTGAATTAATAAGTTTTCTGTGTTATAATAATAGTCACTGTCAGTTTTAGTTGAACAGCCTAAATTCGATCAAATAAAGTTCCACGGTCACAGTTCGCATAAAAAACCAAAAAAAAAATACGATTTTACGAAAATACGTATTTTTCAGTGGTTTCAGAGGACTTTTTGGCTCTGTTTTGAGTGTACATACTTCCATTAGCAGTAAAACCGGATGCGTGGTTCTGAAAAATCCATATATGGCTATTTACCCTCTCTACATCGCAGGGATGATATTGGCTAGCGGGAAAACACGCTCGGTATACCAATATCGTCGGAAAATTGCCAGTTATTGGAAAATTTACGAAGAATAGCGTTCGTTACATACCCATTTGCGGGGTATACTCCGCACAGTATCGCGAGCCATTTTTTTAAAATAAATCAATAACTCTGGCTCGTCGCTCTATAGCATTTCGCTACAGTCAACGTCACAAAACTACATTAACAATAATATTTTTGATAACAATACTAATTTCGGATTATTTTCATGTAAATTACTATAGAGAAAAGTATAAGTAAGTACGTACACTGATAAAACTGAAAAGGTAATTTTACCGTGTGGCACGGCGGTCATTTTTAACCTCCGTGTATCGAAGGGAATTACAAACCATGTGCTTTGTAATTTTACTTTGAGCTTAAATTTACTTCTCATATGAAATGAGGTTTCCGATGTGTACGGTTTTATATATACTTTTGTCAGTAAAATTACTGACGTTCAGTAAATTTACCGTAAACATGGAATTGCAATTAATTGTTGTACAGTAAATTTTCTGCAACTTTAATATTAGATTTCTCCAAGCAACTGAAAACCAGTTAACAATCAGTACTTTTGTGATGGACCACATATGTTGCTATGATAACTCCATTATAAATACCAATGAAACATTATCTGGTTTCTCACAAAAGAATTGTTTGTAAACTGGTTTTGCGACTGCTCGGACAAGCCTGTATTGTCAAATGTAAAATCACTAGTAAAATCCAATTAATGTGGAGATCATAAATAAAAACAAAAAATAATAGTATGAAGTTTTATTATAATTTTAACAATAAATAACATGTGAAACATATTTATAATATATATATCTACATATTTTTAACATTAAATAAATAGAAGTTCTTGACAAAAATGTAATCATAAGTAAATGAAATAAAATAGGAACCCATGGACTATACTTATCTACATATCGTATAATAAAATAAATCGATCTGCTTAATAGAGAGAAACATATCTTTTAAATATAAATTAAATATTATTTCAACAATATTAAGTTGAAATGCCTATGGTAAACTTACGTCACCTTATTCGTTTTTGAACCCTGACTTGGAATAATTTTTAAAAAGCTAAACCGTCTCCAGGGTAAGATAACCTGGGGATAATCCAACCACAGCATATAATATAGTCCAAAATGTGTCACCTGAAATCAAAATAAGAAGTACATGAGTCATATATCATATACAGGGTATAACAATGTCAGCAGCTGCTTTCCTTTGAGGTACCGAGTGTGTGTAAAGTTATTAATGAGTGTTTATAGAAAAGTATTTTTCTATATTGGTGATTGAAATGATATGTGTTATACATGTTAGTAATAAATTTGATTGTAAGACCGCATGTACAAGAAAGAACAATAAGCGAAATCTTACCTATGGACACTACACAAGTCCTTGAATTTGTAGAATGTCAGTATCATCAACACTTGTATCCTAAAAAGAACATCCAATTAGTGAAAGTGAAATTATACATATCAAGACTGCAAACTTTTACCTGCACTTTGTAGTATATATTTGCAAAGTCCTCCATAATATACAAAGAGATGGATGTACCAATATTATATCTTTTAATACTATAGAACCATATGGGGCAAATATTCCACACGACACCGATAAAGGATAAGTCACAGAGGCACTAACCGTGTTAGATTAGTTGCATATAACAACCGCACTCAATAAATCTCTAACTTAGCTCCTGTAAACACAACCAAACGGATGGCGAACGGAACTCGAACTGTATATCCCATTATTGCGCAAGCGCGATAAAAATTATCTCGGTAGCACTTTACCATCTAGAAAGGAAAATTGCACGAGCAGAGGGCAAATTTACATATTAGACAGTAGTTTTAGTGTATAGATTTGTAATTTTATTCCGTTGAAGTAATTGTTATTATGAAATTTACAAATTTGTTAGCAAATTTACCTACAGTTTGTACAATTAATGAATGTAACTGCATTTTCAATGATATATAGTATTTTTGCTTAAAATTATGGTAAAATTGCCGACAAATAGGGTAGGTTTACTGAAAAAAATGTAAATTTCATTTGTAAATTCGCACTCATTGTTATCAGTGAAGAGCCAGATAAGTTCTGACCTTTTGTCACAGAAAATGTGGCGGTACCATTTATACTATTTATAGGAAATCAATAAATATACAGACTAATTTGCAATTCTAGGCGATAATATATATGACTAATCGCAATAAAGCTAATAAAAAAAATCTGATGTGGCCAGGCACATGACTTTATCATACTATATATAAAATTAACTGTTTAGCTGCATGAAATTCTATTTGATCGAGATCGACCATGTCTGCATTAAAATAAAACTAGTAGGTGGAACTAGACAGATATGTTGATTAAAGCTGCGTTCGGATATTGTACTCCGTTGACACTGGGTACACCATCCAAATGACACTTGCGTGTTATTGGGTGTAAAAAGTATAACGGTGTACAATATCCGAACGCAGCTTATATTGACAGTAGGTATTGTCAAAACATTAGCATTTGACACTACCTACTGTCATTAGAACCGAAATATCTGACATATCCTGGCTACTAGTTTTAATGCAGTACGACCGACCTCGATGAACTAGAATTTGCTCTTGCAGCTAAACTATTGATTGTACCAAAAAATTTCATAGTCATAAATTAATCAGAATTTCCTCTATTTTAATTTATTATTTAACTATGTCGACGAAATTTCAGATTTGGCGGCTTATTTGCAAAATCTTTCAAAAATGCTAAGACTAAACCTTTGGACCCTTTTCAACAGAAAGCTTTTGAGCTCTAAGTTTGGCTATGAAACTTCTAAATATGAAGTTTCGTCCCGATACCTTTAGTAGTTTCGCCGGAATCGTCGCCACAAAAACGGGCACACACACACACACAGACATACACACACACACAGACATACACACACACACACACACACACACAGAGAAATTTTTTTGTACCTTGGTCAAAAATCTCAAAAATTTTTTTGGCATGATTACAATACTTTACATACTACGTATGATAAAGTAAAAATGCTTTGTTTCCAAAAAACCGGACTGTAAACTGACGTGAAATTTAAAATTTCGTGAAGGCATTTAATTTAAAAAAATAACTAAAGTAAATAGAAGTAAGTACTTACTAATAAGTGTTTGACAACGCAAAACAAAAATAAAACTTCACACATTTTACTTCAAATTTGGTGTTTTAACATAAAATTTTCGCCTCGGTTTTTATTAGTGCAGTTTCACAGTTGTTACAAGTAACAAATTGTAACACCGTTTTCAGTAACTTTTTTCTAAGATTACAAAATACACATAATCACAAACTGCCTATTTAGCTTGCAATCGCATAAACAACGAAATATCTATATTCTATACATATTTAAACATTAGCATGTTATAGCATGGCCAAAGGGTTGGGGCTTTTCTATTTTTGCTCTGTTCATCAAAATACAGCATGTTTTCGGTGATGTTTTGCGACTCTGGTAAGTGATCGTGCACCATTCTCGTCATCAAAACATCAAATTCCCCCTAATATTGATTGATATGAAATAAGATTTCCTATCGAATGGCGTATCGGTATACAGGGTGTTCCATTTGAAAAAATGAGTTTTTTACGTTTGAAAATTCAATTATTGTGTTGTAAATTTTGAACACCCTGTATAAGATATCATGTTGAACTAAACATCGTCTTATTTGGTTATAAATGTGTGATGTTCCATACTTCCCATTAGTTTGAAAATGGTGATTAGATGAATGAAACCCCTTTTTGATTTGCAAGATATTTTTTTATAATTTATATAGGATACATGTTTCGGCAGTTACGCCATTATCAATCCTAAATCTACAAAGGAAAACAAAACAGTATAACCGACATCAGATGTTATTCACGTTATATTACTTACTGTCAAGGTGGAGATTTATAAGTTGGATTCTTTGTGAGATATCATAGACAGTTATACTTTAAAAAAGATTTTCGTCTTCAGAGAAATACAGTGCACATCTAGACAAATTGGTTATTATTTGTAAGTACGTAGGCTTTCACGGCCAGAATCATTTAGAAAATAAACTGCTTCCGGGTTATGCCGTGTGTCAAGATTTGTTAATGCTGACGTTTCGCGAACCATGTTGCTCGCTTCTTCAGTATTCAATTAGCTTTGAAGAAGCGAGCAACATGGTTCGCGAAACGTCAGCATTAACAAATCTTGACACACGGCATAACCCGGAAGCAGTTTATTTTCTAAATGGTTATTATTTGGTTCTAGTTTTGGACTGCCAATCATAAAACTTCTATACCCTATTCACGATAAGAACATAGTAGTGGGGGGTGCAAACTGAGCCCCATTTACACTGGAGCAATATGCTGTCAATAGCGGCGAATTGAAAGGTTATGTCACGACAATGGTGTGCCATAGGTCGCACCGCTGATTTGTCAATTAGCCACCGTTATGTAATGTAGTGCGTTATATTAAAACGTTGTATTAAGTGTGCTATCTTTTATTAAATATTAGTACACAATAAACACTTAATGATATCAATAAAGAATAACAAACAAAGAAATAAGACACAAAGAAAGGAATAAAATATCACTGTTTATTCTCGTATATCTCTACGAGCAGCAATTTGCTCCGACAGCAGTTCTCAAAGCGTCCTCACACGTCTTCCGTTATATTGCTGTTTAAAAAAGTAAAAGAAAACACGAAAAGTTTGTCATTTGATAAATAGGAATTCCTTATTTCAATCGCTTGTAGATGGTTCAGTATCAGACCACAAATCTGATGATGATGCTGTATTGGTTGTTATAATAAACTCTTCTATAATATCTTCAACAATATTGTCCAGTTCATATAATTTGGTTTCTTCGCTGACTACATGTTTGATGCAAGCTTTCCAACGTTCCGCAATTGCAACTTCCAAACCCTCAAGAAGCAGAGTTTTTACCTCCGGCAACTTAAATGTTTTATTGTTTGCGGCGACATGATGTTTAACTTGGGCCCAAATTAATTCAATTGGGTTTAAATCGCAGTGATATGGAAGCAATCGTAAGATTTTGCGACCACTTTCCTCCACTAATTGATCGATTACATAGTTGACTGGGTTATCACTTGTATACTTTTTTGCCATATCTAGAAGTTCTACTTTCAACATACTGTTATCTACGGTTACGCCTTTTGACATAAGCCATTCTATTAATGCCTCTTTTCGCCGAGAGTTGTTTGGTACTTTATCCATCTTCACGGAATGGTAAGGAGCATTTTCCATTACAATTACACATCCAGGCTCAAGTCGTGTCAACATATTTCTCATCCATTCCGTGAAGACGTCGCTGTTCATGTCTTCGTGGTAGTCGCCAGCCTTTTTTGATTCAAATAACAGAAGGCCGTTATCTACAAAACCTACTCCCGAGCCGATGTGTAGAACAATAAGACGTTTTTCTTTTCCAGAAGGATATGTTATACCTCGTGATAACCCACGAACAAATGCTTGTCGAGCGCTTGTTATAGTAGTATCTTTCCAGACCTTTGGTTTTGTGTGACCAGCATAACCCATGTCTCATCTAAGTAATAGATTTCTTTCCCCATTGAGCGGTACTGTCTAATACTGGTCAATATCTTCGTCTCCATAAAACAATATCCTGTCTTTCAATTAAAATACTTTTCCTGCTTCGGTTCTCCCATTTAAATCCCAGCATACGCAATATTTTCCACAAAGTTGTTCGCTTCACCGCACCGTAGGTATGAAATCATCTGCTTCAATAGCCTATACAAATTTCCCTTAATTTCAATATTACATAAATAATCATATCATTACCGTTAATACTTTGGAAATATTTGGTAATTCATTGTTAAAATAGAAAGAATGAACATGTAGCCTAATTGCATTTTTCTGTAATTCATCCAATTTGTCGTAAGTGTTTTTCCGTTTACATTTTTTGGTTGGAGAACGTAATACTCCAGAAGTGCCAGTTTCCTTTACAATGGCCCACATTGTTGATTCTCCAATATCTACAAGCTTCGAAGCTAATTTTACAGAATCTGACTTCGAATTTCCAGGTTCACGACTGTACTCGAGATATGCATTGTAGGCCATCAGCCGTTGTCCACTGCAAATGGGCTTTCCTTGCGGATTTTTTGATGAACCAGCCTGCATTTTCTCATCCATATTAGCACTATTAAATATCATCGTAAAACATGAACAACAAATATTATTGGCAATATTAAGATTACCTGTTGCAATGTTAATATTGTGTGGAGTTCTAAAAAGAACTGAGTTTTATTTGAATCGATTGTTGAAAATAAATTCGAAAGACTGCAAAATATTCCGAACACAACAACTAGAACACAACGAAAATCTTGAATCTGACGCAAATGACATGACGTTTCAAAATTCAAGTGACATACGCGCGTTGGCTGGTGTAAATTTGGTTCAACTTTCAGCCAATCACAAGCCGCAAATTATAGCCCTATCAGGCCCTATCTTATCCAACGCTTTATTCTTAAGAGAGATATGCATTTCTAAACGTAACCACGAAAATCACCAAAAAAATTAGTAAAATAAAAAAATCAAGAATGGTGATAGTTAGGTATAGGGAAACGTTATCAAAAATGATAAAATAAAAATTATATCGTTCCATTTAAAATAACAATGTTGATACCGACTGACTTCCGGTTACCGGACGTGACAGTTAACTTGAGAATATTTTAGCTGAAGAGCTCAGGTCGAGTAAATTCTAATTCCAAAATTTCAAGTTTCTAGAAATAGTAGGACATGAGAAACTTCTAATGTACCCGTTCCATGAGACACCCTGTATAGTTATTTAACCAACAAGTATATTAAAATGAGCGATTATTGATCGAGACTGTTTAACGCACGAGCGAGTAGCGAGTGCGTTAATTGTCCAGATCATTAATCGCCGTTTAATAATACGTTACAGCATTCCTTTTATTCAGTTTGATCGAAGTTCTCAGTTATTCGCTTCTTGATGTCAATTGATCCACAAAATCTGGCGAAGCTGATTTTTCATCTCCTCGAGTTCTGTCTTCCAATAACCGGGGTTATGTGCATATCTGCCGTCGCTCTAATATAATATAATCTTAGTAGGGATGAAAGCGACAAGGGGGTAACCCATGGTAACCTGATACGCGGACAATTTGCGACGAACCGAAGTGGGGGGTGGGGGCGCTGGTGTCACTCGAGGGCGACTTGATTCTACAATCCCCAATTACTGGTTATAAGGACAAAGTTCCGAACAACGTCCGCCAGGATCGCCCCGATATACCCAGTCGTTTGCTTTCGAAAGGCTTAAAGTGACAGGTTTTTGCGGATTACGGCCGCTTTCGCAACCCCAATTGTCACAGTGGATGGCATTTTCATTCTATCGATGACTAGAAACGGCCAAAATTAGAAAACAAAACGAAAAGTTGAAGAAAGTCAGTTAGAAAGTAAGTTGTTATTAACTTATGCCGTCATCGATCATTTCTTTTTTAAACTGCAACGCGAGAGAAAGCATTAGAAGAAAAGCTTATTTGCTCAACAATCTTTCTTGATGTGACACAAGCTTTCGATAAGGTTTGGCACGAAGGATTGATACACAAACTAAAGAGTATGCTACCTTTACAATACGTCGAGCTGCTAACATCTTATATATCTGATAGACTATTCAGAATAAAACAGATCGATGAATACTCGGAACTAAAAGAAGTCAAAGCTGGGGTACTCCAGGGTAGTGTATTGGGACCAATTCTCTATCTACTATATACAAGTGACCTTCCACAGATGGAAAATGTAACAGTCGCCACATTCGCAGATGACACGGCTCTAATGGCAGTGGGATCAACTATTGGTGAATCTACCAGGAATCTTCAAGAAGCTAAAATAAAATATATAAATGGACCAAAAAATGGAAGACCAAGCTCAACGAACTGAAATCTGTCCACATTAACTTTACAAACAAAAGAATCGAGGACATACCTCATGTCAAGATTAACGACGCCATAGTTCTATATGCGAACACTGCAAAGTATTTGGGTATGACACTGGATACAAAACTAAGGTGGAAAGAACATGCTAAGAAGAAAATAGTAGAGCTTGGCCTCAAATACAGAGAACTGTACTGGCTTCTGGGAAGAAACTCTTCGTTGTCAGTACAGAACAAACTACAAGTTTACAACCAAGTACTAAAACCGATTTCGTTATACGGCATCCAGCTTTGGGGCTGCGCAAAAAGCTCCAATATACAAGGAATCCAGATTTTCCAAAATAAAGTACTAAGGAATATGGCTAACGCTCCTTGGTACATACGGAATAGTGACCTGCACCGTGATCTTGGTGTCCCACAAGTCATCCAAGAGATAAAAAGATTCGCCACTAAGCATGAATCTCGCCTAAGCCACCACGTCAACGTAGAGGCCCTGCAGCTACTGGACAACCAGAACCTAGTGAGAAGACTAAAAAGAACTAAACCCTTCGAACTAGTGAATCAGTGAAATGTGTAAAAAGCAGAGCACAGTGAGTGAAGTGTTAGCGCTTCTTGTTTGGGACAAAGCAAATATAGGGACATCAGTGGATAGCCTATTAGAGACAAGTACCTAGTTTTAAGAATTCAGAGTTAAATTGATGGTTAATCTTTTAGATTAGTTTCAATATGTTAAGCATCCTTTGTTTATTAATAAAAAAAAAATATATTACCCCGGTAATGTAACATCTGTGGGTATCACACTTCGAAATTTTCGGCAATGAATGTGTCGCCTGTTAAATAATAATCGATCGTTATTTTTTTTAAATTATATATATTATAATCTTTAGCAAAAAATAATAACATATTTCTCTGCGGAACTTATATCTAGTGGACTACGGAATTTGTGTTTTGTTATACTCATCGTTGAAAATACACTTTCTGCCGATACGTTATCGCAAACGGAAGCAATAATTAAATCGATTTTTCAGACACAATTGGTTATTTGTTCTGAACATTTCACATTAGTTTAGGTTTTTAAATCTTATTTACAATCCTCTGTCTGTTGATCAGCTTTTGTTCTTCTTCTAAAGTTAAATTATTTGAAGTATCGTCTTTGAAGGTACTTATTATCTACATATTTCCCAAACAAGTATCTTTGGGTGGAGAAAAATTTATAAATTGTTCTTTAATAAGGAGCCTTTCTATGACCTGTTTGCATAATGTAAATTTCTTGTTTAGTTATTATTTTGTCCTCCACTATCTGTATAAATGATGGAAACACAAAGTTATTTTCGTGTTTGACCTTCTTCACCCTGAATTCCAGTTTTTACAGGTTTCTATTTTATTAATTTTATTATTCAAAATAAAAGGTTTGTCTGTTAACCCTGCAGAGATCGTCGTTCATAATCATAAGCGAAAATATATTGGCTAAATACGCCACCTTAGCGAGCAGCAAATTAGTTTCAAAATATTCAGTGATGACTTCTGGTCTCTTAAAAATAATTCAATTTACACTCGAAGTTCGAACAATCGTGTCAAAACTTGTCTTCTTAAAAGCCGTCTGATATGTGAATAAGAAAGAATAGCCCCTGTTTATGAGCTGAAGCTATTCTGTCAAACATTGTACGGGTTTGTACGCATTTTGTCCAAACTCCGACACGAGTGTCGGAATTACGGACATCAATAATCCCTAATTATTACACTAGCAGCAGAGAGTAGCAATTTTGGCATTAATAGACCACCTTTGGAGATCACAGTTGAACTCATCCAATTTCCATTGAAAAAACATTATTCTGGCCTGAAACACTCAAATAAAGTAAAAAGAAACTGTTCTTCTGTACATTATTATCTAAAGCCGGGGCTACACATTCGTAAACTTGTCAAATATCAAATATTTCCACATGTTAAATATTTGGCAAATATATTTGCCACACAAATCGAAAATTTTTGTTATTGATTGGTCTAATCACTCTAAACGATGCCATGAGTGATTTATTTTTCTTTTTAAGTTCGTTCACCGAATATTTTTCATCGATCGTTGATTACCGGCTGATTTTTATAAAACACAAAAGAATCTATGACATACCAACAAATTTGTACAATATTCGTTTGTGATTTCGGACCGTTAGAGTTGCACTGCAACAGTAAATGCATCGGACATTCATGCATCGCCGCATTTTCTAATACCTGAAAATTTTCTTTGAGGACTTGCTACTAGTGCGTACCGATACTAGCTATTTTTTGTTGATTAGTTTGCCTTATTTGCACATTAGCTTTTTCAAATCAAGCTGATAAGTTGATTACGAACAAGCAATGTTTTTTTATAATGCCGACATATTTTTAATTACATAAGTGCAGAATTCACTGCGTACTAACAAGGGCATTCTTGTGGAAATTTACAAAACAAATCTTGACGAAACTTTTTGGTTCATTTTAATGATTTTTTGTTTATTTCATCAGCGTTCTGTATTATTACTTCGCAGCATCTAATTTTAACAGACTGTAAAACAATATACAATTGGTCATTTGATGTGAACTAGTTTAAATAAATTATTATTTTAATGAGAAAAAATATATATTTTTTTATTTAAATTAGGAAGCTATTGCCCATAAAAGAAATGTTAGATATGGTTTCTTCAATCAATCGGATCGAATAAGAAACTGAAAAAAACTGTTTTAGAATATCATTTGTAATGTAGTTTGAAACGTACGATAGTGGTTTCTTTCCTTTGGTGGTTTAGAAACTTTTTTTCAAAAAGTTGTTCCGCAGGCGGCACTCTACTCTAAACTTACTGGTACAGTCATGGAAATAAGTAAGTTCGCATCGCTATTGCAGGATTTGAAAATAGTATGTCGGTTATATATTCGTGTACTGGTCTCCGTCGACCAGGCCGCCTCGAAAAAAGTTGTCCGTCACGAGGTGGTTTTTCGATGGATGTAATGTAATGCAACGGGATTTAGTTTATTTTTAGCGTGTCCGATCTTTTCCTTAATGTGATACCTTCATTGCACTGTAATAAATGAAATATGACCACTACAGTTAAGTTTACGAGTAGGTAATGCATTTAATTAAATATAGAATTATTTATATATAATAATATTAATAAACATTAAAGTTTTTGATAATACGATACGAAAATCTCATTTTAAGATATTGCGTAATATCACGACACATTATATTTTAATTCATTTAATACACATATTAATTACGTAAGTACATGCACAAATCAACTTGTTGCCAAGGATTATCAGAATTGTAATATTAAAATATATTCACTAAATGTCAATAAATTCTCTAAATTTAATTTATATTTAGGACGAAACATCTATTTTGTATGAAGGACAATGGCAATATTATATATGTATTTACTTTACAGCAGTTAATATTTCAATGATCTTTTATGCTATCTAATACATGCTTGACAACCAAAATAATTAAAATTATAGCAATAATATATACAGGATGTCCAACGTTACTTCCGCAAAATATTTTTTCAGAAAGTAAATTACTTTTTTAATTCATTAAAAAGTTACAGCCGTTTGAATTATTAACAATATCTCATTTTAAACGGCTCCAACTTCTGAAGGAACAGAGAAAACCAATAAGACAATATGAAACTTATTACTTTCTACTTTCTAGAAAAAAAAACAAGACATTTTGGTATTTATGTATTTATGTTGTCTAAATGTTGTCTTTTAGATGGTCGTATATTTTGGTTTATTTGATTTTTTAAATAATAGTTATTACCTATTTACATTCCATCAAAATTCGTCGAAAGTTTAGAGCTTGCTTCCACAAGCTATTATAAATTTTTGTAAATTAGGGATATGCATAATTGTCATTATTTTCAGTTGTCAGATATTTGAAACATATTGCTGTAAAGTAAATACAAAATAATAATATAAAAAAATTGTAATGATACATTGATGTTATAAAAAATACATACTCGTTTCTGTTTATTAAGTTAACACTGTAAAATATCGTTGAAGCTAAATATCTCAAAAACAGCTGTAATTCACAAGTAACAAATTACCATAAATACAAATTTAAAGCAATTTAGTTTTAATTTATTTCTATTTTGTGAAAAATGTTAATACATATGTTAGTCCTCGAATAACGTTCAGTAAAAATATTGACAACAAAAAATTGATTTTTGTATTTATTAACGCAAAAAAAGCTAGTAGATGCAATAAGTTTGTATAATTTGTTGTTTTATGCAATATCTTGAAATTAGATTTTCATTTTATGTAATCCAAAACTTTTATGTTTTATTTAAAACCATTAATATAAAATTAACAATATATTTAATAAAAACACAATTACATTGCAATGTAGGAATTACATTAATTAATTACACATTAAGCTAATAAATAGAATCATATAAATCATTATAAACCAATTCAAAGCATTCGATCAAGGTTCCGCAAATAATAAATTTCCGATATACGAGAATGCAGCGTAAACGGACAATTTCTTGCACTTAGCGGCCGAGCGGCCGACCAGAATAACAAAAAACTCGTACATGGAGGTATCATCGACACACTGCTGAAATACTGATACGAACTTACTTAATTCCAAGACTGTACATATTTTACAGTCATAAGACTGTTACTTACCTGATATACTACTACACCGCACTCATTCGTCTTTATCCTATATAGTACTCCATAATATAATCTTCATAATATAATCATAGTTTTTAACATTAAAACAGTAGACGTTACAATTTTTTCTACTCGATAATCTGTAAGCTGTACATTCAACATTTTGTCTGATCATCAACGTACATCAAATGACCTGTGAAATCGATAAGTGGAAACCATCATCAGCGACCTAACGATACGTCGTTATCTATTGTGGATCCCGCTGGAGCGCTGAGCCGTCCAGTTTGACATTTGATGACATTTTATTGTGTGGCATTTTGCGGTGGTGATTTTGCCCCTCACAGTTTAACCTTTCGACGGAGCCCGATATTATCGGCTTCCGGTATCACGAACGTTCCCATAAATAGAACAGATTATTGCCTAAACGGTACACTGATCTGTTTATGGGACCACCCTTAGCTGAAGGCCTATTTCTAGTGGTGTTTGTAAGGGAAATATTTTTTTTCGTATTGTTTACAGTCCAGTCCAGAAGATATTAGTCATAAGCTGGATTTTTCTGTAAAACTTTTTTTAGACGTTTATTACACTATAGTAAAAATCCCCGCCGATACAAAAAACAGTGATTTAAAAAATTCACAAAAACTGCAAACATTACAACTTTTTAATATTATGACCTCAACTTTTTAGAAAACCGTACATGATAGGAAAGAAATTAGTAATAATACAGTGATTTCAGAGAGTATTATAAACACGAATCATTTCAGTGAAAGATGCAGGAAGCTGAGAAAGCTGATATACCAAACCTCTCTCTCTCTTAGTATCTACAAATAAAATCTAAGCGATTTCATTTTTCTATTGCAGAATTTAGGACCATTTTAAAGTCGTGCAAAATCTTATTAGTAGCATTAGATCGGTCCAAAATGTCGTTCCAAAATCAACAGTGCAATTTCATTGGTGCCCATCATCTGTAGAAGTCTAGCAGGTTTGATCATGACGACTTTCTGCGCCTTATCAGAAGATATTATATCAGCAAGGACTTTTTACTTTATCATACGTAGTATGTATTGTAATCGTGCCAAAAAAAAATTGAGATTTTAGCAAAAATATGTCTTTTTGGGTCCCCTGAACATTTTTGACCAAGGTACAAAAAAATGTCTGTGTGTGTGGATGTGTGTACCCGTTTTTTTGTGGCGACGATTCCGGAGAAACTACAAAGGTATCGGGACAAAACTTCATATTTAGAAGGTTCAGAACCAAACTTAGAGCTGAAAAGCTTCTTTCTGTTGAAAAGGGTCCAAAGGAACTGGAGGTTTAGTCTTAGCATTTTTGAAAGATTTTGCAAATAAGCCGCCATTTCTGGAATTTCGTCAAAATAGTTAAATAATAAATTAAAGATGAGGAAATTCTGAATAATTTATGACTGTGACATTTTTTGGTACAGTCAATAGTTTAGCTGCATGAGCAAATTCTATTTCATCGAGATCGGTCGTACTGCATTCAAACTAGTAGCCAGGATTTGTCAGATTTTTTTATTCTAATGACAGTAGTTAGTGTCAAACGCTATTGTTTTGACAATAAGTTCTGTCAATATAAGCTGCGTTCGGATATTGTATTACACTTTTTACACCCAATAACACGTAAGTGTTATAATAGTATATTATTATACAAGTTTTATAAGACGTCAAATTGGCGCACGAGTTGTTTTGGGCACGACGAGCGTAGCGAGGAGTGCCCAAATGGAACGAGTGCACCAATACGTCTTATAAAACGAGTGTAATATACTATTTTTTCTACTTTGCGTCATTAATTTTATATAAGTTTAGAAATTGTGGTTACTATATCGCGCTAAATTAGAATCTAGGGTATTTTGCGGGTACCACGTGGTTGCACTGTAGTAACTGCCAACTTCGTTAAGGATGATATCGATGAGATAAAATCATGACAAAATCTAATTGTGAATAATTTTACTCTACTTTAGCCTACAAGTTTGAATAAATATTCAGCGAGGTCGCAACGATGATCATAATGGAGCTTGGAGCAACACTTTTAACCCTACTGTGATAAATACATGAAACTTAACCTAAAAAGTTAACAATTTTAAAATAGTGGTTTCATAAGTATAATAATCAGAGTAGAAGTGTTTGGCGGTGACTGATTACTTACTTCGAAGAACAAGAACTTACTAAAGAATTGTTATAACGCTCAACGTTTAATAGCGGTTTCTACCTAATTCCGCTACGTAGCCGTTGCGGCTTATATATTTACAAGCACTTATAATTGAAACCCAATTCTAATTTCGGCAAAGTAGTTTATTAGAATAAATCATACTTAGGAAAATTACATGTGATGGAGGTAATACAAATACGTTGCACACAACCAGAACTAAGACGAAGTCGAAAGCGACGGACAAAAACGAATATGAATTGAACCGAGCATCCAAGCGTCCAAAATATATCGAAAACTTATATGTTACATAAACTAAGAAATCCTCTACACTTTAAATGTACTATAGCTTCGTACATGTACGCTGATAAACCATTTATTGTGCATATACAATCTCGCAGCAGTAATTAAAATCGTTCGTATCTACGATGTAGGTTTGATCTTCGCATAATACCTTATTAAAGTAAATGTGGTCCTTGAATTATATCTGAAAAGGGGATTTGATGTTTAGTTGAAAAGAATGATAACGATCACTTACTAGAGTCGTAAAACATAACCGTAAACGTCATGCTGGCGTATTTTGATGAACACAGCAAAACTAAGAAAGCCCCAATCCTTTGGCCACACTATAGCAGGATACACCCATGTTTAAATATGTATAGAATATTAATATTTCGCAGTTTATGTGATTGCAAGCGATTAAGAAGATGCAGTATGTGGTTATGTTGGGTTATGTATTGTACGTTTGACATATGGCATTTGATATCACTGTGTACCAATCAGACAAAAATGTTACTGTTTTCGGTATTACAATGTGTTAATTGTAACACCGAAAACAGTGTTACAATGTGTGCATTGTGAATGCAAAGTAGAAAAACCATATTTTTAATACAATCAAATACCCTATTCACAATGGTTTCCTTCAGATTCTTTGATCTTTGATCAATGCATTTTTGACAATCTGGAAATCTGAGAACTGTGTTTTTTTTTGTTAAGTTTATATTGTCCAGTGCAAACTTATTGTAGTTAAAAATATTTAAATACAGATTTATGTTTGATTTTGACAGTCGGTGGAAACCCCTAAATGTATTTTTTTTCGTAAAAATAACAATATAACTGTATTTATAAAATTTCGAAAAGGTGCAACCTGAACATAAACATTTTTGGAAACATTAGAATTTGAATTTCAGTACACACCAACCCTCTATTACCTCATCTATAGCACACACGTCCTTGTTAAAAACACCTTCAACAACAACAACAAAATCCACCATATATCAATCCACATCCCCAAACATACGACCATCTTAGCTTCACATAAAAAAAGCACCTCGCAAAAATGATCGATTCGCGTTTTCAAGTCCTCGTCATCCCCCACTGTTGCCCCCCCCCCCCCTGAAACCCCTTAAACCCCGCCACCCTTGCAAAGCGCACACAATTCAGCATCCCCTAATGCACCGCATATTGCCTGGTAATGCTCAATTTAGAGGTACTGGAAGCGGGAATTTCAGGAGCACAGGTCGCCTTCTCCATGTTCCCTATTGGTGGATTGCAGCTCATCGTAGGGGATTGGCGCTAGGGAGGCCACACCCCTCGCGAAGCCGTTTCCATGCCCACCTAACAACCCTATGTTACCGGGGGATGAACGACTAGCTAAGGGATGAAGCCTGGCAAACGCTCGGTTTGCGAAAAATTGTGGAAAAAATGCTTGAAAGTATGCTTTGTTGAAAATGGGGTGGTTGGTTTTATGTTTTGTTTAATTAGGGTGGGTGAAAATGGGGTATTTTATGTAGTTTACTGTAAAATGAAGCAAAATTTGGGTTTTAAGTGAAGGGAATTGTTGAAGAAGCTTTTTATCAAGAGAATAATGTTTTTTTTTTTTATTTGTAATTATTGAAGTTTTTCTCAGGACATTACACAGTGAACACTTATATAGTATATTATCAAATCCAGTTGCTGTAATTTGTTGTTAATAGTAATTTTGACTAAGTTCAAACGACAAAATAAGAAAAAACCATAGGAAGAAAAGGTAAAATATTATAATTGATATAAAATATTAAAATTTGATTCTGCGCTTAAATTTCGTCTAAAACAACTCTTCTTTATGACATTTTATATTTATAGTTGTGAAAAACTGATACTATACTCTGTAGCAAATTTAAAAATCTGCCTGTTGCTATTGGGTGTAAAAAGTGTAACGGTGTACAATAGGGTGGCCCAAAAAACGTACTTTTTGCTAGAGGGCAACGACCCCCAATCTGTTCCTTTTCCAGAAAAGAAAATCCCCCCAAATTTGAGAAAATCAGCCACCGAGCACCTCAAATTTCCCATTTAAAATACATTGCAAAAATGCATATTTTTTTCCTTATTTTTTCACGTTTCGGATTTAGAAAAAAAGTTGCGGGAGATTATCAGAAATTGTTCAGAACTCCCCAAGGAACAATTCCACAACCATTATGTTTTTGTTCACCACGCCCTACCCTCCCCATAGTACCCTAAATATGAGACAAAAGTTTCCCCAAATTTACAATTTTACAATATTACGTGTTTTATTATTGTTTTTCGCAGAAGCGATTATTTTTGGATTATTGACATATTTTTTTGTCATTTATTAACTAATTTGAAGTTGTTTAAACAATTAGCATTTGTTTAAACAAAAATATACGATGATACGAACATATTTTTCCATTTTTTTGCGAAGTTATTAAATTATTGGTTTTTTGTCATGTATTAACTAATTAGCAATTGTTTAAACAAATATCAGCATTTTTGGTCCGATATCGTAAACCCTCCAAAATTACAACAAAGTCCAGAAATCCTATAATAATTTTTGTCAAGAAATACGTAGGTACTAACATTGTATATTATTGTTTAAACAAATTTATTTGTTCAAACAATTGCACATAAAGTAACAAATTACAAAAAACATGCCAACAATATAACAATAATAATTTCTACAAAAGCAAAACCGAAAAATATTTGTTTAAAAAAATTGAAATTCTTTAAAGAATGCAAATTCGTTAATAAATGACAACAAAATGCCAATAATTTAATAATAGTTTCTACAATAAATATAAAAAATATATCCGTAACAATGTATATATTTATTTAAACAAATAGTGTTTGTTTAAACAATTACAAATTAGTTAATAAGTGACAAAAAATCCAATAATCTAATAATTTCTGCAAAATTAGAAAAATATGTGCGTAACAACATCTATTTTTGTTTAAACAAATGGTAATTGTTTAAACAATTGCTAATTAGTTAATAAATGACCAATAAGCAATAACTTAATGATTTTTGCAACAAGGGGAAAAATGAGTTCGTAAATCGTATATTTTTGGTTAAACAAATGGCAATTGTGTAAACAATTTTTTAATTTTTAAGTTACTTAATATATGACAAAGAACATGTCAATAATGCAATAATAGTAATTTCTGTCAGAAAAATTATAAATCACGTAACTTTGTAAAATTGTAAATTTGGGGAAAATTTTCCCTCATCATAGGGTACTGCAGGAGAGGGTCATTTTCTAAATCCGAGCCGTGAAAAAAAAGGAAAGTGTTAACGTTAACCGATTTTTTCAAATTTAGGGTGAGTTTCTTTTCCTGGAAAAGGAACCGATTGGGGGATCATTGCCCTCCAGCAAAAAAAGATTTTGTAAGGTATAAATTTGGACCGCCCTAGCGTACAATATCAGAACGCAGCTTATATTGACAGTAGGTATTGTCTCAACATTAGCGTTTGACACTACCTACTGTCATTAGAATCAAAATATCTGACAAATCCTGGCTAACTTGTTTTAATGCAGTACGACCGATCTCGATGAAATAGAATTTGCTCATGCGGCTAAACTATTAATTGTACCAATAATACCAATAGTCATAAATTATTCAGAACTTGCTCTACTTTAATTTGTTATTCGACTATTTCGACGAAATTCCAGAAATGGCGGCTACTATGTCGATTAAATGGGACAAAAGTTGCGTAAATGAGGTCAGTTTTCAGGAAAGATCTCCTGAAAAGGGTAGTATATAACACATACTAGTGGGGAAAATAACAAATAAACAGTGATATGATAGTTGCTATAATTATTCCAAAAGTTCATTGAAATTCCAAAATTGGCATTAATATTAAATCTTAAACAATTGTAACGATTGTGATGAAATAAATCCCTTTATTTGAAGATATAGAATATTTTTCATATATTTGGTAGGTATATATTGTTATTTATTTGCAATTTGATATATTTTGCACCATCAATCGTATTTTTTGTCATGAAAAGTTAGTACACTGATAAAACTGAAAAGGTAATTTTACCGTGTGGCACGGCGGTCATTTTTAACCTCCGTGTATCGAAGGGAATTACAAACCATGTGGTTTGTAATTTTACTTTGAGCTTAAATTTACTTCTCATATGAAATGAGGTTTCCGATGTGTACGGTTTTATATATACTTTTGTAAGTAAAATCACTGACGTTCAGTAAATTTACCGTAAACACGGAATTACAATTAATTGTTGTACAGTAAATTTTCTGCAACTTTAATATTAGATTTCTCCAAGCAACTGAAAACCAGTTAACAATGCGTACTTTTCTGATGGACCACATATGTTGCTATGATAACTCCATTATAAATACCAATGAAACATTATCTGGTCTCTCACAAAAGAACTGTTTGTAAACTGGTTTTGCGACTGCTCGGACAAGCCTATATTGTCAACTGTAAAATCACTAGTAAAATCCTATTAATGTGGAGATCATTAATAAAAACAAAAAATAATAGTATGAAGTTCTATTATAATTTTTACAATAAATAACATGTGAAACATATTTATAATATATATATATCTACATATTTTTAACATTAAATAAATAGAAGTTCTTGACAAAAATGTAATCATAAGTAAACGAAATAAAATAGGAACCCATGGACTATACTTATCTACATATCGTATAATAAAATAAATCGATCTGCTTAACAGAGAGAAACATATCTTTTAAATATAAATTAAATATTATTTCAACAATATTAAGTTGAAATGCCTATGGTAAACTTACGTCACCTTATTCGTTTTTGAACCCTGACTTGGAATAATTTTTAAAAAGCTAAACCGTCTCCAGAGTAAGATAACCTGGGGATAATCCAACCACAGCATATAATATAGTCCAAAATGTGTCACCTGAAATCAAAATAAGAAGTACATGAGTCATATATCATATACAGGGTATAACAATGTCAGCAGCTGCTTTCCTTTGAGGTACCGAGTGTGTGTAAAGTTATTAATGAGTGTTTATAGAAAATGATGATTGAAATGATAGGTATGTGTTATACATGTTAGTAATAAATTTGATTGTAAGACCGCATGTACAAGAAAGAACAATAAGCGAAATCTTACCTATGGACACCACACAAGTCCTTGAATTTGTAGAATGTCAGTATCGTCAACACTTGTATCCTAAAAAGAACATACAATTAGTGAAAGTGAAATTATACATATCAAGACTGCAAACTTTTACCTGCACTTTGTAGTATATATTTGCAAAGTCCTCCATAATATACAAAGAGATGAATGTACCATATGGGGCAAATATTCCACACGACACCGACAAAGGATAAGTCACAGAGGCACTAACAGTGTTAGATTAGTTGTATATAACAATCGGACTCAATAAAACTCTAACTTAGCTCCTGTAAACACAACCATACGGATGGCGAACGGACCTCGAACTGTATATCCCATTATTGCGCAAGCGCGATAAAAATTATCTCGGTAGCACTTTACCATCTAGAAGGGAAAATTGCACGAGCAGAGGGCAAATTTACATATCAGACAGTAGTTTTAATGTATAGATTTGTAATTTTATTCCGTTGAAGTAATTGTTATTATGAAATTTACAAATTTGTTAGCATATTTACCTACAGTTTGTACAATTAATGAATGTAACTGCATTTTCAATGATATTTAGTATTTTTGCTTAAAATTATGGTAAAATTGCAGACAAATAGGGTAGGTTTACTGAAAAAAATGTAAATTTCATTTGTAAATTCGCACTCATTTTATCAGTGTACGAAAAACTATGTCGCTTATGTATTTATATTCTTTCATATTCAGTTATATTGTTATAACAAATTTCCAAAGTCTATCCGTGGCACAATTGCAGCTACTAGGGTGCAAATCCACGCTGCAATATACAGAGTGCTTCATACCTCGAGGCAAAAAATGAAAAGCTAGATTTAGCAGTAAATCCTGAAAGTAAAAAATAAGAACTTTTAAATTTTCATTAACAGTTTACATCACATTAAAATCACAAAATATTCTTTTAGGGGTACAAAAAATCTACAGCTTATTTTCAATTTCACCAAAATTTTTCACTTCATTCACAACCAACTTCCCAAAAACACAAAACAAAACACTACCCCAGAACATCCCTTAACCAACCACAACCCTTAAAACAATAAAACACTCAATCAAAACGTTAAATTTTACCCCAAATCGCACAATTCTATTCATTCACTCGAACATCATCCCTTTCTCTACTAAACACAACCCTAGCGATCAAAGCAACCCCCACCCCCGCCAAATCCAACCCCTAATCAAGTTAGCGACGCAATTACGTCCAATCAATCTCATCAGCGGTGTATTATCCTTCTGAAATGTGTGTGTTCCAGGATGTAGGATCCTGAGGACTTTATAGGACTCTAGCGAGCGTCTAAGGGGGTGGGATCGGCGATTTGCGGGGGTTGGAACGTTACCGAAGGGGGTGTGGATTCCGTTTGGGCTGCTCGCGAGCTTCAGTTTCCTGTGAAAGCTTCATGTGTGGTGGTCTGTTGAAATTATCGGTGGTTTTTGTTGTGGAGTTTTTTGGTTGTTTGTAAGGTCGTTTGTGGAGGAAATTTGGGATTTTAAGGGTGGTTTTTGGGGAATTTGTTGGTTGTGTGGTGTGTTAAGTTTTTTGGAAGTGGTTGTTTGAAGTAAAAGGTAAGTTAGTTGTTTGGTTTGTTTGGGTGTTTTGGGATGAAGAACGTCCATGTTTCCAGTTGACTTTTTTGATCAGTTAGAATTTTATAAAGGAACTGAACTGCTGAAAGGTAGGATATTCATATAAACTAAAGACATTATGAAATAATTTTCGCTAAATATTAGTTTTTACTGTCTGGTTTAATGTTTTAGTATTTTTTTTAATATTTTTTGTACACTGACCTATAAAAATATATAGCAAAAGAAGAAATATTGATATCCCTTACAATTTGTTCGAAAAGCTGTTCCAACGTTGAGCAACTTTTTAGGTCTCTACATGAGAACCCCTAAACGTTTTTTTTTACAGTTTTGTCTTATTGTATTTTTCAAGTACATTAAACGTTGTGATATACAGAGTGTTTCTTAATAACATGCTAATATTTAAGGAGGTTATTCTTGGGTCCATTGTGAGAAATAAATTCATATAAACATATGGCCTAAAGGTCTTAACGTTTGAACTACAGGGTGTTAAGAAAAAATATGTATTGTTAATTTTGATGACTTAAATACGTGACAACTTAATCTATATTTTGTTTACAAAACAAAATCGGCTTCTTACCTACCAGATACGTTTTACTCCTTGATAATAACGAATTTCATAACAACATGGAAATGAATGAATTTTATTTGTTTATGCGAAAACCGTACGTCAAACGAAAAAATCAAGAGATCAAATTTGTTCAGAAAAGACTGAGGATTTCAAAAATAATTTTACTTTGGGAAAAAGCAGTGGTATATCACTTTTCTCTTTAAAATGATTCAGTGCAAATCCCGCACGGACGCCACTGGCAAGAATAGTAAAATAGGTGGTACAGCAGAAAATGCCTTTTGATGTACATTCCACTGATTCACTAGTTCGAAGGGTTTAGTTCTTTTTAGTCTTCTCACTAGATTCTGGTTGTCCAGTAGCTGCAGGGCCTCTACGTTGACGTGATGGCTTAGGCGAGATTCATGCTTAGTGGCGAATCTTTTTATCTCTTGGATGACTTGAGGGACGCCAAGATCACGGTGCAGGTCACTATTCCGTATGTACCAAGGAGCGTTAACCATATTCCTTAGTACTTTATTTTGGAAGATCTGGATTCCTTGTATATTGGAGCTTTTTGCGCAGCCCCAAAGCTGGATGCCGTATAACCAAATCGGTTTTAGTACTTGGTTGTAGACTTGTAGTTTGTTCTGTACTGACAACTGAGAGTTTCTTCCCAGAAGCCAGTACAGTTCTCTGTATTTGAGGCCAAGCTCTACTCTTTTCTTCTTAACATGTTCTTTCCACATTAGTTTTGTATCCAGTGTCATACCCCAATACTTTGCAGTGTTCGCATATGGAACTATGGCGTCGTTAATCTTGACATGAGGTATGTCCTCGATTCTTTTGTTTGTGAAGTTAATGTGGACAGATTTCAGTTCGTTGAGCTTGGTCTTCCATTTTCTGGTCCATTTGTATATTTTGTTACTAGCTTGTTGAAGATCCTGGTAGATTCACCAATAGTTGATCCCACTGCCATTAGAGCCGTGTCATCTGCGAATGTGGCGACTGTTACATTTTCCATCTGTGGAAGGTCACTTGTATATAGTAGATAGAGAATTGGTCCCAATACACTACCCTGGGGTACCCCAGCTTTGACTTCTTTTAGTTCCGAGTATTCATCGATCTGTTTTATTCTGAATAGTCTATGAGATATATAGGATGTTAGCAGCTCGACGTATTGTAAAGGTAGCATACTCTTTAGTTTGTGTATCAATCCTTCATGCCAAACCTTATCGAAAGCTTGTGTCACATCAAGAAAGATTGTTGAGCAAATAAGCTTTTCTTCTAATGCTTTCTCTATGATATCTGTTATTCTATGGACTTGATCTATAGTGGAATGCTTTTCTCTAAAACCAAATTGGTGATTAGGAATTTGTTCTTTTCTCTCAATGATAGGTTTCATTCTCTTTAGAAGCAACTTTTCAAAGAGTTTCGATATCATTGGTTGTTATGTTATTAAGATGACAGTTCTTTTGAATAATAACTTCTTTATTCGAAGGAACTGGCATTATTACACAAAGCTACTGTCCACACCTACGTGCTTGACAGTTCGCTTCGTCACTATTGACAAATACATTTAGAATTATTGATATAAAATCAAAAATACGAGTCGTAGATAAAACGGGCCGTAGGCGAGTGTATAAACATGCTTAATCATGTGCTCGTCCATTATTATATATTTTTTATACTATTTTTTAATATTATTAAATTAAACTTATTCATGATTTTACAATTTGAAATGATTTTTTCTTCTCAAAAATATTGTGAGTTAGAATTCAGAATATGTGACATTTCTACATAATATGTTGTATGACTCAACATTTTTTGCCTCTCGGTGTAAACATGAGTGCGAGAGATATGAGAAAAGGTCCCCGATTTTTGCACTTTCGGAAAAATCAAAAACCGGAAAAATCTGCGTTCTTTTCAAGAATTCATATCTCCGCCATTTTCAAAGTTGTTGCGCAGGCTTTTCGCGAGAAAGTAGCGATTGATGGGTACTTTGAGTGTGGACAACCCAGGCGTTGTCCGATGATTTGTTTCTGCACAATTGCAATTTGAATTTTTTTTATGCAATATGGTTCGGCGACCCTCTATGCGTCAGAGGTAGCCCGATTTTAATTTTTGTAATATCTTTCGAAAGTAGAAGTATTGTGCTACGAAACGTCTATTCTGATTTTGCGTTAAAATGTTGCGAAATAGGCGAAAAATGCTTGCAAACATGACCGAAAACTGACGTGCGCTCCAAAGCGATCGACTAGTGGGGTAGGCGGCCGACTCGGTTAAGCGCGCAGCGCTACCCCCTCTACTCGACGGCTTTGGAGCGCGCAGCAGTTTTTGGTCATGTTTGCAAGCATTTTTCGCCTATTTCGCAACATTTTAACGCAAAGTCAGAATAGACGTTTTGTAGCACAATACTTCTACTTTCGAAATACGTTAAGAAAATTAAAAGCGGACCACCTCTGACGCATCCAGGGTCGCCGAACCATATTGCATAAAAAAATTCAAATTGCAATTGTGCAAAAACAAATCATCGGACAACGCCTGGGTTGTCCACACTCAACGTACCCATCAATCGCTACTTTCTCGCGCAAAGCCTAGGCAACAACTTTGAAAATGGTGGGGATATGAATTCTTGAGAAAAACGTAAATTTTTCCGGTTTTTCCGAATTTCTTCCGTTAATTTTATTGCGATTGGGTCCGTGTAGGGTTTATTTTTTTCGTCTTTTCATTCTCTACAATTCGTCTGTTGAAAGCATCAAGATTGCTCCATCGGTTCAGCTTTTAGATGCGAAAAACGAAAAAAGGCACGATTTTTGTGGTTTTTTGTTTATAACAAATTAAGTAATGAAATTTGCGAGCCGAAAATACATCACAATTCATCTACGAACTGTTCCACGTGACCTGGGACCGTCGGCTTGCTGATACTATTTTTGTCACGAAAAGATCTCTATTGTCTGGTCTAATTTACTATTAGTACGATACGACCAGAACAATTTCATTTCGGAATTTTGAATAGTAGTGCGAGTTAAATATAAATAATGAATTTAAATGTACCATTAATTATACCCAACAATATTTTACAAACACGGATTCTGTTCAGTAGTTTTTGAGTTTTCAAACACAGGAGTCACTACTATTGAAACGAGAGATGGCAGTTAGGGTGATTCTCTCGTGCGGGGTCACATATTTAATCTATTATTAAGGCAATTAACTTTCAAAATTGATAATCCGTTGAGAAAACAGTTAAATTTCTAATGGGTTCAGAAATACATGAAAAGAAAACATAAATGGGGCTGTAATTTTTCATAACTGTATTGGTATTGCTATAAACATCTTTAATAATCAATTATTCTAGAATTTAATAATAAATAAATTATCGAATTTTTGCTTAGTAACATATCAGAGCGTTTGTTTTTCAGTTTTTAGCTCATCAAAATTATATTATTCTCCTATAATCTTTCATTTTCAGTTCATTTCTCTATTGCTTCTGTATCTCTTTTTACATCTACATATAAATACCTTCTCAAGAAACAAAGAATGGCACGTTCCTCACAAAAAAACAATCATTCTACTCAATTCTAGACTTTGCAAAATGGACAGGACAACAGATTTTACAACCACAAACGAACTAGACACAAGTATGAGTCAAAACTACCAAAGCAGGACATCGTTCCTGATCGAAGACATACTATACCGTCAAAAAAGGGACGAAAACCAGGAGAAAATCTACGAAAATTGTATCGAAAGTGGATACAAACAAACCCCCAAGTACAAACACGACGAACCCTACCATAACCTCCAAAGGGAGGTCGACAGACGTCCTGAGAAATCAGGCTATGGTTACTACCAACCTGTCCAAAATGGACTATGTATGCAAGGTGGTGAAAATGGTTATATACAGGTCATGGGTGCATTAGGAGCATACCTTCAAACACCTTACAAGAACATGTCAGATCCGTATTTTCTGACGCAAGGTATAATTTTGAGGTTATGGTTATAGGTGTGAAGGATGATTAGATTTGTTGTTTTGCTTTTAGGTATACCTTTTCATCATGCACTCTTTGGCGGGAGTACAACTGAGATTTCTTTGAATGCATTGAAGCATTGTAGACGGAGAAAAGCGAGGACAGTGTTTAGTGATCCACAACTCACAGGTGATTCTATACTTCTAAAGAAAGTGAGACGAAATAGCAAACGCTTGTCGCTATGGTAACGCGCGTTGTACGTCAATACAACGCGCGGAATATAACCTATTAGGCGATATGACAGCTAATTCTGATAGAATTCAAAACATGAATATATTATTCATGTTTTGAATGCTCAGATCATCTTTATTGTGGTTTATTTTAAATATATTGTTTGTTTTAGGTTTAGAGAAACGGTTTGCTGCTCAAAGGTACCTTTCAACTCCTGAGCGAGTTGAGTTAGCTGGGGCTCTAAGTTTGAGCGAGACTCAAGTGAAAACGTGGTTTCAAAATAGAAGAATGAAGCACAAAAAGCAGATGCGAAAATTGCAGGAGGATAAACCGACAACTTCGAACTCTTCCAGTAGTACCAGTGGGACGGCGAAAAAATCAGGAGGGCCAACACACGGTATGTTGTGAACTTGTGTCTATCGATAGTTTAGACCAGGCAATAGAGACTTTTTCGTGACAAAAATAGTATCAGCAAGCCGCCGGTCCCAGGTCACGTGGAACAGTCCGTAGATGTATTGTGATGTGTTTTCGACTAGCAAATACCATTACTTAATTTGTTAAAAACAAAAAACCTAAAAAAATCGTCCTTTTTTTCGTTGTTCGCTTGTAAAAGCTGAACCGATGGAGCAATCTTGATATTGTCGACGAACTGTAGAGAATGAAAAGACGATAAAAATGAACCCTACACAGACCCGATCGGATTAATATTAACGGAGGAAATTCGGAAGAACCGGAAAAATCTGCATTTTTTTCAAAAATTCATAACTCCGCCATTTTCAAAGTTGTAACGCAGACTTTTTGCGAGAAAGTAGCGATTGATGGGTACTTTAAGTGCGCACAACCCAGCCGTTGTCCGATGATTAGTTTTTGCACAATTGCGATTTGAATTTTTTTTAAGCAATATGGTTCGGCGAGCCTGGATGCGTTGGAGGTGGTCCGATTTTAATCTTTTTAACGTATTTCGAAAGTAGAAGTATTGCTACAAAACGTCTATTCTGATTTTGCGTTAAAATGTTGCGAAATAGGCGAAAAATGCTTGCAAACTTGACCGAAATCTGTCGCGCGCTCAAACGCTGTCGAGTAGTGGGGTAGGCGGCCGACTCGGGGAAGCGCGCAGCGCGTTGGGATTACTATAGATACGCGCTTCCACGCGTCGGGCGCCTACCCCGACTATCCGACCGGTTTGGAGCGCGCCGCAGATTTCGGTCAAGTTTGCAAGCATTTTTCGCCTATTTCGCAACATTTTAACGCAAAATCAGAATAGACGTTTCGTAGCACAATACTTCTGCCTTCGAAATACGTAAAAAAAATTAAAATCGGACCACCTCCAAAGCATCCAGGCTCGCCGAACCATATTGCATAAACAAAATTCAAATCGCAATTGTGCATAAACTAATCATCGGACAACGACTTGGTTGTGCACACTTAAAGTACCCATCAATCGCTACTTTCTCGCAATAAGCCTGCGTTACAACTTTGAAAATGGCGGAGTTATGAATTTTTGAAAAAAACGCAGATTTCTTCGGTTCTTCCGAATTTCCTCCGTTAATATTAATCCGATCGGGTTCGTGTAGGGTTCAACGCGCTGCGCGCTTCCCCGAGTCGGCCGCCTACTCCACTACTCGACAGCGTTTGAGCGCGCGACAGATTTCGGTCAAGTTTGCAAGCATTTTTCGCCTATTTCGCAACATTTTAACGCAAAATCAGAATAGACGTTTTGTAGCACAATACTTCTACTTTCGAAATACGTTAAAAAAATTAAAATCGGACTACCTCCAACGCATCCAGGCTCGCCGAACCATATTGCTTAAAAGAAATACAAATCGCAATTGTGCAAAAACTAATCATCGGACAACGGCTGGGTTGTGCGCACTTAAAGTACCCATCAATCGCTACTTTCTCGCAAAAAGTCTGCGTTACAACTTTGAAAATGGCGGAGTTATGAATTTTTGAAAAAAATGCAGATTTTTCCGGTTCTTCCGAATTTCCTCCGTTAATATTAATCCGATCGGGTCTGTGTAGGGTTCATTTTTATCGTCTTTTCATTCTCTACAATTCGTCCGTTGACAGTATCAAGATTGCTCCATCGGTTCAGCTTTTACAAGCGAACAACGAAAAAAAAAGCACCATTTTTTTAGGTTTTTTGTTTATAACAAATTAAGTAATGATATTTGCTAGTCGAAAACACATCACAATATATCTACGGACTGTTCCACGTGACCTGGGACCGGCGGCTTGCTGATACTATTTTTGTCACGAAAGAGTCTCTATTGCGTGGTCTATCAAGATATTTATGTATTCCGTGTATATTTATGTGAGGTATTTTGCCGTGTGCATATTGATAATACCACAACTCAAAATCCTTTAGTTTTTGCAGTATGTGAGTTCGCTTTTAGTAGGGTTGCCACGCGGCAAGTTTTGAAACTCAAAACGCCATTTGTTTTATTGGTTTTTGAACAGATTATTTTGACATCATTTTCAAGTTATTATTATTAAGGGTTTGTTAGGTATAAATTCGGGAATATTTGTATCTCTGTAAACACCAAAGAGTAAGGCTTACTTTGAGATGTGTAAAGTAAATAGTTTCTTAGATATTCAATTGTTTGTCAAAAAATGGTAATTGCGGGCCCACATGTCGTATATATTTTTTGTAAAACACCAAAAAAAGATAAAGCTTGGGATGAAGATTTTGCGATGTCTCCTAGTAATAAATCTAAATTATGGCTTCCGCATGGTACATACAACGCTGTCGAGTTTTCAAGCAATGTATTTGCTTGTACCCCTTGATAAATTCCCCTCATAGTGGCGCCGTTATCATATCCTCTGTTTAAGCATATAGGCTATAGAGAAAGAAAACTTTGACAAATTTGAAAATTCTGTGATAACGATCATAGACAACGAAATACAAAATTGTTACTATTATACTTAAGTAAACACTTGAAAGCACGTGTTTCTGGACATAGTTCGGTATCAAAAGTTGACTATGTAAATAGCACCTCACAAGTCACAACTACGTCATATATTTTGTTCGTTTGGTGATGCAACGGTACTGTAGCGAAGTAATTTTCTAAGCATGATTCGGGGATGTCCCACTTCTTATATTGTGATGGCGCCAACCGAACATTGTTGCCGCGGTAAGATTGTAAAGCCTCCCCCAGACTGAGTCCAATCGTTTTTGTCGCAAATCGTTGTTGTTTTTGTGATATCATAACCGCCCTACCCGCGCCGCGGGTTAAGTAACCTTGCGAGGTAACTAATCTTAAAAACTACATAAAAACTACATTTTTGTAGATATTATTATTTTTATGGCCGCGGCAACGTTTTTAAAAGAAATAAATCCGGCGTTATTTTATTTTAATTGAAACCTGATACCCTGAAACGGACGGCGAATTTAGGGGACTTACCGGACGGTTAAATAGGGTAAATTGGGGGTAATCCGTGCACCATCGCCCGTTGATTCGCCTATCAATTGAAGTAATTGTCTATTAATTCGTCAGAATGTGTCAACACTCGCTGCCTGAGCGGGTCCTAATACCATTTTAATGGTGCCTCATGGGGATACGAGGGAGCGCTGTTATCGATGTAGATGGCGCTGTTATCCATGTAGATGGCGCTTTTGCAAAAATATAACGGCGCAGTACGCGTCTCCGCGTTTTTAAGGCACAGTTTTTTTTTGCTGGTTGTCTTCATGGAAGTCTTGCCTACAGAAAGAAAAGTTGAATTGCCCTAGACCAGCGGCCGGTAGTCAAAATTGTAAATAAAATTCGGCACAAGGCAATCAACTCTCAAATTTCAAAAGAAAATTTTGTTGTTGCAATCGCGATTGGCTGAAGACGATCTGTAAAAGTTTAAAAATCGAGCTGACTGTATGAAAGAAGAGGACGTCAACCGTCAGGTAATAACCATTTTTCGACAGCACTTACAGTCAGTCACAAAATCTTTTGCCCGTTCTCGTATATTGACTATTAAATTCACTATTTTAAAGTACCTCATAAAAAGACAAATTATAGGGGTCCGCGGAAGCTTAAATTTATAGGTTAGGGATCCGTGTTAGACGATACACCAGCTACTGGTATTTCCGCTAAAACATGGTTGGCGGACATCCGGACGACTTTGGAAGTGCTTTTTAAGGAATGAGCAAAAATGTGTGAAAAAATCATAGAGAATTAATATACAAGGTGTGTATAAATTAGCGGAAAAGCTACAAGCTACAATTCTGAGTAGACAATCTTAAAATGATGTAGTGTGATCGTGTGTCTAGTGGTTCCATAGTAATTTCTAATGCTGTCGCATTAATGCGGTTTTGTACGTCATAAACGTTTTTTGGAGGCGTGGCATGCACTTTTTGTTTGATAAAACCCCAAACAAGAAAATCTTGATTGAGATCGGGTGATCTCGCGGGCCATAAAATGTTACCGACCAACCCATCTTTTGGAGCAGGAGCTCCACCATGCATGTACTATCGTGGCCATATATTATGTCCCCTCTTTTGACGTCGATTCTCTCGCAAACCTAGGGGCGAAAAAATTTAAAAAATTCTGATGCTGTCCTTGATTAATACTCTACTACTCATAAAAATTAGAAAGCTGTATATGTTGGCGTTTTCCCGATTTTTCCAAATTAAGAAGAATTGGCGCTGTTTTTGGCCCGTAAATTTGATTCGTTTAACTTTAGCAATTAATTACTCCGGAAATAATCCATAGATTTCAACGAATTAAAAAGTAAAATCACCCGCGGAATGTTAGCTTTCAATATGCATTTTTGTAAAATGATTGGGTGAGTGGTTGACCCTCAAAAAGCTATATTATGCAACGCCAGCAATTCCGTTATTAGAAGAGCTAGAATAATGAAATATAGACTATAGGCTACCCAATAATTCATAGGTTTAAAGTTTATTACATAATCATTGTTTATCTTGCATTTTCCATACAAAAGATCGTGCTGAATGCCACGTGAATTCCGATGCTCTACGGTTTTGGTGTGATGCGGGGAAGGGAGTCGTTAGCGGTACTGTCAACAGTGAGAGAACGGCGGACAGCTGATTACCAATACACAAAAAGAACGATAACTTGCCAAGGTAGTAATTTTAACTAACAGAATTAAATTCTTAATTTTTAAATTCTGAATTTTGGTTATAATATGTGACCCCGCTCCGAGAGAAATGCCCTAACTGCCATCTCTCGTTTCGATAGTATCGACTCCTGTGTTTGACGTCTCATAACTCTAAAACTACTGATCAGAAAAACTTGATATGTGTGATATAAGTTGATATAAGTGTGTCATACTCCTCAATCATTTCTACATATGTTGTATGACTATCAAAATTTTTTGCCTCTCGGTGTAAACATGAGCGCGAGAGAAGTGAAAAAATGTACCCAATTTTTGCAATTGTAAATTTGTAAAACTGCCGTCATTCCGATTTTTTTTCTCCTAAACCGCTTAGCACAAAAATTTCAATGTTTGTTCAGGTTGCATTTAGAGTCTCTTCTATCGATTGGCGTTTTTGTTTTCTTCAGTTTTTATACAATAAGGTTGTAAACAAGATTTTGATGGAAGCGGATAGATCAGTAAGGAATGTTAACAGCACGTCGCAGTTAGCATGCATATAATCCTTATTTACTGCGTCACATGTCGCTTAAATTTAATATCATTCCGACCATTTGTTAATTTTTAAGACCGAAATAAACATGAACAATGTTTTGCGCGTGACTCCGCCTGAGTCCGTTTTTGTGTTTATTTATTAGTAATATTTAAATACAGGCAAAAACAATATAACATAAATACAACTCTAGATATATTACATATATTACAAATGGCAGCTCTGAGCGTATAAAACTGATAGGTCGTTATATTGTCCGTAAACACTGCTCTCGGAGTAGCTTTTGAGCCCCTGCGATGCGATCTCCCACTACCGGCAGCGTCGCTGTCGATCCCTTCCCCCGCATCACCCCGAAGACCGAAGACCGCCCCGTCAATTGCGGCGATCATGAGATGCTTCAACACGATCTTTTGTAGGGAAAATGCAAGATAAACAATGATTCTGTAATAAACTGTAAATATATGATTTATTATGTAGCCTATGATCGACACTTCATCATCCTAGCTCTTCCAATAACGAAATTGCTGGCATTGCTTAATATAGCTTTTTGTGGGTTAACCACTACTCCGATCATTTTACAAAAATGCACATTGAAAGCTACCATTCCGCAGGTGATTTTACTTTTTAGTTCGTTGAAATCTATGGATTATTTCCGGAGTAATTAATTGCTAAAGTTAAACGAATGAAATTTATGGGTCAAAAACAGCGCCAATTCTTCTTAATTTGGAAAAATCGAGCAAACGCCCACATATACAGCTTTCTAATTTTTATGCGTTGTAGTATATTAATCAAGGACAGGACCAGAATTTTTTCAAATTTTTTCGCCCCTAGATTGGCGAGAAAATCGACATCAAAAGAAGGGACATAATAGATGGCCACGATAGTACATCATATTGGACCGAATGTTCACTGGAATGTCATCAATAACCTGTTCCAAAAGGTTAAGGTATGCATCGGCATTAAGACGATTTCGTAGATAAATGGACCCAACAAACCTGTGATTTATTATGCCGTCAAACATTAACCGAAAACCATATTTGGTATAGACCATATGTCCATATGGGTACTTTTGGGTATAAGGTTTATATATTTACAACGTCCTGAAGATTGTAAAATCAGAAGGAGAACTTATAAAAACACAAAAACAAATTCATGACCATGACACTCGCGGAAAGGATGACTTTCGAAAAGATTTTAAAAGACTCACAGTCGCACAAGCCGAAACCTGCTACATGGGCACCAAGTATATGAACATCCTTCCCTTGGAAGTAAGATCACTACCTCTATCATCTTTTAAGAAGAAAATCAAGGAAACTCACCTCCGATCCTATATACGGACTGAAGTGGACCATCTAAATACTATATACAGGGTGACTTATTAGTATCCCGGCGGTCGATAGTCATCAAATCGTTTGAGAAAGAAAAAAATGTTTTATACAAGAGTTGTTTTACTCATTAGTTTCTAGAACGTAAAATTATTTTCATTTATACAGGGTGTTGCATTAAGGCGTGACGGAAAGCCAGTACATTTTTTTAATGGAACGCCCTCTATATCATGCCATATTATGAATACTAAGTAAAGTAAATAGTTCCTGAGAAATTCAATTGTTTGTCAAAAAAATGGCAATTTCAAGTCTTTCTTAAAAACTACGTTAATACTACATTTTTACAGATATTATCCTAAAAATTTTTTCATATAATAACTAAACCCATAGCTAGATGCTGAAAAATTTGATGCGCTATACAGGCTGATTGTAGCATGCACTAGATGGTAAACATTTTTAAATGGCTTTTTCTTGAGAGTTTTAAAAGGAACACCCTGTATATTATTTGCTAATTGAAATGTCTTAAGTTCTTTGTAATTTATATTCACCATATCGTATATTTATTTTTACTAGTTTTTGTGATATTTGGAATTTAAAGAGTAGTATGCTATTTAGTATCTTAATATTGCTTTGTATACCGTGTGCTGGGTAGCATGATGTAAAATATTTAAAGCGTTATAGAAGAAGCCATTTAGAATCTATTTAACTAGATTTATTCATATAAAAAGTATTACGGTTATCAAAGTATTACACAATTTTATAAGTATGTTTTGCAATTTTTTCAAACGTACAGCGAGCGAACCTGAAGACCTAGTAACCTCAGTTGGGCTCCGAAGTAATCCAAAAACAGTGTAGTTTTAGGGGGACTATCGTGAAAAATTGTCCACCTTTGTGAAAATTATGCGGAGACGTTTCATTGTAATAGTATGTGCGCTCAGACACAAAAACAAACAGAAACACTAAAACCTGTCTTGGTGAGCTGCGTTTGTGAACGAATTTGTATTCAGTACAAAAAACAACCAACAATATCTACTTACTATTGGTAATTGATTTAAAATAGGTTATTTTTCTGGAGAGACAATTCAAAATTGGGAGAATATGAATGATAAGTATGAGTAATATTGATAATGTGAATGGAAAGTGGGTTATTTGGAAGTGTTTTTAATAGATTTTTTGCTATGAATGAAAACCTGAATCTAAAGATGCCTATCAGTTTGTTTTTGCTGCATATTTGGTTTTTGTGTGTGAGTACTAAAATCACATCAAAGAAAATCTGATTTTCAACACGCAGAAGTCAACTAATTTGCACGATAGTTAACCTAAAAGTACACGGTTTAGGGTTTACTTTAGCAGTAATTTAAATTTTTAAATCGCGTGTTCGGTTGCCATACGGAAGACGGCAAAATCAACTTTTAAAATTTAATATAAAATTGTTAATATGTTGATAACGATAATACCTTGTATAAGGATCAAGCTGGTTAAATTGTTTCTAAACTATCTCTTCTATCGCATATTGTACAGGCTGTGCCATTAAAAAAATTCGAGAAAAAGCCATTTGAAAAACATCAAAACTTACTAAGTTCAATGAACAGCCTGTATAGTGTATCTAATATCTTTGCATACTATAATCTACGTACTGGCTTTGGCTATTGTCTCACATAGTTTAAAGGCAAAATCGGCAAAAATGTCGTTTTTACATAATTTTTTAAAAGATCCTGCAACCGGCATATTACAGTACCATTACAGTACCCAATGAAAACTGTAGCAATAATCACTGTATCCTAATATTACAGATAAAACACAATTATTAACAAATTTACAGACCGTTTAGGATTTGCCAACCCCTAAAAACTTTTAACAGCTTGCGAATCGTCCGGTTTAAAATCCGATTTCGCCTGTTTCGGGACAAGGCTAATTAGATCAAACGTGAGAACAATAAGGCAGTAGGGTGGTTGCTGAACCCTAACTTACCCTGCACGCTTCCCCCGCCCCTACCCGTTCGTACCGCTTCGGGGGTGCCAGGCGAACTTCTTAAACATCAATTAGGTACCGAGTTCAGAACTTAATGAACTAAATTACAACACAAGAAGCCAGCTAAGATCTTAATATCGACCAATTAGAAACACTGGTAACTGAATTTGCCGTTTTCCGACGGTAGGTTGGCAACCCCGCCTGCCATAAATGTCACCGACGACGACGTAGAAACCCAACAACCTTAACTTGCCATCAAGGCAACCGAGTTTGTTAAAACGTGTTTGAAAAAAATGTGTAGTTTGGAAAAATAATCTGTCGCGGAGATTGGTGCTAGGGCCTTTTTCAGTGGCTCATTTTTTGGTGTGGACTGTGGACTACAAATATAGAAATGCTTTCCGATGGCAGTTGCGTCTGATTATTGTCTGCTGTAATACATGATAAAATATAATTAAATGTTAACTATAAGAGCACAAATTATTTTCTTCTGAACTTCTCTAAACTTGCACTCTGGAGTATTGTAGTGCGTGTTTGTAGTGAGTTGGCAACCATGTTTACAATAGCGACGATTGTGAAAGCACTATATCATCGACTATAGAAAACTCTAACACAGTCCAGTTTGAATATTTGTACAAATAGAAAGCAGTACATTTATTTCTTTAGGTTATACCATACGTCAAACGGAATAAATACGAAATAAAAACAGACATGTTTATAGTAGCGCCATCTACATCTGCTGATTTTTTACTTCGAAGCTTTGAAGAGAAGTTCGCTACAGCTATTTGAATTGAAACGGGCCCTTAAGTTAGCGATGGTTAGCGCCTAAATGCAAAGTGGCATTTGTTCTCTCTATCGGTTCTCGTATGAACTATCTTTATGATTTTTTTCTGACAAAAATGGAGACTTGCAAACATATTTCATCATTTAACTCAAAAATTACGAATTTCGTCGCTGTTCTTCTGCACCATCCAAACGTATTTTTTTTTACTTTTTTGATCGATATGGGATCCGCATGTCAACTTTGCAAATTTGATATCCTGACTTGGCACCGGGACTTACAATACCACAGGAAACAAGATTCATGAGTTTTTTTTTAATTTTACTCCAAAACTACTGTTATCATAGGCAATAAGATTTATCCGAATTCTGCAATGTCTGTACAGTTTTGATCACCGTATTAGGTATATCTACCACTTTGATAATGTGGCTTATATTTGGAATCAGTTTAAAATAACACAAGAAATGAGATTAATGCAATGTCGAGTTTTTACAGTTTTGGTCACCATTTTTTTTTTACTTATTGGACCGCTATTTTGAATGTTGAATATTTGGCTTAAGATTTATATTCAGGGAGCATCAGATATCACATGAAATAAGATTCAGGCTATATAATCCGATGCTACATTAAAATTTTGGCCCCCTTATGAGTTTTGACCACCTTGAGAGTTTCATTCAAGGAACAACAAGAAAAAAAGATGTAGTCATTAAAAGATTTTGTAAATATTAATCTTGGACCAAGATTTGACCTGCTAGTGCTCATGCTTATGTGAGCATGATATAGGTACAGCTTAAAATGATGTTTGCGTGATTCTTGAAAAATGTTTATTCCGTCACAAAAGTGTAGTTTTCTTAAAGTTTTTCTACCAGTTTTATTTGTATTATAGCTTGTAAAATGTTTTATAAACTACTACTAAAATAAAAAACATATTCTTATTCTTACATTATGTGTAATATACAGGATGTTCCACTTTTTTTCCCCGCAAAAATAATTTTTGAAAGTAATCGACATTCTGAGTAAAACTTTTTATATGGATCTAGTTGTTTTTCAAATCTTTAAATAGTTACAGCCGTTTAAAATATTAACAAAATAAAGAAAAATAAATAATAAAATATCAACATATCAACCAATGCAAAAACTAAGGAAAAAACACATTAAATACAATAAAAATTAAGATTATTAAAAACATTAAATAAACAAATGAAGGAAGAAACTAAATTAATAAATAATGTAAATAAACATTAGGCTGTCACAGGGTGTTTCACAGAACTGGTACATTAGAAGTTTCTCATGTTCTACTATTTCTGGACATTTGAAATTTTGGAAATAGAATTTACTCGATCTGAGCTCTTCAGCTAAAATATTCTCAAGTTAACTGTCACGTCCGATCACCGGAAGTCGGTATCAACTTTGTTATTTTAAATGGGATGATATAATTTTTATTTTATTTTTGATTTCTACGTATCAAAATACATCATTTTTGATAAAAAAAAAACCAACAAAAAGAAAATGAAAATTATATATCATATAGAAAATGAAATTATATATATATATGCTCTAAAATGGAGTAATTTAGCCACCCCCTTTTTACCCTTACATACCCTTTCTAACGAACTTACCAGCACTCTCTCAAAATTACACTTAGGACCAGAAAGACATTCATCTTAAGGTCAAGCAAACTTAATAAGGAAACCCTTGGCTATTTTAACTTTCACTACGAACAAAGTGTTAAACTGATTCTCAATTATTAGTCTGTGATGGGAAATCAACAACATTTCAATGGCTAGTAATCATTTTTTTAAAGAAAAAAACGCCAATTATATAATAATTTCTTACATTTTATTTTACAGAAACACCAGTCGATTTTTCAAGTCGCCCACAAACGGAGCAGGCCTCTGTCAGTTTTGCTCGATCGCCATCTTCACAATCTACCTCTGACGTCAGCGATTGTGACAGCGACATCGACATAGTAGGCGATGCTAAATCCACCCCATATTCATTTAAAGGGGCATAAAATAACCCATAAATAGCATCTAGAAATACTGAGAAACAATCATAAAACAATAAGGCGCGATTTGTAAATAACATAACAATCAATCAAAAATTGAAACGTCAAAGTCTCAACATAACCTAAAAATTATGTCAGACGCCATATTGGTTTATGTGTAATTGAATGTGTATATATTTTATAGATATCTTGTGTTATATAAGTCGAAGTGTATATACAAAATTCGTAGAATTGTAGAGTTAGAATGGAAGTTTTTGTGTTTTTTTCTTAAGTTTGCTGTGTTTTGGATACAGTGTGGATATGTCATGTCAAATTAAGGTTCGTTGTGAGTTTAGCAATGCCAGTCAGTCGGAATAAACCAAAAGCTTCCTGTTAGTAATACTAAATTAATAATATAGGTGAAATTGTACGTATTGAGTATACAGGGTAATAAATTTATTGTATTATATCGGTAAAAGTTTTAATAAATAATAACTAGGTTGTCTCATATTTATTTATCCATCCTGATGTATTTTTTACATTAAATTATGAATCGTCCTGTATAGCAACAACCCTCACAATTACCCCATTCCAACATTCCTGCCAAAGTAATCCCAAACTGGTCACTTACCTCCAGTATAACCCTTTCCTACACTGCAGATTTGAACACAAGTTAGATAAATCTAAATTATAAATACAATAATTCACAAATTGTGAGTTTTCTTGAATAATTTACGATATAAAATGCGTTTATAATAACACAACGTATTGGTACGTCATGACAGGTTGAATGAAGTTGACAATCACCAGACTAATCAAACATTTCAAACTATGACAATGAATTTTTGGTTATATCGGTTATATCCCGTCAAATCGGATCGAAAACGCGCACGTATAATCAAATTCCGAATTTAACACACCTAAAAATCTATCTTTGGCAGCTAAATTTTGAATTTTATACGTAACATGGGATGCAAACCAACTTTTGACTACCGCGGTAGTTTACATCAAAACGTCCCGATGTGCGTTCGCGGTTTTGACGATCCCTTGTGTTTTGGTGATTTCTGTGCGAAAAACTTTGTGACAGCTGTTGGGAATATGCGCAAAGATACAACAAGATGTTTGGACATGTTCAACGTAAGCGATTTGCATGATTTTAACTTTATTTATCGACATATTTGCGTTTAAAACTTGCTATGCCGACCGCCATTTTCCTAACTGACAAGGTTTGTTAGCAGTTTAGTCACTAAATAGGTGATTATTGAGGTTAATTTAGGTTAAATAGTTATACATTTATTGAGTTTTGTGTAATTTATGTTTTATTCGTGTTAGCATTAATTTTTGGGGTTATAAAATTGATTTTTACTTACCGGCCTGGCTAACTTGCGTAGATGGCCGCTAGGCGGCGATCGCCTTGTCACTTAGGTAGTTAACCTAACTTTTTTGTCCAGTATTTGACTTATTTTAGGTTTTTTCGTTAATTTTGAAGTTAGTTTTAAAAAAACACCTCCGCTTTCCTAACTTATCTTTATTATTACTTACATATACATTAAAAAATTACAGTTCGATGTATAAAATTGGTCTTACAATATAAGCAAACATACATAAAAAAAATTCTGTCTAAAAAAGGAGTCATATGTACAAAACTAACTTAGTTTTTTACTTATTGCTAATAATAATAATATCATTGTTCTCGAAAATGATTTGAGTGACCATTATTTGTTATATCTGGATATTTTGACGCAAAATAAAAATAACCTGCCATAAAAAAATATCACAGCGTGTGCTGGTTTCAATAGTAAAGGTAAAACTCTCCGCATACAAAAATGAGGTTAGCTAGAGCTGCGGCTAGTGCTAGATTGGGATTTTGCGTCATTGTGTTGGCCGTGCTGGGCCAGATCATTCCTTCGTAATTAATATTTGGGACGGATATTTCTAGAAAATAGAAAAAATTGTTGATAAATTGTTAAAAAAATTAGAAATTATGGATAAATATTTGAAACAGGAATCTTACCTGATGACATATACGAACATTACAGTAAATAATGCTACCGTGCTCGATGAAATTGTTGTTGCACCTCCAGTTTGGGTGTAGGACTGTCCGCAAGCAGGGGGACACACGGGGATGATGGTTTCTACACAATAACTAAATTAGCAAAGCTACTCATGCTACAGATAAAATAAATCATTGAAAACACATGTCAATCGACCAGGAATCAAAACAAACATCCAACAACAAAAATCTATTATACTTAAGTGCCTGTATTATCTACTGCAATTTTGTCAGTTTGTTCAAAGTTTCAAGATAACTTGATACGTCGATCACAATGTTTGAATGGTGAGCTGGGCAACTGACTATCTTGCTGAACGAACATTGACCGTAGAAAATTTAAGGGTAATTCCTCACGTTGTTCGTTAAAATAAATTTGTAACAATATTTCTGTTGATTAACGTATCTATCAAAGAAATATAACCCATTATCCCGTGACATGTTATTTATGAAAGTTTTGGTTGGTTAATATTTCGTTAGCAATCTCAAGATAGTAATCCAAACGTTTGGCATCATCGCCGGCATCAACTGTCTGTCTAAATTGTGGTCTAAATGGTTTAATTTTATATTCTTTGTAAATTCTGGACATATGCTATTTACTAATTTCAATTTGTAATGCTTTTCATCAAAAGGATAATTTTCGAATATCTTGAACAGAATGTACTGCTATTAGAGAATCAGCGTCTTCCTCTTTCAGTTTCTTTTTCTGCTTCTTTGTTTTTAAGTTTGCGAACCCCAACGTGAGATATTCTTGTATCCGGAATTTTTTTCTGGAATTGTTCTATCTGATATGACTTATATGGTTACTACCAGTGATGTGAAATACCCGGGTATTTACCCAAAGTGGGTATTTATAGGGGTATTTATAAATATAATAATCACAAAATCAAAAGGTATTCTCTTATCACAAAATAAAGGTTATTCTTATAAAAATAAAAACATTTTTAAAATGAAGAATAAAAATATCAGTCTCATCTGACGATATATATCAAGAGCACACATTTCCTTGTCATCATCGTCCATTCAATCGTGTGAATCTTCCATATTTTCCGATTCTGTTATCGAAGAAGATTTAGCAGAAACTTATGATTATATGTATGTTAAGTATAGTTGACATAGCGGCTTTTGCCGTTAATCAATTTCTTATTTTGCTATGAATCCATGAAGTAAATGTACTGAATGTTCTTGTATAACTCAAATATTTTACATTATTTGTAATCAAGAGTACACATCTATAGAGTGTCCCATTTTTTCTCGCATGACTTTTTTCCAGATAGTAAATGCCACAGTGAGTAAAAAGTTTCATATGGACCTATTTGTTGTCTTTATTCCTTAAAAAATACAATCGCTTGAAATAATTGTACAATAATTGCAAAACTGTACGTATATTAAATGACTTAACTTCATGAGGAATAGATAAACCCAATAAGTCGGCATGAAAGAAACTTGACAAAATGACAGTTACTTTAGAAAAACAAATGTCAAAAAGTTTCATATGTATTTTGTTTTCGTTCATTTGTTTATTTAGTTTATTTAACATTTTCATTTTTTTACTGAAAATTATTTACTTTTATTTTTGTTATGGGTATTGATTGTACTCTTTCTTAGTTTTAGCATTGTTTGATATGTAGTTTATTGTTTATTTTTCTTTATTTAGTTAATATTTCAAGCGTCTGTAAGTTAGCGTTGAGAAAACAATTAGGTTCATATGAAAAGTTATACGCAGAATGACATTTACTATCTAAAAATAATTCTTGGGGAAAAAAGTGTTACACCCTGTATAAATATCTCTGAAATGTTGTTAAATGGTGTTTTAAGGATAAAAAGGATAAATGCCCAAAATTTAGGTATTTATCCTAAACAGGGGTAAATACCCATTTTATAAGTTCCCACCCGCCGGGTATTTACCCGGCCCACATCACTGGTTACTACTAAATATTTCATGAATAAAATTTATTTTCTATGGTCTCATGGTCCCATTTTTACATAAAAATGAGAATTATTAATTATCTTCTATAGTTAGAGTATAAGTTTCGTATAAATCTATTTAAATGTTAGAAAAATCAAAAATAAACATTTTCTTCCTCTTTGTAACTCGGTCTGGGGACATACTGTATAATAAATAATAAATAGTCAACAAATTTAAGTAAGACAATAAAAATTTTAAAAATAAATTGTATAAACAAATGACGAAACAAATAAATCTGATGAAACAGTACTATTTTTTAAAAAACTTTTGCCTCTATATGACATTTACTACTTGAAAAAAAAATTTTGCAGGGAAAACAAGTGGGACATCATATTTTTGGTAACTTTGACATCATCAAAATAATGCTGGCACAGGAACTGACCTTGTTTCTTGTCTATTTTGACCTAATTTTATTATTTTTCTATGTTTCTCCTGGATTTTTGGGACTTTTGGTCCATCTTTTTTAAAACCAAGGACCTGCAAATTCAATTATTGGATTTGACAACCCTAGAAATCACACCAAATTTTGCCCCCATTTTTACCCTATAAGTTTCTTTCTGGTGGTGATTTCCATTGGAACTTGATTTTTTGATTTAATTTTCATTTCTCACATAAAACTTTGCCATTTTTCTCCATTATATAGTATTATGGACAGTATCTAAAATTTGTTGGGTTAGGTTGGTACTGTTTCATGTTATTTGTTAAATTTTTGTAATTTATTATTTAAACAATTATCTTCAGGCTTGTTTCTTTGATGCTATTTCAAGCCAATGTTCAATGTGGATAAACCACACAGTGTACAGTAACAAAAAGGACAATAGTCGACACGAAATCGTAAAAATCAAACCTCATATTTTTACTACATAAATTTTGAATTAAAACCAAATTTCTTGTCGTTCAAACTATTGCAAGAAACAAATTCCCATGCTTGCACGCAACAATCTCAAATCTTCTTCAACAACAACACAAAAAAAAACACTCAACAGACATCATTCCACAAAAGTTTCACCCCACATTTTTCTTTCACTTCCTCCCAAATTTAAAAAAAAACTCACCGAACAACTCTACTTCTGCCTCGGACTGTCCGAGCTTATTCGCCGCCTTGCACACGTACATCCCGTACTGCTTTTTCTCGATCGTGATAGCCCTCAAAGTACTATCCGTAAACTCTTCGGCATTCCCAAAAGTCGAAATACTATAGTGCTGGTTCGAAGATAACGCCACTCCTTCTTTTAACCAAGTTATCGCGGGCAGAGGGTACGCTTCGATATGGCACTCCATATCCATGTCGTACTGCAGCGCTTGCCCCACGCGGGGGCGCGGTACGCTGACGACCGGCGGGAACTCCACTTCCACGTTTATATTACGCCTCGTGCCCTTTCCGACCTGATTTTCGGCGACGCAATAATAAGTTCCGCGGTCTTCTTTGCGGACACGCTTGATTTTCAAGGCGTTGCCGCGGTATATGGAACCCCCTGTCGGGAGGATCGCGTTGTTCTCTCGTCGCCATGATATCTTCGGGGCTGGGTATCCCGTTGCGTAGCAGAGTAGTTCGACGGCTGTGAAAGGTGAGATGTTAGTAAAAATTAGAGTAATTAAAAATGATTTTTTTGTATAGTTCGTTTTTTGTAGTGTTAAAATGTTGTGAGAATAGTATTAAATGAAATAATAGGGTTAAAAGAACATAAATACATAACGTAATGTGAGACTGAGATTAGAAGTTTGTGGTTTCAAACATAACGTTGACATTTTGTCATATCGTAAATTATTCGGCTAGCTTAATGTAATTATCAGTGGCCGGACAAAAATGCATATTTTCCAGTGTCGTGCATGGGACACGTGCTGGTGGGAAAGCGAGCGGCTAGCCGGTCTGGCTTCGGCTCATGGTGTACATACCACTACACCTGCTTTGGCGTTGATCGAGTACAGTCGCTTGCCTTGTTTAAATTTCCGCTTCTTCGATAGATAATTTGAGCAGTTTCTTTCAATTGTGTTGTTTCTTGAAATTTTGTGTAAATATGTTTTTATTTTTCATTTCGAATTTGTTCTTCTGTTTTATACTTACGAGTTGAATTATTTTTTTATTTTATAGTTGTACATAGTTTGAAAATCCTGCAATGAATCGTTTGCTAGCTGAGTTTGGCAATACTTTCACGTTCGTCAAGAAAGAGGAAATGGTTTGCAATTTCTGCTCACGAAAGTTAATTATTCGTAGTAAACAATGTCTTCGGGCTCATGTAAAAACAAAAAAACACATGGAAAATGTATGTGTGGAAAATGTCAGGAACGTCAACTAAAAACTTTTTTGATGATTTATGTGAAACATTTATTTCTGCTAATATACCTTTCACAAAAATTAATAATCCTGTTTTTAAAAAATTTATCAAGAAGTATACTGGACGAGACTTACCCGATGAATCAACAATTAGAAAATATTATGTACAAGGGCAATATGACAAAACAATTTCTACAATAAAGTCAAAACTATCCGATAGATATATTTGGGTTTCTGCAGATGAAACTACGGATATGAAGGGTAGATGTGTGGTCAACGTCGTTGTCGGATTGCTGGGCCCGCAAGACTTATATAAACCCCTTTTAATATCTACTCAGTTTCGCTGTACCGTCAAAGCTGAAGAGATATGTACAATAGTAAATGACGCCATAAAAAAAGTAGGAATCACAGACGCTACCAAAGTATTACTGTTTGTTTCTGACGCTGCTGCGATTATGTTAAAAGTTGGAAAATTACTTAAACAACATTTTTCAAATATTCTTCATTTGACATGTTTTGCACACGCTATTCATAGAATTTGTGAATTTATTCGGGAAGAATTTCCAGACGTGAATACGCTAATAAGCACATGCAAAAAACTTTTATTGAAAGCTCGTTCCAGATTGTCTCTTTACAAGGAAAAGTGCCCTAATCTACCTTTGCCACCACAACCAGTTATTACGAGATGGGGTACATGGTTAGAAGCGGCAATTTTTTATGCAAGAAACTTTGATATCATCAAACCCTTCGTCTTAAATTTGCCTGATGAAGCAGTTAGTATTAAAGACTGCAAAAAAGTACTATCATTACAAGATTTGCATGAGCAATTAAAATTTATTGATACAAATCTTGCGCAAGTATATGCCAACCATAAAATTTCTAGAACAACAAAATGTTGAACTTGCAAGCAGTTTTCAAAGGATTGAATCTCTGTACGAAAGGTTACGAAGCATTGAAGCACCAATCAGAAAAAAATTCCAAAAAAAAATTGATGCGGTAGTACATAGAAATCCGGATTTTAATATTTTAAAACAAATCTCTACGAATTCATTTACGGATGAAGGAATTTCTCTAAAATATTCCAATTTGGTGTTGGTTTATTCTTTTGCGCCTGTGACTAGCTACGATGTAGAAAGATCATTTTCAAGGTCTAAAGACATTTTAACATCTAAGCGAAATAATTTTACTGAAGATAATTTAGAAAAATATGCAGTAATACATTTCTGTTCAGCGAAAACAAATCTATCGCAATCTTCTAAAAAGTCCATATCAGGTTTACTTTGAGACTTTTTTAACCTACCGTAAAATGGGGTAAGATTGATCATTTTAAACTTAATATTATTAATAACTTTAGAGCTAAGAAACAACAAAAAAATAATTAAAACTAGTAAGAAAATTATCTTCAGCCGCGGTGAAGTTAAAATACCCCCACTGTAAAATATTAAAAAGAAAAAAAAACAAGTAAACCGATTTTGCCCATTCACGAACTTGTCTCAATAAATTCAAAAATGTAATTAAATCTATGCTACTCAGGCAGTGCTTCTACGGTGTTGAAGAATATATGTCCGGTGATGTGAGTGTTGTGTGATGGTAAATGGTTATTGTACAGTATCGTAGCGATAAGTTTGGGGTCGTTGTGTGTATGTATATATAGGTATATGTGTATATGCTTATTTTCTTTTGTATTCTGTACTTTTGTATGATTGTACTGACTGACGTATCCTATGTGTTATGTGATCGATTGGATTAATAAAGTATTTCATTTCATTTCATTTCATTTATCATCTAAATTTAAATGACTCTCGCCGTGAAAGCATTCGTACTCAGATACTTATTTAAATCCATTTAACATTTTCTTTGTGCATCAATAATCTCGAATGTCTCGTTCGTACTTAGCAGAGATCGACACTTTCAGGTAAAACACACCTCATAGAAAAATTCAAATTTTTATCGGGTGACGCAAGTAGGTGTTAGTAAATATAATATTCCTATTTTAATTCTAGATACAGTTGGATACTACATATACACTTACCGCAGGTACTCTCGCAAGTGATTAGTTTTCTTAGAACGCGGGCCACATAAAGGCAGCTGATTTTTTAATTTGCCCATATTTCTAGCGTCTGTTCTACGTCTGTTGTACAACAACGAACTAAAGCCAACCATCCTACATAGATTGCGGTTGCCCTGAATGCATTGCCAAGCGACAAGTGTTTGGTATTAATATTATTTTCTAAATCTAAATACCAATATATTTGAAATTCTATGACGAAAAATAAATGACTGATTAAAAATTAAATTACTTGTATTTCCTTAGTAATAATTTATTTAACTCCTATTAATTATTTAGTAGTTGTAACATTGTCGTACGGGGACTGCACTATAAACCCTCGCGGGAACATGCGCTCCTAATTTATAACTCGCTCTTTGCTATCTGCGTAAAGTCCATGAGGACGACAAAAAAATTATTTCTCGTATTCGGTTTCTAGCCTATTTTGATCACATACACTTCCGCAAGAACATGCTGTCCTAATTTATAAGCGAGTCGTTGCTATCTACGTAGCACCAGTACGGTAAAATTTATTTTTCGTATGGCTTTCGTTTGCCGGGCGCGGTGCCGCTACACCTCCCGTGTCAACATGCGATCAATATTTTTGTTAGGCCGAAATTGCTCAATATTTGTGATTCCCCTGGCTACGAATTCATGCTGCTGCTTCAGACTGTACCATTTGAATTTGATTGGTCGAAGAAAATGATGTGGTGTTTATCCAACAGATGGCTGCACCGTACGACTATAAAATATGTTATTCTCCTCTCATTCACATGTTCAAAAAACCAACGGTTAGATCATTACAACATTCATATTTTGTTGTCATTTTTTTTACACAAGTTCATGAAGGCTCAATACAAAATGTTGTATATTGCTCTTTTGATGTTTGGTTCGGATTTGGAAAAAAAAAATAACAAAAATTACCAATTATTGGCTTCTTTAGCAAGGGTAAAAAAGAAAACAACAACGCAAATGAAACAAAGTGGCATTCGTACCCGGTGTAATACACCTTTATCTATAATTTAATGTATTACACGTGATTATTAACACACAATTAAGCTCAGGATGTTTGGTTTTATGTAGTTGTTTTGTAGTACGCTACTACCTCTAGTGATTCCTCTTAAATTGATGTTTTAGAATCTTCTTTTTTTGGCATTTTTTTTTCTTGACTTCTATTTGACAATTAATTTAATTTTTTTGAACTACATATAATGTTTGTATCAGGTGTTATCATATAAAGTTCTCATTTTTTCTTGCTCATTTTTAAAATGAGAATATAATCTCACATTACATTACAAAATAATCATTTAAGCAACAAAAAAAACACGAACAACTACACACAAGTTAAAATTACCGACTAAAACTTACGTTGTCCTTCTGACACGATAATCGACCTCGTGGAGTTGTCCGAGATAACCGGGGGCCTCCGAACGGACAGCGAAACAGGCGCCGTGATCTTGTTCGATATCGAAATCAACACCTGACACTGGTACATGCCGGCATCTGTCTCCTGTATATCCTTGATCTGCAAAGTATACGTCGAACTGTCCTGATCATGCCTCAAAGAGAATCTCGAGTCGTGTATGATCAATTGGCTGCCAGTCGATATTGGAACACCCTGTCCGTTCCCATTCTGATCCAATTTCAACCACAGAACCGGATAATTCCTTAAGTATTGTACGGAACATTGCAACTGTGCCGTACCACCAATATCTACAATCTGTTCTTGCGATATATAGGAGATTGTCGGGGATCTTTGCGAAACAACTAAAAATAAATCAGGTTTAAGGGTTATTATTTAATAATTTAGGGTTAAAGTGGCAGGATTTAATAATAATTGAAGAAAAACGATGTTTTATGTTTGTTTTGTTTTCTGACCTAGGTTTGTGACGTTTTTTGTTTGATTGGTTTAAATGCCACAATATTTAGATTAGATTATAGTGTTTATTTATGATAAGGGTTATTTATCTTTATAAGATTATATCAAACTTACCTGTAGGTATCGCTATAGCTACTAAGAGCGGGAAAAGCGTCGATAAAAATTGTTGGATCGCCATGTTTACAAATATTTGACGCCACACCTTCAGGTCGTTACAGGTGTACCGCTTTTCTCTTCAAGAAGCTTGGGCTACGTTCACGAATGCTACGATTTCGGATGAATGGGATTGGCTGTTGTGAGTCATCGTTTAAACTATGAATTTGATGCGTAATGTGTATCGGTTAATTGGAATATGAGTAATTCTTTGGTTTATTTTACTTGGTAATTTCAGTGATTAGTTTTTTTGGTAGAAGTTTGTTTTGTCTTGTGGTTTTGTGCTTTTTTTATTTGAGTGGTGTTTTGTTGTAGTTGGTTGTCTTGTCATTTGATGTTGGGTTGTTTATACTTTTTGTGATGATATATTGGGTGTTCATGATGTAAATTAGTGTGCAAATTGCGGACAAAATGCTTTTGCGGTTATATGAGGATACGGGGGTCTACTTTATCGACGTATCGAGCGTCGGTAATGTGGATGTTTGTCTACCGATTAACAGATGGCAGGCTAAGTTATAGATAAAAGAATATCTAGTCGTAATCAATTCAAATTTTTCCACACTAGGGCCTAGTGACTAGGCAATGCCATTTCGATAGAAATTTATTACCTGATAAGTGATAACTCAGTTTTTGGTATATCCATCGGAAAAAGTGATGGCTAAAATCATAACTTTTAAACAGTTTTTTCTGTGATTGTCAGATCATCCTGAATACAAGAGTATCACCTACAAGAAATGTATATTAAAGTCTTCTCTTGTTCTTTGGGCTCTACTACAAGGCAATATGGTAGTAAATATTTTGTTTTTTACTAGCAAACTTCGTAATTTGGAAATGTCTGAATATTTCTAACATTGCTTGAGATTATAAAAATGTAAAAATCTCCTAATTATCGTCTTAAAGTATGTATTGCTTTATTAGATTTAGTTTAAATTGGTTGCCCATATTTGTCTAAATCATTATATTTTTATTTTTCATCTTGAACTGTTCTGACAAAGATGGAGATTATAGTGATAAATGATATACAGAGTTAGTCAAAATGACAATCTCAATGTTTCGTTATTTTTTCTTGATGTTTTTATTTTTATCCGTTAATTATCGATTATTGCTTATAACTCAAAGATGATGCATTTTATAAACAAATATTTCTACAAAAAATCTTAAAATTAAAAAATGTATATATACAGGCTGATCTATTTTAAAAAGAAAATGTTACCAATTTTCCATAATAAAATGAACATTAAAAATATATTTAGATAATAACTTGTTTAAAATAAAAAAACTTTTGTTGAATTTTTTTACGGTTGAAGATTTTTATAGGTGGTTCGACTAATTTTGATTAATTAAACTCAAAAATGATGGAATTCATAAAAACTAGTAAGAAACCATACCACAGTAAATATGGGGGGTATAAAAATATTTCTATAAAAGATTCTAAGAATTAATCTTAGAATTAAAAACATGTAAAAATATACAGGGTGGGCAAACTGTATTTATCGTAAGAGGTAGAAAAAAATATTTTGTTCAGAATTTTGATCATTTTCTACATCTGAAAATTATTTTCATTTATACAAGATGTGGCATGGAGATGTTAATTGCGACACAACATTTTAGCCTCAAAAACTAGGCAAAATTATTTCTTCACCTAGAAGAGGTCTAGCGGGGTAATTTTATTGATGTATAACATTTTATTGTTTATACTAAGTATTTGAAGATTAGTAACTTAAATTAAAACAATAAAATAATACAAAATATTAAAAAAACAAATTTTATTAAAAATTCTTGAATTCTTCACTGGAGTATTCCCATTACAAATTAATGACTACTATAACATTTGTTTTCAATAATTTTTTGTGATTTTATTTCCAACACCAATGTGTTCTTGTGTGAAATATAAAAAAATACATCCCGCATGTTCCATTTCAAGAAGCTATATAAACGGATTAATAACTAATTTAAAACAAGAACTGTCGTTTTCCAGTTAATTAATGAATACTTCTGGGTCTGTTATCTCGTTGTTCGAAATAACCTGGGGCTTCCTGACGGACAATAAAACGGGAGCCGTGACCCTGTTTGATATCGTAATCAACACCAGACATTGGTACGTTCCGGCATCTGACTCCTTTACATCCTCGATCTGCAAAGTATAGGTCGAAGTGAGCTCATCGAGTCTCAAGGAAAATCTCGAGTCGTGAATGATCATATGAGGGCCAGTTGTTAGTGGATCATCCTGTCCGTTCCCATTCGGATTCAATTTCATCCAAAGAACGGGATGATTCCCTATGTTTTGGACGGTACATTGCAACTGTGCTTGGTCACCGACATCAACAATCTGTTCTTGCGATATGTAGGAGATTGTCGGAGATTCTTGCGAAACAACTAAAAATAAATCAGGTTTAAGGGTTGTTATTTAATAATTTGGGGGTTTGAAGTGTTAGAATTTAGTAATAATTAAGGAAAAAGCATCTTTTGTGTGTTTGTTTTGTTTTCTGATTTAAGTTTGTGACGTATTTTGTTTCAATGCCACAACTATCTGATTAGATTAGCAACAATTAACAACTATTTGATAAGATTAAGTAGATTTAGTTTTGATTTGTGATAAGAGTTGTTTATCTTTAGTAGATTATATCAAAACTTACCAGCAGGTATCGTTATAGCAGCTAAAAGCGAGAAAACCCTTGATAAAAATCGTTGGATTGTCATGTTTACAAATATTTGCGGTATTTACCGGTTTACTCTTCAAGAAACTTGGGATACGTTCATGAATGCTACTGTGGGAAATGTTGAGCTGTTTGTCAAACGATTAACAGATGGCGGGCCAAGTTATAGATCAATAAAACTATTCGTATTTTGATTGTTTTGCTTGAATTATTGCATTTGATATTATGCTGCCAATGTGGGACAGAAATTGATATAATAGTACATTACATGTACAGTGTGTAACAAAAATAAACGTAACGTGGCCTCTGAAAAGGTTTCGAAATAAACTTCAAATAAAACTTTTAGGACAAAGATCAGTAATTACTTAATAGAAGAAGGTGTATCAAAATCAGTAGATAATGACATTTGTTTGAGTTTGGTCAAAAAGAACAGTCGAGGTTATATAGCGCTGTATACAGGTGATTTTTTTCGTATACAGGATGAAATTTAAAACAGTTTTTAACTTTTTTATTATTTCTACCCAAAAAACTTCGGAATTGGACGTTTGTAACACATTGCTCAGGCACAAGACATATAAGTGCCCCTTTTCTCCATTTACACTTGTTTTTTGAGGCGTTTACAATTTTAGACCAATGTTACTATTTTTTGCTTGTTTTGGTAAACACTGAATCAGAGATGGAATCAACGTTTTTTTTTTGGTATAGCACGTCATCTTTTCATTTTTTATATATTTTTCGATATTTTTCATTTGAAAGTGTACTTTTACGTGAAAAACTAATAGCCAAGACCTGACTTCTTATATAACTCAAATATTAAAAAAAATAAAATGAAATAAAAAAAATAATAAATGTAAAATATTAAAATATTTTACATTATTTATAATCAAGAGTACACATCTACAGAGTGTCCCATTTTTTTCTCGCATGACTTTTTTCCAGATAGTAAATGCCACACTGAGTAAAAAGTTTCATATGGACCTATTTGTTGTCTTTATTCCTTAAAAAGTTACAACCGTTTGAAATAATTGTAAATTAATTGCAAAACTGTAAATTAAATGACTTAACTTCTTTAGGAATTGATAAACCCAATAAGTTGGCAAGAATGAAACTTTATACTCAGAATGACAATTACTTGTAGAGAAACAAATATCTAAAAAGTTTCATATGTATTTTGTTTTCGTTCATTTGTTTATATAGTTTATTTTAAACATTCTGAATTTTTAACTTAAATTTATTTACTTTGAATTTTGTTATGGGTATTGATTGTGCTCTTTCTTTGTTTTAGCATTGTTTGATATGTAGTTTGTTTATTTTTCTTTATTTAGTTAATATTTCAAGCGGCTGTAACTTGGAGTTGAGAAAACAATTAGGTCTCTATGAAAAGTTATACTCAGAATTACATTAACTATCTAAAAATAATTCTTGCGGGAAAAAGTGTTACACCCTGTATAAATATCTCTGATCCATGATCCATTTCATGTGGCGTTGTCATCCATTCAATAACGCATAGAAATACTAGTAAAAAATAAGCAGGCTCATCGTTCCCACTAAGTTTAGTTATTTATTAACATTATTATTTTATAATTTTTGTAAATAAAATACAGATTTTGTGTTAAGTTTTTGATATTTCATTGACTTGAAAAAAACAGTTTAATAATATTCATCATTTAATACAAACTGTATAACTATATAAAAAGTTCACTGCACCTGAATATGATACCGGTCCGTAACATATTAGGACAAAAAAAATACCGGTCCGCTATAATAGATAGTTTGAGTAACGCTGGTTTAGACAACAAACTGAGCTCATTTTTGTCCCATCTTCTTCAAATTTAGCCCTGTACCATTCGACCTATCATTATGATTACGCAGAAATTCAGCCTCTATGGGGTATTGTAAAATACGGGGGCGCCTCTATCGGCACAAATCGGAACTATTTACCCAGCGAAGAATGAGACATTAATCACAAAATTTGCGCATAACGACACCTTTTCGTAGAATCGTTCGCCATTGTGCGTGGATATGATAAATGTAATGTTGTCTTCGCTCGAGCCCCGAACAAATAGAGTTTTGCGTCGGTTAACCGCAGGAGGGCGCTGTGTCGCATTACTTTTATTAGCGCTGAAAGCGATCTCTGGGTGAACCGTGAAACGGTGAATTACGTGCGCGAAAACTAAAGGGTGATACCGTATAATATATCTTCTATACGAATGTGTATTGTTAGGGGTGAATTGTAGAATACGATTAATTAGGGTAATTTTGTGTGCCGAGGTGGCATGGTTTCCTAATGAGGGATGCAATGTCATCGTTTCGAATGACAGATATTACTGGCATTACTGCTATGGAAAATAAATGTATCTATAATAGGGTATTCCGGTGTTTTTGAAATTGTCATTTTTTACAAACTATGGGTGCTACTGTTTGCTACTTCACAAGTAAAATATCAAACATTGTTTTAAATTAAGAGAAATCGTTGTTTGAAGTTTGAATTAGGATTGGTCTTTGTGACGTCACAAAGACCGCTCAAAGAGAGCGACTTGACAACGTTGCTATATCTAGGGTGCACGTAGTAAATTTTTGTCTTCTATTGTGTCAACGTTTAGAATCGCTCGTTTGTTGACACCTGCTTTGGTTATTGAGGTTATATCAAACACTTGTTCAAAATGTATAAACTCCAACGCCGACATTGTTCTGTGCCAGGCTGTAACAGCAGTAGAACAGTAACTGCTGATAAGATTTTCTTTGCATTGCCTACTAGCGAGATGAGAGATGTTTGGCATCAAGTTTTAGGAATGATCAAATCATATCTCAAAAAAGTTGCCTTTATTCATTGTCAAACAACAGGATCGCCAACCGTCAACTTGGCCGATCAGCTGTTCGAGAGCTGTCCGCTGTTGCCAGCGCTACTAGGGATCGGTAATCATCGTGTATTTCCGAGGGTGGTCGGTGAATTCAAACGAAATGCACTTTTAATTGTAATTATCTCATAGAAAAACTACATCAAAAAGCTCATAGCTTAACTTTATGAATCCTCATAAATTGTACAATAGGTTAAACCGAATATCTGCTTAAATTTTGACATGACCGGAATACCTACCCTATTACATTAAAACTATTAAAAGTTAAATGTAAAAAATCTGGGTGGCTATACCAAATATGGGTAAATTTTTGGTCAAATTTGTGTTAAACAATAATAGCGGATCGTATTATCACAGAGATTGTTTTTACTCGAATATTTTCATATGTTCTCAAAGCAGTTAATATTTTCCACTGTTTTTACCGTTTGACGTGAGTCTTTGTACTTAATTAATTTTGTTCTCGCTTTCTTATCTTCTGAAGATGACAGAAATGTCGAAACTAGTACATAGTAAATTAAATTTTACTTTGCAAAGAAAAGAGGCCGTTTATTTTCCTATTAAACAATAATGATTTGGATAGTACGAATAATGATTTTTTTATTCGATTTTGAACGGTGTTATATTAATTATTAAAGTCATTAGCAAAAAAAATTAAAAGGTAAGCTATAAACGTCTTATTTTCTATTAATTTGTGCTTTTTGTATAAAAATCTTCTTAAACCAAGTGCACTACAAATTATATGTGTGTTCTGGATATGAAAAGGGACTAGTTGACCAAAATTGAGTTATGTTTTTAGATAAAATAAGCTATGCCGAAGGTACTCCAACATTTTAAACCGTTTGCCATAAAGGGAAATTGAAATTTTTATTTTAATAACGCAAAACAAAATGGAAATGACTGTCATAGTATCGACGGCAGTCGGGTTTTCTGTAGATAGGTGAGGTTTAATACAGTGTATGCCATCCACGAGCACGAATCACTTCTTCACCACCTGCGTGGCATGCTTCGTACTAGTCTGCAAAGAGATTCTTGGGGTATGCTTTCCCATTCCTCAATCAGGGCTTGTCAGTTCCTGTATGGTTAGTGGTGGATTAGGGCGCTTGCGAACACGTCGGTCAAGCTAATCCCACACGTGTTCAATAGGATTCAGGTCAGGACTTAACGCCGGCCATTCCATGACCTGAATTCCACGTTCTTGTAAAAAGTTTCCGGCGATGCCGGCGGTATGTGGCTTTGCATTGTCCTGCATTAGGATGAAATTTTGACCGACGCCATATGCAGCAGGCACCACATGGTCCTACAAGATATTTTCAGTAATAATATAACAAGAGAGTGAGAATAAATTGAAAATAATTTGACAGATTGTTTGAAAACTGGTTGCCAGATGGCTATTGCCAAATGGCAACAAGTTTGAACAAAATCTGTCAAATTATTTTCTAATTTATGGAACTCTCGAGTTATATTTGACTAGATTATTTTTTGATTCACAAATTTTTACAATAAAAAAGATCAATAAAACTATCATAAAATTATTGAAAAATTTAATTTAATTAATTATTACTTACAATATATGAAAATATCGTTGACACATTGTGAATATATTAAAAGAATTAACAATTTAAATTAGTACAATGAAAAACGCAATTATTAAAAATATTTCGAGACTCATTATTTATTGAGGATTTGGAATTGCTTGTTATATTAAGTGTTTCCTCCTGCGTATTTTCTCTAAGATTATTTATTATATTTGAATGATGTTCTTGGTTCAATTGTAAGTATGGTTTAATCGAACTTGCAGAATTATGACCAGTGACCTTGAGTAGTTCTTGTTCTCCTACACCAGCTTTTGAAAGGTTACTTACTGCACTTGATCTGGCAGAATGGTTAGTTATTTTTTTAGTAACTGTGTCTAGACCTACTTTTTCCGCGGATTCTTTCATCCATTTTGAAATGGAATTTATTCCCACAGGAACGTTTTTATACCAAAAACCATGAGTTTGCCAAGCCGGATTTGGAGTAAGAAACAAGCGTTCGGTTTTAATATTTTCTTCACGTTTACTCATTAGTTTTTCAAAAAGACGAACAGGGCAAATATCTGGGTTATTTATGTTTGGAGTCAACCATTTACTATTAGCGCACCTTTGTGCTCCACCCTGTGCAGTTTTTGTAAAGATGGGATTGTATTCAATGCGGCCAGTATTTAATCTTTTTATGTCGGTTTCTTTTTTAAAATAATGAACTAAACATTTCGTAGCTTCTCCTCCCCTCCAAGCTAGTTCATACGATGCAACGTGAAAAAACTTTCTTTGCAATCCACAAGGTGTATCTTCGTCCCAATAGTTAAAAATTTGCAACAATTCTGTATTAGAAAGTGCCACAGAACTTTGTTTGTGCTTTTCAGGATGTTTTTGTAAAATTTTTCTTTTTGCATCTCTTGCATTCCGAGCATTTCTGAATTCTATATCATGGAAAGGATCAAAGGACCTGTTATACTTATTAAAGTAAAGTTCTTGAACTAATTTTGCCGTTTTATTCCACATTGTCTTTATTACTGCTTCTTTATAATCATTTCCGTCTTTTCTTTTCATGTTATAAGCCCAATCTTTTAAAATCAATGCCAGAGTAGCTGTTGTAGTAGATTGATCCAGAATATAATTTCTTTCTTTGGTGAAGGTCTTAAATTGTCTCCATATAGACTGATTACTTATTAGAGTATTTTTCGAAGTAGTTTCTAAAATCTTTTTTGTAATTTCTGCATTAGAAAAGGTACTAAACCGATGACTTTCACCCATTTCGCATTGACACAATTAAGTAATTATTTTGACAAGTATCTGACAGTTGCTTGGCAAATAAAAGCTACAGTGATTATTCCCGAGAATAATCACAAGAGATTTATTCCCACTATAATAATGTCATAATTGGTTGAAACTTACCCTTGTGACAAATAAAGAAGCATTTCATTGGTTTTAAGAAACGTCAAAAAATAATCGATATAATTCATGGCATTTAGTCTACCAGGAACCACAACAAGATCAGTTATGTTGTCTATAGTGATTCCAGCCCAAACCATCACAGATCCGCGACCAAACCAGGATGTCTATATACACGTACTCGACCGTCGCAACGAAATTTGGACTCGTCTGTAAACAGTACAGGCGTCCAGTGACGAAGTTGCCAATCTATGATCCAGAGCAAATTGAATTGGTGGTGCAAGGACAGGTCTTCTTGGTTTCAAATTCGCTTCTTTTAATCTGTTTCTAACAGTTTGATCAGAAATTTCACTTTCAATGTCACTTTCAATTCATATGTCATCTTTAGTAGGCTTTCATACGTGAATTCAAAGCATACTTGACATTTAAGTAACTAAGAGTTGTAACATTGTTTTTGTAATTTTCTTTAGTTAAATATATGCGGTTGAAGTATACCAAATTTGATTTGCCTAGAACTATTATTTAAAAAGTTACAGGTTTCGAAAAAAGTGTTCCCCTAATTTTTTTGAGCAGCGTAATTTTAAATTGTTTTTCCTGAAGGTTTTCGTATGTATTGCAAACAATAAGAAAAATCTGCCATTAAAAACAATGTCGATGACGTCATAAGGAAAAATACCATCATTTAGGGTCACTAATTTACATATTGCTTTTTTAATGTTAAGTTTTTAGTCTTTAGCATATTTAGTTCTTTTTCAAGGGGTTACCCGACCGTCGGCGTCGGGCGGGGGATGTTTTGACGCAGGTAATTTACTGATTCGCCGTCGCAAGATCCGGCGTGTGGTCTTCGCTTCCGCGGCGGGCTAATAATGGTAATGCGACCGAACGCCCCCTGCCGTTAGCCGACGCTAAACTCTATTTGTCCGCGACGTCAACACTTCATTTATCATATGCGGGCACAATGATCGCAATGTGTTGCCGTGAAAATGGTGTCGTTATGCGCGAAATTCGTGATTAATGTCTTATTTTCCGATGTGTAAATATGTCCTTCCGATCCGCGCCGATAGAGGCGCTATACGCGCCACAATACCCATAGAGTTTTTGCGCCATCGTAATGATACCGAGATTTGTCTACAGGGTGTCGAAAATCGACCAAACTGTATCGTTTTTGTTGTAAATTCAAGAGCCTCCGACGTTTCGGTGTTTTGTGATCATAACACACCGAGGTCATGGGCGCCGTTTGAAAATGTTCCAGGGGGGGGGGGGCAAAATTCTTTTTAGTATTAAATGGTGACGTAATATTAAGTACTATGCCATTAACTGTTTTGCAGCATTTTCGTCTTGTGTTATTTTGCATACACTCTGAAAAATCTCGATCGCTTTAAGGTAGTGAAATGTTTTTGTTCACATTTTTGTGTGCTAATAGCCATTCATGGTCGTGATCCCTGTATGCTCGACAACACTTACTTATTATATATTCATATTCATTGAATTTCAAGTCATTTTGCCGTCTTTCTATATCGTTTATTAATGTGGGATTAATATTTTTAATTAATAATTGTTTGTAAATATATTTTGTTTCTGAATCATTGAACTCTTATTCTAGAATTTAAGATTTTGTATAATTTTCAACCAATATTGTAGCCTTTTTATTACTTTTTAATACGTTAGGAGACATTGTTGTTAATTTCCTATAATAATTTCTAGCTCGTGGTCATCGAGAATCTGATACAATATCTTAATAACAAATTGATAAACAATAGAAAGGCAACAATATTATTTTCAAATTTACCCCGTTAACGAGAAATAATGACTAAATGTAGAGAACAGTGGATTCATTTGAAAATTCTGTATTTAGGATAATCGACGACGAAATAATATTTTTTTATTTTACTATTATATTTGAACACTTTTAAGGCGACAATGTTAGGTCAACTACTAACTTTTGAACGAACTCATGTACGGAAATGTATTGTGTCAACGCTGGAGAGTGTAATAAAATGGTACCAATATTACAAACAGCATAGAGAATCAATTGTCATGTATTATAGGATGGCCCTTTTAATACCAAATAACTTTTGTCTGAAATTTTTTTATTATTTAACGTTTTTGAAACTCCCTTTTCATTAACCGAAGTTTTGTAATTTTAGTACCAATTTTGACCAATAATGGGTTATCTATAAATTTTTTTAAATTATTTGATTTTAAAATAGTTGTTTTATGATACTTTATACAACCTATTTTACTAAAGCAATTTCTAAAGTTGGTACAATATTCCGGCTCACTGCAGTTCCTAAACGGCGTCTATCTGGACATGAGTTCGTTATCAAAATTTGGTCTACTACCAAAAGTTGACTATTATACGTTATCTATATATTCTACGCTTAGTTTAACACCCAGTGTAATTAAGATAAACTGCTCAGCAGTGCCAAAAATTGCGAAGTAATGGACACTAATACACTGAGCGGCATAAAAAACGCAACGCCTAAAATGATGACCAGTTTCAAACTGCAGTAACTTTTGAACGTATTGCTCGATTTGAATGAGTTTTTTTTTATTTGAAAAGTCCACTTTCTGCCAATATTTCTGTATGTGTGCTACCCATTTTTGCGCTCTTCCATTTCAGCAATGGTGAATAACGTTAATGCTTGTTTTCTTCCTACAGTTTGAAGCTGTTATTTAATAGTTATTTAACCAACAAGTATATTAAAAAGAGCGATTAATGATCGAGACTGTTTAACGCTCGAGCGCAGCGAGAGCGTTAATTGTCGAGATCATTAATCGCCGTTTAATATTCGAGTTGGTAACAAAATTTTTCCGTCGATCGTATTCTTCTAGCGTCGTCTACATAGATTTTTCTTCGCCAATGTCTTTTTAGGTTATATGACAATTTATGTAATTTGACACTGACAGTTCTAGCGGCGGTATGTTTTGATTGGAAGGTTTCATTTCACATACGTTGGATTGGCCAATCAAACGACTTTACGTCGTCTGATTGGCTATAACAAATCATGCACTAATAGAAATCGTACATTAATAGAGTTGTTTAATAAACGATTTCCTATTCACTAAACTGACTCATAAATAAACGATCGCCGGAAAATAACTATTAAAGCCTAGCCGCGAAAATATTTTACACACAGGCCGGGCGGCGACTGACCTGTCTGTTAAATAAATACATAGCTTTCAATTCGGTTTGATATGCGACATCCATCTGATGTCGCATATCCATCTAATATGATAATAACCGATTTATCAATCAGATCTATTTATCGGTCTTCAATTGTGATCAAAGATCGATCACAAATTTCTTGACAAATCCAATCTTTTGTTTTTCGTTGCGTTCAGGAGGCAAGCGCCCCCCTCCCCCTGCCCATATGTAACGGCGCCCATGCACACTGTGTAATCCTAAGGACTTTGAAAGATTTACAGCATTTTGCACATCGGAATTTTTATTGTACACTATTTTGGAGCATTCATCCTTACAGAATAGAATTCCAGAACAAAAGGAAAAATGTCGACTGAAAATCTTCGAAGAATTCATAGTTTTTCTCTTCTAACTCAGTCAAGGGTTTCTCATTACTCTCGTACAGTATTAGATATAGTTTCGTTTATTGCAAGAAAGCATGAGCTTAACTGCTTAAACTTCCTCCACTCACTTTCGGGCCACATAGGCAAGACTTACTCTAAAGTTCAATTTGATATTCTTACTACGGTAATTTATTAAATACCTAATTAATTTATAGTTTATAAAAAATTGATTTTGGTCCCCAACCGGGCGGCAGGAGCGCTAATATAAAATTCACTATTCTTGAGACGGTAATAAATTAGTTAAAGATTAGTTGGGGCCTCGCTGAGAGGAGCCTAAATCTGCTTGCAACGTTAATGCTGACTGGCATGGTGTGGTAGTCTATTACGGAAGTGTTTCCAAAATACTGCTTTGGGGGCCCCCTGTTATTTGGGGCCCTGGGCAAATGCCCATTGTGCCCATGGAACTACCTGTTCCACTCTGTACCACGAGCCGTACACAATGGAACAAATAACATGCTACTATATATTCAATATTAGGTCACCAGCGAATTTTCACTTCAGCTTAGGTTGTATTTACGGTGTATATGTTATGGACCAAGTGATTAATCCGGGCAATATTCATATGCCCGGGCATTATGAATATTGCCCTGAAAGATTGGGCAATTTAATAAATTTGTATTGATGCATGATATATAATCACATTGCCCGGGCACTATGAATACTGCTAAATTGTGTTGGGCACTTATAATATTACAAGCAGTGTTGTGGTGAGTAAGTAGTAGACGGCCCACCAATGTCGTCAGAGCGACGACGAATAGGTACAAACCGACCACGATCGCTGTAAGGGCGGCCACAAACAATCGTTTTCCGAATTCGGTTTTTAAATTCGTTATCCAAAGTGGGTATTGCTATTCTGTTCGGAAATAAAACAAACTTGTCTGTCATCAATAACTTTAGTATAGGTTTTGTTCATCCGCCTCCGAAAACAAATTCTGAATCATAAAACTTAGAAGAACGTTTGCGGCCAGCTTAAAGGTGCGTTTAGATTAGTGGTAATAGGCAATGGCAGTGGTAGTAGACGCCATTATAGTATATCTGATAGAAAATTGCTAGTGAATTATGTTTATGTACATGCAAACTAAAATGTGTCACTATCACGTCTGAGGAAGATTTAGAATCAGTTGTAACAATTCAGAGTGATGTGCAGTCTGAAGAAGTGTATATAGTCCAAAATAATCATATCAATGCAGACTCTTCAATAGCATTACATGACCCAAACGATGTCTCACCTTGCGTGGGTGTAACTGACAGTATTCAGTCTGAAGAGTTGGGTACTATTTCGGGTGATAATATTAATGCAGAACCTGGACCTGGTCATCAAGTTAAGAAAAGCATAACAAGAACAGGATAGCTGGTACATAACAACAATTCCTTAGATCCGACTTTGGAAAAGAGCCAAACATGTAAAAAATACTAGAACAATGGCTTTATATAATTTAAAACAACAATCCTTAGTACTTCAAATACCAAATTTCCCTCTTCTAAAGTAGGTGATACAGTAAGAGTTTGGGTGCCGGATGTTGGCCGAGCTCGTAGTGATGGAAGGAATATTCTAGCTACTGTAGTTGAGCTAACAGATACCAACCTTTGTAAATTAGGCACGAAACAAGGCATATTAAACCAATTGTATTCAAGAAACGAATTTACAACATGCAAAGAAACGTTCATTTCGGCCGGACAAGTTCAGAAGTCATAGGTTTCATTAAGAGAATGCGCAAGAATGTCATCTAACTGTGGAGGCCAAGACTACAATCGAAGTGCGTGTAAAGGTGGTTGCAAATCGGACAGGTGTAAGAGTCGTAAAGAAAAAACTAGTAAGAAAATTATCTTCAGCCGTGCTGAAGTTAAAATACCCCCCACCGTACAAAAAAAAGCAAGTGAACCGATTTTGCCCATTCACGAACTTGTATACCAAATTTCAGATCAATTGCTTCAAAATTGCGGCAGTTATCGTGTACACAGACGGACACACAGACGGATATAGCTAAATCGATTCACTTTTCAATTCTGATCAAATCCATATAAAAAGTCTATATCTGCCACGCCTCCTTAAGGGTGTTACAAATGTTGAATCAAACTCAATATACCCTCACCACATTATATGTGGGGGGGGGGGTATAGAAATCTGTAATTCGAAGTCTAAAGCACTAAAGTCTGAACTGCTCCACTAAATAAAAAATATTGCTTTAATATATTTTTGATTGCTTACTTAGTTTTTGTATGAGTTTTGTTAATTTTCGATGTTTTATTACGGTACTTGACAGTATAAAGTTGCCTTTTTATTTTATTTCTGAATATTTATTTATTTAGGATATGAGATTTGTTTTATTTTAACTTATAAGCATATTGCTTGAGTATAGAGTTTGATTTTTAGTATATTTTTGAAGGTTTATTCAGACAAAATATGAGTTTTGTTAATTTTTAACATATGTTGAATATATTACTGGAGTCAACTTTATTTTATTATTGGAAAAATACTGAAATAAAAAAATTAATAAAAAGAAACATGTTTTAATCATCCTGCCCAATAGATACAGGGCATTATGAATAATGCCCGGGCAATGTAATAATTTCAATTATTTTAATCACCTTGCCCGATTGTTTTGGGCACTTTTCATATTGCCCGGTCATTTTTCATATTGCCCTATTAATCACTTGGCCCATAACATATACACCATGTCAAATACATATCACTATTCACCTTGTTTCTGATAGTTAAAACCTAAAATATATCTAAACAATAATAAAAACTATTTCATTGTCTACCATACTAACAATCCTGTGTTCCTCAAAAATTCTTTACATATATTCACCAACACCCTGTATAAAATCTCAATCCACACCTCTAATATCCTTGCAGGATTCATTCATTCCTTTCGTAAAACTTGCGGAGCGCGCAGACCATTGTAAAAATCTAACCAACTGTGTACGAAAACGACGGACATGCGTTCATGTCTCCGAAGAACCAACCCCCTATAAAAGGTAGTTTCGGACAAAAATCGGATCAGTCCTATTTGCATATTTAAAAATCGCAAATGTTAGTGATATGGATCAACCTTTGGATTTATCGCTTAGAAAGTTCACAAACGGTAAAAAGTTGAATTTCAATTCGGAGGGCAAGAAAATGTGCCAGAATAAGAACGTGTTGTTTTGTGATTACTGTTGTAAGAGTTTTGATAGGCCTTCGTTGTTGAAGAGGCATCTACGGACACATACAGGTATGAATTATATTCATTTAGTGTTTACGTTGAAAAATTTAAGGTTCATTCTGCTATGTTTTAGGCGAAAAGCCGCATGTTTGCGAGATATGCACTAAAGGTTTCTCAACTTCGAGTTCTTTAAACACTCATAGAAGAATTCATACTGGTTTGAAGCCTCATGTCTGTGGAGAGTGTGGAAAATGTTTCACAGCCAGCTCGAATCTGTATTATCACAAGATGACTCATACAAAGGTAATTTTTGAAACTGGCTAATGGATTCTATAGTGATATTTATTGTTTTCTGTAACTTTTTTTTCAACCGAGTCCTAAATTAGTAGTTGCAGACGGGTAAATTATTACTTAAAACAAAACACTTCACAAAAAATTACAAATTTTCACTTGTATACCCATTAGGAATTCTCAGATAGACCAGGCAATAGGGATGTTTGCGTGACAAAAATATTAGCAGGAAGCCGACGATCCCCAGGTCACGTGGAACAGTCGCTAATATCATTTCTTAATATGTTATAAACAAAAAACCTCAAAAATCTTGTTTTTTTTTCGTTTTTCGCTTGTAAAAACTGAACCGATGGAGCAATCTTGATGCTTTCAACAGGCGAAGTGTAGAGAATGAAAACAAGAAAAAAATGAACCCTGCACGGACTCGATTGAATTAATATTAACGGAGGAAATTCGGAAATCCCGGAAAACTTGCGTTTTTTTCAAAAATTCATAACTTCGCCATTTTCAAAGTTGTAGCGGAGCCTTTTCGCGTGAAAGTGGCGATTGATGGGTACTTTGAGTGTGGACAACCCAGGCGTTGTCCGATGATTAGTTTTTGCACAATTGCGATTTGAATATTTGTATGCAATATGATTCGGAGAGCCTGGATGCGTCGGAGGTGGTCCGATTTTAATTTCTTTTACGTATTTCGAAAGTAGAAGTATTGTGCTACAAAACGTCTATTCTGATTTTGCGTTAAAATGTTGCGAAATAGGTGAAAAATGCTTGCAAACATGACCGAAAACTCCCGCGCGCTCCACACCGGTCGAGTAGTGGGGATAGGCGGTCGACGCGGGAAGCGCGTATCTATAGTAATACAAGCGCGCTGCGCGCGCGTATTACTATACAGTGCTTCCCAAAGGTAACGGATAAATTCTATAAAATCTTAAATAAAAATATTTGAGAAAAATGCTCCGACACGTCGATTTTTACTTTTAACTTACTATCCTAATATACACTTTTCAGCCCCCCACCCCTTCACCCCTAAGGGGTGGTAACCACAACTTTAAAAATTCAAATAGCAAACTACCCCTTGCGATACCTCAATTGATAGACTTTTTTAATCTGAATACAAAGAAAAAAAAATTATCGAAATCGGTTGATAAATAACGGCGATATTTATCAAAATTTATTTATACACGAAATTGAGGAATAACAAAATTTAATTAACTAATCCTTAATTAATTGTCAAAGTGCTGCGCGTTAACGACGAGACAATGCCCTAATCTATCCGCAAACGCATCTAACATTTTATTTCGAGTTTTCGAACATTCCTGGAGTCATTAAGTGAATTACTGCAGGAATTCTTTCCTTTAACGCCGCAATATTTACAGGTCTATTAAAATAAACTTTACTTTTTAAATAGCCCCAAAGAAAATAATCTAGTGGGGTTAAATCTGGCGATCTTGCTGGCCATTCAATAAGCCTTCATCTACCAATCCATTAGGAAATTTGAAAATTTTTGGATTAGGAAATACTTGATCGAGGTATTCTCGAACTTGTCGCGCATAATGTGGAGGCGCACCGTCTTGCTGTAACCAAATTCTGTCCTTGTGTCTATCAGCAGGATCTTCTGCGTTGGGAAACAACACCGCTAAAGTAGGTAGTAGTTCATTTCGTAGAAAGTTCAGATAACGTTCACCATTCAGTGTTCCGTCGAAAAATTTGGTCCAATAATTCTAGAACCCACCACACCAGCCCACACATTAAGGTTTTGAGGATATTGTGTGTTCGCTTCCACCATCCAATGCGAATTTTGACGAGCCCAGTAACGGCAATTTTGTTTATTGGCGGTGCCATTCAGACAAAATGTTGCCTCAACAGAAAAAAAACGATGTTTCAAATTAAGCAAGGATTTTCATTAGAGAGTTCCATCATTGTCTCACAAAACTGCACTCGTCGATCAAAGTCATCATCGGACAATTTTTGTACCAAGTGCACTTCATACGGGTGAAATTTGTGTTTTCGAAATAATCTGGACACTGTGCTTTTTGACGCACTAGCTTGTGAAGCGACCTCCGCAAGAGTTGAATGATTTTCTTGCACCATTAAAATAGCATCCAATTGTCGGTTTTCAATTAAGGCCAATGGACGTCCTGCCTTAGGCTTATCCCGTACATGACCGAGATCGCGAAATTTGTTTTCGATTCGACTTACTGTAGATTCCGATATTGGCGGACGGTCCGGGTGCGTTTCATTGAACAAAACACGAACTTCGTCATGCGTCCGGCTTCTATCTCCAAACCCAATCATTAAAACTTCGATTCTTTCGGTTTCTGTAAATCTCATTTTGCTACTTTTGCTTCAATGACGAAAAATCTGAATTGTGTTTGACATAAGTAAAAACAAGTTGCAATTGTTTGAACGATATTGCTATGCCCGCTTCAACAGCGCTTACTGGACTATTGACGTTCTTCTTTCAATACATTTTGGTAAATATCGCGGTTATTTATCAACTGACTTTGATAATCTTTTTTTCGTTGTATTCAGAATAAAAAAATCTATCAATCGAGGTATCGCAAGGGGTACTTTGCTATTTGAATTTTTTAAGTTGGGGTTGCCACCCCTTAGGGGCGAAGGGGTGGGGGGCTGAAAAGTGTATGTCAGGATAGTAATTTAAAAATAAAACTCGACGTGTCAGAGCATTTTTCTGAAATATTTTTATTTAAGGTTTTATTGAATTTATCCGTTACTTTTGGGAAGCACAATTATGAACAAAAAGTAGCGTTTTTTTAAAATGAAATGAACTACTACCTACTTTAGCGGTGTTGTTTCCCAACGCAGAAGATCCTGATAGACACAAGGACAGAATTTGGTTACAGCAAGACGGTGCGCCTCCACATTATGCGCGACAAGTTCGAGAATACCTCGCTCAAGTATTTCCTAATGCAAATATTTTCAAATTTCCTAATGGATTGGTAGATGAAGGCTTATTGAATGGCCAGCAAGATCGCCAGATTTAACCCCACTAGATTATTTTCTTTGGGGCTATTTAAAAAGTAAAGTTTATTTTAATAGACCTGTAAATATTGAGGCGTTAAAGGAAAGAATTCCTGCAGTAATTCACTTAATGACTCCAGGAATGTTCGAAAACTCGAAATAAAATGTTAGAAAATGTTCAACAAGCGTTTGGGGATAGATTAGGGCATTGTCTCGTCGTTAACGCGCAGAACTTTGACAATTAATTAAGGATTAGTTAATTAAATGTTGTTATTCCTCAATTTCGTGTATAAATAAATTTTGATAAATATCGCCGTTATTTATCAACCGATTTCGATAATTTTTTTTTCTTTGTATTCAGATTAAAAAAGTCTATCAATTGAGGTATCGCAAGGGGTACTTTGCTATTTGAATTTTTGTGGTTACCACCCCTTAGGGGTGAAGGGGTGGGGGGCTGAAAAGTGTATATCAGGATAGTAAGTTAAAAGTAAAAATCGACGTGTCGGAGCATTTTTCTCAAATATTTTTATTTAAGATTTTATAGAATTTATCCGTTACCTTTGGGAAGCACTGTATAAAAAATTGCATTTTCGAGTAGGAAACATAGTGGGAATATACTACGGACTGTCCTGCACAGGCGGCTTCCTGCTAGTCTTTATGTCAAAGAAGCAATCATTTGCAGCTGTATTGCTTGGCCTATATTAGCAACTTTTAACGCAAACTGTGTCCAGATTTGTATGCATAGATGAATGAAAAAAAGCAAAAATAATTTAAGTATTGTATCTATTAGTCTAATGAAATGTTTTTCATAAAATATAGTAATACAAGAACACTGATAGCAAGTAAAGTAAGGAATGAAAAGAGGCCGATCAAAATGCTTACAAATAAATTAATTGCATTATTTAAAACATGTTTTATTTCATGTTAAAACATTGTTTTTTGTGAAGTGTTTAAAAACATTATTTCGTTAAAAACATTATTTATAAAAACCCTGTTTAGTAGGCTAATTTTACTTATTTATGACTTATTATAGCAACTTTTCGAGATAGGTGTTAGTTATATTTGGAAATTATAGTTATAAAAATACGTTTTCTCGAATTTTTAAGCAAATAATAACATTTCTTTTTATTTTTTTTTGATACAGCATGTATACAACTTTGTCTTTGATCCATGACGGTAAAGATATCAAAAATCTTTCAGATCAAGCCACACAAGTGCGATCTTTGTCCAAAATCATTCCCAACTCCAGGTGATCTGAGATCTCACAAATACGTGCATAGTGGCTCATGGCCTTTTCGATGTAATATCTGCTTCCGAGGTTTTAGCAAGCAAACCAATCTGAACAACCACATTGTGATTCATTCAGGTAAGATTTGCCGTTTCTAGAAATGTGTTATTATCTCTTTGAGTTTTCTCCCCAAAAAATCAACAAAAAAAACTAGGTCAAACAGTTTTTTCACTATTTCTTGCAATGTTTGTTCTGAAATCTAACATACTTTCAGGTGAGAAGAAATACGTCTGCGAAATTTGTGGTAAGAAGTTTGCAATGATGTGCAACTTGAAAACACACCACAAGATACACAAGGACACGAACAATTTTGACCAACAAAATTTGCACGACAACGCTACAGAAGTTAGTAATTCCATGCCTGGTCTGGATATTTCAGGGATGTTACGACGGAATTGCTTCAATTTTAATTTCAACGGGTTGTTCCATCCTTTAACGCAACAGTTCGTTATTAATTTTCAGAAGTGAAAGAAACTACGTAGGATAATTTTAATGTAAGAGTTTATTGTAAATGTATAGAGAAAAATAACACAGAAAATAGATAACTTGTTTATTCCGGTTACAGTCTGTACAATAATCGATTGAACCAAGGTCACATCCTTTAGAAAACTAACCTAAAATATATGTACACAATACTTTTGTATACCTGGATAATACAATTTGCAATACGCATCCACTACAAAAAATATTAAAACATCTCTTATTATTTACAATTATTACGGTAATATGCATTATATTATATACATAGAAGATGAACGCAATTGTTACCCATTTATTTTCCTACAAAACGACGTTACAAAAATCAAACGAGAGAATGTTGAATGGAAGATATATGACAGCGACACCTGGTGTCTGAATTGATATCTCATCAGATATGTACCGCCTTACTATTATTATACAATTATTATTACGAGCTAAGCATGTACCTGGAGCTTTTAGCATGTAAAAATTCTGTAGATATTTGTCGATATTTTCAACGTCAGACTTGAAAATCTATGTAAATATTGTCAAATTTCATATATACTTTTTTCTCTAAACTTCTAACCTATTTTACTGACATTTATCCACTTTTTAAGTTATAATTTCAAGTTTTCAGAATAATTCTTTTTGTATCTATTATTATGACATTTTAAACACTTGAATTTGACGTTCAAGTTTTTGTTTTAAGTGTTTTTTTAGATTAACATTTAGTATACTTATAACCTAAATATGCCTTATGGATTTTCTAAAGTTCAACGTTAAAAACGACCGGCGTTTTGGAAGAAATAATTAGAAATTCGTTACGTTTAACCTTTGCAACCGATATTATATACAGGTGTCCCATAAGTTGGGTTAAATCATCTTACAGTCCGAGGTTAATCCATCAAATTATAGGATACCAGTATAAGTATTTATATATACACAAATGATCAGTAGCGTAAGCATATAAAACGAACGTCCGACCATTTAAAAGCAACGTCACGCGAACACGCGTAACGTAACCTCAAAATGCGAACAGAACTAGCGCATCGGCCAAAGCGAGATGATAAATGAACCTATCCGTACGTAAGCGTTGGTGTTACAACATGGGGTATCACAATTTTAAATCATAAATAAATTTACCTAACGGAATCTTTAAAATTTTAGGTTAGGTTCGGTTTCTACTACTTATGTCTTCTCCATGTTCTCGTCCTCGTCTTCTATCTGTCCCGAACTCTCGCCTTTCTCTTTATTATCGTTTTCTTCATCCTCGTCTTCCTCTTCCAACAGTTTCCTGGCTAATTTCACCGCGTAGAACTCGTTATAGTGCTTTTTCCGTTTGCTCTCGAACTCCTTGCGTTTTTCCAGTTCCTCAGGGCTTAGGTCTTCCGGTTCTTCCTCTTCCTCCGAGTCGTCGCTCTGCAAAGCTTTCGGAAGCTTGTCAGCGCCTAATTTGATCTTTTCCGCCAGATCGGCTGCATCTAAAACGTCAATTGCGTCCGGGTCTACGTAATTGAAGGGAGTTTTAGGCTCTTCGATTTTCATGTGCCCGTAATCTTTATCCGGTGGGTGCAGCGTAGCTATTATGTTCATCTCGTCCCATTTCGTCTCCTTGTTTTTCCTAAAATCGAGAAAAATATGAGATTCTAACCTATAAATTGTGGTTTATCGCAAATTAGAACTAAACGAAACAAAAAACGACTAAAATGGGCGAATTATCGGTCGGTAACCCAAAAACAATTATTTACAACCTATTTATTGGCTATTTATCAATTGTTTTGTTCTGTTGGGTTGGGCTGCGCGTTTTAGAACGTAGCCCTTCGCGAATTTTTGCTGGGATTGTTATTTTATACGTACTTCGCGCTGCAGTGTGATTCTTGGGTGTCGAAACTGCTCGAGTTTTTTAGAATACTCTTTCTGGGTCGTTTGTTCAAATTGTCGGCCATCGCGAACGCCGCTGCCAAAAATTCAATGTGTTCGCTGAGTTTGACAGTTCTGCTTCTGCTTTATCGGCCTGCGCCCTGCGCGTGACTATGTGGTTCGTGCGCATGCGTCGATAGCAGTGGCGTGCCTGTCTCGTATTTCTAGGGATATCGCATATCTGTCGAGTTTGCTACTCGCTATCAGATTTGAATTGAAATCAGGAATTTTATTGTATGTTCGGTTATAAAAAATAACCTGTAAATCTGTGTGTGTGTGTGTACGTAAAACAGGTTTACGTTAAACGATTAAATTATCACTGAATTTGTTTTGTATTTACAATTTAGATACGTTCTGTTTGTTATGATCCATTTTTGTTTAATCACGTGATTGCGAAAGAATTTCAAATAAACAATAAACGATAAGAAATAGTAAATATAATGCCAAGGTCACCGTCATGTAACTTATTAATATTAGATCGTTTTGTGGATATTTGATAGCATACCTACATAGTAGTTGGTAACCATTCGATTGATGTGAATTAAAAAGTGAACGTAATGGCATATTTTATGGGTTTTTACAGGCGTCAACTTTCTTTTCAAAATAGGACGATATATTTCGTAGGAGATCTATTTCTAAATTCGATGATGTTCAAATTGAATGGCCTTGCATAACAAAATGTTTGAGAAAAAGACAGTTAGTGCAGACAAATTAACTGATTTAGAAGCCAAAACCAGTATTAATTGTAGACAGGACTTTTGTCATTGCAATTTCAAAATATTTTGGGGTTGCCACCGCCTGACAAACTTACATTATTGTATATAAACTAGAAACTAAAATTACTAAAATAACTGTACCCACCACAATAAGTAAACAAAAAATCTTTATTTCCTCTATATTCTCTGATTAATTATAGACATTAAAAATAATTAATAATCTTTTTAGTGTAGATGAAAGGTACTGGGTTCCAAGCGAAGGTCAAACACAAATCATACTGGCCAACAACAAAAGATATGAAGCTATAAATATAGCTGTACTAAAATAATTTAAAAAAAATCTGTTATTTAATTTAACAATAACTTCTTTAGGGAGAAGTCCTTATTGCAAGCAATTGTTAAGATTGGAAAAAGAAAGGCGTCTTTATTGCAATAATTGGTTTTTATTATTTACTTCGAAGTAAATAATAATATGACGTCATCAACACTCTTTTTAAATGGCAACCCATTTTTTTCCTTGATGATTTTGGTAGATCATTTAACTGTCCATATGGCATTTGAAATATTTTATGGACTTACATTAGAACAATTTCGAAAAAAAAAAAACAAACAATTTATTGAAAATTGAAAAATATTGATCATTTTAGGGAAAATAGATTTTGTGAATTGAATATGAAATTGAGTTTTGGATAGAATTAAGTGCCCTGAAAACGAAAACGAAAATGGGCACCAACATTTTCTATCGCGTAAAGTTTTCGAAAAGAGTAGGGTAAAAGTGTCAAAAAACGCTATTTTCGTAATTTTTACAAATTTATACCAACAGAACCCATTGTCTTAGAATCCTCAAAAAGGTCTCATAGTAAACCTAATCTTTGCACTTTTACCTGAAATCCCAAAAGTTTGTTCCCAAATGTTTTTGAAGCATTTCGCACAACAATTCTCTAAGTGGGGTGCGGACGGCTCCGTAAAAGATTGGCATTCAATATTTGCTTACCATAAACAAGCAAAAGTCGTCAATGTTACCCTAATTTTAAACAGTATTTTTTTCGAAAACTTTCGTAAGGCGATAAATTTTGTTATCAATACTAGTACAAAAATAAGAGGTTGCCATTTAAAAGAATGCCGATGACGTCATAAGTTGAAAACATTTAAAGGTCGGAAATTAAATTTGAAGTAAATATGTATGTATATTTTGATAATTAAAAATAGACGTGTCCGAGGATTTTTTCTTACCTGTTTAATATATTGTACTACACTAATGGTATGTAGATTTTTTTCAATTTTTTATGTTTTTGTTTTTGCAGTGTTCTGGAACTAAAATTAGCATCGTTTTTTTTTATTAAACAAAAATTATTTTTGCTTTCACTTATCTGACGGTCAGGTCTTTGCTGTTCGTTTTTGTTATAAAAATTACATCTTCTAATAAAAAATATCGAAAAAAGGGGCAACAAAATGTATTCAGGGTTCAGGATGATGTTGGAACTGCTTTTCATTTAAACATGACAAAAAATCTGATGTGGCCAGGCACATGACTTTATCATACTATATATAAAATTAATAGTTTAGCTGCATGAGATTCTATTTGATCGAGATCGGCTATGTCTGCATTAAAATAAAAATAGTAGAACTAGACAGATATCTCGATTAAAGCTGCGTTCGGATATTGTACTCCGTTGACACCGGGTACACCGTCCAAATGACACCTACGTGTTATTGGGTGTAAAACGTGTAACGGGGTTCAATATCCGAACGCAGCCTATACTGACAGTAGTATTTTCAAAACATTAGCGTTTGACACTAGCTACTGTCATTAGAATCAAAAAATCTGACATATCCTGGCTACTAGTTTTAAAGCAGTACGACCGATCTCGATGAAATAGAATTTGCTCATGCAGCTAAACTATAAATTCTACCAAAAAATGTCATATACATAAATTATAGAAAATTTCCTCTCGTTTAATTTATTATTTAACTATTTTGACGCCATTACACAAATAGCGGCTCATTTGCAAAATCTTCGAAAAATGCTATAAGTAAACCACCAGTTCCTTTGGACCCTGTTCAACAGAAAGCTTTTCAGCTCTAAGTTTGGTTATGAAACTTCTAAATATGAAGTTTCGTCCTGACACCTTTAGCAGTTTCTCCGGAATCGTCGCCACAAAAACGGGTACACACACACACACACACACACACACATACACACACACATACACACACACATACACACACACACACAGACATTTTTTGTACCTTGGTAAAAAATGTTCAGGGGAACCAAAAAGACATATTTCCGCTAAAATCTCAAAATTTTTTTTTGGCATGATTACAATACTTTACATACTGCGTATGATAAAGTAAAAATAAAAAATAATATTTGGTTTGAAGGGATGTCACATTTTGAGTATGTCTACTCAAAAAATGTTGAATCCAGCTCCGAATCAATCTTTGCAAAAACAAACAAGAGAACAAGTAACATACGTCTTAAATTTACAGCTAAACAACAAGTGTAATACATCATAATTGAAACTGACGAAAAGATCACATAAAATGATAAATTCAAACATGCCGCTCATAACAAGACCAGTGGTTTATCCACGATCTCCAAGATAACTCAAGTACACAGTTAAATTTCTGGTGCCGTTACAATGTTTGTGTTACAAACTTCCAATTCCGCTGGTTTTGAGTAAAAACAATAAAAGACATTGTTTAAAAGTATAGATACTAAAAAAATCATACTATAAAATCTGTACAAAACTGACCCGATATTAGAAATGTCCCATGGCCAAACATAAAGCAACATAACTTTGGATTGAAACGTTCTCTTATTGCAAATTTGGTATGGTTTCAATCTTCACACAACAAGCAATTCGTTTTTTAAAAGATATAATGACTAAATATTATTCGAATTGCGAGTGATTAAAAATTCGTACCGTTTTTTTTTTGCCGAGAAATCTGGCAACCCTGGATTAAACCACCTGGATAATCAGAAAATGATACGCCACTGGCGCCAACCCTCCCGGAAACACAACACCGCGTCGCCCGACCCTCCAAATCGCACAACCCCGTAACCAATCACACAAACCCCATAACCAAACCGATTTCACATCCGTATCTCCTCAAAATTCGCCCTGAATCTGCATAAATTCGGTCGAATTTCGAACCAAACCAGGAATTCCTTACGGCCGGTCAACGCGCAGCCGCAATCACCGTATTTATAGTAGACGGCAGATTAAATTTCAGTTGTTCCATTGCTTGCGAGTCGCGCAGTCCGTTTTTCGTTCCCTGTCAGAATCAGTGCACCACTATATTTGTTTTAAATCAGAGTCAAGCAGCATCAGCAAGATTAATATTATTTAAAGGTAGGTGCTTTTTTTGTTGGTTATGTTTTTAGCTGTAGTTGATTCGTTCGTTTTTTTGGGAGTCTTTTTGTATTTGGTGATTACAGTGGGGTTGATTTTGGTCCAGTTTTTCTTCGTAGGGGGTGATGTTGGGAATCGGGGTGTGTTTTGACTTTTGAAATCGCCGGTTTCGAGCGCGGTTTGTCTTTATTTGCGAAGAAACCGCACCCTTGGTGGGTCTGTAGGCCCACTGGATCTTCGTATAGTTTTACGGCTTTTATTTTTCTACTCGTTCGGAGAGGTACACTCTCAAAACCGGTCCGTATTTTTAACTATAAACAAATCAAATAGGCTGCTCTCTGAGCTCAGAACTCAAACCAAACCAACTTCGCTCTATACTCCGTATTCCATAGACCGTATAAAACTTCCTACTAATCATTATAATTATTATTATTATTAAACAACACAATAACTCCGATTTATTCTGTTATCATCCATACAAATTTCTCTCTCCCTGTTTTCTGTGGTGTTCTGTTTTATTTATCTAATAACGTGTGCTTTTGAATCATTGGGAAATACACAAAAAAACCTTAAATTCTATATTTAGGTGCAATTCACCGCGAGGCCAATACTCTCTTCGTCTTCTAGTGTGAACGACAACGCGCGAAGTTGTTAATTTTGGCAGGACTGTCTGTCGTATGGTCGAATCGTTGCTTAGAATCCTTCAGAAATCAAGATAGAATTCTTCAGAAATCGAGATGAATTCGGCAAATTTTCAAATCGCTAACGCGTCGACCAGTAGTCGGCAGGAGCATTTTTTCGAGACCCAGGTGAATAGAGAGTTTTGTTGTAGATGTCGGTTTTTTGCTGTGTTATTTATTGTTGTTTGTTGTTGTTGTGAGTAACACTAGTCTGTGTGAGGTTAGGTTTTGTCGTAGGTTGTGCTTTTTTTGTAGGTTAGTCGGACTAAAAAATGAAGGTTTGCCTTCAAAATTGTTGGATAATTATATTGCCTAAATGACGTTCACCAAAATGATGTTTTTTGGTCAAATTTTTATGGATGATCTATTTTTTGTTTTGTGTTAAAAGTGTTACATTGTTGTTGTTTATACCAGTAATGATTTAATTTAGAGATATTTACCAGAAATTTACAGATAAACCGATGGGTAGAAAATTAAATTTTGAAAACTTGAAACTGAGTATCTTCTACATAAAATTCAGATATTGGGATGAATTAAAAAACTAAAATGTTGAAATTGGCTTTATAGCACACAGGGTGTCCCAAACTGAGAGAAAAAGAAGCATAATTTTGGGTCTCCCAGTATAATCTGCATTTGTTTTTCTCAAAATTGATACGACATGATTTGCTTTTTGATCATAAATCATTTGTCACAAAAATCGGAGAAATATTATTTAGAATTTGAAGAAGTCAAAGTAGAACGGAAAGTGACATGACTAGGGTTGTCAGGCACATGACTTCATCATACTATATATAAAATTAATAGTTTAGCTGCATGAGATTCTATTTGATCGAGATCGGCTATGTTTGCATTAAAATAAAACTTGTAGAACTAGACAGATATGTCGATGAAAGCTGCGTTCGGATATTGTACTCCGTTGACACCGGGTACACTGTCCAAATGACACTTACGTGTTAGTGGGTGTAAAAAGTCTAACGGTGTTCAATATCCGAACGCAGCCTATATTGACAGTAGTATTTTCAAAACATTAGCGTTTGACACTAGCTACTGTCATTAGAATCAAAAAATCTGACATATCCTGGTTACTAGTTTTAAAGCAGTACGACCGATCTCGATGAAATAGAATTTGCTCATGCAGCTAAACTATAAATTCTACCAAAAAATGTCATATACATAAATTATAGAAAATTTCCTCTCCTTTAATTTATTATTTAACTATTTTGACGACATTACACAAATAGCGGCTCATTTGCAAAATCTTCAAAAATTGCTATGAGTAAACCACCAGTTCCTTTGGACCCTTTTCAACAGAAAGCTTTTCAGCTCTAAGTTTGGTTATGAAACTTCTAGATATGAAGTTTCGTCCCGACTAGGTACTAGTAAAAATATATGATCATGAAGAAAAATGAGATATCGATCAACTTGATTAGGGTTTTATTGTTGCACATATTATTCTTTTTGATAATGGTGACTGAACCATTTATAAGCTAGTAGTCAATTATGAACTGATCTTGCGTATTGAATTTTTGTTATTTCCTAGAAATATACATGACAAAATCTCATAAACAGTTTGTTATTTATACAAATCCTCGATTTTTAATTATCAAAAGACACATATTTATAACAAAATCAATTTTCTTCCTTCAATTGTTTTTTGACTTATGACCTTTTTTTCTAAATGATAACTATATTTTTCATACATCTGTTATTTTTATTTTATCATACGCAGTATGATAAAGTATTGCAATCGCGCTGAAAAAAAATTTTGAGTGTGTGTGTGTGTGTGTGTTTGTGTATCCTATTTTTGTGGCGACGATTCCAGAGAAACTACTAAAGGTATCGGGACAAAACTAAAGATTTAGAAGTTTCATGACCAAGCTTAGAGCTCAAAAGCTTTTTGTTCTAAAGAGTCCAAAAGAACTGGATGTTTACTCTAAGCCTTTTTCAAGGATTTTGCAAATGAGCCGCCATTTCTGTAATTACGGCAAAATAGTTAAATAATAAATTAAAGTAGAGGAAATTTTGTATAATTTATGTCTATGACATTTTTTTGTAAAATTAATAGTTTAGCCGTATGAGCAAATTCTATTTGATCGAGATCGGTCGTGTCTGCATTCATATAAAACTAGTTAGCCAGGATTTGACAAATATTTTCATTCCAAAGACAGTAGGTAGTGTCAAACGCTGACGGGTTTGACAATACCTACTGTCAATAGAATCAAAATATCTGTCAAATCCTGTAAACTAGTTTTATTTTAATGCAAACACTACCGATCTCGACCTATAGAATCTCATACAGCTTAGCTATTAATTTTATATATAGTATGATAAAGTCATGTGCCTGGCCACATCAGATTTTTTTGTGGACTATTTAGCCAGGTTTTGACAGATATTTTGCAACTATTTGTATTGTCACATCAGGGTTTGCGTTGGGAAACACTGCTAAATAGTATGATAAAGTCATGTGCCTGGCCCGAACAGATTTTTTGTAATTTCTTAAGAAATCCTTGGATACGTCAATTTTTAATGATCGAAACACAGATATTTATAATAAATTCAATTTACCTCCTTCAATTGTTTTTGACTAGTGACGTCATCAACAATCAGAAGATTTTCGATAAAAGGCAGTTGAATATTGATAACTTAGGGAATATTGATAACTTTGGTTTTGGTAAATCAATATGAGGTAGGTATGACATTCCTTTCAAATATATGTCATCTGGCAACCTTAGTAGCCATGACTAATTGTGTTTGAGCGAAATATTGACTATAAAGTATTGATTATAAGACTAAATTGTTTGCATATTGACATATTGATATCCTAATTTTCGCTTTAATAATAAATAGGAATTTCGTTGATAAGTCGATAATTCCAAGAAAAATAAACGATGTGTCAAAAGGAAAATGACACAAAATTAAAATGCTGAATACTTTCAGATTAATGGATTTTTGATTAAAAAAAAGCACACGAGTTGTTACGAATGTCGAGAGTAAATTGAGGTTATGTTGTAATTGAGCGGGAAAAATCAAGTAAATATTCAGGTGAAAGAAATAATACAAAGCTTGCATGTACAACATTAATAACGATAACAGTTTTGGTAATTGTTTTGCCAATGTGTTTGCGGATGACCTTGTAAATGTAAATGAGGTATGTACACACAATTTGAGGTATCTTTCGACTTACTGAGCACTTAACAGTTCATTTTAGTAATATACCTAGTTATAGTAATCATATATTACAATAACTTTATATTTATCATATACAGGGTGAGTTATTAGTATCCCGGCGGTCGATAGCTTATAAACCGTGTAAAAAAGAAAAAAATATTTTATGCAAAAGTTGTTTGACTCGCCATTTTCTACAACGTAAAATTATTTTCATTTATACAGAGTGGTGCATTTAAGTGTGACGAAAAGTATGCAAATTTTTTTAAATGGAACGTCCTGTATATTTTATTATATTATAAACACTACTAAATTTGTTTATCCAACCGTGTATAAGTCACAACGTCAATAGTTCCAGAGATATTTAACTGTTTTTCCAAAATATGCCCGTTGAAGGATCTTTTTAAAAACTATGTAAACACGACATTTTTGCCGATTTTGCCTTTAGACTATATGAGACAATAGTCAAAGCCAGTAGGTAGATGATAGTATCAAAAGATATTAGATACACTATACAGGATGTTCATTAAACTTAGTAAATTTGGATGTTTTTCAAATGGCTTTTTCTCGAGATTTTTAAATGGAACACCCTGTATAATATGTGTTGGCTGTAATAACCCTTTATTTCACTCCAATTTACATCTAGTATGTCATACACCAAATGTTACTATTTTTTGTGATATTTGCAATTTAACGAAAATGTAATGCAATTATAAATTTTAATATTGCTGTGAATAAGGTATTTCGTAGTTTGATGTAAAGTCTTCAAATGGCGATAGAAGAGATAATTTAGAAACGATTTAATCAGCTTGATCCTTATACAAAGTATTACCGTTATGAACATATTAACAATTGAAAGAAATTTTATAATTATATTTTGCCGTCGATCGTATGGCAACCGAACACGCGATTTAAAGATTTTAATTACTGTTAAAGTAAACCCTAAACCGTGTACTTTTAGGTTAGCTGTCGTGCAAATTTGTTGACTTCTGAGTGTTGAAAATCAGATTTTCCTGTATGTGATTTATGTGCTCTCACACAAAACCGAAATATGCAACAAAAGCAAACTGATAGGCATCTTTAGACCCAGATTTTCATTTATAGCAAAAAAATCTATTAAAATTACTTCCAAGTAACCCACTTTCCATTCACATTATCAATATTACTCATACTGTCATTCATATTATCCCAATGTTGAATTGTTTCTCCAGAAAAAGAACCTATTTTAAATCAATTAACAATACTAAGTAGATATTGTTGGTTGTCTTTTGTACTGAATACAAATTCGTTTCTGTTTGTTTTTGTGTGTAAGCGCACATGCTATTACAATGAAACGTCTCCGCATAATTTTCACAAAGGTGAACAATTTTTCACGATAGTCCCCCTAAAACTACAATGTTTTTGATTTACTTCGGAGCCCAACTGAAGTTACTAGGTCTTCAGGTTCGCTCGCTGTACGTTTGTAAAAAATGCAAAACATACTTATAAAATTGTGTAATACCTTGATAACGGTAATACTTTTTATATGAATAAATCTAGTTAAATAGGTTCTAAATGGCTTCTTCTATAACGCTTTAAATATTTTACATCATGCTACCCAGCACACTGTTTACAAAGCAATATTAAGATACTAAATAGCATACTACTCTTTAAATTCCAAATATCACAAAAACTACTAAAAATAGATATACGACATAGTGAATATAAATTACAAAGAACTTAAGAGACATTTCAATTAGTAAATAATATACAGGGTGTTCCATTTAAAAATCTGAAGAAAAAGCCATTTAAAAATGTTTAAAAACTAGTGCATGCTACAATCACCCTGTATAGCGCATCAAATTTTTCATGACATCAGCATCTAGCTATGGGTTTAGTTATTATGTGACAAAATTTTTAGGACAATATCTACAAAAATGTAGTATTAACGTAGTTTTTAAGAAAGGCCTGCAATTGCCAATTTTTTGACAAAGAATTGAATATCTCAGGAACTATTTACTTTACACAGGTACAACTTACACAGTTGGAAAGACAACTTCCTTAGTATTCATAATATGGCATGATACACAGGGCGCTCCATTTAAAAAAATGTACTGACTTTCCGTCACGCCTAAATGCAACACCCTGTATAAATGAAAATAATTTTGCGTTATAGAAACTAGTGAGTCAGACAACTCTTGTATAAAACATTTTTTTCTTTCTCAAACGATTTGATGACTATCGACCGCCGGGATACTAATAACCCTGTATATTATTGATTCTTTATAATGGAGACACTGCGTTTGTCTGAGATAGGTTTAATTCAACGCACATCTTTGGAATTACATAAAAAAGATCAAATAAAACTCTGGAAACAATATTTGGAGAGCATCCAATTATACTTCACACGACCTACAATGCTTACAAGCGATGGTAATTTATTTTAAAACAACACTAAAAACAGCTATAGAGTGCTTAAATGTTCTAAAATGAAAATGACTCCTTTTAAGTACTACTACTGCTTTTAATACAGTATAACCTCTGAACACATAATTTTCTATTATTATCTGAAAGAATGATAGGTGTATGCGTATTATACAGTAAATCTACCACACGTATAATCTGTACATTCTTTAAGAATGATTAGCGTGCGTATTAATTGATATCTTTTTTCAATTACTATAATTTGAGGCACGAATGTTTTTAAGTAGATGATAAAACTTGCACTGCAGACAGGTCAGATTATTTTCAGATGTTATTGTTATAATAAACGATTATTTAGACTAAATAAATAATAAGCTTTTTTTAAAAGAATTTTTGTTTAACAGGCATATGGAAGAATAACATATGGATAACTTTAATTTCTCCATGTTTGATTGTCTGATAATAGAATGCTTTGCACGTTAATCTTTGTTTATTATAGCAGTAAAAAATATGAATAGACGTTTTCGATTAATTTCTTTGCGCTCAATACGAATTTTTACGAAATACGAAAAGTTTTGTATTACCTTTTATGTAGCAAATATTGTGAGTAGTTTTTGTTTTGTTGCAAAATATTTGAATAGACATATTCCTGAGACAAATTATTACTGATAAATTTACAGTTCGTAGATGTGATATTCTTAAGTGTCATTTAAGTATAATGAACAAAATAAAGACAAATAAAGATAAGCAAATAACTGTAACCTTTGTTTATAAATTTTCTTTCATTTTATATTGAACATTGTATTAAATAACAGTCCGATATCTTTAATTTAAATATACATACGTTATGATTCAGCCTGTATAAAGAATATACAGGGTTAGCCAAAACTACCGGAACACTTAATTCTCCACCCGTTAGACATTTAAAAAATATTTCAAACAAATGTTTTTTGGATTTAAACAAGCTATTGTTTCAATACATTTTAATATACATGTTTATTTTATTATCGAAATTTGGTAACCTTTCCTTTTTTTAAATGGAACACCCTATGTATTTTTAGATGTTTTAATTCTAAGATTGATTCTAAAAGTTTTTTTTATAAAATGTATCATTATTGAATTATAAGCAAACGTTTTTTGGGTTTAAACAACCTCTCGTTAAAATATATTTTTATTATACAGGCTGTTTATTTTAATATGGAAATTTGTAAACCTTTCCTTTTTCTCACAGAGCACCCTGTATTCTTTACATTTTGTAATTCTAAGATTAATTCTAAGCATTTTACAATTTTTTTCTTATACATAAATTGCATTATTTTTGAGTGACAAGCAATTAATCAAAACTCCTGAACTTCAAATTAAGCATATTTTCCCACATACTGTACACAGATTTATTTTAATTTTGCTGGCAGTTTGAATATTTAATTTAATTTTATTTATTTGTGTTGCTATTTTCTCTTGGATTTTTATTTTGTATCCGTTTAGTTATAGTAAAAGTTCATGAGTTTTGATTAAATGCTTATAACTCAAAAATAATGCAATTCATAAAAAAATAATTCCAATATAAAATTCTTAGAATTAATTTTTTAATTAAAAAAATGTAAATATACAGGGTGTTATGTTAGAAAAAGAAAAGGTTTGCGAATTTGAACAATATAGCTTGTTTAAAGCCAAAAAACCTTTGTTTGTTTTTTTTTAAAATTTCTTACCGTTGGAGAATATTATTTAGGTGTTCCGGTAATTTTGGGTAATCCTGTATACAAAATCATTTCGACCAACCTTTAGCAATAAAACACTAAAATATGTCGGATTGACAAAACTCTATAAAAAAGATCTGATGTGGCCAGGCACATGACTTTATCATACTATATATAAAATTAATAGTTTAGCTGCATGAGATTCTATTCGATCGAGATCGGTCGTGTCTGCATTAAAATAAAACTAGTTAGCCAGGATTTGACAGATACGTGGATTATATTGACAGTAGGTATTGTCAAAACATTAGCGTTTGACACTACCTACTGTCATTAGAATCAAAATATCTGACAAATTGCTAACTAGTTTTAATGCAGTTGATGCAGTTGATTATACCAAAAAATTTCATAGTCATAAATTATTCAGAATTTCCTCTACTTTAATTTATTATTTAACTATTTCGACGAAATTCCAGAAATGGCGGCTTATTTGCAAAATCTTTCGAAAATGCTAAGACAAAACCTCCAGTTCCTTTGGACCCTTTTCAACAGAAAGCTTTTCAGCTCTAAGTTTGGTCACGAAACTTCTAAATATGAAGTTTCGTCCCGATACCTTTAGTAGTTTCTCCGGAATCGTCGCCACAAAAAACGGGTACACACACACACACACAGACAGACATACACACACACACACACACACACACACACACACACACACACACACACACACACACACACACACACACACACACACACACACACACACAGACATTTTTTTGTACCTTGGTAAAAAATGTTCAGGGGACCCAAAAAGACTTATTTCCGCTAAAATCTCAAAAATTTTATTTGGCACGATTGCAATACTTTACATACTATGTATGATAAAGTAAAAAGTACATGATATTTTTTGATAATTATAAAGTTTATAAAGTTTCCAGATTACCAATTTTTTTGGTTACTAATGTGTTCATTAGGGTGGTTCAAAAATGTTTTTAATAAACAGGCGAAAAATAAATTTGCCATTGCAAAAATTTTTGTGATGATAGAAAGCAACGATCCCCCCAAATCGTTTCCAATCCAAAAAAAGTGGACACGTATTTTTTGTTTTTTTGAAATTTTGATTCTTAATGGTGCCTGTCGAGGCCTCAAATTTACATAAGAAAATGGATGGGAAAAAGACATTTCTTGGTATTTTTCGAATAATTGTTCGGGGTTTGGGAAAACTTAAGATTAAAGTTATAGGACTTGTAGAGGACTTTCCAATGAAGAATTTGAGCTATTATACATATGGCTTTGACGCCCCCAACCCACCCCCACAGTGCCCTGAAAACTACCGTTAAATGAAAAATGTACATTCTTCAGAAAATGTACCCTTCTAATCACTTCATTCTCTTCTTTCTCATAGAAATCATTACTATAAATCTAGTTGAACGTTTATAAACATTTGTCAGGTAATTTCCATTTGTTTAAACAAAGTCCATTTGTTTAAATAATTCGCTTTTCTCGAAACTCCGTCGAACATCTGTTTTCTGAGTTCGAAATGATAGTTTATAATCTTAGGGTGACATTATTCATTAAACAAATCTTCCTATTGTTTAAACAATCAATGATTATTAATTTTCAACTGTTGTTCTAATTATGGTAGAAGTCAGCCTTTTTGTGAAATTAATTTATAAATTTCATTTTCGAGGTATTTTGCCTATGTTATTAGCTAATAAATCCATATTTGTTTAAACAAATTCCATTTGTTTAAACAATTTTTTTGCAATTCTCCTAACATTCATTTTTTAAGATCGGTCTGGTCAACTGTTATTGTCGAGTGACATCATTTATATTTTGGGATAATTTCCATTGTTTAACTAGTAAAATGTTATCAAATGCATAATGGTGATATACAGGTGGTATGTAAATTTTAAAATAAATTAAAAATTACAGCCACAACCTGGATGTGAACCAGGGACCTGGGACCTGGTTCAAATCATTATTAAGTAAAATATTATTCGTTTTCAATATCATTTATTCGAAAAAATTGAATTGGTTTAAAATCCTTTTTTTCGGGGAATTAGGGAGTACCTTTCTTTTAAAAGTATTAAATTTCCTAAGTCAACCAATTTTATTAATCATATTTCTTTCTGCATTTCTTATTCTTATTTCCTACCACTGTGTGTCGCAAGATAATGTTGATTTGTTGCTGTCTGGAAACTGTTCCCTATACTCTAATTTGATGAAATATTGAAAACGAATAATATTTTATTATTTAAACAATGGAAATCATCCAAAATATAAATGATGTCACTTGAGAATAACAGTTAGCCAGACCGATCTAGAAAAAATAATTTTAGTTGAAATGCAAAAAAAGAATTGTTTAAACAAATGGGATTTGTTTAAACAAATGTAGGTTTATTAGATAATATGGGCAAGATCTCTCGAACATGAAATTTATAGGTTAATTGCTCAAAAAAGCTGAATTTTTAACCATAATTAAAAAAAAGTGGAAAATGAATAATAATTTATTGTTTAAACAATAGGAGGAATTTTTTAATGAATAAGGGCACTCTAAGATAATAAACTGCCATTTCGAACTCAGAAAACAGAATTCAGACGGATTTTCGAGAAAAACGAATTACTTAAACAAATAAAATTTGTTTAAACAAATTGAAATTAACTGACAAATGTTTATAAACATCCCACTACACGTATAATAATGATTTCTATGAGAAAAAAGAGATTGAAATAATTAGAAGGGTCAATTTTCTGAAGAATCTACATTTTTTCATTTAAGAGTAGTCTTCAGGGCACTGTCGGGTGGGTTGGGGACATCAAATCCATATGTATAATAGGTCAAATTCTTCCTTGGAAAGTCCTCTGCAAGTCCTATAACTTTAGTCTTAAGTTTTCCCAAACCCCGAACAATTATTCGAAAAATACCAAAAAATGTCTTTTTCCCATGCATTTTCTTATGTAAATTTGAGGCCTCGACAGGCACCATTAAGAATCAAAATTTCGAATAAAGAAAAAATACGTGTCCACTTTTTTTGGATTTGGAAACGATTTGGGGGGATCGTTGCTTTCTAAATAAAAATAGCCAATTTGAACCACCCTAGTGTTCATAGTTTTAGTCATTTTTACACCTAATTTTAGCGGTCTAAATAGAGAATTTCTGTACAGCCTACAGCGTTTTGAGAATTCGGTAATCGTCTTCTGTTTTTGTTGTTTTCTGTGTCCGAGTTTTGAGTGCACATTTATAAATAACTTGCGTTTTCGTCGTCTTGAGTGAGACGCGTTTCTTTTTTTAGTGTCCCGTTGGAATCATTTTATTACACCTTAGTTTGAAATGTGGCCACATTTCGGATGATAATATTACCGTGACTTGGCTCTTGGCAGAACCCCAAATTTCCTGTACAACTGTATAACGGTGCCGTTTCTAGAATTTGTCGGAATTTATTACACTGCGACAATGTTGGTCCGTTGTTGTCGGAATTTAGGTTTCCGCAAGTTCCATTTCTTGTTTATGTATAGATGAGTCAATATGCATCATTATAGGTTGGACTTTTGAAGAAATGTTTGCACTTTTTATGATACAACTCAATACAACTGGCTTAAAAGATAAAGGATATCGTCTTCTAAATTTAGAGTGAATTTGACACTGACAAATGTGTGTCAACCAAATACCTGCTGAAAGAAAAACCTAATTTTTAAATGAGGTAAATGTTACAAATGCTATTTATATTTCTTTCAGTTAAATGTGGAAAGTATTTTGAGACCAGAATATTATTTAGTTCTAGGGCATTCGTTAATTTATATACTCTATATTCAGGGTAAGTGGATAAACAAAATAACAGGTGAACATTAGTAATATGTTTGAAAATTGATGACGCTGAGAATATCTTCCACGATATGTACCTACTGTAACTCTTTATTTGGATCACGAATTCTACCATCCATTTCATCATTTTTGCTTCTACCTAATATGATATACGAAGACACTATCTTTGATTTTTTATCACGAAGTATACAGTGTGTCCCCGATGGACCTAACTATACCTATAATGGACGTAATTTTTAATTTCTCGAGAAAAAGTATTTCTTTATAAAGAGTTTTGGATGTCCTAAAAGTCGAAAGCCATTGTTAATAATTTGATTTAACATACAGGAAGGTTAGAAAACAATTGGCCGAAGAGTAAAGTATCGGTTTTTCGGAATTAGAACAAAAATGTTATAGGTAAAAATTTCAATGTTGTACCTAAGTTTTATATTTTATTTATTTTTAACAAAGTAATTTAACAAAACATTACTCCACATGTTCCCCTCCTACACCTACACATTTTTCCAATCTCCTTCTAAACTCCCGATATACCTAATCAATTGTTTCTTCATTAATTTCGTCTACTGCTTCCCTAATTTTTAATTTTAGAATGTCTACATTATCATGAAAATTATTCGCATACACCTTCTGTTTTAAATAACTTCACAGAAAAAAAATCAAGCGGCTTTAAATCAGGTGAACGTGGTGGCCATCCTATAGGGCCGAATCGTCTAATCCACTTATTTGGAAAATGTCTGTTCAACCAATCCCTGACTTGAATGCGCTATGAGCAGGACAACCGTCGTGTTGATAGTGTAGTGAACACCTGAGCTGTAAATTGATTTCGTCCAAAGTAGGTAGCAAAAAAATTTCCAACATCAAAATAAGTGTTTTGGTTTACAGTACCGTCAAAAAAGTATGGTCCAATTATTTTCTTGTAATAAATCCCACACCAAACATTCACTTTTTTATATTTTTGAGAATTGGTTGTAATCCGGAAATATGGATTTTCTTTCTTCTTATTGTAGTAAACGGTAAACGAAAATAATTTTTCTGTAGAAAAATCTATCGACCATAATTCGTTCTCCCATTAATAGGCAAAATTCTAATCGACGAGCATCATCTCCTTCTACTAAAGTGTGTATTAGTACTGGTTTATAAGGATGAAATCATTGATTTGAAAAGATCCTTTGCAGGTGGCTTTTACTGATGTTCAAGTCTCGAGATCTTTGCCTCAACGATTTTTTTGGGCCAGTGTTTACGGAATCAATAGCTAACATAGCTCCCGCATCATCTTCGCCATTTCGCTTTTTTTCTTGATATTTTTCACGTCTCCAGTTGCAAGAAATTTTGTAACCAATTCACGAACACAATTGACAGAAACGTATACCTCAGGGTATTTTCTGTTAAAATACTTCAATAGCACGGCGGTACGATACCTCACCTATGCCGTAACAAAGAACTAGATAAACCCTTTGCTCTAAAGTCAATATACTTTCAATCAGCTTCTATCAACAAATTGCTTAGATACGCTGTTACTACTGTTAACTGATCAATCATAATTGTGGTCTCTACATTTTTTGTTCACCTTTATGTAATGTCTTTTCATTAGTCCGAGATGTAAAATTTGAAATAGAACATTCAAGTTTGATATTTGAGGATAAAATTAATTCAAACTAACTTTTACCTATAACATTTTTGATCTAATTCCGAAAACCCTATAGTTTACTCTTCGGCCAATATAACATTTTCGTGTTTTCTAACCATCTTGTATGTTAAATCAAAATATTAACAATGGTTTTCGACTTTTTAGGACATTCAAAAATCTTTATAAAGAATGACTTTTTCTCGAGAAATTAAAAATTACGTCCATTATAGGCATAGTTAGATCCATCGGGGGACACACTGTATAATATATTCTTTCGATCAATAATAATCTTAATTTCACAGTGTTTCTTCTGCGCCGCTGTTAATATCCTGTGTTATTATTAAATATTATGTTTAAAGGTAACTAAACTGTTGACCCACTTTATGTTGACCGTCTTTTCTTATTATAGTACTCCAAGTCTCCAGTCACATTAATTTCTAAATACATACTTGCTTTGATTACATCTAATTATTCATGTCATCTGGTGTCATGCAGCTGATTTGTTAACTACACTCAGAAGAACAATTGATGTTTAATAACTATTGTAATTAATGATTTATTAAGATAATTTTTGCAACATATTGTAAACAAATTCATCAAGATTATCACCCGTCTTTGCAATTTTGAAATAGTATATTATTATACAAGTTTTATATAAATTTAGAAATGGTGGTTACTATATTTAGAATCTAGGGTATTTTGCGGGTACCAGTTGTAGTACTGTTGGTACTGCGGTGAACTGTCAACTTCGTAAAGTTGGCATAAAATCATGACAAAATCTTATTGTGGATAATTTTACTCTACTTTAGCCCTTTAGCCTACAAGTTTTAATAAATAATTAACGGGGCTAAGATCGATGATAAAAACTTATATGATAACCAGTGAATAAAGGATATAGATATAGAAACATAACCTACAAAATTAACTTAGAAATAGTGTCTAATAATTATAATAGTCAGAGTAGAAGTGTTTGGCGGGGACTGATTAGTTACTTCGAAGAACAAGAACTTACTAAAGAATTGTTATAACGCTAAACATTTAATAGCGGTGTCTACCTAATTCCGCTAGGTAGCCGTTGAGGCCTATACATTTACACGCACTTATAATTGAAACCAAATTCTAATTTCGGTGAAGTAGTTTATGAGAATAAATTATACTTAGTAAAATTACATGTGATGGAGGTAACACAAATAGTTGCACACAACTAGAACTAAGCTGAAGTTGGAAGCTACATACAAAAAATGGATACGATATTGGCTCGACTAGAAATCTGTCCAAAATGTTACCGAAAACATATACGTACATAAACTAGGTAATCCTCAACACTTTAGATTTACTATAGCTTGCTACGTGCATGCTGATATTCAATAAACTGTTTATTCCGCATATACAATCCCGCGGCAGTATTTGAACCCCATCATATCTACGATGTAGGTTTGATCTTCGCAAAACTCCTTATTCAGGTAAATGTGGTCCTTGTATTGTCTCTGAAAGGGAGATTTGATGTTTAGTTGACGAAAATGATGCACGATAACTTACCAGAGTCGCAAAACTTCACCGAAAATGTTATGCTGGCATATTTTGATGAACAGATCAAAACTAAGAAAGCCCCTATCCTTTGGTAATACTATAGCATGCTACACGCATGTTGAAATATGTATGGAATATAGATATTTCGCAGTTTATGCGATTGCAAGCGATTTTAAAAAGGCAGTTTGTGGTTATGTGTAATACGTTTGACGTATGGCAGCTGATATCAATGTCACCAATCTTAGAAAAAAGTTACTAAAAGCGGTGTTACAATTTGTTAATTGTAGCACCGAAAACAGTGTTACAATGTGTGCATTGTGAATGCAAAGTAGAAACAATTAATTTGTAGAACGTGTTGTACGGGATATATCAATATGATGTTTGAACAACCTACGGAATAATTAGGCAACGTATTCAGATTCTCAAGTAGTCTGTTGGAAATCCGTGTCATTTCTTAATGTTTTGGGATTTAATACATCCCAATATCTGAATTATTATAAAAAAAATGCAGATTTACACGTAAAATATTACGATTTTGGCTTTTAATGTTCAATAACTTTGTGAATTTTAACTGATTTTAACAATTTTTTTAGCACAAACTTTTTTGCGTTTGTTATAAAAGAAAAATGGCCAAATTGTTTTCTTGATTATCGGACCATTTGTAAAGTAAAGAAAAATTATTTGATTTCAAAACTGTGTATTCTTGTCACAATTGATATTAAAATTATTATTCCAAATAATTAAATTTTATTTGGAATAATGTTTTTTTCATGAATTTGCATCTAAATAAAAAATCATAAGGTAAACGTCCCAAATTCAGACACTGTCCTAAATTCCGACATATTTCTGTTTAGTTCGATAAAATAAGAAGTCTACAATATTGAACTTTATTTTAGGACATCTGGTATGTTAATTTGACATTACACTTATCAACCCACAATCGTTTCTTATTCTACCAATGTTCTAACGGTCAGAATATAACCTAGAAGTTTGACTGATCTTGATAAAGATGCAAGAAACATTAAAATACAGTCGAGGTAAAGAGGGCAGACTGAAGAAGGCTAAGGACTTATTTTATACTGTGTTTCATTAAAAATGGTAAAACATAAATGTTGAACATTTCTTAATAATAAATCTTATTTTATATATTTAAAATGTTTATATTTGTTGGAATAATGTACCACAAGTGTCTGGTTTAGGATAACTGTCTGAATTAGCTTCACTGAGGTGTCGGATTACGGATCAAAATATACGCTTACTGCCGGAATTAGGGGCAATTGTCAGGGGCGTCCTAAGATATTCGACGCCCGTGGGCTACTAAAATTAATGCGCCCCTCTTCATAAGAAAATACACGAGATAGCTAACGGATGCGGGGTGACCGACAAAGTTATTCAAAAGTGTCAGAACTAGAAAAAGCCAATTCATTATCATTATACTAAACAAAAACATAATATTTATACAAAATTCGAATAAAAGACGAAATGAAAAAACCAACGTTTATAGTAGACAAAAAGAAAAGTAACTTATATATTTGTTGTCCGTGCTTCTTCTTTTACAAATTGATATCACACGTATTTAAGTTATTAAATAGGTCACTCTATATAAATAAACTACTAAAATAATTTAATTTGCTCTGCCCTAAAGAATTTGTAGTAGCATTACTAAAAGTGCGCAGTACGTAGTGCTGTGGCCACGTTAGGAAATGTAGACGCAATTTTTGAGTTAATTATTTATTATCCTTGAAAAATTACCAAAAGCTTTATGTTGAAACATTTGAATAGATTTGTCATCAAATATAAAATAATCTTAGAAAAACATTAATAAACAGTTCCTGTACTCCGGGAATTCCTACAAATTCCCTTTATAAGGAATAAATTGGGAATAAATTGGCTTTTAAACCATTCTTCCATATAATAAATTGTCAGCCTAGTTTGTACGAAAATAGTCCAAATACTCAAATTTTGCCAACATAGCTTTTGTGTTACATAATTCGATAAGCAAATTTCACATCGATTAAAGGATGCAATAAGTATCATAATAATTTATAGTATATATAGTACGTCATTACATCCCTAATAAGTAAAGCAGCTGGTCTCCGTCTGGTTCTATACAAATCTGAACCGCTTTTTCTCTACTGTAAATGTTATTGTTTTGGATTTAAGCCATTTAAATATTAGGACGACACTGTTCAACATTTTAGTGGAAGTTGTTATTTTCATATTTATGGACATTGAGCGCGTAAAGTATGAAAATATGAGAAAATCTAAATGAGGGTTAGTTATTGTACAAAATTCTCGAACACGTTGATTTTTAACTCTTGGGAACATGGATATTACGAATAGAATATGCAAATGCGTTTTGGGTAAAATTAGTTGCACTGTGTACGAACACGGACTCTCCGGTAAAATTGGTGAAACAAATGAGATAAAAATGTCAAAAACCTGAACCCAATGTTCTAGAAACCTCAAAAGGGTCTCATAGTACACCTTAAACTTTGTACGTTTACCTGAAATTACTGAAAGTTTGTTCACAATATATTTCAATCATTTACAACTATTCTAAGTAGTGTGCTGATGGTTCAATTCCTATTGCAAACATATCTACCTAAAACTGCTATTCGCTTTTCATTAACAAACAAAATCCTTAATTTTTTAAACTTTTTCTCGTAAATTTTCTGATGTAAGGTCATACAATGTATGCTACTATGAAGACAATTAACAGATCTATCATAATCAACAAGAAAAATATGGAGTTTCCCATTTGTCGATGACGTCAAAAGTACAAAACGGGAAATAGAATTTCTTACAAATATGTGTATAATTTACAATCGACGTGTTCAAGAATTTTTGTAGTTAACAAACAGTTTCCGAGATTTGGGCATGCTTTCTACTTTGCGCGCTCACTGAATATTTCTTAAAAAATAACAAAAAATTTAATAAGTAAGAACAGTTCATAATTGAGTAGTAACTTTAATTAACTGTAGTTAACATTTCTAAAAAAATATAGATAACATAACAAGCCCATATAAAATAAAAGCACAGTAAATTTGGAACACCAAAGTAAAAGATGCAGTTATCATTATTAACAATGAACAACAATGAAACTATGATCAAGTAGATCAGTATCTCATATATTTTTTCATGATCTCATGCATTGCTACTAGATGTCTCATATATTTTGATAAGTAAAATATGGCAAACCTAGGCTGGCACATCATAGAAAACTTGCGCTAACCGAACCAAACCCGAATGTTTTTCATTGATACTCCATACTAGTATAACTAACTTGGGAAATTCTAAGAGCAGTCATACAATTTTCTATTCATTTAGAAGAGGTTATATGGTTGATTTTGTCATCAAAACATTTATAATAAAATCAACTAATATCAAAATAACTAATAATAACATAAAATATAACACCAATAAAAATTGCCGCCCCCAAAAGGTTGGCGCCCCAGGGCTATAGCCCATTTACCCCTGTTTTTAGGGTGGCCCTGGCAATTGTTAAACTTATAAAATATAATATAAATTACTATTATCAATTATTCTTTAATAATGAATAGCCAGATATCTTTAGAAGGAAATATTTGTTTAAAAAAAGTTGACATAGTCATTAGTACCACATAAATATAAATTCTACAGTTACAAATGTATTGAATTCCATTTTTGTTTGAATAACCATATTCAATTAATCAATGTTTTGTAGACATAGATATTCATTAGAAATCTTTAATGAACTTTGACTTCAGACCACTCTCCGCTAACATATGGCGTACCAATTTCATAGAAATAAACACACAAACCGTCAACCGAGACCGCATATGTATAATAATTGTTTTCCTAGGATTTCTAGGCAAGAAAACAGAACTAAAATGAGCGTACACATACGAAACTGAATTTCTTGGCAAATTTCTCCGTTTCCTGGCTTAAATTTCAACGCGTGTATAAATTTCTAAACTATAAGCGTCCGCCACTGGTTTATTACCAATTTCATGTATATTTAACACAGTTTGCGCCGTGCCGGAGGAAAGTATGGAGAAATGCGAATAATAACAAGAAAACATGGGTCAACAACTGCCTTGAAACGCTTCTTGAATATATATAGTGGGTGATGCCATGAATTTTGCTCTCTTGCATATACAGTGTGTCCCCCGACGGACCTAACTATACCTATAATTAGGCTTACTATACGTCCCGGTTTGACCGGGACAGTCCCGGTTTGAGACATCGGTCCCGGCGTCCCGGCCGGTTTGGTATTATGTCCCGGTTAAAATTCTTAACATACTTTCACCGATTTCTATCTTAGTTGTCAGCAAGTTGAAATATTTTAGAAATGTACAAAGAGCGCAAATCAAATTTTCTCTGTCAGAAAAACTGCCCTCATGCTTTTGATGCTGCCTTTTATGAGGAAGATACACATTATCATGATTTGAAGGTTATCAGCAACAAAGTGTTAAATAGTGACTAATCGATTAATGATTGTAACAATATTTCAACGCAATTCCACAATTTCGAATTTATAGAACGAATGTATCTCTGTTACAGAAAAATGTTTATAACTTTTACAAAAATTGTTTATCATTTCTCTGCTAAACGAAATTGTAGATGAAAAACATCCATATGACAATGTTATGTAGAGCACCGACTGGAGGTAATTTATATTTTAGTTGGCTACGCAAATAAAATGTTTATATTAAAAAAAAAAAGTTTGAATAACTTTCTATCATACACAAAATTGTAGGTTATTAGTTCGGTTAGTCATACAGGAATGCTCCGAGGCGAACTACTGAGGTGTCTTCATTTGAACAAGGAGTATACATTTCGGTGTTCTGGTGTAGCAAAATATTTATAACTTTTCCAAAAATGATTGCATAATTTTCTACCATTAGTCGATTTAAAGTTGTATAATGGAGGTTGTATAGTCCTTTGGTATTGATTTTAGAATATTATGTACAGGGTGTCCCACGCTATAAACAAAGTATATTAATGGGCGTAAGAAATCAAATTTACGTTTTTTTTTTCATACATACAAGTTACAGACAGTCATACGCTGTACAGCAAGAAAATATGTTGATGCTTACTCAATATCCCACAACAACGTACTAACACAAACTTATGGTTGCTTAAATGGAACACTAGGTATATTATTGCAGTTTTCACTAAGATTTGTATCCTAATTGTTTTGACATCAACTTATATTAGGCTTTTGTCAACTGTTTCTAAGATATTGTGAAATTAAAATTAAAAACAAGCATTCTTCAAACAATCTTTCCGGGGTAAGTAACAAGGATAACCCAAAGGAACTAATTTTGGATAGTAAAAGTATCGCACTTTTTGACAATTATTATTGATTCGTATCGAATATGACTTATCCCGAACAACTTGACATTTGCTAAATAATGTCAAATAGTTTAAGAATTTTAATTGGAACACCCTATATATCTTGACTTACTTCGAAAGATCGACAACAGCTAAAAAGTTATTAAGCATATAATTTGTCATTTGTGTCTTAACAATAATAATACACAATAATTCATAAATTAATATTAAATATCCAGATTGGTCGACAATCTTGTTGGTCGAAATTCTACAATCTCACAAATGTAGTAATACTTCTGTTGATGCAACAACTTACAGCCATTGTAAACTGAACATAATTGCGGATATTGGTCTCAAGAAAACGAGAATTTCCGTATTACAACCAGTTCTCAAAAATATAAAAAAGTGAATGTTTGGTGTGGGATTTATTACAAGAAAATAATTTGACAATACTTTTTTGACGGTACTGTAAACCAAAACACACAACACATTTTCATATGTTGGGAAATTTTTTGCTACCTACTTTGGACGAAATCAACCTACAGCTCAGGTGTTCACTACACTATCAACACGACGGTTGTCCTGCTCATAGCGCACATCAAGTCAGGGATGAACAGACATTTTCCAAATAAGTGGATTGGACGATTCGGCCCTATAGGATGTTAACCACGTTCACCTGATTTAACGCCGCTTGATTTTTTTCTGTGCGGTTATTTAAAACAGAAGGTGTATGCGAATAATTTCCATGATAATGTAGACATTTTAAAATAAAAAAATAGGGAAGCAGTAGACGAAATAAATGAAGAAATGTTTTGTTACATTACTTTGTTAAAAATAAATAAAATATAAAACTTAGAATACAACATTGAAATTTGATATCTGGGCATAAATTTAAATATAAAACAACTTTTACCTATAACATTTTTGTTCTAATTCCGAAAACCCGATAGTTTACTCTTCGGCCAATTTAACGTTTTCGTGTTTTCTAACCATCCTGTATGTTAAATCAAAATATTAACAATGGCTTTCGACTTTTTAGGACATCCAAAACTCTTTATAAAGAATGACTTTTTCTCAAGAAATTAAAAATTACGTCCATTGGTATAGTTAGGTCCATCGGGGGACACACTGTAGATATATTTGTTTATAAATGTGGTTTGTGATAGATATTCGATTCGATATAAACATTAAAATTAGCATTTATGCGTATATTTTGTGAGATAATCTACATTATCTTGTAGACCACATAAACCACTTCCGTTTTTGCATGCAAATGACAATGTAGCAACAAAGGAAGTTAGTTGGCTTAGACCACCTCATAATCGTATAAAAAGTGTTATGTGGTCTACTATTTTCTGATAAATTCACTACAAGTTCAAGTTTCTTGGAAAATGGTAAATAGTAAATAAAACGTCCAAGTGAATCGATGATGCTATCACAGATGCCTAGATCTATACGTGTTCTTGAAATCGAATGTTTTGGCAAGTTAACCCAGGTAAATATTGATGTTATTTTCGTGAATTTGAAGCATCATAGTGAGTTCTAAAGTTGTTCGTGTAGCAAATTTATTATAAACTTAGAGCAATCTATCGAAATAATTTAATGTTTGTATATACCTACCTATCTTTTTTCCTCATGTTTTTCTTACTGGGTTTGATAGAATCTTTAATTTTCTTAATGATGGACAAAGATGAGTTAAAAAAAGAAACAAATTCAGCGCGAATAAATCAACACTTCTGATAACCACAAACCAACAATTTTTTTTATTGAAATGACAAATCGCTTCTCAGAGTTTGACAATATTGCCGCATCTTTATCCAATGTTTACGTGACCAGAATTTTAACATAGAAAAGCGAGACAGAAGCGGGGAGGGGGTAGTGATTAAAACAAAATACTAGCGTCTTCGCAAAAGTAGTCGAAAATCGACAAATTCTAGGATTTTGATAAATATATAACACAAAAATTATTATTTTAGTTTGGTTGGCTACAGTTTTTCTTTTCTTTTAAAAACCATTATCACACATTTCTTTAAATTTTTGTGCTTGGGATCAAAACATATTTGTTTAAACAAAATATATTTAACTTATTGAATACTCGACATTATTTGCATTAATAGTGTTGCTATATTTATTTTAAATAAATAAGTATTGTTAGGTACAAGAAAGACTAGTACTTCTCACTAGTTTGCGAAGACAATCTTGGGGTATGCTTTCCCATTCCTCAATCAGGGCTTGCGTCAGTTCTTGTATGGTTTGTGGTAGATTAGGGCGCTTGCGAACACGTCGGTCAAGCTGATCCCACACGTGTTCAATAGGATTCAGGTCAGGACTTAACGCCGGCCATTCCATGACCTGAATTCCATGTTCTTGTAAAAAGTGACTGATGATCTCGGCGGTATGGGGCTGTATGTGTTCCCTAAAAAAACCCTAAATTAAGAAAGTAAATAATGGCGTAAATAAGTTAATCAACAGGGTGTTTCAAACAGAAATCAATAACATCATTTTGGTTCTCCCAGTATAATCAACTATAACAATTCTTTTACAAACCACATTAAGGTAATATGTATAATATTGATGCATTTCTTTACAATGCCCTGAAAAATAATAAAAATCACATTACAATGTTACAGCACAATTTTATAAAGAATGTGAAAGTAAGAATTGCTTTTTTTCTCTCAACATTTTTCATTAATTAAAATAATTAATCTTTTCGTTTATCAACCAACTGATGCGCTAGCATTCTACTTTACCTTGTTTTTGTTATCAGTAGGAACTGGAACATCCCCATAAACTTATTACTTAACATGTCCCGAAATAAATAAATTAAACTGGCGATTTAGCAGGCTAAGGCGTTAGACCACTACAACCAACCCAAGGATCCATTAAAATTCTTTAAATAGTTTAGAACATTACGTAAATAAATAAAAATTTTAAATAATTTTCGACTGGTACTAATAAAACTAATTCTTGGATGATCATAAATTGCTCGTTTGTGTAACTCATAGTAGCAGTTTGTAATGATTAAATGTTGCTGCAGAAGACTCATTACATTCGTGCGATTGCTGAATTTTGTCGTGGAACTAGATATGTTATATTAATTTATGAAATATTTTTTGTATGCGTATAAATGTTAAATTAGATGCTTAATAACTTTTTAGCTATTGACGATAGACCTACCGACTTAGACATTTTAGGAAAGTTGATTTATCGATATTTCGAAATATGTCAAGATATACAGGGTGTTCCATTTAAAATTGTTGTTATTTGACATTTAGCAAATCTCTAGTTATTCCGGATAAGTCATATTAGGATTTAATTTATTTAGCAAATGAATAATAACTGTAAAAAATGGGACTCTTTTACTATCCAAAATGATTTCTTTTATTTCTTTATTCTTGTTAGTTACTTTAGAATATTTTTTTGAAAATGCTCATGTTTGACAATCCTTTCACATTATCTCAGAAACAGTTGATAATAGCCTAATACAAGTTGAAGTCTAAACAATTAGGCTAAAAATCTTCATCAAAAATTGCAATAATATCCCTAGTGTTCCATTTAAACAAACAGAAGTTTATTGGTGATTATCTATAACTTTTATAGCACCCTGTACATCAATTGTATGATATCTTCGAAAGTGAAAAGGGTGTATTACTTTTTATATCATTGATCAACACAAAAATGCGCAACATTGTTTCTACTTTTTTGGATTTTTTTTTAATTTACATATTTTATTCTATAAATAAACTTAATTTTATTTTTATTGCATGTATAAAAGAACATTCTGTATAAGTGATTCATTTTTGTACCAAAGTAAAATTTTATTTATTTGATTTATTTTGGTCCCTTTCATATTTTCAGCAAATATTCCACTTTGTTTTCCTGTATATCAATTATCCGATTTTTCAAGTTTTAATTTTGTACATCATAGCATTGACTTTTTTATTTTTAATTTTTCTTGGTAGAAACTACCACGTCATACCATAACAATTCTGTACTTTGTGACGTATTGGTATTTCAATTTCGGATGAATAATATTTTTGCCAGAAGCTGACCAAAAAAAACTTAAAAAACGTGTTTTTTATGAAAGATAAAAGTCCAGTAAAAAGTTTCAAGTTCAAATAGTAATACAGTTCTCTTAACAAGGGCCTTGTGGAGAATTTTTATTGTTTCCCAAAGTGGGTTTCTTAAAACTCACCATGCAATTTTATTATTGGGTTCTTATTTATTGCCAAACATAAAAATAAATTCTTAAGCCGGTTCCGTGGAAGTTTGAGTATAAATAAATATATTATTAATATTTTCAACATATTGTCTTAAGGGGGGGCCCACTTGCCATCGGGCAACCTGGCACCACCTGGCCAGTCCGCCACTGGCTGTATGTGTTCCCCTAATTTTTTTGAGTAGTGTAGCATTTAACTAAAAAAACCCTAAATTAAGAAAGTAAATAATGGCCTAAATAAGTTAATCAACAGGGTGTTTCAAACAGAAACCAATAACATCATTTTGGTTCTCCCAGTATATCAACTATAACAATTCTTTTACAAAACACATTAAGGTAATATGTATAATATTGATGCATTTCTTTACAATGCCCTAAAAAATAATAAAAATCACATTACAATTTTACAGCACGATTTTATAAAGAATGTGAAAGTAAGAATTGCTCTTTTTCTCTCAACATTTTTCATTAATTAAAATAATTAATCTTTTCGTTTATCAACCAACTGATGCGCAAGCATTCTACTTTACCGATGAAATGCATCTGTCCAAGGTTGTATGTTGCAATTTTATAACAATATCTTCTATGGCAATTTTAGTTCCCAGGAACTTCTGCATAAACAAAGAATGTTTGTTTTATTTCAATATTCACTTTATTAGTTCAATTTTAAACCATAACTGAAAGCTGTGGTCTTGTCACAATATTTTCCAATCAATAATACGACTAAATTAAAAATTATGTATTTTTTAGACTCGAACATCTACATAGTACATCTATAGTATATTTTTTGATGTTCCAATAATTAAACAGCCTATTATTCCGACATCACAGTCTCCATAGTACTGACGTAATATTTTTTCGAGAACAACGAAAGTAAGTAAAACAATTGGGTTAATGCTTTTGGCGCGCCAATCAGACCATCAAAAATATAAATTTAGCGATCAATAAACGATTTTAAACCGCCGGAGATTTACCTCTATTATTTCTTCTTAAGAAGTCGTTAAAATTTAAATATCCGAAACTAATTTGCAGTTCGCCGCGTGAACAGCGGAAGGGGGGGGGGGGGGGGGCGGCGCTAGTATACATATAGATATAATCTTGTTTAGGTTGGTAATTCGTAGAAATTATTTTTCTTTTTTAAGTTAATTTTTCGACCGGACTTTCTCATTTTAACACACGTATTCCGAAACGGAACTACAGCGCGTGAGTTGGGCTGACTCTTATGTGCAATGAAATAAAAATTAAAACTTAAGAGTTACCGTAGTGGCTTGTGGAGCGAGACGTACTCTACCAGATAACCATCTGCCTTCTCGTTATTGTATGCCTTGCTGTGTATGTCTGTGTGTGTGTGTGTTGTGTATGTGGGTACCCGCCATGAAAGTAAAACGCGAGCATATTGTGGGAGTCAAGTTTTTAATACGCTACGAAGAAAAAATATTCTAAACTAAAGTATTCTGTATAAAATCAAAGATCATCCAAAAAGATTAACATAAAAATATATTTTATGTATTAATTATGTATTAGTATCATATAATATTTAAAGTTAAAGTAATTAAAACATATTTACTTATTAGTTGCTATTGGCTGTTCTCTTTACTACAATAAATTTGCAGCCTACAATTATTAATAATTGAATAACTGGCCGACAACAAAAAAAATCAAATCGAGTGAAAAAAGTGACAAAAAGCTGTTTTCCTTAGAATTTGAATCTGAAGGCCAAGATGGTGAAATTGTTTTTGAGAAAACCAATCCAAATAAAACGCAAAAGTTATAAAATCAATAAATTAGCAGTTCACCATTATTAAATCAATAACTGTCCAACAAAAACATCAAACCAAGTCAAAGAACTGGCAGTACTTCTAATATGTTTTCTTCCTTTTAATTTAAATCTGAAAGCAAACGGAGTGAAATAGCTTTTGAGAAAAACTAACGCAAAAAATGCTTAAAAATTATAAATACAATAAATTTGCCGTTAACAATATTATTAATTGAATAACTGACCAACAACAACAAAAAAACAAGTCAGATCAAAGAACTGTCAAGTGATTCTGGTATGCTTGTTTTCCTTCGAATTTTAATCTGAAGGCAAACACAATGAAACAGTTTTTGAGAAAACTAATGCAAAAAAACGTAAAAGTTATAAAAACAATAAATTTGCAGTTCACAATTATTGTTAATTGAATAACTTGTCCACAACAAAAAAATCAAATCTAGTCAAAGAACTGACAAGTGATTCTGATATCCTTGTTTTCCTTAGAATTTGAATCTGAAGGCCAAGCTACTGATATCGTCTTTGAGAAAATCAATGCAAAAAAGCGCCGAAGTTATAAAAACAATAAATTAGCTGTAAACAATATTATTAATTAAATAACTGGCCAACATAAACAAAAAATCAAGTCAGGTCAAAGAACTGTCAAGTGATTCTGGTATGCTTGTTTTCCTTCGAATTTTAATCTGAAGGCAAACACAATGAAACAGTTTTTGAGAAAACTAATGCAAAAAAAACGTAAAAGTTATAAAAACAATAAATTTGCAGTTCACAATTTTTATTAATTGAATAACTTGGCGACAACAAAAAATCAAATCGAGTCAAAGAACTGACAAGTGATTCTGATATGCTTGTTTTCCTTAGAATTTGAATCTGAAGGCCAAGCTACTGAAATTGTCTTTGAGAAAATCAATGCAAAAAAGCGCCGAAGTTATAAAAACAATAAATTAGCTGTAAACAATATTATTAACTAAATAACTGGCCAACAACAACAAAAAATCAAGTCAGGTCAGAGAACTGTCAAGTGATTCTGGTATGCTTGTTTTCCTTCGAATTTTAATCTGAAGGCAAACACAATGAAACAGTTTTTGAGAAAACTAATGCAAAAAAACGTAAAAGTTATAAAAACAATAAATTTGCAGTTCACAATTATTGTTAATTGAATAACTTGTCCACAACAAAAAATCAAATCTAGTCAAAGAACTGACAAGTGATTCTGATATGCTTGTTTTCCTTAGAATTTGAATCTGAAGGCCAAGCTACTGAAATCGTCTTTGAGAAAATCAATGCAAAAAAGCGCCGAAGTTATAAAAACAATAAATTAGCTGTAAACAATATTATTAATTAAATAACTGGCCAACAACAACAAAAAATCAAGTCAGGTCAGAGAACTGTCAAGTGATTCTGGTATGCTTGTTTTCCTTCGAATTTTAATCTGAAGGCAAACACAATGAAACAGTTTTTGAGAAAACTAATGCAAAAAAAAACGTAAAAGTTATAAAAACAATAAACTTGCTGTTCACAATTATTAATTGAATAACTGGCCTACAACAAAAAAATCAAATCGAGTCAAAGAATTTCTTTAGAATTTGAATCTGACGGTAAGCATAATTTTTTCAATAAACATTCTTAATGTATATTTATCCATAAAAATCCTTAGTCAAATTTCAATCCCCTAGCAATTATAACTGGATTATGTGCTTAAAACTGTTTGTTCAAACATTTAAGAACTGGTTTAGTGTCTCATTCACAGGCCAGTCACATCGACAGTTTATGTTGGAACTGAGCTAATGGATCAAGATCCTTTTCTACAATTTTATTTAGAACAGCCGAATAAGTTTTGCCGGTATTAGAACATATACAGGGTGCCTAATGCATAACGATCATGTGGCTTCGAGTGAACCCTTTCGTGTCAATTGGCGCCGGAAATAAAATTTCTCGTAGTTTTATAATAATTTCTTCCGGTTTCGAATTTAATTTCAAGGAGTTGACTCGTCGCCGATGCAAGTTATTGTTTCCAGCGTTGCTGCTGCAAGGCATAATGATAAGTGTTGAGGCACCAGGCCAGGCCAGTCTGCCACATTTGCTTATCAATTACGACGCGTATCAATCTGGCTATTGTTAGCTCTGTCACATCCAGCAATTATTCCGAATCAAGAGGCGACAGGTCATCAGACAAACAACCGATGCCAGCCGATGACCACAAATTGCCACAAAGATTAAGCAGACCAACAAACTCGAACACTCATTTATGATGATCACATCTCTTGCCCGTTACATTGTAAAAAAGATATGTAAACTGGATGTATACATATGTTATGGAAATGCTGCTGATTTATTTTACATGTTACCTAAAGTTTTAAGCGTGGATATAACTTTTTTTGGTTACTTTGGTCTAAAGAAATGCAGTTTTACGAAATCTAGACAATTCAGAATTTTTAGATTCAGATTCTACGGAAAAAGCATGCCAAGTTTTACTAGTTCGATTTTGTTTATTTTTTGTGAGGATAGTCACTTAGCTTAGATCATTGTATTTTTGACAAATTAAGTACTTGGAAATACATTTACTGCCAAAATTATATTACAGCAAGGGAAGAAATTTGCTGTTTGCAATGAAATGTTTTATATAAACTAAATAATAATAATACAATGTAATGTAGACGCATTATACAGAGTGGGTCATAACGTACGCAATAGAGCAGAAAATGACTGATTTTGTGATAAAAATAGTATCGGGAGGCCGACGGTCCCAGGTCACGTGGAACAGTCCGTAAATGTATTGTGATATGTTTTCGACTCGCAAATATCATTAGTTAATTTGTTATGAACAAAAAACCTTAAACTCCGTCGTCTAGTTGTAGCGCAGGCTTTTCGCGAGAAAGTAGCGATAGCTGGGTGCTTTGACTGTGCACAACCCAGGCGTTTTCCGATGATTAGTTTTTGCACAATTGCGATTTTAATTTTTGTATGCAATATCTTTCGGCGAGCCTGGATGGCGTCGGTGGTGGTCCGATTTTAATTTTTTCTAACGGATTTCGAAAGTATAGGTATTGTGCTACAAAACGTCAGTTTTGATTTTATCGTTAAAATGTTGCGAAATAGGTGAAAAATGGTTGCAAACATGACTGAAAACGGTCGCGCGCTCGGAAGCGGTCGAGTAGTGCGGGTAGGCGGCCGTCGACTGAAAGCGCGCATATATACGCAATACAAGCGCGCTGCGGACAAATATGACAAATATTTCGGTCAAGTTTGCAAGCATTTTTCGCCTATTTCGCAATATTTTAACGCAAAATCAGAATAGACGTTTTGTAGCACAATACTTCTACTTTCGAAATACGTTCAAAAAATTAAAATCGGACCACCACCGACGCATTCAGGCTCGCCGAAAGATATTGCATAAAAAAATCAAATCGCAATTGTGCAAAAACTAATCATCGCACACTTAAAGTACCCATCAATCGCTACTTTCTCGCGAAAAGCCTGCGTTACAACTTTGAAAATGACGGAGTTATGAATTTTTGAAAAAAATGTAGATTACCGCGGTTTTTTCGAATTTCCTCCGTTAATATTAATCCGATCGGGTCCGTGTGGGGTTCATTTTTTTCGTCTCTTCATTCTCTACAATTCGTCTGTTGACAGTATCAAGATTGCTCCATCGGTTCAGCTTTTACAAGCGAACAACGAAAAAAAGCACGATTTTTTTAGGTATTTTGTTTATAACAAATTAAGTAATGATATTTGCTAGTCGAAAACACATCACAATACATCTACGAACTGTTCCACGTGACCTGGGACCGGCGGCTTGCTGATACTATTTTTGTCACGAACAAGTCTCTATTGCCTAGTCTAATATGAAAACAAGTTTTTTTGATATAAAGGAAACGACAATAATGCATCTTAAATTTGTGTTTGATTGCCTGATGATGAAACAATAGAGTTTCGAAATATTGCAAACAAAAATTGTGTTTTTTTGCTTATCCTGGATCTTACTCCTGAATAAAACGTTTGCGTATATTCCATAAGTTCATGTAACAATACTACCAGCTACTATCAGTAACAGGAACCGTCACTTAAAATGTGCCATCTTCAAATTATCAAGCAAATAAAGCAAAATAAAATCTTTTTTTTTTTAAATATGATATGTATGAATGTATGATGATATGTAAAATTAAAAATGTACAAAACATGGACCACCCTAATGCGTAGATAGTTCTATTTGGAATCGACTTCAAAACTATTTATAGAAAGACAAAAAAAGAAAGCAATTATCCGGATTTAGATATGTCAAAGCTAAAAGCGGAAGCTTCTCTGTATGCGTGGGCAGATAATAACTTCATATAAAAGCACCGCGACCGCGTTGATGATAAAATATTTTATTCCTAACCCATATAGAATGCACGAGCCCTGAATCACACAATAGAGGTGGCTGCGTATGACTCAGACAAGTTCGCAACACGAAAAAATAAACCGCGTGATTCAGAATCATATTTGCGTTCGTAAAACATTTCGTGACAGTTTTTCAGCTCTACCAAGCTTGCTTTCATCTTTTTTTTCGAACGTTGCATCTTTAAAAATAAATCGAAATACCTCCATCCTGTATATTTATTCATGTCATCCAATGGACTTGTTTTGTAATCTATTTAGATATTCAGGACCACTTAAAAGCTTACGATTCAAAACCTATGGACCCAGATAAGCCATGGTGGGCTATGCGGAGTCTTGCTTTTGTTGTCGATGGATGCCTTCCGTTATCTGCTAGAAACGGAAGTCGTGCTTTTTCGGAATTTATGACGCAATAAAGAACGATACAGTTTCAATAAATAAAATTGTAAGACTGTATCAAGTGTCAATGCGAGAAAGATGCTGTTAAGAAGTTAATTTAAATGTGCGTTAATTGTTATGGAGGAAATGTAGTTAGATGAAGGTACATGCTGTAGTTGCCGGTTCGTTACCATGTTGTCGCAATGAAAGAGTAGCCTCATAATATAGTCGATGGTTAACAGATTGGTAAGTTATCGTACGTTATTCTAGAGAGCTAAATATCAAACCCCAAAGAATATTCATAAACAAAGTATTACGCTTATCAAGGTATTGCAACATTTTATAAGTATGTTTTGCCATTTTTGCAAACGAACATCCTACGAACCCGGAGATCTAAACTCAGTTGAGTCAGTTGTACCCCGAAGTAAACCATAAACAGTGTACTTTTAAGAGTAAATGTTAGTCACCGGCCTCAAAAGTTCGACGAAACTGAGGCGCGAGAGGAGGGCACAAGCCGCGCCCGCTGTACACTCCGCAGAAAATGCAAGCAACGCACTGATTAGATTAGGGGAGCGGCGGCACCGGCGGTATCGTTCCTTTGCGGCTAAGATCAAAGGGGCCGTGCGGTGTCGACTGCCGCCGAACCGTTTCCTAATAATTTTGTGTATGTGACTATCGCATGTTCTGAAATGCATTTTTTGTATATTTTAAATACAAATACAATTCCACAAAACAATACAGTGATACAAATTAATTAATTGCTTTATTATAACATTCCTATTTTACTACTAACTATGGTTGAACATTTTACCTTTTGTATGTTGAAAAAAATTGTAGTTTTGGTAAAACAGACAGCTTTTCTTACATAAATCATTTATTGCTTTACATTTATTATTAGAATTAGTAACTAATTATCAGTTAGCTCCGAAGAAGCAAACAGCATGGTTCGCGAAGACAGTAATTATGAATTTTTACTCACGGCATAAACCGGTAACTATTTATCATCTAAATTTAAATGACTCTGGCCGTGAAAGCATTTGTACTCAGATACTTATTTAAATCCATTTAACGTTTTCTTTGTGCATCAATAATCTCCAATGTCTCGCTCGTACTTATAATATTATAATATTCCTATTTTAAGTCTAGATACAGTTGGATACTGCATTTTGAAATTTTACTCAAAATTATTATTGCTATGTATAGACTTGGTAGTATACGTACTTCAATTTCAATTGTAGGTATGAGAAAAAATAGCGATTTCGATAAAACATGCAGCTTTATGTATAAGTATAAGTCATTTATTATATATTATATAGATACATGTTCAAATATTTTACACCTTTATAAAAGTTTTTTTCCATATATGGTAATCCGGCACGCTTACACCTATAAGAGAGTATTGCCCAAATTGACTAGCGCAGTTAATTAGCGAAGAATTACACTACACGTATAATATCTACATATACACTTACTGCAGGTACTCTCGCAAGTTATTAGTTTTCTTAGAACGCGGGCCACATAAAGGCAGCTGATTTTTTTAATTTGCCCATATTCCTAGTGTCTGTTCTACGTCTGTTGTACAAGTCGAACTAAAGCCAACCATCCTACATAGATTGCGATTGCCCTGAATGCATTGCCAAGCGACAAGTGTTTGGTATTAATATTATTTTCTAAATCTATATACCAATATATTTGAAATTCTATGACGAAAAATAAATGACTGATTAAAAATTAAATTACTTGTATTTCCTTAGTAATAATTTATTTAACTCCTATTCATTATTTAATAGTTGTAACATTGTAAGTAGGTATTGCGGTTGTTGATTATTCTTCGTTCCGTGTGTCGTACGGGGACTGCACTATAAACCCTCGCGGGAACATGCGCTCCTAATTTATAACTCGCTCTTTGCTGTCTGCGTAGAGTCCATCAGGACAGCAAAAAATTATTTCTCGTATTCGGTTTCTAGCCTATTTTGGTCGAAATTCAACAGTTCATGTTGATCACATATACTTCCGCAAGAACATGCTGTCCTAATTTATAAGCGAGTCGTTGCTATCTACGTAGCACCAGCACGGTAAAATTTATTTTTCGTATGGCTTTCGTTTGCCGGGCGCGGCGCCGCTACACCTCCCGTGCCAACATGCGATCAATATTTTTGTTAGGCCGAAATTGCTCAATATTTGTGATTCCCCTGACTACGTATTCATGCTGCTGCTTCAGACTGTACCATTTGAATTTGATTGGTCGAAGAAAATGATGTGGTGTTTATCCAACAGATGGCTGCACCGTACGACGATAAAATATGTTATTCTCGTCTCATTCACATGTTCACAAAAGCAACGGTTAAATCATTACAACATTCATATTTTGTTGTCATTTTTTTACACAAGTTCATGAAGGCTCAATACAAAATGTTGTAATATTGCTTTTTTGATGTTTGGTTCGGATTTGGAAAAAAAATAACAAAAATTACCAATTATTGGCTCCTTTAGCAAGGGTAAAAAACAAAACAACAACGCAAATGAAAAAAGTGGCATTCGTGCCGGGTGTAATACACCTTTATCTATAATTTAATGTATTACACGTGATTATTAATACACAATTAAGGTCAGGATGCTCGGTTTTTGTAGTGTTGTTTTGTAGTACGCTACTACCTCTAGTGATTCCTCTTAAGGGGGAAAATGTTCCGCAGACGTTTGATTGTGTACAGGATGTCTCAACAGTGCGATCTCGGAAGATTGTGCCTCTGTTAATGAAGATATTTTAAAACTGATTTCACTCATCTATACACAACGCCGAGGCGCACATTTTAAAATTATTAGCGTGTATACAGGGTGTTCCATAAGGTAGTACCAACCCAAACTTATGTTTTTTTTTTATGGAACAACCTATACTTCGGCACAATTTTGAATTCCTCGCAAAACTTTACGACAATGAAAAATAACATTACCTAACCGAAACTTTATACTTTTTGATTTATTGGCATTTTTATGAAAAAACAGCAGTCTAAGAAAAATGCATATCTCAATACCTGTTTTCAATTTTATTGCGCACGCTTAGATTTTGATTAAGTACGACGCGTTCTATTAGCGTGATTACCTACCATATTCAAATTGTGTACAGGGTGGTCACAATCTGCAACAAAATATAGCAAACAGTTTCTCCTAAGAAAGTTAATTTTTTTAAATGGAACACCATGTATCTAATTATTTTTTTGAATTTTACGCATCGTTCTGCGCAAAAGAGTACTAGCACACACCAGTGCTAAAATAAACTATTGCAGAGATAACTAATCTTCTTCATTAAAAAAATCGATTTTTCTATCAATTAGAGCTTCTACACCGACATTAACCATTAAACCAGTTAAGTATTTACCTACATTACTGTTTTCTCGCATGATTTCATCTTTCTTTTTAATAAATCAATACATTTGACCACATCTGCAATTTAATATTATAATTTGAAATAAAATTTTACTTATACCCTGTAGCCTATGAAAAACTGTGCTAAACAAGTTACTAAGGTATACAGTTGATATAAAGTTGTTGTTAAAGAGCAGGTGTTGTTTTCCTTATCTTAAAATAAAAGCAGTTTATAACGAAACTCATTATCAAGCACTGTACATTCATTTTCCATAAATATTAATACTTTTATTTTGCAAGAAATAGAAATTAATTAATTAAACAGTAATTTTATGTAAATTTTTACGAAGAAGAGAATTTATTTCTGTAGCGGTTTATTTTAGCACTAGTGTGTGCTACTACTTTTTTGTGCAGTACGCATTTTTGTTGCATTCACCAAGAACCCACACCATGTCAATTACTTCCTCCTGAGAAAAGTTCGCCATATTTCCAAAAATTATGCAAATCTAACCTAACAATATCACCACCACTGACAGATACCATAATAACTTGTTTAGTACAGTTTTTCATAGCCTACAGGGTATAAGTAAAATTTTAGTTCAAATATAATATTAAATTGCAGATGTGGTCAAATGTGTTGATTTATTAAAAAAGAATGATGACACCATGCGAGAAAACAGTAATTTAGGTAAATACTTAGCTGGTTTAATGGTTAATGTCGGTGTAGAAGCTCTAATTGATGGAAAGATCGATTTTTTTATGAAGAAGACTAGTTATCTCTGCAATTGTTTATTTTAGCACTGGTGTGTGCTAGTAGTTTTTTTGTGCAGAACGATGCGTAGAATTCAAAAAAGTAATTAGATACATGGTGTTTCATTTAAAAAAATTAATTTTCTTAGGAAAAACTGTTTGCTATATTTTGTTGTAGATTATGGATATGGTAGCTAATCACGCTAATCGAGCGCTTCTTACGTAATCATAATCTAACCGTGCGCAATAAAACTAAAAACAGGTATTGAGATATAAAATTTTTCTTAGACTACTGTTTTTTTTTTTTATAAAAATGCCAATAAATAAAAAAGTATAAAGTTTAGGGTAGGTAATGTTATTTTTCATTGTCGTAAAATTTCGCGAGGCATTCAAAATTGTGCCGAAATATAGGTTGTTCCATTTAAAAAAACATAAGTTTGGGTTGGTACTACCTTATGGAACACCCTGTATACACGCTAATAATTTAAAAATGTGCGCCTCGGCGCTCTATATAGATGAGTGAAATCAGTTTTAAAAAATCTGATGTGGCCAGGCACATGACTTTATCATACTATATATACAATTAATAGTTTAGCTGCATGAGATTCTATTTGATCGAGATCGCCTATGTCTGCATTAAAATAAAACTAGTAGAACTAGACAGATATTATGCCGATTAAGCTGCGTTCGGATATTGTACACCGTTGACACCGGGTACACCGTTCAAATGACACTTGTTATTGGGTGTAAAAAGTGACGGTGTACAATATCCGAACGCAGCTTATATTGACAGTAGGTGTTGTCAAAATCATGTCAAAACATTAGCCTGACATTACCTACTGTCATTAGAATCATAATTTCTGACATATCCTGGCTACTAGTTTAAATGCAGTACGATCGATCTTGATGAAATAGAATTTGCTCATGCAACTATACTATTGATTGTACCAAAAAATGTCATAGTAATAAATTATTCAGAATTTCCTCATCTTTAATTTACTATTTAACTATTTCGACGAAATTCCAGAAATGGCGGCTTATTTGCAAAATATTTCAAAAATCCTAAGACTAAACCTCCAGTTCCTTTGGACAGCTCTAAGTTTGGTTATGAAACTTCTAAATATGAAGTTTCGTCCCGATACCTTTAGTAGTTTCTCCGGAATCGTCGTCACAAAAAACGGGTACACACGCACACACACACAGACATTTTTTTGTACCTTGGTCAAAAATGTTCAGGGGACCCAAAAAGACATATTTCTGCTAAAATCTCAAAAATTTTTTTTGCACGATTACAATACTTTACATACTGCGTATGATAAAGCAAAAATCTTCATTAACAGAGGCACAATCTTCCGAGATCGCACTGTTGAGACACCCAACATTGGCTAGCTATTACCATGGCTAGCTTTAATTTCTGATGGCGCTGCCGAAGAAGCAGCGTTATCTGTTAGAGCTTGTAACTTTGGCCTTAACAACAATAGAAACTTGAACAAAAAAACATAAGTGATCAGAACAGACGAGACTACAAGCTCCTTTTGTTTAAAGTTAAATTCTTTTGTCGGTGCACCCCACAGCAAGCTTCAAACTGTAGGAAGAAAACAAGCATTAACGTTATTCACCATTGCTGAAATGGAAGAGCGTAAAAATGGGTAGCACACATACAGAAATATTGGCAAAAAGTGGACCTTTCAAATAAAAAAAAAACTCATTCAAATCGAGCAATACGTTCAAAAGTTACTGCAGTTTGAAACTGGTCATTATTTTAGGTGTTGCGTTTTTTATGCCGCTCAGTGTACTAGCCAGGCAACTCATGCGCTAATTTGACATCTTGTAAAATTCGTATAGTTTTTTAGTTCTCCAGTGCTTTCTGTAGATACAGAATAACAGCGATAATTGTTAGAACCTACACTTGTGCGTTTATTCGTGAACAATGGTTTATTTATCAAGTAACAATAACCTAATCTTTAATAATAACTTTCCCGTTACCAATCAGTAACAATCACCGCTCATAAATTTAACTTCTTAGAAATGATAACATTTTATAGATACATATGTAGCTCATATCATAACCTAGCAGTATTTTAAAATAACCGCTCTAGGATTAAAAGAAACTCTACAATATTTCCGCTTCATACGCTGTCTAATCCTCTACGATTAAAACTGGTGGCTAATTTTGGATACAATAAAGGTCTAGTTCTTAGTCGTAAGAGGCCCGGACCAGTACCAATTTAATTATAGAACGTGAAAAAATCCACAAACATACACGGCCTTAAAAATAACATATGGAGCACCAGACATCTAGCAGCAGCCACAGGAATAGATGAACTTTTTCGAACGCTTTTGGCTCGGAGTTTCAACGAATGCTGCATTCCTTGCATTCTAAAGATGGTCAACTCGTTATCCAATACAAATTTAATCGTTTTATTATGTTATAATCAACCATTTTCCTCATATCTCGTTCCATTTGCGTTATGTTGACCATGGTAATCATTTATCTTCGATTATAGTATTATTGTATCAAATAAGTTAAAACAAATTAAGCAAATTGCTTACAGTGAACGATTACAAGACGATGCACGAATCACTTCCTCACACCTGCGTGGCGTGCTTCGCACTAGTCTGCGAAGAGATTCTTGGGGTATGCTTTCTCATTCCTCAATCAGGGCTTGTGTCAGTTCCTGTATGGTTAGTGGTGGATTAAGGCGCTTACGAACCGTCGGTCAAGCTGATCCCACACGTGTTCAATAGGATTCAGGTCAGGACTTAACGCCGGCCATTCCATGACCTGAATTCCACGTTCTTGTAAAAAGTTTCTGTTGATGCCGCCGGTATGTGGCTTTGCATTGTCCTGCATTAGGATGAAATTTTGACCGACGCCATATGCAGCAGGCACCACATGGTCCTCCAAGATGTTTTCGACGTAATTCATGGCATTCAGTCTACCAGGAACCACAACAAGATCAGTACTGTTGTCTATACTGATTCCAGACCAAACCATCACAGATCCACGACCAAATTTATCCACTTCCTGTATAGTAGCGGTTGCGTAGCGTTCACTACTACTTATTGAAATCTTTTAAGGGCCGACATTTTTTTATTAATTTATATTTTTTTCATGGATATTGAGACGCGCTAATATGGCCGTGCACTAAGGCGCGGTGCTCGGACAGCTCGTCTTGGTTTCAAATTCGCTTCTTTTAATCTGTTTCTAACAGTTTGATCAGAAATTTCTGTTCCATGTGCTCGTACGCTGACGTAGAGACGAAAGAACAAGAAATCGGTCTTGATTTTGAGTAGTTTTTGGATTTCGACCTCGTCCAGCTCTTCTAACATATTGGCCAGTCTCCCGAAACCGGCTTCATAAACGCTGAATAACAGAAGGGGAAACTCGAAGATCCCTGCTAACATGTCGAATAGAGTGGCCATGCTGAATAAGGGCGACAGCACGAGCAACTTGCACTTCACTAAGATGCCTCATTTTACTTCGAATGACGTTTCTAATCAACGACAACTGACAACTGAATTCATTTGTCATCTTTAGTAGGCTTTCATACGTAACTTCAAAGCATACTTGACGTTTTTTCCATTTTGTTTTGCGTTATTATTTACATTTTTAAGTGTAACTTAGAAGTAACTAAGATCTGGGAATTAACTAAAAACAGTGTAAGCTATTATCCAACTTTGAGTCTAAAAATGTATAAAAGCGTCAATATCTCGAAAACTAACGTCTTTTTTCCAAGGTCATACTTAGATTGTATACAGAGTGATCTATCCACTCACTGATCAACATTTTTTAAAAAAATTATCTAAAAACTGTATAGGTACTTCGTAACTAAAAATTATTCCTGAAATAAGCTAAATCCACAAAAAAAAGAAGAGCTTAGCAGCCAGCATACTTACGTTGAACTTTTCTCGTGCTTTTGACGAATCGCTGGACCTGACGTGTAGCACATTTTTCTTCTGTAGGGCGTCAAACTTGTTGAAACTCGATTTCTAAAAAAGGTTGCGATGGAAAGCAGATGATGAGTGCAAATCATTAAGGATGGGCCAGCATTAGAGGTGACCGTGATCAGCTCAAAGATTATTCACTGGTATTACACCACCCGCGTGCTTGTTAGTGTTGGCAAACTTGTCTCGCTGTATTATGTGTTAGTAGCCCCATGCAACATGCAAAATACAAACAACAACAAAAAAAGCGTCAATATATTTCTTTTTTACATAAACCACTCACATATACTTCGATACTCTCTACTTTTTCATTGGATGGAAAGGAAAAATACTGATCGATTTCGAAATTGTTGAAAACTAGGGTCAATTGGTGTAAAAAAAACGAAACATTTTGTATATATTTTGTTGATAAAGCTGTTCTAAGCATAATAGTATATTACATTACACATTACATTTTTCACGAGCACGTAATATGCGATACAGCTCGAGTATTGTACATAATTTTACCTACGACCGACAATTGCAGATCCAATCTCTTACTTTAAATAAAAGAGAAATATTGCGACAGAAGTAGATGTATTATGTTAAACGCAACGAGTTAAACGAAATGTGGACTCGTCTGTAAACAGTACAGGCGTCCAGTGACGAAGTTGCCATTCCCTGTGATCCAGAGCAAACCTCATTCGCACTGCTTTGCGAATGGTTTCAAATTCGCTTCTTTTAATGTTTCTAACAGTTTGATCAGAAATTTATATTCCATGTGCTCGTCTTAGGTCGTTTAGGGGGTCTGACGTATAGAGAAAAAGACGAGAAATCGGTCTTGATTTCGAGTAGTTTTTCGATTTCGACCTTGTCCAGCTCTTCTAACATATTGGCCAGTCTCCCTAAACCGATTCCATAAGCGCTGAATAACAGAAGGGGAAAGTCGAAGGCCCCTGCTAACATGTCGAATAGAGTGGCCATGCTGAATAAGGGCGACAGCACGAGCAACTTGCACTTCACTAAGATGCCTTATTTTACTTCGAATGATGTTTCTAATCAACGAAAATTGACAACTGAATTCATTTGTCGTGTAACTTAGAAGTAACTAAGAATTGTAAGATTGTTTCTGTAATTTTCTTTAGTTAAATATATGCCCTTAAAGCATAACAAATTTGATTTGCCTAGAACTATAAATTAAAAAGTTACAGGTTTCGAAAAAAGTGTTCCCCTAATTTTTTTGAGCAGTGTATTGTTAATATAAAAGTTACAAAATTTGGGCAAATGAACCGAATCTGAATCATCTGATACGAGAATATCCTTATAAATACCTACATCAAAAATCAGATATTGGACAATCAAAAAATGAGTCACCCAAATCGGGATTTAGCCATTTTGATTCTATTGTAGTGTACAAATGGAAAAGATAGCTCCACCATGAAAGCACCTTTTAAAGTTCGTGTTTATGTTTGTATTACAACAATGTTTACACGATAGTGTTGAGTGTGTGTGTCAAATTTCGTCAACATTCGTTAAATCAGCCGACCTTCAACTGTTAATGCATTGTGTGCTCAAGGCGAATGGCATTTCTCCAAATATGGGTTACATCCGTCCGATTTATTTGTTATCGTTAAGTATTTCTCGGTGAAAGTATGATCGGTTCCTTTCATTTCCATAGATAGTCTTAAGAAGAAGATGTATCTTGAAATGTAGTACGACATCCGCCCGCGAATATTGCAAAATTAAACTTAAAATTAATGTTTAATTACTATTGTTAGTTTAGTATTTTTGTAACTTAGTAATATTATTAATTTGATATCGTTAGGTCTAGATAATTAGTCGACATTTGTTTTATCTTTTGTGGTAAACATGGTGTTATCATAATTATTAATATACATACATACACATTGCATACATAGTAGATACACTGTAAAAGCAAAATGTTATGGATTACTTATTTCAGGTTATAAAACTGCAATTTGAGGTATGATAGAAAGTTTTGCAAACATTTTTGCAGAAGTTATAAACATTTTTTTGTAGAAATTGATTGAAATACGTTTCCTATATAAGCGTACTAACGAATGACGTCACTGGAGACTGAGCCAATTACAGAGCGTTTTCAATCACGTGATAGGACGTGAATAAAATTCAATTTTAATTTTGAATTAATTTTTATTAGAAATAAAGCATATTTTTTTTTTGAAAAGTAATAAATAGTTTTCTTAAACTGTAATCTATTGGGATGGTTATAATACAAGCCATATTTTTAATACAGTCAAATATCCTATTACCTTCAATTTGAGGTATGACAGAAATTTATCCAAAAACATTTGCAGAAGTTATAAACATTTTTGAAAATATATCGGGTTGTGTTTTTTATTTATTTGATTAAAAAAAACACATTATCGTAAAATTTGGACTTGGTTATTTTTGGCAGTAAGCCCACAATTGTTGATATCATTGTTTATACACTGACTGATGGTTTTGTAGAAGCCGCTACTAAATAAATACTTACACACAGTGTGTACCAGATAAATATGAAGTGTATCTTTACTTATGTCCGATCTACTTTAGCAAATAGGACTTGTATAAATATAAATAGTTTACATATGTATTTGAGGAGTCATGACTCAGTCATGATAGAGAGGTTGAGAGAGAGGTTGAGTGAAATATATTTTTTCTACTTTGCATTCACAATGCACACATTGTAACACTGTTTTCGGTGTTACAATTAACACATTGTAATACCGAAAACAGTAACATTTTTGTCTGATTGGTACACAGTGATATCAAATGCCACATGTCAAACGTACAATACATAACCCAACATAACCACACACTGCATCTTCTTAATCGCTTGCAATCACATAAACTACGAAATATCAATATTCTATACATATTTAAACATGGGTGTAGGCTGCTATAGTATGGCCAAAGGATTGGGGCTTTCTTAGTTTTGCTGTGTTCGTCAAAATACGCCAGCATGACGTTTTCAGTGATGTTTTACGACTCTGGTAAGTGATCGTTATCATTCTTTTCAACTAAACATCAAAAACCCTTTTCAGATATAATTCAAGGACCACATTTACTTTAATAAGGTATTATGCGAAGATCAAACCTACATCGTAGATACGAACGATTTTAATTACTGCTGAGAGATTGTATATGCGCAATAAATGGTTTATCAGCATACACGTACGAAGCTATAGTACATTTAAAGTGTAGAGGATTTCTTAGTTTATGTAACATATAAGTTTTCGGTAATATTTTGGACGCTTGGATGCTCGGTTCAGTTCATATTCGTTTTTGTCCGTCGCTTTTGACTTCGTCTTAGTTCTGGTTATGTGCAACGTATTTGTATTACCTCCATCACATGTAATTTTACTAAGTATAATTTATTCTAATAAACTACTTTGCCGAAATTAGAATTGGGTTTCAATTATAAGTGCTTGTAAATATATAAGCCGCAACGGCTACGTAGCGGAATTAGGTAGACACCGCTATTAAACGTTAAGCGTTATAACAATTCTTTAGTAAGTTCTTGTTCTTCGAAGTAACTAATCAGTCACCGCCAAACACTTCTATTCTGATTATTATACTTATGAAACCATTATTTTAAAGTTGTTAACTTTTTAGGTTAAGTTTCATGTATTTATGACAGTGGGGTTAAAAGTGTTGCCCCAAGCTCCATTATGATCATCGTTGCGACCTCGCTGAATATTTATTCAAACTTGTAGGCTAAAGTAGAGTAAAATTATTCACAATTAGATTTTGTCATGATTTTATCTCATCGATATCATCCTTAACTAAGTTGACAGTTACTACAGTGCTACCACGTGGTACCCGCAAAATACCCTAGATTCTAATTTAGCGCGATATAGTAACCACAATTTCTAAACTTAAATAAAATTAATGACGCAAAGTGGAAAACATAGTATATTACACTCGTTTTATAAGACGTATTGGTGCACTCGTTGCATTTGGGCACTCCTCGCTACGCTCGTCGTGCCCAAAACAACTCGTGCGCCAATTTACCGTCTTATAAAACTTGTATAATAATATACTATTACAGTATATTAATGACGTAAAATTAGACACACACAAGGTAACAACCTTAACGCAAAAATTTTTGTTCCCTAATGAAGGGAGCAACTCGCTAATGAGCAGTCACAGAAAAATGATAATTATAAATAATTTTTACAAAAGTTCCATAAACTTGAGTGTAGTCAGAACATTTCGCAGATTGCTAATTACTTATTAATTTGGCAAAAATACAATAATTGAATTTTTTATTGCTATTTTGGTAGAATCTGATTTTGGATCTAAAAACAGAAAATGTGAATTGGATCTGGTTTTTGATCCATGTTGCTCGCTTCTTCAGACCTAACTGAATACTACAGTATTAGCTAACTGAATACTACACATACAAATCTTGACGCAAGGCATAACCCGGAAGCAGGTTATTTTCTTAAACTAGAAACTTTGGATTTTTAGAACGACATTGTGCTAAAATCCTATAGACCAGATGGTGGTTTAGAAGTATACTTATTTAAGTAAGTACGTAGGCTTTCATGGCCAAAATCATTTAGAATATAAACTGCTTCCGGGTTATGCCGTGTGTCAAGACTTGTAAATGCTGACGTTTCACGAACCATGTTGCTCGCTTCTTAAAAAGTATTCAATTAGCTTTGAAGAAGCGAGCAACAAGGTTCGCGAAACGTCAGTAACTAAAACTTAAAACTTCTTTTAATCTGTTTCTAACAATTTGATCAGAAATTTCTATTCCACGTGCTCGTCTTAGGTCGTTTAGGAGGTCTCGTGCTGTGGAAAGGACAAAAAATCGGTCTTGATTTTGAGTAGTTTTTCGATTTCGACCTTATCCAGCTCTGCTAACATATTGGCCAGTATCCCGAAACCGATTCCACGTTTCTAATCAACGAAAATTGCCAACTGAATTCATTTGTCATGTTTAATAGGCTTTAATACGTGAATTAATACATAATTCAAAAAATCCTTGACATTTTTCCCATTTTGTTTTGCATTATTAATTTACATTTTTAAGTGTAACTTAGAAGTACCTAACTAAGAGTTGAAACATTGTTTTTTGTAATTTTATTTAGTTAAATATTAGCCCTTAAAGCACACCACATTTGATTTGCCTAGAACTATTATTTAAAAAGGTACAGGCTTTGAAAAAAGTGTTCCCCTAATTTTTATGAGCAGTCTATATCTATAACAATTAAACAAATTATAAAATTATTATACAAATTATACAGTTTTTCCAAAAGCACTCGTTTTGGACTTCTTCTATTCATCGAATCAATTAATAAACTACCAATATTAGCACAGTAAAATAATCACTGGGCTGTTTTTTTTAATTTATTTATTGTCACACCCATGAATATTGGATAAGCTTGTTTGGCGAACGATAACAATTTCAATGTCAAGCACACGAAGTTGAAACGCATGTATTCCGATATGCTCAGCAAGGTTCCCCATTGTTTACTACTTTAAAGGTGCAAATAATAATAATGAGTAACTAAATTGTACGTACAAACAATTTGTGACTTTTTTTTTTAAATTAAAAACCGTTTACGTTTACTGTTTGTCATTTCTCTCATCAACAGTCACACCAAAGTAGCTTTAGATCTTGTATTTCTTCAGGGTAATTTTCTATGAATGAAGAAATGCAATTTTGCGAGAGAATGTATATCATCATCAACACAGCACACGGGTCTTTCTTTAATATCGTTGGATGAACGTCATTATGAGGAACAGTAAAACAGAGATGCCTATTGAAAATCTCTTGTAGCGATGTGTGCGTGTCTACCATCTGTGACTTGTTGAGACACACGGGTCAGTGTGAAAGATGAGAATTGATACCCTTTTAGTAGTAAGTAGACGTCACATGTTTTAAAGGATGTGACGTATTCGAGGCCCCTAAGTAGCTGGTCTCCGGGTCCATGTTTAAATAATGTAGAAAAAGACATGCGAGATGGTAGTTGCCTCAATAGATAGTAAACGATTAACTAATAGTATATTACTATACAAGTTTTATAAGACGTCAAATTGGCGCACGAGTTGTTTTGGGCACGACGACCGTAGCGAGGAGTGCCCAAATGGAACGAGTGCGCCAATACGTCTTATAAAGCGAGTGTAATATACTATTTTTTCTACTTTGCGTCATTAATTTTAAATAAATTTAGAAATTGTTGTTACTATATCGCGCTAAATTAGAATCTAGGGTATTTTGCGGGTACCACGTGGCAGCACTGTAGTAACTGTCAATTTCGTTAAAGATGAGATCGATGAGATAACATCATGACAAAATCTAATTGTGAATAATTTTACTCTACTTTAGCCTACAAGTTTGAATAAATATTCAGCGAGTTCGCAACGATGATCATAATGGAGCTTGGGGCAACACTTTTAACCCTACTGTGATTAATACATGAAACTTAACCTAAAAAGTTAACAAATTTAAATTAGTGGTTTCATAAGTATAATAATCAGAATAGAAGTGTTTGGCGGTGACTGATTAGTTACTTCGAAGAACAAGAACTTACTAAAGAATTGTTATAACGTAAGCGTTAAGACGTTTAATAGCGGTGTCTACCTAATTCCGCTACGTAGCCGTGTCGGCTGATATATTTACAAGCACTTATAATTGAAACCCAATTCTAATTTCGGCAAAGTAGTTTATTAGAATAAATTATACTTAGTAAAATTACATGTGATGGAGGTAATACACATACGTTGCACACAACCAGAACTAAGACGAAGTCGAAAGCGCCGGACGAAAACGAATACGAATTGAACCGAGCATCCAAGCGTCCAAAATATTACCGAAAACTTATACGTTACATAAACTAAGAAATCCTCTACACTTTAAATGTACTATAGCTTTGTACGTGTATGCTGATATGTTGAAATAAATAAAATAAGTTGTAGTTGTTAGGGAAACAATATATAATAATATTGATTGTCAGTCTTATAATATTTTGTCATATGTATGTCATATAAAAATGTTCTTTGATGTATGAGAAGCTGTTTGAATATACTGTAAAATACATTAGAAGAATTTGAGTCTACTCTTCATTAAAAGTACAACAGGTTATGGTTTTATTTTAACCATTTATTGCGCATATACAATCTCGCAGCAGTAATTAAAATCGTTCGTATCTACGATGTAGGTTTGATCTTCGCATAATACCTTATTAAAGTAAATGTGGTCCTTGAATTATATCTGAAAAGGGGATTTGATGTTTAGTTGAAAAGAATGATAACGATCACTTACTAGAGTCGTAAAACATCACCGTAAACGTCATGCTGGCGTATTTTGATGAACACAGCAAAACTAAGAAAGCCCCAATCCTTTGGCCATACTATAGCAGGCTACACCCATGTTTAAATATGTATAGAATATTGATATTTCGCAGTTTATGTGATTGCAAGCGATTAGGAAGATGCAGTGTGTGGTTATGTAGGGTTATGTATTGTACATTTGACATATGGCATTTGATATCACTGTACCAATCAGACAAAAATGTTACTGTTTTCGGTATTACAATGTGTTAATTGTAACACTGAAAACAGTGTTACAATGTGTGCATTGTGAATGCAAAGTAGAAAAACATATTATTAGGTCTTTTATTTACTACAAATTTTTTTATTACAATTTAACTACAAAACACACAGGCCGGTGGTGAGTGATGATTAGCACAATGATTATTGTGAGTCGCTTGCCGCGTTGCATATATAGTTTATGTATTTCCAATTTCCAACAACCAACTTCATAATGCTAATTATGATAGCTCGATCATCTACAAATAAAAAAAAATCGGACTTCGATACATACTTATAGACGAATTAGAACTTTCCAAAGTGAACCGTCAACGTGTGGTTTTCCTTATTCATCAAAATTGCGAGAATTTGCTCCTATTCGTTCGGCCACAAAGAACACAATTCATTAAATATTGCAAAAAGTATTTTAATGATATTCCCTTGCAATTTTAAAAAGAAAATATACTGTCCTACAGGTTTTTGTACCAGAAGAAACAACGTGATGGCATCACAGTCGTATTATCTACTCTCAAGAATTATTTTTATTTGTCCCAATATCTGAATGTTTGTAAAAGATAATGCTTTACTAGTAAAACTTTGCAATTTTAGCTTTAATGTTTGATAACTTTAAGCGTTTAACCGAAATTGATTATTTTTTCGACACATGAACAAATTTATCAAAAGTATCACCCTTGATTATACAATATTATGGTATAATCAAGGGTATCACATCGTTTTGTATTTAACAAAATATGTAGAGATTTTAAATTGTTACTGATTCTGTCGAGTGTAGGTTACGGATTTTAAGATTATTGGTGGCTATGTCGTAGTCTTCTTGCGATCAACTAAAAAACACCGATATTCGCAGATTTCGTCACCTACACTTGGCAGAATTGAGCCAGATATATTTTTTATTATTAGCAAAGGTGCAAACTTCACTCTAACGTATTTTTTAATGCATAAACCTAAACATGCGTAATATATGTATAATAGCCGATTAAAAATTATAACTGCATTTCCGATTTGAACTCTACCTTAAGTTGAATGTAGGAATATCCATGTATGCAAGTCATATTCGTTGCAGCCAGAATTGTGTGAAGTCATTACCACTAACAGAAGTAAGAGTTGAGATAATTTTCATTTTATTTTCCACTTAATTTTGTATTCATTGAAATGAATTTTACTTTGTACTATAGTGTCATTACTTTTGTTATTATTAAAGATTGAACATTGGTTCAAGTGACAAACTAGTTCAGAATTATATGCTCTCTAATGAGAAAACAGTTGGAGTTCTCTTGATTTTAGAGATATTTTGAAAATATAAAAAGCGTCCTTTTTAAATATGGCCATAATTTTGTGGTCCGATCAACAGGCCTTTTTGATATTATTTACGATTAGATTGTCTGATTTAATTTTTTTGCAATTAAATTCGGTGGAAACAAATAAAATTTTGCCGGAGTCGGAGTTGGAGTCGGAGTCGGACTACCAAAATTATCTGGAGTCGGAGTCGACAGTTTTTTTACCGACTCCACAGCCCTGATTTAAACCAACCTAGAATTTTGAATTTATAATTTTATGGTTTTAGATTTTAATTCTAAATACATAAAAGTAATCTATCGTGTCGTTAATTGTTCTGGTTTGTTTTTCTAAGTATTTTTTGAGTCATGGTTGAATGATGAAAATTATGATAAGACAAGAAAACATTTTATTAGTAGGTACATAATTACGGAATGTTATCTCGGTAATGAAAATATTTGTTTTAGAGATTATAATTATTATTGTCACGTCTATCTGAATATGTTATAAATTTTTATTAGCAGTTTTTTTTTTATTTTACAGTTTTTGTGATGTCGATCAAAACATAATTATTTCACACCAAACACTGTAGACATTCTTTGTTTTACCATATTTGTTTCAATTAGATAAATGTTTGCGATGTTTTTTTTTTTAAAAAAATTGTAGAGTTTAAACTCTAGCGATAGACCTATTTTTTTTATTGTTTAAGTATTTTTGTGATATATTAGTTCCATAAAGGCAACTTTATATCAACTTGATAACTCATCATCTTTCTGAATTTTATTTAAAAAAAAAAAATAATTCATGTTGTAAATTTTAACCCTTTTCCTTACCAGAATTTCGTCAAATATACGTTTTTTTGTACCAAATAGATTTAGTAAATAGTAAATACACTTTCATCCAGAAATAAATATATTGTTGTATCTAATGAAGTAAACTCATTTATTTGAATTATACTATATTTCGCCCCACTGCAAGTTTGACTATTAAGTGGCCTGTCCAACAGCTGATCGACAGAGGCTTGGCTGTTTTTGATAAGTTTAGAAAAATCAGTCGAGAATTGGTCTTTGCGTGGGGATGTCGACGTTTTCGCTAAAGCTACTTTGGAACAAGATAGACTTTGCCGACGTGCGGTCAACATTATATGATCTAACGTATTTAACGCTGTTTCAATTTATTTTTGCACACGTAAGCAGGCTGTCTAGTGATTTTACAACGATTACCAACATAACATGGTAGCTCTAAAAATTACTGTGATAAATTGTTGACATAACCGTGACATAACCTATGTGGAGAATGTGAGATATTTATCATATATTTATATGATAAATAACTTCAACATTTGTCTACGGTTTATGAAGTGATATATGCAAAAACCACGTACTATGAATACACGCACACGTACTGTGAATATGTGGAATATTTGAAAGTGTATTGAGATTATGCGCCCATATACATTTATACCTTCTAGAAAACAAACCCCGTACCAATAACTTTGGTCACGGACTACTTACTCTTGGTACGATAGATTATGCACTCATTTCTCAGCCGATAATACACTTATGCCTAGCTACTGAAAAACAAATACATATCGACCCATGCAACGAAGACTATCGTAACTAACAAACTAAATGTAGTTACTATAGTCTTTGTTGCATGGGTCGATATTACATACGTATGTATATCCACAGCGCAGGGATCTGATGACGTAGAAGAAAAACAAAACAGTTAATAAGTTATTCTTTATTTACCAATTTGTAATTCATATATTATTTATAAAAGACAATTAGACAACATAAGCTTTATAATATTATATAGCTTTATTAATATATTATAATATCAGAATCACAAAAATGTTGATCCTCGCTATCATGAGACCACACGCATACGAGTTCTTCGGGGCTAATTGCAATACTATCTGCGGTTTGTTGTGTTAAACGTAATTCTCCATACACTTTGCACTAGAGAAGAAAAACATCAGAAGTCAGTGGTTGACAAGTCGACTATGTCCCATTATACATTTCTCATATAATAATGTTATAGACGTCTTCCAGTAATATTACCAAAAAAATTGATAAAAAATCGGTAATCTTCAGCATACCTCGATAATTTTATTGTCAGTTCGTGGAAATTATGAAAATTAGTAATCACATCTCTTGTCTAGAAATCGTCTTCGATCAACAAAATAGTACGTAAGGATTTTGATTCCTCGTAATGTGATTTGAATCCAATTACAAAACCCGTAATGAGCTATCTGCATCATACCATACTTGGAGCTTGAATTCTCTGGTAGTAGAATGGATAAAACAGCACTGTTTATATGTATATTCTGCTAACTAACCTAACAATTGAAAAGGAAATTTTAAAAAACAATAGTATACTTCTTTAGGCACAAACCTGATTGATGTCTGATATAATAGTAGAATTTTTATGTAATCTCCTAATTTCGATTAGAATACTTCTTTGTGCAGTGTCCCCAAGTTTTCTACATTTTCAGATTATATCGGATTTGTAGGTTAGAACTCTCGAAATCTGTCCCAGTAAATATAAATGTGAATTTTAGCGAGTAACAGCCTTTTTTTGTGGTATATGGTAGATAGAGATAGACCCATTACTATTATCTTCGTCTACTGACGACTAGTTCTCGAGAACATCGTAGATGGACACACTGTTCAGACTCGAACATGGATGGAAAAATTGGGAAAATACGACGCCGATTCGTCAAAGGTGTGGCTTTATTTCTTTTCATTTATTGAATTTTTTTCAAATTGTACATTGACATAAAGTGGAAGTACTGCGGCGCGTCGCAAAAATACATAATTGAAATGTTATTCCTGAAATCAGGATATCAGCCGTCCTCCAATTATACGTCTATCTTTGAGCAGCAATTGTTTAAAATTGGGCATGGGTATAATAAATATGGAGATTTGGCGCACTAGAATAGTTAATTCAGATTGTTGTAATCTTATAAGATGCTATCATTATTCAATAATTAACCCACAGGAGCATTGAACTGTTTGAATAATTGGACCAATAGGGGACCACCAGAGCTGAGCAGAACAGACCTGAAGTTAGGCTGAACCAGCCTCTTAAGGGAACAGATTAATTTTAAATTTATGGTGGAGACATGACGAAAGACTGATAAATATTTTTGGTTTCAAGAAGATTGTAAACAAATGTACTAATTTAATTTAAATTTTTACAACCGTAGATTTTCTTCAACTGAATAGGTACATCATCTAAATTGACAAAAAAATTATGGTAGCTAGATTGAGAAATTTATTTACCTCTGGCCGCTATCTATTTCATAAATACTATCAAAGCAAAGCAGTGAAAAACAACTGAGTCGGATGTGTTTTTTTGTCAGATAAGAAAAAACATTGCGCAAATTGAAAAAATATGTTATTATTTTTTTAAATTATTAACGTGAGTTACTAAAACCGGCTAAGTTGTACGAATTATAATGTTAAATTCAAAATTGTAAACAGTATCTTAGAATACTGTATGTGTATTATTTCAGTTTTGTTTAGTTATTTTTGATAATTTGGCTTTGTTTAAACTAAAACCAACATTCTAGGCCTTGCTCTACTACAACTATACTACTCCAACTAAATAATCTTCACGTACAAATATAACATGAACTTCATATTCATTCATCTGAAAGTATTGATGTTGACAAACTAATTAACTTATTATTATTAATATTAATTTATTGTAACTAGAGTGCCGATTCTAAGCATTTTGCTTGAACAGTTTTAATCTAAGCAGTTTGATCTCCACGAATTCAAAAAAAAAAATAAAGCATTTGCCGCTATTTTTTCAATAGTGTATCCAACCCGCAATATTTCGCTAATAATAATTGATTTCATACCTTCCATCTTCAGTGTAGTCTATCTTAAGAACCAATCGATTGATTGCATTTTTTTATCATTGTTTTTTTTTTGTTAATAGGCATAAGATGCTTAGCATATTGAAACTAATCTAAAAGATTAACCATCAATTTAAATCTGAATTCTTAAAACTAGGTACTTGTCTCTAATAGGCTATCCACTGATGTCCCTATATTTACTTTGTCCCAAACAAGAAGCATTAACACTTCACTCACTGTGCTCTGCTTTTTACACATTTCACTGATTCACTAGTTCGAAGGGTTTAGTTCTTTTTAGTCTTCTCACTAGATTCTGGTTGTCCAGTAGCTGCAGGGCCTCTACGTTGACGTGATGGCTTAGACGAGATTCATGCTTAGTGGCGAATCTTTTTATCTCTTGGATGACTCGTGGGACACCAAGATCACGGTGCAGGTCACTATTCCGTATGTACCAAGGAGCGTTAACCATATTCCTTAGTACTTTATTTTGGAAGATCTGGATTTCTTGTATATTGGAGCTTTTTGCGCAGCCCCAAAGCTGGATGCCGTATAACCAAATCGGTTTTAGTACTTGGTTGTAGACTTGTAGTTTATTCTGTACTGACAACTGAGAGTTTCTTCCCAGAAGCCTGTACAGTTCTCTGTATTTGAGGGCAAGCTCTACTCTTTTCTTCTTAACATGTTCTTTCCACCTTAGTTTTGTATCCAGTGTCATACCCAAATACTTTGCAGTGTTCGCATATGGAACGATGGCGTCGTTAATCTTGACATGAGGTATGTCCTCGATTCTTTTGTTTGTGAAGTTAATGTGGACAGATTTCAGTTCGTTGAGCTTGGTCTTCCATTTTCTGGTCCATTTGTATATTTTGTTACATGCTTGTTGAAGATTCCTGGTAGATTCACCAATAGTTGATCCCACTGCCATTAGAGCCGTGTCATCTGCGAATGTGGCGACTGTCACATTTTCCATCTGTGGAAGGTCACTTGTATATAGTAGATAGAGAATTGGTTCCAATACACTACCCTGGGGTACCCCAGCTTTGACTTCTTTTAGTTCCGAGTATTCATCGATCTGTTTTATTCTGAATAGTCTATCAGATATATACCAATGTTAGCAGCTCGACGTATTGTAAAGGTAGCATACTCTTTAGTTTGTGTATCACTCCTTCATGCCAAACCTTATCGAAAGCTTGTGTCACATCAAGAAAGATTGTTGAGCAAATAAGCTTTTCTTCTAATGCTTTCTCTATGATATCTGTTATTCTATGGACTTGATCTATAGTGGAATTCTTTTCTCTAAAACCAAATTGGTGATTAGGAATTAGTTCTTTTCTCTCAATGAAAAATAAATTTTATTTTATTATCTTAGGCAACCATTTTAAGAGTGTTAAATAATGTCAACCGAACATAAATACTTCACAGATGAGTTGACGCAGTTTTGCGCAATCTTTGGTTCGACGATTATCAGCTTTAAAACAGTCGACGAGCGCAATTTGACACGTAATTTGCCAAGAATCCGGCAAATCGCTGTATAATAATGATAATAATAGTAATAATCGAGGACAGGTTGACAGTTAGGTCGGCCGCCGTTGGGAAACATTTGTCAGACAACGACGTCGTCAAAGCTAACTGGATGCAGATGCCGCATTGTTTTCGAAACAATCGATTTCACGCGAATATATAGGCATAGTGGTGTACGGCGTGCAATTTTCTTTACTACGGACATTCGGATTCGACCGTACGTTTACTGTAAAAATTGTCAATGGTATCTTAAGCATGCGTGAAAAGAACAATTGCACAAAATTTGTTTTTGTTTCTGTCAAAGTTACGTCAAGTTATGTGTTTTTGGCCTCGGATTAGCCCGCATTTCCCCTATTTTTGAATTGTTGAATGGAAGATGTTTGAAATAGCAAGAAAACACGGTTTAAGGACAGTATAATAAATAAAGAAATGGTTGTTGCGACTTGGATTCGAACCAAGAGTTTTTCTAGTTTTTTTTTTATGTAAAAGCAAAACTGTTTATAATCTAATGCTAGCTCCAGACTCAGCCCGAATAAATCGGCGAAAGTTCGGCGAGGCTAGGTGAGACAGCGGTCAAAGAAGGCCATCCACATTCTCGGCGTTCGGCTCGTGCATTCTGTGTTCATCTTGCGGGTGACTTAGAATGGACGTCGCTGAAGTAGCCGCTGCCTCAGCGTATAGTATGTGTGCATACTCTAATTGAAATTGTGGTTTTAATTAATTAATAATTAATTAAATAACGTAAATACAAATTTAATATAAAATATATTAAATATTTGAAAAATTTCTTAAATGCTATTGATTTCTTATACTGATCATTATTATTAGATACTAATATAAGACATAGTAATACGATTTTCCATAAAACAAAACTAAATATTTGCATAATTATTATTTTGTATAATGTATTGCGTTATAAATCAAATATTATAGTGCATATCTATACAGAGTTAGTTAAAATTACAACTAAATAATTCTCCAACCGTAAAACATTTTTTTTTGTATAAAACTAGGCATCTAAATTTGGTAACATTTCCTTTTTCAAATAGAACAATACTGTATATTTTTAAATTTTTCAATTCTAAGAATAGAATAGTTTATTTTACCCTGTACAGGGTCCGTCATAAGTACAATAGGGTATTTGACTGTATTAAAAATATGTCATGTATTATAGTCATCCTAATAGATTACAGTTTAAGAAAACTATTTGTTATTACTTTTCAAAAAAAATATGCTTTATTTCTATGAAAAACCAAAATTAAAATTGAATTTTTTTCACGTCCTATCACGTGATTGAAAACGCTCTGTAATTGGCTCAGTCTCCAGTGATGTCATTCGTTAGTCCGCTTAGAGGGCGTTCGGTTTGTCAGGGTAGGGTATGGGGAGAGCAATGCTCAGATAACTTGGGTCGGCTGTCTCTCTCTTATATGCAGATAAACGCCGTATGACGTTAGTCCGCCTATTATGCAGCTCGTCACTCTCACCGTACAATACCGGGTTATCCGAACGCGCTCTTATGCTTCTCCCGTTTGAATTTAATAGCACGAAAGCGCCATGTAAGCATAACTTTGTAGGTTAGGATAACCCTAACCTTAAGCTGTCAGATCAGATAATACCTGGTTCGAAAATACGATAGATAACTTATTCTATAGTCAGTTAGTCGATAGTCAGTTTTACTTATGTCGAAGTACTCTTCACAACAGAAAGCACTTGTATTGGCGGCTATTTATTTCATTAGGATTTCTACGAGCTAACCACTTTCTTCGCAGTTTCAAATCTTGCGGAACAGCTACAAATAGTTTATCCGGAGTTTTTCTTGACGTATTTCTGCATTGTGGATTTATACATCATTTATAACCCATTTTTATGTAGAAATTGTGAAAACAACACATCATACAACACAATTACCAAACGGCGACGATACCGATGCTGACAGACCATATGGGTCGATTTGACATCTACTAACCGGTGACGTCACACAACAAAGTATCGTTTTGGCGGGACTTTTTGTGATTCAATTTTGAACGCTGATTTTTATGAAATATTGAGGAAATAATTACAAAAAATAATGCATTTACAATGTAGAGTGAAGGAATAAACACACTAAGATGGTTTTCCAATAATAGTCAAATACCCTATTCAGATAAGAATATTCAAATATAATGACAATATAATATCTAACATGATATAATGGTGAATGTTGAATCCCGTCACTCTAATCGTTTAAGATTAATTCTAAGAATTTTTTGTAGGAACCATTTTTTAAAAAATTCATCATTTTTAGTTATCAGCAATTAATTAAAACTCCAGAACTTTGAAACTGAATTTATTCCCACATACATAATACACACATTTATTTTAATTTGCGGTTTGAACATTTAATTAAAAAGTTTAGTTAAAACAAAAGTTTGAGTTTTGATTAATTGCTTATAACTAAAAAATGATGCATTGTATGAAAAATGATTCTTACAAAAAATTCATGGAATTAATCTTAATTATAAAATGTAAATATATGTGTTCTATTAGAAAACGGAAAGGTTGCCAGTTTCCATAATCAAATAAGCACTCTGTATATTAAAAATATATTTAGACGATAGCTTGTTTAAAATCAAACAACTTATGAAAAGGTTTTAACGACATAATTTGTCAAATTGATATTTATAGGTTAATAATATGGTGACATACAGGCGGGATGTAAATTTTAAATAAATCAAAAATTACAGCCACAACCTGGATTTGAACCAGGGACCTTTGCGTTTCTAGCACAATGCTCTCCCAACTGAGCTACTGAGGCCTATGTCATTTGTTAGATATAATTTGTCATACATCCATGAAAGGAAGGCCTCAATCATAAAATGGCAGCCCTATATTCTTTGTGTGATATTTTCAATCAGGATGACATTCTGAACACAAAAACATCGATCGTCAATTTGTATCACCAAGGCAACGCAAAAAATTTTTTGTGTATTAATCTAGGTGGCTATGAATTGGTGAAAATAGTCGAACATTGTCAAATAACTAACTAGATCGATTTTGGCCGACATTGCACATTACTGGCGCCCTCTAGCGGGATTTAATTGGTTTTTTGGCCCAAAGGCCACACCGTGATTATTCGATAGAAAACATCTTTCCTAAAAATCTTTCCTAAAATCTGTTGTTTTAACCTTCTCTCAAACTTACATTTTTCAGTATTTATATATTTTTTTTTGTAAAAGTTTTACCGGTTATATTCTAATAGTTTTACCAGCATACACAGTTGTTCTTCTATAATTTTATATTTTATTATTAATTATTGAATTGACAAATAGCAAGAAACAAATTTTCCATCTACTAATTATCCCAAGAAATCAAATTCTTACACCAACTAATTCTTTCATTCAATGGATTCTTTCTTCGTTCAACAGATCACTTTTCTGCCTGTATTTCATACCCAAACCCTCTGACGAGACACAGAGTCTTTGTATGTATATTTAACAACATTTCTAGAGACATTTCATGCACAAATCTGTCATTAGGCCACTTTGAAAAGGCCCTAAAAGCGTCAGTTTTATATTGCGGAAATGCATAGTGCGGTGCATCACAAGAAGCGGTTAGTTTGTTATAGTGGGCTCTGGGAGCTAAATGAACCGGCTATAAAATGAGTGTGCGAGAGAGAGAGAGAGGGGGAACCACAGCATGCACATGGCGTCCGACATAATTCTATTTCTGAGCTCTGGTATGCGTATATGTAAGGGAATAATAATAATCTGTCGACGTTGCAGTTTGCACATAACCTAGATTATGCGGCATCAGAAAAAGGTGCATATTTATGTTAATAATAAAGCTTCTTAATAACGTGCATTTTTCAAAAAATAATAAATAATTTAAGGATGGAACACCCTATATACAGTGTGCCCCCTGATGGACCTATACCTATAATGGATTCTTTATAAAGAGTTTTGGATGTATAAAAAAGTCGAAAGCCATTGTTAATATTTTGATTTAACATACAGGATGGTTAGAAAACATGAACATGTTAAATTGGCCGAAGAGTAAACTATCGGTTTTTCGGAATTAGAACAAAAATGTTATAGGTAAAAGTTGTTTTATATTTTATTTATTTTTAACAAAGTAATTTAACAAAACATTACTCCTCCTACAGCTACACATTTTTCCAATCTTCTAAACTACCGATATACCAAATCAATTGTTTCTTCATTTATTTCGTCTACTGCTTCCCTAAGTTTTAATTTTAGAATGTCTACATTATCATGAAAATTATTCGCATACACCTTCTGTTTTAAATAACCCCACAGAAAAAATTAACCGGCGTTAAATCAGGTGAACGTGGTGGCCATCCTATAGGGCCGAATCGTCCAATCCACTTATTAGGAAAATGTCTGTTCAACCAATCCCTGACTTGAAATGCGCTATGAGCAGGACAACCGTCGTGTTGATAGTGTAGTGAACACCTGAGCTGTAAGTTATTTCGTCCAAAGTAGGTAGCAAAAAATTTTCCAACATATCAATTTGACGGTTTACAGTACCGTCAAAAAACGTATGTCCAATTATTTTCTTGTAATAAATCCCACACCAAACATTCACTGTTTTATATTTTTGAGAATTGATTATAATACGGAAATTTAGATTTTCTTGAGACCAATATTTGAAATTCTGTGAACTAACAACTCCATTTGTAGTAAACGTCGCTTCGTCAGAGAAAATAATTTTTCTGTAGAAAAATCTATCGACCATAATTCGGTTTCCTATTAATAGGTAAAATTCTAATCAACGAGCATCACCTCCTTCTACTAAAGTGTGTATTAGTACTGGTTTATAAGAATGAAATTTTTGATTTGAAAAGATCCTTTGCAGGCTTTTAGTCATGTTCAAGTCTCGAGATCTTTGCCTCAACGATTTTTTTGGGCAAGTGTTCACGGAATCAATAGCTAACATAGCTCCTGCATCATCTTCGCCATTTCGCTTTTTTTTCTTGATATTTTTCACGTCTCCTGTTGCATGAAATTTTTTAACTAATTTACGAACGCAATTGACAGAAACATATACCTCAGGGTATTTCCTGTTAAAAACTTCAATAGCACGGTGGTACAATACCTCACCTATGCCGTAACAAAGAACTAAAGAAACCCTGTGCTCTACTAAAGTCAACATACTTTCAATCAGCTTCTATCAACATATTGCTTGGATACGCTGTTACTACTGTCAACTGATCAATCATAATTGTGGTCTCTAAATTTTTTGTTCACTTTTCTAATGTCTTTTCACTGGTCCGAGATGTAAAATTTGAAATAGAACATTCAACTTTGATATTTGACCATAAAATTAATTCAAACTAACTTTTACCTATAACATTTTTGATCTAATTCCGAAAAACCGATTTACACTTCGGTCAATTTAACATTTTCGCGTTTTCTAACCATCCTGTATGTTAAATCAAAATATTAACAATGGCTTTCGTCTTTTTAGGACATCCAAAACTCTTTATAAAGAATGACTTTTTCTCGAGAAATTAAAAATTACGTCCATTATAGGTATAGTTAGATCCATCGGGGACCCACTGTATATTTATATAAAACTATATAAGTCTATGACTTTGACATTTCAATATTTCAAGTTCAATAAATCTCCAAAAGTTGTTTTATAGTATTTTTGATAACTATTTGTTTGTGCTGATAATATAGTATTGACATAATTCGAGAAGCCCATCGGAAATTATATGGTGCGCCTATGGATTTGACGTCACCGCGAAATTATGCCCCACTCCATACCGTTCAACTGAAATGAAACGAACAGTACGTTCTACAAAACATAGCTAGCTTAATTTTGTATCAATTCTCACATGTTATATATCAAATTATAGATAAAGGTGTGTTACTTGTTGTGGTGATGTATATGTATTAATGTTTGTTGTTGTATCCACGGTACGTGATAAAATATCTCTGATTCATGTACTCGGAGAAGTAAAGTGTATGATTAAGTAAACTCGAATATTTCTCCGTAAAATGTTTACGTATGTACAGAAATAAAAATCACACCCTTAATATTTTCCCTCGAGCGATAATCTAATTTTCACCCTAAATTCCATCTCGCTACGGAATTACATTACTTACGTTCATACAGCGCGACAAATTCAAAAATTGCGGAAGTCCTCCAACACTACCAGAGTAACTCTTTCAGGAAATTCTTCAAGCTGATGTAGGAGTATTTCTGTTCGAGATACGTTCTTGGCCTGTGTTCAACAGCACACGTTAAATTGTAACCTCAAATTACCGATCTCCAAACATCTACCACGCGTAGAAATGCCTATAATATTACCTACTAGAACCGACACCTACCCATCGCTTAAAATTTTAATGGGTTATATCTAGTCTGAATTTTTTTTATTTGTTATTGACTTAAATGGCTTAAAAGCATGTCAAGAATATACAATTTTTATGGACAAATGAAATCATTTTCTGCTTCAAACTTGATACTACCCCTTAAGAACGGGCGTACGAAAAAGACTGCAAAATAACAGCTGAAATCGACGATGAGTCACTCTCACTTCTCGTGAGAAACACTATCGTGTTACAGCTTCGTGTGAGAGAAGGATATTTATGATGGGACCGGCTAGACTGTGAAGGGTTGTTTCATAAATCTTGAGTAAAGCCCAAAGGGCCTAAGGTCCGCAAATCGTTAGGCAAGTTGGATAGGATTGGATTGGTGCTGAAGTCGACTTTCTTTGTTTGTTTCGGTTTCTCTCTTTCGCGTTTTGTTTCGTGTTGCGATAGGGTTGCGTGTTTTGTGTGGCATCTTTATGCTGTCGCGTGTAGGCGTAATGTGTGGGACTAACTATTTAATGGGGTAGTTGGAAACTGGATTTAATTTGGGTGAAACACTTTTGATTTAATGGGGGCGTCTTCTGCCAAATAAAAGAATTTTTGTTGCTTGATGTCATGCTTAAGCTTGATAATGAGATAATGATGACATTAGAGGAAAAAATACGGCTATATTAGAGACTCGATAAACACAAGCAATAATTCTTGTAGCAAATTAATAGACAGTAGAAAGATGACAATATTAAAGGCCTCGATGAACACAAGCTATATATACTTATAGCAAATTAATAAAGCTATAGAAAGACGACAATATTAGAGGCTCGATGAACACAACCCTAAAATACTTATAGAAAATTAATAAACAATAGACACTCGACAATATAAGGGGCTCGATGAGTACAAGAAAAATTCTTGTAGCAAATTGATAAACTACAGAAATACGACAATATTAAAAGCTTGATGATCACAAGACTTGTAATTCTTATAGGACATCAATAAACAATAAAAAGGCGACAATATTAAAGGCCTCGATGAACACAAGCTATAAATTCTTATATCAAATTAATAAAGCAATAGAAAGACGACAAAATTAGAGGTTCGATAAATACAAGCCCAAAATTCGTTTAAAGTAAATAAATAATAGAAAGACGACAATATTAGAGGCTCGATGAACACAAGCCTAAAATACTTATAAAAAATTAATAAACAATAGACACTCGACAATATAAGGGGCTTGATGAGTACAACAAAAATTCTTGTAGCAAATTGATAAACTACAGAAATACGACAATATTAAATACTTGATGATCACAAGACTTGTAATTCTTATAGAACATCAATAAACAATACAAAGGCGACAATATTAGAGGCTCGATGAACGCAAGCCTAAAATTCTTATAGAAAAGTAATAAACAATAGCAAGACAATTAGGCCAAAATCCTTATAGAAAATTAATAAACATTTGGGAAACAATAATATTAAAAAATAATATATAAAACAATAATTATTAGATGAACATAACCCTAAAATTCATGTACCAAATTAATAAACAATAGAATGACGACAATATTAGAGGTTCGATGAACACAAATCTAAAATTCTTATAGCAGATAAATAAAGAACAGTAAAACGACCATATTAGAGGCTCGATGAACACAAGCCAAAAATTCTTATCGCAAATTAATAGACAGTAGAACGACGACAATATTACAGCCTCGATGAACACAAATCAAAAATTCTTATAGCAAATTAACTGACAGTAGAAATACGACATTACAGCCTCGATTAACACAAGCAAAAATTTATTATTACAAACTAATAAACAATAAAAAGACGACAATAATATTAGAGCCTCGAAGAACACAAGCCTAAATTTCTTATAGAAAATTAATAAACAATAGGATGCACACGATATGTGAGAGTCGATGAACACAAGTAGAACTCTTATTGCAAACTAATAAACAATAGAAATACGACAATACTACAGCCTCGATAAAAACAAGCCAAAAATTCTTATTGTAAACTAGTAAACACTAATAAATTAATAAACATTCTTATAACAAATTAATAAACAACAGAAAGACGAAGATATTAGAGTCTCTATGAACACAAGCCATAAATTCTTATAGCAAATTAATAAACAGAAATACGACGTTATTCGAGCCTCGATGAACACAAGGCATAAATTCTTATAACAAATAAATAAACAATAAAAAGAGGACGATATTAGAGTCTCAATGAACACAAGGCATACATTCTTATAACAAATTAATAAACAATAGAAAGACGAAGATATTAGAGCGTCGATGAACACAAGGCATAAATTCTTATAACAAATAATAAACAATAGAAAGAGGACGATATTAGAGTCTCGATGAACACAAGGCATAAATTCTTATAACAAATAAAAAAACAATAGAAAGAGGACGATATTAGAGTCTCGATGAACACAAGGCATAAATTCTTGTAACAAATTAATAAACAATAGAAAGAGGACGATATTAGAGTCTCGATGAACGCAAGGCATACATTTTTATAACAAATTAATGAACAACAGAAAGACGAAGATATTAGAATCTCTATGAACACAAGCCATAACTTCTTATAGCAAATTATTAAACAGAAATACGATGATATTCGAGCCTCGATGAACACAAGGCATAAATTCTTATAACAAATAAATAAACAATAGAAAGAGGACGATATTAGAGTCTCGATGAACACAAGCTATAAATTCTTATAACAAATTAATAAACAATAGAAAGCGGACGATATTAGAGTCTCGATGAACACAAGGCATACATTCTTGTAACAAATTAATAAACAATAGAAAGAGGACGATATTAGAGTCTCAATGAACACAAGGCATACATTCTTATAACAAATTAATAAACAATAGAAAGACGAAGATATTAGAGTCTCGATGAACACAAGGCATACATTCTTGTAACAAATTAATAAACAATAGAAAGAGGACGATATTAGAGTCTCAATGAACACAAGGCATACATTCTTATAACAAATAAATAAACAACAGAAAGACGAAGATATTAGAGTCTCTATGAACACAAGCCATAACTTCTTATAGCAAATTATTAAACAGAAATACGACGATATTCGAGACTCGATGAACACAAGGCATAAATTCTTATAACAAATAAATAAACAATAGAAACAGGACGATATTAGAGTCTCGATGAACACAAGGCATAAATTCTTGTAACAAATTAATAAACAATAGACAGAGGACGATATTAGAGTCTCGATGAACACAAGGCATACATTCTTGTAACAAATTAATAAACAATAGAAAGAGGACGATATTAGAGTCTCAATGAACACAAGGCATACATTCTTGTAACAAATTAATAAACAATAGAAAGAGGACGATATTAGAGTCTCAATGAACACAAGGCATACATTCTTATAACAAATTAATAAACAATAGAAAGACGAAGATATTAGAGCCTCGATGAACACAAGGCATAAATTCTTATAACAAATAAATAAACAATAGAAAGAGGACGATATTAGAGTCTCGATGAACACAAGGCATAAATTCTTATAACAAATAAATAAACAATAGAAAGAGGACGATATTAGAGTCTCGATGAACACAAGGCATAAATTCTTACAACAAATAAATAAACAATAAGAAGAGGACGATATTAGAGTCTCGATTAACACAAGGCATACATTTTTATAACAAATTAATAAACAACAGAAAGACGAAGATATTAAGAGTCTCTATGAACACAAGCCATAACTTCTTATAGCAAATTATTAAACAGAAATACAACCATATTCGAGCCTCGATGAACACAAGGCATAAATTCTTATAACAAATAAATAAACAATAGAAAGGGGACGATATTAGAGTCTCGATGAACACAAGGTATAAATTCTTATAACAAATTAATAAACAATAGAAAGAGGACGATATTAGAGTCTCGATGAACACAAGGTATAAATTCTTATAACAAATTAATAAACAATAGAAACAGGACGATATTAGAGTCTCGATGAACACAAGTCATACATTCTTGTAACAAATTAATAAACAATATAAAGAGGACGATATTAGAGTCTCAATGAACACAAGGCATACATTCTTGTAACAAATTAATAAACAATAGAAAGAGGACGATATTAGAGTCTCAATGAACACAAGGCATACATTCTTATAACAAATTAATAAACAATAGAAAGACGAAGATATTAGAGCCTCGATGAACACAAGGCATAAATTCTTATAACAAATAAATAAACAATAGAAAGAGGACGATATTAGAGTCTCGATGAACACAAGGCATAAATTCTTATAACAAATTAATAAACAATAGAAAGAGGACGATATTAGAGTCTCGATGAACACAAGGCATAAATTCTAATAACAAATTAATAAACAATAGACAGAGGACGATATTAGAGTCTCGATGAACACAAGGCATACATTCTTGTAACAAATTAATAAACAATAGAAAGAGGACGATATTAGAGTCTCAATGAACACAAGGCATACATTCTTATAACAAATTAATAAACAATAGAAAGACGAAGATATTAGAGCCTCGATGAACACAAGGCATAAATTCTTATAACAAATTAATAAACAATAGAAAGAGGACGATATTCGAGTCTCGATGAACACAAGGCATACATTCTTATAACAAATTAATAAACAATAGAAAGAGGACGATATTAGGGTCTCAATGAACACAAGGCATAAATTCTTATAACAAATTAATAAGCAATAGAAAGACGACGATATTAGAGTCTCGATAAACACAAGCCAACGATAATTCTTACAACAAATTAATAAACACCGTTTTTTTTTTTAAATTTAGCAATTTCAGAATTAGAATTTATTAGAGACTATTTTCTATAATATTTTATCATATAAATTTAGACATAATTTAACGTAAATAAGTGTCTAGCTCGCAGATAAATTGGTTTATTATTTATTTCTTAATACCACATCCATGTCATTATCAAGGTCGATTTTGGGGATTACTATCGTTATTAGAAACTACGGCTTCATTTTATGTCAATAGTAACACTTTGAGGATTCCCTATCCTTCCAAATTGAAAATATCTAGGCTGTAGTGGGATTATATTTTTGAAGTATGTTTTTATAGGTTCTACTACCAAATAAATAACTATAAATCATTTATAAATCAACAAAGCAACTAATTTGTTTGTTTCTCTTTTTGTTACAGATGGCGGAGACTGTCAAAAAATCCAGAATAGTAAGTGAAGACAACCTAGAAGAAAGCTTAATGGAGGAGTTTAACATGCGTCTTAAACATTGCATGAGCGAAGTGCGTAACTTTCGTGGCAAGCTAAAATAATAATAAACAAACAAAAACAAAACAAAAGCATAATAAAAGCTCGCCTCAAGTTCGGCAGCTCTCAACATTCATTCTCACGTCCTCAATTCCACGTACTTGAACATTTTTTCTCAATGCAATAATCCACAACAGAAGTATTATTGTTATTACTCATACGGTTGCAATTTATTGACATTTGCTCTATTTATACACAGTATTTATTTTACCTCGTCATTCAACAGGAAAGTCCTATCTTCATATCTAATAAATACATATTTGATAACAACTTTACTGGATATTAGTATCTTCACAATAAAAGCGACAACGTACTGTTATCAGAAATGTGGTTGGGAAAATGCATATTTCTCGAGTTTAATATTGGGTAACTCGTTTTTGTATCGTACACGGTTTGCAAAATCGTATTAACCGGAAATATGTTGGCTTATCATTAGAAAGAATGCCGGCCCGTTGTCTTTGTTAATTATCTAGCTAATGGAGTTTGGAATTTCTTTGGAATGATTACGATATACTCGTAGTGTTGGTGAAGTCTTAGTGTAACTTTTAGTTGAACCCTTAGGGTATGGACGAAGGTCCATGCTAATAATTCTTATTTAAAAAGAAGCAGGTTATTTGTACTGGTGTTCCCTTTTAGCAAAGAAAAAACACACACCTGATCTTACATCCTATTTTAAACGATTTTTTTAACGCTGAATACAAATCCGTACTCAAATGTTGCATATTAGACCTTTTTTTTTTTGTTATTCTGCAATTGACACACCAATACAAAGAAACGATGTCTGTACATTTTTGTTAAGTAACTTTGAAACTATTACCAAATGTTATATGATCAGTAAAGCAATTATTACAATAGGTTTTTAGAATTAAAAAGTCCATATTTTAGGGTTGTTGCCAGCTGTCAAATCTTTATTGTAAAAGAGACAACAAAACTTTTTACCTACTTTTTAATAAACAAATCTATAAACTTTTCGGATTTGAAATATGACCATTTCAGTTTCTAGTTGTCAAAAATACAAACATTATATGACTTCCAACAGCATAATAATCAAACCAGTTTTAATGGACTCCTAGTTTTGGAGAATAAAAGCCTTTTTTTGTTTTTTTTTGCAGTGATTTTCTCAAAAACTATTTAAATTTTAACTATTTAAAAAATTAATATTTCTAGTAGGTAATAGAAATGTAATAATAGAAAAGAAACAAATGAAAGCATATGAAGCTTTTTACTTATCTTTTTTTTTTCTAGAAAGAAAGGAAATGTCTGAGTAAAAACTGAGTAAAAAGTTTCATATGGACTTATTTGCTTTTTCAATTCATTCTGAAGTTACAGCAGTTTAAAATATTAACAAAATAAAGAAAAATAAATATGAAATTCTTATAAACAATGAGAAAACGAAGGACTGGTAAAACAAAAAATAAAATTAAAATAATAAAAAGTAAACAATTTGAAGTTAAAAAATTAAATAAAAATAAATTGAATTAACAAATAAATCCATATGAACCTTTTTATTGATTTCTAGTAAATGGAATGCTGAGGAAAAATGTTCATATGGACTTATTTGCTTTTTCAATTCCTTCTAACTTTAGTTTAGAGCTTCAAAAATTTACAAAACAAATAAAAATATAAATTTAATATAAAACAATGAGAAAACGAAGAAATGATAAAACAAAATATAGGTAAAATTAAAATAATAAAAAGTAAACAATTTATAATAAATTATAATAAATTAAAATAAATTGAATGAACAAATAAATAAACAACTAAATCCATATGAACCTTTTTACTTATGTATTTGGTAAATGGAGTTCTGAGGAAAGTTTCATATAGAATTATTGGGTTTTTCAATTCATTGAGAACTAAGAAGAAGTAAGTTAATATTTCAGACTTCTCTAACTTTTTAAGACATCAAAAAAACAAACCCCATGCGAAACTTTTTACTCAATACGACATTTACTATCTGTTTAAAAAAACACAGGTTTCATAAAAAATCGAGCATATTCTTTTTTGTTTACTTCAAAAACAGACAATCCCGATGACTTGAAAACTTCAAAAGGTCTCAATATAAATCTTAAACTTTGTACTTTTATGTGGAAACGAGTTCACCTGTATCCTTCGAGCACTGACAGCGTTTCCTTGAGTTGGCATGCTTGCCCAATATCAAACAAAACAAAATTGCTACGTATACAAAATTAATTAAATAAAGTTTACATCGGTTTGCTTTGAAACTAAAAAAATAAAACTGGCCAATATCTGGAACGCTAAGTGTATGTAAGTTAGGTATATAGTTTAAATGTAATATTTAGCAAACTGTTATCTTGTAATATTATTGCTAGAGACGCAAAGGTCCCTGGTTCAAATCCAGGTTGTGGCTGTAATTTTTGATTTATTTAAAAAATGCATCCCGCCTGTATGTCACCATATTATTAAACTATAATATTACTTTGACAAAGTATGTCGTTAAACATTTTCATTTGTTATCTTGTAATATAAACACCTTGTAATATAAACACCTTGTAATATAAACACCTTGTAATATAAAATTGTTACTAGACAATTGCAATGAAGATAACAAAACACTCTTTATGAAAGATGTTTTACAATAATAAACGGTGAAAGTAAATATACATATTATAATGCAATCATTATTGTTGATCTTGATATGTTACAGTGACATTAATACTTTTCCATTATACTTGTTTTCTTGCTGTTAGTTTCATAATATTACATGTTATACATCAATTTATAGTGAAAGGTTCACAACATATTGTGGTAGTGCCAATTTTATCATTTTTGTTGGTGTTATCCTTTCCGAGTTTCTGCAAAGAAGTTAATAATTATTTGATTCACTACTATGACTCAGACATGTTTCATCACGTAGCATGGATACACCAACAAAAATTAATACATCTATACATTACCGCAACAAGTAATGCACCTTAATCTATAATTTGATGTATAACATGTGAAAATTGATACAAAATTAAGCTCACTATGTTTTGTAGAACGTACGTTCGTTTCAGTTGAGCGGTCTGGAGTGGGGCATAATTTCGCGGTGACGTCAAATCCATAGGCGCGCCGTATAATTTTGCGATGTATTGGTGCCTGTTTTGTAGGAAGAGCAGTTGAGTTGAGAGCTGTCGAACTTTTGTTTTGGCGTTTGGTTTTTCGTGTTCGTGTGCTTACTAATACTTTTAGGAGAAGATCCAAGAGGATCCAACAACCGAAAAACAAGAGAAAGATATCTACGAAGAAATCGCGCCGAACCACTACGACGTACCAAAATCCCAATCAGAAACCATCTACGAAGAAGTCAAAATAATCGAAGCTATCCCCAGAAACGGCCTCGATAACGGCCACAAGGACCAAATCTACGAAAACGTCCAAGAGATGCGACCAATCCTCATAATCCCGCCGGACACCATCGAAGAAATCCAGCTGGAAGACGGAAAAACGGCCAAAGACCGCATGCTCTTATCCACCGACGACACATCTTGCCTTTTATTCACCCAAACGGTCACCTCGCCCATGCTTACGCCATCCGAAGAGAATATAGACTTCCTCAAAGGCTTCGCTACCCAATCCAACAACACCTCGGACGAGAGTTCCTCGAAGCACGAAGAGTTAGACCTATCGGAGAAACTAGAAGACTTAGAAGCGGAAGCTGTTGAACCAATCTACGAGAACATCGAGGAGATCGAAAACAAACCGATCTTCACCCATGGAAGGGTCGACATCAAAGCCGACTGCGCCACGTTCATCAACAACGAGATTTCCTGCGAAGAAACTTCTCGGTCGGAAGACTACGATTTCTCCAGCGAGGATGTTAAGCTGGAATCGTCAATTCCCGACGTGTGTCAAGTCGGTCCAAGCCTTATCCACAAAGACATCCAGGAGGAACCGCTAGGTCCACCTGAGGAGGTCGTGGAGACACTCCCAGAAGACCTACCAGAGGAAGAAGCTTTAAAACCAGAGGAAGCCCATAGAGAAGCCATCGAGGAACGGGAAGAACACCCAGAGGCATTAGAGGAAGCCTCCAAACTCGAGATAGAAGAAGACGTAAAGTCGGAATCCACAGAAACTGAGACTATCGAGTCGAAATCTGATACCCAAGAGTTGGAGGTGGCTGAATGTGGTGAGGTGACTCCGGAGGTGGTTGAATGTGGTGAGGTGACTCCTCCTGAGGTTAAGGTGGCTGATGAAGAGGAAGTTGAGGGGAAACTCATCGATAATCCTTCGAGATTAGTCGATGCGTTGAAGACTAAGTATCTGAGCAATGCTAAGACTGAACTGCCGAGGAGTGTGTCGATGGACAAGAGCGAATTGATGGAGTTGAAGACTGTGGATATTATGAAGCAGATCAGCAAGTTTGAGAATAAGAGTCCGAACGTTGAGGACAATGATGAGGAGTATTTGGATGACGTAAGTTGATTTCTTCGGTAGTTTTTTTTATGGGGAGGGATCAATGTAACTTTTTTGGGTTATGATAATTGCTAATTGGCGCAATAATTTGAAAACCAAACAATGTTAGTCCAATTATTCATCAAGTTGAAAAGAGTTACATTTATGTTGAATCTGGGGAAAGATTGAACGTCCCTGTATATCAAGTAAGTACTTGAATAAAGTAGTACCTAGTTTTGTATTGTTTTATACATATTTAAGCATAGTTTAAATACATTTCAACAATACAAAACTATTATACCTTGTCCGGCAGAAAGTTGGCCAAAAATGGGAAAAACTTTTAGTATTAGATTTTTATCAGAGTTCAAGTTAAAGAAGCTTCTGGATTGTCTTAAATAGAAGCCAGTTTACAAACTAGGACTGGACCTAATTTCTCTCCCAAGTTTCATACGAGACTTTGGCCTTGAGGCGTTACCAACTGCTTCGGCTGCTTCCCAACAAAATACTTTCTGTTCTACGTAGATCACGTGATTCTTGTGACGTCACACTATACTAGATATCCAATCGGCCCATATGGTCTGTAATCATCGGCATCGTAGCTGTTTGGTAATCGCGTTGTATGATGTGTTGTTTTCACAATTTATACATACAAATGGGTTATAAATGGTGTATAGTTCCATAATGCACAAATACGTCAATAAAAACTCCGGATAAACTATTTGTAACTGTTCCGCAAGATGTCAAACTGCGCAGCAAGTGGTTGAGACTGGCTCGTAGAAACACAAATGAAATAAATAGCGGCCTATACAAGTGTTTTTTGTTATGAAGATTACTTTGACATAAGTGAATCAGACTAGAATAAGTTATCTATCGTGTTTTGGATCCAGGTATAATCTGACAGTTTGAGGTTAGGACTAACCTAACCTACAAATTTATGCTTACATTGCACTTTTTACACTTTACTTAGTTCCTGAGCGTAAAAATAAGGTTTATTTTTAAAGATGAATCCCACTATCAAAGTGTTAACCTTCGGTAGATTACGCTTTACCAAAGTTGTTTTCCATTGTTTGTAAATTAACGTAGTAAAGTCAAGCGGCAGAAGCACAAGCTTAATACGATGTGACCAAATGGAGTGCGTCAATATGTCATATAAAACGAGTGTAATATACTATTTTTTCTACTTTGCGTCATTAATTTTGTATAAATTTAGAAATTATGGTTACTATATTGCGCTAAATTAGAATCTAGGGTATTTTTAGGTACCACGTGGCAGTACTGTAGTAACTGTCAACTTCGTAAGGATGGGATAAAATCATGACAAAATCTAAGGGCCGATATATTCACCTATCGTCAAAGTTGTCGTTAGCCAACGAACAGATTACGCTAACGTTCGCGTTAAAAATGATTCTGTCTTTTCACCGATCTGTAAGTTATCGTCAGGCAACGAGGACGTAAACATCGCTAACGAATGTTTTTCGGCAATATAGTATCAAATGTCGGTAAAAAAGGTGTACTAAATCAACACTTGGATCATAACTTGGACTAATTGCCGCTAGATGTAGCGCCGTAAATGACATTGATAGACATTGACAAAACGTAACCAAAATTCATTCGCAACCATTTCTAACCGCATCAATTAAAAAAGACGACCAAAAGTAAACAAAAAATGGTATGAAAGACGAATTCAGCAAATTCGGCCATATTAACTAAATAATGACTTCAATTAATACAGTACCACGTACGTACGTAAATATTTGTCAGTTTGACTTTTTGTTTGACATTCAGCACATGCTCTGTGACCAATCAAAGTGTTCGTCATTAGTTTACGGCAGGTTCATTCGATCGCTAAATAAATTTGATCGTTAAGCGTATTTATCCGGTCGGTAACGTTAACGACAGGTGAATAGAAACATTTTTACCATTTATCTTGTCGTTTAGATGACGAACAGTTTCACGATAGGTGAATATATCGGCCCTAATTGTGAATAATTTTACTCTACTTTAGCCTACAAGTTTTATTAAATAATCAGCGAGGTCGCAACTATGTCCATATTGGAGTTTGCGGCAACACTTTTAACCCTACTGTGATAAATACATGAAACATAACCGAAAAAGGTAGCTTTAAAATAGTGCTTTCATAAGTATAATAATCAGAACAGACATGTTTGGCGGTAACTGATTAGTTACTTCAAAGAATAACTTACTAAAGAATTGTTATAACGGTTAACGTTTAATAGCAGTTTCTACCTAGTACCACTGGCTTATACAAGTTTACACGCACATATAATTGAAACCAAATTCTAATTTCGGTGTAACAATTTATTAGAATAAATTAAACTTAGTAAAATTACATGTGATGGAGGTAATAGAAATACGTTGCACACAACCAGAACTAACACGAAGTCGAAAGCGACGGATACGAACGAATACGGTATTGAACCGAGCAGAATTCGGTCCAAAATGTTACCGAAAACTTACACGTTACATAAACTAAGAAATCCTCAACACTTTAAATGTACTATAGCTTCCTACGTGTATGCTGATATTCAATAAACCATTTATTGCGCATATACAATCTCGCAGCAGTAATTAAAATCGTTCATATTTACGATGTAGGTTTGGTCTTCGCATAATACCTTATTAAAGTAACTGTGGTCGTTGAATTATATCTGTTAAGGGGATTTGATGTTTAGTTGAAAATAATGATGACGATCAGTAGATACATCACCGAAAACGTCATGCTGGCGAATTTTGATGAACACAGCAAAACTGAGAAAGTCTCAATCCTTTGGCCATACTATAGCAGGCTACACGCATGTTTAAATATGTGTAGAATCTTGATATTTCGCAGGTTATGCGATTGCAAGCGATTAAAAAGAGGCAATGTGTGGTTATGTGTTGTACGTTTGACATATGGCATTTGATATCAATCGACATCAGTGTCTGCCAATTTTATAAAAAGAAAGTTACTAAAAACGATGTTACAATTTGTTAATTGTAACACCGAAGACAGTGCTACAACGTGTGCATTGTGAATGCAAAGTAGAAAATAGAATATTATTATACAAGTTTTATAAGACGTCAAATTGGCGCACGAGTTGTTTTGGGCACGACAAGCGTAGCGAGGAGTGCCCAAATGGAACGAGTGCACCAATGCGTCTTATAAAACGAGTGTAATGTACTATTTTTTCTACTTTGCGTCATTAATTTTATATAAGTTTAGAAATTGTGGTTACTATATCGCGCTAAATTAGAATCTAGGGTATTTTGCGGGTACCACGTGGCAGCACTGTAGTAACTGTCAACTTCGTTAAGGATGAGATCTGAGATAAAGTCTTGACAAAATCTAATTGTGAATAAAATTACTCTACTTTAGCCTACAAGTTTGAATAAATATTCAGCGAGGTCTCAACGATGATCATAATGGAGCTTGGGGCAACACTTTTAACCCTACTGTGATAAATACATGAAACTTAACCTAAAAAGTCAACAACTTTAATAGTGGTTTCATAAGTATAATAATCAGAATAGAAGTGTTTGGCGGTGACTGACTAGTTACTTCGAAGAACAAGAACTTACTAAAGAATTGTTATAACGCTTAACGTTTAATAGCGGTGTCTACCTAATTCCGCTACGTAGCCGTTGCGGCTTATATATTTACAAGCACTTATAATTGAAACCCAATTTTAATTTAGGCAAAGTAGTTTATTAGAATAAATTATACTTAGTAAAATTACATGTGGTGGAGGTAATACAAATATGTTGCATACAACCAGAACTAAGACGAAGTCGAAAGCGACGGACAAAAATGAATACGAATTAAGCCGAACAGAATTCGGTCGAAAATGTTACCGAAAACTTATACGTTACATAAACTAAGAAATCCTCTACACTTTAAATGTACTATAGCTTCATACGTGTATGCTGATAAACCATTGATTGCGCATATACAATCTCGTAGCAGTAATTAAAATCGTTCATATTTACGATGTAGGTTTGGTCTTCGCATAATACCTTATTAAAGTAACTGTGGTCGTTGAATTATATCTGTTAAGGGGATTTGATGTTTAGTTGAAAATAATGATGACGATCAGTAGAGTCGCAATACATCACCGAAAACGTCATGCTGGCGAATTTTGATGAACACAGCAAAACTAAGAAAGTCCCAATCCTTTGGCCATACTATAGCAGGCTACACGCATGTTTAAATATGTGTAGAATCTTGATATTTCGCAGTTTATGCGATTGCAAGCGATTAAAAAGAGGCAGTGTGTGATTATGTGTTGTACGTTTGACATATGGCATTTGATATCAATCGACATCAGTGTCTGCCAATTTTATAAAAAAAAAGTTACTAAAAACAATGTTACAATTTGTTAATTGTAACACCGAAAACAGTGCTACAACGTGTGCATTGTGAATGCAAAGTAGAAGACCCATATTTTTAATACAGTCCAATAAAATATTTCAGCGATATTTATAAATGCGTACTCTTGATTACAATTAATGTAATATATTTCAGTTACATAGGAACAGGCTGTACATTTGGTTGTATTCATAGCAAAAAAAGCAATCGATTAATAACAACAAAAGCCGCTAAGTTGGTATACTTAACATATAATCATAAGTTTCGGGTAAATCTTCGATAACAGAATCAGAAAAAAATGGAAGATTGGGAAGATTGAATGGACGATGATGACAAGGAAATGTCTGCTGTTGATATATCGTTGGATGAGACTGATAGCAACTAAATCTCGGACTTATTAAGTAAATTTATTTTTATTTTAATTCTTTGTTTTATGGATGTTTTTATTTTTGTAAGAAAAACCTTTATTTTGTGATAATACGAATACTTTAGACTAAAATACTTTTCTTTTAAAAGCTAGAATCAGAATCAAAAAAATGTTTTTCTACTTTGCATTCACAATGCACACATTGTAACACTGTTTTCAGTGTTACAATTAACACATTGTAATACCGAAAACAGTAAAATTTTTATCGAAGATTGGTACACATTGATATAAAAAGCCATTTGTCAAACGTACAATACATAACCCAACATAACCACACACTGCATCTTCTTAATCGCTTGCAATCGCATATACTGCGAAATGTCAATATTCTATACATATTTAAGAATGGGTGTAGCCTGATTGTATGGCCAAAGGATTGGGGCTGTCTTAATTTTGCTGTTCATAAAAATACGCCAGCATGACGTTTTCAGTGATGTTTTACGACTCTGGTAAGTGATCGTTATCATTCTTTTCAACTAAACATCAAATCCCCTTTTCAGATATAATTCAAGGACCTCATTTACTTTAATAAGGTATTATGCGAAGATCAAACCTACATCGTAGATATGAACGATTCTAATTACTGCTGCGAGATTGTATATGCGCAATAAATGGTTTATCAGCATACACGTACGAAGCTATAGTACATTTAAAGCGTAGAGGATTTCTTAGTTTATGTAACGTATCAGTTTTCGGTAATATTTTGGACGCTTGGATGCTCGGTTCAATTCGTATTCGTTTTTGTCCGTCGCTTTCGACTTCGTCTTAGTTCTGGTTGTGTGCAACGTATTTGTATTACCTCCATCACATGTAATTTTACTAAGTATAATTTATTCTAATAAACTACTTTGCCGAAATTAGAATTGGGTTTCAATTATAAGTGCTTGTAAATATATCAGCCGCAACGGCTACGTAGCGGAATTAGGTAGTCACCGCTATTAAACGTTAAGCGTTATAACAATTCTTTAGTAAGTTCTTGTTCTTCGAAGTAACTAATCAGTCACCGCCAAACACTTCTATTCTGATTACTATACTTATGAAACCACTATTTTAAATTTGTTAACTTTTCAGGTTAAGTTTCATGTATTAATCACAGTAGGGTTAAAAGTGTTGCCCCAAGCTCCATTATGATCATCGTTGCGACCTCGCTGAATATTTATTCAAACTTGTAGGCTAAAGTAGAGTAAAATTATTCACAATTAGATTTTGTCATGATTTTATCTCATCGATCTCATCCTTAACGAGGTTGACAGTTACTACAGTGCTGCCACGTGGTACCCGCAAAATAACCTAGATTCTAATTTAGCGCGATATAGTAACCACAATTTCTAAATTTATATAAAATTAATGTCGCAAAGTAGAAAAAATAGTATATTACACTCGTTCTATAAGACGTATTGGCGCACTCGTTCAAGCTAATCTTACATACTAATATTTGAATTTAGGTGTAAGACAATCCAGAAACTTCTATGAAGAATAAAATTTACTGACAAATTGATAACAAAAATGTTTCACATAAGTGTCCAACTTTCTGCCGGACACGGTATATCTCTGTAGATCTTGCATGGTTTTCTTTGGCTGATTGTTGTTTGAACAGTTTGATATTATAGTTTTTTAATTAGATTATCTTTATTATAATTTTCTAGCTCCGTATTCAATCACCATCGCGATGTGTCTATAGAAACGTCATAACACTCATAACTTCGCGTTGTACTGTCAAAATCCGTTAAATCTCCCATCAAAATTAACAGTGAAAAAGAACGAAAGTACTCAACAAAAATACAGATTAAAAATGGCGAAGATCACGAATTTTCTCAAAAACTAATTCGAACATGTTGACGTAACTAAAAATCTTTAAAAAAATACCACCGGTTTGTTGTTTTTTTAAATAGTTCTTATTTCACTATTATTTATTTTTGTTTCTTTTCTTTTTTTTTGTCTAGAGTACCGAAATGAGTACTGAAACTTTTGTCGAGACCACAACAACAATTGAGACTTCTTCCTCAGCGATACAGGATAAATCATTGAAAAAGAAAAAGTCGAAAAAATCTAGGAGCCACGACAAAGAAAATATTTCAGTCGTAAGTTTTTTTTTCGTTTATTTATTTTTGTTAGTTTTCTTTTTATTATACGGAATGTTCGATAATAACTGATTGCAATTGTTTATGCTGCAACCTAGTACCACTAAGAGAATGCTGTTTACTATAGATATTGCTTTGTTTTTATTGTAGCCTGACACTAACACTAACACAAAGGTACAGGAAGAGAATTTCTATAACGTCAGCGTGAAAAGTTTGGTAGGTAGATTTCTAGATTTATTTTGTCGTTGTCTTTCTTTCTGTGCAAGTATCGTGCAAAAATGTTCATAATTGCAAATACACAAATGCTATCTTTGTAATTTTTATACAGGGTGACATATTTTGTGTTCATTTATCAAAAAAAAATTAAAGTTCGATGTCAGATGCATTGTTTTTGATTTTGTTCACGCTTACTTGTTTATCACCCTGTATACTAAGTGGCTGTCCAAAAGCATTACAATCCCGTCTTTTAATACAAATTAAATTACATCAGATTCGTTCAGTCAAAATTGTTGTACGGATATAAGTGTTGCTCTGTAGCTTTAACGTCTTTTGCATTTTATCATTTTTGCATTTTGACAGACACAAGCTTCGACATTTTGAGTAAAGCCCAGTGACATAAGTAGTTTACTTCGGAAAAATTTAAACCCATGGATTTTTATGTAGACATTTGGGTGGAAATTACAAATTTGAAGTAGCTTCTTATTTTATGACAATAAGAGAACAATAAACATGAAGTGAAAAGATTGCTGTAACAGAGATATGTTCCTCAGAACGAGGAAGTATCAATTCCATAAAAAAATAGGGGAACGCTTTTTTTGAAATCTGTAACTGTTTAAATAATAGTTCTAGGCAAATCAAATTTGGTATGCTTCAAAGGCATATATTTAATAGGGTGGGCCGAAAAAACGCTTTTTTGTTCTTTCAAGTCGTAATACCGCGGAAAAGTTGCGAATTGGGGAGACTAAGAAGGGGTAAAAAAATAAATAAAATCGGTTTATATCTTCCGGTCGCGCATGGGCTCTAAAGTTGATATTTGTACCATAATTAGTTCTCTTACTGAACGTGTCAATATTTAAATGGAATAATCCTAGGCGACTCTTATGCGAACCGATAATGATTTAGAAAAGAAAATGGTTCAAATCGGTTAAGGTTTTCCGCTCGCACCACAGCTCTCAAATCTAACAAATTCTGGCGCTAGTCGTAACTCGCTCGGGACCTCCTTGGCCCCCTCCCCAGTTACCACTCTAGCCCAGGGCCACGCAATTGCGTGTGGACTTAGTTTTCGTGTTATTATTTTGGCGTTCGTGCTATTTCAATATTGGTTTTGTGTTATGACACTTTTGAGTAAGTTTGTGACTTAACGTGTAACTTTGCGACTTAACGTGTAACTTTATGACTTAACGGTGATATACTATGGCAGTACCCAAGAAAATCATCACGATACAGTTATTTGAGTGCCCTATATTTGGTACACCTCAAGATTTTTCATCAAACAAGCTTCCTACTGGGGAGGACGTGATTCGGTGTTGTGCACAGGAGAGATACAACTTGGCACTGGACGTTAATAATAAAAGCGTCAGTTTTTTACAAGTTGCCAGTGCAGTAGCTAACAAAATAAGTAGTTTATATCAGAAAGCATCTATCCCCACGGTTACAGATAAGAGAATCGTGCAACTTATAAATGCGTTACATGGGAAATATTACAGCCAACGAAAGTCGTATGCACGGGATAAAAATAAAGAGTCATTTAACCAAAAAAATTGACTCTTTATTTTTATTTTCTTTATTTTCTGTGCACAACACCGAATCACGTCCTCCCCAGTAGGAAGCTTGTTTGATAAAAAATCTTGAGGTGTACCAAATATAGGGCACTCAAATAACAGTATTGTGATGATTTTCTTGGGTACAGCCATAGTATATCACCGTTAAGTCATAAAGTTACACGTTAAGTCGCAAAGTTACACGTTAAGTCACAAACTTACTCAAAAGTGTCATAACACAAAACCAAAATTGAAATAGCACGAACGCCAAAATAACAACACGAAAACTAAATCCACACGCAATTGCGTGGCCCTGGGCTAGAGTGGTAACTGGGGAGGGGGGCCAAGGAGGTCCCGAGCGAGTTACGACTAGCGCCAGAATTTGTTAGATTTGAGAGCTGTGGTGCGAGCGGAAAACCTTAACCGATTTGAACCATTTTTTTTCTAAATCATTATCGGTTCGCATAAGAGTCGATTAGGATTATTCCATTTAAATATTGACATGTTCAGTAAGACAACTAATTATGGTACAAATATCAACTTTAGAGCCCATGCGCGACCGGAAGATATAAACCGATTTTATTTATTTTTTTACCCCTTCTTAGTCTCCCCAATTCGCAACTTTTCCGCGGTATTACGACTTGAAAGAATAAAAAACCGTTTTTTCGGCCCACCCTAATATTTAACTAAAGGAAAATGTAAATTAATAACGCAAAACAAATGGAACTGACTGTCATAGTATCGATGACAGTCTGGTTTTCTGTGGATTGGTGAGGTTTAATACAGTGTCTGCCCCCCACGAGCACGAATCAGTTCCTCACACCTGCGTGGCATGCTTCGCACTAGTCTGCGAAGAGATTCTTGGGATATGCTTTCCCATTCCTCAATCAACGCTTGCGTCAGTTCTTGTATGGTTAGTGGTGGATTAGGGCGCTTGCGAACACGTCGGTCAAGCTGATCCCACACGTGTTCAATAGGATTCAGTTTCTGGTGATGCCGGCGGTATGTGGCTCTGCATTGTCTTGCATTAGCATGAAATTTTGACCGATGCCATATGCAGCAGGCACCACATGATCCTCCAAGATGTTTTCGACGTAATTCATGGCATTTAGTCTACCAAGAACCACAACAAGATCAGTTATGTTGTCTATACTGATTCCAGCCCAAACCATCACAGATCCACGACCAAATCTATCCAGTTCCTGTATAGTAGCGACTGCGTAGCGTTCATCAGGACGTCTACATACCCGTACTCGACCGTCGCAACGAGTTAAACGAAATCTGGACTCGTCTGTAAACAGTACAGGCGTCCGGTGACGAAGTTGCCAATCTCTGTGATCCAGATCAAACCTCATTCGCGCTGCTTTGTTAATGGTTTCAAATTCGCTTCTTTTAATCTGTTTCTAACAGTTTGAACATAAATTTCTAGAAATCGGTCTTGATTTTGAGTAGTTTTTCGATTTCGACCTTGTCCAGCTCTTCTAACATATTGGCCAGTCTCCCGAAACCGATTCCATTAACGCTGAATAACCGAAGGGGAAACTCGAAGGTCCCTGCTAACATGTTGAATAGAGTGGCCATGCTGAATAAGGGCGACAGCACGAGCAACTTGCACTTCACTACGATGCTTCATTTTACTTCTAATGATGTTTCTAATCAACGAAAATTGACAACTGAATTCATTTGTCATCTTTAGTAGGCTTTCATACGTAAATTCAAAGCATACTTGACATTTTTTCCATTTTGTTTTGCGTTATTAATTTATATTTTTGAGAGCTGTAACATTGTTTTTGCAATTTTCTTTAGTTAAATATATGCCCTTAAAGCATACCAAATTTGATTTGCTTAGAATTATTATTTAAAAAGTTCAAACAACTTTTGTATAAAGCATTTAGTTATCTTTCTCTTAGCAAAACGCAAATTTTGTCCTATGCGACATTAATGAATCACCCTGTATAATCTGGCGGACGATCATGCCGTTTCCTTCATTTCGAACTCAAAATTTTAAGATATTACTGCAGCCCAAGTTTCCGCTAATTAGTGGTCTAAAAAAACATGAATTTTGAACATTTGTAATTTAACAATTTAAGTAAACTTTCTTTTTAATTTATTAGTTAGTAGTAATGATTTCATCCGTCTGTAATAATTATTGTAGACTCAGTACGTTTTGGGCTTTCCAAAAATGTTTGGTAAACTTGATTTATTGTGATATTTATAGAAGTTTTCCAAAGGTGTTCAACCAAACGTGTATGCAACTGTCCTAAACTGGGTTATAAAATTTACCGAGGTGAATTTAGCTTTATTTGTCTGATGTTTACTGGGCTAGTTGGTCATTTTAGTTGATTAGTGTTCTACGTTTTTTTTTTGTGATTGATTGAAACACGTTTTGTTTTGCTATGTAGTGCCGCAGTTTTGGCGATCTCACTAAAATCTGTGATGATTTGCCAGCCAAGGAAAAGCTAGGGAGAGACGTAAGTTTTCCCGGTAGTCATTTTGGGATTTTGTGTTTTTCTATATACGCAGACTGTCCTATGAAAATTTTCGTCGGTCTCTTATGATCAGTTTTAAACTTTTTAGGTTATGTTTTGTTCGGGTAACAAAATTCCGGTTAGGCTTGTAGATTTTAAAACATTTGCGATAAATACCGGGCGGTCCTTCTAACTTGAGACTCCTAAATATCTCGAGAAATATGCATGGTACGACAAAAGTGTCTTAAATAGCATATAAGCATTCTGTTAACCGCCACGGCACCACGTAAATTGACTCCGCCTACATCGTGCAGCGGTTGGACTGTAAGCGGGCTGCCTTAAGGGTCGGCAACCGATTAAGCACACAGAAATCAAGTAGAATCAATATGTACAAGGCGTTGGTTAGAGACAATTAAATTAATATCTGAATTGGCAAGATTGTTAATGAACATGTCATTTTAATTACCTCTATTTATTGATGATTTCTAAATATCTAATAACCGCATAAAATAGACAATGGAGATAAAATAGAGATTTGCCGACCGTTAACTGTTTCGGCACTTAAGCGTAAATACTGCTCTCGCGTTATAAAATACCGTTTCAGTTCCCATATGTTTTTTTTTTAATTTACTACTAAATATAATAATAATAATAAAATAAAATAGTAATATATTATAAACTCATTTATAAAATTTATATTTGCCGTGTTATTATAAGAGTTTTAGTAAATTATCGGCAACAAAAACTTATTCCCTTTTTGTTTATTTTCAATATTTCGCCTTAATCAAAGACTTCATCAGGAAATTAGATAAACTATTTAACAAACACTTTTATAAAGGTGTAAAATATTTGAACATGTAATTATATAATATATAATAAATGAATATACATGAATGAATATACATATACATAAAGCTGCCTGTTTTATCGAAATCGCTATTTTTTCTCATACCTACAATTGAAATTGAAGTACGTATACTACCTTGTCTATACATAGCAATAATAATTTTGAGTAAAATTTCAAAATGCAGTATCCAACTGTATCTAGAATTAAAATAGGAATATTATATTTACTAACACCTACTTGCGTCACCCGATAAAAATTAGAATTTTTATATGAGGTGTGTTTTACCTGAAAGTATCGATCTCTGCTAAGTACGAACGAGACATTCGAGATTATTGATGCACAAAGAAAACGTTAAATGGATTTAAATCAGTATCTGAGTACGAATGCTTTCACGGCGAGAGTCATTTAAATTTAGACGATAAATACCTAGTTACCGGTTTATGCCGTGAGTAAAAATTCATAATTACTGTCTTCGCGAACCATGCTGTTCGCTTCTTCGGAGCTAACTGATAATTAGTTACTAATTCTAATAATAAATGTAAAGCAATAAATGATTTATGTAAGAAAAGCTGTCTGTTTTACCAAAACTACAATTTTTTTCAACATACAAAGGGTAAAATGTTCAACCATAGTTAGTAGTATAATAGGAATGTTATAATAAAGCAATTAATTAATTTGTATCACTGTATTGTTTTGTGGAATTGTATTTGTATTTAAAATATACAAGAAAAGCATTTCAGAACATGCGATAGTCACATACACAAAATTATTAGGAAACGGTTCGGCGCCAGTCGACACCGCACGGCCCCTTTGATCTTCGCCGCCAAAGAACGATACCGCGGTTCCCCTCATCTAATCAGTGCGTTGCTTGCATTTTCTGCGGAGTGTACAGTGGGCGCGGCTTGTTCCCTCCTCTCGCGCCTCATTTTCGTCGAACTTTTGAGGTCGGTGACTAACATTTACTCTTAAGTGCCGTAACAGTTTAGGGTCGGTGCAAAACAGAAAGATACGCGTTTTCAAGAAGTTGGTGATATACTACACGATACTACCAACTGTACTATCCACGGTAACCTTGCAACGATTTTCATCACTTTTTACCGCTCATTGTAATGGTTTATTTTCAAATATTTCGCATTCACGTAATGAAACAAAAACGAACTAAGATCACAACAGAGCCTTTCTAAACTGTAAATACAGAACCAATTTGTAGTGATAATTTGCACGACGAGATGGCACCAAGTGTCAACAAACACGATTACAGTACATTATTTAAGTGATTAATGTATAAGACGTGTTAATGACAATATATTTTAGTATGGTTGTATATACCATTCGGTTTAGGAGAGCATGGATGTTAAAATCTCTATTTTATCTCCATTGTATCTATTTTATGCGGTTATTAGATACTTAAAAATCATCAATAAGAAGAGGTAATTAAAATGACATGTTCATTAACAATCTTGCCAATTCATATATTAATTTAATTGTCTCTAACCAACGCCTTGTACATATTGATTTTACTTGATTTCTGTGTGCTTAATCGGTTGCCGACCCTTAGGGCAGCCCGCTACAATCCAACCGCTGCACGATGTAAGCGGAGTCAATTTATGTGGTGCCGTGGCGGTTAACAGAATGCTTATGACACTTTTTGATGCATCGTACGAAAAAAAGGTTGAGACAAAAGATTCTTCTTATTTAGCATAAAATCATAATTTGATACAAAAATTGGGTATTCCCATTTAAAAAAATTAAGTTAGCCTCATTTTCACCGATTGCGGCGCTATCTGCAATGAAACTGATATCGTTATCTCCTTTCCCCTTTGAGTCCTACAAGTTTATTTAAGACACTTTTGTCGTACCATGCATATTTCTCGAGATATTTAGGAGTCTCAAGTTAAAACGACCACACGGTATATTATTGACTTCTTATCTGTCAAGCATGCGGAAAACGTTTTAGTATAGTATTATAATAGTCTATTAAAAACAAATTACAGTCGTTATAACATTCTAATCAAATAAGTTATAACAACAGATGGTGAAATGTTTGTATTAGGTCGTAAAAATAGGCACAATAATTTCATCAATCATATTTCAAATCCGTTGTCGTAGAGTTAATTCATCTTAATTTGGATTAACAGTTATTTTAGAATAGATTTTAGAATTCTTTTGACCTCTTTTGTTCTGCATTCACCGACATAGCCTGCGTATATGGTAAAACACCGCATACAGAGCAACCCCGATTTACCGAAACCCATCAAATAATTCTTCCGTAAATCAAGGTCGTTCTGTATAATGTAAGGGTATCGCTTTTATAACAATTGGGTTGTCATTCTTCTGGGTTATATTTTAACAAAAGAACGTAGGGATTTTTATTTTAACCATAATAATCTATTCATTGTTCGTTATTTATTTACTGTACGTGTTAGAGGGGGTGTTACATTTTATTTTTGCTTCGTTTTTTTATAATTTGCGCTCGTGCTGCCACCTGTAACTGCATGACGAAACGCGTTCGCTGCTATGCTTTTACAAATGAGAAGAGAACCAAATCACTAGGCGATGCGAATTCGTCATCATGGGCCTGTAGAAAGATCGAAGTGTTCAGGGAGGTATCTGTCAGTGCTTTGGTAAGAAGAACGTCCAATATATGTCAGGAAGCACCTAGAGTACAAACAAATATTCCCAAACATTAATATTTAGTGGACATAGAAGAATATTCAAAGTTGTGAGAAGATTCTATCTTACATCGTTTGTTTGATATAACAATTTAAAAACTACTGCTTGTTTTTTGAATGTTTTTTTAGAGTTAATCAATTCTTTGGTGAAAACAACCATAGAAACCTTTAGTGTTGGAGAGAAGGAATGTAATTTCATTCAAAAACTTGTATAGCTGAAACATGTAAACATGTAGTAAACATTCCGGAACAAATTTTTAACCTGTAGAACTCTTACAGTTTGGCCACAACTACAAAATTAAAAAATCATAATATTAATGTTGGGAATTATAAGCACTGTTCATACTTTATATATTAATGGAAATATGAAGACTTAAATGTAGACCGTCATTTTGCAAAGAAGAAATACCGATAAATTTTGATCTTTCGGCAAGAGGTGTAAAAAAATGTGAAAGCAACATGTTTGTGTAGAAAACGAGAAACTCCATTCAAAAATGTGTTTTATCTATACGAAAAAAAAGATTACACAAAACTTTTTCTTGTATCATTTTAAAGACATCCGCAAGAAACTGAAATATTAAGATATCGTTTTTAATTTTTTATTTAAGACCAAACGTAGCTAGACATTTGAGACAAAAACATTCAACAGCGACGAGATAGAGCCTATCATTAAATTTGGCAAAGTTTCGTATTTTTGTGTTGGTCAATTATATGAAAAGAAATTTATGCTATCATTTTTCATTTTGAAGATATCCGCAAAAAACTAAAATGTTAAGATATCGTTTCTATTTTTTTATTCAGTACCAAACGTAGCTAAACATTTGAAACAAAAACATTCGACATGCGACTTTTTAACAAGGAATGCGTGGTATTTTTTAATTTGAAATAACATAAAAAATGGCGGCGTAGTCGTGGCTAACTTTTGTTTTTCTTATGGGCGCCATGTTGAATTTTGGCATTTTCCGATAGTCGTGTTTTTTCTCATTTCCGCAATGTATAACATGTTGGCATTATTTTTGAAAACAATGGTTTAATAATAAAAAAAAACTTGCTTCTTTTTCTCGTTGTTTGTCGTGCTTATCAGGTACCCAACTGGTGCTTGGTTACAGACCGCCGGCGCCGGACTGACCCGAGTGCTTAGTAGTAAAGCGAAGTAAATGTTCAAATTGGTCGCCATTTTCTTGAAGGCATAAAACCGAGCCAGCTTTTCCACATGTTATGCTCTTCTAACTGTTCTTCCCGAATAGCATTGACCGCATTTGTTATTCGATCCCGCAGTTCCTCGATATTTCTGCGAGTATCGTGATAAATTTCGTCGTTCACAGTTCTCCATAGAAAATAGTCCAGAGGACTTAAATCAGGGGATCTAGCAGGACTTTCCACCACTCCACCATTACCAATCCAGCGATTTGGAAATTGTTGATTCAAATAATTTCGTACAACTGCAAATTTTGACTTGTGTGGGGTTTGTACGGTTTCAATTTCTTTGTTCGTAATGCTCTCCAATCACATGTTTACGGCAATTCCCGCGGCTACTAAATTATCGGCTACTTCCCGCGTAGAAATCCGAGGATCGTCATTTGTCTAAAAACCAGTAGTTGAAGCATTGCAAATTATGGTAATCTAACGTTTACCATTTCCAAAATATCTCTTTGATTGTTTTCAACATTTCCATGAGGATTATATGAATTGCGGGGTTTACTAAACGATCCATGGTCCGCTAAATTTCAGTCCAATGTTAGGAATTTTGTACGATTGGGCATTTCTATGAGACACTAATAAACCCTTATCACACCTTAACACACCTAACCACAATTAAGGTTTATTTGGTTAAATGGCAAACCCAACGCTGAGCGCGCCGCTTGATCCAAGTGCATTTTGTTGACGTTGCTAGGCAACGCGTCTGTAACCAAGCTCCAGTGCGGTACCTGAAGGTTTTTTGATTATTACACCATTATTTTAAAAATAATGCTAATCTGTTATACATTGCGGATATGAGAAAAGACACGACTATCGGAAAATGCCAAAATTCAAGATGGCGCCCATAAGAAAATTAAAAGTTGGCCATGGTTACGCCGCCATTTTTGATGTTATTTCAAATTAAAAAATGACACTGCATTCCTTGTTATAAAATCGCTGTAGAATGTTTCGTTTCAAATGTCTAGCTACATTTAGTTTTGAATAACAAATTAAAAACGATACCTTAACATTTCAGGTTTTTTGCGGATATCTTCAAAATGAAAAATGATAGCTTAAATTTCTTTTCAGATAATTGACCAACACAAAAATACGAATCTTTGCCAAATTTAAACATAGGCTCTATCTCCACTAATAAGCGAGATCCCCATGGTGAGCCTCGAAATTAAATCACCCGGTATAGTCCTACCCTATTCTTTGTAGCATCTTAGGAACCAAATCATTTCTGAACTACTATAAAGTCGTTTGAAGTGATTTATGATTAAATTCATTTAGAAATTCTATCAATTTCAATACTGAAAAAACTAAAAGTAAAAATGTTTACCTACGACCGTACGTATAAATGTCCCTTACGTCACGGACTGCTTCACTCGCATATCGCTTAAGGCTGTTCCACAATGAGTCGTCCCGTTGTTGTTAGTCGTTGTCGGAAGTAGTAAAAACATTACAACTGATAACAACACACAGTCCACATCCAAACGGATTGTCGCTATAATGTCGCACGAACTATGCCCCGCCCCCTTGTCAGATAATATCGTACCTTTTGATATGATGTGTTACGTATAGGTTAATAAATGGTGGGTGATACTACCACAGCAGAAGGTGTAATGTGTATAGTATGGTCGGACTTCACACGTCATTGTAGAAGGCGACATGACATTTTGAATTTTTTTAAGTTTCTATGTCCATGTTGTGCATAGAAATCAATCACAATGAATTCAAAACCCGATATAGACGTTTTTAAGCGTCGCGACGCTTCGTGCAGGAAAGGGTAATTTTATATGACAAAAGGCATAAATGTTGCTCATAGACGATTAGGAAATTCTGAAAATTATCCCTTGAATTGTACTTTTTTTCTATATAATTTACTTCTACTTCATGTATCAACCGTTTTCCGTCATCCATAGTTCATTAAACTATCGTTGATAGAAAACAGACCTCTCAAAATAGTCTTCTACTAGGATAAATTCGAAGATTTTCGAAATTTTGAAAGCTATACTCATACCAATCGACTCTTGATTTAAAATACTTTCTTTTTAATAGACAATTTGTCGATTTCGTTGATTGTTAATGATTCACCATTATTTCAATATAAAAAAAAATTAAGAAATTCCTCGTGATCGCTTAATTTAAAATAAGGAAAAAATGTTAGCATAAGCTCCATAAACCTCTCCATTTCATGGAAAATTATGCGGTTTTGCCCACCATCTTCTGCATTGCTTTCTTTTGCGGGCCAATAGATTTACGAACCAACGTTATGTATTGGCTCGCAGCTTGTAAATGTTGGATACAGATTAGTAAATCATCTTTCATCTCGTCGAGATGAATACAACAATAACACCACAAAGACTACGTTACGTCGAGTAGTTTTGATTTCTGTCAAATACTCAAATATCAATAAAGTGCGCTCTGATTGGTTGCTCGTAACGTAGCCGCTAGTCGGGAGTCGGAAAAGATGAGAGTTGGTCAACTTGGTCCCGACAAGCGACAGTCGGCTGCCGACACCGACTAACGACAACGGGACGACTCATTGTGGAACAGGCTTTATGGCTTATGACAAGATGTGCCTTCGGTTGTGCTTTTGTGTTTTTAACGCACGACATAACGTCATCACAACGCAAATGTAGATCCATATTTTCCTATTTGATTATAATTTCCCTCTTGTCACAACCAACAGTTCAAATGCAGTTCCCCACAGTTGAAATAGATGTCGCGCGAATAACTAGCAATATATAAAATACATTTTTGTTGAACTGTCAAATATACTAACCTAACATAATACATCTACTTCTGTCGCAATATTTCTCTTTTATTTAAAGTAAGTGATTGAATCTGCAATATTGTCGGTCGTAGGTAAAATTATGTACAATACTCGAGCTGTAACGCATATTACGTGCTCGTGAAAAATAACAAAACCGAAGCGGTTCGTATGTTAACTTTCCACTCGTACGTCATATGCCAGTTACAGCGCTTGTAATGTAATATACTATTATGCTTAGAACAGCTTTATCAACAAAATATAGACAAAATGTTTCGTTTTTTTTTTACACCAATTGACCCTAGTTTTCAACAATTTCGAAATCGATCAGTATTTTTCCTTTCCATCCAATGAAAAAGTAGAGAGTATCGAAGTATATGTGAGTGGTTTATGTAAAAAAGAAATATATTGACGTTGTTTTTTTTGTTGTTGTTTGTATTTTGCATGTTGCATGGGGCTACTAACACATAATATAGCGAGACAAGTTTGCCAACACTAACAAGCACGCGGGTGGTGAAATACCGGTGAGTAATCTTTGAGCTGATCACGGTCACCTCTAATGCTGACCCATCCTTAATGATTTGCACTCATCATCTGCTTTCCATCGTCCTTTTTTTTAGAAATCGAGTTTCAACAAGTTTGACGCCCTACAGAAGAAAAATGTGCTACACGTCAGGTCCAGCGATTCGTCAAAAGCACAAGAAAAGTTCAACGTAAGTATGCTGGCTGCTAAGCTCTTCTTTTTTGTGGATTTAGCTTATTTCAGGACTAATTTTGAAGAAATTTTGAAGTACCTATACAGGTTTTAAATAAACGTTTTAAAAAATGTTTATCAGTGAGTGAATAGATCACTCTGTATTCAGTATGTATATGCCGTTAGTAAAAAAAAAGTTTTCGAGATATTTGCGGTTTTATGAATTTTGTCAAAATCGTCATCTTAGACTCAAAGTTGTATAATAGCTTACACTCTTTTTTTTATTATTAATTATTATAATAATTATTAACGCAAAACGAAGTGGAAAAATGTCAAGTATGCTTTGAATTCGCGTATGAAAGCCTGCTAAAGATGACAAATGAATTCAGTTGTCAGTTTTCGTTGATTAGAAACGTCATTGGAAGTAAAATGAGGCATCTTAGTGAAGTGCAAGTTGCTCGTGCTGTCGCCCTTATTCAGCATGGCCACTCTATTCGACATGTTAGCAGGGACCTTCGAGATTCCCCTTCTGTTATTCAGCGTTTATGGAATCGGTTTCGGGAGACTGGCCAATATGTTAGAAGAGCTGGACAAGGTCGAAATCGAAAAACTACTCAAAATCAAGACCGATTTCTTGTCCTTTCCTCTCTAGGTCAGCGTTCTGCCACAGCACGAGACCTCCTAAACGACCCAAGACGAGCACATGGAATAGAAATTTCTGATCAAACTATTAGAAACAGATTAAAAGAAGCGAATTTGAAACCATTCACAAAACAGCGCGAATGAGGTTTGCTCGGATCACAGAGATTGACAACTTCGTCACTTGATGCCTGTACATTTCACAAACTAGTCCAGATTTCGTTTAACTCGTTCCGACGGTCGAGTACGTGTATATTAGGGTGGTTCAAAAATGCATTGCAAAAGTTTTTGCGACGATGGAAAGCAACGATCCCCCAAAATCGTTTCCAAATCCAAAAACAGTGGACACGTATTTTTTCTTTTTTCCAAATTTTGATTCTTAATGGTGCCTGTCGAGACCTCAAATTTACATAAGAAAATGCATGGGAAAAAGAAATTTCTTGGTATTTTTCGAATAATTGTTCGGGGTTTGGGAAAACTTAAGATTAAAGTTATAGGACTTGTAGAGGACTTTCCAATGAAGAATTTGAGCTATTATACATATGGCTTTGACGCCCCCAACCCACCCCCACAGTGCCCTGAAAACTACCGTTAAATGAAAAATGGACATTCTTCAGAAAATTTACCCTTCTAATCACTTCATTCTCTTCTTTCTCATAGAGATCATTAGTATAAATCTAGTTGAACGTTTATAAACATTTGTCAGGTAATTTCCATTTGTTTAAACAAAGTCCATTTGTTTAAATAATTCGCTTTTCTCGAAACTCCATCAAACATCTGTTTTCTGAGTTCGAAATGACAGTTTATAATCTTAGAGTGACATTATTCATTAAACAAATCTTCCTATTGTATAAACAATCAATGATTATTAATTTTCAGCTGTTGTTCTAATTATGGTAGAAGTCAGCTTTTTTGTGAAATTAATTTATAAATTTCATTTTCGAGGTGTCTTGCCTATGTTATTAGCTGATAAATCCATATTTGTTTAAACAAATTCCATATGTGTTACAATTCTTTTGCAATTCTCCTAACATTCATTTTTTAAGATCGGTCTCGGCAACTGTTATTGTCAAGTGACATCATTTATATTTTGGGATAATTTCCATTGTTTAACTAGTAAAATATTATTCAAATGCATAATGGTGATATACAGGTGGTATGTAAATTTTAAAATAAATTAAAAATTACAGCCACAACCTGGATGTGAACCAGGGACCTGGGACCTGGTTCAAATCATTATTAAGTAAAATATTATTCGTTTTCAATATCATTTAGTCGAAAAAATTGAATTGATTTAAAATCCTTTTTTTCGGGGAATTGGGGCGTACAATTCTTTTAAAAGTATTACATTTCTTAAGTCAACCATTTCTGCATTTCTTATTCTTATTTCCTACCACTGTGTGTCGCAAGATAATGTTGATTTGTTGCTGTCTGGAAACTGTTCCCTGTACTCTAATTTGATGAAATATTGAAAACGAATAATATTTTATTATTTAAACAATGGAAATCATCCAAAATATAAATGATGTCACTTGAGAATAACAGTTAGCCAGACCGATCTAGAAAAAATAATTTTAGTTGAATTGCAAAAAAAGAATTGTTTAAACAAATGGGATTTGTTTAAACAAATGTGGGTTTATTAGATAATATAGGCAAGATATCTCGAACATTAAATTTATAGGTTAATTTCTCAAATAAGCTGAATTTTCTACCATAATTAGAAAAAAGTTGAAAATGAATAATAATTTATTGTTTAAACAATAGGAGGATTTTTTTTAATGAATAATGGCACTCTAAGATAATAAACTGCCATTTCAAACTCAGAAAACAGAATTCAGACGGATTTTCGAGAAAAACGAATTATTTAAACAAATGTGTGATAGGTCAAATTCTTCCTTGGAAAGTCCTCTGCAAGTCCTATAACTTTAGTCTTAAGTTTTCCCAAACCCCGAACAATTATTCGAAAAATACCAAAAAATGTCTTTTTCCCATGCATTTTCTTATGTAAATTTGAGGCCTCGACAGGCACCATTAAGAATCAAAATTTCGAAAAAAGGAAAAACACGTATCCACTTTTTTTGGATTTTGAAACGATTTGGGGTGATCGTTGCTTTCTAAATAAAAATAGCCAATTTGAACCACCCTAGTGTATATAGACGTCCTGGTGAACGCTACGCAGCCGCTGCTATACAGGAAGTGGATAGATTTGGTCGTGGACCTGTGATGGTTTGGGCTGGAATCAGCATAGACAGCAGAACTGATCTTGTTGTGGTTCATGGTAGACTAAATGCCATGAATTACATCGAAAACATCTTGGAGGGCCATGGGGTGCCTGCTGCATATGGCGTCAGTCAAAATTTCATCCTAATGCAGGACAGTGCAGAGCCACATACCGCCGGCATCACCAGAAACTGAATCCTATTGAACACGTGTGGGATCAGCTTGGCCGACGTGTTCGCAAGCGCCCTAATCCACCACTAACCATACAGGAACTGACACAAGCCCTGTTTGAGGAATGGGAAAGCATACCCCAAGAATCTCTTCGCAGACTAGCGCGAAGCATGCCACCGCAGGTGTGAGGAAGTGATCCGTGCTCGTGGAGGGCATACACTGTATTAAACTAATTTGCATAGAACTATTATTTAAAAAGTTACAGGTTTCGAAAAAAGTGTTCCCCTAATTTCTTTGAGCAGTGTCCGAACGATTTTTATAATTTTGCATACCCATAATTCCCAAACGGGATAACATATTATCATAAAATTTGGTATTTTTCTATAACGACATAAAGACAACAATTGTACCTACAAAATTTCATCAAAATCCGAGGTGGTTAGATAGCAACTGTGTTGATTTGACCTGGAATTACCCAAAACTGATCTAAAGTGACGATTTTGACAATTCATAACACTCAATACCTCGAAAACTAACAACTTTTTAGAGGTTATATTTATTAGATATCCACTTTGAGTTTTCGGACGCCCTGTATGAGTCATTTATTATTATAAATGCCTACCCAAACGTTGTTTACAGTATCATTCTCTTTCCCTTGTAAAACTTATTTACGTTCAATGAATTTTGACGGGGACTGTATAGACAACATGCATTTAGCGATAAATGCGAAATGCGCGATTCGACCATAAGGGGGGGGGGGCGAGCTTAACATTCCATAAGGTTTGTTTAATCTACCGGACACACCTGGCGTTTCAGATAGAAATATCTGATTATGACCTGTATTATTATGCCCGTATAGCCGAAATGTCGCCAATTTGCAGGGTTCGTCTCAAATGGACAACACCAATTGCAAAGCCTGCGGAAAGGTCGTGTTCCAAATGGAGCAGATCAAGGCGGAACGCTCCGTGTACCACAAGAACTGCTTCCGGTGTCAGGAATGCAGCAAACAATTGACGTGAGTACCTACTTTAGCATTTGACACATCTTTCAAAATCGCTTTTTTTTTTTAATTAAACGAATTATATTCTAAAATAGTTATATGGTTTGTAAACATATTTGACATCAAATACCAAGTGTTCAACAAAACAAGAACATACCGGGTGATTCACCCCATAGATACTCTCGTATATTTTTTTTATTTATTACGCGGAGTGAGTGAAATTTTGTGAAAGTGTTAATAAACTAAAAGGCGATTTTTTGGATACCCTTGAGGTTAGAATGACTAGAAAGACGTCATCATTGAAATTTTAAATAGCACTCTATATTATTAGTGTGATATTTACATCGGAATGACATTCTGAACACAAAAACATATCGATCGTCAATTTGTATTACCAACGCAACGAAAAAATAACTTTTTTTGTGAAAATAGTCGAAAATTGTCAAATAAGCACTCCTAAATCGCTTTGGCCGATGTTGTATTACTTGGCGCCGTCTAGCGTATTTTCATTGCTGTTTGGCTAATTTTTTCATGTTCTTCATGGGTACACCTGATTATTTGTAAGATAACATTTTTTTCTATTACAATTACACAAACACATTGACATTTTGCTGAAAATCGAAGCGTAAAAATGTCTTTTAAAGCAGGGAAAAAGACAAAAGAAATATTGAGTTAATGATCAAACTCAGCGTAGTGAACTATGGATGAATGCTAACATCCGAATTTGACAGTATTTAGGACAGTCATTTTTAACATTACAATTTAAACAACAATAATTGCGATATAAATAACAAATTAAATAAGAATTAACAATAACGGACAATAATTATGTTAATAATCGAAAAAACCTGGCAATAACCTCAAACAAGATGCAAAAAAACTGTCAAATTCGGTTGTAATCACGATCCACTACACCGGTCTGCTAACTTCGTGTTTGGTTATAAATTCGTTCATTTCTGCGCATGAAGTCACTGCGAGAAGGATGTTGACACGGACACCTAGGCAACCAAATACATGCTTAGTTTTTGACTTTTGTAGGTGATTTATGTTAACAAGTTGACAACCATGCCAACGCTTGAAGCGTCGTTTACATCCACTTAACTTAACTTAACGTACGAAAAATTATAATTAACGTACGACATTTAGATCGGTTCCATTTACATTCACTTACGGTGGATTGTTTGACATGCGCAGTCCCACAATATGAAATCTATTGCTTATATCGATACAAATATGCTCACGTACACACAAGTTTGTTAAAGTTTCCATCATCCATGATTATAATCAGTGAATTGAGCTAAAAATATTGCAAATCAACACAAAGACAACAAAGCTCAAAACACGTTACGTTAATTTTTAGGTTATGTACCTGTCACTATCATCCGTATTGTCAAAATTGAAAGCCTGTGATTGGTGCACTTAGCGCAAGGATTCTGTTAAGCTGAAGTTGAGTGAACAATTCCGTACGTTACGTTAAGTTTTGCTACGTTAAGTGAATGTACACGAACACATATAATAGGGTATTTGACTGTATTAAAAATATGGCATGTATTATAGTCATCCTAATAGATTACAGTTTAAGAAAACTATTTGTTGTTACTTTTCAAAAAAAAAAATGCTTTATTTCTATGAAAAACAAAAATTAAAATTGAATTTTATTCACGGCCTATCACGTGATTGAAAACGCTCTGTAATTGGGTCAGTCTCCAGTGATGTCATTCGTTAGTCCGCCTTAGAGCGCGTACGGTTTGTCAGGGTATGGTATGGGGAGAGCAATGCTCAGATAACTTGGGTGGGCTGTCTCTCTCTTATATGCAGATAAACGCCGTATGACGTTAGTCCGCCTATTATGCAGCGCGTCACTATCACCGTAAAATACCGGGTTATCCGAACGCGCTTGTATGCTTCTCCCGTTTGAATTTAATAGCACGAAAGCGTCATGTAAGCACAGCTTTGTAGGTTAGGATAGCCCTAACCTTCAGCTGTCAGATCAGATAATACCTTTCGAAAATACGATAGATAACTTATTCTAGTCAGTTTTACTTATGTCGAAGTAATCTTCACAACAGAAAACACTTGTATTGGCGGCTATTTATTTCATTTGGATTTCTACGAGCCAACCACTTTCTTCGCAGTTTCAAATCTTGCGGAACAGCTACAAATAGTTTATCCGGAGTTTTTCTTGACGTATCTCTGCATTGTGGATTTATACACCATTTATAACCCATTTTTATGTAGAAATTGTGAAAACAACACATCATACAACACAATTACCAAACGGCGACGATGCCGATGCTGACAGACCATATGGGCCGATTTGACATCTTGACATCACATCATCTTGACATCTTGACATCACTAACCGGTGACGTCACACAACAGAAAGTATCGTTTTGGCGGGACTTTTTGTGATTCAATTTTTAACGCTGATTTTTATGAAATATTGAGGAAATAATTACAAAAAATAATCCATTTACAATGTAGAGTGAAGGAATAAACACATTAAGATGGTTTTCCAAAAATAGTCAAATACCCTATTCAATAGAGTTCAACTTTCACAAATTTTTAGGTTTTCGAACGTTAAGTTAAGTTAAGTGGATGTAAGCGATACTCTTTAATTGTCAAAAAGGCTTGAACGTCACAACAACATATTGGCTACCATGACAACGAACGCTACTTCTCGCAATGACGTCAGCGCATAAATGTCATTACAACCGTGACAACTACAATTGGCTACTAAGCACTGGAAATAGCCATGGAAATAGGGTATTCCGGTGTTTTTGAAATTGTCATTTTTTACAAACTATGGGTGCTACTGTTTGCTACTTCACAAGTAAAATATCAAACATTGTTTTAAATTAAATGAAATCGTTGTTTGAAGTTTGAATTAGGATTGGTCTTTGTGACGTCACAAAGACCGCTCAAAGTGAGCGACTTGACAACGTTGCTATATCTAGGGAGCACGTAGTAAATTTTTGTCTTCTGTTGTGTCAACGTTTAGAATCGGTCGTTTGTTGACACTTGCTTTGGTTATTGAGGTTATATCAAACACTTGTTCAAAATGTATAAACTCCAACGCCGACATTGTTCTGTGCCGGGCTGTAACAGCAGTAGAACAGTAACTCCTGATAAGATTTTCTTTACATTGCCGACTAGCGAGATGAGAGATGTTTGGCTTCAAGCTTTGGGAATGACCAAATCATCTCTTCAAAAAGTTACCTTTATTCGTTGTCAAACAACAGGGTCGCCAACAGTCAACTTGGCCGATCAAATGTTCGAGAGCTGTCCGCTGTTGCCAGCGCTACTAGCGATCGGTAGTCATCGTGTATTTCCGAGGGTGGTCGGTGAATTCAAACGAAATGCACTTTTAATTGCAATTATCTCATAGAAAAACTAATTCAAAAAGCTCATAGCTTAACTTTATGAATCCTCATAAATTGTAGAATTGGTTAAACCGATTATCTGCTTAAATTTTGACATGACCGGAATACCCTATTACCGCCATATTAACGCTACTTCCGCTTTTTTTCTCGCACTGACGTCACTTGTAGGCGTTGCCGATGCGCGTGAGCAGACCGTAGTAGTGGATCGTCGTTGTAACCCAAGAATACTACATTCTTACAAGGATTGCTCAATCCCTATCTTTCAATGTTAACAGCGCTTATGACGTCTCATGCGTTCATTGTCAAATTGTCGAGACACACGAAACAATGATCGGACGATTTCACCGAGTCGGCGTACCGAGTTGCCTACCCAGATTTGTTTAAACTGTCACACTTGACACGTAAAAACGCTGGGATTTCAAACAGACCAACAGTGGCGCAATAATTAATGTTGTGGTTAAGTTTGCTTGAAACGTCAAAAGCAGACACACTTGGCACGTAAAAGTTCGGGAATTTCAAACAGACCAATCAAAGCGCGATAAACATCTGAAACGTCAAAAGCATACCTTGAAAAAACACATTTGACATTTGAAGCTTGAAATGTTTGTATCGCGGTAACCCAGGGATGATGACGTGAATGCGTTCATTGTCAAAAACGTAAAAACAACGATTGAGCAATCCTTGTAGATTTAGGGCTGATATATTCACCTATCGTGAAACTGTTCGTCATCTAAACGACAAGATAAATGGTAAAAATGTGTCTATTCACCTGTCGTTAACGTTACTGACCGGATAAATACGCTTAACGATCAAATTTATTTAGCGATCGAATGAACGTGCCGTAAACTAGTGACGAACACTTTGATTGGTCACAGAGCATGTGCTGAATGTCAAACAAAAAGTCAAACTGACAAATATTTACGTACGTACGTGGTACTGTATTAATTGAAGTCATTATTTAGTTAATATGGCCGAATTTGCTGAATTCGTCTTTCATACCATTTTTTTTTACTTTTGGTGGTCTTTTTTAATTAATGCGGTTAGAAATGGGTGCGAATGAATTTTGGTTACGTTTTGTCAATGTCTATTAATCTCATTTACGGCGCTACATCTAGCGGCAATTAGTCCAAGTTATGATCCAAGTGTTGATTTAGTACACCTTTTTTAACTACATTTGATACTATACTGCCGAAAAACATTCGTTAGCGATGTTTACGTCCTCGTTACCTGACGATAACTTACAGGTCGGTGAAAAGACAGAATCATTTTTAACGCGAACGTTAGCGTAATCTGTTCGTTGGCTAACGACAGCTTTGACGATAGGTGAATATATCGGCCCTTAGTATTCTTGGTTGTTTAGGCCGTCTGCACATGGGGCAACCGAAAACAAACTGTAGTAGCGTGGATACCAGGAGACTGGGCGACTGGGGTACTAAAGTTGCGCCTTGTCCGCACACGGTCTATAGTCATACAGTTGCGATCCAAATCACTTTACTCGTCTCTGCCCTTAAATCAGTACATTCTTGGATGTAATCATGGAAGCAGGGCCCTCTCAGCAATCATTGTCCTACGTAGTGTATAATAATGAATTCAGTGATAATTTCAGTGATGAGGATTTGTTACTATACTGCTATTATCGTCGCAGAAGAAATGGAATAAAAAGAAGATACTGGGTCCCCCAATATATCAAAAGATATTCACACCGCCGATTATTCGTTGCAGCAAAAGAACTCAATAATTCAAATAGTAATTTTTTAAGCTTCTATCGTATGTGGAAGCAGAGTTATTTAGAATTGGTGCGATTTTTTCCCCAGGCCTACATAAAAAAAGTACCAACATCAGGGAATGCGTGAGTGCTGAGGAACGGATATTAAAAGCACATTGACTTCTTTTTTTTATGTACAGCACAGGATACTTTTCTACCAAACTCACACATTTTAAGTTCAACTGCTCCATGTTCAGTGCTGTCAGCTGTCAATATAAGCGCGTCACGAAGAGACTGAGCAACGCGCGACCCAACATGTCAGGTCTCTGATACTCGAATCGCGTCGTCTCCCAGTCGCCGGTACTCGGGTTGCCCCGTGTGTGTTGTGTCATTGAAATATATATGCCGGTAGCCTAAGTCGCGCAGTCTCCTGGTATCCTCGCTACTACAGTTTCTTTTGGGTTGCCCCATGTGCAGACGGCCTAACCATTCGTCCATAGTTCACTATACCCTGATTTTTTACCCATCCTATTTCTCTGCTTTAAGGAGCAAGTATACCCCACTAATGAAAATTGTTGTTAGTGTTTAGAGAGAAACTATTTACAATGGAAACTAACAACAGGTGATATAGGACGTAAAAAAACAAACGGTAAAGTCAAGGTGTCCTAGAAAAACCAATTTTTTTCTAAATCGCGGGGTAGAAATCACGTAAAACGATAAATAATTCAAACTAAGTTCATAGGTAAAACCTTCTATTTTTTATGTTCTATTTTGGAAAGTCATTTTCATAAAATAATGTATACCAAAAAGAAATAGTTTCGTTATTTAATATTTTATTACTTTTATATACTTTCCAATATGCAATATTACATCAGAAAACCACTGTAAAAATTTCATATTTCTACAACGCGTATTAACGCTAGGATTTCGAACCTACGGTACACTTCCGGTAGACTACGTCGTTAAACGACATTTTCATGCTACGAATTTCAGCAAAATATCTAGTATTTGCTTTCTTTTTAATCGAAAAATATTATCCATCGAATTATCAGGGTGTACCAGTCAAAATCACGCTAGAGGGCGCCAGTAATACAATATCGGTCAACATCGATTTAATCACTGTTTACTTGACAATGTTCGACTATTTTCACGAATTCATAGCCACCTAGATTAACAAACAAAGAGGTTATTTTTTCGTTGGCTTGATGATGAAAATTGACGATCGATTTATTTTCGTGCTCAGAATGTCATCGTGATTGCAAATATCAAACAAATATAGGATGTCGTTTAAAATTTTAATGATGTCATTTCCGGAAAAACCGGAAGATATACTAACCTCAAGAGTATCCTAAAAATGGAATTTTTTTCTATTAGCACTTGTCCTTTTCTAGAAAATATTCTCACGTGAGTTCATAAAAAATTTCACTATCATTGAAGACAATTAAAAAAATCTACTAAAAATCAGTAAGAAAAATTATTATTATTAAAAAAAATGATTGATAACGTCATAAGTCAGTAACAATTGAAGGTTGAAAAAAGAGTTTTAGAGATAACACATTGTGTGGTTTTTGTTTACATTTTGTATTTTTTTTTGTTTTTAGGGTGGATACCTACCAGAGCAATGAAGGGGCAGTATACTGCAAGCCTCATTTTAAGTCACTATTCGCTCCAAAAGCCGTGGAGGATGAAGCACCACGTAAGTGACATTTAAAAATCCATTTCAATCTTCATTTAGTCAACTTATTCTCAACATTATAACCTCGTCGGCAATGTTGCGTTCTATCTTTTATATAAATCAATACTCCAACAAGGAAAGGTTGCCTCGAACAAAATTAAGTTAAAGTTGACATTTAACTACCGTCAATTTTCATCTGTTCACTCCACTGACTCATTATTTTACATTGTCACACAATATTGAGTTTGAATTGTGAATTCCATTAAAAGAAAATTTACGTATTGCAAATGAAATGTTATTGAAGATTATTGTGGCAGCCATGTTTTAAGCAGTGTTTTATGTATACATTCCAGCAACCCCTAGAAGACATGAAATGATAATCCGTGAAAATCAACCCTTAGAATTACCCCCGGACGTTGTTAGAGGTATTTTGTTAAACGTCGTCATTCCGCATACGCAGAAAAAATAATCCCAATAACCAAGCCTAATCGCGTAATTTTAAAATATATTTAACAAGCTGTATATACTTACTGAACAGTCCATTGTATATATTGTGTTTTTTGTTGCTCACGGAACTGGTACATTACAAGTTTCTCATGTTCTACTATTTTTGGAAACTTGAAATTTTGGAATTAGAATTTACTCGATCTGAGCTCTTCAGCTAAAATATTCTCAAGCGTAATAAACTCATTTTTTTTCAAATGGAACACCCTGTATACCGATACGCCAATCGATAGGAAATCTTATTCCCTATCAATTAATATCAGGGTTCCCTATATCTATCTTTAATAGTTTTTAAGATATTGTCACTTTTTCTTTAAATCCATTTTGAATACTCACATTTAATAATGGGGGACGAAATTAGATACGAAATTTACAACGAAAATTGAAATAGTGATAGATATTTCGAAATTTTGTGTGGATGTGTGAAGAATTTTTGAAAAACTCTTCCCCTCAATATTTTACGCGACTGCTTTTATCAAATGGATGGTGCACCGGCACATTCTTCGCATGTGGTATCCATTCAACGCTATCAGATGTTTGACGATAGGTGGTTCGGAAATAGGGGACCCTGGCGGTGGCCACCAAGCTCACCAGATTTAACACCATTAGACTTTTATTTCTGTAGTCATGTGAAAAGTCAGGTCTATTCCACACCAGGTAATACTCGAGAAGAATTGACTAACAGAGTAGTAGCCGCCATTAATGGACTTCAGCGACAAGAAACCCGAAGAACGACGATGACAGAAGTACAGCGAAGAGTTTTAAAATGTTTGGAGCACAACGGGCAGCATTTCGAACAACATAATTAACTTTTAATTTAAGTTAGATATCCCAAATATATTATTTTAGTTTTAACAAACCTTTTCAATATTTTTCTGTTTTCCTGCTGTTCCAAAGTTTATTACATTCCTATAAAATCTATAAATGAAGAATAAATCGTTTTGTATTTAGTTTGTATTCGTTTATACTGATAATATCTCACTAACTATTAAAGATGGATATAGGGAATCCTAATAATGATTGATAGGGAATAAGATTTCCTATCGAATAGCGTATCGGTACACAGGGTGTTCTATTTGAAAAAAATTAGTTTTTACGTTTGAAAATTCAATTATTGTGTTGTAAATTTTGAACAGCCTGTATAAGATATCATAATGAACTAAACGTCGTCTTATTTGGTTATGTTTCTAGTTTTGGACCACCAATCATGAAACTTCTAGTTTCAATAATAACCGAGATATACAATTTTAAATGCAACCCCGAAAATCGCCAAAAAATTAGTAAAATCAAAAAAACTCAAAAATGGTGATATTTAGGTATAGGGAAACATTATCAAAAATGATTCCAGTTTCAAAATTTCAAGTTTCCAGAAATAGTAGAACATGAGAAACTTCTAATGTACCAGTTGCGTGAGACACCTGTATAGATTTAGGAACTAACGTTGATGTGTTTTTTTGAGACATCCTTTTTTTGTCTATTAAAGAAGTTATCGTTGTTAACCGAATTTTGTTCATTGTTGACGTTTATGTACAATATGCTCACCGGAAGAAAACCTGGCCAAGTTCGTTAACTACCCCACAGGGTGTCTCGAACTTAAACCACAAAAAAATCAAGTTGGTTCAAATTACTGCCAGATTACAAAAGTTTTTTGAAACATCAAAGCTTAACAAAACTTTGTCAATATTTTAATCTCTTTCTTCCGGTGAGTATATTACATATTTTGCCTGTCGTTTGAACTGTTTGGAAGACTAAAATTCAACCTCAAACCGTGCACCCATAATTTCCATCCTAATTTCTGTTATTTTCCATTAGCGAGCGATAAGCCAGACCTCGGTCTCGAAGAGTTGCAGAGTCTGAACGTGAAGGAGCGTTTCCAGGTCTTCGAGAACTTCAAACAGGAGACCAACACCGAGAAATCCCATGAATCCGTCAACGTCAAGAGGTCCCCATCGATTCTATCCAAATTGGCCAAGTAAGACCAAACAAATTTGACTCCTTTCGACTCCTTTCTAATGTTTCGACTTCACTCGAAGGTTCCAAGCCAAAGGCATGGACGTGGGCGTTCCAGTCGATGCCCTCAACGGTATCCCAATTGAGGAGAGCTCTTCCGAGGAAGAAGAAGAACCGGAAGAGGAGGAAGTCGATGGTGAGGATGCTGACCTTATAAGGGCGAAGAGGGTCCAGAAGGAGAAACCCTTCCATTTCACTGGAATGAATGATGTTAAGTCTAAATGGGAGCATGGTGAGCAGAATTCTAAGGATGAGAGGAGAGAGGAGAGGAAGCAGGAGATCCAGTCCATTAGGAACAGGCTTTTCATGGTAGGTTTAACCTGGGAATTGACCAGAAGTTCTTTGGTCAAAGACCAAATGGTGTCTTTGGGTTTTTGACCAGTAGACCAGAGCTGAAGCCTTTGAAAATGGTAAAAAGTGAAAAAGAATAATAGTAGAATGAAACCCATTGGAAAAGGAAGAGAATATAACAAAAATGAAAGGAAAAATAATTTACGGGTAAAAAACGGTTTATCTCGATTTCCGGCAAAACTACAAGTCCTATGGAAAAAAGTTAAATGGCAAAGTTGTAGGTAATAAAAAGATCTACAACTTTTGTATTTACACTTTTTTCACATAACCTCAAAATTTATGTGAAAAATTCAAATAACCAAGTTGTTGGTTTTTTATTTTTATCTTTTACAAAAAATTTTTTCACGAAATTTGCTGGAAACTTATATCTATCTATCTTATATCTATCTTATATCTATCTTTTTATGTCCCAAACACACTGTAATATTTTTGATTTAAAATATTTATTTTTTCACCTTATTTTGACTTAATATCGAAAAAGCACCCTAATTTTCAATCGAAAATTCTCACGTCAAAATATCTGCTTTTTTAAAAAAGTCGGTAAGCTTTTTGTTCGTTGAAATCTCTACTTTCTGATGGTGTAAAAAAATATACATTACTATGGTAAATGTTCTCAAAAAATGCAAAGAAACGAAAAAACTCAAAACCGATTTGTTTTTTAATCATTATGTACAATTTTGAGCTATCTATTAAAATTTATACAGTAGAACTCCAATTATCCGACAATCTTTGCTCTTATACACAGGTGAAGTAAGTTTTTTTTTAACCAATGGTCTTCTAGGCAGGGCTTTCCAGTACAAACCAGTTTCATCCGCATTGTAGATAAAATCTTTATCTAATTGTCCTGAAAACTTTGTTGTAAATACTGAAACTATAACGTATATGCGGAATGCTTGCCGGAAGACATTTTTTCGCCGTGAATTTCGAGTTCACAAATACCATTTTTTTCTTTGAATTTTCTAAGCCAACCTTATCTTTCCTGAAATTACAAATCCCCTCCTATTTTTTTTTATTAACAATAATAGCCTTTTCTGAAACTACGGCTAGCATCGAGAACGGTTTGGTACAAACCAAGTGTAAACCGCATGCTCAAACTTTTCATTTACAGGCCATTTCATAGATTTTCTACGTGAATTTCCATCTTCATTTTCAATTATGAAATACATTTTTTAACGAATCAGCCTTTTCTTTTATGTTTACCGACACCATACTCATCGGCAAACTTTTTTGTGCATTTACCTTTTGCTAGACCATCAACGATTATCATATTCTCCTTCGCGGTTAAAACAAGACGTTTACTGTTTGGTGCCATCACTCTACAATTTAATGAGTAAAGGATTTCAAATCGGCACTACAGGTCACAACAAAAGCTTATGTAGCCTAAGGAAATCTGATAATAGCTTTGTTCGCTGAGGGAATCCTGAACTAGTTCAGGTACTCTTTTATATTGGACCAATCCCAGGTCTCGCTATGATTTCCCTACCATTATCACACAACACATCTGGTCCAATATAAATTACGTCCCGAACACGTTTCGAACGCGCTCAGCGAACAAAGCTAACGTGTGCGCTTATACCGGGTGAACTTGAGACTCATAAATATCTCGAGAAATATGCATGGTACGACAAAAGTGTCTTAAATAAACTTGTAGGACGCAAAAGGAGAAATGATATGGCGATATCAGTTTCATTGCAGACGGCGCTGCAATCGGTGAAAATGAGGTTAACTTCATTTTTTTTAAATGGGGATACCAACATTTTTTATCAAATTATGATTTTACGCTAAATAAGAAGAATCTTTTGTCTGAACATTTTTTCGTACGATGCATCTATCAAAAGTTATTGACGACGGAAGTTTGTGGCGCCTGCGGTAGTTACAACCGCTGCCACTGCATGGGATGCGCTCTATAATGCGCTCGCCGTCTAGCAGTCAAAGCGACGACTGTCATGTCTGCTCATGGTACAACGTAGAGATATTTAGGAGTCTCAAGTTAAAACGTCCACCCAGTATATACAAGTAAGGGTGTATGTGTTATACTTATAACTTTATAACTGCGCACGGATACATCGCGGGGTTTCAGGAATCCATCGTTACAAATCAGCTATAGTCGCTTTTATACTGTACAAAAAACTTTTTGTTGTTAATATTTGTTGGTATTCTAACCTAAAATCTATTAAACAAAATAATGTTTTAGTTAAAAGAATTTTAAAATTTCTCTAATCCGGATAATCAGATATCCGGATAATCGAGGTCCGGATAATTGGAGTTCTACTGTACTATAATTAACAACCAAATAAGTTAATAAAGTTAATATTTAATAAAACATCTACAATATTTTGAGAAAGTTGTAGAATCTTCTTTAAGTTATATGCGTAGATGCCTATTTATTGCTATTTGAAGATAACTTATATACCTGAGTGACCTACGGAAAATTTTAGCCCGTCAAAAGGTATTTCATAGAGAAGTGGGAAGGGGCTAGGAAAAAGGATGCAAAAAAAGGAAGGTGCAGCAGAACAACATTGTTACAGGGCATATTATCAGCTTCAAACTTGGCTGGGTAACGAACTGACAGCAACAGATTGGTGCTGGAAGCAACATTAACGTGGCATTATGCCCAAATTTACAGAAAAGGAATTAATTCCAGAAACATTGCTCAAAACTATTTGCTGCAGCTGTGAAACTGGATGGAACAGTTTAAAATGTGGCTGCCGAAAACATGGTTTCAAATGCACAAATTTATGCTCAAATTGTCATTGTTCTGAAAAATGCTCCAATGTGGTAGAAAAAAGCTACGCGGAAGTTAGTGATTCAGATGAAATTGTGGATGAAAGAGCAATGGAGACTGGAAACAATATTGGAGACAAAGACTGTGATGGTCTTGAAGATTTCGAAGATCTACTAGAATCGGGAAGGTTTCTCGAATCTAACGATGAAGAAATGCCATCAAAGAGACAAAATGTAAAAAATGTAAACAGAATTTAATAAATCAACTTTTTTACTGAAAAAAATAGCTCGAGTCACATTTTTTAGATGAAATCCCCTTTAAATCCTACCTTTAATAGGGTATTCCGGTCATGTCAAAATTTAAGCAGATATTCGGTTTAACCTATTGTACAATTTATGAGGATTCATAAAGTTAACCTATGAGCTTTTTTATTTAGTTTTTCTATGAGATAATTGCAATTAAAAGTGCATTTCGTTTGAATTCACCGACCACCCTCGGAAATACACGATGATTACCGATCCCTAGTAGCGGTGGCAACAGCGGACAGCTTTCGAACAGCTGATCGGCCAAGTTGACGGTTGGCGACCCTGTTGTTTGACAACGAATAAAGGTAACTTTTTTGAGAGATGATTTGATCATTGAAATTTGAAGCCAAACATCTCTCATCTCGCTAGTCGGCAATGTAAAGAAAATCTTATCAGGAGTTACTGTTCTACTGCTATTACAGCCCGGCACAGAACAATGTCGGCGTTGGAGTTTATACATTTTGAACATGTGTATGATATAACCTCAATAACCAAAGCAGGTGTCAACAAACGAGCGATTCTAAACGTTGACACAACAGAAGACAAAAATTTACTACGTGCACCCTAGATATAGCAACGTTGTCAAGTCGCTCACTTTGAGCGGTCTTTGTGATGTCACAAAGACCAATCCTAATTCAAACAACGATTTCTCTTAATTTAAAACAATGTTTGATATTTTACTTGTGAAGTAGCAAACAGTAGCACCCATACTTTGTAAAAAATGACAATTTCAAAAACACCGGAACACCCTATTATATTTACAACAACTATTTTCGCATATTTTTTTGCAATTTTCATGTTATATGGATTTGTAATTTTTTTGTTTATCGATGAAACATGGAATCTTACGTTTTTTGAGAAATTAAAGTATAAATTTTAATAAATAGCTCAAAATTGTATATAACGATTAAAAAAATTTTTTGATTTGAGTTTTTTTCGTTTCTTTGCATTTTTTGAGAACATTTACCATAGTAATGTATATTTCTTTTTTCACCATCAGAAAGTAGAGATTTCAACGAACAAAAAGCCCACCGATTTTTTAAAAAAAGCAGATAATTTGACGTGAGAATTTTCGATTGAAAATTGGGGTGCTTTTTCGACATTAAGTCAAAATGAGGTAAAAAAATTAATATTTTAAATCAAAAAAATTACAGTGTGTTTGGGACATAAAAAGGTAAGTTTTCACCAAATTTCGTGAAAAAAAATTTTTTTGTAAAAGATAAAAATAAAAAAATAAACTTGGTTATTTGAATTTTTCACATAAATTTAGAGGTTAAGTGAAAAAAATGTCAATACAAAAGTTGTAGATCTTTTTATTACTTACAACTTTGCAATTTAACTTTTTTCCATTCTATTATTTTTTTTGTTTCAAAAATTATCGACCCTGGTCTACAGATTTCTGGTCAATATACAAGATTATGGTTATTATCGTTTTCGATTTAGGGCAAGCAAGGTAAGATGAAGGAAGCTTACCAGCAAGCAGTGCAGGAATCTGAATCTGGTACTAATATAAAGAGACCAACAACACCTCCACCTACGGAAGTTATGGACACTAGATCGATAATGCAGAAGTTCGAAAAAGGAGAAGTGTATTCGGAGGAGAAGGGGAATAACAAGGAGACGGAGGATATGTCTGTTTTTGAAAGTGGTGAGTTTTTGTTTTGTTTATTTTTAATTGACCAGTTTTCCTTTATATTTAATGTTCAAAAGACATGATTTATAAAATCTAATCGGTGTTGTTTTTGTGGCTATGTAGGCATCAGCAAGAAGTCGAGGTCGATCTTTTTGGAGCTGGACGCGAACGCGACGAAAGCGCCACCTATGTCGCCGGTGTCGCCGCCCAAGCAATCTGAAGTGAAGAAAGTTAGAGAGGCAAGTTTTTATTTTATAGTATAACTTTTTGCGGCCGAAATTTCACCAGGTTTATTTTTATTGGCCTTATGTCTTATCATATGATGATAAGGTTCTAGTGTAGGTGGGTTGTGCTCAGAAAACTCTTGTCGGTGCATTTTGTAAAATGATTCAACAACAATAAATTGAATCATTGATGGATGAACAAGAAAAACCAAATGGCTAAATATTCTATTAACTGTGTAATATAAACTCATCCGTAAGCAGTACCTAACATACAAATTATTGATTTTAAAAAGGAGGCATATTATGTTATGTCGTTAAACATTTTCATTTGTAAGGAGGCATATTGTTCGCATCATTTTTTGTCGAACTGTGTCTAGTATGTGCGGGCACCTAGGTGGTAGAATATGGAAGTTTACGCAAGCCTAGTGAACCCATGAATGATAGAATAGAAGATTACTACTTTTACATTGATGCAATTCCAACCATGCAGTTTTATTATGACAATTTGTCCACCGTTTGCACCTGTGCGAATTGAATAAGTCGCATGGTTTGAGTATCAGTGATTTTAGCTTTCGGGAACAATAGTCGCTTTGGGTTGGTGGTAAACATAACCTCCTTGCTGTGTTGATAAATCTTTAATCACACATTTCTTCCACACAAAATTTTTCTCGTATGCTTTCTTCAACATTTTTATCACTCCAAACCATAGAATACCTTCTTATATAGAACGCCATCTTATGGGTTAAATGTCTAGCCAACTAGCGATCTCAGCGTCGCGAAGCCTCGGACCCCAGAACTAAAAATCTAGCGGGAAATTTTAACTCAACCTTCCGTATTCTTTCCCATTCAGATTATGATATACCAATCATTTCGTGTCTTGAACAATAGGTCTGTTCGCGAGGCGTATTAGGAATGTGTGCGGAAGCTTTTATTTTGGACCAATGCTGGAATTCTTCATTGACTTACACATGGCCCATAATACATTATTTCCGAACAAATTCAGAACTTGCACGAACACACCTATTATGAATATAAAAGACACGACATGTATGACATTGTATGTGGCACCGTACATGATGGCACTGAACACTTTCTCACACGCATTATAAAAAAAAATGTTGCAAACGTTGCAAAATACTTGTATTATGCCGTTTGATAACTGTCATAATGTGTCATAACATGACATGAATTAAGTAGTCCGTAGTAGTTGCCAGTTACCACGGGCTACTTAATGCATGTCATGTTATGACAAATTCATAACTTGAAGTTTCCCGCCGGAGCGCGAACCGCGCCATCTGTCGGATCTTACTTTGGTTTACGGTAGTGAAATAGATATCGCTATAAAATAGACTGATTGCGCCATCCCTCGTAGGATACATGAACTATAATTATTGGCTACGTTTGTCCCATAAGCTTGGACCCCCTTGCTCCAAACAAAAACAAATAACGAAATGCGGAATAGGTTATGTTATGAGTCTATACACTATACACAATAGTGCCACTACATTTATGTTTGAAGGCTTAAATTTCTAGAAAGTTACCAGAATCGTACGTATTTAGAACAAGTATGCTATACATACTTCCAGTATAACATACTTGGCACTGATAAGAATTCCATGCAACTTTGTAGGTAATATTAAAAAGTTGAATAGTAAAAACCATAGAGGTAATAGTTATTTAACCAACAAGTATATAAAAAGAGTATAGTAATTGTCGAGATCATTAATCGCCGTTTAATATTCGAGTTGGTTACAAAATTTTTTCGTCGATCGTATTCTTCTAGCGTCGTCTACATAGATTTTTCTTCGCCAATGTCTGTTTAGGTTATATGGCAATTTATGTAATTTGACACTGACAGTTCTAGAGGGCGGTATGTTTTGATTGGAAGGTTTCATTTCACATATGTTCGATTGGCCAATCAAATGACGTCTTTACGTCGCGTGATTGGCTATAACAAATCATGCATTAATAGAAATCGTGCATTAACAGAGTTATTTAATAAACGATTTCCTATTCACTAAACTGACTCATAAATAAACGATCGACGGAAAATAGTATATAACACTCGTTTTATAAGACGTATTGGCGCACTCGTTCCATTTGGGCCAAAACAATTTGTGCGGCAATTGTTGTCTTATAAAACTTGTATTATAATGCACTATTCTTTAATTTTAGTGGTAGGACTGAACAAAGCGCTATACAGCACTCGTGAGTCACCACTTCACTCACTTGTATGTCTTTCTACACTCGCCTGCGCCTCGTGCGTGAAATCGGACATACGCGTGAGTGTTCTATATTTATTTATATTATTTTTTCTTCTTTGCGTTCGTTATAAACTCATAACGAAACCGCTTTCGGTGTCGTTATGAAAACAGTAGATCGCAAACTTTTAGTAACTTTTAGTTTTCCAAGATTGATGACATTGACGTCAAGTGTCAAACGAGGCTCACATTTCAATAGGGTATTCCGGTGTTTTTGAAATTGTCATTCTTTACAAAGTATGGGTGCTACTGTTTGCTACTTCACAAGTAAAATATCAAGCATTGTTTTAAATTAGAGAAATCGTTGTTTGAAGTTTGAATTAGGATTGGTCTTTGTGACGTCACAAAGACCGCTCAAAGTGAGCGACTTGACAACGTTACTATATCTAGGGTGCACGCAGTAAATTTTTGTCTTCTGTTGTGTCAACGTTTAGAATCGCTCGTTTGTTGACACCTCCTTTGGTTATTGAGGTTATATCAAACACTTGTTCAAAATGTATAAACTCCAACGCCGACATTGTTCTGTGCCGGGCTGTAACAGCAGTAGAACGGTAACTCCTGATAAGATTTTCTTTACATTGCCGACTAGCGAGATGAGAGACGTTTGGCTTCAAGTTTCAATGATCAAATCATCTCTCAAAAAAGTTACCTTTATTCGTTGTCAAACAACAGGGTCGCCAACCGTCAACTTGGCCGATCAGCTGTTCGAGAGCTGTCCGCTGTTGCCACCGCTACTAGGGATCGGTAATCATCGTGTATTTCCGAGGGTGGTCGGTGAATTCAAACGAAATGCACTTTTAATTGCAATTATCTCATAGAAAAACTAAATCTAAAAACTCATAGCTTAACTTTATGAATCCTCATAAATTGTACAATAGGTTAAACCGAATATTTGCTTAAATGTTGACATGACCGGAATACCCTATTGCTATTGGCTCGCGTCAATCGTATTTATGAATTTTACCACAAGTACCAACAGTTGAATATAAAACTACGCTAGATTGTAAGATGACAACCACAATTTTCGAAATTTATGTAAAATCAATGTCGCAAAGTAGGAAAAATAGTATATAACACACGTTTTATAAGACGTATGGCGCACTCGTTCCATTTGGGCACTCCTCGCTGCGTTCGTCGTGACCAAAACAACTCGTGCGCCAATTTTTGTCTTATAAAACTTGTATTATAATATACTATATTGCAGTTATAAGTATAACCTGCGATAAAAGGTTTCTATCATTCTTGTGTTTTTACAAGGCACCATATTTTAAATTATTTTTAAATAGGCAATTGACACTGTGTACTAAAATATGCTTCGCAGAACGCGAATATTGCCATCAAAATAATGGGTTGGCTCAAGTTTATGAGAAACACTAAAGTGCCGTGGCCGAAATGTATTTGACTGATTTTGACAGTTTTCTGTGGTTTTCTGAGAACAATCCAACGCACCCGTCATAAACGGCCTTCTGTACGACAAACGTAAACAAAGCGAACGTCAAGTCTGACGTCCCGACGTGCCATTTTGGGACATCACGCAAAACCTCCGTAGTCGCGCCGAATCCCGAAAAATGTCGGTAGTTTTTCGCGATTTTTTTATTTTTTTGCGACTAACGTAACTCTCGACTTCGTCGAGAAAACATACCAAGGAAAAACATCGGTGAAGCAAAAAGAATTGGAGCGAAAACTTTTTGGGATAAGGAAAAATTGAAACTGAATGAAAGGAAGAAGTGGTTTGAGTAATTTCTAATAAAAGCAATCATCCAGGCATACATGATGCGGCAATCTTCGGAGGACACTGTGAAGTCGTCAGAACTTGTCGATGACGTCAAAATTCAGACGGCCGACATCCAGCAGAGGTTTAAATTCTTCGAAACTTATAAGGAGCCGGAGAAGGAAAGGAGGCAGTTCAGGATTACGCCGCCAAGGGACGGCCAAGTGAAGGTTATTGCACAAACAAAAACATTTTATGTTGTTTTCCAAAAGGTTGAGATTTGAGCGTGTGCATTGTTGAGCTTTCAGATACTTGGATGCTATCGTTTTTTGAGCTAGTTTTGAGTTATCTATGATACAAATTGGGGGAATCGCCAAAAGTTTTTTTTCTTTTTTCCTTGAACAATTTTTCACAACAGTTTTTGATGTAAGTTATTTTTTTTTCGATAAAAATCGCTGCTCCAAATCGTTTTTATATTTCATTGTTCCGTCCATGTATTTGTAAGTGGACTTAAACGATTATTGCATTTGGCAATTCATATAAAAGAAATTTTTATTTAAATGTTTAAAATATTTATTGGGATAAAATTGGAACAAAAATAACGAGTTTCAAGGAAAAAATGGATTTGTGCCAGAAGTACCTGCTATCATAATATAAATTTTGGCACGAATATTTCCATACAAACAGAAATTGCCAACATTTTCGCTGAATACTTTTGACTTTTGGCAATGAAACATTTTAAGTAAAAAAATAGGTAATTTTAAAAATTTGGTAAATGTATAGCAGCAAATATACAACATCTAATACACAGTGGTAGGAGACGTCATTTACAGCAAAAAAATCTGATGTGGCCAGGCACATGACTTTATCATACTATATATAAAATTAATAGTTTAGCTGCATGAGATTCTATTTGATCGAGATCGGCTATGTCTGCATTAAAATAAAACTAGTAGAACTAGACAAATATCTCGATTAAAGCTGCGTTCGGATATTGTATTCCGTTGACAGCGGGTACACCGTCCAAATGACACTTACGTGTTATTGGGTGTAAAAAGTGTAACGGTGTTCAATATCCGAACACAGCCTATATTGACAGTAGCATTTTCAAGACATTAGCGTTTGACACTAGCTACTGTCATTAGAATCAAAATAATCTGACATATCCTGGCTACTAGTTTTAAAGTAGTACGCCCGATCTCGATGAAATAGAATTTGCTCATGCGGCTAAACTATAAATTCTAACAAAAAATGTCATATACATAAATTATGGAAATTTCCTCTCCTTTAATTTATTATTTAACTATTTTGACGACATTACACAAATAGCGGCTCATTTGCAAAATCTTCGAAAAATGCTATGAGTAAACCACCAGTTCCTTTGGACCCTTTTCAACAGAAAGCTTTTCAGCTCTAAGTTTGGTTATAAAACTTCTAAATATGAAGTTTCGTCCCGATACCATTAGTAGTTTCTCCGGAATCGTCTCCACAAAAACGGGTACACACACACACACACACACACACACACACACACACACACACACACACACATACACACACACACATACACACACACACATACACACACATACACACACACACATACACACACACACACACACACACACACACACACACACACACACACACACACACACACACACACACACACACAGAAATTTTTTTGAACCTTGGTCAAAAATGTTCAGGGGACCCAAAAAGACTTATTTCCGCTAAAATCTCAAACAAATTTTTTGGCATGATTACAATACTTTACATACTGCGTATGATAAAGTAAAAACACATTGTTGGTCCACAAGAAATGTGACATCTCAAAATTAGTCATTTTTCAGAAAAACTGTTTTACTATAGTCGAGCCAATATTAGTAGAGGGGTGACAGAGATAGAGATAGTGACATTTCGTATTTTGCAGCAATTTACGTCTATAGGGTGCGCGCAACAAGTTTTTGCTGGTGAAAACTAAGTTGCATATAGTTTAGCGGCTGAAAAGACCCACCGTGGCCACGTTCACGTTCAAAATTAGCTATTAATTTAGCAATCAGCTTTTTACTCTGTTTGCTAAGGTCTCGCGGCAATTTAATATTATGTCTACTAGCGCAATATACAACATTTCTGATCACACCTCGTATAAGGTCTTACCTTGTGTCAAACTGCAAAATTCAACCTAACGAAATAAAATTTGTATAAATATGCATTTTTACTATGTCTTTTGAAGGAATTATCTGGAAATATAATGATAACATTAAATAGCAATTTAAGACGCATACTTTGGCCGCATTGCTGGTTGCTTTAATTGCATTTTGTTACTTTGTTTTTAATTTACCTGAAGTTGTTAATGAAAGCATGATACATTTAAATAGCTATATTCTGACACGTCTACTTAAGTTGGCCCGACTATATCATTGTATATTTTTTGTGACAATTTCTCAATACACTCGGGTCAGGCACATGACTTTATCATACTATATATAAAATTAATAGTTTATCTGCATGAGATTCTATTTGATCGAGATCGATCGTGTCTGCATTAAAATAAAACTAGTTAGCCAGGATTTGACAGATATTTTGATACTATTGACAGCAGGTATAGTCAAAACATCAGGGTTGACACTACCTACTGTCATTAGAATGAAAATATCTGTCAAATCCTGGCTAACTAGTTTTATATTAACGCAAACACGACCGATCTCAATCAAATAGAATTTGCTCATGCACCTATTAATTTCACCAAAAAATGTCATAGACATAAATTATTCAAAATTTCCTCTACTTTAATTTATTATTTAACTATTTTGACGAAATTACAGAAAATGCGGCTCATTTGCAAAATCGTTAAAATAAAAAGCCTTTCATAAAAAGCCTCACAAAAAACACGGGTCTCAAGGTAAACCTTCAACATTGCACCTCCTGGAACATCTAAGATTTCCACCATCTTTTCTTTATCTTTATAATTTACAACTAGCTCAAAAAATCACCTATCCATCCATCCGTTAGTTTGACTTGCACACCTCATATACTATCGCAAAAAATAACGCTTCACTCCACTGCGTGGTAAAACTAATTTGTCTTCTATAGTTGTTGTGGGCGTTGTTGTATAAACAAAACTAAACACCAAAAAACGCAAATACAGTACGCAGCGTCTGATACCGCTTTGCTATTTACTAAAGAGAACTACTATTTTACTACTACTACTACTACTAGTACTACTGGTTTGTATTGTATCGCTTTATCATTGGATTGGATTTTGTTGTACTTTTGTATATTTTTTTTCTGCGTTCTTTTTCCGAATGTTCCGTTTGTGTCTGTTGTTAAGCTGGGGTTTCCCCCTTTGCAGGTTGAGTCACCCGACAGGGAAGTCTACCATGATCCGGATGTCGTCAGAGCCGAGGAACACGTGGAGGACTCTGTCATCGCCAAGGAAACGCACACCGCCACAAAAGTCTTGAGCAAGTTCAGACAGATGGAGGAAAATCTACATCGTGAACCGTTACCTTTAGGTTTGTTACTTATTTTTATCTTCGGAAGATTTTGCTGCATTCTAGCTTTGTTTAAGTTTTTTATCAAAACATTATACATTGTTTAAACGTGAATGACATTGCACTATATTTCTGACTAGAAATTGTGACAAGTTTTAAAACTAGAAACAAAAGTTGACAAAACTAGAAATAGTTTCCAACTGCTTCCCTAGATGTCCCTTTGAGTCATTTAAATAATAATAAGTATTACCAACTTATACGAAGCCAGTAAGAAATAATACTCACCTTGTGTATTTAAGGTTAAGTGTAAAAATTATTTTTTCTACTTTGCGTCCGTTATAAACTAATAACGAAACTGCTTTCGGTGCCGTTATGAAAACACTATACGTTTTCAAGCTCAATTTGAGACGAATCAACTTCAATTTTAGATTTAACAAATTCAATTTGAGACATTGAGATTTCAATTGGGATTTATCAATTTCAATTTGGTACAAAACAAAATTAAATTGAGACTAAACATATTCAATTTGAGATATTTGGTTTCAAATTGGGATCTAACAATTTCAATTTATAATTAAACAAAATTCATTTGGGTTTTAACAAATTCAATTTGGCTGTAAACAAAATCAACTTGAAGTTCACTTGCGTTTCATAGAGGAATGCATTGAAGAAAATTCAAAAATAACATTAAAAGGAATAAAGGAAAAAAATTTGCTAAATTTCGATGTAATTGTATCTACTGAATGCATTCGTTTGCATTTGGACGGTTTATTATATACATTGACTAAGATAAGATATGAGCCAGAAAAGGCGAATTCTAATCAAAATCAAGGCAAAAGACAGACATATATTCAGGAATTGTTAAATTATCAAGCGCAAAATGTTCCAGTTATATATATGGACGAAACAAATTTTAATTTATATTGCTCAAGAACACAAGGGCGGTCAAAGAAAGGAAGTAGGCGTTTATTTGTTTGGGCTGGAAGTCGAGGTTCCAACATACATGTAATTGGGTGCATTGGAACTATGGGATTAATTCATTATGAAATTAGAAGAGTATCGTTCAGGAGTCCAGACGCAAATGAATTTGTTCGTAGAACACTTCTGCTTGCAATGCAGTTATTTGTATCAATCAAATATAGCATTGGTAATCGATAATGCACCATGCCATACATCCATTGAAGAAGTGTTTGGTGAACAAGAGTCTGCAGTTTGTACTATTAAGGTTAGGACCCTACAGCCCGATGTCTAATCCTATCGAGAATAGTTGGTCAGTTCTAAATCTAGCGTAAAGCAAGATTTGCCAGAGCAAATGCCACCTATTTTAGCCGGCGAGGGAAGAAATAAGCTTACACAAACTGAGTTTCGTGTGCAGCGATAAGATAATAAGAACTAACATTGTCAAAATAACCGTGGCCAATAGTACGCGCTTTATTGCCAGTGCCCAAAAGTGCCGTATTAAATGAGGAAAGTTAATGTCGCAAAATTGAAAAAATAGTATATAGCACTCGTTTTATTAGACGTATTGGCGCACTCGTTCCATTGGGGCAAAACAACTCGTGCGCCAATTTTTGTCTTATAAAACTTGTATTATAATATACTATAAAAACACCAGCTCTGATCTAAGGTTAATTTTAATTCACATCTTAGTAGTGTCTGGGTAAAAATGTAAAACAGTAAATCAAAACAACGAAAATTACGATAACTGCGAAAAGTATTTTATGTACACTGCGCGTCAGAGAAAACAGGCCACCCAAAAACAAATTTCTCTATAAATTTCGAATTTCTCCACACTTTGCTTATAACGTTTTTTATTGGTACAACTCGGGCCCACCAGTGCACAATGTATGAATTCTGGTGGTTGCCTTCGCAGAGTGTTTTGTGTTCTGTTGAAAAACCAACAGTGCAACAAAATCTGCTACGAGTGAACATTTTTCTCCACGAGCTCCGAGAGCTCGTGTTGTCGACTGCAATATGGCTCCAATGTGTTCTGTTGGAATCGCACTCGCTTGCCCTACACTCATGAAAAATTGCACCAGTGCGCTCAAATTAGTGGCTAGTGCTCCCGATGTTTACCACACGAAAACACTATGAGTTTCCGTTCGTATCTCATGAAAACGTCAGACGATAAGCTAAAAGAATTACTGAATCAATAATTGCAATAAAAACGAGCAAAATTTAAAAAGGTTGATAATTACGAACATTTTTCGGGTGGCCCGTTTTCTCTGACGCGCAGTGTATTTAGTTTTGAAATTTTTGACTAATTTTCAAATAATTACTTGCTTAGGTCCGAAACCACTGAAGAGGTTCACGCCGCCACCAGAGCCCGCAAGACACGAATCCGGTAGCGAGAATGAAGGTTCTGAATCCGAAGAGGAATCGGAAGAAATTGACGAGGCGGACCACACCAAGCTGCAAGATGCTGACCTCGTGGAAGCCCAGAAAGCCGCTCGTGCCAGACAATTGAGGGCTAAGTTCGAAAAATGGGAAGCCAAGGAGATCGTCAAGGAACAGCAACAGGTCAACATCATCGAGGAGAGCAACGGTGACCAGCAATCGCAAATTGAGTCAACCAAAGTGTGAGTATTTACCAGAATTTCAATTGATATAATATAAATGCAGGGAGTCGGTTGTGAACCTACCTGAAACACTTTCTTAAAATATGAAAATAAAGCCTCGTTTACATCCACTTAACTTAACGTACGAAAACTTAAACATTAGAGAAAGTTGAACTTCATTGAATTATATGTGTTCGTTTACATTCACTTAGCGTAGAAAAACTTAACGTAACGTACGGATTTGTTCACTCAACTTCAACTTAACAGAATTCGTGCACAAAGTGCACCAATCACAAGCTCTCGATTTTGACAATTTCGATGATGGTGACAGCAGGTGACAGTATCATAACCTAAAAATTAACTCGTGCGACTTGAACTTTGTTATCTTTGTGTTGTTTTGCAATATTTTTAGCTCGATTAACGGATTATTAACACGGATGATGGAAACTTGATCCAACTTGCGTGTACATAACCATATTTGTATAATAAAAGCGATAGATTTAATATGGATTTCATATTGTGTGACTGTCAAATGCGCATGTCAAACACACCAACGTAAGTGAATGTAAATGGAACGGATCTAAATATCGTACGTTAAGTATAATTTTTCGTACGTTAAGTTAAGTTAAGTGGATGTAAACGATACTTAACAATTGAAGAGTTGAAGTGAATAATGAGCTAAGTGCCAAAAATTCAAAAATTGGTTTTATTACATTAAAGTGGGCTGGACATCACTGGCTTTAACGTAAATAACGGGCTACGTAAAAATATGTCGAGAAATGCCTAACAAACTTGACCGTTCGATCTCGAATGAGTTAACTTTCGCCGTATTTTCGTAACTAGCGCGCTAAGTGAGCCAGTAGTCGCTTATAATTAAAAAATTATGCATTTTATAAAAAAAATGATTCCTACAAAACACCCTTAGAATTAAAAAAAAAATAAATATACTGGATGTTCTATTAGAAAAAGAAAAGGATTGCAAATTTCCATAATAAAATGAATAATACATTAAACAAGAGCTTGTTTAAACCCAAAAAACTTTTATTTGAAGCATTTTTTGAAACTACGGTTTGACGGTTGGGGAATTATTTAGGTGTTCCGGTAATTTTGACAAATTTTGATATATAAATTTTGTATACTTTTCACTCAAAAACGATGCATTTTAAAAAAAAATGATTCCTATAAACTATTCTTAGAATTAATCTTAGAATTAAAAAATACAAAGGAAAAGTTACTAAATTTCCATAATACAATATAGTTAAACCATAGCTTGTTTAAAGCCAAAAAAAGTTTTGTTTGAAATTTTTTACGGCTGGCGATTTATTTGCGTGTTCTGGTAATTTTATTATTCCAAAAAAGTTCATGTTATTTCTGTTTTATTTTAGAATTACTAAAAAAACTATTAAAGCTTGTTTTTGTTTTTATTAAATAATAATTCAAATAAGAGAACAACTGAGTGGATTTTGATTTCTGTTCCTTACTTTTTCTGAAGGAAGTTAATAAAATAAGTCATTTTCAATATAAACTTTATATAAATATCTTTAGATTAGAAAGATTGCACAAAAATAACATTTTTTCAGTACATTTGCAAAATAACAAATAAACGCATTTTTAAAGAAAATTAATTATATATGTTTGTTAATAAAATAAGTCATTTTCAATGTAAACTTTATATAAATATCTTTAGATTAGAAAGATTGCACAAAAACAACAGTTTTTCAGTACCGTAAACTTGGGTGACTTTAGTCCACTTTTGAAATTTGAAGTCCGGTAACTTTTAACAGATTAGATATAATTACTCATACTTGTGCTATTTTTTGGGTCTTTGATAGTAGTTCAAAAATATCAAAGCACTAATATTTCCAACGTCAGGATATACTTCTTTTATGTATATATATATGGGTGGCCAAAGACAGAATTCATTATTGGGTCACTTTGGCCATACTACTGTTTATCATGCCAATGAAACGATAAGCTAGTGTATGCTCGAGTTTGGCCACCAAATATATTTTAAAAGTGTTCAAGAACAAAATATATTAAAATCAGCAATAAGATCATGACAAAACTATTTTATGACTATTTTAAAAAATAATGCTAACATGTTATACATTGCGGAAATGAGAAAAAACACGACTATCGGAAAATGCCAAAATTCAATATGGCGCCCATAAGGAAAACAAAAGTTGGCCATGATTACGCCGCCATCTTTGATGTTATTTCAAATTAAAAAATAACACTGCATTCCTTGTTAAAAAGTCGCTGTAGAATGTTTTTGTTTCAAATGTCTAGCTACGTTTGGTTTTGAATAAAAGATTAAAAACGATATCTTAACATTTTAGTTTTTGCGGATATCTTTAAAATGAAAAATGATAGCTAAAATTTCATTTCAGATAATTGTTCAGCACAAAAATACCAAACTTTGCCAAATTTAAACATAGCCTCTATCTCCACTAATAAGCGACATCTAATAAGCCTCGAAATTGAATCACCCGGTATAGCTAGACATAATTTTGTACTTCTGGTATAATGAAGAAACCTCCTTTGGACAGGACAGGTGTTTTTATTGCTTGTAAAATGTCATCTTTGTCATACCACAGAAATGTCATCATTTGATGGCCATTTCCACTGAGAATGTCCGACTTTACTTTCCTCGATTGACTACACCGAGCACTTTAACTACGCGGGTATTGCAGAAAGATATTCCTAACAAACCACAGGACTAATATTATCGGCGGCAAATCATAGATGCTGATAGATTACTCAACACAAACAAAGTTGTTCATAGTAACAAAATTGATCAATTTTCAAAGCTATCTTCTGAACACTGCCACAAAAAAAATAAATTATCATCTAACTTACATTAAGCACCTTTGTATTCAATATAGTATCTAAAATATAAATAACCAAAAATACTCGCAATGTTTGAAATATTAACAAAGATCTAAACAATATAAATAAATTTTCGAATAGTGGCCAAAGTCATCCAGGGCGGCCAAAGTCACCCAAGTTTACGGTACATTTGCAAAATAACAAATAAACACATTTTTAAAGAAAATTAATTATATATGTTTGATTATCCATACTGTGTACATTTCTCTTTAGAAATAATTAACGAAATTTGTTTCTGGTACACTTTTTTATTTTTAGTAACTAGAGAGTTTTAACCGGTTTCGCTAATAGCATCATCAGACCCTCGTGTCAAAGATATAAAATATTACAATTAAACACACTCACAAATATTTTAAAATAAGACATTAAACTGTAGATATAAAATAATAAATATAAATAAATTAATTAAAAACTGTATACGGGACTCTCACTTAACACAATCTTATTTTAAAATGTTTGTGATTGTGTTTAGTTGTATATTTTATATCTTTGACACGAGGGTCTGATGATGCTATTAGCGAAACCGGTCAAAACCGTCTAGTTAATAAAAATAAAAAAAAAGTGTACGAGAAACAAATTTTGTTAATTATTACTAAAGAAAATTAATTATTATAAAATTGAGCAGACCTATTAAATTTTGCATGGCTTTCAGTAAACGAGGTCGTCATGTATTTTTTCAAACAACGGACACTCTGTTTGAAGTATACTTGGTCAAGCAACTTATTTTTATTTTTTATTTTTCTTTTTTTATTTATTTTTTTTTTTACTTTCTAGTATAAAAAAATATCAACTTAGCTTAAAATATGCATAAATAAATATTATGGCACTTAGCACCGAATTTTTTAATTTATTTTAGATTTGTTTTTGTGATACAAGACCTCGGCAAAAAACAACAACAACATGTGATGTACAATCTGTTTAAATATGCACAAAAAAATAGGGAATGGCTTTCTATAAAACATTTATCTTGCTGCAGAGTATTTTCTAAATATCTCGAAATAATGTTTTTGGCACTTTACTTCAACTCTTCAATTGTACCTTTTTATTTTTAAGTATTTTATTTAAACAATAATATCATTAGAGTTTTCTCTATCAGTCAAATGTAATAGATATATTAAAATATTGATAAATGCAATTTAATCAATAGAGTTATTTGTGAACCTACCTGAACTATTCTTTTTTAGGTTAAGGGCGAAGTTTGAGTCTCTCAGGGACGGGCAGAACGAGGTAAACCGCCAACCGAAGGTGAAGGTGAATAGATTTGTGGTAAGTACTCGAGATTTCCTGTATTATCGGCCGACACTTATCAAACGCATGATCTCTTTTTATTAATCGGTGTTCTTTTTAATTGATTTTAACCGTTCGTTGCACTAAAATAATGGCTTGCGTTTCTTAATGGGGTAATAATGTTTTTGCTCCGTCACGATAAATTGGTTGCCTGTTGAATTAAGCTATTTATGAACCAACCGATGATAGCCAACCGAATGATTTGATAGTTATTGATTTGCAATTTGCGTGTTACTTTATTTGAGTTCTAACGGAGTAATTTTAAGACAATTTTACATTGAAATAAATTGATCCTCACTATTTTATGATCAAAATCGATAGTTTGACAGCTGCATAACCTCAAAATTTATTTACCTAAATATTAACATATTATTGTCGCTACAGTTTTTGTTGTTATTTATTTATTTATTTTGCGAAAGTTAGTAGTGGTTTTTCTTTATATACATAGTTTTAATGTTTATTCTAGTTTATTATGGCTTGTGTGACATTTGCATCAGTTTCGTGTTTATTTCTTTTTTCTAACATAACCGCATGAGTTGTTGTGTTGTAACTTATTTTTCTACCGAAAATGTAAGTATGATATTTATTTTGATGTGTTTTGTGTTTGTTTATTTAAGTTACATTATTAATAGTTTAGTTTATGTGCAAGTAGTATGTGATTTGTTAGTTTTGTTCGGAAATTAGAAAATTACAAGTTTTTTGTTGTATGTAATACATCTGTCTGTGATATACAGGGAAACTTGACAAGAAATATGAAAATGCAAAAACAAAACCATAATTAGCTATCTACAAATACAATGCTGCAATAATTTTTAAAATCGATCGATAAGCTTCAGTTGATCATGTCTAACGCCCAACAAAACAATGTTTCTTGTCGACTCATGTTTTTACCGATATCTCCAAAACTACTAAGGTTAGCATAACAAATGATATATCAGTTTAAAGAGGAGAAATGTGGGTACATTACAAAAATAATTACTTAAAAATATTGGAAGATGTAGTACGGAAGGAGGTTAAAAAATGGTTCTGATAATTGGGTTAAGTGCTGCAAGGGCTGCTTGACGTTAGGCTGTGGGATTGTTAATTCTTCCAATTTCTTTCTGAAACTTTAATAGTGTATTCTTTAAGAACGTAACACAGAAGAGAAGTTAGGTGCACAGCAAATATTCCTAACAAAACTGTAGACAATGTGTCAAAAGCCACATCAAATTGCCTGTTTAGAAAAAGAAGAAATACAAACAATTTTATGAAATATAAGTGAAACAAATTTAACTAACAAATCACATGATTAAAATATTATGGGTATATAAGTTCATCGTTACTTTCTGACACTTATTTCATTAACTATTCTATGTTTTTTGTTTCAGTAATCACCACTGAAAATCAGCTAAAAGAAGTCCCGCGACAACTTGCTACTTGTCACAAGCCCATACTCCAAATCGAAAAAGTAAAAAAAAACTAATAATGATAAATTTAAAATTTACTCAATCAATTTTATATATTATACATAATAAATATATTTTAATGCGTAGTGTTCATAGGTAGAGTCCGAAACCCTCTCCCCCCCTTGTATAAAGTATTTACTCCTAGCGTGGTGAAGTGAGACCGTCACTTGAACATCGTCTGCGGATCGGATGGCGATATTGTGATATATATAAAAAAAAATAAAATGTAGACTGAAAACCCGACCAGTTTTCTGTTTTTTTTTTTCGAAGTTGCGTCAATTCTCGGTGATCTGGCTCGCAGGCGTTGAAGTGCACGGTCCGGAAAGTCTTGAGAACCCCTTTTTTATAAATATTTACAATCGATTTTCACTCTCGTCATCGTCTCGATCGCTTATCAGAAGAATCGTGTGGAAAAAGTAGGGTTATGTCGATATTTTGACAACTCTGTCAATATTTTGACAGGTCTGTCTATTGTGGCAGATGCATAACCTCAAAAGTTTTCATCATTTGTCGTTTGTAATTGCTTGTTCCGATCCTGTATCTTCCCAGGGTGTTTTTTGTAATATCTTATTATATTTATTAAATTTTTCTGTGTATACTGGATGACGGCTCTAATGATTTGTCGAACTATCGTAGGAAACAAAATTGTAACAGGAAACGTAAGGAAAAACGTGATAGTCGACAATCGTTAACGATCGTCAACCTCCTTTATTATGATAAATTGCTATTTAAGATTGTTTATGTAAAAAAAAGTTAGCTTGTTTATAAGTTTTATAAAAATATATATATATAGATGTCTATCGGTATATGTATATCGCTATCATTATCTGTTATTTATTAATAATATGGCGGGGGCACAACTTGTTGATATTACGAAAAAAAGGTGCAAATTTTATGTTTTTTTTTGTTGACTTTGTTCGTTTCTTTTATTATATTATTCGATTTTTATTGGCTAAGTTTGTAAATGTGTCCCTCGCATATTTTTTTAATTATAATTATTATTGTACCGAGGCAACCCTCTGTTAGATATATACATAAATGTTATTCGATAATTTTGTGCCAATTGTTTTTGTACACATCATAGAGTGAAATAAATAATATAAATGTTTTAATAGTTGTTTTATTATTTTGTTGTTATTTGTTTTATTTTCTTCTGTTAATCTTCTATTGTTTTTCTTAGTTTTTTAACGTTTTTGTTGTTTCTTTTTTGTTTAGGATACTACGAGCGCGCTTGAGACTTGCGAGGGGTGCAAAGAACGCATATATCCGTTGGAAAAGGTGACAGTCCACAACCAAAATTACCACAAGAAGTGCTTCAAATGTATGGAATGCGGAACTATTCTAAGGTACGATAATACGCATAAATGTGAGGTTAACTTTCGAATTTCCATATTTTAAACTTTATCTGAACCCATAACCTATTATGTCATCATTTCCATTGTAAATCTGTATTTTTGCATATAGAATGGATTCGTATACCTACAATCAGGGTAGGCTGTACTGCATACCACATTTCAAGCGTCTATTCATCTCGAAGGGGAACTACGACACTGCGTTCGGTCTGGAACAACACAAGGAGAAGTGGAACGCAACCGTAGCTTAAGATTTTAATCAAGAAGCGATTCATGCAAAATATTTATGTGATATATATTACGTACTTTCAATGTTCTTTTTACCTAATTATAATTAATTAATAAATTTTATTTTTAATCTGTATTACGCTGTATTGTGATTACTTTCCTTGCAGTTAAAAAACTTTTGTTCGGATAGGTATGTATAAATTTTTGTTCGAATCACTTTTGATTTTCCCTGTATAGGCGACCTTGGACGTTTGTAGTTCTCTGGAATCGCGATAGAGGCGCTGGCGTAGTTTTTCTTAAATTTCCTTGCCAGTTTCTTTTGATTTCCTAGTCAAATTTGTTTAATTACGCGATCATTTTGTGTAGTGCTTAATTATTCTCTAATAAACATATTTAGAGGTTATAAACCAATAGTTGGTGCGTCATCATAGTAAAAGAAGTAATCGGTTCATTTGGAAGTTGTGTTGCTTTGTTCCGCGTTTTCTTGTGATTTTCTTCGTGTATACGGATAATGGGATTGTTTCGTAAATTGGAGCTGTATTCCATACAAGGTAAGTCATTTCCATTATATTTCATGCATTTTTAAACCTAGTAAGTGCGTTAGGATACAATGGGCGTGTACAACCAGTTCTAGCAGAAATCGCTAGCGCTAGCGGCGCCGTCGGACCGGCTGAACGGTTACACGAGAAGTGTATTATCTCCGCTCGCAAGATGGCGACCGCTTAGTGCCAGCGCTTACCAAGCGCTAGCACCGCTTAGCTAGCGCTGGCTAGCGCCCGATGTGGTTGTACACACGCAATCTAGTTTGGACAGGAATTTTGAACTTCTTTGTACCGGTATTCTAAATTTCTTTTTATTTATTAAAATTACTACCGAAAATCGTGGTGTTATTCAATATTATGCATAAATAATAACATACATTACATATATTTAGTTTAATTTGTTAGTAAATATCTAAAAGTTTTCAATGTTGGCGTGCATGTATAAAACAAAAGTCGTACCTAGTTGGTCATGCTTTTTTATACGTGTTGCCGGTGTTGTGCGTGTTAACCAGTTTTTTTCGTAGTTTCGCGATGAAAATCTTAGTGGCATCCGCGGGAAATGTGTTGCGGAGGCTATATCTCAATTTGCCAAGTAAGGAATTATGATTTTAATCGCAATAACGATAAAAACTGCATTTTTAACTTGTTGCTGGCTCCGCCATGTTAAAATTTGATTTTCAATGTTTGTGATTTGAAATAATTTTGTTAATTATGAAGAATACGGTAAGGTTTATCAATATTTGTAATATTAGTTGTCGGTTCTTTATTAAAAAAAGAAGCTAAACATCAAGTACTTTCTGAGAAATAAAATAAAAATCGGTGATCTAAAAACCTTATCCACAATTTGGTTTAAGAGGCTAGTTCAGCCTAACTTCAGGTCTGTTCAGCTTAGCTCTGGTGGTCCCCTATTGGTCCAATTATTCAAACAGTTCAATGCTCCTGTGGGTTAATTATTGAATAATGATATCATATTATAAGATTACAACAATCTGAATTAACTATTCTAGTGCGCCACATCTCCATATTTATTATACCCATGCCCAATTTTAAACAATTGCTGCTCAAAGATAGACGTATAATTGGAGGACGGGTGATATCCTGATTTCAGGAATAACATTTCAATTATGTATTTTTGCGATGAGCCGCAGTAGTTCCACTTTATGTCAATGTACAATTTGAAAAAATCCAATAAATGAAAAGAAATAAAGCCACACCTTTGAAGAATCGGCGTCGTATTTTCCCAATTTTTCCATTCATGTTCCAGTCTGAACAGTGTGTCCATCTACGGTGTTCTCGAGAACTAGTCGTCATTAGACGAAGATAATAGTAATGGGTCTATCTCTATCTACCATATACCAGTGATATACCACAAAAAAAGGCTGTAACTCGCTAAAATTCACACATTTATATTTACTGGGACAGATTTCGAGAGTTCTAACCTACAAATCCGATATAATCTGAAAATGTAGAAAACTTGGGGACACTGCACAAAGAAGTATTCTAATCGAAATTAGGAGATTACATAAAAATTCTACTATTATATCAGACATCAATCAGGTTTGTGCCTAAAGAAGTATACTATTGTTTTTTTAAATTTCCTTTTCAATTGTTAGGTTAGTTAGCAGAATATACATATAAACAGTGCTGTTTTATCCATTCTACTACCAGGGAATTCAAGCTCCAAGTATGGTATGATGCAGATAGCTCATTACGGGGTTTGTAATTGGATTCAAATCACATTACGAGTAATCAAAATCCTTACGTACTATTTTGTTGATCGAAGAAGATTTCTAGACAAGAGATGTGGTTACTAATTTTCATAATTTCCATGAACTGACAATAAAATTATCGAGGTATGCTGAAGATTACCGATTTTTTATCAAATTTTTTGGTAATATTACTGGAAGACGACTATAACATTATTATATGAGAAATGTATAATGGGACATAGTCGACTTGTCAACCACTGACTCCAGATGTTTTTCTTCTCAAGTGCAAAGTGTATGGAGAATTACGTTTAACACAACAAACCGCAGATAGTATTGCAATTAGCCCCGAAGAACCGAACAAGCATTACGACCTGTATGCGTGTGGTCTCATAATAGCGAGGATCAACATTTTTGTGATTTTGATATTATAATATAATATTAATAAAGCTATATAATATTATAAAGCTTATGTTGTCTAATTGTCTTTTAGAAATAATATATGAATTACAAATTGGTAAATAAAGAATAACTTATTAACTGTTTTGTTTTTCTTATACGTCATCAGATCCCTGTGCTGTGGATGTACATATGTATGTAATATCGACCCATGCAACAAAGACTATAGTAACTACATTTAGTTTGTTAGTTACGATAGTCATCGTTGCATGGGTCGATATGTATTTGTTTTTCAGTAGCTAGGCATAAATGTATTATCGGCTGAGAAATGAGTGCATAATCTATCGTACCAAGAGTTAGTAATCTGTGACCAAAGTTATTGGTACGGGGTTTGTTTTTTAGGAGGTATAAATGTATATGGGCGCATAATCTCAATACGCTTTCAAATATTCCACATATTCATAGTACGTGTGCGTGTATTCATAGTACGTGTGTTTTTGCATATATCACTTCATAAACCGTAGACAAATGGTGAAGTTATTTATCATATAAATATATGATAAATATCTCACATACTCCACATAGGTTATGTCACGGTCATGTCAACAATTTATCACAGTAATTTTTAGAGCTACCATGTTATGTTGGTAACGTTGTAAAATCACTAGACAGCCTGCTTACGTGTGCAAAAATAAATTGAAACAGCGTTAAAGACGTTAGATCATATAATGTTGACCGCACGTCGGCAAAGTCTATCTTGTTCCAAAGTAGCTTTAGCGAAAACGTCGACATCCCCACGCAAAGACCAATTCTCGACTGATTTCTCTAAACTTATCAAAAATAGCCAAGCCTCTGTCGATCAGCTGTTGGACCCGCCACTTAAGTATGAACCCAAGGTCTATAAACTAGTAAGCACCTAGTAAGGATACACAAGTAGGTAGCTATTTCGTTGTATGATTTAGGTTAGGGCTGTACGAACGTTTGCTTGCTTTACTATTATTGTATATTTAATAACCAAAATGTATGATTTTTTTCGTTTTATGTTTTATGTTTCATGATTCACTGATGGGCTATATATAAAAAATATTATTTTGATGAAGTTCAACAAACTCTCCTTTATATCAAAGTCTTAATTGAGTTGTGACATTTTTCTTGTAAAGTATTGTTGAAGTTTACAGACAAAATTATGGAATAAGTTAATGAAAACCAAATAAGGTTTTGTTTTTATAACTTAAATTTTATTATTAGTCTTATACACTTATGAATTAAAATCAACATGACTTGATCTGTCTTAATTACTAGCAAGAAAATTATAGTTATGGTTATTATTAAAACATTTATAAATAATTAAAGTAATATTTGGATACAGGTTTTTAGATTTATTTTGCTGAGTGTATAAACTTAAAACTACCAACAGTTGCAGATTTGGAAAGATTTGTATTCCTATAGTTAATCACATTCTCTTCTTGATTTGTTGCATTCCATTACAAAGTTGCTTCATCTGTGACATCATTTGTATTAATTATTTGTCTCGTCAATTGCAGCAATAATTTAGTCCGTTTACTTTTTTCTTTTATTATTGTTCATAAATGCATTACAATCTAGTCATAATTGACTAATGAGTAACTTAATTCTAACTTATTTTACTAGTTTAACTTAGCCTAACAGGCACCCATCAATGTCTCTCAGTTGGTCCTGGTATACTTGGCACGTTTTTCTTGCGCACTACGTAGCACTGTCTCTGCTATTAGAACTAACACTTACAACTAGCACTTACTCTGCTTTTCCACTAACTCACATTCACACTAACTCAAAAGGCTTCTTTCTCTTGAGTCTTCGGATTAATTCGGTGTTGTCGAGGAGCTGGATGGCCTCAACGTTTACGTGATGGTGAAGCCTTTCCTCGTGACTTCTTGCTACTTTTTGGATTTCTTTGCACACAAACTCCATTTTGAGGTCCTTGTGGAGATCATCATTCCTGATGTACCAAGGCGCATTGACAATGCATCTCAATACTTTATTTTGAAAGGTCTGGACAATTTTAATGTTACTTTTTTTGGTGCAACCCCAGAGTTGAGCACCATACGTCCACACGGGTTTTAGAATTTGCTGGTACAAGAGAAGCTTATTATGTACAGACAGCGTGGAGTTTCTTCCTAGCAGCCAGTACATCTCTCTGTAGCGGATTCCTAGTTCCTCTCTTTTCTTTTTGACATGGGCTTTCCAGCGTAGCCTGGCGTCTAATGTCATGCCGAGATATTTGGCTGTATTTGCGTACGGTACTAGTTGGTTATTAATAGTAACCGGGATAACCGGGATTTCTTATTGGTGAAGTCAACATGTACTGACTTGAGTTCGTTCAGTTTGATTCTTTTTTTCTTTGGCCAGACCTGAAAATGACCAAGAGCTGTTTGGAGTTTTCTCGTCGTTTCTTCATTGCTGTTCCCAACAGCTAGGATAGCCGTATCGTCTGCGAAAGTTGCGACAGTATTATTTTCTAGTGCTGGGAGGTCGCTGGTGTAGAGTAGGTAAAGGACCGGCCCTAAAACACTACCTTGCGGCACTCCTGCTTTTATTTCCTTAAGGACAGAGCGTGCATCCCCTTGTTTGACTCTAAAGTATCTCTCAGTCAGGTAAGATTTTAATAGTTGTGCAAACTGTTTCGGGAGGATACTTCCTAATTTATTGTTCAGACCTTCATGCCAGACTTTGTCAAAAGCCTGTGCCACATCTAGGAAGACTGCAGAACAAACCTTTTTTTCCTCTAACGCTTTTTCGATTATGTTGGTTATTCGGTGTATCTGGTCAATAGTAGAGTGCTTGTTGCGAAATCCGAACTGATGGTCTGGAACAAGATTTTTGCTCTCAATTATTGGCTTCAATCTATTGAGTAGCAATTTTTCGAAGATTTTTGACATGATGGGCAGCAAAGAGATAGGTCTATAAGACGTTGTTTCGTGTGGAGGTTTCCCAGGCTTCAGTGTCATGATCACCTCTGCTACCTTCCACAGTTTGGGAACATACCCTAGTCTGAAGGCAGCATTGATAAGATTTGTAAGCTTAGCTATGGCCTTCCTTGGAAGTTCTTTAAGTACCTCTCCAGTAATCAAGTCATAACCTGGGGCTTTTTTGCGATTAATGTCATTTTTGATTAAGTTCTGAACTTCTGTTGGTGTGGTAAGCATTATTGGCGTGCCATCTTGGTAATTCTCTTCAATATGGATTTCTTCATCTTCTCCTTGATGAGGTTGAAATATGTTTTGTAAATGCTCAGAAAATCTTTGAGCTTTTTGTTCATTATTCCTGGCCCAGCTTCCATCAGGTTTTCTGATCGGTGGAATTTGAATTATCGGCCTTTTGAGCTTTTTGGTTGCCTTCCAGAGCGAATAGTATGATTCACTGGTGTTGGATAGTTCCCTCAGGTAGGCGTTGATGGATTCATTTTTTAGTTCTTTAATATCTCTTCTGAGTTGTTGAGTGAGGTTGTTTAATCTCGTCTTGTCACGTGGTGCTCTAGTTTGGAACCATTTTCTTCTTGCCTTTCTTTTCTCAGACAGCAGATTTGTTATCTCTTTGGGGTAATTGTTGCTTTTTACTCTTCTTTGTCTGTCAGGGGTGTTCTCCCAGGCAGTTTGTTGTATGTCATAAACAAGTTTTTCCAATTCTGATTCGAGTTGTTCTTCATTCCTTAGTGGTGTGTTCAGATTTATCCTTTCTTCCAGTGTCTGTCGAAAACTTTCCCAGGCAGTGTATTTATTTGTCAATGTTGGATGACTTTCCTTTTGAATAATATACTCACTCAGGGTCAAAAGTATTGGAGAGTGATCAGAGCTTAGGTCATGACATTCTTCTATCTGTAGGAAATTAACGCTAATGTTTTTAACTATATAGAAGTCTATTAGGTCTGGTACTTTTGCTGGGTCAGTTGGCCAATATGTTGGACTTCCAGTTGATATTGTTTGACAACTAAGTTCATTTGTTGCTTTCAGGAGTTCTCTACCTTTAGTTGTAGTCAACCTAGAGCCCCAGTAAGTATTCTTGGCGTTAAAGTCTCCTCCGACTATGAATCTGTTTCCCAGTTGTCTAAAGAAAGTTAAGTAATCATCTTTCTTTATTGAATGCCTAGGCGGACAATATAATCCTGCCACGATAAGCGGGTAATTCTTTGTTTGTATATTTACTGCTGTTGCTTGTATTTTGTCTGTCTCAAACTCAAAAATGACCTTACTATTTATAGACCTAGCTATAAACCCTCTGTAATAGTAGTTTTTGATACTCCATAAGAATTGTCAGTTATTTTGTAGCATAAATTTTATTTTCAGCGCCTCGTGAGTTGCAGTTTACGGATTTTACAGCCCAGTTTTCAATGTAAGTTTTTCAGCATTCTTTTTTTATTTATTTATCTCACACTTTTGCTATTTGGGTTCCAATACAAGACAGATATAAAACAAACACAATTAATTTTTAAAAAACTTATAATCATTAAATTAGGTATATTACATCAACAAAATCTCGAAAATCCTCTTTCTTTATTTATCATCTATCGATCTTCTTGGCTTCACTACCAATAAGTGGTATCTCTCGTTTCCTTTTGCGACAAGCATTCTTACTTACGGAGATTTCTACGTAAAATATAAACAAAAAATATTAATTGTGATACTCTAAAATTAAAATAAATTTACTTACTCAAGTCAACTGCTGGCGGTTCTCGAAAACCAAACGACTGCGCAACTTTATTTAAATCCAACGTGTTTATATCGAAAATATCCTTTAAATGATGAGCTACGTACGATCGTACATATGACTTAAACGCTTCTTTTGCAGGTATTCTGAGTTCGGGTACTTTTTCCACTGAATCAAATATCTAAAATAATAAATAATAAGAATCAGATAAATATTAGGTGTTTTTGCGTGAGTATTGGGACGCTTATTGTAATAGATACGACCAAAGTTGAGTGAAAATGTGCCCAAAAGAATCTGAATTTGGGCAAAATTTTACAAACTTTAGCATCTAAACTCCTTTGGTTCAAAAGAAAAACTATAAACTAATAAGGCCAGTTACATGTTCATTCAGAAAAAAGTGTGTGAATGAACTAGTTTTGGCGAAACAAAATAACGTGAACAATTTCTGCATACCATATCCTGCCAATCCTTGCGAACTTCAAAATTTAGCTCAAATTCCTTCAGGATTACTTTAGCCTTGCGTAAATACAGCACAAAGTTGCGCTCTTCAGGTCGCAGGAGTAACATAGACTTTCCCGTCTTCCCCTCGCCTCTGGCAGTCCTCCCAACGCGATGGATGTATTCCTTCGGGTCATCGGGAGGATCATATTGTACGATATAATCTACATCGGGAATATCCAAACCTCTAGCTGCTACGTTCGTACACAGCAAAATTCCATACGGCGCCTCGCAAAACTTGAAAAACGTGCTCGTCCTCATTCCTTGTTTTTGTTTGCCCTAAAAACAAAAAAAAATTCTAGATTTTGTTTAAATACATTATAGTAGTTTCGTCCAAGTTTCAAATCTAGACGTGCTTGTATGAATTTGGATAATGTAATATTCAGAACAACGTTTTTATACTAGAAGCTAGGCACAAATTTTGAAATAGTGCAAGCTGTAATTTGCGTACTATATGACAAACTTTTGAGTGATTCCCCTGTAGCAATAAATCTAAGTGGGGACTTAAGGGTCCCATCTCAATTCAAATAGCAAACTGCAGCAAACTTCTCTCCAAAGTTTCGAAATAATAAATCACCAGATGTAGATGGCGCTACTATAAACATGTCTGTTTTTATTTCGGATTTATTACATTTGACCAGAACTGTATATACTACGTATAACTGGAAGGGACCCGTGCTTTATATTGGCTGGCGAGACTTGCGGCAGGCGCAAGCAAAAGAGACAGAGCGATAATGTGGGCTATGTGTCACTGTCTGACTACTTTAGGTAGATAGCAGTTATACGTAGTATATACACACATAAAAATACGGAGTTGAATTTAACACCGATTCAACTCCTCTATGTATTTCCCTCGCGACCGTTTGGAAATGTAGTGAAATCAGACGGAGTTAAATTTTAGCAGAGTACATTCACTTCGTTTGTAGTAAGCGCTTTTCCGTCAAGGAATAAAAAATATATCTTTAGGGAGTAGGAATTTATCACCGCGCGAATGTTAAAATTATCCTAACGGCGTTCAATATTTCTGCTCTAGTACTGAAATATATTCGTGCCAATGTTTGTAAACTCCGCTGAAGTATAAAAATTACCCTGTTGGGAGTTATTCTTTTCTTAAAGGAGTTATATAATGTAGTTAAATATGTATCAAAGGTAGTTACTATATTCCAGGGTTGTACTTACCTTTATTAGGAATATTACCGGGGCTAGTCAAAAACATAAATAAATGTGAATCGTTTATTCTTCCAAAATACATATATAAATAAATAAAATACTGTATTCTTAAAGTAAACTTACTTAAATTGTATTTAATAATGTACATATACAGCAAGTTAAACAATGACCCTATATTCTATTCTATAATTTCATAACTGCTAAGAATATATAAATCATTTTCGTTATTATAAGGAATGAAGCCATCATACGGAACTATATGTTCTAAACTTTCAAAACAAATAACACATTGCTCATCGATTTCATGTTCCTGTATTTTCGTTCACTCGTTCACTGTGCCATATAAAGTCGACTAACAACTCCTTGTCTATTTCATAATTCGCTTCTTCATAGTATTTGATATCTTCATATCTTGCTTCCTCTACCTATTCCAAATATTTTTGCACCTGTACAGAAAAAAATGTGCATAATAGCTATACTTATTGAAAAAAAAATGTATGCAAAAATTTGTTGTTGTTTATGTTTTCTGTTTACTTTATAATGTTAAACTTTGAGTTTGAATTGCTCCATGACATTGTATAGGTGTACCAATGTTTTTCTTACCGGTACATGTTTCGAGATAATCCGGTTTGACCAACATTAGTTACAACCTGCTAGTTTTTATTTCTAATGAACTAATATAACTTACCTGTCGTATTAATTGCCTCGAAATCTAGGACATCTTTCACAATTCTCACCCATTTTCATTGTCGTATTTTACGCCGATGAAAATGCTCTGCTCCATTGTGAACATAATAACATAACAATCGTACATCACAGCAACCCACGAAGGTATGTGCGAAAGAACGAACACGAACCAAAGCCCGAATACTGCAGAGGGGGCGACAACCTGTCGCCACTTGTTGACGTGTATATTTCTTAAAATCTTTTACACTTTACAGATTAAATAATACGATTTCCGAATATTAGTAACTCCGGACACGGTGTTAGAGAGTAACGTCGTACAGAGAATTACTGTTTACTTATGGGAGTTTTATCACTCCGTCAGAATGTTGGTCATATTTTAACACCAAGTAATGTATTTTTTCCCTTTTGTCTGTTATTTCAACACCCTGCGCGATGTTAACTTTCATTTCACCGCGCCAATGAAAATTTTCACCGCGCCGATGAATATTTTCACCGATTTGGATATCAACTATTTACAACTCCCTGTTATGTAGTTAATTTACTCCGAAAATAAGTAAATTAACAATTATTGGTGTAACTTCAACTGATTTTCGATGAAAAGTTCACTCTTTTCGGCATTGATTAACTCCGTCCAAGTTTACTCCGGAAAATTTTTATGTGTGTACAGTTCACTGCATTTGACGTATGGTATAACCTAAAGATATAAATGTATTGCTTTCTATTTGTGCAAATATTCAAAATATTCGGACTGTGTTTGAGTTTTTTAGTCAATGATATAGTACTTTCACAATCGTCGCTATAGTAAACATGTTTTCCAACTCACTACAAACACGCACTACAATACTCTAGAGTGCAAGTCTAGAGAAGTTAAGAACAAAATAACTTGTGCTCTTATAGTGGCGGATACAGAAAAATCTCAAGGGGGGGGGGGGGCGCTAAAAGACATCTTGAGCTATGGGTAAGGTGACCACAATTTTGTTATAGTAAAGCGGGACAGTAGCGTCGTGTGTGCTGGGGGGGGGGGGGTATTCGTCTTTGCAAAAGACGCAAAACGACAAATTTAACACACAAATTAGTTTTTTATACAGATTTTTTTTCACATTATCACATTTTCCTTTAAATTTTTGTACTTTTGATCAAAACATACTTGTTTAAACAAAATATATGTAATTCATTGCATAGGTACTCGATATTATTTGCATTATTAGTGATTAATTGTTTTGCTATACGCATTTAAAATAAATAAACATTTTATAGTTTGGTACAAGAAAAAGTGTACTTCGTTATCGTTTCTGATTGGAATTGAAGTTGTAAATATTAACTGTTTCGTTTAACATAGATTTTTCAAATATATGCCTTTTGCACGAAATAAATAGATTTTCATTAATCAATAAATAATATTAAGAAGACTAAGAAAGATTAATTACATTCTTATGGTTAATAAAACAAATCTTACGGTCAAAGAAGATACCAAACAAATGTTCTAATCTAACGACCCTGTACAATACAACAAAATATTCCAAATTTAGGAGTACGTTTTTGCGAGAAACTTACCAGCCTATATTAAAGGAACGCCCATTTTGTTAAACTTTGATGTTAAGTAGCTTTTGTAATCTTTGACGACTTTCATAATTTTTTATTCATATTTTACATCCGATTACACCGAGTAAACTATAAGCATAGTTTTGATCTGATCGATATTCTCAACATTTTGTTTTTGGTTCATTCCCATATCTGCATTTTTTTAATATATAATTTAAAGTAAACCGTTGCAATTTAAAATGCTGTTCAACCTTGCAGCGAATGTTACTTGATTCAAAGTGTTTTTACTATTGTTTTTAGTACCAACAACGAATTAATTTAAAGATAATGACCAGAAACTTACACATAAACAGATGGATAAAATACTAAATTATACTAAGCTAAACTCAACGTGTATGTGATACTTTAATAATGTGTGATGAAATAACAGCACTTGTTGAAATAACAGCAAGTTGGAATGGCATGGAATCTAAATAATACGTTTCAAAGTTCGGTTTTGATCCTTGCAGCATATTCAGCCTGCCAGATTTGCCAGTGTTTCTGGTATAAAAACAATGCAATATTTTACTTACAAATGTGTATCTGTTACAAAAATTCGGATATTCGGATGAATTACAAAATAAGATGTTGAGAATTGATATGGTTTTTGTAACTGAGCACCTGAGAACATCCGAGAGAACTACTTCGTTAGTTACCCCACAGGATGTCTCAAACTTAGTCGAAAAACACCATTTTTTTTAATAAGCTGGAACATTATTTTCCTAATCTTTCAAAAGTAGGTAAGTTTACCTTACATGTTCTGAAAAAATAGTGGAAATTGGTCAAAGAATACAAAAGTCATTGATTCCAGCAAGGTTATCTATATCAATTCAATTTTGTGAAAAAATACAAAAATCCATAAATTCCTCTTGCACATAACAATTAATATTAATCCTAAACGTACAAATATATCAAATTCCACCATTAGACAGAATGGGTAATTCATCATGTTTTGTAAAAAATACTAATTTGGAAAACCGGTGGCGACCCCACAACGTTGTTTTCAAACTATAAAAATATTAATGAACGATTTGAAAAAAAGTTTTTTATTTTCTTTTAGTAATTCTGTAAAAATTCGGTAAAATAATATTTCCTAAAAAGCGGGACTATTTTAAAACTCCGCGGGACGCGGGACAAAATGTGAAAAAGCGGGACGTCTGGTCAGCTTAGCTATGGGTGTCATCGTCAGGTGCAGAGCTTAAAAAAACTTTTCTCGTATAACTGTTTCCTACAATCAACCGAATAAAAGCACATACAAGACCTAGCCGGTAACATCACAAACTACAATCGCTTTCTTCTCCGCCGTTCCAACACATTCAAGCCAAGGGAGGGGCGCGCGCCCCTGCGCCCCCGCCTGTATCCGCCACTGAATGGAAGCGAGCATTTCACGATTGGTACATTTAAAAAATTTCAATTGTCAACGTTTGTTTCTAACTTAAAAACTTGTCACAGTTTCTAGTCAGGAAAGTACAAAGTTATTCAAGCTTAAAAACAGTTTAACAATAAAAACAACTTACGTGTAAACTCATGACATCGATACCCAAAAACACGAATAATTCGTAATGGAATTTAACGGACCAACATGAACTGAAGAAGACCATGATCTTCTGTTTCTTTTTCTTCTTGAACATTCGGAGTAAAATGTGTAGCCTTTGTTCCAAGCCGCAAATGACATAACCTTGTTCTAGTCCTGATACTGTTGCCGTGTCTTTTGCGTCATCAACTCCGACGTATGACGTGTCTTCTTTTAACGCTAGTACGGTGAGGGCCCTGGTCTGTTCCGTGTGCGTAGCGCTGAATAACATGGTCTGCCTGCGTTCTAAAAGTGAATAAAAATAGTATACTGTTGTTTGTAATTTTTTTATTTTGCATCTTTTGTTAGTGATAATGCGAGTTTTTGTTGTTCTTAAAGTAATACTTACTAGGCAGTAACTTAATAATCTGCTTCATATCCTCCTCAAACCCGATATCCAAAATCCTATCGGCTTCGTCAATCACCAAACATTTCAAATTTCCGTACTCAAAATCTCGTGTACTTTGCAAGTGGTCCAGTAGCCGTCCAGGTGTCGCCACCAATGCGTTAACTCCTAAAAACAAAACAATAAATTGAAGAAATACCGATTTTCGAACTTTCATTTTTAAAAACATACCTTCTCTCAATTTCCGAACCTCTGTTTTTCGGTTAGATCCGCCCATGATCGATCCACAAGTGAGGTTATGATACCTCAATAAGTCATTCAAGACGCCAAACGTCTGTATCGATAATTCTCGAGTCGGGGAGATTATTATAACACCCGTACCTGAAATATTTTGTAATTAAAATTTAATATACAAACTCCCAAGAAAATCTAACCTTTATTTGGGGTAAACTGCTGTTTATAGAGTAATTCAATAGCCGGTATTAGAAAGGCTAGGGTTTTTCCGGAGCCTGTTTTAGCAGAACCGACTAAATCTCGATTTCTTAGAAGTAATGGAATTGATTTTGCTTGTATTTCTGTCATTGTCGTAAACCCCATATCTTCGATAGCCTTTAACGTAGGTTCACATACGCTGCCTCGTAGGGAATCGAACGGTTGGTTACTGAAAAATTCTGATACATCAAAAGCCTCCTTTCCTAAAAAATGGATAGAATTTAATTTATTTAACACAGATATTCGAGGTATTTGACTATCGAGTTATTTAGAAAGTTGTATTTACCATGTTTTTGCTGTTGTTTGGCTTGTTTTTTCGATGTTTGTCCATTATTGGTTTCTCCTGTCATGTTTTATCCTTTTAATCTTTGATAATAATTGATTATTGTTTCTTATTTGTCGTCAGAGTTGTGTTTCAGTTCAGTTTAATGAGTTGAACATGCTGTATTGACAGATGTAAACAAATTTGAGGTTATGTAAGTTCGAGCAGGTTGGCCAACTTCTCAAAGACAAAATATTTCGCCCTACCTTAAAAATTGCTTTCTATAATCTGTTGTAATGAAGCATATTAAATAAGTTATTTCAATGTAAAATAATTAGTTCTTAGCTTTAGTATGTGGTCATGTAATATTAACAAGTTATTTGTAAGTAATTATATTTTCATAGAAGGCTTGGAGTTGGCTATTCTGGTTTAGTATACAAGGGAAACACATCGAGTTTATGCCATGTTTATGCCCAAAAAATATCAGATTTTACTTTCCAAAATTGTATATATGAGCCCCAGCTTAAAGTGACTTTTAATTCTTATTTTGTTATACCTACTTACAACATTAGGGTGCTTTTTATTTGATCAAAAACTGTATTATAAAGTCCCCCGCTTCATGCTATATGATCAGACAAGCAATTGTTTATAATTTTAAAGAAATACTTAGGACTTGTCATCTGTTGTCAAAAATAAAAAAGAAAATTATTGTTTTGACTACAATATATTTGTAAAATAAGTGATAAACTTTTGAGTTTAAATATGAGATTATATCACAGATATCCAATTACTTAATTTGTCAAAAATACAAATATTTAAACAAATTTGGTGTCTCGTTTTTGAGAGAAAACACATGGATTATAGAATTCGTTTGCACTGTTTTTTTTTTTGAAAAACCAGTATTAATTTGCAATTACTGTTTTCCTATCCAGATTCTACAGAAAAAAAGACAGCAGGATTAGTTGTCACTTATTTGATTTCTTTAATTGTTAGGGGTCTTGCGCTAAGTCTAAAAATTAATACCCTCTATTAGTGCCAAACGTATACTAGAATCGTCGCAAACTTTTTTCTTTAAGAAACAAATCGGTTCGTACACAATTAATAATATTAAAATCGGTCTCGTCTCTTTCAATATGAGTCAGATGAGAACGCGCTGTGACATAGCATGCTTGGTCGAAGGCCACGTGACATGAGCTAATTACGATGCGATTGTCTTGCCTTCACTCTTTCTACATGTGAAAAGATTGACATTAACGTTGGATGTATGTCTTCTCAGACTACTGTCACTTTTGACAATACGCTAAAGATCCCTTGACCCAAGTATACTTATTCGTCAACACAACGCACACAACGTCCTCCAGTTACTATACATTCAACTCGATGCCGTTCTCATGTTTTAAAACAAATATTTTGTTTTAAATATTTTTTTTTTAAAACAGGCTTAAAACAGTTTGTTTTAAATGTTTAAAACATGTGTTTTAAACTACCGAAATTTGGACATCATATTCAATTATTTAATCAGAGTTGTATGCTGGTCTTCTAGATTTTTATGCATGGATCAATTAAAAACTCAAAAAAATATTTAAATATTGTATTTATTAATATAAAAAAAGTTCTTTATAGCATGTAACTACAATAAACAATAACTTTTATAATAACTTAATAACATACCGGGTGACCCACGCCATAGGTACTCCCGTTTATTTTTTTTGTTTATAAAACGACGAATGAAATTTGGTAAAGTGTTAATAGACAAAAAATTCCTTTATTTGGGATACTCTTGTGGTTATGACTTCCGGTTTTTCCGGCAATGACGTCATCATTGAAATTTTAAATGGCACCCTATATTCTTTGTGTGGACATTCTGAACACAAAAATATATCGATCGTCAATTTTATTCTTGACACAAAGGCAAAGCCAAAATAACTTTTTTGTGTATTAACCTTGGTGGCTATGAATTGGTGAAAATAGTCGAAAATTGTCAAATAAACACTAACTGAATCGAGTTTGGTCGACATTGCATTACTGGCGCCCTCTAGTGTGATAACAAAAAGTCATTCACACAACAGATTTAACTCCACTGAGAAGTGACGTATGAAAAAACGCCAATGAAAATGTTTACAAATAAAACAATTGCGTGATATAAAACATGTTTAAAACAATTTTTATTCCTTATTTAAAACGTGTTTTTTAGGGTGATTTAAAACTTGTTTTTTTGGGAATTGTTTAAAAACATTGTTTCGTGTTTAAAAACATCATTTTATAAAAAAAATATGATTGTTAAAATAGTTTTGTTCAAAATAAAAAAAACGTTTTTTATAACAACCCTGCGTGAAAGCCTACGTACTTACTATATGTAGGATATTCTTATTCAATAAAACACATCCTTATAAAAACAGATATTTTTTTATTAATCCATATTTAACCTAACATTATTTTACATACCAATATTAAACTATCGAGAAAAATGCCTATTCCCTTTCCCCTTAACCTGACGATACATTTTAGTCTTGGTTTCTCTGCGACCAATATTATGATAATCAGCTCCGTTTTGACGTTTATTCTTTTCTTGTTTCGCATGAACCTCTACAGAAAAAAAATAAAATTAGATTTAGAAAAAGGTAACACAAAATATACAGAGTGGTCAAAAAAGGACTACAAAAAAACTTACGCAAATCAATCGCCGGGGGCACTTTAAAACCAAACGAATTCGCAACTTTCTCTAAATCTAACGAGTGGATATCGAAAACCGTCTTCAACTGGTGTGAATCATAAGCCCTAACGGAAGACTTGAACGCCTCTTTTCCAGACTGGTTCAAGAAATAATTTTTCGTCATCAGATTCTCCAACTGCAACAAAAAAATTTTAGGTTATAACCCGACGTAACCTCAAAAAAACAAAAATCTAACCTGCAACTGGATATTACACACTTTACTCCATTGTAAGTCGAATTCGTTCAAGGTAACTTTACAGGATTTTAAAAATCTTAGGAAACCGAGTTCTTCTGGCCTTAGGATTAGTAAGGCGCTACCGCGGGCCCCCTCTCCTCTGGCAGTTCTGCCAACTCTGTGGATGTATTCTTTCGGGTCATCTGGGGGGTCGTACTGCACGATCCAGTCGACCGCTGGAATGTCCAAACCTCTCGCGGCGACATCGGTACAGAGTAAAATTCCCGATTCGGCGTTGCAGAATTCGTAGAAGGTTGAGGTGCGTTTCGTTTGCTTCTGTTTGCCCTGAAATGTAGAAATTATCGGTTAGAATCGGTGAAAAAAAATGCAATCTACTTCTAGGCGGTACGCAAAAGGTACCAAACTTAAAATCGTATTTATTCAGATGATATTGTTAAATTGTTTGATGCAAAATTATAGCGGTCAAATCAGATAATACCCATTACCGTACGCAGACGTATTTCAAATGGCACATTGTGTAAAAGGAAGTGTAGTTCAAAAGATAAATCAAAGTTAATATTTTGCGCTACAGTTAGATGAAATACTGACATAATTAATTTTTATCAATTATTAGTCTTTATCCGATTCGAGGTGGAAGAGAAAATTGCAGAGGGATAATTATTTTGTAAACCTCTGCTCGAAAGAACAACTGGTGAAATATTCAAAATTCTTAATAATTTTATGTTTAACAATTCCATTCCATGAGCTAAATGCACTTGTGTCTGCACTGATGGAGCTCGGGCTTTAACAAAAAAATAATTGCAGTCAATATTATAAAAAGTCAAGCATTCAGTTCACGAATGGTTTTAATATTATGTCAGGAGATGGGTAGCAACAGAAGTCACTCTTGTTACATTCTGATGATAGATGGCTCTCGAGAGGTAAAGTTTTGAATCGTCTCTTCGAACTTAAATCAGAAGTTCAAGGTTTTCTTGAAAACGCTAATTTCGAATTCAAAAATTCTTTCTTTGACGAATTGTGGATGGCCCGGTTAGCATATTTAGCTGATATTTTTGGAAAGCTGTATGAATTAAATTTAGTTTTGCAGGGATCAAAGGTTCGTTTAATTATCGTTGAAGATAAAAGTACCAATAAATAAATCGAGTTAATTATAAAAGAAGTTAATAAAAATAAATGTAGTTCATTGCCAGCATTCAAAGGCTCCCTTGAAGAAAGATGGGAAACATCAATGATGAATTAGTTGGATATAAAAAAATTATTGATTGCACCTCTTTAAAAATCAATAGTTATTTTCCCAAATCTATGAAAATGAAAATTGGATCAGAAATCTAAAAGGTATGTAAATACCAAACTTCACAACCTAATATAAAATGAACATTTAAGAACATTTGATAGACATTTCCTCACGCACAGCGCTGATAGAAGAATTTAAAATTATTACAATCACCGTTTTTTTGGATCCAGAGGGAGAATTATTATAAAGAAACGAGATTAAGATATTAGACTTTTAATGCCTTTTTGCGCCACGATTTATGTGAAATTTATGTAGGTATGGGTTTTCATCAATATTTTATTTAAACAACAAACAGAATCCACAATTAATGATTGAGCAAAATTTGAGCTTGAAACTAATTGACACAGCTCATGATATTTAAAAAAAAATGGTTTAACAAAATAACCCCAAAGGTTTTTTTATTTTACTTTTGTATACCGTAAACTTGGGTGACTTTAGTCCACTTTTGAAATTTGAAGTCTGGTAACTTTTAACAGATTAGATATAATTACTCATACTTGTGCTATTTTTTGGGTCTTTGATAGTACTTCAAAAATCTCAAAACACTAATATTTCCAACGTCAGGATATACTTCTTTTATGTATATATATGGGTGGCCAAAGTCAGAATTCATTATTGGGTCACTTTGGCCATACTACTGTTTATCATGCCAATGAAACGATAAGCTAGTGTATGCTCGAGTTTGGCCACCAAATATGTTTTAAAAGTGTTCAAGAACAAAATATGTTAAAATCAGCAATAAGATCATGACAAAACTATTTTATGACTATTTTAAAAAATAATGCTAACATGTTATACATTGCGGAAATGAGAAAAAACACGACTATCGGAAAATGCCAAAATTCAATATGGCGCCCATAAGAAAAACAAAAGTTGGCCATGATTACGCTGCCATCTTTGATGTTATTTCAAATTAAAAAATAACACTGCATTCCTTGTTAAAAAGTCGCTGTAGAATGTTTTTGTTTCAAATGTCTAGCTACGTTTGGTTTTGAATAAAAAATTAAAAATGATATCTTAACATTTCAGTTTTTTGCGGATATCTTTAAAATGAAAAATGATAGCTAAAATTTCTTTTCAGATAATTGTTCAGCACAAAAATACGAAACTTTGCCAAATTTCAACATAGCCTCTAGCTCCACTAATAAGCGAGATCTAATAAGCCTCGAAATTGAATCACCCGGTATAGCTAGACATAATTTTGTACTTCTGGTATAATGAAGAAACCTCCTTTGGACGGACAGGTGTTTTTATTGCTTGTAAAATGTCATCTTTGTCATACCACAGAAATGTCATCATTTGATGGCCATTTCCACTGAGAATACCCGACTTTACTTTCCTCGATTGACTACACCGAGCACTTTAACTACGCGGGTATTGCAGAAAGATATTCCTTACAAACCACAGGACTAATGTTATCGGCGGCAAATCATAAATGCTGATAGATTACTCAACACAAACAAAGTTGTTCATAGTAACAAAATTGGTCAATTTTCAAAGCTATCTTCTGAACACTGCCACAAAAAAAATAAATTATCATCTAACTTACATTAAGCACCTTTGTATTCAATATAGTATCTAAAATATAAATAACCAAAAATACTCGCAATGTTTGAAATATTAACAAAGATCTAAACAAGATAAATAAATTTTCGAATAGTGGCCAAAGTCACCCAGGGCGGCCAAAGTCACCTAAGTTTACGGTACCTAATGAAATTTTGTTAGGTATATAATTTTTATTGTTATTGGTCTCGGTGAGAATAAGTTTTTACCAAGTGAACTTTTGTTATAAACGTTATTATTTTATTACAAAATAAATAAGTAGGATTATTTCTTTCCCTGTCTTAATATGCATTTTTGTATAAAGGGTGGTGGTACGAAGAAATTCGGATACTTTTTAGGTGGTACACGGAACCTAAAAGGTTGAGAACCCCTGATCTAGAGGATACAATCAAGATTATATAAGTTGTTGAACATCAAAGTTGCCCAAAGTTTTATTTTGTTATCCCAAAATTTGAAAGCAAGTTTAGTGTGTTGTTATTAACAATTTTATCTTAGATTTAACGGTGTTTTCATGGCATATGAGAGTTACGGATGATGGAATAACAGATTTTCGAACAACAATAAATTTATGTCACAAAATGGTGTTAAAAAATCAAAATGGTCCACATGCTGAGTCATGTAATCATTAATAATCTGACATTTGAAATACGCCTCCTACGAAAAAAATGAACAGCATGGCAACCATAACGTGTTTCTGGTTAGATGCTTCAAACTTAGACCATAAAAACATCATGTTGGTTCACCTACTAGAATTAGTTTTAACAACCATTTCCTTATTCCTACCGCTAATAATATTTTTAAAAACACTTACATGTATGCACATCACTGGTAAATCAATGTAGTTGAACAGCTCATGATGGAACTTCACGGACATACAAGAACTGAAGAACACCATCACCTTCTTCTTGCGATTCTTCTTCAAAAACGTGAACAAAATGAGCAATCTTTTCTCGGAGGGGCAAATCACAAAACCTTGCTCTAACCCAGAAACAGTCGCTTCGTCTTTTGAGTCATCAACGCCAACGTAAGCTGGCTCTTTCTTCAGAGCCAACGACGTCAGAGCTTGCGTCTTCTTGGTCTGCGTAGCGCTGAATAACATAGTCTGCCTACGTTCTAAAATTACGCAGGATAAAATTTAAACTTCTCGAGTGTTTTATTTTTACTTACTGGGGAGTAAATTTACGATTTGTTTGAGCTCTTCTTCGAAGCCAATGTCTAAGATGCGGTCAGCCTCATCTATGACCAGACATTGCAGATTTTTGTACATGAAGTCCGGAGTGTTTTGCATGTGATCGAGAAGGCGACCTGGTGTTGCTACCAGTATGTTTATTCCTGAAGTTTGAAGAATTTTTATGATTTAGTTTTGATTTATTTTAAATTATTTTTATGGAGGAATTGGTACTGTATACTAAATCCTCTATAGTTAATGATTTTTTTCTTTATTATATGGAAAAATTAGTGAAATTACCTTTCGCCAATTTTTGAGCTTCTGTCGTTCTGCTAGCGCCACCCATCACCAAACCATATGTGTGATGGTGATATTTCATCAGTTCTGTCAGCACGCCAAATGTCTGCATGGACAATTCCCTAGTTGGGGAAATAATTATAACCCCTGTACCTAAAAACAAAAAATTCGTAATGTGTTAAAATATACAGGATATTTTTCGATTTGTTTATGAATTTTATCGTAAGGTATTTGCAAACTAACTGGCATGAAAGTTCTTTATCATATTATGTGACGTTTAAACAGTTTTGTTAAAAAAATTAAATTTATATGATGACATTAACTTACCATTCCTTGGCATAAATGTCTGCTTATAAATCAACTCAACAGCAGGTATCAAAAATGCTAAAGTCTTTCCGGAACCCGTTTTCGCAGCTCCCACTAAATCCCTACCCTCCAATAGCGGAGGAATTGATTTAGCTTGAATTTCCGTCATATTCGTAAAACCCATATCCGAGATACCTTTCAACGTCAATTCGCTAACTATGTCTTTTAACGAGTCAAATGAGGAATTACTTAAGATTTCTAACGCAACTGAAGATCCTGGTACTAAAACACAAAAATTGATTAGCAAACCTGGGTTTTTTAATCAAAATATACTCACACTTTGTTCCATCTTTATTATCTTCGTCGTCGTCATCGGGAATATCTACAGAATTTTCATTTTCGTTCGCATCTTCCAAGTTTAAATCCTTCTTTTTGTTTTTCTTCCTCTTCTCTACAAATTATTGAAAATTAAAACTATACCATTCACTAAACAATCCAGAAAACTCACTTTTCGGGGGTTCTTCATTATCCTTTTGAAGTTTAGGTTCGTTACCTTTTTTCTTTAATTCCTCCTCCATCTTTTGCAATACCTTCAACTTCTTTTGAGGTTTCTTGCGTCTTTTACCATTTAAACTTACTTTGTCGGTCATATTGTGAATTTATTATGAGTAACAAACGTTTTTCTTAACACGTGTTTGGTTGTAAACGCCAGTAACGTGGAAAAAGTAAGGTTAGAAAGTATGGGATACATTCAGATATACCGCCCAAGTGTACCAACCGCGATCTCTTGTACGCGTGAGTTTACGAACGTAGCCAAACTAATTTTAAAGCGACATCTAGCGGAGAACGAAGTAAACTAGTAGATTTATAATTTATATTTGCTACATCTTGAGAAAAAGTGAAATTGTGTGCGTTGTATTCGTCGATTTTAGTGATTCAAATGATATCCGATGGGAAATTAAACAAGGAATGTATTTTTGAAGATACCGTTGCTTTGAAATATACAGTTTGCGAGGTACGATGTCAGAAAAACTAGTATTTATAAAATTAATTTTTATTTTAACCGTTATTACATAAAATATTTATAAACAAATAAATATCTAATCCTCTTCGAAACGTTGATATCCTTTGCTCTTGGCTTTCGGATAAAAATTCTTCTTGTTGCCATCCTCTTGTCTTTCGTGATGCTTTTTCGAATGGTTTTCTAAGCTATAACTAAGGAAACTAATTTTGCAGAAAAACGCGTTTACAAAAGGAAATTCATATTTTTATGTAAAAAAGGATACGTGGTACTAAAGATGGTGGCACAATAAACCCAAAAGAATTAGCAACTTTCTTAAAATCCAGCGTATTGACATGAAAAACTGTTTTCAAATGGTGTGACTTGTAAGCACTTATGTACGACTGATATGCTTCTTTTGCCAACGGATTCAGATAGTAATTCTTCCCGACAAGTTTCTGGAGCTAAAACACAAGAAAAATCCATAAGCACATCATTTTTTTTCACACAAAAACTTACCTGAGCTTGAATATTGCAAACTTTATCCCAGTTGAACTTAAATTCGTTCAAAGGTACTTTGTAATACTTTAAAAACCTCAAGAAGGCTTCTTCTTCCGGTCTTAGAAACAAAAGGGCTCGACCGCGGCTTCCCTCGCCTCTGGCAGTTCTACCAACCCTATGGATGTATTCTTTGGGATCATCTGGTGGATCATATTGCACAATCCAATCGACAGCTGGAATGTCCAAACCTCTGGCAGCTACGTCAGTACACAATAAAATCCCTGTTTCCGCTTTGCAGAATTTGAAAAAGGTTGTCGTACGTTTTGTTTGCTTTTGTTTTCCCTAAAGATTAAAAAATATTGTGTGAAAGTTTCAGAAAGAAATGTTGAAAATTGCGTTCAATGACTTGATGAGTTTGAAAACAGTACAAGTTTATTATCCTTTTTGATTATTTTATTTACAAGTTTTTATCCTATTGATTACACAGTGATACAAAATGGAGGTTCATGTCTCCGTATTTGATGAAACCAAAAATAAATTAAAGTTTACACCTCCCATAACAAAATCCCAAAAGAATTTTTCGCCTATAGATCTGGTTTTTTAATGCGTTAACAGTATTTTACTGTTTTAAAGCTAAGTAATCCATTTTTGATGTATGTTTCATTGTAAAACTTATGCTACATGATTAATTGTTAAAAAATAGCATTATCCTGAGAAAAAATCTTTATGATAAATGTTTTATGAGAAAAGGTCTGATGTGGTCAAGCATATGACTGTATCCTACTATACAGCAGTCGACAGCAGTGTCAAATACTGACGTTCTGACAATACTGTCAACGGTTACAAAATATCTGTCAAATCCTAGCTAACTAGTTTTAATGCAGACACGATCTCGATCAAATAGAATTTGCTCATGCAGCTAAACTATTAATTTTACAACAAAATGTCATAGACATAAATTATACAAAATATTCTCTACTTTAATTTATTATTTAACTATTTTGAGGAAATTACAGAAATGGCGGCTCATTTGCAAAATCCTTGAAAAATGCTTAGAGTAAACATCTAGTTCCTTTGGACCCATTTGAGCAAAAACTCTTTCAGCTCTAAGTTTGGTCATAAAACTTCTAAATATGAATGTTCGTCCCGATACCTTTAGTAGTTTCTCCGGAATTGTCGCTACAAAAAACGGGTACATATCAACACACACACAGAAATTTTTTTGTACCTTGTTCAAAAATGTTCAGGGGACCCAAATGGACATATTTCCGCTAAAATCTCAATTTTTTTTCGGCACGATTACAATACTTTATCATACTGCGTATAATAAAGTAAAAAAAATAGTTTCGCATTCCCAGAAGCTAGGCACGTATGATAAAGTAAAAATAGGGAATTTTTATAGGCAAACACACTTTCTTAATTAAAAAATAATATGATTGAATACAAAATGGGTTTTTTATTAATCTTTAAAAAAATTATGATATGCTAGCTTCAGATAATTCGTAATCAGGATCAAGTAATACTTCTACCAAATTTGCAGACCATGTATTACCGATATATTACCACATAAGATTAACATGGACTCCGTAAATTACCGCGGTAATTTAACATCTCTGCATAAAATAAAACTAAGTTACCTGGATCATTCTAAATGATTGGAACAACAAACTTGATTGATGGTTTTTTTCCTTTTATCTGAGAAATCATCATAGCAAGTTCTACACATTTCTTTAGGTACCCACTTTACTTCTTGTATTACTGGCATTCCAAAATATTGTACATACCATTCTTTCGCACTGTTGCTTATACCAGTCAGACTGTTTGCTATATTAAATTTTCCACAAACATAACAATAATGTCGCAAATATTCATTTTTATTCATTTTTAATTTAGTTTATTTCACAATATAAACCAATATATAAAAGTTTTGTTTTGCTGCTGTCGCCAGTACAGCGTATGAACAAAAGTAAAAGTCATACGTTTAATGTTACGTTAAGTTAGGTTGACAGTTCTAATTTTTTTGTTTTTTTCTTCATTCTTTCGCCCTTTTTTGTATTTTTATAACAAAATTTTTGTATTTATAAAAAACCATTTTGTATTAAAAAATATTATTGTTTAATGAAGAAAGTGTTTTCCCCTATAAAAATACTACTTTTTCTCATAAAATATTTAACGTAAAGATTTTTTTCTCAGGATAATGCTATTTTTTTGAACAACAATAACGAAATGATCTTTGTAACATCATCTAGCATAAGTTTTATAATGAAATATACATTAAAATAGGATTACTCAGCCTTAAAAACTGTAAAAATACAATTTTTTTATGAAAAATCACAAAGAATAGCAAAAATTGTACCACAGCGCCACCTAGCGTAAGTTTTAGGTAAAAATATAACATCAAAAGTTAATTCCTCGACTTAAAAAACAGTAATATATCACAACTTTCCAGAAGATTCCATTATTTGATCGAATTCTACTCAGTTTGTCCTGTATACAGTGTATTTTAAAAATCACGCATTAAAAAACCAGATCGAAAGGCTAAAAATCATTTTGGGATTTCGTTATGGGAGGCATAAACTTTCATTTACTTTTGGTTTCATCAAATAAGTAGAACCTTGTTGCACTGTGTTATTACTTTCATCTTCAATTTTCTTCAAATTTTCTTTTCTGTACTAGTAGGAATTGACATTGAAAAATAAAATCTAACGCAACTCCAAACATTTCAACGTTTTAAATTTTTTTTTGTGCAAATTAACCAGTTTTCTAATACTTACATGGATGCACATGACAGGTAGATCAATATAATTGAACAGATCATGATGGAACTTGACGGACATGCAAGAACTGAAGAACACCATCACCTTCTTCTTCTGGTTCCTCTTCAAAAACGTGAACAAAAGAAACATCCTTTTCTCCGACGGGCAGATAGTATAACCCTGCTCTAAACCCTCGACTGTCGCCAACGCTTTCGAATCGTCAACCCCGACGTAAATAGGCTCTTTTTTCATCATCAGTACCGTCAAAGCTCGCGTCTTTTTCGTTTGAGTTGCGCTGAATAAAATATTCTGCCTGCGTTCTGCAATGTTTACGGAAAAGTGCGGTTAGACTTGACGGAGCTTTTTTACGTTGAGTCGAATGAAACTTACTTGGTAATAAATTGACGATCTGTTTGAGTTCTTCCTCGAAGCCAATGTCTAGAATTCTGTCAGCTTCGTCTACGATGAAACACTGCGCATTTTTGTACATGAAATCGGCGGTGTTTTGCATGTGGTCGAGAAGACGGCCTGGTGTCGCTACCAGAATGTTGATACCTGAAATTTTTAAGGATCTTAGACTATGTTAGCAAGTTTCATCAATGTTCCGCCGTTATTTTTCTGATTTTTCACAAACAAAGGCAAAATTTATAGTAGAAAAAACCTCAATTCCAGGAGAGCAAATTTCACAGAGTTCAAGAACTTTTCGAAATTATTACAGGATCAGAATCCACAAATAATTAATTTATTTTCAAATATTTGCAAGTCTTACATGAAGAGAGAGATGGAATAGAATTTAATTTAAATTTTTAATAAATAGTGTACAATAGGGTATTTGACTGTATTAAAAATATGGCTTGTATTATAGTCGTCCTAATAGATTACAGTTAAAGAAAACTATTTGTTATTACTTTTCCAAAAATATATGCTTTACTTCTATTAAAAACCAAAATTAAAATTGAATTTTATTCACGTCCTATCACGTGATTGAAAACGCTTTGTAATTTGCTCAGTCTCCAGTGACGTCATTCGTTAGTACGCTTAGAGCGCGTTCGGTTTGTCAGGGTAGGGTATGGGGAGAGCAATGGTCAGATAACCTGGGTCAGCTGTCTCTCTCTTATATGCAGATAAACGCCGTATGACGTTAGTCCGCCTATTATGCAGCGCGTCACTCTCACTGTACCCTATTATTATCCGAACGCGCTCTTATGCTTCTCCCGTTTGAATTTAATAGCACTAAAGTGCCATGTAAGCATAACTTTGTAGGTTAGGTTAGCCCTAACCTTAAGCTGTCAGATCAGATAATACCTGGTTCGAAAATACGATAGATAACTTATTCTAGTCAGTTTTACTTATGTCGAAGTAATCTACGAGCCAACCACTTTCTTCGCAGTTTCAAATCTTGCGGAACAGCTACAAATAGTTTATCCAGAGTTTTTGTTGACGTATTTCTGCATTGTGGATTTATACACCATTTATAACCCATTTTTATGTAGAAATTGTGAAAACAACACATCATACAACACAATTACCAAACGGAGACAATGCCGATGCTGACAGACCATATGGGCCGATTTGACATCTAGTATCGTGTGACGTCACACAACAGAAAGTATCGTTTTGGCGGGACTTTTTGTGATTCAATTATTAACGCTGATTTTTATGAAATATGAGGAAATAATTACAAAAAATAATGCATTTACAATGTAGAGTGAAGGAATAAACACACTAAGATGGTTTTCCAATAATAGTCAAATACCCTATTATTAAAAAATTACCTTTGGCCAACTTTTGTGCTTCCGATTGTCTACTGGCTCCTCCCATTATCAAACCATATGTGTGATTATGGTATTTCATCAGCTCCTTCAAAACCCCAAATGTCTGCATCGACAACTCTCTAGTCGGTGAAATAATAATAACTCCAGTACCTAAAAACATTTTTCAATTGTATATTGATTTTTTTAATAGTACTATGTTTAAAGAACTTTGCCAGAAAATTTTGGTTAAATATTTGTAAAACTGCCAGAGATATGATCATGAAAAGTTGCAATCGCATGACACAAAAAAAACACGGCCACAGTAGATTGCATATATCTCCGCCAATTTTTTAATATTTTTAGTTGAAATTGTCAGGAAATATACGTTATTAGTTGGACATTAAAATGTGCATTTTTATCTTTCAATAAACAATTATCTTCCCATTATTATTTTCTTTATAAAAAACAATATTATAAAAACATATTACACTTTTAAACAAAATAAATTTATTGCATTGAATACTCGAATTTAAAATTAAATAAATATTGTAAATAACTGTGTAGAAGATTATTTTCTGGTTCTTTTTCTTAAAATATGCAAAGTTCTGGGGTACAATGTAGAGAAAAAAAAATAAATCAAATTGTTACAATTATGTTTTTAAGGGCCGATATATTCACCTATCGTCAAAGTTGTCGTTAGCCAACGAACAGATTACGCTAACGTTTGCGTTAAAAATGATTCTGTCTTTTCACCGATCTGTAAGTTATCGTCAAGTAACGAGGACGTAAACATCGCTAACGAATGTTTTTCGGCAGTATAGTATCAAATGTCGGTAAAAAAGGTGTACTAAATCAACACTTGGATCATAACTTGGACTAATTGCCGCTAGATGTAGCGCCGTAAATGACATTGATAGACATTGACAAAACGGAACCAAAATTCATTCGCACCCATTTCTAACCGCATCAATTAAAAAAGACGACCAAAAGTAAAAAAAAATGGTATGAAAGACGAATTCAGCAAATTCGGCCATATTAACTAAATAATGACTTCAATTAATACAGTACCACGTACGTACGTAAATATTTGTCAGTTTGACTTTTTGTTTGACATTCAGCACATGCTCTGTGACCAATCAAAGTGTTCGTCATTAGTTTACGGCAGGTTCATTCGATCGCTAAATAAATTTGATCGTTAAGCGTATTTATCCGGTCGGTAACGTTAACGACGGTGAATAGACACATTTTTACCATTTATCTTGTCGTTTAGATGACGAACAGTTTCACGATAGGTGAATATATCGGCCCTAAATGTTTCAAAAACCAACAAAAATATCAATTGTCCGGTCTTTGACAGAAAGGTATATATTCCTAATCTATAATTTAGTGTATTGCTTAGATTAATAGCATGGCATTTACAACTATACTATTATTTAGAACTTTTTTCAAGTTACTAAAAAGAAGTTTAGAAAAATAATAAATGTCAACAAGATTCGCAGATAAGTGATACATTGAAGAACAAAGATACGCACAATTTAAAAATATTAAGTTTATTAATTATAGTATGTTATTTATGTATGTATGTAGTTATCTATGTAAATTATCTAAAAATAGTAATTTCTATTTTTCTTTGTATGGATTTGAGATATTTCTGGCACGAAAAACAATGTTCAACTAGTAAGAAAATTACCTTCAGCCGTGTTAGTTAAAATATTTAAAAAAAAGGTGACCCGATTTTGCCCATTCACGAACTTGTCTTTACTTTTAATAGATAAGCTTGTATACCAAATTTCAGATCAATAACTTCAAAATTACAGCAGTTATCGTGTACACAGACAGCCAGACTGACGGACATTTGTGCCAAACTCAATATACCCCTCACCACAGTAAATGTGGGGGTTTAACAACAGGTCTCTGTAGATTGCTTATATCTCTGCCAATTTTAAATATTTTTAGTCGAAACTTTAAAGGAATATTTTTTAAAACACCAGTTTTATTTCTTTAGTTTTAATCTTACATCAAACCTAATCGTACACTCACAAATTCCCCCATAAATTTAAATAAAAACTTACCATTTCTAGGCATAAATTTAAGCTTGTACATCAACTCCACCGCAGGTACTAAAAACGCAAGAGTCTTTCCCGAACCTGTCTTAGCAGCTCCGACTAAATCTCGACCTTCGAGTAAAGTCGGAATTGATTTAGCTTGTATCTCTGTCATCCTCGTGAATCCCATATCCGTAATTCCTTTCAACGTTGCCTCGCAAACTTTTTCTTTAAGCGATTCGAATGACGTCTCGCTCAAAATTTCCTGGCCGATCGAAGACCCTGAAAAAATTGTTAGAGGTTATGTTATCGTTAATTTTTCTCGTTTTTAATTTTTGAAGCCCGTCAGTTTAAGTGTCGAACTCATGGTAGAATCTCGACTCGAGTGAAGCGTGGCTTCACGAGGAAATTTCGTATTCGCCTTAAATTTCATCATAGGGCTTTGGGATTTACTTTGTTTTGATTTACGAAACTTACGTGTTGTATCTTCTTCAGAATCTTGGTCCCCTTGAGGATTTTCTGTACTTTCCTCGTTATCGTTAGTCTCTTTCGCTTTGTCTTTCTTTCGTTTTTCTGGAAGTAGTCAAAATAGCGATTTAATGCTTTTGGTATCGATTCCTTAATATCGTACTTACTTTTTGGAGGTTCCGAGGCTTCTATTTCAATTCTTGTGTCGTCTAGAAATAAAATGTTAGAAATATTCGAAATTCTTCTTTTAAATTCTCTAATTTTTACCCTTTTCTTTTCGCCCTGCTTCTAAGTCTTGTACCACTTTCAATTTCTTCTTTCCTAAGCTGCGTATTTTGCGCATTAACACTTTTTCTTGGATCGACATTTTGAGTTAAATTCTTTACTGTTGTTTTGCTTTCTAAAATCGACTGATAGGCTGAAAATTGTTAAAATGACAAATTGTCATGCCATACTACGACGTGGGGAATGTTAGGTTAGGTTGTTTAAAATTGGCGAATGACGATAGTATAGTAGTGACATCTACGACTTCTACGACATACGCGGTATATTTTAAAAAATGACAGGATTAGTATGAAATGTAAAAATAATTTGTATTATTGAAAATCTACATACAAAATATGTATTTTTCCATCGAATATAAGTTGGTCATGCTAGAGTTTTACATAATATATAAAAAGTACAACAAACAAATACATAAGTTGATATGAACATTTTTATTGTAACGTTCGAACGAATTTAAAAAAAATAAGTTCATATCATAATCAAAAAATTTTAATCAAAACTTTCCTCTAAACATATGCGAAACAAAATCAGCAAAAAAGTTCATATAAACTTATCTGTTTCTTCATTTCTTTGTACATCTTATTTTTGTTATTAGGAATTTGGTTACTTATTACTTCATTTTAGAAAATAAACTGCTTCCGGGTTATGCCGTGTGTCAAGATTTCTAAATGCTGACGTTTCGCTAACCATGTTGCTCGCTTCTTCAGACCTAACTTGGAAAACTAACTGGATTTCTTTGAAATTTAAATTATAATAACAGATTTCAGTAACTCTTGGAAAATTAATATCTCAGTAACTAGCAAGTGTATTTGGATTTTCTTCCGCAAGTTGGAACTGCAATTTTTTTCTTTATAATATATTTAGAAAACCAACATACAAGTCTTTGCGTAAACTAACTAGACTTTTTCGAGATTTAAACTAAAATAGCAGATAGATGTCAGTACTTGGAAAATACAAAAATAAAATAATCTAAAAGATATTAATATTTCAGAAATTAGCAATGGTATTTTAGATTTTTTTCACTTGAAGGAAATGCACTATTTTTTTTTATAGTATATCACAAAAACCAATATAGACGAGATTTGGGAAACTAACTAGATTTTTTAGAAAATTAACCTTAAATAACACTTATTAGTCACACTTGGAAAATTACATATCTCAAAAACCAATATGGAAGTAATTTGGGAAAATAACTTGAATTTTTCGACATTTTTAAATAAAATAACTCATTTCAGTAACATTTCGAAAATTAATATCTCAGGAACTAGCAAGGGTATTTAGAGTTTTGTTTCACTAGACCAAACTGGAATATTTTCTTTAGAATATAACCGAAAAAACAATGTGGAAGTCATTTGGGAAACTAATTAGAAATTTTCGAAATTTAAATTGAAATAAATAATAATTAGTAACACTTGGAAAATTTATATCTGAGAATCTAGAAAGAGTTTTTTAGATTTTCTACCACTAGATGGAACTGCAATATTTCCTTTATATTATATCCCAAAAATTAATAGAGAAGTCATTTGGAAAACTTACTAGAATTTATCAAAATATAAACCAAAATAACACATTTCAGTAACATTTGTAAAAATTAATATCTCAAAAACCAGCAAGGGTATTTTAGATTTTCTTTCACTGGATGGAACTGCATTATATTCATTACAATATGTCCTAAAAGCCAATATGGAAGTAACTTTGGGAACTAACTAGAATTTTTTGAAACTTAATCTAAAATAGAAGATTTCAGTAACATTTAAAAAATTAATATCTCAGAAACTAGAAAGGGTATTCAAGATCTTCTTTCACTAAATGGAACTGCTATATTTTCTTTATAGTATATCCTAAAAATCAATATGAAAGTCAGTTGGAAAACTAATCAGATATTTTCGAAATTTAAACTAAAATGACACTGATCAGTAACTCTTGGAAAATTTATATCTGAGAATCTAGGAAGGGTATTTTAGATTTTTTTTTCACTAGATGGAACTGCAATATTCCCTTTATATTATATCCCAAAAATTAATATAGAAGGTCATTTGGAAAACTTACTAGAATTTATCAAAATATAAACCATAATAACAAATTTCAGTAACATTTGTAAAAATTAATATCTCAGAAACCAGCAAGGGTATTTTAGATTTTCTTTCACTGGATGGAACTGCATTATATTCATTACAATATGTCCTAAAAGCCATATGGAAGTAACTTTGGGAACTAACTAGAATTTTTTGAAACTTAAACTAAAATAGAAGATTTCAGTAACACTTAAAAAATTAATATCTCAGAAACTAGAAAGGGTATTCAAGATCTTCTTTCACTAAATGGAACTGCTATATTTTCTTTATAGTATATCCTAAAAATCAATATGAAAGTCAGTTGGAAAACTAATCAGATATTTTCGAAATTTAAACTAAAATGACACTGATCAGTAACTCTTGGAAAATTTATATCTGAGAATCTAGGAAGGGTATTTTAGATTTTTTTTTCACTAGATGGAACTGCAATATTCCCTTTATATTATATCCCAAAAATTAATATAGAAGTCATTTGGAAAACTTACTAGAATTTATCAAAATATAAACCATAATAACAAATTTCAGTAACATTTGTAAAAATTAATATCTCAGAAACCAGCAAGGGTATTTTAGATTTTCTTTCACTGGATGGAACTGCATTATATTCATTACAATATGTCCTAAAAGCCATATGGAAGTAACTTTGGGAACTAACTAGAATTTTTTGAAACTTAAACTAAAATAGAAGATTTCAGTAACACTTAAAAAATTAATATCTCAGAAACTAGAAAGGGTATTCAAGATCTTCTTTCACTAAATGGAACTGCTATATTTTCTTTATAGTATATCCTAAAAATCAATATGAAAGTCAGTTGGAAAACTATTCAGATATTTTCGAAATTTAAACTAAAATGACACTGATCAGTAACTCTTGGAAAATTTATATCTGAGAATCTAGGAAGGATTTTTAGATTTTTTTTTCACTAGATGGAACTGCAATATTCCCTTTATATTATATCCCAAAAATTAATATAGAAGGTCATTTGGAAAACTTACTAGAATTTATCAAAATATAAACCATAATAACAAATTTCAGTAACATTTGTAAAAATTAATATCTCAGAAACCAGCAAGGGTATTTTAGATTTTCTTTCACTGGATGGAACTGCATTATATTCATTACAATATGTCCTAAAAACCAATATGGAAGTAACTTTGGGAACTAACTAGAATTTTTTGAAATTTGAACTATAATAAAAGATTTCAGTAACACTTAAAAAATTAATATCTCAGAAACTAGAAAGGGTATTTTAGATTTTCTTTCACTAAATGGAACTGCTAATTTTCCTTATAGTATATCCTAAAAATCAATATGGAAGTCAGTTGGAATACTAATTAGATATTTTCGAAATTTAAACTAAAATAACACTGATCAGGTAACACTTGAAAAAATTATATCTGAGAATCTAGGAAGGGTATTTTAGATTTTTTTTCACTAGACAAAAACCAATATGGAAGTCATTTGGAAAATTAACTTGATTTTTTCGACATTTTTAAATAAAATAACTCATATCAGTAACATTTGGAAAATTAATATCTCAGGAACTAGCAAGGGTATTTAGAGTTTTGTTTCACTAGACGAAACTAGAATATTTTCTTTTGAATATAACCCAAAAACCAATATGGAAGTCATTTGGGAAACTAATTAGAAATTTTCGAAATTTAAACTAAAATAACAGATGTCAGTAACACGTGGAAAATTAATATCTCAGAAACTAGTAAAGGTGCTTTAGAAATTCTTTCACTAGATGAAACTGCATTATTTTCTCTGTTTTATATCCTAAAAACCAATATGGAAATCAAAAATCAGTTCTTGAATGTGTCTATTTTTTCAAAACATGTATCTCCTTTGTATGATAAAAGCTTGATATAAAAACAGAAATAACTACACATAAAAACGAATGCTTTATTTTTTCGCAATGTTACATATATGACGATTGTTTCGTGGGATGAATGATCGACACTCTTTTGTTTGTAGCAGTGTCCGACTCCGTTTTCGACTTCTCAACTTTTACGGAACTGATCTCATTTGCGACTTCTTTTTGAGCTTCTGCCGTCAATTCTTTGAGTTTCATCAACGTTTTCTTGATGAAAACCAACTGCGTTTCAAAGTCTTTCTTATTCGCATCGACAGGCATATGCCTTCTTCTGCACATATTCTTGTAGAGAGCATAGCAGGATTCCTTCACGTGGTTTATCTTGCCTTTCGTCGTCGATGCTGATGATTCAATTTTCTCAACCAGGGATTCCCACATCATAGAATGATCCCTGGCTTCTTTATATCGCTTATTCAAACCCATTACTTTATGTTCGAGGCCCATCAAGATTAACGTTTTTTCTTCGACTACTTTCGCCTGGAAATTGGTGAAATGTTAAGAGGATATGCAGAAAATTGTGGTTCTTAGTTTTATACCAAGTCCGCACGTGCTGTTTCTAATTGGACCAATGTTTCGTCGTGTCTTGCTCCGAGGAGTTTCTTTGCTTGGAAGAGTGCGTCATGCCTCAGTAGGATGTCGTCAATGTTCTTGAATTGGCTAGCACCGACCTTTAAAGTTTCTATGAGATAGTTCTGTATGAAGAACAAAATAGAAACGAGATTAAAAAAATAAAATGACTAAAAGATATTAATATTTCAGAAATTAGTAATGATATTTTAGATTTTCTTTCACTAGATGGAACTGTAATATTTGCTGTAGGTATTGTATTCCCAAAAAAACTAACATATAAGTCCTTTGGAAAACTAACTGTTTTTTTTTTAATTTAAATTATAATAACAGATTTCAGTAACTCTTGGAAAATTAATATCTCTTTATTTATCTCTTCTTTATAATATATTTAGAAAACCAACATAGAAGTCTTTGCGTAAACTAACTAGACTTTTTCGAGATTTAGACTAAAATAGCAGATAGATGTCAGTACTTGGAAAATACAAAAATAAAATAATCTAAAAGATATTAATATTTCAGAAATTAGCAATGGTATTTTAGATTTTTTTCACTTGAAGGAAATGCACTACTTTTTTATAGTATGTATATCACAAAAACCAATATAGACGTGATTTGGGAAACTAACTAGAATTTTTAGAAATTTAACCTTAAATAACACTTATTAGTCACACTTGGAAAATTACATATCTCAAAAACAAATATGGAAGTCATTTGGGAAATTAACTTGAATTTTTCGACATTTTTAAATAAAATAACTCATTTCAGTAACATTTGGAAAATTAATATCTCAGGAACTAGCAAGGGTATTTAGAGTTTTGTTTCACTAGACGAAACTGGAATATTTTCTTTAAAATATAACCGAAAAACCAATGTGGAGGTCATTTGGGAAACTGATTAGAAATTTTCGAAATTTAAACTAAAATAACACTGATCAGTAACATTTGGAAAATTTATATCTGAGAATCTAGGAAGGGTATTTTAGATTTTTTCCACTAGATGGAACTGCAATATTTTCCTTTATATTATATCCCAAAAATTAATATAGTAGTCATTTGAGAAACTTCTAGAATTTATCAAAATTTAAACCAAAATAACATATTTCATTAACATTTGGAAAATGTAATATCTCAGAAACCAGCAAGGGTATTTTAGATTTTCTTTCACTGGATGGAGCTGCATTATATTCATCACTACAATATATTCCAAAAGCCAAGATGGAAGTCAGTTGGGAAACTAACAAGAATTTTTTTAAATTTAAACACAATAGCACTGATCGGTAACACTTGGAAAATTTATATCTGAGAATCTTGGAAGGGTATTTTAGATTTTTTTCCACTAGATGGAACTGCAATATTTTCCTTTATATTATATCCCAAAAATTAATATAGTAGTCATTTGAGAAACTTCTAGAATTTATCAAAATTTAAACCAAAATAACATATTTCAGTAACATTTGGAAAATGTAATATCTCAGAAACCAGCAAGGGTATTTTAGATTTTCTTTCACTGGATGGAGCTGCATTATATTCATCACTACAATATATTCCAAAAGCCAAGATGGAAGTCAGTTGGGAAACTAACAAGAATTTTTTTAAATTTAAACACAATAGCACTGATCAGTAACACTTGGAAAATTTATATCTGAGAATCTTGGAAGGGTATTTTAGATTTTTTTCCACTAGATGGAACTGCAATATTTTCCTTTATATTATATCCCAAAAATTAATATAGTAGTCATTTGAGAAACTTCTAGAATTTATCAAAATTTAAACCAAAATAACATATTTCAGTAACATTTGGAAAATGTAATATCTCAGAAACCAGCAAGGGTATTTTAGATTTTCTTTCACTGGATGGAGCTGCATTATATTCATCACTACAATATATTCCAAAAGCCAAGATGGAAGTCAGTTGGGAAACTAACAAGAATTTTTTTAAATTTAAACACAATAGCACTGATCAGTAACACTTGGAAAATTTATATCTGAGAATCTTGGAAGGGTATTTTAGATTTTTTTCCACTAGATGGAACTGCAATATTTTCCTTTATATTATATCCCAAAAATTAATATAGTAGTCATTTAAGAAACTTCTAGAATTTATCAAAATTTAAACCAAAATAACATATTTCAGTAACATTTGGAAAATGTAATATCTCAGAAACCAGCAAGGGTATTTTAGATTTTCTTTCACTGGATGGAGCTGCATTATATTCATCACTACAATATATTCCAAAAGCCAAGATGGAAGTCAGTTGGGAAACTAACAAGAATTTTTTTAAATTTAAACACAATAGCACTGATCAGTAACACTTGGAAAATTTATATCTGAGAATCTTGGAAGGGTATTTTAGATTTTTTTCCACTAGATGGAACTGCAATATTTTCCTTTATATTATATCCCAAAAATTAATATAGTAGTCATTTGAGAAACTTCTAGAATTTATCAAAATTTAAACCAAAATAACATATTTCAGTAACATTTGGAAAATGTAATATCTCAGAAACCAGCAAGGGTATTTTAGATTTTCTTTCACTGGATGGAGCTGCATTATATTCATCACTACAATATATTCCAAAAGCCAAGATGGAAGTCAGTTGGGAAACTAACAAGAATTTTTTTAAATTTAAACACAATAGCACTGATCAGTAACACTTGGAAAATTTATATCTGAGAATCTTGGAAGGGTATTTTAGATTTTTTTCCACTAGATGGAACTGCAATATTTTCCTTTATATTATATCCCAAAAATTAATATAGTAGTCATTTGAGAAACTTCTAGAATTTATCAAAATTTAAACCAAAATAACATATTTCAGTAACATTTGGAAAATGTAATATCTCAGAAACCAGCAAGGGTATTTTAGATTTTCTTTCACTGGATGGAGCTGCATTATATTCATCACTACAATATATTCCAAAAGCCAAGATGGAAGTCAGTTGGGAAACTAACAAGAATTTTTTTAAATTTAAACACAATAGCACTGATCAGTAACACTTGTAAAATTTATATCTGAGAATCTTGGAAGGGTATTTTAGATTTTTTTCCACTAGATGGAACTGCAATATTTTCCTTTATATTATATCCCAAAAATTAATATAGTAGTCATTTGAGAAACTTCTAGAATTTATCAAAATTTAAACCAAAATAACATATTTCAGTAACATTTGGAAAATGTAATATCTCAGAAACCAGCAAGGGTATTTTAGATTTTCTTTCACTGGATGGAACTGCATTATATTCATTACAATATATTCCAAAACCCAAGATGGAAGTCATTTGGGAAACTAACAAGATTTTTTTTTAATTTAAACTATTATAACACTGATCAGTAACACTTGGAAAATTTATATCTGAGAATCTAGGAAGGGTATTTTAGATTTTTTTCCACTAGATGGAACAGCAATATTTTCCTTTATATTATATCACAAAACTTAATATAGTAGTCATTTGAGAAACTTCTAGAATTTATCAAAATTTAAACCAAAATAACATATTTCAGTAACATTTGGAAAATGTAATATCTCAGAAACCAGCAAGGGTATTTTAGATTTTCTTTCACTGGATGGAACTGTATTATATTCATTACAATATGTCCCAAAAACTAATATGGAAGAAATTTGGGGAACTAACTAAATTTTTTTAAGTTTAAACTAATATAAAAGATTTCAGTAACATTTAAAAAATTAATATCTCAGAAACCAGCAAGGTTATTTTAGATTTTCTTTCACTGGATGGAACTGCATTATATTCCTTACAATATATCCCAAAAACCAATATGGAAGTCATTTGGGGAACTAACTAAAATTTTTTGAAATTTAAACTAAAATAAAAGATTTCAGTAACACTTAAAAAATTAATATCTCAGAAACTAGAAAGGGTATTTTAGATTTTCTTTCACTAAATGATCATCAACATCTTCTCTATAATGTATCCCAAAACCCAAACCTCATATATTCTGTATTCCGCTATCTTCTTCTCCAACAGTTCCTTCACGCCTCTCAACGTTTCTCGCTGTTTCTCCATCTTCGAGATCTCTAGTTCCTTGTTCATCATCACCAGCCTATCTTCTACAAGCTTTTTTGCCGCACGGTCCCTCTTCTCGGTGTTCTCTCGTACAAACTACAACAGATTTGTATTTTCTTCAGTCATAACCTTTCTTCTGATGGTATACAGCAAAACTTTACACCGTCAAACTCCTCAAAGCTGGCACGCAGTTTCTCCTGAGTTTCCTTCACTTCTTCCAATTGCTGTGTTGGATTGTAACTTCTAGCAGCTCTCCTTCTTATCTTCAAACGACGCTCTGCCAGCGCCAAGTGCCTTCTAGCGTGGACCAGCTCCATACATATGCTGTCTCTTGGTCCGTCTAGTGGTGGAAATCGTGGACATTTTCTACAATCAAAACAGCATCCAAAGTATGCATCAAAATTGTCTAAATAGCTAAATATTTTGCAAATAACGTTCATCTATGACTGACTTCATCATGGCCTTGTTTAATTTTGAAGACAAGTACAGTCCTGTGGCATTCTCGGTTTTGATTTCAGGAAAGGACATTGGCACGATATCCCCTGGGGCAGCTTCAACATAAATTTCATCTTGGTGGACGAAACTCACTTGTCGATTTGCCATTTTGATTTCGAAATCCTCCCCGCCGAAAAGGACGCCTGAAATTGATTGTCACCTTCCCAATTTTGCACCCTGAAAAAAATCTTCAGATCAACAGAATTCTTTTGACATAATTTCGCAGGATAACATAAAGGATAAAGAAACCCGTTACGATGGTTACTAGGTATTTGATTGATCGATCAGACATGTTGTTGAATCGATAATTCAATTATTACGTCGTAATGGTATGGCCACACTTTCCGCAAAAAAGAGATTACTAGACAATGGCGCAAAAAATGTGCACGTTTGCGGTTTTTTTTGCATTCTACCGCAAAATTGTTAAGTTTTCGCAATTTTAAGCAATTTTACACATTTTCTTAAATAGGTACTATCGTGGCCATATATTATGTCCCCTCTTTTGACATCGATTCTCTCGCAAACCTAGGGGCGAAAAAATTTTAAAAAGTTCTGATGCAGTCTTTGATTAATACTCTACTACTCATAAAAATTAGAAAGCTGTATATGTTGGCGTTTTCCCGATTTTTCCAAATTAAGAAGAATTGGCGCTGTTTTTGGCCCGTAAATTTCTGCGGAAATAATCCATAGATTTCAACGAATTAAAAAGTAAAATCACCCGCGGATTGTTAGCTGTCAATATGTATTTTTGTAAAATGATTGGGTGAGTGGTTGACCCACAAAAAGCTATATTAGGCAATGCCAGCAATTCCGTTATTAGAAGAGCTAGAATAATGAAATATAGACTATAGGCTACCCAATAATTCATAGGTTTAAAGTTTATTACATAATCATTGTTTATCTTGCATTTTCCATATAAAAGATCGTGCTGAAACTCTGCGTGAATTCCGACGCTCTACGGTTTTGGTGTGATGCGGGGGAGTCGAGTCGTTAGCGGTACTGTCAACAGTGAGAGAACGGTGGACAGCTGATTACAAATACACAAAAAGAACGATAACTTGTCAAGGTAGTAATTTTAACTAACAGAATTAAATTCTTAATTTTTAAATTCAGAATTTTGGTTATAATATGTGACCCCGCTACGAGAGAAATGCCCTAACTACCATCTCTCGTTTCGATAGTATTGACTCCTGTGTTTGACGTCTCATAACTCTAAAACTACTGATCAGAAAAACTTGAAATAAAGTGTGTCATACTCCTCAATCATTTCTATATATGTTGTATGACTATCAAAATTTTTTGCCTCTCGGTGTAAACATGAGCGCGAGAGAAGTGAAAAAATGTACCCGATTTTTGCATTTGTAAAACTGCCGTCATTCCGATTTTTTTTCTCCTAAACCGCTTAGCACAAAAATTTCAATGTTTGTTCCGGTTGCCTTCAGAGTCTCTTCTATCGATTGGCGTTATTGTTTTCTTCAGTTTTTATACAATAAGGTTGTAACAAGATTTTGATGGAAGCGGATAGATCAGTAAGGAATGTTAACAGCACAACGCAGTTAGCATGCATATAATCCTTATTTACTGCGTCACATATCGCTTAAATTTAATATCATTCCGACCATTTGTTAATTTTTAAGACCGAAATAAACATGAACAATGTTTTGCGCGTGACTCCGCCTGAGTCCGTTTTTGTGTTTATTTATTAGTAATATTTAAATACAGGCAAAAGCAATATAACATAAATACAACTCTTGATATATTACATATATTACAAATGGCAGCTCTGAGCGTATAAAACTGATAGGTCGTTATATTGTGTCCGTAAACACTGTTCTCGGAGTAACTTTTGAGCCCGTGCGATCTCCCACTACTGGCAGCGTCGCTGTCGATCCCTTCCCCCGCAACACCCCGAAAACCGAAGATCGCCGCGTCCATTGCGGCGATCATGAGATGCTTCAACACGATCTTTTGTAGGGAAAATGCAAGATAAACAATGATTCTGTAATAAACTGTAAATATATGATTTCTTATGTAGCCTATGATCGACACTTCATCATCCTATAGCTCTTCTAATAACGAAATTGCTGGCATTGCATAATATAGCTTTTTGTGGGTTAACCACTACTCCGATTATTTTACAAAAATGCACATTGAAAGCTACCATTCCGCAGGTGATTTTACTTTTTAGTTCGTTGAAATCTATGGATTATTTCCGGAGTAATTAATTGCTAAAGTTAAACGAATGAAATTTATGGGTCAAAAACAGCGCCAATTCTTCTTAATTTGGAAAAATCGGGCAAACGCCAACATATACAGCTTTCTAATTTTTATGCGTTGTAGTATATTAATCAAGGACAGGACCAGAATTTTTTCAAATTTGTTTGCCCCTAGATTGGCGAGAAAATCGACATCAAAAGAAGGGACATAATATATGGCCACGATAGTACATTGGTTCTGAGGAGCAATTTGAAAGAAATATATACATTTGGCAACACTGAATCTAAGGGTGTTCGTGTTACTATGCACTGTAAACAATTATAAACATATGTAAATGTAAACATGTAAACAACACTGTGTTACAGTGAAAATATAGTTTTTACAAGACTGTCTAAGTTGTTGAGCTGGTAGAACTGAACATAATGGCATATACGAAATTTTCCAAACACCTCCAAAATCTCGATTTTTTTTAAATCAAAACTGTTTTTGGGTACTTGCATGTGTATAAAATTGCAGAACTCCGTCATTTTCCATTCGATTTCCAAAATAGTTGAAAGAGAGAACACAGACCATTAGAAGGATGTACTGTTCGGTCAGTTCCAATAGAAAGTCGAAAAGTTATGGACGTTCAAATTCAGAAGTTTCCCATTCATTTCAAATTTTCTGAACTTTAACGACAGTTTGATGACCTGGTTCAATCCATAATATTTTATTTCTATTTTTTTGTGCGTTTAACACGAGTTTGTTTATTAGAATCGGTTGAAATTTGACTGAGTTATCGATGTTTAATTACCGTCTTGACATTCACACTAGGCAGGAATATACCAACACTGATAAAAATGAGTGCGAATTTACAAATGAAATTTACATTTTTTTCAGTAAACCTACCCTATTTGTCGGCAATTTTACCATAATTTTAAGCAAAAATACTAAATATTATTGAAAATGCAGTTACATTCATTAATTGTACAAACTGTAGGTAAATTTGCTAACAAATTTGTAAATTTCATAATAACAATTACTTCAACGGAATAAAATTACAAATCTATACATTAAAACTACTGTCTGACATGTAAATTTGCCCTCTGCTCGTGCAATTTTCCTTTCTAGATGGTAAAGTGCTACCGAGATAATTTTTTTCGCGCTTGCGCAATAATGGGATATACAGTTCGAGTTCCGTTCGCCATCCGTTTGGTTGTGTTTACAGGAGCTAAGTTAGAGTTTTATTGAGTGCGATTGTTATATACAACTAATCTAACACTGTTAGTGCCTCTGTGACTTATCCTTTATCGGTGTCGTGTGGAATATTTCCCCATATGATTCTATAGTATTAAAAGATATAATATTGGTACATTCATCTCTTTGTATATTGTGGAGGACTTTGCAAATATATACTACAAAGTGCAGGTAAAAGTTTGCAGTCTTGATATGTATAATTTCACTTTCACTAATTGGATGTTCTTTTTAGGATACAAGTGTTGATGATAATGACATTCTACAAATTCAAGGACTTGTGTGGTGTCCATAGGTAAGATTTCGCTTATTGTTCTTTCTTGTACATGCGGTCTTACAATCAAATTTATTACTAACATGTATAACACATATCATTTCAATCACCAATATAAAAAAATACTTTTCTATAAACACTCATTAATAACTTTACACACACTCGGTACCTCAAAGGAAAGCAGCTGCTGACATTGTATACCCTGTATATGATATATGACTCATGTACTTCTTATTTTGATTTCAGGTGACACATTTTGGACTGTATTATATGCTGTGGTTGGATTATCCCCATGTTATCTTACTCTGGAGACGGTTTAGCTTTTTAAAAATTATTCCAAGTTAGGGTTCAAAAACGAATAAGGTGACGTAAGTTTACCATAGGCATTTCAACTTAATATTGTTGAAACAATACTTAATTTATATTTAAAAGATATGTTTCTCTGTTAAGCAGATCGATTTATTTTATTATACGATATGTAGATAAGTATAGTCCCATGGGTTCCTATTTTATTTCATTTACTTATGATTACATTTTTGTCAAGAACTTCTATTTATTTAATGTTAATGTTTTTATTTATGATCTCCAGATCAATAGGATTTTACTAGTGATTTTACAGTTGACAATACAGGCTTGTCCGAGCAGTCGCAAAACCAGTTTACAAACAGTTCTTTTGTGAGAAACCAGATAATTGTTTCATTGGTATTTATAATGGAGTTATCATAGCAACATATGTGGTCCATCACAAAAGTACTGATTGTTAACTGGTTTTCAGTTGCTTGGAGAAATCTAATATTAAAGTTGCAGAAAATTTACTGTACAACAATTAATTGCAATTCCGTGTTTACGGTAAATTTACTGAACGTCAGTAATTTTACTTACAAAAGTATATATAAAACCGTACACATCGGAAATCTCATTTCATATGAGAAGTAAATTTAAGTTCAAAGTAAAATTACAAACCACATGGTTTGCAATTCCCTTCGATACACGGAGGTTAAAAATGACCGCCGTGCCACACGGTAAAATTACCTTTTCAGTTTTATCAGTGTACGGTCCGACCGTAATAACCGTACTCGTGATTCACATTAAAAGGACATCATTTTGTTTGTTTATTACCCTGTTTCATTGTATTTTAGTCTATCCAATATGTTATTAAGTACTATTCGACTTGTACCCAAATATCGTAAAATCATTAATCGACAATCTTAACCTATTACAATTGCGTATACTATTAGGACGATGTAGGTCTTTAGTATCACCAAATTTCATATAAAATAACAATCAAACTGATCCATAAGCAGTAAGAAATCAGCTCTAGTGCAAGCTTCAGTGCAAATATTAAAAAAGTTAAATGTGCGACAATCGCCATAAGTTTTGTTACGTCTGCGGATTGTTTGTGGACAAACAGCATCGGCTACAATTAGTAAAAAGTAAATCAGTGGTTGAGCCATACAACCAATTTTTTGACCGTGTTTACACCGCAAGTCGTAATACCGCTTCCTCTTTCATTTACATTTTTTATTTTTGTAATCGAATAGAAAATGGCGGAGTTATGAATTTTTATACACGTAACAGTGCAATTATTTCTGTCATTTTTTTCATTCATGCTCTTTCCTTTCTTTCATTAGCAATTACTTTCAGAATACAACAAACCACATAATACGAATTAAAAAGTTCTTATAACCTTTACATTTATTTCTAACATGTTCACACGATTGGTACACTTTATTTGCACATACAAAACGTCAATTTACATTAATAATTAAGTCTGATCATCTTTAAAATAAGCAGTTTTCCTCATTTTTCTATTAGTGTCGTAGACCAAAACTTGAAAATCGCTGGTCACATATTCGATACCTTCATTGTACCAAATCCTTAATCCTTGAAGAGGTGACGTAGGTGGAAATACTTTTCCGATTTTCCAATCCCCTTCATGGAACACCTTTCCAATATACAGGGTGTATCCATTTTCGAGACCACCCTTAACAAGTTGAGCCAGTTTCTGCGGAATCAATTGTTTTACGTTCACGTACTCCCAGTGAAAATGTTCTTTGTGTTCGGTACAGAAAATCTTAAAAGGATAATATTTAACATCAAAATTATTTTGAAATATTTGTTTCGAAAAAAGTACTTTTACACCATCTTTCATTTCGACTTTCTTTCCGTTGCATTCTGATACAGATTTTTCTTTGTTTGGGTAAATTGTTGCAGGTAAAACTCCATTGCATGGCATTTGTCCAATAAAGAGCCCTGTGGCGCCCTCGAACGCATCTTTCGGTATTTCCCCGTTATAATCCCTCCAATAATAATCCACAACATCTACAAAAATAAATAATAGTATTTTAATGTTTCTGATCCTAGTACAATTCAAATTTTCCTTACCAGCGTATACGCATCTCATAAACCATATAATACCGTAAATAATAATAAAAAATCTCATATCCTAATAATCGCAGTGCTGCAGTTTCCTGTAAAAATAACAAAAATGAGATTCATGATAATAACTACAATTACCTTACTACCTTTACTGCTTTGTCCCCTAAATTTTAACGAGGAAAGGTTGCAAATAATGAAGCCATTTTTTCGCATTTTTGCAGTAAAGCCAATCACTTTAGACTTGCAAAGAAAAATGCATCCATTTGACATTAAATACGTCTCCGATGACAGTCAACTCAAAATTCAAACTACCCAATGTTGACAATCGAAATTCCATAAAAACAAAAATAACTGTTTACCGGCGAAACAAAAAGTTACTAAAAACCTAACCTCACTTTACTAACTCAGAATTATTTAAATATTTTGATCCTCATACCAAGATATTTCGTATAAAATGAACGTATTAAAACGATTATTATCAACATCGTCAAGATGTTATTCAACGAAGAAATCTGTAAAACAATTACAAGAAGAAATCAAGCAAATACCGAGTAAATAGTCTTATAATAGTGTGTAATTTCAAATAGTAATGTTTTGTTGTAGTTTTAGATTATTGTCGTGGTTCCAAGGACAAAAATAGAGTTTTTATGTGGGGCAATGTTAAACATGGAGCGTTGGGGGTTAAGTACACGAAACAAAAGAATCTCATTAGTACGATACGGTACCCGAAGAGGTTAGGTTTTGCTGAACGACACGAAGTAAGAGAATTTTGTAATTTATTAAGTAATTATTGATGAACAACAAAATACTAAGTGGTGCATAAATTGTATAATATGTGATGAGTTGGAAGACGCTATAGAAATTTAAAAATTATACAAATCGTAGTATACAAATCGTATACCTTTTATGACGTCACATTTTAGATTTGCTTAAACTTTTTTTATAAGCTGTATGCACTAAATAAGGTTATACATGTATCAGGATTTAGTCGAAAAAAAATTATTTTTGGAGATGTGAAAGTTTTAAGTTTGGATTATTTACGATAATTTGCCAAACCTTGCCATATTCAAAATTCAATATCTTTGGTTCTAGTAATCGTATCGGACCCATTTTTGTTATATTTTAAAGGTTGAAATATTTGCTAGATAACTGCGTACATTATTTTAATTTATATATGTAAAAAAACTTAAAAACAATTTGAATTTTTTAAATAATTATTACATAGTCGCCCCCACAATGGATAGAATCGAAAAAATATACATAATATCCGCTACAAAACTGCTGCTTTTACTTACAAAACCCATTTCTTCCTAGGATGAAGTCTCTTATAGTTCAAAAGATATTAAATTTTATCTAAAGTGAGTCACGCGCGGTGTGTCGAAACTCGATAAAAAAAACGCAGCAAGTACGCGACGTTCTTGAACGTCTTGCAGACAGCAGGCTGGTTCAACATGCTAGTGCAGTTTGTCTTTTAAGAACGGAGTGAGTGTATTAAGTTCTAAAAATATTTATTTATTAAACACCTTTAAAAAATGCCGAAGTCTTCTAACCGTATTAAACGTTCTAAATTTCGAACCAACATATGTTTCAATCCATTCAATTTGTCTCCACATCCAAATATAAAAAGAATGAGGCTCTCAGAAAAGTAATAAAATACTAATTAATGGCATTAAATATACCTATAACATCTTGGTCACTTCAACAAAGAATTTGTAACTCATGCCGGTTTAAATTATCTAAAATCAAGAAAGATAAAACAGATATCCATTTGAATGCGGTTTGTATATAGTTATTTAACCAACAGGTATATTAAAAAGAGCGATTATTGATCGAGACTGTTTAACGCACGAGCGAACAGCGATTGACGAAAAATATATATTTCCGTTTAATATATATATCGTTTAATGAATAGAAAATCATGTACATATTAAAAAGCTCTATAAATGCACGATTTTTATGTTTTTTCTTACCGGTTCCGAATTGTACTTGAATCCTCATATTTGCCAATGAACATAAAATCACAAAAGAGTTTAAAACATGTATTTAATTTTATTCCCATACTTATATCAACTATCATTACAAAATCTTGATTATTTTAGTATTTATTATTTTAAATGTTCAAACGCCTCTCGATTTTCACGTACAAATCGTGTGTGCGCAGCTAACCATCGTGTGCGACGCTAGCAGCGAATCACTTTGTTTATTGTATTTTCTTCAGTGCGTTGTTTGCAAGCACGCAAAAGCGAAAATGGTGCTTGACTCACGTCAGATAAAATTTAATATCTTTTGAACTATAAGAGACTCCATCCTAGAAAAATATGGATTTTGTAGGTAAAAGTGTGGCGGATACTTATTATATATATTTTTTTGATTATATCCGTTGTGTATATCTCAACTGTATAAATATCTCAACCTTTAAAGTAAAAAAAAAATGAGTCCGATACGATTATTAGAACCAAAGATATTGAATTTTGAATATGGCAAGGTTTGGCAAATAATCGTAAATCATCCAAACTTTAAGCCTTCATATCTCTGAAAATAATTTTTTTTAAATGAATTCCCAATACAGTTATCGAGTAAAATTCCGAGAAAATGCCATAAGAAAAGTTTGGTATAATTTAAAAAAGGGAAATTTTTTTTTTGGCGAAATTCGTACGATTTGTAAAAGAACGACCCATATTTCTGTTTAGTTGGTTAAAATAATAAATCTACAATATTGAACTATATTTTACGACATTTGTTGGTTAACTTGACATTACACTTATCAACCCACAATTATTCTTATTCTACTACTGTTCTAATAATCAGAATATAATCTAAAAGTTTGACTAATCTTTATAATTCAGGGTTATGCAAAAAGTGGATTTTTTCCCTTATATTTTCCTAAATTCTCTTCAGATTTCATGTTCTCATTTCTTGTATCTTATCATTTCCAGGTTGACTGCGTAGCCTGTGGATTTGGTTTTACGATATTTTCAACAAACGACGAACACAAAATATACGGCACGGGTTTAAACACAGATTCGCAGCTCGGGTCCCACAAGTCTCCGCAAGGAAAACCTCTGGAGGTTATATTCTTCCCTCAGCCGATCTCCATGCCATTCAAAAACCCGAAGAACGTTAAAATTTATAAAGTTGCCGCTGGCAGAGCTCACGTTGCCGTTTTGTCTTCGGAAGGATTATATTTATTCGGAAACAACTCGTACGGACAGTGTGGAAGAGAAATGATTGAAAATGAGGATTACGCCAATAGCCAGTTTGTTAATTTTGTCGATAAGTTGGGAAACTGCGAGATCGTGGATGTTGTTTGCGGACAGGATCATACGTAAGATTTTTGTTTTGTTTTATCTGTTGTATTATTTAATGAGTTATGTAAAGGGGTTTCTATGATAAGAGGTAGAATTTTTTATAATTTTTGGTAAAAAATTATTCTAAAAAAACAATAATTAAATTTGTTTCCTCCGGGTTATCAAATTTTAAAGCTTTTTCATGAGATTCAAGGTGGACTGCCTGCTGTTATATCAACAAGAGATAAATTAATACTCTTCTTTAAGTAACATTTACAGCAAGGTCCAAATGAATTTAAAATTGCAAAATGTTACTAACTGCAAAGTTTTAGGTAAAACTATTAATCTTTGTACTTTTGGTTTACTATGAGGTCCTTTTGAGGTTTTCAGGACAATCGGTTCACCTGTTATAATTTTGCAAATTACTAAATACGTGCTTTTTACATTTCAACTATTTTCGAAAACTTTACACGATAGAAAATTTTTACTTTATCATACGCAGTAGAGATGAGCAATATGTCGCAACCTGCGATCGGAAAATCGCAGTAAATCATATGATTCAGTCACTGTTCAAACTGCTCTTAGACCAGGCAATAGAGACTTTTTCGTGGCAAAAATAGTATCAGCAAGCCGCCGGTCCCAGGTCACGTGGAACAGTCCGTAGATATATTGTGATGTGTTTTCGACTAGCAAATATCATTACTTAATTTGTTATAAACAAAAAACCTAAAAAAATCGTGCTTTTTTTCGTTGTTCGCTTGTAAAAGCTGAACCGATGGAGCAATCTTGATACTGTCAACAGACCAAATAGAGAATGAAAACACGAAAAAAATGAACCCTACACGGACCCGATCGGATTAATATTAACGGAGGAAATTCGGAAGAACCAAAGAGATCTGCATTTTTTTCAAAAATTCATAAATCTGCTATTTTCAAAGTTGTAACGCAGGCTTTTCGCGAGAAAGTAGCGATTGATGGGTACTTTAAGTGTGCACAAGGCGTTGTCCGATGATTAGTTTTTGCACAATTGCGATTTGAATTTTTTTTATGCAATATGGTTCGGCGAGCCTGGATGCGTCGGAGGTGGTCCGATTTGAACTTTTTTAACGTATTTCGAAAGTAGAAGTGTTGTGCTACAAAACGTCTATTCTGATTTTGCGTTAAAATGTTACGAAATAGGCGAAAAATGCTTGCAAACTTGACCGAAATCTGCCGCGCGCTCAAACGCTGTCGAGTAGTGGGGTAGGCGGTCGAGTCGGGGAAGCGCCCAGCGCGTTGGGATTACTATAGATACGCGCTTCCCCGCGTCGGCCGCCTACCCCCACTACTCGACCGGTTTGGAGCGCGCCGCAGATTTCGGTCAAGTTTGCAAGCATTTTTCGCCTATTTCGCAACATTTTTACAACTTTGAAAATGGCGGAGCTATGAATTTTTGAAAAAAACGCAGATTTCTCCTGTTCTTCCGAATTTCCTCCGTTAATATTAATCCGATCGGGTCCGTGTAGGGTTCATTTTTTTCGTCTTTTTATTCTCTACAATTCGTCTGTTGACATTGCTCCATCGGTTCAGCTTTTACAAGCGAACAACGAAAAAAAGCACGATTTTTTTAGGTTTTTTGTTTATAACAAATTAAGTAATGATATTTGCTAGTCGAAAACACATCACAATACATCTACGGACTGTTCCACGTGACTTGGGACCGGCGGCTTGCTGATACTATTTTTGTCACGAAAATGTCTCTATTGCCTGGTCTATATTGCGATTTCACAGTCGCACCCACTCTGGATTCTCAAATGATGTCGCTGGTCGTCCGCCGATCTTCGTATCTGCTCGGTTGCGGTCGGCAAATGCACCACTCGTAATTCCGCACAATCTCTGTGAGTTCAAACGTACAAATTTCTGTTATTATGTTGTGTTGAAATGTCAGTCATGCAAAAGAGATATCAGCGAAGTGATATATGGATGTTTTTTTTTGAGAAGGGAGATGCAAGTTTTGCAGAATGAAACAAATCACAAATCTAAAAAGAGCTTTACGGTCAAAACACACCAGTGTCGCTGCCATCAACATCAACTCATACACCAACCAATGCTGCTTGTTAAAAAGCAAAAAATATTATTGTAGGACTTTGTTTCCAAGATATTTTACTTCGTTTTGGTGGCGCGTGTAAGTATTCAGATCGTACAAAATAATTTATAAAAAGTAATATTATTATTTATTGCAAATATTCAAAATATCCGTTTGAGATTTTAGCGGAAATATGTCCTTTTGGGTCCCCTGATTATTTTTGACCAAGGTACAAAAAAATGTCTGTGTTTATGTGTGTGTACCCTTTTTTTGTGGCGACGATTCCGGAGAAACTACTAAAGGTACCGGGACGAAACTTTATATTTAGAAGTTTGATGACCAAACTTAGAGCTGAAATAATTGTTCTTCAAAATCGTCCAAAGGAACTGGGTGTTTACTCTTAGCATTTTTCAACAATTTTGCAAATGAGCCGCCATTTCTTCAATTTCGTGAAAATAGTTAAATAATAAATTAAACTAGAGGAAATTTTGTATAATTTATGTATATGAAATTTGTTGGTAAAATTAATAGTTTAGCTGCATGAGCAAATTCTATTTGTTAGATTTCTAATTCTATTTCGGTCGTGTCTGTATTAGTATAAAACTAGTTAGCCTTAGCCAGGATTTGACACATATTTTCATTCTAATGACAGTAGGTAGTGTCAACCGCTGATGTTTTGACAATAGCTACTGTCGATAGAATCAAAATATGTGTCAAATCCTAGCTAACTAGTTTTATTTTAATATAGACACGACCGATCTAGATCAAATAGGATCGCATGCAGCTAAACTATTAATTTTATATGTAGTCTGGCCACATCAGATTTTTATTGTTTGATATTTTACGGTGGGGGGTATTTTAACTTCAGCACGGCCGAAGATAATTTTCTTACTGGTTTAGTATGGATTCGTATTCAATATCTATTCTACAAAAACCACAATTGTCTGTTCCTTTCACAAAATCCATGTTGACGGCCTATAGTTTAACCAATATTTTACAATTTTCAATTGTCTTTTTCACGAAAATTTACTGATGTTATGCCATAAAGCGTTTCCAGTACCATTAGTACAATTAATAGATCTAGCAAAATCATTAAAAAAATTAAGGCGTTACCATTAAAAAAACGTTGATGATGGCATAAGTCTGTAACAATATTGATGGTCAAAATAAGATTTTTTCATGAAAATCTATAATTTATGGGAAAACTGTACCTGCTATGTTCTATTCGCAAAACACGTAAATGTTCTAAAAAGTTTCCTCAGCTATTAGTTGACAGAATCGTAAAAGCTATACACCAAATTAACTATAAAAGGTATATAAATTTTTGTAAAGCTAGATTTTTGTTATTTTTATTCCTTTCTAAGAAATCAGATACTAAATCTGACATAAAATTGACGAATTTTGGATGTTTTTTACAGAGAACAGGTTAAAATTGAAAAAAGAACCACATAATAGTTCTTTTACATCTTCCTTTATAACTACCAAATTTCACGTAAAAATATCAAAATATCACTAAAACATTAGAAGCCCTGTAAACATATGACATTTTAAACTGTTGTTTAGAAAACGTTACTTTTTTGTGTCGTCACCAAGACGACCTCCTATCCTAGAATCTCCCGTAGACGTTCCTAATTCTAGTTTTAATTTAGTTCTGTTAAATTTTAGAATAGCAATCACTGAACACGGCGAACTCTACTCCTGCGGTTGGGGCGCAGACGGTCAAACAGGCGTTGGACATTTCAATTCGACCGATAAATTTACAAAAATCAACGGAGACGTTGACGGGGAACGTATCGTAAAAGTTGGGGGCCGATCCGACTTTGTTATGGCCCTGAACGGTCAGTATAACCTCAAACTATTTCCACATAACCTCAAATTTAATTTTTTCTATTGTTTCTTTTCGTATAGATAAAGGAGAACTTTTTGGCTGGGGAAATACGGAATACTCGCAGATGACGATGAGAAATAACGACCAACAAGTATGCAACCCGACGTACATAGACATTTCGAAAAGTGTTGGTAGAATTATAGATGTCGCTGCTAGTGGATCGTCCTGTCTGGTTCTGAATGGTAAGAATTTTTGTCTGTAAGATTTTTCCGAAACAAATTGTCTAAAATAAAAAAAAATTTTTAACTTTTTTAAAAAAAATTATTTTCTTCTAGAAAATCATGATGTTTTTGCTTGGGGTTTTGGTATTTTGGGCGTCGGTCCTGAAGTTCAGCAATCTCCTGTACCGCTACTAATTCCTCCGACGTTATTCGGAAGAAATGACTTCAATCCCGATAGCAAAGTTGTCAAAGTCGACTGCGGTTTAGCCCATTTTGCAGCCGTTACGAATACAGGCGATTTGTACAGTTGGGGGCGCAATAGGGATGGTTGTCTTGGATTGGGTGACCTAAAGGATCAATTTTTTCCGTTGAAGGTAAATTTTTTTAGGTTAGGAATTTTGATTTTTTATTTTTATCGTTTTTTTTTTTGTTTAGGTTGCTCTTGGAGGACATGTGACAGCAGTGTCTTGCGGTGTGGACCATTCTGCGGTTGTTTGTGAATCGTTCTTAGCTGATAGCAATAAAGATGTTTAGATAGGAGTTGTTTCTTTGTTTTTGGAGACTTCATAGATTAAGGTAGGATTTTTTTGCTTTATATTTCTTTCATAATTATGCGTGGTATCTAGGATTGCCACAAAATGACTGAACTGACTTTTCTGGGTTACATTGTCAAAAAAAGATACTATTGTTGTTGAAATTAAGCTAAAATTAATACATTAAACGACTGGGTGCACATTTTAAAAATATATTGGCGTAATTCCTGATTCAAAAGGTTCTTATCGCCTAAGGTTTTCGAAATAGTTGACTTCAAATCGTAGAAAAATGTGATTTTGGCAACTTTTACGTGTATGTGATTGCTTGATTTTACGGAAACATTTTACTCCGGAATGATATTCTCTGACAAGTAAATTTACACTTATCTTTTTTGTAACATTGCTTGTAACGGCATACATTTTGAACATAATTAAATTTAGAAAAACAAATCCCCTACTAAAATCTTAAGAAAAAAATGGTAAAAATTTGTAAAATAGATACTGTATTACTATATAAATCAATTGAACGATTAACAATAATTTTATGTATCGTTGCGTTTTCTATAAAGCCTGCATACAGAGTTAGTCAAAATTACCGGAACACCTAAATAACTCTCCCACCTGTAAACAATGTCAAACAGTTTTTCAAACAAAAGGTGTTTGGTTTTAACCAAGCCGTCATTTAAATATATTTTTAATATACTATAATATATCATTTTATTCTGGAAATTTGGTAACGTTTTCTTTTTTAAATGGGACACCTGTATATTTTTACATTTTTTAACTCTTAGATTAACTGGAAGAATTTTTTGTAAGCATTTTTTTTTTATAAAATAGGTAATTTTTACTTTATCATACGTAGTATTAATATGTACCTACATATTATAATGTATTGTAATCGTGCCGAAAAAAAAATTGAGATTTTAGCGGAAATATGTCCTATTAGGTCTCCTGAACATTTGTGACCATGGTACAAAAAGATGTCTGTGTGTGTGTGTATGTGTACTCGTTTTTTTGTGGCTACGATTCCGGAGAAACTACTAAAGGTATTGGGACGAAACTTCATATTTACAAGTTTCATGACCAAACTTGGAGCTGAAAAGCATTTTGTTCAAAAGGATCCAAAGGAAGTGGATGTTTACTCTTAGCATTTTTTAACGATTTTGCAAGTCTGTAATTTTGTCAAAATAGTTAAATAATAAATTAAAGTAGAGGAAATTCTGAATAATTTATGTCTATGATATTTTTAAAAAAATGTCTGTGTTTATGTGTGTGTGTGTGTGTGTGTGTACTCTTTTTTTTGTGGCGACGATTCCGGAGAAACTACTAAAGGTACCGGGACGAAACTTTATATTTAGAAGTTTGATGACCAAACTTAGAGCTGAAATAATTGTTCTTCTAAGGCGTCCAAAGGAACTGGGTGTTTACTCTTAGCATTTTTCAACAATTTTGCGAATGAGCCGCCATTTCTTCAATTTCGTGAAAATAGTTAAATAATAAATTAAACTAGAGGAAATTTTGTATAATTTATGTATATGAAATTTTTTGGTAAAATTAATAGTTTAGCTGCATGAGCAAATTCTATTTGATCGAGATCGGTCGTGTCTGCATTAATATAAAACTAGTTAGCCAGGATTTGACAGATATTTTCATTCTAATGACAGTAGGTAGTGTCAAACGCTGATGTTTTGACAATACCTACTGTCAGTAGTATCAAAATTTTTGTCATGTCGAATCCTGGCTAACTAGTTAGCCAGGATTTGACAGATATTTTCATTCTAATGACAGTAGGTAGTGTCAAACGCTGATGTTTTGACAATACCTACTGTCAGTAGTATCAAAATTTTTGTCATGTCGAATCCTGGCTAACTAGTTTTATTTTAATGCATGCAGATAAACTATTAATTTTATATATAGTATGATAAAGTCATGGGCCTGGCCACATCAGATTTTTTGATTTATCAGCAATAAATCAAAATTAGTCAAAATTATCGGAACACCTAAATAATTCACCGAGCGTAAACAATTTCAAACAAAAGTTTTTTGCTTTAAAACAACCTATCGTTTAAATATATTTTATTATGGAAATTTGTAACCTTTTCTTTTTCTGATAACACCCTGCATATTTTGAAATTTTGTAATTTTAAGATTAATCCTAAGAATGTTTTGAAGTTTGAAGAATGTTTGAGTTATAAGCAATTTATCAAAACCCTGTAACTTCAAATTAAGCATATTATTCCACATACATACACATTTATTTTAATTTGGCATTTTGAATATTTAGTTTCATTCTATTTAAATGTTTTGTTTCTTTTTACTTTATCATACGTAGTATGTAAAGTACATATTGTAATCGTGCCAAAAAAAATTTTTGAGATTTTAGCGGAAATATGTCTTTTTGGGTCCCCTGAACATTTTTGACCAAGGTACAAAAAAATGTCTGTGTGTGTGTGTGTGTGTGTACCCGTTTTTTGTGGCGACGATTCCGGAGAAACTACTAAAGGTATCGGGACGAAACTTCATATTTAGAAGTTCCATGGCCAAACTTAGAGCTGAAAAGCTTTCTGTTAAAAAGGGTCCAAAGGAACTGGAGGTTTAGTCTTAGCATTTTTGAAAGATTTTGTAAATAAGCCGGCATTTCTGGAATTTCGTCGAAATAGTTAAATAATAAATTAAACTAGAGGAAATTCTGAATAATTTATGACTATGACATTTTTTGGTACAATCAATAGTTTAACTGCATGAGCAAATTCTATTTCATCGAGATCGGTCGTACTGCATTAAAACTAGTAGCCAGGATATGTCAGATTAGATGTCAGATGTGATTATAATGACGGTAGACAGTGTCAAACGCTAATGCTTTGACAATACTACTGTCAATACAAGCTGCGTTCGGATATTGAACACCGTTAAGGTGCGCTTTCATTAGTGCTAATGGCAGTGGTAGTAGACGCCATTATAGTATTTCTAATAGAATTTCACGACATGTGAGAAACACTATAATTTCGTCTGCTACCACCGCCATTACCTACCATTGCCACCAATCGGAACGCACCTTCACACTTTCTACACCCAATAACACGTGTCATTTGGACGGTGTACCTGGTGTCAACGGAGTACAATATCCGAACACAGCTTTAATCGATTTATCTGTCCAGGTCTACTAGTTTTATTTTAATGCAGACATAGCCGATGTCGATCAAATAATATCTCATGCACCTAAACTATTAATTATATATATAGTATGATAAAGTCATGTGCCTGGCCACATCAGATTTTTTATTTTGTATTGGTTTGGTTAAAATAAAAGTTTGAGTTTGATTAAATGCTTATAACTAAAAAATGATGCATTTTATAAAAAAAAATGACACAGGATGTTCTCTTAATAAAATAGTTACCAAGTTTCGATTATAAAATGAACACTCTGTAGATTAAAAATATATTTAAACTATAGCTAGTTTAAAACCAAAAAGCTTTAGAAAGAATTTTGGAAATATTTTACGGTTGGAGAATTCTTTGTTCTGGTAACTTCGACTAATTTTGATTAATTGCTTATTACTCAAAAATGACTCATTTAATAAAGAAATGATTACTACAAAACATTCTTGGAATTAATCTTAGAATAAAAAAGTGTAAAAATTGATATTGTTAAATTTTAATTCATTATTAAAATATACCATAATTTGTTTACTTTGTCTCATTTTGCTTGACTTTGTTTCTGTAATAACTTATTTTAGGCTCAACAAAAGTTCTTAAACTCCGTGAAATTTACTCCCTTGAAATTGTTGTTATTTGTAGTTTGTTACAAAACATACTATCTTCAATATTTTTCGATAAGCAAGATCCACAAACTTACCTTATACTTACCGTAGCAATAACTTATTTTTGGGACTTTGCGATGGAAGAGTTAGGTTAGGATAGCATTAATATCGGGTGAAATGAAAACGAGCTCTTAACAATAAATACCGACTAGTTTTTTTATTGGTAAGTAGGTTTTCTGTTGTATTCAATCTTCCTTTTACATAGAACCGTGTAAAATTAAGTTACCCGTCGGCCCGTGGAACGCGCTCCACCCTTGGGGGGTCATTTACCATTATTTTTTTTTGGAGGGAGAAATTTCGAAAAAAAAAAAATAAAAAAACTTGGAAGCCCTACAATTTTTTTCTTTATTTAACCGTTAAGGGGTTGGAAGCTCTCGCGAGACCGAGTCAAAAAATTGTGCTGTTTTGCTGCGTTTTTGTTTTATCGGGAAGAAGCCTTATTATCTTAATTATATTAATTTTTTTTTGGCGAGCGCGTTCCTCGGTCGTGTAAGATCGTTACGTTTATAAATAAATGAATAAATACGGATAATAAGAACTATAATAATAATTAAATAGTAAATAATAAAAAATGGTCGCCTACAATAGTGTGTTTTCGCCTTCTTCTGTTTAAAAACTAAATAATTATAAAATACTACGAGTAAGAACGAACGTCGCTTTTGTTTGCATCAAAAAATTGTATAATTTTTTTACTTTTCACTCTCTTTTTTTATTAGTTTATTTTATTTTATTAAATTTGCCTTCTCTCTTTGCGTCTTTTGTATTTTTTTTGTTGCTGTTTTGGTTTTTCGTTAATTTCGACTAATATCGCTTTTCTATCTATCCTGCTCGCGTTTTCTGTCATCTGCAATATTTACATTATTTATATATAACATACGTCTTCCGGATTCTATTTTGCTTCTGCTTGTTGGCTGTTCTTCTTGCTTCGCTTTTGAGTGAGTTGGGATGAAATCGACAAAGAGATATACCTCTAAAATTATATGTATAGACGTAATTATATAAATGGCAGCTTCGTAATTAGTATCAGAAAGACGCGGACAGCGTTCGCCCATATTTTTCGCATCGGCGCATAGCGTACGACCAAGAAACGCCACAGCGACATCACGGCCAACACCTGGATCAATTTGTACGTCCAATATAGTCGAGACATGTACTTTCTCGCGTTCGGTAATGTCTCAATGTCTTCCTTAAAAATGAATCTGAAAAAAAGGAGATAAAATCAGTTTTTTTGCGAGATTTTTCAATATAAGGACAAAAAAACACGTCCGGAAACTTAAAAATTATTCCGTGTCACCCAATCAATTAATAATTAATTACGGATACTAATTTACATATTTTGGATCGGACTTTTCCAGTTTTGGATTGATCGAATAATGCTCGTTCGAACAGTGGTAGTTTCATTGCGATATCTCCAAGGCAACGCGAGTAATTAGCGTTTTCCTATACACGTAAATACTCATAAGGGGGGCTGAAAGTCGGCCGTCCAAGTTAAGAACGCTACCTGTCGCATAACACGTCGACCTTCGTCTCCGCCTGGTATCTCAAGGCTTTATAATCGCGATCGGACTTTTTGACATTCCTATAGTTTAGAAGAGAGGAATCGAATGTTGTTGGCTTTATTAAGATTGAACAAAGGGTCAACGAGATACAGCCTATTGAATAACCCGATTTTTGCAAATATTCCGTGTCACCTAATCAACTATTAATTAATTACGGATACTAATTTACATATTTCGGATCGGACTTTTCCAGTTTTAGATTGACCGAAGAATGTTCGTTCGAACAGTGTTAGTTTCATTGCGATATCTCCAAGGGAACGCGAGTAATTAGCGTTTTTCTATACACGTAAATTCCCATAAGGGGGGCTGAAAGTCGGCCGTCCAAGTTAAGAACGCTAACTGTCGCATAACACGCCGACCTTCGTCCACGCCTGCTACCTCAAGGCTGTATAATCGCGATCGGACTTTTTGACATTCCTATAGTTAAAGAAGATAGGAATCGAATGGTGTTGGCTTTATAAAGATTGAACAAAGGGTCAACGAGATACAGCCTATTGAATATCCCGATTTTTGCAAATATTCCGTGTCACTTAATCAATTATTAATTAATTACGGATACTAGTTTACATATTTCGGATCGGACTTTTCCAGTTTTAGATTGATCGAAGAATGCTCGTTCGAACAGTGTTAGTTTCATTGCGATATCTCCAAGGGAACTCGAGTAATTAGCGTTTTTCTATACACGTAAATTCCCATAAGGGGGGCTGAAAGTCGGTAGTCCAAGTTAAGAACGCTAACTGTCGCATAACACGCCGACCTTCGTCCACGCCTGCTACCTTAAGGCTGTATAATCGCGATCGGACTTTTTGACATTCCTATAGTTAAGGAAGAGGGGAACCGACTGGCGTTGGCTTTATTAAGGTTCAACAAAGGGTCAACGAGGTACAGCCTATTGAATATCTCGATTTTTGCAAATATTCCGTGTCACCTAATCAATTATTAATTAATTACGGATACTAATTTACATATTTCGGATCGGACTTTTTCAGTTTTAGTTTGACCAAAGAATGCTCGTTCGAACAGTGTTAGTTTCATTGCGATATCTCCAAGGGAACGCGAGTAATTAGCGTTTTTCTATACACGTAAATTCCCATAAGGGGGGCTGAAAGTCGGCCGTCCAAGTTAAGAACGCTAACTGTCGCATAACACGCCGACCGTCATCCAAGCCTGCTACCTCAAGGCTGTATAATCGCGATCGGACTTTTTGACATTCCTATAGTTAAAGAAGATAGGAATCGAATGGTGTTGGCTTTATTAAGATTGAACAAAGGGTCAACGAGATAGAGCCTGTTGAATAACCCGATTTTTGCAAATATTCCGTGTCACCTAATCAATTATTAATTAATTACGGATACTAGTTTACATATTTCGGATCGGACTTTTCCAGTTTTAGATTGACCGAAGAATGCTCGTTCGAACAGTGTTAGTTTCATTGCGATATCTCCAAGGGAACTCGGGTAATTAGCGTTTTTCTATACACGTAAATTCCCATAAGGGGGGCTGAAAGTCGGTAGTCCAAGTTAAGAACGCTAACTGTCGCATAACACGCCGACCTTCGTCCACGCCTGCTACCTCAAGGCTGTATAATCGCGATAGGACTTTTTGACATTCCTATAGTTAAGGAAGAGGGGAACCGACTGGCGTTGGCTTTTTTAAGGTTCAACAAAGGGTCAACGAGGTACAGCCTATTGAATATCTCGATTTTTGCAAATATTCCGTGTCACCTAATCAATTATTAATTAATTACGGATACTAATTTACATATTTCGGATCGGACTTTTTCAGTTTTAGTTTGACCAAAGAATGCTCGTTCGAACAGTGTTAGTTTCATTGCGATATCTCCAAGGGAACGCGAGTAATTAGCGTTTTTCTATACACGTAAATTCCCATAAGGGGGGCTGAAAGTCGGCCGTCCAAGTTAAGAACGCTAACTGTCGCATAACACGCCGACCTTCGTCCAAGCCTGCTACCTCAAGGCTGTATAATCGCGATCGGACTTTTTGACATTCCTATAGTTAAAGAAGATAGGAATCGAATGGTGTTGGCTTTATTAAGATTGAACAAAGGGTCAACGAGATAGAGCCTGTTGAATAACCCGATTTTTGCAAATATTCCGTGTCACCTAATCAATTATTAATTAATTACGGATACTAGTTTACGTATTTCGGATCGGACTTTTCCAGTTTTAGATTGACCGAAGAATGCTCGTTCGAACAGTGTTAGTTTCATTGCGATATCTCCAAGGGAACTCGGGTAATTAGCGTTTTTCTATTCACGTAAATTACCATAAGGGGGGCTGAAAGTTGGCCGTCCAAGTTAAGAGCGCTAACTGTCGCATAACACGCCGACCTTTGTCTACGCCTGCTATTTTAAGGCTGTACAATCGCGATCGGACTTTTTGACATTCCTATAGTTTAACAAGAGGGGAATCGATTTTTGCAAATATTTCGTGTCACCTAATCGTTATTGTAAACGGAAACGTTCTAAATTTCGTACGTCAGTAATAATTTTTAGTACGTTAAGTTAAGTGGATGTAAACGATACTTTAAACTAAATAATTTGGTTTGGGTTTGTCATACAGAGTTGAAATAAAAACCATGCTGAATATTACTAAAATTTGACACTTACTTTCTTATACCAAGAACGTAATTCTCTATGTAGTCCTCCCAGTTGATCTGCGTGACATCGAAGCAAAACTCCTTCCTGTCGGAATCATTGAGCGACATACTCAGCGTTCGAACGTTGTTGTCCTCAAATTGCCATTCGTTCGTCGTAAAATACTCGAGACATTTCGCCGCCTTACATAGCTTATCCTGAATTTTCGATAAACTGAAAAATATTACAAACGTTCAGTCAAAAATTAACAAAACGAGCAACCGTTTTAACATTGTTGTTAAATTATAACGAACGGTTATGCGTTGCTTTCTGAAATACGTGCGTTAAACAAACGAAAACTCACATTGGCTTTCCGCCGAAGGCCCATACGAAACCGTCCATGACGTATGCAGGTAACCAGTGTAGAAATATTTTATTTATTGTATTGTACACTACAGAAGCCGTGACTGTACCATCGGGGTACCACGAGATGCTTGAAAACGGATGTTTCCGCATGTACTTGAAGCACAGCCCTATGAAGTTTTTCCATGTTATCGGTCTCCGTTGACCTGGAATTTTTTCAAAATTTGAGCATTGCGGACGTTAAAATAGAGACGTTAACTATAGACTAAGAGCTAGTGAACGATTTACCCACCCGACTGAAAACTAGTCCACATAATACAGATGCAATGTGGATTTGTTCGAAATTTGAAACGATATAAAGTTGGGTGAGTAAATCGTTCATTAGCTAGCTCTTGGTCTATTACATTAGTAAATAGTACCTGTAACACAGTTATACAATGGAATCTCTCTTGATTTATGCGTGCCTATTTTCCATGCGGACACTAGCATCAAATTGATGACCATGTCTACTGGGACTATATCCGCAACTTTGTGAGGATCACAGAGCATCGTTCTAAATAGACCTTTGCCAGCAGCAGCTATGATTCCTGAAAGTAAAATGGAATTTCTTTATTTATCGTTTTCTTTTTGAAGCACTGTCGTCTTTTCTTTGACTCCTGCCGCTATACTTCGACCACATATAATATTTTTTTCTACGTATTCGGCAGCAATATCACCTCATTAGTCCCTTTTCATTGGAAATGGTACAAAAAAATACAGGCTGTGTCATTACTTGTTTAAGGGGGGGGGGGGTTAAAAAGAAACCTAATATAGAAGCTATTTAACCAGATTTGTCCTTATACGAAGTATTACGGGAATTAAGATATTTAACAACTTGTATCCAAGTATATTTAGCCATTTTTAAAATATCAAACATTGTTTTAAATTAAGAGAAATCGTCGTTTGAAATTTGAATTAGGATTGGTCTTTGTGACGTCACAAAGATCGCTCAAAGTGAGCGACTTGACAACGTTGCTATATCTGGGGTGCACGTAATAAATTTTTGTTTTCTGTTGTGTCAACGTTTAGAATCGCTCGTTTGTTGACACCTGCTTAGCTTATTGAGGTTATATCAAACACATGTTCAAAATGTTATAAACTCCAACGCCGACTGTAACAGCTGTGCCGGGCTGTAACAGCAGTAGAACAGAACTCCTGATAAGATTTTCTTTACATTGCCGACTAGCGAGATGAGAGATGTTTGGCTCCAAGCTTCAGCTTTGGGAACGACCAAATCATCTCTCAAAAAAGTTACCTTTATTCGTTGTCAAACAACAGGGTCGCCAACCGACAACTTGGCTGATCAGCTGTTCGAGAGCTGTCCGCTGTTGCCAGCGCTCCAAGGATCGGTAATCATCGTATATTTCCGAGGGTAGTCGGTGAATTCAAACGAAATGCACTTTTAATTGCAATTATCTCATAGAAAAACTAAATCAAAAAGCATAGCTTAACTTTATGAATCCTCATAAATTGTAGGATAAATAGGTTAAACAGAATATCTGCTTACATTTTGACATGACCGGAATACCCTATTGTATGGCAAACAAACTTGGTGACCTAAAAACTTCTATCGTGAAATTTGTTGTACTCCTGAAAGTTGAAAAAAACCGACTGAAACACGCAAAAGCAAAATATACAAAAAAAACAGCTGAGCCAACTTTTAAGTCGGATTTGTATTAACAGAAAGAAAATGCACCGAAAATACGTATTATCCCAATTTTGAATTGTCCCTCCAGAACAATAATGTGTTTAACCGCTTAACTACCTATGTTAATAATAATTAGATATTTTTGTATTGAATACAAAGCCGTTTTCAAAAGTTGCTATCTGATTAGCCTTAAGGGATTTTGTTCCAGGCAAATCAAATTTGGTATGCTTTAAAGTTTAAGGGCATATATTTAACTAAAGAAAATTCCAAAAACAATGTTACAACCGCAAAACAAAATAGAAAAAATGTCAAGTATGCTTTGAATTCACATATTTAAGCCTACTAAATATGACAAATGAATTCAGTTGTCAATTTTCGTTGATTAGAAACGTCATTAGAAGTAAAATGAGGCATCTTAGTGAAGTGCAAGTTGCTCGTGCTGTCGCCCTTATTCAGCATGGCTTCTATTCGACATGTTAGCAGGGACCTTTGAGTTTCCCCTTTTGTTATTCAGCGTTTATGGAATCGGTTTCGGGAGACTGGCCAATATGTTAGAAGAGCTATGTTAGCGTACTGTCACAGCACGAGACCTCCTAAACGACCTAAGATGAGCACATGGAATAGAAATTTCTGATCAAACTGTTAGAAACAGATTAAAAGAAGCGAATTTGAAACCAAGAAGACCTGTCCGCGCACCACGCCTTTTGCAGCATCACGAAGCAGCGCGAATGAGGTTTGCTCTGGATCACAGAGATTGGTAACTTCGTCACTGGACGCCTGTACTGTTTACACACGAGTCCAGATTTCGTTGCGACGATCGAGTACGTGGAGTATATAGATATCCTGGTGAACGCTACGCAGCCGCTACTATACAGGAAGTGGATAGATTTGGTCGTGGATCTGTGATGGTTTGGGCTGGAATCAGTATAGACAACGAAATTGATCTTGTTGTGGTTCCTGGTAGACTAAATGCCATGAATAACATCGAAAACATCTTGGAGGACCATGTGGTGCCTGCTGCATATGGCGTCAGTCAAAATTTCATCCTAATGGAGGACAATGCAAAGCCACATACCGCCGGTATCACCAGAAATTTTTTACAAGAACGTGGAATTCAGGTCCGGCGTTAAGTCCTGACCTGGATTCTATTGAACACGTGTGGGATCAGCTTGACCGACTTGTCCTGATTGAGGAATGGGAAAGCATACCCCAAGAATCTCTTCGCAGACTAGTGCAAAGCATACCACGCAGGTGTGAGGAAGTGATTCGTGCTCTTGGAGGGCATACACTGTATTAAACCTCACCAATCCACCGAAAACCCGACTGTCATACTATGACAGTCATTTCTAATTGTAACGTCGAAGTAACTAAGAGTTGTAACATTGTTTTTGTAATTTTCTTTAGTTAAATACATGCCGTTGAAGTATACCAAAGTTTATTTGCCTAGAACCATTATTTAAAAAGTTACAGGTTTCGAAAAAAGTGTTCCCCTAATTTTTTTTGAGCAGAGAATTTTCTTTAAATAAAAGTTTGCATTGTAAAAATAACTTTTGCATCGCCAAACAACTTTTGTATAAAAGATTACTCATGTTCCCCATGAATAAAAACGTCTGTTCTTAATAATCTATTCCCTTGTCTAAAAAGAGTATTATTCTCTTGTTTTTAACGTATACATACTAAACATATTTGTATAAACGGTTTCCTATGCAAATTTCATCATTTTTTTCTTGTTGATAGATTACAAAACAGACACGAGGCCAGTAAAAACTTAATCGATTATTAAATACCGGCAAAAGATTACAAATGATTCATAAAAAAAAGTCGGAACTAATTTTTCAAGCTTTCGTTTTACCAGTTATTTCAAAACAAGACAGACGTCACGGTGTAATTCAAGCATGTCATTCCTTTTTTTAACGAAATGCAAAACTAGAATAGATGAGGATAATAGGGCATTGTTATTGTGGCTAGACTACGTGAGATCGGTGTGATGTATGAACAACATTATAGAGAGCTTGTTCTGTGCCGGAGTGTGGTAGAAATGTTTATTTGACAGCAACATTTGTTAAAATAGCTTCCAAACTTTTAATTGCAATTTTAACATAAACAAAGCAACGCACTGAGATAAAACTTCTCGGGATGACATCTACATGGCCTAGAATCATTTGTTTAATGTTTTTTACCTGTCGGGCCGTTCCAATTGTCCACCCATCCTTTCAGCGGCCCATCTATACAGCTGAGCACTATACTAGGCCTCACTATCACCAACGGCAGGTCACCCTTGTTCTCCTTGAGCCAGCACTCTGCCAGTGCCTTCGTAAACGTATACGTGTTCGGTCGGTTGCCGACCAACTGCTCGGTCAGCGAGTCCACAATCTGTTCGTCTAGCGTGTTCACGAGCGACGTGATCTGATCGGGCCCTATTGACGGTGGATAGATCATTTCCTTCACTACTTTTCTATCGCAATTACAGTACGCCGTTGAAACGTGTACCTAAACCAACAAAATCGTCAATACTCGGGCTAGTAAAAATCTGCCCGAGTATACTCGGGCTAAAATTTTCTAGCCCGAGTATACTCGGGCATCTTAAAAATGTGCGTATTTCGATATTTAGGGACTGTTGAACTTACCAAGGCTTCTAGATTCGTCATCCTCTTGCACAGTTCTACCAACCGTTGCGTACCGAGCATGTTAATAGTGACGGATAACTTCAACTTTTCGTCGAACTTGACCGTCGCGGCGCTGTGAAAGACTACGTTGACGGACCGTTGTAGCATCGCCCTGTCATTCGGGCTTATTGCGAGTTCCGGCTGCGTGATGTCCCCCTCGATGGGCAGCACTTTCTGCATGTCGGCAGGCCGGTCTTTCCTTACGTTGTCGAATAACTAGAATAAGAGATAGTTTGTGATAACTGGTGGTAGCAATAGCATTCTAAGCTCGAGAACAGATCCAGCCCATGTTCACCAGGAACAATCGTGCCTGTTCTGAGTGGTGTTATACACGAAGTGATGAGCTACCAAATAGTGGAGGAATGATGGTGGATCTGTGGTGTTTCAAGCCAAGAACAAGCTCAAATGATGCAAAAGGTGGAAGTCCATGGTTTGAGAAGTCATGGCATAACAGCAGAGAGCATGGTTGCTAAAATGAATTAACCTACTATCGATCATCTATGTCTTGTAACTGGCAATGATAGAAATCATAAGCATTCTAAAGAATCTCCATGTAAAATGTCATGATGGCCAGGAAAAATCGTTAATTATTGGAGTGGTATTATACACATAGTGATGAACTACCAAATGGAGGAGGAATTATGGTGGATTTGTGGAGTTTCCAGCCAACAACAAGCTCAAATGAAAGGACAAGCGATGCAAAAGGTGAAAGTCCATGGTTTGAGAAGTCATGGCATAACAGCAGAGAACATGGTTGCTAAAATGAATTAAGCTACTATCGATCATCTATGTCTTGTAACTGGCAATGATAGAAATCATAAGCATTCTAAAGAATCTCCATGTAAAATGTCATGATAGCCAGGAAAAATCGTTAATTATTGGAGTGGTATTATACACATAGTGATGAACTACCAAATGGAGGAGGAATTATGGTGGATTTGTGGAGTTTCCAGCCAAGAACAAGCTCAAATGAAAGGACAAGCGATGCAAAAGGTGAAAGTCCATGGTTTGAGAAGTCATGGCATAACAGCAGAGAACATGGTTGCTAAAATGAATTAAGCTACTATCGATCATCTATGTCTTGTAACTGGCAATGATAGAAATCATAAGCATTCTAAAGAATCTCCACGTAAAATGTCATGATGGCCAGGAAAAATCGTTAATTATTGGAGTGGTATTATACACATAGTGATGAACTACCAAATGGAGGAGGAATGATGGTGGATTTGTGGAGTTTCCAGCCAAGAACAAGCTCAAGTGAAAGGACAAGCGATGCAAAAGGTGGAAGTCCATGGTTTGAGAAGTCATGGCATAACAGCAGAGAGCATGGTTGCTAAAATGAATTAAGCTACTATCGATCATCTATGTCTTGTAACTGGCAATGATAGAAATCATAAGCATTCTAAAGAATCTCCATGTAAAATGTCATGATGACCAGGAAAAATCGTGTATGTTTGGAGTGGTATTATACACATAGTGATGAACTACCAAATGCAGGAGGAATGATGATGGGTTTGTGGTGTTTCTAGCCAAGAACAAGCTCAAATGAAAGGACAAATGATGCAAACGGTGGAAGTCCATGATTTGAGAAGTCATGGCATAACAGCAAAGACCGTGGTTACTAAAATTAATGAAGCTACTATTGAACATCTATGTCTAGTTACTGGTGACGGTAGTAATCATAAGCATTCTAAAGAGTTTCCAGATAAAAGATCACGTTAACCAGGAAAGATCGTGTAAGTTTTGAGTGGTATTATACACAAAGTTATGAACTACCAAACGGAGGAGGAATGATGATGGAGTTGTGGTGTTTCTAGCCAAGAACAAGCTCAAATGAAAGGAAAAATGATGCAAAAGTTGGAAGTCTATGGTTTAAGAAGTCATGGCATAACTGCAGAGAGCATGGTTTTTAATATTATTGAAGCTACTGTGGAACATCTATGTCTAGTTACTGGCGACGGTAGTAATCATAAGCATTCTGAAGAGTCTCTATGTAAAATATCACGTTAACCAGGATAAATCATGGAAGTCTTGAGTGGTATTATACACAAAGTGATGAACTACCAAACGGAGGAGGAATGATGATGGAGTTGTAGTGTTTCTAGCCAAGAACAAGCTCAAATGAAAGGACAAATGATGCAAAAGTTGGAAGTCTATGGTTTAAGAAGTCATGGCATAACTGCAGAGAGCATGGTTTTTAAAATTATTGAGACTACTGTGGAACATCTATGTCTGGTTACTGGCGACGGTAGTAATCATAAGCATTCTGAAGTCTCTATGTAAAATATCACGTTAACCAGGATAAATCGTGGAAGTCTTGAGTGGTATTATACGCAAAGTGATGAACTACCAAACGGAGGAGGAATGATGATGGAGTTGTGGTGTTTCTAGCCAAGAACAAGCTCAAATGAAAGGACAAATGATGCAAACGGTGGAAGTCCTTGATTTGAGAAGTCATGGCATAACAGCAGAGAGCATGGTTACTAAAATTAATAAAGCTACTATGGAAAATCTATGTCTAGTTACTGGTGACGGTAGTAATCATAAGCATTCTGAAGAGTCTCTATGTAAAATATCATGTTAACCAGGATAAATCGTGGAAGTCTTGAGTGGTATTATACACAAAGTGCAAGCCAAGAAAAAGCTCCAATGAAAGGACATGTTGCATAAAGTGGAAGTCCATGGTTTGAGAAGTCATGGCATTCCAGCAACGAGCAAAGATATTCAAAGCTACTATGTATCATCTACGGTCTACTTACTGGTGATGACAGTAACTGCTGAAGCCTCTCCCTCGCGTTCTGGCCCTTCTTCGGCCTGATCAGTAGGAATATCCTATAGACGCCCGGGCACGCCCTCAGCAGCTTCTCGAGCAACACCTTCCCCATGAAGCCGGTGCCTCCCGTGATAAAGACGGTCTTCCCGTTGTAAAACTCGGGCACCGTCGTCGTATGGAACGTTGGCACGGCGTTCTGCACCTCCATGGAGGACATCGCGGCGTCGTTCTCTTCCCCGTGGTTGTTGGCTACCATGTGGCTACGTCTTCGCACAAACGTTGCCGCGCTCCTCCTCCTCAACGGCAATCCTCAGCAGCGTTCTTGTTCCAAGACCATCGGTCGTTAGAAGTTGAAGAGTGCACGTTCCATGCTGCGCGACGATGGGTGACGATGCGGCTCTGGAACACTGGGAAGGAAGAGGCGTGAGAGGTGTGCTTTTTTGTGGGAAACGGTGACGTTACGCTGACGGCTCCCGTCAAATGCTCGCCGAGAAACACTGTTTTGTCACAGTTCACTATTGGGCAAAGTGAGGATTGTGTTTGGTCGACTTTGCAAAGTGGAATGGTTTGCATGGTGGATGGTATGCTACATATATCGCTCGTTTTTTTCTTGTTTATTTGTTAGAAGTATTAGAATCTTTTTTGTGGGCACTAGAATGATTGCTATTAATTGGAGACATGTGGTATGAGAAAAAGTCGTGCGGTGTCGCTTTTAGTTGTTTGCTAATGGTATTGGGTATGTCAAGAAGATAATGGTAATTTGTGTCAATTGATTCGTCCTTAGACTCCTTAGGCACGACTTAGTCAGGAGTACCTACTATTGGCAACTCAAATTAAAAGGCCATTCAACCAGATACAGAAAGACGCTTTTGCTCATTCGAGCTATGACAACTTTTCATTCTAAAAGGTGTATTAAAATCTGAACATGATGTAGCCCAGGCAAATTTGGATTTGTCTGACTATTTCTTTCACTTGTTTTTAAGATAAATTATAATCATGGCAAAGAGAGATACGTCATAGAAGTTGAAAGGTTTGGGTTTCTTTTGCTCACTCGGCCTCAACCTCTGGCAGCCAGGTGTAAACCGGTATTACGCGGCCACTTTTACATAGGCAACCATATTTCATCGTGTAGGAAAAGAATTAGCTTTAATTTTATATACAGGGTGTCTCACGGGACGTTGGATTGTATGGGTACTTTTGTTATTATGAAAGATTGAAAGTCGGTTAAATTGGCAAAGTAGTGCATATTTATGTGCTCTTTCACAATCCGTTCACAAAACAGTTGTATTCCAAATGGTTTCCAAGCTATTTTGAAAAAAAAAACCCAAAAATATATTTTTTTTTATTATGGTCATAACTTTATTTATGTTGTTACTTTTCTATGTTATGTACTAACTACAAAAATGTACGGTACATACATTTTCTTGGAATCTTTAAAACATTCCAAAATTTTACTGTAACTTGACTATGGGCACATAAATACTGTTTCACTCAAATGTGCTTTTCATGGCACCATGCGATTTTCAGAATTAAGAAAAAACTTAATTTTGTCGGCTTATTGTGTTCTAAATATAGCATGTGGCATACCAAATTACTCAGAAAAAAATTCTGAATCCAAACACGTATAAAACCAATATGGCGTCCATAAGAAAAACAAAAGTTTCGTTTGTTTCTCACGAACTCATTGGCGAAAAGAATTATAAACTGACATAATCAAATTGGAGACAAAAAAAGTGTCTTTACAAGATCAAAACGCTTTTTTTATTGGATCACAAATAAAGAAGTTATGACCATAATTAAAAAATGTCATTTCTTGGTTTTTTCAAAACAGCTTGGGCACCGTTTGGAATTCAACTGTTTTCTGAACAGATTATGAAATATCACATAAATATGCACTACTTTGTCCATTTAACCGACTTTCTATCTCTAATAATAACAAAAGTACCCATACAATCCAACGTCCCGTGAGACACACTGTATAATTCATGAAAATGCGCTATGGACGTATAAATTTGACAGAGTACTTAATACCTGTTTACACATGGCTGCAAGAGGTGCGGCCAAGTGAGCAAAGGCAACCCAAACTTTTCAAGTTCTTTGCGTATCTCTCTTTGCAATGAATTACAATTTAACTTAAAAACAAGACAACGAAATTGTTTGGAAAAATAATTAATTTAATTTTAATTTAAAGTACTGGCAACCACATTTTGAATGGCAATCCTGCATAAACATATTCTTCAATTCATAATTATCTATAAAAAATCTGATGTGGCCAGGCACATGACTTTATCATACTATACGTGTCCCCGCACGAGAGAATCGCCCTAACTGCCATCTCTCGTTTGGATAATATTAACTTCTGTGTTTGAAGGCGCATAACTCTAAAACTACAGAAAAAAATTAAATAAAGTGTCATACTCCTGAATCATTTCTACATAAGTTATATGAATGTCAACATTTTTTGCCTCTCGGTGTAAACATAAGCGCGAGAGAAATGTGGAAAGGTACCCGATTTTTGCACTTTTATATTAAAGCTCGTCTTTCCATTTTTTCCTTGTTCAGGTTGCATTTAGAAGCCTCTTCTATAGATTGGCGTTTTTGTTTTCTTCAGTTTTTGTGTAATAATGGTTGCGAACAAGATTTTCATGGAAGCGGATATCTCAGTAACGAATATTAGCACGATAATGTGTGCTGTTTTAATGTTTGGTTACCTTTATTAAGACCCAGTTCTACCTCTCCTAAAACGCGTTTGCAAATAAAAGCGTTATTTACTGTTCAAAGTTTATGAAATTTTTTATGTAACTTCTTAGATAAATAACGAGTTGGGCTGGATGAAAAAAAAATTTTTTTAAAGATAAAAATCAATTTTACTTCTACATCTTTGGTTTTTTTCAAATATAAAACATTTAGCCCAACTCATGATACAAAAATAGATTTTTTATTTAAGTACAATTTTAATCTAAACATTATAATTGCGATAACAAAGCGTAATTGCCAGAAATGTATGTAATTTGCCTATATTACGGGCCCGGTGTAGACAGCAGACGTTAGGAGTTTTAAACACCGCCTATAACTACGCCACGCCTACTGCTATTTTTAGATTAGACTGTTCACAAGTTATGACCGTAGTGTATATTGAATCGGGAGAACCGAGTTCACATTTATACGCACGGTTTACAAATGTAACACACGATAAGAGTCATATACTGTATGATATTATACTTAATGTAGTTAGTAACACCTGCTAGGTGTTAGGTACATTTGTTTAATAATGGGTAGAAGTCGTGGTAAAATACCTAAACATCCGCATCTGTCCTCTAGACGAATTAGTAAAAGACGACTACGTACCACCTAAGTTAAAATATATGTATAGATAATCTAAAAGAACAATATTGTAATTATTTAATTACAAATGAGACAAAGAGACCAGAACAGGACTCAAATGAACATTTTATTTAAAATGTCGGTTTTGTGGACAGGAAGAGACAATTAGCAGTGACGAACTTGGGTCGGCTCTAATGGATATTAGTTCAGCGACTGTATTGGGCAGTATTACAGCGGGAATTGGATATAGCCAATGCCAGAATTTGTTTTCATTCATGAATCTTGCATTCATGGCGCCCAAAACGTTTATAAAATATAGCGAACTTGTAGGTGACAAAATATTTGGGATTTATATAAATGGTTCGGGGAACTTTGGACTATGTACTGTGATTTTACTTTATCATACTTAGTATGTAAAGTATTGTAATCGTGCCAAACAAAATTTTTGAGGTTTTAACGGAAATGTCTTTTTGGACCCCTTGAACATTTTTGACCCAGGTAAAAAAAAATTCTGTGTAGGTATGTGTGTGTGTTTTTTTTTTGTGGCGACGATTCCGGAGAAACTACTAAGGTATCGGGACGAAACTTCATATTTAGAAGTTTCATAACCAAACTTAGAGCTGAAAAGCTTTCTGTTGAAAAGGATCCAAAGGAACTGGAGGTTTAGTCTTATAGCATTTTTGAAAGATTTTGCAAATAAGCCGCCATTTCTGGAAATCTGTCGAAATAGTTAAATAATAAATTAAAGTACAGGAAATTCTGAACAATTTATGACTATGGCATTTTTTGGTAAAATGAATAGTTTAGCTGCATGAGCAAATTCTATTTTATCGAGATCGCTGCATTAAAACTAGTTAGCCACGATTTGTCAGATATTGTGATTCTAATGACAGTAGGTAGTGTCAAACGCTGATGTTTTGACAATACCTACTGTCAATATAATCAAAATATCCGTCTAGTTCCAGTAGTTTTATTTTAAAGTAGACATGGCCGATCTCGATCAAATAGAATCTCATGCAGCTAAACTATTAATTTTATATATGGTATGATAAAGTAATGTGCCTGAACGCATCAGCTTATTTTTTTTTTATTTTTGTCTTCGTGTGTCACTGCCGTGCGTTCGTTCGATATCCAGCATGTTTATAGATGTATTGGGTCCTCATTGCTCGATTTTAATTAATTCCTTTCTAAATTGAAGTCCATAATTCACCGATGAGTTATCATGAGTTAATACATTTTTGTCAATTTACTATACTGTATGTATGTCACCCTGTTAAAAAGATTAAATATTATAATAGCAAGCGCGCTCTCTCTAAATTAAATCAATATATTTTCTTTTACCGCCTGGCGGCCGTCAGCCAGCTGTATGCAGTCCGGGATGCATATGCGACCGTGATGAGAGAGAACACTAATACATTGTAACTTGAGCGAAAGCGAAAGCGCCGACGCGCGGCGACAAACTGGCTGAGTACTTCCCCTTCGAATGTACTCGCGTCGACTATGCTCCGCCTTTGCCTGCTTCCTCTAAACCCCCCAACTTCCCCTTATCAAAAAACTGTGGCCTGGTTGACGTTGGTGGGGGCCAGGCAGACCACTCCCAGCAAAAAAAAACATCGCAACGAAATATTTCGTTTGGAAGTTGCGATGTTTTTAAAACGGAGCCTTAATAGAGCACAAACTGCCTTCCATATAGAATAGTTGTAGATAATAATTTGCTCAACAGACAGGCAATATTTTTATGCATACAGGGTGTTCAACAACGACGTACCAACAAAAACTTGTGTTTTTTAAATGGAAGACTAGGTATATTAGAGCAGTTTTGGATTAAGATTTGTATCCTAATCGTTTGGCAACAACTTATGTTAGGCTATTATGAACTGTTTCTGAGATACTGTTAAATTTATGCAAAACGTACATTTTCCGAAAAATCATTTTGAGGTAATTAACAAGGATAAAAAAACCAATTAACTCATTCTGTATAGTAAACTATCACACTTTTCGATGGCTATTATTGATTTGGGGTTCTAAGATGACTTACCCAAAATATCTGGAGGTGTGTTAAATATCAAAGAACTTAAAAACTTTTAATGGAATACCCTGTATATCTTTGACACACTTCGATAGATCAATAAACTAGCTTTCCAAAGATGCCTAACTCGGTAGGTCTAACATCAACAGCTGAAAAGTTATTAGGCATGTAGTTTGACATTTATAACTTATGCACAATAACTCAAATTTATTAATATTAATATTAAATATCTAGTTGGTACGACAAAATTCAACTTTCGTGCAAATGTAAAACTTCTTTTCTTCATCCAGCAATTTTTGGTAATAGCATTCTGTAATTTTGAATTACACAAACCCATAGTTTGTGATACAATAGCAAACATGCAGAACAGAATAAGGAGGCGATTTCAAAAATAATTTTGTAGAAACCATCTAATATTTTCACCGAGAATTTGAAGTTAGACTTACACGCATTGACCTGAGAGGGTTGATAAGTGGACTCTTGCCAATAATTGTTATAATTGAAATAATTATTATTTAGTCAGTTTAGTATTATTCATTTATTTAATTACACTGACCAACAAAAAAAGATTGCCTGGCAAATGACAACTGATTCGGATAGGATTTGTTAAAAGGAATCCGAATCTGAACTCAGAAATGGTGAATAGGGTATTCCGGTGTTTTTGAAATTGTCATTTTTTACATAGTATGGGTGCTACTGTTTGCTACTTCACAAGTAAAATATCAAACATTGTTTTAAATTAAGAGAAATCGTTGTTTGAAGTTTGAATTAGGATTGGTCTTTGTGACGTCACAAAGACCGCTCAAAGTGAGCGACTTGACAACGTTGCTGTATCTAGGGTGCACGTAGTAAATTTTTGTCTTCTGTTGTGTCAACGTTTAGAATCGCTCGTTTGTTGACACCTGCTTTGGTTATTGAGGTTATATCAAACACTTGTTCAAAATGTATAAACTCCAACGCCGACATTGTTCTGTGCCGGGCTGTAACAGCAGTAGAACAGTAACTGCTGATAAGATTTTCTTTACATTGCCGACTAGCGAGATGAGAGATGTTTGGCTTCAAGTTTCAATGATCAAATCATCTCTCAAAAAAGTTACCTTTATTCGTTGTCAAACAACAGGGTCGCCAGCCGTCAACTTGGCCGATCAGCTGTTCGAGAGCTGTCCGCTGTTGCCACCGCTACTAGAGATCGGTAATCATCGTGTATTTCCGAGGGTGGTCGGTGAATTCAAACGAAATGCACTTTTAATTGCAATTATCTCATAGAAAAACTAAATCAAAAAGCTCATAGCTTAACTTTATGAATCCTCATAAACTGTATAATAGGTTAAACCGAATATCTGCTTAAATTTTTACATGACCGGAATACCCTATTGGCTACTTTTGAACACATACAAAACAGTAACATTATTTAGTAGATGTTTTTATATAGGAGCAAATAAAACTTTGAACCTCCTTCTTTAAGACCATATAGCGATAAATCAGATGGCATAAACTTTGAACATTTTACACCACTTTTTTATAAGAGCATTGTAGCACCGGCACCGGACGGAGCGCTCTGCATCTTCCTTTATTTATAAATTGCACTTGCCAAATAAAACGTTGTCGGACAAATGATAACTGATCGGGTAGGTATTTTTTTCTGTAGAATTCGAATCAGTAGGCAGAAACAGTGAATTGGCTATAGTTTTTTTTTAGGAAGGTAGTGTAAAAAATGCAAAACTATTTTTATAGGATTTTGTGTAGGTAAATTAATTAATATAATATATTAATGGGTCAGTGTAAATCTTTTTTCTAGAAGATATGCCAATACCACAAGTACCTACCAACTGTCATCTCACAACATGAGTATCCATGGTCAGATGACAAACTACTCTCTAAGCACAGAGCATGATTTGTTCTGGCAGTGAAAGCGAAGATGAGACTTTGTAAACCGTAGTGAATTTGTTAAAAATATGTCTTTCCTTCTTTCAATCTTTATGTATGTTATCTTGTGTTATAAAATTGATATCAAATTCGAAATCAACAACACAAAATCACCCTACATTTGACCTAATAATACCAATACTAAACGAAGAAAGCCTCTGCCGTTAGGAAAAGTGTACAACGCTACATGATTTCTCATTATATTAACAAAAAGCAGTAGGTTCATGGTTTTATTTGATCCAACATAGAAACGTCTATAATGTCGAGTTATTGTTTTGCAAGTGTTCTGGTAGTTGGTAGAAAAAAAGTCTTTTGCAACGTTAACACTATTTTTCGCTCAAAGTAGAGCCAAATCCCTATTTGCCCGGCATTTTTTTGTTGGCCAGTGTTATTATTTATTCGGTTTACAATTACCCATTTATTTAATTATTAATTCTTGTGAGAGTATTATTGAAACTGTGCTATGTGTACAGAAATGTGTACAGAATTTCTACAGAACACCACATTTCTACCAAAGCACTCCTTGTTTTTGTTATCTGTAGTAATTAGAACACCCTCATAAACTTCTCAACCAACCAAAAGGACTCATTAATATCCTTTAAATAATTTAGAACATTAGCTCAATCAATAATAAAAATTTTAAATAATTTTCGACTGGTATCTAAAAAAAACAAACTAATTCTTGGATGACCATAAATTGTTCGTTTGTGCAATTGACTAAACAAATTGACTAACAGAATGAAGAAACGTTTTCAAACATATTTTTGAAGAAACCATGGAACATGTAATATTTCCACCGAGAAGTTCGACAAAACTACTTCTCCGGAAAACAAAAAAGAACCTTCGACCTTACACCTACTACTCACATAATCCACCACAAATAACCGCACGATCCTCAAAATAAATCCAGTTATTTTCACCCCCAAACACCTCAAATATATTCCTATTCTTAAATCCACTTCCGCGTCACGTATGTCTGTCACTATCTCCACTCTATCTATATACAAATTTACATGTATCTGTAGCATATATCTACAAGCAAAATCCGCGAATTCATCGACCGGAAATGGCAGGTAAATCGCGATACAAAATTTCGTACTCTGGCGCTACATAGTACCGTCACTCTTTGCAGCATTACATGACCATGACTGTTGGTACTTGCTGCTTGCTGCTATTGACGAAGAAACGGTATTTCGAGAACACCACTGGGTTGGTCAGTGGGCTACAAATATAGGTCAACGGCAACGACTATAGAGGAGAGGTGTGTTGATGAGGAAGAACAGTGAGTTCATTGGTCTCTGGTTGACGATTTCGGTACCGTTTAGCTTTTTATTGGTGATTTGGTGGTACCTTAATCGTTGGTTAGGAATGTGGTGGTTTGATGGTTTGTCTGTAAATGGATTTTTTCGTTTGATTGTCGATGATTTGGAAGAAAGACCGGTGGAAAACTAGAAATGTTGTGCATTACAAAACAGTTACTACCTCAGTTGTTATGGCTTTTTGAATTCTTACTGTTCTATAGTATTTTCGTATTTGGACGTATTCTACATACATTAGGGTGGTCCAAAAATGGACTTCGCAAGAGGGCAACGATCCCCCCATTCTGTCCCTTTTCTAAAAAAAAAATCGCCCCAAATTTGTCCCAAACCGAGCACCTCAAATTTCCCATTTAAATACATTGCAAAAATGCATTTGTTTTTCCTTTTTTTTTCACGATTCGGATTTAAAAAAAAGTTGCGGGGGATTATCAGAAATTGTACAGAACTCCCCAAGGCACAAATCCACAACCACTACTTTTTTATTCACCACCCATAGTACCCCATAGTACCCTAAATATGTGACAAAAGTTTCTCCAAATTTACAATTTTACAATGTTACCATGGCCGTTTGAAAATATTCCAGGGGGGGGGCAAATTTTTTTTAGTATTAAATGGTGACGTAATATTAAGGACTATGCCATTAACTGTTTTTTCTACTTTGCATTCACAATGCACACATTGTAACACTGTTTTCGGTGTTACAATTAACACATTGTAATACCGAAAACAGTAACATTTTTGTCTGATTGGTACACAGTGATATCAAATGCCATATGTCAAACGTACAATACATAACCCAACATAACCACACACTGCATCTTCTTAATCGCTTGCAATCACATAAACTGCGAAATATCAATATTCTATACATATTTAAACATGGGTGTAGCCTGCAATAGTATGGCCAAAGGATTGGGGCTTTCTTAGTTTTGCTGTGTTCATCAAAATACGCCAGCATGACGTTTACGGTGATGTTTTACGACTCTAGTAAGTGATCGTTATCATTCTTTTCAACTAAACATCAAATCCCCTTTCAGGTGTAACTCAAGGACCACATTTACTTTAATAAGGTATTATGCGAAGATCAAACCTACATCGTAGATACGAACGATTTTAATTACTGCTGCGAGATTGTATATGCGCAATAAATGGTTTATCAGCATACACGTACGAAGCTATAGTACATTTAAAGTGTAGAGGATTTCTTAGTTTATGTAACATATAAGTTTTCGGTAATATTTTGGACGCTTGGATGCTCGGTTCAATTCATATTCGTTTTTGTCCGTCGCTTTCGACTTCGTCTAAGTTCTGGTTGTGTGCAACATATTTGTATTACCTCCATCACATGTAATTTTACTAAGTATAATTTATTCTAATAAACTACTTTGCCGAAATTAGAATTGGGTTTCAATTATAAGTGCTTGTAAATATATAAGCCGCAACGGCTACGTACGCCAAACACTTATATTCTGATTATTATACTTATGAAACCACTATTTTAAAATTGTTAACTTTTTAGGTAAAGTTTCATGTATTTATCACAGTAGGGTTAAAAGTGTTGCCCCAAGCTCCATTATGATCATCGTTGCGACCTTGCTGAATATTTATTCAAACTTGTATGGCGATTTGAATTCTAACTGTTCTATAGTATTTTCGTATTTGGACTTATTCTACATACATTAGGGTGGTCCAAAAAATGGACTTCGCAAGAGGGCAATGATCCCCCCAATCTGTCCCTTTTCTAGAAAAAAAATCGCCCCAAATTTGTGAAAAATCGGTTAACGTTAACGCGTGCCACCGAGCACCTCAAATTTTCCATTTAAACTACATTGCAACAATGCATTTGTTTTCCTTTTTTTTTTTCATGATTCGGATTTTAAAAAAAGCGGAGGATTATCAGAAATTGTTCAGAACTCTCCAAGGCACAAATCCGCAACCACTACTTTTTTGTTCACCACCCATAGTACCCCATAGTACCCTAAATATGTGACAAAAGTTTCTCCAAATTTACAATTTTACAATGTTACCATGGGCGCCGTTTGAAAATGTTCCAAGGGGGGGCAAATTTTTTTTTTAGTATTAAATGGTGACGTAATATTAAGGACTATGCCATTAACTGGTTTTTCTACTTTGCATTCACAATGCACACATTGTAACACTGTTTTCGGTGTTACAATTAATTCATTCTAATACCGAAAACAGTAACATTTTTGTCTGATTGGTACACAGTGATATCAAATGCCATATGTCAAACGTACAATACATAACCCAACATAACCACACACTGCATCTTCTTAATCGCTTCCAATCACATAAACTGCGAAATATCAATATTCTATACATATTTAAACATGGGTGTAGCCTGCTATAGTATGGCCAAAGGATTGGGGCTTTCTTAGTTTTGCTGTGTTCATCAAAGTACGCCAGCATGACGTTTACGGTGATGTTTTACGACTCTAGTAAGTGATCGTTATCATTCTTTTCAACTAAACATCAAATCGCCTTTCAGATGTAATTCAAGGACCACATTTACTTTAATAAGGTATTATGCGAAGATCAAACCTACATCGTAGATACGAACGATTTTAATTACTGCTGCGAGATTGTATATGCGCAATAAATGGTTTATCAGCATACACGTACGAAGCTATAGTACATTTAAAGTGTAGAGGATTTCTTAGTTTATGTAACATATAAGTTTTCGGTAATATTTTGGACGCTTGGATGCTCGGTTCAATTCATATTCGTTTTTGTCCGTCGCTTTCGACTTCGTCTTAGTTCTGGTTGTGTGCAACATATTTGTATTACCTCCATCACATGTAATTTTACTAAGTATAATTTATTCTAATAAACTACTTTGCCGACATTAGAATTGGGTTTCAATTATAAGTGCTTGTAAATATATAAGCCGCAACGGCTACGTAGCGGAATTAGGTAGACATCGCTATTAAACGTTAAGCGTTATAACAATTCTTTAGTAAGTTCTTGTTCTTCGAAGTAACTAATCAGTCACCGCCAAACACTTATATTCTGATTATTATACTTATGAAACCACTATTTTAAAATTGTTCACTTTTTAGGTTAAGTTTCATGTATTTATCACAGTAGGGTTAAAAGTGTTGCCCCAAGCTCCATTATGATCATCGTTGCGACCTCGCTGAATATTTATTCAAACTTGTAGGCTAAAGTAGAGTAAAATTATTCACAATTAGATTTTGTCATGATTTTATCTCATCCATATCATCCTTAACGAAGTTGACAGTTACTACAGTGCTACCACGTGGTACCCGCAAAATACCCTAGATTCTAATTTAGCGCGATATAGTAACCACAATTTCTAAACTTATATAAAATTAATGACGCAAAGTAGAAAAACTAGTATATTACAGTGGTTTTATAAGACGTATTGGTGCACTCCTTCCATCTGGGCACTCCTCGCTACGCTCGTCGTGCCCAAAACAACTCGTGCGCCAATTTGACGTCTTATAAAACTTGTATAATAATATACTATTGCAGCATTTTCGTCTTGTGTTATTTTGCATACACTCTGAAAAATCTCATCGCTTTAAGGTAGTGAAATGTTTTTGTTCACATTTTTGTGTGGTAATACCCATCCATGGTCGTTATCCCTGTATGCTCGACAACACGTACTTATTATATATTGATATTCGTTGAATTTCAAGTCATTTTGCCGTCTTTCTATCGTTTATTAATGTGGGATTAATATTTTTAATTAATAATTGTTTGTAAATATATTTTGTTTCTGAATCATTAAACTCTTATTCTCAAATCAGGAGTTAAAGTGGAGGAAGAAAGGATTTTGTATAATTTTCAACCACTATTGTAGCCTATTGTATTACCTTTTAATACGTTATGCGAAATTGTTGTTAATTTCCTATAATAATTTCTAGCTCGTGGTCATCGAGAATCTGACACAATATCTTAATAACAATTTGATAAACAATAAAAAGGCATCAATATTATTTTCAAATTTACCCCGTTAACGAAATAATGACTAAATGTAGAGAAAAGTGGATTAATTTGAAAATTCTGTGTTAAGGATAATCGAGGACGAAATAATATTTTTTTATTTTACTATTATACTTGAACACTTTTAAGGCGACCATGTTAGGTCAACTACTAACTTTTGAACGAACTCATGTACGGAAATGTATTGTGTCAACGCTGGAGAGAGTCATAAAATGGTACCAATCTTATAAACAGCATAGAGAATCTATTGTCATGGATGGCCCTTTTAATACCAAATAACTTTTGTCTGAAATCTTTTATTATTTAACGTTTTTGAAACTCCCTTTTCATTAACCGAAGTTTTGTAATTTTAGTACCAATTTTGGCCAATAATGGGTTATCTATTAATCTTTTTAAATTATTTGATTTTAAAATAGTTATTCTAGGATAAGTAGGACAACCTACTTTACTAAAGCAATTTCTAAAGTTGGTACAATATTCCGGCTCTCTGCAGTTCCTAAACGGCATCTATCTGGACATGAGTTCGTTATCAAAAGTTGGTCTACTATCAAAAGTTGACTATTATACCTTATCTATATATATTCTACGCTTATTAGTTTAACACCCAGTGTAATTAAGATAAACTGCTCAACAGTGCCAAAAATTGCGAAGTAATGGAAACTAATAAGTACGATCAAATAAAAGTGCATATAACAATACTTATTTTGGACTGCAGCGCAAAATTTAGATACCGTGTCTTGTCATCTTGTGGCTCTTTCGCGACTGTTACGAGAGGGCAATATCGCAATATCTAATAAAACTGACATTGGTGACAATAGCCGATAATGATCGGAATAGTCATCATTTATCTAGTAATTTTACACTATACGAAAATGTCATTTTTGCATGTTTGTAGGGACACGAAAGATGCTAATTGCCCGCTAGGCGTTTAGTTAATAACTTTCAAGCCTAGCTGCGAAAATATTTTACATACCTGATCTATGATCAGAAGATCCATCTGATATGATAATAACCGATTTATCGATCAGTTCTATTTATCGGTCTTCAATTGTGATCAAAGATCGATCACAAATTTCTCGCCCACTCCCTATCTTTTTGGTTTTTCGCGTAGCGGTAGTTGGGTTCGAAATCCAGGGGGGGGCAAGCGCCCCCCCCCCCTGCCCATATGTAACGGCGCCCATGAATGTTACGTATTTTATTATTTTTTTTGGCTGAAGTGATTATTATTGGATTATTGACATATTCTTGGTCATTTATTAACTAATTTGAAATTGTTTAAACAATTAGTATTTGTTTAAACAAAAATATACGATGGTACGAACATATTTTTCCATTTTTGCAGCAGTTAAATTATTGTTTTTTTTTTGGTCATTTATTAACTAATTAGCAATTGTTTAAACAAATATATACAATGTTGCGGACATACTTTCTATTTTCTAAAGGAAATTATTATTAGGATATTGTCATTTTTTTGTGATTTACTAAATAATTTGCAATTGTTTAAACAAATGCCATTTGTTTTACAAAAATATACATACGGACATATTTTTCTTTTTTTTTAGAAATTATTATTAGATTGTTGGCATTGTTTGTCATTTATTAACTAGTTTGCAATTATTCAAACAAATACCATTTGTTTAAACAAAAATATACAATGGTACTGACGTGTCTTTTTGGCAAACATTATTGTATTTCTTGTCTTTTTTTCTTGCCAAATTTGTTAACTAATTTCCAATTATAACCTATAATAATAATTACTGTTGCAACCATTGTAAAACTTAAAAAATTACAAAAAGGCCATAAATCCTATAATAATTTCTACCCAGAAATACGTACTAGCATTGTATATTATTGTTTTTATTTGTTCAAACAATTGCACATTAAGTAACAAATTACAAAATACATGCCAACAATTTAACCATAATAATTTCTACAAAACGAAAAACATTGTAAGTTTGTTTAAAAAAATGGTAATTGTTTAAAGAATTGCAAATTCATGAATGAATGACAAAAAAATCCAATAATTTAATAATAGTTTCTGCAATAAATATAAAAAATATGTCCGTAATACAGTATATATTTGTTTAGACAAATAGTATTTGTTTAAACAATTACAAATTAGTTAATAATAGTCAAAAAACTGCCAATAATTCATAATTATTTATACAAAAAATATAGAAAATTATGTGCCATGTGTTTGTTTAATAATTAATAATTTCTGCAAAATTTAGTTAAAAATATAGTTACGTAACAACACATATTTTTGTTTAAACAAATGGTAATTGTTTAAACAATTGCTAATTAGTTAATAAATTAGATACAAAAAAGAAACAATTATTATTATTGGATTTCTTGTATTTTTGTAATTTGCTACCCAATTTGCAATTATAACCTACAATTGTAATAGGGTATTTGACTGTATTAAAAATATGGCATGTATTATAGTCATCCTAATAGATTACAGTTTAAGAAAACTATTTGTTATTACTTTTCAAAAAAAAATGCTTTATTTCTATGAAAAACCAAAATTAAAATTGAATTTTATTCACGTCCTATCACGTGATTGAAAACGCTCTGTAATTGGGTCAGTCTCCAGTGATGTCATTCGTTAGTCCGCCTTAGAGCGCGTTCGGTTTGTCAGGGTATGGTATGGGGAGAGCAATGCTCAGATAACTTGGGTCGGCTGTCTCTCTCTTATACGCAGATAAACGCCGTATGACGTTAGTCCGCCTATTATGCAGCGCGTCACTCTCACCGTAAAATACCGGGTTATCCGAACGCGCTTTTATGCTTTTCCCGTTTGAATTTAATAGCACGAAAGCGTCATGTAAGCATAACTTTGTAGGTTAGGATAGCCCTAACCTTCAGCTGTCAGATCAGATAATATCTTTCGAAAATACGATAGATAGCTTATTCTAGTCAGTTTTACTTATGTCGAAGTAATCTTCACAACGGAAAACACTTGTATTGGCGGCTAGTTATTTCATTTGGATTTCTACGAGCCAACCACTTTCTTCGCAGTTTCAAATCTTGCGGAACAGCTACAAATAGTTTATCCGGAGTTTTTCTTGACGTATGTCTGCATTGTGGATTTATACACCATTTATAACCCATTTTTATGTAGAAATTGTGAAAACAACACATCATACAACACAATTACCAAACGGCGACGATGCCGATGCTGACAGACCATATGGGCCGATTTGACATCTTGACATCACATCATCTTGACATCTAGACATCACTAACCGGTGACGTCACACAACAGAAAGTATCGTTTTGGCGGGACTTTTTGTGATTCAATTTTTAACGCTGATTTTTATGAAATATTGGGGAAATAATTACAAAAAATAATGCATGTACAATGTAGAGTGAAGGAATAAACACATTAAGATGGTTTTCCAAAAATAGTCAAATACCCTATTAGTCTTATAAAAAGTTTTCAAATATAATATACCAAACAAAGATTTACACAGTTTTTTTTACAATAATTTGCGTAATACTTTATATTGTTGTTTAAACAAATGGTATTTGTTCAAACAATTGCACATTAATTAACAAACTGTGAAAAACATGCCAATAATCTAAGAAAAACAATATGCAAAAAAATCTGATGTGGCCTGGCACATGACTTTATCATACCATTTACAAAATTAGCTGCATGAGATTCTATTTGATCGAGATCGGTCGTGTCTGCATTAAAATAAAACTAGTTAGCCAGGATTCTACAGATCTTTTGATACTATTGACAGTAGGTATTGTCAAAACATCAGCGTTTGATGCAGACGCGACCGATCACGATCAAATAGAATTTGCTCATGCAGCTAAACTATTAATTTTACCAAAAAATGTCATAGACATAAATTAGTCAGAATGTCCTCTACTTTATTTTATAATTTAACTATTTTGACGAAATTACAGAAATGGCGGCTCATTTGCAAAGTCGTTAAAAATGCTAAAAGGACCTTTAGAACTAAAGTTTGGTCATGAAATTTCTAAATATGAAGTTTCGTTCCGATACCACGTATGATACCACGTATGAGACTACGTATGATAAAGTAAGAATTACGAATTAAAGCCACTTATTGATAGTTTGACAATCCAACGAGATTTTTCAATCGCAGAGATTCAAATAATAGAAAATATGATTCATGCATGAATGCTTTTTATGATCCGTTACCTCTCAATTATAGATAATGTGTAATTGTTGTTTCAGTGTCAAACAATCTAAAATAATTCAGTTACTAATATGCAGTACTTAAAACAGATGCATGTACTGCCTACTCACTTACTGCGATTAATGCCTTCTAAGAAATCAGTGCCTTTCTATCGTTTTACTACGTTTGATCATTGCTCAATGCTATCATGAATAAATTGTTACCCTTCACTATAACCAACTTGTAAAATACGCATTCTAAACTAGTATTCGAAAGGCTGTCGTGACAGTAGCAAATAAGTTCTTTTGACAAATAATTTTGAAAAATCTAGTTTGTAGGCCAACGAAACATTTTCGAATTATCGAATACTGTAGAGTGTTATTTCATAATCTTTAGATTTATTTTACAATGTACCAAATCTACAATACACAATTTTGTGTCTGTGAATTACTGCTTCTAAGACAATTAACCTGTCACGTGTCAATTAAATAATTGGTGGTAATTTCCACATTTTGTTTAAAGTAGTTGCATTTTAGATAAAATTGTTTTTATAACAGATGACGTTGCTCGTATTGTTATAACATATAAATTTACTTAGACAAAGGACGATTAAAAGAAATCAATAGTAAACAATTTAATTGTAATTTAAATACTAGTTAAATAAATTATATTACAGCAGTTCGCTAATATAAATTTATGGAACATACAAACTAACTTAACCGAAGGCAATTAATTTAAAAAACAAATGTGTAACAGTATTTTTTACTGTTCTATCGTAAGGTAATTTATTATTATGTGTTTCCAGTGTTCTGAACTAACAGTATATTGTTTAAACAAAGACATGAACGCACTGAAACAACAGAAACTTACCTAAATGCCAACTGAACCGATTACAATGAGCGTCATTTTTCTTTGTTGCCTTATATACTTATCCATTAATGCTATATTTAATAATTAATAGCTTAATTTTAATTATCTTATTTTATTTATTTTCTTGGTTAAGGTAGCTTACCATTAATGTCATTCAAATTGTTTTTTTTTATTTCCATATAACGTGACAAGCTGGAATTGCAAACGGTTATTTACTAGATTCAAATGCATATTTACTTGGATGTAGAAAGTTAGGTATATACAAGAAATGCCAGATACTCAATATAAGTAAAATAATTTCTCAGATAAATGCTGTCAACAAATAAATTCTTTCTTTATAAGAACCAATATTGTATTGAAAGAAGTAATTGAATTTTTCGTCCCAAAAATGTTAATTTCTCCAACGAAGTAATATTAAATCCACCCAAGTGCGTAGTTACTTGATCCAAGAAAATATAAGACATTTAATATAAGTAAGTATTGTTTACTGAATAAAAACCCACCAATTATTTAACTGAAGTGAGTCTCACTTCTTTCAAGTAATTCCTTTCTCTGGAATAAATATGCGCACCGTGATTTTGTCAAGGGTCGCGCGCCCGCGCGTGGTGGTGACGCCACGGAACCTAGCCTAGTACGCAAAACAACAACTCACGAAGTAACCGTAGGGGATGTGCCTTGTGATTTATTGGGGATGTGTATTGTGATTTATAGTGTACAATAAACGTTTCAACACGGAATAGTTTGATGTAACGCACGCAACAGTTTAGAACGAGTAAGTAAATATAACATACCTATCTTGTTAATTAGCAATAGAAAACGTATTTGTGCCAAATTTTTAAAATTCTTACATTAAGTAGCTAAAAATATTTACCGGGAATAAAAATATACACTTCATTGAAGATGTTTACTTACTTCACCAGAGTAACCACTTTCTTAAATCTAGTAATTATTCCAAGAAATAAAATTTCTTGGTTGAAGTCAATAATCTCTCGCGTATATACGAACCTACCAACTACTTCAGCCAAGTAACTCTCTTCGTTCGAGAGATCACTTTTCTGTGTCGTTTAAACAAAAACACGACCGCGTCTAAACAAAAAACTTACCTAGATGCCAAGTGAACTGTGTACTATGGAGTCTTATTTTTTTTATGTTACCTTATATAAGCCATTAATTATCTAGTATTCATACATAAGTCCGGTTTCAATGTCATGGTCTCGACGAGAAATTACCATATTATTAATAAAAAAAATTATAGTTGTCGCTCCGATTTCATTATTTGAAATATTTGTCTGGTTGAGCTGATATGTGTCTTTGACGAAATTATACATGTGTAGAATTGATTTGCAAATTGGCCGTTTAACCTAAGTATTGAACGAGACTATTCATTTGTTTTTTGCCTAGGGTAAAATTAAATTTAATGCAATTTTATTTCTATACGGAGAATATCTATTTTCTTATTGGAACATCTAGATGCCAAGTGAACTGTGTACTATGGAGTCTTATTTTTTTATGTAACCTTATATAAGCAATTAATTATCTAGTATTCATACATAAGTCCGGTTTCAATGTCATCCTGTACATTGTTCTACTTTTGGAATCTACACATTTTTACTTTACTTTCGAGTATTGTATTCGTGCCGAAGAAATTTTGAGATTTAAGCTGATATGTCTTTTTGGGTCCCGTGACGATTTTTGACCATGTACAGGGTGGGCCAAATTCGATGTTACTATAGGAGATCTCGGCAACTATAAGAGATATCGAAAAATGAGTAAGGTTGTTGTTTCGTCTTTTTTTGAGAGAAACTCAATGGTGAAAACCAAAATTAGCTATCGTCTTTCGTTTTCGAGTTATAACACAAAACTCGATTTTTAGCTATTTTGACACTTGTCGATATCTTTGTTGTTTGTTAAATCGGACGAATGATATTTGCACGTTCTTCAGGCACTTTTTCGATTAGAATTCAGTGGAATTCACAGATTTTAAATATCTCTAACAGTTTTGTAGATATAACATAAAGTTATGTTTTTTAAATAGAAACCATAGCTGGCTATGACTGAAATAAATAGAGCATTTTTTCCTCTTTTCAACGATATATAACATGCTGGTCCAAAATATTCCAAAAGTAAAGTTTTATTGAATAACATGAAATTAGTATATATCAGAGGCATTATGATTACTGTCTTCGAGATTTCTTTGAGTAGGCGTATGTCACTAGTAGTTTGACACTAGTAATTAGTGACTTAAGTATTGAATTTGCATTCTTTTGAATATTTATTTCAATTAAAAGTTACGAAATGCCGTATGAATGACATGAAAAATACGCAATGATCGAATGCTTTATTCAAAGTAATAACACTGCTGAAATTGCATCCAAAACATACTTCAATCGTTATCCAGAAATAACACAACCTCACAAATCTATTTTTGAGAGATTAAAAGAAAATCTCATCAATCACGGGTCATTTAGTATGCCAAAACCTAAACATTACCTTATTGAAAATGCTGAAGAAGCTGCCACCAACATAGTTGCAGCCGCAGTTGCAAATCCCTCAACTTCAAGTCGTGAAATAGAAACTGAATCTTCAGCATACCAATCCATACCACAATGTTCGGCTTTTGGCATATTAATCAACCCGTAATTGATGGGATGGTCTTTTAATCCCAGAAACAAGTTTGTGCGGTTGTGCACTACCTGGATAACGATTGAATTATGTTTCGGATGTTATATCACAATTATTGTTATTACTTTGAATACAGCATTCGATTATTGCGCATTTTTCATACTATTCAAACGGCATTCCGTAAGTTTCAATTAAAATAAAAGAATGAAATTTTACTAATTTCACTGATTAGTACTGTCAAACTACTAGTGACATACGCCTACTCGGAGAAATCTTGAAGACAATAATTATAATTTCTCTGATATATACTAATTTCATGTTATTCAATAAAACATTACTTTTGGAATATTTTGGACCGGAATGTTATATATCGTTGAAAAGGGAAAAAAAGGATCTATTTATTTCAGTCATAGCCAGCTATGGTTTCCATTTAAAAAAACACAACTTTATGTTATATCTACAAAACTATTAGAGATATTTAACATCTGTGAATTCCACTGAATTCTAATCGAAAAAGTGCCTGAAGAACGTGCAAATATCATTCGTCTGATTTAACAAACAACAAAGATTTCGACAAGTATCAAAATAGCGAAAAATCGAGTTTTCTGTTATAACTCGAAAACAAAAGAGATAGCTAATTTTGGTTTTCACCATTGAGTTACTCTCAAAAAAAGACGACACAACAACCTTTCTCGTTTTTCGATATCTCTTGTAGTTACCGAGATCTCCTATAGTAACATCGAATTTGGCCCACCCTGTACAAAAAAATATACTAAATACTATTCCGGAGAAACTACTAAAGGTATCTGGACGAAACTTCATATTTAGAAGTTTGATGACCAAACTAAGAGCTAAAAAGCTTTCTGTTGAAAAGGGTACAAAGGAACTGGAGGTTTGCAGATAAGCCGCAATTTCTGGAATTTCGTCGAAATAGTTAAATAATAAATTAAAGCAGAGAAAATTCTGAATAATTTATGACTATGACATTTTTTGGTACAATCAATAGTTTAGCTGCATGAGCAAATTCTATTTCATCGAGATCGGTCGTACTGCATTAAAACTAGTAGCCAGGATATGTCAGATATTTTGATTCTCATGACAGTAGGTAGTGTCAAACGCTAATATTTTGACAATACCTACTGTCAATATAAGTTGCGTTCGGATATTGTACACCGTTACACTTTTTACACCCAATAACACGTAAGTGTCATTTGGACGGTGTACCCGGTGTCAACAGAGTACAATATCCGAACGCAGCTTTAATAGACATATCTGTCTAGTTCTACTAGTTTTATTTTAATGCAGACATGGCCGATCTCGATCAAATAGAATCTCATGCAGCATATTCCTGTGTAAAATATATACTGTGTACAAAGGTGCAAAGAATTAAAAAATATAAAGAAATATAGGCCGTTCCATTTAAAAAATAATGTTGACATTTTTTTTTTGACACTAGCGCCATCTCGTTCTACAAGAAAACATTTGTTAATTTTTTTCGCAGGTGTACTTTTCGAGATAGTCAAATGTTAAGATTAAAATGGCCCACCCTGTATAAGTTATTTCCATAATAAACTAAAAAATTATAAATTTGGAAAAGGTGGTACCTACATAGTTGCATTTCAAGTTGTTCAAATGTTTCGATTTTGTATCATTGTTAAACACTCCTTGATTATTTATTACGTTCTTGACTTTGTTTTTTACTTTATCATACGGGTCCTTTAACATTATTTGGTCCCCTTAACATTTTTGACAAAGGTACAAACAAATGTCTGTGTGTGTGTGTGTTTATGTATGTGTGTATGTGTGTGTACCCGTTTTTTTGTGGCGACGATTCCGGAGAAACTACTAAAGGTATCCGGACGAAACCTTATATGTGACCGGCTCCGAAGAAAGGGGTCTTACTGCTAAATTATCGATTTTTGGGTTTTGGCAGATTCAGAATGCAGGAAACTTATACTTTAACATGTCATTTATCCGAGATTAATACTACTACTACGCTTGCATTTTACTCGCAAAACAAGTAAGCTATTTGATATTAGAAATTCAAAAGCAATACACCAAAATAAAGGTAAATAATTATTTTGGTTTTCTAATAGAAATTTTGATATTTTTTCATTAGTTCAAAAAAATCTGACAAAATATTTATTGCCGAAAACAAGTAAAACAAAAAATACGTACGAATAGAAGTAATATACACCTCCCTCGATATATTCCCTCACGAATTTGGCTTACTTATATTATTGTATTACTAAAATCCGAAGAAATATTATTTATTAACTTCTTATACAGATGAAATGAAAGACGATAATATTGCTGCGAAAATAATGATGTAATGTCAAAAAGTATTGCTTATTGTAATAGTACAGAATGAAATTATTTTTTATACTATGAATAAATCTTGAATTTGTATTTTGTTACCTTGATAGCGTCTTTTCTCGGAAAGCTTTTTCTGTGGCTTTTTTATGAAATCGTCTGCCTTCTTAGGGTTTGTTACTAACGGTCGAAGTGGCACTAATCCAAACTGATCAAAATGAGCTGTAATGATATAACGTTTCAGTGTTAGGTGATGTATAAAGAAAAATATTTTCTGACATATTGGAATACATTGAAACATGTAAGATGTTTCTTGTAGTTGACTTTGACAACAAATAAGATTTTCTAGTTACTCACTTTGACCGGAAGTAGATTGTTTTGGCGGTTCATCTTGAAACGACTGTACATTACTACATTATCCTCATCGCTACTGGAAGATTCAATTATCCAAGGATCGTTGTTTTTTTGGGACAAGTAAAAAATTGAATCTACATCAAACTCATCCATAATTACTTAACGTATTTTTGTAGAATTGACTTACACCACGTGAGTCTTTACACAATAGTAGATTTTCAAAATACAAGTTTTAGAAACAACAGCTTTCCCTGTTTGTTACCGCAATTGTCGAAATTTCCACAGAGCGGCGCGGCGTGGCTTAATACTGAAAATACTTTTGCGAAAACATAAATTCTGCCGTTAGAAGAAAAAGGTCTTATGAATAAATTATTGATTTTGAGGTATGCTGAAATCTTATAATTTGTCCAAAATAAACAGCCGGCTGTACATAGGAATAGTGAATCAAGACATAGACTCTATTCTCACTCAAATACTTTAATGAACAAAATGAGATTAATTGCGTAATTATTCTATATATCACTGTATAACATGTATAGCTATCAAAATCAGATTTTTGCAAACTTGTTTACACCCTTTAAGTTTTACGTAATCGTACAACTTAAAAAAGGCCAATCTGCAGATAAGATGCTGTATTTTAACCTATGAAAATTCGAACATTTTCGGGTAAGCGGGTTTTAAGAAAAAAAATCGGAAAGGTGAGTGCGAATTTCAAAGAATTACAACTGAAAAAGCCGGGTACCTTTTTTCACTTCTCTCGCGCTCACGCTTACACCGAGAGAGAGAATATGTTGAAATTCATAAACTTTATATAGAAATTAGTAAGCAACATAACAAACTTTATTTCATTTCTATTTGAGAAGTAGTTTCAGAGTTATGAGCCTTCAAACACTGGGCTGAACGCCGGGAAACGCCGTACTTTTTAAACGCGTGTATCTCGAAAACTTGATTTTAGCAGTAAGACCCCTTTCTTCCGAGCGGGTCACATATTTAGAAGTTTGATGACCAAAATAAGAGCAGGAACTGGATGTTTACTCTACTGCATTTTTGTCTGTAATTTCGTCGAAATAGTTAAATAATACATTAAAGTAGAGGAAATTCTGAATAAATTATGTCCTATGAATTTTGTTTTGTAAAATTAATAGTTTAGCTGCATGAGCAAATTCTATTTGATCGAGATCGGTCGTGTCTGCATTAAGATAAAACTAGTTAGCCAGGATTTGACAGACATTTTCAGTCTAATGACAGTAGGTCAAATAACAATATTTTGGAGACTGTGGCGAACTTAATAATAAAATTATAAACCCCTAACCACAACAAGTATTTTAGAACCTAAATACGTATTTCAGCAACTAAGTTGCCATCTTCAGTAGAAACTAAAAAGAAAAGAGATTAGCACTTCATAGTATCTTTACTGGATATTGTCCAAGCAAATCACTAGTGGAAGTGATTTACTTCCACTAGTGATTTGCTTGGACAATATCCAGTAAAGATACTATGAAGTGCTAATCTCTTTTCTTTTTAGTTTCTACTGAAGATGGCAACTTAGTTGCTGAAATACGTATTTAGGTTCTAAAATACTTGTTGTGGTTAGGGGTTTATAATTTTATTAGTAGGTCAAATGCTGATGTTTTATTTATTTAACTAGTTTTATTTTAATGCAGACACGACAGATCTGTATCAAATAGAGTATCATGCAGCTAAACTATTAATTTTATAATTATTATCATTAAGTCATGTGCCTGATCAGATTTTTTTATTCACATATGACGTCAAACGCTGTCAACTTTTTTTAATGGAAATCGAAATCTAAAAGAAAAAAAAAACACTTCTAGAACACGATACAGTACTTGTTTTGTCAAAATATTTATACTGCATATGCAAAGTAGTGTAGTATTTTCAAGAAATTATTTAGAACTCTTCACATACTACTACTCTATTTAAAAAAAATCAGGCTAATAACTTGTGACGTCACATGTAAATTAACAGAAAACATTCTTGCATAACCCTGAAGTATTTTGATTCTAATTCCAACTTTCAGAAAGAAAGAAGGTTCGGACAAAAATTATTTAATTTTAAAAGAGCTATCATATGATATACCACACGTCTCATTCTACATATCATGTTTCTAAAGTTGGTATGTGCAATAATAACACCCACATCCATTTCTATTTAACTTTCTCGAGTGACGTTAAATAAACATCAGTATACAAAAATAGTCTAATACCTCAAACGACCTACTTTTCTTGTTTTCATTTTCTAAAATTTGTATTCATATCACCTACTTCCGGTTCAGGGTTTTCTTGCGCCGACAACGAACTTTTGATAAGAAACACATCAATAAACAAAAGTTATGCTTGTAAATCCATCGTTTTTAATTGAATCTGTTTCAATTACAATGACGATGTCAATTGGTCATGATTATGTGCTTCCTCTCGTTCTACAGGGTGTTTGAGAATCTATTTAGAGTATGTGCGTTAATTGTTGGGTTCATGGCCAGACATTAAAGTGGAATTTAGCAAGTGGTCGACCGGTAGAAAGTTATTTACCGTTTTTCGCTTGAACTTGAGTGAAATTTGTGTGGCTGCTTCCGAGCGCGTTTTCGCGGTGTGTTTATCCAAGTGACACACATCCACGGCACGCTAGGTGCCCATGAGAAACATACGCGGTACGCCCAAAAAGTTGTACTAAACATACACTAAAATGAAACATGACATCATCCATCATAGGCTATTTTTTATTGTATTGAAGCTTGTGTTTGAAGGCCCGAACCAAACCACTTACCACAAATATTTAAATTTTTGTCCATTGATGTATAATAACCAGTGGCCGGACAAAAATGTATGTCTCGCAGTGCTAGAAGTCGCCCAGCTATGAGTGTGCGTAGCGGGCACGCATGAGTCAATGACGACTTATGCGGTCGATTGGATTGATATCCATAGGCGCCAAGCGCCTGGCGGTCGGTAGTAAACCGAGTGAATTTAATATTAAATGTTTGTCGTAACTATTTGCAACACATGCCCACTGAAATATTTTACTCATTTCTTGGATATGCATTGAACGATTGTATTACTGCATATTTTTCTATATTATCTTCAGTAAAATTATTTCGCTTAGATGTTAAAATGTCTTTAAACCTTTAAAATGATCGTTCTACATCGCAGCTAGTCACAGGCGCAAAAGAATAAACCAACACCAAATTGGAATATTTTTGAGAAATTCCTTCATCCGTAAATGAATTCGTAGAGATTTGTTTTAAAATATTAAAATCCGGATTTCTATGTACTACCGCATCATTTTTTTTGTAATTTTTTACTGATTGTTGCTTCAATGCTTGCAAGTTCAACATTTTGTTGTTCTAGAAACTTTATGGTTGGCAATACTTGCGCAAAATTTGTATCAATAAATTTTAATTGTTCATGCAAATCTTGTAATGATAGTACTTTTTTGCAGTCTTTAATACTAACTGCTTCATCAGGCAAATTTAAGACGAAGGGTTTGATGATATCAAAGTTTCTTGCATAAAAAATTGCCGCTTCTAACCATGTACCCCATCTCGTAATAACTGGTTGTGGTGGCAAAGGTAGATTAGGCCACTTTTCCTTGTAAAGAGAAAATCTGGAAGGAGCTTTCAATAAAAAAATTTTTGCATGAGCTTATTAGCGTTTTCACGTCTGGAGATTCTTCCGGAATAAATTCACAAATTCTATGAATAGCGTATGCAAAACATGTCAAATGAAAAATATTTGAAAAATGTTGTTTAAACTTCTAAATATGAAGTTTCGTCCCGATACCTTTAGTAGTTTCTCCGGAATCGTCGCCACAAAAACGGGAGTACGACCGATCTCGATGAAATAGAATTTGCTCACGCAGCTAAACTATTGATTGTACCAAAAAATGTCATAGTGATAAATTATTCAGAATTTCATCTTCTATAATTTATTATTTAACTATTTCGACGGAATTCCAGAAATGGCGGCTTATTTACAAAATGTTTCAAAAATGCTAAGACTAAACCTGCAGTTCCTTTGGACCATTTTCAACAGAAAGCTTTTCAGCTCTAAGTTTGGTTATGAAACTTCTAAATATGAAGTTTCGTCCCGATACCTTTAGCAGTTTCTCCGGAATCGTCGCCACAAAAACGGGTACACACATCCACACACACACACACACACACACAGACATTTTTTTGTACCTTGGTCAAAAATGTTCAGGGGACCCAAAAAGACATATTTCCGCTAAAATCTAAAAAAATTTTTTTGGCACGATTACAATACTTTACATACTGCGTATGATAAAGTAAAAAAACATGTTTAAAGCGCTTCACTGTTCACTGTTCACATTTCAATACTCTCATTAAACAAAATTTGGCGATTGTTTTCGTTCCTGACGCGTTGTCGTGCCGAGGAAAATTATTATTGCAAGGAAAATTAGGAAGATACAAATGTCAATCTGTAGACAAGATCTTGAGTTATACTCAAGATATAACATACTGTAAATTTGATTCTTTTTGGGCAAGCGGTTTAGGAGAAAATAATTGGAAAGACAAGCGTTTATTTAAAAAGTGCTAAAATCTGGTACATTTTTTAAACCGTTTCAGAGATTTTGTCATGCTCCATTATAACTTTTAGAACCTCCCATGTATATATTTCGTATTTAGTCATTCATATATGGGTCAATGTGCATGTACATCAATTCTATCACCATAAAGTTTGCATAACGGAACTGTTAATATAAAATTAATTGCCTGTGTGACACAATTTAACACGTCTTTCCGGTTTGCAAAAATACCTCAAGACTGACTAGGTCTCTGGGCTTTAAACTTCAGCATAACCGTTGTTGTTAAGTGCCCATATTATACATCAATGTCCTTATTTTATTTTTTTGTGATTGTGACATTTAGTCACCTTTCATGGACTTAAGTAGTTTCATCCAAATGACACAAGTGCTTGTATGATTTATGCATTATCTCTCAAATATTTCAAAATAACGAAAGCTACCCAAAGCAATTTTGAAATAACACTATCACTTTACGGTCAAAAATTCAAACGGTCTCACCAATAGTGAAGGTATATTATATGTATTATTGATTAGTTTTGCAAGCTAGCACCAAATGGTATAATTAAGTCAAATATTAGATTAATCAATTACATCTATAATTACTATACAGGTGTCCCCCCAGGTGTTACCAAAGCTACGAAAAACACTGAAGGGTTAAGTACCTTTATGTTCAAAGCTGTACAAAAATGTTATTTGAAAAAAATATTTGGAAATATTAGAGGTCTTTAAATATGGAATTATAATCACCTTCTCCGTTGCATATACCGTGTGTTACCAAAAAGATGAAAATGATATACGAGTAAAGGTACCTACATCTTCAAAGCTATGCAAAAATATTTCTTGAAAAAGTATTTCAAAATATTAGAAGGCATTAAATATGAAATTATACGGAACCTTCGACGTTTCATATACCGGGTGTTCATGCAACGACGAAGGAGATTATAATTTCGTATTTAATGGCCTCCGATATTTCTAAACACTTTTTTCAAATAAAATTTTTGCATAGCTTTTAAAACAAAGGCAACACCCGGTGCATGCAAGCAGATAATTACATTCCAATATTTGCATTTTTGGTTTAAGAAAATCCTATAGCTTTTATGAAGAATATATTTTTCTGAAAAAATGATAATACAAATGTTGTCTATTTGTGTCCAAGTTATGTGCGCGAGAGTACGATTAAAATTCATTAATAGTTTTTTTATTTATTTTTTTGTTTTTTTATACATTATATACCTGTTTGTATAACTGACATCTCTCGTTTCAATAGTATTGACTCCTGTGTTTTAAGGCCCATAACTCTAAAAGTACTTAACAGAAAAAAATTAAATAAAGTATGTCATACTCCTGAATCATTTCTACATAAGTTGTATGACTGTCAAAATTCTTTGCCTCTCGGTGTAAACATGAGCGCGTGAGAAGTGAAAAAAAGTTCCCTATTTTTGCATTTTAAATGAATGCTCGTCTTTCCGATTTATTTTCTCTTAAACCACTTACCAAAAAAATTTCAGTTTTTGTTCAGGTTGCATCTAGAGTCTCTTCTATAGATTGGCGTTTTTGTTTTCCTCAGTTTTTATGTAATAAAGGTTGCGAACAAGATTTTGTTGGAAGCCGTTATCTCAGGAACGAATGTTCGCAGGACAACGCAGTTAGTTAGCATGCACATAATCCTTATTTACTGCGATACACATCCCTTGAATTTAATAGCATTCTGAGTATTTGTTAATTTTTAAGAAATAAACATGAACTATATTTTGCGCTTCCCTCGCTTGTGGGTTTTGGTGCGAGGCAGTCGAACGAGATGCGAAGTTTTGACGTTTTCACTGAATCCGTTTGAATCCGTGTTTGTAAAATATTGTTGGGTATAATTGAATCGGTCGGTTCGAAAACACTACAAGTCCAAAAAGTGAGTTCTGGGAAAATTAACGAAATTATTTTGTTAGTGCAATATCTTGAAAACTATAGCAGTTAGCTATTTTCTGCCAACAGACAAAATATAAAGTAGTTCACAGAGAATTAAATGTATTACATATTTTATTTATATTTGCATTAAAAGCAGGGCTATGATTAAAACAATCATCATGGACATGTACTGTTTTTCAACTCGACGGAAAAACAGCGTACATTTTTAACAATATTTGTTTATTTAAAGCATTTAAATAATATTTTTATTGTGATGTTGGTATGTATAGTGTTTTTGGCGTCAACAATAAATTCCTTATTCATTTCATATTATTATATTTTCCGAAACGCGTTAGTAATGCAGCAAAAACAAACATGTGCATACTTCGTACAAGGATATTAATTCCTTGTCGAAATTGAAATATAAAAAGACATCTCGTACGATGCCTCGAAAACAATTTCTTTCGACAAAAAAATGTATTTTTCTGTGCTGTATTGACGGTATGAGTATGTTTTCGTCAAATATTCGAGCAACATTCGGCGTAGTTATGATGTTACAGCCGTAATAGAACACGTTTTTGTCCAGCCGGCCGGTCCGCTTCGAGAATTTGAAACGTGTTTTGTAAGTGTATTCCAAACATCGCATATTCGAATCGAAATAACATTTTTATACTCTAGGAATTTGTAAGCGTTGACTTATTTATAAAATATAAATCTCAGTTTAATTTGCTTAGACGAATAATATACTGGGTATTAAAACAACTTACATTTTTTTCTATTTCTGCAAAGAATTAAATTGAAAATTCTAATACCTCTAGTACTGTTGTTGGACTAAAATTCTTTGTTTTTTTTTAATTAAGGATTATATTATTTAAATAGACACCAGATCTAACGATGCTATTAACTTAACAAAACCGGATACCCAAAGAATTTTTAAATGAAGATTTGCAAACAAAAACTTATTTGTTGATTTATCAAATGAATCGGTCGGTTCGAAAACACTACAAGTCCAAAAAGTGAGTTCTGAGAAAATTAACAAAATAATTTTGTTGGTGCCATATCTTGAAAAGTATAGCAGTTAGCTATTTTGTGCCAATAGACAAAATATAAAGTAGTTCGCAGAGAATTAAATGTACTACATATTTTATTTATATTTGATTAAAAGCAGAGCTATGATTAAAACAGTCATCATGGACATGTACTGTCTTTGAACTCGACGGAAAAACAGCTTATATTTTTAACAGTACTTGTTTATTTAAAGCATTTAAATAATATTTTTATTGTGATGTAGGTATATATGATGTAGGATTTGCATGAAACTTATTTCCCGTAATATTTGAAGATTGATAATTAATTAACAATGTCATGTCAGATTTTTAAAATAAACTCAAAATGGCGGATTATACATAATTAGTCAAAATTACCTTAGTAATTCTTTAACCGTAAAGAATTTCAAAGAAAAATTCAAACAAAAGTTTTTTTGGTTTCAAACAAGCTATATATTTTCAATATACGGATTGATTTTATTCTGAAAATTTGGTAAACTTTTCTTTTTCTAATAGAACAGCTTGTATATTAAAAAAAAATTAATTCTAAGCGTTTGTAAGAATAATTTTTTTATAAAATCCATCATCTTTGAGTTATGAGCAAATTAACCGATCATTAACGGATAAAAAAATAAAAAAATCAAGAAAAAATAACTAAACTATGTATGTGGGAAAATATTCTTAATTTGAAGTCCAGGAATTTTGATTAATTGCTTATAACTAAAAAATGACAGTATTGTATATTGATAGAGTATGATATAGAGTTTGATGATTATATACATAATAGTATTAAATTCCTTCTTCTACAGTGGTAGTCGGTCCGGAAGTCACGTGGTAGTAACATTCTAAATTTTCACCAGTTACATACTTGTGGACTTTTTTGAATATTATTTATCTTTTTGATATTGATATTCATATTGATTACTTCGGCGTACCTTAACAACGATTTGAATGCAAATCACGAAGTTGGCGAATGTTTACGACTGATATCAGTAGAAACTGAGTAGAAACGCGTTGCATGTCACATATAGTGTCATTAAAGGTTTTTCTTTATAGTAAATCGCCCTGTATAATCACGGGTGCTATTGTCCAGAATAACCATTTTAATTTACTAAAAAAATAGTATAATATATGTGAGACTAATATTTTTTAATTATGTAGTACTTATTAAACACATAAAAATGTAATATCGACATAGCTGTTTGGTCGTTTGTTTTATAGATTTTTTGTTTCTCTAGGGACGTTTTATTAATAAAACAAACTACTTTTTGGTATTGTACGTTTTAGATGGAATATTAGATAGAACAAAAGACCAAAAAGGTAGCACTCCCTATAGTAATTCCTATTAGTATTTCCAAAGATTAAGGTTATGGTCCCTTGGAGTCCTATCAAACGGCACTATCCACTCAATGGGTGCATCAATTATCACCAGCTTATCGTAGGAGTTACCGAATACTCCAATCGACGATAACTCTTTAGCTTTAACGCGGCTATAGGTACTTTTTTTGGACGAAAGAGGAACTTACCTAATATTTTGGGTGGGAGTTGTCGGCACACCGCGCTAACTCAGTAGGAAATCCGGCAAATTTAAAAATTGCTACACGCCGCACGTCACCGAACAATAAACGCCAGCAAGAACTTGCAACAAACCGGTCTTATCTCGCGTTCAAGTACCGGCACCGAAACTGTCGTTCGCTTTTTTGGGTCTTGTCACAGTTTCAGGAAAAAATCAATAGAATTTGTGTGCTGCTGTGCAACCCCATACGGCTCGTGCTGCGGGAGCGACTCCCAGCGCCGCCCCGAGCGACATCTATGATTCGATAGGCGCGTTACGTACCTATGCTTGGCTTAAAACGGCATCCCTTTGTATCCGCGGTGTATTTGTCTTTTTTATGCGGCAATTTCGGGGTGATTATACGTTTTGGTTGTAGCCGGTTGTTTGTTCGGGCTAATCGTCCATTGTTTTTTTGTTTGTTAATTGTTTTCTGTTTTATAAATAGGACTTCCGACGCGTGTGTCAGCGAGAATTATTTGTAGTGTAAATATCGCTTGCTATTTTTAGTTTTCGGGTGTTATTTATGAATTAGGGTCACTGGCGATGCACTACTAACTAGTTTCTTGTATAAAATAGTGTTTAGTTGTTTTCTAATTGTGGCGTTTTTTTTTTATTTCAGGTTTGTACATAATTTTATCAACTGAGCGGATGCTATTGGACCATTTGGTGAGTGTATTTATCGTTATAATGTTATTCTTAACCAGTTTAACACAGTGGCGACTCGTGCATTGGTTTGACGGTTTGCGCAACCCCCAAAAATAATAAGAAAACGAAACGAGTTCAATAGGGTATTTGACTATTATTGGAAAACCATCTTAGTGTGTTTATTCCTTCACTCTACATTGTAAATGCATTATTTTTCGTAATTATTCCCTCAATATTTCATAAAAATCAGCGCTAAAAATTGAATCACAAAAAGTCCCGCCTAAACGATACTTTCTGTTGTGTGACGTCACACGATAGTAGATGTCAAATCGGCCCATATGGTCTGTCAGCATCGGCATCGTCGCCGTTTGGTAATTGTGTTGTATGATGTGTTGTTTTCACAATTCTTTCACTCAACAACTATAGGTAAAACTACGAGAGCTGAACGTGAGTCATCGCCTAAAAACGTAAGAACAGACGCATGAAAAAGCACTCTGTTTCTTTCTAACGCACGGAAATGGTCTGTATCTTTGGATTTAATAACGCTGTGACTTAGCAACATACACGGTTGGGTAAACAACTATAGTATATCCTTAATAAAAAAAAATATACGGTGCTCGATTTAAAAAAAATTGCATACTTTCCGTCACACCTAAATGCAACATCCTGTATAAATGAAACTAATTATACGTTATAGAAACTGGAGCCAAACAACTTTTGTATAAAAATTTTTTTCTTTCTCAAACGATTTATTAGCTATTGACCACCGGGATAATAATAACCCACCCTGTATGATAGTTAATTATTTATGTTTGCTCGTGCTTTGTTTATTGTTTCAACAAAATGTATGCATGACATTTTTCTCTTGTCTTGTCTCTGGTGGATAATAAATAAATTTGTTTTCCTTTCAGACCTTACAAGTCAGCAAGTGCATTCCGTAATTGGATATCGACGTCCAGGAAGTACGGTTTTCTTTCTTTGTATTCGCCAACTGGCAGGAGAGGATCAAATACCTACCCCGATATCTCTGATGGTGTTTTCGAAGAATCAGAACCTCGCTGAAACGTTCTCGTAGCTTGAGCAGTATGTTAGATACGGAAGCAGACTTGGAGGAGTCAAAAGCAAATTTGACAACCGCATCCACCTCGACGCAGGCAAGTCTGCAGGAACAGACAGAGAAGGAGGACCTCGACGCTCAGCAATGCCAGTGCCGATGTGTTGGCGAGTGAAATGTAAAATAATTTACAAATTTATTTCATGGTCGCTTACGAGCAAACTAGCTGAGATATTATTTAGTACTTTATATTATTTATTAGCAGATAGACTAAGTAATTAATCCTGAAAATTACAGATCTCTATCTGCTCAACTTTCTTCAGGGCAATTATACGCACAAACACACACGCACACACACACACGCACACACACACATGCGCACACAATACTTTTACCGAGTTGATTGTTGAACATTAATGCATTTTTATTATGGTAATAAATATTTCAAATAAAAACCCAATCTTTTCTTTAACCTCTTATTTAAAATTTAGCGGTTAGTTCAGCTATTTCTCACAGGGGAATCCGTGGCGCCACCGTCGCAAAATAATTTTGCGGTTAGTTCAGCTATTTCCCACGGGGGAATCCGTGGCGCTACCGTCGCAAAATAATTTTGCGGGTAGTTCAGCTATTTCCCACGGGGGAATCCGTGGCGCCACCGTCGCAAAATAATTTTGCGGTTAGTTCAGCTATTTCCCACGGGGGATTCCCTGGCGCCACCGTCGCAAAATAATTTTGCGGTTAGTTCAGCTATTTCCCACGGGGGAATCCGTGGCGCCACCGTCGCAAAATAATTTTGCGGTTAGTTCAGCTATTTCCCACGGGGGAATTCGTGGCGCCACCGTCGCAAAATAATTTTGCGGTTAGTTCAGCTATTTCCCACGGGGGAATCCCTGGCGCCACCGTCGCAAAATAATCTTGCGGTTAGTTCAGCTATTTCCCACCAGTCGGGCGCCACCGTCGAAAAATTACAACCATAGCGGAGACGCAAACCACACCTAGTTCGGCTATTGGTCGATAGATGGCGCTGCGGTTCGCAACTCCACTAACAAATTCAGAATTTTAGATTTTAATGAAGTAAATCAAGCAGGATCTTTCCTTTCATCAGGGGTTTAGTAAAAAGGTTGTTTCGATACATATATAAATAAAACACAGATAGGTTAGTTTTAACGCTTCATTTCATTATAAAATCTCTCACCAATATAAACGGTATCCTATATAATATAATAATAGTAATAATAATACGTAACGCACATCTCCAGAAATACATAAAAGCCATTCGAGCACGGTAATAACAACAAACACGTATATCATCGCTAAATTAAGGAAACGGATCAACATTACTAAGCATTAATGAACATAATAATTGTTAAGCATATCGTAATAAACATTAACAAAATACCGAAGCAGATCTACAAGAAATTGAAAAGAACGTAAAAGATCGGAACGATAAAAGCACTCTTTGTCATCGTGGTCCCCAAGATGCAAGCAAAGATAAACCAGATCAACGAGAGGATGCCTGCTTGTAGTGCCAAATGAAGTACCATGAGTCTGAAAAATAAGCATTGTCAGAAAAACATGAAGTATAGGCCTAGGCTTACCATAATTATGAAATTCCAAACCGGGACAGGAATGACTTTCGAAAAGACATATAAAATAATTATGTAAGTATTCAATTAAACGAATACTTACCAAATAAAACGTAGAATAAATTGAAAAGATCGGTACTTTTGTGACAAAAAAAAAACAGAAAGAGGTATGTATAATTACTTATTGAACCACTTCTATTTTTTGATAGTGTACTGTTCTAAATATAAGGATTATTACTTAATAAAAATTTAAAAAAATATCTGTTTTAACCATTGCATAAAATTTGAGATGCCAACATTTATTTTGTAGAACAATAAATGAAGTCAAATTAGACTATCGTTGGAAATACTCGGACTTACTCTAACGCGGAGGAAGAAATTTATGGGGATATTAACTACGATGGCGAACATGTAGAATAAAATAAGTTGGCGTTTACAAAATATTTTTGTGGAAACAATGGAAAATGTGTTATTTCCACCGAAAATTTGAAATTCGAGACTTATACGCATTGACCTGAGAGGGCTGACATGTGCACTCTTGACAATCGTACTGAAATGATTATTATTTATTCTTATGAAAGTATTACTGACTCTGTGACATAAATTCGTAGCAGTTTACAATGGCTGTAAACTTACAGCAACTTCATGCCACAACTGTTGCATGAACAGAAATATTACTACATTTGTGAGATTGTTGATTGTGAGATTTCGACCAACAAGATTCTCGACCAATCTGGGTATTTAATATTAATTTATGGATTATTGTGTATTATTATTGTTAAGTCACAAATGACAAATTATATGGTTAATAACTTTTTAGCTGTTGTCGATCTTTCCAAGTGTGTTTCCAAGTAAGTCAAGATATATAGGGTGTTACAATTAAAATTCTTAATTTATTTGACATTATTTAGCAAATGTCTTGTTTGGGATAAGTCATATTAGAATCGCAAATCAATAATAACTGTCAAAAAGTGCGATACTTTTACTATCCAAAATTAGTTCCTTTGTTTTATCCTTGTTAGTTACCCCGGAAAGATTTTTTGAAGAATGCTTGTTTTTGATTTTAATTTCACAATATCTCAGAAACAGTTGACAAAAGCCTAATATAAGTTGATGTCAAAACAATTAGGATAAAAATTTTACTGAAAACTGCAATAATATACCTAGTGTTCCATTTAAGCAAACATAAGTTTGTGTTGGTATGTTGTTGTGGCATATTGTGTAAGCATCAACATATTTTCTTGCTGTAGAGCATATGACTGTCTGCAACTTGTATGTATGGAAAAAACGTAAATTTGATTTCTTAAGCCCATTAATATACTTTGTTTATAGCGTGGGACACCCTGTACATAATATTCTAAAATAAATACCAAAGGACTATGCAACCTCCATTATACAACTTTAATTCGACTAATGGTAGAAAATTAAGCAGTCATTTTTGGAAAAGTTATAAATATTTTGCTAAACCAGAACACCGTAAGTATATTCCATGTTCAAATGAAGACACCTCAGTAGTTCGCCTCGGAGCATTCATGTATGACTAACCGAACTAATAACCTACAATTTTGTGCATGATAGAAAGTTATCCAAACATTTTTTTAAAAAATTTAAACATTTTATTTACGTAGTAAACAATTTTTGTAAAAGTTATAAACATTTTTCTGTAAAGGGATACATTCGTTCTACAAATTCGAAATTGTGGAATTGCGTTGAAATATTGTTACAATCATTAATCTATTGGTCACTACTTAACACTTTGTTGCTGATAACCTTCAAATCATGATATATCTTTCTCATAAAAGGCAGCATCAAAAGCATGAGGGCAGTTTTCCTGACAGAAAAAATTTGATTTGCGCTCTTTGTGCATTTCTAAAATATTTCAACTTGCTGACAACTAAGATAGAAATCTGTGATAGTATGTTAAGAATTTTAACCGGGACATAATACCAAACCGGCCGGGACACCGGGACCGATGTCGCAAACCGGGACGTATGGTAAGCCTAAGTATAGCTATAGCGTTTTACTTACAGTGTGTCTTTTCCTTTGGCCGCAGGTAAGTTCTTCAAAGGTTCTTTGCTTAAGTAAACCCTGGCACCTTTAGTTAAGTCAACGAAGTAATCAGGCCAGTAAAGTTCTTTGATGTCAATGCCAAAGTCTCGTTGATCTGCCGGATTTAACCACGTATGGAGTGACGACGTCTTATCAGCTGAGAAGAACCATTCGGTGAAGATAAACTTCTCCAAGCGGTCAAGAGAAGCACTAACGTTCCTGTGCAGACGCATTAATCTGAAAAAAATATTAATGCAGGTTTAAAAAGGCATATATCTGATAGACTATTCAGAATAAAAAAGATCGATGAATACTCGGAACTAAAAGAAGTCAAAGGTGGGGTACCCCAGGGTAGTGTATTGGGACCAATTCTCTATCTACTATATACAAGTGACCTTCCACAGTTGGAAAATGTAACAGTCGCCACATTCGCAGATGACGCTAGCAGCGAATCAGTTTGTGCATTGTATGTTCTTCAGTGCTTTGTTTGCAAACACGCGAAAGCAAAAATGGTGCTTGACTCACATCAGATAAAATTTAATATCTTTTGAACTATAAGAGACTCCATCCTAGAAAAATATGGATTTTGTAGGTAAAAGTGTGTCGGATATTATATATATTTTTTTGATTGTATCCATTGTGGGGCGTCTATGAAATAATTATTTAAAGAATTCAATTGTTTTTATTTTTTTACACACATAAATTAAAATAATTATTGTACGCAGTTATCTAGCAAATACTTCCAACATTTAAATGTAAAAAAAATGAGTCCGATACGGTTACTAGAACCAAAGATATGCAATATGGCAAGGTTTGGCATTAGTGCATCCAATCCCGGACTTTCCTGGTACCGTAATCCCGGTGCTGAGATTAGTCTGAATACCGGGATTACGGTGCTGATATATTTATAATAAAAATCAAAATATTTTTACGAATAAATTAAGAGAAAGGAATACTAAATTAATGGTTAATGCCATTAAATAGGGCATAAACTATCCAGTGTTAGGATGTGTGCTCTACGGCCTAGTAGTTTATATTTGGTTCAGAGAATTTCGGTGCCGGCAGAAAGTGAGTAAGAACGAAACAGGACGTAAACGAACTATCAACATTTGATATGTCGACTGACCGGCTTAAACTAAGTTAGCTAAACTTTGATATTCAATAACTTTTGTAGACTTTGACCGATTTTCATTATTTTTTTCGAGACGTAAGGAAAGTTATCAAATTTATGATACATAATATACTTTGATAATTAAAGAAAATAAGATGTTCCAGCTGATTATTAATACTGGGAGATCAAAAATTGTGTTTTTGGTCATGTTTGAGACATAAGGGTGGGATAACTAAGGAACCGTTCTCTCGCAGGTTGGCAACTAGGTCATCTCTTACAAAACCATATCAATTCTCAACATCTTGTTTTCTAATTCATCACAATATGTGAATTTTTGTAGAATATACACTGGTTTATGCAAGATTTTGTATTTCACTCATAATCAAGTCAGATTTTCTGCAAGGTTTAAGGGTAAATTTAAATAGCTAAGTTTTATTTGAAACTGTTATCTTCTACAAAATTCAGATATTGGAATGAACCAAAAACAAAATATTCAGAATATGGATGTCAGAGTACTTTAAAACTTGCTCATACTCTCCGCAGTGTTTCAAAGCGTGTATCGAAAGCAGATCAAAAACGTCATTATCGTCTGTTTTTCAAGAATTACAATAGTATGTGCTAATCTCTAAGAAATTCATTCAGTGGATAGCCTATTAGAGACAAGTACCTAGTTTTAAGAATTTAGAGTTAAATTGATGGTTAACCTTTTAGATTAGTTTCAATATGTTAAGCATCCTATGCTTATTAATAAATAAAAAAAGAGGTTTAAAAAGGCAAACAACAAGAAGAAAAAGAATTACTTACATTGGACGTCCACCACAAACTTTGGTCACGGTATCCAAGATAATCGCCGGCAAAAAGTGGAGGAAGAGTGCTGATATCCGAAACCACGCCAAGCTGGGCAAAAACTTCAAATGGGGATACCATACGGCAGACTTCAATGGGAACTTATGGAGGAGACCGTTGACCTTGTCTTCAACGGATGCCCAACGGAAAGGCTGTCTCGTGCTAGACGTACAGTGATAAATCTCCACCTTTCCAGATTTGGTCTCTCCTGCATGATATCCGGCTACGAGGAGTTGATTGACGACTATGTCGACAGGGATGTAATCGTAAACAAGCTCCTTGCCAACGGGTAGTCTTCGGACTACGCCCTTCGAGGCCCCCATGAGGAAACCCTGAGGGCCATTCTTGCTAATCGTCCAGCCGGGAACTGGTTCTTTCCACGCACCAATGACTATTTGATAAAAGAAATTAGTAAAAGAAATTAGTAAAAGAAATCGTACAATTATTACGAAAAACAAAAACTTACTCATGCTAGGTCTGACGATGGTACACGGAAAAACTGCCTCCATTTTTTGGACCTCGTGCTCAGCCATGTGTTTCGTAATCGTATAAGTATTTGGATGGTCACCCAGAAGCTCGGGTGTCATCTTTTCTAATTCGTCTTCTGCCATGTTTGTCGCAAGTTGGATTATTTTCTCAGGATCTTGCGATAATGGATATATGACCTGTAATATAGGAAGAGATGTGATCAGATCTTGACACACATTTTTTCTTAAAAAAAGGCAATACCAGTGGTTGAAACCACAACAAATTTCAGAGAAAAATGTATGACGCCGAGAGAACATTTTATGAAGCCCAAGGCACTGGCAAATATTTTTCTAAAAATTCATAACTACCAAAATAACTGAGCAATATTCACGAAATTAACTATATTATTAAACTACATTAACTACATTCCTAAGAGCCTAATCAATAATACACTTGCAATAGTACTGGTTGAAGCCACCACAGATTTCATATAAAAATTTATGAAGCCGAGAGAACATTTTATGAAGACAAAGACATCGGCAAACATTTTATAAAAAATTCATAACTACCGAAACGACTTTCCAATGCTCCCGAAATTAACTACAGTTATTCCTAAGAGACTAATCAACAATATTGAGGCAATAGTAGTGGTTGAAGCCACCACAGATTTCAGATAAAAATTTATGAAGCCGAGAGAACATTGTATGAAGCCCAAGACATCAGCAAATAGTTTTTAAAAAATTCATAACTACCAAAATAATTGTCCAATACTCAAGAAATTAACTACAGTTATTCCTAAGAGCCTAATCAACAATATAAAGGCAATAATAGTGGTTGAAGCCAATACAGATTTCAGATAAAAATTTATGAAACCGAGAGAACATTTTATGAAGACAAGACGTCAGCAAAATTTTATAAAGAATTCATTACCACCAAAATTACTTTCCAATACTCACGAAATTAACTACAGTTATTCCTAAGAGCCTAATCAACAATATAAAGGCAATAGTACTGGTTGAAGCCACCACAGATTTCAGATAAAAATTTATGAAGCCGAGAGAACATTTTATGAAGCCCAAGACACCAGAAAATAATTTTTTAAAAAATTCATAACTACCAAAATGACTTTCCAATACACACGAAATTAACTACAGTTATTCCTAAGAGCCTAATCAACAATAGTACTGGTTAAAGCCACCACAGATTTCAGATAAAAATTTATGAAGCCGAGATAACATTTTATGAAGACAAAGATGTCGGAAAACCATTTATAAAAAATTCATAACTACCAAAATGGCTTTCCAATACTCACGAAATTAACTACAGTTATTCCTAAGAGCCTAATCAACAATTTAAAGGCAATAGTACTGGTTGAAGCCACCACAGATTTCAGATAAAAATTTATGAAGCCGAGAGAACATTTTATGAAGACAAAGACGTCGGCAAACATTTTATAAAGAATTCATAACTACCAAAATGACTTTCCAATGCTCACGAAATTACTACAGTTATTCCTAAGAGTCTAATCAACAATAGAAACGCAATAGTAGTGGTTGAAGCCACCACAGATTTCAGATAAATATTGAAGCCGAGAGAACATTTTATGAAGACAAAGACATCTGCAAACATTTTATAAAAAATTCATAACTACCGAAATGACTTTCTAATACTCACGAAATAAACTAGTTATTCCTAAGAGCCTAATCAACAATATAAAGGCAATAGAAGTGGTTGAAGCCACCACAGATTTCAGATAAAAATTTATGAAGCCGAGAGAACATTGTATGAAGAAAAGAACATCGGCAAATAGTTTTTAAAAAATTCATAACTACCAAAATAATTGTCCAATACTTACAAAATTAACTACAGTTATTCCTAAGAGCCTAATCAACAATATAGAGGCAATAGTGGTGGTTGAAGCCACCACAGATTTCAGATAAAAATTTATGAAGCGGAGAGAACATTTTATGAAGATAAAGACGTCGGCAAACATTTTTCAAAGAATTCATAACTACCAAAATGACTCTCCAATGCTGACGAAATTAACTACAGTTATTCCTAAGAGCCTAATCAACGATATAAAGGCAATAGTAGTGGTTAAAGCCATCACAGATTTCAGATAAAAATTTATGAAACCGAGAGAACATTTTATGAAGACAAGACGTCGGCAAAATCTTATAAAAAATTCATTACTACCAAAATTACTTTCCAATACTCACGAAATTAACTACGGTTATTCCTAAGAGCTTAATCGATACTACAAACACAATAGTACTGGTTGAAGCCACTACAGATTTCAGATAAAAATTTATGAAGCCAAGATAACATTTTATGAAGCCCAAGACATCGGAATATATATTTTTTTTTAATTCATAACTACCAAAATAACTGTCCAATCCTTACAAAATTAACTACAGTTATTCCTAAGAGCCTAATCAATAAAATAAAGGCAATAGTAGTGGTTGAAGCCACCACAAAATAACTGTCCAATACTCACGAAATTAACTTCAGTTATTCCTAAGAGCCTAATCAACAATATAAAGACAATGGTAGTGGTTTGAAGCCACCAGAGCTTTCAGAGAAAACTTTGAAAACAAACGTAAGACATAACTAGGTACATACCTCATCTGCCTTCAATTTCCAGGAATTTACGTAAGCACTGCTAACATGAATAAAGACCTTCAAATTTTCACATTCCTTGGCCAGCTCCAAACAACGTCTCGTCCCCAATAGATTTATATGGACCGTTGACTTCAAAGTTTCAGCAAAATCAAGCGTAGCAGCCGAATGGAATATGACGTTAACTTTCTGCCGAAGCAACTGCCTATCGGACTCTGAAATTCCCAAATCTGGCTGGCCAACATCTCCAGCAATCGCCCTGAGTTTCTTAAAAACCTATACAAAAAATAATAATAAATGTATTTTTCCAGGAACAAAAAAAATCATGATCTTTTGCTACGAACCTCTTCTGATTTATGAGTTTCGAGTAGTTTTTCGAAAATCCTATTCTGTCTGATTTCATCCAGTCTTTCTGAGATTTCCTTGCCTTTCTTTGGTCTTAGGAGAAGGTATATTTCTCCAACATCGGGAATGGTTCTTAGGATTTTTTCTAGTAGGCAGATGCCTAAGAAGCCAGTGCCTCCAGTTATGAACACGTTCTTCCCCGCATAAAAATCTCTCACAGACATCTTGGTTTACGAACTGAAAGTAACAAGTATTTCTGATATAACATAAATATACCAAACATTTATATATCATTTTTAATTTACACATAAAAAAGTTCATATAACTGGATCAATAAAATTTAAAATGTCATATGAAAAAGTTGTTAATAATTTAAAATCTAATTACAGTATATTAATTTCATGGTCAGATATGACCCAAAAAACTCGTTGAGGCAAAGTTCACAAGATTTAAACATAAGTAAGTCATTAATAAATGATATTTTCAAGCCTATCTAGCAAGCTATAGGCGTTGAATAGAAAAACTGACCTATTTTTTTATGCATAAGCATACCTCAATCAAATATTAGATTATATTCTGGTGTTATTTTTTTGTAGTTCTTCTAATGAACAAGCTATAAAAAAATCAATGATTTGTAGAAGGTGCTAAGTGCTATAATATTTATATCTACAGAATATAGTCAAAATAGTTTTGTTGACGGAATGTGAAATTTCATAAAATTAGTCATTTTGCAAGGTTTGCTTCATACAGGGTGTCCATTTTCCGTGAGTATACAATCATAGTCTCCTTTATCTAAAAGACAAGTTAAGATTGAAGTTTTTTTATTACAATTATCCAGACCTGATTGATTAATTTGATTGTGATAAATATATAAATATACAGGGTTAGTTAAAATTACCGGAACACCTAAATAATTCTCCAACTATAAATAATTTCAACAAATTTTAAAAGTAAAAGCTCTTTGCTTTAAACAAGCTATCGTTTAATTATTTTTTTAATATACAGGGTGTCATATCATTCTGAAAATCTGGTAACCTTTCCTTTTTAAAATATGTAGAAGATTATTTAATGCTAATATTAACTCGAAGAATAATTTTGTAGGAATAATGTTTTATAAAATTCATTCATTTTTGAGTTATAAGCAATTAATCAAAATATTAGACAAAATACCAGAATAACTAAATAATTTTACAACCTTGAAAAATTCTTCGAATTTTTTTTGTAAAAATCATTAGAAAATGCATCGTTTTTTTAGTTATAAGCAAAATTACCAGAATAACTAAATAATTTTCCAACCTTGAAAAATTCTTAGAATGTTAGATTTTTTTTTGAAGAAATCATTAGAAAATGCGTCATTTTTGAGCTATAAGCAATTAATCAAAATTAGACAAAATTACCAGAATAACTAAATAATTTTCCAACCATGAAAAATTCTTAGAATTTTGTTGTAGAAATTATTAGAAAATGCATCGTTTTTTAGTTATATACAATTTCAACAAATTTTTCAAACATAAGTTTTTTTGATTTAAACAAGCCACCATTTAAATATTTTTTTAATATACAGGTGGTTCATTTTATTCTGAAAATTTGGAACCTTTCCTTTTTCAAATAGAAGATTTTTTTAATCCTAATATTAATTCGAAGAATATTTTTGTAAGGATAATGTTTTATAAAATTCATTCATTTTTGAGTTATAAGGAATTAACCAAAATTAGACAAAATTACCAGAATAACTAAATAATTTTCCAACCTTGAAAAATTATTAGAATTTCTTAGTAGAAATCATTAGAAAATGCATCATTTTTTAGTTATAAGCTATTAATCAAAACTCCTGAACATTAAATTAAGAATACTTTCCCTCATACTTACACATTGATTTTAATTTGGCAATTTGAACATTTAATTCCATGTCATAGTTTTGATATTTTTTCTTGATTTTGTATTATTTTGTATCCGTTAATTATCTATTATCTATTAACTGGTGATAACATGAAGAGTTTGCATTTTATAAAAAAAAATTATTCTGCAAAAATTTACTATTCACATTTTAGAACTTCTGGTACCTTCAAAAAAATCATACCGTCCTTCTCATGGGTTAGAATGGTATACTATGGCTTTTATATTCTGTATTGATGCATCAACAATAATTATTGTAAATTTCATCAAGATTCCTTGGTTCTTATTTAAATTGTGATTTGTTTAGTGTTACTATTCAGATTTTAGAACTTCTGGTACCTTCAAAAAAATCATACCGTTCTTTTCATGGGTTAGAATGGTATACTATGGCATTTATATCGTGTATTGATGCATCAACAATAATTATTGTAAATTTCATCAAGATTCCTTGGTTCTTTTTTAAATTGTGATTTGTTTAGTGTTACTATTCACATTTTAGAACTTCTGGTACCTTAAAAAAAATCATACCGTCCTTCTCATGTGTTAGAATGGTATACTATGGCTTTTATATTGTGTTTTGATGCATCAACAATAACTATTGTAAATTTCATCAAGATTCCTTGCTTTTTTTTAAATTGTGATTTTTTTAGTGTTACAATTCATATTTTAGAACTTCTGGTAACTTCAAAAAAATCATACCGTCCTTCTCATGGGTTAGAATGGTATACTATGGCTTTTATATTGTGTATTAATGCATCAACAATAATTATTGTAAATTTCGTCAAGATTCCTTGGTTATTTTTTAAATTGTGATTTTTTTAGTGTTACTATTAACATTTTAGAGCTTCTGGTAACTTCAAAAGATCATACCATCCTTCTCATGGGTTAGAATGGTATACTATGGCTTTTATATTGTGTATTGATGCATCAACAATAATTATTGTAAATTTCATCAAGATTCCTTGGTTCTTTTTATATTGTGATTTTTTTAGTGTTACATTCACATTTTAGAACTTCTGGTCACTTCAAAAAATCATACCGTCCTCATGGGTTAGAATGGTATACTATGGCTTTTATATTGTGTATTAATGCATCAACAATAATTATTGTAAATTTCGTCAAGATTCCTTGGTAATTTTTTAAATTGTGATTTTTTTAGTGTTACTATTAACATTTTAGAGCTTCTGGTAACTTCAAAAGATCATATCATCCTTCTCATGGGTTAGAATGGTATACTATGGCTTTTATATTGTGTATTGATGCATCAACAATAATTATTGTAAATTTCATCAAGATTCCTTGGTTCTTTTTATATTGTGATTTTTTTAGTGTTACATTCACATTTTAGAACTTCTGGTCACTTCAAAAAATCATACCGTCCTCATGGGTTAGAATGGTATACTATGGCTTTTATATTGTGTATTAATGCATCAACAATAATTATTGTAAATTTCGTCAAGATTCCTTGGTTCTTTTTTAAATTGTGATTTTTTTAGTGTTACTATTAACATTTTAGAGCTTCTGGTAACTTCAAAAGATCATACCATCCTTCTCATGGGTTAGAATGGTATACTATGGCTTTTATATTGTGTATTGATGCATCAACAATAATTATTGTAAATTTCATCAAGATTCCTTGGTTCTTTTTATATTGTGATTTTTTTAGTGTTACATTCACATTTTAGAACTTCTGGTCACTTCAAAAAATCATACCGTCCTTCTCATGGGTTAGAATGGTATACTATGGCTTTTATATTGTGTAGTGATGTATCAACAATATTTATTTAAATTTTATAATGTAAGAATAAAAAATTTAAAATTATACTGGGCTTTCTATTAGAAAAAAAAGTATAAAAATGTTTTTGACGATAGTTTGTTTAAAATCAATTTTTTTAAAATTTTTTACGATTGTTGATATATCTAGGTGTTCCGGAAATTTTGACTAATTTTGATTAATTGTTTATAACTCAAAAATAATGCTGTTTATAAAAAAATATTTCTACAAACACTCTAAGAATTAATCTTAGAATTAAAAAATGCAAGAAGATACAGGTGTTCTATTTGAAAAAGGAAAGGTTACCGAATTTCCAGAATAAAACGAACACCTGTATATTGAAAATATATTTAGACGATAGCTTGTTTAAAACCAAGCAACTTACTTGAAATTTTTTTATTAACTGTGTATGTACGCTTTTGAATGTCATATACCCACTGTGATCCTTATATTTTTGTGGTGGTATTCATTTTCTTTAAAACTTTAAAATTACTTCAATCTTCAATTGTTTGAGGTTAGTAAATATTTTATGTTATACAGCTTATATAGCTAAAGAAAACATTACGCTTTCACTATAGAAACAACCAATGTTTTTAACATTCTCAAAGGTCGATGTGTGCACGGAGATTTTCCATAATTTACAACCAATCAAAGGAAATTATAGAAAATTGAAGATAACGTCATTGACTTATTACACTACCTTGAGAATTGTTGTTTAAAAAATTAAATAAAACTCATTGGAAACAAGCAAAAACAAATTATTTGAGAAAGTTTCCACAACGCCATCAAGTATACCAAATTTGAATGGGATGGTGTTATTATTGGATCAAGTCTTAGTATAATAAATACATATTAATCAAGGTCATCCAGACTCAAGGCAATCTTAAAATATGTGTGTATATTATACATACAGTATCAAACAGCCTATACGTTATACATATTTATAAATAGGTACTCTGGAGGAAAAAAAATACGCTTCAAAATAGTTCTTTGGCTTAAGCATGTTTTTGTGATACTGAAGAGACACTAATATCACTAATATGAAATATTATATTATATTTATTTGACATTACACTTATCAACCCACAATCGTTTCTTATTCTACCAATCTTCTAACGGTCAGAATACTAGATCTTACTGATCTTGATAATAGAGTGTTATGCTAAACTGCAATTGTTTAATTTTACTTAATAATAAATCTTATTTAAAAATATTTAAAACAGTTATCATATTTCTTAAAAAATGAATAGCCAGATATCTTTAGAAGGAAATATTTGTTTAAAAAAATATCTCTAGTTACAAATGAAAAAAATTCCTTAACCCTGAATAAAAAAAGTGTTGCTAGTTAGCAACAGAATAATGACACTACCAACAAATCAACAAACTAATAATAAAAATATACCTTTTATAACAAAGCGTTACTAAAAAAACACCCAACCCAGCACACAACTCAAAATAAACTGCAGTTTTCGAAGAGCAATTTAAATTATTTGGTCAACAATCCCACTGCAACCACAGGAACTTCAAACAATACAAAACTTTCTACAAATTTAACGATGTTTAAACAGTTTAAATGCACTTTCTAGCGCACAACTGCAACTATTTTTGCAAACTGCAACAATAAACTACGTGTATTTTGCAAACATTCCCGCACGAATGAAGATCACGTCAATTATGAACAGGAGACGCGTTTTTTAACCATAAAAACAAGTTTAATGACGTCAAATTCCAATTTTTGCACATTACTCAAAAAAAAACGATGGAAAATTATCCGTCTTAATAGACAACAATTACACACCTCTCGGTTATTATACATACACAGTTTATAATACAAGTTTCAAACAAAATTACGACGAACATAAAGCACTGTAAAACGCAAAACATCTACCAGTAAAAGAATAGTCCTTTAACATCACTAAAACCCTACGAAATAAAGGAATTAAAGTCATATTACCTGCTTATGGTAACCTATAAATCCAAGAACTAACGGTACACGTAAAAACTGTTATTTTTTTAAGAAATGCGAGGCGTATTTCTGAACATAACCTAATAAAATGGTTGTAAATTACCGGCTTCACCAAATAAATTGCGTATTTCGCCTGTGCGCCGGCTAATTGTAAGCAATAAAGTGGTACTCTTACCTTTTTAGAAGGTGTTTGCTGTGTTATCGCACTTATTTGAATAAGAAACAAGTTTTTTTTGTTGACTAAGCTGTGTGAATGTCAAAATCGAACTTGATTTCCCGACGGAAAGTAGTTTGGATGACGTGTCGGTAATGTAGAGATGGTGGCGGTGTCTAATCATTTGTAGGGATCTGTAATCCCGAGACGTGTTGGTTTTGTGTTTCTCTAATAGATGGCGATAGTACGGTTTAAATTAAATGAAACGTTAAAATATTCGAAAGTGTATGATTTTATGTATAATACTGCTTGTCGCGCGGCGACCCTTAAGAAATATATTTTTTGTAGGAAAATGTGATTGTCGTGAAAGGTAAAATTAATCAAATAAAACTGATGGGGTAGAAATTATTACCGCATATGTCTATCCCACAATTCCAACTTTCTAATTAGATAGAAACCTACCTAATACCTAATAGTTACATAGTTCATGTTTAGCATCAGCTTCAATTGCTGGTCCCCCTCAAAAATTAAGTACAAACTGACAGTGATTGATTATGTGGCAGAAAACGGGACTTGTCTTCAACGTTGAATGTAATCCGAGATGAATTTAAGATCTAACTATGGAATGAATAGTGAAAGTTGGACATTTTTATACTATACGTTATTCTGGCCCACGTTTCAGCGACGGAATACGTAATATTACGCAATAAGAATTTCCATTTAAGTCGGCTGTGTTCTAGTGTTATATAGAGAGAGAGTCATAGAGGCTGTGAACGTTGATATTTTATCCCGTTTGCATAGTATTCGGTTTCTGCAAACATTTAATTTACCTATTCTGCAATATTCGCGTTGATGTACCTACATAGTTAAAGCCATATGTGGTTATATTGCTTATACATGGTGTCCCAATGCAGTGGTATATGAAGACTGTACTTGGTGATGTAGACGACGTAGATAATTCAATATTTCTTTGAAAAATTATGTTTTAAAACGTCATAGATAATAAAAATCAATACTTGTCAAAATATCAAACACTGCTAATGCAATATCAGGTGCATTTTAATGGTTTAACAAAAAGTTATCAGTATCTAAAAACTATTGAAGGTAGGTATACAATGAGTGTAAGATTTTCTTTCGCGTTGTGTATTAAAATACAACGTGCAAACCAATAACACGACCAATAACGAATAACACGTGCAAAACAATAACACGATGTTATACAAGTTTCTATGTAGGATCAAATAAAACTATGAACTTACTGCTGTCTGCTGTACACTTTTCCTAACGGCAGAGGCTTTCTTCGTTTAGTATTGGTATTTGATTAAATGTAGGGTGATTTTCTGTTGTTGATTTCGAATTTGATATCAATTTTATAACATTTGTTTTAATTTTTAAGATAACATACAAAAACCTTGAAACATGGAAAGATATATTTTTCAAAAATTTATTACCATTTACAAAGTCTCATCGTCCCTTTCACTGCCAGAATAAATCATGCTCTGTGCTTAGGGAATACTTTGTCATCTGACCATGGATACTCATGTTGTGAAGGAGCTCCTACACGCAGTGCCAACGTCTCGCCAACGTTGGTGATGTGACGCGCTGCGCGTAGTGCGCGCATTCACTTCGCCAACATTGGCCAACGTTGGTACTGGGCGCGAGGTATTTCTGTGTATCGTAGAAGGCTCGTAGCGTCCCGTAGAGAATTAAAAATGAACAGTGAAGACGATATTATTGCTGTTGCCGCAGCTCCCATTATTTTAAGCAGTGCATTGTTGCTTAGAATTAAAAAAAGGAACCCTCGAAAGAGGACACTGTTTAATAAGGTTGTTAAATATTAAACATGTTTTTCAGTTATTATTTATACAGTACGTTGGAAAATATTAAATACATCAAGGACTACAAATATACAGCAATACAGGGAACAAAATTATTTAGTTTTTTATATTAGCCACGTGACATTAAAAAAATCTCCCTTTTTATTTTCTTTATGTTTCAAGCAACAAATTCGGAATAAGATGGGATAAGATCTGATACACTGAGTGGTCTATACTTTTATGCAGGACCCTGTTAATTTGTGTCGTATCTTTATATAAATATTTCATTTCAGTCAAATCGATGAATTCATAATTTTGATTTAAAATATAATTTATATAATAAAACTGAAATTATTTATAATAAGATACAAAGAAAAATTGAGAACCCTTACATACACGGAGTTTTAATTATAGATATTAAAACTCCGTGTATGTATATTATGTAGGTAAGTTTATTATCAACCCAATATTTTTAGTAACAGATATACTTTTTGATATTTTTCTGATAATCAAAATAAGGAAAAGCATCCAGTATAGTTTTTAAACTTTGTTGAATACATTAAATACATTAGATTATTTAAATTTGCCGCTTAAAACTAATCTATAAATTGTTAATTAATAAATAGTTAATTGTTGTTAATTATATAAATGCAACTTTGTTTGATTGTAGTCAAGATTGTAGGGAAGAGGGTTGACCGCAGTCCTTGGACCCCTATACCGTATGACTCCCCATCGTGTGTAGATTCATATCACGCTTCCCTCCAACCCCCTCCCTCACCTTTCCCACCCCACCCTAGCGAATAATGTTGACCGCAATCCCAGAACCTAAATACCGTATGCCTCCCCATTGTGTGCGAATTCATTTTTAAAATTTTAATGATGACGTCATTTCTGGAAAACCCGGAAGTCATACTAACCTCAAGACCATCCCATAAATTGGCATTTTCTGTCTATTAACACAACGTTCATTCCTTCCGCGTCAAAAACAAAAAATAAACAAACGTACCTATGCCGTGGCTCACCCATTATAACGACTTCAATATTGTCTTCAGAATATTATTTTATTGCTTGTTAATTTATTGTAACTGTAAGGTTAATATAATGCTTATAATAACCATAATTACTGTGAATAAATTTACAAAATATTAAAAAAAGTTTTCATGTTTTTACATTTGGGCAATCAGGCATTTGGGCAAATAATAAATCATCATTGTTCTTAAAGTACGTACAAACATAAATAATGCAGCATATATGATAAAACATAGATAGATAACTAAACTTTTCATCGGTAGTACGTACAATGCTAAAACAGAATGAAATAAAGCGGACAAGGTCGACATATTGGCGATGTGCATTGGCACAGTTGGGTCCCGCTACGCGAAGCACTCCGATGGCCAATGATGGCCCCTATTGGCACTGCGTGTGGGAGCACCTTGAGAAGACAGTTGGTCTTTGTGGTATTGGCATGTCTTCTAGAAAAAGATTTACACTGACACATTAATATATTATATTAATTAATTTACCTATACAAAAGCCTATAAAAATAGTTGTGCATTTTTACGCTGCCTTTCTAAAAAAAACTATAGCCAATTCACTTTTCTGCCTTCGATTCGAATTCTACAGAAAACATCCCATCTGATTTCTAGCTATATGGGCTTAATGCAGAAGGTTTAAAGTTTCATTTGATTCTACATATCTACATCTATAATACATATATCTACATCATAACGTTATTGTTTTGCATGTGTTAAAAAGTAGCAAAAAATACGTTTTTTTCCACCATTTTTCCACCTGTTTTTTATAAAGACAAGAGCCAAAACGCTATTTCTGTGTCTAGATTCGGGTTTCTGGGCAAAAATACTATCGAAATCAGTTGTCATTTTCCGACAATCTTTTATTTGGCCAGTGCAATGTATAAATAAAGGAAGAAGCAGTGCGTTCCGCCCAGTGCTGCACGCGCTCCTTAAAAAAAAGAAGAGTTGTAAAATGTCAAAGTTTATGCCATCTGATTTCTCGCTATATGGTCTTAAAGCAGAAGGTTCAACTTTTTATTTTATCCTATATTATATAGACGTCTACTACATAACATTACTGTTTTGCATGTGGTCAAATGTAGCAAAAACGCGTTTTTATTGCACCTTTATTGTTTTTCGAGAAAACTAGAGCCAATTCACCATTTCTGATTTCAGGTTCGGATTCCTGGGAAAAACCGATTCGAATCAGTTGTCATTTGTCAGGCAATTTGAAGTCGGTCAAATTTTGTTGGCTAGTGGTATTTATATTTATGGATTATATGTATGGTCTTCAATAATAACAAAAAAAAACTGTGGCTAAATCATCAAAAAAAGTAGGAAAATCAAAATAGCTCAAACAATGCATTTAGGTATAAGGAAACCCTAAAAAAGTCGATGCATATTGGTATCTGGAAACAACAAAAAATTAAATACAAATTATATGATTCCATAAATTTGATGAGCAAACTAGACAATGGGAAACAGTTAAAAAACGAAAAAATGCTGATATTTTTAGTTTATTTAAAGAAGAATAAGTAGCATCTATAGTGAGCTGAATTTTGTATCAATTCTCTTTATCGTTGTATATCAAATTATAGATAAAGTTGTGTTACTTGTTGTGGTAATGTATATGTATTAATTCTTGTTGTTGTATCCAAGCTACGTAATAAAATATGTCTGAATTGTGTACTCAAAGAAGTAAAGTTTGACTGAAAAAAAGCTTGTAAGATATTGATGTTTTCACGTAAAATTTTCTACACTTATAGAAAAAGGTGTAAGTTAAATATATTATGTGGCACCTTTTTCAATTTTAACCTGTCTTCTCCGTAAAAAAAATTTGCAAAATCCGTCAATTTTAAGTCAGATACAATAACAGATTTGTCAAAATGAACAAAAATATCAAAATCTACCACTAAGCTGACCTAACACTTGCTTCTACGATTGTGTGAACTAATCCCACAGAACTTTTACGTGTTTTGCAAATAGAACGTACGGATTCCCTTTAATAATATTTCTTTTTCTTGTTATTCACTTATTATAATTTATAACACAATATATTATACTACCACATGATTTCACCATCAATAGCAACAATAAATTACAATTACGCAAGAAAGTAGCTAATGTAACACCACTAAATGATGACTAATCTGGGTAATAACGATTTTTTTTATATAACATTAACAATTAACCGCGATTGAAATTTATTTAACAGCTACATACTATTATCATACATCAGGGGATATGAATAAAATACAGTCATCATTTTGTGTGCTAATTAGTGCTAATTATTGTGTAGACAAGATGCATCTCTGGTACTAACTAAACAAAGAAAAATGTCTATATTTGCACAACTTTAATAGGAAAAACCACGAGATATATTACTTTTCTCACAAGGTAAAGGTGTACTGCGAACTGCATAAGAAACATAAAACATAACCATATATTCCAGACTAATTTCACTGTAATAACTGTCTTAGCTCATCGCTATACGCAACTAAACCAAAAAGTATAAACGTTATATCTTAATTATTTTAAGTCCTACATGATCATAAAGTGACGTTTTACATCTTAGTTACCGGGACGAAAACAGCTACCTTTTGGGCGCTAGGGCGATAAAGATTCTTTTTCTACTTTGCATTCACAATGCACACATTGTAACACTGTTTTCAGTGTTACAATTAACACATTGTAATACCGAAAACAGTAACATTTTTGTCTGATTGGTACACAGTGATATCAAATGCCATATGTCAAATGTACAATACATAACCCAACATAACCACACACTGCATCTTCTTAATCGCTTGCAATCACATAAACTGCGAAATATCAATATTTTATACATATTTAAACATGGGTGTAGCCTGCTATAGTATGGCCAAAGGATTGGGGCTTTCTTAGTTTAGCTGTGTTCATCAAAATACGCCAGCATGACGTTTACGGTGATGTTTTACGACTCTAGTAAGTGATCGTTATCATTCTTTTCAACTAAACATCAAATCCCCTTTTCAGATATAATTCAAGGACCACATTTACTTTAATAAGGTATTATGCGAAGATCAAACCTACATCGTAGATATGCACGATTTTAATTCCTGCTGCGAGATTGTATATGCGCAATAAATGGTTTATCAGCATACACGTACGAACCTACAGTACATTTAAAGTGTAGAGGATTTCTAGTTTATGTGACGTATAAGTTTTTCGGTAATATTTTGGACGCTTGGATGCTCGGTTCAATTCGTATTCGTTTTTGTCCGTCGCTTTCGACTTCGTCTTAGTTTTGGTTGTGTGCAACGTATTTGTATTACCTCCATCACCTGTAATTTTACTAAGTATAATTTATTCTAATAAACTACTTTGCCGAAATTAGAATTGGGTTTCAATTATAAGTACTTGTAAATATATAAGCCGCAACGGCTACGTAGCGGAATTAGGTAGACACCGCTATTGAACGTTAAGCGTTATAACAATTCTTTAGTAAGTTCTTGTTTTTCGAAGTAGTTAATCAGTAACCGCCAAACACTTCTATTCTGAATTATATACTTATGAAACCACTATTTTAAAGTTATCTTCTTAGGTTAAGTTTCATGTATTTATCACAGTAGGGTTAAAAGTGTTGCCCCAAGCTCCATTATGATCATCGTTGCGACCTCTCTGAATATTTATTCAAACTTGTAGGCTAAAGTAGAGTAAAATTATTCACAATTAGATTTTGTCATGATTTTATCTCATCGATCTCATCTTTAACGAAGTTGACAGTTACTACAGTGCTGCCACGTGGTACCCGTAAAATACCCTAGATTCTAATTTACCGCGATATAGTAACCACAATTTCTAAATTTATATAAAATTAATAACGCAAAGTAGAAAAAATAGTATATTACACTCGTTTTATAAGACGTATTGGCATACTCGTTCCATTTGGGCACTCCTCGCTACGCTCGTCGTGCCCAAAACAACTCGTGCGCCAATTTGACGTCTTATAAAACTTGTATAATAATATACTATTATGCGCCCTAGGGCATAAAGGATTGCCATGGTTATATGTCAAATATATCAAATATTTGTCATTCAAATTGTAAATTTTAGTTTGACAATTAATTGTCTGTATTGTCACTCATCAATGTCAATTATTGGCGATTAAGGTTATGTTTGACAATTAATTGTCTGTATTGTCACTCAACTCCGAATTGTTTGTATTGTTATTCAACTCCGTAGATACGCATGTCACTTCATAACGTCAAAATATTTATTAATATTATTCAAATGGAGGGACAAAACCATTGTAGGATATAAAATTTTGTATGTACCACGGGCATTACTTGATGTTTATACCCTCGGGCGACTTTAAAAGCTCGAGGGCCGATAGGCCCGAGAGTCACTCTCGGGGCATAAACATCCGTTTAATGCCCTTGGTACATAAATAACTAATTATACGCACGTATTAAAAAGTGCAAAAGTTATTCGAAAATATTCTATGACTGAACGATGTATTCTGTTATTTTATTTGTTCGTTATAAAATTTTAAGAATCATTATGTTATCACATAAAGGTCGTCAACACTTATCCTTATAATTACCAGGCGACATTACTAAAAAAAATAAACGACAAAAGACATTAAACTCAAATTATGATCGAACAAAATAACTAAATATTTAATAGAAATACTTTTCTTGGATTTTCCAGAACGCAACAAAAAAGTTTTGCAACGTTGATATATAATGTTTCTTTGAAAATATACTTTTTTTACACTGTGTTAAAGTGAAAATATACTTTTCACGACACCTTCACAACACGACACGACACCTTCACAACACCCCCAAAATCTCTATTAAAAAAAAATGTTTTTGGGTACTTGCACGTGTACCCAAACTCATAAGGTCTAGGTCTACCAACCGATGTACCGGATCTTGTAGAGTATTGTCTCTCCACTACATACTTCAAGTGGGCGGGAGCGATGTATGAGCAAGTAGAGGGTGCTACCATGGGATCACCTCTTTCACCGGTAGTCGCCAATTTCTTCATGGAATTGTTTGCAGAAAACGCCATTAGGTCAAGTCCTTACAAACCCAAGCATTGGGTCAGATATGTTGATGATACCTTTGTGGTTTGGCCACACGGTAGAGATAAACTTACTGAGTTCCTTAACCACCGGAACAATGTTAGTCCTTCCATCAAATTCACGATGGAAATAGAAAAGGATAATCAGCTGCCTTTCTTGGATGTGCTGGTATACAGAACGTCAACGGGCACGCTTGGACATACAGTCTACCGTAAGAAGACACATACCGATCGGTACTTGAACGCCAAATCACACCACCATCCCCAACAGAAGAGAAGTGTTATTAACACTCTGTTCAACAGAGCCGAGAAGGTGTGCGACTCCAGCACCTTGGGCGACGAACGGAAACACTTGGAGTGGGCCCTCCGACAGAATGGATACACCAAGTCTTACATACGGGGTGTCATACAAAGCAAACCGCAAGTCTCAGAGGAACCGCAAGCGTCAAAGCGCTTCGCTTACCATACGTAAGTGGGGTATCAGAGAGAATCGGTAGATTACTGAAGAAATCGGGTATCACGGTAAGGTACAGAGCACCAGCTAAGGTAAAGGATCTTTTGCCTAACCCAAAGGATATCACACCACTCCTGAAGAACGAAGGGGTATACAAAATAATATGTGAGTGCGGAACATGCTATGTAGGACAGACAGGACGAAGCATCGAATGTCGAATCAAGGAGCACAGTAGGGACACCCGGCTAGGCAAGATTCAACAGTCCGCTGTTGCTCAACACTGCCACGAGTCGGGACACACAATGGATTTCGATGACGTGAAGATGTTGGCAAGGGTGGGTAATTATCATCGAAGGCTTATTAGAGAAGCCATCGAAATTTACAAACATCCTGACAACATCAATCGCGTGGGCGGTACTGACATTAGTAGGGTCTGGAAATCGATCCTAACGCGGTCAGGTGGAAAAGCACATGGGAGCGGTAGCTCCAGATGTGCGCAGTGAGGTGTAAATTTGGGTATAATAGGGAGATTTTCTTGGTAGGTCTTCAGTATTCAATTAGCTTTGAAGAAGCGAGCAACATAGTTCGCGAAACGTCAGCATTAACAAATCTTGACACACGGCATAACCCGGAAGCAGTTTATTTTCTAAACGATTCTGGCCGTGAAAGCCTACTTGATAATTCTGTTAAATTTCAACCGAGTCATCACATTGTTATCAAAGTGGAAAAAATCTGAAAATAATTGGAAACTTCTGAACTTGAACGTCTATAACTTTTCGATTTGTTATTGGATCTGACCGAGCAATACTTCTTCATAATGGTCTATCCTTCCTCTTTCATTTGCATTTTATTTTGGAAATCGAATAGAAAATAGCGGAGTTATGAATTTTTATACCCGTGCAAGTACCCAAAAACGTTTTTTTTAATCGAGATTTTGGGGCTGTTTGAAAAATATCAGCTATGCCATTATGTTCAGCTCTACCAGATCAGCAACTTCCGCTATGTCTCGTGAAAAGTACATTTCGTTTTTATTTTTTTGTAAGACAGTGTAATTATTATTTTTCGTCACTAAAGACAGGAATAGTATTTAACAGGAACAGCATTTATTTAAAAAGCACATTGTATCCTAAGTTCAAAAGTTCAAGAGGTCTAAACCACGAACAGAACTGACATTTGACACACCTCGTATGTACAATGCAATACCACAAAATGCAAGTATCCCACTTGTTCTAGCAATACGCATAACTGGTTGAATGGTATATAAGTTCTTATGCACATGCAGTCACCTTTTCAATACAACTTTCAGACCGCTGAAACTGACACCAAGACTAGCCTTACAGCGCGCTGTATCTATAAAATTATATATTAATTTTAGTAACTAACGGCGACAAAAACACAAGGTGCTAGTGCAAGTGAATTGTTTTAATGTAGTTTATTGTAACCCCCCAGATCAAGGATTGTATTGTTAGACAGTTATTTTTTGTGGTTTTGTTAGTTGCTTATATCAAGGTAGGTAAAAGTCTTAATTTCCTTTACCGCAAGTGCAGTTTATGCAATATGATTCAATCTAATATAGAGCACGAGGTTTGACTTTCATTCTACACGGTTGCATTGTTGCATTTTGTTTAGAATTAGCATATAATTCGCAAGACTTTCATGTGAATGTTCCCATTGATATGTTGCTACTAGTGAAAGATATTAAAATATCTTCTTTGTATTATTTAATGCCTTTATATCATGTAAATAAACAAACAAATATAATATAGGTACCTAGTGTCTTATATGCCAATTGTTGCAACAAATTAAAAAAGAAATAAAACAATTTTATTGACATACCCTTGGACTTGTACTAAATAATACTTCAATAATCACGTATTTATTCTATACCTTACGCTTACGCAATGCATTTGTTTTATGTCCGTAGCAATTGATATGTTCATTAATAATCTTGCCAATTCATTTATTAATTTAATAAATATCTGAAAACAGGATTAAGTTAACGGAATTTGTTAAATTGTGAGGTTAATTTCGATACACCCATGTTTATAGGAGCTGTTTTTATTGTTTTGATGAGATATGTACACGGTGTTGAATAATAATTAGACCATATTGACGTATATTTAGGGTGCCTCTTAATTCTGTAAAAAATATTTTATTTCAAGTGCGTAACACACTGCTCAAAAAAATTAGGGGAACACTTTTTTCGAAACCTGTAACTTTTTAAATAATAGTTCTAGGCAAATCAAATTTGGTATACGTCAACAGCATATATTAAACTATAGAAAAATATAAAAACAACGTTACAACTCTTAGTTACTTCTAAGTTACACCTAAAAATGTAAATGAATAACGCAAAAGAAAATGGAAAAGACTGTCATAGTATCGATGACAGTCGGGTTTTCTGTGGATTGGTGAGGTTTAATACAGTGTATACCCTCCACGAGGACGAATCACTTCATTACACGAAATCTGGAGTCGTCTGTAAACAGTACAGGCAGTGGCGCCGTTACATATGGGCAAGGGGAGGCGCTTGCCCCCCCCTGGATTTCCAACCTAACTACCGCTACGCGAAACACGAAAAAGATAGGGGTAGGCGAGACATTTGTGATCGATCTTTGATCACTATTGAAGACCGATGAATAGATCTGATCGATAAATCGGTTATTATCATATCAGATGGATCTTTTGATCATAGATCAGGTTGATCTTTTTGATCAGATCGATCTCGCAAATGTCAAACCGAATTGAAAGCTATATATTTATTGGACAGACAGGTCGGTCGCCACCCGGCCTGTGTGTAATATATTTTCGCGGCTAAGCTTGAAAGTTGTTATATAAACGCCTAGCGGATAATTAGCATCTTTCGTGTCCCCACCAAGAAACAAAAATGACATTTTTGAGTGAAGGATGAAAAAAAATTACTAGATAAATGATGACTTTTCAGATTATTATCAGCTTTTTTTTACCAATGTCAGTTTTATTAGATATTGCCATATTGCCCTCTCGTAACAGTCGCGTAAGAGCCACAAGATGACAAGATACGGTATCTAAATTTTGCGCTGTAGTCCAAAATAAGTATTGTTGTATGCACTTTTATTTGATCGTACTTTATATTCCATTATATTCCACTGGTGAGCAGTTTATTAATTACACTGGGCGTTAAACTAATAAGCGTAGAATATATAGATAAGGAATAATAGTCAACTTTTGATAGTAGACCAACTTTTGCTAACGAACTCATGTCCAGATAGACGCCGTTTAGGAACTGCAGAGAGCCGGAATATTGTACCAACTTTAGAAATTGCTTTAGTAAACTAGGTTGTATGAAGTATCATAAAATAACTTTTTCAAAATCATATAATTTAAAATGATTTAAAGATCATTATTGGCCTAAATTGGTACTAAAATTACAATACTTCGGTTAATGAAAAGGGAGCTTCATAAACGTTAAATAGGTAATAAAAATTTCAGACGAAAGTTATATGGTATTAAAAGGGCCATCCTATGATACATGACAATAGATTCTCTATGCTGTTTGTAATATTGGTACCATTTTCTGACTCTCTCCAGCGTTGATACAATACATTTCCGTACATGAGTTCGTTCAAAAGTTAGTAGTTGACCTAACATTGTCGCGTGTTCAAGTGTTCAAGTATAATAGTAAAATAAAAAAAAAATATTATTTCGTCATCGATTATCCTTAACACAGAATTTTCAAATTAATCCACTTTTCTCTACATTTAGTTATTATTTCTCGTTAACGGGGTAAATTTAAAAATAATATTGTAGCCTTTTTATTGTTTATCAATTTGTTATTAAGAGATTGTATCTGATGCTGGATGACCACGAGCTAGAAATTATTATAGGAAATTAACAACAATTTCTCTTAGCGTATTAAAAAACAATAAAAAGGCTACAATATTGGTTGAAAATCATACAAAACCTTAAATTCAAGAATAAAAGTTCAATGATTCAGAAACAAAATATATTTACAAACAAGTATTAATTTAAAATATTAATCCCACATTAATAAACTATAGAAAGACAGGAAAATGACTTGAAATCCAATAATATGAATAATATATAATAAGTAAGTGTTGGCGAGCATATAGGGATCACGACCATGGATGGCTATTAGCACACAAAAATGTGAACAAAAACATGTCATTACCTTAAAGCCGATAGAGATCTTTTCAGAATGGATACCAAATAACACAAGACGAAAATGCTGCAAAACAGTTTATGGCATAGACCTTAATATTACGTTACCATTTCCCACTAAAAAAAAAAATTTGCCCCCCCCCCTGGAACATTTTCAAACGGCGCCCATGAGTACAGGCGTCCAGTGACGAAGTTGCCAATCTTTGTGATCCAGAGCAAACCTCATTCGCGCTACTTTGTGATGCTGCGTAAGTGGTGGTGCGCGGACAGGTCTTCTTGGTTTCAAATTCGGTTCTTTTAATCTGTTTCTAACAGTTTGATCAGAAATTTCTGTTCTATGACTCGTCTTAAGTCGTTTAGGAGGTCTCGTGCTGTGGCAGTACGCTGACGTAGAGAGGAAAGGACCAGAAATCGGTCTTGATTTTCTGTAGTTTTTCTTTCGACCTTGTCCAGCTCTTCTAACATATTCGCCAGTCTCCCGAAACCGATTCCATAAAAGCTGCATAACAGAAGGGGAAACTTGAAGGTCCCTGCTAACATGTCGAATAGAGTGGCCATGTTGACTAAGTGCGACAGCACGAGCAACTTACACTTCACTAAGATGCCGCATTTTACTTCTAATGACGTTTCTAATCAACGAAAATTGACAACTGACTTCATTTGTCATCTTTAGTAGGCTTTCAAGCGTGACTTCAACGAATACTTGACATTTTTTTCATTTTGCTTTGCGGTATTAATTTACATTTTTAAGTGTAACTTAGAAGTAACTAAGAGTTGTAACATTGTTTTTGTAATTTTATTTAGTTAAATATATTCCCTTAAAGCATACCAAATTTGATTTGCCTAGAACTATTATTTAAAAAGTTACAGGTTTCGAAAAATATTTTTACCAGTGTAATTGATAATGACCATAATTTAGTTTAGATGAAGATGACTCATTACAGAAGTTTACTAGAACAAGAAGTTTATATTGTACTTTAAACTGTATTTTTTTCACATTCTGCTAACATTAAACATTCCAATATGATGTTGAGGACATTGTTTCTGAATCTATTGGTATTTTTTTAATAGGCGAGCGTTTTATTTATGACATGATTGGCGTCTAAATGAAATAGACTATATTCCACTATTTTTGCGATTAATAAAAAATATTTAGGGGTTGCTATCGGCTGTTAAAAATAAAGAAAAATAAATTTACTTTGTCTTAAAATAAACAAAGTTATATTTAGAAAATGAATTGCTTCCGGGTTAGCTCTGAAGAAGCAAATGCATGGTTCGCGAAACGTCGCGAACCATGTTGCATTTACGAATCTTGACATACGGCATAACCCGCAAGCAATTTATTTTCTAAATGATTCTGGCCGTGAAAGCCTACATACTTACTTCAAGTTATAATTGTATGTATTTATTCATTGTTTTTACTATTAAGTTATAACTTATCCACACTTAATAAAATTTATTAAACGTAGAGTATTAAATAAGTGTAAACTAGTGTAAACTAGTGTAATTATTGTATTATTTTTCTTAATAGATGTCAGCCATAAGCGAGTGGTACTCCAACAAGAGCATATTTATCACAGGATGCACAGGATTTATGGGAAAAGTCCTAATAGAAAAAATACTTCGATCATGTCCAGACGTTCAAAAAATCTATATGTTAATACGACAAAAAAGAAACAAGTCACCACAAGAAAGACTTAACGACTTTTTTAACCAACCAGTAAGTTGACTACCCAAACCACCAAAAAACAATAACATAACCAATACTCTTCCAGATTTTTGACCAACTTAAAGGAACTTACCAGATGTCGGATATCCTGGAGAAAATAGCTTGTATTAATGGAGATGTCACTCTAGAAAACATGGGAATAACTATGGAGGATTTTGAGTTGTTGAAAAATAAGATACAGATTGTTTTTCACATGGCTGCTAACGTCCGTTTTGACCAACCGTTGAAAACTGCTGTTTTGATGAATACCGGTGGCACCAAAAATGTTCTGGAGACCGTCAAACATTTCGAGAACGTTGTTCTGTTCATGCATGTTTCCACGAGTTATTGTCAATGCGATAGAGAGGTCTTAGAAGAGGAAATGTACAAAGCACCACATGATCCAAAGTGAGGCTTAAATTATTAAATTACTTTGCAATAAAGGGTGTAAACATCAATGAATGCGTATTACAGTTAATAATAATTGTTTAAATGCATACTGCGTTGTCCTGCTATCATTAGTTACAGAGATATCAGCATCCATAAAACCCTCGTTTACAGCCTTTACTACAAACAAAATTAAGAAATCACGAACTTATGACTTTTTATTTAGACTCTTTTTATTTCACAGAGCTGTACTGCATTTAGTTAATCTGTTAAGTGACGAAACGTTGAAAACAATAACCCCGCATCTAACAGCAAATTTTCCAAATACATACGCTTACACCAAGTGTCTAACGGAACATCTGGTGCAGGAATATTCGACCACATTCAAAGTAGTGGTAGTTCGACCATCTATAGGTAAGTTTTGTTTTTCAAAATGATCATAATTTTCGATTTGGTTCAGTTTTAGTAGAGAAAAATACTTTAAAAATTGCTTGCTTCTTTCTATTGACCATGTTATTCTTTTCTCCATAAGTTTAATTTATTCTAGATAATAGTATGTAGTAAACCATTACCTTTGAAATATTTTAGTAACCGCAGCATATAAGGAACCCATACCAGGTTGGGTGGATAATTTAAATGGGCCAACTGGAATTCTAGTGGGTGCTGGTAAAGGAATCATCAGATCCATGCATTGCAACGAAACTTACACAGCAGACCTAGTTCCAGTGGATATAACAATAAACAGGATGATCGTCATAGCTAGAGATGTTGGTGAGAGCAAAGAGGACCATTGCAAAGCACAAGCCTTCAACATAACAGCTGATACTGTACGTAAAAAAATAGGAAACTTAACTCTCTGATTATATAGAGCCTTGGGGTGTTGAGGTTATGCCCAATATGATACAATTATCTATAAGTTCAAATGTGACGCAAATGAAAGAGTTCTGCAACCACCTTTAAAATTGTTTAAACTTTCTAATGCTTGAAGAAAAATTTTAGAAGAGCGATTTTAGCAGTTTGCTAAAATTGAGCCAATGGTTTTACCTATTTTATAAGTTATTTTACTTGCTTCCCAGATAACAATCGTGCGACGCACGAAATCATCACGCGTAATTTTTCGGTGCGATGAGTGCAATATCGCTCGCACGCGTGCGTTTTTGTATCCACACGCATGAGTGCCGATCAAAACAATACACAATGCGTCGCATACAACCCTGGTAAACATTTCGTCGTGTCGTGCGAGCTATATGCGTGTCAATATGCTGATTTTCGTCATACGTCCGGCACGGTGCGTCGTCCGTGACAAATAAAACGCACGGGTGCGAGCGATATGCGTGTAAATATGCTGATTTTCGTCATACATTCGTCACGGGGCGTCGTCCGTGACTAATAAAACGCACGGGTGCGAGCGATATGCGTGTCAATTAGCTGGTTTTCGTCATACGTCCGGCACGATGCGTCGTCCGTGACGAATAAAACGCACGGGTGCGAGCGATATGCGTGTGAATAGAGCTGGTTTTCGTCATACGTCCCGCACGATGCGTCGTCCGTGACAAATAAAACGCACGGGTGCGAGCGATATGCGCCGCATATCGCCACTCGAGTGAGAATGCGGGCGATATGAACCTCCATTGATGACGCATCTGCGTGATCATATGAACGCACGTGCGGTTGCAATTGCATCATTATGCGTGGCACGATTGTTATCTGGGTTAGTAAACACGTCAAAATACACACCAATGGGCACAACGAAACATTGCCTCAATTCAAAGCAACCTTGGTTAATTACTTTAACATTGTACAATTTTAAATGGATACTAAATGCATACATATCGTTATTTGAAGTAAACCGTTGTTTTGACCGGTTGTCTTACTTTAAGATTGTACAATTTTAAATGGATACTATACTTATTTAACTTAAGAATTTGTTGTTTAAAAAAAAACGTTGTGTAGGTAGATTAATCACCTCACATCCTTGGATTAAACATCTACCTCTTTTCAATATGAACATGTTATTATGAAAGCAATAATATTTTACATGGACTGCAATTAACGCATCCAAAGAAGAATATTGTGATTTTCCAACTAGAGAAAGCAACCAGTGGGTCCCTTCTTAGTCTCTTTTCCATCAATACTAGAGCTGTTGGACATTTCTACGTCAGGTACATTGACGGTAAAATAGCAGAATGATGCACAACGACTTTCATAAATCAAAACAATCGTTTTCTTAAAGCAAATATTTAGGATGTATTATATTAAAGAATTATTCTTATTACAAGTATGTTAACAAATTATGTTAAGAATTTCATTTTCTGTCATTTTCTACAAGAGGAAACTAAACAAATATTAAAAATGAGCAAATTTCTGACTTTCTGTTTCTCCTCAAACACGTTGATTATTTATAACAACAATACAAGTTTCATAAAAAGAATATCATAAAATCGAAGTTCTTTTTGTACATCAATAATTTGTATACCACTACTTTATACCAATTTTTCTATGATTGTAGAGCAATCCAGTGACATGGGGTCAAGCCTTGGAATACGGTAAACTACACTTTTACAATAACCCTTTCAGCATATGCCTTTGGTACCCAGGTGGGAGTATAAAAAAATCCTACTTCCTCCATCTTTTGGCAATCATATTCTTCCACTACATCCCAGCATATTTCGTAGACCTGATAATGCCAATGGTAGGACAAAAACGATTGTAAGATTCTTATTTCTAATCATATAAAAATTTCAATGCATGATGTGAATTCTTTTTTATAGTTTGGTTAATACCCAGAAAAGGATTTCAACAGGACTTGAGGTTCTTCAGTATTATACGACGAGACCATGGATTTTCAAGCATGAGAAAATCAAACAGATTGAGAAAGGTTTGAACGAGGTCGATAAGGATGTTTTCTGTTCTGATATGAGTGAGCTCAACTGGGAAGATTATCTCTATCGGTATGTAATGGGAGCTAGAAGATATTGCATGAAAGAAGGTCCTGAAACATTGCCCAAGGCTAGGAAGTTATTGCAGAAGTATGGCATCAGAACATGAGTTTAAAAAATAGGTTGATAATTGTGTTTTTGTTTTTGTTTTGTTTCAGGATGTTCTACCTTCACGTTGCTGTTAATGTTGGTGTCCTTTTATTAATTGTGTACTTCCTACAACGTGTTGTACTGAATGTATTTATGTAGTAAGATAATATTAGTTATGATCATTATTTGTATTACATATTTATACGAAAAATAAAAATATTTTGCTTTAGCATCTTTTTTTATTTCTTAATGTTGATGTATGATCGTCAAAAATTGTAATATTTTCTGTATAGACTGAAAAGTAAACGAGTTGGATTATCGGTTTTGTTACTGCGCGTTCAGAAGTTCTGATGATTTTGTTGTCTTAGAATGACAGAATACCATTAATTGTAGCAAAACTTAAAATTTTAATGACGTCACTTCTGATAAAAAAATCTGATATGGCCAGGCACATGACTTTATCATACTATATATTTGATCGAAATCGGTCATGTCTGCATTAAAATAAAACTAGTTAGCCAGCATTTGACAGATATTTTAATGCTAGGGACAGTAGCTATTGTCAATACACCAGCGTTTGACGCTACCTACTGTAATTAGAACTAAACTATTAATTTTACCAAAAAATGTCATACACTGATAAAAATGAGTGCGAATTTACAAATGAAATATACATTTCTTTCAGTAAACCTACCTTATTTGTCGGCAGTTTTACCATAATTTTAAGCAAAAATACTAAATATCATTGAAAATGCAGTTACATTCATTAATTGTACAAACTGTAGATAAATTTGCTAACAAATTTGTAAATTTCATAATAACAATTACTTCAACGGAATAAAATTACAAATCTATACATTAAAACTACTGTCTGATATGTAAATTTGCCCTCTGCTCGTGCAATTTTCCTTTCTAGATGGTTAAGTGCTACCGAGATAATTTTTATCGCGCTTGCGCAATAATGGGATATACAGTTCGAGTTCCGTTCGCCATACGTTTGGTTGTGTTTACAGGAGCTAAGTTAGAGTTTTATTGAGTGCGATTGTTATATACAACTAATCTAACACTGTTAGTGCCTCTGTGACTTATCCTTTATCGGTGTCGTGTGGAATATTGCCCCATATGGTTCTATAGTATTAAAAGATATAATATTGGTACATTCATCTCTTTGTATATTATGGAGGACTTTGCAAATATATACTACAAAATGCAGGTAAAAGTTTGCAGTCTTGATACGTATAATTTCACTTTCACTAATTGGATGTTCTTTTTAGGATACAAGTGTTGATGATACTGACATTCTACAAATTCAAGGACCTGTGTGGTGTCCATAGGTACGATTTCTCTTATTGTTCTTTCTTGTACATGCGGTCTTACAATCAAATTTATTACTAACATTTATAACACATATCATTTCAATCACCAATATAAAAAATACTTTTCTATAAACACTCATTAATAACTTTACACACACTCGGTACCTCAAAGGAAAGCAGCTGCTGACATTGTTATACCCTGTATATGATATATGACTCATGTACTTCTTATTTTGATTTCAGGTGACACATTTTGGACTATATTATATGCTGTGGTTGGATTATCCCCAGGTTATCTTACTCTGGAGACAGCTTTTTCAAAATTATTCCAAGTCAGGGTTCAAAAACGAATAAGGTGACGTAAGTTTACCATAGGCATTTCAACTTAATATTGTTGAAATAATATTTAATTTATATTTAAAAGATATGTTTCTCTCTGTTAAGCAGATCGATTTATTTTATTATACGATATGTAGATAAGTATAGTCCATGGGTTCCTATTTTATTTCATTTACTTATGATTACATTTTTGTCAAGAACTTCTATTTATTTAATGTTAAAAATATGTATATATATATATATATATATATATATATATATATATATATATATATATATATATATATATATATATATATATATATATATATATATATATTATAAATATGTTTCACATGTTATTTATTGTTAATAAAACTTCATACTATTATTTTTTGTTTTTATTTATGATCTCCACATTAATAGGATTTTACTAGTGATTTTACAGTTGACAATACAGGCTTGTCCGAGCAGTCGCAAAACCAGTTTACAAACAGTTCTTTTGTGAGAAACCAGATATTGTTTCATTGGTATTTATAATGGAGTTATCATAGCAACATATGTGGTCCATCACAAAAGTAGTGATTGTTAACTGGTTTTTAGTTGCTTGAAGAAATCTAATATTAAAGTTGCAGAAAATTAACTGTACAACAATTAATTGCAATTCCGTGTTTACGGTAAATTTACTGAACGTCAGTAATTTTACTTACAAAAGTATATATAAAACCGTACACATCGGAAACCTCATTTCATATGAGAAGTAAATTTAAGATCAGAGTAAAATTCCAAACCACATGGTTTGTAATTCTACAAACCACATGGTTTGTAATTCCCTTCGATACACGGAGGGTAAAAATGACCGCCGTGCTACACGGTAAAATTACCTTTTCAGTTTTATCAGTGTAGACATAAATTATACAAAATCTCTACTTTAAATTATTATTTAACTAAAAACTACACGAAATTACAGATAACGGCTCATTTGCAAAATCTTTCAAAATTGCTAAGAGTAAACATTCAGTTCCTTTGGACCCTTTTGAACAAAAAGCTTTTCCGCTCTAAGTTTGGTCATGAAACTTCTAAATATGACAAAAAATAAAACGAGTTAGCCAGGATTTGACAGATATTTTCATACTATTGACAGTAGGTATTGTCAAAATATCAGCGTTTGACACTACCTACTGTCATTAGAATAAAAATATCTGTCAAATTCTGGCTAACTAGTTTTATTTTAATGCAGACACGACCGATCTCGATCAAATAGGATTTGCTCATGAAGCTAAGTTCATAATTTTACCAAAAATGTCATAGACATAAATTATACAAAATTTCCTCTACTTTAATTTATTATTTAACAATTTGGACGAAATTACAGAAATGGCGGCTCATTTGCAAAATCCTTGAAAAAGGCTTTTCACCTCTAAGTTTGGTCATGAGACTAAATATGAAGTTTCGTCCCGATAGCTTTAGTAGTTTCTCCGGAATCGTCGCCACAAAAAACGGCATGATAAAGTAAAAAATAAGCGAAACACCCTATATATCTTAACACACTTCGCAAGATCAATTAACCAGCTTTGCTTTGTCTATCGTCAACAGCTACAGTTATATTAAGTTATATTAATCATCTAAGTTCACATTTATAACTTCTGCACAATAAATCGTAAATTAATATCAAATATCTACTTGCTACGATGAAATTCAAAATCGCACAAATGTAATGATTCTTCTATTCATACAGCAACTACAGTAATTGCAAATAAATTGTTTTATTTATTTATTTATTTCGGGAAGATGTTAAGGAACAACTTTATGGGGATATTACTAATAATAACAAGAACAAAATCAAGAACAAATATGAATATATAATAATTATTTCACTAAGATTTTCATGAGTTCACATATCAGCCCTTTCAAGTCAAAGCGTTTTAAGTCTAACTGCGAATTCTCAGTGGAAATATTACATTTTCACGGTTTCTAAAAAAAAAAAATCGTAGTTGTAATATCTTCATAAATTTCTTCCTCAATATGTCTCCACAGAAAGAAATCAAACTGGTTTAAATCAGGCGATCTAGTATGCCAAAGCGTTGGACCATCCGTTACGACTTAATGTAGATAGGACTTTACACATAAAACTATAATCTCTAAACTTGTAGGCAGATTTTGACCTATTTCCAATAATGCTATTACACTAATTATATTATATTGCAATGTCAAGCTCAGAAAAATTTCGAGTTCAGTTACCAAGTATTCCCCACCAATAAAACATCGCGTAAAAAGCAAAAACAACGATCACAGTCAACATGTATTCCAGCGGTTCGTACATGATTTTCATCAAGTATTTCCCTCTTATTTTAATCATAATTTTCTGGTCTTAATCTTATCTACGAAATATACAAATTTAAATAGAATAAAATTCCTCGGTAAATTAGAAATTGAGTTTTTACGTATATATGTATTATTGCGCATGTGCTAGATTTTTGGTCCAGCAAACAAGCTCCCAGGGTATTGTGAGAAAATCAATAATGGCCAGGATCAAGAGTCCTCAGACTCCTGTATTAGAAGCGCCCACAAACCGAACAAATGCACACAGCAAACAAATGAAGGAACATTGGATAAAAATTCAACGCTATCGAAATGTAAAGTGACTGAAATTCTTCTGAAAATATATCCAAAGTTGGAACCATGGGCTTGCTGATTGGGATAACATACTGCGTGTTGTGGTATGCCAGTATATTAGCTGGTAAGTATATTGACAATCTTAGATTATACAGGGTGTTCTATCCAAACAAATATACATAACTTTTTCTTTCTTTCTATGTGTTAACACCATTTTTTTCTGTTTTTCTTTGCAGGATATATACTATTATTAGTTCCACTATTACCAGTACTGATTTGTTCGAATAAAAAATATAGAAAAGCTACTGATATTGTGTTTGCAATTTGGCAGACGTACCCAACTGTAAGTACCTACCTGTTTTATAAATAAACTAAACACTATGAACACCCTGTATCCAAATACGATGTTCTACAACAATCTTTTGATTATGTATATTTTTGTATGATAAGTTTACTTTACTAAACGTCCCAAATTCAGACACTGTCCTAAATTTCAACACGTTTCAGTTTAGTTAGACAAAATAAGAATTCTACAACTGTGAACTTTATTTTAGGACATCCGGTTTGTTAATTTGACATTGCACTTATCAACCCACAATCGTTTCTAATTCCACGAATGTTCTAACTGTCAGAATATAACCTAAAAGTTTAACTGATCTTGATAATTGAGTGTTATGCTAAAAGTTGATTTCTTTCCTTATAAGGTAACTGCAATTCGACTTCTTTTTACATCGCTACAGTATAACAGTAATTAAGAAAATTCTAATAATATCTATTAAGGCTGACTAAAAATGCTTTATATTGTCATATTAATATGATGTACTACTTAAAAAACTCTTTAAACTCTTAAAAACTCTTTTAACCACTATTATTTACAAATTTAGGGGGTCGGAATTAGGTACATGTAAATATAGCACGTCCGTAAATCAGACATGTGTGTCGGAATTGTGTACACTCTTGGAATTAAGTAAGTTCTATAAATATTTTAGCAGTGTGTCGATGATACATCTAAGTACAAGTTTTTTTTGTTATTCTGGTCGACCGCTCGGTCGCTAAGTGCAAAAAATTGTCCGTTTACGCTTCAACTCGTATATTGGAAATTTATTATTTGCGAAATCTTGTTCGAATGCTTTGAATTGGTTTATAATGATTTATATGTTTCTATTTATTAGCTTAATGTGTAATTAATTAATGAATTCCTACATTGCAATGTAACTGTGTTTTTATTAAATATGACGTTAATTTTATATTAATAAACATAAAAGTTTTCGATTACATGAAATGAAAATCTCATTTCAAGTTATTCACAACACAACAAATTATACTTACAACCTTATTGAATCTAATAGCTTTTTTTGTGTTAATAAATACAAAAATCAATTTGTTGTTGTCAATATTTTTACTTTTCAGGTTATTTCAGAACTGACATATGTATTAACATTTATTCACAAAAAAGAAATAAATTAAAATTAAATTGCTTTTTACTATTTTTTTATATTATTATTTTGTATTTACTTTACAGCAATATGTTTCAAATATCTGACAACTGAAAATAATGACAGTTATGTATATCACTAATTTACAAAAATTTTTGGAAGCAAGCTCTAAATTTTCGACGAATTTTGATGGAATGTAAATATGTTATAATTATTATTTAAAAAAACATAAACCAAAATATACGACCATCTAAAAGAACATTTATACAAAATAAAAATTATTTCATCAAATTTGACCTGGGATGAGTATAAATTGTGTTGGTAACGGGTATATAATTTCCCAAAAGGAGACGCTTCAGAAAGAAAAGTTGTTGGTTTCTCTTACGTATAGCTTTTATTGCATATTAGTTACTCACAATCATATGCAATAAAAACTATACGTAAGAGAAACCAACAACTTGACGATTTGAACCAAGGACCTTTGCGTCGCTAGCACAATGCTCTCCCATCTGAGCTATTGACATTGTGCTAGCGACGCAAAGGGCCTTGGTTCAAATCCAGGTTGTGGCTGTAATTTTTGATATATTTAAAATTTACATCCCGCCTGTATGTTACCATATTATTAACTTATAATATTACTTTGACAAAGTATGTCGTTAAACATTTTCAGTTATAGTTTATATTGTTTGGAAGTTAAAAAGACCTTCATTTTTAATGTATATGCATTTTAGCTAACCTTACAGTACACAATGCATAAGTCAAAATGTTATTTTTAACTTATTAACGTTGTTAATGCACGCCTCTTAATTTATTTAGAAAACAAATTTAGAAATAAAATTTCCAATAATGTTCCAGCTAATATATAGTAAATGAAAAATGGGTGCTTATTGAACTGGAACTATATTACAATAAAACTTCTGTAGAGCTGTTTGAAATATTAACAAAAAAAGAAAAATAAAAAATTAATTAGTTATCAAACAATGCAAAACCAAAAATGAAACACAATAAATACATATTACAACAATAAAAAATTATTAATTATAAGTAAAATTTTAATAATTTGTCTTAACAAATGAACAAAAGAAAATACCAAAATGTTTTGTTTTCTTTTCTAGAAAGTAGAAAGTAATATGTTTCATATGGTCTTATTGGTTTTCTCTGTTCCTTCTGAAGTTGGAGCCGTTTAAAATAAGATATTGTTAATAATTCAAACAGCTGTAACTTTTTAATGAATTGAAAAAGTAATTTACTTTCTGAAAAAAATTGTTTTGCGGAAGAAACGTGGGACAGCCTGTATATATTGCTATAATTTAAATTATTTTGGTTGTCAAGCATGTATTAGATGTCATGAAAGATAATTGAACATTAACTGCTGTAAAGTAAATACAGATATAATATTTCCATTGTCCTTCATCCAAAATACATACTCGTCCTAAATGTAAATTTAAATTAAATTTAGAGAATTTATTTACATTTAGTGAATATATTTTATAATTACCATTCTGAAATAGTCTATATTTAGTGATAATCCTTGGCATCAAGTTGATTTGCGTATTTACTTACTTACTTAAGCCCGTCATCCTACTGCTGGGCAAAGGCATTTACTTGCGTAAATAATATGTGTATTAGTTAACATAAATCTATATAATGTGTCATGATATTACGCAATATCTTAAAATGAGCTTTTCGTATCATATTATCAAAATCGAAATTTTTTAAAGTTTGAGGTTGACTTTACATGACAACAAAGTTGACGAGCTAACCATTATTTTAGGCCCTTTTGGAAATACTATGCGGTTGCGAAATCCAAGTGACAGGAGACTATATACGATCAAATGAGACTTCGTTGTTAGTGATGAATCATCGCACCAGAACGGACTGGACTTTTCTGTGGCCCGCTTTGCACCATGGCATTTTAGGGAAGGACAACCCTTCATATCCCACAAAGTTTGTCTTGAAGGATAAAATCAAGTACATCCCAGGAGCCGGTAAGACTTCAAATAAAAAAAATACTCTAAAAAAAATTAATATATGATACCTATAATATGGACCGGTAATCCGAAGCTCCCTGGTTCAAATCCAAGCAGCGGCTATAATTTTTAATTTATTTTAAAAATTATTTCTGAACAGATCTTTCTTTAGTACTATTAAACTTTCTTAATTATTAAAAAATAAGTCAATTCAAGTAAAAAAATCTAGTTTTTGCTTCTATTTGAACACCTATCTCTATTTCTTTTGTAGGGTGGGTGATGCAGCTGGCTGGTTTCTTGTACATCAAGAGGCAATGGAAAGTGGACAAATGTATTTTACGCGATGTCATCAGATATTTCTGCAGCATGTCCTACAAGTTCTCATTGTTGATTTTTCCTGAAGGGACCGACTTCACAAAAGGCACGAAGAAGGCCAGTGATGTATACGCGGAGAAAAATAATTTGGAAGTAAGCAATGTTTGCTCCGTAGCTAAAAACAGTTTTCTTCTTGCCAGTTAGGCCATGCAATGGTGTGTAGTGTATACAATTGCCTACAAGTTTTCTTAAAATCATTTTCTTTTTTTCTGAAGCCAATATAGTTTTGAAGATATGTCACATGTGAAGTATGAGTGTATTTTACAATATATACAGGGCGTCCCACGCTAGAAATAAAGCGTTAAGATATCGAAATACACGTTTCTTCTATATATAAAAAATATAATTATATAAAAACAAGTGTTTTGGTTGAAATGTGGTGTTCTATAGAAATCCTAACCATTCTGTAGGTATAATACACTGCTCCAAAAAATTAGGGGACACCTTTTTTGAAACCTGTAACTTTTTAAATAATAGTGCTAGGCAAGTCAAATTTGGTATGCTTCAAGGGGATATATTTAACTAAAGAAAATTACAAAAACAATGTTACAACTCTTAGTTGCTTCTAAGTTACACTTAAAAATGCTTTCGTTGATTAGAAAGGTCATTAGAAGTAAAATGAGGCATCTTAGTGAAGTGCAAGTTGCTCGTGCTGTCGCCCTTATTCAGCATGGCCACACTATTCGACATGTTAGCAGGAACCTTCGAGTTTTCCCTTCTGTTATTCAGCGTTTATGGAATCGGTTTTGCGAGACTACCCAATATGTTAGAAGAGCCGGAAGGTCGAAATCGAAAAACTACTCAAAATCAAGTGCTTTCGTCTCTACGTCAGCGTACTGCCACATCACGAGACCTCCTAAACGACCTAAGACGAGCACATGTAATAGAAATTTCTGATCAAACTCTTAGAAACAGATTAAAAGAAGCGAATTTGAAACCAAGAAGACCTGTCCGCGCATTACGCCTGAATGAGGTTTGCTCTAGATCACAGAGATTGCCAACTTCGTCACTGGACGCCTGTACTGTTTACAGACGAGTCCAGATTTCGTTTAACTCGTTGCGACGGGCGAGTTCGTGTATATAGACGTCCTGGTGAACGCTACGCAGCCGCTACTATACAGAAAGTGGATAGATTTGGTCGTGGATCTGTGATGGTTTGGGCAGGAATCAGTATAGACAACAGAACTGATCTTGTTGTGGTTCCTGGTAGACTAAATGCCGTTAATTATATCGATTATTTTTTGACGTTTCTTAAAACCAATGAAATGCTTCTTTATTTGTCACAAGGGTAAGTTTGAACCAATTATGTCATTATTATAGTGGGAATAAATCTCTTGTGATTATTCTCGGGAATAATCACTGTAGCTTTTATTTGCCTAGCAACTGTCAGATACTTGTCAAAATAATTACTTAATTGTGTCAACGCGAAATGGGTGAAAGTCATCGGTTTAGTACCTTTTCTAATGCAGAAATTACAAAAAAGATTTTAGAAACTACTTCGAAAAATACTCTAATAAGTAATCAGTCTATATGGAGACAATTTAAGACCTTCACCAAAGAAAGAAATTATATTCTGGATCAATCTACTACAACAGCTACTCTGGCATTGATTTTAAAAGATTGGGCTTATAACATGAAGAGAAAAGACGGAAATGATTATAAAGAAGCAGTAATAAAGCCAATGTGGAATAAAACGGCAAAATTAGTTCAAGAACTTAACTTTGAGAAGCTACGAAATGTTTAGTTCATTATTTTAAAAAAGAAACCGACATAAAAAGATTAAATACTGGCCGCATTGAATACAATCCCATCTTTACAAAAACTGCACAGGGTGGAGCACAAAGGTGCGCTAATAGTAAATGGTTGACTCCAAACATAAATAACCCAGATATTTGCCCTGTTCGTCTTTTTGAAAAACTAATGAGTAAACGTGAAGAAAATATTAAAACCGAACGCTTGTTTCTTACTCCAAATCCGGCTTGGCAAACTCATGGTTTTTGGTATAAAAACGTCCCTGTGGGAATAAATTCCATTTCAAAATGGATGAAAGAATCCGCAGAAAAAGTAGGTCTAGACACAGTTACTAAAAAAATAACTAACCATTCTGCCAGATCAAGTGCAGTAAGTAACCTTTCAAAAGCTGGTGTAGGAGAACAAGAACTAATCAAGGTCACTGGTCATAATTCTGCAAGTTCGATTAAACCATACTTACAATTGAACCAAGAACATCATTCAAATATAATAAATAATCTTAGAGAAAATACGCAGGAGGAAACACTTAATATAACAAGCAATTCCAAATCCTCAATAAATAATGAGTCTCGAAATATTTTTAATAATTGCGTTTTTCATTGTACTAATTTAAATTGTTAATTCTATTAATATATTCACAATGTGTCAACGATATTTTCATATATTGTAAGTAATAATTAATTAAATTACATTTTTCAATAATTTTATGATAGTTTTATTGATCTTTTTTATTGTAAAAATTTGTGAATCAAAAAATAATCTAGTCAAATATAACTCGAGAGTTCCATAAATTAGAAAATAATTTGACAGATTTTGTTCAAACTTGTTGCCAGGCAATAGTCACGAGAGCCCGCAGGGCTCGAGTGGCTATTGCCAAATGGTGACTATTGCCTGGCAACAAGTTTTCAAACAATCTGTCAAATTTTCAATTTATTCTCACTTTCTTGTTATATTATTACTGAAAACATCTTGGAGGACCATGTGGCGTCTGCTGCATATGGCGTCGGTCATAATTTCATCCTAATGCATGACAATGCAGAGCCACAGAGCCACTGAACACGTGTGGGATCAGCTTGTCCGACGTGTTTGCAAGCGCCCTAATCCACCACTAACCGTACAGAAACTGACACAAGCCCTGATTTAGGAATGGGAAAGCATACCCCGAGAATCTATTCGCAGACTAGTGCGAAGCATGCCACGCAGGTGTGAGCAAGTGATTCGTGCTCGTGGAGGGCATACACATTATTAAACCTCACCAATACACAGAAAACCCGACTGTCATCAATATTATGACAGTCATCTCCATTTTGTTTTGCGTTATTAATTTATATTGTGTAACTTAGAAGTAACTAAAAGTTGTAACATTGTTGAAATGTGGTGTTTTGTAGAAAACTTAACAATTCTGTTTTTGAGATATGACGTTTACAAGATCAGTGCCTTATGACAGTATGACTTAAGCCAGTAGGTTTTCTAATTAATTGGTTTATAGTTGTAATGATTTAAATTGTTTTGCTGTACCAATCTCTGCACAATTAATTGAGTCATCTTAGATTAATTATTCATCTTCTTCGTGTGAATGCTTTAGGCATGTTTTTATTTAATTTGTGTTAAGATGTCGCTCATTTTCACATTTATTAAGTTTCCTGTTGCTGTCGCCCAGTCATTTTGACTTTTGTCAACAGGTATCTTCTCTTTTCAGAAATACGAATACGTTCTCCATCCAAAGACCACCGGATTTAGTTACATAGCGTCACAACTGGTTGAGAAGAATGCGCTAGATGCAGTTTATGATGTCACTCTTGTCTATTGCGACACCATACCACAAACTGAGATGGACATCTTAAAAGGCAACTTCCCCAAAGTGGTGAAGTTCCATTTCACGCGTTACCCAGCAGAGGTGCTACCAAAAACCGAAAAAGATTTTGACGAATTCCTGAAAACGCGCTGGAATGATAAGGAAAAAGTCCTGAAGGAATACCATGAAACAGGGAACTTCTTACATGGAAAAGTCTTGAAGCATCCATCCAGCTTAATAATCAAAGTGTTGTCTTTGATTTTCTGGAAGGTCATCATCGTACTCACCTTGTATGTCGTCTGCAACTTGTATCTTTATGGGCTCATAGTAGTCATGCATACTTTATTGCTGATTCTTACCGATGTTATGAAGGGCGGTTTTCAAAATTTGGAAATTGAGATGTCGAGAGCTAAACTGATCAAGGTTATGCGACGTTGGCTTAAGAAGGTAACCAATCAAATTTAAACTAATTTCTAGGTAGGAGAACCCCGTTAAAATCAATTTGCACTATACGAAACGTCACGTCACGTCACGTCACGTCACGTCACGTCACGTCACGTCACGTCACGCCACGTCACGTCACGTCACGTCACGTCACGTCAGAGAACGCCAACGCCAGCTAAATTCTGCTATGAATGTAGTGTGAACGTTACCACACAAAATGCATTTAACATTATTTTGACGTAACGTTGCCGTTCTTTGACGTGACGTGAGGTCCCGGATAGCGCGAATAGACTTTTGTCGACAAAATTTCAAAAGATCTCGTTAAGTTTGCGAATGTAGAATTGTTCCAATAACTGGGTTGATCTCAAAACACTCCAACAATGACTCGGTATCAGTTCGATATAAGATCAGGAAAATTTTCCCTGTATAACACCCTGTATAGTATAAATGTAGCTATATTAAGGACCAAATGTGATCCGGACATTTTTAATATACGTTTAAAGTGATATATACTCCTGAATCATCATTTGTTTTGTCCATATCGCGTTGTCGTGGTGATATTCGTTACTGATATATACGCTTCTATAAAAATAGTATATTACATTCAACTTACATTCAACAAGAACTGTAACTAGCATATTACGTACGAGTGGAAAGTTAACACATACGAGCCGCGAAGCGGCGTGTTTTGTTATTTTTCACGAGCACGTAATATGCGTTACAGCTCGAGTATTGTACATAGTTTTACCTACGACCGACAGTTACAGATCCATCACTTACATTAAATAAAGGAGAAATATTGCGGCAGAAGTAGATGTATTAGGTTAGGTTAGTATATTTGACAGTTCAACAAAAATGTATTTTATCTATTGCTATAGTGTCCCTGTATTTATAGAGTACCGCAATAGGGTATTACGGTCATGTGGAAATTTAAGCAAATTTTACAGTCTATAACCCGAAATTCTGTTAAGTTAAAATTAAATTACATTCAGAATTTGTTGAGAAAATTACAATTAAAATTTGAATATTCCGATCACTGTCGTGATTGGCCAAGTGTAGAATTGGCACCGTAGCCAAGAAATTGATCAAAACCTAGGGAATTTTCTTGTAACAGTGTTTGCACCGCTGTTTGTTTGTATGTGTGTTGACAAACTTCGACGGTACTATTTACAGCGTATCGTAAGTTACCAGTGCAAGCATGTGTTCTGTGAAAGATGATTTTACCAAAGCGAATTCGCAAAATTTGCCCACGATCATACACTGTCATACATATTATTCAACCAGCTTGCAATTGTTCATAGTAAATTAACGACAAAGTAATGAAACATCCCCCAATCACATGGTTCACAAAGAAATTTGAATGTAGAGGAAAAGACTAGTAGTAAAAAATAACTGCTTAAATAGAAGTTTGTTAACAATACATATTGACAATACATTTCTTATAATATATTCCTGTGTGTTTATGAAACTACAAAGTAGATACACCATTTCGTCTAAATGTTGTATTGAATTCTGGTGTTTCGACTGATTTCCTGTTGCAACCCGGCACACAACAAACTCTATATTATTGTTTGCCCATGTTGATTATGTATGGTGTTTGCTGGTGTTGATATATTAAAAAATCACTGACCACCTAACCTCAATACACGAACGGTAAACAGAGTGAACTACGCGACTGTTGGCACCACAGCAACATAAAATAACTATGCGCTAGGATTTTTATTTGAATTTCAAAACGCGTTTTCTCCTAAATTAAAGCGTTGTTTGGCATTTTACGTGTGAAAGGGCGATGCTAAGCTAACCAACTTTGTAGTAGAACAGAATTTGAAAAGTGCCGTAATACCCTATTGCTTATACCACTACTTGGAGACAAAATGGCGGGTGCGTTGTTTTTGTATGTGCGTTATGTCGGTAATGTCGGTAATATGCGTCGGTAATATGCGTTTGCCCTCCGTTTGCCGCTTTTTGTTTGAGATAAAATGGCGACTATTGCGGTACTCTATAAATACAGGGACACTATATTGCTAGTTATTCGCGCGACATCTATTTGAACTGTGGGGAACTGCATTTGCGTTGTGATGACAATATGTCGTCCGTTAAAAACACAAAATCACATGTTTGTTATAAGCGATATACCAGTGAAGAAGTCCGTGACGTAAGGGACATTTATACGGTCGTAGGTAAAATTGTTTATAGGTAAAAGCAGGACAGCTGAAAATGAGTCATCGCCGAAAATCGTAAGAAAAGACTCATGAGAAAGAACGCTGTTTAGTTCTAACGCACGAGAATGGTCTGTAACGTATCAGCAAAATAACAGCTGAAATCGATGAGTCATTTTCAGCTCTTGTGGTTTTACCTATATAGCCTTTAGAGATGTTGAATTATACACCATTTTTTACCATTTTTTACACTTCACTCGCACTAATGTTTAAAACCTTGAGCTATTAAATGCTGATTTTCATATATGTCATATAAAAATGATTCCGGAATATAACGCTTAACTAAATAAATCAGTGATCTTGAAAAATCTGACCGTAGTACGAGGGTAGACTGTACACCCTGTAGTAAGAAAAAAAAACGACAATCTCCCAAAAAGTATATATATGTATATTAAGTGTTATATGTTTTTTATTTTTATTTTTCGATGTTCTAAAGTGAATTCTATGTGCCAAAAATACATGAATCAAATGTACAGTCTGTATAGTAGATGGTAATACACATATAACTGTATTTTTATATAATCGGTATTTTGTTTAGACACTTATATACAGGGCTATTCAAAATGTTGAGATAATCTTTTTTCAATGGCTCTGTATTAGGGTGGTCCTTATTTTTCAATTTTAATGTTTTTTTTTTCTGCAGGAGCCTCTGAATTGTGTGTGAATTAGTATTTTTTAGATGCTAATAACTTTGTTTATGTAAATTTATTGTGGTAAAAGAAACCAAAAACTGTTTTCTATTTTTATAATATTATTAAATCTAACGGTGCCCTTTGGGCACCGTTGGGGCATGTTTTATCGACTTAAAATTTCACAGGATTTAAGAATGGATATAAAAGAACAAATTGAGGGGCTTTCGTAGAAAAAAAATAATTTAATATAAGTAAGAACCACCATACTCTGTATAATTTTGTATAGATAAGACTAAGTACAATTAGTATATTATTTGACGAGCACATAACTAAGGATATAAATCGCGAGCATGAAGTTTATACGCGAGCCGTAGGCGAGCGTATAAACATGCGAGTGATTTATATCAGTTGTGTGCGAGTCGAATACGACGTTTTATCTACGACTCATAAATTCAATTTTATATCAAATCTTTTAAATGTATTTGTCAATGGTGGCGAAGCGAAATGTCAAATAACTGTCAACCACGCAGGTTTTGACAGATTTGACAGTACTTTCGTATAATGATGACAGTTCCTTTGAATAATGAGGTCATTATTCAAACGAACTGTCATTATTATACAAAGCTACTGTTATCATAATCATCGGTGTCTATCATAGTGGGAATTATATAGTCATAGATACGTATGCAATGAACTTATTACATGAGAGTCGTAGATAAAATATTTAGTCACATTGTACTAGTGTATATGACTGAAATTGTATGTATCTAAATGATGTACACGAAGATGTTAGTTTTAGCACCGTATACTATTGAAGTAAGTAATTAAATAAATCAATTATTAACCCTAAGAATCCAAAATCGATGTTTTAAATGTATAATGAATAAATAAATTATAATACGAATGTTGCTATTAATTTAACCTCAAAGAAGATGAAACTTAAATTAAAAAGAAAACATACAAAACTATATCATATATTTGTTGACTAATAAACAAAACAGTACACACAAAGATTAAAACTAACTCGTATAAAAAGCTGTATAAAATATTAATTACTATAGTTTATTTATAAATTTTGTGAAATGGAATAACGAATTATATGGTAACTAAGTACATACATCCCAAAATATAATAACAATGCACAACGAAAATCCTGAGTATTAAATACTCACTAAATTTTAATTTTATAAAATTATGTTACTTATTGGCAGAAAAACGTATTTATATAATAAGTAGCCTGCTAATAATAAGAACAACAGTTTGGTGATGCGGTCCACAAAGTACATTCTGTAAAAATAAAAAAAAATAATAACTCTGTTGTACTTTTGTAAACAAATATTTTCCCAAAACTGACACCACCAACACCATAAACAATAGCAAAATAGCCGATTTTTATTGGTTTCATTTTAAGCATGTTATATTATATGCATATTATACAGGGTGTCTCACGGAACTGGTACATTAGAAGTTTCTCATGTTCTACTATTTCTGGAAACTTGAAATTTTGGAACTGTCACGTCCGGTCACCGGAAGTCGGTATCAACTTTGTTATTTTAAATGGAATGATATAATTTTAATTTTATTTTTTTTTTATTTTTTAGTTTCTACGTATCAAAATACATCGTTTTTAATAAGGTTTCCCTATACCTAAATATCACCATTTTTGAGTTTTTTTGATTTTACTAATTTTATGGTGATTTTCGCGGTTACGTTTAAAACTGAATATCTCGGTTATTATTGAAACTAGAAGTTTCATATTGGTGGTCCAAAACTAGAAACATAACCAAATAAGACGATGTTTAATTCATCATGATATCCTATACAGGCTGTTCAAAATTTACAACACAATAATTGAATTTTCAAACGTTAAAAACTCGTCATTTTCAAATGGAACACCCGGTATAACGATACGCCAATCGATAGGAAATCTTATTCCCTATCAATTAATATTAGGGTTCCTTATATCTATCTCTACTAGTTTTTGAGATATTGTCACTTTTTCTTTAAATCCATTTTGAATACTCCCGTTTAATAATGGGGACGAAATTAGATACGAAATTTACAACGAAAATTTAAATAGTGATAGATATTTAGAAATTTTGCGTGGATGTGTGAACAATTTTTCCGATACTCTTCCCCTCAATATTTTACGCGGCTGCTTTTATCAAATGGACGGTGCACCGGCACATTCTTCGCGTGTGGTATCCATTCAACTTAATCAGATGTTTGACGATAGGTGGTTCGGAAATAGGGGACCCTGGCGGTGGCCACCAAGCTCACCAGATTTAACACCATTAGACTTTTATTTCTGGGGTCATGTGAAAAGTCAGGTCTATTCCACACCAGTTAATACTCAAGAAGAATTGACTTACAGATTAGTAGCCGCCATTAATGAACTTCAGCGACAAGAAATCCGAAGAACGACGATGACAGAAGTACAGCGAAGAGTTTTAAATTGTTTGGAGCAGAACGAGCAGCATTTCGAACAACATAATTAAGTTTTAATTTAAGTTAGATATGCCAAATATTTTCAATATTTTTCTGTTCTCCTGCTGTTCCAAAGTTGTTACATTTCTATAAATGAAGAGTAAATCGTTTTGTATTCAGTTTGCATTTTTTTATACTGACAATATCTCAAAAACTATTAAAGATAGATATAGGGAGCCCTAATATTGATTGATAGGGAATAAGATTTCCTATCGAATGGCGTATCGATATATAGGGTGTTTCATTTGAAAAAAATGAGTTTTTTACGTTTGAAAATTCAATTATTGTGTTGTAAATTTTGAACACCCTGTATAAGATATCATGATGAACTAAACATCGTCTTATTTGGTTATGTTTCTAGATTTGGACCACCAGTCCTGAAACTTCTAGTTTTAATAATAACCGAGATATTCAATTTTAAACATAACCGCGAAAATCACAAAAAAAATAGTAAAATCAAAAAAACTCAAAAATGGTGATATTTAGGTATAGGTAAACATCATCAAAAATGATGTGTTTTCATACGTAGAAACCAAAAATAAAATAAAAATTATATCATTCCGTTTAAAATAACAAAGTTGATACCGACTTCCGGTGACCGGACGTGACAGTTAACTTGAGAATATTTTAGCTGAAGACCTCAGATCGAGTAAATTCTGATTCCAAAATTTCAAGTTTCCAGAAATAGTAGAGCATGAGAAACTGTATATTATATTATATGCATATACTCTCAAATTCCTCAAAAATATTACCACCTATATTCCACCAAAGCGAAACAAGCATGCAAAAAGCTAGCAAAACACCAAAAAAATAAAAACTTACATTTTCATGTGCCTTCTCGCTGCTGGTATGGTATCATCGGTCTCCTTCAGGATGTACAGTCTTGCAGCATGTGTACAGTTGGTGAAGTATTCCAAATAATTAATTCCGTTTCCATCAAGTTTGTACTTCTCCCTTTCTAGAGGGTTGAGCTGCTCTCTGGCCATCATGGATTCGTCGTTGTTGAAATCCCACTGGTTGTTGGCGTAATACTCAAAGACCTCAAAGCCTTTTGTGATCCTCTGCTGGATCCTCCACATGCTGGAAATTGGAATATGATAGAGTTGAATTGATGTTACAGTAATAATAAAACAGGTCATACAATGTACGGGTCAGATAAGACGTGTACAAGACCAGAGAGAGAAGACAACAGAGAAGATATACAAGACAAAAAAGGAAGGATATAATAGGTGATAGAAGAAGACAAGCATATCGCAAGAAGAATCATTAAGAGGAACACAGGAAATAAAGCAGAAGATAAAGAAACAATAAGAGAAGCCATGAAACGAGAAGGGAAGGAAAATCATGCTTAAAATACTTCAAAAGGGAAATTACCTTCAAGCAAAACAACAGAACAAGGTTTACAAGGAAGAATATAGGAGGAAATAAAAATAAAAATATGGGAATGGTAAGTAGGCTCTCAGGTCATGACAAGGAAGTAGAAGACAGAAGAAGAACACAGTAAAAGCCATTAGAAGACTGTCATTAGAAAACAGAATACTGCGACAAAATCTGTCCATTATATGTACAGTATGGCAAACTGATAATATACCATTAATATTTGCAAATATAAGCTGCAGCATGAAAATGGAGGCACCAAGTTGTTAAATACAAAAGGTTATTTCATTAAAGAATACTACAAAAACTATCATAATTCATACGCAAAATACAAGTGATTGTAGTTTGTTATGCACACAATTAATTCTTTTGGCACATTTGCTTATTTCACCTATTTTCCTGAATATCAATATGAAAAAATCCACCATTAATATTGACCCATATACAGGGTGTTAGTAAATAAGTGCGACAAACTTCAGGGGGTGATTCTCCATGAAAAAATAATGGCAGTTTGCTATATAAACGTATGTCCGCAAATGCAAGTCGACTGCATAATGGAATCAGCATTCGAGAAATTGCTACTGAATTAAGTGTAGGCCAGTGTAGGCAAGAATACCTCGAAGAATAAAATTGTCAAATACTGTCAAATTTTAGACTTCATGGGTTAACAAATACTATCAAAGTAAATGTTACACAACTAAAATTGATGAGAATATAAGTGCTTAATTTCACTTTGCTGTCCCTGTTTTTTTTTATTTTGTGCATCACAGCATAATGACGGTAATTTATTTATTTAATTTTGTGTTATATAATTTGTCCATTGACCTCTAATTAGGTTTCGTAGTGTACTAATTCCAGTCCGTTATTGCCTGAAGACAAAAGGAAATATATGTTTCGAAACATGTACCCAGTAGTACCCATACGACAACAAATCAACATCAGAAACAAACTTCTTGAAGTTTTATTGACACTAAAGATAGCAGAAGATAAGAGAAGGTGGAAAACTCATAAGAAGACAGATGAAGATATACAAATATAGGAGAAGATATAGAAATATAGGAGAAGATATAGAAATATAGGAAAAGATACCAAAGGATAGCAGAATGCACAAAAAGGGCGGTAAAACAAATCTGAATGTTAGTCTGTGATCTGAATATAGTAGCAGGCAAGTGAATAAAGAAAAAGATAGAACGAGACAGGAGAAAGTAGAAGAAGGCAAGGAGACAGATATAGTTTCCCAGGAGATGAGGAATACACATTAAAAGCAATTAGAAGGCAGCTGAAGTCAGGGGTATGTGGATGACAAGAATGGACCTGGAGAAAGCTATACCAGTAGAAGACTGAGCCAAGGAAAGACTCGATGACAACAGATGATAATAAAAGCATATTAAAGAAACATAAAGAAAATTAAGTGAAGGCTTTCACGGCCTGAATCATAGAATAAATAAATAATTTCTTGAAATTATCACATCAGAAGCACAGTATAACCCAAAAATGATTAACTTTATTAACATGCTGAAGATTCAAAGGAAGCACATGTCAACCATATTACGAGACTGGAATACATGGCAGAAGGTATGAAAAAAAAAGAAGAAGATAGAAAGCAGTTAGTGAAGACGACCAGAGAAGAAGCAAAGAAGGCATTAAGATAAAAGTAGACACTAGAGGATAGGACAAAATAGAAGAAAACAGAATAGCACAATAGAAGTTATTCTAAGGCAGATAAAGACAATAGAAGACCAGAACGGCCGGAAATTCATAAGAAGATAGGAAAAGGCATAACATCTAGAAGATAGGCAGAAGAAATCAGAAGAAGGTAATGAGATGAGACAGGGCGATAACAGGAGAACATCAAGTCAAGGAATGCATGCAAATACAAGATGAAGTCACGACATTAGAAACATTTACACACCAGAAGCCATAAAAAACTACTTACAATCGTTTATAACCAATGCAGACCATCAGAGCATCGATGAGGATAGCCGGTAAGTAGTGGAACAATACGACGCACAAATTATGAACGAACTTGTTGCTCTTCATGGATCCTCCAGGGTACCAAGCGACACCATTCAACGGAATCTTCTCTTCAACCACTTTCCTGCCCAACTGAATAATCTCATCCCACGACACTTTATATTCAGCAGAACTGCAGATATTGTAAACTTTTCTCTCCCGGCTTTAAAAAAAAAACAAACACATGAGATAATAACACAGAATCACTTTGGTCTAGTATGTAATATTACTTGTTGGTCTTCATATCGAAAACGCAGCATAGGCAAGCATTTGCCACGACATCTACAGGAACAAAATCAGCGTAACCGTTCTGGTTGCAGTACATGGTTCTGATAACGCCCTTTCCAGCACCGATCAGCAAGCCAGTTGGTCCGTTCACATTGTCAGTCCATCCCGGGATCGGTTCCCTCCATATTGGTACCACTGGTTTAAAGAAGAAATGTTTTTTTGCAGTACGTGTATCGTCAAAAGCGTTTGAGAAAGACTAAATGACTGTTTTGCCTTAAGCCGGGGCTACACATTCGTTTCCTTTTAAGTTCGTTCCCCGAATATTTTTCATCCATACTTGGTTACCGGCTGATTTTTATAAAACTCAAAAAACTCTATAACATACCAACAAATTTGTACAATATACGTTTGTGATTTCGGACCGTCAGAGTTGCACTGCAACAGTAAATGCATCGGACATTGATGCATCGCCACATAGCATTTTCTAATACGTGAAAATCTTCTTTGAGGACTTGCTACATGTGCGTACCGAATGGGCACTAGCTATTTTTTTGATTAGTTCGCCTTATTTGCACATTAGTTTTTTCAAATCAAACTGATAATTTGATTAGGAACAAGCAAGGTTTTATTTTATAATGCCGACATATTTTTAATTACATAAGTGTAGAATTCACTACGTACTAACAAGAGCATTCTTGTGGAAATGTACCAAACCAAATCTTGACGAAATTGTTTGTTTCATTTTAATGATTTTTTGTTTAATTCATCAGCTTTCTGCATTATTAATTCGCAGCATCTAAGTTTAACAGACTGTAAAACAATACAATTGGTCATTTTATGTGAACTAGTTTAAGTAAATTATTATTTTAATGAGAAAAAATATATATTTTTGTACTTAAATTAGGAAGATATTGCCCATAAAAGAAATGTTATGGTTTCTGCGTCATCTCTAAAGTTCTACTAAATCCAATTGTACTACTAGGTTCGTTGTATAAATATATCCTAATATCGTCTGAAATACAGACCAATTAGCTTCTGAAACAAAAATTTAAACAAATGAGCTTTCAAAATATAACCTTTTTGTTGAATAAAAAGCTACACAAAATTGTCTCCACTATTAAAATATTGCTAACCGATTTCGTTTCTCTTCAAATGATAAACATCATAAAAATCGACAAATATATACATAGAAGCAATTAAAGTATAATTGTCCAAATAAATTATTTTATACACATGCTGTTATTAAATTTTTATGATGTTTATTACTTGAAGAGAAACGAAAACGATGAAAATATTTTAATAGTAGAGACAATTTTGTGTAGCTTTTTTATTTAGCAAAAAGGTTATATTTTGAAAGCTCATAAATGAGTAGCATCATCTATATTGTTCATAGAAAAGCATCAACTTGGGATACACTCTGTATATGGTGTACGTTTTTCTTGGAAAGAGATAACATTGCGTTTATGTGGACAGGTAAAAACAACAATATTTTTTTTTAATTTCTGTTTGACGGTTTCCGAAAAACTGTCTGTCTGACGGTTTCACAAAATTACAATTTCATGCGGTTTTCGCCCTTTAGAAAATCAAAAATGTTACTAATAATTACAAATCTATTGTCAATCTTCGTATACGAACTACTACACACACAACGAAATTAAAAAATGGAAGACTAAAATGTTCATCGAGTACAAATAAATGCACCAATATTTGTCGCCTTTGCATTTGCTATCCCCACTTCAACTGGATATTGCAAATACCAAGTATATGGCGTAAAATACCTCGTCCGCACAGCCGAACGTCAAATATATAAATTTATTTTAGAGGTGGACTCGCTACGAATTGAATAGAGCAGGTTTCCTTCTCTTGACAAATATTCATATACTTGGCAAATATTTGACATTTGGCAAGTATACGAATGTGTAGCCCCGGCTTTAAATAGAAGCAAGCTTTCTAGACTCACCGACAGATGGCCTCAAAATGATAGCAGGCAGGTTATCAAGCTGTTCGTTGACCAAACCTTCGCCCAACGCCTTAGTAAAGGCATACGTATTAGGTATATCCCCCAATAACCTAAAAATAACAAACTTAAATAAAACTATACAACCAAGTCATCAATTTTAACTTACGTTGGTGTCATGGAGTCTACCAAGGATTCATCCATCCATTCCACGGATTTGATGACGTTATGAGGGTCACTTGGTGGAGGGTAAGTCTTTTCGTACAAAATCTTTTCCCCCAAATGGCAGTATGATGTTGATATATGGATATAAGCCTGGAAAACAATTTATTCTCAACAATGCTACAAAATTTCCAAAGACCACGCTTTGGATTGCTCCAAAATGCATACCTCTAACTTTTTCATCTCTTTGGCGAGTTCAAGCATCTGTTTGGTACCTCTGGTGTTCAGCAGAACGGCCTTCTTCAAGGGCTCGTCGAATCGTATGGTTGCTGCGCCATGGTAAACGTACTCGACATCGTTGATTATGGTCTGTCTATCTTTTTCTGATAGACCCATGCCGAGCAAACTGACGTCTCCAGGTATGGGCACGCATTTGTCGAAAATCTTGTCACCGCGTTCTTTTCGAACAATTCCGAAAATCTGTAGAAACAATAAAGTTAAAATAAGTCACATGTAATGCCAGTTGAAAATTGTTCGGATATGATATATTTAAAGGCAGATTGTGGTTCAACTAATTCATCTAGAGAGGTGGTATAGGCTTGTGTGGAAATTTTGTTTTCTTAATTAAAAGTTCAATGAATAATTTTGATTATTTCAAAATGCTCATTTAAATATTTTAAAAATCAGATAATAGCTTACACTGTTTTAGATTAATTTCCAAAGTTTGATAGTGGGACGGAAATGGGTTCATGTCTTAAAAAAATAAGTGTCTACAAACATAATATTTAGAAGAAGAAGTCAACAATAACATCAAATTGTATTGAAACTGAACAGTTATTTATAGTCTTACACTGCTGAAAACTCTTAGTTACTTCTAAGTTACACTTAAAAATGCAAATTAAGAACGCAAAACAAAATGAAAAAAATGTCAAGTATGCTTTGATTTCACGTATGAGTAGCAGTTGTCAATTTTCGTTAATTAGAAATGTCATTAGAAGTATTCGTCTTTCCAAAAGACGCAAAACGACAAATTTAACACACAAATTATAGTTTTTTATAAAGATTTCGGTTTTATATAAATAGAAATCGTACATATTTCGGCGAGGGAAAGGTTTGCTTACCGATGCCGCTGACTGGGGTCGGTCGCACTAACCAGTAGACGATGAAAAAAGTGGGCGCTGTATGTCTCGTAGGTACAAACAACACTTCCGACATTTAGATCGCCTCTCTTGACGGGTTCTCGTGATTTGAGTTATTTTTATAAAAGGTACATATAAAAGTTTTTTTAACCGATTTCATTAAACGATACATTTTTGGAAAGCCCACAGCCTGTTGAGTATATAGTAGTTATAATTACTACCTCAAAATTTGAAAGGGATGTCTTTATTTTCATATATTATAATCTCTTACATACAGAATGTCTCACGGAACTGTTCCAGTAGAATTTTTTTATGTACCACTATTTCTATATGTTTGAATTTCTGGAATCGGGGTCTACTCGATCCGAACTTTTGAATTAAAATACTCTGGAATTGACTCTCACTTCCGGTCTACAGGAAGTTGGTATCAACTTCGTTATTTTAAATGGAATCATATAATTTTTATTTAATTTTTTGCTTTGACTCAAGTAAACACTCTTTATCATTGCAGACTGGGGTTCGCTATTCATATCTTCAATAATTGTTTTTAGATATCGATAAGTATGTGTTAAATAATTAAAAGGCACGATATTTCGACAGGTATTGTGTTTTATTATCTATGACGTTTTACAACATAATTTTGATCAATAATTGTGAAATAATTGAAATAATTGTGAATAGGGCATTCGACATGCGCGTAAGTAACAATTAAAAAACATCATTAAAAATTATGTACATTTTAAATTCTTCTCATAAATTTGTAAATGAAATTTTATCCCCTATTTAAAAAGTTTATTTTTAAAATGTGCTTCGATTTAATTCGATTGATGAAAATTTCCAACTGATCCATATTTAATGTGAAGGTTAAATAATAGGAAAAACGTAAAATATGGAATGTAGTTTTATTCAAACTGATTCAAACTGTTTTTCTTTAGATATTCAAACTGTGTTTTTTAGTTTTATTCAAACTGGTTCGATTTGATTTCGGAAATTTGTGTCTCTTCTTGCATGGGCTTAGCGCATTTTTATTTCACAAATTAATTTCTCCAGATTATTCAAGATAAATACCACACATCACCCTAAACGTTTATTAGGATGAATTCACAAAATTCAATCCTCACCGATTTACATGACCAAAAATATAATCTCTGTCACCACGCAAATATGAAATAGCAATAATACATACATATAATATACAAATATGGATATGGATATATAATTGATAAATAGGTTTGTCTTGGTTTGTCGAGATAAGGAATCCGGCAAAAGGAGACCGACGATTCTAAAAGCAACAAAGAATGGAATGACTTTTCGTCATTCTTAGCGCCGAAACTGTGACACAAACAATATGGGGTTTTACGTCTATGCGTACCTACTTTCCTAACACAAAAAAAACAAAAAATGTATGTCACCGTGAAATACGAATACCGACAACGTCATTATGTTTATAGACGGGGAAGGTGCTATAAAAGAAGACAAAACGCCATTATTCTGTTACTTTTCATTTCCACTGTTACCATCGGCACAAAGATTGAGAAATTAAAAAAATAAATAAAAGCAAGTGACAATCTTCATGAGTGTCATTCTCACTATGTACCGAAAAAATAATCAAATCAAAGTAAGTAAGTAGTTCAACAGTTTATTCGACGTCAAAATAACTAGATAAAAATATTAGGTATCCATAATTGGTATCAATCATTTATTTTATATGATTTATTTCGTTCATGGCATAAGTAAAGATTGCGTAATTTGTAAGAAATGTATTATCACGTATGTACCACGCTGACTGAGATCGCTATGCGTCCACCTCGACAGTTACACAAATAATGTCCCCCACTTTATTGTTAGTGAGTTAAGAAACGCGCAGCTATCCTATTTACAATTCGAAGCTGACGTGTAATATTTAGCGTGCTGCACGTCGGCTGTTTAGTTTGTATAGCTCTATCTCATTTTGAACTTTCGTCGCCTCGTCGATGGCTTGCAAGGCAAAAATTGTATAAACCGCCTTAAGTAGCTTTTGTAATCTTTGACGACTTTCATAATTTTTTATTCATATTTTACATCCGATTACACCGAGTACTCTATAAGGATAGTTTTGATCTGATCGATATTCTCAACATTTTGTTTTTGGTTCATTCCCATATCTGAATTTCTTTAGAAGATACATAATGTATTGATATTTAAAGTAAACCGTTGCAATTTAAAATGCTGTTCAACCTTGCAGCGAATGTTACTTGATTAAAAGTGTTTTTACTATTGTTTTTAGTACCAACAACGAATTAATTTAAAGATAATGACCAGAAATTTACAGATAAACAGATGGATAAAAAACTAAATTATACTAAGCGAAAGTCAACGTGTATGTGGTACTTTAATAATGTGTGATGAAATAATAACACTTGTTGAAATAACAGCAAGTCGACATGGAATCTAGATGATACGTTTCAAAGTTCGGTTTTGATCCTTGCAGCATATTCAGCCTGCCAGATTTACCAGTGTTTCTAGTCCAAAAACAATGCAATATTTTACTTACAAATGTGTATCTCCTACAAAAATTCAGATATTGGGATGAATTACAAAATAAGATGTTGAGAATTGATATGGTTTTTGTAACTGAGCACTTGAGAACATGCGAGAGAACTACTTCGTTAGTTACCCCACAGGATGTCTCAAACTTAGTCGAAAAACGCAATTTATTTTTAATAAGCTGGAACATTATTTTCTTTATCTTTCAAAAGTAGGTAACTTTACTTTACATGTTCTGAAAAAATAGTGGAAATTGGTCAAAGAATACAAAAGTCATTAATTAATATTATTCAAAAACGTACAAATATATTAAATTCCACCATTAGACAGAATGGGTAATTCATAATTTTTTGTAAAAAATACTAATTTGGAAAAATAGTGGCGACCCCACAACATTGTTTTCAAATTATAAAAATATCAATGCCTTTCAATGAACGATTTGAAAAAAGTGTTTGAGCCACATAACAACATTTTTATTTTATTTTTTATTTTTTTTAGTAATTCTGTAAAAAATCAGTAAAATAATATTTCCTAAAAAGCGGGATTTTTTTAAAACTCCGCGGGACGCGGGACTAAATGTGAAAAGTCGGGACTGGCCCGCCAAAAGCGGGACCTCTGGTCACCTTAGGCATACACTGTATTAAACCTCACCAATCCACAGAAAACCCAACAATTGTTATTGTTCACTTGGTTGGTATACCTTTTTCAGTAAATATTATGTTTGTAGACATTTACTTTTTTCAAGACATGAACTCTATTCCGTCCCACATTCAAACTTTGGGAATCTAAAAACGGTATACGCTATTACCTGCTTTTTCCTGATATACAACATAATAGGATTTGTGGGGAGTTTATGTTTTTAGATATTTCCCTGAATCGATTGATATTTTATGCTTATTTTATACTTAAACGTATAATTAGACAACAGTAAATTCTACCTATAATTTAAGACATATAGCATATATGGTTGTTTTAAACCCAGAAACATTAACTTTCCCCTATTAGCTAAACTTAGGCCTAAGAATTTCTAGATATTTAATAGTCAATTGTTTCACGGAGAACTGACAGCCATTATGGCATTGCGCAAAATATCCCATCATGCATTGCATAAGTCATACGGCCAATCTATAAAATCTTTCACAGGTAATGAAACACAAACAAATGACATCTACGGCATAAATTACGAAACGCAAGTGACTCAATAATAGCATCCCAATACATCAGCAAATAACGGTAATATTTACCACGTGTAATGCTGGATTTTTTACGGTTTGTTTTGTCAGTTTCTATTAGCGTAGATTATGCAAGTTAATAGATTATAATTTGTTTGAATAACTTACCGGATTTTGAAATATATCCTTCAGTCTAAGATGCGGCTCCTTTCCTTTCTTATCTCTCATCAAGAGATACATCCTTTTGATGTCTGTGCAACGTAGTAGTTTTTCCACTAAAACTTTGCCCAAAAAGCCTGTTCCGCCAGTGATGAACAATGTTTTGTCTGTAAATTGGGCTGCTATCCTGTCGGGATGTTGTTTCTCCAGTTCTTCCAGCATTTTAAATCTGAAATAGAATACTATATTACAGGCTAGGTAAACATGATTCTAGAATTTTTGGTTAATATTGTAGGTTAGATATGTGGGGATCAGGTGAAAAGAGATACGAGTAAGGTTGCAAGAGCTCATATGTATATTTCATGCGAGACTAATATATTTTAAGGATACGTTTTTAACTCCTCAATGTAGGTACTATATTACAAACTTCTCATTCCGAACATTGAAAATTAATATTTTTTATTGCATATTTTGATAGCACAACATTTCAAGAAAAAAAGATTAAAAAATTAAAAATTTCAGATAGAAATTCGAAAGACTGCACAGCCAAAAGTCCAGTGGCTCGCCGAAGCTGATATCTCGATTATTGAAACCGTTTTAAACCACCTCCAATACGTACCCAAAGAGATCTGGTGTTTCAATAGAGGCAAAGAAATATTTATTTGCGGATAAATATGCATTTGTTTGAAATATTTGTATATTACAACGAACGAGATTTACTTAGTTCAATAATTATGATTGTGTTGAGTGAAAGAATTACAATTTTTTAAATTAACGAATTTGTTGGTTAATATGAAATGCGATATTTTCAGGTTGCGATAAATGGTTCTTTGATTGAAGAATAGTTATTTAACCAACAAGTATATTAAATAGAGCGATTAATGATCGAGGCTGTTTAACGCTCGAGCGCAGCGAGATCATTAATCGCCGTTTAATATTCGAGTTGGTTACAAAATTCTTTCGTCGATCGTATTCTTCTAGAATCTAGCGTCGTCTACATTTTCTTCGCCAATGGCTTTTTAGGTTATATGACAATTCATGTAATTTGACACTGACAGTTCTAGAGGGCGGTATGTTTTGATTGGAAGGTTTCATTTCAAATATGTTCGATTGGCCAATCAAACGACGTCTTTACGTCGTGTGATTGGCTATAACAAATCATGCATTAATAGAAATCGTGCATTAATAGAGTTGTTTAATAAACGATTTCCTATTCACTAAACTGACTCATAAATAAACGATCGACGAAAAATTATATTATAAGTTTGTTAAAAGAATTAATGTGAACCTATTATTGACTAGAAATTTTCGGAGGGTATAGTAGAGCAAAATTTCCACGGGTCACCGCCTGTTGGGATGTCGCACACACACAGAAAAGTGATTATTTGGAACGAGAAAACATAATTACTTGAATTTATTTACTAGATTCAAATGCATATTTACTTGGATGTAGAAAGTTAGGTATATATGTTACCGGCAAAGTACGTTATGCAGTCATACCTAGATTTACCTAGGCAAAGTCCGCATTGCCGGCCTTCTTTAACCAAAGTCCGAAATTATTCGATATTTCGGACATTGCCTACACTGTGGTACGACAATCCTAGGTTTGCCAAATGTGTAGCAGGCAAACTCCGAAATAACCTGCCGCATTACTATCATACTGTCAATATTCTATGTACGAGTACGAGGCCCAGTTTGCGATAGAAGAAAAACAAATTAATTTGTATTAATAATTTATTGCCTCTTACAGAACAATCACAAATAAAATAAACTTTCATATTAAAAAATCTGATGTGGCTAGGCACATAACTTTATCATACCATATATAAAATTAATACTTTAGCTGCATGAGATTCTGTTTGATCGAGATCGGCCATGTCTGCATTAAAATAAAACTACTAGAACTAGACAGATATTTTGATTATATTGACAGTAGGTATTGTCAAAACATCAGCGTTTGACACTACCTACTGTCATTAGAATCACAATATTTGACAAATCCTGGTTAACAAGTTTTAATGCAGTACGAGCGATCTCGATGACATAGAATTTGCTCATGCAGCTAAACTATTAATTTCACCAAAAAATGTCAGTCATAAATTATTCAGAATTTCCTTTACTTAAATTTATTATTTAACTATTTCGACGAAATTCCAGAAATGGCGGCTTATTTGCAAAATCTTTCAAAAATGCTAAGACAACCTCCAGTTCCTTTGAACCCTTTTCAACAGAAAGCTCTTCAGCTCTAAGTTTGGTAATGAAACTTCTAAATACGAAGTTTCGTCCCGATACCTTTAGTAGTTTCTCCGGAATCGTCGCCACAAAAAAAAAACGGGTACACAGACATTTTTTTGTACCTTGGTCAAAAATTATTATAAATTCTATACATCTCAGATAGATGAGGCAGTTGAGGCTGTACAAAGAAGATTCCTTAAATATATGTGCTTTAGGAGTGATGGGATATATCCTCCACGAGGAGTAGATGGCAGGCATCTTCTGGCCAGTGCATTGGAGGTGCGGAGAGGTTTGGCGTCTGTGTGGTTTCTTTGTGGTCTCATGCGTGGTCATGTTGATTGTCCCCCTATTCTGAGTAATATTTGTTTAAACGTGCCGACCTTTCATACAAGACACAGTCACACATTCTACTTGAATACCCCTAGAACTAACATAATGAAAAGATCACCGATACATGGAATATGCGACAATTTTAATCAGTTGCCTCAAGTGCCCGATTTATTTAGTGCATCTGTCTCATCAGTGCTGCGCTCTGTGGAAACACAGTATAGTATTGAAAGAAAAGGGGAAAAATGTATCAATTACGATAGTGTTTCTTGACTTGGTTTGCATAATGTTGTGAATATTGGTTGTTCTGTAATTCCTTGCTTATGTACGTACATACATATAATGTTGCTTGGGCGTGTGTCGCTTGTGGAATTGTATTTGTAGGATTGTAGGATTGATGTGTTACTTGAAGGTGCTATTGTCATTTAATACATTCTTGATTATTATTATATCTTGTTATCATTAGGTAAATATTTTCTAGTATGTGTCCCTTTTTGGATTATCTGTATACTATTGGGCTTTAAATAAATTATTATTATTATTATTGTCACTAAAAATATTTAGGGGACCCAAAAAGACATATTTACGCTAAAATCTAAAATTTTTTATTTGGCACGATTACAATACTTTACATACGACGTATGATAAAGTAAAAAACAACTGAAAAGATTGAGTTATAATCAGAGACAACCTTAAAATCAGAGTGGTCTCTTTGGGTAGAATGAGGGGTTCTGCATGATACACTGCATGAGTACCTACATATCATACAGGGACCGTTATAAAATACATTTAGTGTTAATTATGTCACTTATTAGTACAAGGGTTCGAATGGTGACACTTGGAATTGCGTAACAATTTTAATCTTTTACATTTACAAGAGTTACTGGTGCCTTTTTTTTGGGTACAGTTACATCTTTGAAACCCTTGCCCTCCAAATGAAAAACTGTGCCCACTAATTTCGCGAAGTGGTAGCTCTATTTTCGAGACGTCTTCGATTTTAAGAAATTGTCCTTTGCAACTTTGGATTTACTTCCTTTTGGATTTCGGAGTTTGCCGGCTACACATTTGGCTAACCTAAGATTGTCGTACCACAGTGTAGGCAATGTCCAAAATATCGAATAATTTCGGACTTTGCTTAAAGTAGGCCGGCAATGCGGACTTTGCCTAGGTAAACCTAGGTACGAGTATATAACGTACTTTGCCGGTAACATATACAAGAAATGCCACATACTCAATATGTATAAGTAAAATAATTTCTCAGATAAATGCTGTCAACAAATAAATTCTTTCTTTATAAGAACCAATATTGTATTGAAAGAAGTAATTGAATTTTTCGTCCCAAAAATGTTAATTTCTCCAACGAACTAATAGCAAATCCATCAAAGTGCGTAGTTACTTGATCCAAGAAAATATAAGACATTTAATATAAGTAAGTATTGTTTACTGAATAAAAACCCACCTATTATTTAACTGAAGTGATTCTCACTTCTTTCAAGTAATCCCTTTCTCTGGAATAAATATGCGCACCGTGATTTTGTGAAGGCTCGCGCGCCCGCGCGTGGTGCTGGCGCCACGGAACCTAACCTAGTACGAAAACAACGAAGTACCCGTAGGGGATGTGCCTTGTGATTTATTGGGGATGTGTATTGTGATTTATAGTGTACAATAAACGTTTCAACACGGAGTAGTTTGATCTAACGCACGCAACAGTTTAGAACGATTAAGTAAATATAACATACCTATCTTGTTAATTAACAATAGAAAACGTATTTGTGCCAAATCTTTAAAATTCTTACATTAAGTAGCTACAAATATTTACCGTGAATAAAAATATACACTTTATTGAAGACTGTTTACTTACTTCACCAGAGTAACCACTTTCTTAAATCTAGTAATTATTCCAAGAAATAAAATTTCTTGGTTGAAGTCAATAATCTGTCGCGTATATACGAACCTACCAACTACTTCAGCCAAGTAATTCTCTCTTCGTTCGAGAGATCACTTTTCTGTGTGCATCCTCGACCAGTGGTTGGTTTTCCCAGAGCTACATACAGTCAAGGTTAGGGTAGCAAAGTGTATGCTGATTCGAAATCGAAACTTGAACCTGCATGCACTGTGCTCTGTACTGCTGATCACACGGCCTTTTTAGCAATTTAGCCAGACGCGTGACGTCAACTGAGCGGTAGGTTTTCACCAGTCTACTATTTATACTGAAGATAAGGCCGAACTGCGAGTAGAGTATTGTACAGCGCCATCTAACAATACAGTTGGATGAGGTATTCACACTAAAAATATTTTTAAGCCAAAGAAAAAATATTCTTTAAGAAATTAATCTCTACAAGCAAATAAGTAAATATTGCTAGCGTCGAAGAAATATGTTTTGATCCAAACGAATAAATTCAAAAGAATATATTTCTTAAAAACAAGAAATCTTTTCCACCTGTGTAGTATACCCAAATGCCTTCTCTTTAAAATGACATATCATTTGTTGTGATACGCTTAATTGTTTTTAATTTAATATCTTACAATATTAAAAGTTTGCGAATGTCGTTACACGGTTTTCAAGACGCGGTTTTCTCGAAACGTTATTTTGTCGGGCGGTTGACACATGTTCGCAAAAACTAAACGACTGCTTTAAAAAATTCTTGCGGCCATTTTTCTCTTAAATGGCAATTAATAACGAAATTATTACATAATAGGCCGTCTTTTAAAATTTCCATTAAAAAAACAGTTAAAGAAATAGTATCTCAAAAAAATAAAACATCAAATCAAACTTATATGGATGTAATAAATGTAATTTGATAATTTGCATCAATTCACTTTTGCTAAATTGTTTCAATCAGGTGGAATTTCATTGTTGCGCAATTATAATAACCATAATTTATACTGGCTTTTGATGATTGCACAGTGGATAAGACGCACACACTCACATTAACTTGTATGTGTGATCTAACTACATAGTTGGCTTTCACTTTCCAAATAAAGAAAGTTACGTCGAAAAAAACGTTAATTATCTAAATAAACCAGTTGTTATTTCAAGTTGAGCGAATTTCAAATAATTCACTCACTGTTCTAGGCCAAAAGCACCACAGAAGCACAGAAGCAACATCGTACTTGGCCAACATAAGGACTTCAATATGAGACTAGTTTTAAATATCTTTAGACAAATATAATTACAAAACAAATTAACAAGAAATGGTTGTACTTAGAACTCCGCGGCTCTGGAAGGGAGAAACATTACTTTTTACAAGGCCCTAACCTCAACGAACAAACAATACAGGGTGTTTATGAAGCGGCAGTCTCCACTTATCTCTCCGAACAAATGTTATGTATATTATAACACATTACGAATCATACTGGTACTGATAAAGTTGTCTTTCAATCTTTATCCGGTTGAAATCTTTCCGGTTTCTGAGAAAGATGCATTTGTTTTTAATAAAATGGGGTTGGGGCGTTTCTTTTTTAAATACATATGATCGCCATTTTTCACATATTGTCTTACAACTTTATTGCGGAATGTTTAAAGTTAATAGGTAGACGCTGATTTCCAAAGAAATTAGATACGATGTACATTCGCGCAGGTAATCATTCTCAAATAACATTTAGAAGAATTATTGGTTTTGTTTTTATGAACATCTTATATATTAGGTACTTCCTGCCATTAATTCCTCTTAAGCTATATTTAATTTGTATCAAGAATGTCCTGTAGCTATTTTAGCTATCGTATCTGTGCTATTTGGCAAAATCTGATGTGGCCAGGCACATGACTTTATCATACTATATATTAAATTAATAGTTTAGCTGCATGAGATTCTATTTGATCGAGATCGGTCGTGTCTGCATTAAAATAAAACTAGTTAGCCAGGATTTGACAGATATTTTGATTTTAGTGACGGTAGGTATGTAGGTAGGTATCGTAAGTTGTATACCGGGCAGTGGGGTCGGAGTCGTGGAGTCAAAGTCGGAGTCGTAGTTCAGACAAATTTCAGAGGAGTCGGAGTCGGAAAAGATGTACCGACTCCAATCCGAGTCCAGGTTTAATTTTTGTAGAAAAAGAAACACATGCGAGATGGACGTTGCCTCAGTAGACAGTAAACAAATAAAACTTAACATTCTATTGGGTCTTTGACAAATTACCTACCTACATACATATGTAAATAATAAAATTACAAAACACACCGTTCAAACGAAAGTGAAGACGATTAACAAAAGTAATCCGGCAGAAACTTGAAAAAGGTAATTTGAACAAAAGATTTTAAATGAGATTGAGAGAGTAGGGCCGTAGTTCAATGTAGTAATATTCATTTATCCAGATTACCTGTTGCAGCCATAATTATGCTGCTTTGACGTCAGCTTTGAAAATAATTAAAAATTATGTCCGGGCATCCTTGCAGGATGGTTGGAGCTATTCTGTTCCTCACAACAATTTTATAAACGTATTTTGCATTTAATTCTATTTTTTTAGAAAATAAACTGCTTCCGGGTTATGCCGTGTGTCAAGATTTGTTAATGCTGACGTTTCGCGAACCATGTTGCTCGCTTCTTCAAAGCTAATTGAATACTGAAGATCTACCAAGAAAGGCTCCCTTATATACCTGAATTTACACCTCACTGCGCACATCTGGAGCTACCGCTCCATGTGGTTTTCCACCTGACCGCGTTAGGATCGATTTCCAGACCCTACTAATGTCAGTACCGTCCTCGCGATTGATGTTGTCAGGATGTTTGTAAATTTCGATAGCTTCTCTAATAAGTCTTCGATGATAATTACCCACCCTTGCCAACATCTTCGCGTCATCGAAATCCATTGCGTGTCCCGACTCGTGGCAGTGTTGAGCAACAGCGGACTGTTGAATCTTGCCTAGCCGGGTGTCCCTACTGTGCTCCTTGATTCGACATTCGATGCTTCGTCCTGTCTGTCCTACATAGCATGTTCCGCACTCACATGTTATCTTGTATACCCCTTCGTTCTTCAGGAGTGGTGTGATATCCTTTGGGTTAGGCAAAAGATCCTTTACCTTAGCTGGTGCTCTGTACCTTACCGTGATACCCGATTTCTTCAGTACTCTACCGATTCTCTCTGATACCCCACTTACGTATGGTAAGCAAGCGAACCCCTTTGACTCTTGCGGTTCCTCTGAGGCTTGCGGTTTTCTTTGTGTGACACCCCGTATGACAGACTTGGTGTATCCATTCTGACGTAGGGTCCACTCCAAGTGTTTTCGTTCGTCGTCTAAGGTGCTAGAGTCGCATACCTTCTCGGCTCTGTTGAACAAAGTGTTAATAACACTTCTCTTCTGTTGGGGTGGTGGTGTGATTTGGCGTTCAAGTACCGATCGGTGTGTGTAATTAATTAAAATTCATTGAAAAATTCTGCCAGTTAGACTTTAATCATTCATTCTCGAATCTCACTCATTTAATCTCATAACTAAAAATTCCACATTGACAAAATGATTCTGGAACCTATACGAGAACATGAACTGCTAATTTAGTACGATCAATTATAATTGATTCAATTAATTTTTGGCGATTCCACGTCAACCGATCGTTTGACATTAGAACGGATATTTCATGTGTGATATTTCAACCGACAATCCTCAAACAATCGTTGACATTAGCCCCGGCAATTCTAATGTCATCTGACCGGTTGACGTAAAATCGCAAACAAAATACATACTTCAATCAATTATACAAAATTAACCGTTCATTTTCCGTTTAGGTTCCCGAATCCTTTTGATAGCAAATTTTGTCTGCTACAGTGAGTGTGGTATTTCTATTTTTGCGATTAATGTGAGATGGATTTGAGGAACCAAGGATTAATGTCTGACAGGCACAATTTTTCAATTGTTATTCGTAAATTAAAAATTTTCCTATTATCTATGAATGGGCATTTCCAGCAGACTCACCGGTGACATACCGGTGAGTTACCGGTACTGCTGCATGTCTGCTGGACACGCCCATTCTAATATTTTAATATGTTACTACGGGAACCATAAGTTATCAAATGGTATCAGTGTCATCGAATGCATTTGAATTTTCGAATCTAAATCTAGAATGACTGAACTAATAACGGGTGATCTAAAATGACTGAGGACAGGTTGAATTTCCCGCCACAGTTTTGAACTTATTTAGTGTTACTAAGATGGTATGCGTGCATGATACAGGTTATGATCACTGTCAGATACCATAGTGAACTCGTCAGTAAGGGTTACGTTCCTCTGCAACGGTATTTCATCTTTTTTCTCAATTAATTTGTTGTTGGGCCCTTAAAGAGTCTTTCCAAAAATACATAATATTAAGGACTTTTCATTATTCTGGTAAGTTCATCCAGTTTTCTTAAATTAAATTAACCTAATTATAATCAGACAATGAATCCCTTTACAAGAAGGAACACCTACGCCACTGGACCAAAATAACAGCTGTCATTTGCAACCATTGCCAATACCACAATTATTCAAATTGGCGGGAAATTCAACCTGTCCTCAGTCATTTTAGATCACTGTGTATATTCAATATATCTAAATAACAAGATTTAATTATTTACTGATACCAGATTCCATTTATGTATCACAGGCATCCAATAAAAGAAAAAAAAAGTAAGGTAGTAAGGTAGTAAGATGACCTCAAATTTCAGCTCTCTTTTTTGTGGACAAAAAAAAACGCCCAGAGGATAACCAGCATGTTGCCAATTGTCTGCCCAAATTTCTTCATACATCATACCTACATTATTTAACAATGTAAATGGTATAATTGTTCCAGACAACTTGCGAAAGACACGTCTGTTTTTTTTCGTCACTTTCACTGACAGATGCTTTATGATGCTTATGTATCACAGACTATGTATGATCCTGGTGTACTCTCTTTTCAGCAAGAGTTGGCATGTGAGTCATTAATTTTCGAACCAATCTCAGAGTAATGTTTTAAAATCGAATGAAAAAGATAAGGAAGTCTGAAGGAACTGCATTGTAATAATGTTAATTTATTGAATAATGTTTCAAATTAAAAAAAAACCAATCAAAACTTATAACGATAGTTAAATTAATTGAACCTTCAGAAGTTATATAATGTTTCTAGATGAAAAGTCAAAAAAAGAATTTTGAAAGCCTAAATAACATAAAGGTTAAATCTGAATAAACAAGGTTAGTAACTATAGTATATACGTAATTACAATTACGTGTCAACAAGTTGCCAATTCAAGTTCTTCCGTATGACAACAACAAATAATAATTTCTACGACAGAAATACCAAATAATAACTTGACAAATTACTGTGAATTATTATTGAACAAAGGTGGATATGAACGAAATAAACAGAGCGTGCACATTTTCCTTGAAAAGTGCAAAAATAGCGACAACTTACGCGTAGTTCCGATTGCTTATTAGTGATAAATGAGTAGGTTTTGTAATGACACTAGTAACAAGAGAAAAATGATGAATTGACTAATTAAACCAATACTTTCGCTATCCCACATTTGACGAAACTTATTAGTGTAAATTAGTGTGTGTCAATTAGTTGCGATTATTATTTCGTTATAAAACTTATAACCCATAGAATGTCAAATGTCAATGTTATTGTTATTAGTCATCGAGCTTATATGACTAGAGGGAGCGTGACGGGCTTTGCTTGTGGCCAAAGATAATAAGGTCGAAAGTCGTATATTTTCTCGTTCCCAATGTAACGCACCAATGAGCGGTCAGATTAAACTGGCGGCTATATGTCAAATTTGAATTAGGTAGTCGCGTATGGCGTGAAAGGTAACCTCACAAAATAAAAATCCTTTTCTGTTTTTGAATGTACATACATTTGTAGTACCTGTTATAATTGTGACATTTGTTAAAAAAGCAATTAAACCATCCAAGAGCAATTATATATTTATATAGTAACAACAGAATCCATTTTTTTATAGGTTTGGACAAAATGTATTCTTGCGTGTAAGATTTTATTTGTCTGTATAGCTTGACCAGCGAGTAGTTGCATCGAGAGCGTTGCGCAGTACTCACGTCACGTACTCATTATATTTACGCTCTGCGCACCGCTGTCGAATCAAGTTTAAGTTGGTTGTACTATACACGATTTGTTTATGTTCTTTAATAGGAATATGGGTAATAAACTACAAGCAAAATACAACTTATAATAGGAAAATATTTTATTTGAACATAATTTAACCACTGGTTTTTAAACAAAATGGTCTTGGTGTAAGAACTACGTACTCTTTTTTCTGATTGTAATAACATGGTTTTACACAAATAATATGCTCCATTAATGTTGATTAATTACACACTTTTTGTCTTAATCGCATGTTGTAACGAGACAATTGGCGGATTCGAGCAATTTTCTTGCTTATGGTAGTTCTTGCTAATGCTAAAACTGCCCGTGCTTGAGGAGACGAAGATAACGTTAAAATATACCTAAAGCAAAGTTACATATTACATAAATTTTCTCCTTTTTCTTGGCAGTGCTGAAGGATGTTCCGTTGGTGTTGCGCTGTGTGGCACTTTCAAAGCTCGTAGCCGTGGCAGTGATTGTTGACTCTGTGTGTCCACTAGTGTCTGCTACAACTGCATCGCTCATACTATCTGTGTCCGTATTTTCATTTGGTAGATCACTCATAACAAAAATACTTGGCACCGCACTACGGGAGAGTTATGGTCTTCCGTCTTTTCCCAGTTTATAATCGCTATTAGAAAAGTGTCTTGAACACAACACAGTTGTTTTAAAACCCCGACTTTTTATAGGTATAGCTTCAATCCGAGCTTGTTTTGAGTCTTGAACTGCGGTATTGCGGTAATAAAGGTCATACCTGTGACACGTTATATTTTTTGATGCTGCCTTTTTACAAAAGCAGCAGTTTCGCCCCATTGTTACCTCTTAACCATCCAAGGTACCATCTACATGCAGTCATGCATCTACATAGGTAAACAAACTCATAACCTCGATGTAAACATATGTTCAAAATAATGGCGGTATCTAGCATCTGTGCGCATGCGCGAACAATGTGCACGAGAATCTACACGAAATTCGACCTTATTGACAAGGTATGTTGGGCCACAACAAGCCAATGCATTGGGATAGGCCGTACTCCGTCTAGTTATAGATGGTCTAAGTTATTAGTCGTACTGTTTGAAACGTTTACAGTTTCACACAGTTTTGTTTTGTCTAAATTCCACGTTCTTGTAAAAAGTTTCTGGTGATGTCGGCGGTATGTTTCTTTGCATTGTCCTGCATTAGGATCAAATTTTGACCGACGCCATATGCAGCAGGCACCACATGGTTCTCCAAGCTGTTTTCGATGTAATTCATGGCGTTTAGTCTACCAGGAACCACAACAAGATCAGTTCTGTTGTCTATACTGATTCCCCAAACCATCACAGATCCACGACCAAATCTATCCACTTCCTGTATAGTAGCAGCTGCGTAGCGTTCACCAGGACGTCTATATACACGTACTCGACCGTCGCAACGAGTTAAACGAAATCTGCACTCGTCTGTAAACAGTACAGGCGTCCAGTGACAAAGTTGCCAATCTCTGTGATCCAGAGCAAACCTCATACGCGCTGCTTTGTGATGCTGCATAAGACGTGGTGCGCGGACAGGTCTTCTTGGTTTCAAATTCGCTTCTTTTAATCTGTTTCTAACAGTTTGATCAGAAATGTCTGTTCCATGTGCTCGTCTTAGGTCGTTTAGTAGGTCTCGTGCTGTGGCAGTACGCTGACGTAGAGTGGAAACCACAAGAAATCGGTCTTGATTTTGAGTAGTTTTTCGTTTTCCACCTTGTCCAGTTCTTCTAACATATTGGCCAGTCTCCCGAAACCGATTCCATCAACGCTGAATAATAGAAGGGGAAACTCGAAGGTCCCTGCTAACATGTCGAATAGAGTGGCCATGCTGAATAAGGGCGACAGCACGAGCAACTTGCACTTCACTAAGATGCCTTATTTTACATCTAATGACGTTTCTAATCAACGAAAATTGACAACTGTATTCATTTGTCATCTTTAGTAGATCTAGTTTTATGAAAAAATCAGCAGGTTAACTCCTGTTATTTGATCAATTTAAAGATAAAGAAATAGCTGTAACTTCTATGTTTATAAATTTTTCTTCGTCCTAAATTGAACATTGTATTAAACAACAATCAGGTATCTTTAACGTCGAAAACTATTGCTTAAAATGCAGCAGTTCGTGTCTAAGAGAAATTAACAATTACGTAATAAATACTGTATAACAAGTTCCTATTTTATTCAATACACAAATATTACGTATGAATGCAACATGTGGATTACAGTCAATTGGAACAATCTGGAAATTTTCTTCGAAAGAAAGCTAATTTACAACACAATAAATAAATCATGGAAATCGATTATGTTATTGAATAATAATTAGTCGATAATTAGAAATCATAAAAATGTACGTATTTAGATTCCCATAAATAATATTTCACTAACACGAAGGAATGCATCGTATAAGAATTATTATTAATTAATCACGTTCAAACTTTCTAAACAATAATTTATCACCAATTTTCAGTTTTCACTCAAGATATTATAAATTATTATTTAATAAATTCGGGAGTTGTGTAAACATTTCGCAAAATAGCTCATTAACCAACTTATACAAGTCTTACATATTATATTATATTATATTATAATTTTTATTGACTGTATGCTAATTTACCACTTTTTATTTTGCGTTGTTGGTCAACCTTCCTACGTTAAAAATTCTACAAGATCTTACATATTTTTTTAACTCCCTTAAATCATTAACACAAAATAAAAACAAAACATGACTCAATGATGTTAAAATCGTCAAATAAAATCTTTTTTGTACCTATTCTTAACACAATGCAAAAGATTTCATCAAAGATCGAGGTCTGCTATTTTTAAGTTTAAATGCACTTCACTATTTATATTGTGGGTGTAATTGGTCATAAAAATCGCATAATTTACATAACAAATTGACATAGTGTTAATTTACGTAATTTATTGCCAATTTATTGCTAGATAAATATGGTTAACAGTCAGCACTTAATGTAAAAAATCTCGATTATACCGGGTGACCAATGCAAGTACGTCCGTTTGTTTTGTCTGTGCAAAAATGCATTTATTTTGGGGATTCTTGAGGTTAGTTTGACTTCCGGTTTTCCCGGAAATGACGCCATCATTGAAATTTTAAACGGCACCCTATATTGTTTGTGTGATATTTTTAATCAGGATGACGAAAATACGTAGTATGACAAAGTATTGTAACCGTATCGAAAAAGAATTTAGGAATTTAGAAAGGTAAAAAAAGTCTGTGTGTGCGTATGTGTGGACCCGTTTTTGTGGCGACGATTCCGGAGAAACTACTAAAGGTATCGGGACGAAACATCATATTTAGAAGTTTCATGACTAAACCTAGAGCTGAAAGAAGTTTAGTTCAAAAGGCTCCAAAGGAACTGGAGGTTTACTCTTAGCATTTTTCAACGATTTTGCAAATGAGCCTGAAAAGATTCAGTTTTTGTTCAGGTTGCATTTAGAGTCTCTTCTATAGATTGGCGTTTTTGTTTTTTTCAGTTTTTATGTAGTAAAGGTTGCGAACAAGATTTTGATGGAAGCCGATATCTCAGTAACGAATGTTAGCAAGACAACGCAGTTAGCATGCAAATAATCCTTATTTACTGCGGTACACATCCCTTGAATTTAATAGCATTCCGAGTATTTGGTAATTTTTAAGACCGAAATAAGCATGAACAATATTTTGCGCAGTTTGGCTTCCCTCGCTTGTGGGTTTTGGTGCGAGGCAGTGGAACGAGATGCGAAGTTTTGACGCAATCGGCGAATCCGTTTAAATCCGTTTTTGTACAATATTGTTGGATATAATTAAGTGTACAGTCATGGAAATAAGTAAGTTCGTATCGCTATTGCAGGATTTGAAAATAGTATGTCGGTTACATATTCGTGTACTGGTCTCCCTCGACCCGGCCGCTTCGCAAAAAGTTGTCCGTCACGAGGTGGTTTTTCGATGAATGTAATGTAACTGGATTTAGTTTATTTTGAGCGTCTCCGACCTTTTCTTTAATGTGATACCTTCATTGCACTGTAAGAAATGTAATATGACCACTATAGTTAAGTTTACGAGTAGGTAATGCATTTTTATTAAATATAGAATTATTTATATATAATAATATTAATAAACAAGTGTTTGATAATACGATACGAAAATCTCATTTTAAGATATTGCGTAATATAACGACACATTATATAAATTTATTTCATTTAATACACATATTAATTACGTAAGTAAATGCACAAATCAACTTGTTGCCAAGGATTATCACTGAATATAGACTATTTCAGAATTGTAATATTAAAATATATTCACTATTTAGTAAATAAATTCTGTAAATTTAATTTAAATTTATACTTAGGACGGAACATATTTTGTATGAAGGACAATGGCAATATTATATATGTATTTACTTTACAGCAGTTAATATTTCAATTATCTTTCATGCGATCTAATACATGCTTGACAACCAAAATAATTAAAATTATAGCAATAATATATACAGGATGTCCCACGTTTCTTCCGCAAAATATTTTTTCAGAAAATATTTTACTTTTTCAATTCATTAAAAAGTTACAGCCGTTTCAATTATTAACAATTATCTCATTTTAAACGGCTCCACCTTCTGAAGGAACAGAGAACACCAATAAGACAATACGAAACTTATTACTTTCTACTTTCTTGGAAAAAAAAACAAGACATTTTGGTATTTATGTATTTATGTTTATGTCTAAATGTTCTTTTAGATGGTCGTATATTTTAGTTTATTTGATTTTTTAAATAATAGTTATTACATATTTACATTCCATCAAAATTCGTCGAAAGTTTAGAGCTTGCTTCCACAAGCTATTATAAATTTTTGTAGATTAGGGATATGCGTAATTGTCATTATTTTCAGTTGTCAGACATTTGAAACATATTGCTGTAAAGTAAATACAAAATAATAATATAAAAAAATTGTAATGATACATTCATGTTATAAAAAATACATACTCCTTTCTGTTTATTAAGTTAAACACTGTAAAATAGCGTTGAAGCTAAATATCTCAAAAACACCTGTAATTCACAAGTAACAAATTACCATAAATACAAATTTAAAGCAACTTAGTTTTAATTTATTTCTATTTTGTGAATAAATGTTAATACATATGTTAGTTCTGAAATAACCTTCAGTAAAAATATTGACAACAAGACATTGATTTTTGTATTTATTAACGCAGAAAAAAGCTAGTAGACGCAATAAGTTTGTATAATTTGTTGCGTTTTATGCAATATCTTGAAATGAGATTTTCATTTTATGTAATCGAAAACTTTTATGTTTAGTAATATAAAATTAACATTATATTTAATAAAAACACAATTACATTGTAATGTAGGAATTACATTAATTAATAAGCTAATAAATAGAATCATATAAATCATTATAAACCAATTCAAAGCATTCGAACAAGGTTCCGCAAAGAATAAATTTCCGATATACGAGAATGCAGCGTAACCGGACAATTTTTTGCACTTAGCGGCCGAGCGGCCGACCAGAATGACAAAAAAGTCGTACATGGAGCTATCATCGACAACTGCTGAAATATTGATACGAACTTACTTAATTCCAAGACTGTACATCTAAATTCCTTATCTATATTTAACTCGCACTACTATTCAAAATTCCGAAATTAAATTGTTCTGATCGTATCGTACTAATAGTAAATAATCTTCCAATGTCCCAGCTACGTTTCCTCGTCTTAATTATTTATTTAAATATTTATTTATTTAATGAAGTGTGAGTATGACACACTTCATTAAATTTTTTTCTGTACCGTAGATATTTCTCAAGACTTCATAATAGTAAAAATTGATTTAAATACCTACAATCAAGGCAAAAATCATTATTTTTAGGGAATTAATTGTGGCATTATTTCACTCGTTTTAAATTAACTTTTTTTATTAAATCAATTTTTAAATCAATAAAAAATTACAAACAGCCCGGAGTCGAACCTGGGCATTCTGCCTTGCCGGGCGTTCTCTTTTAGATTGATTGAAAATATCATTAGTTTAATACAATGATAATTATCATTTAAATTAAATCAGCACATTTAGTCTCAAAGTACGTAAAAGTTGAAAGGGATTTTTCTCTATGACATTTTATATTTAATTGTGAGTAAATTTAACAATTTCTTGTTTTGCAAACAATATTCTGACTATTGAATTCAGGTTCATTTAAAAATCAAAGAAAACAACACGGTTTTTGGGAATTTCCATAAATTGTTTTAGAATAGAATGGTCAGAAAAAAATAGAAACTACACAATAAACCAATTACTGGATTTGGACACAAATTTCTAAGATTTGCACGTTACATAACAGAAAAAATAGAACCACACATTGGAGATCGAATAACTTCACTTAAAAAGTGAAATTGAAACAGTACAAAGAAAGCTCTTTATACACCAAAACCAAAATGGTAACATTACTAATAGAATTACTCTTACCTTAACGTCTTCGGTTGAACGAAAAGTTAAATACGAAACACACAACAAGAGATTTTCTATAAACTTTCAGGAATACGTTAGAAAATTCAACGTTTCTTGTATTATGCAATAATCCGCAGTAAGTAAAATTCTGCTATAAGCACTAACCGTAACCAGAAACCACTTTCTCCAAGACTACTCGATGGACTGACTTGGGCAGACTGGATGATTTAAACGTATTTGCGGCATGATATCGCAGATAATAGTGGGGAAACGAAGTATTCGCTAAACTTTCTTTTAATCTTTCAATGACCGCCGAGAAATACCTAGAATGCGTACGCAGAACATACGTAACAAACGTCATATTCAGTACTTCTGTTTGTACTTTTTTCGGCGGAGATGTTTTTATATATTGGAATAAATTATATCTCCTACCTGGCTGAGTTAATTCACCCAAACAAGTTTGTTATTTTGGCTCAAGGTTAAGTTCTGTGAATAATCCGTTTTTATCAATTATATTTTGCGACCTCAAGGTTTAATATAAATTGGCTTATTAGTAAGAAGTAAACCTTAAATTGTGTAGGTACTTTTAGTGGTATGTGGTCACTCACAAAAACACTGAACACGGCATTGTATTGAGTACAAAAAAAAATATTAGTTTATAATTTAATTAGTTTATTTAGTTATTTTTCTGGACAGACAATTCAAAAATGGGATAATATGAAAAAAATACCATTTTGTAACGGACAAAATTTACTATCAAAATGATTCAGGAACCTATACGAAAAAATGAGCGGTTAATTTACTATAATCAATTATAATTGATTCAACTAATTTTTGGCGATTCCACGTCAACTGATCGTTTGACATTAGAACGGGCATTTCTAATGTCATTTGACCGGTTGACGTGAAATCGCAAAGAAATACTTCAATCAATTATACAAAATTAAAAGCTCCTTTTCTCGTAAAGGTTCCCGAATCCTTTTGATGGTAAATTTTGTCTGCTATAGTGTAGTATTTTTAGTTTTACGATTAAGAGTAAATGTTAGTCACCGGCCTCAAAAGTTCGACGAAACTGAGGCGCGAGAGAAGGGAACAAGCCGCGCCCGCTGTACACTCCGCAGAAAATGCAAGCAACGCACTGATTAGATGAGGGGAACCGCGGTATCGTTCTTTGGCGGCGAAGATCAAAGGGGCCGTGCGGTGTCGACTGGCGCCGAACAGTTTTCTAATAATTTTGTGTATGTGACTATCGCATGTTCTGAAATGCTTTTCTTGTATATTTTAAATACAAATACAATTCCACAAAACAATACAGTGATACAAATTAATTAATTGCTTTATTATAACATTCCTATTTTACTACTAACTATGGTTGTATGTTGAAAAAATTTGTAGTTTTGGTAAAACAGACAGCTTTTCTTACATAAATCATTTATTGCTTTACATTTTTCATTAGAATTAGTAACTAATTATCAGTTAGCTCCGAAGAAGCGAACAGCATGGTTCGCGAAGACAGTAATTATGAATTTTTACTCACGGCATAAACCGGTAACTATTTAACATCTAAATTTAAATGACTCTGGCCGTGAAAGCATTCGTACTCAGATACTTATTTAAATCCATTTAACGTTTTCTTTGTGCATCAATAATCTCGAATGTCTCGTTCGTACTTAGCAGAGATCGATACTTTCAGGTAAAACACACCTCATATAAAAATTCAAATTTTTATCGGCTGACGCAAGTAGGTGTTAGTAAATATAATATTCCTATTTTAATTCTAGATACAGTTGGATACTGCATTTTCAAATTTTACTCAAAATTATTATTGCTATGTATAGACTTGGTAGTATACGTACTTCAATTTCAATTGTAGGTATGAGAGAAAATAGCGATTTCGATAAAACAGGCAGCTTTATGTATATGTATGTCATTTATTATATATTATATAGATACATGTTCAAATATTTTAGCCCTTTATAAAAGTTTTTTGCCATATATGGTAATCCGGCACGCTTACGCCTATAAGAGAGTATTGCCCAAATTAACTAGCGAAGTTAATTAGCGAAGAATTACACTACACGTATAATATCTACATATACACGTACCGCAGGTACTCTCGCAAGTGATTAGTTTTCTTAGAACGCGGGCCACATAAAGGCAGCTGATTTTTTAATTTGCCCATATTTCTAGCGTCTGTTCTACGTCTGTTGTACAACAAGTAGAACTAAAGCCAAAAATCCTACATAGATTGCGATTGCCCTGAATGCATTGCCAAGCGACAAGTGTTTGGTATTAATATTATTTTCTAAATCTAAATACCAATATATTTGAAATTCTATGACGAAAAATAAATGACTGATTAAAAATTAAATTACTTGTATTTCCTTAGTAATAATTTATTTAACTCCTATTAATTATTTAGTAGTTGTAACATTGTAAGTAGGTATTGCGGTACTGCAATATAAACCCTCGCGGGAACATGCGCTTCTAATTTATAACTCGCTCTTTGCTGTCTGCGTAGAGTCCATCAGGACGGCAAAAAATTATTTCTCGTATTCGGATTCTAGCCTATTTTGGTCGAAATTCAACAATTCATGTTGATCACATACACTTACACCGCAAAAACATGCTGTCCTAATTTATAAGCGAGTCGTTGCTATCTACGTAGCACCAGCACGGTAAAATTTATTTTTCGTATGGCTTTCGTTTGCCGGGCGCGGCGCCGCAACACCTCCCGTGTCAACATGCGATCAATATTTTTGTTAGGCCGAAATTGCTCAATATTTGTGATTCCCCTGGCTACGTATTCATGCTGCTGCTTCAGACTGTACCATTTGAATTTGATTGGTCGAAGAAAATGATGTGGTGTTTATCCAACAGATGGCTGCACCGTACGACTATAAAATATGTTATTCTCGTCTCATTCTCATGTTCAAAAAACCAACGGTTAAATCATTAAAACATTCATATTTTGTTGTCATTTTTTTACACAAGTTCATGAAGGCTCAATACAAAATGTTGTAATATTGCTTTTTTGATGTTTGGTTCGGATTTGGAAAAAAAAATAACAAAAATTACCAATTATTGGCTTCTTTAGCAAGGGTAAAAACAAAACAACAACGCAAATGAAAAAAAGGGGCATTCGTACCCGGTGTAATACACCTTTATCTATAATTTAATGTATTACACGTGATTATTAACACACAATTAAGCCCAGGATGTTTGGTTTTATGTAGTGTTGTTTTGTAGTACGCTACTACCTCTAGTGTTCCTCTTAAGTGAGTGAGATTCGATGAATGGAGGATTAATGTCTGACAAGAACAATTTTTCAATGGTTTTTCGTTAATTAAAAATGTTCCTATTAACTATGAGTCTAAACATTTTAATAGGTTACTACTGGAACCATAAGCTATCAATTGATATGAGTTTCAACGACTGCATTTGAATTACCGAAACAAAAATGTAGAATGACTGGACTAAAAGAAACGTTGTCTGTTCAACACTTTTAAATACTTTATATCAAACTACCAAATACTCTGAGTACAGAGCAATATTTAGATTAGTACTTACATTACATTTTCGTTAAATTGCAAATATCACAAAAATTAGTAACATTTGGTGTATGACATATGTAGGTACTAGATATAAATGTGAGCGAAGTAAAAGGTTATTACAGCCAACACATATTATACATACTGTTCCATTTAAAAAGTTATTTGAAAATGTTAAAAAATGAATACGTGGTCGTATCATTCTGTCCATCGCGTCATGTTTTTGTTCTGTTTGGACACCTGGGAACACTTTAATGTGCTTCAAGGACAGTTCTGTAAAAAGTTTTCATTTTGAAGATTCAAGGCAATAGGGTATTTGACGGTATTAAAAATATGGCTTGTATTATAGTCATCCTAATAGATTACAGTTTATGAAAACTATTTGTTAATTACTTTTCAAAACAAATATGCCTTATTTCTATGATAAACCAAAATTAAAATTGAATTTTATTCACGTCCTATCACGTGATTGAAAACGCTCTGTAATTGGCTCAGTCTCCGATGACGTCATTCGTTAGTACGCTTAGAGCGCGTTCGGCTTGTCACGGTAGGGTATGGGAAGAGCAATGCTCAGATAACTTGGGTCGGCTGTCTCTCTCTTATATGCAGATAAACGCCGTATGACGTTAGTCCGCCTATTATGCAGCGCGTCACTCTCACCGTACCCTACCCGATTATACGAACGCGCTCTTATGCTTCCCCCGTTTGAATTTAATAGCACTAAAGTGCTATGTAAGCATAACTTTGTAGGTTAGGATAGCCCTAACCTTAAGCTGTCAGATCAGATAATACCTGGTTCGAAAATACGATAGATAACTTATTCTAGTCAGTTTTACTTATGTCAAAGTAATCTTCACAACAAAAAATTTCATTTGGATTTCTACGAGCCAACCACTTTCTTCGCAGTTTCAAATCTTGCGGAACAGCTACAAATAGTTTATCGGGAGTTTTTATTGACGTATTTCTGCATTGTGAACTTATACACCATTTATAACCCATTTTTATGTACAAATTGTGGAAACAACACACCATACAACACAATTACTAAACGGCGACGATGCCGATGCTGACAGACCATATGGGTCGATTTGACATCTACTATCGTGTGACGTCACACAACAGAAAGTATCGTTGTGGCGGGACTTTTTGTGATGATATTTTTAACACTGATTTTTATGAAATATTGAGGAGATAATTACGAAAAATAATGCATTTACAATGTAGAGTGAAGGAATAAACACACTAAGATGGTTTTCCAATAATAGTCAAACAGCCTATTGTGTTGAGCCACTAAAAATCCGCATAAAGTTACATATTTTGACATTTTTACCTCACCTATTTCGAAAACTTTAGGTGATATTTTTTAGTTCAGATCCATCAAGAAAACAATAAAACAACAAAATTAACAAAGTTAATATTTTCGTGTTTATTCATTTGCTTTATAAATCAGTCAAATTATAAAATACACTGCTCAAAAAAATTAGGGAAACACTTTTTCGAAACCTGTAACTTTTTAAATAATAGTTCTAGGCAAACCAAATTTGGTATGCTTTAAGGGCATATATTTAGCTAAAGCAAATTATAAAAACAAAGTTACACTTAAAAATGTAAATCAATAACGCAAAACAAAATGGAAAAAATGTCGAGTATGCTTTGAATTCACGTATGAGCCTACTAAAGATGACAAATGAAACTCGTTGCGACGGTCGAGTACGTGTATATATATACCTCCTGGTGAACGCTACGCAGCGACTACTATACAGGAAGTGGATAGATTTGGTCGTGGAGCTGCGATGGTTTGGGCTGGAATCAGTATAGACAACAGAACTGATCCTGTTGTGGTTCCTGGTAGACTAAATGCCATGAATTACATGGAAAATATCTTGGAGGACCATGTGGTGCCTGCTGCATATGACGTCGGTCAAAATTTCACCCTACCCTAATGCAGGACAATGCAAAGCCACATACCGCCGGCTTCACCGGAAACTTTTACAAGAACGTGGAATTCAGGTCATGGAATGGCCGGCGTTAAGTCCTGACCTGAATCCTATTGCACACGTGTGGGATCAGCTTGACCGACGTGTTCGCAAGCGCCCTAATCCACCACTAATCATACAGGAACTGACAAAAGCCCTGTTTGAGGAATGGGAAAGCATACCCTTAAGAATCTCTTCGCAGACTAGTGCGAAGCATGCCACGCAGGTGTGAGGAAGTGATTCGTGCTCGTGGAGGGCATACACTGTATTAAACCCCACTGTCATCGATACTATGAGTGCCTGGAACTATTATTTAAAAAGTTACAGCTTTCTAAAAAAATGTTCCCCTAACTTTTTTGAGCAGTGTATTAAAAAAGACAAGTTTTAAGAATTCAGATTCAAATTGATGGTTAATCTCTTAGATTAGTTTCAATGTTAAGCATCTTGTGCTCAACAATAAAGCTAAAACTGTTTTTTCGTAAAGAATTAACAGATCTAAACGTTTGATAACCTTATAAAAACAGTCCAGTCATCTTTGACGTGTCTTTGACCATGAATAACTCGTGACGCCGTCACAATATCGATTGAGACTTTTTTTGTTATTTGTAATCTCCAACCAAAGGTGTATACAAATATCCATTTGTGGTTAAATCTTTCCGAAGTGATAATCTTATATTACTGGGATATTACTAGTAGGTCAATGTTTTGACAAACTTAACACATGTTTCCGAGAAACTATTAAGTCTAATAATAGTCCATTCATTAACATACATAACCCATATATAAAGTCGTAAAACAAAAAACGTACAACTTATTCGAAACAGTCTACGTCATTTACATATTTGGACACGTCCACAGAGTTCGAACACCTCGCAAGGTCACTTTCATCAACTTCAATCACTAAACTCCACTTTTACTGAATCAATAGTTGCTATGCAACTGAAGATGACAACAAACACGAGTTCAACGCTTGACGAATGCTGTCAACTTGGCAGTGGTTTTAACCTACTTCAGCCCTTTTTGGGTTCATTTTACTCACTTCTACTTTGGTGGTAGCAACTCAAAGTTGAAGCAAAATGCCTGAGCTTAGTGAGCAAATGTACTGCCACGAGCAGATCTGCATACCACCTGCATTTCCTTATTTATTAAGGCAGTATGCTAAAGCAGCTATCAGATCACAGCCTACAGATTTGTTAAAGTGAGTACATATATGTATTTGATGTTTATTCTTTTGTAATTGTTACAGCTTATGGTAGGTAACTTTAAAACTAACAGTTTCTAACGTCTTAATATAAAACTGCAAGACTGTAATTTTTTTATTTGAACAGTGCAATATAATAATGGTCATGGTCAATATTAGGAGTCTACATATAAACTTAGTATGCACATATGTCTTGTTGAGTACCATTTACAATATTGTGCAAACTTCAAAGCCAAACCATGACATTGACAATACATTAGCCATAATTTAGTGATATAAACAAAAAAGTTCCAGTTCATAGTGATTTTATGTTTTGTCTCTTCGATGTAAAAGTAAAAAGTATTACTTACCTCCTTTAAAATAATGTAAAGTAGTTGCGAGACAAATTTGTATCGTACACACCCTTGGTCACAGATAAATTTGGTAACTAATTCTTAAAAATACAGCTCTCTATCTATTTTAGTTTATTCAGGAGAATTTTTGAAACATAGTGTTTACGCTTTTCTTAGGTGGTAGAATGTTATGATTTAGCTTCATGTGCGATTACGAGCAAAGTAGTCGCGGTACAAATTTGTAACATACACTACTGGTCACAGATAAATTTGGTAATCAATTCTGAAAATTACAGCTCTCTATCTATTTTAGTTTAGCATTTTTAAACACAGAGTTATAATATGGAACATAACAAGTTATTCAAAGAAGTAAGTTAAGACATAAGTCTTGCGATGGTTTTAGGTGGTCCACAGCGTATTTCAGATGTTTGTCCTTGAACGTACCCCCGCCAGTAAAACCGAGGCTTGAATATCCAATCCCGAGGGATTACATAGGAATAACGCCAGGATGGCTGAGAGCCCTGAACTACCAATTGTCGAACTGCAAGGCCATCCATTTCAGAGTTCTTTGGGACCGCTGGATCGGCTCTTGTCTTGAGCATTACACCCTCATTCAAATTCTGGTCTTAGCTGGTTTCAACGAACCAGACAACATACCATGGAACAAATTCATTGGTTTATGTTGCGGATTCCTAAACGATGTAAGTTTTCCAACTTTAAAATTTAATTAGTGTATTAGTAAAGCACCATTAACACTCCATTACACGTCATTACTGAGGTGTCAATTACCTTAAAAACCACCAAATCAAGCATCCTCCTACTGGCCAATTTCTGTACCGCCCACATTGTCAAAACTGTTTGAAAAACTACTAGTAAAACGACTGAAGCCAATCTTAGATGAAAGAAACATTATGCTCGCTCATCAGTTTGTATTGAGAAGCGAACATTCGACAATTGATCAGGACCAAAAGAAAAAAAGTATTGAGATGCAATTATTACTAATTCCATCTCAATACTTTTTCCAACGCAATTGGAAGTTTGCAGAGAATCATCAGACTTCTTCAGCACACGAATGTAGAGGCAATCCAGTTTCTTGACAATAGTGACTTTGTGCGAAGACTCAAAAGAACTAAATCTTTTGAGTTGCTGAAGTGATGTTACAAAAACAGACCATAGTTGTTATGTGAGTGATAGGTGACCAAAGACAGAGCGTCGTGCAGAGTGTGAAGTTTAAAGCATCATCATCCAGCCTAAATTTAAGTTGAACCAATGGAGAACACTTAATATCGAACACTTTTTATACTTAGCAATTTCTGTTAGATTAATATCTCTCTTTTGACATCGATTCTCTCGCAAATCTAGAAGCAAAAAAATTTGAACAAATTCTGATGCTGTCCTTGATTAATATGCTACAACTCATAAAAATTAGAAAGCTGTATATGTTGGCGTTTACCCAATTTTTCCAAATTAAGAGTAAATGTTAGTCACCGGCCTCAAAAGTTCGACGAAACTGAGGCGCGAGAGGAGCGAATAAGCCGCGCCCACTGTACACTCCGCAGAAAATGCAAGCAACGCACTGATTATATTAGGGAAACTGCGGTATCGTTCTTTTGCGGCAAAGATCAAAGGGGCCGTGCGGTGTCGACTGGCGCCGAACCGTTTCCTAATAATTTTGTGTATGTGACTATCGCATGTTCTGAAATGCTTTTCTTGTATATTTTAAATGCAAATACAATTCCACAAAACAATACAGTGATACAACAAATTAATTAATTGCTTTATTGAACTATTCGCTATTATTGGTGGCTGTAATGATACCACATATAAATGAATTTCAATATTTTAGTCATTATACATTTCATTACTTACGTTTTCTATTTCCATTCCAATACTTTTGTTTTAATATATAGATGCAACAATGATACTTTTATTGAATAAAAAATTACTACACAAAATCCGAAGTATTCTTATAAGTAAATGCTAAAAGTTTACAAGAAAAAACATATTTTGGGTATATATTTTCTAGAAAATTGATATTTATTTATTTTATTGTATTATTTTTATATAAATACGATTGCGCATACAGTAAACTCTCCTATAACGCGGTTCCTACAACGCGAATTTCTACCAACTCGATCAAAATTTTGCGACTACATGTTCATATAACGCGATTATCGTACAACGCGCATGCGTCTAAATTTGCGATCCTCAAATTCCTATAACGCGTTTTCATAAAACGCGTAATATTAAACCGCGTTGTAGGAGAGTGTACTGCGTACATACGTTGTGCAATTTAAATTTTACTCTTCAAATATGTTGAAGTATCTTGTGAATAAAGCCTGATTTAGTCAATCGGATGTCAGATTTGGGTTCAGCGCATAAAAATACTTTGGAAATTATGTACCGCAAGCAATCAATCAATACTGTGTAGTCGTTTTTGTCACATTTACATACTTACTACATGACATGACGTATTAGGCGCAAGAGTTTCGGTTAACGGATGTGTAACACCTTTATAAAAGTTTTTTACCATATATGGTAATCCGGCACGCTTACACCTATAAGACAGTATTGCCCAAATTAATTAGCGAAGTTAATTAGCGAAGAATTACACTACACGTATAATATCTACATGTTGTACAACAAGTCGAACTAAAGCCAACCATCCTACATAGATTGCGATTGCCCTGAATGCATTGCCAAGCGACAAGTGTTTGGTATTAATATTATTTTCTAAATCTAAATACCAATATATTTGAAATTCTATGACGAAAAATAAATGACTGATTAAAAATTAAATTACTTGTATTTCCTTATTAATATGTTAGTTTTATGTTAGTTTTTTTATTTTTCTTCTGGCCAATAAATGATTTATTATTATTATTATTAATAATTTATTTAACTCCTATTAATTATTTAGTAGTTGTAACATTGTAAGTAGGTATTGCGGTTGTTGATTGTTCTTCGTTCCGTGTGTCGTACCGGGACTGCACTATAAATCCTCGCGGGAACATGCGCTCCTAATTTATAACTCGCTCTTTGCTGTCTTCGTAGAGTCCATCTGTCCATCAGGACGGCAAAAAATTATTTCTCGTATTCGGTTTCTAGCCTATTTTGGTCGAAATTCGACAATGTATGTTGCTCACATACACTTCCGCAAGAACATGCTGTCCTAATTTATAAGCGAGTCGCTGCTATCTACGTAGCACCAGCACGGTAAAATTTATTTTTCGTATGGCTTTCGTTTGCCGGGCGCGGCGTCGTTAGGCCGAAATTGCTCAATATTTGTGATTCCCCTGGCTACGTATTCATGCTGCTGCATCAGACTATACCATTTGAATTTGATTGGTCGAAGAAAATGATGTGGTGTTTATCCAACAGATGGCTGCACCGTACGACGATAAATTATGTTATTCTCGTCTCATTCACATGTTCAAAAAATCAAAAGTTAAATCATTACAACATTCATATTTTGTCGTCATTTTTTTACACAAGTTCATGAAGGCTCAATACAAAATGTTGTAATATTGCTTATTTGATATTTGGTTCTGATTTGGAAAAAGAAAATAACAAAAATTACCAATTATTGGCTTCTTTAGCAAGGGTAAAAAACAAAACAACAACGCAAATGAAAAAAGTGGCATTCGTACCCGGTGTAATACACCTTTATCTATAATTTAATGTATTACACGTGAGTATTAACACACAATTAAGCTCAGTATGTTTGGTTTTATGTAGTGTTGTTTTGTAGTACGCTACTACCTCTAGAATTGGCGCTGTTTGTGCCCCGTAAATTTCATTCGTTTAACTTTAGCAATTAATTACTCCGGAAATAATCCATATATTTCAACGAATTAAAAAGATTTCTCACTATCGACAACACCGCTAACGACTACCTTCCCCGCACCACACCGAAGACCGAAGAGCGTCGGAATTCACGCGGCGCTTCAACACGATCTTTTGTATGGCAAATGCAAGATAAACAAGATTATGTAATAAACTTTAAACATATGAATTATTGAGTAGCATACAGTCTATATTTCATTATTCTAGCTCTTCTAATAACGGAATTGCTGGCATTGCATATTATAGCTTTTTGTGGGTCAACCACTAATCCGATCATTTTACAAAAATGCACATTGAAAGCCAGCATTCCGCAGGTGATTTTAATTTTTAATTCGTTGAACTCTATGGATTATTACCGGAGTAATTAACTGCTAAAGTTAAACGAGTGAAATTTACGTGGCAAAAACAGCGCCAATTCTTCTTAATTTGGAAAAATCGGGTAAACGCCAACATATACAGCTTTCTAATTTTTATGAGTTGTAGCATATTAATCAAGGACCCTAGATGAGCGAGAAAATCAACGTCAAAAGAGCGGACATAATATATGGCCATATATGGGGTGCAGTTAATAAATAAAAAAAAAACTTAAAAAATTGTGTTGTCAATTTTTCAGAGCCTAACTCAAACGATGATCATGTTCTGCGAAATTATGACGGAAGAACCAGAGGGTGGTTCCGCTATGATCCCATTGGAAATGTTTTTAGAGGTCTACAAGTATTTGGCGACCATAGATGCGTCACAGCCTCAACTTCTGCCAAATATGTACTTCACTGATGATCTTCTAGCCCTCTACGAGAAACAGAAGAGAAAACGGAAGAGGAGGCAAGCTAAAGAAGAAATTATGTCTGCAGAATCGAGGTAGGCCATGAAATTTAATCAGCCTTCGCCCATCGAGATACTATAAAAGAAGAGGGGTAATATGAGCTTAAAATTGGGACCACTTTTTTTTGAGAACTAATTAGTATGACAGTATGTTTTGTAAGAAGCTGTCGCAGCAGAAAGGGTCCTGGCTGCAATAAATCAGCGGGAATTACGTTTCATCGGTAAGTGACGTTAGATGTCAGTCAAATGACAATGAACAGTGCCGTATTCAATAAAGTTTGACTTAATTTTTGGTATATATAGCAATTAAATGTCGGCTTCCAAAGATTCCTGCCCAGCTGGAATAGGGTATTCCGGTCATGTCAAAATTTAAGCAGATATTCGGTTTAACCTATTGTACAATTTATGAGGATTCATAAAGTTAAGCTATGAGCTTTTTTATTTAGTTTTTCTATGAGATAATTGCAATTAAAAATGCATTTCGTTTGAATTCACCGACCACCCTCGGAAATACACGATGATTACCGATCCCTAGTAGCGGTGGCAACAGCGGACAGCGCTCGAACAGCTGATCGGCCAAGTTGACGGTTGGCGACCCTGTTGTTTGACAACGAATAAAGGTAACTTTTTTTTTGAGAGATGATTTGATCATTGAAACTTGAAGCCAAACATCTCTCATCTCGCTAGTCGGCAATGTAAAGAAAATCTTATCAGGAGTTACTGTTCTACTGCTGTTACAGCCCGGCACAGAACAATGTCGGCGTTGGAGTTTATACATTTTGAACAAGTGTTTGATCTAACCTCAATAACCAAAGCAGGTGTCAACAAACGAGCGATTCTAAACGTTGACACAACAGAAGACAAAAATTTACTACGTGCACCCTAGATATAGCAACGTTGTCAAGTCGCTCACTTTGAGCGGTATTTGTGACGTCACAAAGACCAATCCTAATTCAAACTTCAAACAACGATTTCTCTTAATTTAAAACAATGTTTGATATTTTACTTGTGAAGTAGGAAACAGTAGCACCCATACTTTGTAAAAAATGACAATTTCAAAAACACCGGAATACCCTATTCGACAAAGTCCAGTGTTGTTTGTTCGAAGTATTTTACGGATATATGTATAGACAGAACATCACCAAATCGCATCAAATATATTTTCTAGGTTCGTAAAACATAAGGCGTATTCTCGCGAACATACTCGGTATGCTGAAGTATGTTGATACGGTTACCTGTAGTCAGTGGATGGCGTAATCATTTGCTTACTTTCGGTTACATCGCGAGAATACGAATAGTTAGTTCTGTCAAGTTACTTATGTCAAGTGAGAAATGTATGGATGGTGTAGGTTACTAACGTAACCTAAATTTTCCTACTTCATAAGGCGATTTCGCGTGGCTAAATGGTTCGATTTGGTTCCGGTTGGCGGTTGGATGTGGTTGACAGAACGGTTCTAAATCGTCATCATTTTTGAAACGTCAGTAACCGCTCGACGGAAAATGATACGGTTCGATTCATAGGTTAGGTGCCCCACTTACTGTTAAATATGACAGTAATGACATACGCAGTGGTCTACCGCGCATTCCGCCAACGACATACCTATCCATTTTACCAGCATTTTACAACTTATAACCTAAAAATGACAACCCAAACGAACCGATATTTCAAACCGTCTTGCCAGGCAGGTTCAAGATTTTGACGGACCGAATCGAACCAACTGCAACCGTTACGTCATCAATCGCTACGTGAAAATGGTTGGTTCAAATCGGTAGTCGAACCGCAACCGAACCGTTCCACGCGAAATCGCCTATTGTAATTGTCAGCCGCAGATGAGGAGGGTGGTTATTTTTGCGTGTATAAGAAAATGTTGCACTTAAGCAACCAGCAATTTGTAATAATGTATAAATAAAAACCTCTTTTACTTTGTTTTGTGGAGTTATATTAATTTTAATACAATTTTCCACTTTGTACCAAACTGGACACATTAAATATCATTAAATATTTGATACTGATGGTTATTTTTCATGTAGGTTTGAAATTCTTCAATCCCATTGAAGCTCTCCCTGACCAGCATATGCTTTAACTTTCGTTTGAAGATCCCTAGGGGTGTTTGTAGCCTGTTTTTTGGAAGCTTATTAAGGAGCTGATGATATGTCCTTGGTTGGAGTTGTTTTGGTTCTATGGTACGGTATTGTAATAACTTCATGAGAATCCGCTGGGTGGCCGTCTGAGCTGAGAGCTCGTCTCTAGCTTGTAGAAGTTGTTGGTAAATGTACGCCCTCATTAAAGTAATGCAGTGTGTTGTTTGGTCGGCCTGCTGAATTGTTCTTATCGTTCTTTTCTGTATAGTATAGCAAGACGCACCCCGTAGCCGTATACCAGAGGTCATTCTGCTATGGAAAGCCATAATTCGAGAAGATGATGAATAGCATTTGCATTCTGAGACGGTATTCCTTTGGATGACCTCAAATGGATTTGAGCAACTGCTTTCTCTTCCGTTCCTAAAAGTGTTTATTCTATTGATATCATCTAGTATTTCTTCCTCACTATAAGGGTACATTTCAACGCAAAACTAAACTATGACTAAACTGACCAACAACTGTCACCGTACTGTCATCGTAAAGATAACCAATTTCAAATATCGATGGGCTTGACGTAGCATACTCTTGTCAGCAGTCAGGTAAGCTTCAGTAACCCCAACCAGCTTACTCAAGGTAACTGTGACGTCACAAGTTTGTCGCGAGAATGACATACTACACCTTACTTCAGGTAACTTGAACTAACCGTTGCTCGCGAGAAAACGCCTATAGTTTCGATCAAGATGTGTCAGAGAATATTATTAATTAAAAGTATTATAAATTAGTATACACAAATTCGAATGTGTTGCATCAGAAAAACAAAAATAAATAAATCCGTCAGCATTCGACAACAAAATAATAAAATGATTTTGTTTAATGGCCAGTAGGTTACAAAATGTATAATACTTATTTTGTCCATTCATATTCATATGCAGATTTATGTTACACTTAGTATTCAATTAGCTTTGAAGAAGCGAGCAATAAGATTATTTTTACATAAAGTAAAACAAATATAAGATTTATTTTACATTATTTGTTATAACCTTAAGAGGAATCACTAGAGGTAGTAGCGTACTACAAAACAACACTACATAAAACCAAACATCCTGAGCTTAATTGTGTGTTAATAATCACGTGTAATACATTAAATTATAGATAAAGGTGTATTACACCGGGTACGAATGCCACTTTTTTTCATTTTCGTTATTGTTTTGTTTTTTACCCTTGCTAAAGAAGCCAATAATTGGTAATTTTTGTTATTTTTTTTCCCAAATCCGAACCAAACGTCAAAAAAGCAATATTACAACATTTTGTATTGAGCCTTCATGAGCCTTCATGTGTAAAAAAAATGCCAACAAAATATGAATGTTGTAATGATTTAACCGTTGGTTGTTTGCACATGTGAATGAGAAGAGAATAACATATTTTATAGTCGTACGGTGCCGCCATCTGTTGGATAAACACCACATCATTTTCTTCGACCAATCAAATTCAAATGGTACAGTCTGAAGCAGCAGCATGAATACGTAGCCAGGGGAATCACAAATATTGAGCAATTTCGGCCTAACAAAAATATTGATCGCATGTTGACACGGGAGGTGTAGCGGCGCCGCGCCCGGCAAACGAAAGTCATACGAAAAATAAATTTTACCGTGCTGGTGCTACGTAGATAGCAACGACTCGCTTATAAATTAGGACAGCATGTTCTTGCGGAAGTGTATGTGATCAACATGAATTGTTGTTTTTCGACCAAAATAGGCTAGAAACCGAATACGAGAAATAATTTTTTGCCGTCCTGATGGACTCTACGCAGACAGCAAAGAGCGAGTTATAAATTAGGAGCGCATGTTCCCGCGAGGGTTTATAGTGCAGTCCCCGTACGACACACGGAACGAAGAATAATCAACAACCGCAATACCTACTTACAATGTTACAACTACTAAATAATTAATTGGGGTTAAATAAATTATTACTAAGGAAATACAAGTAATTTAATTTTTAAACAGTCATTTATTTTTCGTCATAGAATTTCAAATATATTGGTATTTAGATTTAGAAAATAATATTAATACCAAACACTTGTCGCTTGGCAATGCATTCAGGACAATCGCAATCTATGTAGGATGGTTGGCTTTAGTTCTACTTGTTGTACAACAGACGTAGAACAGACGCTAGAAATATGGGCAAATTAAAAAAATCAGCTGCCTTTATGTGGCCCGCGTTCTAAGAAAACTAATAACTTGCGAGAGTACCTGCGGTAAGTGTATATGTGGATATTATACGTGTAGTGTAATTCTTCGCTAATTAACTTCGCTAGTTAATTTGGGCAATACTCTCTTATAAGCGTAAGCGTGCCGGATTACCATATATGGCAAAAAACTTTTATAAAGGTGTAAAATATTTGAACATGTATCTATATAATATATAATAAATGACATACATATACATAAAGCTGCCTGTTTTATCGAAATCGCTATTTTTTCTCATACCTACAATTGAAATTGAAGTACGTATACTACCAAGTCTATACATAGCAATAATAATTTTGAGTAAAATTTCAAAATGCAGTATCCAACTGTATCTAGAATTAAAATAAGAATATTATATTTACTAACACCTACTTGCGTCACCCGATAAAAATTTGAATTTTTATATGAGGTGTGTTTTACCTGAAAGTATCGATCTCTGCTAAGTACGTGATTATTGATGCACAAAGAAAACGTTAAATGGATTTAAATAAGTATCTGAGTACGAATGCTTTCACGGCCAGAGTCATTTAAATTTATGATAAATAGTTACTGGTTTATGCCGTGAGTAAAAATTCATAATTACTGTCTTCGCGAACCATGCTGTTCGCTTCTTCGGAGCTAACTGATAATTAGTTACTAATTCTAATAATAAATGTAAAGCAATAAATGATTTATGTAAGAAAAGCTGTCTGTTTTACCAAAACTACATTTTCTTTTTCAACATACAAAAGGTAAAATGTTCAACCATAGTTAGTAGTAAAATAGGAATGTTATAATAAAGCAATTAATTAATTTGTATCACTGTATTGTTTTGTGGAATTGTATTTGTATTTAAAATATACAAGAAAAGCATTTCAGAACATGCGATAGTCACATACACAAAATTATTAGGAAACGGTTCGGCGTCAGTCGACACCGCACGGCCCCTTTGATCTTCGCCGCCAAAGAACGATACCACCGTTCCCCCCATCTAATCAGTGCGTTGCTTGCATTTTCTGCGGAGTGTACAGCGGGCGCGGCTTGTTCCCTCCTCTCGCGCCTCAGTTTCGTCAAACTTTTGAGGCCGGTGACTAACATTTACTCTTAATCTGAGTATTTTTGTGTTTATTATATATTTTTACTTCCTTTAGTTAAACAAATATAGTTAATATGTACTATGTTGCACTGTCTGTAATATTACAGAAACAGAATTATAATTAGTCCGGGCCTGTGCAGACTGACCGTCGTATAGTCCCATAAGCCACACCTACTGACGCCGTTTTCAGTATAAGAAAAACGCCGTCATAGCATCTACTTTCTATACTATCTCGATGGCCTTCACCACACCTATTGGTTTTTAACCCCAAAAGCGAAATTAATTCATTTTATCTATCTTTTTAGCGAAACTCTTGCAGAGGAAGAGTCTGAGGAAGTGGAAAGGGAAGCGTCATTAAAGGGAGAAGGGAGCGTTATTTCATGTCCTGATATCCTGGCTGACGAGGACTTGAAAGAACCGGAAGTGGACCCAGAAGCAACTATCGAGTAGGCAACTCTTTTAATTAAGTACTTAAGTAGACATTTTGCTTTAAATGGCCGCACCGTCCGCAGCGTGCTCGGACTAGCTTCAAACCCCGCCGACGTCATTTTTTTTATTTATTTATTTTTATCAGAAACCACCTTTTTATTTGACCGTACAGAGTTAAATTTCTTCGTCAGTACTAAACTTCATACGCAGCAAACAAATATTTATTAAAATTAAATATATATTTTTGTTATTTGTAGCAAAGTACCAATTTGTTTGCTGCAACAAACTATTCATTTGTTATTCTATAGACCAAATAATTATTTCTGTAAAACAATTTGTCCTTCTTAGGGAAAGCGATGAAGTGTTCACGGACATACCGAAGGAGGACGACCTATCGACTGAAGTCGAGATAACCGAGCAAAAATTGGAAGAAGAGTATGGTGAATATGGCGAAGAGGGAGAAGAACATGAAATTAAGATCGAAAAGAAGACAGCTGTTGATCTGTCGCAAGAGGACGATTTGGACCGTCTAATGGAGGACGATCTCAAAGATGACCTCGAGAAGAAATCGGACGACCAGCTGGACCTGGACGCCGAACTCAAATCAGAGCATTCCCTTGGTCCAATCGGGGAACAAGTCGTCGAGGTATATTGAAAATCAAATCATTCAGTGGCGTACCTAGAGCTTTTGCCGCCCGGAGCGGTCTCCAATTTGCGGCCCTTTCTAAGTCAATCAAAATTAAGTGATGGTAGTTATTAACATTACTGGACATCAACACTTATTAACAAACACAAATATTATTGTGTTATTATTATATCTTTTGCTTAAACAGATTGTACCCATGGATTGTACAAATACAATATACATATAATAGTGCATATAACACGTAAGCGTGTTTATAAATTTATCTTTCTTGCTTCTTATTCGAAAATTCTTGAAGAACATAATCAAAACTTATTAGTAGTGTCTGTTAGCTTTTTCTCTATAGAAAGTATCGCTAGATTTCGCCTTCTTAAATCGCTTATTGTTGAACGAAGATAAGAGCATTTCCCGTTGTATCTCCTCTTCTAAAATATATCCCCACGTCTCGCAAATGTTCACCACTCATAATTTTTTTCTTTCTAACTCGACGCTCAGTGGAAATCTCCAACTCCTCGCTACGCTCGTCGTGCCCAAATAGAACGAGTGCGCCAATACGTCTTATAAAACGAGTGTTATATACGATTTTTTTTACTTTGCGACATTAAATTTTCATAAATTTCGAAAATTGCGGTTGACATCTGACAATCTAGAGTAGTTTCATATTTAACAGTTGTAGTTGTGGTAAAATTCACAAATATAAGGCGATTTCGCGTGGCTAAACGGTTTGATTTGGTTCCGGTTGGCGGTTGGATGTGGTTGACAGAACGGTTCTAAATCGTCATTATTTCTGAAACGTCAGTAACCGCTCGACTGAAAATGATCCGGTTCGATTCATAGGTTAGGTGCCCCACTTACTGTTAAATATTACAGTAATGACATACGCAGTGGTCTAGCGCGCATTTCGACGACATACCTATCCATTTTACAACTTATAGCCTAAAAATGACAACCCAAACGAACCGATATTTCGAACCAACTGCAACCGTTGCGTCATCAATCGCCATGTGAAAATGGTTGGTTCAAATCGGTAGTCGAACCGCAACCGAACCGTTCCACGCGAAATCGCCTATAGTAATGCCGTGTGGACTTGTGTGATGTTTGTGGTTCTTTTTTAGGAGCAACCCGAGGAAGAACTAAGGATGGATGAGGAACAAACCGAGCAAATGGAAGAATGTGAAGACGAAGAACATGCAGCCTATGACGAGTTGGATGAATTGGAGAAGGCCATAAGGGCGCAATATTCTGATATGAGAAGGGACGTCAAGACGAAGGACAAGGATGATATGATGGGCGAAGAGGAGGAAGAAGAGGTAAGACTACGCTCTACAGGGTGTCCCACGATAGAAACAAAGTATTTGGATAGTAAAAATATCACACTTGTAGATAGTTATTGCTGATCTGAGACTCTTGTGTGATTTATCCGGAATAAATGGCGGTTTGCAACATGTCAAATAACATTAGAATTTTAAAGGGAACACCCTGTATATCTGGCAATACTTAGAAAGGTCAGTAAACAGCTACGATGTTATTAAGCATCTAATTGAATACTTATAAGTTATAACTCATGCACAAGAATACATAAATTAATATAAAATATCCAGTTGCCACGACTGCTACTATGAATTACACAAACTAATAATTTATGATCATCCAAGAATTAGTTTTTTTTTTGGGACCAGTTGAAAATTATTTAAAATTTTTATAATTAATTTACGTAATGTGTAAATTATTTAAAGAATATTAATGAGTCCTTGGATTAGTTATAGTAGTCTAACGTCTTAGACAGCAATATCGCCAGTTCTACTTATTTATTTCAAAGACATGTCAAGGAAAAAGTTTATGGGGATGTTCAAATAACTACACATGACGAAAACAAGGAGTGCCTTGGTAGAATGTAGTGTTCTGTAGAAACCCTAACATTTCTGTACACATGACCGAGTGTCAGTAATACTCTCATAAGAATTGTTTCTCTTGTTTCTTGCGTGGGTCATCGTGTACAAGTATCACCCAAAAAAATATATCAAATTATGTAAATTTAATATAATTTAATATTTTGTTTATATTTTTATTTCCATAGCATAAAATCGAGGAAATCCAGATTCCAGCTGTACCAGGCATTGGTCCAATTGTGCCAGAAGAATTGGTAGAAGCGGTTGTTCGTTACCTTACAAGAGTTTCGGCTGAAGAACATGGGATGACCATGCCGAGGCATATCAGGCATTATTCTTGCCCACCGTTGGAAGTTTTAGAATAATTTCTTCTATATGTATTGCTATACAAACTCAATTCTATTGTATTAATATGAAAAATTTACAACAATAAAATCTCTATTTACGATGATCTGAAAATATGGACGTCATGACCTGGCATCAGTTCTGATATTTACAACAGTAGAGACACATGAGGAAACCAAACCAACAAAGATTTCTGTTTTTAATAACACTGGTGATATTGTCAAACGATTTGGTGTAGCTTTTGATCATAGCTTTTGACACAATCTCACAATGTCTGTTTTAAAGAAGAAGAAGTAAAAACATAACCTAACATATATTACCAACATTTCAAACCAAAGAATTTGGTGTGGATTTTTGTGTATTGTCACCAGTTTTGTTGGGAACATTTATTTTAACCTTTATGTCACTTTTCAAGGTCAAGATTTCGGTATTTTTGAAAATGGTCCCCGTAGCAGACATACATACCGCTCTGACTTATTGGTCTGTCAGTTGACAGACTACTTTCTTGCAAAATTTAATACTTATATTTAACTGTTTTAATATTTATATTTAACTGTTTTCTATACATGCGACAAGAAAAAAAATTGACAAAAAACATCAGGCGATTTCGCGTGGCTAAACGGTTCGATTTGGTTCCGGTTGGCGGTTGGATGTGGTTGACAGAACGGTTCTAAATCGTCATCATATCTGAAACGTCAGTAACCGCTCGACGGAAAATGATCCGGTTCGATTCATAGGTTAGGTGCCCCACTTACTGTTAAATATGACAGTAATGACATACGCAGTGGTCTACCGCGCATTCCGCCAACGACATACCTATCCATTTTACCAGCATTTTACAACTTATAACCTAAAAATGACAACCCAAACGAACCGATATTTCGAACCGTCTTGCCAGGCAAGTTCAAGATTTTGACGGACCGAATCGAACCAACTGCAACCGTTACGTCATCAATCGCCATGTGAACATGGTTGGTTCAAATCGGTAGTCGAACCGCAACCGAACCGTTCCACGTGAAATCGCCTATCATGATGGTCTAACAACAATATGAGCATTTTTTACATTTTAAAATAATATTTACTTTGCTACCAGCTGTCAAACAATTAAAATTAATTAAAATATTATTATTTTAAGGGAAAAAAAACAGAAAACATATTAGGTACCCATATACATATAACGGGTGATCTAAAATGACAGTTTGAATTTCCCGCCACAGTTTTGAACGTATTTAGTGTTACTAAGATGGTATGCGTGCAGGATACAGGTTATTATTGGAACAACTAAATAATTCTCTAATCATTAACAATTTCAAAAAATGTTCAAACAAAAGTGTTTTGTGTTTAAATCTTTCGTTTAAATATATTTTTTTATTTTATTATGGTAATTTGGTAACCTTTCCCTTTTCTAATAGAACACTGTATATTTTTATATTTGTTTATTCTAAAATAAATCTAAGAATTTTTTGTAAGAAGTAATTTTTTTAACGCATCATTTCTGAGTTATAAGCAATTAATCAAAACTCCTGAACTGTAATTAATACATACACAAACATACATACACACATTTATATATTTTTAAAATCCAGTTTGAACATTTAATTTAATTTCATTTAATAGCTTTGCTTTTTTATTGCTTTTTTTTTATTTTGTATCCGTTTTGTTAAAATAAAAGTTCATGAGTTTTGATTAATTGCTTATAGCTAAAACACAATTTATTTTGTAAAAAAATTAATCCTGCAAAAAAATTCTTAGAATTAATAGAATAAAAAATGTAAAAATATACAGGTTATTCTATTAGAAAAAGGAAAGGTTACCAAATATATAAAATAATATATATATAAATATTAAAAATAATATTAATATAAAATAATATTAAAAATATATTGAAACAATAGCTTGTTTAAAACAAAACAAAATTGTTTAAAAATTAGTAAAACCTTGTGCGATTCATATTTTCAATCGGCTGTCCTGAACGTTTAAGTTTTTGCATTCAAACTAAATTGCTAATAATAAAAAGAACCGAGCTGAATTCAGTCGAGTAAAAACAAACTGAAATATTAAAATCACAAATAAAAAAATATTTTGAATTAATAAATAATGAAATATGAAGTTTTTGTCCACTACTAAAATCTAGTAGAACATTTTAGTGGAAGTAATGATAATCTAGTGGAATTTTAGTAGAAAAAGGTAGGCGTTCTAGTGGATAAGCGTCCGTGGGATTTGGCAACACTGGTTATGATCGCTGTCAGATACCATAGTGAACTCGTCAGTAAGGGTTACGTTCCTCTGCAACAATATTTTATTTGTTCGCGAATTAATTTGTTAAAATACTATATTTATTTTATTAGATTTAAGATATGAGAGATTATGAGATGAGATTTTTATTATTTGTGATATTATTTTTATATTATATTTGAAAATTTATTTTTAAGTTTTAAAATATGCTGTCTTGTTAACCTTTTTTTCACGTCAAATTTCTTTACCAAGACTAACTACATTTCCAAAACCTTAATTGTTTCAATTTAATCTACTAATTATAATCAGAGAATGATACAAGAAAGAATATCTACGCCACTGAACAAAAATAACAGCTGTCATTTGCAACCATTACCAACATCACAATTATTCAATGTAGCGGGAAATTTAACCTGTGCTTCGTCATTTTAGATCACCCTGTATTTCATTTCAATAAGAATGTGATAAATGTTGTTTACAGTTTCAAACAACAACAAACAAATCTAGTAGGCATGTTTGTTCTACAACACCTAAGTTTTTCCATATTGTTCAAAGCAGAAAAAATACATTCGAGGATATCAAAATTAAGTATGGCTACTACGCAGACCACGCAGACTATTTTATCCGAACACCCGTAATGTTGAACCAAGGTCTATAAAGAGAGAGGTTATCCAGCTTGCTATGTTTCCTATAGTCCACTTTATATACCCCCCTCAGATCCCTATATGCTCTATATTCGTGACGTCACTAGAGTCCCGGCACACTTCGCATCACGTCGCATACATCGCTCGTTTAGTTTGTTCAAAGATACGTTTAATTATTGCCAGCTCAGCTCGTTATAGGTTTTTTAGTGAATTAGAAAGGTTGCTTTTGTTCGTGTTTAATCGTTATTCTGCGTTTATATTGTTATATTCAATAGTTGATAGTTTTACGTTATTGGTTGTTTTATTAGTGTAGTATTTTATGTAATTAAGTTAGTAAAGGTAAGATATTAATTTATATTGGAAATTACATTATTCTAAATCATGTATCAATTTTAGATGCCTATGGTTTGCTCCGTACCGGGTTGCGGTATGAGGTATAACATTTCAACATTGGATTAACAATATCATATTTTACTTTTCCACGTGATCAAAGTTTAAAGCAGAACTCATCCTCAATTGGGACATTACTCATACGAAGACCAGCAAGAGCACCCATACTCCCTTCCATCCTGGATACGTCATTTATCTTTTGACGGCCTAAGAAATCCGTTGGAAGAATTTAAACGCTTGTTTAATAAAATGAATTAGCAAGTTCGAAAGACTTACGGGGGATGGGATTAATAATTCGAAAAGAATTAGCAGTAAATTAAGAAGAGAACTTTTAAAACAAGATCCAATTATTGATACCATAGTTTTGAAAGCTTTTGTCGAGCAAAGAATATATGTACGGATAAATTTTTTTAAATTTTACTTTTCAACAGCAAAAAAATCTAAATATTTAACGAAGAGTAGCTGATATTAAAAATAAAATTACAACAAAGATGAGAAAATTTGTACAATAAAGCTTCTTACTGATTTTTTATTTTTTCTTTGTACGTATGTTCTAACCAAATATTGTAATCAGGACAAGCCAATGAGTGGTTTAATAAGCAAGTTGTACCAATACTACCAATACTGATTTAGTTATAGTTTTTCTATTTATTTATCTGTAGAGTCGGTAAACCAAACATTCGATTTCAATTCCTGATAATTTTAGTGTTTCAACCCCCAATTTGCATGGTTGCAAAAATATGTGGTTGCCGTTATACCACCTTCGACTCCGGCTCTTGACTTTGTTTGTAGGTTGACTCCACTCACTGAATTTCTGCTAAATTTTGATTCCAACTGCAGAGACCTGGTTTAGCACAACACATTTCTTTAAACGGACATACATTACATACTAATGTACTTATTCAGCATTATTAACAAATTATTGAAATAGCATGTTGTGATAATCACATTCATCATTTTTTTTCCATCCTAATCATTTAAAAATGATCACAATAAAGATGCATTTATTTTTTCAATATAATTATGCACCTACTTAACCTAAATCATACAACGAAATAAGCATTCAAATTGGTGGCAGCACACTCTAGTGACGTAGTGACTCCCTTTACCCCTCAAACTGAGAAATCTCGTTTCTGGATAACCTTACTACTTTATAGACCTTGATGTTGAACAACATCATCAAACAATTTCAATCTCAAGATTATCGATTTTCTTATTGGAACAGCCTGTACGTGGTTACATTTTTGGAATCTACGTATATTTCCACATAAATAAGGCTCCCTTTATACAATAAAAGTTTCGAATATTTTTTTTGAAGGAACCGGACTTTTAGTAGATACAAGTTATGCGGCCATGCGGGAAAAAAACTGCGAAAATAATTAACGTTTCATTGATTTACAAATCCGAAGAAGGTCGCATATAGCTGAAATATTAATGTTTTTTTTTATTTGGTCAAATTCTAAGTAATAAAATTCGCAACAATGGAAGGTCGTTCATTCGAAACGACAGCATTTGTTTTTCTTTTGTTCCGCGCAGCGCCACCGGTCGGCGGCACGCTCAAACATCGCAAAATCTCGCTCGCCATTGGCCGAAACCACCAACATCCGCTAATTCTCTAGTATGACAACAAAGTTTTGAAATAGACCCGAAAATAGCATCAGGACTGTCAAAATATCCCGGCGCATTTCCGAAACGTTATAAACGAGCACCGATTCACCCGAAAACATGTCAGAACCGGTGGTAAGTAGCGAGCAAGCGCCCAGAAACGCCGAAACAAAACACATGCTTTTTAAGGTTAGTTTTCAATAGATCTTATATCAAAAAATTGCGTTTTAGGAAGTCGAAAAACCTCGCACGCTAAGCGAATCTTCGGATGTCGATTACGACCCTCATTTTGCTCCGATAATCACACTTCCCGAGGTCGAGGTATCTACGAATGAAGAAAACGAAGAGGTTATGTTAAAGTTACGCGCTAAGCTGTATAGGTTTGACACGAAAACTGATGAAACACCGGAGTGGAAGGTTCGCTTTAAGCTGTTTTTAACCGATATTGTGTTTATCGGAGATTTGTTTTAGGAACGTGGTACCGGAGAGGTTAAGTTGTTGAAACAGAAGGACAATCACACTGTTCGTGTTGTTATGAGACGCGACAAGACCTTAAAAGTGTGCGCAAATCATTTTATAACGCCTTACATGGAGTTGAAGCCGAGCATTGGGTCGGATAAGGCGTTTATTTATACCGTCATTGGAGATTTCGCCGATGAGCAGATCAAGTCTGAATGTTTAGCCATTCGCTTTGGAAATGTCGATTGTAAGTATTTTTTTGCTGCGATAGGGTTAGGTGGAAGAGAGTATTATTACTATTGAGCAAAATAAAGATTTATAAAGAAATTGGAACTAAAAATGAGTATTATACATTCTGGTGCGACTTGATAAAAAAAGAATATTTAATCAGAATTAGTCATTACTGAAAATTGGCAAAAATGGAACTACTTTATGTTTGAATTTATAAATCATTTGTAGAACGCTGAGTGAGATAGAGATAGTGACGTTCCGTATTGTGCTTAAATTTACGTCTATAGGGTGCGTACAACAAGTTTTCACTAGTGAAAACTAAGTTGCATAAAGTTCAGTGGTCACGTTCACGTTCAAAATAAGCTATTCATTTTTGCAATCGCCTGTTTACTCTGTTTGCTAAGGTCTCGCGGCAATTTAATGTTATTTCTACCAGCGCAATATACAACATTTCTGATCACACCTCGTATAAGGTCTTACCTTGCGTCAAACCGCAAAAACAACCCTACAAAATAAAATTTGTATAAATATTTGTATAAAAACCGGAAGTCATATTAACATCAAGAGTATCCCAATGAATGGCATTTTTTGTCTATTAACACTTTACCAAATTTCATTCGTCCAGCTTTATAAACAAAAAAATAAACGGGAGTACCTAAGGCGTGGGTCACCCGGTATATGGATTTGATCATAATTGAAAACTGAATCGATTTAGCTATGTCCGTCTGTCTGTCCGTCTGTGTACACTAGGGTGGTTCAAATTGGCTATTTTTATTTAGAAAGCAACGATCCCCCCAAATCCAAATCCAAAAAAAGTGGACACGTATTTTTTCGAAATTTTGATTCTTAATGGTGCCTGTCGAGGCCTCAAATTTACATAAGAAAATGCATCGGAAAAAGACAATTTTTGGTATTTTTCGAATAATTGTTCGGGGTTTGGGAAAACTTAGGACTAAAGTTATAGGACTTGTAGAGGACTTTCCAAGGAAGAATTTGACCTATCATACATATGGATTTGATGCCCCCAACCCACCCACACAGTGCCCTGAAAACTACCCTTAAATGAAAAAATGTAGATTCTTCAGAAAATTGCTCCTTCTAATTATTTCATTCTCTTTTTTTCTCATAGAAGTCATTATTATAAGTCTAGTGGGATGCCTATAAACACTTGTCAGTTAATTTTCGTTTGTTTAAACAAATTTTTAGGTGTTTAAATAATTCGTGCTTCTCGAAAATCCGTCTGAATTCTGTTTTCTGAGTTCGAAATGGCAGTTTATTATCTTGGAGTGACATTATTCATTTAAAAAATTCCTCCTATTGTTTAAACAATAAATTATTATTCATTTTCAACTTTTTTCTAATTATGGTAGAAAATTCAGCTTTTTTGAGAAATTAACCTATAAATTTCATGTTCGAGATATCTTGCCTATATTATCTAATAAACCCACATTTGTTTAAACAATTCTTTTTTTGCAATTCAACTAAAATTATTTTTTCTAGATCGGTCTGGCTAACTGTTATTCTCAAGTGACATCATTTATATTTTGGATGATTTCCATTGTTTAAATAATAAAATATTATTCGTTTTTAATATTTCATCAAATTAGAGTACAGGGAACAGTTTCCAGACAGCAACAAATCAACATTATCTTGCGACACACAGTGGTAGGAAATAAGAATAAGAAATGCAGAAAGAAATATGATTAATAAAATTGGTTGACTTAGGAAATTTAATACTTTTAAAAGAAATGTACTCCCCAATTCCCCGAAAAAAAGGATTTTAAATCAATTCAATTTTTTCGAATAAATGATATTGAAAACGAATAATATTTTACTTAATAATGATTTGAACCAGGTCCCAGGTCCCTGGTTCACATCCAGGTTGTGGCTGTAATTTTTAATTTATTTTAAAATTTACATACCACCTGTATATCACCATTATGCATTTGAATAATATTTTACTAGTTAAACAATGGAAATTATCCCAAAATATAAATGATGTCACTTGCCAATAACAGTTGACCAGACCGATCTTAAAAAATGAATGTTAGGAGAATTGCAAAAAAATTGTTTAAACAAATGGAATTTGTTTAAACAAATATGGATTTATTAGCTAATAACATAGGCAAGATACCTCGAAAATGAAATTTATAAATTAATTTCACAAAAAAGCTGACTTCTACCATAATTAGAACAACAGTTGAAAATTAATGATCATTGATTGTTTAAACAATAGGAAGATTTGTTTAATGAATAATGTCACTCTAAGATTATAAACTGTCATTTCGATCTCAGAAAACAGATGTTCGACGGAGTTTCGAGAAAAGCGAATTATTTAAACAAATGGACTTTGTTTAAACAAATGGAAATTACCTGACAAATGTTTATAAACGTTCAACTAGATTTATAGTAATGATTTCTATGAGAAAGAAGAGAATGAAGTGATTAGAACGGTAAATTTTCTGAAGAATGTACATTTTTCATTTAACGGTAGTTTTCAGGGCACTGTGGGGGTGGGTTGGGGGCGTCAAAGCCATATGTATAATAGCTCAAATTCTTCATTGGAAAGTCCTCTACAAGTTCTATAACTTTAATCTTAAGTTTTCCCAAACCCCGAACAATTATTCGAAAAATACCAAGAAATGTCTTTTTCCCATGCATTTTCTTATGTAAATTTGAGGCCTCGACAGGCACCATTAAGAATCAAAATTTCGAAAAAAAGAAAACGTGTCCACTTTTTTTGGATTTGGAAACGATTTGGGGGGGTCGTTGCTTTCTATCGTCACAAAAATTTTTGCAATGCATTTTTGAACCACCCTAATGAGCACATAATGTACGGAAACATGAGAAAATCTCTGAGGTTTGTTATTTTACAAAATTCACGAAGCTGTTGATTTAAGTTTAAATTATTTCTTATATTATTTGTATTAATTATATTTTTATAGTTGCCAGCCAATTCAAGGAAAAATTCAACGAAGCAAAGAAGTACGTCTTGGAGAACTGTACTCTCTACAACGACACGTTAGACTCTAGCGGTGACGCCAGGGAAACGGAAGAATCAGACGTCGAAGAAGAAAGAGAAACGGCGGAAATCGAGGCCAAAGAAGACCTAAGCGAACAGCTGTCCGAGCTGACCGTCAAAGAAAAATAGCCGCGTTTCATATTTTCTCCAGAAAACCATTAAAAAAGTATCGCGATAAAGTCCGTTTTTCTATTTTTCTACGCGACTTTTCAGATGTTGGCGTTCCCCCCCCTCCCCCACTACAACCCTTCACCATCGCATAACGAATGTAATAAGTGAAATAACAAACCGTAGTTTTATATATAAATAAGTGTTTTTGTAATCACTCGGGTTAATCCTTTGAAAAGACAAAAAAAAATGAAAAAAATATGCCGCCTTCGTGATATATCTTCAGATTATCGCCCCCGTTATCTCATGTTCGCTTATATATTGAAACGTTGTTCGTCGTGTTTTGATGTTTTGACAAGGCCGTTAGAAACTCCGCGCCGTTTATTATTGTTTTGTATACATACGTACTTGCTAGACGTTTTATAGCAAGGATTCATTCCATACTTGAATATAACTTGAATAAAAATAGTTTTTTAAGAGTTTGCGTTTTAATGTATTTTTTTTAGTGGACATTTTTATTTTTGTAGAAATTCTCTTGACTTAAAGCAATATTACAAAAATATTTGACGGGAAATAAACTATTATTGTATGAACCTAGCAGACAGATGAATTGGGTAATTAAATCTGATAATTATAACTTCCTACCTACTTTAGTCAACTGTTCAAGTCGACAAGAAATTCGACAAAAGATTGTGTTGAGTTAACAACTGTCCTATGAAAAATTACAGTATAAATTATATAAAATTTACAATTACAGTATGCGCAATATATAAAATGTAATGTGCATATATTGTGAGCATTTGATAAAATATTAAGCAGGGGCTACATATTCGTATACTTTCCAAATATCAAATATTTGCCACATATTAAATATTTGGCAAATATATTTGCCACGCAAATCGAAAATGTTTGTTATTGATTGGTTTAAACAATGCCATGAGTCACCGAATATTTTTCATCCATCCTTGATTTCCTTATAAAACTAAAAAAAATCTATGACAAAGCATTTTCTAATACATGTAAATCTTCTTTGACGACTTGCTACATGAGCGTACCGAATGGGCACTAGCTATTTTTTTGATTAGTTTGCCTTATTTGCACATTAGCTTTTTCAAATCAAACTGATAATTTGATTACGAACAAGCAAGGTTTTATTTTATAATGCCGACATATTTTTAATTACATAAGTGCAGAATTCACTGCGTACTAACAAGGGCATTCTTGTGGAAATGTACAAAACAAATCTTGACAAAACTGTTTGTTTCATTTTAATGATTTTTTGTTTAATTCATCAGCTTTCTGTATTATTAATTCGCAGCATCCAATTTTAACAGACTAAAACAATACAATTGGTCATTTGATGTGAACTAGTTTAAATAAATTATTATTTTAATGAGAAAAATATATTTTTTTTGTTTAAATTAGGAAGATATTGCCCATAAAAGAAATGTTAGATATGGTTTCTTTGTCATCTTTAAAGTTCTACTAAATCCAATTGTACTACTAGGTTCGTTGCATAAATATGTCCTAATATTGTTTGAAATACAGATCAATTAGCTTCAACAAAAATTTAAACAAATGAGCTTACAAAATATAACCTTTTTGTTGAATAAAAAAGCTACACAAAATTGTCTCTCCTATTAAAATATTTTTAACCGCTTTCGTTTCTCTTGAAATAATAAACATCATAAAAATCGACAAATATATAAGTACAAGCAAATAAAGTATAATTTTCCAAATAAATTATTTTATAGACATGCTGTCTATAAAATTTTTATGATGTTTATTACTTGAAGAGAAACGAAAATGATTAAAAATATTTTAATAGTAGAGCACAATAATTATTTAATTATTTATTAATAGTAGAGTACAATTTTGTGTAGCTTTTTTATTTACCAAAAAGGTTATATTTTGAAAAATCTATATTGTTCATAGAAAAGCATCAACTTTTAGGATACACTCTGTATATGGTGTACGTTTTTCTTGGAACGAAATAACATTGCATTTATGTGGACAGAATATGACAAAAATATATTTTCAATAGTTTAAATAAAATCAGCATTTGAAAACATTATAAGCACATTCAATAATCTAAATTGTACCATGAGAAAATTATTATGCGCCCTAGAAATAATATGTGCTCTAAATAAGAATGTGCATTAAGTTCTGCAACCTGTAGCGCACATACAGAGAGCGCATAAAGTATGGAAACATGACAAAATCTCCAACACTCTTCGTTATTTTAAAAATCCTCGAAGACGTCGATCTTTAGTTATTAAAATAGACATTTTTGTGAACACCATTATTTAAATGGCAACGCTGAATTTGGTAAATCATTTAGTTTTGTAAATGGCTACGATAATTGATGGTCTTACAGAAGAATATTTTGGAGAAAACAAGAATTGAAAATTGTAAAATAATGATAGAGTTTAGGAAAAATGCATTTTGCAAGGCGAATATGAAATTTCCTTTTGCGTAGAATTAATTGCCCTGAAAAACAATCTAATAAAATAATCTAACATTCTACCACGCAAGGTTTTCGAAAAAAAAAAAGTGGAGTAAAAATGTAAAAAACCCGATTTTGGTAACTTTTACAAATTTAAAAAGTAGTGTAAAAATATAATAGATATAATATGCGTGTTTGGTAATTTTTACAAGTGTATACCTACTGAATCCAAATATTTTTGAAGCAATTAGTTCGACGTGCGGATGCCTCCGGAAGAAATATATAAAAAACCACAGATACCTATTCACTGCAAAATTAGTATTTTTGTATTATATCTACGGCGCAAATAAATCAACCCAAACGTCTATTTGCATTCTATAAACAAACAAAAAACAAATTAAATTAGACATAGAAAACCTTTTAAATAATTAGTAGATATGTCAATATCAGCACAAAAATTATGGGGTTGTCACTTAATTAAATGAAAGTGTCGATGACCTCATACGTTGAAAACAGTTGAATTTTTATTTAACATAATATGTAGTATGTAGGGTGAGCCATTTGAATTAATTAATAAGGTCGTATATCATTGAAACTACGCTCTACAACGGTAATGATAATACAAATGGGCAAAATTTGAGTAGCGTTAATTTTGATGTGCTGTAGATTTAGTGCTGAATATTTATTTTAATGCCCAAGTTATTTAGTTAAGGGCACAATATAAATAAAATATTGCTCATTATAACATTTCTAATGCAAAATTCATATTTATTTTTAAAAATACTATATTTATTAATTTAATGCTCAAATTATTAAATCTAATGCACAAAGTATTTATTTTAATGCACATATCTACTTTAAATGTATGCTTAAATCCAGGGCCGCGTTTACCAGTAGGCAAAATAGGCACATGCCTAGGGCCCGGCGAAAGAGGGGCCCGTAAGCGGCCCCCTTCACCCTAAATAAAATAATATAATATAATAAAATAAATCGACTTAGAATTAAAATTCGAAGTTATATATAATTTTCGAAAATTATATATAACAAAAATACTTTATAGCAATAATAATACGATTTATTACAATTCAATTGCATATTGCCCATATCGATACTTCGGGGCCGCGTTCAGAAATCGGTCTGGAAGTCGGCGGCCCTCTATGCATGATTTCGGTGATTTCAGTAGTTTTTTTCATGGATTATTTTTCCAATGTTTTTTTGTAGACGAGTCTATATAACATCACATTTTGGAGGAAAATAAGCTAAATATTTAAAAAAATTAGTTTGATATAGGTAACTGTAGCTTCCCTAAAAAATAATTGGATTTGATAGAATTTCGTTAATTTGTGCATGCCAGATTTTTTAATAGGACACGTGGCAATTTTGGCCACTCGTTTAATAGTAATGAAATAACCCTTCATATAGTCAATGATTACACTCTTCTTTGTAAGTTTCAAGATTACATTTCAGCCTACCTAAAGAATGCAGTGCCAAAAAACGAGATTGTTGGTATTTTGATACCATTTTTGAGATTTTGGGTTAAAATCTAAAAAAAGCTATCGTAGGATCTGTTTTTTCCTTGCGAGACAAAGAAATGCTCGAACAATTCGAGTATTTTCAAAACCGCACCGCAATATATGAAACGCTTTATTTTCTAATGTAACAAAGAGCAGGCCTTTATGTTTTGGGGAATTCACATGAAGTCAATGAAAATAATTCTCAAAACTTGCGTAAATAAGATAAAATAATATGTAAAACGTAAAACCCTTTTTTGGAAACTGGTGGCTTTTCATACATTTGTAGACAAACGTACATTCAAGAATATTCATGTCTGTACAAAATTCAACGAAAATTCAAATTGTTGTTTGGTTTTTTGATATCTGGAAATTGCTTTGATCAGCAAAAAATGCTTTTGCCCAAATTTAACTCTTGTATCTCTTCAAATAAACGAGAAGAAAAGCGACCATCCTGTATTTAAGATTTATGTTAAATTTTTTTTTATCTACATTATTTTTAAGGTAGCACGAATGCTAATGCTAACGAGAAGAAAATAAGGAAAACTATAACATAAACTGCAGAACCCACAACACTTTTAAGTGAGTTTTTAAAAAAATTGAAAATGACAAAAAAGAAATTTGTAGTTTTTAGAAGCGCCACACTTTTTAGATAACCTACACTCGCTTATAAAGCCACTGTTTGGTTTTAATAAAATAATTTTAGTAAGTTAATTGTTCCACATATTTATAGAAATAACAAAACATATTTTATTGCAGTTACCCAAATTTATAGACTTCAGACAAAGATTTAAATGTCGATGAACAAACAATATAAATAGAAGTTTTATTCATTTAAAAAATCGCAGAGATTTTTGCAGGATTTGCTTCAGAGAAGTTAAATTTTATTTATAAACAAACAAAAATTATAACATAAAAAATGTGATTTTTATTTCTTTAAAAATAATTTTTATTATTTGTCTTTTATCATATACGATATGTATGTTGTGGGGCCTGAAATTTCAGGTGTGCCTAGGGCCCATAGACGCGGCCCTGCTTAAATCACACCCGAAAAGTTGCTGTAACAAATTATTCGTTTTTTACTTTTGGTACCAACTACAAACTTATCACAGGGAAACCAGGTCCTGTGAGATATCATTGAATAACTGTTTTAAAGGTACAGGGACTTCCTATGGTAACATCAGGTAAACAAAAAATCAGGCAAAACTTATTTGGTTTTGAAAGAGATAACAATCTTAATAAATTTCAATAAACACAGACATAAATCAACATATTTTATATTTATTCTATCAAAACACAATCATAATACCATAGTAATCAGTGCAGGGCATTTACGAAGATAATTAACTACCTTCAAAATAAACATTCGAAACTAAACAAAAATATCACTTGGCAGAGGAAACAAAGACAAAATTTATAATTCGTCTCTTTCCACCTTGAAGGAATGCAAAATATTAAGTCTCTGCGACAACTCCAATTTCTTCTTCTCGTTGACTTTACCCTCCTTTATTATCTTCTTTAGACGAGTGTTTTCCTGCTTAACGAAAATAATACCGGTGTCCAAAATCTTCTTCATGAAGACCAAGTATGTTTGAATCGACGCTTTTTCCTTCAAAAACAAAATATAATTCATACGATATGAATTATCATCACCAACTTTTACTTACCTCATCTTTAGCTTCTTCGTCCCACTGTTTAGCCTTTTCGAAGATATGCAAACGATGCTTTGTAGCAACAAACTCTTTGGCCAAGCCATCGAATCTTTCGATACAACCAGGCAGCCCGAGGTACAAATTCGTATTATCCCTAACAAAATCTCTGAAATTCTCAACGGTATACTCATTTAGGAACGTAATAGGATCGTCCAAACTCTCCGTAAACAGCTTAACCTTCGGAAGATCATCCTTAGTCTGAATTCCGTACTTCTTGGCTAAGTCCGTATTCTCTTTTTCACCGTAATCTTTAACTCCGACTTCTGCGACGATGAAATCCTTGACGTTTGTAACCTCTTCGGCAAATTTAGTGAAGGCATCGTGTTTGTCTCCGTAGGGATAGGCGATGTCAAATTTGACTAATACCGCTTTAAATTTGGGTACGATTTTTCCTATGTTGTGTTCGTCGATGGAAATACAACCCTTGCATCCGAAACTGACTTGGATTATCGAGAGTAGAAGGGTTATGTAGGTGAAATAGCGGATCTTCATTACTTTATGCGTTTTTGTTATGTTAGCTAGCTGAAAGTTTTTATTAAATTGTTGGATTTGTGTAGATTTCAAAGTGTAGGTTTGACAGAACGACCAAACAAATACATGGCAACCTGGGATTGGATGTTTTATAATCGTGCTAAGTTGTGGTAGGGTTAACTGAGTTTATATTAATTATTTGCTTAGGTTCCGAACGGTAATTAGTGGTGAAATTGTGGGTGAAATGATATCTAGCTCGTTATTTCCAGAAAAAATTGACGGTTTAATTAAAAAGAAAATGAAATGAATATTGCTGTTTGTAATTTAATTCTTTAAAATAATAATTACTTAGTTCCATACAATTAAGATTTTATTATTATGAAATAAAAAAATCTCTGTGGAATTAAATAGATATATTTCTAATTCGTGTTATTTTTTAAGTATATAGCAGAAAATAAACAAACACTTCTGAATGCATTCAATTTTCTTCGCATGGAAGCGTTCAGTAATTGTGTGATATACGTGTGTTTGAGAACGTTGTCGTACAATACAATGCCGTCGACAACGTTTGCAGCGTTTAACATTTTTTCCACCACTTGCTGATAAAATTTTAAGGTTATGTTTCTCTGTGCTTCTACTATTTTCCTTTGGTATTGGAAGCATAAATTTTTTCTAATTTATACCAGCTGAACCCAATGTCCTGGAAACCTCAAAAGAGTCTCCTAGTAAATGTTAAAATTTGTATATGCTTTAACTTGAAATCCTGCAAGTTTGGTTGTATTTTGAGGGAGTTCCAAGAAAAACGTAAAAACCCGACGTGATATGCAACTTTCATGTCGGGATTCGTATTCACCGCAAAAAAATCTACCGAAAACGCCTATTCCCTTTCCATTCACAATATTAATATTTCTATAATTATCAAAGACAAAAATTTTCTTTTGTACAGCTATCAAATGTCCGGCATTGAGAAAAATGTTTTTTTTTTCAAAGTGAATATAATACACCCAGTAAACATGTTACATTGCATCAACATTGCAAGAAGGTTAGCTTTGTAATCTTTGCAATGTTACATTGCTACAATGTTGATATAATGTTGCCGATACAATATTGAATTGGCAACATCTTATTAAGATATGTAGTTGTAACATATTTGTGCAACGTTTATGCGACATTTAATTGGCAATATTTTGTCTACATCGATGCAACAAATTTGTTGAGCGTTTATACAACATTATATTGGCAACATTTTATCAACATAAATGTAAAATGTTTGTGCAACATTTATACAACCTTCCATTGGCAACATTGTATCTACCTGGATGCAACACTTCATTAATAACATTTTATCTACATGGATGCAACAATAATATAACGTACAACGGTTATACTAAAGCTGCGTTCGTATATTGTACTCCGTTGACACCGGGTACACCGTCCAAATGACACTTACGTGTTATTGGGTGTAAAAAGTGTAACGGTGTACTATATCCGAACGCAGCTAACATATATAACAACGTATATATTGTGAATCATATTTTAATTTGACAATTTCAAATAATTTTCCAAATAATTTTCAAATAAATTGCCATCATTAATTTATTTAAGCATTAATACCATAATAAATGTGTATTTTAATAATTAAAATCCGATTGCAATTTTTAATAAATTTATTTCATACTTGAAAAAAAAAACATCACTTCTCGGTCGAATAAATCACGCAAGAGGGCGCCAGTGATACACAATATCGGTGTAAAAGAGATTTGTTTCGTTGCCATGGTGATAAAAATTGACGACTGGAATGTTTTTGTGTTCACAATTTCAAAGATGACGCAAATGTCATTTGCATTTCCAGAAAAAACTGGAAGTCCTACAAATCTTAAGAATAAAAAATTACTAATCCTTACATAAATTCTATACAAAAAATATATATTCCACTTTTTCTTATATAGAGTGGTTATTAAACTGCAAGCGCCCTAATGATATTTGCTGTTTAAGAACCACACTATACATAATAATATAATATTTTGTTTTATTTCAGTATTACTATAGTTAAGAGGAATCACTACTGCTGGTACGTCCTATAAAATACGCATCCATAGTCAGCTTAATGTTGTATCAATTCTCTCATGTTATACATCAAATTATAGATAAAGGTGTATTACTTGCTGTGGTAATGTATATGTATTACTTGTTGTTGTTGTTGTATCCACGCTACGTGATAAAATATAACTTATTCATGTACTCGAAGAAGTAAAGTTTTGACTGAAAAAAGCATGTAAGATATTGATATTTTTACGTGAAATTTTGTACACTTATAGAGGAAGGTGTAACTTAGACCTATTATGTGAAACTTTTTTCAATTTTAACCTGAGTTCTTCGTAAAAAAATTGAAAAATCAGCCAATTTTATGTCATATTCAGAAATCGGTTTGTCAAAAACGAACAGAACTATCAAAAATCTACCACTAGACGCAAAATTATACATCTTTTATCTTTAGTTTGGTGTATTTCTTTTACGATTATGTGAACTAATTGCTGAGAAAAAAACCTCAAAACTTTTGCGTGTTTTGCAAGCAAAACGTAGGGGGTATGGATTCCCTTTAATAGTATATTATAATACAAGTTTTATAAGACAACAATTGGCGAGCGAGTTGTTTTGGGCACGACGAGCGTAGCGAGGAATGCCCAAATGGAACGCGTGCGCCAATACGTCTTATAAAACGAGTGTATATATTATTTTTTCTACTTTGCGACATTAATTTTACATAAATTTCGAAAATTACGGTTGTCGTCTTACAATCTAGAGTAGTTTTATATTCAACAGTTGGTAGTTGTGGTAAAATTCACAAATACGATTGACTTGGAAAACTAAACGTTACTAAAAGTTTGTGATCTAGTGTTTTCATAACGATACCGAAAGCGGTTTCGTTATGAGTTTATAACGAACGCAAAGTAGAAAAAACTCATAATATACCCACAGCCGCCATTTTCAAGCTCCGTCATGCAGGGGTGTTCAAAATCAACATTTCCTTTCGTTAATAATTCTATATTTATATTTAATTCCGTCAAAAATTATTATTTTGTATTGAATATTCAACAGAAACATCTGTCAATTCATTTTTACTTATTGTTTCCCTTAATAGTCCATTTTTGGTCGCAAACTAATGACTATGATGTCAAGTTTAAAATTGATGCTCTAGAAACTACAAAATTTTATTTTGCAATTGCAACTTCAAACACTCCAACAAATCAAAAATTAATTAATAATATTGACAATTGTCACTATGTCCTGCACTACCTAAACAAAATCAATTCATAGAAAACCTCGATTTAACGAATTATACCTCCATTGATTCGTATAATCAAGGCTGTACTGTAGGTACAAGCGTCGAAAAATCTATTTTAACATTGTATCACCAGATAAAAAGTGACATTCCGATAATGTATATCTATTAACTATCTACACCAATTGTTAGAAACTTTCCATTTTTCGTGTCCTATAATTCCACCATAGAACTTGCCAAGAAACTAAACCTAAATATAACCATATAACGTCGAGAATCTTTTGTCAGCTGCATCATACGTTCACGCTTCTTATCGATTTTGCCCCATGACACTCAAACTACCTCCGCTTTTCAATATTTAACAGGTAATTGTTCCGTTTAATTTATGCGATAAATATGATTGTATGCTGTTCGTTCATCTACGTCACGTGTATATTACGGTTGAAAATGCAAAAAGAACAACACGCAAGTGAACGTGAAACGACAGTAGCAGAGCATGCACCAGGTTGTTATATGCAACTCCACGCGTTGTTTTTAAAGCTAAACAAACGCTGTGTAAGCACTGTAAGGTATCGAAAACAATGGAAGTATCCTACGGATTCAAGGCTGAAGATATTGTGAAAGAAGGTAGGATAAGTAAGGAAGATATTGAGGAAATTAAGAAATGGAATGGAGATGTGAAGGTGCCGATATTAACCGAAGAACAAATCGTGCATTTCGTGTTGTCGTGTGAAAGGGATTTGGAGTTCACGAAAAAGACGATTTTGGAATATTACAAAGCCAGGACTCAGTGCGATTTGTTCAATAATAGGGATGTGGACTCTGAAGAATCACAGTTACAAATCCACTCGCTGTAAGTAGATGTTATATTATAATCTGAAGTTTAAAATTGGGGTATAATTTTTGACCGTACAACAGTTCAAGACAGAAATCTTGACACAAACAGTCGGCGTAACTCAGTAGGCTTACCATACGTCCCGGTTTGACCGGGACAGTCCCGGTTTGAGACATCGGTCCCGGTGTCCCGGCCGGTTTGGTATTATGTCCCGTTTAAAATTCTTAACATACTATCACAGATTTCTATGTTAGTTGTCAGCAAGTTTAAATATTTTAGAAATGTACAAAGAGTGCAAATCGAATTTTTTCTGTCAAGAAAACTGCCCTCATGCTTTTGATGCTGCCTTTTATGAGAAAGATACACATTATCATGATTTGAAGGTTATCAGCAACAAAGTGCTAAATAGTGACTAATCGATTAATGATTGTAACAATATTTCAACGCAATTCCACAATTTCGAATTTATAGAACGAATGTATCTCTGTTACCGAAAAATGTTTATGACTTTTACAAAAATTGTTTATCATTTCTCTGCTAAACGAAATTGTAGATGAGAAACATCCATATGACAATATTATGTAGAGCACCGACTGGAGGGAATTTATATTTTAGTTGGTTACGTAAATAAAAGGTTTATATTTTTTAAAAAAATGTTTGAATAACTTTCTATCATACACAAAATTGTAGGTTATTAGTTCGGTTAGTCATACATGAATGCTCCGAGGCGAACTACTGAGGTGTCTTCATTTGAACATGGAATATACATTTCGGTGTTCTGGTTTAGCAAAATATTTATAATATTTTCCAAAAATGACTGCATAATTTTCTACCATTAGTCGAATTAAAGTTGTATAATGGAGTTTTGTATAGTCCATTATGGTATTGATTTTAGAGTATTATGTACAGGGTGTCCCACGCTATAAACAAAGTATATTAATGGGCTTAAGAAATCAAATTTACGTTTTTTCCATACATACAAGTTGCAGACAGTCATACGCTCTACAGCAAGAAAATATGTTGATGCTTACACAATATGCCACAACAACTTACCAACACAAACTTATGTTTGCTTAAATAGAACACTAGGTATATTATTGCAGTTTTCAGTAAGATTTTTATCCTAATTGTTTTGACATCAACTTATACTAGGCTTTTGTCAGCTGTTTCTGAGATATTGTGAAATTAAAATCAAAAACAAACTCTTCAAATAAACTTTCCGGAGTAACTAACAAGGATAAAACAAAGGAACTTATTTTGTATAGTAAAAGTATCGCACTTTTTGACAGTTATTATTAATTTGCGATTCTAATATGACTTATCCCGAACAACTTGACATTTGCTAAATAATGTCAAATAGTTTAAGAATGTTAATTGGAACATCCTATATATCTTGACTTACTTCGAAAGATCGGCAACAGCTAAAATAAAAGTTATTAAGCATATAATTTGTCATTTGTGACTTAACAATAATAATACACAATAATTCATAAATTAATATTAAAAAGACAGATTGGACGACAATCTTGTTGGTCGAAATTCAACAATCTCACAAATGTAGTAATACTTCTGTTCATGCAACAACTACAGCCATTGTAAACTGCTACTATGAATTTATGTCACAGTGTCAGTAATACTTTGATAAGAATAAATAATTAATTAAATGGATAATTGTAAAGTGAATAAATCATAATAAATTTGTGTACGATATTGTCAAGAGTGCACATGTCAGCCCTCTCAGGTCAATGCGTATAAGTCTCGAAGTTCAAATTCTCGGTGGAAATATTACATTTTCCAATGTTTCCACAAAAATATTTTGGAAACGCCATCTTATTTTATTCTTCATGTTCGCCATCGTAGTTAATATCCCCATAAATTTCTTCCTCCGCGTTAGAGTAAGTCCGAGTATTTTCAACGATAGTCTAATTTGACTTCATTTATTGTTCTACCAAATAAATGTTGGCATCTCAAATTTTATGCAATCGTTAAAACAGATAATATTTTTTTTAAATTTTTATTAAATAATAATACTTATATTTAGAAAAGTACACTATCCATCGTAGTTAATATCCCCATTAATTTCTTCCTCCGCGTTAGAGTAAGTCCGAGTATTTTCAACGATAGTCTAATTTGACTTCATTTATTGTTCTACAAAATAAATGTTGGCATCTCAAATTTTATGCAATCGTTAAAACAGATAATATTTTTTTAAAATTTTTATTAAACAATAATACTTATATTTAGAAAAGTACACTATCCATCGTAGTTAATATCCCCATAAATTTCTTCCTCCGCGTTAGAGTAAGTCCGAGTATTTTCAACGATAGTCTAATTTGACTTCATTTATTGTTCTACAAAATAAATGTTGGCATCTCAAATTTTATGCAATCGTTAAAACAGATAATATTTTTTTAAAATTTTTATTAAATAATAATACTTATATTTAGAAAAGTACACTATCCATCGTAGTTAATATCCCCATTAATTTCTTCCTCCGCGTTAGAGTAAGTCCGAGTATTTTCAACGATAGTCTAATTTGACTTCATTTATTGTTCTACAAAATAAATGTTGGCATCTCAAATTTTATGCAATCGTTAAAACAGATAATTTTTTTTTTAAATTTTTATTAAATAATAATACTTATATTTAGAAAAGTACACTATCCAAAAATAGAAGTGGTTCAATAAGTAATTACTAATTATACATTACATTATACATACTGTTTTTTTTTGTCACAAAAGTACCGATCATTTCGATTTATTCTACGTTTTATTTGGTAAATATTCCTTTAATTGAATAATTACATAATTATTTTATGTCTTTTCTATATACAAAAAATAAAACAAAAATTATTACGCAAAAACAGTTCAAAATTGTGTAATCTCATTTTTATGTAAAAATTTGACTTTTTCAAGTTCAAGTTGAGACATTTTATTAATGAAATGCTACTGACGCTTATTGTCATGAGTCATGACCCTATTGTATTAGCTATTGGCATTTTAATGCTATGTTAACTGTGAATAAGGAAATTTATTTAGTACAGTGTTATGGTACTGGTAAATTATGTTTTCGTGTCATGTCATTATAGAAAAATTCCAGCAAAAAATCCGGCTACAAGAATATCTCACCTTGGAGCACGCAAACTTATAAACAAATTTTTGAAAACCGGTTTACGCTGCTTCTCTAATAGCATTGCGACCAAGAAATTCAATTTTTGAATTTCTCTTGAATCCCTTAAAAAAAGCGTTACAAATTGAAATTAGTATATCGCATATGTCCATGGGCGCCGTTTGAAAATGTTCCAAGGGGGGGCAAATTTTCTTTTTAGTATTAAATGGTGACGTAATATTAAGGACTATGCCATGAACTGTTTTGCAGCATTTTCGTCTTGTGTTATTTTGCATACACTCTGAAAAATCTGTATCGCTTTAAAGTAGTGAAATGTTTTTGTTCACATTTTTGTGTGTTAGTAGCCATCCATGGTCATGATCCCTGTATGCTCGACAACACTTACTTATTATATATTGATATTCATTCAATTTCAAGTCATTTTGCCAATTTGTCTTTCTATCGTTTATTAATGTGGGACTAATATTTTTAATTAATAATTGTTTGTAAATATATTTTGATTCTGAATCATTGACTCTTATTCTAGAATTTAAGATTTTGTATGTTTTTCAACCAATATTGTAGCCTTTTTATTACTTTTTAATACGCTAGATGAAATTGTTGTTAATTTCCTATAATAATTTCTAGCTCGTGGTCATCGAGCATCTGATACAATATCTTAATAATAAATTGGTAAACAATAAAAAGGCAACAATATTATTTTCAAATTTACCCCGTTAACGAGAAATAATGACTAAATGTAGAGAAAAGTGGATTAATTTGAAAATTCTGTGTTAAGGATAATCGACGTGGAAATAATATTTTTTTTTATTTTACTATTATACTTGAACACTTGTAAGGCGACAATGTTAGGTCAGCTACTAACTTTTGAACGAACTCATGTACGGAAATGTATTGTGTCAACGCTGGAGTGTCATAAAATGGTACCAATATTACAAACAGCATAGAGAATCAATTGTCATGTATCATAGGATGGCCCTTTTAATATCAAATAATTTTTGTCTGAAATTTTCTATTATTTAATGTTGTTTAAACTCCCTTTTCATTAACCAAACTTTTGTAATTTTAGTACCAATTTTGGCCAATAATGGGTTATCTATAAATCTTTTTAAATTATTTGATTTTAAAATAGTTATTCTATGATACTTTATACAACCTGTTTTACTAAAGCAATTTCTAAAGTTGGTACAATATTCCGGCTCTCTGCAGTTCCTAAACGGCGTCTATCTGGACATGAGTTCGTTATCCAAATTTGGTCTACTACCAAAAGTTGATTATTATACCTTATCTATATATTCTACGCTTATTAGTTTAACACCAAGTGTAATTAAGATAAACTACTCAGCAGTGAAAAAAAATGCGAAGTAATGGAATCTAATAAGTACGATCAAATAAAAGTGCATACAACAATACTTATTTTGGACTACAGCGCTAAATTTAGATGCCGTATCTTGTCATCTTGTGGCTCTTTCGCGACTGTTACGAGAGGGCAATATCGCAATATCTAATAAAACTGACATTGGTGACAATTGCCGATAATAATCGGAATAGTCATTATTTACCTAGTATTTTTTTCATCCTTCACTATACGAAAATGTAATTTTTGCATCTTGTGGGGACACAAGATGCTAATTGTCCGCTAGGCGTTTAGTTAATAACTTTCAAGCCTAGCTGCAAAAATATTTTACACACAGGCCGGGCGGCGACCGACCTGTCTGTCCAATAAATACAAAGCGTTCAATTCGGTTTGACATATGCGAGATCGATCTGATCAAAAAGATCAACCTGATCTATGATCAAAAGATGCATCTGATATGATAATAACCGATTTATCGATCAGGTCTATTTATCGGTCTTCAATTGTGATCAAATATCGATCACAAATTTCTCGCCCACCCCTATCTCTTTCGTTTTTCGCGTATCGGTAGTTGAGTTCGAAATCCAGGGGGGGGGGGGGGGCGCTTGACTTCTTTTTACATCGTTATAGGATAACAGTAATTAAGAAAATTCTGATAATATCTATTTAGGCTGACTAAAAATGCTTTATATTTTCATAACAATACGTTGTACTGCCTTTTTAACCACTATTATTTACAAATTTAGGGGTGTCAGAATTAAGTTGGGAATTAAGTACATGTAAATATAGCACGTCCGTAAATCAGGCATGTGTACATGGTTACACAGATAGAAAAGATTTCTCGTTTTTAAGAAATATATTCGTTTGAATTTATTCTTTTGGGACAAAACATATTTCTTTGGCGCCAACAATATTTACTTCATTTAATACTCTAGTTTATTTGCTTGTAGAGATTAATTTAGTTGAAATAGCTATTTAAGCGAAATAAATATATTTGGATACAAACAAAAATTACTTTCCTTTAAAGTAATATTTTTGTTTTGATTAAAAAAAAACATTCTTTTACACCAAAGAAATCTAGTTTTGATTCAAACATATAAATTTATATATAAGGAGAGATCTATTTCGTTTAAAGTAATATTTTTTCTTTGACTTAAAAATAGGTTTACTTCCCCCAAAGAAATCATATTTTGATTCAAATAAATATATTTTTAGTGTGAATATCTCATCCAAGTATCCAACTACATATATTGTTAGATGGCACTGTAAACTCTCTCCTCGTACTTCGGCGATACCGTCAGTATAAAGGCCGTGTGATCGACAGTATAGACATAGAGTCACATAGACTACAGTGCCTGCAGGCTCAAGTTCCGATTCCAAATCAGCGTACACTTTACTAACCTAAGAGCCTTTTCAGACGAGGACGGCGACGGCACGGTTTTCGCCGTCGACGGGTCGAAGTGTATGAGATTAAATGGAGCCTTTCACACGTACCGCGCCGTCGCCGTCGTCCGTCTGGTCGCCGTGCCTCACCACCGAAGCCACGGTTTTCGTACGGCGACGGTCCGCTCGGTAGTGCATTGAGTTAAATGGTAGCGTCCACACGCGCCGTGCGGTTTTGGACGGCGCGTGTTTTTTTTGCACAGGCAATGTGCGTGGGTTCTCTAAATCTGTAATCTGCGCAATGCCTTTGACGTTTCATATACCGTGTGTTCATGCAACGACGAAAGAGATTATAATTTCGTATTTAATGCCCTCTAGTATTACTAAACACCACTAATGTTGTTCAAATAGAGGCTTAAATTGAACATAAAATTATCAAAATGGGACTTTGTGCGCAAGTTTATTATGAAAATCCAGTAGTATGTGTAGGTCAATCATACTTAGTGGCATTGATCATACAATAAAGGAGGTCTTACTAAAATGTAGGCACATACTCAGTATAATAAAGTAATAAAAGATTATAATATAAATCTGATAAAATGCGAAATAACTTCATTTGCTTGCCTTTGTTTTCGAGGTATTTGACTTGAAAGTTTCGTGAACGCGGAACAAAATATTATTTGTAGACATGTTCGGAATATCATCCACTGCTTATATTTATTTATCCATCCTCTACTTTTATTTCAGTTTATTTTGTTTATTAATTTCGCCGCGGTCACAGAACTTTAGAACATTTATGGATATATTTACCATTCAATTTTTTGCCTTGAGCATATATACGTAATATAAGTCGTCAATGAAGTGACACGTTTTGTAAGAAATACAAACATCGCGAAGCCGGATCGTCGGCAGACACGTGGATATTCGGGATTAATTGTAACAGTTATTGTAACAGTGGAATAAGTTACAGTTGCTTTTGTAGTAATTTAACTGAAGGTCTTGTTCACAAATTAATCAATATTATATTAGGTTAACTATTGCGGTATATGTAAGTTACCTAATATTCATATTTTTCTTTGTACAAAAATCACTATTTTTTTAGACGATAACGGAAAAAATTTTAAAATAATTTTTATTTTTATATCCTGATTAAATTAATTATGAAAATTATAAAGATATTCTGTTACTGCCTTTCGGCAAACAATTTAAAGAAGAATGTTTAGATCAAATAAGAACCGCTCCAACAAGTATAGTAAACATTTTCTAAAAAGCGGGACATTTTGAAAACTCCGCGGGACGTCTGATCAACTTAGGAATAACGCAATAATACGTGTACGCTCCATGGCGAATGAGATAGTGCTAAACCGCCGCTGAACTCTGCACACTGTATATGACTGTGTATATATAATATATGGCGCCAGCTGCAGCCGTCGCCGCGCCGTTTGCAATCCGTGCCTGTGTGTAAGCTACACAACGGCAGTGAACGGCGAAAACCGTGTTTCTTTAATCAAAGAACCATTTATTGCAAACTTCAAATATCGCATTTTAACTCAACCGACAATTTCGTTAACTTAAAAAATATAATTCTTTCACTGAACACAATCTTAATTATTTGAAGTAAATAAATCTCGTTCCTTTGTAAATTTTAACTGGAAACATAAGTTGTTTGACACAAATAAACGTTCTTTCTACCAAACAAATATTTCAAACAAATGCGCTTTTATCCGCAAATAAATATTTCTTTTCCTCTATTGAAATACCAGATTTCTTTGAGTCAATGCATATTTATTTTAATTAAACAAAAATGTCTATCTGTGTAGAAGTAATACATACGGCTCTATTGCTGTCTACACAAGAAAATAATATTGTTGGGGCAGTACTGTTGGTTTTACTGAAATCTCCGGGCGCAAAGGAAAATAAGGAACTCACCCAGTGCGTCCACAGGTTGCTGTTTCTCCGGATAATTTGCTCTGACGTTCACAATCCACGTGCTCATTCAACGGGGTGAGAGGGGACCTTGATTGGCCGAACTAGCACTATTACGAGCTGGGCGCGGTAGACGCGGAACGTTTTTGTTTTCTATGGGAAATTTTGGGGGTTCTTCGGACACACTGAAGTTCTATATGTCACTTCTAGACGGTGAGTGTGTATGGTTTTGGAAATGGGAATGAAACTGGATGGACGACTGGGGTGGGGGAAACAGGAATCTGCTCCAACATTCTGGTTGTTAAAATAGAAACCAAAATCAAATTGTTGCGACGCAACAAACATATTTTACATCGTTTGCTATATTACAATTAATTGTACGCATTTTGTCCAAATTCCGAAATTACGGACATCAACAATCCCTAATTATTACAAGGTGTCGGAATTACGATCATCAATAGTCCCTAATTCCGTCATAAATATCGACAGGCATCATAGGACATGATGAAATAAGACAGAATGAAGCAACACTAGCAGTAGAGAGTAGCGATTTTGGCATTAATACACCAGCTTTGGAGATAAAGGTTGAACTCATGCCATCTCCATTAAAAAATCATTATTCTCGCCTGAAATACCCAAATAAAGTAAAAAGAAACTGTTCTTCTGTAACACTATTAGCGTTTTCGATTTATACAATTTCATGCAGGCACGCGGAGCAATTCTTTAAAATCAACTTCACGGTGAACAGAAGTAGAAGAATAAAAGAAGTTTCCAGGTTTCCTGATGGTAAATATCATTGCCAATGTTGGTATTTTGAGGGATTTATCATCAGGAAAACTGGAAACTTCTTTTTATTCTTCTACTTCTGTTCACCGTGGTCGATTTTAAAGACTTGCACCGAGTAAGTGCATAAAATTGTTATAAATCGAAAACGCTATATCTTTGATGCTTGGAGAGAATATTTGTTAATAGTAAGAAAGAAGAACAAAAGAAAATCATTCTAGAGAAATATAAATGGAAGCGAAAAAGGAACATAATAAAAAGCTGCGTCAAGAAAGAGAGAATATTAAAATTCCAGATGCAAGAAACATTAAAATACAGATGAGGGTGAGAGGGCAGACTGAAGAAGACTAAGGACTTATTTTATACTGTGTTGCATTAAAAATGGTATAGCATAAATGTTTAACGTTTCTTAATAATAAATCGTATTTAACAATATTTAAAACACTTAATATTTACTTGAATGTTTATATTTGTTGGAATAATGTACCACAAGTGTCTGATTTAGGATCACTGTCTGAATTAGGTTCACTGAGGTGTCGGATTTCGGATCAAAATACATATACCTACGCTTAGTGTCGGAATTAGGGTCAATTGTTAAACTTGTAAAATATAATATAAATTACATAACTATTATCAATTTTCTTTACAAATGAATAGCCAGATATCTTTAGAAGGAAATATTTGTTTAAAAAAGTTGACTTAGTCATTATCACCACATAAGTATAAATTTCTGTCAAATCACAATAATCATGCCAAAAACTTACCATTTTCCATTTTTGAGCTCATCGTTCAAATTTAACTGAACTCGACCGAAAACATCTTGTTATTCTCCTAAAAAGAAAAAAAAAAGAAAGCAATTAATATTATTTAAATTTATGAACTAAAAACTATTCTAATTCTTTTTTTAGGGAATATGTGTTCTTTCCAGTACGCACAGACACAGGCGAAATAATTATTTATCACAAACTATCGGATACAACATACTGGAAATACAACATGGGACCATCTATGAAACTCCTATTTATGACGCTAGATGCCGCTATTTACAAACACCCACCAACAGGGTTAATAATACTTTTCGATATGAAAGGAGTCAGTTTATTCTTAAGTCATACCTTCCTTTAAATTTATTAATTTTATTTTATGATTATTACCAGGTATCGTTGATGCATTTGACGAGGATACGAATTGGCCACATAAAGGCCTTTTGTCACTATTGCCAAGAGGGCCTACCAGTAAAACTGAAGGCTATCCATGTTTTGAACACCCAGTATTTCATAAATAAAGTTATGCTGATCCTGAAACCCTTTTTGAAGAAGGAGTTATATGAGATGGTAATTTGATTGGTGAAATTATGATTTAGATTTTAAATTTCTGTTTGATTTTAGCTACATTTTCATCCGCCTAGTTTGGATTTGGAGAAGTTTAGTGAGAGTTATGTAGCCAAGAAATGTCTGCCTGCGGAATGTGGAGGAACTTTGCCATCAACCAAAGAAATGCACGAGGAAAATACGAAGATTTTGAGGGATTTGAAGCCGTTTTTTGATGCTGAGGAACATCAACGATCCACATTTTACAAAGATACTATATAAATATATAATTTTAAGAATGTTGGAACTTATATTAAATATACAAATGTTTTTGGTTATTCGTTTTATTTATTTCTAATAACTACCCCGTCTATCCCTGTGTAATAGATATAACAAAAAATAATACTATAATAATAATAATAATCTGAGTCAAACATGCTCAAAAAATTAGGGGAGCACTTTTTTCGAAACCTGTAACAATTTAAATAATAGTTCTAATAGTTTTAAATCAAATTTGGTATACTTCAAAGTTCAACGGCATATAACTAAAGAAAATTACAAAAACAATGTTACAACTGTTAGTTACTTCTAAGTTACACTTAAAAAATGTAAATTAATAACGCAAAACAAAATAGAAATGACTGTCATAGTATCGATGACAGTCGGGTTTTCTGTGGATTGGTGAGGTTTATCAAAGTGTATTAAACACAACAAGATCAGTTCTGTTGTCTATACTGATTCCAGCGCAAACCATCTCATATCCACGACCAAATCTATCCACTTCCTGTATAGTAGCGGCTGCGTAGCGTTCGCCAGGACGTCTATATACGCGTACTCGACCGTCGCACAGTGCAAAAAAATCCCAAAAAGCTGGTCAAAACTCATATTTTATAGTTTTCAAAATAAACAGAATTGACCCTACATAACAACTCTTTGATCACTCGCGTATAAGAATCGTAAATTGTAAAAATGTTCGCTAAACCGGTTAAGAATGGTATCAGTTCAAAGTTTCGATTTACGCAAAGCGTGTGTTTGGGTGTTTGACACCATTGCAATAATTGTAATTTTCTATGGGGTTATTGACAATAACTTTATAATTTTTGTAAAATGAAGAGTGTTCCTCAAAGTACGTAAGTACATTTTATAATTTATTCTATGCAGTTAAATAATTTAACATGTTTTTTTGCAACTTTTATTACCAACGTAGCAAAAATTTTATAAAATTAAAGTTCGCCTAGACTTTTATAAAATTTCCCGCATATCCGCGGTTAGAATTATAGCTCACTGTAAAGATCAGACTTTGTACTTTTTGAATATGTAGACAGTTTCTCCTTATACTTACTCAAAATGAATCTGTTTATTTTTAGAATGTAGTACATACAATGTACGTATATGCGCCTATGGGAAGGCACTTTAATTTTTTTCTTATTAATCTAGACGAATCAACTTTGTTGAAAGATTTCTAGTTCTTTGAGATATTGTTGAGGTTGGATTGTTTTTTTCTTGCCAAAAATTGCGTCATCCTCTAAATTTTTTATTGCATCCAATGCATTATCGTTAATATACAGTTAGTTATGAAGAAGCGAGCAACATGGTTTGCGAAACGTCAGCAATTAATAATTTTGACGCATGGCATACCCCGGAATCAATTTATTTTCTAATATCATTACCTACTATTAGTAGCAAAAATTGTATCAACGAAACATGAAAATAAAGAAGGCAGTTCCGAATATGAAGTTGTCGAAAGGGAAGTATGTATAGATGAATATAGTAAAGCTGATGATGAAGATGAAGAAGACCAAGACGAATGAACAAATACATTTTTATATTCTTTTTTATTAATTTTATATTATTCAAGAGGCACAATATCTTTTTATTTACTAAATTTTTAAAGTTACTTATTTCATTCATATTTAAATAATTAAAGAAGAATACTAAACAAAACAAAATTTCCATTTTAACCTTTGCTAGAATAAATGCTCTATTACATTATGTATGTTCACTATGATAGAAAATTAATTAAATGCGTTGCCATTTCATAATACGGGAACATACTTTTCAGGATTTGTCATTGTTACCAGGTTATCCCATTAAAAGTAATTTTTGAACAAATGTCCGCCATTGTGTTCTTCTACTCTTCTAATTTTGGCTTTGTAATCACCAACCCAGCAAACTCCCGAATACTAAATTTCAACTAAGTTAATATAAAAACAAATGTCAGCCAATATATGATCCGCCATTTTGCTTTTCTATTTTTTGTTCGAATTTATAATGATCTACTTCAAACCCCACAAATACTGAATTCGAAAGTAATTTAAGAACCGATGTCCGCCATATTGAATCCGCCATTTTGATTTTTGTTTATTTATTTCGAATTTATAATCAGCTACTCCAAATCACCACAAACACTCAATTTCCACTAAATGGAAAATAGTTTTCGAACAAATGTCCACAATATTGGATTGGACATTTTATTTTCTTTTTAACTTAGAATTTAGATTTATAATCAGCGACCCCAAATCCCCCCTAATACCGAATTTCAGCTAAATTGAAAATAATTTAAGGATTAATGTCCGCCATATTGGATCGGCCATTTAGTTTTTTCAACTTTCGATTTTAAATTTATAATCGGCGACCCTTCAAATATTAGATTACCGAGTTATAACTAAATAGAAAATGCTTTCGACTTTTGGCCAGGTTTTTGGGAATTTTTCACACTGTGGCGTCGCAACGAGTTAAACGAAATCTGGGAGTCTATTCTCGTCATCTTTTTGAAGCGAATGCGAGACTTCTCGAATGGTTAGGTGGACGGAGTGGGGATATCAGCGGCTTCCCTCTGGAACGTATCAGAGAAAGCCTCGACGGTAAATATCTAGACGCGAGATTAACAAAACAGTCACCATACTTAATGCTGATAACCAGCATTAAACTGCAGCTGTGTCCATTCGAAGGATTCTTAAATATTAGCCTCTTAGAAATAATTATTACTAACAAATACCAAGCGTCTAATTTCCCATACTTTAGAATAATCCGTAACCCGGGTGGTTACAAAAGTATTCAAAAATGTACAGAAATATAAGCTATTTAAACAGATGAAGTTTAAAGTTTTCAGTTATATTTTTTTTAAATTTTGCATTTAATATTTGAAAATTAAGTTTTTTGATGATTTTCCTTGTTACATTTATACTTAAATTATACAGTGATTCATTTCCAGAAATAATTATTCTCGTTGTTTCCTTGGAAAAGCCTCCTACAAAACCCTTTTACCCAACATAATAATTTGGAGAAATTATTCCATAATTATACATGTTATCCTAAGTTCATGTAACATTACTATATACCAGCTATCAGTAACTAGTACTATCACTTAAAATGTGTCATATTCAAACTGCCAAAATTTCTAATTCTAGTCGATTCTAGTTTTATGGAAAAGTCAGTGGTTCTCAACAAGTTAACCACCCTCTATTATTTTAAAGCAGAGACAAACAAAGCTGTAACTTCTATCTCTATAAATTTGTATTCATTTTAAATTGAAAATTGTATTAAATAACAATTTTTCTTTATTTTAAATTGAACATTGTATTAAATAACACTCACGTATCTTTAATTTAAATTTAAAACGTCTTTTACTAAGCTTACGTTGTAAAGTGTTCATTAATACACAACTTTAACTTGCTGTAGCTTCCTAGTTTTTGTGTTTAGATTAAAAATTTACTAAGAAAAGATACTTATTTAGGTCTTCTAAACAAAAAAGAAATATCAAAACAGATTCAGCTCTAATGTATTCAGTAATATTTTTATACAACAAACTCATAGCAAATTGTCTCCTCAAAATTTGAATCAATCGGTTGCAAATGTATTGAGCCGTGTTTGGAGGTTCGTAACAATAAATAAATATTCATTGAATAAAGTTTCTTGAGTAACTGCGTTCCGTGCGTACGTGTTTTGCAAGTATTGAGCAAGAATCCTGAAGTATTATTCCAAGGAAGTAAAACAATTAATTATCAATGTCAGAAATTCTTTTCTCAAATAACTAAAGCACAGCTGATTTTAGATTTTATGGGAATTATATAAATCGGAAGCAATGAAGTAAATATATTGTGGTTACCTGTACATGTACAAAATAAAGTTTCAAAAAGCTACAATACATTTGAAATTAAAGTTATGTTAAATTTATGTAACAAAGTACTGTCTCAAATGAAATATGGCAAAACTGTGTTGCAATTTTGCAACACAATTTTTGGTTTTGAAAATCAAAACCAATACATTGATATTGATCATATTTTTGACTCAATTGCAGAAACAATTATAATCAACTTGCATGAAAATGATGATGATGACGACTTATTAGACTACAACGACAACAGTTCAGATAATGATAAAGAAGTTGCCGCAATATTGATGGTAAAACTGCACAATACGTTCAAAGTTTAGGACAAATACTTATCGCAATTGAAACATCAACTGATTTTTGGCAGAAATAATCTTGTGAAATAATAATAAATCACAAAACAGAATATGTATACAATTCCAGAAATAAAAAAAATCACTTATGCTATTTTAAAAAATAAAACCGAACGAGAAAATGACAAAAATATTGAATACGGTCCTGAGAGTTGATCGTTCGAAATCGTCGCGCGAAGCGTCGCATCGCTTCGCGAGCTTTATCCCCTTTCCCCGAGAGGAACCATCCTGCGCACCGGATCAATCACATTATTTTCCCTATTTAAAATTCCCAAATATAGGATATTCCGGTCATGTCAAAATTTAAGCAGATATTCGGTTTAACCTATTGTACAATTTATGAGGATTCATAAAGTTAAGCTATGACCTTTTTTATTTAGTTTTTCTATGAGATAATTGCAATTAAAAGTGCATTTCGTTTGAATTCACCGACCACCCTCGGAAATACACGATGATTACCGATCCCTAGTAGCGGTGGCAACAGCGGACAGCTCACGACCAGCTGATCGGCCAAGTTGACGGTTGGCGACCCTGTTGTTTGACAACGAATAAAGGTAACTTTTTTGAGAGATGATTTGATCATTGAATTTTGAAGCCAAACATCTCTCATCTCGCTAGTCGGCAATGTAATGAAAATCTTATCAGGAGTTACTGTTCTACTGCTGTTACAGCCCGGCTATGAGCCCGGCACAGAACAATATCGGCGTTGGAGTTTATACATTTTGAACAAGTGCTTGATATAACCTCAATAACCAAATCAGGTGTCAACAAACGAGCGATTCTAAACGTTGACACAACAGAAGACAAAAATTTACTACGTGCACCCTAGATATAGCAACGTTGTCAAGTCGCTCACTTTGAGCGGTCTTAGTGACGTCACAAAGACCAATCGTAATTCAAACAACGATTTCTCTTAATTTAAAACAATATTTGATATTTTACTTGTGAAGTAGCAAACAGTAGCACCCATACTTTGTAAAAAATGACAATTTCAAAAACACCGGAATACCCTATTTTTATGTTATTATACATCAATGGATGAGTATCACAATAAATAAGGATTGTTTACGTGCTAACTGCATTGTCCTGCTATCGTTCGTTTCTGAGATATCCGCGTCCATAAAAAGTTCGGTTACAGACTTTATTACATAAGAAATCATCAAGTAAATAAAAACATCAATCTATAGAAGAGATTCTAACTAAAAGATTCGGGTTTTACCAGACGCGTATCAAAATTAGGTCACAGTTATACAAAATAAACCTTTCGAGTAGGTTCCTATATACACACAATTTTTTAATAAGACATCATTTGCATCTAAAATAAATTGATTAAAAACTGACAGTTCCAAACGAAAATTTGCGCTTCTCTACTAATAATTTCGACAGTTGACTTGACATTCACAAAATAATTCCTGTGTACAATCAACCCTCAATAACTTCAACAATTTTCTATAACACGTGTAGGAAAACACGTTCGATTTTCGAAATTTAAAAGCAGGATGATATGCGTTAACCAGGTGGTTGTCAAAGATGTGTCAAGGCAAGAAATTCGCTCCCAAATTTTGCGTGTAATTCCGTCTGCTCCCGTCACAGAAGAATTTCGAAAAATCAACAACGGAGGTACAGCCGCTCTACAAACTGTACGCAAACTTTTGATATCCGCCGTATACCAAATACTAATCCTTATCGCGTCTATGGTCTTGCGAATAACAATGAGCTTTGTAGGGACTCATAGGCGTGACTTTTATACCATTTTTTCAGCACTTGCAAGATAAGATGCAAGATAAGCTACTGTGAAACGAAATATACCTTTGATGTTTTCGGCATGATCAGTATACTATGCAATGGCAAGATAATAAAGATGGCCAACGAGGTTGACAGATATCCACTGCACAAGGCTGTTTTTGAGAACGATTTAAAAAATCTGTCAAGACTCTTAAGAAAACACGATATCACCACCAAAGATCGACATGGTAAACCCGAAAATATCAATTTCAAGCGTACATATCGCACCATAACCCCAAAAACCGCCCATAAACTTTCGTTTGTAGGTTATGTTTATAATCTCTTTACAATAATTTTTGTATTTTAGGTAATACAGCGCTCCATCTGGCTGTTATGCTAGGAAGAAAAGGTATTAGAGATTGTTGGTTGTTTATTAGAACAGGAAATAATTTTAAATTGGTGGTTTTTCAGAATGCGTTCAATTATTGTTAAAATATGACGCTCCTGTTAAAGTTAAAAACGGTTTAGGTTGGACTGTTCTTGCGGAAGCTGTTAGCTATGGAAATAGGCCCACAAGTAAGTTTAAAGTAAGGTTTAAATATAGACGTATATAAAGTCTATATTTTGGATTATTATAAATAAAAAATACTGTTTGGTAATATACAGTTTACATAGTTACAATGCATACTTTACGATGTTGACTTAGATAATGCAAATAGCAAAAAGTCTACGTATTTAATATATCGTTGGTGCACAACAAAAGTGACACATCTCAAAATTCGTTATTTTGCAGAACGGTTTTAAGGTAAACACCCAAAATACAGGCAGGTTAAGGAGTTTTTGTTACATTTTCAACTTTAATTTATATTTGTGTGCTGCTAATGACTGTGTTCCCTTTTTACTTTATCATACGCAGTATGTAAAGCATTGTAATCAAGCCAAAAAAAAAATTTGAGATTTTAGCGGAAATATGTCTTTTTGGGTCCCCTGAACATTTTTGACCAAGGTACAAAACAATGTCTGTGTGTGTGTGTGTGTGTACCCGTTTCTGTGGCGACGATTCCGGAGAAACTACTAAAGGTATCGGGACGAAACTTCATATTTAGAAGTTTCATAACCAAACTTAGAGCTGAAAAGCTTTCTGTTGAAGAGGGTCCAAAGCAACTGGAGGTTTAGTCTTAGCATTTTTGAAAGATTTTGCAAATAAGCCGCCATTTCTGGAATTTCGTCGGAATAGTTAAATAATAAATTAAAGATGAGGAAATTCTGAATAATTTATCACTATGACATTTTTTGGTACAATCAATAGTTTAGCTGCATGGGCAAATTCTATTTCTACGAAATCGGTCGTACTGCATGAAAACTAGTAGCCAGAATTTGTCAGATTTTTTGATTCTAATAACAGTAGGTAGTCTTGGTGTCAAACGCTAATGCTTTGACAATAACTTCTGTCAATATAAGCTGCATTCGCATATTGCATTACACTTTTTACACCCAATAACACGTAGAGTGTCATTTGGACGGTGTACCCGGTGTCAACGGAGTACAATATCCGAACGCAGCTTTAATCGACATATCTGTCTAGTTATAGTAGTTTTATTTTAATGCAGACATGGCCGATCTCGATCTAATAGAGTCTCATGCAGCTAAACTATTAATTTTATATATAGTATGATAAAGTCATGTGCCTGGCCACATCAGATTTTTTAAAATTAATGTTGCCTTCTGAAGATATCAGGCTATCAACTTCTAAAGAAAATAAAAATAATTATTTAAATTATATTATTTTCCTACTATTGAACGCGCACACTGAATTGTAATATAGCAAACGATGTGAAATATGTTATTTTTTTATATCACATGCAGCTAAACCAGTGGTTCTTAACCGGTGCTCCGCGGAACACTGGTGCTCCGCAAGCTTGTTGCAAAAGCTCCGCAAAATTATGCAAGCCGAAATTGTCGACTCATTTACCGTATGTGATTGAAATAATAATATTTGTATATTCAAAAAGTTAAACGAAACTAACAAGTAAAATATTTATGATTTTGAAATAGTATTAAATATGAATGGCTACAATTTCTTAAGGAATTGAGAAAACCAGTAAGTCCATATGAACCTTTTTTCTCGGAATGACATTTAGTTTCTAGAAGAAAATCGGTAAAAAGTTTTATGTGGATTTTATTTCGTTATTTTTAATATTACTACTTTAATTTATTTAGTTTTTACTGTTGTAATGGATAGTGATTGAGTTAATTTTTCATTTTCGCATTGTTTGATATGTATTTTATCTTCAATTTATCTTTGTTTTTTAACATTTCAAACGGCTGTAACTTCTTAACGAATAGTAAAAGCATATAAGTCCATATAAAACATTATACGCAGAATGACATTTGATTTCTAAAAATTAATTTTGCCGAAAAAAAAGGTAGACTATTAGTATATTTATATTTTTTCTAATTAATGTTATTTTTCAAGTGTTATGTAATAATCGTTTTAATTTTTAATAAAAGTTAAGAACCACTGAACTAAACTATTAATTTTATCAAAAAAATGTATAGACAAATTATACAAAATGTCTTCTACTTTAATTTATTATTTAACTAATTTGACGAAATTACAAAAATGGCAGCTTATTTTGTCGTTGAAAAATGCTGAGAAAACCTCCAGTTCCTTTGGACGCCACAAAAAAACGGGTACACACAGCCATACACAGTACACACACACACAGACATTTTTTTGTACCTTGGTCAAAAATGTTCAGAAGACCCAAGAGGACATATTTACGCTAAAATCTCAAATTTTTTTTTCGGCACGATTACAATACTTTGTCATACTACGTATGATAAAGTAAAAAAAATCAACGTTTAGCGAAAACTCCAACAGAAATATGTTGGATTTAGGACAGTGTCTGAATTTGGGATGTTTACCTTAATTTTCTTTAAAACTATATTGCTTGTAAAATAAAAATAACAAGAGTTACTTTTTGAGTTAGTCTTGTATGCTTTGCGTAAAGCGCATATAGAATGTTTTGCAGTTTGATTGTCGATATACTTATAAATATATAACGCATTTTCTCGCAAACAACGGTTAGTTTAGAGCTAAGAAATGTGAAAATAAACTCTTATTTCGATCTATAGTTTCATCTTTGGTGCGGAAGTTCCGACAGCAATCCCGTGAACAGATGGAAGAACGGAGGCCGAACTTGGTCGAGGCTTTGAACAGGATAAATGACTTCTACATGGAGTTAAAATGGGATTTTCAATCATGGGGTATGTCAGTCAACTTATTAACTAAAAAAAAATTAACCTTCCTTTTTAAATTTACTCCATAATTAAATAATTTGTATTAGATCAATAAATTTTTTATAATCTTTCACATTTTTTTAAAAAATTTGTGCTTAACGTTGAAGCAAAAACTAAAATTTGTAGTGCCCTTGGTGTCGAGGATACTACCATCGGATATCTGCAAGATTTACAAGAGCGGTGCGAATATACGTCTCGATACGACGCTGGTGGACTTTTCCGACATGAGGTGGGAGCGCGGCGACATATCTTTTATATTTAACGGCAACGCGGCCCCCAATCAGAGCCTCACCGTCCTCGACAACGTCCAGAAAGTGTACCAGAATGTCAAATACGAGGTAAGATCTTTAGGCGACGTTCTCATGTCGAGACCAAAAAGTGACCCAACTTTAGGACAGTTTTTTGTAAGATAATTGTAAGAAATGTCAATGCTTTTTGCACTTTTTTTGCTATAAATTAACTATACTTTAGCATACAATATAAATCTGTATCGTAAAAAAATAGGTAAGAAGTAGATGTTGTTGTAGGCTGTATCGAGCCCTGCACAACGTGTTTTTATCTTCTGTAAAAATCTTTGGAAATCTAAATTGCAAAAAAGTGAAATTAGTAAAGTTAAAATTTGTTGGAGGGTGGACCAACATTTGGTTAAAAAACTTAAAGATTCAGGTTGATTTTTTAAAGCATTTTGATGTTAACAAGAAACCTACAAAACTACACTGAGCGGCATAAAAAACGCAACACCTAAAATGATGACCAGTTTCAAACTGCAGTAACTTTTGAACGTATTGCTCGATTTGAATGAGGTTTTTTTATTTGAAAGGTCCACTTTTTGCCAATATTTCTGTATGTGTGCTACCCATTTTTGCGCTCTTCCATTTCAGCAATGGTGAATAACGTTAATGCTTGTTTTCTTCCTGCAGTTTGAAGCTTGCTGTGGGGTGCACCGACAAAAGAATTTAACTTTAAACAAAAGGAGCTTGTAGTCTCGTCTGTTCTGATCATTTATGTTTTTTGTTCAAGTTTCTATTGTTGTTAACGTCAAAGTTACAAGATCTTAAAGATAACGCTGCTTCTTCGGCAACGCCATCAGAAATTAAAGCTAGCCATGGTAATCAACAAAAACATTTAGTGACGTTTAGTGTCGTTAACGTCATTGACTGTTGCTAGACATTTAAAATGCCTTTAAGCCTTGCAGAAGTTGCTCAGGCAGTAGCTATGTATGTTGAAGAAATTTTGACGGAACACGTGGTTCCCTTTGGGCCATTTATTGGTGACAACTTCTTGTTCATGCACGATAATGCACGCTCCCATACAGCCCGCATAGTGTCCCAATACCTGGATGATTTGGATATCAGCAGAATGGAATGGCCTGCACGTAGCCCTGATTTAAACCCCATAGAACACATGTGGGATATGCTAGGGAGACGAGTTAGAGCCCGTGGTGCCGCGATACAAACGCTAGATGATCTCCGAATAGCGCTAGAAGAAGAGTGGAACCAGATTCCCCAAAATGAGATTCAAAACCTAATTCGAAGTATGCCTAGAAGGATGAGGAATACAATTCAAGCGAGGGGAGGCAATACTCGTTATTAACATGTTGATCATTACTTTCACAGTTTAACTAAATTTTGTCGTTATCCATGGCTTTCTTTAATTTCTGATCGCGCTGCCGAAGAAGCAGCGTTATCTTTTAGAGCTTGTAACTTTGGCGTTAACAACAATAGAAACTTGAACAAAAAACATAAGTGATCAGAACAGACGAGACTACAAGCTGCTTTTGTTTAAAGTTAAATTCTTTTGTCGGTGCACCCCACAGCAAGCTTCAAACTGTAGGAAGAAAACAAGCATTAACGTTATTCACCATTGCTGAAATGGAAGACCGCAAAAATGGGTAACACACATACAGAAATATTGGCAAAAACTGGACCTTTCAAATAAAAAAAAACTCATTCAAATCGAGCAATACGTTCAAAAGTTACTGCAGTTTGAAACTGGTCATCATTTTAGGTGTTGCGTTTTTTATGCCGCTCAGTGTATTAAGTTTGGCATTACAAATGATATAACATTTTCAAGGGGAGGAATGTGGGTAGAGATGTTTCCAAATAAGAAGAGGGTAGCACCACCATTACCTCTGCTCTAGAGCGGTGCTCCGCAAGCACTGTGCCGGGGCACAGTGCATGCGGAACGGAGATATGCGACTTCCGTGAGCAGGAGAAGGACAACGGGAGAAGGTTGCGGAGCACTGCTCTAGAGTACATTGATCGGATACCATGTGCCACCCTCTTCTTAGTTTGAAAAATCTATATATTACAAAATATGTCAACATATTGAAAGATGGAGGTATGGAAGCAGATAAAAAATAGTTCCATCAATCTGTGATTATGCGCTTGACCTGGTGCAATCTTTAATTCTTCACATTTCTTTCTGAAGATTCAACAGTCAGTTGTGCAATAAAAATACGTAATAAAAAACATCTATTTTTGACAATTTTACACCAGAATGTAGTCTGAAGATATCAAAATACTCATTCTTCCAACTTTTTTATGTTGTAGACACCCAGAAAATATTGTCATGCATACAGGATGTTCCACAATGACAAACACTTGTTTTTCTTTTTGATGAACCACTGGTATATTACTGTAGTTTTTGGATTAGATAGTAATCAACTGTTTCTGAGATATTGTAAGTTTATGTCAAAAACATGGATTTAAAAAATATTCTGAGATAACTAACAGGTAAAAAGAAACGTGAGCAGTAAAATCACACTTTTTGACAGTTATTATTGAAAAAATATGAAAATATCAAATAACTTAAGAATTTTGAACGTAACACTCTGTATATCTTAACATCCTCTGCAAGGTCAATAAACCTACTTGCAGAAAATGCCTACCTCGGTAAGTCTATCATCAACAGCTAAGAGGTTATTAAGCATCTAATTTTACATTTATAATCTGCACAATAAATCAAAAGTTAATATTAAGTATCTAGTTGCCACGACAATTTTTTTAGCTTCTAGTAATGGTGTTCTGCCGTTTTTAATTACACAAATGAAAATAAAAAAATTAAATTAATCAGTATAACGGGTGATTTAAAATGACTGAGGACAGGTTGAATTTCCCGCCACAGTTTTGAACTTATTTAGTGTTACTAAGATGGTATGCGTGCATGATACAGGTTATGATCACTGTCAGATACCATAGGTGTGTTTTATTGCCACCCGTGTGCGTTCTTATCTATTCGAAATGATTCTCTTTTGAAGTGAATTGAACACGAGTAATAAAAGGCATTTGAGTGTACCTATCGAGCGCGCGCATGCGCATTCGTGTTACGTGTAGTTAGGTCGACAGGTTATGTTTGTATCGGACATTTTGCATAAGACTTATGCAAGGAGTTAAGTACGAATTGCATATGAAGCCGTCTCACCAACGAAAACAAATACACATAACCTCTCAATAATTGCAATTAATTCAATTAATAGTTTTAATTTAATATATCCGTTTACAAGAAGGAACACCTACGCCACTGGACCAAAATAACAGCTGTGATTTGCAACCATTGCCAACATCACAATTATTCAAATTGGCGGGAAATTCAACCTGTCCTCAGTCATTTTAAATCACTGTGTATGTATAAACAATAGAGAAAATAAAAAATGGGATGTTATCGTAATATTTTTTTAGAATTATTATTATAGAACTATTTCTTCTGAGAATTCAAAACTAGACTGGGAGGGACCTATTTAATTATTTTTTATTAAGATTACAATTATCCATTTACTGTCTTTTCAGCAAGAGTTCGCATGTGCGTTATCAATTGTCTAAACAATTTCACGCCAAAACTGGCCCAAAATAAAATAAGTTTCTAAATGAAACATATCGGGCCTTCTCGATATCTCCTACGAAACATAACCGCACTTTCTTCTTCTTATTGCCGCAGGAGAGCGAGATAGAAATCGAAGACGAAGTCGACCTACTGATGTCGACGGACATCCTCGCCGCCCAAATATCCACGAAGAGCATATCTTTCGCGCGCGCGCAGAGCGGCTGGATCTTCCGCGAGGACAAGAAGGAGCTGGTCGCCGGGCAATACGAGAGCGAGCTGTACACCGTCCACGGCCTGGTACTCGAGAGCAGGAAGAGACGCGAGCACCTCTCGACGGACGACCTCCAGAAGAACAAGGCGCTCCTCGAGAGCTTTACGAAAGGCGGCAACCTGCAGTGCCTGGACCAGAACGGCGTGCCGGTCCGACGGACCAGTCTCTGTCCTCCGCCCGAGAAGCCGATCACCTGGGAGCAGTACGTCAGCGCGGATTGTAACGGGTATCCGAGGCTGGGGAGAGACCTCGTTTATAAGGAGTCGTCGAAATCTTTTAAGGCTACCATCGCGATGGTACGTATTTTTGTTGATATCTCGGAAACTATTAAAGGTAGCGAATTGAATGGTGAGCGGTATTGAAGGGGAAGAATGTGGGTACGTGGTGAAGAAGGAAATATAGTAATTATCCGAGGCGTCTAGCACCTAGTTTGTATGTCATATTTGCTGTTATTTCTGAACGAAACGAACATTATCGCAATTTAGGGCGGGCAAAACTCCCCTGAACGTCATAGGGATATTAGGTCTCTTAATTACCCACAATTTGAGGTATGATAGAAATTTATGCAAACATTTTTGCAGAAGTTATAAACATTTTTCTGTGGAAACTGATTGAACTACGTTAGCTATAGGAACGAACATTATCGCTATTTAGGGGGGGCAAAACTCTGAACGTCATAGGGATATTAGGTCTCTTAATTACCCACAATTTGAAGTATGATAGAAATTTATGCAAACATTTTTGCAGAAGTTATATCCATTTTTCTGTGGAAACTGATTGAAATACGTTAGCTATAGGAACGAACATTATCGCGATTTAGGGGGGCAAAACTCTGAACGTCATAGGGATATTAGGTCTCTTAATTACCCACAATTTGAGGTATGATAGAAATTTATGCAAACATTTTTGCAGAACTTATAAACATTTTTCTGTGGAAACTGATTGAAATACGTTAGCTATAGGAACGAACATTATCGCTAATTAGGGGGGCAAAACTCTGAACGTCATAGGGATATTAGGTCTCTTAATTACCTACAATTTGAGGTATGATAGAAATTTATGCAAACATTTTTGCAGAACTTCTAAACATTTTTCTGTGGAAACTGATTGAAATACGTTAGCTATAGGAACGAACATTATCGCGATTTAAAGGGAGCAAAACTCCGAACGTCATAGGGATGTTAGGTCTCTTAATTACCCACAATTTGAGGTATGATAGAAATTTATGCAAACATTTTTGCAGAAGTTATATCCATTTTTCTGTGGAAACTGATTGAAATACGTTAGCTATAGGAACGAACATTATCGCGATTTAGGGGGGGCAAAACTCTGAACGTCATAGGGATATTAGGTCTCTTAATTACCCACAATTTGAGGTATAATAGAAATTTTTGCAAACATTTTTGCAGAAGTTATAACCATTTTTCTGTGGAAACTGATTGAAATACGTTAGCTATAGGAACGAACATTATCGCTATTTAGGGGGAGCAAAACTCTGAACGTCATAGGGATATTAGGTCTCTTAATTACCTGCAATTTGAGTTATGATAGAAATTTATGCAAACATTTTTCCAGAAGGTATAAACATTTTTCTGTGGTAACTGATTGAAATACTTTAGCTATAAGACCCAACATTATCGCGATTTAGGGGGGGCAAAACTCTGAACGTCATAGGGATATTAGGTCTCTTAATTACCTACAATTTGAGGTATGATAGAAATTTATGCAAACATTTTTACAGAAATTATAGACATTTTTCTGTGGAAACTGATTGAAATACGTTAGCTATAGGAACGAACATTATCGCTTTTTAGGGGGGGGGGGGGGCAAACTCTGAACGTCATATGGATATTAGGTCAGTTAATTACAGACAATTTGAGGTATAACAGAAATTTATGCAAACATTTTTACAGAAATTATATCCATTTTTCTGTGGAAACTGATTGAAATACGTTAGCTATAAGACCGAACATTATCGCGATTTAGGGGGGGCAAAACTCTGAACGTCATAGGGATATTAGGTCTCTTAATTACCTACAACTTGAGGTATCAAAGAAATTTATGCAAATATTTTTCTGTGGAAACTGATTGAAATACGTTAGCTATAGGAACGAACTTTATCGCGATTTAGGGGGGCAAAACTCTGAACGTCATAGGGATATTAGGTCTCTTAATTACCCACAATTTGAGGTATGATAGAAATTTATGCAAACATTTTTGCAGAACTTATAAACATTTTTCTGTGGAAACTGATTGAAATACGTTAGCTATAGGAACGAACATTATCGCTAATTAGGGGGGCAAAACTCTGAACGTCATAGGGATATTAGGTCTCTTAATTACCTACAATTTGAGGTATGATAGAAATTTATGCAAACATTTTTGCAGAACTTCTAAACATTTTTCTGTGGAAACTGATTGAAATACGTTAGCTATAGGAACGAACATTATCGCGATTTAAAGGGAGCAAAACTCCGAACGTCATAGGGATGTTAGGTCTCTTAATTACCCACAATTTGAGGTATGATAGAAATTTATGCAAACATTTTTGCAGAAGTTATATCCATTTTTCTGTGGAAACTGATTGAAATACGTTAGCTATAGGAACGAACATTATCGCGATTTAGGGGGGGCAAAACTCTGAACGTCATAGGGATATTAGGTCTCTTAATTACCCACAATTTGAGGTATAATAGAAATTTTTGCAAACATTTTTGCAGAAGTTATAACCATTTTTCTGTGGAAACTGATTGAAATACGTTAGCTATAGGAACGAACATTATCGCTATTTAGGGGGAGCAAAACTCTGAACGTCATAGGGATATTAGGTCTCTTAATTACCTACAATTTGAGTTATGATAGAAATTTATGCAAACATTTTTCCAGAAGGTATAAACATTTTTCTGTGGTAACTGATTGAAATACTTTAGCTATAAGACCCAACATTATCGCGATTTAGGGGGGGCAAAACTCTGAACGTCATAGGGATATTAGGTCTCTTAATTACCTACAATTTGAGGTATGATAGAAATTTATGCAAACATTTTTACAGAAATTATAGACATTTTTCTGTGGAAACTGATTGAAATACGTTAGCTATAGGAACGAACATTATCGCTTTTTAGGGGGGGGGGGGCAAACTCTGAACGTCATATGGATATTAGGTCAGTTAATTACAGACAATTTGAGGTATAACAGAAATTTATGCAAACATTTTTACAGAAATTATATCCATTTTTCTGTGGAAACTGATTGAAATACGTTAGCTATAAGACCGAACATTATCGCGATTTAGGGGGGGCAAAACTCTGAACGTCATAGGGATATTAGGTCTCTTAATTACCTACAACTTGAGGTATCAAAGAAATTTATGCAAATATTTTTCTGTGGAAACTGATTGAAATACGTTAGCTATAGGAACGAACTTTATCGCGATTTAGGGGGGCAAAACTCTGAACGTCATAGGGATATTAGGTCTCTTAATTACCCACAATTTGAGGTATGATAGAAATTTATGCAAACATTTTTGCAGAACTTATAAACATTTTTCTGTGGAAACTGATTGAAATACGTTAGCTATAGGAACGAACATTATCGCTAATTAGGGGGGCAAAACTCTGAACGTCATAGGGATATTAGGTCTCTTAATTACCTACAATTTGAGGTATCATAGAAATTTATGCAAACATTTTTGCAGAAGGTATAAACATTTTTGTGTGGAAACTGATTGAAATACGTTAGCTATAGGAACGAACATTATCGCGATTTAGGGGGGGGGGGGGACAAAACTCTGAACGTCATAGGGATATTAGGTCTCTTAATTACCCACAATTTGTGGTATAATAGAAATTTATGCAAACATTTTTGCAGAAGTTACAAACATTTTTCTGTGGAAACTGATTGAAATACGTTAGCTATAGGAACGAACATTATCGCGATTTAAAGGGAGCAAAACTCTGAACGTCATAGGGATATTAGGTCTCTTAATTACCCACAATTTGAAGTATGATAGAAATTTATGCAAACATGTTTACAGAAGTTACAAACATTTTTCTGTGGAAACTGATTGAAATACGTTAGCCATAGGAACGAACATTATCGCGATTTAAAGGGAGCAAAACTCTGAACGTCATAGGGATATTAGGTCTCTTAATTACCCACGATTTGAAGTATGATAGAAATTTATGCAAACATTTTTACAGAAGTTACAAACATTTTTCTGTGGAAACTGATTGAAATACGTTAGCTATAGGAACGAACATTATCGCTAATTAGGGGGGGCAAAACTCTGAACGTCATAGGGATATTAGGTCTCTTAATTACCTACAATTTGAGGTATCATAGAAATTTATGCAAACATTTTTGCAGAAGGTATAAACATTTTTGTGTGGAAACTGATTGAAATACGTTAGCTATAGGAACGAACATTATCGCTAATTAGGGGGGGCAAAACTCTGAACGTCATAGGGATATTAGGTCTCTTAATTACCTACAATTTGAGCTATGATAGAAATGTATGCAAACATTCTTGCAGAAGTTATAAACATTTTTCTGGGGAAACTGATTGAAATACGTTGGCTATAGGAACGAACATTATCGCGATTTAGGGGGGGGGGCAAAACTCTGAACGTCATAGGTCTCTTAATTACCTACAATTTGAGGTGATAGAAATTTATGCAAACATTATTACAGAAGTTATATATATTTTTCTGTGGAAACTGATTGAAAACAGTTATTTCTGTCTCTAGTTTTCACAATACCTGCTTTTTACAAGGCATGAAAGAAAATCCTAAAAAACATGTTCCAATCATAAATGGTTGATTTTATTTCAGAGTTCGGACTTTCCGTTATCGGTCGAGATGCTGCTGAACGTGCTGGAGGTGATAGCGCCGTTCAAGCACTTCTCGAAGTTGCGCGACTTCATCACGTTCAAGTTGCCCAACGGGTTCCCTGTAAAAGTTGAAATTCCAATCCTGCCGACAGTCACCGCGAAGATCACGTTCCAGCAGTTCCAGTTTCGGAACGACATACCAAAGGAATTGTTTACCAAGCCTAGGGACTATACGGAAGACCCCACTCGGTAAGCGAATGAATTAAACTTGAGTAAATATAATTATTTTTATACTAAAAAGTATTGAGCCCTGGTCTGGATTTGAACCAGGCGCTCTGTATTACTTCTTACGATATTCTCTATTCTATTCATTTGCTTGGATCACAGCGCTGTGTTTTTTTGTGACTGCTTGATGTTTTATGGTCATAAAACACCGAACACCGTGGCAACCCATAAGTTACCATACACATGGACATGAGTGTATTATTTGTGAATCATGCATAAATACGTCTGAATTTTTCTTGCAGGTTTCCGGACTTATGACGCCCTGAACTTATGAACACGTTCGAGATAAACCACATGACAAAACCCCAGTATGTAACAAAAGCTGACCGGCGCGTCCTTGTAAAGAGTAAGTTTGTCCGTAAAATACTTAAGACCGGGCGGGAGTGCGTTGACGGCAGTGAGAACGGCCAGCCGAGCGTCTGCATAGAAGTTCCGATGTTGCTCACCTTTGGCAGCGTCTACTCGACTACCTGTCTACTATACATAGAATAAATTAAAGCAATTTTTTTGTGGTTGTTCCGTTATCTGTTGTTGTTTATTATTATTATTATTTTTATCTATATTATTATTATTAATTTTTTTTGTCTAAAACCGTCTTATTTGACCGCGACGATTTTGTTTTTCTCGCAGCAGCTGTATTATTACTTTTAGTTTTTGACGATGAATTGATTGTGGAGTTTTGGGAAAAAATTGTTTAGATTGTATGCGTTATTTATGTTTTAGCTTTGCACGATTCTCGAGCGAATTTTTATGGTGATTGTACGACGTTTATGGTTTATTCGCAATTATTGTTCCAAAGAAGATTCGTATATAATTTTGAATCACCCTGTATAATTGCTTTTAGGATTTAGTTGTGACGTTTGTAAGTAATTTAGAATTTTATGGAATGGGTCGTTATACTTTTAAGCTCTACGCAATATTTTAAATTTTTACATTCCCCCCTCTATTTCTGAAACTACTACAACTAGAAATTTGAATTTTGAAAAATAGTGGTATTTGAAATATACGTAAACTTTACACGACGTTTAGTATGTTGTTTCCATTAGCAATAGTTTTCAAGAAATTAATAATATTTGATATCTAACAAAGTTAATCGGAAATAACCGTGTTTTTCAATTATAATTTTTTGGAGAATATAAGGTTAATTGTAGGAGGTATTTTTGGCGCAACAAAAAAATAGATCTAATGTCACATGTTTTTCTCAAAATCACATTTAAAGTACCAAAATGTCTCTCCCCGGCCTATCTTATGACTGTTTTTTTACAATATTTTCAAATGTAAGTTTGTCTCACAATTTGGCAAAAAAATAAGTATAATTAATGGTCGACAGATTTTAATTTGTTGTCGGTAACTTTAACCTAAGTATACTTTATTTGTTAATTTAGACGTGCTTCCTATGTTCAAACCTACTTAAAAATTATACCTGTTTTATAATATACTCTTATACAGGGTGTTAGTAAATAAGTGCGACAAACTTCAGGGGGTCATTCTGCATGAAAGATAATGACAGTTTGCTATATAAACGTATGTCCGCAAATGCTTCGTTTTCTGATCCACTTTTTCCAAAATTTCAGCAAGTAAGTACAGGTTTAAAGTTTTTCTTAAAAACTGATGACTTATTTACTGCTCTGAAACCGGTCGAGATATGCAAATGAAATTTAGTGGGTTTTAATAATAATAATAAAAAGAGGTAGTTATTGCGCATTTTTTGACATGCAATTAAGAATTTTATGTTCATCATTGGCGCGCATACGGGTAATGATATGAATTTCAAATTAAAAATCATTTTGGGATTCCTCGTTCAATTTGTGACAAAAAATCTTTCTCTGCCTTTTTTTGTAGAGGGCACTGTTTTTATGCAAAAAAATAATACATCTTAATGATCTCAATTTTTTTAAAGAACCATTTAATACAACAACTTTAAACCAAAACAATAACAGAAAATAACACTAATAAAAATTTAAATAGGCGCAATGCTACAAAAAAATGGAGATTCTCAGATAAGATTCAATCGTCAGTTTTTAAGAAAAAACACCTCGGTATCTTAGAAAACAAAGCATTTGCGGACATACGTTTATATAGCAAACTGTCATTATTTTTTCACGGAGAATCACCCCCTGAAGTTTGTCGCACTTATTTACTAACACCCTGTATAGATACAAAAAAATAGTGTCATTAAAGTTATCAAAACCTTGTCAACCACTGTAATTAAGCAAATATGCTTGTCAATATTGATTTTTAATAATGAATTCAACTTTTTAATTTATCAATTCCTTCACAGTAAAGCATGTACCTCCACTGTCATTTTCTGTTTTTGTTTTTAAAGTTAAAAAAAATATACAGGGTGTTCCTAAATATCATGTAAATACGAAAAGGGGTAATTCTTTGGCTTATTTAATGACTAAAAATTCATATCAACATAGGTCCGCAAACGCTTCGTTGCCGATCTACAGGGTGTTGAAATTTCAAGATTACTAAAAGAGCAAGAGCTATAAAGAAAAAACTAAAAAATCTTGAAATTTCAACACCCTGTAGATCGGCAACGAAGCGTTTGCGGACCTATGTTTATATGAAGTTTTAGTCATTAAATAAGCCAAAGAATTACCCCTTTTCGTATTTACATGATAATTAGGAACACCCTGTATATCTTCAAAATATCAAACAGCTTTAAATTTCGAAATAAATCTTTAAAACCAAAACTTTGTGATGCGACCACATGTGTTGATTTGATAACCATGACAACCGTACTGACTACGGTTTTGACATACGAGCAACAACGGCAAAATAACCAAGTAAAATATGCATGCATGGGAACTTTAAAAGTATAATAACGCAGTCTTGAAAAAAAATTAACGTAAGGTTTGTAATAATTTCGCAATTGTATAAAATGTATAACAATCTGTATGTCACATATCCATGCTTGTCATTATTTAAAATAAGTCCAGGTATCAATTAGCTTAATTTATTTATCTACGACTCACATATAATAAGTTCATTGCATACGTGTCTATGACTATATAATCTCCATCGTGATACACGCCAATAATGACACTAGCGTTGTATAATAATGACAGTTCGTTCAAATAATGACTTCATTATTTGAACGAACTGTCATTATACAACGCTAGTGTTAAACTCTGTCAAAACCTACGTGGATGACAGTTATGTGACAGTTTGCCTCGCAATCATTGACAAATACAATTAAAATATTTGATATAAAATGAAATTTGTGAGTCGTAGGTAAAACGTCGTATTCTACTCGCACACAACGGATATAAATCGCTCGCATGTTTTCGCATGCTCGCGAATTATATCCTTAGTTATGTGCTCGTCAAATAATATACTATATTAGCATAGTTAAGAGAGAACCTATAGTTAAAATTACAAATACAAAAAAAAACTACATTTTTATACACAACAAATAATTCTAAGAACAAAAAAATCAATAAATACCGACACAGGGTAAACAAATTGTCTATTACATTTCAGCATTAGTCTAGAATTAAATTTCTACTTGCAATAACTTTTGCTTCGCATAGAAATTCGCTTGAGAAAAAATATGTATGTACAATCTACGTTCAGCATATGGAAATAATACATCATTACTGGCATCCAAAACATGATTATCGATGTTACAAAATTGTTGTCAACCCTCCCTTTCGATGTCGTGGCCTCTGTTTTCCAGCACCTTACCTCATTAACATTTTCCAACAAGTTTCAAACACGATCTCTAAAAAAATTCCAAAGCCTGTCGAATCTGTATACACATATTTCTAAGAAAACCCTTCAAAAAGTAATCCCAGTGTCTATATTGACAACAAAATCAAAAAAAACTTTATAACCACAAAACTGCAAAGTTCCCCTTCGAAAACAAAAATTCAAATCAATTTGATGGGTGTTTCTTGCATGTTTCCCATAAATGTATTATTAATGTTGACAGAGGTGTTCTATTCGAATATACAGGGTGTTCACGTCAAAACTTCCCACAAAGGAGTTTTTATTGAATCGAACACACTGTATATAAATATGTATATGTATATAAAGGTGTTCCGGAACCCCTGTAAGGTTGCCACCGCGGCAATACAGGGCGAACATCTGCATATGTAATTTTTCTGTGATCTAAGCATATGTAATATGATTTAAAGTTTAAAACGATATATGTTAACGATACACTACACATCATCACTACGAATCAGGAACGTGGTTTTTTGACGAAACAAAACGGTTTTGACAACCTGAAATGTTGACATGTTATTTGTTTTTCCTATCTTTCCGTCTACATTGTAAATGTTTTAATAAATAACTGGCGAAAATTTGGGTTTTATTTGTTTTCTTTGTGTAGTTTCTTCATATTATTTATTTTATCCAGGATTCGTGTATAATAAATTAATTCCAAGCTATTGTCAAACCTATGTGGTTGACAGATGATTGACAGTTCGCATTGCCACCACTGACATACATTGAACATATTCGATATACATAAAATGGAATTTATAAGTCGTCTATTAGAGATTTATTTACAAAAACTTTTTGTGCGTTCTGTATACCAAAATAATACGAATTGTTTATCCAAACAAACCAATTAGTACTGTATTGCTACTAAAGAAAGCTACTGTAAAATCAATTATTATCAGATAGAGATAATACAAATGATTCAAATATTTACAGTATCAAATATCAATTATTTTAATGACCACAACAGACCGCAGTGAGAAAGAACGGTATGAGTAATCCGTCCCAAAACTTTTGATGGTCCCTGTATAACAGTACTAAGCAAAATGTCGCGAATGTCAAGCAAATAGCAAAGTTCTGCGATTTACGCAAAAATTTCGCTATGAAATATGGATTAAGATGATAAACCAGTCCTAACCAGCAATAAACAAAAGGTAAGTTAACATTTAAGCTTTCGATAATTGGAAATTAATGACGCTGTTAGACAGTAATTGCCGTTATATTAAGCTAACACGCCGATAAGTTCGAAGAATAGCAATATTGTTAGTTGTTACAGTAAGTTTTCATGTTAGATATATGCATATTTCAATCTATTTTTAACCGCAACATAAATTTATCTAGTTTTCGTTCGATTTTTGTAGGTTAGGCAAGTGTCAAAGGTATCAAAATAACAATCCTCCCCCTTTGTTTTTCAATTCCAGATGGATAAATACACGGTGGATCTGGACAAAGTCCTAAACGACTTTGAATACAGCGAATTAACAGACAACTTTAGCACCGCACGAGGCTATGTCCCGCAGAGCGGAGCTAATTACGCCTCCAGCTCAAAATCAAAGACCGGAGAGGCGAAACATTCAATAACAAATGTCTTTCACAGCTTAAACGAGTACCTAAACACGGACATATCTACGCCGAAGGTAAACGCAGACAATAACGCCGAATTAGTCGTACAGAAACATGATAATTTTAACGCTACTATAAATTCGCAAATTGAGAATTTATTAGATATCGAAGACGAATGCTCGGCGTCTGTGGAAAGTTTTGATTTCGTTAGGAACGATTTTGGTAACCATCACGACAATAATAGTAACCTAATGTTGGAAAATCAAATGATGGGAGATTTTATAATTGAAAATAAGGGTGCTTTCAAGGAATTGAAAATAATGGGAAATTTGGGGGAAAATACTAGTTTAGAAGCGAAAACAATTGAAGGTATGGCAGTTTTAAGTTTAGAAGAACCAAAATCAGTTGAAAATTTGGAAAAGATTGATAGAAAAACTGAAATCTCTGAAACAATTGATGTAACAACGGTTTCAAAACCAATCAAAAGTTTAGGAGAACAAAATCCAGAAACCGAAACAGTTAAAATTCCTAAACTACCTGAAACAATCGAGGGAATGACAGTTCTAGAAACAACTGACAGCTCAAATGACACAAAGCCGGTCATAAATATTGAAGAAACCCCACAAGATAATAAATTGGTTGAAAATAGCAAAGAAACCGAAGAAAATTTCAAAGAAACGGAAGAAAACGATCAGATAGAAACATTTGAAGACGCAGAGGAAACAATTGAAGATATCCCAGACGGACCAAATTCAAATCTACCTGCAGAAACTTTAGTTTCCGACAATTTAGAAAATCCAGAAACTACAGAAAATACCGAAAAAACGCACAAAAATTCAGTTGAAACAATCGATAAAGTAACTAAAACAATCGAAAAACCGGGAGAAGAACAACAAAAAACAATCGAAATCTCCAAAACAAATGAACAACTGGAAGCTAACCTAAAATCCAGTAATAAAGTGGTATCTTTCAACGATACCTTTGATATTGACGATTCTACGTTGAATCAGTATTTAGATGAGTTGGAGGTGGAGCTTGGATCTCAAGGGGAGGTGGAGGGGGTTGCGAAAGGAGGGGAGGAGGAGAAAAGCTCGGAAGAGACAGAAAATGAGTCAGTATTAACAGAATCTGAGACTATTGAGCTGGGAGAGCCAATTGTCGATGAAAATAAGGATATTGTCGTGGTAGAAGAAATTGTCGAAGATAACGATGATTCATTATCGAGGCCTAAGATGCTTGAGTTGTCGTCGTCAATATCTATCGACGAGAGTAAACGAGAGATAAATTTAATCGGTAAGTTTGTATCATTAGGTAGATTACAGTTTGAGCCATTTTTTTTTATTAGCTATTTTCTTTAGAAATCTGTATCGAGATATCTTCAGATGGAAACATTACTTTAAAAATAGTGGATATAGTCATTATAGTCATTATTTATAGTCATAAACATAAATTCTACTGTTAAAAAAGTGACTATTTTGTCTACTCTCTGCTCATTAGTCCACAAAATATTTATTAATTTTGTTTGATTTGCCTAAGGTGAGCCTGGATCGACTCCGTACAATAACATATACGTATCAAAAGAGCTACAGTCGGAGACAAAAACGGAGGTGCCAGAAAATGCATCGGAAAATTCCTCGGTTTCGCCAACGTTTTCGGAAGCTTCAACGGAAACTGTCAGTGACTCGAGTGAATCAGACACAGATGATCCAGAAAATCCGACAAATGTGTCTCTCGTGAACCCCAAGACTGTGAACATTGAAGAAAATGCCTGCGCGGGGGCTGAGGCTGGAGACAGTTTAACGGTCGGAAATACTTCCGCAGTTGAAGAGGTGGAGGATGAAAATAATGTGGAGACGCCGACTAACGAAGCTGCTCAAGCTGAAGCTGAAGTTGGTTAGTGATTTGTTTTATTATACTTTTTTTCTCAACGTTCCTGTCACTGAGAGAAATTTCGATGTGAATGTATAGTAGGGATAGTGGAATTTTACATTCACATTGTGTTTTTTTACATTGTCATTTACACTAATTTTACATGATTTTAGCCGGAACATTACACTGGTTTCAATGTACTATTAAATGAAGTATGCAGTAACTTTAAATCAGTTGTATAATTTTATTAAAAACTAAATTTGCAATTTGAGAACTATAAGGTTCCAAGTTCATTTTAGATAATTGTACCAGTACCAGTGGAAAAAATATACAATAGAGCGTCGATAATCCGAACGCCCAAAAAGGAATAATAATGAAACAAATCACTGAGTAACCGAGGAAAAAGCAATTTCTCTCTATTCCTGTTTACAGAAAAATACTGGGTTTGTTTAATATCTTACATCTAATACTCATATTTTCTACTATTAAGCTGTAATATTTGATGATCCGAACAATTTGATAATCCGAACCACCTTCGGTCCCAATTAGTTCGGATTATCGACGCTTTACTGTACCTTATATTTATTTAATGAAACACAATTTGTTTTGAATTGTTGTTGAGGGCCTTTTTTAATACATGTGAACAACATTTTTGCAGATATACAACATAATAAATACAGCCAATAGGTAGATGCAGGTTTTGAAAGAAATTAGATACGATATATCATATACGTCATTCTATATATGTCATTCTAGCTTGTAATTATTCTCAAATTGCATCTTCTTGAGATTTTGTTTTTGTTTTTTTAACTGAACATCCTATGTTATTTTCTGCCTCTTAAATTGTTTTTAATTTATATTAAGAACGTCGTATACATACTTATTTTTACTAGTTTCTGTGATATTTGTTTGCTTCATTTTAAATGCTATGCAAAAATGTTATTTGAAAAAAGTGTTAGAAATATTAGAGGGCATTAATAGGAAATTATAATCTCTTTCGTTGTGGCATGAACATTCGGGTATATGGAACGTCGAAGGTGACTATAATTTCATATTTAATGGCTTCAAATAATTTGAAATACTTTTTTAAATAATTTTTTTGCGTAGCTTTAAAGATGAAGGTGCTTTACTCTTATGTCATTTTCATCTTTTTAGGAACCCAAAACAACATTATTGCATTGATTTGAGCATAAAGGTCACCATCTTTACAAAGCAATATTAAGTTAGGTTCATTATTTTTCACAATATTTACAATGTAAAAAAATACTACTTAGGAACACCCTGTACAGCACATCTATTTTGTTGTACTTGTATCTACTTTTTCTAAAATCACAGGGTACATTGTAGTTTTATAATTGTAATGTAAACTTACATTGTAGTTTTACCAAAAAGAACATTGTAATTGTAATAAAGCAGCAATATTGTTGTAATATTACATGTATGTATGTATTTGTAAAAATACTTAGAATTCTGTGTAATTTTTAAACTTCTACCACTTCTATTGTAATTTTTACAATGATTTAAGCGTAATTTTAAAGCCATTTTTCACATTGCAGAACAGTCATAAAAAATCATCCATTTATAAGTTTCTAATTGATAATTTAAATTATTTTTCCAGCATACTGGTTGGGCAAGCAAGCTCCGCTGTGGATTCCGGACTCGGACGCTCTGGCCTGCTTACACTGCGACGCAAGATTCACGGTGATCAAACGTAGGCACCATTGTCGAGCTTGCGGTTTGGTACGTCAATAAATAATTTAATCAAAAAAGAAAATTACGTATTATCCACAATTTTTCTTTAGGTTCTTTGTTCAAAATGCTGCAACTTGAAGTATAGGTTAGAATACCTCGACGCGGAAGCTAGGGTGTGCTCGAAATGTCACGTAATTCTCAATCGGGATACCAACAGCAGCTCGGGTAGTGAAATATCACCGTATCCGGGGAATTCCCCGTTTCGACAGCCGAACCCCAATAACCCCATGGAGTATTGCTCAGTGGTGCCACCTATGCAGCAGGTGGGGGCTGTGAGCCAAAATCCTCCGACTGTTATGGTACCTGTCGGGGTTTTAAAACGAAAAGGTAAATTTTTGAGATTTTTGGAAAATTAAAAATTTTTTTTTATGAATCTCCCTGAATGTCCCGGAAGTGCAAAAACAATTTTATTATTTTTTTATTTTACTTTACTTTAAATATATCCAAATTTTATGAACAGTGAAGAATATCCTTTCTTTATCTCGTAAATAACTTTACTGGGTTTAGAATAGACAACCATTTTTGAGTCACCAAATCAAACATTTTTGACATTGTATGTGTTTGCGTTAAACTAAATAACTTTATATATGAGATAGGGATGCAGAACAGGTAATACGAGATAAAGAAAGGATATTCTTCACTGTCAAGGAAATTCTTTCACCATAAAATTCGGATATATTTAGTTTTGTACGACGTTATTAGTTATATTTTCTGTGTAACTTTGTGTTTTTGTTTCTTCTAACGTTCGCTTGATAATGTCTTAACAGACGAAACATGTTGCTAACTTAAATATATCCAAATTTTATGAACAGTGAAGAATATCCTTTCTTTATCTCGTAAATAACTTTACTGGATTTAGAATAGACAACCATTTTTGAGTCAGCAAATCAAACATTTTTGACATTGTATGTGTTTGCTTTAAACTAAATAACTTTATATATGAGATAGGGATGTAGAACAGGTAGTACGAGATAAAGAAAGGATATTCTTCACTATCAAGGATATTCTTTCACCGTAAAATTCGGATATATTTAGTTTTGTACGACGTTATTAGTTATATTTTGTCTGTAACTTTGGGTTTTTGTTTCTTCTAACGTTGGCTTGATAATGTCTTAACAGACGAAACGTGTTGCTAACTTAAATATATCCAAATTTTATGAACAGTGAAGAATATCCTTTCTTTATCTCGTAAATAAATTTACTGGATTTAGAATAGACAACCATTTTTGAGTCAGCAAATAAAACATTTTTGACATTGTATGTGTTTGCGTTAAACTAAATAACTTTATATATGAGATAGGGATGCAGAACAGGTAATACGAGATAAAGAAAGGATATTCTTCACACTCAAGGATATTCTTTCACCATAAAATTCGGATATATTTAGTTTTGTACGGCGTTATTAGTTATATTTTCTCTGTAACTTTGTGTGTTTGTTTCTTCTAACGTTGGCTTGATAATGTCTTAACAGACGAAACGTGTCGCTAACTTAAATATATCCAAATTTTATGAACAGTGAAGAATATCCTTTCTTTATCTCGTAAATAACTTTACTGGGTTTAGAATAGAAAACCATTTTTGAGTCAGCAAATCACACATTTTTGACATTGTATGTGTTTGCGTTAAACTAAATAACTTTATATATGAGATAGGGATGCAGAACAGGTAATACGAGATAAAGAAAGGATATTCTTCACTGTCAAGGATATTCTTTTACCATAAAATTCAGATATATTTAATTTTGTACAACGTTATTAGTTATATTTTCTCTGTAACTTTGTGTTTTTGTTTCTTCTAACGTTGGCTTGATAATGTCTTAACAGACGAAACGTGTCGCTAACTTAAATATATCCAAATTTTATGAACAGTGAAGAATATCCTTTCTTTATCTTGTAAATAACTTCACTGGGTTTAGAATAGACAACCATTTTTGAGTCAGCAAATCAAACATTTTTGACATTATATGTGTTTGCGTTAAACTAAATAACTTTATATATGAGATTGGGATGCAGAACAGGTAATACGAGATAAAGAAAGGATATTCTTCACTGTCAAGGATATTCTTTCACCATAAAATTCGGATATATTTAGTTTTGTACGACGTTATTAGTTATATTTTCTCTGTAACTTTGTGTTTTTGTTTCTTCTAACGTTGGCTTGATAATGTCTTAACAGACGAAACGTGTCGCTAACTTAAATATATCCAAATTTTATGAACAGTGAAGAATATCCTTTCTTTATCTTGTAAATAACTTCACTGGGTTTAGAATAGACAACCATTTTTGAGTCAGCAAATCAAACATTTTTGACATTGTATGTGTTTGCGTTAAACTAAATAACTTTATATATGAGATAGGGATGCAGAACAGGTAATACGAGATAAAGAAAGGATATTCTTCACTGTCAAGGATATTCTTTCACCATAAAATTCGGATATATTTAGTTTTGTACGACGTTATTAGTTATATTTTCTCTGTAACTTTGTGTTTTTGTTTCTTCTAACGTTGGCTTGATAATGTCTTAACAGACGAAACGTGTCGCTAACTTAAATATATCCAAATTTTATGAACAGTGAAGAATATCCTTTCTTTATCTTGTAAATAACTTCACTGGGTTTAGAATAGACAACCATTTTTGAGTCAGCAAATCAAACATTTTTGACATTGTATGTGTTTGCGTTAAACTAAATAACTTTATATATGAGATAGGGATGCAGAACAGGTAATACGAGATAAAGAAAGGATATTCTTCACTGTCAAGGATATTCTTTCACCATAAAATTCGGATATATTTAGTTTTGTACGGCGTTATTAAATATATTTTCTCTGTAACTTTGTGTTTTTGTTTCTTCTAACGTTGGCTTGATAATGTCTTAACAGACGAAATGTGTCGCTAACTTAAATATATCCAAATTTTATGAACAGTGAAGAATATCCTTTCTTTATCTCGTAAATAACTTCACTGGGTTTAGAATAGAAAACCATTTTTGAGTCAGCAAATCAAACTTTTTTGACATTGTATGTGTTTGCGTTAAACTAAATAACTTTATATATGAGATAGGGATGCAGAACAGGTAATACGAGATAAAGAAAGGATATTCTTCACTGTCAAGGATATTCTTTCACCATAAAATTCGGATATATTTAGTTTTGTACGACGTTATTAGTTATATTTTCTCTGTAACTTTGTGTTTTTGTTTCTTCTAACGTTGGCTTGATAATGTCAACTAAATAACTTTATATATGAGATAGGGATGCAGAACAGGTAATACGAGATAAAGAAAGGATATTCTTCACTGTCAAGGATATTCTTTCACCATAAAATTCGGATATATTTAGTTTTGTACGACGTTATTAGTTATATTTTCTCTGTAACTTTGTGTTTTTGTTTCTTCTAACGTTGGCTTGATAATGTCTTAACAGACGAAACGTGTCGCTAACTTAAATATATCCGACTTTTATGAACAGTGAAGAATATCCTTTCTTTATCTCATAAATAACTTTGTTTGTTTCCAAAAATTTGTTTATAAGTTTACAAATTAAGTTTCTGGACCATTTCATATGGATTGACCCCTATAGCTTATGGAAAACTTTTAAATAAGTACCGATAATTGAAAATTTCTAGGTGCGATGAAAAAAACCAATAAGAGCGTAATGTTTTGCGATGGAATTCGACCAGGCAGCGATCTAACAAAATTAGATACGGATTTTAACTACGTTCCGAAACTGGCCAGCACTAATGCTAGCGTAAACGTAGAAGAGGAACGTAGGGTAATCCCGAAGCCCAAGTACGAAGTTCCCGTGATGGACCCGGAAACAAAGAGTTTTCTACCAAAAAATGGGCAAGACTTACCACCGCTGGTTACAGTGTTCAAATCAGGTAAATTTTGAATTATCCCTTATTAGAATTATTTTGATTTTTAACGAGTTTCTTGACATTTCTTTCAGAGACGACGTATATATGTAATAAGTATTCTAATAACGAGAAATTAGTTGATGTTTTGAAGTCGGAGAAACTGACTTTTGCGCTTTATAAGAATATCTACGTACATGTGAAGATTGTCGATAGTAAGTTAATTTTTTTTCGTTTTTGTTAAATATTAGAAGCTGATAAATTTTTTGTTTGTTTTTGTTTAAGTGAGTTGCTGTATTAATAAAAAGGCATGGTGTTTTACTACGGAGGGTTTCTTGTCCGTTGGTCAGGATGAGCTAGTTTTTCTTATTGAATATATTGAAGACGAAGCAATGCTTCCGATGGATATTTTCCACCATTTAAATTTGATATACAAAGATGCGTTGAAAGGTAAGGCTTCTGATTAATTTATACTATATTTTTATTGTTTATTATTAAAAAACCAATACTGCTTCCTCATCAGTTCCTAAAAGGGTTTAATTTATACAGGGTGAGGCATTTTATTCTTAACATTTGATTTTCCTGAAAAGTATGCATCCAGCAGAAAATATGCACCACACAGAAATGTTACTGGTTTTGTTATAGATGGCGCTGTGTCGTGAAAACAAAGTGAACCTCAGTTTTTTTAATGGAATGGGCTATATATCATCTTTGTTTATTCTTTTCAACCCTGTACAAGGTTCTATTTTGGGAATCGATGTTTTTTTTAACATAAAAAACGACTAGCATACTATTGTGTCTGTTTTCCAGATAATTGCATTTTTACGTCAATTGATTGAAAAATCCTGAAACCTGGTCATTTTATTCTGTTACATGGAAAGATTTGTATTTATCATTATGATTGTATATAAAAAATAAAGTTACTTTTGTTTAATACATTTATCGCATGGTATTTGTATGAGGGTTGTTATGTTTTAAAACAATTGTTTTAAACATGTTTTAAAACAAATATTTTGTTTTAAATCATTTTGTTTTAAACATGTTTAAAACAGTTTGTTTTAAATGTATAAAACACTTTGTTTTAAAACATTGTTTTGAACATGTTTTAAACAAAGATTTTGTTTTAGACAGGTTTAAAACAGTTTCTTTTAAATGTTTAAAACACCTTGTTTTAAAACAAATATTTCGTTTTAAACTATTGTGTTTTAAACAAATTTGATTCCTTATTTAAAAGATGTTTTTGGGTGATTTAAAACATTTTTAAAAAATTATGACCATACTGTAAGCAAACTAGATGTCTTAGAATAGGGTATTTGACTGTATTAAAAATATGGCTTGTCTTATAGTCATCCTAATAGATTACAGTTTAAGAAAACTATTTGTTATTACTTTTCAAAAAAAATATGCTTTATTTCTATTAAAAACAAAAATTAAAATTGAATTTTATTCACGTCCTATCACGTGATTGAAAACGCTCTGTAATTGGCTCAGTCTCCAGTGACGTCATTCGTTAGTACGCTTAGAGTGCGTTCGGTTTGTCAGGGTAGGGTATGGGGAGAGCAATGCTCAGATAACCTGGGTCGGCTGTCTCTCTTATATGCAGATAAACGCCGTATGACGTTAGTCCGCCTATTATGCAGCGCGTCACTCTCACCGTACAATACCGGGTTATCCGAACGCGCTCTTATGCTTCTCTTGTTTGAATTTAATAGCACTAAAGTGCCATGTAAGCATAACTTTGTAGGTTAGGATAGTCCTAACCTTAAGCTGTCAGATCAGATAACTGGTTCGAAAATACGATAGATAACTTATTCTAGTCAGTTTTACTTATGTCGAAGTAATCTTCACACCAAAAAACACTTGTATTGGTCGGTATTTATTTCATTTGGATTTCTACGAGCCAACCACTTTCTTCGCAGTTTCAAATCTTGCGGAACAGCTACAAATAGTTTATCTGAAGTTTTTCTTGACGTATTTCTGCATTGTGGATTTATACACCATTTATAACCCATTTTTATGTAGAAATTGTGAAAACAACACATCATACAACACAATTACCAAACGGCGACGATGCCGATGCTGACAGACCATATGGGCCGATTTGACATCTACTAGCGGGTGACGTCACACAACAGAAAGTATCGTTTTGGAGGGACTTTTTGTGATTCAATTTTGAACGCTGATTCTTATGAAATATTGAGGAAATAATTAAGAAAAATAATGCATTTACAATGTAGAGTGAAGGAATAAACACACTAAGATGGTTTTCCAATAATAGTCAAATACCCTATTGTTATAAACCACTTCAAACAAATTTCTAGTACCTAGTCGAGATACTTTTTCTTTCTTAAACTGACCTTTTCTAGATAAATAAGGCAATCACTCAAAAACTAAGGATTAAGATAGGACTATCTATCTTTTTGCAATAAAGTATAATCAAATGAATTTTAAAATATTAAAAATGTGATGGCGACCTGGTTTTCTCAACACCAGCACCATCTAGAACAAAACTAGTAACACGTCCTTGTGGCCCCTTCTTACAAGAAAAATTTTAATTAATAAGAAAAGAAAATACAATGTTTTTTTCTGGTTTTTAGAGCTTTTAAAAACCATTGATAAAATGAACAAATATACTCTTTTTATTGAGACAATAGTGCCAGAAATAAAAAAAATCATTCTATTCACAGCTTTATAGTTAATATAAAAGGGATTAATAAAGTAATGAACTATTTAAAATTTAGTTGTAAAATTGTCTATATAAAAGTGATTTCTGTAATTCAAAAACATTTTTGTTATGTTTAAAACTTATTTGATTTTGTTACTATAGTTACAAACTTTGTTTTACTCTTTGAAATTTAGTGTTTCAAATTTCATGACCATTCTTTATAAAGAAAATTTTTCATCTGTCTCATTTTGGTTTTTAAAACAAACAATATTTTAACATAGGAACATCGGTAACCGAATTAGGCTTGACGTTACACGACAACTCAACGTTCCTGGACTTCAAGAACCACGCGGGATTCTTATACATTCGACCGACATTCCAATGCTTGCAGAACATCATCAAACCGACAGAACCCTTCCTTATCGGCCTTTTAATACACAGGTACGGATTTTTTTCTCACTTCGCGGAAGAGCTACTAAGAATTTTAATATATTTATAGATGGGAAACACCGTGGGCCAAAATATTCCCCCTGCGGCTAGTCTTACGTCTCGGAGCCGAGTACAGGTACTACCCGAGCCCCATAATCTCGACTCGACATCGGGACAGCGTTTTCGTTGAAATCGGACATACAATCATCAATTTATTGGCGGTTAGTTTTTTCGTTATATAAATGTTTTTTCTAAGTGACGAGAATTGGTTATTTTTTTGGGTAGGATTTTAGAAATTTCTCGTATACTTTACCGAGCATACGAGGCCTCACGATACACATGGAGGAGAAGAATACAACCGTTACCATTCCAAAAAATCGGTACGATCAGGTAAATATTTTTTTAACGGAAAATCTTAACAAATTTTTATTTTTGTTTATTTTTTCTGTTTTAGGTGATCAAATCTATAAATAATTCTAGCGACCACATATTGGCATTCGGTGGGAACTTCAGCATGCAAGCTGACTCCCATCTAGTCTGCATACAGGACACGCAGAGTGCAAGCGAAAATTCCTACACTACTCACGCGATAAACATACAAAATCGGCCTAGAAAAGGTACTTGATAATTTATAGCTGTAACTTTCTACAGTAAAAAATAGAAGATAATATCTTTGCGATAAAATATGAATTTTTTGAATTTTACAAATTTTTCAGTAACCGGAGCGAGCTTTATCGTCTTCAACGGGGCCTTAAAATCAACGAGCGGCCTAACGGCAAAGAGTAGCATCGTAGAGGACGGTCTAATGATCCAAATTCCCGCAGAAGAAATGATGCTTCTACGGGAGCACATGCGAAACATGAAGACGTACGCGATACAGTGTGGTTGCGTCAATGCCCCTTCTGACGAAACTGTCAATATCGTTTGGGGTGAACCGGACAATAATTTCAATCTCGGGTAAGAACAAAAAAAACTTTTTTAAATTTTAAACTTCTTTATAAAGGGTTTCGTTTTAACATACAGGATGGTTGCAAACAAAGAAATTGTTAAATTTGCCCTATAGTAGCAAACTTAGACATAATAGTTTTTACTTTTTCCGTAATAGCTAGTCATTCATGCAAAATTTTAGAAAAATGAAGACTGTTGTGAAAGGGGTACACTGTCATTCTGACAGTACGAAGTACAGTGAACTGTATATACTATGTATAACTGGAAGGGACCCGCGCATTATATTGGCTGGCGACGTGTGATGCAGGCGCAAGCAAAAGAGACAGAGCGATGACGTGGGCTATGTGTCACTGTCTGACTACCGTAGGTAGATAGCGGAAGGCGGTAGTGTTTCGCTTTTTTATTTTATTCCAGCTGAACCCATTGTCCAAGAAACCTCAAAATGGTCTCATAGTAAACCTAAATCTCTGTATTTTTACCTGAAATTCTAAAAATTTGTTCCCAAATGTTTTTGACCCATTTACAGCAATTCTTAAACTGAGGAGCGGACGCGTTCATAAAAAAAAGGTAAAAAAACGCAATAACCTGACGACATATGCAGCTTTTGAAAACGCCTATTCGCTACCATAAACAAACAAAAGTTATCAATATAACCCTAAGTTTCAACTGTCTTTTTCTCGAATTTTTTTAATGGAACGATAAGTTTTGTCAATTAACTTTACGACATTAACATTTCTATAAATATCAGTACAAAAAATATGGGATTGCCATTTAGAAAGTGTCGATGACGTCATAAGTCGAAAACAATTGAAAGTCGGAAATTAAATTTGATGTAAATATGTTAATTTAGATAATTAATATCCTACGAAATTTTTCAAATAACGCGCTCAATGTAATTAAATGTAAATTAATATTTCGAATAAATACAAATTTTAAAATGTGAAAAATAATTTATAAATATTAATATTATTGAATAAATATAATCAGCATCATGTGGACTACTTTTAACGTCAGAATGTGTTTCGTTAATTCACTAACAAAAAGAGCATTTAGTTATTGGATTGCAAATGTTTCAAATTAAGGTATAACTACTAATATACAGGGTGTTCCTAAATATGATGTAAATACGAAAAGGGGTGATTCTTTGGCTTATTTAATAACTAAAAATTCTTATAAACATAGGTCCGCGCGCACCGAAAAAAAGTTCATGGGGAGAGAAGAGGGCATGACACCTGAAAAAATATCTCCCTGTAGATTCATAAAACCATTTGGTATGCCCAATGATGTAAGTCCTACTCCGTAACCCATATTCCAAATTATAGCTAAATATCTCAAAAACTACAAGAGCTATAAAGAAAAAACTAAAAAAATCTTGAAATTTCAACACCCTGTAGATCGGCAACGAAGCGCTTGCGGACCTATGTTTATATGAATTTTTAGTCGTTAAATAAGCCAAAGAATTACCCCTTTTCGTATTTACATGATATGTAGGAACACCCTGTATAATTTGAGAGTACCATCGCGAGCATAAAAAACGGGAACAGCAAAGTTAAATTTGGCACTTATATTCTCAACAATTTTAGTTGTTACATTTCATTTACTTTGACAGTATTTGTTAACCTATGACGTCTAAACTCTGACAGTATTTGTCAACCTACAAATTTGTTCCGGTTTCATCAATTTTATTCTTCGCGGTATTCTTGCCGACACTTAATAATTCAGTAGCAATTTCTCGAATGCATTCCATCATGTAGTTGAGTTTAAATTATTGCCTTCTGAAATTTATTCAATTGCGTCATTTTTATATATTACGTTAAAATTCCCGATGACATTAATGTGACATGACAAGCGTACTGACATGACACTACGAAGCCCAGTTTAATTAGTGCAAATTTGAGTGTACCCGTTTTTTATGCTCGCAATAGTACCTAGTCTGTAAATTTTAATTAGGCGGAACATATGAATAAAATACAACTTTTATTAAATCTGCGATTATTATCTCATGTATTTAAGGGGAATCCATACCCCCTACGTTCTGCTTGCAAAACACGCAAAAGTTCTGAGGCTTTTTCTCAGCTATTAGTTCACTTAATCGTAAAAGAAATACACCAAATTAAAGATAAAAGATGTATAATTTTGCGTCTAGTGGTAGATTTTTGATAGTTCTGTTCGTTTTTGACAAATCTATTTCTGAATATGACATAAAATTGGATGATTTTGCAATTTTTTTACGAAGAACTCGGGTTAAAATTGAAAAAAGTACCACATAATAGGTCTAAGTTACACCTTCCTCTATAAGTCTACAAAATTTCACGTAAAAATATCAATATCTTACATGCTTTTTTCACTCAAAACTTTACTTCTTCGAGTGCATGACATAAGTTATATTTTATCACGTAGCGTGGATACAACAACAACAAGTAATACATATACATTACCACAGCAAGTAATACACCTTTATCTATAATTTGATGTATAACGTGAGAGAATTGATACAACATTGAGCTGACTATGGATGCTTATTTTATAGGACGTACCAGCAGTACTGATTCCTCTTAAGTCTCTGCAAGAGTTAAGGGTTGATTAATTTGTTCCAATTAAATTGAAAAAGATATTACAAATACAAAAGTTAAATTTAAACCGCATACGGTTATAGTACCGTATGAGATAGAAAGAGATGGCTAGCCCACATCACTGCGGGTTGCATACCAAATGCATTTGCCTCACTTATTCACCATGTCGCGTCCTTTCAGTTATACGTAGAATATACAGTTCACTGAGTACGAAGTATGCATCAACTGTCAAGTTGACAAATAAAACTACTACTAGCCAGTATTACATTATTTAAAAATTAGCCGTACGACATTTTTTTGGCACGCATAGTACATCATGTTCCGTGAGACACCTGTATAGTCTTTTACCGTTACATATAAAATGTCTAATTCTAATTTATCATTTTTTTTTCTAATTCTAATTTACCATCTTTCATTTTTTTAGTGTTTTGTCACCTATTGATAATCAATCATTGAGTGGCGTGCCGTCTATAAGAGTTCACAACGGCAAAGATTTCATTTGTAATAGCGGGAATCGACTAATTCGTTGGACAGAGGTCTTTATAATTCAAAATACAGACCACGAATCGAAAACGAGAGACCCTGTTGACATCTCAAAGATATCCGAGAGTATTTCGAAGGCAACGTGTCAAGCGCTTGTCAAATATCTCGATCTGTTGAGCACTAATAACTTCTCGAAGATTGCTCTACGTACAACTTTAAACGTAGAAAATGTAAGTATAAATTATGTTAAAATTCTTCCGTTATATACTCTTTGATTCTGTCTCTAATAACGTTTACTTTTATTCTTACGTCTTTTACTTTATTGATTCTTAAGTAAAATAAAAAATAAACTAATAGGTTATGTTATGATATTAATTTTTAGGTGTCGTACAGCGCTGGTAGTAACAATGTAAAGTTACCGCCGATTTATATGAAGAGTCTAGATAACGAGTTGATTCCGGTCCTGCACAGAATTACTTCAAATAATCTGAATGACGTAGCGTTAACATTAGAGTTGGTGTTCAGGATTTTGAATACATAGTAGTGGAGGTGCAATTCGTATTATTATTACGGTAGTTTTTAAGCTTTAAACATTGTTTGTTTGTATTATATGATTATTATTTTATTATGTATTGTATCCTATGTAAAGTTGAACTAATTGTACGCAAAAGATTATTGTATATAGCACTGTTCTTGATATATATTATATATATAACGTGATTATTAATAAATATAATATATTCTCTATAGGTGTTTTGTCTTATTTATTCATTGAACTGGAAATAAAGCCAAGGGATTCTAGTAAAAATAGAGACAAAATCTGGCAAAATTGAAAACTAACATTTCTAAATATGCAACAAAAATCATAAACTTTATAATGTTTACCGTCTTTCTTGGTAAAATTACCACGTAAACTCTTTGGTAGTTTGCCAATTTATTTCTTTATCATTCTGTGTATCATTTCTTCATTCTGTGGGATCATTTGTAAGCAACAAAGTCACATTTTTAATATTACCATCTTTCTAGTAAAAAATGACCAGATAAACTTTTTGGTAGTTTACCTATTTCTATAATAAATTTTAACATTTCTAAATATGCAAAAAAAAATCATAAAGTTTATAATATTTACCATCTTTCTTGGTAACATTACCACGTAAACTCTAGTTAGGTAGTTAACCAATTTATTTCTTTATCAGTTCGTAACTCCCAGAAAATTGTTTTTTTTTCTGTGGATCCTTCGTAAACAAAAAAGTCACAACATTTTTAATATTTACTGTCTTTAGTAAAAAATGACTAAGGTAAACTCTTTGGTAGTTTACCAATTTCTATAATAAATTTTAACATTTGTAAATATGCAAAAAAATCATAAACTTTATAACATTTACCATCTTTCTTGGTTTTACCATCTTTCTTGGTAAATTTACCACGTAAACTCTTTGGTAGTTTACCAATTTATTTTTTTATCAGTTCGTAATTGCCAGAAAATTTTTTTTTCTGTGGATCCTTCGTAAGCAAAAAAGTCACAATATTTTTAATATTTACCATCTTTCCTAGTAAAAAATGACTAGGTAAGCTATTTGGTACTTAACCAATTTCTATAATAAATTTTAACATTTCTAAATACGCAAACAAATCATAAACTTTATAATATTTACCATCTTTCTTGGTAAAATTACCACGTAAACTCTATGGCAGTTTACCAATTTATTTCTTTATCAGTTCGCAATTCCCAGAAAATTGTTTTTCATCCATGGATACTTCGTAAGCAAAAACGCCACAATATTTTTAATATTTACCATCTTTCTTAGTAAAAAATGACCAGGTGAACTCTTTGGTAGTTTACCAATTTCTATAATAAATTTTAACATTTCTAAATATGCAAAAAAATCGTAAACTATATAATATTAACTATCTTTCTTTGTAAAATTACCACGTAAACTCTGGCAGTTTACCAATTTATTTCTTTATCAGTTCGTAATTGCCAGAAAATTCTTTCTTTTTCTGTGGATCCTTCGTAAGCAAAAAAGTCACAATATTTTTAATACTTACCATCTTTCTTAGTAAAAAATGACTAGGTAAGCTCTTTGGTACTTAACCAATTTCTATAATAAATTTTAACATTTCTAAATATGCAAGAAAAATCAAAAACTTTATAATATTTATCATCTTTCTTGGTAAAATTACTACGTAAACTCTTTGCTAGTTTACAAGTTTATTTCTTTATCAGTTCGTAAGTCCCAGAAAATGGTGTTTTTTTCTGTGGATCCTTTGTAAGCAAAAAAGTCACAATATTTTTAATATTTACCATCTTTCTTAGTAAAAAATGACTAGGTAAGCTCTTTGGTACTTAACCAATTTCTATAATAAATTTTAACATTTCTAAATATGCAAGAAAAATCATAAACTTTATAATATTTATCATCTTTCTTGGTAAAATTACTACGTAAACTCTTTGCTAGTTTACAAGTTTATTTCTTTATCAGTTCGTAAGTCCCAGAAAATGGTGTTTTTTTTCTGTGGATCCTTTGTAAGCAAAAAAGTCACAATATTTTTAATATTTACCATCTTTCTTAGTAAAAAATGACTAGGTAAGCTCTTTGGTACTTAACCAATTTCTATAATAAATTTTAACATTTCTAAATATGCAAAAAAATCATAAACTTTATAATATTTACCATCTTTCTTGGTAAATTTACCACGTAAACTCTTTGGTAGTTTACCAATTTATTTTTTTATCAGTTCGTAATTGCCAGAAATTTATTTTTTCTGTGGATCCTTCGTAAACAAAAAAGTCACAATATTTTTAATATTTACCATCTTTCCTAGTAAAAAATGACTAGGTAAGCTATTTGGTACTTAACCAATTTCTATAATAAATTTTAACATTTCTAAATACGCAAAAAAATCATAAACTTTATAATATTTACCATCTTTCTTGGTAAAATTACCACGTAAACTCTATGGCAGTTTACCAATTTATTTCTTTATCAGTTCGCAATTCCCAGAAAATTGTTTTTCATCCATGGATACTTCGTAAGCAAAAACGCCACAATATTTTTAATATTTACCATCTTTCTTAGTAAAAAATGACCAGGTGAACTCTTTGGTAGTTTACCAATTTCTATAATAAATTTTAACATTTCTAAATATGCAAAAAAATCGTAAACTATATAATATTAACTATCTTTCTTTGTAAAATTACCACGTAAACTCTGGCAGTTTACCAATTTATTTCTTTATCAGTTCGTAATTGCCAGAAAATTCTTTCTTTTTCTGTGGATCCTTCGTAAGCAAAAAAGTCACAATATTTTTAATACTTACCATCTTTCTTAGTAAAAAATGACTAGGTAAGCTCTTTGGTACTTAACCAATTTCTATAATAAATTTTAACATTTCTAAATATGCAAGAAAAATCATAAACTTTATAATATTTATCATCTTTCTTGGTAAAATTACTACGTAAACTCTTTGCTAGTTTACAAGTTTATTTCTTTATCAGTTCGTAAGTCCCAGAAAATGGTGTTTTTTTCTGTGGATCCTTTGTAAGCAAAAAAGTCACAATATTTTTAATATTTACCATCTTTCTTAGTAAAAAATGACTAAGTAAGCTCTTTGGTACTTAACCAATTTCTATAATAAATTTTAACATTTCTAAATATGCAAAAAAAATCATAAACTTTATAATATTTACCGTCATTCTTGGTAAATTTACCACGTAAACTCTTTGGTAGTTTACCAATTTATTTCTTTATCAGTTCATAATTGCCAGAAAATTGTTTTTTTTTTCTGTGGATCCTTCGTAAGTAAAACAAGTCAGAACATTTTTAATATTTACCATTTTTCTTAATAAAGAATGACCAGGTAAACTCTTTGGTAGTTTACCAATTTCTATAATAAATTTTAACATTTTTAAATATGCAAAACAATCATAAACTTTTTATTTACCATCTTTCTTGGTCAAATTACCACGTAAACTCTTTGGTAGTTTACCAATTTATTTCTTTATCACTTCGTAATTCCCAGAAAATTGTTTTTCTGTGGATCTTTCGTAAGCAAAATAAGTCACAACATTTTTAATATTTACCATCTTTTAAAATTACCACGTATACTATGGTAGTTTACCAATTTATTTTTTAATCAATTCTAGTTTCTTCGGTGGACATACAACAAAATCACAAACTTTTTAATATTTACCATCTTTCTGGCAAAATTACCAGGTAAACCAAAAATGTACCAATTCGTATTTTTATGCAATTGGTAGTTGTGTTTATTCATTGCAAAACGTTTTCATTCAATCTTTTTATTCTTGACTAGTTTGGAACCAGTTTCGTTCAATAATGAACATCTTCAGATCAAAATTTCGTCGTATGTTTATCACGGAAATAATTCAGGAAATCGATAAGTTCCCCGAACAGAAAAAAAAAACAATAACACAAACAACGCAATATCTAAAAATGGGTACCACATCACCATACCCTTATCATCAAATATTTAACATCACTATCAACCCACGCACGGCTTAAAAGATCAATACCTGTACGTTTTACCTGTCCACTTATTCGGATCGATATTTTTCCCGAAATATCACACAACACGCCATACACATCGTCATCTCCATCAGTTTGCGCGCATGCGTTTCATGATCAACTCACCTGGTACCTGTACGGTACCCAGTCCGCAAATATCAAGCCACCTGTTCTGGTGTATTGCCTGGCATTACTAAACACCTCATATATGAAGACGTTTTCATAGCTACCGCTGATTATTTTAATTTCACATAGTTTTTATTATTTTTTTTTTAATTAATAAAGTAGTTTTTTTTATTTTTACGAGTTTGAGATACAAGAGGAGTTTTGATTAAAAAAAAAAAGTGAGTACCTTCAAGAAGTTTTGTTTGTATTGCAAGGCGCTTTGTTTACAGTTGTAACCAGTCAAGTTTTAATGCGTTATTTTGAGTAATTCTTTGTTTATTTCAGGTTTTCTCAGTGAAGAAGAAGAAATTTGGATTAACAATTTAAACAAACAAAAAAAACTACAAAATAGTGCGGTGTTTCTTCTTCGAATAAGACAAAATGTGTTCTTGTGTTTCGCGTGAAATTTCGGAAATGTGCCCGAATTTCTTCATTTAGATGATGCAAAGTTTGGAAGAGTATATTGTAGATATGGAATCTCGCCGTGCCATCGATAATACAACAATCCCTGAGGACGTTTGGGCACAACTCCAGCAGAAAGACAATGACCTGGTGTTGGCCGCGGAATTGGGCAAAGCCCTCTTGGAGAAGAACGAAGAATTGAAGAAGCAATTGGAGTTAAGAGAGGATGAATTCTCAAAGAGAATCGAGGTGAGTGAATGCTCGATCAATTATTGCAATAGTGACGTAATGGTGTAATAATAATCATAACTAGAGCTCTTGTAATCCACTGTTACAAGTTTAATATAAAGCCGGCCTTTCACTTTTTGGGTTTTGTTAGAAGAACTCGTGCTTGTAAATCGATTAATAATGATTTGTGCAACTTAGTAGTTTCGTATGCAAAATGAACTAATGTCGTAAAGATTCAAGTTTCTCCAGGAGTTATCTAATATTATAATCACGAGATAAAGCTATGGTTAAGAGAAATATGTATTTTATCGTATTAGCTGTTGACTCTAATAACTCTAATAGCTTCTTAGTATGTCATATTTTGAAAGACTGGGAAATCCCAATTTTAAAGAATGCAATACTCGACCACATACTGTGAGGGTCACCATTGGGGGATGATATGTGTTGAAAATAAGGCATTTTATTGTGATTAGGAAGCCTTTTAAACCTTTTTGACTTCAAAGGAAGTTACACTCTTACTACAGAGGAATTACTTCTTATATAAGTTAAAAACTACGTTTTTTTCTAATGATAAGGTTAAATCTTTTGGCGGGCTTTTGCAAAATTCTTATTTTTTCAAGATAGTTGGTTTAGAACAGCATAAACCTTTGTGATATCTGTGCTACCAGAAAACTGGTGAAACTTTGGTGTGATCAGAAGCCCAAATATTATGCCACATTTCTCAGAATCACACCAGTATCGGCCAAAATTGATTTAGTTTGAGTTTATTAGACAATTTGCTACTATTTTCACCAACTTATAGCCACCAAGATTATTAAACAAAAGATAGCGGGGCGAAAACAGGTTTCTATTCCCCGCGAAGGCAATAAGCGCGGGCATTAAGCGTTACCATGGTTTATATGTCAAATATATCAAATATTTGTCATTCAAATTGTAAATTTTAAATCGTCTAAATTATTGGCGATGAGGGTTATTCTGTTTGACAATTAATTGTCTTTGTTGTCACTCAACTCCGAATTGTTTGTATTGTTATTCAACTCCGTAGATACGCATGTCACTTGATTACGTCAAAATATTTATTAATGGAATTAGCTAAATTGGATTTAGCTATGTCCGTCTGTGTACACGATAACTGCCGTATTTTGAAGTAAATGATCTGAAATTTGGTTCACACGCTTATCTCTTAAAAAGTAAAGACAAGTTCGTCAATGGGCAAAATCAGTTCACTTGTGTTTTTTTTTGTTTTTTTTTAAATACTTTACGGTGGGGGGTATTTTAACTTCAGTACGGTTGAAGATATTTTTTTTACTAGTTTCAATTAGCAGCGTCATAAATAAAAGAAATAAGCGGGCGTACCTACTGCGCGATAATCTGAACAATTTACAAGCTATAGGTATGTGACAATCCTGCTCAACAATGAACAAACTCTAATAAGTGATCACTGTTACTGGTGTGTTTGTTTTTGTAGAATCTGAATCTAAAGGCAGACATTTTAGAATCAAAGGTATTTTTTTCTACTTTTGATAAAATAAAACTATATTCTAGAGACTGAATACAGAACACACTAATTTATTTGTCCGGTGCCAGGTTGCCCTATGGCAAGTGGGCCCCCCCTTAAGACAATATGTTGAAAATATTAATAATATATTGATTTATACTGAAACTTGCACGGGACTGCCTTAAGAATTTATTTTTATCTTTGGCAATAAATAAGAACCCAATAAGAAAATTGCATGGTGAGTTTTAAGAAACCCACTTTGGGAAACAATAAAAATTCTCCAAAAGGCCCTTGTTACGAGAACTTGTTAAAATGTATTACTATTTGAACTTGAAACTTAAAAAAAATACAAAAAAAAACTAGAAACAAAGTTGCGCATTTTTGTGTTGATCAATGATATAAGTAATATACCTTTTTCACTTTCGAAGATATCATAAAATTGATGTACAGGGTGTTATATAAGTTATAGATAATTATTCGCCCTACAGCCAGAAAATATTTTCATGTTTCCAGGATGTCCCACAACAACGTACCAACAAACTTATATTTGTTTAAATGGAACACTAGGTATATTATTGCACTTTTTGATGAAGATTTTTAGCCTAATTCTTCTGACTTCAACTTGAATTAGGCTATTATCAACTATTTCTGAGATATTGTAAAAGGATTGTCAAAAATGAGCATTTTCAAAAAATTATTCTAGGGTAACACATGAATAAAGAAATAAAAGAAGTCATTTTGGATAGTAAAAGTATCGCATTTTTTTACAGTTATTATGCATTTGCTAAATAAATTAAATTCTAATATGACTTATCCGGAATAACTGGAGATTTGCTAAATGCCAAATAACAAGAATTTTAAATGGACCCTGTATATTTTGACATTCTTCCAAAGATCGATAAATCAACTTTCCTAAAATGTCTAAGTCGGTAGGTCTATCATCAACAGCTAAAAAGTTATTAAGCATCAAATTTAACATACAAAAGATATTTCATAAATTAATATAACATATCTAGTTGCCACGACGAAATTCAGCAATCGCACAAATGTAATGATTCTTCTGCAGCAACATTTAGTCATTGCAAACTGCTACTATGAGTTACACAAACGAGCAATTTATGATGCTCCAAGAATTAATTTTATTAGTACCAGTCGAAACTTATTTAAAATTTTTATTTATTTACGTAATGTTCTAAACTCTTTAAAGAAGTTTAAGGGACCCTTGGGTTGGTTGTAGTGGTCTAACGCCTTAGCCAGCTAAATCGCCAGTTTAATTTATTTATTTCGGGACATGTTAAGGAATAAGTTTATGGGGATGTTCCACTTACTACTGATAACAAAAACAAGGAGTGCTTTGGTAGCAATGTGGTGTTCTTCAGAAATTCTAACATTTCTGTACTCTCATAAGAATAAATAATGAAATAAATGGATAATTGTAAACTGAATAAATAATTATTATTTCAGTACGATTGTCAAGAGTGCACACATCAACCCTGTCGGGTCAATGCGTTTCAGTCTTGCTTCACATTCTCGGTGGAAATATTATATTTTCCATGGTTTCCACAATAGTATATTATAATACAAGTTTTATAAGATAAAAATTGGCGCACGAGTTGTTTTGGGCACGACGAGCGTAGCGAGGAGTGCCCAAATGGAACGAGTGCGCCAATACGTCTTATAAAACGAGTGTTATATACTATTTTTTCTACTTTGCGACATTAATTTTACATAAATTTCGAAAATTGTGGTTGTCATCTTACAATCTAGCGTAGTTTTATATTCAACAGTTGCTACCTGTCGTAAAATTCATAAATACGATTGACGCGAGCCAATAGCAATTGAAATGTCAGCCTCGTTTGACACTTGACGTCAATGACATCAATCTTGGAAAACTAAAAGTTACTATAACGAACGCAAAGTAGAAAAAAATATTTTGACGCCTCATTATTACTATTCTTCATGTTCGCTATAGTAGTTGTATTATTCCCATAAATTTGTTCCTCAATATGTCTACAGAGTAACAAATCAAACTCGATTAAATCAGGCGATCTAGTTTTTCAAAGCATTAACAATTTAATGTTAATGATAAATATTATTTAAACAATTTTAGACCAATAAGTCCATATGATACTTTTTACTCAAAATGATATTTGTTTTCTAGAAAATAAATTAATAAAAAGCTTCATATAATTTTTTTTGTTGATTTACTTATTCAATTTATGTTGATTTTGTTTGAAATATTTTTATTTAGATTTATTTACTTTCTTTGGTTGTAATGTGTGTTCAAACGGCTGAATTTTTCAAGGAATTGAGAAAAGAAATAAGTCCTTATTAAAAATTTATTCAGAATGACATTTGCTTTCTTATAATTTTCGGGGAAATAAGTGGGCCACCTGTATATATATATATATATATATATACCGGCAGCATAAACAAAAAAAAAGATGGGCCCCCCTTAGCTTCCTGGCAACCGATATTTTTGGACCCAGTCCGCCACTGATTGCAAACTTAGGTGTAATTCAAAAACTACCAACCAATTTTGATTGGACTTTTACCTATGCAGTCTTTAAACTCCAATAAATAATCCAAAGGCAGCCAGACTAGAATTCTTTTTATGTATTTCGTTCATTTCGTTTGTTCGTCAATTTAAATTCGCCTTTGGGCAAACGTATTTCCAGCGAGCAGGAGCTCCGATGCACAGTTGACATTTGGCGTTTGTTTTAAACTTGTGTAGGAAGTGTTTCTTGATTTTGAGGTATGCAATAATTTTGATAACAACATGCATGTATTTGTGTGAAAAGTTATCTACACCATGGTTAATTTATTTCTGTTATAAGAAAAGTTACTTACAATAAGCCGGCTTTTTGTTAAAATGCAAAAAGGAGCATTGAGGTATCATATAAATAATACTGTAGTACACATTGTTTAATAAAGGAAAGAGGTAAATAAAACACATCACAATCAAAAGAAATAACGCAAAATTGTAACATAAAAAATGACTGACGCATTATTCTGTTATCTGATTCTGTAAGTTTAACACTTTCATGTCGAAAAAAAGGATTCATAATGTTAGCCATGGTAGAAAAACAATGTAAACTAATGTAATCAATTGAGATGAAACTTGGAACATAATCAAGTTCGAATGGGCTGAGTACTCTTATCGTAGCCTAAATATTGATTTTATTTGATCAGAGATTAGAAAATAACCTGCTACAACACTAATCTTCCTATACTAAATATACCTGTTATCATTTATTACAAAGATAAAAGTTATCTATACAAAACACATGTTTATATTAATTTAGAATTACTAATTCTATGTCACAATTCTATTTTATATCAGCAATAGACTTTTTAGTTATCTTTCTTACTCATCTGATCTCCCACATACATATATTGTTGAATTAAATAATAATAATAATAAACCGTTGTTAACAATACTTAGCAAGGTTATTAATTAGCATTATTATTTTAATTTTATCCCAAAGAATTCTCAGTAAAAATTATTACAGACAGCACATTGTTGATGCAACCTTGTCGAAAACCTTCAGGATCTGTATCGTATACACACATCTAGAGGTTGCTGGCCAATTTTTACGTTCGTTTAACTCATTTTTTTTTTCAACGGTAGCTGTGTCAATGAATCACTGCTTTCTCCATTACAAAACTATTGTTAGAACTTCCTTCCTTCCATTGTTGTTACTTGCTTTTTTAAGGAAGAACGGTTTACCGAAAAAAAATGTTCTAAGTACAAATTTAGAATTAAAAAAAGAAAACTACACACTGCCCATATACAGGGTGTCTAACGGAACTGGTACATTAGAAGTTTGTCATGTTCTACTATTTCTGGATTCTAGAAATTTTCGAACTAGAATTTACTCGATCTGAGCTCTTCAGCTAAAATATTCTCAACTTAACTGTCACGTCCGGTCACCGGAAGTCGGTATCAACTTTGTCATTTTAAATGGAATGATGTAATTTTTATTTTATTTTTGGTTTCTACGTATCAAAATACATGATTTTTGATAATGTTTCCCTATACCTAAATATCACCATTCTTGAGATTTTTTGAATTTACTAATTTTTTGGTGATTTTCGTGGCTACGTTTAAAATTGAATATCTCAGTTAATATTGAAACTAGAAGTTTCATGATTGGTGGTCCAAAACTAGAAACATAACCAAATAAGACGATCTTTAGTTCATCATGATATCTTATACAAGGTGTTCAAAATTTACGTCACAATAATTGAATTTTCAAACGTAAAAAACTATTTTTTTTCAAATGGAACATCTGTATACCGATACGCTATTCGATAGGAAATCTTATTCCCCATCAATCAATATTAGGGTTCCCTATATCTATCTTTAAGAGTTTTTGAGATATTTTCAGAATAAAAGAATGCAAACTACATACAAAACGATTTATTCTTATTCTTTAGGAATGTAACAACTTTGGAACAGCAGGAGAACAGAAAAATATTGAAAATGTTTGGGATATCTAACTTAAATTAAAACTTAATTATATTGTTCGAAATGCTGCCCGGTCTGCTCTAAACATTTTAAAACTCTTCGCCGTACTTCTGTCATCGTCGTTCTTCGGATTTCTTGTCGCTGTCGATGGCGGCTACTACTCTGTTAGTCAATTCTTCTCAAGTATTAACTGGTGAGGAATAGACCTGACTTTGCACATGACCTCAGAAATAAAAGTCTAATGGTATTAAATCTGGTGAGCTAAGTGGCCACCGCCAGGGTCCCCTATTTCCGAACCACCTATCGTCAAACATCTGATAGTTTTGAATGGATACCACATGCGAAGAATGTGCCGGCGCACCGTCCATTTGATCAAAAAAAACGCAAAACTTGTTCACACATCCACGCAAAATTTCTAACTATCTATCACTACCTAGTTAAATTTTGGTTGTACATTTCGTATCTAATTTCGTCCCCCATTATTAAATGGGGTATTCAAAATGGATTTAAAGAAAAACTGACAATATCTCAAAAACTACTAAAGATAGATATAGGCAACCTTAATATTGATTGATAGCGAAGGAGATTTCCTATCGAATGGCGTATCGGTATACAGAGTGTTCCATTTGAAAAAAAATAGTTCTTTACGTTTGAAAATTCAATTATTGTGTTGTAAATTTTGAACACCCTGTATAAGATATCTAGATGAACTAAACATCGTCTTATTTGCTTATGTTTCTAGTTTTGGACCGCCAATCATGAAACTTCTAGTTTCAATAATAACCGAGATATTAAATTTTAAACGTAACCGCGAAAATTACCAAGAAATTAGTAAAATCAAAAACCTCAAAAATGGTGTTATTTAGGTATAGGGAAAACTTATTAAAATTGATGTATGTTGATACGTAGAAACCAAAAATAAAATTAAATTTATATCATTCCATTTGAAATAACAAAGTTGATACCGACTTCCGGTGACCGTACGTGACAGTTAACTTGAGAATATTTTAGCTGAAGAGCTCAGATCGAGTAAATTATACTTCTAATGTACCAGTTCCGTGAGACACCCTGTACACTGAACAATTTTCCACAAGTGATTAATCTTTATGTAGTTGTATTGTTCACGCAACATTAAAAACAGTAATTATTAACGTTGCATTTCGAATTGTTGCTAAAATTCTTATCTTATCGGTGACGTCTAAAGAAAATCGCTAAAAACCGACTTTCTAACTTATTTAACTATGATATCAGCTCGTTAAACTGCATGTAAACCATGCACATACAACTGACGTAACGCATAGTTAGAATATGTGCGCTGTTCGCTTTTAAAAATGCACAATGTCTTGAATTTCCCCTCATGATAGTTGATACATAATATCCTGATTTGATTTCTAAGAAAATTAAAAAATATGCGGTAGTTCTGGTTTTAATATAACCTGATACGAGCTGAAATGAGAAGTGAAACTTTTTATTAAAATCGTATCATTGTCTTTATAATTACGAATACGCTAATAATAAAGCTTAGAAAGTTTATTGTTGTAAGAGATGTAAAGCTTTATGTTTAGTCTGTGTGTCTGTGTGTGAAGTGGATTTGAATTCAAATAGCCCGCGTAACTTGCCAAGTCTATGGATAATGGAAATTATTATTATGATATTCACATCCCATTGATTCTAGGAATACTTCCGTTATTTGACGTGCGAATTTCGCAATTAGTAATAATTTTTCTGTGTTAATTTTCTCATTGTTCCAGTTTATGGGAAATATGTCTCGATACCGTTCAAAAACTTGTATTTGCGGTAATGTACACTTAATTAGTTTAACTGTTAATACTTGCTAGATTGTCTTAGCTTTGTTGTAGCGACAACTTTTAACAAGTGTTCTTTTTTTATCTAAGATGTTAACCCAATTTTTTTATTACTGTTGTTGACAAAAAAGAACACAGTAATCGTTTTTTTAATGAAATATATTTGTTATATTCGACTTTTTACAAATAGGATATAATAATTTTATATTATTATATATTTTATATAGATTAATTAAAAAATGAAATAAAAATAAGTTTCTAGTTGGAATATCCTTCAACAACCTTTTCGAATCGACTTCACGTTTGTTGAGGCAATTAGATGATGTAATATTTTGTAATTTATGAATACCAGAACTCTATGACTCTATATCTGTAGTTAGTTAATCATCAAATGGATGAGTAAGCGTTTGTAATTAAAAAGAATACAGTTTTAATTGAAGGTCCATGCAAGCACATTTTTAAAATCGCGGATCTTCCTTATTAGAAAATAGTAAGTTCCATACAGAGCGATCTATTAACTTAGATCTATTAGCCGCGACTAAGAAAAGAAAATCATGTTACCTATATGAAGATGTTATATGAACTTATATGAACAATGAACAAACATTATAGCTATACATATTATTGAAACACGAATTACTTGTAGCATATACATGCGTATCTTATAATTTTTTTGAATCTACGTAATATTTTACATATTAGTATGTACTTTATTATGCAAAAAAAAACCGTAGATTCCAAAAAATCCTGGCCAACAAAGAACAAAATCGGACAAATGACGACTGTTTCTGGTATGCTTTTTATCGTATAATCTGAATCTGAAAGCAGAATTCCAAACTAATTTTAAAAAAATATGCTTTTTTGGATTTTAAGGTTTTTCTAAAAAACTAGGCTCAGTTCAAAATATCTGCCTTCAGATTCTACAAAAAAAAACACCAGTAACAGTGATCACTTGTTTGATTTTGTTCATTGTTGATCAGAATTGTCACATGGCTTTTAGCTTGTACGAGTATAGATCATTGGATACAAGATATAGAACAAAAACAGCATTTTTCTGTAATGTACCTACTTGGAAAAATGTGAAATACTGTGAATTCACAACTCAGAAGTTAAGTGTTAATTTTCTTCTATTGAATTTTTGCCTGTGGTATGCAAATTTACTGCAGTAAAACCAAATAAAAAGTTTTTATATTATTAAATTTCACTTATTTTCGATTTTGAGCACCTTGGGACACGTGTTAATTCATTCAATATCATTATAGTATATTATAATACAAGTTTTATAAGATAAAAATTGGCGCACGAGTTGTTTTGCTCGTCGTGCCCAAAGCAACTCGTGCGCCAATTTTTGACTTATAAAACATGTATTTTATAATCGTATATTATTATAAAACTTGTATTATAATATACTATTTCAGCACAAATTTTTTTAAACGGTTGCTAAGAGATTGTTGTGACACAACTTTAATATATTTTATCTACGACACATAATAAGTTCATTGCATACGTAACTATGACTATATAATTCCCATCATGATACGCGCCAATGATTATAATGACACTAGCGTTGTATAATAATGACAGTTCGTTGTATAATAATGACAGTTCGTTCTAATAATGACTTCATTATTTGAAGGAATTGTCATCATTATACGAATGTACTGTCAGTCAGTCTAAACCTACGTGGATGACAGTTATTTGACATTTCGCCTCGCCACCATTGACAAATACATTTAAAAGATTGGAATTTGTGAGTCGTAGATAAAACGTCGTATTCGACTCGCACACAACTGATATAAATCGCTCGCATGTTTATACGCTCGCCTACGGCTCGCGTATAAACTTCATGCTCGCGATTTATATCCTTAGTTATGTGCTCGTCAAATAATATACTATTTTAAATTAGAAAATAAACTCTAGTCGCTTTGTTGTCTCCCCTATTCCGAAGCATGATTTTTCCATGTGCTGATCCAAGACAATCCATTCTGGATCTAAACTATAATTATTTTAAGCTGAATAAAGTTAATAATATTATAGTAAAATGTAATTAGTTTAAATAATTATACTGTTCTAACTTCAGAAAGGAATTATCCTATTTTGTTAGTAAGCACTGATTAATTTTTTCCTCCATGTTTAAGGGCACGTTATTCCAAACACAGTGAAATACACAAGAATGCTTTTATACATATTTAAACATTATACGATGAATTAATTGTGACAGACTTTCAGAGATATTAAATATTGTGAAAATAAAAAGAAATCAAATTTCAATATCTTGTTATCAAAAAGGGCAACGATTAAGAGGGTTAATTTTATTACAAGCTCTTTGCATACGTGTTTATAAATAAAAAATATTAAATGAACAAATTAAGTACTTCTCATATGAAAAAAAAAAAAACTTAAGAACGGGTTCTAAGAGATTATAAACCTTATGCATTTTATATACTTAACAGATAGTCTGGAATGTGCTAAGATGAACAGTTTTATTTCAACTCTCTCTAAGACGAACCTAAACAAAATTATTTAGTTTAACGCAAACACATACCAATCCCAAGAATAACGAACTCGCTGACGCAAAAATAGCCGCCATTTTTTAACCGAATAAAATTTTTAAAAAAATGTTAAAACTGTTTCTGCACTCTCAGAACAATTTTTTCTAAAATAGTCACGCTACCAGTTTTTTCTTCACCATTTCATATATATCCATAATTGAACATTCAAGTATTAGTTTTTGGTTCATGGTAACATAGGAGTATCTGAAAAAAAGTAAGAATTTGTAAAAGAAATTTTGACAGATGGCAAAACGCTTCCATCTGTACGACTTACGAAAAATGTGAAATTGCAAGTTCAGTGTAATCGCGAAAAAGTGACATTCTGCGGACCATATGGCAAACAAGCGCAAAGAAAGTGGTTTTTAATAAACATGAAGAGTTAACAAGTATAGATTCAAACCACTTGCACTTTGCGTTAATCTTAAATGAATGCAATTAAGCACATAAAATTAAGTAAAACTCAAGCACTCGTCACATTATCTTCATTTTTCTGTCTGTCTGATATCTGCCACTGGTGGATTTCTCTACACTGAGAAGTAACAACTATCAAGCATATTTATACAACGAAACCTCAACAAAAATCATCAATCCCCAATGAAGCCACAATAAAATTTATTTCACAATTGTCGCATACAATATCAAAAGTGGATAGATCTTCAATACTTGGTCCCACGCTGCATGGGCAATGTCTCAAAAACAGCACCACCGGGATCACCTGTCATCTCAACTTGTTTCTCCCCACCAGGAGCCTTCTTCCTTCCCTTCTCCATAGTAGGCCTTGCATTCCTTTGAAGCTCCACAATCCTCTCCACCAGCTGCCTTGGAGGATCAATCCTCTTAAACTCCAGATACTCCATATTCTTCTTATCAACAACATCGCTGTTGATGTTCAACCTCGCTGGTATCTCGTGCATGTCAATCGGCCAGCTAACCGTTTTGTACAGCTTCTTCTTCTGCTCCTGAATGTACCTCTTCTTGACGCCGCTGAACTTCTTGTAGAGCGGATGGAGCCTCTTGTCGCTAAGCTCGAGCATGCGCATCTCCGTGGATTTGAACTTGGAGATGGGGTCTTCGTTCACGTGCTCCTTAAATTCGGGTTCGGCTTCGATCTTTTTGAGAATCAGCTCCTCCTTGGTGGTCTCGTGCTCTTCGGTTGGTAGGGTGTCCTTTTGGATCAGGTAAGCGGGGCCACATGTCCTGTAGTGTAGGCAACGCCGCCAAACTGGCTCAAGTCTGGATCTTCCCTAATGACTATTTGTTGGGAAAATTGACTGTGAGTTTGTTTTGTTTGGTTGGAGTGTATGGAAGAAAGAAGTCAGAAAGCTTTTGGTGTTGTTCCATCATTGTGTACATATACAATTGAACAAACAATGAATTATAAAGAAGGTTAACGATAAAGCCACCGATAGCCCAGTAACATTAAGGATTTCACTTCGGAAACATTCAAACCCAGCTGGATTTTTGTATAGTACAGCTTTGGTTGGACATTAAAAATGACGTGCAAAAGTGTTTTTCTTGTAAATGATTAATTCTCTACAAAACACTGTCTAGTAGATATCATTTAAGTAGGAGTTGGTTCATACACTGCTCGAATAATTAGAGGAACACTTTTTTCGAATCCTATAACTTTCTAAATAATAGTTCTAGGCAAATCAAATTTGGTATACAGTCGGAAATATCTGCACTGTTACAGAAAATGAATGTAATAAACTACCAAGAACGCTAAAAGAAGATCTAACTGTAACTTCGCTGGTTATTTAATACCAGCGATATTTCTGTATTGTTTTTACAGAATTCACATATTCCTCATACATTTTCGTGTGAAATTACAACAGTACCACCGTAATTTTGTAGGGCATAGTTAAAATTTTACAGGAAAAGTACTTTAATTTCACAGAAGTAAGTAATTTTCAATCATTGAACTGCGTTTCTTCACAGATTTGTATCTAGTTACTGGAAAAACTGCGTTACATGCTTTTCTCTTCGCAAAACAATACTCGAGGGTTCCGCAAGACTAAAAAGGTTGGGAAACGCAGCTCTAGACTGAAAGTTAACAAACTATCAAGCATATTTATACAACCAAACCTCAACAAAAATCATCAATCCCAAATGAAGCCACAATAAAATTTATTTCACAATTGTCGCATACAATATCAAAAGTGGATAGATCTTCAATACTTGGTCCCACGCTGCATGGGCAATGTCTCAAAAACAGCACCACCGGGATCACCTGTCATCTCAACTTGTTTCTCCCCACCAGGAGCCTTCTTCCTTCCCTTCTCCATAGTAGGCCTTGCATTCCTCTGAAGCTCCACAATCCTCTCCACCAGCTGCCTTGGAGGATCAATCCTCTTAAACTCCAGATACTCCATATTCTTCTTATCAACGACATCGCTGTTGATGTTCAACCTCGCTGGAATCTCGTGCATGTCAATCGGCCAGCTAACCGTTTTGTACAGCTTCTTCTTCTGCTCCTGAATGTACCTCTTCTTGACGCCGCTGAACTTCTTGTAGAGCGGATGGAGCCTCTTGTCGCTAAGCTCGAGCATGCGCATCTCCGTGGATTTGAACTTGGAGATGGGGTCTTCGTTCACGTGCTCCTTAAATTCTGGTTCGGCTTCGATCTTTTTGAGGATCAGCTCCTCCTTGGTGGTTTCGTGCTCTTCGGTTGGTAGGGTGTCCTTTTGGATCAGGTAAGCGGGGCCACATGTCCTGTAGGCAACGCCGCCAAACTGGCTCAAGTCTGGATCTTCCCTAATGACTATTTGTAGGGAAAATTGACTGTGAGTTTGTTTTGTTTAGTTGGAGTGTATGGAAGAAAGAAGTCGGGAAGCTTTTGGTGTTGTTTTAGCATTGTGTGCACAATATACAGTTGAACCAATAAAGAATTATAACCAAAATCATCGTATAGGCTAGTGCCTAATGTTGTCATCGTAAAAGTCAAAAATCGAGAAACTTCAGGATTTGGATATCTCGAGAATTATGCATGGTACGACAAAAGTGTCTTAAATAAACTTGTAGGACTCAAAGGGGGAAATGACATGACGATATTAGTTTCATTTCAGATGGCGCTGCAATCGGTGAAAATGAGGCTAACTTCATTTTTTTAAATGGGAATACCCAACTTTTTTATCAAATTATAATGTTACGCTAAATAAGAAGAATCTTTTGTCTGAAACTTTTTTCATACATACAGGCGGGATGTACATTTTAAATAAATCAAAAATTACAGCCACAATCTGGATTTGAACCAGGGACCTTTGCGTTTCTAGCACAATGTTCTCCCATCCCGCCTGTATGTCACCATATTATTAACCTATAAATATTAATTTGACAAATTATGTCGTTAAACAGTATCATTTGTAATCATGTATTATATTTGTATTATCCATATTTGAAATTACTAGTAGAGTGAATGTTTTCTTAAAGAACACCGTGCAACAAAATTTTGATCAACTTTCTCCCGGGAAATTTTAGCTAATAATGATTCTATATGACCCCCTCAACACATCCCCCAAGGCGATTTTCTAGGTTAGCTCGAATAAGCGGATAAGAACACACTTTGGATATTATGGCAAAATAGTCCAGTCATCGTTTCCGAGGGTGCCTGTTCCAGGAAAAAAATATAGAAGATTTTCTTCTTCTCTCATTCTATATGTTTCTTGGAGTGCCAGTTTTCGACCGTTTTTCCATACAAAAATAATGTACAGTAAATTTCGTTTGGCCGCTAGAGCGCGCTAAAAGAAGGGCAAATTTTCCTACTTTATGTAAAACCCAGTTTTTGAGTTAGTTAAAAAGGCTGATTATGCTAAAACTACATTAATTTCCCTACAAATTGCACATCTTATTTCGTTCAAACCGTGTAGCCGCGAGATTGGGTTGATATATTATGTCATATTAAGCTAGAATAAAAAAGAATAAAGTCAAGAGCCCGAATGCTTATAAAAACATAAAAAATTACATAATACATTAAGCATTAATTAAAAAGAGCAAATACATACTTACTAAATAAATAGTAATAATATAGGTCTCTACTGAATTTTTGGTGAATGGCTCTTGTTATCGCGGCTTCGCGTAATGTGACATAAAATTTCAACGCGCTCTAGCGGCTACACAGTTTGGCCAAAATAACTGATTAAGTTATGCAATTTGTAGAGAATTTAATGTAGGTTTATCAGAATCTAAACTTTTTTGTAATTACACGCACATCACATAAAGTAGGAAAGTTTGGCCTTCTTTTAGCGCGCTCGAGCGGCCAAACCATTCAATCAAAAAAACACTCGTGGGTGCTTTTTATAGCAAATTTGGCGTACTTTATTTTTGTATACAGGCTGTCCGGAAAGTAATGGGACCCAGCTTAACCGTATATTCTTGATGTCAAATGGGACCGATTAAACAAAAAATCCCATAGTAAAAAGTGCTTCCTTAAGAAGTTATAAGGTGTTAAAGATAGAAACTATATTTCTTGTTTTGCGTGTATTTCAGAAAAGAAACGGCCGACCAAGCTGAAAATTGGTACCCCTAAGGCTTTTAGAGAAGCCAAACATGATAAGAGTATTAGGACATTTGCATATTGTAGAGGGAGCTGCCGGCAGCGTTTCTGGGGTTGTATTATTATGATATTTTTATTATTATTAAGACTTTGGGCGGTATGACTAAAAATTATGATACGGACGTTAATTTCACATAAAAAATGTTTACTTATTTTATGCCGATAAAAGCCACCGTTTTCAAGAAAAACGCAATTAAACATTTTGTGTATTTGCTAGAAGCTGTCATTATAAAAAATTAAACTTAATTTTCACTTATTTTTTTATTATTTTTTATTATTTATAAATTTATAAGGTTTTCAAAATGTCCACCGTTTAGTTCAACACATATTTCACAACGTTTTCCTAAGTTTTGTCGTACTCTAAAAAATGACTCAAAGTTATTTCTAATTTCATTTTCTGCGTCAATAATCGTTCTTTGCACATCTTGCCTAGTATTAGTAGACTTGCCGGTATACAATAGATTTCATATAGCTCCATATAAAGAAATCTAATGGGTTGAGGTCTGGGCTTCTCGGTGGCCAATGATAATCACTCCAGCGGTGTGGAAAGTGGTTGTCTAAGTGTTTGCAGGAAATGAGCGGGAGCACCTGCGTGGGAGTGCATAAACCATACACTCCCACGCAGGTTTAAAGAGATGTCTTCTAATAAGATAGGTAGAACGTTGTCCAAAAAAGCTTTTTTTTTTGGAAAAGCTTTGTATTAGATTGGCGACGATTTTACTACTGCCTGTATCTTCCCGCTGCTGCTGCTCCATTATATTGCTCTTGAGCATAAACAGCAACCATATCGGGTCATTTCCGAGAAAAAATTGCGCCGAGGCATATTTTTTTTTGTGATAAAATACTACAAATATGTACTGTGAAATAATCAAATACGTTAAATACGTTAAATACGATACGTAGTATCGTTAAGCAAACTGACACAAAGGCATTTACGTTTGACACATGGAATAACATTGCATAAACTACAGTTATTAAATACACAATACGCAACTTTAATTGCGCTTTTCTTGAAAACGGTGGATTTTATCGCCATAAAATAGGTAAACATTTTTTATGTAAAATTAACGTCCGTATCAAAATTTTTAGTCGTCCCGCCCAAAGTCATACTAGTAATAAAAGTATCATACTATTATTACCCCAGAAAAGCTGCCGACAGCTCCCTCTACAATATGCAAATGTCCTAATACTGCAGTTATCATGTTTGGCGTCTCCAAAAGCCTAGGGGTACCACTTTTCAGCTTGATCGGCCGTTTATTTTCTGAAATATACGCAAAACAAGAAATGTATTTTCTATCTTTAACACCTTATAACATCTTAAGGAAGCACTTTTTACTATGGGATTTTTGGTTTAATCGGTCCCATTTGACATCAAGAATATACGGTTAAGCTGGGTCCCATTACTTTCCGGACACCCTGTATAGTGGTCAACGTCGAAAAGTGCATAGTTTTATGACTTTTTGGCAATAAACTGATGAAAAGTAGAAAATTTTGAGTTTTTTTTTCGATTTTCGTTGTGGGAAGTAGCAAAGTTGAAATTCGGATTCAGCTCCCCAAAAAACATATAGAATGATAGAAAAATAAACTGGACTAAAATTAGGAATACAATTAAAAATAAATTTGCAAATATCTCGCTTATTCGAGCTAACCTACAAAAACGCCTTTGTGGAAGTGTTCAGGGGTCATAAAGAATCATTATTAGCTAAAATTTCGCGGGAGGAAATTTTTTGTTGCACAGTAGAATTAAAAGATCTAGTATTTTTAATATTTTCCTAATAACGCTCATTGTCGTCCGTACAATAAAAAGCAAGATATTGTACAAAAACCCATTTCAGTCATCTTTGATCTTAGATTTCTTTTTCCGAAGTGAATATTGTATTCGGTTAATATTACTGAACCACTACGCAACACTCCTAGCTTCAAAACACTTCTCCCATTTCCCACGCCTTTTAACACAAAACTTACTACTTTGCTGCCTCTTTCTGCAACATGCCTTCGGCGGCAACTCGATAGGTTTGTCGTCCGGTTCGGTTTCAAAGAGCCTCTTCCAGAACGACTTCTTCTTCGGTTTAATGTTGCAGACCTTGTGGGCGCATGGGTCCTTGTCGTGATCGGGAGGGATGCTGCAAGTGGGGCACTTGCTGTACTTCCTGTTCCTGTCGATCACGTACTTCCGGTTCTTGTGCAGATACATGACGTCCGTGGCCGCGGTGGCGCACAAATTTAGACGACCCCCCAGCAGAGCTCGCAGCTGTAAGCTGTGAGCCATGATTTCAACTACCCTGACCGAGGTGAAATTTTGACGTTCGACCAAATCCCTGCGAGAACCCACACGAAAAAAGCGCTTGTCGTAACGGACGCCAGCACACTTAGATCGATAGTGATCGATCTGATCGATAGTGTGTCAATTTTGGAATAGTTTTTACTGGGGGATAAGGGAGTAATCGACAGGGATACGTCAAAAGATTGATGGTGTCAAAATGTGTCGTTGGCATGGCGTTGTCGTGACGAATATCTCGAATTGTCAGTTGTCATGGGTGTTTCTGCAGACTCTATAGTCACATTCTATAGTGTTCTATGTCGTTGTATTCGGTAGACAAGTATGTACCTAGTTATCGCTTTATGAACCAGAAATATAAAATATTTAAGTATATTAGTTTTTATATATATATAATATATTATCATGCCGAGCAGTCGCGAAAAACACTGTTTTGAAAAAAAAAACAAGGCATTGGGTTTTGAATGACGCTGAATACGAATATAGGATTTTGAATGGAATATGGGTTGCGAAATTAATTAATTAATTCGTTCATTCTTTAATTATCTTGAATGCAATTTTGGCAATTTAAGTGACAGATGTTGACAGTTCCTTTAATTATAATAGGGTATTCCGGTGTTTTTGAAATTGTCATTTTGTACAAAGTATGGGTGTTACTGTTTGCTACTTCACAAGTAAAATATCAAACATTGTTTTAAATTAAGAAAAATCGTTGTTTGAAGTTTGAATTAGGATTGGTCTTTGTGACGTCACAAAGACCGCTCAAAGTGCGCGACTTGACAACGTTGCTATATCTAGGGTGGACGTAGTAAGTTTTTGTCTTCTGTTGTGTCAACGTTTAGAATCGCTCGTTTGTTGACACCTGTTTTGGTTATTGAGGTTATATCAAACACTTGTTCAAAATGTATAAACTCCAACGCCGACAGTTGTTCTGTGCCGGGCTGTAACAGCGGTAGAACAGTAACTCCTGATAAGATTTTCTTTACATTGCCGACTAGCGAGATGAGAGATGTTTGGCTTCAAGTTTCAATGATCAAATCATCTCCCAAAAAAGTTACCTTTATTCGTTGTCAAACAACAGGGTCGCCAACCGTCAACTTGGCCGATCAGCTGTTCGAGAGCTGTCCGCTGTTGCCACCGCTACTAGGGATCGGTAATCATCGTGTATTTCCGAGGGTGGTCGGTGAATTCAAACAAAATGCACTTTTAATTGCAATTATCTCATAGAAAAACTAAATAGATAAGCTCATAGGTTAACTTTATGAATCTTCATAAATTGTACAATAGGTTAAACTGAATATCTGCTTAAATTTTGACATGACCGGAATACCCTATTTCTCAGCCGCCATTTTGAATTTTGCACTGTTTATGCCAGATTTGGATTCAGCGTTCTTAAAAACTCATAAACAGGGCCGGCGGGAGACGTGTGGGGGGCACACAGGCGACGAAATAAAAGGGCGCTAAAGGCTAGATTTTTCAATGCCAGTTTAAACCATAAACTGACTTCAAATATACAAAATCGGCATTAAAAACCCCAGTCCAAGAGATCTTAAAAATAAATGAGAAATGTATTTATATTAAAAATCAATGATGATGATTAAACAATAATGATTTCCCCAAATTCAGACTTGTACTGACTTAGCCTGTTTTAGCTCCTAAGCCTAGGCGCCCAGTAAGGATTTTTTTATCGAAGCGGATACAAAATTGCACCGCGTATATGGGCGCAGTTCTTTACAGACGGTGTGTTTCATAACGGCGGATAAAAATTCGCTGTATGGAAAAAGACAAGTGGCGCCTGGGCTAAGAGCAATAGAAACTTTTCCAAATTTAAAAATGACGTAAATGTACCAAGGAAAAATAATACCTTTTCAACTGAAATAATTGCGCTAACTATACAGTTAGGGCAATTATTTCAGTTGAAAAGGCGATTGCACCAGTCAAATAAAAATGACAACTACCAGAGAAATTTGAAAATTTAATCTGGATGTGTTCCTTACAAATAAAAATACAGTATATCTCCACGGATTGAGATAGACAAGGAAAAGAAATTTTTATTGTGATTTTTCAAAAATGCAAAACTCTTAGTTGTCGGTTATTCCGCAGTAACGTGTCACACCCGTCACGCCCGTTTAACAACTATACCTAAGCAATGGTGCTTTAATTATTATTTTGATGAAACATTATAACAAAAAGACGACTCATCTTTTAGAATTATTGTAGATAGATGGTCAAACTGATAAGTTTTATGAAAAACCTTTTTAAATAGCCGTGACGGTCGTTACCAGCACAGCGATTTCTTGGTTTTGGTAACCTAACATTAAAAATTCGCGCATTGACTCTAGTGTAAAGTTTCTATTCTAATAAAGTTCATACACAATTCTAGTTTTTATGTGAAATTTAGGCTAGCTACTATTATATTGATTGCATCACGCACAGTAGCTAGAATAAGCATATAAATAAGCCAATAATCTTGTCAAAGACATTAATAACAATAACGGTAGTTAAAATTAAAGTACTACCTGACAATGTCACACAAACAGTTTCCCAAGTATATGTAGGTATTGTGACATCGCAAGATGCCAACTTGGTATTTTTACTTTTAGAAAAATATCTATGAAAAATAAGTTCTACATAACTTTTTTGCCAAAATTGTGATGGTACTTTTTCTAGCACAGCCTTGGTTTTCTAAACAGCAAAACTACGAAGTTAAAACTATGCCATGGAATAAAAACTCATACAAATTTACTGAACTTTTTAAGGGGGTTTTGCGTTATTTTGTGACATATCATGTTGATTAAAAAGAAACTATTTTTATGATATTTCTTTGTAGTATTTCAATGCATGGTTTATGGAGTTCATTCTATTTCAAATTTAATTGGTATTTTTTTAATTTTTTGAGATTAGAGTAGTTTAGCAGAAAATTTCAAATAAAAAGTGGTAAACTTGACATAGCACAGGCTTCAACAACAACTTCAATTGTTTGTTATTATCTGTTTTCTTGTCTATATTAAGTAAACGCAATTGAACGATTTTAAATCAGTGTTTCACCTGCCAAAAAGTCCATTCTTAATTGCTTAAGGAAAAAATGGGGACGGCATTTCAGTCCCCCCACATGGACCATTCTACGTTGCGTGAGTTTTCGAAATCGACGAAAAACGACCTCTCGGGCGTTTTTGGTTCAAAATTTTCCGAAACGCGAGCGATTTTGGTGAAAGGACCTCAACATTTCAGTAGCTGTTTATTCCGCGTCGTCATGGCTGCGAGCTAGAAACGTCAAAAACGCAACCATAACCTATTCACATTGGTATGTACAAAGCTAAGCGATTTCATTATCTGCGGGGGCCTAAAGCACAAACTCCGTAGTCCGTACGCACAAATAATGTTTGAGAAACCTATAACAATGTTGTACGTATAATAATAATTATTAATTCGTGATTATTTGCCTTTGCGTTAATATTTGTTCGAAGAATGTGTATCGATCCAATGAATGTTATTTGTGAAAAGTTCGCGTCTGACGTCTCAAACCCAACGTGAAAGCACCGCTCAGAACCTATTTTAACCGAATACGAATACAACTCTTGAGAGGTTACATATTAGATGGCACCACAAGATATTTCTGCTACTAGCGCCCCTAGCGGGCGGGAAATATCGTTATATAACCTATAATTATACATAAGTTTGGATGAACACATGGAGGAAGGGATGAACACTATACAAAATTTAGCTGCAAGACCAAGAAGTAGTAGAAGATCAATAGGGTGTGGAATTGATAGAGGCGCCTGAAAAAAGCCTCCAATGGCTCGGAATATGGTCCCCAGCAAAATTTTGTTGCAAAGGCTGATCACCCACTTCAAACTACTTTGAACTGCCCGTGGTTCTTTCTAATGGTTTCTCCAGATTAAACTAAAATACAGTAAGAGAATTACATGGAATTCATCAATTTGTTGGCAACATTGAGGTTAGTTTTGAGTTTAGAATGCGTAGCTTTTGTTAATTTAATATTTTTGCAGGTAACGTGGTATGATGAAAAGAGTACACACGCAGTGGAAATGGTTCAAGGTCTTTCTGAATAACAGCAACTTGCTTTGCGTAGACAAGCTACCATAACAAAGTGGCAAACAATTATTTATTTAAGAGAAAACTTGACCCAAAAGATATTGGGCGTACTAAGGGAGTACCGGAGAGACCAAGGGGCCGCAGTCGATAATAATCATTGTTGACAGTAAAGGGATATATTTTGCCTACCTGTACTTTAGATTTGGCTATGACGCAAGGTTACTAAAAATAGATAGGTCTGTCTGGTAACTTATAGCATACGTCACTCAGTTTACCACATGAAGTTAACTGGTATGGAATTTAATGTTTACGTGAGCGTATAAAAAAATACTAATAATTTTAGTTCATTGTTTTCTGAATGATTTATTGGAGATGGGTGATAAAGCCCTCTAAGCTGCAAGCCTTCTAATACCTATGAATTCAAATAAATTTGAATGGGCATATCAAGTGGTATGCAAATTTTGATATCTTTCGGTATGACGTTAAATTTTTGTAAATATGTAATAATTTAGTTCATGTGGTCACGGCAACCAAATGCATTTTTGTCAGTGAGGTGCAGGCGATAAATCTTAAACAATTAAATGGGTTAAATCATCTCAAGATTAGATAATATTAATTTTAGGTATTAGTTTTGGGTATTATATACCTATTGTATTATTACTAGATCTATCATTAAGATTTCTATCAATTTCATTTGTTAACTAAATTGAAAATTATGCATTGAATCCAACTTTGTTCTATAATTCAAATATGAATATTGTGTTGTAAATAATACTATTTAGTTATAAAATAATTAATTAGGGTTCTTCAATGATTACTTTAAATGTTGATACTTATTCTTGAGTTTTTGGTTTATAGTAGACATAAATAAATTTTAAATTAAATATTTTCACATTATTTTATTATGTGCTCTTGCTTGACGAGGGTACTCTAACATACTTTTCGTTTCTTTTACGAAGGAGGAAAGGTAGACACTGGTATACAAATTTAACATTTTATGTTTTATTTTTATTTAAAAATTGAGCATCTGGCTGTATAGTTTTTGTCCAATATCAAAACAAAAACCAGAACTATAAAGTATCAAAAATTTTATGCTATTGCAACGTTTAGGTCTTCCGCACTTCATAAAATTGAGTAATTTGAACAAATTTAGCTTATTTTTGTAGTTCATTTAAGTCAAGGTTCACGGTATTGGGAAAAATAAATCTAACATTTTTTCTTCAAATGACAAGCATCTTTCATATGAACTGAAAGAAAAAAATAACAAATCTTTTAATAATTTTTTCAATAATGTTATCTATATACGGTATACTGTAGTTGCTTGGCCAACCACATGCGTTTATATAAAAAAGCAGTGCACTGTTGCCAGATTGGGGGATTTTCTCTCACATTTGGGCGGTTTCCCTCCAAAAATAGTATCTTTACCTTAGGGATAAAGGAAAGTTTTGAGGGTAAACTAAAGATTGTAGTTGTTAGGCTGACACATGGGACAAATGTTTATCACAATTTATTTTGACGACAAACTCGCCAAATAGTGAGAAATTGGTACCTCATGGCAGGTTATGTACCCAATTTTCAACATTTATTAAGCCTAATTTTATTGGCGGTGGCAACTGTGTTTTTTTGAGACATCCTTCTACATATGCTGTCAATTGATTCCTGCGATCTACCCAATTAACTGATCTACCTAAATAGGCGGTCTACAGGTCCACTAGTTGTTATTATTCTTAGAAGCACATCAGTCAAAGGTTGTCAATCATCATAAGCTCATTCTGTATAGAAGTAAAAGTTTATTATAATAGGAAGGTAACAATATTTGGGTGTGGTTCTCAAATGGCCAATAAAGGCACGAAATAGGTATCACAGAACGGAACATTTCACTTTTTAGACCCAGTGAAAATAGACATTTCGTATAATATCCAAAAATTCTGCTTGTAATGTTTGTCTCTTTATCATATTCGAAAGTACAAAAAAAACAAGTAATATCAATATGTGGCAAAAGCGCTCTGTATCAAATAAATCGACAACGAAGCTAAATAAAAAAACACTTGTGAAAGTTATAGAAAATAAACTAAAAATCCTGTGAGGCCCAACATAGTTTAATTAACAATTAAGCTTTCTATAAAAAGTCACCAACTCACAATATTCATATTAAATATTAAAATTAATTTAATCAGATTATATGCTTACTAATCAAGTTTAATTAAAATTCAAAACGAAACACGAGCCTATTAACTTTTTGTTCAAAGTTTCCCAAAAAGAAAATGCCTCGAGGAATTTCAGTAATCTTAATTATGACATACTTCATTACCAGCTATCTTTCATATCTTCAACTTAATTGACCCATTTGCGAATGTTTTCCACCGTATTAACACTAAACGTCGCCCATTAAGATGATGGAGATGCAATTGCATCATTTGCTTTTATATCAAATTAACTTTATATACATAATTGAGCAGCTGTATTTAATAGATTGTCTGTTTCTTGCTTATTGCGATAAAAACCTTCAAAACTAGGAAGTGGTATTTCCAAAACTACTGAACTACAAAGCTTAGCAAAACAAATGATATAATATTAAAGCCAAAGAATCTGGATACATGAGAAAGAAAGAATTACTTAAAAATATTGAAAGATATAAGGTCCTAAAATCCGGCATATGTCTGTTTAGTTGCATAAAATAAGCAATCTACAACATTGAACTTTATTTTAGGACATCCGGTTTGTTGATTTGACATTACACTTATCAACCCACAATCGTTTCTTATTCTACAAATTTTCTAACGGTAAGAATATAACCTAGAAGTTTGACTGCTCTTGATAATTGAGTGTTATGCTAAAAGTTGAAAATTCTAATAATATCTATTTAGGCTGACTAAAAATGACTGACTTTATATTTTCATAATAATACGGTGTACTACTCTTTTAGCCACTAATATTTACAAATTCAAGGGTGTCAGAATTAGTACATGTAAATATAGCACGTCCGTAAATCAGACATGTATGTCGGAATTGTGTACATTAGTTAGAAGTAATACATATGGCTCTATATGCTGTCTTTACACAAGAAAATAACACATTGTACATCGTTTGCTATATTACAGTTAATTGTACGCATTTTATCCAAATTCTGACACGAGTGTTGGAATTACGGACATCAATAATCCCTAATTATTACAGGGTGTCGGAATTACGATCATCAATAGTCCCTAATTCCGTCATAAATATCGACAGGCATCATAGGAGATGATGAAATAATCATAATGGTGGCATTAATACACCACCTTTGGAAATAACAGTTGAACTCATGCCATCTAGACAAAAGAATCACTATTCTGGCCTGAAACACCCAAATAAAGTAAAAAGAAACTGTTCTTTTATAACACTATCTCTAATGCTTTGAGAGAATATTCATTAATAAAACAGAAGGAAGCACAAAAGAAAATCATTCTAGAGAAATAAGAAACAAAGCGACAAAAGAACAGAATAAAAACCGGTGCCAAGAAAAAGAACACTAAAAACTCCAGATGCAAGACATTAAAATACAGATGAGGGCAGACTGAAGAAGACTAAGGACTTATTTTATACTGTGTTTCATTAAAAGCGGTAAAACATCAATGTTTAACATTTCTTAATAATAAATCTTATTTAACAATCTTGAAAACACTTAGTATTATTTGAATGTTTATATTTGTCGGAATAATGTACCACAAGTGCATGGGCGCCGTTTGAAAATGTTCCAAGGGGGGGCTAAATTTTTTTTTAGTAATAAATGGTGACGTAATATTAAGGACTATGCCATTAACTCTTTTGCAGCATTTTCGTTTTGTGTTATTTTGCATACACTCTGAAAAATCTCTATCGCTTTAAGGTAGTGAAATGTTTTTGTTCACATTTTTGTGTGTTAATAGCCATCCATGGTCGTGATCCCTGTATGCTCGACAACATACATATTATTATATATATTGATATTCGTTGAATTTCAAGTCTTTCTAGCGTTTATTAATGTGGGATTAATATTTTTATCAACGACACATATAATAAGTTCATTGCATACGTATCTATGACTATATAATCCCCATCATGATACGCGCCAATGATTATAATGACACTAGCGTTGTATAATAATGACAGTTCGTTCAAATAATGACTTCATTATTTGAAGGAACTGTCATCATTATACGAACGTACTGTCAAAGTCAGTCTAAACCTACGTGGATGACACTTATTTGACCTTTCGCCTCGCCACCATTGACAAATACATTTAAAAGATTTGATATACAATGGAATTTATGAGTCGTAGATAAAACGTTGTATTCGACTCGCACACAACTGATATAAATCGCCCGCATGTTTATACGCTCGCCTACATGCTCGCGATTTATATCCTTAGTTATGTGCTTGGCAAATAATATACTATTAATTAATAATTGTTTGTAAATATATTTTGTTTCTGAATCATTGAACTCTTATTCTAGAATTTAAGATTTTGTATAATTTTCAACCAATGCCTTTTTACCTTTTAATACGTTAGGAGAAAATTGTTGTTAATTTCCTATAATAATTTCTAGCTCGTGGTCATCGAGAATCTGATGCAATATCTTAATAACAATTTGATAAACAATAAAAAGGCAACAATATTATTTTCAAATTTACCTCGTTAACAAAAATAATGACTAAATGTAGAGAAAAGTGGATTACTTTGAAAATTCTGTGTTAAGGATAGTCGCCGACGAAATAATATTTTTTTATTTTACTATTATACTTGAACACTTTTAAGGCGACAATGTTAGGTCAACTACTAACTTTTGAACGAATTCATGTACGGAAATGTATTGTGTCAATGCTGGAGAGAGTCATAAAATGGTACCAATATTACAAACAGCATAGAGAATCTATTGTCATGGATGGCCCTTTTAATACCAAATAACTTTTGTCTGAAATTTTTTATTATTTAACTTTGAAACTCCCTTTTCATTAACCGAAGTTAATTTTAGTACCAATTTTGGCCAATAATGGGTTATCTATAAATCTTTTTAAAGTATTTGATTTTAAAATAGTTATTCTATGATACTTTATACAACCTACTTTACTAAAGCAATTTCTAAAGTTGGTACAATATTCCGGCTCTCTGCAGTTCCTAAACGGCGTCTATCTGGATATGAGTTCGTTATCAAAATTTTGTCTACAACCAAAAGTTGACTATTATACCTTATCTATATATTCTACGCTTATTAGTTTAACACCCAGTGTAATTAAGATAAACTGCTCAGCAGTGCCAAAAATTGTGAAGTAATGGAAACTAATAAGTACGATCAAATAAAAGTGCATACAACAATACCTATTTTGGACTGCAGCGCAAAATTTAAATACCGTATCTTGTCATCTTGTGGCTGTTTCACGACTGTTACGAGAGGGCAATATCGCAATATCTAATAAAACTGACATTGGTGACAATAGCCGATAATAATCGAAATAGTCATCATTTATCCAGTAATTTTTTTTTCATCCTTGACTATACGAAAATATCATTTTTGCATCTTTGTAGAGACACGAAAGATGCTAATTGCCCGCTAGGCGTTTAGTTAATAACTGTCAAGCCTAGCCGCGAAAATATTTTACGTACAGGCCGAGCGGCGACTGACCTGTCTGTTAAATAAATACATACATAGCTTTCAATTCGGTTTGATATGCGAGATCCACCGGATCTATGATCAAAAGATCCATCTGATATGATAATAACCGATTTATCGATCAGATCTATTTATCGGTCTTCAATTGTGACAAATTTCTCGCCCACTCCTGTCTTTTTCATTTTTCGCGTAGCGGTAGTTGGGTTCGAAATCCAGGGGGGCGCAAGCCTTGATTTCAAACCTTACGTTTGAAATCAAACAGTTAAAAGTTAAGTTAAAATTCAGCAAACGATAGACTTAATTGCAATGTGTGCTAATGTACTAATCACTCTGTATACTAGCGACACCAACATCTCTTTAGAACATTAATTAATGCATATTTAATACCCCGTAACACTTATATGAGATTACAGACATTACCATTACGTGTAACACAATACTTTGCATTCGTTTTGTAGAAAGTAACAGCGAACATTTTGTCAGAGTTCTAAAGCCATTTCACTCTCGATTCTAGAACGACCTAACAGATCAATTACTCGAATAAACTATTTCGTATTGTAGCAATTCATTCAACTATTTCCGCACTATTAATTCCCTGTAAATTCAGAACAATTGCACAACGTTGATGCAAAATACGTGCGCTTTTTATCCACTTCCCTAATTGTGTAATTCTAGTGATCCACTAGTCTAATTTTATAGTTTATTTAAGTCGTTATAAACATGGGTATTTATTTGTTTTTGTACGCCGAGTGTTGAAGTAATTTATTAATTGCCTATTTAGATTTAGAAATGTACGTTTATTAACAATGTTTTACCTTTGAGGCGCTTGTAGTATTAATAAGTATGATTAGATAAGAATAATTACTGTAAATCTTTTAGATACAAGCTCGAATAGCCTGCTTTATAATTACCAATCAATTTTTACAGTTGTAATAAAAAATATCGACATAAAAATGAATATTACTCATCCTGTATTAATACCAAAGCCTGGCACGTTTAGTTAATTTGTGTTAAACAGTTACAACTGTTGTTTATTGTTTATATCTATTAGATATTTTTCGACCTAGTTTATTTCATGGTATTGGTATGTCCAGATACACTGACGATTTTTCTTTTCACAAGCAGGCTTTGCAAGCTTTCCAGCCAACCGTTTGTACGAATGCCATCTGTGCAAACTCTACAGTCTACATTTTACAATATCAATATTGCAGCTGGTGGATGTTTTTTTAAGACTGTTAGGTTTTGTTTATTTAAGGACAAGAGTGTATAAGTGCTCTGCGTATAAATTTGTCAAGTTTCAGACCCCTCCCCATGTTATTTATATAGGGTGAATTGTGACAAAACTTCATAAGTAAGAACTATATTAAAATTCTATGCAAATAAATGAGTGAATTGTACTTTATGAGTTATGAATCATTGGTTATATCAACATACATTTTACTAAAATTTATTATTTTTTATTAGTGTTTATCTTTTAAAACCTTTTTGTCATGCGAAAGCTTATCATAAAAAAATGTATTTCAAACAGTTCTATCATAAAATTGTGGGATAAGAATATTATAAGATATTACTATTTTAAAAACAAGATACAATTCACTTTTACTAAATTTACTAATATTAGTACATAGTTAAAAATATAGTAAGGTAAAGCCCCAAATTCAGACAGGGTTTTATTACATTATTAACTGTATAATTTATATTTATGTGGTGCTAATGACTAAGTCCACTTTTTTAAAAATAATATTTCCTTTTGCGTACAAATAATTGTATAAATATAGCAAACAATCTAAAATATGCTATTTTTTGTATAAACAAAGCAACAGAGCCATATGTATTATACTTCTAACCATCTACATCAGGGGTGGCCAACAAGTCGATCGCGATCGACCGGTCGATCGCAAAGCCAATTTTGGTCGATTGCTCGCGATGTCTTGACTTAATGTGTGATGGTGGGTTTAGTCACTTTTACATAGTAGCAAATAAGCCTGACTGTAACCCTATTAAAAAAAAAACTGGTTGTTAAGCCCAATATACTACTTGAACAGTGAAGAACCTTTGATTTTCTCCCTAAGTATATAACCCTATTATTAGCGAATGTAGAAGATGAAAGATAGTTTCGAATCAAGAATCAAGTTTCGATCTCACAGAACTGTCTGTTTACTGATAGCAGTTTTTTGCTTATCGCATTATAACAAAAACCGTTAACAGTAAAAAGTAAGTCTAGTTACTCGTGTATTTACAAATAAACGTGTTTATAATCTTCTATCACTGGCCCAATATCTGTATCAATCCAACAAATAAAATAATTCCTTACACGGCCTATCCTGACTATAGCTTTGCTCTCAAAGCCAGTCTCCAGAACTATTGTCTTCAATGATAAAGTGTTACTCATTCTACCATAATCAAGTTGCCAACATGTATTTCTTTGGCTTTTGCGTTCAAAACACTAAAATTTTTAACTCAAAACAGTCAAATAATTGCAAAAAGCAAACCACCATCCAGCTCAGCTACATATATTAGCATGTTAAGCTATAACCTTTCAGCCCAACAAAAGAAACAAATATTCGCAACAAAAAATATTCCTTTCAACTCATGAACATAAACAAATAAGCAAAGGACACTTTAACAAGATAAACAAGTATTAGCAAAGGACCGACCTTTCATCTCCAACAATATAAACAAATATTATCAAATTGGTAACTTTTCATCTCAACACGATAAACAAATATTAGCAAAGGGCTCATTTTTTTTTATAAGGAATATTCAACTTTTAGCATAACACTAAGTTATCAAGATCAGTCAAACTTCTCGGTTATATTCTGAGTCCATGGGCGCCGTTACATATGGGCAGGGGGGGGGGCGCTTGCCCCCCCTGGATTTCGAACCCAACTACCGCTACGCGAAAAACGAAAAAGATAGGAGTGGGCGAGAAATTTGTGATCGATCTTTGATCACAATTGAAGACCGATAAATAGATCTGATCGATAAATCGGTTATTATCATATCAGATGGATCTTTTGATCATAGATCAGGTGGATCTCGCATATCAAACCGAATTGAAAGCTATGTATTTATTTAACAGACAAGTCAGTCGCCGCCCGGCCTGTATGTAAAATATTTTCGCGGCTAGGCTTGAAAGTTATTAACTAAACGCCTAGCGGGCAATTAGAATCTTTCGTGTCCCTACAAAGATGCAAAAATGACATTTTCGTATAGTGAAGGATGAAAAAAAAATACTAGATAAATGATGACTATTTCGATTATTATCGGCTATTGTCACCAATGTCAGTTATATTAGATATTGCAATACTGCCCTCTCGTAACAGTCGCGAAAGAGCCACAAGGTGACAAGATACAGTATCTAAATTTTGCGCTGCAGTCCAAAATAAGTTGTATGCACTTTTATTTGATCGTACTTATTAGTTTCCATTACTTCACAATTTTTCGCACTGCTGAGCAGTGCCTTAATTACACTGGGTGTTAAACTAATAAGCGTAGAATATATAGATAAGGTATGATAGTCAACTCATGTCCAGATAGACGCCGTTTAGGAACTGCAGAGAGCCGGAATATTGTACCAACTTTAGAAATTGCTTTAGTAAAGTCGGTTGTATAAAGTATCATAGAATAACTATTTAAAAATCAAATAATTTAAACAGATTAATAGATAACCCATTATTGGCCAAAATTGGTACTAAAATTACAAAACTTCGGTTAATGAAAAGGGAGTTTAAAAACGTTAAATAATAAAAAATTTCAGACAAATCTTATTTGGTATTAAAAGGGCCATCCATGACAATAGATTCTCTATGCTGTTTGTAATATTGGTACCATTTTATGACTCTCTCCAGCGTTGACACAATACATTTCCGTACATGAGTTCGTTCAAAAGTTAGTAGTTGACCTAACATTGTCGCCTTAAAGGTGTTCAAGTATAATAGTAAAATAAAAAAATATTATTTCGTCGTCGATTATCCTTAACACAGAATTTTCAAATTAATCCACTTTTCTCTACATTTAGTCATTATTTCTCGTTAACGAGGTAAATTTGAAAATAATATTGTTGCCTTTTTATTGTTTATCAAATTGTTTTTAAGATATTGTATCAGATTCTTGATGACCACGAGCTAAAAATTATTATAGGAAATTAACAACAATTTCTCCTAACGTATTAAAAGGTAATAAAAAGGCTACAATATTGGTTGAAAATTATACAAAATCTTAAATTCTAGAATAAGAGTTCAATGATTCAAAAACAAAATATATTTACAAACAATTATTAATTAAAAATATTAATCCCACATTAATAACCGATAGAAAGACTTGAAATTCAACGAATATCAATATATAATAAGTAAGTGTTGTCGAGCATACAGGGATCACGACCATAGATGGCTATTAACACACAAAAATGTGAACAAAAACATTTCACTACCTTGAAGCGTTCGAGATTTTTCAGAGTGTATGCAAAATAACACAAAACGAAAATGCTGCAAAAGTTAATGGCATAGTCCTTAATATTACGTCACCATTTAATACTAAAAAAAAATTTAGCCCCCCCTGGAACATTTTCAAACGGCGCCCCATGATTCTGACCGTTAGAACTTTGGTAGAATAAGAAACGATTGTGAGTTGTTAAGTGTAATGTCAAATCAACAAACCGGTCCTAAAATGTCCTAAAATATAGTTCAATTTTGTCGATTTGTTATTTTAACCAACTAAATAGAAATATGTTAGAATTCAAGACGTTAGCACCATCTATAACAAAACCAGTTATTGTGGTGGCTTCTGTACAAGAAACAACATTTCAAAATAATAAAATGTTTAAAATGGTCCATCCTGTGTTATTAAAAAAAAGGAAGTTTTCTTTTGTGACAGACTTCACTGTTATTAATTACACTACATTATAGAATCCGCATTCTTCCTACAGAGTTTGCATTTCATTCACAAACAAAACGCTCCAAACGCATAACAGACGTGACTCAGTTTTTAAAACAGCACAAGTTTGCTGTGCTATTCGCAAATTGGAAAGTTGCATATTAATGTTGAAGTTGACTCACAAAACCAAGAACATCATCCTCTATTTTTACATTTATTATTTAACGTTTACGATGACAAACGTATGATCTCTCTCTCATCGATCTCACCTTTTGTCCTTACATAAAACAGAAACAAAAATCCCGGAAAAGTAGTCGTCTTTGTAATAAAAACAAGATGTCGTTTCGTAGAACGTGTACAGCGTTTCGAATAACAGACAAAACAACCGCTTTCGCAATTACGTTTAGAAACAACGAAAGTGTATTATATATACGGTATGAACTGTAATGTGCAGAAGATAGACAGAGATAGGTATTAAATATAGACGTTGAAGAACCTTGAAGAACTCTTTTCAAATCCTGTTTCCAAACAATCCTACCAAGGATATAAACTACTGGTAACTGGACTATATGACTGTGCGCTATGTCACATTTTAGTTTGATTGTTTGGATCGATAATCTCCTAGTTGTTTACCCATAAAACACTGCATCCATTAACGTCACATTACTGATTAGCATGATCCCCCTAATGGACTGGTAAACACGAATTTCTGCTATTCTTTAGCATGGCGCAATCGTGCTGATGATGTTAACTAACAACATTGTTACCAGACGTTTTTAGTATTCAATCGACTGAACAATGTAAGGTTGCCAGGTTTCATATATTTGATGAGTCTCATTTTTTAATAAAAAAATCTGATGTGGCCAGGCACATGACTTTATCATACAAAATATAAAATTAATAGTTTAGCTGCATGAGATTCTATTTGATCGAGATCGGCCATGTCTGCATTAAAATAAAACTAGTAGAACTAGACAGATATGTCGATTAAAGCTCCGTTCGGATATTGTACTCCGTTGACACCGTCAAAATGACACTTACGTTTAATTGGGTGTAAAAAGTCTAATACAATATCCGAACGCAGCTTATATTGACAGACGTTATTGTCAAAACATTAGCGTTGTCATTAGTGTCATTACTGTCATTAGAATCAAAATTTCTGACATATCCTGGCTACTAGTTTTAATGCAGTACGACCAATCTCGATGAAATAGAATTTGCTCATGCAGCTAAACTATTGATTGTACCAAAAAATGTAATAGTGATAAATTATTCAGAATTTCCTCATCTTTAATTTATTACTTAACTATTTCGACGAAATTCCAGAAATGGCGGCTTATTTGCAAAATCTTTTAAAAATGCTAAGACTAAACCTCCAGTTCCTTTGGACCCTTTTCCACAGAAAGCTTTTCAGCTCTAAGTTTGGTTATGAAACTTCTAAATATGAAGTTTCGTCGCGATACCTTTAGTAGTTTCTCCGGAATCGTCGCCACAAAAAACGGGTACACACACACATACACACACACACACACACACACACACACAGACATTTTTTTGTACCTTGGTCAAAAATGTTCAGGGGACCCAAAAAGACATATATCCGCTAAAATCTCAAAAAATTTTTTTGGCATGATTACAATACTTTACATACTGCGTATGATAAAGTAAAGAAACTCATACCTCATTGCATTACCTAAGTGCCTTTTCGTTCACAAACAAAAGTCATTAATATTACCGTCTCCTTAAAATGTCACTTTTGAAGTCACTTTTGATGGTCCTCCAGAAACATTAGAAAAGGACTATTTTCATTCACAAACAAAAGTAATTAATATACCCGAACTTTCAACTGTGGTTTTCTTGAAAATTTTCAGATGTAAGGTGATAAAATAAGTATGCTAACATAAGGAAAATGAACAGATCTATCATAATCAGCAAGAAAGACATGGGCCTATCAAGGGGGGCAGCTGCCCCCCCTTGCATTTTGTTATTATGTTTATTACATAGCCCTCTTTCCCCTATGAGCACCATAGTGGTTATTTTTATTTAGAAAGCAACAATCCCCACAAATCGTTTCCAAATCCAAAAAAAGTGGACACGTATTCTTTTTCGACATTTTGATTTTTAATGCTGTTTAAGGCTTAAAATTAACATGACAACATGCATGGGAAAAACATTTTTTGGTATTTTAGGAATAATTGTTCGGGGTTTGGAAAAATTTAACATTAAAGTTATGGGACTTGCAGAGGACTTTCCAAAGTAGAATTTGACCTATTATTATACATATGGATTTGACGCCCTCCAACCTACCCCCACAGTGCCCTGAAAACGACCCACAAATGAAAAATCTGATGTGGCCAGGCACATGACTTTATCATACTACATATAAAATTAATAGTTTAGCTACATGAGACTCTATTTGATCGTGATCGGCCTTGTCTGCATTAAAATAAAACTACTAGCACTAGACAGATATGTCGATTAAAGCTGCGTTCGGATATTGTACTCCGTTGACACCGGGTACACTGTCCAAATGACACTTACGTGTTATTGGGTGTAAAAAGTGTAATGCAATATGCGAACGCAGCTTATATTGGCAGGAGCTATTGCCAAAACATTAGCGTTTGACACCAAGACTACCTACTGTCATTAGAATCAAAAAATCTCACAAATCCTGGCTACTAGTTTTCATGCAGTACGACCGATCTCGTAGAAATAGAATTTGCTCATGCAGCTAAACTATTGATTGTACCAAAAAATGTCATAGTGATAAATGATTCAGAATTTCCTCATATTTAATTTATTATTTAACTATTTCGACGAAATTCCAGAAATGGCGGCTTATTTGCAAAATCTTTCAAAAATGCTAAGACTAAACCTCCAGTTCCTTTGGACCCTCTTCAACAGAAAGCTTTTCAGCTCTAAGTTTGGTTATGAAACTTCTAAATATGAAGTTTCGTCCCGATACCTTTATTAGTTTCTCCGGAATCGTCGCCACAAAAAACGGGTACACACACACACACACACATACACACACACAGACATTTTTTTGTACCTTGGTCAAAAATGTTCATGGGACCCAAAAAGACATATTTCCGCTAAAATCTCAAAATTTTTTTTTGGCACGATTACAATACTTTACATACTGCGTATGATAAAGTAAAGATTTACGTTCTTCAGAAAATTGACCGTTCTAATCATTTCATTCCCATTTTTCTCATAGAAATCATTACTATAAGTCTAGTGGAATATTTCTAAACATTTGTCAGTTAATTTCCATTTGTTTCAATTTCCAATTGTTTAAAAGAATTCTATTAGTTTTATTAACTCGTTTTTCTCGAAAATCCGTCTGAATTCTGTTTTCTGAGTTCGAAACGGTAGTTTATTATCTTAGAGTGACATTATTCATTAAACAATTTCTTCATATTGTTTAAACAATTAATTATAATTCATTTTCAACTTTTTACTTTATCATACGCAGTATGTAAAGTATTGTAATCACGCCAAAAAAAATTTTTGAGATTTTAGCGGAAATATGTCTTTTTGGGTCCCCTGAACATTTTTGACCAAGGTACAAAAAAATGTTTGTGTGTGTGTGTGTGTGTGTGTGTGTGTGTATGTGTGTGTGTGTGTACCCGTTTTTGTGGAGACGATTCCGGAGAAACTACTAATGGTATCGGGACGAAACTTGATATTTAGAAGTTTTATAACCAAACTTAGAGCTGAAAAGCTTTCTGTTGAAAAGGGTCCAAAATAACTGGTGGTTTACTCATAGCATTTTTCGAAGATTTTGCAAATGAGCCGCTATTTGTGTAATGTCGTCAAAATAGTTAAATAATAAATTAAAGGAGAGGAAATTTTCCATAATTTATGTATATGACATTTTTTGGTAGAATTTATAGTTTAGCCGCATGAGCAAATTCTATTTCATCGAGATCGGGCGTACTGCTTTAAAACTAGTAGCCAGGATATGTCAGATTATTTTGATTCTAATGACAGTAGCTAGTGTCAAACGCTAATGTCTTGAAAATGCTACTGTCAATATAGGCTGCGTTCGGATATTGAACACCGTTACACTTTTGACACCCAATAACACGTAAGTGTCATTTGGACGGTGTACCCGCTGTCAACGGAGTACAATATCCGAACGCAGCTTTAATCGAGATATTTGTCTAGTTCTACTAGTTTTATTTTAATGCAGACATAGCCGATCTCGATCAAATAGAATCTCATGCAGCTAAACTATTAATTTTATATATAGTATGATAAAGTCATGTGCCTGGTCACATCAGATTTTTTCCTAATTATGGTAAAAGTCAGCTTTTTTTGTAAAATTTACTTATAAATGCATGTTCGAGATATCTTGCCTATATTATCTAATAAACACACATTTGTTTAAACAAATGTCATTTGTTTAAACAAATGTCATTTGTTTAAAATTTTTTTTTGCAATTCAACTAAAATTTTTTTTTAGATCGGTCTGGCCAACTGTTATTCTCAAGTGACATCATTTATATTCTGGGATGATTTCCATTGTTTAAATAATAAAATATTCGTTTTCAATAGTTCAGCAAAAATTAATATATTTTTATATATTAATTTTTATATATATTATATTAGATATATTAAATATCTTCCGACACACAGTGGCAGGAAATCAGAATAAGAAATGGAGAAAGAAATGTGATTAATAAAATTGGTTCACTATAGGTAATTTAATAATTTTAAAAGGAACCCTAATTTCCCGACAAAAGAGCTTGAAATCAATTCAATTTTTCCGAATAAATGATAATGAAAACGAATAATATTTTATTATTTAAACAACGGAAATCATCCCAAAATATAAATGATGTCACGTGAGAATAACAGTTGGCCAGACCGATCTAAAAAATAAATGAATTTTAGGTGAATTGCAAAAAAAATTGTTTCGACAAATGGAATTTGTTTAAAGAAATGAGGGTGTATTAGATAATATAGGCAAGATATCTCGAACATGAAATTTATAAGTTATATTTTGGGATGAAAAAAGGTGAATTTGCTACCATGATTAGGAAAAAAGTTGAAAATGAATAATAATTGATTGTTGAAACAATAGGAAGATATTTTTTAATGAATAATGTCGCTCTAAGATAATAATTTGCCATTTGGAACTCAGACAACACAATTCAGACGGATTTTCGAGAAAAAGGAAGTATTTAAACAAATAGAATTTGTTTAAAAAAATGGAAATTAACTGACAAATGTTTATAAACATTCCACTAGACTTATAGTAATGATTTCTATGAGAAGTAATGATTTCTATGAGAAAAAGAAACTGAAATGATTAGAAGGTTACATTTTCTGAAGAATGTAAATTTATTCATTTGAGGGTGGTTTTCAGGGCACTCCTTTTGGATTTGGAAACAATTTGGGAAGGGGGGACGTTGCTTTCTATCATTACAAAAATTTTTGCAATGCATTTATGAACCACCCTACTGGACACTTTTCCCCCATATAGCAGCAGATACATTTAGAAAACCCTTCCGATTTAAGCTGGATCGCCCATCAAGAAAGACATGGGGTTGCCATTTAAAAAACTGGCGATTACCGTCAATAACAATTGAAGGGGGGCAAAAAATATTTTTCATGACCACAAAATATAGTTTGACTAGTAGTTTTACTAGTAGTCATATATCTTGATGAGTTAAATCTGGCAACGCTGTTTCTGCGTGCTTTAACAAATATTATATGTAGAAATCAACCCACTCGTTAGAAACCTATTTGAAAAGACTGTCAATTGGCAAAAATACAAAATTTATAGACCTGATGACCTTTGCCAATTAATATATTCCATCGACTAACACAAAAAAAAACACCAGATTGATTTCCTTTACACATAAAAAGCACCAATGATTGTCACTAGCGTATTAGTATATTTTGAACAAGTTTTCAATCATACCACTAACAATTTTACTGGAAAGTAAACTAAAAGGGAAACCAGCATAATAATAATAATTGCCGCAATAAAATATGTAGGTTTATCATTCCAGTAGGTCAGGGCCAAATCAGGACAGGCGAAATGTGCCGATGCATCAACCAGCTCGCCATTGAAGAATTATAAAGCACGTGTGAAGCATTTTCAATTGGCTAATTGACTTGCATTGTCTCACATCACTGGCTCATTAGCACGCACAAAGTATCCACTGAGAAGAGCTAACATTCTTTATGTGTGCGTTATTTTAACCCTTTAGAGTTTGATGAATGCAAGCCGTATGTTAAGACACTGTAAAATACAAGATTTAGCCAACTTGCTGACGAATTTTTACTATTGGGTATCTACATACTATCGTCGCATTTAGGTGTTGGTAGCAATGACGCAAAAATCCGAGCGTTTGATGATGGCTAACCCTTCTAATTACCTACAATTTGACGTATGAAAGAAAGTTATGTAACAATATTTAAATAAATTATGAACATTTCTCTGTGGCTGCTGGAAATTTTTACGATATCAAAATCTACATATTATCGTAATTTAGGGGTTGATAGCAATGGTGCAAAACTCCGAGCGTTTAAGGGTGCCTAGCCCTTCTAATTACCTACAATTTGACGTATGAAAGAAAGTTATGTAACAATATTTAAAGAACGTGTGAACATTTCTCTGTGCCTGTTGGAAATTTTTATGATATCGATATCTACATATTATCGTAATTTAGTGGTTGTTAGCAATGGTGCAAAACTCCGAGCGTTTGAGGGTGCCTAGCCCTTCTAATTACCTACAATTTGACGTATGAAAGAAAGTTATGTAACAATATTTAAATAAATTATGAACATTTCTCTGTGGCTGTTGGAAATTTTTACGATATCAAAATCTACATATTATCGTAATTTAGGGGTTGATAGCAATGGTGCAAAACTCCGAGCGTTTGAGGGTGCCTACCCCTTCTAATTACCTACAATTTGACGTATGAAAGAAAGTTATGTAACAATATTTAAATAAATTATGAACATTTCTCTGTGGCTGTTGGAAATTTTTACGATATCAAAATCTACATATTATCGTAATTTAGGGGTTGATAGCAATGGTGCAAAACTCCGAGCGTTTGAGGGTGCCTAGCCCTTCTAATTACCTACAATTTGACGTATTAAAGAAAGTTATGTAATAATATTTAAATAAATTATGAACATTTCTCTGTGGCTGTTGGAAATTTTTACGATATCAAAATCTACATATTATCGTAATTTAGGGGTTCATAGCAATGGTGTAAAACTCCGAGCGTTTGAGGGTGCCTAGCCCTTCTAATTACCTACAATTTGACGTATGAAAGAAAGTTATGTAACAATATTTAAATAAATTATGAACATTTCTCTGTGGCTGTTGGAAATTTTTACGATATCGATATCTACATATTATCGCAATTTAGGGGTTGTTAGCAATGGTGTAAAACTCCGAGCGTTTGAGGGTGCCTAGCCCTTCTAATTACCTACAATTTGACGTATCAAAGAAAGTTATGTAACAATATTTAAATAAATTATTAACATTTCTCTGAGGCTGTTGGAAATTTTTACGATATCAAAATCTACATATTATCGTAATTTAGGGGTTGATAGCAATGGTGCAAAACTCCGAACGTTTGAGGGTGCCTAGCCCTTCTAATTACCTACAATTTGACGTATGAAAGAAAGTTATGTAACAATATTTAAATAAATTATGAAAATTTTTCTGTGGCTGTTGGAAATTTTTACGATATCAAAATCTACATATTATCGTAATTTAGGGGTTGTTAGCAATGGTGCAAAACTCCGAGCGTTTGAGGGTGCCTAGCCGTTCTAATTACCTACAATTTGACGTATGAAAGAAAGTTATGTAACAATATTTGAAGAAATTATGAACATTTCTCTGTGGCTGTTGGAAATTTTTACGATATCGATATCTACAAATTATCGTAATCTAGGAGTCGTTAGCAATGGTGCAAAACTCCGAGCGTTTGAGGGTGCCTAGCCCTTCTAATTACCTACAATTTGACGTATGAAAGATGGTTATGTAACAATATTTAAATAAATTATGAACATTTCTCTGTGGCTGTTGGAAATTTTTACGATATCAAAATCTACATATTATCGTAATTTAGGGGTTGTTAGCAATGGTGCAAAACTCCGAGCGTTTGAGGGTGCCTAGCCCTTCTAATTACCTACAATTTGACCTATGAAAGAAAGTTATGTAACAATATTTAAATAAATTATGAACATTTCTCTGTGGCTGTTGGAAATTTTTACGATATCAAAATCTACATATTATCGTAATTTAGGGGTTGTTGGCAATGGTGCAAAACTCCGAGCGTTTGAGGGTGTCTAGCCGTTCTAATTACCTACAATTTGACGTATGAAAGAAAGTTATGTAACAATATTTAAATAAATTATGAACATTTCTCTGTGGCTGTTGGAAATTTTTACGATATCAAAATCTACATATTATCGTAATTTAGGGGTTGTTAGCAATGGTGCAAAACTCCGAGCGTTTGAGGGTGCCTAGCCCTTCTAATTACCTACAATTTGACCTATGAAAGAAAGTTATGTAACAATATTTAAATAAATTATGAACATTTCTCTGTGGCTGTTGGAAATTTTTACGATATCAAAATCTACATATTATCGTAATTTAGGGGTTGTTGGCAATGGTGCAAAACTCCGAGCGTTTGAGGGTGTCTAGCCGTTCTAATTACCTACAATTTGACGTATGAAAGAAAGTTATGTAACAATATTTAAATAAATTATGAACATTTCTCTGTGGCTGTTGGAAATTTTTACGATATCAAAATCTACATATTATCGTAATTTAGGGGTTGTTAGCAATGGTGCAAAACTCCGAGCGTTTGAGGGTGCCTAGCCCTTCTAATTACCTACAATTTGACCTATGAAAGAAAGTTATGTAACAATATTTAAATAAATTATGAACATTTCTCTGTGGCTGTTGGAAATTTTTACGATATCAAAATCTACATATTATCGTAATTTAGGGGTTGTTGGCAATGGTGCAAAACTCCGAGCGTTTGAGGGTGTCTAGCCGTTCTAATTACCTACAATTTGACGTATGAAAGAAAGTTATGTAACAATATTTAAATAAATTATGAACATTTCTCTGTGGCTGTTGGAAATTTTTACGATATCAAAATCTACATATTATCGTAATTTAGGGGTTGTTAGCAATGGTGCAAAACTCCGAGCGTTTGAGAGTGCCTACCCCTTCTAATTACCTACAATTTGACGTATGAAAGAAAGTTATGCAACTATATTTAAAGAAATTATGAACATTTCTCTGTGGCTGTTGATAATTTTTACGATATCGATATCCACATATTGTCGTAATCTAGGAGTCGTTAGCAATGGTGCAAAACTCCGAGCGTTTGAGGGTGCCTAGCCCTTCTAATTACCTACAATTTTACGTATGAAAGAAAGTTATGTAACAATATTTAAATAAATTATGAACATTTCTCTGTGGCTGTTGGATATTTTTACGATATCAAAATCTACATATTATCGTAATTTAGGGGTTGTTAGCAATGGTGCAAAACTCCGAGCGTTTGAGGGTGCCTAGCCCTTCTAATTACCTACAATTTGACGTAGGAAAGAAAGTTATGCAACAATATTTGTAAAAGTTATAAACATTTATAGCATTTGCTTGGCGAATTGCTCACTAATTTCTCACTTTAAAGACGTATTAGGGTAGGTTGTCTTAAGGGTGGTGTCTTATTAATACCGACGTCGGATGCAGAATTTAATGTGCTTTGCGAATTTGCTGACGTCGATGTTCTATGATGTCGGTGGATAGAATAATTGGCAATTGTTTATATAGACATCCGGCGGTTTTCCTTGATAACACTATCTTAATTAAATCGAACTTTAGGGAAATCCGTTTGATAAATTTTCGGTTCAAAATTCTGGCGTATACAAATTGATCAGCTCTATCGTTTCGTATATGTTTCATTAAAAAAATCGATATAAAGTTAGACAATGTCAGGCAGAAAGTTAGATACTAATGGGCAAATGATGGATTATTGTCTTAAACCTAAAGTGCAAATATTAGAATGTAATTATCTGCTAGCATGGACCAGGTGTTACCAAACCTATGAAACACTCGTAAGAGTAAAGTACCGTTATTTTAAAAGCTATGCAAAAATGTTATTTGAAAAAAGGGTTTAGAAATATAAGAGGGCATTAAATACGAATTTTTTAATTACTATAATTTCATATTTAATGCCTTCTAATATTTTGAAATACTTTTTCAAATAATATTTTTGCATAGCTTTGAAGCCGAAGGTACTCTTATGTACTCTTATGACTCTTATGTCATTTTTATATTTCTGGCAACACAAGGTATATGCAACGGAGAAGGTGATTATAATTTTGCGTTTGACATAGTTTTGGTAATACACATGCAAGCAAATAGTTACATTCTAATATTTGCATACTAGGTTTAAGACAATCCAGACTCTTTTATGAAGAATAAGATTTTCTGAAAAGTTAATAATAAAAGTTTTAGCTAACTACATTCTTATCATAAAGACCGAGTTTTTAATATTTCTTGGCCTATTTAGGTAATTAAACTAAGAGGTAGGACTTGCTTTATATAGATTTGTACTTATCACTTCAGTCCTATTAATAACAATTTTTATCTGGAAACTAGGAGCTACTCATCCAAGTACTTTATAGATTAGAAATTTATATTTGTCAACGTAACAGGTGTAATTTTATTACTGGTTCAAATACAAACACAGCATATTTGCTTTATGACATTCATTTAATACAGCAAAACATCACAATTGGCAAACAAAAAACACTCTTCAAGTAAACATGAAAGAAGATGAATGAATTTCTTGGATTTTGGTATGTCTTTGGATGACTTTGATTACGATTTTCAGCATCTGCTTCCTCTGTATTAGTTCCAGTGATATTATCAATTATTTACACATTGATTCCTCACCATTAGAGACACAAAACTAAAGGCAATGACTTTATTATTTGTTCATTCTGGCAACTGGCTTCGTTTGGCCTCCAAAACCTCCCCAGTTCGTCTGAATACATTTACTTCCCATTCTCATTCGCAAATGGCAAACTTGAAGTAAATAGACCATAGGTTCTGACTCAGCGTTGACCTTTGATTTGCAGAAGTCGAGACCCGAGGACCTTTTCGAAAGCGCGCTTCTGAATCACTGCCGAGCGCTGCCGGCGCGACGGTTACGCCACCTTTACGCAACAATTGAAACTACGGACAAAATTACGAAAATCCCGACTTTTCTCCGCAAACAAAACATGATTCGTAATTACCGCGTTGTCTAGGCCTTCGTATAATCATGCAATAAGGCGCATTTTGCATCACGAGTCGGAAAATAGAGCAGTGGGTCAAACGGTGAAAATTCGGCGGGCACAGATTTTGTTAGATCGATTTGTTTGAGGATGTTGTGAATTAAGAGGCTGGTTCAACCTAACTTCAGGTCTGTTCTGCTCAGCTCTGGTGGTCCCCTATTGGTCCAATTATTCAAACAGTTCAATGCTCCTGTGGGTTAATTATTGAATAATGATAGCATCTTATAAGATTACAACAATCTGAATTAACTATTCTAGTGGGCCACATCTCCATATCTATTATACCCATGCCCAATTTTAAACAATTGCTGCTCAAAGATAGACGTATAATTGGAGGACGGGTGATATCCTGATTTCAGGAATAACAATTCAATTATGTATTTTTGCGACGCGCCGCAGTAGTTCCACTTTATGTCAATGTACAATTTGAAAAAAATTCAATAAATGAAAAGAAATAAAGCCACACCTTTGACGAATCGGCGTCGTATTTTCCCAATTTTTCCATCCATGTTCGAGTCTCAACAGTGTGTCCATCTACGATGTTCTCGAGAACTAGTCGTCATTAGACGAAGATAATAGTAATGGGTCTATCTCTATCTACCATATACCACAAAAAAAAGGCTGTTACTCGCTAAAATTCACATTTATATTTACTGGGACAGATTTCGAGAGTTCTAACCTACAAATCCGATATAATCTGAAAATGTAGAAAACTTGGGGACACTGCACAAAGAACTATTCTAATCGAAATTAGGAGATTACATAAAAATTCTACTATTATATCAGACATCAATCAGGTTTGTGCCTAAAGAAGTATACTATTGTTTTTTAAAATTTCCTTTTCAATTGATAGGTTAGTTAGCAGAATATACATATAAACAGTGCTGTTTTATCAATTCTACTACCAGAGAATTCAAGCTCCAAGTATGGTATGATGCAGAAGATCATTACGGGTTTTGTAATTGGATTCAAATCACATTACGAGGAATCAAAATCCTTACGTACTATTTTGTTGATCGAAGAGGATTTCTAGACAAGAGATGTGATTACTAATTTTCATAATTTCCATGAACTGACAATAAAATTATCGAGGTATGCTGAAGATTACCGATTTTTTATCAAATTTTTTGGTAATATTACTGGAAGACGTCTATAACATTACTATATGAGAAATGTATAATGGGACATAGTCGACTTGTCAACCACTGACTCCAGATGTTTTTCTTCTCAAGTGCAAAGTGTATGGAGGATTACGTTTAACACAACAAACCGCAGATAGTATTGCAATTAGCCCCGAAGAACCGAACAAGCATTACGACCCGTATGCGTGTGGTCTCATGATAGCGAGGATCAACATTTTTGTGATTTTGATATTATAATATAATATTAATAAAGCTTATGTTGTCTATTTGTCTTTTATAAATCATATATGAATTAAAAATTGGTAAATAAAGAATAACTTATTAACTGTTTTGTTTTTCTTACACGTCATCAGATCCCTGTGCTGTGGATGTACATACGTATGTAATATCGACCCGTGCAACAAAGACTATAATAACTACATTAAGTTTGTTAGTTACGATAGTCTACGTTGCATGGGTCGATATGTATTTGTTTTTCAGTAGCTAGGCATAAGTGTATTATCGGCTGAGAAATGAGTGCATAATCTATCGTACCAAGAGTAAGTAATCTGTGACCAAAGTTATTGGTACGGGGTTTGTTTTTTAGGAGGTGTAAATGTATATGGGCGCATAATCTCAATACACTTTCAAATATTCCACATATTCAGTACGTGTGCGTGTATTCATAGTACGTGTTTTTGCATATATCACTTCATAAACCGTAGACAAATGTTGAAGTTATTTATCATATAAATATATGATAAATATCTCACATACTCCACATAGGTTATGTCACGGTTATGTCAACAATTTATCACAGTAATTTTTAGATCTACCATGTTATGTTGGTAGCCGTTGTAAAATCACTAGACAGCCTGCTTACGTGTGCAAAAATAAATTGAAACAGCGTTAAAGACGTTAGATCATATAATGTTGACCGCACGTCGGCAAAGTCTATCTTGTTCCAAAGTAGCTTTAGCGAAAACGTCGACATCCCCACGCAAAGACCAATTCTCGACTGATTTTTCTACACTTATCAAAAACAGCCAAGCCTCTGTCGATCAGCTGTTGGACAGGCCACTTAAGCTATATATTTATGATCATGGGTTTGGGCAGAAGATCGAAAGTATACAGGAAATTAGTTTATTGTAGCTTTTGGGCAATTTTTATTTTGAAGTAAATTTGTTGCTCCAATAATCTCAATTCTGAGTTCCAAAATGCATAGATATCCAAAATAGAAACTTCCAGAATTGAGGGGTGTATATGCAAAATGCGACATGTGCTTGGTGCTTGTGTGAAATGAAATTTAAGAAAACCACAAGAATCTACCAGACAATTATTTTCAATGAAATTGACTTCAAGTTTTCTAGGTTAATTTTTTTTTTTTTTTTGGAATGTCCGATGTGCACAAAGCCTGTTGGCTTGTCTGTGTGGCGGTCGTGGAGACGGAGTATTTTTAAAATCCCTGCCTAACCTGGGCTTGAACCCTGGGCTTCATAGTGGAAGGCATTCGCCTTATCCACTAGGCCACCTCCGAGTTCATTTTATATTAGTAACCATATATTGATTACTAGTATATTATTTGACGAGCACATAATCAAGGATATAAACAGCGAGCATGCAGCTTGAAATATTAACTAAATAAAGAAAAATAAACAATAAACAATATATCAAACAATGCTAAAACAAAGAAAAAGCACAATCAATACCCGTAACAAAGTCAAAAGTATATAAATTTAAGTAAAAAATTAGAAATGTTAAAAATAAACAAATGAACGAAAACAAAATACATATGAATCTTTTTAGACATTTGTTCCTCCACAAGTAATTGTCATTCTGAGTATAAAGTTGCTTTCATGCCGACTTATTGGGTTTATCAATTCCTAAAGAAGTAAGTGATTTAATATACCTACAGTTTTTGAATTATTTTACAATTATTTCAAACGGTTGTAATTTTTTAAGGAATAAAGAAAACAAATAGGTCCATATGAAACTTTTTACTCAGTGTGGCATTTACCTACTATCTGGAAAAAAGTTTTGCGGAGAAAAAATGGGACACTCTGTAGATGTGTACTCTTGATTACAAATACTGTAAAATATTTGAGTTATATAAGAGCATTCAGTACATTTAGTTGGATTCATAGCAAAATAAGATATTGATTAACAACGACAAAAGCCGCTAAGTTGACATACTTAACATATAATCATAAGTTTCTGCTAAATCTTCTTCGATAACAGAATCAGAAAATATGGCAGATTCACACGATTGAATGGACGATGATGACAAGGAAATGTCTGCTGTTGATATATCGTCAGATGAGACTGATATTTTTATTCCTTGTTTTAAAAATGTTTTTATTTTTATAAGAGTAACCTTTATTTTGTGATAAGAAAATATCGTTTGATTTTCTGATAAAAGAAAAACCTTTATTTAGTAATTAAATATTTCCTTTTACTGCTATTTTTAATAGCAATATTATAACAATATTTTGGAGACTGTGGCGAACTTAATAATAAAATTATAAACCCCTAACCACAACAAGTATTTTAGAACCTAAATACGTATTTCAGCAACTAAGTTGCCATCTTCAGTAGAAACTAAAAAGAAAAGAGATTAGCACTTCATAGTATCTTTACTGGATATTGTCCAAGCAAATCACTAGTGGAAGTGGAGTGCTAATCTCTTTTCTTTTTAGTTTCTACTGAAGATGGCAACTTAGTTGCTGAAATACGTATTTAGGTTCTAAAATACTTGTTGTGGTTAGGGGTTTATAATTTTATTAGCAATATTATGTTTATAAAATAGACAAGTGCTATTATTTAAAGCTGATAATTGTATGAATTTCATTAAACAAAACCAAACACAATCAATGATAATAAAAATTAAAAATACCATTAGAAATTATGCAAACTTAGTGGCAAAAGTATGGAATTAATTATATCAATTTGAAACTGTTTAATATTTTAATACAGTCGAGACCGGATATAACGAACTCCGGATATAACGAACGCCCGCTTGTAACGACCAAAAATGAAAGTCCCGTCAGATCGCCATATAGTTACATGTATGTTTAGCTCGCTTATAACGAACGCTATATAACGACCGCCCGGATATTACGACCAAGTTTGTATCCATTTTTAGTTCTACAAGTTCGGTTATAACGACCACTTAACGAACACTCAGCACGAAATCTGGTTGGATGTCTCCTGCCCGCAAAACTTAACCTATTTTCGCCAACAGGACTAATAGGAGAACCCCTACCGTTCGTTTCACTATTGCGCGGTTACGTCTCCTCTATTCCCCACCTCTATTTTCTTTACTCGTAGGACTTTTAACTTGGTTTTAGCTTGGATATATGCATTAATACAAAGTTTATTTAAAAATATATGTAGGTATGTACAGGGGTTTTCTTTAAGAGCGACGCTTTTCGTTTTTTTAATTAAAATACTTGTGGGTTAGTTATGGAAATGATTTTTATTTCAAATGAAAGTATAATCGATTCCATTATTTATGGAATACGATTCAAATGTCCGCCGCGGAAGCGCTGGCATGAGTGAATACGCTAGACCAAATTTTCTATGACTCGAGTACACAAATCGGTCGAAATACCAGGAATTTCGCATTCGATGTTGGCCTGCAGATGTTCTAACGTTTCTGGCTTGTTGGCATAGACCAACGATTTAATGTAACCCCAAAGAAAATCTAAAGGGATTAGAGACAGCAACGTTAGAACAGCTGCAGGCCAAAATCGAACGCGAAATTCCTGCTATTTCGACCGATTTGTGTACTCGAGTCATGGAAACTTGGGTCCAGCGTATTCACTCGTGCCAGCGCTTCCGCGGCGGACATTTGAATGATGTCGTACTCCATAAATAATGGCATCGATTATACTTTCATTTGAAATAAAAATCATTTCCATAACTAACCTACAAGTCTTTTAATTGAAGAAAAAAACATAATGCGTCGCTCTTAATGAAAAACCCTATACTATTAAGAAATGAATGTAATGGTTTAAAACAGATAATTTATATTTATTTTGTTTATTCTGTGTTCTTTATTATGTATCTTAGCAAAGTTTTTAAAATTATTTAAAATTATCGCGTGTCTGCTTATAACGAACGACCGCTTGTAACGAACTAGCGACATGGCCCCTTGACTGTTCGTTATATCCGGTCACGACTGTACATTCTATTTATTTGATGATAATGTATATTTTTATGTGCAATTAAAATTCGGATTTTAATTGTTTTTGACTGATGACGTCAACAACATATTTTTAAATAGCTACTCCTCATTGTCTTTATTAATTAAGATTTGTCCTTTAATAACATTGTCTTTATAATGTTATATAAATTGTATCGCCTAAAAAATCTAGAACTTGGGCAATAGTAGAAGAAAGTAAATAAGGTAATTGAAAACTAGGAAATATTGATAATGCTGGGAAACTTTTTAGTTTTGTCTTTTTTTTTTTCGATAGATTTATTATTCTTTGACTACGAATTTGCGCTAGAAAGATGCTTCATGCAAGGTTTTTACTAGATTTGCATTTTTTATGCCAGCCATGCACGGACATTTATAAAGAAATGTTTAAGACTCAGTTAAGTCATCTCCCTAAATCAACGCAATGAAAACCTATAGAAAACAACAATCATTTAGCATTCACTATCCATGCAAAAAAAATCTGATGTGGCCAGGCACATGACATTATCATACCATATATAAAATTAATAGTTTAGCTGCATGAGATTCTATTTGATCGAGATCGGCCATGTCTGCATTAAAATAAAACTACTAGAACTAGACAGATATTTTGATTATATTGACAGTAGGAGTAGGTCAAGGTCTATAAAGTAGTAAGGTTATCCAAGTACGAGATTTCTCAGTTTGAGGGGTAAAGGGAGATCGTGACGTCACTAGAGTCGTGCGCTGCCACCAATTTGAATGCTCATTTCGTTGTATGATTTAGGTTAAGTAGGTGCATAATTATATTGAAAAAATAAATGCATCTTTATTGTGATCATTTTTAAATGATTAGGATGAAAAAAAAATGAATGTGATTATCACAACACGCTAGTTCAATAATTTGTTAATAATGCTGAATAAGTACATTAGTATGTAAATGTAATGTATGTCCGATTAAAGAAATGTGTTGTGCTAAACCAGGTCTCTACAGTTGGAATCAAAATTTAGCAGAAATTCAGTGAGTGGAGTCAACCTACAAACAAAATCAAGAGCCGGAGTCGAAGGTGGTATAACGGCAACCACATATTTTTGCAACCATGCAAATTGGGGGTTGAAACACTAAAATTATCAGGAATTGAAGTCGAATGTTTGGTTTACCGACTCTACAGATAAATAAATAGAAAAACTATAACTAAATCAGTATTGGTAGTATTGGTACAACTTGCTTATTAAACCACTCATTGGCTTGTCCTGATTGCAATGTTTGGTTAGAACATACGTACAAAGAAAAAATAAAAAATCAGTAAGAAGCTTTATTGTACAAATTTTCTCATCTTTGTTGTAATTTTATTTTTAATATCAGCTACTCTTCGTTAAATATTTAGATTTTTTTTGCTGTTGAAAAGTAAAATTTAAAAAAATTTATCCGTACATATATTCTTTGCTCGACAAAAGCTTTCAAAACTATGGTATCAATAATTGGATCTTGTTTTAAAAGTTCTCTTCTTAATTTACTGCTAATTCTTTTCGAATTATTAATCCGATCCCCCGTAAGTCTTTCGAACTTGCTAATTCATTTTATTAAACAAGCGTTTAAATTCTTCCGACGGATTTCTTAGGCCGTCAAAAGATAAATGACGTATCCAGGATGGAAGGGAGTATGGGTGCTCTTGCTGGTCTTCGTATGAGTAATGTCCCAATTGTGGATGAGTTCTGCTTTAAACTTTGATCACGTGAAAAACTAAAATATGATATTGTTAATCCAATCACTGTTGAAATGTTATACCTCATACCGCAACCCGGTACGGAGCAAACCATAGGCATCTAAAATTGATACATGATTTAGAATAATGTATTTCCAATATAAATTAATATCATACCTTTACTAACTTAATTACTTCATAAAATACTACACTAATAAAACAACCAATAACGTAAAACTATCAACTATTGAATATAACAATATAAACGCAGAATAACGATTAAACACGAACAAAAGCAACCTTTCTAATTCACTAAAAAACCTATAACGAGCTGAGCTGGCAATAATTAAACGTATCTTTGAACAAACTAAACGAGCCATGTATGCGACGTGATGCGAAGTGTGCCGGGACTCTAGTGACGTCACGAAAGTAGAGCATATAGGGATCTGAGGGGGGTATATAAAGTGTACTATAGGAAAGATAGCAAACTAGATAACCTCTCTCTTTATAGACCTTGGGAGTAGGTATTGTCAAAACATCAGCGTTTGACACTACCTACTGTCATTTAATCACAATATCTGACAAATCCTGGCTAACTAATTTTAATGCAGTACGAGCGATCTCGTACTGAAATAGAATTTGCTCATGCAGCAAAACTATTGATTCTACCAAAAAATTTCATAGTCATAAATTATTCAGAATTTCCTCTACGGTAATTTATTATTTAACTATTTCGACGAAATTCCAGAAATGCCGGCTTATTTGAAAAATCTTTCAAAAATGCTAAGACTAAACCTCCTTTGTTCCTTTGGACCCTTTTCAGTAGAAAGCTTTTCAGCTCTAAGTTTGGTCATGAAACTTCGAAATCTGAAGTTTCGTCCCGATACCTTTAGTAGTTTCTCCGGAATCGACGCCACAAAAAAACGGGTACACACACACACACACACACACACAGACATTTTTTTGTACCTTGGTCAAAAATGTTCAGGGAACCCGAAAAGACATATTTCCGCTAAAATCTCAAAAAATCTTTTTGGCACGATTACAATACTTTACATACTACGTGTGATAAAGTAAAAACCTATTTTGTACATAACGGATATTCAGCGGGGTTAAAGATCTTACGCAACCTTATACGTCTAAAGTAAAGTAAATAAAGCGAAATTGCGGTTAATACACCTACGTACGTGACTTTCCCGCAGCCGCGTTTGTGTTTCTCGCGGTATTACTAATGACACCCACCAGTTCTAGACTCAAAATTAAATCATTGCCTGATACAATGTAGTTGGCCTTGATACAGATCATTTAACCTATCCGTTTTTGCTGAAATGACGTAAAAAACGCCCACAAACAATAATCAAATTTAAATAACGTTTGGTGGAAAAGAGACACGATTATTAACAAGCTTTATTTAAGGTTAATCGTTTGGAAAAAGAACGAAGGTCGTCTTTAGATTTAAAGCAAAACAACCTAAGTAAAAGAAATTTGTTGATGTAGAATATCATAAATAATACTGTTATTGTTGTTATTCTTCCTGTATAGAACATAGATTTGAAATACTATTGATAATAATAACAATACAAGAAAATCTTTGGCAAGGTTTTGTGCTGTATTTAGGCTAACAGTATGGAACAAATGTAATAATAACTCGGGGTTTACAGTTAAAAAAAAAATTGCTTAGTGGAAAATGACATGTTCCGTGCCAAAGGAGAAAATGTTACAACATTATACCGTAAGCACTAGGCGTAATTGAGATTTTGTTCGAGCTTGTCGCACAAGAATGAACGGTTTCGAGTTATTATTATTGCTCAAATCGTCACAGAAATTAAGCCTGTGCTTAATTTTATGTTTAATAAGTGTATAACAAAAGAAAAAACCGACCTATTACACAATGTAACAAAATTCTGAAATGTTAATATTAATATAGAGATATATTTGACCATGATTATTATAAAAAGTCGTTATTTCGTCTGAAGGTTACTTTAGATGTTTTTCTGCACATTTTTAATACCTTGAAAACTGTCCTTGTAAAGAATGTCACGATTCTCAACGTTTAGACCCTATAAATTTTAGTATCAACGTTGCACATTATTTTGTTGTTGATGTTAATGAGAGAACGGTAAGGAGAGAACACCCTAATCTGATATTTTAGCTGCTGGCATAATATTGCCACTTATGAACCCATTGTACAGGGTGCAATGTAAGTTCGAAAGTATTTATATGTTTATATTAATCAAATTACCCAAATCAGATCAGGATTATAAAGCCACATATATACTGCCTGTATACCGGACACACTGTATAGAGTAAACAAATCCAATCGACTTATTTTATGATATTTCATATTCTGTTAACAAAATTGTCATATCTAGATATAAATATTATGGCACTTGGCACATTCTACAAATTATTGAATTTGTTTTATGATTGCTTGTTCATTAGAATAAGGTAAACATCCCAAATTCAGACACTGTCCGAAATTCCAACATATTTCTGTTTAGTTGGATAAAATAAGAAATCTACAACATAAAACATTATTTTAGGACATCCGGTTTGTTGATTTGACATTACACTTATCAACCAACAATCGCTTCTTATTCTACCAATGTTCTAACGGTCAGAATATCACCTAGAAGTTTGACTGATCTTGATAATTGAGTGTTATGCTAAAAGTTGATATTTTCCGTATAAGGTAACTGCAAATCGACTTCTTTTTACATCAACAATAGAACAACAGAACAATAGTAATTAAGAAAATTCTAATAATAGCTATTTAGGCTGACTAAAAATGCTTTATATTTTCATAATAATACGTACTACTCTTTTAACCAGGGCTGTGGAGTCGGAGTCGTGGAGTCGGAGTCGGAGTTCACACTAATTTCAGAGGAGTCGGAGTCGGAAAAAATGTACCGACTCCGAGCCCAGGTTTAATTACTGGAGAAAAAACATGTGAGATGGACGTTGTCTCAGCAGACAGTAAACAAATAAAACCAAATATTTTATTAGATCTTTTACAATGTAGGTACCTACCTACATACATACATAAATACTCAAATTACAAAACACGCTTTCCAGACGAAATTGAAGACGATAACAAATATGATCTGACAGTTTGAAAAAGGAAATTTGAACAAGAGAGAAAATGAGATTGAGAAGTAGGGCTGTAGTTGAATTTAGTATAATTTATTCAGAAGTTATACTTGTAGCCATAATTATGATTATTTTCAGCATTGAAAATAATTAAAAATGATTTAAGGGCCATCTGTAAAGGAGAATTAGTTGGAGCTAGTTTGTCCCTCACAACAATTTTCTAAACGTATATTGCACTTAATTTTGTTTTTATTAGAATGAATTTTATTCCGTGGTATACAGTGTGTCTTATGGGTGCTTTTGTTATTATTAGAGATAGAAAGTCCGTTACATAGACAAAGTCGTGCCGATTTGTATGTTCTTTAATGAGAAAACAGTTTAATACTTAATGATTTCAGAGACATTTTGAATAAACAAAGAAATTACATTTTATAAATAACTTTTTTATTTGTGGTCCGATCAATAGGTCTTTTTGATATCTTATAGGCCGTTTTTATTTACATTTAGATTGTCAGTTTAAATATTTTTGCGAACAAATTTCGCTGGACACAAATAAAACTTCTGTTCTTCCTATGGGTTCAGCATTTGTTTGTGAGTAATTTGATGCACAAGCCATATGTTTAAGACAATCAGAATATTACACGGTGACGTGTCAACTATGTGATTATTTACATGTAAGATTTTTATTACACAAAATTGTTTGAAAATATTTTTGTATGCAATTTTCCTGGAGTCGTAGTCGGACCACGAAAAATATCTGGAGTCGGAGTCGGAGTCAAGAATTTTTTTACCGACTCCGCAGCCCTGCTTTTAACCACTATTAGTTACAAATTTAGGGGTGTCGGAATTAGGTACATGTAAATATAGCACGTCCGTAAATCAGACATGTGTGTCGGAATTGTGTACATGGTTAGAAGTAATACATATGGCTCTATTACCCAGAGTATTTAAGCAGCGAGTTAAAAAGCTCCTGACAGGGGCCGGTCCTTATAACATCGAGGAATACCTCAACTGCTGTGAAACGTTGTAAACAATTTTCAAATTTAATCTGATACATTACCACATTAATTCTGACTTGAACTGTAATATTTTGGGTTCCAATAAAGTTTATTATTATTATTATTATTGCTGTCGTTACACAAGAAAATGACATTTTACATCGTTTTCTATATTACAATTAACTGTACGCATTTTGACCAAATTCCGACAGGAGTGTCGATCATCAATAGTCTCCAATTCCGTCATAAATATTGACAGGCATCATAGGAGATTATGAAATAAGACAGAATGATGCACCACTAGCAGGAAAATAAAGTAAAAAGAAACTCTTCTTCTGTAACACTATCTCTAATGCTTGGACAGAATATTCGTCAATAAAAAAAGAAGGACGCACAGAAGAAAATCATTCTAGAGAAATAAGAAAGAAAGCGACAAAAGAACAGAATAAAAACCTGTGCCAAGAAAAAGAACACTAAAAACTCCAGATGCAAGAAACTTTAAAATACAGATGAGGGCAGACTGAAGAAGACTAAGGACTTATTTTATACTGTGTTTCATTAAAAGCGGTATAACATAAATGTTTAAGAGGAATCACTAGAGGTAGTAGCGTACTACAAAACAACACTACATTAAAACCAAACATCCTGAGCTTAATTGTGTGTTAATAATCACGTGTAATACATTAAATTATAGATAAAGGTGTATTACACCGGGTACGAATGCCACTTTTTTTCATTTGTTATTTTGTTATTTTTTTTTTCCAAATCCGAACCAAACATCAAAAAAGCAATATTACAACATTTTGTATTGAGCCTTCATGAACTTGTGTAAAAAAAATGACAACAAAATATGAATGTTGTAATGATTTAACCGTTAGTTTTTTGAACATGTGAATGAGACGAGAATAACATATTTTATAGTCGTAAGGTGCAGCCATCTGTTGGATAAACACCACATCATGTTCTTCGACCAATCAAATTCAAATGGTACAGTCTGAAGCAGCAGCATGAATACGTAGCCAGGGGAATCACAAATATTGAGCAATTTCGGCCTAACAAAAATATTGATCGCATGTTGACACGGGAGGTGTAGCGGCGCCGCGCCTGGCAAATGAAAGCCATACGAAAAATAAATTTTACCGTGCTAGTGCTACGTAGAAAGCAACGACTCGCTTATAAATTACTAAGGAAATACAAGTAATTTAATTTTTAATCAGTCATTTATTTTTCGTCATAGAATCTCAAATATATTGGTATTTAGATTTAGAAAATAATATTAATACCAAACACTTGTCGCTTGGCAATGCATTCAGGGCAATCGCAATCTATGTAGGATGGTTGGCTTTAGTTCGACTTGTTGTACAGCAGACGTAGAACAGACGCTAGAAATATGGGCAAATTAAAAAATCAGCTGCCTTTATGTGGCCCGCGTTCTAAGAAAACTAATAACTTGCGGGAGTACCTGCGGTAAGTGTATATGTAGATATTATACGTGTAGTGTAATTCTTCGCTAATTAACTTGGGCAATACTCTCTTATAGGTGTAAGCGTGCCGGATTACCATATATGGCAAAAAACTTTTATAAAGGTGTAAAATATATGAACATGTATCTATATAATATATAATAAATGACTTATACATATACATAAAGCTGCCTGTTTTATCGAAATCGCTATTTTTTCTCATACCTACAATTGAAATTGAAGTACGTATACTACCAAGTCTATACATAGCAATAATAATTTTGAGTAAAATTTCAAAATGCAGTATCCAACTGTATCTAGAATTAAAATAGGATAATTATATTTACTAACACCTACTTGCGTCACCCGATAAAAATTTGAATTTTTATATGGGGTGTGTAAAAGGAACAGAATAAAAAGCTGCGCCAAGACAAAGAGAACACAAAATTCCAGATGCAAGAAACATAAATTACAGATGAGGTAGAGAGGGCAGACTGAAGAAGACTAAGGACTTATTTTATACTGTTTCATTAAAAATGGTAAAACATAAATGTTTAACATTTCTTGATAATAAATCTTATTTAACAATATTTAAAACACTCAAGTGTTTACTTGAATGTTTATATTTGTCGGAATAATGTACCACAAGTGTCTGATTTAGGATCATTATCTGAATTCGGTTCACTGAGGTGTCGGATTTCGGATTTCGGAAATATACGCTTAGTCGGAATTAGGGGCAATTGTTAAACTTATAAAATATAATATAAATTACATAGGTAACTATTATCAATTTTCTTTAAAAATGAATAGCCAGATATCTTTAGAAGTAAATATTTGTTTAAAAAAAGTTGACATAGTCATTAGCACCACATAAATATAAATTCTACAGTTACACGTGTAACAAAAAGTCCTTAACCTGTCTAAATTTGGGGCGTTTACCTTCACTAGATAAAAAATAACTCCAGAATATTATGAATAGGTAGTACCCACAACACATTGAGCATTTCATTATTCTGTTTTGACATTCTTCGTAATTTACTGAGCTATTTTCTCGTATTCTAATGTTCCAATTTACCCAAATTCTACTGTCAGTAAGTGCTCTACTATGTAAATTTAAAATTCCAGCTATATTTACATAAATTAAAAGTATATTTAGTAAGATGTCTAAACATCGGTCAGCTCTAAGTAGCTCTCAATAGTTTAGTTCCAGTGTTCTAGGAAGAATACTCAATATTCTAAAAGTTCAATCATTTTTGCACTTAGACATACAAGATTTTAACAACTTGACCCACGTAATTTTCCGCAGATATGTAAAGGAAGCACGGTATACTTTGCAATCTAGATTCTAGATTAAACCATTCGGCTATTGTTCGCAACGAATACCCCATGCATGTTTCCTTCCTCCAGTTGCATTCGAAATGTGTTGTGCTCGCATCTCTTAAGTTTCTGCCTGTTTTAACATCTGGGTTAGACACAACGAATAGGAGAAAACTAATTGTTTACGCAGAAGAGACCCGCTCTCCTTATTGTCAATCTTCCTCGTTTTGACTCTTATTTTTCAGTGCAGCAAACCATGTAGTGTTAACACAAAGGTAGAAATACAAGAATAGGTACCACGTAACATTTGTTCATCGTGCATACCTATTGAGAATGTGGAAAGTTTCAAATTTAAACTTGTCACACGAACTACGTCTTGTAAATTATTTTTCCTGGTTGTATTTTGAACGCATTTCGATAAAACTTTGATCCGAGTATTATAAGTAAGATAATATAGAAGTAAACATACAAAGAATGTTTTTATTGCTTGAATTTCTAGTGCAGCTGTTATAACAACTAAAGTGTGCGAAGAAAACTGTTCATTTCCGATACAGAAACTAATTGCTAATGTGGAATATAGATATAGTACTTATGCACGTTCAAACAGAAATTAACAACGTTTATGTGCAATAGAAACCGCAGGTTTAATTGCTTTTGTTACGTAAGTCAATCACGCATGCAGAGTAAAAGAAATGTGCTAATTATTTGTGGAGATATTGTATTAAGTCGTGGCTACACATTCGTATACTTGGCAAATATCAAATATTTGCCAAGTATATGAATATTAGTCAAGAAAAAAAACCTGCTCTATTCAATCCGGTGCGAGTCCACCTCTAAAATAACTTGATATATATATTCGACGTTCGGCTGTGCGGACGAGTTTTTTACGCCATATACTTCGTATTTGCAATACCCAGTTGAAGTGGGTATAGCAAATGCAAAGGCGACAAATATTGGTGGATTTATTTGTACTCGATGAACATTTTAGTACGCTGTTTAACTTTCCATTTTTTAATTTCGTTTTGTGTGTAGTAGGTCGTATCAGTGGCGGCGTAGCATGGGTTGGCACCCAGGGCGATTTTCTAATGTCCTTTTCAATAGATAAAAGTGAAAGATTGATTAGTCGCGTTTGGCTCATTGTGGGACCTTATGTTCATAATTTATAATAATATTTTGACTATTAGTGATAGTGTTTGCTTTTGTTTAATGAATTACATACAACTATCAACAGCACATGTCTCTTGTTAGATGGACAAACTCAGCCGTATCCAATATGACCATTAATATTTGTTTAATATTGCCCTTCTGTGTTAAGATAAATTTAATCAGCATTTGTTACTAATATAAAATAAACTCGTCTATTAACCTAGAAAATATGAAGTCAATATCATTGAAAATAAATGTCTGGTAAATTTTTGCGGTTTTCTCGGATTTAATTTTGAAAGGACGTGTCGTATTTGCATATACACCCCTCATTTGATATCGATGCCACCAATTCTAGAAATCTAATAGTTACTAAAGATTGTGAGTAATAAAAATTTGTTGCATTGGAACAGCTAAAAAGTACTATGTGTCAAATGTTAACGCAAAGTAGAAAAATTATAATTAAGATGTATCAAAGTCAAATCAAAACTTTGTTAAATCTATTGACTTCTAAAAAACAAATTTAGCGTTGCATAGTGCGACTACGAACATCAATTGTATTTTTTTTAATTAAATCATTTAGTTATATTAATTTAATTATGTATTTGTTCCACTAATGGTGCATTAAAGTGTTAAACTGTAAACGTTTGAAAATCAAAGAAATAATTATTTTCGACAATTTAAATTAATCAAAATGTATTCACATAATTCAAATACTTTGCCCAATCTTAGCCTGTTTTGTACATTGTCTAATAAGCAATATTCGCATACATTCATGAAAGGTAAATGTAAAAAAATATGTGTACAGTGTGTCTCCGTACATAATCATACCTAGAAATACAATTGACCTAAGTTTTCATATCTCGGGGGAAATAAATGCATTATAAATAGCTTTAGTTACTTTTTAAAAAATGTGTAGCCATAGTCAGTATTTTGATTGATCTTATGATGTGAACTCATTCTTTTAGGAAATTATATTCGAAAGTAAATGAAAATAAAGTTGCGATACATATTGAGATCCATATAATATAATATTAGCATGCAGATAGATCTTAAACCCTAGAGTATGTAGCTATTTATTTATTTGTATGTCTTTGCGGAGTGTTTCTTCTGTAAGTATTCTTTGGCTGTGCGAGTGAGTTGTCGTTGTCACCCCTAGCTGCTTGGCACCCGGGGCGGACCGCCCCCCCTTTACACCACCATTGGGTAGTATACGAAAATTGACAATAGATTTGTAATTATTAGTAAGATTTTTGATTCTTCTAAAGGGCGAAAACCGCATAAAATTGTTATTTTGTGAAACCGTCAGACGGAAATAAAAAAAAAATACTGTTGTTTTTACCTGTCCACATAAACGCAATGTTATTTCATTCCAAGAAAAACGTACACCATATACAGAGTGTATCCTAAGTTGATGCTTTTCTATGAACAATATAGATGCTACTCATTTATGAGCTTTCAAAATATAACCTTTTTGTTAAATAAAAAAGCTACACAAAATTGTCTCTACTATTGAAATATTTTTAATCGTTTTCGTTTCTCTTCAAGTAATAAACATCATAAAAATTTTATAAAATAATTTATTTGGAAAATTATACTTTATTTGCTTATATTTATATATTTGTCGATTTTTATGATTTTTATGAAAATATTTTATTAGTAGAGACAATTTTGTGTAGCTTTTTTATTCAACAAAAAAGTTATGTTTTGAAAGGTCATTTGTTTAAATTTTTGTTTCAGAAGCTAATTGATCTGTATTTCAGACAATATTAGGACATATTTATACAACGAACCTAGTAGTACAATTGGATTTAGTAGAACTTTAAAGATGACGAAGAAACCATATCTAACATTTCTTTTATGGGCAATATCTTCCTAATTTAAATAAAAAAATATATATTTTTTCTCATTAAAATAATAATTTATTTAAACTAATTCACATCAAATGACCAATTGTATTGTTTTACAGTCTGTTAAAATTAGATGCTGCGAGTTAATAATACAGAAAGCTGATGAATTAAACAAAAAATCATTAAAATGAAACAAACAGTTTCGTCAAGATTTGTTTTGTAAATTTCCACAAGATGGCCCTTGTTCGTACGCAGTGAATTCTGCACTTATGTAATTAAAAATATGTCGGCATTATAAAATAAAACCTTGCTTGTTCGTAGTCACATTATCAGTTTGAATCTTCAAAGAAGATTTTCACGTATTAGAAAATGCTATGTGGCGATGCATCAATGTCCGATGCATTTACTATTGCAGTGCAACTCTGACGGCCCGAAATCACAAACGAATTATGTACAAATTTGTTGGTATGTCATAGATTTTTTTGAGTTTTATAAAAATCAGTCGGTAATCAAGGATGGATGAAAAATATTCGGTGAACGAACTTAAAAGGAAAAGTAAATCACTCATGGCATCGTTTAGACCAAGCAATAACAAAAATTTTCGATTTGCGTGGCAAATATATTTGCCAAATATTTAACATGTGGCAAATATTAGATATTTGGCGAGTATACGAATATGTAGCCCCGGCTTTAGATATCGTAAACTGGGGACATCTTTACCAATTTAAATAGTTTGTTAAAAACGACTTCTTAAAAACTACGTATTTTACAAGTTAGTGTCAGATAATCATTTTTATTAGATTTTTATTAGTTTTTGTGATATTTGCAATTTGACGAAAATGTCAAATGTAGTAAAAGTACTAACCTTAATATTTCTCTGTATACAGGATGTTTGTAAGTTTGATCTAAAATGTTTAAGTGGTGATACAAGAGGTAATTTAGTATATATTTAACCAGATTTATTCATATACAAAGTATTACGATTATCAAGATATTAACAATTTTATATGAAGTTTTGTATGTTTTATATGAAGTATATTTTGCCATTTTGCAATCGTATGGGAATCAAACTAAAGACTTACAAATTACTGCTACGGTACACCATAAACCGCGTACTTTTAGGTGGATTATCGTGAAAATTTGTTTGAATTTACAGCAAAAAAAACAACTATCAAAAACACTTTCAAACAACCCACTTTCTCATTTTTAATTGTCTCTCCAGAACAAGAACCAATTTTTAATCAATTAACTATGACAGTAAGCCGATATTTTTTGTTATTTTGTAGGGTTTCTTATTTATTTTTACGTTACAATATAATGCTTGCGCAAAACTTGCAGAATTTAACAAATTTTCACGAAATTGTATTTAAAACTACAATGTCTAAATAAGGTTTACTTTGGGATACAATGGCGTTTGCAAAAATGGCAAAATATACATTAATTTCGGAATGATTTGTTAACATCTTGATAACTGTAATAAACAAAACTCAAGAAAAAGCAATTTGAATTTTAAATTTTTTTACCATTTGGTAGAAAATTACTGATTATCTAATTTGCATGACATTAGCTTATTGGTTTTAGTTATTATCTGACAATTTTTTAGGACAAATTTGCAAAAATTTAGTTTTACGTAGCTTTTAAAAAGGCCTACGGTTGCCAATTTTTTGACAGACAATCGAATATCTCGGCGACTATTTGCTCTACATGGGTACAATCTGATACAGTTGAAATAGTATATTATTTCACGACCACATAACTAAGGATATAAATCGCGAGCATGAAGTTTATACGCGAGCCGTAGGCGAGCGTGTAAACATGCATCATCATATTATCCAGAACTTCGAAATGTACAAAATATTATGTACAAAAATGACCTACATATCAAGACTTTTTCAATCACAATGACATTGCCTCCAATCCGTCGTCAATATTTACGTGGCATTTTGCCGAACTAAGACGAAATGGTTTGCATTATATTTGCAACCCTTTCACACTACGTATAGGGTAGTGAGAAAGGCACTGATCAAAGTTACCCTTTACAATTTACATGACTCCTAGTAAATAATGAAACTAAGATAACCAACAAACATATTGTATAGAAAAAAAATATCTAGAAATTTTGACTTCTTGACTTACCAGTAAGCTGTTGACGTTCAGATGTGTGAAGAAAGAAATCTCTTCTTTTTCGTCCCCTTCCATAAGACTCCACGCCCTCAAAAAGACGTATGTCAAAAAAACCTGCAACAACAGAAATAAAGACATCATAAATATAGACAAATGTTATAATAACAACTTTTTATCTATACAGTGATTTATTGATTATATGAAATTAACATTAATTAAAAAACAACAAATAGAAACAAAACCTAACAATACGTTCTTTTCTCTATTATTTTCAGTTAATAGAACAAGACCGACACCTCCTCAAAAGAAAACTAGCCTCAATAGAATCAGAATGCGAACTCAAAGTATTAGAACTCCAGAACGACGTCAAAGAGCTCCAAGAGAAAATTACCAACAAAGAAAGCAATCAAAAACAATTCGAACGCGACAGGAGTAACCTCGTAGACGACCTGCAGAATCAAAACGCCAGGTTAACACAACAACTGAAGGAAAACAGCCAAAATGAAGCACAAATCCGACTGCAATTGGATGAACTGAAAAGCCAAAATTCCGCGCAAAAGAAGAACTTATTAGAGTACGTTAACACGATAAATGCACTAAAAGACGAGCTGGACTTAGTTACCGATAAAAAGAACGATTTTGAGAAGAGATTGCATATTTTTGCTGCGGAAAGGGAAGATTTAACTATGAATTTGGAAGAAGCTGCTGATAGGATATCACAATTGGAAAGGCATGCTAGGGAGCAAGATATAAGGTATCAGCAGTCGATAAAGGACTACTCGCTACCTCATGAGAAACTATCGATAGAAGAACGGTTAAGCGGTGAGTGTCTGAGTTGTTATTTTCTAACATATTAATTAACAAATAACTGTTTACGTTAAGTCATCAATCCATTAATAACTCCAAAAGTATCAGAAGAATTTTTATGAGACTTACCAAAATTATTTAGTAAGCATCAATAAACAATATCCAAGTCGTAGTATATCAATCCTCCACCCAAGAGGCGCAGGGTGATTTTATAAACTTCCCTCTACCCTCAAAAATGCAATAAAAACAGTCAAATAATCAGAACTACAAAATTATCAGAAGAAATTTGATGAGACTTGCCAAAATGATTTAGTAAGCATCAATAAACAATATCCAAGTCGTAGTATATCAATCCTCCACCCAAGAGGCGAAGGGTGATTTTTTAAACTTCCCTCTACCCTCAAAAATGCAATAAGAACAGTCAAAAAATCATAGCCCCAAAACTACCAGAAAAACTTTTATGAGACTTGGCAAAATTATTTAGTAAGCATCAATAAACAATATCCAAGTCGTAGTATATCAATCCTCCACCCAAGAAGCGCAGGGTGATTTTATAAACTTCCCTCTACCCTCAAAAATGCAATAAAAACAGTCAAATAATCAGAACTACAAAATTATCAGAAGAAATTTGATGAGACTTGCCAAAATGATTTAGTAAGCATCAATAAACAATATCCAAGTCGTAGTATATCAATCCTCCACCCAAGAGGCGAAGGGTGATTTTTTAAACTTCCCTCTACCCTCAAAAATGCAATAAGAACAGTCAAAAAATCATAGCCCCAAAACTATCAGAAGAATTTTTATGAGACTTGGCAAAATTATTTAGTAAGCATCAATAAACAATATCCAAGTCGTAGTATATCAATCCTCCACCCAAGAGGCGCAGGGTGATTTTTTAAACTTCCCTCTACCCTCAAAAATGCAATAAAAACAGTCAAATAATCAGAACTACAAAAGTATCAGAAGAATTTTGATGAGACTTGCCAAAATGATTTAGTAAGCATCAATAAACAATATCCAAGTCGTAGTATATCAATCCTCCACCCAAGAGGCGCAGGGTGATTTTATAAACTTCCCTCTACCCTCAAAAATGCAATAAAAACAGTCAAATAATCAGAACTACAAAAGTATCAGAAGAATTTTGATGAGACTTGCCAAAATGATTTAGTAAGCATCAATAAACAATATCCAAGTCGTAGTATATCAATCCTCCACCCAAGAGGCGAAGGGTGATTTTTTAAACTTCCCTCTACCCTCAAAAATGCAATAAAAACAGTCAAATAATCAGAACTACAAAAGTATCAGAAGAATTTTGATGAGACTTGGCAAAATTATTTAGTAAGCATCAATAAACAATATCCAAGTCGTAGTATATCAATCCTCCACCCAATAGGCGAAGGGTGATTTTTTAAACTTCCCTCTACCCTCAAAAATGCAATAAGAACAGTCAAAAAATAATAGCCCCAAAACTATCAGAAGAATTTTTATGAGACTTGGCAAAATTATTTAGTAAGCATCAATAAACGATATCCAAGTCGTAGTATATCAATCCTCCACCCAAGAGGCGCAGGGTGATTCTTTAAACTTCCGTCTACCCTCAAAAATGCAATAAAAACAGTCAAATAATCAGAACTACAAAAGTATCAGAAGAATTTTGATGAGACTTGCCAAAATGATTTAGTAAGCATCAATAAACAATATCCAAGTCGTAGTATATCAATCCTCCACCCAAGAGGCGAAGGGTGATTTTTTAAACTTCCCTCTACCCTCAAAAATGCAATAAAAACAGTCAAATAATCAGAACTACAAAAGTATCAGAAGAATTTTGATGAGACTTGGCAAAATTATTTAGTAAGCATCAATAAACAATATCCAAGTCGTAGTATATCAATCCTCCACCCAATAGGCGAAGGGTGATTTTTTAAACTTCCCTCTACCCTCAAAAATGCAATAAGAACAGTCAAAAAATAATAGCCCCAAAACTATCAGAAGAATTTTTATGAGACTTGGCAAAATTATTTAGTAAGCATCAATAAACGATATCCAAGTCGTAGTATATCAATCCTCCACCCAAGAGGCGCAGGGTGATTCTTTAAACTTCCGTCTACCCTCAAAAATGCAATAAAAACAGTCAAATAATCAGAACTACAAAAGTATCAGAAGAATTTTGATGAGACTTGCCAAAATGATTTAGTAAGCATCAATAAACAATATCCAAGTCGTAGTATATCAATCCTCCACCCAAGAGGCGAAGGGTGATTTTTTAAACTTCCCTCTACCCTCAAAAATGCAATAAAAACAGTCAAATAATCAGAACTACAAAAGTATCAGAAGAATTTTGATGAGACTTGCCAAAATTATTTAGTAAGCATCAATAAACAATATCCGAGTTATAGTATGTCAATCCACCACCCAAGAAGTGAAGGGTGATTTTTTAAACTTAGCTCTGCCCTCAACAATGCAATAAGATTAGTCAAAAATTCATAACTCCAAAAGTAGCAGAAGAATTTTAATGAAACTTGCCAATATTATTCAGTGAGCATCAATAAACAATATCCAAGTCGTAGTGTATCAATCCACCACCCAAGAAGTGAATGGTGATTTTTTAGAGTTAACTCAGCCCTCAAAAAATGCAATAAGAAAGGTCAAAAACTCATAACTCTAAAAGTATCAATCTTCCACCCAAGAGGCAAAGGGTGATTTTTTTAAATTACAGCTAGCCTCAAAAATGCTATAAGAACAGTCAAAACATCATAACTCCAAAAGTACCAGAAGAATTTTGATGAGATTTGCCAAAATTATGTAGTAAGCATCAATAAACAATATTCAAATCGTAGTATATCAATCCTCCACCCAAGAAGATGAGGGTGATTTTTTAAACTCACATATGCCCTCAAAAATGCAATAAGAACAGTCAAATATCATAACTCGAAAAGTATCAGAACAATTTTGATGAAACTTGCTACAATTATTCAGTAACCATCAATAAACAATACCCAAGCCATAGTACATCAATCCTCCACTCAAGAGGTGAAGGCCGATCCCATAAAGTTACTAATCGCAATCCCCCATGTTCGTTCGTTACTAACACCACTAATATTCTAATTTCTCTCTGTCCATGCCTCAGTGGGTGACCAGCGCTCTTTATTAGCAGAGATGGACATCTCGGAGCCCTCCTTATCACAAGAATGCATGTCAGTCTATCGTCAACTGAGGTCACTGTGTCAGCAACTTAAGTCACACAATGACGATGATAGCGGGCTGCACTCGGACTGTTCCACCACTTCCCTGGAAGACAGCCAGCAGTTCTCTACAGGCCTGCTGACAGAGGTGGCCCAGGAATTGGTAGGATTGGTTCTAGACTCCGACGTTGTTAACTTAATTGAGAGGATAGAGAGATACAGGAGGGATATTCAGGAAAGGGATATGGAACTGCAGCGAAGGGCTGAAGCTATCATGGAACTAACGTCAAAGGTATAATTCAAAATAATTCATTAATTATTTTAGTTAGAAAATGTTTGTTTCCTTAATGGTTAGTATGAATTGTAATTATTAATTACACATTTCTCATTTTAGGTTTCAGTATGTGATGTAGAACTTCAAGCAGCGATAGAAGAGCGTGATAGAGCGAGATGTGATGTGTCAAATACATCAGTAGCCCAGGATGAAGTTGTCGTAAAAGCTAGAGAAGTTAGGGATCAGGCGGTAGCTAGGAAAAATAAGGCTGAAGTTGAATTGGCCAAAACTAGGGTTGAACTAATGCAGGCCAACAGCCAATTATTAGAGGCGATCCAACAGAAAGTGGAGTTAAGCCAGCAACTAGAACAGTGGCAGGTAATAAAAACCAACAAAAATCTAGGGATTTTTGCTTAGAGGTACTTTTTAACCAATTTATTTATTTATGTTTTCTTTTTTTTTAAAGATGGATATGCACGAACTACTGGATGAGCAACTCAGGAATAAATTGACATCTCAAGAGGTGAAAATGAAGGATGCCCTGCAGCAACCAGTGGCGCCTCCTAGGCGAAGACTGTTAGGATTTTTCCAACGATAGATAACGAAGAATAGCTATATTATCTACCAGCAATATTTTTGATCGTTAATCGAAAAAAAGAAAATGAGTATTCCAAACTCTAAGTCATTTATTGTCTAAGTTACTATTTTAAACTGTGCTTTTTAATAATTTATTAAGAATCGTTAACACAAAAATAACTTATAGTACATTATAATTATTTACATCTTATTATATATTTTTATGATCTGTCTTAGACTATATTATATGAATTTAAAACAATATTACTACTACAAGCAAACGAGTAGATTTCGTACAAAGTGTTTTGTATTGTCGTTAAACATGATTCTGTGATTTTAATGAGTATCGTATTATTTCGGGAATTCTGTTTTCTTAGTCTAGTTACCGATATGTGCTTTCGTGTCTTGAAAAACGAACCGAAAATCCGTCCAAACATCACTACATATCAAAGCACAACTATTGTACCGATTGAAATGAAAAAATAACAACGTTAATGTTACCTCTTTTAAACTGAAATAAATATTTTAATTTATATTCGACCTTGTTTTATTTCCACCTAAAATTTCAATGCAATCTTGCCGAATTTGGCATGTAAAAAAAGAAAATAATGCATCATAACCTTATTTCGAATTACAAACATAACCCCATACAAAACTAGAAGCGCCACCTACCTTCAATCGGTCGAATTACCCGTGCAAAAAATGACGTGAATCCAAAGGAATTGTTTGATATTCAACACAAAAATAACGCCTCTAAAGTCTTGTCGCGCAACGAAAACACACTCAACGCGTAGAACGGGCACTAATTTATAGGAATAACACACTTTTGCGACCCAATCGTTCGAATTTTCGCATAAATCAGCGGTTTTCCAAGACGCTAACACCGAAATCGTACAAGAACCGACACGACTTGAGACGCCACTTCAAAAATAGCGGCAACCCATGAAAGTTAAATTTAAAGTTTTTGAGTTACCAACCTAAAACTACGTACTTGTTTTGATTGATTTTCCACTATAATCTTCATAATTATTACTAAATTAAGAGATTTCTGTGATAAAACCTTTATTACTTTGCGTATTTCTACGTATACTTCGCTAACATGATGGCAGTTTAAAGAAATTAACCTAACTTTTTGAGGCCCCATTACCGCACAAAATAAACAAAATCCGCATAGTACATAGAATAATTCGTAAGAAAACGCGAAAATTATACACCATAACTAAATATTTATTCCGAATTAGTAACATAACCGTGACACATACAAAACTAGCAGCGCTACCTACCTTCAAACGGTTGAATCATCCGTGCAAAAAATGGCTTGTATTCAAAGAGTTGTCCGATATTCCAACACAATATTAAAGCCTGTAAAGTCTTTTCGCTCAACGGAAATACACTCAACGCGTAGAACGGGCACTAAATTACACGATTTACACACGTTTTCGACCGCATCGTTCGAATTTTCACGGAAATCAGCGGTTTTCCAAGACGCTATACCCAAATCGCGCAGGCACAGACACGGCTCAAAACTGAACTTCAAAACTAGCGGCAACTTAAGAAAGTAAAATGTCAAGATCCTTCGTTGCCAACCTTAAATTATTATACCAATATTTATTGTTTTAATTGAAATTTTGCTATAGAAATCAGTAATTATTAAATAATTATGCGAGTTTGACGCTAAATATGCGTTAAGTTACCGATTTAACTGTTACTATAACGGTATTTAAAAAATTAACCTAACTTTTTGAAATCAACCCTGCTAAAAACGAAAAAAGCCGAATAAAATTAGGTTGTTTATATAAAAAAACAATTAGGCACACATTGTTTATTTACATTCACATCTAAAAATACAAACTAGCACAGTCTTTTTATTTAATTAATATAACTAGTTTCGGGATTAAAAAACGTCACGAGGAATAAAACGCCGGTGTAATTAAAAAATAAATAAGATCCTACGGTATTTACAAACGAGTCGTATCCGCTAACTAAGCAAAGCCGTTAAGGCATCGAAAAACCTCGTACGATTTTTCGTGTGAAGTTGAAAATCTGAAACAAAAAAATTTAAGTATCGAAAAAGTCTCAAATAAAAAAAACTTACATGCTGTATCAAAATAATCGCAGAACGAGTCACAATTTAGTCTTTCAGCAGCTTGTTCAAACGCCTTTCCGAATAAACTAAAATTAGACAAAAACGTTAAAAAATTTTAGGTTAGAGTCATCGGCGACTCACTTTTTGGGGGAATTCTCGCATAACGGAGGGATACCCATCACAACACACATCCCCGTGTCCAAATTACATGGTGCGGAGACGATCAACGGCAAGGTAGCAGCCTTTTTATTTCGAGACATCGTAACGTAAGCTCGTAAGATAAACTGGGCTAAAAGGGATAAAATATGAGGCTTCGAGAACATCGACCAATCTAAGCAGCCCTGAAAATAAACATAGAGATGTTATAACCTAATATTTATAGTCAAAACCCAACTTTCAAGGATTCTAACCCAACTTTTTTAGTCACAAACTAAAGTTTTTAGTAGAAAATGATAGTTTTAAAGGTGCTTACGTCTTGTATGATGTAATAGATGAACGGACCGGCCGATATTATATATTTTCTGTCTAAAGCGCTCTGTACGGTTTTAAATAGCGTTTGTATAATGGCTTTTGCTTTTTCGATGCCTGTGCGTAGAATCTCTGGATGGTTTCTCGATAGACATTCAAGGGCTAAATTAAAGCATTCGTCTGTTTTTTTTTCGGATGGCTGTAAACAAAAAAAAATTAATACAAATTTAAATAGAAATTAGTATACAGTATGTCCCCAGATCTAGTTACAAGGAGAAAGAAAATGTTTATTACTGATTTTTCTAGCATACAGTAGAACGTCAAAAATCTGAACACGTTTTAAAAGAGTTTAAATACATAATTATGTAAGAGTTTGTTTAATATATGTACAGACAGGGTAATTGGGGTATATTCCTTCAATGAAAATGTGATTTGCTCGAAAAGTTGATTTGTTACTTACAAATAAATAATTATTTATTACTTCCATAGATATTATATGATAAATTTATATTAAAAATATTTAACTCAGTTATTTAGTCCTATTTTGAATTGATTTGTATGAATCAATTCATATTTTTCTCCTCTTTTGTAACTCGATACGAGAACACACTATAAAAAAAACTTACACTGGCTTCGAGGAGTGCGATTAATGAGTATACTATATCGGTGGCGCTGTATTTGTTTCTGTACCCGTATTGGAGCGTAAATGAAGCGTAAACGATGTCACCGAGACCATATTTTTCAGAGAGCTTTTCTATGCTGGCTTGGAACTCCTGTCGCAGTTGTAGGTCCATAGAGCAATAACTTTGTTTGCTTTGGGCCAACGGCAACCTTTAAAAACATTAGACAAATATTATAAAAAGTATTGTACTAGCGGCTATTTTACACTACACTACTTTCGTCTTTTTTGAAACTTCTTTTTAGCAACTAGAAAAAAGATTTAAACCAACAAGAAATGACGATGGCAGACCTTACAAATGCCTCCACTGCGCATGTGTCTATGCTATAGTCCATTTCGTAACTAGGAGGAACTTTTCAAACGTGTTACTAGGAAGACCTCGCCTGTGATCGGCTGGATCCCAGACGGTTTTACACCGGACAAATTTACGCTATCGCGCGCACACTGAAATCCCGTTAGGTTAGGTACCAGGTGAACAAACCATAAACAAACATGGGTACCTGTTATCCATTGTTATGTGTGTTATTCGCGACTTCAGTTCAATTTTATCAGCAGCTCGTACAAGAACTAAATATGGATTCTGTGCCAAGTACAAATTCAGTACATGTTTCGTCCCCAAAAAAGGGTAAAATGTTAGAAATGGGTCACTTAACCTTACCTGAAGCAAGATATTCTAAATCTGTACAAACAGATTGTAACTAACGAACCCCAAACAACGAAAAAACTCGCTGTGATCGCTAAAATTGTGGATACAATGGGTAAGTAGCATGAGTCGTGCTACAAACACAAATGAGCATGGCTTCATACTGATACGCCCACCAGCAATATTTTTATAATGTATATTTTTTTTACAGATTTAGAAAGAGAAATCGCAAGAGCATTCTGCTGGAACGTGACGATATAATTGTATGGCGACGCAAGTATTTAAGAGCCATTAAGGAGTTTCGACGAGAAGGACGGCCAATTTATTATTTAGATGAGACGTGGCTAAATGAAGATCACACAAAGGAAAAGGTATGGGTAGATACCGCCATTCAAGATAAGACACAGGCCTTTCTCGAAGGATACAGTACGGAATTCAAAAATACATCCGGAAAAGGAAGACGGCTCATCATTCTACATGTTGGATGAAAAGCTGGTTTTGTTGATAGAAGATTGTTGGTATATGAAAGTAAAAAAACTGCAGATTACCATGAAGAAATGAATGCGGATGTATTTGAAAACTGGTTCAATGCTTTATTACCAAAATTGCCAGATAACGTAGTGATTGTTATGGACAATGCTTCTTACCACAGCCACAAGTTTGAATAAATACCAACAACATCCTCAACAAAGAAACATATGCAGGATTGGCTTCGCTCAAAGAATATCGTATATGAGGAAGAAATGGTACGATCAGAATTATTGTGTTTAATAAAGGAACAAAGAAATAAGTTCGATATGTATGTTTGCGATGAGCTGGCAAAAGACAGCAATAAAATTGTGCTGCGGCTACCACCATATCATTGCGAGTTGAATCCGATGAGCTCATAGGGGCCCAAATTAAAAATGAGGTTGCAGCGAAGAATACCACATTTAAATTGGCAGATGTCAAACCGCTTTTAATAGAAGCCATTGGGAATGTAACAAGCACACATTGGAGTAATTGTGAAGAACGTGTAATAAAGGAAGAGGATAAAATGACGACTTTGGATGGGATCGTGGACAAAATTGTTGAACCACTAATTCATGTTAATACAGATAGCCACAGTGATTTATATGTAAGTGACGACGATGATGATGTTTAAGATATAGTATTATTATTATAATCAAATATATATATTTTTATTGGTTTTATTTCTACGCACCAACAAAATGCAAAAAAATGACATACTAAAATCTTCGACTGTAAAAATGATTTAATTGTAGTAGAGTTTTTTATTACTGATAATATATTACATACAGAATTGTTACCTTTTATTATACTTTTACGATGTCGAAGAGATTACTCAGTAACCCGTAGAGTAAATATCTAATTTGTTTTATATAAGTCTACTAATTTAGATTCTACAAGCTTTATTTTGACCTATTTAGACACATATTAAGGGCCGGTTGTACCAACTCTGATGACCGTCCAATCACGTTGATCATTGGTCAGCGGAGCATTTTTCGTTGTACCAACCTTGATTAGAAGTTGATTGGACCGTAACCACGCTTCAAGTTGACCGCCATATATTGGCCGGTGATCGTTTGATCAAGATGGCGCGCAGACGCATGGCAGGCGCTTGAGTGACGCTAACCTATAATTGTTTGTGTTTACATCTATTATTGACATCAACGAACGAATCTGTTGGTTTAATTTTGGTAAGTAGGTACTAGAAAAATAAGTGCAGTATTTATAATATCAGTTCCGTATACATTATCATATGTTTGCATTTTTTTTGCTTCATATTTTTAATTATTTTGCTTTTAGATCCAGTAAGAATGGAGTTTCTTGGGGATGTGACCGAAGATAAAGATTATCTGGTGGACATGATGCAGCATCCACGACTGCAGCCAGTTTTGAGAGACTGGCCCAATCACTTTGAAAAGTGGACCGATGTTGAGTTTTGGAGTAGGTTCACATTATCTAAAAATCCAGTCGCCGCCTGGTGGTGAAGTGGCTGAAAATTACAGAAACAGCAAAAAGTTCTTTTCTTTGAATGTCCAGGTGATCCGTAGCACACTAAAACTTTGAAATTTTGTATGCCGTTAGCCGGCCAGCTGATAGCCAGCTATCGTGACCAGATGCCCATAATTTCCATAATTCCCAAGTGAAAGCGGAGCTTGAAAATTGAGATTTTTAAATTAGTGGATATGGTGTTAAACCTTATCCAATGACGGAAATCTATAAACAGAAGACCAACATCTATTCAACGATTCCTTAATTCGAACGAGAGAGTTTTGGTTGGATGTCCATAAAATGGATGGAAACATGGATGATCATGTTAACATTGATAACCAGAGCAACGATGCAATAAAAAATATCTAAATTGAAGAATATTGAAGGATTAGTTGATAACTAATCATGTATAGTTTGGTTAAATAAATAATTTACTATAATCTTTTATTTGCACCAGCATTTCTCCATTTACCGTAGAGATTAATTAAAATTGCTTAGTTTATCACTTTGAAAATGGGTAGGGTAAGTATTCATTTCAGTTTATAACTAAAATTCTATTTGTATTGACATAAATAGGCAGCAAATTGATTTCAAGTTGAGAATATCAATGATAAACAAATTTCCAATGTAAAAAATAATAAACAAAAGGTTTATAAATAAATATCTTAGTAAAAACTCAATGTCTGCTATAATAAATAATGTATTATAATATCTACAATGGCCTATTTTAAAGTTTTAACAGTTCAGCGCGATATTTATATGGTTACCGCTTTATTTGTTGTGTTAGTTTGGTTGCGGACTTTTCACGTAATTTCTATTAAATGTACTGGCATTTGGTAGACAAGTACTGCCAACCGTGCCAAATCATCTGATCGGCTAACCGGCAGCCGACCGGGCTTTGTACAACGCATCGCTCCTTGATCATCGGTCACCTTTGATCAACCGGTCTGCTGATCAGACGGTTTGCGAGTGGTGGTACAACCGGGCGTAAGACTTTCCAGCGAAAAATTCGTTAAAATTTTCACCGTAGCATATTTGTTGTTGTTTACAAATACGTTTAACGTCAAAATAATTCAAATTTAACCGCAAAAATATCTGGCGACATTTCTGGTAATGTTCTCTCAATTTTTTCCTATGTGAATCAGGCGTCTGGTTTTATTCCTCCTACTTATTAAATAGACTATAACAAAAAGTTGAGAAACATAATAGCACAGATTTTCCTATATTATGCTATTATTTAGAACTTTTTCTAATTACTCAAAAAAATGTTTAGAAAAAGACGAAAGTGGAGTAGCGTAACATAGTCTTAAGTAAAACAAGCCGTTCTTTTTAAAAATTTTAAACGTATGTGATGATTTTGTGGTACCAATAATTGATTTCCTTACCCCATATCTGCTAGCAACTCGTGTAGCTTCATGTCTCCTTTGAGCGACCACAGTTTCATCTTGCAAGCGGAGAACATGGAATATTTTAGACTTGACTCGACTGTCCAGTGTCGGTACAGACTCAACTTCAAGTCCTTTTCGAAGAGAATCTTCAGTGATGTCAGGACGTCCGTATCGTTAGTCCTATTCGCCAACCTGTTGACGTGCGATTGCAAATTTCCCGTCTCCAGAACGTACTGGGTGTTGTCAATCTTCCCGAAAACCATTTGCTCGGTCAAAGCAATAATTGCTAACCAGAGCAAGTCTTTATCGTCTCTATTCAACTTCCAAGCGAGCTCATATAGTAATATTGCACTCTAAAATGATTACAAAGTTAAAAATTTTTAAAACCCGATAGATTTTTATTTATATCAATTATACAGGGTAAGTCATAATGTACGGAGGAGTGTCTTTTCTTAGTAAACTAGGAAGTTACAGTAAAGTTGCATATATTAATGAACATTCGTTACAAACTATACTAGTAAAAAACATTTTAATAGTTATTTAACCGACAAGTATATTAAAAAGAGCGATTAATGATCGAGATCATTAATTGCCGTTTATACATACATTTCACTTCGCCAATGTCTTTTAGGTTATATGACAATTTATGTAATTTGACACTGACAGTTCTAGAGGGCGGTATGTTTTGATTGGAAGGTTTCACTTCACATATGTTCGATTGGCCAATCAAACGACGTCTTTACGTCGTGTGATTGGCTATAACAAATCAGGCATTAATAGAAATCGTGCATAAATAGAGTTGTTTAATAAACAATTTCCTATTCACTAAACTGACTCATAAATAAACGATTGACGGAAAAGTTAAATTAAAGAGCTACCCCTCAATCTCATCTGTACGTTAAGACTCACCCTGTATAGACAAAGAAATATGCTTACGGCTTTTGAGTAATACGTGAACTGGCTATAGTCGAATAACAATTTTATTCTATTGTCTTCCCATATACGACGTTCTCTACGTTTGACAATGGCGTCTTCGTTGAGTCTGCGCCTCTTCGAAGAGCTTCCTTCTTCGTCGTCGCTGTCTGCTTCGTTATTTTCTTCGTCGGAACTCTTGAACAGTTAAATTTTAGGTTAGAAAATTAAACCTCAAAGGAAATTACAAAATTGGGTGGTATCTCAATCGTTCTTAATATTTGTATTATTTTGCCCAATGTACACCTAATATTTTGCTAAACTTTGATGTTTAATAGTGTTGGATTTAGATGATTTTTTCAACATATTGTAAACATATTCATCAAGATATGTCACATGCATTTGCAAGTTTAAAAAAAGAAACTTGTAGAACTTATTATACCAGGAGAATCAACATAATGCTTTTTGTGTAAATAAAGCTATTTGGTCAGGTTTTCTAGTAGTACAAGAAATTCTTAAATTTGCTCAAGAATTATTTCTTTAGTTAAAACTTATTTCATTAAAAATATCTTAAAGTTGTCTTTTTCTTGTATGAAAAGTATTTCTAACAAAGTTGCTTAATTTTTTTTCCCAAAGAATTCTTGATGGGTTTTGCTCAAAGTTATTAAACATAAAATGGTATCAAAATTCCTATATTACGTGTTCGAATTTATGTACCCTGCAGTGTAAAACAAAAATAACCTCAAAAATAAAATAAAAACAAAATAAAAAACTAACCTCAAAACTAAAAATAAATAACCTAAAAACTAACCTCAAAACTAAACAAAAATAACCTGAGCTAAAAAATAACCTCAAAACTAAAAAAATAACCTCAAAACTAAATAAAAATAACCTCAAGCCTAATAAAAAAAAATAACCTCAAAAATAAATAAAAATAACCTAAAAGCTAAAAAAATAACCTCAAAACACTAAAAAAAATAACCTCAAAACTAAATAAAAATAACCTCAAGCCTAATAAAAAAAAATAACCTCAAAAATAAATAAAAATAACCTCAAAGCTAAAAAAATAACCTCAAAACTAAAAAAATAACCTCAAAACAAAAAAAAAACGCAAAGCTAAAAAAATAACCTCAAAACTAAATAAAAATAACCTAAAAACTAAAAAATATAACCTCTAAACTAAACAAAAACAACCTTAAAACAAAAAAAATAACCTCAAAACTAACCTCATCCTCTCGAAAGACTTCGTGAAATTCGGGAACCTTCTGATCCTCTTCGGCATCTAATATCAACCGTATCTGTCCGTTGCTATAAATGTTACATAAATCGAGAGGTCTATGCGAGTCCAGAACGAAAAAAACGACATCTTCCTCTGGCTCAAGCAAGTCTACAAGATCTATAGTACCTCCGCAATTAATCAGAACAAAATACTTCACGTCCTCGCAGTTCTCAGCGAATACACGCTTCAAGTCTTCAATACCGTTCACAACACCCAACGAATACAAAGTGTGCTTGTGTCGTAGCAAAGTTTGGAGTATCTTACACGAACAAATGCTGTCTATATCGTTGTTTACAATCAAGAAGATTTGCTAAAATGTTAAAAGAGATAGGTTATACATTGTTCAGTGGGGGGTGTTGTTATTTACAAACCTTTCCGGCTAGAAATTCGTAGAAATCATTCTTCAAGTCTTCGATGAACATTTTGGTTAAAATCTATTTGAAATTCCATCCAGAATAAAGGAAATTATTCATATTCGCGATCGCATAGCAGAAAATTGAGCGGGTTTTTGGATTCAACGGTAAAAACGGGACCTTTCTTTTCTTTCGCGCAGATGGCCGAGAAACGGCAACATTCAGAAACGAAAATCGAAAATTACTAGACCTCCACACGAAAAATATAATTAAAAACATTATCAAGACGGTTATATTCATTAAAATTATCACTCCGTGCACTCCGTAATCAAAATACGGTTACAAATAATTGCGTCATAAATTATTACATAATTAGTTAGGTTAGGATCGCTCTAGAGTTGCGATCAATGTGTATTCTTGTTACATGTAATAATATAATTATTACGGGTAAACCGTGTGTCTTTTTGGCGGGAGTTTTGGGAAAATGTAAGTAAATTTGTGATTATTTTGATAGTGAAATGGGAAATTAGTGCGATGTTTGTTTAATTTGTGGTTAGGATTTTGAAAATGTAGTATTTTGTTTCAATGGGACATCTGGGGATATTTATTGCAGCGGCCTGTTGGTCTAGGGGTATGATTCTCGCTTCGGGTGCGAGAGGTCCCGGGTTCAAATCCCGGACAGGCCCAAAGTGGATTTTTTTTATTTTTAGAGAATTTTCCGAATTCGAATTTATTTAAGAAAAAAAAAGTATATTTATGTAAAAGTTATGGACAAAAATTAAAATCTGTTAATAATCATTTTTAATAATGAATTCTTTGTTTTATTTCATCAACTTGTACCTTGTCTATCCCTTGTTTTTGTTTTCAAAGTTAAAAAATCTCAAGTGGCCAGGCACACGACTTTATCATACTATATATAAAATTAATAGTTTAGCTGCATGAGATTCTATTTGATCGAAATCGGCTATGTCTGCATTAAAATAAAACTAGTAGAACTAGACAGATATATTGATTATATTGACAGTAGGTATTGTCAAAATATTAGCGTTTGACACTACCTACTGTCATTAGAATCAAAATATCTGACAAATCATGGCTACTAGTTTTAATGCAGTAGGACCGATCTCGATGAAATAGAATTTGCTCATGCAGCTAAACTATTGATTGTACCAAAAAATGTCATAGTCATAAATTCTTCAGAATTTCCTCTACTTTAATTTATTATTTAACTATTTTGACGAAATTCCAGAAATGGCGACTTATTTCCAAAATCTTTCAAAAATGCTATAACTAAACCTTCAGTTCCTTTGAACCCTTTTCAACAGAAAGCTTTTCAGCTCTAAGTTTGGTCATGAAACTTCTAAATATGAAGTTTCGGCCCGATACCTTTAGTAGTTTCTCCAGAACCATACTACGTATGATAAAGTAAAAACACGCATCAATTTTATGGAAATACAGGTCAAATTTTACCCTAATAATAATGAGGTCCCTTCAAAAACAAAAATTAAACTATGTTGTAAAAAATATATATTCGAAGTCAAAATTTCGTTACGTGTAAAAATATACCGGTAAAACACAGGTTTGACATGATTTTGGAAAAAGTAAAACCTATTTATTTTAAAAATTCTTGTTGTATTGCATTTCCTATCACGTAAACCAGAATAAACCAAATTCACAAAAAATAAATTTGATGATAATTATGCTATTGTTACGACTACATGCTCATAAAAATTTCTTTCCATCTTAAAAACTTGCAAATCAATCCATCTTTTACTTATTTCAGAAATCTTTGTTTTGACTTTGAACTTTTGTTTTAAATGAAACTGACAAAGCAAGAAAAAAAGGTGTCAAATGTAAAATATGTTTTTAAAATGGCATATTATCCATTCAACAAGATAATCAAAGCTTAATATCCTGTTCATATATTTTAAAAACAATCTTATTTTATCAATTTGATAATGCACTAGTTTTTTTGTCTCGAAACTCTTCACTAGCAATGACATATAAAACTTAAGTCTCTGGTATAGTCGTTCTTTGTATATAATAAATTTGTTTTATTCACACTACAGTACTCATTTTTAGTCTTACCACCCATTGGTTGAAAATTTTGCGGACTATTTTTAAAACGAAATAAGTTCTACTTGAAAATTTGTTTGTTTGATATCTTGATGAATAACAAAATTTAAGTCTTCGTGATTCTAAATTTGCAATAATTATGTGCATTTACGCGATATTTGAAATAAAAATACATTAAAATATATAATAATATATAATAGTTTATTCTTAAAATTAACAAAAAAATACACCTAGAATCGACCGCTACGTTTACGACCGGTGTACTTCGAGTTTTCTCTAGTTTCTTTTCCTTGTCTTCTCCTTCGTTCTTTTTTCTCCAAGATCCACTGCCTCGAATTCTTTAACGGCTTTCCTCTAGCTTTCTTCATCTGTTCACGTTTTGACACATAATCGACGCCTGTAACAAAAATATAATAAAAAAAAATTGTCATGTAACTCATGCGTGTATTTATTAATTACCATTTGAAGTTTCTCCTGTACCAAGACCTTTTGGTAGCGGTATGTTTCCGCCAGTCATGAGAACGAGGAAGAATTTTTTAGCTTTTGTTGAATTTGGATAGTCGACAACTATACCTCCGTAAAAACCAGCTTTCATCGCTTGCGCTGTTACCAACTCCATTTGTGCGCTGTTTTCCGGGTAGAATTGCAAAACCGCCCTGGCTGTCCTACTCTATAAATAAAAAAATAAACAATTTTTGGTTTTTACTTTGTAAATTCTATAGAATTCGTTTTTATTAATAATAGTGATGACTGAAATATTTTTGGTTTTCTAGGAAGGTTTTTTCGAAGTGTCACTCAAAATTTTTAAGAGGAACTTTATTGGATACGTTTGTGAATAATAGAAGAAAGACGTCAACTAGGAATATAGAGAAGAGCGTTATTATTTCCGAATCACACGATATCTACACAAACTTGGCACTGGAGGATTGGTACTATAAAAAATGCGATTTTACAAATAAGAATATGCTCATGTTATGGACAAATAATCCTTGTGTTGTCATAGGTGAGTATTGTTTCGAAATTTCAATAGTTTGTTTGTAGTAAATTGTTTTATTTATTTATCATATGGTAAATCATAGACAATTATTGTTCTTGAATTAGAACTTTTTTAGAAATCTGCAAATAATCCTTTCCGTATATGTTACTTAATTGAGAGTGTTAATGTTCATATAACAGCACGCAGTCGCACGCAACTCTCCAAGCAATCAACGAATTTTGTGTGTTTTAAATGGCTATTGGGCTTATATATATATATATATACAGGGTTGGGCAACTAAATGGAATATTGTCTGCACAGAGTAAATGATTAGTTTTATCAAAAATTATTAAACATAAAAGTTGTTTGACTATTTTTTGCCCATATTTTCATAAAATCTAATTATGTCTAAATAATAAAATAAAAGCATGGCGACTATGACGTCATTTTTTTTAAATGACAACTTATGACGTGTGATACATCGTTGGATAGCTCTATTTCTTACCTTTACAGCCGTATAATACATTCCTCCACATTCATAATAAATCAAATGTAAATTAATAAAAAACGCAAAAAGATCAATAATTTAATTTATTATTAGAAAAGAGAAAGGAAATACAGGTTGCTTACTTAAATTAAGTAAAGCGAACTTAAATTTAAATAATGACTAACGCACAGATTCGAACTGAGCACCATTTACTTCTTGACAATAATAAAGTCTGTCAATAAAACCCTGTAGTGAGTTAGACAAGGCCTGTGCTGGAGTGCGTATTAACTCACGTCGGATTTGTTCCTTCAAGTTTTCTAAACTATCCGGTCTATCTTTATCAACCCTATTTCTTAAATCACCCCATAAATAAAAATCCAATGGGCTTAAGTCCGGTGAACGTGGGGGCCACTCTATTGTCCCCCTTCTACCAATCCAACGATTTTGAAAATAATTATTCAAAAATTCACGGACTATTGCGGAATAATGAGGAGGTACTCCATCCTGTTGAAACCAAACCGTGTTGATGTCTTCAACTCTTTGGATATCAGGACAAATGTTTTGTTGCAGCAAGTCTAAATATTTCTGCCCAGTCAGCGTCCCGTCTATAAAATATGGACCAATAATGTGGGTATTTAAAATACCAACCCAGACATTAACTTTTTGGGGATGCTGGGTATGCGCCTCCTGTATCCAATGTGGATTTTCTGCCGCCCAGTAACGACAAGTGTGACGATTAACAGTGCCATTTAAGCAAAATGTTGCCTTGTCGGAAAATAGAATCTTCTTAACAAATTCATTGTTGTTACACAGCTCGGTCATCTGTTCACAAAACTGTAACCTTCTATCGTGGTCATCTTCGGATAGCTCGTGCACTAAATGAATTTTATATGGACGGTACTTTGCTTGTTTAAGAATTCTTCCAACAGATCGACGACTTATTCCAACATTTAAAGCTAGTTGATTGGTAGATGTTTGAGGGCAATCTTGAACAGACAACAAAACATCCAAGCTCTTTTCTTCGTTTGTTGCTGATTTGGTTCGAATTCTAGAATCGCCACGTACGCTTCCAGTAGCATTAAAGCATGCTAAAATTTTGCTGACGGTTGACTGAGTAATGGGATTTCTGTCGGGATGGACATCATTGAATAAATCGCAAACCTCTTCTTGCTTTCGTTTATTAATCTAGCCATTTTATAAACTAACAACAAATTGTACTATTAACCACCACGTGTATACCATGAAAATTGACAGTTGACAGTTGATTTATTATGAGTATGGGGGAATGTGTTATACGGTTGTAAAGGTAAGAAATAGAGCTTTCCAACGATGTATCACAAGTCATACGCCGCCATTTAAAAAAAATGGCGTCATAGTCGCCATGCTTTTATTTTATTATTTAGACATAATTAGATTTTGTGAAAATTTGGGAAAAAAATAGTCAAACAATTTTTATGTTTAAAATTTTTTGATAAAACTAATAATTTACGCTGTGCAGGCAATATTCCATTTAGTTGCCCAACCCTGTATATATATGGCTTACTCGTAGCTACAAAGGTATATACAATTATTACAACATCACCACAACCATACTAATATTCACCTCAAAAGCATGCCAAACAATTAAAATACACTTGAAAATTAGCTTCACACATAAACCGAAATGTCAGCATAAAAAAGTAAGTCGTTTTATTTACGCAGCTCCCAATAGCCATTTAAAACACTCAAAATAATAACTAATCTATATATTTTTCAAAATTGTATTAGCATTTTACAATTCTCATGCTCTTTACAATGTGCCGAACAAATCATAAATATCGGTGAAGTACTTCGAAAGTTATTTAATATCAAAATATATTAATTACGTAGTAGGTGCAGAACTTTTAGTTCATTGGTATACTGTATACATTTTTTTTGTTAGATAAATGAACAATGATTATAAATAAATTGTATTTTTTCAATAAAGTTGTTTGATTTTTTATTACCAACACCAACATTTGTACCAAAACAAGGCTTTATTTTTTTTTAATTAAAAATTGTTGAAAAATGAGACCATTGCCAACTTTTTTTAGAACGTATTGAAATTAAAGACACCAAATTAAAAATATTGTTCAAATAATAAGAAATGAATCAAATTAGACAAAATGTTGCTGGCTCCAGGATTATGAAAACAGAATTGAGGGTCCTATACGAAATCTGCATTTGGGACCACTTTTTTATTTTCAAAGGGATTGAAGCTTCCTCAACAGCAAATATTAAACTATGTATATTGCAAAAAATATATATTTGAAGCAAAAATTACGTTACGTGTAAAAATATATATATACCAGTAAAATATAGGTTGTCACGATTTCGGAAAAACTAACCTATCAATTTAAAAAATATAATTTTTGAAAAATTTTGTTTAAAAGTTCTAGTATTGCATTTCCTATAACGTACACTAGACAAAAACGATTTCACTAAAAACAAAATTTTGAAGAAGCACTGAGTTAACCAATCAATTTCATTAATTTTGTATTCAACAACAAAAAAATCTGATGTGGCCAGGCACATGACTTTATCATACAACATATAAAATTAATAGTTTAGCTGCATGAGATTCTATTTGATCGAGATCGATCATGTCTGCATTAAAATAAAACGAGTTAGCCAAGATTTGACAGATATTTTGATACTATTGACAGTAGGTATTGTCAAAAAATCAGCGTTTGACACTACCTATTGTCATTAGAATGAAAATATCTGCCAAATCCTGGCTAACTAGTTTTATATTAATGCAGACACGACCGAACTCGATCAAATAGAATTTGCTCATGCAGCTAAACTATTAATTTTACAAAAAAAATGTCAGACAAATTATTCAGAATTTCCTCTACTTTAATTTATTATTTAACTATTTTGACGAAATCACAAAAATGACGGCTTATTTGCAAAATCGTTAAAAAATGCTAAGCGTAAACATCCAGTTCCTTTGGACCTTTTTGAACAAAAGGCTTTTCAGCTCTAAGTTTGGTCATGAAACTTCTAAATATGAATTTTCGTCCCGATACCTTTAGTAGTTTAGTTTGTCCGGAATCGTCACCACAAAAACGGGTACACACACACAGACATTTTTTGTACCTTGGTCAAATATGTTCAGGGGACTCAAAAGGTCATATTTCCGCCAAAATCTCAATTTTTTTTCGGCACTATTACAATACTTTATCATACTGCGCAAGATCAAGTAAAAAAAGTATTTTTAATTATTTTTTAACAAAAAATTGTTCTAATAAAATTAGCTATTTATTCAATATAAAAGTAATGTGTGAAAATGACCAAAAAAAATTCTGTCATTTCTCTGAGCTGGCCCACTAATTAAAAAACAAATTTTGCAAAAACTGCATTAATTATATTTAGATTTTTGTTTCAAGACTACATTATGAACGATTGTGATGAAATTTCTTTCACATTCACAGATGTTATTATGATGTCTCGTAGAATTGTAATGTTTGGGGCCCCTCACAAGCGGGGCCCAATCAAGCTACAACTGAGTAAAGAAATCATCAACATCACATTATCGGTTCAGTTAAAATTTGGTTAAAATAAGTTAGAACGCTTTCTAAAAATGGAAGAATGATATATATTTCGCTTAAAATTAATATACGCAGCATAAAAAATAATCACATATCATTATAAACATATCATATTGTATCCATTACACACATTAAAAATTATACGAGTTAAAAACGAGATTACATATTAGAAAAATCTCACAATTTTATAAAAAAATTCGGTTTTGTTTACGACAAACATAAAAACCTCTGCGATCATTCTGATTTCACCACAACGTCCTCAATCACATCCAATTTCTTCACGTTATTCTTCACTTTCTCATCTTTTATCAAATTTGCTAATTTCCGTTTCTTATAATTCTTACAATAGATATTATATAATTCCTGCGCCTCTTTCACAAAACTCTTTTTAATCGTCCAGTCTATAACCTCCCCGCTAGTTTTCGTCGGATCCATATCAAATTCATAATCCGGAATTTCTAGCCCCATTTTCTTCATAACCTTCGATAAAACATCATCAACATACGTATTAATTCGTAAGTCAGCCTTTTTATCGTGTTTTGTCGGTTGTAGGTTCACTATAACAACTTTCCCTCCGTATTTCTTACAGGAGATCGGCAAATTTCCACTTGGAACGATTTGTAACGTTGTACCCAAGCAAATATTTAAATCGGCCACGTTTGAATGTAATTCCGATAATTTCAGATCAAAATCCGGTAGGTTATGTTCCCAATCTAGGATAGTATCACAGAGCTTTCCTCGGCAGGATCTGCTACGCGTAGTTTGCGCCCTACGGCAATCTAAATCCAGCGATTTTTGACCAACCGATGTCGTAGCCGAAGTTCTTACGAATTGACTATCGCAGACGTTGCATTGTTCAACAAACATATTCCCGTGTAGCTCGGCTAAATTCTTCCTAGGAACTCCGCTTTTTAAATGCAAACCGTCTATGTTTTGACTGACTATGTAGCGAACATAACCCTCATCGACTAACTTCTTTAACGCCATGTGTGTTTTCGTGGGCTTTGCGTCATTGAAACTTATGTTAATATTAGGTTTTTCGCCCTTTTTCTCGAGGGTCCACACGCCGTTGGGGCCGCGGAAGTCGGGAATACCGGCTGTTGTGCTTATGCCTGCTCCTGTGTGTACCACAACATGTCTTGATGTTTTGATGAATTCCGCTAATATGGTGCATTTTTCTTCAACGGATTCTGGGGTTTCGAATATTTCTGGGACGCCTAGGACCCCCTTGTCATCGTAGGGGCTTAGCCCGTCCGCGTAATTGCAAGACATGGCGGGGCAATGCTTGTTTGGGATGCGTTCTGTTGTGGCTCTGTTTGTCTTGTTTTGGAACGTATCGATGTACGGTTCAAGATGGCGGATGGAGGTTATGTTTGTAATTGATGTTGTAAAGATGGAGTGTTGTTTTATATACAGTATGCGCGCATGGTATCGAAACAAATCAAAAACGTGAAAATATTTTATACAAAAGCTATGTGGCCGATGGTTTTCTATAATGCAAAATTATTTTCATTTATGAACTAATTTTGAACACTAAAGAAGTTGTGTTTTGTCAATCACTAAAAAGAAATGCTATTATCTGTTGAAAACTTTCAGAAGTCATTAATTTTTTACGGTAGCCTACCTAAAAGTATAGGGTTTACTTTAGTAGTAATTTTAAGTTTTTAAATCACGAGGCACGATGGCAAAAATGGCAAAATTAACGTACTTATAAAATGTAATTATAATAAATTATTAATATTTTGATAACCGTAATACTTTAGATAAGACTAAATCTGCTTAAATAGGCTTTAAATTACTTGTTCCATCACTCCTTACACATTTTACATCAAACTACTAAACACCTTGTATGCAAGCAATATTATAGCGTTAGTACTTATCTTATATTTTTGTTAAATTTGCAAATATCACAAAAACTAGTGAAATTTGGTGTATGACTTACTTAATATAAATTTTAAGAGATGTTAAAGGGCATTGCAGCTATCAAATAATATACAGGTGTAGAAACTAAAAAAAAAACTCAAGAAAAAGCTAATTGAAAATGCTGAACAATATTTTTTTCAACATCAGAATCTAGTTTTTAAGAAACGCCTGCAGTTTAAGGCTCCCGTATCCTACGTCGAAAACGCGCCGATACACCACACAATAATTATTGTTTAAATTGTGAAACTATAGCAACTATTCGATTGAATAGGTCCTTACGCAACTGCGTCCACAAAGAATTTCAATATTTATGCAAATTATACTTGCAAATTTTAGTGTTAAAAAAAACTAAACTACAAACATAGAATTGCTTTTTGGTCTTACTGGCGTATGATTATTGTGTACTGTAATATATTATAAAAATACATTAAATGTTACTTATAACGATGGGGTGTAGCTTTTAGTGAACGTAACTAGAATACCGTTCTGGGAGAGTTTTACTCTGTTGGCATTGCAAAATAGTTCAACGGTCTGTGGATAGATGGCGCTGTTTCAAATTGAAAATGTAAATACAACAAATAATTTATTTAGATATGACCTAAAGTACACTAAAAATCGGTAATACTGAAAACAAGACGTAATATAAAGAATGCCACTTTGGATTTTTGTGTTCATGTTAAATAATATAAATCGTAGCTGTGGTCTTATTTGCATTTGAAGGTCGTTTAAAGTTGTTGTTTTTTTAAAAATATATTCTGTAGGAATAAATCTGTTATTGTAATCAGCGAAAAATGTCACAAAAAATCTTAACTTCGAATCAAACTAAATTCAGATAAACGACTTTCAAACTCAATTAAGTGTCTACGGGTTTTTAAAAATCACAGATGAACTGTAAAATAGTTTCCGATCAAAATGTGTTCAAAACAAAAACCTCGTTGATAGTTTAGTCACAAATCCCCTTTCTTCGGACCAAAGCTGATACTATATAGTTATACCGTCATTGTAAAGGTCAGGCTATACGACAGCTAAATAATCATACGTTAAAACAAAAACCAGTCAGCATTTTATTAGTATTTTTCTCCATTTCATTTTTGACATTCTTTTTTGCTGCTGAATTTGACGTAAATAGTAAACAACACACAATTTTTATTTATTTCTATATTTATGCAGATAATTATTAATCATATCGACCCATGCAACAAAGACTATCGTAACAAACTAAATATAGTTACCAGTCTTCGTTCCATGGGTCGATATACCTTCCTACCTCAAGGTGGCAGATTTTATTACATTTAAATTGCACAAAGAATTCTCTTTTCTATATGAAAAGGTCTTACGGTAAGAATCATTTAAAACATAAATTGCTCCTCAAGACTGCGTAATAAAATATTGAAATCTTCCAGTTGTGTCGAGCAACAAAAAACGACGAATGATACGATCTCCATTGTATGGCGTTATTTCGGAATGAACTGCTGCGTTAAAGGTATAATTAGACGAGTCATTTTACGGAGAGCAAAGGTAACTACGTTATGTAATACAACACAATTTGAGTTACCGTCTAATCGTACTTAAGGATATTTAACACAGACCATCTCTGATCTAAATTTAAATCAGCCGCTAATGACATATCATGTATTCAGACTAAAGTATACAGAGCTGCTGTCCTTTGATGGTATCGTAAAGTTCTATATGGAAATGGAGCACCTTAAACAATATTTAATTAGAAAATATGAAAACCAGTGAAATTGTGTACGTACCTTTCAAATAAATAAATAATAAAAAATAGTCGATCAATATTCATTTTGAGAGACACACTCATAAATAAATCGCTCTCGAGAAAACTGCTTACAATAACGAACATAACCCTATATTGAAAAGTAGATAACCTCCAAGGATTATATAGAATCACATCTATATAGTCCTTGGATAACCTCCACATACATAACCTCTTATTGGTATTTTCCGTGGTTGTCATGGTTACGAGAAATTGTATACGGTTAGATATTTGTGGTGGGGTGGATTCTTGCCGCAAATTAAAATATACGGGATAATTCCAGATTTGGTAGTTGTGTCGCCATCTACATCTAGTAAAACATTGGTCGGAAGCTCTGGAGAAAAGAGCGGCAACTCAACGTTTTGAATGGGGGATACGGGAGCCTTAACAAACCATTGAATATCTCAGAAACCATTTCCCTTATAATAACGGATATATCAACCACTGTGATTCTAATGACTCATCCTGTGTACAGGATTAGTCAAAATTACCGGAACACCTAAATAAGTCTACAACCATAAAAAATTTCAAAAAATCTTTCAAGCAAGTTTTTTAGATTTAAACAAGCCATTGTTTAAATATATTTTTAATATACAGAGTGTTCATTTTATTATGGAAACTTGGTAACCTTTCCTTGTTCTAATAGAAATAATTTTTTTTACATTTTTAATTCTAAGAATTTTTTTGTAGGAATCATGTTTTTTATAAAATGCATCATATAATGCAAATCCTGAACTTTGAATTCAACCAAATGGATTAAAAATATAAACTTTCAGAAACAAATAAGAAAACAAATGAATAGAATTAAATTAAATTTTCAAACTGAAAATATTCTTAATACATATGAACTCAGAAGTTTTTATTAATTGCTTATAACTTAAAAATGATGAATTTTATAAAAAAAATTATTTGTATAAACAATTCAGAGAATTAATTTTAGAATGGAAAAAGAATAATTCTAATGTACCATTTGAAAAAATCTGATGTGGCCAGGCACATGACTTTATCATACTATATATAAAATTAATAGTTTAGCTGGATGAGATTCTATTTGATTGAGATCGGCTATGTCTGCATTAAAATAAAACTAGTAGAACTAGACAGATATGTCGATTAAAGCTGCGTTCGGATATTGTACACCGTCCAAATGACACTTACGTGTTATTGGGTGTAAAAAGTGTAACGGTGTATAATATCCGAACGCAGCTTATATTGACAGTAGGTATTGTCAAAACATTAGCGTTTGACACTACCTACTGTCATTAGAATCAAATTATCTGACATATCCTGGCTACTAGTTTTAATGCAGTACGACCGATCTCGATGAAATAGAATTTGCTCATGCAGCTAAACTATTGATTGTACCAAAAAATTTCATGGTCATAAATTATTCAGAATTTCCCCTACTTTAATTTATTATTTAACTATTTCGACGAAATTCCAGAAATGGCGGCTTATTTGCAAAATCTTTCAAAAATGCTAAGACTAAACCTCCAGTTCCTTTGTACCCTTTTCAACAGAAAGCTTTTCAGCTCTAAGTTTGGTCATGAAACTTCTAAATATGAAGTTTCGTATCATACTGCGTATGATAAAGACAAAAGAGGGGGTTACCAAATTTTCAGAATAAAATGTACACTCCATATATTAAAAATATATTTAAACTATAACTTGTTTAAAGCCAAAAACTTTTGTGTGAACGATCTTTTGGAATTTTTTACTGTTTGAGAATTATTTAGGTGTTCTGGTAATTTTGCCTAACTCTGTATAACGTAACGAATATTAATTAAGTACCCCAATGTTTGCTTTCACATTGTCCATAAATAATTTATTGTAAATTTATTTGTGTTATTCAGGTAAATTTCAAAATCCTTGGTTAGAAGCGAACGTTTCCGAACTGTCAACGTTGCTTCCCGAAGGCGTTCAACTAGCTAGAAGAAACAGCGGGGGTGGAACCGTATACCACGATAGGCAAAACCTAAACCTAACCTTTTTCACGTCAAAAGAAGACTATAAAAGAAAACACAACCTAGAAATTATCACCAGAGCCGTCAAAAAACGTTTTGGACTTACGATAGCTATTTCCGAACGAGAAGACTTAGTTGTCGGTGATTTCAAGGTAAAATCAATCATATTACGTATTTCTTAACCATAAAAAAATGAAATTTTAGATATCCGGAACAGCGGCAAAGTTAGGAAGACTCATAGCGTACCACCACTGCACGTTATTAGTCAACGCAAATAAAGAAATCCTTAGTAAATCCCTTCGAAAACCTGACTACGATATAAAAACAAACGCAAGTCTGTCGATAAAATCAAAAGTCAAGAATCTCGGTGACTTAGACGATAATATAACTGTAGATAAACTAATTCCTTGCTTATCCGAAGAGTATCTATTGACAAAACCGCACACGATAAATTCAAACGCAACTTTTACGATAAAAAAAGATGTTGAGTATGTGACACCAACGGAAGAAAACTTTCCGGGAATTACCGATATTAGGGATGAGTTGAAGAGCTTCGAGTGGCTGTACGGGAAGTTGTGTCCGAAGTTCACGGCAAAGAAGGGTTTTGAAGGGTTGTACGGGAATTTTTTGGTTAGGGTTGAAGTTGAATCTGGGATTGTTAGAGACGTTTCTGTGGAGTTCGATAACGTTGATAATGTGGACTGTAATCTCGAGTTGGAAGTGTATAGAGATACAAAGTTTTCGTCAGATGTTTTTAGAGAAATTGGTGGTAGTGTTACAAGGGCGATTAATAATGTAAAATTGAAAGAGATTATTTAATAAACGGTTTAAATTTGAGTGTTTGTTGTTCAATTTATTGTATGGAACTGATGTTGAGATATATTATAAAGAATACTTTCTAGTTTCATTAAGAGAAAGAAATTCTAAAATATATTTCTTAGTTTAGAAGATACATTTGGTTTTCAATGTACCAAATTCAATTTATTGTATGTTGCTTTGAGAAAATTGTAAACTTCAGTTTACTGTGACTTATGGAACTGATTTTGAGATATATTATAAAGAATACTTTCTAGTTTCATTAAGAGAAAGAAATTCTAAAATATATTTCTTAGTTTAGAAGATACATTTGGTTTTCAATGTACCAAATTCAATTTATTGTATGTTGCTTTGAGAAAATTGTAAACTTCTGTTTACTATGACTTATAAAACTGATTTTGAGATATATTATAAAGAATACTTTCTAGTTTCATTAAGAGAAAGAAATTCTAAAATATATTTCGTAGTTTAGAAGATACATTTGGTTTTCAATGTACCAAATTCAATTTATTGTATGTTGCTTTGAGAAAATTGTAAACTTCTGTTTACTGTGACTTATAAAACTGATTTTGAGATATATTTTAAAGAATACTTGCTGGTTTCATTAAGAGAAAGAAATTCTAAAATATATTTCTTAGTTTAGAAGATACATTTGGTTTTCAATGTACCAACTTCAATTTATTGTATGTTGCTTTGAGAAAATTGTAAACTTCTATTTACTGTGACTTATAAAACTGATTTTGAGATATATTATAAAGAATACTTTCTAGTTTCATTAAGAGAAAGAAATTCTAAAATATATTTCTTAGTTTAGAAGATACATTTGGTTTTCAATGTACCAAATTCAATTTATTGTATGTTGCTTTGAGAAAATTGTAAACTTCTGTTTACTGTGACTTATAAAACTGATTTTGAGATATATTATAAAGAATACTTTCTAGTTTCATTAAGAGAAAGAAATTCTAAAATATATTTCTTAGTTTAGAAGATACATTTGGTTTTCAATGTACCAAATTCAATTTATTGTATGTTGCTTTGAGAAAATTGTAAACTTCTGTTTACTGTGACTTATAAAACTGATTTTGAGATATATTATAAAGAATACTTTCTAGTTTCATTAAGAGAAAGAAATTCTAAAATAAATTTCTTAGTTTAGAAGATACATTTGGTTTTCAATGTACCAAATTCAATTTATTGTATGTTGCTTTGAGAAAATTGTAAACTTCTGTTTACTGTGACTTATAAAACTGATTTTGAGATATATTATAAAGAATACTTCCTAGTTTCATTAAGAGAAAGAAATTCTAAAATATATTTCTTAGTTTAGGAGATACATTTGGTTTTCAATGTACCAAATTCAATTTATTGTATGTTGCTTTGAGAAAATTGTAAACTTCTGTTTACTATAATTTATAAAACTGATTTTGAGATATATTATAAAGAATACTTTCTTGTTTCATTAAAGAAAGCTAATCTAAAATATCTTTCTTAATTTAGAAGATATAGCTTTCTTGAATTTACCAAATCAAATTTATTGTATGTTGATTTGGAAAAATTGTAAACTTCAGTTAATTGTGACTTAATTAATACTGCTTCTGAGATATATTATAAAGAATACTCTTGAGTTTCATTGAGAAATAAATTCTAATACATTTTTCTAAATTTAAATATAACAGACGCATATATCGGAAAAAATGTTACAATACACAACTTTTACAAACAAAAAATCAATACTCACCAAACATGAATACAAAGTACTGAAAAACTTATATAACCGCTGCACAGGCTTATGAGACGTTTTATCGGCGTTACACAACCACTGCAAAGCTGAAATACTGATGGCCCCGTCGAACGTACCAGCCTTAAAGGGGCACCCCTGCCCCATATCGGCAACCATCAAATCCCCTTCAACTTCCCTCTCAACTGCAACATCTAAAAAACACCAAAATTAACATAACCCCAAAAACACAATTGTCACGCGACCTAACCTAACATATGCGTTGAAATATCCATGCCAATCCAATAATGACCTTGCTCCTCGAGTACCGAACCACTCAAACCTGACCCGCAACCTATATCGAGGAGGAAACAGGGGGTATCTTCCGGAAGAACCAATAATTCGATAGCTCTTTCGCTCATTTGTTCTTGGATTTCCATAATTCTTGAACTAAAATAGGTTTGAGTTAGTTTTGTATTGTTTATGAGGGGGTTTACTTACTTTTGGGTGTATTTCCTGGCTTCGGTTTCATTGTAGAACTAAAAATATGGGGTACATTTTAGGTTATAATTTTATTTTGTGTATTGGAGATTGTACTTACTATTTCTGGGGGTGCAAGATGCTCTGGTCGAGACATTTTCGTCTAAATATAGCTTTAAAATTCGTTAAAAAAACACTAAACTTGCGACGTGCGAAGGAAAATGTGATAATTTGTAGGTTATGTCATGTGTGACGTTTATTTATAGTAAAAGCCGGGTTTACAAAGTAAGTATAAGTATTTATTTTAGTGAAATTATCAATAATTAGAATGAATTAGTTAATTATTAAGGCATGGGATGCATAGTAATTAACGATTATTCTAGTTTTATTAGATTATATCCAATTATGTTATTGATTTATCATATTTCTTTGTCCAGTTAGTTTAGTTCTGTGTAAACTGGGCTTCCTAGGGATATTTTACCACCCACAATATCGGGAAAATCAATAGTTTCTGGGATAAAATTCGTGCTATTGTTGAACTGAATCATTGATTCCAGTCCACTACAGTAATAAAGAGTTGTTTTAAACATTTGCATACATTAAAACAGTGAATAATCAGTTAGAATAACCAACAATGATAAACCTAGTGATTTTAATATTTACGGCATCCCCGAATGACACCAAATAAACAACGGCTTGTTTTCTATCTCTATCTGTTCCCTTAAAAACTCCATCTTGCATCTTTCTCGGGTACTTGTCGGTAAAAATAACCAAAACAACCGCGATTTATCTGTGTGATTAGCGCTTTTAGCTTGATTTTACTATGGAAAGGATGTCAGAAATGGAGTTTTCTCCGAATATAAAGAAGCACAAGAAGCATAAATCGGAGAAAAGGGATCGAGATGGTTCCGAGGATAAACCGCAGGGTTTAAAATTGATTTTGAAAGTGGGTAGTCAGACTACACCTGAGCATAACCCAGCTGAGTGGGCTTATCAAGGCTTTCCTGATGAGATGATGAGGTCTCATCATAAGAAGAGTAAGAAAAAGAAGAAGAAGAAGGATAAGAACAAGGATCGGGAGAAGAAGCATAAGCACCATCATAAGGAGAAGAAACGCAAGAGGGAAGACGCTACGGAAGAGGTTGTAGAGGAGATAAAGGATGAGAAAGAAGAAATACAGAGCGAGGTAATGTTGTTTTTGGGTGAAATTATTCGTAATTTAGTATTGAACGACTCGAAGCTCCCTTACAAAATTTTTTGTTATTTAGAAAGTCATGACTGGCCACTTCAGATTTTATATTATAGAAAATGTGTCAAATCAGTCTTTTAAGTATCAGATCTAAAAACTTTGGTTTGACTGTAATATATTTTTCAGTATAATTATTGGAAAAATGTATTATCCATAAAAACACATTATAAACTCCTAATACAAAAAAAAAACAAAATTGGCTGCAAAATTGAAAAAAAAATGCTCCGTTTCAGCTCGGAAGTCCAAGTCAGCGTGAACCCCGTACGTGTGTCCTTCGAAAGATCCACGAGAGATCCCCCCTTCAAAGGATGCTGGACCATCTGCACAAAGCAGTCGAAAAAAGGGACCCGAACCAGTTTTTCGCATGGCCTGTAACCGACAATATAGCACCAGGTTATTCATCAATTATCACCAGACCCATGGATTTGAGCTCGATGAGACAAAAGATAGACGACAATCTCTACGGAGATCTACAAGACTTCATCGCAGATTTTAAGTTGATGTGTACGAACGCCATGGAATACAATCATGCGGAAACTGTGTATTACAAGGCCAGCAAGAAGTTGCTACACGCTGGGTTGAAGTTGTTCCAACCTGAGAAGATGGGCTGGTTGTTGCAGTTGATACCGGAATTGACGAATAAAGATTTTGGTGAGTTTTGACGTTTAACGTCTTTAGTTATCTGTAGGAAAAACTAGAAAAAATTTGTCACGAAATGTTGATTAAAAAAAAAAATAAAGATGAATCATGTGGATACATGATAAATGAAGAATTACTTCAAAATACTCTGCTTGAACAAGCCTATATAGTCAACTGTAAAATCACTGCAGCGTAGGTACTATGCGTGCCAAGGAAAAGTGGTACAGCTACTTTTTACATAATGTAATACTGGCTTGTATTTATTTGTTAACTCGACAGTTGGTGCATGTTTCATACTTAAGATTAATGTCACAGTGACAGTGTATAGGTTATAAAAGAACCATTTCGAAAGCTATCAAAAATATGTTCAATATTTTTGGTTGCATATGTGGTGTACGACTTTTATTGGCACGCATAGTACAGTAATGCAGGTTTTTATTAATTGATGTTAATGTGGAGATGATAAATAAGAACAAAAAAATAATAATACGAAGGTTTGTTATAGTTTTAACAATAAATAACATGTTATACATATTTATCTATTTTTTATATAAACATTTCATATTTTTAACATTAAATAAATAGAAGTTCTTAACAATAAGTTTGATCACCTTTACAGTGGATTTGGTTTTATCCTTTTTCGTTTTTGAACCCTTGCTAATTTTTAAAAAGCAAAGTGAGAAAAACATCTGGGGAATACTCCAAGCTTAGTATATAGTAAAGTCCAAAATGTGTCACCTGAAATCAAAATGAAATGTTCATGAGTCATATATTATCATATACAGGATAAAAATGTCCACAGCTGCTTTATTTTTGAGATACAGGGTGTGTTTAAAGTTATTAACGAGTGTTTGTAGAAAAGTATATTTTGTATTGGTGGTTGAAATGATGTTTGATATACGAGTTATAAATTTGATGATAAAACTGCATGTAGAAGAACAATAACCGAAATCTTACCTATAGACACCACTAAAGGCGCTCGAAATTGTAGAATGTCAGTAACGTCTACACTTGTATCCAAAAAATAACACCCGTTTAGCTAAAGTTTAATTATACATATCTAAATACTTTTACCTGCACTTTGTAGTATATATTTGCAAACTCCTCCTTAAAATACCGGGTGGTCTTTTTAACTTGAGACTCCTAAATATCTCGAGAAATATGCATGGTACGCCAAAAGTGTCGTAAATAAACTTGTAGGACGCAAAGGGGGAAATGAGACGGCGATATCAATTTCATTGCAGATGGCGCTGCAATCGGTGAAAATGAGGTTAACTTCATTTTTTTAAATGAGAATACATAACTTTTTTATAAAATTATGATTTTATGCTAAATAAGAACAGTCTATTGTCTGAAAATTTTTTTTCGTACGATGCATCTATCAAAAGTTATTGAAGATGGAAGTTTGTGGCGTCTGCGGTAGTTACGACCGCTGCCACTGCATGGGATGCGCTCGCCGTCTGGCAGTCAAAGCGACGACTGAGTAGACACTCATGGTACAACGTAGGAAATTTTAGACAAAAGATTTTTCTTATTTAGCGTAAAATTATAATTTGATAAAAAATGTGGGTATTCCCATAAAAAAAAAGGAGTTAGCCTCATTTTCATTGATTGCAGCGCCATCTGCAATGAAACTGATATCGTCATCTCATTTCCCCCTTTGAGTCCTACAAGTTTATTTAAGACACTTTTGTCGTACCATGCATATTTCTCGAGATATTTCGGAGTCTCAAGTTAAAAAGACCACCCAGTATAAAGAGATGAATGTATATTATATCTTGCAATACCATAGAACTATATGGAGCAAATATTGCCCAACATACCGATAAGGGATAAGTCACAGATGCATAGAAATTGTTTATAAAATAAACTTATCTGCTGTAAACATAAACAATCGGATGGCAAATAATGCTCATGGTAGCACTTTACCATCAAGATAGGAAAACTGCACAAGCAATACACAAATGTATATGTCAGGCAGTAGTTTTCATGTATAGACAAGAAATTTAATTTCCTTGAGGTAATTTTTATTATAAAATTTACAAACTTGTTAGCAAATTTCCATACTGTTTGTACAATTAATAAATAACTGCATGATATTTTGTAATTTTGTTTAAAATGTAGATACATAAATTTGCACTCATCTTTATCAGTATAGGTTTTTTTGTAAATATTGTTTTTCAGTATATTTTTCTTTATTTTTTTCTGATAATTTCTTTTGTAGGTTTTGAGATTCCGCCTGAATTGCGGCAAGGGATGCATCACCAGGAGCACCACGACGATGACACGGCGATCCCGGCAAAACGTCGGATGCCTGCTACAAAATTCGAGGCTGTTCCTGATGATTTGGAACCTGACGAGATTTTGGCAAGGGCTCAGGCCTCGGCAAGGGAAGCTAGAGCTAAGTTGGCTATGAAAGGTGTGGGGCCAAATATGGGTTTCATACGGCAAAACAGTGACGGGACGACACATTTGAATATTTTGGTGAGTATATCAATGAAATAATTTTATTATTTTTAGTTTACAAATATTGTTTTTTTCCTGTTACCATTATAACATATTTGGACTTTGATTTATTGTTTTTTAATAATAAAAGTGAAAATAAATCATAGGAAGTCGCCAAAGAAATCAAAAGAAATCGGAATCCAAAAAAGGCTATGATCTGATCACAGAGGAACTTATTTAGACAGCCACCATTTTTTTCTCTGTGGAATGCCTCTTAATAATTTCTTTTTTTTGTTTTTAAAGGTTGGCGGTGATGGAGTGATTCCTGGTACTAAGAAACGACCAGTTCTTCTCGGTACACTCACCGGAAAGTTGACCGAAGGTACCGGGCAGATCCAGGGTTTCCGAGAGGATAGAAGAAATGTAGCAAAGCCAGTAAAACCTTTGTATTACGGAGCATTTGGCTCATACGCTCCCAGTTACGACTCTGCGTTCTCCAACTTGACAAAGGAGGAGTCCGATCTCGTCTTTCAGACTTACGGATCGGACACAGCAGTCCAATACGCGGAGAGTATATTAGATTTTGCTAAGGAGAATGACTACGCTACGCATCTGGCTGATAGCTTATTAGATATTTTGACAGGGAACGAGCATAGTAAGACTAAAAAGGTAGGTACTTTTTACTGTTTTGTTTAAGCTTTTTATTGTAATGTACAATTTTCACCTGTATAATTTTTTTGTTTATGAAGATAAACTAATGAAATTTGGAGAATTGTTAATAGACAACAAATGTATTTTTGGGATATTCTTGAGGTTGGTTTGATTTCCTTAGATGTTTGAAATGGCACAGTACATTATTTTTGTGATATTTTCAATCAGGAGGATATTATGATGTGTAAAATTACTGTAATAATGCTGTAACTTTAACCAGTAACTTTTGAAAAAGCCAAATACTATAAAGTTATACATAATATTTGCTGTAATGTATTAGATATAATTTATTTTGACAGCATACATTCTTTTAGTATATTTATCCTATATTTTTCTCTATGTATAAACTTACTTGTTTTTCAATTCCTTCAAAAGTTACAACCGTTTATATATATATTAATTATCAAAATACACCTTGTGATATTAAATTTATTTTTTTACCTTCAATTGTTTTTAACAGATGACATCCACATTTTTTAAAATGACAATCCTATATTGTTTTGATGAATTTGACAGATCTTTTAATTGTGTTAGGGCCGATATATTCACTTATCGTGAAACTGTTCGTCATCTAAACGACAAGATAAATGGTAAAAATGTGTCTATTCACCAGTCGTTAACGTTACCGACCGGATAAATACGCTTAACGATCGAATTTGTTTAGCGATCGAATGAACCTGCCGTAAACTATGACGAACACTTTGATTGGTCACAGAGCATGTGCTGAATGTCAAACAAAAAGTCAAACTGACAAATATTTCCGTAAGTACGTAGTACTGTATTAATTGAAGTCATTATTTAGTTAATATGGCCGAATTTGCTGAATTCGTCTTTCATACCATTTTTTCCCTTTTGGTGGTCTTTTTTAATTGATGCGGTTAGAAATGGGTGCGAATGAATTTTGGTTACGTGTTGTCAATGTCTACCAATGTCATTTACGGCGCTACATCTAGCGGCAATTAGTCCAAGTTATGATCCAAGTGTTGATTTAGTACACCTTTTTTACCGACATTTGATACTATACTGCCGAAAAACATTCGTTAGCGATGTTTACGTCCTCGTTACCTGACGATAACTTACAGATCGGTGAAAAGACAGAATCATTTTTAACACGAACGTTAGCGTAATCTGTTTGTTGGCTAACGACAACTTTGACGATAGGTGAATATATCGGCCCTTAATGGTAGAATAATATTTTTATGGCCATACATAAGAAATTTTTCAAGAAAAAAAGAATTGAAGGTTATGAAATAAATGTCAAACTTTTGAACTTGAAATAGAACATCCTGTATATTTTGACTTTTTCTGTTATCAAAAACATCTAGAAATTAACAAAAACCTTTATTACTTAGGTCTAAAAATTAACAAAGAAAAAAATTAACCGATCAAATTTAAAACAAAGTGTTCTTGTCAAAGGTTGAGAATCCTCATAAACCAACTAGAGTTGCAGTAGAAAATGTAATAATGTTTTGTTATCAATTTTTTGTTTGTTAATTTTTGTTAATTTCTAGATGTTTTTGATATAATAATATAGACTGTAACAGAAAAGTCAAAATTTACAGGGTGTCTATTTCAAATTCAAAAGTTTTAAGTTATATCTCAGAAACTGTAAACATTGCATCGACAATAATACCGTCAGTGACTTCACATGGTTGCGAAATACTTAATTCCAAAATATCGTTAAATTCGGTCGAGCCGTTCCGGAGATTTTGTCACTTTTATTTCATAAACTTCAATTGTCTTTTTCTCGAAAATTTTCTTATGTAAGACCATAAAATTATTATGCTACCATTAAGACAATTAAAAGATCTGACAAATTCACTAAAAAAAAGGGTTGTTATTTAAAAAAATATCGATGACGTCATCTGTTAAAAACAATTGAAGGTAAAAAAATTAATTTGATATCATAAGGTGTATTTTGATAATTAATTATTAATCGACTTGTTCAAGGATTTTTTAAAATAGCAAACCGTTCTTGAGATTTTGTCATGTTTCCATACTTTACGCGCTCACTGTATACGTTACTATATATATATATCATCTCAAAACAAACAAAATGTCTCATGTTGGCACTGTTGGCAGACCTTACAAATGCCTCCACTGCTCATATTTCTATGCTATATTATTATTTAGAACTTTTTTCTAGTTGCTTCAATATTCCCTAAAACACAAAGAACTTCTGGGTGAAAGTCTGAACAAATTTGGTGGGTAGTTTCAGAATATCATTCTGATTGAAAATAACACAAAAATACTTATAGGATGTTTATATATAAAATTTAAGAATACTAAAACTTATTGTCTATGAACACACCTCCATATTTCATTCGTCAAGCTTCATAAATAAAAACAAATAAACAAACATACACAAGAAAAACATAACCTAACTTTCTCTGTTTCAAATTCGAGGTTATCGACGAACACAAGCGTCTCCGAGAAGAAGAAGAAGCCGTGAAAGTCGTCTTGGAGGCCAAACCGCAACAGAACGTCAATATAAAACTTGACGACCTAAAATCCCTAGCAAACGATGGCATAGACGTCCAATTTCTTTCCGAGATGGAATCGGACATAAAAACGTTAGAAACGCAGCAGGAACTGCAACTAAAACTCGACAGCATGAGTCAGTTACTCGACAAACTGCACAAAGTCCAGTATCAGAGACTTTCGCAGCCGTTACCTCATCATTTATCGCAAGTTCCGAACGCATCGGAAGAAGAATTAACGATTGCCGAGAATATTACAGATAACTTGACGGATATCGCTAAAAAGGTTAATCCTACGGATATAACGCCTGTCGCTGGGGTTCGGAAGGCTCTGGGGGTTGCCGTGGAGAATGATAATGATGTTTCCGAGTTGGAGTTGGAGTTGAGACAGTATTTGGAGTGCGAGACTAGTTTGTGTCCGTCGCCGTTGAAAAATGATAATTCGTTGGAAGATATTTTGATGGAGTGAGGAGTTTTTTGTTTTTTTTAAAGGGGCTGGAGAGGATTTGGGATTTTAACGATGTTGATATTAGATGTCTGTAATATATTTTGAAGATTGACAAGTAATTCTATATATTGTATCCTGTGTATATTTATGGTCTAAGTTAATAAAGTTTTGCGTAAGCTTAGAGTTGTTATTGTATTTATCGATATTTATTTAATGCTAACAGGGAATCTTTAATATGTACACTAGGGTGGTTCAAATTGGATATTTTTATTTCGAAAGCAACGATCCCCCCAAATATTTTCTTTTTTCGAAATTTTGATTCTTAGTGGTGCCTGTCGAGTCCTGAAATTTACATAAGAAAATGCATGGGAAAAGGACAATTTTTGGTACCTATTTTTTGAATAATTGTTCGGGGTTTGGGTAATTAAGATAAATTGCTCAGCAGTGCCAAAAATTGCGAACTAATGGAATCTAATAAATACGATCAAATAAAAGTGCATATAACAATACTTATTTTGGACTACAGCGGAAAATTTAGATACCGTATCTCGTCATCTTGTGGCTCTTTCGCGACCGTTACGAGAGGGCAATATCGCAAAATCTAATAAAACTGACATTGGTGACAATAGCCAATAATAATCGGAATAGTCATCATTTATCTAGTAAATTTTTTTTCATTCTTCACAATACGAAAATGTCATTTTTGCATATTTGTGGGGACACGAAAGATGCTAATTACCCGCTAGGCGTTTAGTTAATAACTTTCAAGCCTAGCCGCGAAAATATTTTACACACAGGTCGGGCGGCGACCGACCTGTCTGTTCAATAAATACATAGCTTTCAATTCGGTTTGACATTTGCGAGATCGATCTGATCATAAAGATCAACCTGATCTATGATCAAAAGATCCATCATGTGATAACCGATTTATCGGTCTTCAAATGTGATCAAAGATCGATCACAAATTTCACGCCCACCTCTATCTTTTTCGTTTTTCGCATAGCGGTAGTTGGGTTCGAAATCCAGGGGGGGGGGCAAGCGCCCCTGGGTGTACTTTAGGGTGGTTCAAAAATGCATTGCAAAAGTTTTTGTGATGATAGAAAGCAACGATCCCCCCAAATCGTTTCCAAATCCAAAAAAAGTGGACACGTATTTATTTTTTCTTCAAAATTTTGATTTTTAATGGTGCCTATCGATGCATCAAATTTACATAAGAAAATGCATGGGAAAAAGACATTTTTTGGTATTTTTCGAATAATTCTTCGGGGTTTGGGAAAACTTAAGATTAAAGTTATAGGACTTGTAGAGGACTTTCCAATGATGAATTTGAGCTATTATACATATGGATTTAACGCCCCCAACCCACCCCCACAGTGCCCTGAAAAGTACCCTTAAATGAAAAATGTAGATTCTTCAGAAAATTGACCGTTTGAATTATTTCATTCTCTTTTTTTCTCATAGAAGTAATTATTATAAGTCTAGTGGGATGCCTATAAACATTTGTCAGTTAGTTTCCATTTGTTTAAACAAATTTTTAGGTGTTTAAATAATTCGTTTTTCTCGAAAATCCGTCTGAATTCTGTTTTCTGAGTTCGAAATGGCAGTTTATTATCTTAGAGTGACATTATTCATTAAACAATTCCTCCTATTGTTTAAACAATAAATTATTATTCATTTTCAACTTTTTTCTAATTATGGTAGAAAATTTAATATTTTTAAAAGAAATGGTAACTACCGAATTTCTCGAAAAAAAGGATTTTAAATAAATTCAATTTTTTCGAATAAATGATATTGAAAACGAATAATATTTTACTTAATAATGATTTGAACCAGGTCCCAGGTCCCTGGTTCAAATCCAGGTTATAGCTGTAATTTTTAATTTATTTTAAAATTTACATACCACCTGTATATCACCATTAAGCATTTGAATAATATTTTATTATTTAAACAATGGAAATTATCCCAAATTATAAATGATGTCACTTGACAATAACAGTTGACCAGACCGATCTAAGAAAATGAATGTTAGGAGAATTGCAAAAAAATTGTTTAAACAAATGGAATTTATTGAAACAAATATGGGTTTATTAGCTAATAACATAGGCAAGATACCTCGAACATGAAATTTAATTAATTTCACAAAAAAACCTGACTTCTACCATAATTAGAACAACAGTTGAAAATTAATAATCATTGATAGTTTAAACAATAGGAAGAATTTGTTTAATGAATAATGTCACTCTAAGATAATAAACTGCCATTTTGAACTCAGAAAACAGATGTCCGACGGAGTTTTGAGAAAAGCGAATTATTTAAACAAATGGAATTTGTTTAAACAAATGTAAATTACCTGACAAATGTTTATAAACATTCAACTAGACTTATAGTAATGATGTCTATGAGAAAAAAGAGAATGAAGTGATTAGAACGGTAAATTTTCTGAAGAATGTACATTTTTCATTTAAGCGTAGTTTTCAGGGCACTGTGGGGGTGGGTTGGGGGCGTCAAATCCATATGTATAATAGCTCAAATTCTTCATTGGAAAGTCCTCTACAAGTCCTATAACTTTAATCTTAAGTTTTCCCAAACCCCGAAGAATTATTCGAAAAATACCAAAAGATGTGTTTTTCCCATGCATTTTCTTATGTAAATTTGATGCATCGATAGGCACCATTAAAAATCAAAATTTCGAAGAAAAAATAAATACGTGTCCACTTTTTTTGGATTTGGAAACGATTTGGGGGGATCGTTGCTTTCTATCATCACAAAAACTTTTGCAATGCATTTTTGAACCACCCTAATGTACACCCAGGGGCGCTTGGCCCCCCCTGGATTTCGAACCCAACTATCGCTACGCGAAAAACGAAAAAGGTAGAGATGGGCGAGAAATTTGTGATCGATCCTTGATCACAATTGAAGACCGATAAATAGATCTGATCGATAAATCGGTTATCACATGATGGATCTTTTGATCATAGATCAGGTTGATCTTTATTATCAGATCGCAAATGTCAAACCGAATTGAAAGCTATGTATTTATTGAACAGACAGGTCGGTCGCCGCCCGGCCTGTGTGTAAAATATTTTCACGGCTAGGCTTAAAAGTTATTAACTAAACGTCTAGCGGGTAATTAGCATCTTTCGTGTCCCCACAAATATGCAAAAATGACATTTTCGTATTGTGAAGGATGAAAAAAAAATTACTAGATAAATGATGACTATTCCGATTATTATCGGCTATTGTCGCCAATGTCAGTTTTATTAGATATTGTGATATTGCCCTCTCGTAACAGTCGCGAAAGAGCCACAAGATGACAAGATACGGTATCTATATTTTCCGCTGTAGTCCAAAATAAGTATTGTTATATGCACTTTTATTTGATCGTACTTATTAGATTCCATTAGTTCGCAATTTTTGGCACTGCTGAGCAGTTTATCTTAATTACACTGGGTGTTAAACTAAGAAGCGTAGAATATATAGATCAGGTATAATAGTTAACTTTTAATAGTAGACCAACTTTTGATAACGAACTCATAGACGCCGTTTAGGAACTGCAGAGAGCCGGAATAGTGTACCAACTTTAGAAATTGCTTTAGTAAAGTAGGTTGTATGAAGTATCATAGAATAACTATTTTAAAATCAAATAATTTGAAACTTTTTAAGGATAACCCATTATTGGCCAAAATTGGTACTAAAATTACAAAACTTCGGTTAATGAAAAGGGAGTTTCAAAAACGTTAAATATAAAAAAAAATTTCATACAAAAGTTATTTGGTATTAAAAGAAGGACCATCCTATGATACATGACAATAGATTCTGTTTGTAATATTGTAGTAACTCTGTGATTGGTACCATTTTCTTACTCTCTCCAGCGTGGAGACAATACATTTCAATACATGAGTTCGTTCAAAAGTTAGTAGTTGACCTAACATTGTCACAGTGTTCAAGTATAATAGTAAAATAAAAAAAAATATTATTTCGTCGTCGATTATCCTTAACACAGCATTTTCAAATTAATCCACTTTTCTCTACATTTAGTCATTATTTCTCGTTAACGGGGTAAATTTGAAAATAATGTTGTTGCCTTCTTATTGTTTATCAATTTGTTATTAAGATATTGCCAGAGCTCGATGACCACGAGCTAGAAATTATTATTGGAAATTAACAACAATTTTTCCTTGTGTATTAAAAAGTAATAAAAAGGCTACAATATTGGTTGAAGATCATACAAAATCCTAAATTCTAGAATAAGAGTTCAATGATTCAGAGACAAAATATATTTACAAACAATTATTAATTAATAATATTAATCCCACATTAATAAACGATAGAAAGATGGCAAAATGACTTGAAAGTCACATGTTGTCGAGCATAGGGATCACGACCATGGATGGCTATTAACACACAAAAATGTGAACAAAAACATTTCACTACTTTAAAGTGATAGATTTTTCAGTGGTAAGGTTTACTTTTTAAGGTTAAGGTTTACTATGGGACCCTTTTGAGGTTTCTAAAAAAACACGCGATCCATTTTGGCAAAAATTTGAGATAAATAATTAATCAAAACTACAACGCTTTATTTATTGCTTCTTCTGAAAATTATATAAATTCTCAATTAAATTAACATCAAAACTAGATCATTATCAAACAGTACAAAAGAACATTAAAATATACCCAGCCAGCACAATGGGACGTTTAACATCGCAAGGACGTTGCATTATGAACGTTAAATATGTGATGTCTATGTAATGTCGTATACAGGTTCAATGTAGACCAAATAGTTCATTTTGGTCCCATTAATGTTATAAAAGTAACGTCGCAGTGTAAACATCTATGTAATGTTACATGGACATCTGATGCAACTATTTAACGTTACATTTTATCCTTTAGGTAATGTTTCATGTACGTTACAAATTCAACATAAATGAAATGTTCATTTCGGTCCCATTAATGTTATAAAAGTAACGTCGCAGTGTAAACATCTATGTAATGTTACATAGACATCTGATGCAACTATTTAACGTTACATTTTATCCCTTAGGTAATGTTTCATGTACATTACAAATTCAACATAAATGAAATGTTCATTTCGGTCCCATTAATGTTATAAAAGTAACGTCGCAGTGTAAACATCTATGTAATGTTTCATGGACATTTGATGCAACTATTTAACGTTACATTTTATCCCTTAGGTAATGTTTTATGTACGTTACAAGTTCAACTTATATGAAATGTTCATTTCGGTCCCATTAGTGTTATAAAAGTAACGTTGTAGTGTAAACATCTATGTAATGTTGCATATATATTTGATGCAACTATACAACAATACATTTTTATCAATTTGGTAATGTTTCAGGTACGTTACAAATTGAACATATATGAAATCTTAGTTTCGGTCCGTAATGTTATAAAAGTAACGTTACAGTGTCAATATCTATGCAATGTTGCATAGATATTTGATGCAACTATTTAACGTTGCATTTAATCAATTTGGTAATGTTTCATGTACGTTACAAATTCAACATATATGAAATATTCGTTGCGGTCCCATTAAAAGTAACGTTGCAGTGTCAGCATCCATGTACTGGTTGCATGAATGATCGATGTTAACGTTACTTATATCTCTTTGCTAATATACTTGAATAAAATACATGAATATAAGATTATGAACAGTTAATCGCATAGATGTGCACAATAAACATGAGTGCGATGTTCAACTTTCAAAGTCTATGGGATTTGCCAATAACGTCAAAATCTATCTCGCATGCTGTCCGATTATATTCCCGGATGCCCTCTGCTTTGTAAGCTGAATATACGCGGATCGGGCAGTAAACATTTTACTAAATTAACCTAACCGAATAGTTTTCCCGGCTTTATAAAATTATAATGGATCTATTACGTTGAAAATTAAACGTCTATGAGAAGTTCGGAACGAGGTGCTTTGCACTCGTTGGTGCCTATTCGTCGCGACTGGGCGGTGCCAAACCAAGTTTAAGGGTGGTGGTGGTAAACGAGTGTAGTTACGAGTTGCGACTTGAAATTCGAATCAGAAGACTTCGTCGATCTCTTTAGTGTAGATGTAGAACACAGTCGCCCATCAGTTACATCAACGGTTACATCAACTACGGTAATTATGTCCTGTGATAGTTATAGTGCTAGTGCTGCGAGTACGTCTAATCAGGTAAGTAATACCGTCATATAAGGAAGCATTGACTAATCGATATCGGATCAGATTGAACCCATTGGATAGATAGATATAATAATGGCCTGCGTTTTTTTCACACAATAAACTGCGTTGCGTCCGATGTGTATGGATAGTATATATATTGATCATATTGCGTCCACTTACTAGTATCGATATACGAATAAGTCGACGCTGTAATTCAGAGGCGGCTCGCTATATTGAGCCAAGGAGCCATGGCACTACCCGTAGTTTCAACCTCAGCAAGAATTTTGAACTAACTCTAAAAAACCTATTTTTTTCTTTTTAAATGTTAAACAATGCCTGCGTAAGTTTAATGAGTAGTGAAACATCGCAACGCATTTCTCTCCCCAACACAACGCGGTGAGCATTTGGAGCCAAACTCCAGTTGGCTCGATTGAGTGCGGCGTGCATTTAGTCACTCGTATTTCGCGTATAATATCGTCTAAATCCAACACAAAACACGTTGCGCTCCGCGCCATACACAATGAATGAAATTAGTTTGTTACAGAATAAGCCTTTTCTAACATGTACTATTGAGGAAAAGTGCAAATTAAACATAATGTAGGCCTTTACCTAATTTGTAATTTGTTAATTTTGTAATTAGTTATGGTGCGTTCTGATTGATGATAATGGTAGTGGTAACAGACGATATTATATAGTATTTCTGACCGATAGTGATAGTGACACATATTAGTTTTCATGTACACAAACATGAGTCACTAGCAATTTTCTATCGGCAATACTATTATAGCCTCTGCTACCATTACCAGGGCATAATAGCCTCTGCTACTATTACCGCCGTTAACTTTTGCAGGGCCTGGTTCAAAATTTTCGCGGGGCTAAAAACCACATTAAAATAATTTACACGAGTAAGATAAATATTATGAACAGATTATTGCGTTATGTAATTTACATGTAATTTCAAAAATTTTGCTGGAGTTTAAAACGGAAAATGCATTTTCGGAAGAGTATCCTGTAAAATTGGAAGACATTAAAAGAAAATGCATTTGCTTCCCTTTTGGAAGGAAGATTACCATCATGTCGCTGATGACCGATTTTAACTGACATGCGGACTATACGTATTAAGGTGGAACAAAAATGTTTTATTTAATCACAACGTAATACCTCTTAGTTTTATTACAGATATTTTAGCATTATAGATATCTTTAATTATATTTATATCTTTCTCTCCTACTAATTGTATTAATAAAAAACAGATGTTTTCTATTCGTAAAATTTTTCTGTTCAAATTATTTAAAACCATGTTAAATTATATCGGCTATGATGATATGCAAGAATGGTATGGTATTTTTCATAATTAAAAGATATATTTGGGATTGATACCAGCATTTAGAAATTTTTATCTAATTAAAAAAAGGCTGTCTGACTATACACTGACAACAATAATATTACCATAAATGACAACTGATTCTTGTCGATTTCTTTTCAAGTTTTTGCGGATCAATTCAGAACATTTATACATGGTGCAACTTTGGAACGTATTCTGAACAGAACATTTTTATTCCGAATAGGAAATATCTCTATATTAAAAATATTACACGGAGTGGTAGTTGCCAGCTGAACATATAACACAAAAGTATTTAAATTGCATTATCTAGTAATATACATATGTACTTCACTTCGATGCTTTACGTCCTGATTAAAAAAAAATTATTTTTGTTCCTCCGTAAAAGTATATATTATGTATGCATAAAACGTAATGAATTGTTGAGGTAAATATTTTGTGAATATTATTGTAGGTAAATATAGGTTTTTGCATAAAATTAATTATATGCATTATATTGCATTAAAATTTGTAATGCATGATATACTTCTGTTTTCATATACAGGCTGTGTATAATTGACGACAAATCTACACCTAGCGATGTACAATATTTAAAATTCTAAGTCGTAAATCTAAGTCTGAAAATGTCCGAAAACGAGCTGTTATTTTAGTATATGTAGCAGGCCTACTCTTAACAGATTATATTTCTTTTAGAACACATACACGGTCGGCTCGTTTATCAACGATGATGGCGATACAATTATTGGGGCGTTTCCGTCCTCCTGGCTTGTAGTAGAAAATGGCGAAAATTTCTCCTTCTGGCCGCGGAAGAATTTCGCTCAGGCCATAAAAAAGTGCCAGAAAGTAGGTGCGAATTGGAAGAAATTTAAAGTGGAAATACTAAGTCAGTATGGTAAGCACTCAAAAAAGTGTATAACAAACAAGAAATGACATTTTTAATTTTGAATTATAGATACTTACGAAGATGCCAAGAAAAAGGAAATACGGCTTAGTGTTGCCTCTGAATCTGAGGACATAGGCCAAATGTACGGCAGAGGACATAGAGAACGAAAGAAAAGGGTATTGTCGTCAACAAGTGAAGGTAATATATATATATATATATATATATATATATATATATATATATATCAGCTAAATACACCATGTAAAACTGAATGTAAGAAGTAGCTGTTTCTCTGGTTATGATTAAATTAAGCATGAAAAGTTTTTCCAGTCCAATTTACACATAAAATGTGCAATTATTCAATATTGAAGCAATTACCGTATAAAATACAATTGATATGGGGGATTTGATATATGTACGTACAATTAATTACACGTATTCTGGAAACGAATATTTTCAAAAACATTTAAAAACATATGTTCCTATTTGTAACTCAATCCAGGGACTTGCTATATAGTATCATTAAGTACATAAGTTAATTTGAATCAATATTGTTTAATTATATGACTAATAATATATTCTTCAAATTAAATAATGGAATAGATAATTCTAATTTATCAGAAGGTTGCACAAACCCATCGTTGCATCTGCATTTTTAACACTGCCATTATTAACTCTATTTTATTGTTCACAGCATCGGAATCAGAATCTGAACCACCAGTACATGTCCTCCGCGATAAATATACAAAATTTAAAAACAAGTACTTTAAATTTGACAGGACTGCTGTTACAAAAGAAAGGTTTAACGAACTTGTTGAAAGTAAGTTCCTGTTATCCACTTCATGTCAATATAATGTTTTAATATTTTAATTATTTACAGAATTTTTTGATAATGATGATCCGGAGAGGTACATAGATTTAACGGGAAAAGAAAATGTTCCACCACAAAATATACACCATAAAAGACAAACTGAAAACGAGACACAGCCGCCACCACCAAATATACACGATAAAAGACGAACTGCAAACGAGACACCACCGCCACCACCACCACAAACTGAAAACGAGCCACAGCCGAGTAACTACGAGGGTATGTAGGAACTTAGATATAGATGACAGTATTTTTATTTAGTGTGTTATTTTAGGTACCATGCAAGAAGTACTTAAACAACTGATCTCCATAAAAAACTATGCAATAAAAAACAGTGAGGCCATAGAACATTTGACAAAACTAATCTCAGCGAAGGAAAATAATACAAAACATGATGACCAAAGACAACTAATATTCGAAAGTGAAATATTGGCAAAACTACCACTAAAATTAATTGATGACCTAAAGGTCGTAGACACAACCGTGGAAGGGTTCTGCACGGAAATGGCAAGTATTCACTTTATTAATTATTGATTATGTTATGAGCCTTAAGCATGACTCATGTTGAAGGGGTTAATGGAAAGAATTTGTAGGTAATGTTATGATAATCATATTCAGTGGCTTAAATCATGATGCTTAAGTTAATGTAAACTAAGTGATCCACTGTGCCGTTTATGACTACCTATACATTCTTTGTTAAACCATACATGTTATACCGTATGTCCCTTTGAAGACGCAACATAATTTTAGTCTTCTTAAATTGTAGCAAAGACTATTTCGAAAGATTGGCGGTGTCACAGCCCGGGAAGGAATGAAAATGTGCCTCAGAATGATATTCAGCAATGCATTGGCAAGACAATGCTCTTGGCACGGTGCCAAGCACAACTTCCCCCTAAAAAATCTAACCATTTTGAAGGTTCTTAAAAGTATGTAACGCATTTTATCCTAATACTATTATACTTAGCATGAAGTGACTGACATTACATACATGTTTACGTTTGGCAATAATTGTGGTATTTGCTTTTGTAGATGTGATGTTGGACCAACATGTTAATTTCACTGAAGCAGAGTTTGTAGGTTTCATTCAAGTATGGTTTCGGCACGCACACCAAAGATATTTAAGAGAAGGCGGAGCCAATCAGGTAATTACCGCAATTTTATAATTCAAAAATAAAGTGGTTAGGATTGTCTTTTCAGTTTGATGTTTATGTATTCATGTACATAAACTCATACATATGCATACCGATGGCCTAGCTGCAATACTACGGATCACCTATACTTTATTAAGGTGATACGTGGCAAGTAAGCCATCGATATGTACCATAAACTGGGGTGGCTTTGGCTATTGTTAGGAATTTATTTGTATTGTTCAGATTTTGTTGATACTTCAGTGTATTTTTTTGTTGTTATTAATATTTTAGATACTTATCTTGTATACAAATGTCCGTAATGTTAGTTAGATAATAATTTTTAACTATGGTCATGCGCCACCAAAGTTTACCGGTACTTCATTTTCTCTCTAATATTTTTGCACTTTTCCTATTAGGAAAGGGTGCCTGCAGATGACTCCGGCAACAACGTCATGGCCTAGGACTTACAATTCCTAACACCTATTGATTGTATACTCAGAATTATTGTTTTGTTTGTTAATATATATATATTTTATATATGTTATCTGTATCGAGTCGAATGAATACATTTTCTTTTTTAATTTTGGGTGTTGTTTTGCATCTATGCTACAAACAAATTAACCTTACTCTTCTTATCATATGAAATTGCTTAAACCTAATTAACACTATAATTTTTAAAAAGTGATATGATTCTGTTATTAACAAAGTTGTAATATTACCAGAAATACGATATAGATGTACTGAAGGTACGTATTAAATTGTGTATATACTTTAGGCCACATATTTACCAGCCGATGAATATGAAGAAACGGTAAGTATATGGCACGATATGATTTGCATAGTGTGCACATTATTCTACTAGCACACCTGCTTATTGATGTGCGTTAGAAGATAAGTGTCATATCCACTCCAAAAGTCATTCTTAGAAACACTTTAAACACTCTTAGAGGATCATTACTAAAAAAGAAATTCGAACATCTATGCAATAATGGCCATGTCCATCACACACGCCGGTATGACACCGGTAAGGTACCGATGGATTAGCGGTGACGGTAATCGGAATTTTGATCGTGGATGCATTCATGCGAACTTCTTCTTCGTGTCATGGCCACTACGTGACAGTGTCACGAAGACGATGATCAGGAGCGTATCCGTATCCAGGTTGACAATAGGTGACAATAGTGATTATCGCCACCGCTGATCCACCAGCAACTTATGGGGACACACCGGTACATCGCCATTATTAGAGAACTTCGCATAACCGTCATAATGTAATATTACATGCATGTTTACTGCATACATATATGAAATATTATTAGAGAACATCGAATAACCGTTAAAACGTAATATTACATAAATGTGTACTGCGTACATATATGCAATATTATTAGAGAATTTCGCATAACCGTAAAAATGTAATATTACATAAATGTTTATTGCGTACATCTATGCAAGATTATGAGAGAACATCATTATGATGACGGTTACTAACCTCACATAACTATCAAAATCTAATATCACATAAAGGTTTACTGTATACATCTGTGCGACATTATTGGAATACATCCCGTAGTCGTCCAAATTGTATATCTCACACATGTTCATTGTTAACATCTATGCGATTAGCTGTTTTTAGTTGAATGTGAGCGACATAGGCGGTTTATGAGACATCCCGGCGACATTTTTGGGATCTATTACAGGATGTTCAATTTGTGACTTCAACATCTCAGGAACATCGCTGCGATGTTTTTGTGCTGGCTGGGTACCCACCATATCTATACAAATAACAAAATATTCCTTATAAATTCACAAACACGAACAAAATTTCTCAACAATTATAGCTAACCATATGAAAATATATGCTTAAAGAATATCCAATGTTGAATTAATCTATCTGTAGATTCTTCAAGAATTGTTCCTTTTGCTCCTCGATGCTCAAATTCGAGTTATTCGTTGGACTAGTAAAGAATGACCACCAAGACTGCTTCTTAGGACGTTTTGACTCATCAACTTTAAGTTCCTCAGAGTCCTTCAACCATTGCACATATTTCGACGTTAGATTTTTAGTCTGTTTGTCAAGTTCCTCTATAGATGGAGCCTCACCCCCATATTCCAAAGGCATCAACTCAAGAGGAAACCCTTCTGGCGCTGTCCCTGATTAAAAGTATAGAAACAGTTCAAAATAAGTTACGAAAATCAAAGATAGAAGGCAGCACAAGAAGAAAAAACATTCTTCAGGTTTACCTGTATTAAATTTCACCAAATTCAACAATTCAGACTTGACCATGGGCACCACAATCCTCATGACGTGATTGATAAAATTAGGAGTGTTCAAAACGTGTATTCCTTTCAACCTAGCTGGATGAGCTTCCTAAAATATCAAATTTTTAAAAAGAAACTTAAACTTCTCACAAATTTCTCCTCAATACATACTTGGATGTAGATCATAAAAGCGCGTAGAGATGGCAGGCTGACTCTTGCCAAGTGGCCAAGAGACACACCTCTCATATCAAAGATGACCACATACCTAAAAAGAAAATAAATAATTCGTAAAATATGAAGATGTCCTATAGAATATAGATACATATACAGTGCTTCCCAAAGGTAACGGATAAATTCTATAAAATCTTAAATAAAAATATTTGAGAAAAATGCTCAGACACGTCGATTTTTACTTATAACTTACTATCCTAATATACACTTTTCAGCCCCCCACCCCTTCACCCCTAAGGGGTGGTAACCACAACTTTAAAAATTCAAATAGCAAAGTACCCCTTGCGATACCTCAATTGATAGACTTTTTTAATCTGAATACAAAGAAAAAAAATTATCGAAATCGGTTGATAAATAACGGCGATATTTATCAAAATTTATTTATACACGAAATTGAGGAATAACAAAATTTAATTAACTAATCCTTAATTAATTGTCAAAGTGCTGCGCGTTAACGACGAGACAATGCCCTAATCTATCCCCAAACGCTTGTTGAACATTTTCTAACATTTCATTTCGAGTTTCCAAACATTCCTGGAGTCATTAAGTGAATTACTGCAGGAATTCTTTCCTTTAACGCCTCAATATTTACAGGTCTATTAAAATAAACTTTCCTTTTTAAATAGCCCCAAAGAAAATAATCTAGTGGGGTTAAATCTGGCGATCTTGCTGGCCATTCAATAAGCCTTCATCTACCAATCCATTAGGAAATTTGAAAATATTTGGATTAGGTAATACTTGATCGAGGTATTCTCGAACTTGTCGCGCATAATGTGGAGGCGCACCGTCTTGCTGTAACCAAATTCTGTCCTTGTGTCTATCAGGATCTTCTGCGTTGGGAAACAACACCGCTAAAGTAGGTAGTAGTTCATTTCGTAGAAAGTTCAGATAACGTTCACCATTCAGTGTTCCGTCGAAAAATTTGGTCCAATAATTCTAGAACCCACCACACCAGCCCACACATTAAGGTTTTGAGGATATTGTGTGTTCGCTTCCACCATCCAATGCGGATTTTGACGAGCCCAGTAACGGCAATTTTGTTTATTGGCGGTGCCATTCAGACAAAATGTTGCCTCAACAGAAAAAAACGATGTTTCTAATTAAGCAAGGATTTTCATTAGAGAGTTCCATCATTGTCTCACAAAACTGCACTCGTCGATCAAAGTCATCATCGGACAATTTTTTGTACTAAGTGCACTTCATACGGGTGAAATTTGTGTTTTCGAAATAATCTGGACACTGTGCTTTTTGACGCACTAACTTGTGAAGCGACCTCCGCAAGGGTTGAATGATTTTCTTGCACCATTAAAATAGCATCCAATTGTCGGTTTTCAATTAAGGCCAATGGACGTCCTGCCTTAGGCTTATCCCGTACATGACCGAGATCGCGAAATTTGTTTTCGATTCGACTTACTGTAGATTCCGATATTGGCGGACGGTCCGGGTGCGTTTCATTGAACAAAACACGAACTTCGTCATGCGTCCGGCTTCTATCTCCAAACCTAATCATTAAAACTTCGATTCTTTCGGTTTCTGTCAATCTCATTTTGCTACTATTTCTTCAATGACGAAAAATCTGAATTGTGTTTGACATAAGTAAAAACAAGTTGCAATTGTTTGAACGATATTGCTATGCCCGCTTCAACAGCGCTTACTCGAATATTGACGTTCTTCTTTGAATACATTTTGGTAAATATCGCGGTTATTTATCAACTGATTTTGATAATCTTTTTTTCGTTGTATTCAGAATAAAAAAATCTATCAATTGAGGTATCGCAAGGGGTACTTTGCTATTTGAATTTTTAAAGTTGGGGTTGCCACCCCTTAGGGGCGAAGGGGTGGGGGGCTGAAAAGTGTATGTCAGGATAGTAATTTAAAAATAAAAATCGACGTGTCAGAGCATTTTTCTGAAATATTTTTATTTAAGGTTTTATTGAATTTATCCGTTACTTTTGGGAAGCACTGTATATGGATAGCTTACCCTTCTGTTAGACCATCCTCAGACAAAACACAATCGTTGTACATGCAGAAGGCCTTGACTGCGTCGCTAAACACCAGTTTGGTGTAATCTGTGTCCTTGACCGAGTACAAAAGGACCTTGTATCCCTCTGGTGTTGTTTTTGGTAACCTTACCAGATTTCTGCGAAAAGATTTAGTTATTATAAAACAGCGTCCCAAATTTAGTGTTAACGCCCCCTCCTAAAACACCTCTCAACTAAAATATTTTGAGTTTTAGGTTACTTCCGGTTACACCGGAAATGGTGTCAACTTTTATATTTCAAATGGAACACCCTGTATTTTATAGCATTTTAAAAATCTTCATTAAATTTTAGGTCAATTTTATGTTACATTCCCTATACCTAACATGAGTCATTTCTGTGATATTCAATTTTTTCATTAAAAAATGACAGCTGCACGGTTGCTTTCAATTATTTATAAAATATCCCCTGTGACCGTTGGAAAAAAAGTTGTCCGGCAAAATTGTTGTAAAGGTAACATATTATCGACACATCGGTAGAGTTCTTCTAAAAGTTACACAGGGTGTTCAAACAATAAGATCAAAGTTGAATTCGAGAAAAGTACTAAAAGTCGATCTTTTCAAAAGGCAACCCTAACATATGAATGCATTTTTGAATTTATGGAATATTTTAGATCAACTTTGTGCACAATGTCCTATACCTGATATGCATTTTTATCTACTTAAATCGATTTTTAAACATCACATTAGAAATTGCATACATTGCCAAATCTAGATTGCGTTTGAAAACAACTGAACAAATTTGGAATAAATAGAACTTTCTTGAACAAGTTTTTTTAGGTCATTTTTCATTATAATTAATTTAGTGTTTATAAAATTATAAGCCTACAATAAAACACAATATTAAAAATAAAACAAAATCCAAATTAATTAATTAAATTAAAAAAAACTTAATTCTAGTTCAGTGTTCAAAAATGTTGCCGTTTTCCCCTAAACATGAAGGATAGAGTTCGACCTGCCTTCAATGGGCTATGTACTAACTCTATCAGGGACACCAACAATAATATGTTGAAAAGAAATGAGGCATGTTTAGCAGAAAACGGCAACGCTTTTCAACAGTTACTGAAATACACTGAGCGGCATAAAAAACGCAACACCTAAAATGATGACCAGTTTCAAACTGCAGTAACTTTTGAACGTATTGCTCGATTTGAATGAGTTTTTCTTATTTGAAAGGTCCACTTTTTGCCAATATTTCTGTATGTGTGCTACCCATTTTTGCCCTCTTCCATTTCAGCAATGGTGAATAACGTTAATGCTTGTTTTCTTCCTACAGTTTGAAGCTTGCTGTGGGGTGCACCAACAAAAGAATTTAACTTTAAACAAAAGGAGCTTGTAGTCTCGTCTGTTCTGATCACTTATGTTTTTTGTTCAAGTTTCTATTGTTGTTAACGCCAAAGTAACAATCTCTAAAAGATAACGCTGCTTCTTCGGCAGCGCCATCAGAAATTAAAGCTTGTACTCTCCAGATGGTCGAGAGAGAGAGTTTGGAGAAGAGCAGGAGAGCGTTATTCTCAGTGCAACTTCTCTGAAAGAGTACAGTACCAGGGAGGATCTGTAATGGTTTGGGGAGGAATCTGCTTCGTAGCACGTACGGAACTTTGCTTTATCAACGGAAACCTAAACTCGGCTCGGTATGTTGAAGAAATTTTGGCGGAACACGTGGTTCCCTTTGGGCCATTTATTGGTGACAACTTCTTGTTCATGCACGATAATGCACGCTCCCATACAGCCCGCATAGTGTGTCAATACCTGGATGATTTGGATATCAGCAGAATGGAATGGCCTGCACGTAGCCCTGATTTAAACCCCATAGAACACATGTGGGATATGCTAGGGAGACGAGTTAGAGCCCGTGGTGCCGCGATACAAACGCTAGATGATCTCCGAATAGCGCTAGAAGAAGAGTGGAACCAGATTCCCCAAAATGAGATTCAAAACCTAATTCGAAGTATGCCTAGAGCGATGAGGAATACAATTCAAGCGAGAGGATGCAATACTCGTTATTAACATGTTGATCATTACTTTCACAGTTTAATTAAATTTTGTCGTTATCCATGGCTTTCTTTAATTTCTGATGGCGCTGCCGAAGAAGCAGCGTTATCTTTTAGAGCTTGTAACTTTGGCGTTAACAACAATAGAAACTTGAACAAAAAACATAAGTGATCAGAACAGACGAGACTACAAGCTCCTTTTGTTTAAAGTTAAATTCTTTTGTCGGTGCACCCCACAGCAAGCTTCAAACTGTAGGAAGAAAACAAGCATTAACGTTATTCACCATTGCTGAAATGGAAGAGGGCAAAAATGGGTAGCACACATACAGAAATATTGGCAAAAAGTGGACCTTTCAAATAAAGAAAAACTCATTCAAATCGAGCAATACGTTCAAAAGTTACTGCAGTTTGAAACTGGTCATCATTTTAGGTGTTGCGTTTTTTATACCGCTCAGTGTAGAATTAAGCAGTTTTTTAATTTACTTACGGTTTTGTTTTATTTTTAATATTGTGTCTTATTGTAGGCTTATAATTTTATAAATAATTATAATGAAAAATTACCTAAAAAACTCGAAATTGTTTGCAATGTTTGCAATTTCTACTGTGATGTTTTAAAATCGATTTCAGTTACAAGTACGGTTTAGCTATAGGACATAGTACACAAAGTTGATCTAAAATTTTCCATAGAATTGAGAAATGTATTTATATGTTAGGGTTGCCATTTGAAAAAATCGACTTTTAGTACTTTTCTCAAATTCAACTGTGAATTTGAACATCCTGTATAACTTTTAGAACAATTGTACCGATGTGTCGATAATATGTTACCTGCACAACAATTTTGCCGGACAACTTTTTACCAACGGTCTCAGGGGGTCATTTATAAGTAATTGAAGGTAACCGTGCAGCTATCATTTATTAAAAAAAATGAATATTTCAAAAATGACACATGATAGGTATAGGGAATGATACATAAAATTGATCTAGAATTTAATGAAGATTTCAAAAATGCGATAAAATACAGGGTGTCCCATTTGAAATATAAAAGTTGACATCATTTCCGGTGTAACCGGAAGTAACCGATAACTCAAAATATTTTAGTTGAGACGATCTTGTCCAAAAATAAAAGTCCACAAACTTTTAATCTCTCATTTTATTTGGTTCTCCATATACTTCTAATGGCAGCTGGTCGTGGGAGACCCTGTATATTAGATACTGACTTTTTCAGAAATGCTACGAGCCCACGATAGCGCCCTACCATCGCTGGAGCATCGTTCTTAGCAACTGCCATTATATTAGTCAAATGACTTTATTTGTTTTTAAAGAACTGTGCCAATACATGATATTGATTCTCCTTTAGTATCGGAAATAATTATTTGGTCAAATCAAACTTCAATCTGTTTACTTTATTATAAAAATAATTTCTATTTTGTACTGTGCTTTGTCAAATTTAAAATGACTGGACGAACAAAAGTACCTCCACTCAAGAGGAAATAAACTGAATAGTGATCATATGGTGAGATAGACGTTGAAACAAAACATCGTTCGCATGGTTACGACAAAAAACATTTTGATTCAGCTATGACATCCGAACGAGATCCAGCCCCATAACAAATTAAAATAATAATGTAGACAGTATAACGTCACAGCATAAAAATGTTTATGCGGATTATTTCAAAATTGTTAGTGTACAGAATATGTGTGAGTATATGCCTACAACTTCTTTCAAACCATTTACCCGCGCTTGTCATTTTTCCGAGAAACGTCAAAAATCGTTGATTTCCTTCCAGCCAAAGACAGTGAACTCCCTGGCCAGTAGATCAGTGGCCCATCATGTCAATGACGATGGTTTATTCCCACCAGTTGTCAGAAAGAGCCTTATACACTCATGGCGACCGATTTTCCAACCCCCGAAGTACAAAACGATCCAACTCGAGCCCAGAAAGCAAGACAACTACCTACACAAACTCCTGAAGCACCTTGGTATCAAATTCCAAGACAACACATCGATAGCAGTAAAAGAACTACTTGGACCCGCGAAACTCGAGATACCAGTCGAGTTACCAGTCGACACTATACCAGGCGCAACCATAAGCTACAAACCCGGCTCGAAAGTTCGTAGATTTGCTGGCGATGAAGGCATAGACGATGGATTTATGTATATAACTGACTCGAAATGCACCAAGAAGAAGAAACGGAAGAAAAAGCCCTGCGGCGGCGGATCCATAAAGAAGGACGGACCCTGCGGCAAGAGGAAACACAAGAAGCCATCGTGCAACAACAAGAAAAAGAAAAAGGCTAAACGAGACTTTTGCCCCAAGAAAGGCAACGAGGGCAAGGACCCTTGCGGAGGGGACAAAAAGAAAGAGGACCCTTGCGGCTCAAAGAAGGAAGAAAAGGATCCGTGCGCTTCCAAAAAAGAGGACCCATGCGGCTCAAAGAAGGAAAAAAAGGACCCTTGCGGCTCAAAGAAGGAAGAAAAGGATCCATGCGGCTCAAAGAAGGAACAAAAGGATCCATGCGGTTCCCAGAAGAAGAAGGAAGATCCGTGCGGCAAGTCCAAAGCGAAAGACGATCCTTGCAAGAAGGCATCCGGTGGCGTCACGGGCCACAAGCCCACTCCCTCTGACCCATGCGGAAAGGGCAAGGATAAGAAATCGGAAGATCGTTTGGACGTGTGTCCAGGATCGGACCCTTGCGAACAACTCAAGGCCAGAGAAAAGGGACAACCAAAAGAGAAAAAGGATGAAGGAGGACTCGACGTCTGCGGCGATCCCTGCGCCCAAGTCGCCAAAATGGAGTCCAAGACCAAGAAGAAGAGTGGGGGCGTATGCGGAACGGCGGCCAAAGACGAAAAGAAAAAGGAGGACCCTTGCGAGGTGAAGCAGGACGACGCGGACGATCCGTGCGCGCAGTACAACAAGGACAAGAAGACGGCAGACCCGTGCGGCGCGAAAAAGGAAGAAAAGAAGGCTGATCCATGCGGTGGGAAAAAGCAAGAAAAGAAGGATCCGTGCGGTGCCAAAAAGCAAGAAAAGGCTGATCCATGCGGTGGGAAGAAGGACGAAAAGAAGGATCCTTGCGGCAAAAAGGACGAAAAGAAGTCTGACCCATGCGGCGCGAAAAAGCAAGAAAAGAAGGATCCATGCGGTGGCAAAAAGCAAGAAAAGAAGGATCCATGCGGTGGCAAAAAGCAAGAAAAGGCTGATCCATGCGGTGGGAAGAAGGACGAAAAGAAGGATCCTTGCGGTGGCAAAAAGCAAGAAAAGGCTGATCCATGCGGTGGGAAGAAGGACGAAAAGAAGGATCCTTGCGGTGGCAAAAAGGACGACTCCAAGGATCCCTGCAAAGGCGAAAAAGACGAAGAAGCAAAGAAGCCAACGTGCAATCAGAAGTCATGCCCGACAAAGGGCGGCAAATCCGGCGACACCTGCAAGAAGGCCGAGAAGAAGTCCGAAGATCCTTGCGGCAAGAAAGCCGAGAAGAAGTCCGACGATCCTTGCAAGAAAGGAGACCAGAAGAAATCGGAAGACCCGTGCAAGAAAGGCGACAAAAAGGCGGACTCGAAGGACCCTTGCAAAGACGGGAAGGACGAAGACGCGAAGAAACCGACCTGTAAGCAGAAAGCATGCCCCCCTGGCGGAAAGAAGAAAGGCGGTAAGTGCGGATTGGTCGTAAAACCGTGCGGGAAGAACCACAAGGGCAAGAAGGGCGCGGAGGGCCCTTGCAGCACGGTAGAGAAGATCGCCAAAGAAGTAGGCGATCCTTGCGGCAAAAAGGACGAAAAGAAGGGTGGCTCGTGCGGAAAGAAGGCTGACCCATGCGGCGGAAAGAAGGACGCAAAGAAGGCTGACCCCTGCGGCGGAAAGAAGGACGCAAAGAAGGCTGACCCATGCGGCGGAAAGAAGGACGCAAAGAAAGCTGACCCATGCGGCGGTAAGAAGGACGCAAAGAAAGCTGACCCATGCGGCGGAAAGAAGGACTCCAAGGCTAAGAAAGATCCTTGCGGTAAAAAGGCGGGCAAGAAGGACGACCCGTGCGGGAAATCCAAGAAGTCCAAGACTGACGAGCTATGCAAGAAGAAGGAAGGGAAGGGCGGTGACGACGGACCGAAGAAGGCGACCTGCAAGCAGAAGCCGTGCAAGAAGGCCGGAAAGAAGGGCGCCAAGCCGTCGTACAAGATCTACCCTTGCAAGATACGGAAGAATCCTTGCGGTGGCAAGAAGGCGGGCGGCAAGAAGGATTGCCAGGAGTCCAAGGAGTCGCAGGAGGACTCCCCCAAGAAACCCACGTGCAAGCAGAAGCCCTGTAAGAAGGTTGGCAGCTCGAAGTCTGATCCTTGCGTATCAAAAACCAACAAAAAGAGCGCGTCCACCAAATCTGACCCGTGTCTCTCGAAGGGTGACGGTGGGGACAAGAAGAATTCATGCGCGGACATCTTGAAGTCGTTGAATAAGCAGGTAGGAGGAAAAGACGACCCCTGCAAAAAAGGTGGCGAGAAGAAGGATCCATGCGGCGGAAAGAAGGATGCTAAGAAGGATCCATGCGGCGGAAAGAAGGATGCTAAGAAGGATCCATGCGGCGGAAAGAAGGATGCTAAGAAGGATCCATGCGGCGGAAACAAGGGGGCTAAGAAGGATCCATGCGGCGGAAAGAAGGGGGCCAAGAAGGATCCGTGCGGTGGAGAGAAGGCTGACTCTAAGGACCCGTGCAAGGACTCCAACGAGGAGGCGAAGAAGCCCACGTGCAACCAGAAGCCATGCAAGAAGTCCGGTGGGCAGAAGGGCGGCGACACTTGCAAGCCGAGCGGCGGTAAAGGAAAGAAGAAGGCGAAACGGTCGTGCGCTGCTCTCCTCAAGGAAGCTCTGAAGAAGGAGAAGGAAGGGGCGAAGAAGAAGGGCGGGAAGGAATCGGATCCTTGCAAGAAGGTAAGATATATTTTTTCTGGCAATCGGAATTCATATTCATATTCAGGATTAATCCACGCAAAGTAGGGTCAGAAGAAGGATGCTGCCACAGCAGGTCCTCCTGGTCCCGATAAGGATCCCTGCGGCGCCAAGAAAGGCGCGTCAGAAGATCCTTGTGGGTCCAAGAAGGAAGCCGACGATCCTTGCAAGAAGACCCATGACGATGAGAAGAAATCTGCAGACCCGTGCAAGAAGGAAGCTTCCGAGGATGACCGACAGCAGACGATTTGCGATCCCGCCAAGGCGAAGAAGAAGAGGAAGAAGGACGCGAGCAAGAAGAAGGCGAAGAAGGACGATCGCTGCAAGAAGCGTACCTACGGGGACGCGAAGAAGGCTGGAGGCGACAAGGACACCTGCCAGAAGATCAGGGAGGCTTCCAGGGAGCACCACGAGAAGAAGAAGATCGCCGTGCCTTGCAACGTGAAGCACACGTCAGAACTGGCCAAGCACGAGACTGGCTCTTGCATGGGAGAAAAGGTATATCTCTTCGTCTTCTTAAGTGTTCGTCTTATAATTGTTCGTATTTTTCAGTCGGCGAGAGAGTCCGAAAAGCAAGAAAAAGTGTGCCAATCCTCAAAACCGAAGAAACGAGAAAAAAGAGGTGAATGTTCCACAAAAAAAGTCAAAAGCGGTGGCGGTTGCGCAGCAGCTAAGAAGCCGTTGCAGGTGAACAAATGCAGTGCGAAGAGCGCCCATGATATAGACATCCCCATCGTATTGCCCAGTCCGAACGCGCTCAGGCAAGCCGAGTGCGAACTGTGCTACATGTGCCCCAATAGGAAGGCCAAGAAGAAGAAGAAGGCTTGCAGGTCCGAAGCCTTCAAGACGTGCCTCAGGGCCGGACAAACGGTCGGCCCGAAACCTTTGGTGCCAACGCGGATCGAAATGAGAAAGGCGGCTCCTCCATGCAAGAAGCCGAAGAATCCAAATAAGTGCAAGTACTGCACGTATGCAAGATTTGCTTCGAAGATTGAGTCGACTTAACCATCACCATGAAATATGACTGTCGGTGTTCATAGTAATATTCTGTGGTTGCATGGCTGAATTATTTGTAAAATAAACTCCTGTCTACATTGTTGAGATCTTTTATTTTATATTGAGCGGATTTATTTTGGTTGAATCCTAATAGAGTACTGAGTACAGTCTATAATCCACCAACTTCTCCAATTTCTCATGTCCTTCTGGTATATTGAAATACCGTGGTCATCAGCAAAGCTATCTATTTTAATTATAAGAGATGGTGACAACTTGCTGATGCGACAAAAATCGCATAGCTCAATTCATGTAAAATGTCTTGCAAGAGAGCCGCATTGAACTATTCAAACACGCTTCCCTTTGACTCGAAGGTTTTATTTATTACTTGATCAATTTTAGCTAGCAAATAGTTAAAGCATTACTTTGATAAACAAAACCTTTTAACAAATTCAAATCTACATGGTTAATTCTAGATCTAGGATCCTTTTACTACTTATGGAAAAAAGAATTTGTATTTCTTCCATAACCATTTCATCATTCATTTCCTACTCTTCTTATACATACTTTAACTGTGTTGAAACGACACCATTTTTTGAAATCATACTGCTTTTTTAATCAAAATTACTTTGAATAAACAATACAGTATACTCACTTTCTGTACAATCATGTACAACTGATAGCAAGATTGACACTGACAGAAAATTAATAGCAGGTTTTCTACTTCAGAACAAGTTCTCTGTCTCTGTTATCTTCTCGCTTAGCAATGAAGGTAGGAGCAAAATTTTGAGATGACAGGAGCAGACAGGAGGTTACAATTGCCAAGGAGATGGGAGGTCATAGGACCGGCCTGAGTAGACTTTCTCGAACCGATAAATAGATTTTGATGATCCTTTGCATCAATTGTAGCTTGTTTTGTCAGAAATAGTGTTCTTAAAGATATTTTGATTCGTTTCAGTCTTTCTTGATTCACGTCTTTATCTCTATTATACTGGATCCTTACATGGTCCATGCAAATTGCGGCGCAGGCAGAAAGTACAATAATCAAATAGGTGACATTCAAAGAACTTTTCCATAGTTATCTGTGGTTTCCAGACAAAAGTTTGACATTCGCTTGTTGTTGTTGCTGTTTGTAGGTTCTGGGAGAGCTGAGGAGGTCGATAACATCAAGAGGGCGGCATTTACCCTATTGACAGTTCAAAATTACAAAGTGTGTGTCACTCTGTTGGTCAGTTTTTCGGGATTATGTGATTGACCAAAATTTTGGAACTATGCATTTCCGCTACGTTCAGAAAATTTCAGTCAGGAAAAGCACCGTAAGCATCACCATCGCCCAAAAAACACGTCAAAAACGGTAAACTTGACAGTTCTATTTCCCTATCTCCTTTGTTCAGATCCTCTGCAAGCAGCTCGACAACAGTTACTCAATTTTGAACAAGGCTCAGGACCGCGCAGTACAGAGCGCCGCAACGGAACAATGCCGCCGCAGAAGACCAACGCAACAACCCAGCCGCTCGCGGTCGATGCCGGCGCGAGAAATCTCCAAATCCCGCTTTCAACAGCCAGACTACAGCGTGAGCATAGCGAGGCAGGCATTCAGCACCACGCACCTCATGAAGGCAAACGGCCAAAATCCTCAATTCCACACCAGGGAGTACAGCACCTTCATAGAAAAGCTCAAGAACATCTTCGGGATCGGTGTAACGCCTCCACCGCCTCTGCAGAGGTCCAAGGACGACATCGTCACCAAAGAAACGCCGCAAAATCCACCGGTGACCAAGAAGGTAGAAGACGACATCGACTTCGAAAAGGCAATGGGTGCTTCTAAGCCAAAAGTATGCCCGAACAAGAGTGAAGACCAGCAATTCTCAACGCCATATAGTGATAAACTAGACGGGCCAGCTGAGGACTCCACCTTTTTCTCTGAGGAGCGCATTTGCAAGGAATGCCCAGAATTGAGAGCGTATAAGCTCCAAAAGGATTACGACCTCAAGCATGCTAGGGATCTGGAGAAGGAAGCCGAAGAGCCCGATAGCAAGGACATGTACGAGGCTGAGGATGGACAGGCGGCCAAAGAAGAGCGTGTGTATACTAGTAGTAAAGATGAGGAGGTTGCCTGCGATAAGTCTTTGAAGTGTAAGAGGAACGCTAAGCAGGCGAAAGGAGAGGACTGCGATGCTAAATTAGGTAATAAACGATAGATCCGAGGCTGAGGGACGATACCTGTTGTGTTGTTCGACAACTGTTCATGATTACATAAGATGAGGATGGCCATAAGAGTAACATCATCGGGAATAGAGAATGTAAGTTGAGTTCTGCGTGAGACGCTTAGTTTATCTATACCCAAACCACTGTTCAAATTTCAAATATATAGGCTCAAAATTTGAACAGTAAATGCCTTCTGACGTTTAAATTATTGGAGCATGGTTTTGGGCTAGTGTGACAACCTCACAAAACTTTTTTTTCAAACTAAGCGTCTCATGTGCAGCTCAAAGTAATACATTCGCCATTCCCTACTTAAGGCCATCCTCCTAACGCAAACCCCAAACATTTTCAGACGAACAACTAAATTACGCCGTGCTCTCGGATAAGGAGAAGACACTAATCGACGGCCAGTACAGCACGCAGAAGCCGCTGGTTGGCAATTCCACGACCGTTCAACTACAAGACTGGAAAAAACAGGCCAGGCATATCAACAGTAACTTCACCAACGACCTATGCGGCCTCCACGCGAAGAGAGAAGAGATGAATGTCAGTTTGGACAAGAGAAACGACGAGGCGCCCCTTGTAGATGCGATACCAGCCGTCCGTCTCTGCGGGATGAGTGATAAGCTAGCTTCTGACGCCAACTTGGGCGACTGTACGAGGGAAGAAGCTAGCTTGTCAACTTTGGACCGAGTTCTGGCCAGCCTGCGAGACATCGAGACGAAGCAGAAGACGGTGGACGAGGACGGTGGCGAGTACAAGGAGGACGGCGTCTTCCCGTCGTTGCAGCATCAGGCGTTCGTCCGCTTGCAGACGGTGCACAGCATTGAGTTTCCGGCACCGCACGGTGCGTCCGTGTTCATCCCCGATGTCATCGATCTTCCCGAGAAGCTGAAACGCGGCACCATCGACCACCAGAACTTACCCAGCCCGAACGTCTACAGTCAACTCCCGGCCGTCATACCACAGGTTTGATATTCGACCTATTTCTTGATTTGTATGATAATCATCTCTCACAGATGGGAGCCCATCTGGCTCTTCCAGACTTTAAGAGGCAGCTGAAACGCGAGATTAAGAAGGAGATCAAGGCCGAGATGAAGAACGAGGTGAAGCGCGAAGTAACGCGGGAGATTAAGCAAGAGGTGAAGTACGATCTGACGAAGGACTTCAAGGATAACCTGAAGCAAGACCTGAAGATGGAGTGCCTGATGGAGGAGGTCAAGCGCGAGATGAAGACGGACCTCAGCAACCACTTGCGCGAAAACCTGAAGAACGAAGTCAAGGACGACCTAAGGCTTGACCTGCAGAACGACTTCAAGGCAGTGATTCAGCAGCAGGTTAAGGCTGTCTTCCGGGACGACTCGACGGCCATCATATGCGCGGCCGAGGAGGACGATAGGAAGGGTTGGGAGGAGTACAGGAGGAAGGATCACAAGGAACTGTCCGATAAGGTGAAGAACACCAACGAGGAGTGGGACGAGGAGGCGGATCAGGCTGCCGAAGGCGCCAGACGGCACGCGTACGAGATAGAGGAGGACGCAAACGTGGTCGGACCGGAGATTAAGAAGACCATCGAAGAGAGTGACTGGGAGGGGAAGATGAAGGGTGTCCAGCAGACTACTAGAGACGTGGCCGACGAGGCGAAAGACTCCCAGGAGGAGATGGAGAAGCTACAAGAGAAGCTTGACGAGGAGAAGAAGAAGATAGGAGGAAACGACGATTTTTCGGAGATTCATGATGTCGTCAGACCGCCCGTGGACGATTTGACACCGTTGCTGGCTTTGAAGGTTGACAAGGATATAAACATCCGAAGGGTCGAAGAAGACGATCTCAATAGGAAAATAAACGTAGACGAAGACCGCGACAAGAAGGTCGTGGAGGACGAATCGCCAAAACAGCACCGGGAGATAGAGAGTGTCGTCGTGGAGGAGAAGGAGGGGCAGAAGGTACCGAAGAACGTCTACGAATGTGAAGAATTCACCACGGAGAGCCTAAGGAGGGAGCTGCAATTGATGAAGTGCTCCCTTGGCCACAGCAACATAGGCGTTAAATTCTTCGATGGTATTACCGGTAGGGTCAGCGAGAAGCCACCTTCTGTTAAGGTCAGGCTGAACAAACCGGAACCGATGTCCTATCAGGTTGGAGCCGATAACCTCCTCAAGCAAATCAAGAAGCTCCAAGAGTCGAAGATCAAAAGTACCAGGCGCGAGAGTATGCTGTTTATCGAACAGGTCAAAGACAGCCTGAAGTGGGATTTTGGCGAAAAGTACACCAAGGAGGTGATTCAGATCAACCCCGATCTGAAGACGTCCACCACTAGGATCCTGCCTCAAGACCCGGCCGCGCCGTACTCTCAGATATACGTCAAGCTGAACGATTTCAAGATTATGAGCGTCCAGGCCGATGTTCGTAAGAAAGACGGTCGGTTGTATACCGGTTTCCTGAAGGAGAACGTCCGGAAGCTCCTCAGTCCGATTCAGAACCTCACCGACATCCAGAAGCGAGATGCCGCGAATTTGAACAATTTCGAGCACTACAACTCCGGATTGCTACTCCCGCTTCCCCAAAACCCTCCCAGCGAGGAGACAGATGTTGAAATCGACGATCCCAATCTTGGGGAACAGGAACGTAACCTCAAACAACGGTCTAGGATCCCAATCAGAGATCCCAGCGGTGATTTGAGGATACGGCTGGACTTCTTCCAGAAGAGGCCACCAAATAAGCCCATTCCCCGACAGAAAATTGAAAAACCGAAAACTGAAAAACCTAAAGGCTTTGGCGGATTCATCAAGAATCTGATGAAGACGGTCGAGACTACGTTCAGTCCTCCACCTCCGCCGAAACCCCCGAAGCCCCCGAAGGCCCCGTGCAGGGTCCCAAAACCTCCTCCACCGCCGCCGCCTTCTCAAAAACCACCTGAGCAAAAGGCTAAGCCTAACGTCGTCGCGAAAGCTGACGCCAAGAAGGCGGAACCTGAAAAGAAGGGACCTGTAGATCTGGCTAAACTGTGTCCACCGCCGAGCGACGGCAAGAAGGCGCCGTGCCCGAAGATTCAGGACATTCCTCCTCCGAAACCTAAGGAGGCCGCAAGCCAGGAGAAGGAAAAGGCGCCGCCAAAGGTCCAGGCCAGCGATGCCAAGGACGACAAGAAACCATGCAAGAAACCTTGGGAGGAGCACGTGTGCGCCCAAGGATCTTTAGACAAGAAGGACCAACAGACCGTTAAGGTAAGTAAAACTTCACGTGTCTTATTTAATTTGTTTTTTATTTTATCTCGATGAAGGATTATAAAGAGCAGGAAGCTAAAAAGCATGAGAAGAAGGAAGACCCGAAGGATAAAAAGGTTGGAGACGTTAAAGCTTCGGACAAGAAACCAGAAGACCCCAAACAAGCTAAAGACCAGAAAACGCTTAACAAATGCGACAAGAAGCCAGAGGAAGCTAAACCAGCAGACCCATGCGCTGGCGACATCGGCGAAAAATCCTTCATGGAGAAAGTGTGCGAAAAGGAACCACCCAAGATCAACCTCCAGCTGGAGAAGGCGAAGCAGGCCAAGGTGACGGCTCTCCAGGATAAGGAACTGGAGGACAAGAAGCGGAGGTCGCTGCAGTATCTCGAGCCTAAGGACATCCCCTGCAATCCGACTATCATCGACACGTCGCTCCTGACGAACCCTTGCTGCAGGAAATTCCCGGACACACCCGTGGAGGGCAATCTGCCCGGCCGGTTAAAGTTCGTCAAGTCAAACTTTGAGAGGGGCATGCTCAAGGAGGAGAAGCTACTGAAGGAGCAAGAGAAGCCGGTCTCTTCTGCTCAGGGTGTCATAGAGCCCGAGCAAAAGAGCTTGTGCAATATCAGGGGCGCGGCTTTGAAGGCAACGCAGGACGCGGCTGAGGCCTCTGAAGACATGCAGATGTGCATTCACGACAAGAAGATTCCAATTCACGATTGCCCCATATGCAGGAAGTCGCAGATCTTGAACAGTCCACCAAAACCCACGCGTGAGTATTGATTTCAAATTACCTGACAAATGACAACTGATTCAAATAGGGCCATTGCCCAGGAATACGGATCTGAATTCCTAAAAATAGTGAATTGGCTCTAGTTTTTGCGAAAACCAGTGTTAAAGGCGCAAAAAAACACGTTTTTAGCTACTTTTGAACACATGCAAAACAGTAACGTTATGTAGTAGATGTTTATATGTAGAATCAAATCAAACTTTGGACCTTTTCCATTAAGACCCAGTTCTACCTCTCCTAAAACGCGTTTGCAAATAAATGCGTTATTTATTGTTCAAAGTTTATGAAATTTTTTTAGAGATAAAAATCAATTTTACTTCTACATCTTTGGCTGTTTTCAAATATAAAACATTTAGCCCAACGCATGATACAAAAATAGATTTTTTATTTAAGTACAATTTTAATCTAAACATTATAATTGCGATAACAAAGCGTAATTGCCAGAAATGTATGGAATTTGCCTATATTACGGGCCCGGTGTAGACAGCAGACGTTAGGAGTTTTAAACACCGCCTATAACTACGCCACGCCTACTGCTATTTTTAGATTACTGTTCACAAGTTATGACCGTAGCGTATATTGAATCGGGAGAACAGAGTTCTCGCATTTCACATTTATACGCACGGTTTACAAATTTAACACACGATAAAAGTCATATACTGTATGATACTATACTTAGTGTAGTTATAACTGCTAGGTGTTAGGTACATTTGTTTAATAATGGGTAGAAGTCGTGGCAAAATACCTAAACATCCGCGTCTGTCCTTTAGACGAATTAGTAAAAGACGACTACGTATCACCAAGTTAAAATATATGCATAGATAATCTAAAAGAACAATATTGTAATTATTTAATTACAAATGAGACAAAGAGACCAGAACAGGACTCAAATGAACATTTTATTTAAAATGTCGGTTTTATGGACAGGAAGAGACAATTAGCAGTGACGAACTTGGGTCGGCTCTAATGGATATTAGTTCAGCGACTGTATTGGGCAGTATTACAGCGGGAATTGGATATAGCCAATGCCAGAAATTGTTTTCATTCATGAATCTTGCATTCATGGCGCCCAAAACGTTTATAAAATATAGCGAACTTGTAGGTGACAAAATATTTGGGATTTATATAAATGCTTTGGGGAACTTTGGACTATGTACTATGATTTTACTTTATCATACGTAGTATGTAAAGTATTGTAATCGTGCCAAACAAAATTGTTGAGGTTTTAGCGGAAATGTCTTTTTGGATCGCTTGAACATTTTTGACCCAGGTAAAAAAAAAATTCTGTGTATGTGTGTGTGCTTTTTTTGTGGCGACGATTCCGGAGAAACTACTAAGGTATCGGGACGAAACTTCATATTTAGAAGTTTCATAACCAAACTTAGAGCTGAAAAGCTTTCTGTTGAAAAGGATCCAAAGAAACTGGAGGTTTAGTCTTATAGCATTTTTGAAAGACTTTGCAAATAAGCCGCCATTTCTGGAAATTTGTCGAAATAGTTAAATAATGAATTAAAGTAGGTACAGGAAATTCTGAACAATTTATGACTATGGCATTTTTTGGTAAAATGAATAGTTTAGCTGCATGAGCAAATTCTATTTTATCGAGATCGCTGCATTAAAACTAGTTAGCCAGGATTTGTCAGATAGTGTGATTCTAATGACAGTAGGTAGTGTCAAACGCTGATGTTTTGACAATACCTACTGTCAATATAATCAAAATATCCGTCTAGTTCCAGTAGTTTTATTTTAATGCAGACATGGCCGATCTCGATCAAATAGAATCTCATGCAGCTAAACTATTAATTTTATATATGGTATGATAAAGTAATGTGCCTGAACGCATCAGATTAATTTTTTTTATTTTTGTCTTCGTGTGTCACTGCCGTGCGTTCGTTCGATATCCAGCATGTTTATAGATGTATTGGGTCCTCATTGCTCGATTTTAATTAATTCCTTTCTAAATTGAAGTCCATAATTCACCCTGTTAATTCACACCCTGTTAAAAAGATTAAATATTATAATAGCAAGCGCGCTCTCTCTAACTTAAATCAATATATTTTCTTTTACCGCCTGGCGGCCGCCAGCCAGCTGTATGCAGTCCGGGATGCATATGCGACCGTGATGAGTGATAACACTAATACATTGTAACTTGAGCGAAAGCGAAAGCGCCGACGCGCGGCGCCAAACTGGCTGAGTACTTCCCCTTCGAATGTACTCGCGTCGACTATGCTCCGCCTTTGCCTGCTTCCTCTAAACCCCCCAACTTCCCCTTATCATAAAACTGTGGCCTGGTTGACGTTGGTGGGGGCCAGGCAGACCACTCCCAGCAAAAAAAAACATCGCAACGAAATATTTCGTTTGGAAGTTGCGATGTTTTTAAAACGGAGCCTTAAGACCATATAGCGCGGAATCAGACGGCATAAAGAGCGCACTGGTTCTTCTTTTTTTATACATTGAACCTGGAGCCAATTCACTATTTCTGTGTTCAGATTCGGTTTCCTGGGGGAAAGAATCCTATCCAAATCAGTGCGGAAATTTATTTTTGTTGTTCAGTGCTTTCCTCAAACTAGAAACACATTAAATAACTCTTGATATTCGTTTCAGCGAGAAAGTCCACCTGCAAGATTGGAAAATGCCGAAAGAAGGGCACCAAGGAACCCTCGGGCCAGTCGGCGATCTGTGCGCAACTGGAGACGGCCTCGATGAATAAAGCGAACACGTGCGTGAAAAAATTTAAAAAACTACCGGCCGCCGCCACGCAGAAATGCCCGAAACCGCAGTTTGAGGTCGTCTGCGAGAAACCCAAGTTGAAACAGGGCAAGCCTGGCCTGTGCGGCATCACCTGCTATATGAAGCCGTGCGCGCGCAAGAAGAAACCGCCGCCTGCTCCGCCGAAGAAGCCGGCCGCGGCGGCTGCCAAACCAGTCACGTGCGCGGTGAAGAAGAAGCCCAAGAAAGCGCAGAAGGCGGTCCAGCAGACGCCCAAGCCCAAGGTCAAGGTGGTGGCGATCCTGGACGAGGCTATCCAGCAGCAGAGGGCTAAGAAGTGTTTTAGGGTGAAGGGGCGCGAGGGGAAGACGGACGACTGCATAAAGGTGGTGTCGGCGTGCGAGAAGAAGGTGCTGGAGGAGGAGAGAAGGAAACAACTGGAGAAGGAGCTGGTCGAGAGGAAGATTAGGGAGAAGGAGTTGACGAAGATGAAGCATACGCCGTGGGTGCCTGTGAAGGTCAGAGGTGAGTGTCTTAAACAACCACTTTTACCGCAAAACTCCTGATAGACTTTATACCACTTCAAATTTTGAACAAACGCGAGCACTCTAACGGCAGGAAATGAAAAGTATAGTTTATTTCACGACAAGTGGCAGTAAGCCGCTGACATAACGCGCAAACGTTCCTATACGGATTGACGTGTGTTAGAATGAAATAGCAATCTTCTTTATTTCATTCTAACACATGTCAATGCGTAGGAACGTTTGCGCATTATGTCAGCGGCTTACTACCACGCCATGGAAAAAAATCGCTACAATTTTTCTGTTTCAATGCAAAAACCACGCACATTTTTTACATTTTAAAGAATTTACCTTAGTCTAGCATGTTACCTAACTAATTCTACGTAAAATAGGCTAATTTGTTTTAACTATTAATGGAGAAAGGTATTTGTCGGGCAATTCTGTCATACGAAGATCGAAGTTCGAAGAAGCAACCGTATACCCGTGATCTTCGATCTTCGTATGACGGAATTGCCCGACAAATACCTTTCTCCTTTATATCCTACCGTCGATTAACCAGCTTTCCTTTAACTATTAATGTCATATTTACGAGAAAACGGAAAATATTCCAATCAATGTCCTTTTTGTACATACGGCACTTTACCATTGGAGGGCAGTGTTGCCACCGCTACTAGGAATCGGTAATCATCGTGTATTTCCGAGGGTGGTCGGTGAATTCAAACGAACTGCGCTTTTAATTGCAATTATCTCATAGAAAAACTAAATCAAAAAGCTCATAGCTTAACTTTATGAATCCTCATAAATTGTACAATAGGTTAAACCGAATATCCATCTGGGAATATCCATAAAGGTCCATCTGGGGACACACTGTATTTAAACTTTTTCATCAAACAGCATAAACAACCACTTTTAGCGCAAAACACCTAATTATCAAACGACACTTTCCATTAAAAATAAAGCTGTGTAATCACACCAATTATTTGCTTCAGTAATTACTCCTCGGATATTGTGTTTAATTGGCAACAAAAACACATATCTCGATAGGACATAAATAAGTTATTTAAGCTCTGTAAAAATGAGTTAATTGTACCGAATTACCTATGTATAATTTCTTACCCCTAGTGTTGTATTTATTAATTGGTAAGAATATAATCACATCGCAATAAAATTAGACAAATAAAGCTGCTCATTTTGGAAAATTCCAAACCCAGCCGGACTACTGCATCCAAATTTCTAAAATTAATGGCTTAAAACAATGTTGACTTAGATCCTTCTGTTTATCGATTGGGTTTAGATCTGGCGATTGCGGTGGCCAAACTGCCAAAATTCTTTGTATTCTTGGCATAACAACTTGCTCATTATTCTCGTGCTTTGTTGTTGCAGTGACCGATAACAAATTTGTCTGCAAGAAGCCTTTTCCGGCGGAAAAAAGGAAGATAAAGGAAGAGGAAGAAAGGCTGAAGACAAAGAGGCACCACGTGCTGCCAGACCTGTCGTCCAAATATCAGAGTCCTCGTTTCTCGAAGAAGTGCGACGAGAAGAAGCAAGGTGCTCAGGCTGGTGGTGGGCAGTCGAAAAAATAACAAAAAAATCGATTGGAAACGTCCCTGCACAAAATTTTATCCTCCCCGCCACCATTGAATTCCTAGATCGCTTGTCAATCAGTTGAATTTTGCTAAATTTGCCATCTAAAATATGTATTGTACTATTTCCGATGAAAACATAAATGTTCAAATCTCGTGCGGTGTTGTTTGTTGTGATGTATGAAACGAGCTCTACAATATGTCAATATGGATCGAGTTTGAATGATCCATTTAAATAATGCATCGGATATGTTCAAACTCCTAAATAGAGCGAAATTTATACTCTGATTATAGAAGTTAATTAATAATTCACATTTTTATGTAGAAGTTGGAAATAAAATTAAGCCATTTTAGATCATGGTTTAGGACTTTGGATGCCGGGCGCTGGCGATGATGTCAAACATTTGCAAGGACATTATAAATGATTGTAGTCGAAGTAGGCACTGAGATCCAATGTAAAAATGTGTCTTTGCCCCTTCATATGAACTGAATAACCTAATTGCATAACCTAATGATTGAAAAATCATTGTAAAATTGTGCCTGTCAGACTTTAATCCTTTATTTTTCGAATCTCACTCACTTAGGGTCGGGAGTCTCAAAACTCTATATATCACATTGTAGTGGGCAAAATTACTATCAAAATGATTTTGGAACCTATACGAGACAATGAAATATAATTTTGTATAATCAGTTATAATTTATTCATCTAATTTTTGGCGATTCCACGTCAACCGATCGTTTGACACTAGAACGGACATTTCTAATGTCAACCGACAATCATCAATCGTTTGACATTAGAACGGGCATTACTAATGTCATCTATCCGGTTGACGTAAAATCGCAAAAAAATACTTCAAACAATTATACAAAATTAACTGTCCATTTTCTCGTATAAGTTCCAGAATCTTTTTGATGGTAACTTTTGTCTGCTACAGTGTGGTATTTTTAGTTTTGCGATTAAGGCCCGCTCCTACCAACTCCCTGTTATCATCCGGTTTAGATGCCAAGGGAATACGACCTGCCAAGGGGATATCAGGATTGTGGTTACTACCATCGCATTAAACCAAAGGTTAGCTTATTCCCCTGGCAAGATGACATGCCTAGGGATTTTTTCGAAAAATGGCAAACTTGAAAGTGTCGAATGACCTAATGTCATTTATTTGCTCTAAAATATACAGATATGACAGATTTGTGACATATATATATATATATATATGACAATTTTGTTTGCAAAATTATATGAACAACTTATTAATAAGCAGATTAAATTGATGGATAAATTAAACGAGGAAGTGGAGGCGAGATTTGCAGCACAAGCTGAAATCCATAAAGGAATTATTACTGATAGAGTTATTATTAGATAGAATATACAAAGTTAGCTGCTCTGGAATTAGCTATCAAAAATGAGTTTGATAATGTGAAAAATATCAATACTTAAATGCGAGTTATTTTTTCTAATTTACAGCCATCGTATTACAATAATAATTCTGAAAAATATACCACCATTCCTTGTCATCTGCTATCATTGCCATCTCTTTCATCGATAATTTTATCACAAGTCATGTGAAGATATTAAGATATGTTGTGTGTTACCTGGACACTGAATCCTAATGTGAGTACAAAAACGGATGGAAAATGAGTTATTACCAGTTGATTTTTTTCTCATATCATCCCCTTATAATAAGTTACCAATTGCAAAGCTTACTATTTTAGTTGTAGTAATAATACTTATTCCAACATCTAGCTCTATACATTAGGTTTATTATTACATAAGTTATATTATATTTCAGTTATTGTTAGGAAATCTGGAAACGATTTTCTAAGGAGGGGTGTTATTTCGGATTTTTCGTACAGTAGGACATTAGGAGGGCTATGAAGGGGGTTGTTTGGATGTCTAATTCTTGTGATGGATCATCTAAAAGCTATTCTTTCAGCTATCATAAGTGATTCTGTGGTTGATCTGCGCTGATTACTCCATAGTTTTGCTCCATATTCGATCATAGATCTGCGATGGTTTAATATATGTGGGTTGCTGTCTTCACACTGATTACGTAGTTTTTGTGTGTGAGAGTTCTGAAGTGCGATGCTCTCTTCTTCATGTTTACTTTCGTTGTATTGACGTGTTTCTTGAATTTTGAACTTTAGAGTCAAATACTATTTACTATTTTAATTATAAGTGATACTGACTATAGGCAGATGCCGAAAAAATCGGCAAAAACCATATTTGAATTGCTGTAAGTATCTTGCAATAGAGACATATTTAACTATACAAGTTTACCTCCGACTCAAAGGTTTTATTAGGTGGTCAATTTTAGCTAGAAAATAGTTAAAGAATTCTATTGATAAACGAAATCTTTTAACAAATTCAAAATCAAAATGCCTATCTGCATGATTAATTCTAGGTCTAAGATCTTTTCACAACGTATGGGAAAAAGAATTTTTATTTCTTCCATAACCATTTCTTTATCACATGTTGAAAAATAATACACAATTTTTTAAAAATAATACTGTTTTTTATCAAAAATTAACAAAAATCACTTTGAATGACCAATACAGTATTATCACTTTCTGTACAACTGACAGAAAAATTGACACTGACAGCAAATTACCAGCAGGTTTTGTACTTAACAGCAACTTTTTCCTGCGGTGCCTGTTATCCTCACAACTGCCAAGGGAATAGCCTTAGCGACAGGATAACTTTGTTGGTAGGAGCGAATTTTAGAGATGCCAGGAGGTTAAAATTGCCAAGGAGATGCCAGCAGGTCGTAATAACGGGCCTTAGTGTTATTACATAAATGTATATTTAAAATTTTTTACTCAATTATTTAGTCCCATTTTAATTTGATTTGCAGCAATAAACAAATGTTTACTCTGTATAACTCGATCCGGGGATATACTGTATAATATATATGGTGGGGAAATAATAAATATGATAAAAGTTCATGGCAAAGAGGGCATTAAAACAATATTATTAAGTCAACACTGTACTAAATGGCACTTGAATTTATTCTTTGGGTTATTTGTTTATTAGCTTTTTATACTTACGCCATGTTCATAACTGTAACCATTTCTGGTGCTAGAGCGTCCCTTTTGCCAAACACCAATGGTGTACTTGTTCTTATTGTGAAATATGTCTCCATGGCATGCTTCGTTTTGTCATGGGAATAGTAGCATGCGTGCAGGAACAAGTAAATGAACTCGTCTGATATCTGTGGCAGATGAGGCTGTGACGACATCCTTAAAGTAATAAAGAATATTATAAAAGAATATAAAAAAAAAACGTAAATGCAGGATGGGTAAAATATTTTTTCTAGTATTCAAAAATGTCCTACATGATCATAAAGTGACATTTTACATCTTAGTTACCGGGACGAAAACAGCTACTTTTCGCGCCCTTGGACTGAAAAAGATTATGCGCCCAAGGGCATAAAGGATTGCCATGGTTACATGTCAAATATATCAAATATTTGTCATTCAAATTGTAAATTTTAAATCGTCAATGTCAATTATTGGCGATTAAGGTTATAAGTTTGACAACTAATTTTCTGTATTGTCACTCATCAATGTCAATTATTGGCAATTAAGGTTATAAGTTTGACAATTAATTGTCTGTATTGTCACTCAACTCCGAATTGTTTGCTTGGTTATTCAACTCCGTAGATACGCCGTCACTTGATAACGTCAAAATATTTATTAATATTATTCAAACGGAGAAACAAAACCATTGTAGAACATAAAATTTTGTATGTACTATCCGCGCCAAAAAAAAGTCGTACAGCTAAGTTTGACATCATGTAAGTCTGGCTTGTCAACTTGACAGTTGGTGCATGTTTCATCCCTATGACTAATGTCAGAATGACAGCGTATAGGTTATAAAAGAACCATTTACAAAGCTATAAGGTGTACGACTTTTTTTTGGCGAGCATAGTACCTCGTCAAATTTACACATGACCGTAATACCCTATTGTTAATTTTAAAAGTGTTAGTTTTTTTAAAGCATTCTTGACAATAATTCATACTTTGACTTCATCAGACTTCTTGAAAGCAGTTCTTCGGACAGATGGATGGTGAAAGTGGAAGTATACATCATCATTCACAATTATCAAATTAATACCCCACCAATTCACCACTGATGGTGGTAAACACAGGCAATTATTTCTTAATTTCTACTCTGTTTCTTAACGAAAATATTTGTGGAAACTTGTACTTCCAGTTATCGTTTTGCTGCTCTGAAACCGATTATCAAGAGTGGTTCTGCGTTGCCAAACCTCTGTTTTTTACGTAGATATAATTTATACCTAGAAGGTATCCATCACAAAGTAAATAATATAACAAAATAACTAGTTTAAATAATAGGGTATTTGACTGTATTCAAAATATGGCTTGTATTATAGTCATCCTAATAGATTGGAGTTTAAGAAAACTATTTGTTATTACTTTTCGATAAAATATGCTTTATGTCTATTAAAAACCAAAATTAAAATTGAATTTTATTCACGTCCTATCAAGTGACTGAAAACGCTCTGTAATTGGCTCAGTCTCCAGTGACGTCATTCGTTAGTACGCTTAGAGCGCGTTCGGTTTGTCAGGGTAGGGTATGGGGAGAGCAATGCTCAGATAACCTGGGAAGGGTGTCTCTCTCTTATATGCAGATGAACGCCGTATGACATTAGTCCGCCTATTAGGCAGCGCGTCACTCTCACCGTACAATACCGGGTTATCTGAACGCGCTCTTATGCTTCTCCCGTTTGAATTTAATAGCACTAAAGTGCCATGTAAGCATAACTTTGTAGGTTAGGATAGCCCTAACCTTAAGCTGTCAGATCAGATAATACCTGGTTCGAAAATACGATAGATAACTTATTCTAGTCAGTTTTACTTATGTCGAACTAATCTTTACAACAAAAAATACTTGTATTGGCCGCTATTTATTTCATTTGGATTTCTACGAGCCAACCACTTTTTTCGCAGTTTCAAATCTTGCGGAACAGCTACAAATAGTTTATCCGGAGTTTTACTTGACGTATTTCTGCATTGTGGATTTATACAACACAATAGGGTATTCCGGTGTTTTTGAAATTGTCATTTTTTACAAAGTATGGGTGCTACTGTTTGCTACTTCACAAGTAAAATATCAAACATTGTTTTAATTTAAGAGAAATCGTTGTTTGAAGCTTGACTTAGGATTGGTCTTTGTGACGTCACAAAGACCGCTCAAAGTGAGCGACTTGGCACCGTTGCTATATCTAGGGTGCACGTAGTAAATTTTTGTCTTCTGTTGTGTCAACGTTTAGAATCGCTCGTTTGTTGACACTTGCTTTGGTTATTGAGGTTATATCAAACACTTGTTCAAAATGTATAAATTCCAACGCCGACATTGTTCTGTGCCGGGCTGTAACAGCAGTAGAACAGTAACTCCTGATAAGATTTTCTTTACATTGCCGACTAGCGAGATGAGAGATGTTTGGCTTCAAGTTTCAATGATCAAATCATCTCTCAAAAAAGTTACCTTTATTCGTTGTCAAGGTTGTCAAACAACAGGGTCGCCAACCGTCAACTTGGCCGATCAGCTGTTCGAGAGCTGTCCGCTGTTGCCACCGCTACTAGGGATCGGTAATCATCGTGTATTTCCGAGGGTGGTCGGTGAATTCAAACGAAATGCACTTTTAATTGCAATTATCTCATAGAATAACTAAATCAAAAAGCTCATAGCTTAACTTTATGAATCCTCATAAATTGTACAATAGGTTAAACCGAATATCCGCTTAAATTTTGACATGACCGGAATACCCTATTACCAAACGGCGACGATGGCGATGCTGACAGACCATATGGGCAGATTTCACATCTACTATCGGGTGACGTCACACAACAGAAAGTATCGTTTTGGCGGGACCTTTTGTGATTGAATTTTTAACGCTGATTTTTATGAAATATTGAGGAAATAATTACGAAAAATAATGCATTTACAATGTAGCGTGAAGGAATAAACACACTAAGATGGTTTTCCAATAATAGTCAAATACCCTATTATACTGGTACCACAGGTATACTGGTTCTACATCAGAAAGGAGTTATCCTATCTTTAGATTCTGTATACCTGTTTAATATTTAAGGTTTATTTTTCAGACCTCAGGTAAAATTTTCCTTAAATCAAAATAAAAAAAAGCGAAACTTATTTCTTTAGATCACAATACCAAGTTTTCCTTCTTTATATATTTTCATGTATCAACGTGTACGAGATGTAATTTAAAATAAGAAACCATAAGTAGAACACTTTCTATTTGTGTATTTTGTGATTGCTCAGTACATACAAGGTGTTCGTGCCATAAGCGGCAACTAAAACAAATAAAGAACGTTATACGTCGCTTAAGCCGTCATTTATAATTTGATCTTGAATTCGCGGATGGATTTACCCATTTCTTTGCCGGTCAAACACCTGCGCCAATTATCATTCAGTTAGGTTATGTAACACTAATGAGCTATAATACAGTTACAAAATCGCGGCACTATTGAAAACTATGTTGTTAAAAGTTGGGAAATAAACGAACCAACATATTCTGTGTTTTGCGTTCGTGTTTCAGCAAAGTTTTCTTTACAGCATTTCAACAAAATATGGTACTTAAAAATCACTAATATAGCATTTCAGTCACGGTTTGGTGTGAAATAGTATTTATGTTTACTTGAAATTTGTTCGAGGTATGCGAATGATATATGCATTAGAAAGTTATTAGTACAATTATATAAGATCATATAATATACGAAATTCTACAATTTGGTAACCAAATGTTATTCTTTTAGTAAGGTATGTCTTAAAGAAATAGAATCCTTTGTTCATGTTTATTACCAGGTAAAAAGAAGTAAATCACACAGAAAATACCCAGTAGCAGTAGCCATATAACAACTGGGTTGGCAACTAGGGCTCCTTTAGGGCATTAATTTTGGTAAGGTTGTCGTTAAAAAATGTTTTATCACGGCGTTTTCTCTTAATGTGAAGTTTGACATTTTATTGGGAAGACGAGCAACAGCAACGCAAATTCTTTCTAAAAATATGTTATTTGCAAAAGGCCGTAATACCCTATTGTAGTTTTAATAATCAATAACTTTTGTGATATCCACTGATTTTGAGTATTTTTCAGCCCTTTTTTGATACATTAATCAAAAGTAGTAGACATAACTGGAGAGCCAAAATGATGAGTTGGTAATCCAAATTCTCAACATTCTATTTTTGATTTAGTTCCAAAACCTGAATGTTTACGAAGCTGTACAGTTAAATAAAATAATTTGATGTGGCCAGGCACATGAGTTTATCATACTATATATAAAATTAATAGTTTAGCTGCATGAGATTCTGTTTGATCGAGATCGGCCATGTCTGCATTAAAATTAAACTAGTAGAACTAGACAGATATGTTGATTAAAGCTGCGTTCAGATATTGTACTCCGTTGACACCGGGTACACCGTCCAAATGACACTTGCGTGTTATTGGATGTAAAAAGTGTAACGCTGTAGAATATCCGAACGCAGCATATATTGACAGTAGGTATTGTCAAAACATTAGCGTTTGACACTACCTACTGTCATTAGAATCATATCTGACATATCCTGCCTACTAGTTTTAATGCAGTACGAGCGATCTCGATGAAATAGAATTTGCTCATGCAGCTAAATTATTAATTTTACCGACAAATGTCATAGTCATAAATTATTCAGAATTTCCTCTATTTCCTCTGTTAAGACTAAACCTCCAGTTCCTTTGGACCCTCTAAGTTTGGTTATGAAACATCAAAATATGAAGTTTGGTCCCGATACATTAGTAGTTTCTCCGGAATCGTCGCCACAAAAAACGGGTACAGCGTTCTGTTGAAAATTGTCCAAAGGAACTGGAGGTTTAGTCTTAGCATTTTTGAAAGAATTTGCAAATAAGCCGCCATTTCTGGTATTTCGTCGAAATAGTTAAACAATAAATTAAAGTCGAGGAAATTTTGAATAATTTATGACTATGACATTTTTTGGTAAAACTAATAGTTTAGCTGCATGAGCAAATTCTATTTCATCGAAATCGGTCGTACTGTATTAAAACTAGTTCGCCAGGATTTGTCAAATATTTTGATTCTAATGACAGTAGGTAGTGTCAAACGCTAATGTTTTGACAATACCTACTGTCAATATAGTCAACATATCTGTCAAATCCTGACTAAGTAGGATTTATTTGGCTAACTAGTTTTATTTTAATGCAGACACGACCGATGTCGATCGAATAGAATTTCATGCAGCTAAACTATTAATTTTATATATATGTAGTATGATAAAGTCATGTGCCTGGCCACACACAGATTTTTTTATTTGGTTGCCTTGTGACTTTTTTAGGGGTTATCTATAAATTCATGTAATAAATTATTATTGAAAATTAAATTTAAATCAAATGTGTGTTAACAAATTTCACCATACTGAAAACAAGAACTCAATTTTCCAAGCTTTTATTGTACTGAGCAACTTTACAAATATTGGGAGTAAAAAAAAACAATTTATATTGCTCAGAGTTCTTGAGAACCTCAACAAAATCCTTAGTACCCCACAGGGGTCAGGGTGTATCAAAATTTGATCCCCAGTCAAAATTTGATCCCCAGTATATTATTTTCGTTGTTCCGGTATACCTAATAAATTGCAAATTTCTTATTTTTTGATAATGCAAAGGCGTGGTGATACTCTTGATCAATTTGTTTATGTACTGAAAAGATAATCAAAATCGGTTAACCCTTACAAAAGTTATTGAACATTAAACTTCAAATTGCAAAGTTTCACTTGTCAATCGGCTTCTTTTACAAACATACGGTTTTATAATTTGTATCATGCTTTCAAAGTATACCAATAGGTATAAATAATCACGTAACAGAGTTACAAACAACATCTGTGAATCAGTTTGCAGGATTATTTTGAGGATAAAAAAGGAAAGTTGCACCTTCAAAACAATGTATAACAAGAAAACCTGGGCTATCACACACACAAACATTACATTACAAAATAAACAAGCACTCTGGCTGAATAGTTTTAAAGTTTGTAATAATAGTTTCTGCTAGTAATAAAGTTTCAAATAAAACATTTTATTAAGAAATGCATCTTCTTTTTAAAATTTTGAAGCAAGTTTCAGAAAAAGATAATATTGCTCTTTACAAATTAAGAAATAATTTCGTAACAAAGAACACAGACGTGTACTTACCAATTCTTGATTTTCAGACAATCCTTTTCCTTATTCTCTGGTAATTTTTTCAACCCGTCTATAAACGGTTGCCTAGTCGTTATATTCGGCATTTTCTGACACAGATTTTCGCACAGAAAACCCAAGATATACCTATACACACAAGCACACACGTTTTCAGACTAACCTTTACCAATCTTGTACGAACGAAATGGAAAGTCGACGGAAAAGTGGGAGATAAGCTAAAGAATACACCGGTCACAGATGTTATTTAATAGGTCTTCCACTGACTGGCATTTGTTTAATTTACGTATCTATACGCACATCTATACGCAAAATACCAATCTAACAAAGTACGGCGGCGTTGTTGTAAAACTATATTTCATTTTGATGACCGTTGACACATTAAACGAACTAATGAGTTGCGAAAAATATAATATAATTGGGTTTAATTTGTGAATAATAACATGTAATTCTTGTTAGACTGAATCTGTTGTTTTTGTAACTTAAACAAAAACCAACAACACCAATTGAGCCGGATTTGTTATTTTGTACCTACGTCAAATTTTTTGTTATAATTGAATACTAAGTATTGAGCGTAAATTGTGATACAAAGAATAGAAAATTCAAGGTCACATGGCGATATACTAGTCGAATAAATAGGCAATTTAAATTTTCACGATTTTCAGTAGACAATTTTGAGAAATTTCTTAATCGAATTCAACGGTAAAAATATGAAATAAATTCAAACTGTTTATTATTTTAAGCAGAAAACTTCCAAATACACGCAATATACATATAATGCTTTCTTGATATTGTGGTCTTCTATTCCGATCTTGTCTATTGTTGATCTCATTGGGTGTGAGAAGCAATTTGTGCAGCCGAAGTCGTTCTATGCTCGATTATCGTTTGCAACTCTGGTAAACTTGGTTCCTTATTTTAGACAACATATTTTTTGTGGTGTTTCTTAAAGGGATTTTCAACAGACCCAGTTTGCTTGAATTTTCTGATTATCCTAAAAATGGTTGAATGGGCTATTTGGTTGTTCGGGTGTCTTTCATTGATTATTTTTTGACGTTTCTTAAAACCAATGAAATGCTTCTTTATTTGTCACAAGGGTAATGTCCAGTTTACGTTCTAAGACGCAAACGCAAACGCGAACGCAAACGCAAAACGCAGAAAGTTAAAACATACAGTCCGCGTGTATGGGTTTACGTTCCATGTGACGCGAAGGCTAACACGGGACGCAGACGCGAAAAGTTCACCAACTTCAACTTTTCGCGTTTGCGTCCCGTGTGGAGGGTGGCGTCTGGCCAATCCCAGGCAAGCGCGCTTGCACGTGACACTGACATTGACAGGTTACTAATACAAAACGCAGAAGAAAATAGGTACATTTGCATAATTATGAAGATAGACGACAAGAAGCTAGTGAACAGCGTACAGCTGTACTCAGGAATATACGATAAGAAATGTAAGGATTTCAAAGACAAAGTCTACAAAGAAAATGCGTGGAAGCAAATAGCCGAATTTGTTCGCGTGACGTTAGTTACTCAACCTCTAAAATATAAAATCCCTACTAGTGTTGAACTGCCAACCTCTAAATAGAAAATGTATTTCTTTGCGTTTGCGTCTAGTGGAACATAGACTGCATTATTTATGTTCGCGTTTTCTGTTGGCGTCGCGTCTGCGTTTGCGTTTGCGTTCGCGTTTGCGTCTTAGAACGTAAACTGGACTTTAGTGTCAACCAATTATGTCATTATTATAGTGGGAATAAATCTCTTGTGATTATTCTCGGGAATAATCACTGTAGCTTTTATTTGCCTAGCAACTGTCAGATACTTGTCAAAATAATTACTTAATTGTGTCAACGCGAAATGGGTGAAAGTCATCGGTTTAGTACCTTTTCTAATGCAGAAATTACAAAAAAGATTTTAGAAACTACTTCGAAAAATACTCTAATAAGTAATCAGTCTATATGGAGACAATTTAAGACCTTCACCAAAGAAAGAAATTATATTCTGGATCAATCTACTACAACAGCTACTCTGGCATTGATTTTAAAAGATTGGGCTTATAACATGAAAAGAAAAGACGGAAATGATTATAAAGAAGCAGTAATAAAGACAATGTGGAATAAAACGGCAAAATTAGTTCAAGAACTTTACTTTAATAAGTATAACAGGTCCTTTGATCCTTTCCATTATATAGAATTCAGAAATGCTCGGAATGCAAGAGATGCAAAAAGAAAAATTTTACAAAAACATTCTGAAAAGCACAAACAAAGTTCTGTGGCACTTTCTAATACAGAATTGTTGCAAATTTTTAACTATTGGGACGAAGATACACCTTGTGGATTGCAAAGAAAGTTTTTTTACGTTCCATCGTATGAACTAGCTTGGAGGGGAGGAGAAGCTACGAAATGTTTAGTTCATTATTTTAAAAAAGAAACCGACATAAAAAGATTAAATACTGGCCGCATTGAATACAATCCCATCTTTACAAAAACTGCACAGGGTGGAGCACAAAGGTGCGCTAATAGTAAATGGTTGACTCCAAACATAAATAACCCAGATATTTGCCCTGTTCGTCTTTTTGAAATACTAATGAGTAAACGTGAAGAAAATATTAAAACCGAACGCTTGTTTCTTACTCCAAATCCGGCTTGGCAAACTCATGGTTTTTGGTATAAAAACGTTCCTGTGGGAATAAATTCCATTTCAAAATGGATGAAAGAATCCGCAGAAAAAGTAGGTCTAGACACAGTTACTAAAAAAATAACTAACCATTCTGCCAGATCAAGTGCAGTAAGTAACCTTTCAAAAGCTGGTGTAGGAGAACAAGAACTAATCAAGGTCACTGGTCATATGCAAGTTCGATTAAACCATACTTACAATTGAACCAAGAACATCATTCAAATATAATAAATAATCTTAGAGAAAATACGCAGGAGGAAACACTTAATATAACAAGCAATTCCAAATCCTCAATAAATAATGAGTCTCGAAATATTTTTAATAATTGCGTTTTTCATTGTACTAATTTAAATTGTTAATTCTTTTAATATATTCACAATGTGTCAACGATATTTTCATATATTGTAAGTAATAATTAATTAAATTAAATTTTTCAATAATTTTATGATAGTTTTATTGATCTTTTTTATTGTAAAAATTTGTGAATCAAAAAATAATCTAGTCAAATATAACTCGAGAGTTCCATAAATTAGAAAATAATTTGACAGATTTTGTTCAAACTTGTTGCCATTTGGCAATAGCCCCTCGTGACTATTGCCTGGCAACAAGTTTACAAACAATCTGTCAAATTATTTTCAATTTATTCTCACTCTCTTGTTATATTATTACTGAAAATATCACCAACATCGAGATAATCGCTTGCTGTAGGTGGATAACTACTATTATAAACATATCCAAAGTCATTAATATTAATTGAATTAACAGTGTCACGCAACAAGTTCTAAATAAACATTAGTTATCATACCAAAGTAATAAAAATTGTAAAAAACGTATTGAAACTTCTAAAAAATAGATTAAAATGGACCTTTTAGGATCTGGCATTGACTAATATTTGTCACAAAAGTAGTATTTGTATATAATTTTTACTTCTAAACAACATTTTCAAATAAAGTTTATCGAAAATAATGAAAATAAAGGTACTTTACTCTTATCACAAATTCATATATTCTGAATCGCTCGGTATATGGCACCGTAATTTACATATTTGACTATTGCCGTTTTGGTTTCATACAAGCCGCCAACTTTTATAAAGAATACAATTTTCTGAAAAATTGATAATAAAAAAAATTCCATATGATGGGGACTTTCCTAGACACACTGTATGTAAATAATCAAATTACAAAATTCACTTTCTAAACGAAAGTGAAGACGTTTAACAAAAGTAATCTGACAGAAAGTTAAAAAAGGAAATTTGAACAAGAGCGTTAAAATGGGATTGAGATGTAGTTATTTTCAGCTGTTAAAATAATAAAAATGATTTTGGCAGGAGAATTAGTTGGAGGTATTCTGCCCCTCACAACAATTTTATAAACTGTGTCTTATGGGTGCTTTTGTTATTATTAGAGATAGAAAGTCGATTAAATCGACAAAGTCGTGCCGATTTGTATGTCCTCTAATGAGAAAATTCAGAGATATTTTGAATAAAGAAAGAAATTACATTTTAAAAATTACCATTTTTATTTGTGGTCATTTTTTTTTGTGTTTTTAAATAACTTTTTTATTTGTGGTCCGATCAATATGTCTTTTTGATATCTTATAGGCCGTTTTTATTTACATTTAGATTGTCAGTTTAAATATTTTTGCCAAATTATTTGTGTCCATCAAATTTGCTGGACACAAATAAAACTTGTTCTTCCTATGGGTTCAGCATTTGTTTGTGAGTAATTTGAAATGCACAAGCCATAGATATGTTTAATACAATCAGAATACTAGAATAGAAATTTAATTTATTAAATTTTTTTCTTTCTTTTCCTGGTAGTGATTTTGTTTTCATAGCAAATTTAATATTACACGGTTGTATTATTCTGTGTCAAATTTGTGATTATTTACAGGTAAGATTTAATTACTCAGAATTATTTGAAAATATTTTTGTATTAAATTTTTCTGGAGTTGGAGTTGGACCACGAAAAATATCTGGAGTCGGAGTCGGAGTCGAGAATTTTTTTACCGACTCCGCAGCCCTGGTTAAAACCTTAGACCATCTATAACTAGACGGAGTACGGCCTATCCCAATGCATTGGCTTGTTGTGGCCAAACATACCTTGTCAATAAGGTCGAATTTCGTGTAGATTCTCGTGCACATTGTTCGCGCATGCGCACAGATGCTAGATACCGCCATTATTTTGAACATATGTTTACATCGAGGTTATGAGTTTGTTTACCTATGTAGATGCATGACTGCATGTAGATGGTACCTTGGATGGTTAAGAGGTAACAATGGGGCGAAACTGCTGCTTTTGTAAAAAGGCAGCATCAAAAAATATAACGTGTCACAGGTATGACCTTTATTACCGCAATACAGTAATATTAAATTATAACATATACCTTCTCGTAGATTTCCAACAGTTCAAGACTCAAAACAAGCTCGGATTGAAGCTATACCTATAAAAAGTCGGGGTTTTAAAACAACTGTGTTGTGTTCAAGACACTTTTCTAATAGCGATTATAAACTGGGAAAAGACGGAAGACCATAACTCTCCCGTAGTGCGGTGCCAAGTATTTTTGTTATGAGTGATCTACCAAATGAAAATACGGACACAGATAGTATGAGCGATGCAGTTGTAGCAGACACTAGTGGACACACAGAGTCAACAATCACTGCCACGGCTACGAGCTTTGAAAGTGCCACACAGCGCAACACCAACGGAACATCCTTCAGCACTGCCAAGAAAAAGGAGAAAATTTATGTAATATGTAACTTTGCTTTAGGTATATTTTAACGTTATTTTATTGTAGCTACAATCCTCGATATATGGGTGACGTACATACTTCAGACTTATCTTCGTCTCCTCAAGCACGGGCAGTTTTAGCATTAGCAAGAACTACCATAAGCAAGAAAATTGCTCGAATCCGCCAATTGTCTCGTTACAACATGCGATTAAGACAAAAAGTGTGTAATTAATCAACATTAATGGAGCATATTATTTGTGTAAAACCATGTTATTACAATCAGAAAAAAGAGTACGTAGTTCTTACACCAAGACCATTTTGTTTAAAAACCAGTGGTTAAATTATGTTCAAATAAAATATTTTCCTATTATAAGTTGTATTTTGCTTGTAGTTTATTACCCATATTCCTATTAAAGAACATAAACAAATCGTGTATAGTACAACCAACTTAAACTTGATTCGACAGCGGTGCGCAGAGCGTAAATATAATGAGTATGCAACTACTCGCTGGTCAAGCTATACAGACAAATAAAACCTTACACGCAAGAATACATTTTGTCCAAACCTATAAAAAAATGGATTCTGTTGTTACTATATAAATATATAATTGCTCTTGGATGGTTTAATTGCTTTTTTAACAAATGTCACAATTATAACAGGTACTACAAATGTATGTACATTCAAAAACAGAAAAGGATTTTTATTTTGTGAGGTTACCTTTCACGCCATACGCGACTACCTAATTCAAATTTGATATATAGCCGCCAGTTTAATCTGACCGCTCATTGGTGCGTTACATTGGGAACGAGAAAATATACGACTTTCGACCTTATTATCTTTGGCCACAAACAAAGCCCGTCACGCTCCCTCTAGTCATATAAGCTCGATGGTTAAAACGACCACCCGGTATAATTGAATGTAGCCTCGCAGCTGTCATTTTTTATTGAAATAATTAAATATGTATTTCAAAAATGACACATGTTAGGTATGTAACAAAGAATTGACATAAAGTTTAACGAAGATGTAAAAAAATGCTATAAAATACAGGTTCTATTTAAAATACGACAGTTTTTGACATATCCAGATATTTTTCAATCGTTTAGCCATCCTTTAAGGCTCAATTGCTTAGCCCAGAAAGACATCCTCTGGATATAATAGTTATTTATGTACCAAGAGCATTAAACGGATGTTTGTGCCCCGAAGGTGACAGTTTAAAAGCGCGAGAGCTTTTTAAGTCGCCCGAGGGTGTAAACATCAAGTAATGCCCGAGGCACATACAAAATTGTATGTCGTTCAATGGTTTTGTTCCTCCGTTTGAATATAATTAATAAATATTTTGATGTTATCAAGTGACATGCGTAACTACGGAGTTGAATAACAATACAAACAATTCGGAGTTGAGTGACAATACAGACAATTAATTATCAAACTTATAACCTTAATCGTCAATAATTGACATTGATGAGTGACAATACAGACAATTGTCAAACATAACCTTAATCGCCAATAATTACGATTGACGATTTAAAAAATAAAATAACAAAATTTACAATTTGAATGACAAATATTTGATATATTTGACATATAACCATGGCAATCCTTTATGCCCTAGGGCGCAATAAGAATCTCTATTGCCCTAGGGCGCAAAAAGAAGCTGCCTTTATCCCGGTATCCAAGATGTAAAATATCACTTTATGATCATTGAGGACATAAATGATGTGTTATTTTTATTTCAACAACTTACAATAGTTTGAATATCAGGATGCTTCTACGTAGACTCGAACTTATTTTAGGTGACGAATTGAAGAGAAAGTATATTTTTATTTTTACCAGTGACTCTTCACGTGCATCCTTTGTGTTATAGCTTAGGTAACTCACAAAAGGAACAACATTCGTAACTGTATATGTGCGAGCATTATTGTTAATAAGGATATGCATTGGCAAAAATTATGTTACCTAAGGTATTACAGTATACATATTTAGTTCCCTCTTCCTTATTGATAGCTGTCTTTCGTTGGTGTTCACAACGGTACATGATATACAGCAGTCGGTAATTTGAGACCTACTTTCACTTTAGTAGGTACACCTACTTGTCTTAAAGTGGAATTTCACTTTTAACGGGCGAGAATATTCTATTCGCAGGTATATTTTGAGAAAGAACGAGCTATATTGGTTTAGAAATTTTATATCTAACTAATAATATAACTTCCTGCTTTGGTTAGTAATTATGTAGTATTTACGTTCCACATGATTATCTTGACAATTACATTAAACAACTATAAAGATAGCGAAGGCCACTTTTATTATTGTTAAAGTCGCCATATTGGACTTTGACATTTTCTAAGGTAGCGCTTTCTTCTGATCTTCTAGAGCAGCGTTTCTCAACCTTTTTACTCTTGCGGAACCCCAACAAAAAAAATATACAATCGCCTTTCCAAAGCATTTCGAGTATTTTTTGCATACAGAAAAACGTGTAACGTATTTCAAGTAACCAGATACAAGTCTGAAAAGAAACGCAGTTCAATGATTGAATATCACTTACTACTGTGAAATTAAAGTATTTTTCCTGTAAAATTTAAAAAAATGCCCTGTCAAATTAAGGTGATACTGTGCTAATTTCACAGGAATATGTTTGTGGAATATGTGAATTCTGTAAAAACAATACAGAAATTTAGCTGGTATCCAATAACCAGCGATGTTACAGTTAATTCTTCTTTTACAGTTTTTTGGTAGATTATTACATTCTTTTTCTGTAATATTGCAGATATTTCTCTCTAGGTACAAACTTATTTGTTCTTTTTAGTTTCTTCAAGTATTACCAAAGGAAGAAAGAAGAAAATACAAATCAAACATGCGAAAACGAAGAATACAAAAAGTACCTTTTACAAATAATTAAATAAATAAATTCAGTATAAATTAAAAAGAAATCATTGGTCAAAAACAAAAAATTAGAAACATTTTTCTTAGTAAAAGGTTTCATATGGACCTATTGATAACAAGTTGATATTCCTTAAGAAGTTAGAGCCATTTAAAATACTGTTTTATTAATATTTTGGTATTTTTTAAAAAATAAATAAGTCCTTATGAAACATTTTAGTCAGAACAATAATTACGTTCTGAGAGAGAAAGTGTGGGAATAAACACCCAAGTAGAAGATATGTATACACACTTGTATCTATAACAGATGATCTCTGTATTTTCTCCTAAAGTTTGTTAAATGAGAAGAAGCTTGCTCATACATACACAATGTGAAAATTAGACTGATACAAGGTAATCTTAAATGTATATAACTCGAGGTGAAAATTAAATGCAAAAACATACAAAATTATAAATAAAAATATGTGAAACACTTTTAAATTTGTTTCATTGTCAAAATTAGCACTTAATTCAATTTAATTTAATTATTTTTTTGTTTAATTAAATGCAGAAATTTGAAATTACACTTTAGTTTCCTGTCCGCATAAGTTTTTGTCTATAATTGCAACTCACTCTGCATATTTATTGATTTTCTATGATGAGGACCGACATAATTTTCGTCATAGAAGGTCAGAACTTCTCTGGTGATAGGTTAGTTATCTTATCTGGAATGTAAGATCATATTGAAATTCAAGACCTACAACTCGGTTCTTCTCCTAAAGTACCTACCATTATGAACAGCAAATTCAAATTATAGGTTTATTTTGTCACACAATTGGGGAAGGCAAAAATATGGAAAACAAATAATCTTAGAGTTTGACCAATAACTCTGCCAGATTGTTGTTTCCAAGAGGTTATTTTGTTTTTATGTAACAGATTGTAATATTGTCAATTGAAGTTAATGAATAGTCTAGAATGTTGCCCGTTGGATGTAATATCGAAATAACAGTGGTTTATTGGGTTAGAAGACTAGCGCCTACGGTGTCCTCTAGTAAGTAGTCCCGGACGTTCACGAGCGCAGGCGGTGGGCCATCAGGTTCAATCGGGACTCTACGCTAGAAAGCTCTCGGTATAGGTACATAGAATTAGTGTATACGATAGAAACCCACCGATGTCGACTTTCGAGCGAATTCGATAGTATTACAGGCTGGTTCTCCCTATATTTGATTTCGACTGAAAATGGCGTGACACCGATGTAAACAAACTATAGCGTACGTTGTAAAGTCTCTAATTAAATAATATAGTATCTTGTTTTCTAACAACAGTTCTTTTGTTTCTGTTCTAATAAAATAATCGTGTCCGCGCTTATGCCGTGTAACGCAGAAAGTTGGACACTAATAGGAGAAACCTAAAATGCAAATATGAGAATTATCTCAAGAGTACCTTTATGGTGGAAGCTATGCAAAAATGACAGAAAATGTTGAAATACGGTGCGAAGCCGACAAGCCAGCTGCACGATAATTGAAATTCTTACAAAAACATGCCACTTGATTGACACCTTATGTTTATATGTGATTTAGGGTGATTTATAATTCGATACCTCATTTTTTTGTTCGGCTATAGTTTTCGAGATGTTCTAAAGTTTTGTGACAGTGGCTAAATTAATAAACAAAAAGATAAAGCAGATGATGGATAAATAAATATTAACAATGGATGATATTCCGAACATGTGATATAAATAATAATTTTTGGCATTAATAATAATATGAATATTATTCCACGTTCTTTGCTTATTAATTTACTCGCGCTCATAAAACTTTCAAGTTAAATATCTCCAAGACTATTGATCCAAATAGAAGTTATTTAGCATTTTAACATATTAAGTATCATTTGAAGTGCACACGGCGTGAAAATATACTATTACTCACAACTATGATTCTATACTCTATAGTTCTAAAATTTATTAAGTGCACCGCAATCGTTCCAACTTACCCACATGAATATTGTATCGATTAAAACATCTACTAATTGTTATATAATCCATTTATTGAAAACAAAATAACTATACATTTAATAACGAAAAAGGTATTCAAACATTTTATTTATATACAGTGAGCGCGTAAAATATGGAAACATGACAAAATCTCAAGAACGGTTTGCTATTTTAAAAAAAACCCTCGAACACGTCGATTTATAATTATCAAAATACACCTTATGATATCAAATTATTTTTTTTACCTTCAATTGTTGTCAGATGACGTCATCGCCATTTTTTTTTTTAAATGACAACCCTATATCCTTTTTAATGAATTTGACAGATCTTTTAATTGTCTTAATGGTAGCATAATATTTTTATGGCCTTACATAAGAAAATTTTCGAGAAAAAGAGAATTGAAGGTGGTATGCGTTCTTTGGTGAAAGACTAAATTTTGTTTCTGATTAAAATTGTTACCGTATTCACAAGAAAATTTAAATCTTCTAGATTTTTTATGTGTTCCAGGTATCAACACATTCATTTGGTCAGGGTGAAATCGTGGGGCATGTTTTCTCAGATTGCATACACTGCTATAAGTCTCGTTACATATGGTACACGTTGTATTTTCAACCATATCATAAGCTAAAATATATGTTATTGAATTAGAAACATATATGTGTCCTGCAACTTCTTGCCATAAATTCAATTTAAAAAATAAATATTTTTTATATTTCATTTTATTTTTTAATATGTTTATTAGTATAATTTATAATGGTAGTCCTATATTTTGACTATTATTATGTATTATGCTGATGTACTTACTAGTTTATTCCCTAAGCTTGTCTTTATTTGCTGGAAATATTAAAAAAACGTTGCGTTATTCTAACCCCCTTAGGTAAAACACGCTCGTCGCCCATGCAGCTTTGTTTACATTTGCTTACCTTAGTTCTCACGGCGCCCATGCGTGTCTCTTTATTTATCTGAGATTTATTCCCACATGTTGCAGGATACCTTGCATAATCGTATTCACTACATAAATACGTAAACAGAACGTTAAATGGGAGTTTCCAACAAATTTCACGTTTATTGCTGATGGAACGCAAAATCATTTCAATTTAAATGATTTTGCGTTCCATCAATTAATTAATTGCTATACAAATTAGTAACTTACATGTGTTTTTCTAAATATTCTTAACAAAACACAAATGTCTATGCACAAACTCTAAACACTGGCAAATTTGACAGGTACTCAGTGCTCCGTACTCACCCAGACGGTTGTCGATTACATTTAAATTACAGTCGCTCAATGTCGCCTGAGTTCGTGAATGTCCGGGACTATTTACTAGAGGACACCGTAGGCGCTAGTGGTTAGAAGGGCTCCAAATTAAAATTATTCATGGATTGACCTTTATTAATCCAAAATTTCAAATAATGATCCCATGCTAATATAATACATAAAAATAACACTGAATAATGTGCCCATGAACCGGCGACCGTCACCGCTATTTGTTACTATTTTTCCGCGGAACCCCTGACGACATCACACGGAACCCCACGATTCCGCGGAACCCCGGTTGAGAAACGCTGCTCTAGAGTCTAGCGCCTGGCCTAATAACAAATTCCACCAAGACGAAAACTCGGTCTAGTTCGAATTTCCGCCGCGAGGTGGCGGTAGGCGCGCGCCCGATTCCGGACCTTGTGCGAGCGGCTGTGTGCACCCCTGCGGGTCGTAGTAGGCGTGCGCCCCATTATAGATTTTGCTCTGACCTACAAAAGTAGCCGCCATGTTCATGTAGAATTTAGAAATTCGTCCGTCCATCGGAAATTCACGGAAAACTCGGGCCACGGGGAAAACAATCGCGACCGGAAACAACGGACGGACGCGGTCGCCGCGACACGGCAACAGAAAAACAACCCCCATCGATAAAAACTACCCCTCGACGAAAATCGGTACGGCAGCTTCACGATAGCGTGAAAAGTTGAAGCTTTCGCGGGTCAAAAACTGGTGAAAAGTGATGGAAATTGTGTTAGACCGAGGAGAGATTCGAGATTAGGAAAGGTGAGATTTGTGGAGATTGATATTTTGTAATATTATGCAAGAATGGCTTACTAAGATGACTTGGGAGATACAAATGTGATTCATACTTGTATCTTGGACAATCTTTCGCCAATTAGATAAAAAAATATCGTTATTAAACAAAGAAATAACAATCTCCAGGAAAAAGCTAACCCTCCACCCAATATAAACATAATAAAGTCCTCAAAACTAACTTTCTTCTTAAAATAATACCGATAATTGCCTAAAAATTGAGCTGAACATTTCTGAAATAAGTCGAACAGACCCTTTAGACACAATACTACTTATATATATCCTATTTTCAAAACGAATAATCCCAATACTTAATATCCCAACAAAAATACATTATGTCTCTTTACTTAACATTGTACCCACTCTTGACATATCGATTTTTGTATTAGGAATTCAGATATTAGTGGTTATAATGACATACATAACAACTTGTTGTGTTTTAACACGAATCGCAAAGCATATTGTAATATCTAATTGTAAGTTATAAACCAATTTTGGGAAACGGGTTAGGTATGTATTAATCATAAGGAAGCTGATGATGCCAAACGTTTGTATTTCTATCTTGAGATTGGTAAAGGAATATCAAATTACCGAAATTTCCATAAATTTATTGTATTTTGAGCTGAAAGTACTTTTCATCAAATGGCATTATTTCTTCTCAACATTGTCGTTACTGGGGTGATGTATCAGTCGATGAAACTGATACAAATCGATAGCTTATGGTTTCAGTAGTAACATATTAAAATGTTTAGAATCGTAGTTATGATGAATCTCACTCACTTTAATCGCAAAACTAAAAATCTGGTGTGGCCAGGCACATGACTTTATCATACTATATATAAAATTAATAGTTTAGCTGCATGAGATTCTATTTGATCGAGATCGGCCATGTCTGCATTAACATAAAACTAGTTGAACTAGGCAGATATGTCGATTAAAGCTGCGTTCGGATATTGTACTCCGTTGACCCGGGTACACCGTCCAAATGACACTTACGTGTTATTGGGTGTAAAAAGTGTAACGGTGTACAATATCCGAACGCAGCTTATATTGACAGTAGGTATTGTCAGTGGCGGCGTAGCGTGGGTTGGCACCCAGGGCGGTTTTCTAATGAGCACCCCCAAAATAAAACAAAAAATACTAAACGTGCTTACGGGACTCTATTTTACTAAAGTATTCTATTACATTATCAAAATGAACTTTCCTGTCCTTTTCAATAGATAAAATTGAAAGATTGATTAGTCGCGTTTGGCTCATTGTGGACCTTATGTTCATAATTTATAATAATATTTTGACTATTAGTGATAGTGTTTGCTTTTGTTTTATGAATTACATACAACTATCAACAGCACCTGTCTCTTGTTAGATGGACAAACTCAGCCGTATCCAATATGACCATTAATATTTCTTTTCCGTCGATCGTTTATTTATGAGTCAGTTTAGTGAATAGGAAATCGTTTATTAAACAACTCTATTAATGCACGATTTCTATTAATGCATGATTTGTTATAGCCAATCACACGACGTAAAGACGTCGTTTGATTGGCCAACCAAACATATGTGAAATGAAACCTTCCAATCAAAACATACCGCCTCTAGAACTGTCAGTGTCAAATTACATAAATTGTCATATAACGACAATAAAGTGACAATAAAGACATTGGCGAAGAAAAATCTATGTAGACGACGCTAGGAGAATAACCTAGAAAATATGAAGTCAATATCATTGAAAATAAATGTCTGGTAATTTTTTGCGGTTTTCTCGGATTTCATTTCAAAGGACGTGTCGCATTTGCATATACACCCCTCATTTGATATCGATGCCACCAATTCTAGAAATCTAATAGTTACTAAAGATTGTGAGTAATAAAAATTTGTTGCATTGGAATTATTTTCGACAATTTAAATTAAGCAAAATGTATTCATAATTCAAATACTTTGCCCAATCTTAGCCTGTTTTGTACATTGTCTAATAAGCAATATTCGCATACATTCATGAAAGGTAAATGTAAAAAAATTTATACAGTGTGTCTCCGTACATAATAATGCCTAGAAATACAATTGACCTACGTTTTCATATCTCGGGGGAAATAAGTATCTACATTATAAATAGCTTTAGTTACTTTTAAAAAAATCTGTAGCCATAGTCAGTATTTTGATTGACCTTATTATGTGAACTCATTCTTTTAGGAAATTATATTCGAAAGTAAATGAAAATAAAGTTGCATGTATCGCAATAATAGAGATATAATCGAGATATAATATAATATTAGCATGCAGATAGATCCTAGACTATGTAGCTATTTATTTATTTGTATGTCTTTGCGGAGTGATTCTTCTGTAAGTATTCTTTGGCTGTGAGAGTGAGTTGTCGTTGTCACCCCTAGGTGCTTGGCACCCGGGGCGGACGGCCCCCACCGCCCCCCTTTACGCCGCCACTGGGTATTGTCAAAACATTAGCGTTTGACACTACCTACTGTCATTAGAATCAAAACATCTGACTACTGGTTACTACTACCTGGCTACTAGTTTTAATGCAGTACGACCGATCTCGATGAAATAGAATTTGCTCATGCAGCTAAACTATTGATTGTACCAAAAAATTTCATAGTCATAAACTATTCAGAATTTCCTCTACTTTAATTTATTATTTAACTATTTCGACGAAATTCCAGAAATAGCGGCTTATTTGGAAAATCTTCCAAAAATGCTAAGACTAAACCTCCAGTTCCTTTGGACCCTTTTCAACAGAAAACTTCTCAGCTCTAAGTTTGATGACGAATAAAAATGTTTATTCATTACCACTTGACGAACATTGAGAACTTTATCATCCATAAAACAGACAGAATTTTTCAATGGATTTTCGTTAATTAAAAATTTTAAAATTCTTATAAAGAATTTAGAACTCGTCTTCAAATGTATACCAAATTAGAAGGTGATTTGTTGGAATGGTTGATTTATCCACTTACAGATAAATAATTATTTCACAAGTATGTTCAATAGACAATTTCTTTCTTTCTTTAAAATCTTAAATGCTGCTCTTTTTAAGAATAGATTTTTTCCATCTGGTATATAGGATTTTATTACAATGTCGTTGAGAGATCCAAAAGTTTCTTTTGTAAACACGAAAATGCACGAAGGGAGTACGTCTGTACATGGAACTCGTTCGTTTGTCATTTTTTGACATATAAATTGGTAGTTACTTAGGAAACCAGCTTGTTTAGGTCACACAATCAGCTAACGACTAATTTCATGCAAAAACTTCGAACACTTCGTGCGTGAAAAACACGAAAAAACTTTTCGTGAATACAATAAAATGATAATGTAAAGCTGAGGCTTCATATTCGTATACTTGCCAAATATAAAATACTTGCCAAATATCAAATATACAAGAATAAATATTTTTTTTTATTTAAATTAGGAAGATATTGCCCATAAAGAAAATGTTCGGTATCGTTTCTTCGTCATTTTTAAAGTTCTACTAAATCCAATTGTACTACTTGGTTCGTTATATAAATGTGTCTAAATATTGTCTGAAATACAGATCAATTAGCTTTTAGAAACAAAATTAAAAAAAATAAGCTTACAAACTATTATTTAACTTTTATTTAATAAAAACTTACAGAACATTTTGTCTACTGTTAAAATATTTTTAACCGTTTTAATTTCTCTTCGAATAATAAACATAATAAAAATCGACAAATATATAAATACAACAAGCAAATAAAGTATAATTTTCCAAATAACTTATTTTATAGACATGGTCATCTATATTGTTCATAGAAAAGCATCAACTAAAGAAATAATATTGCGTTTATGTGGATAGGTAAAAATAACAACAATTTCTTTAAATTTCTGTCTGAGACGGTTTCCGGAAAATAAAATTGTTCACAAACTTACAATTTTATGTAGTTCTCGCCCTTTAGAAAAATCACACATTTCACTAATAATTACAAATCTATTGTCAATATTCTTATACAACTTACGTCACACAAAGCGAAATTAAAAATTAGAAAAATTAAACAGCGTACTAAAATGTTCATAGCGTACAAATAAATGCTCCAATATTTGTCGCCTTGGCATTTGCTATACCCACTTCAACTGGGTATTGCAATACCAAGTATTTGGCGTAAAAAAACTCGTCCGCACAGCCGAACGTCGAATATATAAATCTATTTTTGAGGTGGACTCGGTACGAATTGAATAGAGCTGGTTTTTTTCTTGACAAATATTCATATATGTACTTGGTAAATTTGATATTTGGCAAGTATACGAATATGAAGCCCCCGCTTAAAGCCGTTATTATTGATTGGTTTAAACGATGCCATGAGTGATTTATTTTTCTCTTTAAGTTCGTTTACTGAATATTTTTCATCGATCCTTGATTACCGGATGATTTTTATAAAACACAAAAAAATCTATGACATACCAACAAATTTGTACAACATTCGTTTGTGATTTCGGACCGTCAGAGTTGCACTGCAACAGTAAATGCATCGGACATTCATGCATCGCCTCAATTTCTAATACGTGAAAATTTTCTTTGAGGACTTGCTACATGTGCGTACCGAATGGGCACTAGCTATTTTTTTGATTAGTTCGCCTTATTTGCACATTAGCTTTTTCAAATCAAACTAATAATTGGATTACGAACAAGCAAGATTTTATTTTATAACGCCGACATATTTTTAATTACATAAGTGCAGAATTCACTGCGTACTAACAAGGGCATTCTTGTGGAAATTTACAAAACAAATCTTGACGAAACTTTTTGTTTCATTTTAATGATTTTTTTGTTTATTTCATCAGCTTTCTGTATTATTAATTCGCAGCATTTAGATGTAAAACAGACTGTAAAACAATACAATTGGTCATTTGATGTGAACTAGTTTAAATAAATTATTATTTGAATGGGAAAAGATATATATTTTTGTATTTAAATTAGGAATATATTGCCCATAAAAGAAATGTTAGATATGGTTTCTTCGTCATCTTTAAAGTTCTACTAAATCCAATTGTACTACAAGTTCGTTGTATAAATATGTCCTAATGTTGTCTGAAATACAGCTCAATTAGCTTCTGAAACAAAAATTTAAACAAATGAGCTTTCAAAATATAACCTTTTTGTTGAATAAAAAACACAAAATTGTCTCTACTATTAAAATATTTTTAACAGCTTTCGCTTCTCTTCAAATAATAAACATCATAAAAATTGACAAATATATAAATAAATACAAGCAAATATAAATGTTTATTACTTGAAGAGAACCGAAAACGATTAAAAATATTTTAATAGTAGAGACAATTTTGTGTAACTTTTTTTTTACCAAAAAGGTTATATTTTGCAAGCTCATAATTGAGTATCATCTATATAGTTCATAGAAAGGCATCCACTTAGGATACACTCTGTATATGGTGTACGTTTTTCTTGGAAAGAAATAACATTGATTTTATGTGGACAGGTAAAAACAACAATATATTTTTTTTTAAATTACAATTTTATGCGGTTTTCGCCGTTTAGAAAAGTCAAAAATCTTACTAATAATTACAAATCTATTGTCCTTCTTCGTATACGACCTGCTACACACAAAGCGAAATTAAAAAATGGACTAAAATCTTCGTCGAGTGCAAATAAATGAAACCAATATTTGCCGCCTAGGCACTTGCTATATCCACTTCAACTGGATATTGCAAATACAGTAGACTCTCCTACAACGCGATTTAATGTTACGCGTTCTACGAAAACGCGTTATAGGAACTTGACGATCGCATGCGCCTCCCGCCTGTAGCGTTTTAACACCAAAAACAATGCAAAATTTATAAGTAAATAGACGTCATAAACCGAAAACACATTATAAATGGAATTAAATGTCCTACCTGTTATGTTGGTGAGCAGCATTTAGAATAGTCAGTATAAATTAGTGAATACACGTAAATCAAACTCGAAGAAACTAATTTATTCTTATCGCAAAATCGTGTGTGCAAACCCGCTTTTATAGACAGCTTATATTGCATTGTTTTCGTTTTTTCTTATGCAAAATGGTAGTTGGATTTGGTAATTTAATAAGAATACATTCTCTTTGTACCTTCTGTTTGTCTCCATCATCCATCGTGCCGCGCCGATACGAAACAATTTGGTTATGTATTTTCTAACCGCGGTGGTGACAGTTCAAAACAACACCGGCATGCTTATGGCTCATGCGCAGTTAGCACACATCGGCCGGACAACCATACGCGCACATCGCGCGTTGTACGAGAGCCGCGTTATATGAATTTGTTGTCGCAAAATCTTTAGCGCGTTGTAGGAATTCGCGTTGTACGAACTCGCGTTATAGGAGAGTCTACTGTACCAAGTATTCGTCGTAGAAAACCCGTCCGCACAGCCGACCGTCGAATATATAAATCTATGTTTGAGGTGGACTCGATACGAATTGAATAGAACTGTTTTTTTCTTTTAACAAATAATCGTATATTTGGCAAATTTTTGATATTTGGCAAGTATTACGAATGTGTAGCCCCGGCTTAAGGCAAACATAAATATTTAAAGCCTGATCTGTCATTACAAATAAACTGCCTTTGTAGAAAATTTTACTAAAAAAAGAGGAAAATTTTACAAAAAAAGAGGCAAGTAGAAGGTAGTACCCGTTTTTATAGATTGTTGCCAAAACACCATTAACCATTAACACAAATATATTAATTTAACCAAATACATATTATGAACAAACATAATGTAAAATAGTATAAGACAAACGGTGTCTTGAGCCGTTGGCGTTTATCCGAGATTGTGCATAAAAATTTGAGGAATTTTTGCCAAAACTCGATAAGGAAATTTAAAAAAAATTGTAACACGAAAATGCACGAAGGGAGTACGTTTGTACACGGAACTCATTCGTCTGTCATTTTTTGACATATAAATAGGTGGTTACTTAGGAAACCAGCTTGTCAAACCCCGATCTCTCAATTTATCTTAAAAACGTCACAGATTTATCTGTAACACCTGTCAAACTAGAACCATGGCCCACCAATGGGAAAATAATGAAAAAAATAACCAAACTTTGTCAGTTTAACTTTGGCAGCGTTCCTGGTCGGTCGTGTTTCTCGCGGATGTTGAAAACTATCAAAAATCGAACATGAATCAAATAGTCAAGCGGTTCAGGCCAATCCTTTCCCCAAAATTCTACTCTAAGACACTCACGAGAGGGAGACGCAGACAGATAGCCGCGACTATGGCAGCTGGTTGTCAGAGCCCCATATACTGCAACGGTACACTCTTGTCCACCATACAAGACTCCGGCCTATTCAGCAATTCAAAGTCATTCGTCGACATGAAGATGAAGAAAACCGTATACGAGACAATCCAAGCCTTCCACTCTCTGATGGCGCACTATGAGGACGAACCATCGACAGACGTGCTCAAGGAGTTCATCGATGACTACTTTGAGGTCGAGGACGAACTAGAAGACTGGTACCCTACCGACTTCAACCCAGAACCTCGCTTCCTGCAAAGGATCCGCGATCCAGTCATTAAGGACTTCGCCAAGCGTATAGTCTGGTTATGGCCTAAACTCGGCAGGAAACTGAAGACGCGCGTCTTCAAGGACCACGAGAAATACTCGATGATACCGCTGAGGAACGGCCTCATCATCCCTGGTGGGAATTATCGGGAGACTTACTACTGGGACAGCTACTGGATCATCAACGGCTTGCTCATATCCGAGATGTACGAGACCGCTAGAGGCTTACTGGACAATTTCGTATACATGGTCAAGATATACGGATTTGTCCCGAACGGCGCTAGGATCTATTACGCGCAGAGGAGCCAACCGCCATTGCTGGTGCCAATGGCGGCGAAGTACATCCAGTACACCAACGACATCGACTGGTTAAGGAAGAACATAATATTTTTGAAGCGCGAGGTCAAATACTGGAGACGTCAACGTTTGGCGAAGATCATGAAGGCCGACGGTGAAACCTACCACAAGCTTGCCTACTATGGGCACGATACCTTCGGACCGCGACCGGAGAGCTACCATGACGACATAGATCTCGCCAGTCATCTAGAGACAGACGATGAAAAAGAGGAGATCTTCATGAATATAAAGAGCGCTGTGCAAAGCGGATGGGATTTCTCATCGAGATGGATCCACGATGACAAATACCCCGCGAACGTAGCCTACTCGCAGGCCAGCCACATAATCCCCGTAGATCTCAACGCAATCCTTCATCTGGTCTACCTATCGATGTCCTACCTCTACGGGGTGCTGAATAACCACGACCGGAAGGTCTACTGGTGGCAGGAAGCGAAGAAATTGAAGATGAGCTTAACAGATGTCCTCTGGTGCGAGGAGGACAACGTCTGGTATGATTACAACATGAAGACCAAGCAGCACAATATGAAGTTTTACGCTAGCAACATAGCTCCACTATGGACGGGAGCGTACCCGCATAGAAAAGCTAAGACGCTCGGAAAGAAGTCCGCCGATTACCTCAAGAGGCACGCTATCCTCGACTTTCCAGGCGGCGTCCCAGCTTCACTGGAGCCGACCGGATTACGCTGGGATTACCCCAACGCTTGGCCACCGATTCAAGCCATGGTCGTCCAAGGGCTGCACTCGTCCGGACACCGAGAAGCGGAGGAATTGGCTAAGGATATAGCGACGAAATGGGTGTACTCGACCATGAAAGGTTTCATGGATACTGGGCTGATGTTTGAGAAGTACGACTGTACGGACGTTGGGACGTACGGGTCCTCGGCGTCCTCGTATGGAGAGGAGGAATTTAGTCAGCATACCGGTTTCGGTTGGACGAACGGCATTACGCTGGAGTTTATCGTCAAATATTTCACAGCGTAGTTGGTCATCTTCATGGTCTCGAAATTTAGTGTTTTCTTTTCATTAGTATCCTTGAGGATTTAGGGGAATGTTTAGGGTGGTTTTGACCCTAGATGGATAGTAGGATTGAATTTAAGATAATTCAAATAAGGGTTCAACATAAGGATAAAACTATGTGGTGTAACCCACTAATACTGGAGTATCCGCTACTGGAGTATCCACTACTGGAGTATTTACCTATATGGTATCTTCATGAGTAAGGTTATGGGTAGCTTACGGAATAAACTTCCTCCAAGACATTAACGATGTATAGTCTTTGGAGGTATATTATATAGCTAGTCAAGTAGAATCAAGCGAAAAATGGATAGGTTTTGATATTTTGAAGGGTCTTCACCTTAAGACTGGCCTGGACTAACGGATTGAACGTTTTTTTGTGTTTATGTTCCAATTTTTCTGTGGTGTGATAGATGAGAGTAAGTGGTTGTTCATTGGTGTTAATAAAATGATTGAAATCAATACAAATTGCTATTTTATTATACAGTAACGCCAAACTATTGAGAATACTGCAATTGACATTCCAAAATGTTCTTTTAATTCTTCATTAATTTATAATTACATGGATTAGACTGAGGAGTTTGTTTCTCTTGTCATTCATTGAATCAAAAAATTAATACAGATTTGGCTTTAAAGAATAGAATAAAACGAATTTTTAATTCCACGTTTAGAGTAAAGAATAGTAAAAATATTGTTTTCCACAGTTTTTATTATTGTTGTCTACTCTCTTCCGTGTAGAATCATAGATGCCCCGAGACCCCAGTACCACATGAATCCCCATTATGTGCGGAGTCATAACTCCCTCAACCTCCTCTCACGCCCCTCATCACTGCTTTAGCTTCAATGAGCTAAAAGAATAAACCTAAAAAGAAACACTTATCAGCCATTATATTCTTTATTAACAATCACGAAGACATCATAGACACAAACGAAATAATACAACACCACCCCGTTATCGTCAGCGACAATCTGCAAGGCAATATCAAACGACCATCTAACTTCAGTCTGGACGATATACTCTCTTTGTCTACCATATTTTCAAACCGTCTACCCTAATTTCAGTTCTGGAGTATCTTACCAGCCTCCTTAAGCCCTTGCAATGTAGCTCCTAGCCAAATTCCTAACCACACCTCTAGCATCCGGATGCCTAGAAACTTGAAGACCTTCAACAAGAATCGCTTGCAATAGTATCAACCTTTAGGGAAGTCCCATTGGTCCTCAGAAAATTCCAAAGAACTAGCCATACACCTTTATAATTCGATCCTCCTCAAGTAATCAGCTGCAATTTCGACAGCATAACATCATCAAACACCACAAATCTCGGCTACACAGTAAAATACTTGAGGATGAATTCCAAAGTGACTCCATTGGTCCAACCAGAGCCAGTACTAGGCGTATTGTCCTCATCTATAGTTCCATACGACCCAACAGCAGCACAGTCGTACTTCTCATACATCATCCCAGTATCCTCGTAGCCTTTCATAGTCGAGTACACCCATCTCGTAGCGATATCCTTAGCCAACTGTATAGCTTCTGTATCTCCGGACGAGTGCAAACCTTGGACGATCATGGCTTGAATCGGTGGCCAAGCATTCGGGTAATCCCAGCGTAACCCGGTCGGCTCCAGAGAAGCCGGGACGCCGCCTGGAAAGTCGAGCATACCGTGCCTCTTGAGGTAATCAGCGCACATCTTCCCGTACTTCTTAGCTTTTTTAGGCGGGTATGCTCCAGTCCATAGTGGAACTATGTTGCTAGCGTAAAACTTCCTATTGTGCTGCTTGGTCTTCATGTTGTAATCGAACCAGACGTCGTCCTCTTCGGACCAGAGGACATCCCACATGCTCCTGCTCAATGTCTGCGCCGACTGCCACCAGTAGACCTTCCGATCGTGGTTACCCAGCACCCCGTAGAGATAGGACATTGATAGGTAGACCAGATGGAGGATTGCGTTGAGGTCTACAGGGATTATGTGGCTGGTCTGGGAGTAGGCTATGTTGGCGGGCAATTTTTCATCATGGATCCATCTCGATGAGAAATCCCATCCGCTTTGCACAGCGCTCTTTATATTCGCGAAGATCTCCTCTCTGTCCTCGTCCATGTCTAGATGACTGGCCAGATCTATGTCTTCGTGGTAAGCCTCTGGTCTCGGTCCGAACGTATTGTGCCCGTAATAAGCAAGCCTGTGGAAGTCTTCTCCGTCGTCCATCATGATCTTCTTTAAACGATATCGTTTCCAGTATTTAACCTCGCGCTTCAAATATACAATGTTCTTTCTTAACCAGTCGATATCGTTGGTGTACTGGATGTACTTCGCTGCCATTGGTACCAGCAATGGCGGTTGGCTCCTCTGGGCGTAATAGATCCTAGAGCCGTTCGGGACAAATCCGTATACCTTGACCATGTATACGAAATTATCCAGTATGCCTCTAGCGGTCTCGTACATCTCGGATATGAGCAAGCCGTTCATGATCCAATAGGTGTCCCAGTAGTAAGTCTCCCGATAGTCCCCACCTGGGATGATGAAGCCGTTCCTCAGCGGTATCATCGAGTACTTCTCGTGTTCCTTGAAGACGCGGGATTTTAACCTCCTGCCCAGCTTAGGCCATAGCCAGACTAGACGTCTAGCGAAATACTGAACGCCCGGATCGCGTATCCTGTACAAGAAGCGAGGTTCTGGGTTGAAGTCGGTAGGGTACCAATCTTCTAGTTCATCCTCCGACTCGAAGTAGTCGTCAACGAACATCTTGAGCACCTCTCTCGATGGTTCGTCATCGTAACGCGTCATCAACCCGTAGAAGGCTTGCATTGTCTCGTATACCGTTTTCTTCATCTTCATATCGACGAATTTTTTCGAATCGCGGAATATCCACGAGTTTTGTACGGTGGACAGGAGTGATCCGTTGCAGTATATCGGACTCTGGCAACCAGCTGATAAGGGCGCCGTTATCTGTGATGCATTTTTCCTTGTGAATGTCATAGCATAACGAAATTTTGAAAAAACGATAGGCCTAAACCGTTTGCACATAAGATTCATGTTTGGTTTTGTATAGTTTTGAACATCTGCGAGAAAGCCATCCGACCAAAAGGGGTGCCAAAGTTTAACTGAGTAGTTAGGTTATGTTTGATGACGTTTGTTCCAGCATCGTGCCATGTTTCTATTTTGACAGCTGCTTTTTTGGTTATTGGGCCAGCTACCCATACACACATAAGCTGCGTTCGGATATTGTACACCGTTACACTTTTTACACCCAATAACACGTGTCATTTGGACGGTGTACACGGTTGTAGTATTGGGAACGTCTTTCTTTAAGACAACTTGATTATTTGACTATCTAAAAATACTGTAACCCTTAAAGTGACTTGTCCCGATTTGTGAGCACGAGAAATACTTAGATTAAACCTGCTCTGGGATATTATATTTATGAGTTCTTGTCCTGGAATCTTGTTGAAGAATACTAGCAACAATTATAATAATGGTAGCGTTAATTGTTCACCAAAGTTCAATACTTATGTGCTTCTCGCTGATTAACCCTCTGTAATTCTTAATTAAAAGACGGTTGTTCTCAAAACAATATATATTAACAATCCAATAAAAATAGGGAACAAACAAAAATTCTACTTATTCACTCTACTTATGGTTTTACGGCAGTCCAGAGAATATCTTTAAAGAATTCAATCTCACTTTCATTCAATCAATCAATCTCACTTACTTTACTGCAGCTACTGGAAACGTCGGCTAGGTAACTCGTATGTTGATTGACCCTCTGGAAATGGCGGCAATGGATATGCGTCTGCGAATTCTGCTATCTGCTAATTATTTGTAGTGTGGATTTGGTCTCTCTGGTATGCTGGTTGAAGTGGATTTCGAGCTAAGTCAAAAAACCTCTATAACAAGTCGCACGCACAGAAAAGAGCACACGTAAGCGTTTTGGTATCCACTTAGAGATTGAAGCTTGAGGCGCTATCTCTGTTCCCAAGAAAACATTATGGGCTGCAACCTCCACTCCTAAAACTAACCAATCATAGCGAAAATAGTCTAATCAACCAATAAAGGGAAACTTGAGCAAACGACGATGATTCTCTGGTAACGCCCCTTTCGCCGTGGTTCCGCCATCTATCTTCTTCCACGTGGAAAAATGGTCCGACAGTAACGTGACTTTGGCAATTCTCCTATATGACCCCTGAATACACCATCATAGCATAAATACCCGACTCTGTTTATTCAGGCACGAACGAAAGATAATATTTCCGCCATATATGCATATATCAAACCATAAAACAATAAATTATACGAAAATTTATGGCTGTTTCAAGGATCACGTTCGGACACCCACAGACCTCCACGAAGGTCCTTTATTACTTCTTATGCAATAATGGAACCAAACCTATCACCTATTACACGGTGTCAACGGAGTACAATATCCGAACGCAGCTATTGTTTCTAACTCACATTTACACTAACACAAAAAGCCTTCTTTCTCTTGAGTCTTTTGATCAATCCGGTGCTGTCGATGAGCTGGATGGCCTCAGCGTTATGTGATGATCAGGACAATGTTAACGTAATTTTTTTGTGCAACATCAGAGTAGAGCACCATACGTCCACGTTGGTTTTAGAATTTGCTGGTACAAGAGAAGCAAACAGCGGGGAATTTCTTCCCAGCAGGTAATAAATCTCTCGGCATCAATCTCCTAGGAGGTCGCTGGTTTTGAGTAGGTAAAGGACCGGCCCTAAAACACTACCTTGCGGTACTCCTGCTTTTATTTCCTTTGGGACAGAGCATCACCTCGTTTGACTCTAAAGTATCTCTTGTTCCAAAATCCGTACTGATTTTGACTTCAATCTAGTAATAATTTTTATTTAAGAATATATAATATAATATTTATTGGCTATAACAGAGTACATCATAGAAATAAACAAAATACTACAAGACCACCTATCAGCGTCCACTAAAGTACCTCACGATAAACTGTAAGGCGACGCCATTGGTCCACCCAAAGCCAGTCTGGATGATATACTCGCCTCCCCCGCCGTATTTCCCTACCTCGACGCAATTGTACTTCTCGAACATCTCTCCGGTCTCCTTAAATCCTTGGAAAGTAGCCATAACATACCTCTTGCCCAAGTCTTTAGCCATCTCCCTAGCCTCTGGATGTCCGGAAGCTTCGAGACCCTCAACGACGATGCCCTGCAACGGTGGCCAAGCATTGGGGAAGTCCCACTGTTGCCCCGAGAATTCCAAAGAAGTAGGGATACCACCCTTATAATCTAATATGCCGGTTCTTCTCAGGTAGTCCGCGGCCATCTTCCCGTATCGCTTCCCTTCGCTCTTGCTGAAGGCACCGCACCATAACGGCGTTATGTTGCTGGCGTAGAAAAGACGCCTGTGCTCCCTTCTTTTGATGTTGAAGTCGTACCACATGTTATCCTCCTCGTTCCATAGGATCTCCTTCATGCTAGCGGCTAGTTCTTTCGCGGTTTGCCACCAGTAGACTTTACGTTCGTGGTTGCCCAGTTTTCCGTAAAGGTACGAGATGGAGAGGTATGCCAAATGGATGAAGGCGTTTAGGTCTACAGGTACCACATATTTGGCTTGCGTTGAGCTCAAACTAGCTCTGGAATTGGAAATATAAGACTGTCAGTTTCAAAGATGTAACAAGATGTAATGGTGGCTACGCACCTAACTGCAAACTTGACAATCATGCATGATCAATCAATTTGTACAAGCATGCTGTAGCGTCTGTAGGATAATTTTCCGCAAGCATTTTAAGTGTACCAGCCGCTTGATGATGGATTGAATTTGAATCATGCAAGCTTGTAGAAGCCGCGCTTGCACAAGTGAAACGGAACGTGTGTACCATGGACGCGCACAAACAAACGTCAGTCGTGAGTGAGCTCTACAAGTATCATCATGTCTAGCGATCTGAAGAAGGTCAACCGAGAATTATTGGAAGAGTTTATTCATGCATACCATAATCAGCCGTATCTTTGTCTTTGGAATGTGATAAGTCGAGATTTCGCGCGAGAGTTTGGATGGAGATTTGAATTCAAACGTTGGCATGTTTTATGTTAGGTTGGTATTAGCGGCGAACGGAAATGGCCATATTCTCAAAGAGTGGTTTGAGGGTGGCGTTGCCGTCACGAGTGTGTTGTCTTGTGCTTCTCCAAAAGAATATTATCATTGTTTTAGAATTAACATTCATATTTTCATGTAAGCAGTTCTGCATTGTTGTATATATTTTTGTTAATAGATTTTACTGTGGTTTTATTTGGCTATATTCATTTTAGAATAATGTAAAACCCGTCCCTTTTTGTAGAAAAGCATTCTTGGCTTGCAAGTAGTTTAAATTGAAGTTAGGGTTTCATCTTTCTCTGACAAAGTCTCAGAGAAAGAATTCACAAGTTTTAAGTCTCCGTAAGAGAGAGATAATTAATTCACCCTACCGTAAGATCAACTAAATTAGAGTTGATTTAATAATAAATATTTAGAAGGGGTGTCCCGCCCCCATGACACTATGTAACTTAGAGCATGTGGTGAAATTATAGTTGCATATTTAAGGTCTTCATAACTCCTTCCGGTCACGAGATAGCTAATGTTGCTGTTAATCTTTTGTGGGGGGTTATATGTAGCTTCTCTCATGATCATATCCTTATCTTTAATTAAGGTGCCACGAGTGACAAAAGGTTCAGGTAAGTATCTTCATTCATTCTGAGAAAATGATGCCAATCACGAGGGTATATCTTCAATTCACTCAGTAAATAAAAATGGGAATAGGTTTTTGTCTTAAAATCAAAAAGTATCAAATACAAAAGTTGTAGGTCAAGAAAAAATCTACAACTTTTCTAGAGGTTACTATATAACATAACCTCAAAACTTCCGAGAAAAATTGCGAAAAACGCAAAGATTGGCATAGTTATTTATTTTTTATTTGTAAATCTGTAAATATATATTGACGGGGTGGGGTAGTTCGGAAAGAGATATTCAAAAATGCAAGTCGCGGTAGGTGCAGCGTGTCGTATACTGACGATGCCTGTCTCTCCGTTTGGATTCCACGTTGTCAGCAAGGCCCTACGAGGTCCGCCAAGTTAATAGTTTCCTCCAGTCCGGTGAGCGAACTCATGTGCCAGGGTTGCGTGCCGTCTTTTATGCTGCACCGTCCAGGTCGTGTGTCGACACGTAGTGGAATGGGGCTCCTACGCCCTCGGTGGCCACGGTGCGATGGTGGCGACTTCGAAAGGGCTATTACGGAACGCACTGGTATTAGGGGCGTGTTACAATATTAACTTTTGTAATTTATTATTATTAATTATTAAAGTACTGTTTCTACTGTATTGATGTTACACATTTTTAACTACTTTAGTAGATTTTTTCATAAACACTTTGTGATTTTTTAAGACATAAATAAATTACTTTCACAAGCTTCGTCAAGACTAAATTAAAATTATAAATATAAAAAAATTAATTTTTCGCATTTTTCTCGGAAGTTTTGAGGTTATGTTATATAGTAACCTCTACAAAAGTTGGAGATTTTTCTAAGACAAAAACTGATTATTTTGCTTACTTATCTGAAGATGTCTTATTCTCATTTAAGGGGTAATGCCACTCTAACGCGAGAAAAAATAGCCGATTTTGTAGGTCTATTTTTTACATTATAGTACATGAATTACAAAATCTCTTTAAAGCCCCTTATTGTTCCTATTTTGAGGAATATTCGCGATAAAAAAACAAAAATAAATAAAAGATAGCAGTGTTAGAAGACATCAAAGGAAACCTCTTCCGGCGGACAGGGTTGCACGGCCGGAAAGATTTTGCAAGCAGTTTTTCACTTAGCCATAAAAACAAAAAAAGAATTGATTCTATATAAGATTATCTCGGGAAGTACGTACGGAAATTAGAAAATTCCGCTTTAAAACAAAATGGCGCACGTTTGAACACAAAATATCACTTTTAGGTACAAAATTAGGTTAAAAGTTGTTTATAACAAAAAAAAGTTTCGAACTTATCGTAAATTCCGTACGTACTTCTCTAGATAATATTGTTCTGAAGCTGCATATAAAATTTCAAGTGAATTGACGAAGATCAGTTGAAGTTATCTTTCCGGCCAGTTTGAAAAATGCGATTTTGAGAAAACACCGTTTAAAATATTGCGCAACTTTGATGTATAGAATTGTTATATTTTACTATAGTCGGCGAGGCCTGGACCATATAATTATCTTTTCAAATTAACATTTTCCTCCTCTTGTTTCTTTCTGTTTGATTTTGACGACAGACGGGCCTGTTTTGCAGCATCAGTCATGGATGGCTCTGAAAACATGATGCGCCGTGCGTCAGCCTTCGCGCAGATATTGTTGCAGTTTAGCTAGATGCTCATACATAATACCTTCATAATCTTCATAAGGCTGGATAATGCATCATTGACAACACATATAGTTACACTTGCTGCAATATCCGCAATTACTTTGCCACTTGATAGAGAAAATGAAAATGAAATCACCAGGTGGCATTTCATCGGTCATAATTTATGATACAGTGTCACCCAGATTTATTTTCTTCATGTTATCAATTGAATCATGATTATGACGAGTCCATCATAAATTGAAAGCTCGTTTATAGGCTTCTGGGTTAACTTCCCTTTCTCTTCGAGCTCTAACTGGTTTTTGTCAAATGGCGGGGACGAGTGACATTAGTTTTTCACGTGATCTATGCATTCCTTTTCTTATTTTCTTTTCTTATTCCAAAATTTGCAAGCTTTGCAGTAAGTATTTAGATTTTATGAGAATATCAACAACATTTCTCCAGCTGATAAGCGCCACCAATCATACAGAGAAGAAAAGCTATGTTTTCTCTATGTTCCATCGTCCGAGACAGTTACGCCATTAATTTTTTACTATTTTCAATTGACTTTTAGCCCTCCCTTCTTCTGCTGCTTTCTGCATACTTTGTTGACAATGCTTCTGTTTCCACAAAAATGGTGCGAACAACTTTATCGTAAAATGAGTGAAAAATCTGACGAGGAATGTCCTAGAATCTGAAGCTGTAACATTGTGCGGCTAGCGTCGGTTCAACGAACGTACCGAGGATATTTCCACAAAATCTTTGTGTTTTATAATATTTTATGTTATATTTCACACCGCGCATGTAATTCCTTTAAATAAGATAAGAGCGTATAGGTCTCTAGGCTGTAACCTCTCACGCTAAACTTTTTGCATGTACGCTCGGCTAGATGCTTGGCCGTATGTTCATCAAATAGGCATTTAAAATTTTTTTTTCTAATATGAAACGTATTGTACCTCTTTTCTAACATCTCAAGACATCATTTAAAAAAAAATTTTTTGATTTTTCAAAAAATCTAGAGTGGCATTACCCCTTAATGGTTATAGCATTAGTGTAGAATGACCCATAGGAATGATGTAGATTTTTTTATGATCTACAACTTAGTAAAACTCCTGTCTACAATTAATACCGGTTTTGGCTGATAATGAGTTAATTTGCCTCGTGTGGTGTCGAAGGGAAATTTTACGTGCTTATGCAAAAAGATTGACCATGCATGCTTGTCAAGTTTGCAGTTACGTGTGTAGCCACCTTAACTAATTTCACCTGCAATCTCCATTCTCATCGTAAATCCACCTTGAGGAGAAGTCCCAACCGCTTTGCACGGCGCACTTGACATTCGAATATATCTCCTCCCTCTCCTCTTCCATCTCAATGTGCGTGGCAAGATCGACGTCTTCATGGTAGCTCTCCGGCCTTGGTCCGAAGCCTTCCACGGCGTAATAAGCCAGGTTGTACTCGTCGTCGAACTTCTCCACGCTCAAGAAGCGCTTCCTCCTCCAGAACTTTATCTCCCTCTTCAGGTAGATGATGTTCTTCTTCAACCATGGAATATCATTGGTATACTGGACGTATTTAGCAGCCATCGGTATCAGTAAGGGTGGTTGAGACCTCTGGGCGTAATATATTCTACCACCATTTGGAACAAATCCATAAACCTTGACCATATAGATAAAATTGTCGATAAGTCCCTTGGCGGTCTCGTACATCTCCGAAATGAGAAGACCGGCGATGATCCAATAGGTATCCCAGTAGTACGCTTCCCTGAACCGACCTCCTGGAACGATGATGCCATTCCTCAGCGGTATCAGCGAGTACTTATCGGGGTTCTTATAGATGTCGTTCTTCAACTTCCTACCCAGCCTAGGCCACATCCACACCAACCTCTTGGCGAAATTCTTGATCTCGGGGTCTCGGATCTTCGTTAGAAACCTCGGCTCGGGGTTAAAATCGGAAGGAAACCAGTCCTCCAACTCGTTTTCGGACTCGAAGTGGTCCCTGACGAAGCTCTCCAGCACCTGTCTGGATGGCTCGTCCTCGTACTGGCTCATCAGCGTATGGAAAGCACCGACGGTCTCGAAGACGGTCTTCTTCATCTTCATATCGACGAATGTCTTCGAGTCTGCGAACATCCCAGAGTTTTGAATCGTGGTGAGTAGTTTGCCATTGCAGTAGATTGGGCTTTCGCAACCGGCGGCTATCTGGAAGTAATCTGATGACGTGACGTTAGTCCTCTTTGCGATCTTAAGGAAGCGGCTGGTTAAAGATGGGATGATTCTGGACTTGGTTAGGATATTCATGGTGAACGTTTGGTAGGTGGGTTTGGTTTGACGTTTTTGTCATTGGTTGGTTGTCAAATTGTGTCTGGTACAAACATTTGACCTTATGGTGATATATTTTCTCATCATTTCTAGTAAGATGACGACCTTATTTCTACCATTGGCAACATTGAGACTTGACATTTGACAGATTAATAAAGTGATCGACCTATTATATCAGTTGGTCAATTGGTCCATACCAGCTGATACCAGCCGAGCAGCTTAGAGAAAAGTGAGAGCAAGCTGCTTGGAGCTGAATCGCCAGAACCGAACGAACGCAATTTGGCTTGTCATAGTTGAAGTATAACATATTACCTCGTACCCCAAGCGGTTTAAAATCCAGAATACGTTTAATGTTTTTTAATGTTGTTAAACATTAAAAAACGAATAAAAACGTTTTTGTGTTTCACTTCATTAAATTTACACATCACAGTTATTAACTTAATAAAAATTATACTCAATTAACTTTATGTCTAGCGAAGATTGGTATTAATTAATATGAATATAAATCTGAAGGCAGACATTCTGATTTGAGTCTAATTTCTAAGAAAATGAGTGATAAAGAACTGCAAAAAACAGTCCTCCCTCCTGCGGTCAATCGTCTTCGGTGGGGAGGCCAGGCACATGACTTTATCATACTATATGTAAAATTATTAGTAAATGATTCTTTATATTTGTTTTATTTTAGCAATAGCTACGTTTCGTGTCATACTGGGAACTTCTTCAGGTGCTATAGGAAATGAGATATAAATTACATTACACAATTGACAAACAAATCAAACTCCAAAAACCACAATCGTAAAAACTTACATTTTGTCAGGCGTGGACCGTGGAGAACATAAAACAACATACAAAGGTCACAAACAAACATATATGAGATTGCAGAACAGATTATTTTTAAAGATATTTTGGTACTACTGACAGTAGGTATTGTCAAAACATCAACGTTTGACAGTACCTACTGTCATTAGAATGAAATAATTTGCCAAATCCTGGCTAACCGTGTCTTATATTAATGCAGACACGACCGATCTCGATCAAATACAATTTGCTCATGCAACTAAACTATTAATTTTACAAAAAAATGTCATAGACATAAATTATTCACAGTATCTTCTACTTTAATTTATTATTTAACTATTTTGCTGAAATTACAGAAATGGCGGCTCATTTACAAAATGCGTAAAAAGGCTTAGAGTAAACATCCAGTTCCTTTGGACCCTTTTGAACAAAAAGCTTTTCAAAGTTTGGTCATGAAACTTCTAAATATAAACTTTCGTCCCGATACCTTTAGTAGTTTTCCCGGAATCGTCGCCACAAAAATCGGGCACACACACACACACACAGACATATTTTTGTACCTTGGTCAAATATGTTCAGGGGACCCCAAAGAACATATTTCCGCTAAAATCTCATTTTTTTTTCGGCACGATCGCAATACTTCATCATACTGCGTATGATAAAGAAAAACTATGCTTATAGGTAATTAAAAAATATTAAAACATTAGAATAATGCCTAATATGGAACCTATACTACAATATGGTTTTGCGAATTCTTTGCAATGTTCTTCTATATTTTAGCTTTAATAGATGAACAATCAATCATTCCATCTTTAGATTTGATCGGAAAACGTAAAGTGTAAAGTCCTGTCGATTACTTGATATTGCGGTTTTCTAGATAAAGCATTAAACAGTTCTTTGGTCTGTTGGCTGTCACAAATAATGACATTTTCTCGTTTATCGATATTATTTATAAAGAGATATTGAAAAAAAACTCTTATTCCTTTGATGGGGTTTACTTATATTATTAAGAACCGGTTTCGACTCTCAATTGAGTCACCATCAGCTTAAATGGTCAAATATTTGGAGAAATAGCGCTTATAAACATTTAATATGCAAACAATTAACATGAGAGTCGAAACCGGTTCTTAATAATATAAATAAACCCCATCAAAGGAATAAAAGGTGTTTTTCAATATCCCTTTATACTGAAACCCTTGAAAATGGACTACTATTCGATATTATTTATAACTAGATATAAATACTCGTACGGACATACCGTACCCTTCCGGACTTACCGTAATGATTACTGAATGTAAAGTAAATGGTGATATCCAGGCGGGATGCAAATTTTTAAATAAATCAAAAATTACAGCCACAACCTGGATTCGAACCAGGGACCTTTCCGTTTCTATCAGTAGCTCAGTTGGGAGAGCATTCTGCTAGAAACGGAAAGGTCCCTGGTTCGAATCCAGGTTGTGGCTGTAATTTTTGATTTATTTAAAAATTTGAATCCCGCCTGGATATCACCATTAACTTTACATTCAGATATTATTTATATTTATTATATTTATATGGGTAAATACTAGGCTGTGCCAATATGTATTTTTTGTGCTCAATGCCCAACGGTCTATAACAATGATAACAATTCACAATTTTGAAGAAATAGATCAAATTGTCGGAAACACAAACGTTTTTTGTAATTTTATCAAATTATATTATATGTTCTAGAAAGAAACTAAACTAGAAAACAACTTAGGAAATTTAGCCAATAGATCGTAAAATTGCTAATCCCATGGGATCATCCCACAACAACTTGAAAAACCCCGGAAGAGGTAGCGTGGCCGAGCGGTCTAAGGCGCTGGTTTAAGGCACCAGTCTCCTCGGAGGCGTGGGTTCGAATCCCACCGCTGCCACTTTTTTTTATTTATTTTTATTTTAATATCTCATCCCCAAAAAAAATCCACAATCATCAACCATACCAAAATTACCACGCTACGAACCATAAAAATACACCTTTTATTAAAACATGCAATAACACCAGCTATAAATATACCGTATTGATTTTTCTCCCTATCTGCTGTGTTCAGCCAACACGATAATCAGTGTAGAAAATCCGTATTATCGCCTTGTTCGTTCATCCGAAGTAAATAAAATGCACAAGTGACGAGTTCAATATGTTCCTGTTTCAGAGCATGGATTTGGAGTTGCAGCTCAGAGCTGCAGAAGCTAGAAAATATGACTTGGAACGAGCGCATACTGAAGCTCTACAGGCATTAAGAGGCTGTAGCACGGACCTGTTGGAGGCAAGACAGTCCAGGGTGCGGGAGTTGGAGAAAAAGGTGGCTTTAGAAACTGTCAGGTGAGGTTTTATTTTGTTTGTTTTGTTTATGAATTAGGATGATCAGAAAATGAGAAGTCAGAAGTGGGATATACTAATAGTAGACTAAAACAAACATGAATAGGTCTTTATTATTTGTTTTCTTTTGAAACATAGGTGTGAAGAACTTCAGCTGGAGCTGGCGGCTTCACAGAGGAACAGGTGTCAAGTTGGTAACACTGGTCCGTCATGGACATCGAAAGGAACAGAGATCGACAAGATCATGGCCAAGATTGAGCAGGACAATCGGATTTTGGCCGAATTGGACCACAGTCGGTCCACAACTTTAGGTATTTGTTTACTTATTTGAAATTCAGATAAATTCCCGCCTGGGTGTTTAAAAGTTAGACCACAAGGCACAGTTTAGGTTATCACTTATCACATTATAATAATCTGCATTTTTTTTTTATTGTAACAGTAATCTTGATGATTTTTTTACATCACAAAGAAACATTAAAACCGGTGAAGTGGTTCAAATGTTACTGGTAAATTTTGACTTCTTCCAAATAAAAATTTTCAAAACGAAATAAAATATCAAAATTATTTTTAGAAATTTAATGTCATTCTGAGTAAAGCTTTTCATATCAGCCGATTTTTTTTCAAAATATTATTACGGCCGTTTGAAATATTAACAAAACAAGAGAAATGAAAAATGAATACATGTCAAACAAACGCGAAAACGAAGAAAAACACAATTAATTCTCATAACAACAATAAAAGTAAATAAATTTAAATAAATTGAATCAACTAACGATGAAACAAACTAAAATTCATATGAAAATTTTTAGAGATTTTTCTACTGGTAAATGTCATTCTAACCAACAAGCATTCTGTCAACTTATTGATTATCAGGGCTCCACCGTGTTGACGTTGCGTTTTGGGGGTTGAGCTCCGATGTTTTTTCTGTTCCTGAAGAACTTATAGTTGTTTAATATACAGTGTAGTCCCAAAACTCAACGTCAACACGGTGGAGCGCTGATAATCCAAGTCATGAGTCATGACTGACCGGAATTTCTAAATATGCCTGTAATAAAAATTCTATAGTTTTAGAAATATTGCCGCTTTCATAAATTTTGTCAAAATCATGCCACAGCTACAAATTTCCATACTCTAAGAATCTATTTTTTGTATTGACCACCATCCAAGCAGTATACTAGATACTTCAGCTCCATCTAATTGTGGTAGCATCAGAGGGATCTGTAGCATATTTTAGTATTGCCACTAAGTTTATACCAGAAGAAGGCATTACAAACAATGTTTTGGATTTCAACACCAATGTTTCGGAATCATTTAATGCAAAACTGCAGAAGATTGTATCCTTGATGATTGTCTTGATGATCAAGAAGTAAGAAGTGATAATATGAGTGCTGGTATATTTTAACGGAAGGAATTTGCTTATCAAAAATTAACATACGATATTGAAACATTATTAATAAATTATGTTCTGAACTTTCATTGAGTAAAAGGGACTTCCATCATCTTCTAATTATGTTAATATGTATTTTGATCAGATATTATGGAATATCAGAACAATATGGTTGAGTTTGTCCGAAGCAGTTAACAGAATAATACGATCCTAATATGCCAGAAAACAGTATTTTTTAAATAAGGGAGATGACGACAACGATACTTACCTTTACTTGTAAATTTTATTATTAGTTAGTCTGTATATTTACAAAGACTGAGAGATCGGATTATCATTTATGACCAGAGACAGATTTATTGTGCCACATATTGTTAAAAAACACCTGTTTCTTCAAGAAAAAAATCTCGTACTACATGAAAATTATGGGCTGTTATTGGCCGGGTCCGCGATGCAAGCGCCTCTACAGGGGTAGGCGGTAGTATGTCCACGAGGCGTAAATGGTGCAGACTGCTAATAAATGTTACAGTTATCTGTAGTATATAAAGTGGTCCAATCAAATTTATATTATTTATGACAATATTGCATTTGTTAATTCTTCTTCCAGTATTGTTATAGTTGATAACGCCACACTTATGATTATTTATACCAACGATATGTTATTAGTTCTGACGGATTGGACACCAACATAATGCGCCGTGAACTACTGCACATAGTGTAGGCAGGTATTTCTCTGCTACGGGCGCTTAGTTCGTTTCGCAACTCCCCTACACGGTGTATGCAGAGGGCGAATATTCACCACTAAAAATAGGCTTGGTTTAGTGTTAAAATTGCCCTTTTGTTAAACTTAGTTATGTCGTTGTAATAAATTCCACAATAAGACATAGAATAACTAGACTTTTAAACATTACTTTTCTAAATAAATTAATTGACATGAATAAATTTAAATCTACTTAGAATTAGAACCTACATCTCATCGCTTTCTACACTATATCCACATTTCACAGCAAACTATCACTGAAAATTATGTGTTGAATAAATGCAGATATTTAATACCAAAATTATTTTTCTCGTGGTCAGCATCTCCGGCGAAATGTTGGCAACCCTAAGTAATAGTATTAGGTAATCTGTGTACTTTTGGTTTACTATGATGTCCTTTTGAGGTTTCTAGGATAGAGGTACACTTGTTATAAATAAAAATTTTAAGTCCGAATTCGTTTTTAGGGTCATTCTACCCAAAACATAATTTTATATTCCATTCACAAAATCTGTTGCTTATAGTTCAATCAATATTTTACAATTTTCAATTGCCTTTTTCTCAAAAGTTTGCTGATGTGATGCCATATAATGTTTCCATTATCTACCAAAATCAGAAAAAAAACAAGGGGTTGCCATTAAAAAAATTGTCGTTAACAGTTAACGGTCGGAAATTTATTTTGCATAAAAATGTATATTTTTGTTTCTTGAAAATTGACTTGTTTGAGGAGCATTTTAACAATGTAATAAACCATCTCATAGATTTTCTCATGTTGGTTGTATCGTCAAACAATTTCAAACTGGACTATAATCCAAAAAGTTTTATGTATCATTCGAATAAAAAAAGTAATGTGGTCAGGCACATGACTTTATCATACTATACAGCTGTGTCAAACGCTGATGATCTGACACTACTGTCAATAGAATCAAAATATCTGTCAAATCCTGGCAAACTAGCTGTAATCCAGATATGAGCGATCTCGATCAAATAGAATGTTTTGATGTGTGTAGTCGGGTTAGCGCTGGTTAGAATAAAAACAGCTAACGCTTCACTAAACTATTTATTGTATATACATAATGCACTGTGCGACCAACAGAGTCAACTGCTCTACATGACTTTCACAGTTATGAAACATAAAAAAATATGGAACATTTTTAATTTTTAGTACATTTTGTTAAAGCGTAGTTTTTAGAAAATTTTAAATTTATTAATGGAACTGTACCAATTTATGTAAATTAAATATGAAATCCGTTTTTATTCCCTAAATTCTTTTACGATTTCATCAAGTTTTTAAAACAATTACAAAAACATTTCTGGAACAGCACCCCCACTAATATTAGCTACGAGCCGCCACTGACTATAGTGTCACACAACTTTCTACACATTTTTATAATTCACTTTAAATTTAAATTACAGGTCTCGCAACAAGCGCCAGCAGTCACGCCCTAGGCGAGAGCAGTCCCCCAATATCGCCGATAACGATGTCTCACACGACACCATCTATCTATCCAACATCGAACTACAACCAAAACGCGTACCAAACAGGCCAATCGCACCAGCTAGGGTACATGTCGAGCAACACCTACAACACGCCGATATCTCAACAATACAACAGCTTAGGTCACTCGTACACCAGCAAGAGCATCCTGGGCAACATCAACTCGATGGGCCAACATCAGCTCGGGCAAAGCATGGGGCAAAACGCGATGGGGCAAAACTTAGTGCAAAACTTAGGGCAAAACTTAGGGCAAAACATGGGTCAGAATATCTTGGGTACCAGCATCGGTTTGGGGAATACCAGCCTCGTGCCATCGGTACTAGGAAGTGCAGGAATTGGTACTAATATGTCACCTAGTGTCTATACGACGAATTCGATTGTAAATTCGACTTTTAGTAATCCGCTGGTTTCGAATAATCAGGTCGCTTTGGGGCAGAGCGGGTATAATAATCCTAATTTTAGTAGCACCGGGGCTAGTACGGCTGGTATCAACCAGTACAGTTTGACGCCGTATAATCCGGTTTCTACAAGCGCGTATACCAGTAATGTCACGTTTTCTAATCCGCTGACGTCGCAGTACAACAGTTTGCCGCTCAGTGGATCGGTGCCGATGTCCATCAAGTTGAAACCTCTGGAAGAAGTTGAACTGGGTAAGTTGTTGTGTTTGGATATGTAGAATAATATTTGAGACAGCCTGTATCACATTATAGTGCTAAAATAAATAAACTGGGTGTTATTCATTGGATTATTTTGAAGAAGAAACAATTGATATCAATAGTAGGAGATATAATAAAATATTAAGATGCAGGTAATAATTAATCCTGATGAGGATACATTTTTGGAAAAGTTTTCCTGGAGTTCGAACCAATTGAGCTAGCAAGTTCGCAAATTTGTCACATCAACGAAAGAATGCCAAAACTCCAAATTGTTACTTTGGTTTGCTAACCTTAATAGTTTTGCTAAGCTTAGGAGGTTTGCTAAGCTTAACAGTTATGCTTGCATCAGTATTTCCAATAATTATTAAATATTAAGCTTAGCAGAACAATAGATAAACAATTACAATATTGAAAGATGTAGATTTGGGAGATGCTAAAAAAAGGGGTTTTCAGAACCGAAGTATTATGTCAGTATCTATTCTGTTAAAAAGTATAGAAGCTTGCTGATGACAGATGCTTTGACAGAATACGTATTGACAAATAACTCGGTTTTGAACACAGGTTCTGAAACACTGTTTTTAGATTTTACCCAAACCTTCATTTTCAATATTTTAAAGTAATTTTTTGTTTATCATGTACCCACGGTTTTCATCTGTTTTTAATATACAGAGTTATTAGTATCCCGGCGGTCGATAGTTGATAAAATCAATAAAAAACTCTTCCAAATAACCCACCAAATTTTGAATTGTCGCTCCAGAAAAATAACCTATTTTAAACCAATTAATATTGGTAAGTAGATATTGTTGGTTGTTTTTTGTACTGAATACAAATCCGTTCGCAAACGTAGCTTATCAAGACAGGCTTTAGCGTTTCTGTTTGTTTTTATGTATGAGCGCACATACTATTACAACGAAACGTCTCCGCACAATATTCACACAAGTTCGGACCCCAACTGAAGTTACTAGGTCTTCAGGTTCGCTCGCTGTACGTTCGTAAAAATTGCAAACCATACTTATAAAATTGTGTAAAACCTTGATAACCGTAATACTTTTTATATGAATAAATCTATATAGTTAAATAGGTAGGTTCTAAATGACGTCTTCTATAACCCTTTAAATATTTTACATCGTGCTACCCAGCACACTGTATACAGAGCAATATTAAGATACTAAATAGCATACTATTCTTTAAATTGTAAATCACAAAACCTAGTAAAAATACATATACGATATAGCGAATATAAATTATAAAGAACTTAAGAGACATTTCAATTAGCAAATAATATACAGGGTGTTCCATTTAAAAATCTCAAGAAAAAATTTAAACATTTTTAAAAACTAGTGCATGCTACGATCACCCTGTATAGCGCATTTAATCTTTCATGACATCAGCATCTAGCTTTGGGTTTAGTTTAATTATGTGACAAAATTTTTAAGATAATATCTACAAAAATATAGTACCTATGTATTAACGTAGTTTTTAAGAAAGGCCTGCAATTGCTTTTGACAAACAATTGAATGTCTCAGAAAGTATTTACTTTACACAGGTAAAACTTACGCAGTTGGAAAGACAACTTCCTTAGTATTCATAATATTGTATGACATACAGAGCGTTCCATTTAAAAAAACGCTCCGTCACGCCTAAATGCAACACCCTGTATAAATGACAATAATTTTACGTTATAGAAAATGGCGAGTCAAACAACTTTTGTATAAAATTTTTTTTTCTTTCTCAAACGATTTATTAACTATCGACCGCTGGGACAGTAATAACTCACCTTGTATAAAAACTAGAAATGTTTGGTTTAAAATTATCCAAGAAATAACACCATTCACGCCTAGCATTGTATTGGATTTTACAGTAGAAAGAGAAACAGTGTTGATTTCAATTCTCAGGTGCCACGAGACGAGCTGCTACACCATGCACACCACACCAAGCATCATGGGGCATGGCACAAAGTCTTGGTCTGAGCGAAGGAAGACAAAGAATGATCACAGACGGTTTAGAATCAGACTGGAGTGGCCTGCATCCTGTAGAACGAGGCTACATCAACGGCCACTTGGGTGATGGTCAAGTCGACATGTTGGATATCCCAGGAAAAGGCAGATGTTCAGTTTACGTAGCAAGGTATGTGACCAACATTTCAACAAACCAACCAAGATCTTGTTCATCAAACTCCCTCTGATTCCCACAGATTTTCCTATGATCCCGAACCAGACGCTGAGGAAGAACTCAGCCTCCAAACTGGTGAATACCTTCTGGTATGGGGTGAACCAGTTGGAGGGTATTTAGACGCTGAATTACTGGATGGACGTCGTGGGTTGGTACCTTCACATTTCGCACAGAGGCTTATAGGTAAGCCATCAAAAAAAAAAACCTAAAACCTTTTGAATTTAATCCTGTTTTTTGCTTTAAACAGGTGATGATCTCTTAGATTTTCATCAAGCAGTCCTGAGCACCTTAAGAGATGAAGAAATCAGCGCGGAGACATTCGCTGCTGATGTTCAGAGGTTGAATGAACTTGCAGAGATGTCAGAAGGACACGAGGATGACATAAACGATGGAGAACAAGGTACAGCTGAGTGGGATGCTAAAGAAGTAACTGTGTGGTAGATTTTGTGGATGATATGGTATTTTCGCTGTTTCTTCTAGAGTATTGTGTCGATATTTATTACGATTAAGGTCATAATTAGTCAGCTCCATTTAGCGAAAGAGCACTTTTATTTTTGCTTAGATTATATTCATAAAGAATTCAGATCGAGTTTTTTGATAGATGATTAGAGATGCTATAGAGCTAATCCATAGGATTTTTAGAGAGTTTTAGATGATATAGATTTTTACGAATTAGGGAGTTTAGCAATTTTAGATGAGTTGTTTTTTTGAGATAATAAAGGTGCACTTAGATCGATTTTTTACTACTTTCTTACTACTATCTTTACTATTTCGTTATAGGTCAGGCAATACAGAAACTAAGGAGGGAAAGTCAAAATATTTATGCGATTTTTTTGTATCAGGACGTTGGAATGTACTAAAATACCAATTTTCGAGTCATCTGATTTTCTTTTTCGCCTAATACTATTTATTGCCTGGTCTAATAGGTTATATCAGTAGAATTTCTGTCAGTCAAGATATTATATATATACACCTAAAGGTGTCCCACATTTGAGTACCTACAATTTGACGTACGATAGAAAGTTGAGAAACCGTTGCAAACTTAGTACTTTCATTCGAAAATATTCACATGTAATGCCATAAAATTATTATTCCACCAATAAGAGAATTAAACACTCAATATTACAATCAATTTAAAAAGCATAAGGTTGGCAAGTAAAAAGTTATCAGTGACGTCATCGTTGGAAAAATTTGAAGGTTAAATATTGAATTTGATGTAAAAATGTGCATTTTGTTCAAATGAAATCCATGTGTCCAAGGCTTTTCTTTTAGACGAGTTGCATCTTCCCACTTATCACGGATCAAAAACAATAATGATCTGAAATTTTGAAGTAATTTTGAAGAATTTTTAATGGGTATTGTAAATTTATAGTAGTAATTTTGGTTTCATAGCCTGCTTTTAATTTCTGTGTTCTGAATTTCAGTAAAAAAATAGTTATTTATGTACCAAGGGCGTTAAACGGATGTTTAATGCCCGAGGGTGAGTGTTTAAAAAGCTCGAGGGCCGATAGGTCCGAGAGCTTTTTAAGTCGCCCGAGGGTATAAACATCAAGTAATGCCCGAAGTACATACAAAATTTTAGGTCCTACAATGGTTTTGTTCCTCCGTTCGAATAATATTAATACATATTTTGACGTTATCAAGTGACATGCGTATCTACGGAGTTGAATAACAATACGAACAATTCGGAGTTGAGTGACAATACAGACAATTAAGTGTCAAACTTATAACCTTAATCGCCAAAAATTGACATTGATGAGTGACAATACAGACAATTAATCGTCAAACTTATAACCTTAATCGCCAAGAATTGAAATTGACGATTTAAAATTTTCAAGTTGAATGACAAATATCACTTTATGATCATTTAGGACATAAAAACTTTTTTAGTTCACTAAAAAGTATTTTAGAACAACAAATTTTTACAAAATATGTATTTATCGATATTTATTCCTTCAAATTGCAAAATTATACAAAATTCTTTAAACAGCCAACAGTTCTCTAAACAGCCAACAGCTGATATCGAGATCAAATAACCTGATACAGTAAACAAGTAAAAAAAAACAAACCAGTAGCAATTAAACACTAAAAGAAAGAACAACAAAATGTATTCCAAAAGTTATTTCGAATTAATATTCATACATTAAAATTTTATTAAGTATAAAAATTATTTCGTATGACATAGTTTTTAGTACACTGCTCAAAAAAATAGGGGAACATTTTTCCGAAACCTGTAACTTTTTAAATAATAGTTCTACGCAAATCAAATTTGGTATGCTTTAAGGGCATATATTTAACTAAGGAAAATACAAAAATAATGTTACAACTCAGCGTGTATGGAATCGGTTTCGGGAGACTGGCCAATATGTTAGAAGAGCTGGACATGATCGAAATCGAAAAACCACTCAAAATCGAGACCGATTTCTTGTCCTTTCCTCTCTCTGTCAACGCACTGCCACAGCACGAGACCTCCTAAACGACCTAAGACGAGCACATGGATTAGAAATTTCTGATCAAGACCTGTCCGCGCACCACGCCGTACGAAGCATCACAAAGAAGCGCGAATGAGGTTTGCTCTGGATCACAGAGATTGGCAAATTCGTCACTGGACGCCTGTACTGTTTACAGACGAGTCCAGATTTCGTTTAACTCGTAGCGACGGTCGAGCACGTGTATATAGACGTCCTGGTGAACGCTACGCAGTCGCTACTATACAGGAAGAGGATAGATTTGGTCGTGGATCTGTGATGGTTTGGGCTGGAATCAGAACTAATCTGGTTGTGGTTCCTGGTAGACTAAATGCCATGAATTACATCGAAAACATCTTGGAGGACCATGTGGTGCCTGCTGCATATGGCGTCGGTCAAAATTTCGTTCTAATGCAGGACAATGCAAAGCCACATACCGCCGGCATCTCCAGAAACTTTTTACAAGAACGTGGAATTCAGGTCATTGAATGGCCGGCGTTAAGTCCTGACCTGAATCCTATTGAACACGTGTGGGATCAGCTTGACTGACGTGTTCGCAAGCGCCCTAATCCACCACTAACCATACAGGAACTGACACAAGTGCTGATCGAGGAATGGGAAAGCATACCACAAGAATCTCTTCGCAGACTAGTGCGAAGCAATTAAGCGTTGTAACATTGTTTTTGTAATGTTCTTTAGTTAAATATATGCGATTCCAAAATGTTCGATCTCTGTCATTTTAAAGTCCACAGGTAACATATAACTTCATAGACTCACCCTGTATAGACTCGGCAATAGCGGCTATTGTGTGTTCAACCACAAGTTAGCAGAATTTTCTTTCGTCACTGTAATTAATTGTAGTAAGAGCCACGTAGATCGTAAGGTACTCAATTTGGGACAGCCTATATAATAATAGAATTCCACTAATATAACCAGTAAAAAAACACATTTAGAATGCATGTTCAAAATATTACCAAAACCCAGCATGCTTGTACAGGACCCAAATTAAAGTTGTTTGCAAAAACCATAAACAATCCCACCTCTGACCATGATATTTCGTATTATCTGTACAATTTCTCAATTTTCTATACTTAAAAAATGTGGACAATTCTCAAAGCACAAACAGAAACATTAGTTTTTCTTGATATCTTAAACATTTTTACTTGAGACTTGCCCATATAACTTAAAATAAGACTCCCTCTTCAATATACCATATTTTCCAACCTCTTTCTTTACTTACTTACTTATTATATGTACTTTTTTCTTCCTTTGTCTTCTATATACAGAGCTGACTAGTTAAATTTTATAGCACACTAGATTAGGTATTCACTCATAATGGAATTATTGACAGATTTGTTCTTCTCGGTACTAGTACCAGCTCCAAGACAGCTAACACTAGAAAGACAGCTAAATAAAAGTGTACTGATAAGCTGGACTGCCCCGGATGTCGGTCCAGGTAACCAAATTGAAAGTTATCACGTGTATGTTGACGGCGTCCTCAAGACCACCATCAAGGCTACAGAGAGAACCAGAGCGTTGGTGGAAGGAGTTGACAGCAATAGGGTAAGAATTCTATGGTGCTTATGTTGAGCTCTTCAGGTTAAAGTTCAGAAGTTGAACGTCAAACTTAAGGTCCAAGGTAGAGGACCTAAGATGATGATTGGTGACCATGATGAAATGGTAAGGTAAGTAGGCATTGGTCGAAAGTTAGGGGAGGAATCAAAGTGAAAAAGAAGTGGTCCAAAGGTTGGCCAAGTGGAACCAAACGTAAAAATCAATGATCATGAACAGTGACGAAGTGATAGTCTATAGGCAAGGCTAAAGCCATGTACAAGTCTACAGTATACTAGGGTGGTTCAAATTGGCTATTTTTATTTAGAAAGCAACGATCTCCCAAAAAAAGTGGACACGTATTTATTTTTTCTTCGAAATTTTGATTTTTCATGGTGCCTGTCGAGGCCTCAAATTTACATAAGAAAATGCATAGGAAAAAGACAATTTTTGGTATTTTTCGAATAATTGTTCGGGGTTTGGGAAAACTTAAGACTAAAGTTATAGGACTTGTAGGACATTCCAAGGAAGAATTTGACCTATCATACATATGGATTTGATGCCCCCAACCCACCCCCACAGTGCCCTGAAAACTACCCTTAAATGAAAAAATGTAGATTCGTCAGAAAATTGACCCTTCTAATTATTTTATTCTCTTTTTTTTCACATAGAAGTCATTATTATAAGCCTAGTGGGATGCCTATAAACATTTGTCAGTTAATTTCCATTTGTTTAAACAAATTTTTAGGTGTTTAAATAATTCGTTTTTCTCAAAAATCCGTCTTAATTCTGTTTTTTGAGTTCGAAATGGCAGTTTATTATCTTAGAGTGACATTATTCATTAAAAAAATTCCTCCTATTGTTTAAACAATAAATTATTATTCATTTTCAACTTTTTTCTAATCATGGTAGAAAATTTAATGTTTTTAAAAGAAATGAAACTAAGATAATAAACTGCCATTTCGAACTCAGAAAACAGATGTCCGACGGAGTTTCGAGAAAAGCGAATTATTTAAACAAATGGAATTTGTTTCAAGAAATGAAAATTACCTGACAAATATTTATAAAGATTCAACAAGACTTATAGTAATGATTTCTATGAGAAAAAAGAGAATGAATTGATTAGAACGGTAAATTTTTTGAAGAATGTACATTTTTCATTTAAGCGTAGTTTTCAGGACACTGTGGGAGTGGGATGGGGGCGTCAAATCCATATGTATAATATCTCAAATTCTTCATTGGAAAGTCCTCTACAAGTCCTATAACTTTAATCTTAAGTTTTCCCAAATCCCGAAAAATTATTCGAAAAATACCAAGAAATGTCTTTTCCCATGCATTTTCTTATGTAAATTTGATGCATCGATAGGCACCATTAAAAATCAAAATTTCGAAGATAAAATAAATACGTGTCCACTTTTTATGGATTTGGAAACGATTTGGTGGGATCGTTGCTTTCTATCATCACAAAAATTTTTGCAATGCATTTTTGAACCACCCTAGTGGTCCAAACTAAAATGAACAAATTGTGAACATTTATATTTATTTTTAGGCAAGAGCCTATTCGGGTTTCTTCACTTTTCACTGTTAATGCCATCGATATTATAGTATGTAACTGCACTAAGGAAACATAAAAACTCTGAAATGATTTACCGCTGCAGTCTACCGGAAGTGTACCGTAGGTTTGGAATCCTAGCGTTAATACGCGTTGTAAAGATGTAAAATTTTTACAGTGGTTTTCTGATGTGGTATTGCATATTTGAAAGTATATATGTTACCGGCAAAACACGTTTTCAGGTAGAACCAGTTTAACCTAGGTTAAACTAGTTCTGCCGAAGCGCGTTAGGTCGAACTAGTTTAACCTAGGCCAAACTAGTTTAACCTGCATACTTTAGGTCAAACTGGTATGGACTAGGCAAAACTAATTTCGATTAACGGTATTGAAATGTGCTATTATACCGGGTGATCCACGCTGTTATTTGTGGAACCAGACGAATGAAATTTGGATAGCTATAATAGACTAAAACTTTAATTTTTCGGATATACTTGATGTTAGTATGACTTCGTCTTTTTTTCGGAATGGACGTTATCTTTGAAATTGCAATCTGCACACTCTACTTTTCATGCAGTAATTTCAGTAGGGATGATATTCTAAAAACGAAACACATCGAAGACTTAAAAAGCTAATATTTTTCTTCTTGAAGTTCAAAGGTTCAAGAATGCTTCAAGAATGGCCAAAATCGCGTTTTTTGCATCTTAGAACAAGAAAATCACACAAAATCAAGAATAAATTAACATAACCTCAAAATTTCAGCCACATCGCATCAGCGTCCGCTCAGTAACCGCCAACAGACGAACCTCCAGAGACGCAGCGTGCACCATGATCATAGGCAAAGACACGCACCAACTAGGTCCAAGCGCCGTACGCGCCAGCAACATAACCTCAACGCAAGCGGTCATCAGCTGGCTCCCAGCCAACTCCAACCACCAGCACGTCGTCTGCGTCAACAACGTCGAAGTCAGAACGGTCAAACCTGGAGTCTACCGCCACACGATCACAGGCTTAGCGCCGAACACTCAGTACAGAGTCACAGTACGTGCCAAGCACCACAGAGCCGCCCAGAACGTCGCAAACCTAGCCGAGGATCTCCCAATGCCAGCTGCTGCTCATACTGACTTCAGAACTTTGCCCAAAGGCCTCCCGGATCCACCCAGTGAGATCCAGGTGGAAGCTGGACCTCAGGATGGAACGCTTCTGGTGACCTGGCATCCTGTCATCACTCCCCATCACCCAGGTTCGAATATAACTGGGTACGCTGTGTATGCCGATGGGAAGAAGGTTACTGATGTTGATTCTCCAACTGGGGATCATGCTTTGATTGATATCTCGAAGTTGTTGGGGTTGAATCCGAAGCATGTTACTGTTAGGACGAAGGCAAGGGATAGCCAGTCTACAGATTCGGTACCTACGGCTATACCTTTCACTGTTTTGAGGGGAGGGGTGAATAAACAAAGGCAGCAGCCGCATTCGGCGGTGTTGCCCGCGCATATGAGGCAGCAAATGCCGAGGACTAATCAGAATATTCAGAATATGCAGAGTATGCAGAGTATGCAGAATATGCAGAATATGCAGAATATGCAGAACATGCAGAACATGCAGCAGAATCAGCAGGTATGGTTTGTTTAGTTGCTATAGCTCCATGATCGAACGTGCTTTCTTTTCTAGATCATCGAGCATGATGAAAATTTGAGCGACAAGGAGATTTTTCCGACGACGACTCATAGGCAGCAAGCAGGGATACCATCAATAGGTAAGAGAAGTTACTAGAGACTCGGTAGTATTAGTATGAACTAGAGAATGCTAGAGTACTTTGACTTGATTGGTAGCCGAGTTTAGAGCTTAGTTATATTTTTTGGCGTAGAATTTTGGATTTAGGATGACATAGAGATGTGTTGGCCAAAAGTTGTGATCGAAGATTTGCGTATACCGGATATTAGATTAAGAAAATGAGTAAAGAGTAAAGTACACCTTTATTTTTAAAGATACGCAAACATTTTATTTTAAAAAGGGCATTATGAAACATTAGAAGGTATCACATACGCAAGGAAGTAAAGAAATAAAAACAATAAAAGTAAGAACAGAGTTTAGTTCATCAAAAATGAATTTGTCAGATCTTTTAATTGTCTTAATGGTAGTATAATAAATATTCTTATGGCCTTACATAAGAAAATTTTCGAGAAAAAAAAACAATTGAAGGTCATGAAATAACCAAAATCTCCGGAACGGCTCGACCGAATTTAACGAAATTTTGGAATTAAGTATTTTGCAACAATGTGAAGTCACTGGCGTATTATCGTTGATGCAACGTTTACAGTTTCTGAGATATAACCTCAAACTTTTGAATTTTAAATAGAACACCCTGTATATTTTGACATTTTCTGTTACAGTCTTCCATTGCCTATTCAATGTTACTACTCTTGTTACAGTATTATATCAAAAATATCTAGAAATTAACAAAAACCTTTATTACTTAGGTCTAAAAATTAACAAAGAAAAAATTATGATAACAAAAAATAACAACAAAAAAATAAACCGATAAAATTTAAAACAATGTGTTCTTGTCAATGGTTGAGAATCCTCATAAACCAACTAGAGTAGTTGCAGTAGAAAATGTAATAATGTTTTGTTATCATTTTTTTCTTTTTTAATTTTTAGACCTAGTAAAATTGGTCTAGAAGTCTCATAGCGTATCTACTATTGTCAAAATCGAATATCAAGCTCAACCAGAATTATGCGTACAACTTTTGGCCTAACCGCCTAGAAAAAAATAGACGCATCTCTTAGCTTAGCTAGTCAAGATATTCTAAAATTAATAAAATAGGTATTACGTATGATGTGAAGACAAGGTTACCACTCGACAGCATTTATAGTTCAAAGTCGCCTTCTTTTATTCCCCTTGCCCATCACACAGCACATCGTCCGATTCCAGAAATAACAAAAGATACCTACGAAGCAAACTTATCCGAAGACGAACTATTGGATAGGAGGAATCAGAGACAGGGACAACAATTCCACAGGCAACACCAACAACAGCAACAACAGCAGCAGCAGCAACAACAACAACAGCAACGTCAGAACCAACAGAGGCAAGACTATCAACAGCAACAACAATTCAACCAAGGTAACCTAGTGATAACCATGGTTTAGAGACTTTAGAAGTTTAGAGACTTTAGAGGTTTAGAGACTTTAGAGATTTAGAGACTTTAGAGTTTTAAAGTCTTTAGAGGTTTAAAGCCTTTTGAGGTCTAAAGACTTTAGAGATTTAAAGACTTGCAGGTCTAAAGACTTTAGAGCTTTAAACACTTTAGAGGTTTAAAGTCTTTAGAGGTTTGAAGACTTTACAGGATTAAATACTTCAGAGGTTTAAAGACTTTTGAGATCTAAAGACTTTTGAGGTCTAACGACTTTAGAGTTATAAGTCTTTAGAGGTTTAAAGACTTTTGAGGTCTAAAGACTTTAGAGATTTAACGACTTTTCAGGTCTAAAGACTTTAGAGCTTTAAACACTTTAGAGGTTTAAAGACTTTAGAGGTTTGAAGACTTTACATGATTAATTACTTCAGAGGTTTAAAGAGTTTTGAGATCTAAACACTTTAGAGCTTTAAACACTTTAGAGGTTTCAATACTTCAGGGGTTTAAAGACTCTTGAGATCTAAAGACTTTAGAGTTTTAAAGTCTTTAGAGGTTTAAAGACTTTTGAGGTCTAAAGATTTTAGAGATTTAAAGAATTTTCAGGTCTAAAGACTTTAGAGCTTTAAACACTTTAGAGGTTTAAAGACTTTAGAAGTTTGAAGACTTTACAGGATGAAATACTTCAGAGGTTTAAAGACTTTTGAGATCTAAAGACTAGAGCTTTAAACACTTTCGAGGTTTAAAGACTTTTGAGATCTAAAGACTTTTGAGGTCTAAAGACTTTAGAGTTTTACAGTCTTTAGAGGTTTAAAGTCTTTAGAGGTTTAAAGACTTTAGAGGTTTAAAGACTTTAGCCCTTAGAGACTAGAGTTTTGAAGACTTTAGAGGTTTAAATACTTTAGAGGTTTAGAGACTTTGCCGACTTAGAGACTTTAGAGGTTTAGAGACTTTAGAGGTTTAGAGACTTTAGAGGTTTAGAGAGAAGAATGATTTAGATTCTGTTTGGTAGACTTAGCCAGTGATTGTAGCGTCAAACTTCTGAAAACTCAAAATCTCACTATTAAAAACCCAATCCTCAGCGTTGACGTTTGCAGCGCAACAAAACCCACGAACGACAATGAGAGGAGGCATCCAGCAACAAATGAACAGAGGGCAGATGATGGGCCAAGGTCAACAGAGTCAAGGTCAACTTCCGACGGCACAGAAGAGGTCTAGGTCTTTCGTGGCGTTGTTTGATTATGACCCAGCGACCATGTCTCCAAACCCTGACGCTTGTGATGAAGAATTACCTTTTAATGAGGGCGATACGATCAAGGTTTGGGGGGATAAGGACGCCGATGGGTTCTACTGGGGCGAGTTACGAGGTACATAACCTAAAAAATCACATTTCGAAGGCAGTTAACCCACATTTTGGTATCTTTACATTTGACAGGTAGGAGAGGTTATGTTCCGCATAACATGGTCATGGAGGTCGATCAGAACCAGATGGTCCGTGACAAGTGGGGGGATATGTACAATAATGGGCCTGTGAGGAAGATGTTAGCCCTCTACGACTATGATCCTCAAGAGTTGAGTCCGAATGTTGATGCCGAGGTGAGTTTCTTGGTAGTTTGTTAGGTTTATGTTTGGTCTTTTTGAGGTTACTTGTAATAATAGTCCTGAAAACACATCTCAATGTAGTTGTAGAATTAAATAAGGATTTCTTTGGCCTATGTTGTGTTAATGTTTGTTGCTGCTTTGCTATCTACAGAGTGTTTCACTTCGTCTGTGCCAAAACACAATTGGGAAGTAAATTGGTGTCAGCTGTCCCTAGGGTTGCCAGATTTTACTTATCAAAATATATAATAATAGTGTCTACTAGTAAACCATGTTCGCCAGAGTTATCAATATCTTAGAATTTTTAAATGTGTTTTTATCCAAAAAAATCGTTTGTTATAAAATATTTCCGCTACCATTTAAGACAATTAAGAGCTCTATAAACATCACTTACGAAAATATGGGGTTGCCCTTAAAAAAATATGTCTATGGCCATTAAAAAATGTTAATGGCCTTTCGTGAAGGTTTCTTCTGACGTTCTCTTAAAATATATAAGGTCTGGCAAACTTAACTGTCACTTTTTCAGCGTTTGGCACACGGGCACTTTTACTCCACAAAGCATTTTATTATTTTCATTAACACTTGTTTATCACTAAAAGCACCGCCTTCTTAAATTTTAATTTCTAGAGAAAATAGTATATTACATTACAAGAGCTGTAACTAGCATATTACGTACGAGTGGAAAGTTAACATACGAGCCACGAAGCGGCGAGTTTTGTTATTTTTCACTAGCACGTAATATGCGTTACAGCTCGAGTATTGTACATAATTTTACCTACGACCGACAATTACAGATCCAATCACTAGTTATTCGCGCGACATCTATTTCAACTGTGGGGAACTGCATTTGAACTGTTGTGACAAGAGGGAAATTATAAATAACAAATAACAAATAGGAAAATATGCATCACATTTGCGTTGTGATGACACATGCTTGTTATAAGCGATATACAAGTGAAGCAGTCCGTAACGTCAGGGACACACATTGGGGTTATTGACCAAAAAAGCTGGCCATTAATCAAATTTCTAAATTGTTAAATTCCAAAAAGTAAACCAGTTTCTGGGATGGGTTAAGGACCGATGTATAAAAAGGCGGTAATATTTGTTCACCTGAGCCCTGCGCCACGTGCCCTTGTCAGCCAAAAGTTAGATTTTACTATGGTTGAACAATGAACATAGATGCACATACGTTGACACTCTTGAAAACGGTTGCAATTTTGTGTGTGAAGGAAATATGTGACTTTTTTGTTATACCTTCTTTAGAACCAAGTATAAACTTTCATTCGACATTGTTTTTATTAAAATTTACCCACAATTTTGTTTATTGCAGGGCCGAGAACATTCGCTATTATAAAAGAAAACTTTTGTTGTAGAATTTGAGTGTCTTAGTTGAGAGTTTAGCTTAATTGTGCTCTTGAAAGTGGTTCAAATTATAGTACAGATATTTGACATAACAACTACTGCAAAATCTGCTGCGGATGGGTGCGGATGCGGTTTTTGTGATTTTATTTCTATCACGTTGTAAAGCAAAATCCAAAAATTGATGTACGGGCGTATATGTAATTTGATGCAATTCCTTGAAATCGTGATAGTAGATTTAGAACATATTTAACCATATTTAGCTATATACAAATGATTATGGTTATCAAGATATTGACAATTTTATGTTCAATGCATCTTGTATGTTGCAAATGCCGTCTTGTACGTATATTTTTCCGTTTTGGATCATGTATAGCAAACAACCCCGATGACCTAGACTCATCCGAAAAATCCTTAAACTTGTATGTGAATTTCTTAGAAATTTGTTGCTTGAAGCGAATCGGATTTATTTTCAGGGCAAGAAAATACATCGAAAGCACCTACTCGCATACACAGTGCTCTGCATTAAAATGGATTATTGTTGAGGAGAGACAATAGTAAGCTTGTGGATACAAAACTGGTTAGGCGTTTTCTATAAATGTGTTTATGCGGAATGCGAATCTGGCTTCAAAACATGCGTATTAAGGTCATACCACTAAAAAAACAACCGTTTCAGCTCGAAGGACGATCACATTACGAAAGTTTTCATGGAAACAATAAGTATAAGTATTAGACAATTTTGAAATAATACTAAAAATAATAGTGATAAATATGGTTAAATACGTTCTTAATTGCCTCTACTATCACTAAACCAGATTAAAGCCCATTAGTGAGTACTCGGGAGAAATCAATAAAATAGCGCGTGGATTTTAAAATCAGCTGTTTCCCCAACCGCCAACTCTAACCTCAAACAACACTTGTTTTGACGTTAACATTTGTTGGTTATGTGATCGGTAGTTATTGCGATGTTTCGTTTCGTGTTTTCAAGTAGTTGGTCGGTCTGGATCTTGAACAGCATTAGACCAGTGAGTAAGTCACTTATTTCAATGATTATAATTGACATTTGAATATCAAAACAATAGACTGAAAATAACTCATTCAAACTTCCCGCCCGAAAGCTAAATCAAATTAAAGGGACAACGGTTCAAGGTCCCTGAGCGGCAGGTCATAAAGATCAAAGGATTTGCGCGAAGTAGCCAGTATTATATGTCTCGTCTTTGATCACGTCTTAAAAGGAATGCATCGAACGGAAAATAGCATGAATAGCGTATGTTTCAATACACAATATCGACTGGTGTAAACTTTAATTTTCTTCCTCTACCACCGGTCTTAAAAAATCAAAATTTTCTCAGGATTTTCTTACAACATAACAGACTCAAAAATATTATCTCATATAACTCAGAAACGACATGTATTGTTCAATTTGAAATCCGTCTTTTATGCGTATTTACACAGGACATGCCATATATATTTTTGTAAATTTCACATAGTAATAGAAATATAATCACAAAAAATATTGATGACAAATCTTGTAGCAGTAATTAATTTACAATAGGTGCACTGCAGTGAAGAACAATTTTTAATACAGTTTGCTTTTTTCCCTATTTTGTACTGTTTTATTGTGTTTATTAAGTTGTTTACCTTCAAATAATTAGTATGAAGGTTAAAATGCTATACATAAATAAAACAACACATGTAGAGCCCTTATAGGTGAAAAAATAATTTTGGCCAGGTTTTCGGGTCAAATACCCCACTGTGGGACGGTCGAAGGTAAACTTATTTATTATTTGTCAGAGAACACATTGTATCTCTACCCATTTCAGTCAATAATTAAATTCAAATGAATACATTATACTTATTTCTAAACCAGCTGTTCTAAAATTAATTTAATACCATAAATGGCATTTCAAACAGTTCTAATACTGATTTAGAGACACATTTATAATAATCCGGTCAAATTGTGTATTACTTGGAAAGTTGTGGGGTAGTTTTTATGTCTTCCATTATTTATGTTTTTTGGGGTGCTGAATACAAATCTGAGATCTCAAACAAAATTTTGTGACGCAACATTAAAAAAAATTCAAATTTTGTTACAAAACCTCAGATTCTGATTCAGCAGTCAGCACCTCAAAAAACATATAAAATGAAAGAAAACAAAACAAATTGACTGTATTACAAGCTTCCCACATCACAGACCACCATACTCACAAAAAAAACTCCCCGAATACGGCCCTGACCATTAAAACGCCCACAACACAGGACCGTAACGAAAAAATCGGCCCGAAATTTTCTCACAAAAACTCACAAACGCACCCGATTTTCGTCAAATTTACCACCTCACAGAGCACCGTGTTCACCCTGTTCTCTACCCAAATGCTTTTCGAACCCCACTGCAGGTGGAACTGTCCTTCCGGACCGGTCAGCTGATCAACGTCTACGGCGAGATGGACGACGACGGGTTCTTCGTCGCGGAGATAGATGGCGTTCGCGGGCTCGTCCCCTCCAACTTTCTGACAGATCCGGACCAATACAGGGTCGGACAGCCGCCCCAACAGACGGAACCGATGCCGCGTGGTCGCGGAGGCCGCGGGCAGGGCCCGGGGGTACGCGGGCCCCCGCCCCCGCCTAGGGAGAGCGCCGGAAGAACGCGCAAGACAGGTATAAGAAAGCTGACGGTCGGATTATTTGAAATTGAGATGGGGTATAATGTTTTTCGAAAAGTTTTGCAGAGGGAAATTGGTTTTTTGTGCTTGTAGCGTAGAAAAATTAGGGTTTTACTTCGGAAAAATTCAAACCAAGCTGGATTTTGGTATACACCTTTATTTAAAATTTAAATTACTTCTGATTTTTTAATTGATCTATGGATATAAATTTTAAAGACCTGCATACAGCTCTGATTAAATAATTAAATATTCTGTAATAAATTTCGGCAGTCAGTTTAAAACACAACATTTAAAACAAACTGATTAAAACATGTTTAAAACAAAATGGTCTAAAACAAAATATTTGTTTTAAGACATGTTTAAAAGACTGTCTTAAAACAAAGTGTTTTAAACATAACAACCCTATGAGTGGTCCACTCCACATACCAAGTATTTGAAAATATGATTGAGAATCATATTTTATAACAAGACAAACAATAGCATGCATTTAAAACTTGACAATTTCCTAGATATGTCCTCCAGAAGGTTAAAGAAGACAAAGAACATATTACACTGTGGGCAACAAAAAATGGTACAAGATTTTAATTACTCGTACTTCAAATAATATTTACTTACTCAACTCAACTACACTGAGCGGCATAAAAAACGCAACACCTGAAATGATGACCAGTTTCAAACTGCAGTAACTTTTGAACGTATTGCTCGATTTGAATGAGGTTTTTTGTATTTGAAAGGTCCACTTTTTGCCAATATTTCTGTATGTGTGCTACCCATTTTTGCGCTCTTCCATTTCTGCAATAGTGAATAACGTTAATGCTTGTTTTCTTCCTACAGTTTGAAGCTTGCTGTGGAGCGCACCGACAAAAGAATTTAACTTTAAACAAAAGGAGCTTGTAGTCTCGTCTGTATAATGCAACATAACTTTCAATTGAAACGTTTTGTTATTGCGAATATGGTATATTCTTAATCTTCGCAATGTAGGCATTCGTTTTTTTAAAGGAAATACTTAAATTTACTACATATGTTTGGAAATACGCTATATTTTTTCTTATTATAAAATATGATGCTCTATCATGTTTTCAATTACTTGGGTAGTTACGTGCTTGTAACGTTTTTTGAGCCCTATGTAGTTAAAAAAAATGCAATTCGGTCATCTTTGTCCGTGCATAACTCGCTGTGTTGGAATTTTACCGCAGTAAAATCCTAATATTTGACTGTGCTTCGAAGGAAAACACATTTTTCTCTGCAATACAGGATTTTATACGCTTGACCAATCGCAAATTATCCTAGTAGGCTTTCTACTCTGGTTAATAAACGTATATTTACAAAAAAAACTGCCTAAATACATAAAAAAATTATCACACGCTTGATGTAACTTGATTGTATGTTGTTGGGTAGTTACTATGGATATTTAGAGTGTCTCTATAATCACTTGTGTCGAACAATACACCCGAAAACCGTTCGATTTCGGAATATTTCAATTTTGAGTACGGCCCTGACCATTAATTTTTTGGGGCAGGGCCGTAACGAGTTTTTTTTTTTTGTTTTTTCGGCGAAATCGAACCGTTTTCGGGCGTGAAACTTCCAAATAATCAAAACAGCACAACTTTCTCATCTGAAAACAACAGACAAGATGACAATCGTGTGATACACGCAGTTTATTTCTTACCACTTTTTACGACGCCGAAAAAAATGTTGTTTCTTTTTAATTAAATTGCTTCAAAGGGAAGAAATTTTTAGGGCGATCTGCTTTTCCCATTTTCGCGAGAGTTTTGTTGTTTTTAGAATAAATGAATAACTTAGTAAATAAACCAGTGGTCGTAAAACGATAAAACGATTTTAAGTTGTAAAAAATAAACTGAGCTTTCGTTGTTTCAATGTATTCTTTTCGATTTTTTTTTGTTTACATTTATATTTTCGTTTGGTTTGTTTTGGTTATCCTTATTTTTTTTTTGGTTAAGTTTTTGTTTTTGAAGATGCACTTTTTCAAATTTTTTGGACTGCTGATGCTAGTACATCTTTCTCTTCTTACAAGGAACGCTGTCATTTGTGGACGAAAACAAAAAAGAACAATCAGATAATTTTTGGGGTGTTTTTTACGCTATATTTTTTAGCAAATATTGCGGTTAAAAATTAGGCAGGAGTCGATCAAATAGCGTAACGTTTAAAAGTTGTAAGAAATATTCTGTTTGAGGTCCTAGCTTCGTTAAAAGATAATTAAAAATTTGATAAAAACGTTGATAGACTTGAGGAAACGTGTCCAAAAATGACAGCTATATGGTGTTGTATATTTTGTTGCTAGATGCCTGTCCTTCTCAGTTAGACAATGCTACCAACACTGCGACACCGAACTATACACAAGTGTTCAGCGATCAGCAGGTAAACCAACTTTTCTTCCCCAAAAAAAAATTACTTGAAAATCCAAATTTGAAACCAGCAACATCCAAAAAGTAAATTATTTACTAAAGCACTATTTTCTCACTTTTCGATGATAAAAACAAATTATTTTATAACTAAAAAAAAACCAAAAGGAAAACACATTTCATTTTATCAAATAAAATTTTGTTTCCAATTTGTCCTTATTTTGAATGGTTGTAGCTGGTTTTTATGTGGAATCTTATCACTTTTTGCATACATTTGCCCCGCCCCCCTCTGTACGCTACTATACTATGTCTACTTTACTGTACTATTTGTATGTCCTTGTAATTTTGTGTTTTATGTGTTATATGTGCTGCATGCCACCAGCGATTCAATCAAATACTATTACTACTTACTACTACAAACAAATTGACAAACTGACAGAACATACTACTACAACAAATACTGCGACAAATATTCAAACCAACAGACAAATTTTCTTATTCGTAATGTTTTTCTTGTCTTGTAAATATTATGCTAAAAAAGAAAACAGTTCTTAGTCGATGTGGTTCCCGAAATATTGTATAATAGTATCTCGCGTGCTAATACACTCTCCTACGGCTCGTGCATATACTTTATGCTCACGATTTATATCCGTTATGTGCGAGCCAAATACCACGTTTTAGCTAAAACTATCAACCACGTACCTGTTGACAGTTGCTCTGTTGTATAATGACAGTTGATTTGCATAATGCAGCCAATATTTAAAGGAACTGACGTTTGTTATACAACGCTAGTGTCATCTTGACAGCTGGTGCGTATAATCTACGGATTTGTGTCACTATAGATTGGCACACAATGAATGCAATATTTGTAGTTTATTATTGAACAAACTCAAATAATTGTCAAAATTTTTCGTAAAATAGTACGTATTGTTCTTAACGATTATAAAAATTTCTTGAATTGACATACAGGTGTAATGATACAATCCCAACGCAAACAGTTTCACAAAGTATCAAACACTTTCTGAATTGTTTCCTTTACTTCCTAAAAAAGTGTTTCATGATACCATGTTAATCCTGTAGGTTGCAGGGCAAAATATTGAAATATAAAAATACATTTTCCAATGATACCAAATTCAGTTTGTATACACAATTTGGTTTGGAAAGTCCGAAGGATATTTTAGTTTTATTTAAAAATTCTGCTGTCTATTGAGATAACATAATCCTTAATGTCATCGTAAAGACATTGTATAAACAATATATTATAATAATAAATAGCTTTAATTCACAAAACACATAAGGCTAGATCAAAAATGACAACCACTGAAAAAGTTACAACTCCACCAAAAAGTTATTTTGTTCTACAGTAAATTTGCACACAACTGAATGCAAAAAAAAAACAATAACATTAAAATTTTGAGTGTATAATAGGGTAGTTCGTATTCATATAGAACAAAATATTACTTTTAAATTTTTCTGTAGGATCCTCTTCATTTCTTCTTTTATATCCACACTTATTAATTCCTGTCAAATTTTAGATCCATCAAAACGGAATCAAAATTGAGAATAAGTTAAATTTAATATCTTTTAATAAGAAAAAAAGTTTTTGTTTAGTTTTACCAAAATAAATTTACATACCACAGTTGTTTACATACCACCTAATGTAAAGAAAAATAATTTAATAACTTTTGAGTCTAAATATTTGAAATTTCTGCGTGTGTACTATTAGACCAAGAGCCCGTGACCGCCAGACCTTCCTCATAGTATAGAAGCTGCAAATTTCTCTGTGCATTTCCCAGACACAGGTAAAGAACGATTGGCTACTATGAAGTTTGGATCATAGTGGCTTTGCCAGGTAACGGGTAGCAAAGGGGTAGAAAATTGCTACCTATTTTCGTCAAAGTATAAACCGCGGTAAAGTATAAAGCGTAATTTTTTTATATTTTCTTCGGAATAATGTTAGAAATCTCATTAACCATTGCCAGACACTTACTATCGTGGCAACCCTTCTCGCCAGACACCCTTAAACTTTAATAAATTGTAGTTGTACTTTCGTTATTTTATAAAGGCTGAATTTTATATATGTTACTTGGGTAACTATTAGAAGATGTTTTCTGAGAAGCCAGACAGTTTCGACAGTTCTAACATCTTGCCAGACAAAATTGAAGGGCAGCTGTATGTGCGAGCGCTGAGGCAACATTACGTTCAACGGGTGCGAGTAAAGATAGTTATTAGGATGTATCGGATAATTTCATTATATAGAATTATTTATGACAAAAACAAATAATTTTGAAAGGATTATTCAATATTATTTTCATGTTATATAAATATAAATAAAAAATGACCGATCTAATAAATGAAGAAATAATTGTTTAATCGACAGAATAGACTGTATAATTTTCACAATTTTATTTCACAACCAAGTTACAGACAGGTGATGTATATACGTGTAATACGTTTACTGAAAACTAAAACTAGACCCGGTCTTCCTCGAAGCATACGAACAAAACCGGAAATCAAAATAAATGCGTTTTAAACTCAATATAAAATCTTAACATTCTCCCCCGCGTTGAACAGTGTTCAAAACAAATAAATAAGAAATATGTATAAAAAAATCAACTTAATTGAATTTTAACAACCATCAATAATTCAAAGATAAATAAAGTACACAATTCATAACATTATAACTTAATAATTCAAAATCCAACATATCAAAAATATGATATACCTAATTCTTTTTCAATATCGTCTTCACTGTCAGTTTCTGTAAAAACGTAAAGAACGTAATACAATAATTATGAATAGCTACAAATGTATGTATAATTTGAAATAATAATGAAATACATGATAGAGTTTTTAGTGAATCACTGACGTAATTTGGCAGCTGATCCCCTTCAAACCATTTAAAATGATACTGGTTGCTTTCCTGTACCCGCAAACCATTATTTTCTGGTTGACATAATTATACATACATTTGTAGCTACCTATTCATAATTATTGTATTAACTTCTTTACATTTTTACAGAAACTGACAGTGAAGACGATATTGAAAACGATCAAGCTACGGACTGTAGTAGTGACGAAGATAGCGATTACAACGATGAAAAGTAATAAACGATTAAACATTTCTTTAAATCCTGTATTATCCTTATAGTATAAATACATATTTTTTATATTGTACACGATGGGTATGATTATAATATTAAACTATTTTTCATTTGATTTCTTAGTACTGAAACAATTGCTTTCTCTATAACCATAATAAACATAAAATTTTAATGAAATGTCGATATTTGAACTAAATTGAATGTTAAAAACAAATTGAAATTCATGAAATTATAAAACATTATTTATTCATGTATTAGATGTCTTGTTTTTATTTATTTATATTTATATAACATGAAAATTATATTGAATAATCCTTGAAAATTTTTTTTGTCATAAATAATTTTATATAATGAAATTATCCTATAAATCCTAATAACTATCTTTACTGGCACCCGTTGAACGTATGTTGCCTCAGCGCTCGCACCTACAGCTGCCCTTCAATTTTGTCTGGCAAGATGTTAGAACTGTCGAAACTGTCTGGCTTCTCAGAAAACATCTTCTAATAGTTACCCAAGTAACATATATAAAATTCAGCCTTTATAAAATAACGAAAGTACAATTACAATTTATTAAAGTTTAAGGGTGTCTGGCGAAGGGTTGCCACGATAGTAAGTGTCTGGCAATGGTTAATGAGATTTCTAATATTATTCCGAAGAAAATATAAAAAAATTACGCTTTATACTTTGACGAAAGTAGGTAGCAATTTTCTACCCCTTTGCTACCCGTTACCTGCCAAAGCCACTATGATCCAAACTTCATAGTAGCCAATCGTTCTTTACCTGTGTCTGGGAAATGCACAGAGAAATTTGCATCTTTTATACTATGAGGAAGGTCTGGCGGTCACGGGCTCTTGGTCTATTGGTATTCTTTTCCCATATACTTGAATCTCAACGTTGAATTCGAAACTATGTATTGAGTTTGAGTTTCTTATAACTGATTTTCTCTGTAACCAGTTTTCAATTCATTCAAACACTTGCTTTTCAATTTCCGTGGATTTCGGTTCTATACGAAAAAAAAGTATAGACACCAGAATCTGTTGTAATTGGCATGACAATAATCAAAATATTTCAATTGTAAATAAATACTATAATTGAGGGGCCTAGAAATAACAGGGTTTCAGTGCACTTTTTGTGGTTCAGAGATAATAGATAGTGTATTTCAAAATTTCAGAAATAAGTTTGGAAAATTGTACTATAATTTTAATTTTATTCATAAAAGGACTATAACGAATCAATGAGTCGCTAAATCTTATTGTTTAACTTATTTTTTTCCATAAATGTAGGTACTTGAAACATTATATGGGTTTCAAAAATGTTGGTAGTAAAATGGTTCAAGTGCATTTACTGTATTAAAATCAACTTTATTAAAAAGAAATACAAATGACAAGTTACCTAAAGAAAAGTATAACGCAATTTTTGCATTCGCAATCGAAATATAATATAACGGCGTCCCGCGTCATCTTTATGAGTATTTTTCAATAAATCATATTTTTCTCGTGTCCTTTTCTTCCAGCTTTTGTTACATCATGTTTTATATCTATATTTGTATAAAAGGCGTGATAGCGTGGTGGAATATATTCCAACAATGTGATTAGGTTTCTATACTTTTATTTTGATTGATGTTTTATTCAAAGGCTTAGAGCTGTTTTACACTACCGAGAATTATAACGAAAATAATAGCGAAAATAATAACCAAAAGTTTTGTCGATGAAAATCGGACGTGTAAAACCAATATTTTATAACGATTATTTTTTGACGTTTCTTAAAACCAATGAAATGCTTCGTTATTTGTCACAAGGGTAAGTTTCAACCAATTATGTCATTATTATAGTGGGAATAAATCTCTTGTGATTATTCTCGGGAATAATCACTGTAGCTTTTATTTGCCTAGCAACTGTCAGATACTTGTCAAAATAATTACTTAATTGTGTCAACGCGAAATGGGTGAAAGTCATCGGTTTAGTACCTTTTCTAATGCAGAAATTACAAAAAAGATTTTAGAAACTACTTCGAACAATACTCTAATAAGTAATCAGTCTATATGGAGACAATTTAAGACCTTCACCAAAGAAAGAAATTATATTCTGGATCAATCTACTACAACAGCTACTCTGGCATTGATTTTAAAAGATTGGGCTTATAACATGAAAAGAAAAAACGGAAATGATTATAAAGAAGCAGTAATAAAGACAACGTGGAATAAAACGGCAAAATTAGTTCAAGAATTTTACTTTAATAAGTATAACAGGTCCTTTGATCCTTTCCATGATATAGAATTCAGAAATGCTTGGAATGCAAGAGATGCAAAAAGAAAAATTTTACAAAAACATACTGAAAAGCACAAACAAAGTTCTGTGGCACTTTCTAATACAGAATTGTTGCAAATTTTTAACTATTGGGACGAAGATACACCTTGTGGATTGCAAAGAAAGTTTTTTCACGTTGCATCGTATGAACTAGCTTGGAGGGGAGGAGAAGCTACGAAATGTTTAGTTCATTATTTTAAAAAAGAAACCGACATAAAAAGATTAAATACTGGCCGCATTGAATACAATCCCATCTTTACAAAAACTGCACAGGGTGGAGCACAAAGGTGCGCTAATAGTAAATGGTTGACTCCAAACATAAATAACCCAGATATTTGCCCTGTTCGTCTTTTTGAAAAACTAATGAGTAAACGTGAAGTAAATATTAAAACCGAACGCTTGTTTCTTACTCCAAATCCGGCTTGGCAAACTCATGGTTTTTGGTATAAAAACGTTCCTGTGGGAATAAATTCCATTTCAAAATGGATGAAAGAATCCGCAGAAAAAGTAGGTCTAGACACAGTTACTAAAAAAATAACTAACCATTCTGCCAGATCAAGTGCATTAAGTAACCTTTCAAAAGCTGGTGTAGGAGAACAAGAACTAATCAAGGTCACTGGTCATAATTCTGCAAGTTCGATTAAACCATACTTACAATTGAACCAAGAACATCGTTCAAATATAATAAATAATCTTAGAGAAAATACGCAGGAGGAAACACTTAATATAACAAGCAATTCCAAATCCTCAATAAATAATGAGTCTCGAAATATTTTTAATAATTGCGTTTTTCATTGTACTAATTTAAATTGTTAATTCTTTTAATATATTCACAATGTGTCAACGATATTTTCATATATTGTAAATAATAATTAATTAAATTAAATTTTTCAATAATTTTATGATAGTTTTATTGATCTTTTTTATTGTAAAAATTTGTGAATCAAAAAATAATCTAGTCGAATATAACTCGAGGGTTCCATAAATTAGAAAATAATTTGACAGATTTTGTTCAAACTTGTTGCCATTTGGCAATAGTCACGAGAGCCCGCAGGGCTCGAGTGGCAACAAGTTTTCAAACAATCTGTCAAATTATTTTCAATTTATTCTCATTCTCTTGTTATATTATTACTGAAAATAATAGCGAAACTTTTTGTGAGAAAAATACCAGACTTGGTCTATTCACCGCGAGATTATGCGCGATAACATGCGCACTTCGTACAATTTACGATAATATTGGTCTGCCCGCGCAGTTATCCTCAAAAGAGTGACAATAAACCACGCGGAATTTGGTATTGTGCGATCAAATTGCAATATTGCCGAGGAAGGATCGTTGTTCTATGAGGATTTATTACAGCTGCATCATGACGTCGTGGACCCGTGCCGAAGTGATGGTTTTAATTGAGGAATACAGCAAGTGGCCTAATCTATACAAATCGAAGGCCGTAAACTATAAAAATCGCAGAAAATCGGCATTGGATGCGATTCAGGAGTGCGCAGCAGGAGTTCCAAAACAAATTTTAGTCGTTGAAGCAGAAAGCTGCCAAAGAATCTATCATACTTTTCTTCCTTTCCCTTGTTAGAAATACAACCAACGATTGTATAGGTTATGTTTATTTTATCCAACTTTTGGTTACAAGCGCGTATATCAGAAAATCTGCTACAGTACGCATGCGCATGACTACATTAATAGCGAAATCAATTGCCGTGTGTCAAACAACTTTTAACTATCGTTTGAAATTAATTTGCCAATATTTCTCACCAAAATTATAGCGATAATGTTGGCTATTATTTTCGTTATAATTCTCGGTCGTGTAAAACAGCTCTTAGTATAGAAAACCGGAAAGGCGTACGTCCAACTTTTAAGGTTTAATATTACTGTTTAGACTATTCTTGTATCCAAGCTTTTATAATAAACCAAATGGCAAATTGCTCTCCACTTTGTGTCATCGGTATCATTTTTAGGGTCCTTCATTATTTCATAAAATGGTAGAAAATGAGTAAACATCGTCTTTGGTCATATTATACACACAAAATGTATTGATTTGCGTCTTATTACGACCTCCCACTCTGCACAATCTGACAAAAACTTGAGGAATTTGCCTTTTCTTTCTCAAATAAACCAAAACTATGGTCACACTCCATGTATGTCCAGGTTTAACGAACTTCACCGATATAACTTAATCTCTGTTATATTGGTGACTTGAATACTCAAACTAAATAATTTTCAAAAGTTTTTATTTTCGTTTTGACGTCTGCAGGAATTGCTGTATGCAAAAATCTTTAGTAAAATATACTTTAGAAGTGGTTAATAATAATACGGCAGTGCCTATTGCAGTTCAAAACAAGTAAAAACATTTTTAAAGGTTTTGAAAACAATTTTTGTTTTCGCGTTTTTGTTACCGAAAACAGAAAGGAATAAAACATACTTCAAGATTAGCGTGTTATCATGAAACACCTGTACCATCCAGTAACTTTCTCTGCTCACCTGGACTGTCTCTCCAACGTAAATTCATTCAAAAAAATCAAGATATTTTGTCAACAACAGACCCAACGCCATAACCAATATTTCACTTGTATTCTCGATAATAATGTTAAAATTACAGGCGAGGCAGAACAAAATGAGAGGTGGTAATGTCGGCCAACCTCAGCAACAACAGCTCCAACAGCTCCAACAGCAGCAGCAACAGCAACAACAGCTTCAGCAACAACAGCAGATAGGTCAGAACACAACAATAAATCAGCCGAACGCGCAACAGCAGTTCGGACAACAGAACCAGTACAACCAACAGTCGAATCAGTTCAGCCAACAACAGAATCAGTTCAACCAACAGCAGAATCTTCAAAATCAGTTCACGCAACAGACTCAGTCCGGTTTTGGACAAAGCACGGCTTTTACTGGGACGCCGAATACCACGTTTGGGCTTGGTACTTCTGCCAGTGGACGAATGCAGCAAAAAGGTGTTCCTCAGGTCATACCGAACATGTCGAGTGTGACGATGACCAGTCAGAGTTTGATGGGTCAACAGCAGAATCAACAGCAGCAGCAACAGCCTGGCGGGCCGAATTTGATGCAGAAGTTGAATGAGATCACAGCGCCCGGTGGTGACATTTTGTCGAAAGGAAAAGAACTGATATTTATGAAATTCGGATTGGGAGGGAAATAACCTCGAATAATTGGGCCCTTGTGCATGTTAAGTTTGTCGTAGGGTAGTTGTTTTTCGGTGTTGGTCGCCTCGGTCATGACAGCTGTTTTTGGTACGTTTGGACGATCTTTGAGGTTAGTTTTTTTTGTTTCGATCGGGTGGGGTTTTCGTTGGGCGTTGTGGATTTTTTAGCCCAGTCATTCTAGATTTCGATTCGGAAATTCAAATGCAGTCGATGAAACTGATACCAATCGATAGATTATGGTTTCCGTAGTAACATATTAAACTGTTTAGAATCATAGTTAATAGGATAATTTTTAATTAACGTAAAACCTTCATTCCTCAAATCTCACTACTTAATCACAAAACTAAAAATATCACACTGTAGCAGACAAAATTTACCATTAAAAGGTTTTGGGAACCTATACGAGATAATAAACGGTTAATTTGGTATAATAGGGTATTCCGGTGTTTTTGAAATTGTCATTTTTTACAAAGTATGGGTGCTACTGTTTGCTACTTCACAAGTAAAATATCAAACATTGTTTTAAATTAAGAGAAATCGTTGTTTGAAATTTGAATTAGGATTGGCCTTTGTGACGTCACAAAGACCGCTCAAAGTGAGCGACTTGACAACGTTGCTATATCTAGGGTGCACGAAGTAAATTTTTGTCTTCTGTTGTGTCAACGTTTAGAATCGCTCGTATGTTGACACCTGCTTTGGTTATTGAGGTTATATCAAACACTTGTTCAAAATGTATAAACTCCAACGCCGACATTGTTCTGTGCCGGGCTGTAACAGCAGTAGAACAGTAACTCCTGATAAGATTTTCTTTACATTGCCGACTAGCGAGATGAGAGATGTTTGGCTTCAAGTTTCAATGATCAAATCATATCTCAAAAAAGTTACCTTTATTCGTTGTCAAACAACAGGGTCGCCAACCGTCAACTTGGCCGATCAGCTGTTCGAGAGCTGTCCGCTGTTGCCACCGCTACTAGGGATCGGTAATCATCGTGTATTTCCGAGGGTGGTCGGTGAATTCAAACGAAATGCACTTTTAATTGCAATTATCTCATAGAAAAACTAAATCAAAAAGCTCATAGGTTAACTTTATGAATCCTCATTAATTGTACAATAGGTTAAACCGAATATCTGCTTAAATTTTGACATGACCGGAATACCCTATTGATTGTAGTATTTTTTTGCGATTTCACGTCAACCGGTCAGATAACATTAGAAATGCCCTTTCTAACCAAGGAACTAGATTCTTACAAGGATTGCTCAATCCCTATCTTTCAATGTTAACAGCGCTATGACGTCACATGCGTTCATTGTCAAATTGTCGGGACACGAAACCATGATCGGACGATTTCGCCGAGTCGGCGTACCGTGTTGCCTACCCAGATTTGTTTAAACTGTCACACTTGACACGTAAAAACGCGGGAATTTCAAACAGACCAACAGTGGTGCAATAATCAATGTTGTGGTTATGTTTGTTTGTAACGGCAAAAGCAGACACAATTGACACGTAAAATTGCGGGAATTTCAAAAGGACCAATCAAAGCCCGGTATAACACGTTGTGATTGTCATTATCTGAAACGTCAAAAGCAGACCTTAAAAAAACACATTAGACATTTGAAGCTTGAAATGTTTGTATTGCGGTAACCCAGGTATGATGACGTGAATGCGTTCATTGTCAAAAACCTAAAAACATCGATTGAGCAATCCTTGTAGATTGTATTCTTGCTTTCTAACGTCAAACGATGACTGCGATGTCAAACGATTGGTTGACGTAGAAACGCCAAAAATCAGTCAATTATAATTGATTATACAAAATTAACCGTTCATTTTCTCGTATAGGTTCCAGAATCGTTTTGATAGTAAATTTTGTCCGCTACAACGTGGTTAGTTTTGCGATTAGGTGAGTGAGATTCGAGGTGTGAAGGATTAAGTCTGACAGGCACACTTTTTCCATGGTCTTTAATTAATTACATATTTTCCTATTAACTATGATTCTAAACATTTTCATATCTTACTACTGGAACCATAACCTATCGATTGGTATCTCTTTCATCGACTCCATTTAATTTTCGTACTACAACGTCATCACAAATGTAGAAAGACTGGACTAATTGGAGAATTATGGATTTTGTTCGTCGTAAAATTTTACGATGGTCAGTGTCCTCACTGTTTTTGCGTCACATGTTCCAGCATTATTTTGATGTTTTAAACAATATCTCAAAAGTTCTTTTCAATGATTTTGGTGTTATCTCAAAAACTATTGGATTTTGTACACCTGTTGGTTTTAGTAGTCTGATTGTTTATCCAATGAGTGGGAATATGATGGAAGAATTTCATTAGAATTGAAACTGTTTGTCATTTTTAAAAATGCTGGAACACGTTACTTTTAATAAACAAAATATTGTGACCCCGCACGAGAGTATCGCCCCAACTGCCATCTCTCGTTTCGATAATATTGATGTAAGAACATTGTGTTTGAAGGCGCATAACTCTAAAACTACCGAACAGAAAAAATTGAAATAAAGTGTATCATACTCCTGAATCATTTCTACATAAGTTTTATGACCGTCAACATTTTTTGCCTCTCGGTGTAAACAAGAGCGCGAGAGAAATGAGAAAAGGCAGAAAAATTTAAATTTTTGTTCAGGTTGCATTCTATAGATTGGCGATTTTGTTTTCTTTAGTATTTGTGTAATAAAGGTTGCAAACAAGATAATCGAACAAGTGAAAACGGTTTCGGGTATGCTTTTTACTGTACAATCTGAATTTGTAAGCAGAAAGTCCAAATTGCGTCTGATTTTTGAGAAAAAAAATGCATCTTTGTGTTTCTTGCAGTTTTTTGCGATGCTTTTTTTAAAAATAAGTAATGCACGTCGTAATTTCTGCCTTCAGATTCAGAGTCTACAGGAAAAAAAACTATACTAGAAACTGTTATTAGTTTCGTAGCTTACAATATTGTATTTTTTGTCAAATTAAGTACTTACTAACTATGGTATGTACATTTTTGCAGTAAAGAACTTTCAATTTACTCAAGCACTTTTCGATACTACGGAAAAATTCGATACTACCAGAATCAGTTCTGTCTATACACACTTGAAAGTGGATTGTTTTTTAAATAAGTTAATAATTAAAGCAAGGAGAATACAGTGCAAATAGAGATTTTTGTATTGATTCATTGTATTGTAATACAAAGTTCCTTAATTTCTCGTAATTTTGCCGATTAAAAAGATTTGTTTTTGAACAAATAAAAAGCAGCTTAATAAATGTGTGCAATTTTTGATTCCAAGTTGTTGTTATTAACAAAAAAATAGGTTTAAACCTATTACTTTATCAAATAAGGAACAAAACTTACTTCGGGATCAGCAAGTTATTTACCTTCAAATTTCCTTATTAAAAATTACTTTAAAACAGTCAACAGATCTATTAATATCAGTAGGTACAAGAAGTATGGGGTTGTCATTTAAAAAAAGTGTCGATTACGTCATAAGTCGAAAACAATTGAAGGTCGGAAATTAAGTTTGATACAAATATGTATATTTTGATAATTAAAAATCGTCGTGTAGGTACGAGGATATTTTCAAATAACAAACTGTTTCAGAGATTTTGTCATATTTTGTCTATACCTTTATTCTATACTTTTAAGTCTCCCGTCTTAATTCAAATAGCGAACTGTAGCAAACTTCTCTCCAAAGCTTCGAAATAAAAAATCACCAGTTGTAGATGGCGCTACTATAACCATGTCTGTTTCTATTTCGTATTTATTACATTTTACGTATGGTGTAATCTAAAGAAATAAATGTATAGCTTTCTATTTGTACAAATATTCAAACTGGACCGTGTTTAAAGTTTCTAGCCGATGATATAGTACTTTCACAGTAGTCACTATTGTAAACATGGTTGCCAACTCACTACAAACACGGACTACAATACTCCAGAGTGCAAGTCTAGAGAAGTTCAGAAGAAAATAACTTGTGCTCTTATAGTTAACATTTAATTATATTTTATAATGTATTACAGCATACAATAATCAGACGCAACTGCCATCGGAAAGCATGTCTATATTTGTAGTACACACCAGAATTTGCATGAATAGTTTTCATAAACATTGAAATTCCTTTTTGATGGCAGTTCTATAAGGACCTTCAGAATCAATTGGTAGCGATCATTTCACGATTGACGCAATAATTATGACTTGGGTTATTTTCGCGTTTTGGTGGGTCGGAGACGGGAGCCTTAACTATACTTTATTTACTAGATTCTGAACTATTTTCGACAAAACAAACACTAAAAACGGAATAACTTCTAAATAAACAACATTGAGGACCGCTGATCATCTAAATTTTCCGAATACGACAAGTAACAAAGTGTTCACGACTTTTATTTTAAAAAAAGGGTTGTAGTAGTATGTCTAAAAACTGTTATAGAGTATATAATTATTATTATCATCATACGAGGTGCATTCCCGTATAAGGAAAACAAAAAATTTATCATAAAACTGCTTTTCTACTCACTATAAATTATTCAAGTCATATCGTGTGTATCCAAAACAAAAAAAGAGGGGGAAGCTACGAAGTATCGGTCAAAAATTGACACAGTATTATCAACAAACTCCGCCTTTGCGAGGAATTTGTATATTATTCCAAAAAATAAATTATATAGGGCATTAAATAAAGATAAGTACAAAAAAAACTTTGACCAAATCTGGCTTCAATTTTAATTTTGGTTTCGTCCAAAAACAGCTTCTTATTGTCTCTTATATATATTTTTTCGGGAGGTTTTTATTGTAATAAACCACACAGCACACTGTTTTATAATACCTAATATGTAAATCATAATTCCCTGTTACAAAGAAAAAAAATACCTAATTTTCAAATTGGTTGTGCCTTTCCAACACTTGTGTACTCTATTAAGTAATTATTATTAAACAAACAAATGACAAACTATTGTCAAGAATGCGCACACTTTTGTAGCTCGTTACGAATAATATTTATGTACAGGCTGTCCCTTTAGTCAGCTGAAAATGTACACAAGCTAAAGGAACAGCTGTATACACGCAGTACAGAACGGTTTATGTGTGTGAATTATACAAAAGTTAAGTTGTCAAATGTTTATGTAGTGAATAAATATAGTTTTATTAATTAATTATTTGCGTATGCATAGGGAATTTATTGTTATAGTTGTGTTTGTTTGTCTACTATGAACAAATGATAGGCGGTATTTTCTTTGTTTTTGTACAGAAAAACCAAATGTTGTAAAAATGTGTGAACTCCCATAACACAAAATATTTGAATCCTTTAAAAAGTATAACTCCCGACGATTGTATTTAAAAAAAAAACTCCTTATCAAAAGCAATTTTCGGGATTTATCCACACTATTGTACATAATTATTAATAATAATATAAACAATCTACGCAAGCTGCTTAAAAGTCTAAATATAATGATATCAATCGAAGAAAATCTATCGAAGATTCCGACACATTTCGAGAAACCACCAAACTGTCAAAGTTTGGTAATTTCGCAATGTGACGAAATATTTCTAACCTAACATTTCAATAGGTCTGTTTCTGATTTCATTTTTCCAATACGGAACGGGTCTAGTGATTTGTTTTGAAGGATTGTTTCTGTTTTTCGGGTTTCTTTCGATATATTATATATTTTGAAGGTCACATATCAAAAAAAAGATTATTCAGAAAAAAAAGTAAATAAAAATTGTTTGACCTGGTACATATTGCAGATTAATAACAAGGAATACGAACTAAGCTTTCAATATTATATTACTAAAGAATATTATCTACTGAAATGATTGAACAAAAACGCATATAATGAGTAAAACTAACAAGAAAAAGCGCGATCTATACTATATGTATTATACACACTGTACCAACCAACAATGATAATAAATAAATTTCCAACGTTAATCCTGTCTTTTTTTTATATATTATATCAATTTTCAATGTATACATACCTCTAATATTTAAAAAAAAAATGGGGGTAAAATCCTTTTTACCCCCTCGACGTTACGCTACTGATCACACCAAAACTATAATAAACACGGCCGCTAGAAAAACTACCGCAAAACATTTCGATTCAAAAATATATCGAAACAAACATACACACGGACGATACAGCGATAAAAACTGACGAAATGCATGCTTAAAATCATCTAAAATCACTCACCGTTACCGGAAAACTAGCAGAATCTATAAAAAAAAGGATTTTTCGTCACATAAACAGACAAAGTTAAAACGAAAATATGACTTACCGGATGAAAAGTACAGCGCTGCTAGGAACCATCCTCTTGATAAAAAATCGTGATAGCAATCCACAAAAACACAATCACAAAACACTACAAATCATCGCACTAAACAAAACAAACTTTGATTTACTCCAATTTACGCTATAACCTCAAACACAAGTACAACCGGCGGACTCACAGGCACCCTTCTTTGCCGGCTTCCTTCTCTTCGTTTATACGTCAAAGCCCGATACCTTGAATTTCTAACCCGAACCCAACTTTCACAAACTTTTGTAACTCACGCACATATTATACGTTTCCTCAGTGCTAAAATGTCCGAAACACAATGTCGGTACCGTAAATTAATAGAAAATTGCGGATTTCAATATTAAATAGTTCACTTTCAAAGCGTACGAGAGCAACTAGTTTTCTGCCCGGCTTCGCCGCGCATGCGCCGCGCCGACTGAAGCGAACAGAAGGAATCGCGCGGGAAATTTGAAATACCGGTCAATTATATTGATTGCTTTTTATATTCAAACTTGTTTGTTTATTGATGTATTTTAGATTGTTTGAATGGAGTGCAGATTAAAATGTGTTACCGTTTTGTTGATAGTTGGTAATAACTTAAAATAAATTATGCAATTTACTATGATTAACGGTAACCTAACTTCACTTGTGAAGCTATATAATTAGTAATTCGATTTTAAAAGATGCATAAGGCTCTTTTTGTAGTATCGATTTAAAGAACCACCAATTTAATCCTAACCTTCACTGACAGACCAAAGGAAGGCAGATATTGCCAAAAAAAAGATTTATTAGGAAATCTCTTAAATCTTTTAATTATCTACAAAAAAAATGTCAATACATAACATAGTTCTAGTACGAGTTGGCGTTTTCAAGTTATAGGTCTAGAAAAGCCTCAAAAGCACGCTGGGTAAACCAAGGGCGGCTCGTTATATATAGAGCCAAGGCACTACCTGTAGTTTCAACCTCAGCAAGATTTTTTAATAAATTCTATAAAAACCTTTTATTTAATTTTAAATGTTAAACAATGCCTGCGTAAGTTGTATGAGTAGTGAAACATCGCAACGCATTTCTCTCCCCAACACAACGCGGTTAAGGGGAATCCATACCCCCTACGTTTTACTAGCAAAACACGCAAAAGTTCAGAGGCTTTTTCTCAGCAATTAGTTCACACAATCGTAAAAGAAATACACCAAATTAAAGATAAAAGATATATAATTTTGCGTCTAGTGGTAGATTTTTGATAGTTCTGTTCGTTTTTGACAAATCTATTTCTGAATATGACATAAAATTGACTGATTTTGCAATATTTTTACGAAGAACTCAGGTTAAAATTGAAAAAAGTACCACATAATAGGTCTAAGTTACACCTTCCTCTATAAGTGTACAAAATTTCACGTAAAAATATCAATATCTTACATGCTTTTTTCACTCAAAACTTTACTTCTTCAAGTACATGAATAAGTTATAATTTATCACGTAGCGTGGATACAACAACAACAAATAATACATATATATACATTACCACAGCAAGTAATACATCTTTATCTATAATTTGATGCATAACATGAGAGAATTGATACAACATTAAGCTAACTATGGATGCTTATTTTATACGACGTATCAGCAGTAGTGATTCCTCTTAACCGTGGTGATATCATACCGCTAACCGGGCCAACTTATTTCTGGCCCGGCAGATCGATAAACCGCGGGGTGGTGCGCGGGTGGGTGGGGGTATAGCGACGTCGCCTTTTGTATGCGTATTTGGAGCCAAACTCTAGCTGGCTCAATCGAGTGCGGCGTGCATGTGTACTCGCATTTCGCGTCTCATATCGTCTAAATCTAACACAAAAAGTTCCGCTCTGCGCCATACACAATGAATCAAATTAGTTCATTACAGAATAAATCTTTTCTAACATGTACTATTGAGGAAAAAGTGCAAATTAAACAGTTAGGTAGGCCTTTACCTGATTTAAAGTCTATTATTATTATTATTATTTGATCATTGTGAAAACGCAGACTGGCAACATCTTCAAGTCTAATGCGTTGACTCGTAAAGATCAAAGATTTCAATAAGCGTGTGATTGAGTTATGTATTTGCAAGTAAAAAAGAACGTCGAATGGACTTTATATATCGCAAAATATAACTTTGAGTTTATTTTCAGTTAATTTTTTATTCTTACTATCTAACTACATATGTATTACTTTAATAAATTTTTTTTTCTTTATTTAAAAACCAAGGCATATTTTTCATGCTCTGTGGCTCTACCATCAAAATGTACCACGGGACGCCACTGGGGTAAACCATTCCGCTACCCAAGTCATTGAAAACATGATTGAGCATCATATTTTATAATCAGAAAAACAACAGCATGCAGTTAAACTTTGACCATTTCCGACCAAAAGAAGGAAGATGTTCCAAAAATAAATATTTTGAAAGGTATACAGTGTGTCCAGGAAAATCCGCATCATATGGAAGTTTTTTTATTATCTATTTCTCAGAAAATTGTATTGTTTATAAACATATACCGAGCGATTTAGAATACAGCATATATGAATTTGTGATAAGAGTAAAGTACCTTTATTTTCATTATTATCGATCAAGTTTATTTGGAAATGTTGTTTAGAAGTAAAAATTACTCTCAAATATGAAGTCACAGCCACTTATCATGAAATTTTTCCTTTTTTTTTTTTTTAATTTTTATTTGTATGACAAATATTTGTCAATGCCAGTGATCCTAAAAGGTCCATTTAATTTATTTTTTAGAAATTTGAATACGTTTTTTACATTTTTTATTATTTTGGTATAACTATATAATGTTTATTTAGAACTAGTGCAAAATTACTCATTTTCTTGATGCGAAGTTGATATTCCACCCTGCAATACCTAATACAGGAGCGTGACACCTTTAGTTCAATTAATATATGTTTATAATAGTAGTTACCCAAGCAGCACACTATGTGCCAACACATTCCAGACATATGCCTTTTAGATGCCCAAGGTACATGTACAGATGGCATGTACCAGGCATATGCCTTTTAGATGCTCAAGGTACATGTACAGATGACATGTACCAGGCATATGCCGGGCACATGCCGCAAATAACGTTCCATATACCTAGCACGTACCAGAGGAACGATTGCAGTTCTGGTACATTCCTATCATGTGACAGTTATACCCCAAAGCACGTAGTCAATCTAACTGCAATATAAAATAAGTAAAGCCAATTTTAACATTTACTGTCATGTTTTGTCAGGCAAACGCCACCCTTAAGGGTGCTTACCCGTCTCAGCCGAAAATTTGTGTTAAGTTGTCGGCGTGTTGTCAGTTGCCAATTCTAACCGGTATTCTATGTTCTAACCCTAACCTCAAAAACTCGTGCAGTGAATACCATGGTTGGTTATTGGAACCTGTAGGAGTATACTGTTTTTGTTGAGTGATTTGTGTATTAGCATTTATTGTTTTATTGGGACCATCCTATATAAGAGCAAGTGCTTAGCACATATTCCTGGAACGTGCCCTATATCCTGGTGGAATGTACACTGCAAATGCTGGGAACGTGCTACGTACGTATATAGCATGTTCCAGGTACATACCATTAGCATATCAAACTCTGGGGACATGCCTGGTATGTACCTGGTATATACCAGGGCACGTGCAGGGTATGTGCTAGGCACCTGTATGTGCCGGACATTGGCACGTACCAGGCACATGCCTGAAACGTAACTGTCTCATGCCAGGCACATTCCTATGTAATTTTGGCATGTACTATTCGCGACAAAAAAAAGTCGTACAGCTAAGGTTGACATCATGTAAGTCTGGCTTGTCAACTTGACAGCTGGTGCATGTTTCATCCCTATGACTAATGTCAGAATGACAGCGTATAGGTTATAAAAGAACCATTTACAAAGCTACAAGGTGTACGACTTTTTTTGGCGTGCATAGTACCTGGCATCTGCCTGGCATGTGATTGTGCTGCTTGGGTATGCATCTACAGCAAGCGATTATCTCGATGTTGGTGATATTTTCAATGAAAGACACCCGGACAACCAAATTGCCCATTCAACCATTTCTAGGATAATCAGAAAATTCAAGCAGACTGGGTGTGTTGAAAATCTCTTTAAGAAACACCACACAAAATATGTTGCCGAAAATAAGGAAGCAAGCTTCCTAGTGTTGCAAACGGTAATCGAGCATAGATAAGTAATGTTTATTTAGAATTATCGCAACATTACACAAGAGATTTTCAACAGACCCAGTCTGCTTGAATTCTCTGATTATCCTTAGAATTGGTTGAATGGGCAATTTGGTTGTCCGAGTGTATTGCATTGAAAATATCACCAACATCGAGATAATCGCTTGCTGTAGATGCATAACTACTATTATAAACATACCCAGTCATTAATACAAAATTTCCAAATAAAGTTTATCGATAATAATAAAAATAAAGGTACTTTACTCTTATCACAAATTCATATATTCTAAATCTCTCGGTATATGGCAATAAAATTTACATATTTGACTATTGCCGTTTTGGTTTCATACAAGCCGCCAACTTTTATAAAGAATAAAATTTTCTGAGAAATGGATAATAAAAAAAGTTTCCGTATGATGCGGACTTTCCTGGACACACTATATGATTAAAACATTGGAAACAAACAACACATTGTATTAGACCCACAATTTATTCATTAACATTTACACATACACGATCACATAAAATAGTTCAAAATACTTAACCTAAAACTTAGTTTCTAAGAGTACAGCATAATTATCCCCCTCAGAATGAGGAAGATATGAAAATATCCAGTGGTTTGTGAAGATTAGGACTTCGCCTTTTGAAAGAGATATCCTCAAAGAAACGCAATCTTCCACACAATTAGCTGACTGAAGCATAATCTCAGTTTTCCCGATAATCTGTCCCATAACCACAATATTCTCATTGAAACTCAACGCCTTAAATTTTTCGATTTTGTAATTCTTATTACTTATCACCCAACTGTACTGAATGGGGTACACTTCCGGTACCAAAAAATTAGGCCTCGGAAAATATTTTCTAAAAGCCTTAACAGCGTGAAAATCGCAGAACTGAAAATGTATGAAATAAACGTTGTGATTTTTATGCGCTTTCGTAGCTTCGTACAAATTTCCATCGCCACTATACAAATTCGAAGAAAATTTACAAGGATAAGTCTTCGATAGGATCTTATCTTCTAGGATAATATCCAAAATCGAAGAATTGCGATTGTGATGCTTCCAATTCTCCATACCGTTTTCCAAAATTACAGGTTTCTGTACTTTTATATAATTCTCATAGATCAATTCAGAATTAAACGCATCAACAACATCTATAGTGTTAACATATTCGCAATAAGCACAATCTTGCGCCAATGCATCCTCAATTTCAGGTTTTGCATTCGCAATCGCGCATTTTTCATGTTTCAGCGTCTCCCAGTTCCAAAATGGCTGCAGCGAAACCAAACATAACCTCCCAATCGCTGACAGATGCCATACTATAGCTTCCAAACCATAGATGGCGACGTATGTCATTAATAAACACGTTACTACAAGTGTAATTACAGTTTTGCCGTTCAATTTTACTCGTTTTTTGATCTCTTGGGAAAGGGGTTTACATATTTGAGCTATATCATCTGGGGATAGGTTGTTCTGTACGCAAAATTCATGAAAATCTTCTAGGTCCTTCCGGATTTCATCGATAGATGTCTCCTCTGTTGTTGATGAGGCGTTTTGGGGCTTCGTTTTCGAATTTTCCATCTGAAAATAAGAGATAAATTGCAGATTTCTGTAATTTTGTTAGGTTAGGTTTTGGTAATCAGTGTTTTAATAGTCTTATTGGAAAGAAATAACGTTATTTATCGCTTATCGCTAGTTTTCGTTACCTTTTGCTTGCTATTCTCTAATTTTTCACGGACATCCCTTAATTTTTTCGATATGTCATCAAAATCTGAAGTTATACTACACAATAGATCATTTAACATATTCACATTATCACTATGAATGTTCCCATTAGGATTTTCTTGGTCAATTTCTTTTAATTTTGCACAATTTTCACTATTTACACCCATGTTTTCTGTGTTGTCAGTGAATTTAGATAAATAAAATGCGGTTATTTTATTCTAAGCGGTTAGGTTTCTATTCTAAGAAAAATTAACGTAAACATTTCATTAGAGATAAATATAAGGTCAAGCTCATTGAATCCAATTGAATTTTTGTGGCGGCGATCAGGCAATTGTTATAACAGAACTGTATATGCGGTTGCATAACTCAAACATATAAGTTCAAAAATCGATTAGTAAAGTAGAATTATAAATGTTGCAATATAACCATACAGCTAATAAAAAAAACAAACATGAAGAACATGCAAATATCGTTGGATAATTTTATAGTGTTTTAGTAGTCAACAAACTTACATTTTCGTTATAAATACCGTTAAATTCGCTTCTAGATAGACCACACGCCTTGTAACAGGTGTTTCTCGCCTATATTACTGGAACAGTTTACGCGCAAACTCAAGAGTATTGATTTTCTAATCGAAAAGTAGGTTAAAACTACGATTTCCTGAATTTGAACGAATTTTCAGCGAGTTTGGCGAGCAATGATAAATCCGTGTCAGGCAACCCAGATATCAGAAGTGTCCACTCGGTTGCATAAATTAACCAAATATTGAAATTTTACAGTTGATAATTATTTTTGTTGTATTTATTTGTTGTTAACGATGTAGCTATTTGAGCTATTTATCTTATTTCGTTTTACACTTAAAATACATCCCCAAAACAATCACTTGTAAACATAATCATCAAAACACTAATTTTACCTTCACAATTTCGCTTGAATGCAAGACCGTCTGTCTCGGAATCTTCTAACAGGTGTTTCTGCTGATTATCAAAACCCTCCGCACGCAAACTCAAACTTTATTGATCCATAAACAAGGAAATAGGCCAAACGGTAGCGCGCCGAAATTCAAATAAATACCCGTGGGGCATCGCGCTCAGTGGCAAGCGGGCCGCGCGGTCGGTAAGTTCGCCAGCGCGCTTGCGCACTAATATGTCAATTTGACGTATTCTCCTAACCACTACAGTTCGACATTTCAATTCGCCTTTTCGAGTTGATTCGTGCACCGCGTGTTCGAAACGAGGGCGCAGACCGATTGAGGAGGGCCTTGTCTTTTGGGGCGAACTGATCCAGTGACCTGAACGACGATTTTAGGCGCGTACCGGCCGAAGACAGGTTATTGATTACGTCACAGATTGCCATATTGTGTGTTTCGCTGGTGTGCACATTGTTTGGGAACCTTGAGGTCGAGGAAGATTAGAAGAAATAAAGCGGTGATTTATTGATTTCGGGGCTAAAAACGGTCCGTGCCGTCGATACAGGTCGGGAAACTTAGGCGAGAGGTTTCGTTTCATCCGTTTAAAGTCGTTTATTCAGCCTGAGAGGGATCAAGGGCCTATAATATTTACTTTTGACCAGTGTTCAGTGATAAAATATCAAAATTCCGGTGCCAACTACGAAAGTTAACAGCTCCGATCACGGTAGCAGCGATAGCATGAACAATAATCGCAGGAAAAATAGAGGAGGTTCGACAAGGTTAGTAATTAGTATCAAGAAAATCACCCAATAAACTTACATCAACAAAACGCAAAACTACATCAAAAACCCGCATTAATTTCCCAGTAACACACTTCAAATCAATAGAAATTCTATTTTATTAGTCACTTTTCATAGAAGCCACCCAGAAAACAACGTGTATCATTCCAGAAAACAATAACAAATCCATCATATCACATCCTTTGTTTAGCAACACAAAACTATTGTAAAATCGTATTATTTCGGTATAATTAATCACCAGAATGCAATAATTTATCAATTAGACCCTAGTTATCATGTCTAGGCTGAATAAAATGCAAAACTTTCGGATAAATAGCTTCTGTGTGACCTTGAGAACAATGTAGTTAACCACCATCTTTGAAAAACATGTTCAGTTCTAGGAAATGACTTTCTGGCTACCTGTCAATGAATAGAAAAGGTTTTTAACTGAAAAGAGTCTTCAGTCTTAGCTTTTGTAACCTTTTGTTCTTTACTTGGGCTTTCCGAAATTTTTTACTTGGTGTTTCTTGTTTAAACTAAAATTTTCTTTTTATCTAACTACTGTTTTGGCTTATTTTTCATTTGTTTTGTGTTATGTCTTCAGAAACGTTAATTTGCTCTTTCTCCCGCGTTTTGTTTTCTTGTGTTGGTATCTTTGTTTTTCTTGATTACTTGTATATTAGAAAAAAGAAAAATGTTTGCCGTCTACCAAATTCTATTGAGGCTGTTTTCGAAATTTTTAAATAGAAGAACAGAAGTATAAAATTACATAATTAATAAAAATCGACGGAAATGAATTATCATTTTCACTGAATGGTGTTAATTTCCGCAGTTTCTATTGTTTGTCGTTTGATTTGAAATAAAAATGATCAAATGGTAATTTTGGCTTGCTTCATTTGCATTTTTACATCGTTGAATGACAATAGCGTTTCTACTATTGTTGTTTTTTGCTTTGTTTTGAAAAAATGGGTCAGTGTTCGTGGCTATCAAGCTACAGATCTATTTTTTTAATTCTTCATAACTAAACAGTTCAGAAGAAAATAATTGTTTTTTTTAACTTTATTTTTTACATTTATTATAAAGAAAAAAAGAAATTTTCCCTTATTTCTTCTCTATTTGCCATAGATTTCCATTCAAATATTAAAGAAAAACATCATAATCTGTTCCTGGAAGTCTAGCTTCTATTATTTGTATGCGCGTCCTCTGTGTCAATAAATCCAACTATCAACTCGATCAGATGATTCAAATTTTTGACAATACACAAATTTTATATTTCTATGGACTCTATTTGTATTATAATTACTCATGCTACCATGTTAACAAAAAAAAATTATAAACAAGCAACATTTCTGCACTTGTGCGAAATATTTGGCCCCTATAATCTGAAAGAAGTAGATAAATAACGATATTTTGAAAAGATTAGCGCTATCGCGTCGTGTTATGTTGGCAGCCATATCCCATTTCAATTGTTTCTATTATGTGTATAATTTTTCCTGTACGCTTGTTTGTTATTTTCTCGGAAATGTTTATTTATTTCATCAGTTCTTTGTCTTGTTTATTCGCAGAAACTCCAGAATGCGTTTACCTGTAGAGGGCGTTTACAGCAATACCAATTTTATGCATACATCGACCGCTCTTGTTGGCAACATTGTTCAAATTTACACAGGTTCAGGCGGAGTTTGGGAAGGTAAGATTTCCATCATCTTTATTATTTTTTTATTTAAATTTTTACTTTTATATCTAATAAACCAATATTTATTTTGTTTGAATTTTGTTTCGTATTTATTACTTTCGGTGAAATTTTTATTTTATTTTGATGTTACCGGCGCCGAATTTTGACAGATGTTTGTAAAATACCTACATTACCGGTCGTCATCGACCATGCATCGACCATAACCTTAAAATTACCTTGAAATTTCGAATATTATGATATTTTTATCTGCGATCTACAGATTCTAGGCAATTGAGTAATTGTCTTTGACAAATAGTATGTGGATATATAAATAGAAGCAAACCAAGATAAATTATCTATTTCAGGCCTGTATTACTCAGTTCTCAGCGATATGAGACGTTGGTGATAAAAGTTAGAAATCTTTGGTCTATTTTTTTTTAATTAATAATATCCTATTATTTTTAACCGTCACTATCACTAATCTGCTTTATCTTCATGAATCACCATCCTCCAAGATAACCTAACCTAACTTTTTCTTTAATCTCGTTCATTTTCCAGGTGTTTTCCTGACATTCTCGAGTAACTTTGACGTCGTGTTGGAGATGGCGACGCGCGTGGACAACCCGGACACTAACCCTACGCTGAACACTCGATCGTTGACGCATAAATTAATTTTTAGATCTACGGACATCATCGACATGGTAGCTAGAAACGTCGATTTGGATTTTGCGACTAGGGACACATTTCAAACGGACACGGCGATCTCAGCGCGACTTAACGGTATTAAAATATATTTAACTTACTGTAAAAACTAAAAAATTTGGTCAATCGACTCATCAAGAGATGGCGTTGATAGTTTTAACCTACAAAAATAGGTGAATCTATTGCTTAACAGATGGAGCCACATGTGTTAGACTACATTTTCTCAAATTTTGTTTTATTTTTAATTATGTTCTCGGATTTTTGTTGTAGGTCAATCGAAAAGGGCAGAAGAGAAAGAGCTTGAACCTTGGGACGCGGCTACTTTTGGCATAAATGGGGCCGATATTAATTTGGAGCTTGAGCCTGGCGCAAATGGTTGGAATGCTGACGATATGTTCCGTAAAAATGAACAGAAATATGGCGTGCAGAGCACTTACGACAGCAATCTGACGCAGTACACAGTACAATTGCAGTCGACAGACAGTGCAGAATTTAGGTTAGTGTAGCCTTCTGTTGGCAAAAATACAAAAGGTAATTCTCGGAACTCTTGTTTTCATAAAATGCCTTTTCTTAGTTTTGTTATTGTTTTGTTATTATTTATTAGTACATCTACTGTTTAGTCAATTAATTGCTAAAGTTGTAACATTCTTTTTATTCTGTAGGGAGGCTGAAATGAAGGCAGAGCAGATAGCAAGCGAAATAGAGAATCATCCCTCGTATAAAGCAAGAATGGACCTCGAGAATGGTGATGAGGAAGAACTATTTGCTGCAGTCCACAGACCCACAAATGACTCGGTAAGACATATTGTAACTTTGTGTATCTTCAGAAAATTGACGTTTTCTACAGGATCTTTCACTACGAGCTGTGCATTAGAAACATATGGAGACCAAATGAAATCAGGGATTGAAAATTTGTGGACTTATGTTGATGGATACGATATTTTCAACTAAAATATTTTCAGGTTTTGGTACTTCGGGTTACACCGGAAATGGTGTCGACTTTCATCTTTCAAATTGAACACCCTGTATTTTATAGCATTTTTGTAATCTTAAATTAAATTTGCGATCTATTGTCAATTGTTACATACCCTATACCTATAAGGGCCGATATATTCACCTATCGTCAAAGTTGTCGTTAGCCAACGAACAGATTACGCTAACGTTCGCGTTAAAAATGCTTCTGTCTTTTCACCGATCTGTAAGTTATCGTCAGGCAACGAGGACGTAAACATCGCGAACGAATGTTTTTCGGCAGTATAGTATCAAATGTCGGTAAAAAAAGGTGTACTAAATCAACACTTGGATCATAACTTGGACTAATTGCCGCTAGATGTAGCGCCGTAAATGACATTGATAGACATTGACAAAACGTAACCAAAATTCATTCGCACCCATTTCTAACCGCATCAATTAAAAAAGACGACCAAAAGTTAAAAAAAAATGGTATGAAAGACGAATTCAGCAAATTCGGCCATATTAACTAAATAATGACTTCAATTAATACAGTACCACGTACGTATGTAAATAATTGTCAGTTTGACTTTTTGTTTGACATTCAGCACATGCTCTGTGACCAATCAAAGTGTTCGTCATTAGTTTACGGCAGGTTCATTCGATCGCTAAATAAATTTGATCGTTAAGCGTATTTATCCGGTCGGTAACGTTAACGACAGGTGAATAGACACATTTTTACCATTTATCTTGTCGTTTAGATGACGAACAGTTTCACGATAGGTGAATATATCGGCCCTAAGTGTCATCTTTGAGATATTCAATTTTTTTCAATAAAAAATGACAGCAGCAAGATTACATTAAATTATTTATAAATCATCCACTCTGACTGTTGGAAAAAATTGTCTGGCAAAATTGTTTAAATTCTTTGAAAAGTTAGCTAGGCTGTTCAAATTATAAGACCAAAGTTAATCTCGAGAAAAGTACTGCCGATGTGTCGATAATATGTTGCCATCACAATAATTTTGCCAAACAACTCTTTTCAAATGGCAGCAGCAAATAATTTATAAATAATTGAAAGTGATCTTGCAGCTGTCATTTTTTATCGAAAAAATTGATTATCTCAAAATTGACACATGTTAGGTGTAGGGTGGGCAGCATACAATTGACCTAAAATTAAACAAAGATTTCAAAAATTATATAAAGTACAAGGTGTTCCATTTGAAATATGAAAGTTGACACCATTTCCGGTTTCACCAGAAATGACAAAAAACTGAAAATATTTTTGTTAAACAGATACGATCTGTTCTTCAGACATTCTTCAGATCGTTACAACATAAGTCTACAAATTTAGAATCCCTGATTTCATTTGGTTCTTACTGTGAAAAGTGAGAAAACTGTGTGTGCAAACGTTACGGTGAAAACTTGATTAATTTTTAAGGTTAGGTTTTTGACTATCCTAATGTGACGTTTGATTTGGCATTTTTCATTCAGCCTGTACATATACTACATAAAAACTGACAGATTTGTTGCCTGTTTTTAGTCGGCCACAATTTCTAATTCTGATTTTAAAACAATTCTTTACATGAATCATAATAGTATATCCCTACTATATACTAAAAGTCTAACACAGTCCGCGCAAGAAGTTTACGAAAATCGGCGAATCGGGGGAAGGGTCTGCTCCTCGGAGAAGCGAAAATCGGCGCCGCAGGCGCCGATTTTCCGCCTAAAATTTGATTCTACAGCGCTTAGGCCTTCGATTTCGTCCATTTTCGGCCCAGTTTTCGTTATTTTTTACCTCGATTCGGGTAAATTTATGGATTATGCTTTAGGAGTGTACAGGTCAGCACGTTGCCATGGCAACCTATCGAGGTTGCTAGGCAACGGCCGCGCGCTTCGCGACGCGGTCACCAGACGGCGGCACACGGGATTACGCTACGAAGCAATAGATGGCGCCCCGTAACCGCTTCGAACGGTTTTTTTCCGGGCTTTTTGTTTACCTCTTAACGCTTCGGCGATCTACCTAGGTCGACCTGCAGGCCTATTAGGCCTGCACATTCTCCTAGTTATTATACTAGTTTTAGAGCGTAATATACTATTTTTTCTACTTTGCGTCATTAATTTTATATAAATTTAGAAATTGTGGTTACTATATCGCGTTAAATTAGAATCTAGGGTATTTTGCGGGTACCACGTGGCAGCACTGTAGTAACTGTCAACTTCGTTAAGGATGAGATCGATGAGATAAAATCATGACAAAATCTAATTGTGAATAATTTTACTCTACTTTAGCCTACAAGTTTGAATAAATATTCAGCGAGGTCGCAACGATGATCATAGTGGAGCTTGGGGAACCACTTTTAACCCTACTGTGTCAAATACATGAAACTTAACCTAAAAAGTTAACAACTTTAAAATAGTGGTTTCATAAGTATATAAATCAGAATAGAAGTGTTTGGCGGTGACTGATTAGTTACTTCGAAGAACAAGAACTTACTAAAGAATTGTTATAACGCTTAACGTTTAATAGCGGTGTATACCTAATTCCGCTACGTAGCCGTTGCGGCTTATATATTTACAAGCACTTATAATTGAAACCCAATTCTAATTTCGGCAAAGTAGTTTACTAGAATAAATTATACTTAGTAAAATTACATGTGATGGAGGTAATACAAATACGTTGCACACAACTAGAACTAAGGCGAAGTCGAAAGCGACGGACAAAAACGAATACGATTTGAACCGAGCATCCAAGCGTCCAAAATATTACCGAAAACTTATACGTTACATAAACTAAGAAATCCTCTACACTTTAAATGTACTATAGCTTCCTGCGTGTATGCTGATAAACCGTTTATTGCGCATATACAATCTCGCAGCAGTAATTAAAATCGTTCATATCTACGATGTAGGTTTGATCTTCGCATAATACCTTATTAAAGTAAATGTGGTCCTTGAATTATATCTGAAAACGAGATTTGATGTTTAGTTGAAAAGAATGATAACGATCACTTACCAGAGTCGTAAAACATCACCGAAAACGTTGTGCTGGCGTATTTTGATGAACACAGCAAAACTAAGAAAGCCCCAATCATTTGGCCATACTATAGCAAGCTACACCCATGTTTAAATATGAATATTGATATTTCGCAGTTTATGCTGTTGCAAGTGATTAAGAAGATGCAGTGTGTGGTTAATGTATTGTACGTTTGACATATGACATTTGATATCAATATGTACCAATCTTAGACAAAAATTTTACTGTTTTCGGTATTACAATGTGTTAATTGTAACACCGAAAACAGTGTTACAATGTGTGCATTGTGAATGCAAAGTAGAAAAAGCTTAATACATATTTACAATGTTTTCCTTTCTTTTTTTTTTTTGTAGATTTTTTATTTTACTGTTGTTATTAGTCGGTTTATTAACGATAACAACAATCGCCCTTTTGCAGAAATCCAGTTCGGAAAATTCGTCATCTGGCGGCGGAAAGTACGTCCCCCCGGCGAAGAGGAAGAACCCAGCGGCTGGCAAGCTGATGCGTAGCACACCGCCCCCTTCGCAGAGCAGCAGCGCGCAGACTACCCCCTCGCCGAAGGGCCCCGGGCCCCAGATGACCTATCCCACCCAACAACAACAACAGAACAACATGCCCCCACCTCAACAGACTCACCCTCAACAACAACAACAACAGCAACGCGAGCCCCCGATGATGCAGCACGCGCCGCCGCCGCAGCAAGCCCCGCAGATGCCCCCTCCGAACCACGGAGGCCCCATAGGGGGGCCCCCTCAAAATCACGGTGGCCCCATGGTGGGGCCCCCTCAGAACGCCCCGATGAGCATGGTCCAGCACAACCACCAGGGCAGGCCGACGCATTCGCACACGCCCCCGCACGCCTACGGTCAGATGCAGCAGCAGCAGCAGCAGCGGGGGCCCCCGGTCAGTCATAACGGGAAGGGGCAGATGAACGGCGAGGTGAAGCAGAATCAGAGGCCGCCGAGGAACGTCTACTCGAATAATAATAACGGGGGGCCGCCGATGATGCAGCAGCTTCCGCAGCAGGGGCCCCCGCAGCAGTATCAGGAGCAGGGGCCGAAGGTGGACGTGCCCAGGCATCGTGAGGAGGCAAAGGTATGTTTTTTTGGCGAGTTTTTTTTTTATGCTAAATTGCGAATTTTACTGGGACCCCCCGGGGCTCCCGGAATTTTAGAAGAAAAAAGTTTTTTCCTCAAATATAATCCATCATTTCCACGTTTGACAGAAACAGAGACGGCATGACATCTTTTACTTTTCTTGGGGGGCAAACGAAGCAAAAGCGCCGTATAAGATCATATATTTCTAGCTTTCTAAATCGGCTTAAAATAAACAATTTGGTACAAAAATACTTCAGCTTGGATTTTTTTCTGGGTGTGTGGACCTTATTGAATAAGTTTTGAAGTTAATTTTTTAGTATTTTTTAGTATTAAGTATCGTTTACATCCACTTAACTTAACTTAACGCACGAAAAATTACACTTAACGTACTAAATTTAGATCCGTTCCATTTACATTCACTTACATTCGGTGCTTGACATACGCATTTGACAGTAACACAATATGAAATCCATATTAAATCTATCGCTTTAATAATAATAATCGAGCTAAAATATTTGCAAAACAACACAAAGATAACAAAGTGCAAATCGCGTGAGTTAATTCTTAGTGATTGGTGCATTTAGTGCACGGATTCTGTTAAGTCGAAGTTGGGTGAACAAATCCGTACGTTACGTTAAGTTTTTCTACGTTAAGTGAATGTAAACGAACACAATTCAATGGAGGATAACTATCTTTAATGTTTTAAGTATCGTTTACATCCACTTAACTTAACTTAACGTACGAAAAATTATACTTAACGTACGATATTTAGATCCGTTCCATTTACATTCACTTACGTTGGGGTGCTTGACATGCGCATTTGACAGAGACACAATATGAAATCCATATTAAATCTATCGCTTTTATTATACAAATACGTTTATGTACATGCAAGTTGGATCAAGGTTCCATCATCCGTGTTAATAATCCGTTAATCGAGCTAAAAATATTGCAAAACAACACAAAGATAACAAAGTTCAAGTCGCACGAGTTAATTTTTAGGTTATGGTACTGTCACCCGCTGTCACCATCATCCAAATTGTCAAAATCGAGAGCTTGTGATTGGCTTAGTGCACGAATTCTGTAAGTTGAAGTTGAGTGAACAAATCCGTACGTTACGTTAAGTTTTTCTACGTTAAGTGAATGTAAACGAACACGCAATTCAATGGAGTTCAACTGTCTTTAATGTTTAAGTTTTCGTACGTTAAGTTAAGTGGATGTAAACGAGGCTTTATACAAAACTGTGTTAAAAAGTGACTTCAGAAAGTGAGGTTATGTTTTAAACGCGTGTTTTTTGCAGGTTTATTATGCAAAATATTCAATTTAGTGAGCATTTTAAACAACTAGGACTTGCTTATTTTTATCAAATTCAAATGCAGATTATACATCGCCAATATTGACTTTGTTGTGTGGTCCAAAAACGAATTTGTTTTCTACGTCGACTTTTTAGAGATGATCCATTCTGGGATTTTAATATGCAAATTTTGTTTCACAAAACAATTGTCTTACCTGAAATTCTATGTAAAGATTTTACTAAACCTGAAGGCAAGGGAGTAGTCGAGGTAGATGAATAAATCAATAAAACAATGATTGTAAATTAATTGATTTATTGTTTAAAATGTCAAATGTTCAAAAATCTCAAATGTAGAATATGGGGCTGTTCGACCGCTTGCCTTTTTTTGTACCGAAGACAGGTCAGTTTGATTAACTGTCATTTTGTCCCACTGGAATTTTGTTTCTATCATACCAATGCTTGGATACAACTAATGCTTTGACGTTTATTCAAGCCAATATGCTCGATTATAAGAGAGCGCTCGTTTTTGATATCGAGATTCAAGCCAACTCGAAAAATCGAGTGTCGTTTTAGTTCGGAAAAAAACAAGATTTACTCAGCTTGAAATTCGAGAATTAAAGTTTTAGATAACTCAAACAGTCTTACATGGCACCCAATCGGGATGGTCATCATCTTCGAGTGATGCTGGTTTACCTTAAAATGACACATTATAAACAAATATTTAAAATTTATATTACCTGTAATAAAATGCTTACTGCAAACCCTCCAATTTTGTAGTTGGCTTTCAGAGAAGTTTGGATCACTCTTAATGGCCTATAGCTATCGTTCTCTTCTAAAATGCGACACCAAGCGGTTGGGATAATTTGGCTTGAGCACTTTTGGTAATTTATGAAAGGAAATATCCTTATCTCCATGGCTTTCCGACCTGAAGTTAACCACGCAACAGATTTTGCCCGTTTTAAACGTAAAACTAAAGCAAAAACACGCGTTTGAAACATAACCTCACTTTCTGAAGTAACTTTTTAACAGTTTTGTATAATACTCACCGTAAATTATTCAAAAATTAGCTTCAAAAGACATTCAATATGGTGCACACACCCAGAAAAAAATCCAAGCTGAAGCACCAAATCATTTGTTTTAAGCTGATTTAGAAAGCCAGAAATACATGATCTTATATGCTTTGTTTGCCCCCCAAGAAAATTAAAGAAAGATGAAAGCAGTCTCCGTTTCTGTCAAACGTGGAAATGATGGATTGTTAAAATAATATTTTTGATAACTACAAAAATTAACGTATTATCATTTCTGCAGGAACTGCACAAGTTTGCGCAGGACTTTAAGCTCGTCAACCACCCGCCCGAGCATTTGATCCCCCCTCCGCACCTGTGCGAGGTGACGATGGCCGCCCCTCCGCCTGCCGTGGTGCAGGGCCCCCCGCTGCCGAAGCCGCAGCAGCATCCGGGCCCCCAGACGTCGCCCCCCCAGCAGCAGCTCATACCGCCGCCGAACCAGCAGGTGCAGCAGCAGCAACAACTGCCCAAACCGCAGCAGTCGATATCGCCGCAGCAGCAGGACGCCATCGACAAGGTCACGAACACCGTCCAGAAGTCGACGTTGAACCCTCTCGCCAAGGAGTTCGTCCTGAATCCGACGGCCAAACCGTTTACGCCCCGGTAAGTTTTGCGATTTAAAACATAAAATTACGAGTGATAATTTTATCGTTCGTGAGTGAATTTTGATTTTATCGCTCGTGAGCGATAAGTTTATCGCTCGTGAGTGATAAGTTTATCACTCGTGAGTGATAGTTTTTGCGCTCGAGTGTGATACTTTTATCGCTCGTGAGTGATAATTTTCAGAGCTTTGAACTGAAACTGAACTAAAAAATAGAAAAACTGTTGGTTTATTTCGATTCAATACTTGTGGAAGTTTCAATACAAATAAATTTAAAAAAGAGACCGCCATTTTGTGTAATTACATGTAAGTCTTTGACAAGTTTGATACGAATTGTCTAAAAAACAAAGAAGTTTTGTTATGAGAGATGACTTGATAGAATAGATATTAATAATAATATTATTAATTGAGAACCGGTGTTTTAAACTTCTCTTACATCTTTCAATATTTTTAAAGTAACCACATCCTTCATCTTTAATATGATGTATAATTTGATCTGTTAACCTTAATACTATCGGAGATATTTAGACCAATCAATGAAGCCTTTGTGGTCAAAATAGTTTCTAACCGGATAAAAAATATACTAATAGGTTCAGTAAATTTCACAAATTCCAAAAATTCAATGTTGTTTCTTCCAACGTTACAGAAAATAGTTTTAATTAGTTTAAAATTATCAATAATTTGAGTGTCACTGCCAAAATTACGCAGTTTCAGTTTGGCTCATCCAATTAAACCAAAAAAATACCGGCTTGTAAAGCAACAAATTCTGTACTAATTTGAAAAGGAATCGATCATATTCTCTGTAGTTTATAGTTTTTCTGTAATTAATATGATAGTTTTTTCAACGCCAATAACGTCAAACGATCAACTGTCTAGTCCACGTTTTCCTCGTGGCCTCGTTATTTTAGGCTTTTTCTACCCACTAAAATTTTGTTTTAATTTAATGTTAGTTTACATGTTATGCCAGCATAGGCTAAATATTTGAGGTGTCACAAATTTGTTTCGAAATGAGAAAGAACCGATAATTTTGTTCCAATTGAATACGGTTTGAAGCTCTGATAATTTTATCGCTCGTGGGTGATAATTTTAGCGCTCGTGAGTGATAATTTTAGCGCTCGTGAGTGATAATTTTAGCGCTCGTGAGTGATAATTTTCCTATAAATCTCACACGGTATTGTGTGTTAACGTTTCTCATCGTTAAGTTCCCCTAGCACTCCGACGGTGAGTAGGCCACACACCCCGCAGACTCCTAGCAACAATCCGTACATGCAGCAAGCGATCGGTGGACCCGGCCAACTACAGATGCCTATCATCGCTCCGATGGGGTACATGGTTCCCGCCAATCAACCGCAGTATCAACAGCAGACTCAAAGTCGCTTCAGAAAAGGTTTGTGTACGTCACTCATTGATTCTTATTATTAATATAACTTATTAACATTCTAAAACATAACCTGCAGACCCTGTAGTAAATTCTGCCTAGTTTTGCTATTCACTACTAGATGGCGATGATCTTTAATATTTTTCTTTCTTGCTTTTGCAGTTCCTATGAGCCAGATCAGGGCGGATATGGCATCGCAGATGCAGGTGGCAGCGGCGACGGGCCAGCCCCTATTGGCCCCCGCGCCGATGCAACCCTACCCGATCTACCAGCCGGGAATAAACCCGCAAGGGTACCAAACAATCCCGACGTTGCGCATGTACGATCAGCCGCCGCAGCTGCCCTACCTTCAGTCGAACCCGTCTAACGCACCGAGCCCCGCGCAACACCCGCAGTACACGCAGGGTCAGGGCCCCCAGCAGCCCCCTCAACAGTACCAGCCGGGGCCCCCGCACCAGGGGCACCCTCAATTCCAGATGATGTGCCCCATCATACCGACACAGCAGCACGTCATGCAAGCGGCCAGCATGCACTACCTCAATCAGCCTCCGCCCGGGGGCCCCATCCAGGTCATCGTGCACCCCCAACAGCAGCACGGCCCCGCTCCATAACGGTAGCAGAAACGTTAGAGGGAAGTTTTTTTTAACGCGCGTAACGCAACCGAGATACACGTTTACGAAACAAACGGAATAAAATGCGGTGTTGTAGTTTTCCGAAATTTTAATATCGTGCGTAAATCCCAATTTTCGATTGTTGTATCTTTTAATAGTAAGTTAAATAAATGTTTTTTTAAGTGTCGATCCCTTTCCTAACCTAACCTATTCCAATCCAATCCCATTTAGTCCACTATCTCAAACATAACATAACCTAACTTTATCTCATCCCTCTGGAATTTAAAAAACAACTGTTTAAGCCTTAAAAGATCGTTTCTTTCCTTTATTTCACCGTCTAGGCTGCGTTACGTTAAACTTCAGCTGTCGAAGACAAAATCGGTGAGAGAATAACTAATTATTAACCTAGAGGAGGCCCTACGACGATTGATAGGATGACAGGAGCGCCGTTTTACGGCATACATCGGTGGTAAATTCTAGGTTATGTATGTAGCTAGGAGTTTGTCGCCGTGGGAACCGATGATAAGATTGTTAAACAATTGTTAAAAGAACTCCGGAACTGTCCGGAGTTACGTTTGATGCGTTGGCAACGTGTCTGGTGTAATGAATTGTTATACAATTTACGTCACCGAAAACAAAAAATAAATCCCGATCTTGAATATCGGAGCGTAATAAGCAACGGAAACTTGCTTTGGATTACGGAGTTGCGTTTTTCTAAATTTTTTTGTATTATGAGAACTTTTTGTGTAGTTTTTTTAAACCGTTTTGATGTTTAAATTTTTTTCTGTTTGTTGACGACGGGTATTGTTACTAAAAAGTGGACTGATGTCGCGTATACGCCATTTTAACCTCTCGTATTTGTATTATTTGAAGAGTGTACGTAACTATACCCGTCGTTGATGTAATTAATGATCTATCTTTATTTTTCATGATAAGTATGAAACTTGTTTTTATTCTGCATCGATCTGTTGAAACTTATTGAAAATAAACATTGGATTTTGTTGAAGATAATTGATACATAGGCAATACAATAACAATCATGGTTGAAACGAAAATTATTTATACATGTCGATTTTGTTCTGTTCAAAATTCTGTTGATCAAAAAATAAACATTTACGAAAAGCATATTCTTGATTTTATTACTCACCTTTGCCTTTACAAAGCCAATATTTACCAACAAAATACAGAAATCAATAAATTAATCTTGTATTACAAAAAAGCTAATGATTTCCCGCCAAAGAATTTGAATTTTGTTAGTTCCAACGATCAAAATGGTGCACAGATGGCGCGTCGATCAACTTGGTTTTTACAATTGACCGTTAGATGTCGCCGCCATATTTGTTTATAAATATTATAAATCTAGAAAATAAGAAAATCTTAGGTAATTAACTACACGAGCCGTTGGATTTCCTGAAATAGTATCGTACAAAAACAAATTTTCTACAAGTTCTTGTGCATTCTTCAAAGCGTTTTTTATATTTGTAGGTTATGTTATCCTGTACCTGCAAGGTCAACACGTGAGTTTTGCTCAGAGCAACAAATATATCGTCTAAATAACAAATTCCCCAATAAAAATAAACTACTGGTAAGTTCTTTAAACTATTTCTCTATAAAACCATTCTAAACAGTTATAAATTACAGGTTGGACACTCCACACAACAATGTCTTCGAAAACTAGGAAAAAATGGACCGAATTAGGTGTAAAACTATCACCCGAGGTAAAAACAGCGATAGATTCGTTAAATTTTCCAACAACGACACCTGTACAAGCTGCTGTTATACCATTACTGATGAACATGAAAGATGTTGCTGCGGAAGCTGTTACAGGTTAGTTTTTTTGATAATCCGATGTTATTTTTTAGTCAACCTGTTTGTATATTTAAGGTTCCGGAAAGACATTAGCATTTTTGGTACCGACGCTTGAGATATTGCTTCGTAGAGCTAGGGAAACAGCTTGGAAGGGACATGATATTGGCGCAATAGTTTTGTCGCCTACTAGAGAGTTGGCAGTACAAACAAGTGAGGTCTTAGAGGAGTTGTTGAAGAATGTCAAGGTTGGTTTTTGTTTTTTTATTGATTTCCGATGATTAATTTATAGAATATTGTAGGGATTGAAAAAATTGTTATTAGTTGGTGGTAATAACGTTGAAGACGACGTAAGGAATATCAAGGAAAAGGGCGGAAATATTCTGATATGTACACCAGGGAGGTTAGAAGATTTACTCACGAGGAAGCAAGATCTAAACCTACCTTTAGCTGTAAAAAATTTGGTACTTAGGTTCATTTTGAACAATACTTTTTGTAATTTATTTATCTATCTTATTATTACCAGGAAATTCTGATATTAGATGAAGCTGACAGATTACTAGATTTAGGTTTTCAAACAACGATAAACACAATTTTGAGTTATCTTCCTAAGCAACGTCGTACTGGGTTGTTTTCAGCGACCCAAACAAAAGAAGTCGAGGATTTGATAAGAGCTGGGCTTAGAAATCCTGTATTGGTGAACGTAACTGAAAAAGCCAGCCAAAGTACACCGATTTTGCTGAATAATTATTATATTGTTGCAAAAAATAATGGTAAGTAAGCTTTCTAAAGTATTTTAATGTTTTATACTAGTATCTATATCATCGCTGGGTGTTTATATATAATATTTTTATTCTCAGAAATTACTATGTTGTGTACTTTGTAGTATGTTTAGCTTTCCTATTTAAAAAATGTGTAGATTGGGCAAAACTAGATATAACTTATTTTCTATTTTAAAAATATATCTTAAAAGTTTATTTAAAATCTTGAGTTTACTGGAATGAAAGTTTGCACAAATACTCTCCTTAAGAAACGGAAGATTTTAAAAAACTAACACCTTAACTTTGTGATGAAACTTCTCAGCTTTTGGGTTTGCTATTCAAGTTGAAATATATTTGTGTATAGTGTATTTTTGACTCACTTATGTGTATATCAAGGACACTGCAAGATTGCATATAATATTGAATATTTTTGAGGCTGAAATTCAAAAAAATATATGAATGGGAAAGTAATTGTCCATTGAAAAGTAAGAATGCTCATGTTAATGTCCAAGTGATAAAGTATATTCCCTGAAAATTTGTACTTATTATTTTATATCTACAGTTTAATGTCTTATTTTAAAATGTTTGTGTGTGTGTTTAATTGTATATTTTATATCTTTGACACGAGGGTCTGATGATGCTATTAGTGAAACCGGTCACCCTCTAGTTAATAAAAATAAAAAAGTGTACGAGAAACAAATTTGCTTAATTATTTCTAAAGAAAAACGTACACAGTATGGATAATCAAACATATATTTCTTTAAATAACGAATTGCCAACATTGTGAAGATTGATTTATGCAAAATGAAAGTGTATTAAAATGAATGGGTAATGACATTTGTTTTGGTCAAAAAGAATAGTAGAGATATATAGCACCATATACAAGGTGATTTTTTTAGTATAAAGGGCAAAATTTTGAAACAAAATGAACCCGTTTTTTATTGTTTTTATCCAAAAAGAAGTGGCGTTTGATGTTTGTACTGTAAACACTCCACACGCATGACAAATCTCATTACACGACAAGAAGAAAAATGACGTAGCATTTGTCTAAAATTGTATCCCGTGCCTGTGCAGGTTTTTGTTACAAACGTCTAATTCCACTGTTTTTGAGTATAAATAAAAAAAATCTGTTTTAAAATTTCACCGTATATACGAAACAAGTCCCTTGTATACGGCACTATAAAATCTCTACCGTATTTTTTTATCAAACCCAAACAAATGTCATTATCTATTTGATACACTTTCATTTCACATTAAATGAACACGACATTATCAAAAATACTGCATACTATACAAAAAGTAACATAACTTTAGATTGAAACGTTTTGTTATTGTAAATATGGTATGTTTTCAATCTTCACAATATAGGTACAGTAGAGCGTCGATAATCCGAACGTCCAAAAAGAAATAATAATAAAATAAATCACTCACCTAGGGAAAAGCAATTTTTGTAGGCACCCTCGATATCCCTTCGTTATCCCTTCGATATCTCTTCTATATATTCTATATCTCTTCGATATCCCTTCGATATCCTTATATTTTCATTCCTATAGTTTAAGAAGAGCGGAATCGAATGGTGTTGGAATCAGAATAGATGTTTTGTTGCTGTTCACGTCTAGTTTCCAAATCCTTTTTTTAAATTGCAATCGGACGACCTCAAACGCATCCAGCTCTCCGCAAAAATATTGCCAAGAAAATCAAATGAGGATTGTGCAAAAACTATTAAGCCGACCGAATCCAGGTTTTGCACACTTAAAGTACATGTGAATAGCTACCACTGTGCAAAGTTTCAGCTGTTAATATTAAAAAATGGCGGAGTTATGAATTTCTTTTTTTTAAAGCAAGATTTTCTTGTTTTTCCAGCTTTTCTACGGTTCTAATTAACCGATCGGATCGTTTGACCTGTCATTCTCTTTGTAAGTTAATTCTCTACAGTTCATCCTGTTGCACCATTAAGATTTCTTCAATAGTTTCTCTTCGATATCCTTATATTTTCATTCCTATAGTTTAAGAAGACCGGAACCGAATGGTGTTGGTTTTATTAAGATTGAACTTCTATTCAATACTCGTATTATCTATTATTTAGCTGCAATATTTGATAATCCGAACAATTTGATAATCCGAATCACCTTCGGTCCCAATTAGTTCGGATTATCGGGTCCCAATTAGTTCGGATTATCGGGTCCCAATTAGTTCGGATTATCGACGCTCTACTGTAGTTTGTTTTTCAAAGAAACATTTGAATTGAGTCGATATTATTGGAAATACTAGTAATTAAAAGTTTGTACCGTTTGTTTTGGCTCACAGTGCCTAATAAACAAATAGCTTGTAATAATAAAAATACCAAAATTGTTTAGTAATTATTAAATTCAACACAATTTTTCTAAAATAGTTAAGCTACCATCTCTTCATATAGATCTATTAATTTAGTTTCCTTTTCTTCTCAACAGGTAAACTAACAAGTTTGGTTATGTTCCTCGAAGAAAAACGACCGAAGAAAGCTATGCTATTTCTTCCGACCTGCGCCTGCGTTGATTATTGGTCCTCCGTCCTATCAAATTTATTCCCGAAAGATTTCAAACTTCCCGTTCTTGCAATACACGGGAAAATGAAAGAAAAACGCTCAAAAATTCTCGACTCGTTCCGAAAATCTCCGGAGGCCCTTCTGCTGTGTACCGATGTGATGGCCCGAGGCATCGACGTACCAGAGGTACCCAAACTTAACCTAAAATTTTCATCGTAATTTTTTGTGACATTTTTTTATATACCTTTTTTCTAATTTTAGGTTGACTGGGTGCTTCAATGGGATCCTCCGGCTAGCGCCAGTGCTTTTGTGCATCGTGTTGGTCGCACTGCTAGGCAAGGCCAGCCTGGATCCGCCTTGATCTTATTATTGGAAGCCGAAGAGGCGTACGTTAATTTTATCGAAAAGAACCAGAAGGTGCAGTTGATCGAGTTTGAGGATTTAGCGACAGATGAAAAGGTAGAAAAATTTCAATCTCAATTCTGGAATTTTTGATTTTGTTTTTTTTTTCATGTTTTCTAGATTTCGGAATATAGAGACAAACTACGAAGTTTGCAGTTAAAAGACCGAGCTCTTATGGAAAAAGCTACAAAAGCGTTTGTGTCCCATGTACGAGCCTATTCGAAGCATGAATGCTCGTTGCTCTTACGAATTAAGGTTAGGATTTGAATGACACCAAACATTATTACGTAATACATAATTTTGCAGGATTTAAACATAGCAGCGATGGGTGAATCCTACGGGCTCTTACAACTACCAAAAATGCCGGAATTAAAGAACAAGGACACTTCCGAGTTTCCGACAATCGAAGATTTTAACTTCAACTCAATTCCGTATAGAGACAAGATTCGTGAAGCGGCACGCCAGGAGAAATTAACCGTTTATCAAGATACCGGTGAGTTTTTTCTATTTGTTTAGTAACAATTTTGGACTGTAGAATAATTTTTTATTAGGGCGTTGGCCAGGTTTGAAGAAGACCAACATGAAGCCGAAGTCCAGCGAGCCTTGGTCGAAAACGAAACAGAGCAAGGAGGATAGGAAAGACAAAAGGGCCAAGAGGAAACAATCGAAAGAGGCGAAGCTAGCTAGGAATGAACCTGTCAAAAAGAAACGAAAAAGTATGTGTCTTTTTTTATTCTGTAAACTTCCATCACTACATACAATATTCCTTAACTTACTACCGGTTGCAAAAGTATTGAACCCTGTGTTTGAAGGCTAGTAACTCTGAAACGGCTGAACAAAAAAAAATTAAATAAAGTGCGTTATACTCCTGAATCATTTCTACATAACAGGAGTGACTATCAAAATTTTCTGCTTGTCGGTTAAGGCTCGAGCGTGAGAGAAGTAAAAAAAGGTACCCGATTTTTGCGGTTTTAAAATAATACTCAACCTTTCGATTTTTTTTCTCCTAAACCACTTACAAAAAAAAATTTTAATTTTTGTTCCGGTTACAGTTAGAATCTCTTCTATAGATTGGTGTTTTTATTTTCTTGATTTCTTATGTAATAAAGTATGTAAGCGAGTGTTTTATGGACGTGGATATCTCAGAAACGAACGATAGCAGGACAACGCAGTTAGCACGTAAACAATCCTTATTTATTGTGATACTCATCTATTGATGTATAACAGCATAAAAGTTATTTGGGAATTTTAAATAGCGAAAATTTTCGATCCGGTACACAGGATGGTTCCCCTCGTGAAAGGGGATAGAGTGCGCAAGACAGTTTGACGCTTCGCGCGACGATTTCAAACGAACACTCAGGACCGTATTCAATATTTGTGTCATTTTCTCGTTCGGTTTTATTTTTGAAAATAGCATAAGTGACTTTTTTTTATTTCTGGAATTGTATACATATTGTTTTGTGATTTATTATTATTTCACAACATTATTTCTACCAAAAATCAGTAGTTAATGTTTCAATTGCGACAAGTATTTGTCCTAAACTTTGAACGAATTGTGCAGTTTCAGAAGAACCACCAACATTGGAACAATATTGCGGAAACTTCTTTATCATTATCTGTACTGTTGTCGTTGCAGTCTAATAAGTCATCATCATCTTCATGCTAGTTGATATTATAATTGTTTCTACAATTGAATCAAAAATATGATCAATATCAATGTATTGGTTTTGAAACCAAAAATTGTGTTGCAAAATTTCAACACAGTTTTGCCATATCTCTTTTGAGACAGTGCTTTGTTACATAAATTTAACATATCTTTAATTTCAAATGTATTGTAGCTTTTTGCAACTTTATTATGTACATATGCCCAAATTAATTCAATTGCAATGGGCTACAGGTAACCACAATAATTTTACTTCACTGCTTTCGATTTATATAATTCCGATAAAATCTAAGAAGTACCTTCTCTTGATGGTGATTTTTTGACAGATACAACAGCTGTGCTTTAGTTATTTGAGAAAGGAATTTCTGACATTGATAATTAATTGTTTTAGTTCCTTGGAATAATACTTCAGCATTCTTGCTCAATACTTGCAAAACACGCAACGCAACGCAGTTACTCAAGAAACTTTGTTCAATGAATATTTATGTTATCTTGATTTTACCCAAAATCATATTATTGGGGCATGAGAAAAAATATTTGGTTTTGTTATTTTATTTGATTATGCTACCTGATAACATTTGATTGCTGCTGTTGATTCAAAAGGCGTTAAAAGCAACAAAAAAACTTACAGCTCTTCGTTGTACACTTGCAACCTATTCTTTCATTAAACAAAGAGTTCACCATTTCTAACCTTCAACTTCAATGTTGGTTACAATAATAAATATGTACGATGTTTCTTTTATTTCTAAGTACGGGCCTGTGATACATGCTGTAGTCGACCTCAAACCCGAACCGATAACGACTGCGTTGAACGACGTGACGTACTTGTGCGCTGTACCAAAATTATATCGAATATCTACGTCGCTTTATAAAATTAATGAACATCTGAAATGTGTTTCTATTTCAATAGTCCCATTAAACAAAATTCTGCGATTGTTTTCGTACCTGTCTCGTCATCGTGATAATACTCGTAGCCGAGATATCCGCTTCCATGAAAATCTTGTTTATAGCCTTTATTGCAAAGAAAATTAGTAAAATAAAAAAGCCAATCTGTAGACAAGATCTTAAGTTATACTCTGTGTAAATTTGAATTTTTTTGGCTAAGCGGTTTAGCAGAAAAAAATTTGGAAAGACGAGCGTTTATTAAAAAGTGCTAAAATCGGGTACATTTTTACACTTCTCTTGCGCTTCTGCCCAAACCTAGGGGCAGAAAATTTTGATAGTGAATCATGTTATGTAGAAATGATTCAGGAGTATAACACACTTAATTTCAATTTTTTTTGTTCAGTCATTGCAGAGTTACGAACCTCCAAACACAGGGATCAATACTTTTGCAACCGATCGTAGTCGTAAATTTCCATCACTACTTACAATATTATTATTATTAGTTTCTAATAATTATTTTGTTTGTTTTAGAGGGAATATCAGAAGAAGATATGGCAGAACTAGCTAGAGATGTGGCGTTATTAAAGAAATTAAAGAAAAAGAAGATTACTGAGGAAGAATACGATAAAGAAATAGGGTTAGAGTAATAAAATTAGAATTATGGAATTGATCGTTTTTAATTTTATAATTGTTGTGTAAATATAATTTTTATATGATGACAATAAACGTTGTTTAAAATTAATAAACAATTTTTATTTCTAATATCCTCGCTTAAACTATTTTAATCCCAAAAAACTGGAAAATTGTGAAACTTTTGTGTGGTTATTTTGTATCAGGAGCACAGCAGGTGTCTCTGAACTCCTATGATATCCCAGGGTATTCATGTGATCCTGATACAAAATCCATAAATTCGAAATTGTGGGCATTCTTGGTAAATTTGTATCAGGATAGCAGAATGTTGAGGAGGTATTCACTTGCTGCCGTTGGGTTCTTAATACCCCGAGGTGTTCATGTGATCCTGGTACAGAATCCTAATTTTGCCACTTTTCGCGCTTTTCTTGGATATTGTATCAGGCTAGCAGAAAGGCAAGGAGGTATCTGGTCATCAACCGTATGGTCCTGATACCCTACGATGTTCATGTGATCCTAATACAAATCTATATATTTTTCCGAAAATCGCAAAACGCCGATTTTGTATCAGGATAGCAGAAAGGCAAGGAGGTATCTGGTCACCAACCGTATGCTCCTGATACCCTACGATGTTCATGTGATCCTAATACAAATCTATATATTTTCCCGAAAATCGCAAAACGCCGATTTTGTATCAGGATAGCAGAAAGGCAAGGAGGTATCTGGTCACCAACGGTATGCTCCTGATACCCTACTATGTTCATGTGATCCTAATACAAGTCTATATATTTTCCCGAAAATCGCAAAACGCCGATTTTGTATCAGGATAGCAGAAAGGCAAGGAGGTATCTGGTCATCAAACGTATGCTCCTGATACCCTACGATGTTCATGTGATCCTAATACAAATCTATATATTTTCCCGAAAATTGCAAAACGCCGATTTTGTATCAGGATACCAGAAACGCAAGGAGGTATCTGGTCATCAAACGTATGCTCCTGATACCCTACGATGTTCATGTGATCCTAATACAAATCTATATATTTTCCCGAAAATCGCAAAACGCCGATTTTGTATCAGGATACCAGAAAGGCAAGGAGGTATCTGGTCATCAAACGTATGCTCCTGATACCCTACGATGTTCATGTGATCCTAATACAAATCTATATATTTTCCCGAAAATCGCAAAACGACGATTTTGGTATCAGGATAGCAGAAAGGCAAGGAGGTATCTGCTCACCAACCGTATGCTCCTGATACCCTACGATGTTCATGTGATCCTAATACAAATCTATATATTTTCCCGAAAATCGCAGAACGACGATTTTGTATCAGGATACCAGAAAGGCAAGGAGGTATCTGGTCATCAAACGTATGCTCCTGATACCCTACGATGTTCATGTGATCCTAATACAAATCTATATATTTTCCCGAAAATCGCAAAACGCCGATTTTGTATCAGGATACCAGAAAGGCAAGGAGGTATCTGGTCATCAAACGTATGCTCCTGATACCCTACGATGTTCATGTGATCCTAATACAAATCTATATATTTTCCCGAAAATCGCAAAACGCCGATTTTGTATCAGGATACCAGAAAGGCAAGGAGGTATCTGGTCATCAAACGTATGCTCCTGATACCCTACGATGTTCATGTGATCCTAATACAAATCTATATATTTTCCCGAAAATCGCAAAACGCCGAATTTGTATCAGGATACCAGAAAGGCAAGGAGGTATCTGGTCATCAAACGTATGCTCCTGATACCCTACGATGTTCATGTGATCCTAATACAAATCTATATATTTTCCCGAAAATCGCAAAACGACGATTTTGGTATCAGGATAGCAGAAAGGCAAGGAGGTATCTGCTCACCAACCGTATGCTCCTGATACCCTACGATGTTCATGTGATCCTAATACAAATCTATATATTTTCCCGAAAATCGCAAAACGCCGATTTTGTATCAGGATACCAGAAAGGCAAGGAGGTATCTGGTCATCAAACGTATGCTCCTGATACCCTACGATGTTCATGTGATCCTAATACAAATCTATATATTTTCCCGAAAATCGCAAAACGCCGATTTTGTATCAGGATACCAGAAAGGCAAGGAGGTATCTGGTCATCAAACGTATGCTCCTGATACCCTACGATGTTCATGTGATCCTAATACAAATCTATATATTTTCCCGAAAATCGCAAAACGCCGATTTTGTATCAGGATACCAGAAAGGCAAGGAGGTATCTGGTCATCAAACGTATGCTCCTGATACCCTACGATGTTCATGTGATCCTAATACAAATCTATATATTTTCCCGAAAATCGCAAAACGCCGATTTTGTATCAGGATACCAGAAAGGCAAGGAGGTATCTGGTCATCAAACGTATGCTCCTGATACCCTACGATGTTCATGTGATCCTAATACAAATCTATATATTTTCCCGAAAATCGCAAAACGACGATTTTGGTATCAGGATAGCAGAAAGGCAAGGAGGTATCTGCTCACCAACCGTATGCTCCTGATACCCTACGATGTTCATGTGATCCTAATACAAATCTATATATTTTCCCGAAAATCGCAAAACGCCGATTTTGTATCAGGATACCAGAAAGGCAAGGAGGTATCTGGTCATCAAACGTATGCTCCTGATACCCTACGATGTTGATGTGATCCTAATACAAATCTATATATTTTCCCGAAAATCGCAAAACGCCGATTTTGTATCAGGATACCAGAAAGGCAAGGAGGTATCTGGTCATCAAACGTATGCTCCTGATACCCTACGATGTTCATGTGATCCTAATACAAATCTATATATTTTCCCGAAAATCGCAAAACGCCGATTTTGTATCAGGATACCAGAAAGGCAAGGAGGTATCTGGTCATCAAACGTATGCTCCTGATACCCTACGATGTTCATGTGATCCTAATACAAATCTATATATTTTCCCGAAAATCGCAAAACGCCGATTTTGTATCAGGATACCAGAAAGGCAAGGAGGTATCTGGTCATCAAACGTATGCTCCTGATACCCTACGATGTTCATGTGATCCTAATACAAATCTATATATTTTCCCGAAAATCGCAAAACGCCGATTTTGTATCAGGATACCAGAAAGGCAAGGAGGTATCTGGTCATCAAACGTATGCTCCTGATACCCTACGATGTTCATGTGATCCTAATACAAATCTATATATTTTCCCGAAAATCGCAAAACGACGATTTTGGTATCAGGATAGCAGAAAGGCAAGGAGGTATCTGCTCACCAACCGTATGCTCCTGATACCCTACGATGTTCATGTGATCCTAATACAAATCTATATATTTTCCCGAAAATCGCAGAACGACGATTTTGTATCAGGATACCAGAAAGGCAAGGAGGTATCTGGTCATCAAACGTATGCTCCTGATACCCTACGATGTTCATGTGATCCTAATACAAATCTATATATTTTCCCGAAAATCGCAAAACGACGATTTTGTATCAGGATAGCAGAAAGGCAAGGAGGTATCTGGTCATCAAACGTATGCTCCTGATACCCTACGATGTTCATGTGATCCTAATACAAATCTATATATTTTCCCGAAAATCGCAAAACGACGATTTTGTATCAGGATAGCAGAAAGGCAAGGAGGTATCTGGTCATCAAACGTATGCTCCTGATACCCTACGATGTTCATGTGATCCTAATACAAATCTATATATTTTCCCGAAAATCGCAGAACGACGATTTTGTATCAGGATACCAGAAAGGCAAGGAGGTATCTGGTCATCAAACGTATGCTCCTGATACCCTACGATGTTCATGTGATCCTAATACAAATCTATATATTTTCCCGAAAATCGCAAAACGACGATTTTGTATCAGGATAGCAGAAAGGCAAGGAGGTATCTGGTCATCAAACGTATGCTCCTGATACCCTACGATGTTCATGTGATCCTAATACAAATCTATATATTTTCCCGAAAATCGCAAAACGTCGATTTTGTATCAGGATCACAGCAGAGTAAGGAGGTATCCATTTGATTTATTTTCCGATACTTTGCCCTACGTAAAATTTCTAACTGATCAGTTTTCACTATTTTATATTATATAAAAATATACTTACCTATATTTTAGAGGTCTTACATAATTTTCTTTCTTTTTTTTGTAATGATATTTGTAATAGCAGGTTTCTTTAAAAATAATACACAAGGAATTTCAGTATGATGATAGTTTATTTAGAAAAATATAAGCACGTATATACATAGAATTAAATAAGAATTATTTATTTACATCAATTAGTTTAATTAATAAATTAACATGTAATTATAATATGTAAACAGATACAAGTAATCAGTCATTGTAATGGGGGGGGGGGGGGCACTGCAGAACATCATCCTGAAAATAAATTTAACAATATTACTTATTATTACTAATATTAAAGAAAATATGCGTACTGGGTGTTCCACAACAACGTACCAACACATACATATAGAATAATGGAACAACAACTTGCATGAAATTAATGTCAAAAAGTGCATTTTTCAAAACATTAATTTAATTTTTAATGGTAAAAATATCGAACTTTTTGACAGTTATTATTAATTTGCAATTCTTATATGACTTATCCCGAATAACTGGGGGTTTTCTAAATTTCACATGAATTAAAATTTTTAACATCCTGTATATTTTCACCCACTTCAAAAGATTTATAACTCAGCTTTCCTAAATACCTAACTCAGTAGATATTTATAACTTATTCACAATAATCCATAAATTAATATTAAATAATCAAGATGGCACGAAAAAATTAATAATCACATAACTATGACCAATATTATATTATAAATCAATTTGTATAGCATTAACGTCTGAACTATTTAGAGATTTATCTAGAGAACATTCTTGGTAAAAACAAAAGGACGGAAAAAAACTTACCATCGATCTTCATTAATAAGAAATTTGGTCCAATTCAGCTTAATGAAGTTGATCTATCACTTGAAGAAAATGCTTCCGAATCTGCAACAACAAATAAAACAAATTAATACTTTGTAAATCTCCCATTCACAACAAAGTTAATCGTTTTATTATAACACATTTTGATTGGTGTTTCATCATCAGAATTAATGCCCTTTTATATTAAATTTCGAAATATAAACATATTTACCTTTTATATACAATTAATCTAGGACAGAAAAATTCGGGTCATATTTTCCTAGAAACTCATAAATTATAGATACAATACGAGGACAAAAAAATCGTAGTATGCATGTTAATATTTGCAGATCGTCAGCGATGACAGCACCGTGGTTATTACAGCACCTATTAATTTATTTAACAAACATTGTTAAACTGATCTGAAAGCACGCTATTATAACTGCCTAAAATGAAATTAAATAAACTCACGTGATCAATAAAAATCAATCAATTATATATCAATAATAATTAAGTCGGCACTGTTTAATTTTTAAGCGAGGATTTGTTTTTTATGTACAGTACAGCGAATTGCAGTGCACAGTAGTCGCGTTGCAACTTTGATTCTGTCATTGTTCTCGTTAAATTTTTCTACAATATTAGTTTTATGCAAACCTATAGTATTTTGTAATCTCTAAATTATGCGAACATGACTATCATTTTAATGGTTTAAAGGGTTATTTTTACCAAAAAAAAAAGTTTCTGTTAAAGAAACGTTAGTTTCCGAGATAACAGGATTCGTCTTCAATGCAAAGAAAACTACCAAAAACGCCTATTCGGTATTCATTCACAAAGAAAATTATCAATATTACCTAATTTTTAACTACCTGAGAACGAGAAAATTAATAATAAATTTATTGTATTTTCGGATAAAAGCCTTGGCATAAAAGCGCGTTTTCGACATATGGCATTGTTACTTCACAGCATTGTCGTTACTGGTGTGATGTAAATCCACATTTTACACACTCTAGACGAAGTCAACATTTCCAAAAAGTAAACGTGTGGTGTGCTACAACCAGGGCCGGCTTAAACTTTTGCGGGCCCGCGTTCAAAAATTGCGCGGGGCCAAAAACACTTCCAAATAATATACTTATTATTACTTATACTTATATGTACTTATATTACTTATTATTACATGTGATCTACATACCAAGGTGGTAGCAAAATATCCGAACGCAGCTTATATTGACAGTAAGTATTGTCAAAACATTAGCGTTTGACACTACCTACTGTCATTAGAATCAACATATCTGACATATCCTGGCTACTAGTTTTAATGCAGTACGACCGATCTCGATGAAATAGAATTTGCTCATGCGGCTAAAGTGTTGATTGTACCAAAAAATTTCATAGTCATAAATTATTCAGAATTTCCTCTACTTTAATTTATTATTTAACTATTTCGACGAAATTTCAGAAATGTCGGCTTATTTGCAAAATCTTTCAAAAATGCTAAGACTTTACATACTGCGTATGATACCATGATACGTAAAAGTACGCCTATTTTTCTCGATGAGGGAAAGTAATTAGATAGGTAAATAAAGTATCAAAAATTGTTAAAGGAACTAAAGTTTTCTTAAATGCACGATTATATATTTTCCCCTCAAATTTGGGAGTTGTTTTCTGAGATAAAACAGTTGAAAGTCGTAATATATTACGACTTATAATAATAATAATAATAAAGGGAATATTTATAGCCAAAAACAAGCTAAATAGCAAAGAAGCCAAATAGAAAAAAAAAACTAAAAAATTGTTTACAAAACATATTACATTCTATAGTTTGACTCCTTCATAACGTGAAAGAATAAGAATGAAACCACTAAATTTTGTCTTGTTCAACATTTTGTGTTTTCTTGTTTTCCTTTAAAAGTATCTATGGTGTATTTAATTTCTCCAATAATTAATCTCACCCTGCATAAAAAGGGCTCCTAAGTTTTGAAAGGATTCTTTTTTTTTTTTCAGCTACAATATTGGAAAACCATCTTTTATGTTTATTCCTTCACTCTACATTGTAAATGCATTATTTTTCGTAATTATTTCCTCAATATTTCATCAAAATCAGCGTTAAAAATTGAATCACAATAAGTCCCGCCAAGACGATACTTTCTGTTGTGTGACGTCACCCGATAGTAGATGTCAAATCGGCCCATATGGTCTGTCAGCATCGGCATCGTCGCCGTTTGGTAATAGTGTTGTATGACGTGTTGTTTTCACAATTTCTACATACAAATGGGTTATAAATCCTGGTTTATAAATCCACAATGCAGAAATACGTCAAGAAAAACTCCGGATAAACTATTTGTAGCTGTTCCGCAAGATTTGAAACTGCGAAGCAAGTGGTTGGGTCGTAGAAATCCAAATAAAATAAATAGCGGCCAATACAAGTATTTTTTGTTGTGAAGATTACTTCGACATAAGTAAAACTGACTATACTCTATTCACTTTTAGAATAAAGCGTTGGATAAGATAGGGCTATAATTTGCGGCTTGTGATTGGCTGAAAGTTGAACCAAATTTACACCAGCCAACGCGCGTATGTCACTTGAATTTTGAAACGTCATGTCATTTGCGTCAGATTCAAGATTTTCGTTGTATTCTAGTTGTTGTGTTCGGAATATTTTGCAGTCTTTCGAATTTATTTTCAACAATCGATTCAAATAAAACTCAGTTCTTTTTAGAACTCCACACAATATTAACATTGTAACAGGTAATCTTAATATTGCCAATAATATTTGTTGTTAATGTTTTACGATGATATTTAATAGTGCTAATATGGATGAGAGAATGCAGGCTGGTTCATCAAAAAATCCGCAAGGAAAGCCCATTCGCAGTGGACAACGGCTGATGGCCTACAATGCATATCTCGAGTACAGTCGTGAACTTGGAAATTCGAAGTCAGATTCTGTAAAATTAGCTTCGAAGTTTGTAGGTATTGGAGAATCAACATTGTGGGCCATTGTAAAGGAAAAGGGCACTTCTGGAGTATTACGTTCTCCAACAAAAAAACGTAAACGGGAAAACACGACAAATTGGATGAATTACAGAAAAATGCAATTAGGCAACATGTTCATTCTTTCTATTTTAACAATGAATTACCAACTATTTCCAAAGTATTAACGGTAATGATATGATTATTTATGTAATATTGAAATTAAGTGGAAATTTGTATAGGCTATTGAAGCAGATGATTTCATACCTACGGTGAAGCGAACAACATTGTGGAAAATATTGCGTATGTTGGGATTTAAATCGGAGAACCGAAGCAGGAAAAGTATTTTAATTGAAAGACAGGATATTGTTTTATGGAGACGAAGATATTTGACCAGTATTAGACAGTATTGCTCAATGGGGAAAAAAATCTATTACTTAGATGAGACATGGGTTAATGCTGGTCACACAAAACCAAAGGTCTGGAAAGATACTACTATAACAAGCGCTCGACAAGCATTTGTTCGTGGGTTATCACGAGGTATAACAGATCCTTCTGGAAAAGGAAAACGTCTTATTGTTCTACACATCGGCTCGGAAGCAGGTTTTGTAGATAACGGCCTTCTGTTATTTGAATCAAAAAAGGCTGGCGACTACCACGAAGACATGAACAGCGACGTCTTCACGGAATGAGAAATATGTTGCCACGATTTGAGCCTGGATGTGTAATTGTAATGGATAATGCTCCTTACCATTCCGTGAAGATGGATAAAGTACCAAACAACTCTTGGCGAAACGGGGCATTAATAGAATGGCTTATGTCAAAAGGCGTAACCGTAGATAACAGTATGTTGAAAGTAGAACTTCTAGATATGGCAAAAAAGTATACAAGTGATAACCAGTCAACTATGTAATCGATCAATTAGTGGAGGAAAGTGGTCGCAAAATCTTACGATTGCCTCCATATCACTGCGATTTAAACCCAATTGAATTAATTTGGGCCCAAGTTAAACATGTCGCCGCAAACAATAGAACATTTAAGTTGCCGGTGGTAAAAACTCTGCTTCTTGAGGGTTTTGAAGTTGCAAATGCGGAACGTTGGAAAGCTTGCATCAAAACATGTAGTCAGCGAAGAAGACAAATTATATCAACTGGACAATATTGTTGAAGATATTATGGAAGAGTTTATTATAACAACCAACAGGATCATCATCAGATTTGTGGTCTGATACTGAACCATCTACAAGCGAATGAAATAAGGAATTCCTATTTATCAAATGACAAACTTTTCGTGTTTTCTTTTACTTTTTTAAACAGTGATATAACGGAAGACGTGTGAGGACGCTTTGGGAACTGCTGTCGGAGCAAATTGCTGCTCGTAGAGATATACGAGAATAAACAGTGATATTTTATTCCTTTTTTTGTGTGTCTTATTTCTTTGTTTGTTATTCTTTATTGATATCATTAAGTGTTTATTGTGTACTAATATTTAATAAAAATAGCAGAATTAATATAACGTTTTAATATAACGCACTACATTACATAACGATGGCTAATTGACAAATCAGCGGTGCGAGCTATGGCACACCATTGTCGTGACATAACCTTTCAATTTGCCGCTATTGACAGCATATTGCTCCAGTGTAAATCGGGCTCAGTTTGCACCCCCCACTACTATGTTCTTATCGTGAATAGGGTATAGTTCTAGTAGTTTTATTTTAATGCAGACATGGCCGATCTCGATCAAATAGAGTCTCATGCAGCTAAGCTATTAATTTTATATATAGTATGATAAAGTCATGTGCCTGGCCACATCAGATTTTTTCATACGTGTTGCGAAATAGCTAAATATTTTTCACACAAAAAATTACACGCCGTCCTACTGCGGGCTACTGAACGTATCCGCGGCTGCTGACGGGCCGCGAGATGTCGCTGTCCGCCGATGACAATCGCGAGTCGCGAGAGCAGGCTCGCGAAAATGGCGGTCGCCATGCCGCGCTGTGCAGCCTGATATTGATTATTCTTTTCGGCACTGCCACGAACAGCCAGGTATTTATATTGAGCCCTCAATATTAAATTCCTAGCCGCATACCAAACCCACAGAATCCCCAACGCCGAACGCGTATATAACGCGACAAAGACGACCACCGAAAGCAGTAGTATGTTCGCGAAAATTTCGCCTCGCGAAAAGTGCTGCTCTCAATTCATGTCATCCGCTTAGCATGTAAATATGCATTGAAATAAGAAACGAGTTCGCCTCTGTTGTTAAATTCTTTAGGGTCAAGGATAGTCACAAATCAACTGTATATACAAATTGTACATACGCATACATGACGATTGCAGTATTAAATCATACAGTCGGCCAATACATAGCTCAGTATTAGATCGAATTTAGTTGTAATCACATCAAACGCAAACTCACGTATTCTGATAAGTTTTTTTATCGTAAATTATCGGAACACGTTCTATTTATTTTATTGTAACTTTTTAAACCGTGATTTAACAAATTTTTCGATTTTTTTTTGTTCGTGGATACGTGATTTTAAATAAATAAATAAAGATAAATATTTTAGTGGTCAGCCAGCCGATTCGTTAAAAATTTCGTCAAGATGGAAAGGTGAAAACTACTCAATATGACTGGAGAAAGGATTTATGATAGTGATCTGAGTTATCCAAAAGAGGAAAGCCAAAAATGCCTCATTTACAAGATCTTCGGTGAGTATTTTCTGCTTGTCAAGCTTTGTATTTCGTTATTTATTAATGAGAATTGCACAATCCTCGGTATATTGATTTCTGTTTCATTCCTGGGTAATTTTTTATGTTTGTATTGTGAAATTCTAGAACATTAGCCTGTTGAAAAAAATTTTATTCACTATTTGTTTTTTTGTGTGTGATATGTTAGCACACCACATATTTACTTTTTTGAAATGGTTTATAAAATATGAATTTACATCACTCCAGTTAAAGGTGGTTTCAACCGAAAATATAATAAATTTATGAAAATTTCGGGTATTTAATGTTTCGCTACCAATATCATAAAAATAGTTTTTTTTTTTTAGATCAACATGAGATGTCACAAAATAACGTAAAACCGCCTTCAAAAGTTCAGTAAATTTGTGTGAGTTTTTATTCCATGGCGTAGTTTTAACTTCGGCGTTTTGCTGTTCAAAAAGGCAAGACTGCTAGAAAAACTACCTACCATAAAAATTTTGGCAAAAAAATTATTTAGAACTTCCATAAGAAAATTTTCGAGAAAAAGGCAATTAAAGTTTATGAAATAAAAGTAACAAAATCTCCGGAACGGCTCTACCGAATTTAACGAAACTTTGGAATTAAGTATTTTGCAATCATGTGAAGTCACTGGCGTTATTATCGTTGATGCAACTTTTACAGTTTCTGAGATATAACCTCAAACTTTTGAATTTGAAATAGATCAGCCTGTATATTTTGACATTTTCTGCTACAGTCGTTCATTACTTATTCAATGTTACTACGCTTGTTATAGTATTATATCAAAAACATCTGGTAATTAACAAAAACCTTTATTACTCAGGTCTAAATATTAACAAAGAAAAAATTGATAACAAAAAAATAACAACAACAAAAAAATAAACCGTACAAATGTAAAACAATGTGTTCTTGTCAATGGTTGAGAATCCTCATAAACCAACTAGAGTAGTTGCAGTAGAAAATGTAATAATGTTTTGTTATCGATTTTTTCTTTGTTAATTTTTAGACCTAAGTAATAAAGTTTTTTTTTTAGTTTCTAGATGTTTTAGATATAATAATGAAGACTCAGAAAATCACAGAAAATGTCGAAATATACAGGGTGTTTTATTTCAAATTCAAAACTTTGAGGTTATATCTCAGAAACTATAATTACGCCAGTGACTTCACATGGTTGCAAAATACTTAATTCCAAAATTTCGTTAAATTCGGTAGAGGCGTTCCGGAGATTTTGTCAGTTTTATTTCATAACTTTCAATTGTCTTTTTCTCGAAAATTTTCTTATGTAAGGCTATAAAAATATTATCCTACCATTAAGACAATTAAAAGGTCTGTCAAATTCATTAAAAAAGTATAGGGGTGTCATTCAAAAAAAATGTCGATGACGTCATCTGTTAAAAACAATTGAAGGTAAAAAATTAATTTGATATCATAAGGTGGATATTTGAACTCAGTTTATGGTTTAAACTGCCATTGAAAAATCTAGCCTCAGAGTCAAAACAATTGAACAGTATTTAATATTTATCCATATTTTAGTGCATTAACATTTATTGAACTACAAAATTTTAACCAAATATTATTACACTTAGGTAGTTTATGCAAAACACAATACTTAAACAAATAAAAATAAAATTGAGAAACAATTTAAAAAAAAAATAAAACATAAAATGTCCTGTGCTGCCGTAGATTCCTTAATATTGTTATTATTCTAGATAAAATATTAAATTTGGTCTGTTATTGGCTGTCACAAATAGTAAAGTTTTCTTTTCATCGATCTGTTATTTCTTCATGTTTTTCAAACAAAATAAAAATTGATTTTTCCAATAGCATTGCGTTACATTTTACAGGAGAAATATTTGAAAATTATGTTTTAAAAAAATATATTTATTAGAATCTGTTGGTAAGCGCCAAAAAACCAGACAGGTTAAGGAATTTTTGTTACATTTGTAACTGTAGCATTTGTATTTATGTGGTACTAATGACTATGTCAACTTTTTTTAAACAAATATTTCCTTCTAAAGATATCTTGGCTATTCATTATTAAAGAATATTGATAATACACTGAGCGGCATAAAAAACGCAACACCTAAAATGATGACCAGTTTCAAACTGCAGTAACTTTTGAACGTATTGCTCGATTTGAATGAGGTTCTTTATTTGAATGGTCCACTTTTTGCCAATATTTCATTTCTGTATGTGTGCTACCCATTTTTGCGCTCTTCCATTTCAGCAATGGTGAATAACGTTAATGCTAGTTTTCTTCCTACAGTTTGAAGCTTGCTGTGGGGTGCACCGACAAAAGAATTTAACTTTAAACAAAAGGAGCTTGTAGTCTCGTCTGTTCTGATCACTTATGTTTTTTGTTCAAGTTTCTATTGTTGTTAACGCCAAAGTTACAAGCTCTAAAAGATAACGCTGCTTCTTCGGCAGCGCCATCTTTTAGAGCCAAATTAAAGCTTGTACTCTCCAGATGGTCGAGAGAGAGTTTGGAGAAGAGCAGGAGAGCGTTATTCTCAGTGCAACTTCTCTGAAAGAGTACAGTGCCAGGGAGGATCTGTAATGGTTTGGGGAGGAATGTGCTTCGAAGCACGTACGGAGCTTTGCTTTATCAACGGAAACCTAAACTCGGCTCGGTATATTGAAGAAATTTTGGTGGACCACGTGGTTCCCTTTGGGCCATTTATTGGTGACAACTTCTTGTTCATGCACGATAATGCACGCTCCCATACAGCCCGCATAGTGTCCCAATACCTGGATGATTTGGATATCAGCAGTATGGAATGGCCTGCACGTAGCCCCGATTTAAACCCCATAGAACACATGTGGGATATGCTAGGGAGACGAGTTAGAGCCCGTGGTGCCGCGATACAAACGCTAGATGATCTCCGAATAGCGCTAGAAGAAGAGTGGAACCAGATTCCCCAAAATGAGATTCAAAACCTAATTCGAAGTATGCATAGAAGGATGAGGAATACAATTCAAGCGAGGGGAGGCAATACTCGTTATTAACATGTTGATCATTACTTTCACAGTTTAATTAAATTTTGTCGTTATCCATGGCTTTCTTTAATTTCTGATGGCGCTGCCGAAGAAGCAGCGTTATCTTTTAGAGCTTGTAACTTTGGCGTTAACAACAATAGAAACTTGAACAAAAAGCATAAGTGATCAGAACAGACGAGACTACAAGCTCCTTTTGTTTAAAGTTAAATTCTTTTGTCGGTGCACCCCACAGCAAGCTTCAAACTGTAGGAAGAAAACAAGCTTTAACGTTATTCACCATTGCTGAAATGGAAGAGCGCGAAAATGGGTAGCACACATACAGAAATATTGGTAAAAAGTGGAAAAAACTCATTCAAATCGAGCAATACGTTCAAAAGTTACTGCAGTTTGAAACTGGTCATCATTTTAGGTGTTGCGTTTTTTATGCCGCTCAGTGGTAGTTATGTAATTTTAACATTTGTCCCTAACTCCGACACTAAGCGTATATTTTGATCCGAAATCCGACACCTCGGTGAACCTAATTCAGACAGTGATTCTAAATCAGACACTTGTGGTACATTATTCCGACAAATATAAACAATCAAATAAATACCAAGTGTTTTAAATATTGTTAAATAAGATTTATTATTAAGAAATGTTAAACATTTATGTTTTACCATTTTTAGTGAAACACAGTATAAAATAAGTCCTAAGAGAACACTAAAAATTCCAGATGCAAGAAACATTAAAATACATATGAGGTAGAGAGGGCAGACTGAAGAAGACTAAAGACTTATTGTATACTGTTTCATTAAAAATGGTAAAACATAAATGTTTACAAGTTCTTAATAATAAATGTTATTCAACAATATTTAAAACACTTAGTATTTGTTTGAGTCTTTATATTTGTCGGAATAATGTACCACAAGTGTCTGATTTAGGATCACTGTCTGAATTAGGTTCACTGAGGTGTAAGATTTCGTATCAAATTAGTGTCGGAATTAGGGGCAATTGTTGAACTAAATATAAATTATAAAATATAATATAAATTACATAACTATTATAAATTTTTGTTAAAAATGAATAGCCAGATTTCTTTAGAAGGAAATATTTGTTTAAAAAAAAGTTGGCATAGTCATTAGTACATCATAAATATAAATGTTAGAATTACAAAAGTAAGAAAAATTACTTAACCTGTCTGAATTTGAACCGTTTACCTTATTCAAATGTTGCGGCTTGAATGAAATATAGAACATAACCTTCAATTCAATGCTAATCTCAAATACAATTTCGCAAACATCATGCTTAATAATAAATTATAAAAATGCATAAATCTTCTACAAAGTATACAAAGCATAATTAACGAGTTTTTTTACTGTGATAAAATTTATATGTCCAATATGACGTTTGAAGGTCTCAATGTTTTCAGTAACCTCGGTGAAAATCCGAGATGAAATTTATAGCACACAAATAAATCAATACAAATGGATTGTGGATGTCAATATACATATTTTTCTATGTACAGTCTGGAAATATACGGCATCTTAATCTTTTTTGAGTACTAGTAATAAAGCAAAGTTTTAAACATTTGCTATACCTACTAATAAAAATGGTGTTCTTGAAAAGCGAATAATCGTTTTCTGTATACAGGATGTTCCCAAATATCATGTAAATACGAAAAGGGGTAATTCTTTGGCTTATTTAATGACTAAAAATTCATATAGACATAGGTCCGCAAACGGTTCGTTGCCGATCTACAGGGTGTTGAAATCTCAAGATTTTTTTAGTTTTCTTTTTTATAGCTCTTGTATCCTAGTTTTATTTTTTAGGAGTTGGTGGCGAATAAAAAGTCAAAATAAATACAAACAATAAAAATTTTAATTTCATCTAGCGAAACACGGAAAAGCTTTCATTTTTTTTCTCGATAACGGTGGTAAATACGAAAAAACTACAAAAGATTAAAATGCTTTAGAACAAAACAAAAAATGCATTTTGTATTTTAGAATCCACCAGCGGCGCACCGAAAAAAAGTTCATGGGGAGAAAAGGGGGCATGACCCCTGAAAAAATATCTCCCTGTAGATTCTTAAAACCATTTGGTATGCCCAATGATGTAAGTCCTACAGCGGAACCCATATTCCAAATTAGAGCTAAATATCTCAAGAACTACAAGAGCTATAAAGAAAAAACTAAAAAAGTCTTGAATTTCAACACCCTGTAGATCGGCAACGAAGCGTTTGCGGACCTGCTTATTTGAATTTTTAGTCATTAAATAAGCCAAAGAATTCCCCTTTTCGTATTTACATGATATTTAGGAACACCCTGTATATCTTTGCGCTGAATACGAACCCGGGCTTGAAAGATTTATATCATGTCATGTTATTACGTTTTTCGTTGTTTTTTTATACACTGCTCAATAATTTAGGGGAACACTTTTTTCGAAAGCTTTAACTTTTTAAATAATAGTTCTAGGCAAATCAAATTAAAAATGTAAATTAATAACGCTAAACTAAATGGAAAAAATGGCAGCGTTTATGGTATCGGTTTCAGGAGACTGGCCAATATGTTAGAAGAGCTGAACAAGGTTGAAATCGCAAAACTACTCAAAATCAAGACCGATTTCTTGTCCTTTCCTCTCTACGTCAGCGTACTGCCACAACACGAGACCTCCTAAACGACCTAAGACGAGCACATGGAATAGAAATTTCTGATCAAACTCTTAGAAACAGATTAAAAGAAGCGAATTTGAAACCAAGAAGACCTGTCCGCGCACCACGCCTTACGCAGCATCACAAATGAGGTTTGCTCTGGATCACAGAGATTGGCAACTTCGTCACTGGACGCCTGTACTGTTTACAGACGAGTCCAGATTTCGTATAACTCGTTGCGACGGTGGAGTACGTGTATATAGACGTCCTGTAAACGCTACGCAGCCGCTACTATACAGGAAGTGGATAGATTTGACCGTGGATCTGTGGTGGTTTGGGCTGAAATCAGTACAGACACCAGAACTGATCTTGTTGTGTTTCCTGGTAGACTAAATGCCATGAATTACATCGAAAACATCTCGGAGGACTATGTGGTGCCAGCGGCATATAGTGTCGGCCAAAATTTTATCCTAATACAGGACAATGCAAAGCCACATACCGCCGGCATCACCAGAAAGCCACGCACACACAGAAAAGTGATTATTTGGAACGAGAAAACATAATTTCTTGAATTTATTTACTAGATTCAAATGCGTGTTTACTTGGATGTAGAAAGTTAGGTATATACAAGAAATGCCACATACTCAATATAAGGAAAATAATTTCTCAGATAAATGCTGTCAACAAATAAATACTTTCTTTATAAGAACCAATATTGTATTGAAAGAAGTAATTGAATTTTTCGTCCCAAAAATGTTAATTTCTCCAACGAAGTAATAGTAAATCCACTCAAGTGCGTAGTTACTTGATCCAAGAAAATATAAGACATTTAATATAAGTAAGTATTGTTTACTGAATAAAAACCCACCAATTATTTAACTGAAGTGATTCTCACTTCTTTCAAGTAATCCCTTTCTCTGGAATAAATATGCGCACCGTGATTTTGTCCACTTAAAAATCGCTGTAAATGCTTCAAAAACATTTGTGGACAAACTTTTAGAATTTAAAGTGATTCCATCTACAGGAATATCATACATATCATACTTCATCATACTTTATCATACGTAGTATGATAAAGTAAAAATAGGAAAAAAAATATGTATGAGTTTTGCTTCATCGGTTACGCTTCGTGATAACCAAGCATCACCGCGAACGCGAATGTTGTAATGTCATCGTCTGCATGTTTCTATCAATTCGTCGAAATATACCGTATGATAGATACATACGTGGGTTTTATTGTTTATGTAAATATTGTATCATGGTAATATTTCCACGAAATGTTCGTATTAATTTAACAGAAATACCAGGTATAAGAATACCAGATATCATTTGTAGTCCATTTCCTAAAAAAAATCGTAAAAGCTTCCAGTATTTTTCCTTACAAACCAATGAAGCAAAGTCAGGATGATGAGCAGAATGCATTAATTAATCAGATCATTACACACATGCAACACGAAAGTCACGCATATGCCATCATCGTTAACATGTACGATCTACATTAATTATGTATAATTACGTCTCTTTTTGTACAAAAGCACTGCAGTCTTTACATAAGTAATTAAATAGCAGTAAGATATTGATCTATATTTACTGTTTTTCTAATTGCTTTACACACTTTTCATTTATTTATTGCGCCAAATGTGAAATGCTTGCTACCATTCGATGCCGAAGGTCCTTATATGCAACTGCCATCGGAAAGGAATTTCAATATTTACGAAAATAATTTATGGAAATTTTGGCACCTGCTTTACACCTGCTTTGGCGTTGATCGAGTACAGTCGCTTGCCTTGTTTAAATTTCCGCTTCGTCGATAGATAAATTGAGCAGTTTCTTTCAATTGTGTTGTTTCTTGAAATTTTGTGTGAATATCCGTTTTTATTTTCCATTTCGAATTTGTTCTTCTGTTTTATACTTAGAGTTGAATTATTTTTTTATTTTATAGTTGTACTTAGTTTGAAAATCCTGCAATGAATCGTTTGCTAGCTGAGTTTGGCAATACTTTCACGTTCGTTAAGAGAGGGGAAGTGGTTTGCAATTTCTGCTCACGAAATTTAATTATTCGTAGTAAACAATGTCTTCAGGCTCATGTAAAAACAAAAAAACAGAAAACTTTTTTGATGATTTATGTGAAACATTTATTTCTGCTAATATACCTTTCACAAAAATTAATAATCCCATTTTTAAAAAATGTATCAAGTAGTATACTGGACGAGCCTTACCCGATGAATCCACAATTAGAAAATATTACGTACAAGGGCAATATGACAAAACAATTTCTAAAATAAAGTCAAAACTATCCGATAAATATATTTGGGTTTCTGCAGATGAAACTACGGATATAAAGGGTAGATGTGTGGTCAACGTCGTTGTCGGATTGTTGGAGCCGCAAGACTTATATAAACCCTATTTAATATCTACTCAGTTTCGCTGTACCGTCAAAGCTGAAGAGATATGTACAATAGTAAATGACGCCATAAAAAAAGTAGGAATCACAGACGCTACCAAAGTATTACTGTTTGTTTCTGACGCTGCTGCGATTATGTTAAAAGTTGGAAAATTACCTAAACAACATTTTTCAAATATTCTTCATTTGACATGTTTTGCACACGCTATTCATAGAATTTGTGAATTTATTCGGGAAGAATTTCCAGACGTGAATACGCTAATAAGCACTTGCAAAAAAATTTTTATTGAACGCTCCTTCTAGATTGTCTCTTTACAAGGAAAAGTGCCCTAATCTACCTTTGCCACCACAACCAGTTATTACAAGATGGGGTACATGGTTAGAAGCGGCAATTTTTTATGCAAGAAAGTTTGGTATCATCAAACCCTTCGTCTTAAATTTGCCTGATGAAGCAGTTAGTATTAAAGATTGCAAAAAAGTACTATCATTACAAGATTTGCATGAACAATTAAAATTTATTGATACAAATTTTGCGCAAGTATTGCCAACCATAAAGTTTCTAGAACAACAAAATGTTGAACTTGCAAGCAGTTTTCAAAGGATTGAATCTCTGTACAAAAGGTTACGAAGCATTCAAGCACCAATCAGTAAAAAAATACAAAAAAAAATTGATGCGGTAGTTCATAGAAATCCGGATTTTAATATTTTAAAACAAATCTCTACGAACTCATTTACGGATGAAGGAATTTCTCAAAAATATTCCAATTTGGTGTTGGTTTATTCTTTTGCGCCTGTGACTAGCTGCGATGTAGAAGGATCATTTCAAGGTTTAAAGACATTTTAACATCTAAGCGAAATAATTTTACTGAAGATAATTTAGAAAAATATGCAGTAATACAATCGTTCAATGCATATCCAAGAAATGACTAAAATATTTCAGTGGGCACGTGTTGCATATAGTTACGACAAACATTTAATATTAAATTCACTCGGTTTACTACCGACCGCCAGGCGCTTCGCGGCTATGGATATCAATCCAATCGACCGCATAAGTCGTCATTGACTCATGCGTGCCCGCTACGCACACTCATAGCTGGGCGACTTCTAGCACTGCGAGACATACATTTTTGTCCGGCCACTGGTTATAACATACGTCAAATGTAATAAATACGAAATAAAAACAGACATGTTCATAGTAGCGCCATCTACAACTGGTGATTTTTTATTTCGAAGCTTTGGAGAGAAGTTTGCTACAGTTCGCTATTTGAATTGAGACTGGAGCCTTAAAGACGCCGTGACACCTGATTCTGTTTGTATAAGTAGAAATAATTTGTAACAATTGAACTGCGTCCTTTTACATGCATGTTGTAGGTTTTTTGATACACAAAATTGTCCTATACTATCGGTTGCAAAAGTTTTGAGCCCTGTGTTTGGAGGTTCGTAACTCCGCAACTACTGAACAAAAAAAAATTAAATAAAGTGTGTTATACTCCTGAATCATTTCTACAAAACATGATTGACTATCAAAATTTTCTGCTTCTAGGTTTGGACAGAAGCGCGAGAGAAGTGTAAAAATGTACCCGATTTTAGTACTTTTTAATAAACGCTTGTCTTACCAAATTTTTTTCTGCTAAACCGGTTGCCCAAAAAATTCAAATTTACACTGAGTATAACTCAAGATCTTGTCTACCGATTGGCCTTTTGTATTTTACTAATTTTGTTTGAAATAAAGGCTATAAACAAGATTTTCATGGAAGCGGATATCTCGGCAACGAGTATTATTAGCACGATAACGAGGCAGGTACGAAAACAATCGCAAAATTTTGTTTAATGAGGCTATTGAAATAGAAACACATTTCAGAAGTTCATTAATTTTACAAAGCGACATAAATTTCGATATAATTTTGGTACAGCGCGCAAGTACATCACGTGGTTCAACTCAGTCGTCAGCGGCTCGGGATTTGAGGTCGACTACAGCATGAATCACAGGCCCGTACTTAGAATTAAAACAAACATCGTACATATTTATGTATTGATGTAACCAGCATTGAAGTTGAAGGTTAGAAATGGTGGACTCTTTGTTTAATTAAAGAATAGGTTGCAACTGTACAACGAAGAGCTGTAAGCATATCTTCTTTTTGTTTTTAACGCTTTTTGAATCAACAGCAGCAATCAAATATTATCAGGTAGCATAAACAAATAAAATAACAAAACCAAATATTTTTTTCTCAGGCCCCAATAATATGATTTTGGGTAAAATCAAGAGAATATAAATATATAAATATTCATTGAATAAAGTTTCTTGAGTACCTGCGTTGCGTGCGTACGTGTTTTGCAAGTATTGAGCAAGAATGCTGAAGTATTATTCCAAGGAAGTGAAACAATTAATTATCAATGTCAGAAATTCCTTTCTCAAATAACAGCTGTTGTATCTGTCACAAAATCACCATCAAGAGAAAGTACTTCTATTAGATTTTATCGGAATTATATAACTCGGAAGCAATGAAGTAAAATTATTGTGATTACCTGTAGCCCATTCAAATTGAATTAATCTGGGCATATGTACAAAATAAAGTTGCAAAAAGCTACAATACATTTGAAGTTAAGGATATGTTAAATTTATGTAACAAAGCACTGTCTCAAAAGAGTTATGGCAAAATTATGTTGCAATTTTGCAACACAATTTTTGGTTTTGAAAATCAAAACCAATACATTGATATTGATCATATTTTTGACTCAATTGTAGAAACAATTATAATATCAACTAGCATGAAGATGATGATGACTTATTAGACTGCAACGACAACAGTACAGATAATGATAAAGAAGTTTCCGCAATATTGTTCCAATGTTGGTGGTTCTTCTGAAACTGCACAATTCAAGTTCAGGACAAATACTTGTCACAATTGAAACAACAACTACTGATTTTTGGCAGAAATAATGTGAAATAATAATAAATCACAAAACAGAATATGTATACAATTCCAGAAATAAAAAAAAAATCACTTATGCTATTTTCAAAAATAAAACCGAACGAGAACATGACAAAAATATTGAATACGGTCCTGAGAGTTGACCGTTTGAAATCGTCGCGCGAAGCGTCGCATCGTTTCGCGCGCTTTATCCCCTTTCTCCGAGGGGAATCTGAAGAAAAATTTAAATTTTTTTGTTAAGAGGAATCACTAGAGGTAGTAGCGTACTACAAAACAACACTACATAAAACCAAACATCCTGAGCTTAATTGTGTGTTAATAATCACGTGTAATACATTAAATTATAGATAAAGGTGTAGTACACCTGGTACGAATGCCACTTTTTTTCATTTGCGTTGTTGTTTTGTTTTTTACCCTTGCTAAAGAAGCCAATAATTGGTAATTTTTGTTATTTTTTTCTTCCAAATCCGAACCAAACATCAAAAAAGCAATATTACAACATTTTGTATTGAGCCTTCATGAACTTGTGTAAAAAAAATGACAACAAAATATGAATGTTGTAATGATTTAACCGTTGGTTTTTTGAACATGTGAATGAGACGAGAATAACATATTTTATAGTCGTACGGTCAGCCATCTGTTGGATAAACACCACATCATTTTCTTCGACCAATCAAATTCAAATGGTACAGTCTGAAGCAGCAGCATGAATACGTAGCCAGGGCAATCACAAATATTGAGCAATTTCGGCCTAACAAAAATATTGATCGCATGTTGACACGGGAGGTGTAGCGGCGCCGCGCCCGGCAAACGAAAGCCATACGAAAAATAAATTTTACCGTGCTGGTGCTACGTAGATAGCAACGACTCGCTTATAAATTAGGACAGCATGTTCTTGCGGAAGTGTATGTGATCAAAATAGGCTAGAAACCGAATACGAGAAATAATTTTTTGCCGTCCTGATGGACTCTACGCAGACAGCAAAGAGCGAGTTATAAATTAGGAGCGCATGTTCCCGCGAGGGTTTATAGTGCAGTAAATACTAAAAAATAATAAATTAAATAAATTATTACTAAGGAAATGCAAGTAATTTAATTTTTAATCAGTCATTTATTTTTCGTCATAGAATTTCAAATATATTGGTATTTAGATTTAGAAAATAATATTAATACCAAACACTTGTCGCTTGGCAATGCATTCAGGGCAATCGCAATCTATGTAGGATGGTTGGCTTTAGTTCTACTTGTTGTACAACAGACGTAGAACAGACGCTAGAAATATGGGCAAATTAAAAAATCAGCTGACTTTATGTGGCCCGCGTTCTAAGAAAACTAATAACTTGCGAGAGTACCTGCGCTAAGTGTATATGCAGATATTATACGTGTAGTGTAATTCTTCGCTAATTAACTTCGCTATTTAATTTGGGCAATACTCTCTTATAGGCGTAACCGTGACGGATTACCATATATGGCAAAAAACTTTTATAAAGGTATAAAATATTTGAACATGTATCAATATAATATATAATAAATGACTTATACATATACATAAAGCTGCCTGTTTTATCGAAATCGCTATTTTTTCTCATACCTACAATTGAAATTGAAGTACGTATACTACCAAGTCTATACATAGCAATAATAATTTAGAAGTAAAATTTCAAAATGCAGTATCCAACTGTAGCTAGAATTAAAATAGGAATATTATATTTACTAACACCTACTTGCGTCAGCCGATAAAAATTTGAATTTTTATATGAGGTGTGTTTTACCTGAAAGTATCGATCTCTGCTAAGTACGAACGAGACATTCGAGATTATTCATGCACAAAGAAAACGTTAAATGAATTTAAATAAGTATCTGAGTACGAATGCTTTCACGGCCAGAGTCATTTAAATTTAGATGATAAATAGTTACCGGTTTATGCCGTGAGTAAAAATTCATAATTACTGTCTTCGCGAACCATGCTGTTCGCTTCTTCGGAGCTAACTGATAATTAGATACTAAATCTAATAATAAATGTAAAGCAATAAATGATTTATGTAAGAAAAGCTGTCTGTCTTACCAAAACTACAATTTTTTTCAACATACAAAAGGTAAAATGTTCAACCATAGTTAGTAGTAAAATAGGAATGTTATAATAAAGCAATTAATTAATTTGTATCACTGTATTGTTTTGTGGAATTGTACTTGTATTTAAAATATACAAGAAAAGCATTTCAGAACATGCGATAGACACATACACAAAATTATTAGGAAACGGTTCGGCGCCAGTCGACACCGCACGGCCCCTTTGATCTTCGCCGCCAAAGAACGATACCACCGTTCCCCTCATCTAATCAGTGCGTTGCTTTCATTTTCTGCGGAGTGTACAGTGGGCGCGGCTTGTTCCCTCCTCTCGCGCCTCAGTTTCGTCGAACTTTTGAGGCCGGTGACTAACATTTACTCTTAAGTGGTTTAGGAGAAAAAAAATCGTAAAGTCGCGAATTATTTTAAAACCGCAAAAATCGGGCACCTTTTCTTACTTCTCTCGCGCTCGTGCCTTAACCGATGGGCAGAAAATTTTGTTAGTGACTCCTGTTATGTAGAAATGGTTCAGGAGTATTATAACGCACTTTATTTAATTTTTTTTTGTTCAGCCGTTTCAGAGTTACTAGCGTTCAAACAAAGGGCTCAATACTTTTACAACCGATAGTAGACTCTAGGCTTTATACCTTTTTTTATGTTTCAATTTTACTAAATCTTTTCAGTCCACTTTTGCCACACGCTATCCAATACAATGGTTTGAAAATTACTAACCAGTCATTACCTATAATCAAATTATTAGTTCCACTATCTGCCCAACACATTCTCAAGGTTAGCCGTATGCAAAATAGTTGTTATTATTTACCATTTTGCACGTGGCCGATGGAACAGAGCACTATTGTTGTATGTATAATTTATGTATAAGTTAATTTTTGCCTTTCTAGGAAGTCAAACTGTTGCGTCAGCAAAAAAAAACAAGCGTCCGCTGTTTTGACGTTGTCTAATATAATAAATTAATAAACTTGAATAATAAAAATACAAGATAACAACAAAGTAGGTATCTATTCGGCGCACTGATTCATTTCAATTGGGTTTTATTTAATTTGCATCATAAACAATAGACGGAATAATAGTTATATCAAATCAATATGTAGCGTGTATTAGATAAAATTACTAATGATAAAAATTATCTTCTAATATCTATCATGTGCTCCCACTATATTTGCTGATGTAATAAATTATAGAGAAGTTTATCGTAAGGTAAACGTCCCAAATTCAGACACTGTCCTAAATTCCGACATATTTCTATTTAGTTGGATAAAATAATAAATCTACAATATTGAACTATATTTTAGGACATCCAGTTTGTTGATTTGACATTACACTTATGAACCCACAATCGTTTCTTATTCTACCAATGTTCTAGCGGTCAGAATATTACCTAGAAGTTTGACTGATCTTGATAATTCATCAGATCATTTGTAGTGATTGCGTATTTCTGTGCATATATATATTTTTAGTTTTTGGGAAAATAAAGAAGCTATTATTATTATTGTAATTGAGTGTTGTGCTAAAAGTTGATTTTTTCCTTATAAGGTAACTGCAATTCGACTTCTTTTTACATGGCTACAGGATAATAGGAATTAAGAAAATTGTAATAATATCTATTTAGGCTGACTGAAAATGCTTTATAACTTCATAATAATACGGTGTACTACTATTTTAAACACTATTATTTGCAAATTTAGTAGTGTCGGCATTAGGTACATGTAAATATAGCACGTCCGTAAATCAGACATATGTGTCGGAATTGTGTACATGGTTAGAAGTAATACATATGGCTTTTCTATTGCTGTCTTTACACAAGTAAATAACATATTTTTCATCGTTTGCTATATAAGAATTAATTGTGCGCATTTTGTCCAAATTCCGACACGAGTGTCGGAATTACGATCATCAATAGTCCCTAATTCCGTCATAAATATCGGCAGACATCATAGGAGATGATGAAATAAGACAGACTGATGCAACACTAGCAGCAGAGAGTAGCGATTTTGGCATTAATACACCACGTTTGGAGCTAACAGTTGAACAGTTCAAGCATCTCCATTAAACAATCGTTATTCTGGCCTGAAACACCCAATTTTTTAATAATAAATCTTATATACCAATATTTAAAACACTTTATGTACCACATGTCTGATCTAGGATCACTGTTTGCATATTTTGATTGCACAAAATTTAAAAAATCTACTGTAAAAATTTCAGACAGAAATTCGAAATATTTTTCAGAAATTAATTTCTTTAGCATACCCACATTTATCCTCTTTAAAATAACGTATCATGTGTTGTGATAAGCATAATAGTTTTGGAGATATGTATAAAAATTTAAGGATACAATTTAAAATTCGGGAATGTCTTTACACGTCTACAATTTAGTTTTCTCGAAACATTGTTTTGTTGTACGGTTGACACGATGTCGCAAAAACTAACGGACCGTTTTCGACAGCATTGCATTCGTAGATTGACGCGCTATCGCCTACACTAGAATAAACCGGTTACATCAAAAATTAAATATTTTATCCAACTTTGATTAGGAAAAATGACCAATTTTTCGCATTATTTTAAATTCGTAATTCGCGTAATTCTAAATTACGCGATAGCGAGTCAATCTACGAATGCAATGCCGCAAGAATTTTTTAAATCGTACCGTTAGTTTTTGCGAATTCGTGTCAACCGCCCAACCAAACACTGTTTCGAGACAAACTGCGTTTAAGGCTCTCGTCTCAATTCAAATAGCGAACTGTAGCGAACTTCACTCCGAAGCTCCGAATTAAAAAAATCACCAGATGTAGATGGCGCTACTATAAACATGTCTGTTTTTATTTCGTATTTATTATATTTGACGTATGGTTTAACCTAAAGAAATAAATGTATTGCTTTCTATTTGTACAAATATTCAAACTGGACTGTGTTTGAGTTTTCTAGACGATGGTATAGTACCTTCACAATCGTCGCTATTGTAAACATGTTTGCCAACTCACTATAAACACGCACAACAGTACTCCAGTGTGCAAGTCTAGAGAAGTTCAGAAGAAAATAACTTGTGCTCTTATAGTTAACATTTAATTATATTTTATAATGTATTACAGCAAACAATAATCAGACGCAATGCCATTGGAAAGCAGTTCTATATTTGAATGGGCGAGTTCGAAAACAGTACTATTTTTTATTCTAGAAGTTTGGTAACTGAGTATATTTATATATTTTTAATTCTAGGATTAACTCTTTTGTAAAAATCATCTTTTTTAATACATACAATACTATCATTTTTACGTTCTTTTTTTTACAAAATTAGTCAAAACTCCTGGACTTCAAATTAAGAATATTTTCCCACATACATGGCAGCTTGAATATTTAATTTAATTCTTCATTTTATAAAAAAGTATTCTTACAAAAGCTCTTAGAATTAAAAAATGTAAAATATACAGGGGGTGTTCTATTAGCAAAATAAAAGTTTACCAAATTTCCAGAATAAAATGGACATACTGTATATTGAAAATATATTAAACGATAGCTTGTTTAAAACCAAAAAAACTTTTGTTTGAATTTTTCTGTGAAATTCTTTACGGTTGAAGAATTACTAAGGTGTTCCGGTAATTTTGACTAACCATGTATAATCCGCCATTTTGAATTTATTTTGAAAATCTGACATGATCATCAATTATTACGGGAAATAAGTTTCATGCAAATCCAAGATTTCTTACATTTTCGGTCGCCATATTGATTCCGCCATTTTAAATTTTGAATAATGGACATTGGATTTAAAGTCTAGGATCTTCAAATATCACAGCAAATAAGTTACATAAGCACCCGACATCTTGCTAAATTTTCTAGTCGCCATATTGAATCCGCCATTTTGAATTAAAAAAATATGACAACGGGTTTGGAATCAGGACCCAAAAAACACTATACATCATAATAAAAATATTATTTAAATGCTTTAAATAAACAAATATTGTTCAAAATGTACGCTGTTATTTCCGTAGAGTTAAAAAACAGTACATGTTCATGATGATTGTTTTAATCATAGCTCTGCTTTTAATGTAAATATAAATAAAATATGTAATACATTTAATTCTCTGTGAACTACTTTATATTTTGTCTGTTGGCACAAAATAGCGAACTGCTATACTTTTCAAGATATTACACCAACAAACTTATTTTGCTAATTTTCTCTGAACTAACTTTTTGGTCTTGTACTGTTTTCGAACCGACCGATTCAAATGTATTGCTGTATATTTGTACAAATATTCAAACTGGACTGTGTTTGAGTTTTCTAGTCGATTGCATAGTGCTTTCACAATCGTCGCTATTGTAAACATGTTTTCCAACTCACTACAAACACGCACTACAATACTCCAGAGCGCAAGTCTAGAGAAGTTCAGAAGAAAATAACTTGTGCTCTTATAGTTGACATTTAATTATATTTTATAATGTATTACAGCAGACAATAATCAGACGCAACTGCCATCGGAAAGCATTTCTATATTTGTAGGCCACACCAAAATTTGCATAAATGATTTTCATAAATATTGAAATTCCTTTCCGATGGCAGTTGCATAAGGACCTTCAGAATCGAATGGTAGCAAGCATTTCACATTTACAGTGAAAATACAGAATGTGCTCTTAATTTGACAATTCGACAAACTTATATTATCATCAAAGCATCTTCGGACTACAGTAGAAGAGATAGAAAGCTATAATTTTGAGGAATAATTCCCTATTTATCTATGATTCAAAAACAAACAAATAATGTTTAACCCCAAAACTAACCTATGTTTTCTTACTTTATTTCAGGCCAGGTTCCAGCGCGTCTAGTGCTATATTTCCTATCATGGTCAGGCTTTTTAGTATCATTTATGATGCGAACAGACATCAACCTGGCCATAGTGGCCATGGTAGAAGATCCACCAAAAGAATACCATCCAAACGTGACAGACCAGTACTGCTTTATACCGGAACCAGAATCAGATGGCATCTCAAACAAAATGGTTGTAAGTATTATATAACTTTCCAAGCAAATTTTTAGTTTTTAAGTTATTCCACGGAGAGTTTCAAAAGTCCTTTCTGGTCAAATGTGTAGCTTTTAAACTATTTTTTTTTTTCGCAGGACTTTGGTGGATCTTTACAATGGTCGGAGGACATCCAAAGTTACGTGTTGGCTTCTTTCTATTGGGCTTACATCATCTCTCAGATCGTCGGTGGTCTGGCGACGCAAAAATTAGGGACCAAGAGGGTTTTCGGTTATGCACAGTTGGCCACTGCTGTTTGTAGTTTGTGCATCCCCTGGGCTAGTGAGACCCACTACGGGATAGTTATAGCTTTGAGGAGTATCCAAGGTTTTGCATCGGTAAGTTGAGACCTTGAGTTATTCATGGTCAAAAAATATCGTTATTAGGAAACTTCTAGATATTTTAATTCTCTACAAAAAGTGTCTGTACATCGTCTTAGCACGAGTTGGCGGTTTTAAGTTAAATGTACGTCTGCAAATTCGCCAAAGGAACGTAAGAGTAACAACGTATTTATATGATGATTTACATGATTTAGGGCCGATCTTACAAAGCACGTTATACCATGGTATAACTAAATATTGGTATAAATACCAGTATAAGTTGTTATTACTATGACAACACAAATATTTTAGCCAATGGGAGGCGGAATAGCACTATTTATACTGGGAATAACTATTCCACTACTTATACGTACACTTGTAAGATCGACCCTAAGCATCATATTTTATTATAAGCAAAACAATAACAGCTAGAAATAGCAGCTTGTTCATGTATTATTTTAAGTAGTGACACTATTCTTGAATTTTTAACATCAATTAAAATAATAAAAGAAATTAGAAAAACACGTGTCAATGACGTATTGTTCTGGCATTGTTTTTTTCTGTATACATAAAAAGTAGTTTGTCAAAACAATGGCACAATCATTTTTGTTGATGAAGTTGTATATGCGTATTTTAGTTGTTGATATCGTAATTTTAAATACAAAAATCTTTCTTCCTGAATACGCATAATTAAAATTAGCATTGTTAGGTGAACGGACTAAATTATTTCTGAGTTTGCCGAGACAAATAATCGATAAAAATGATGTCACTTCAGATGAAGCGAATGCGCAATGGATTGCAACAAATCAGGAAGATAACGATAAACCATAGGAATACAAATCTTTACAAATCTAATGCTATTAATTTTTTTACACATTTGGAAACCTTTTATGGTTGCCTACATACCACCAAAATTTTATTGAAGTCGGTTGAGTGACTGCAGCGCAAAAAAATAAAAACAAAAAGAAATTGATTTTGCATCATTAGCTTTAAAAATCAATTAAAACCACAATTTGCACCTCGTTAATAAAATTTTGCGACGTGCTTATTAAGTTAGATCTACTAGTCTCGTTAACCAAGTGCCATTGATCCAAATTATACAGGGTGACCAAAATCTAGTGCCAAACTTGTCAAACTTCAAAGCGTGTTATTGTTCTTATTTAAAATTGGAACCCATACATTTTTTTTGGTGAAACGATGCAGAATTAAAAAATAAACATTGTTTCTAAATACAACCCCATCACAATTCCCAATATTTTAAAAGTTATTCACCAAAAACTTATTTTTGAACGTTTCCAACGACAATTTTAGGTAATAAACTAGGAGAATGTGCAGGCCTAATAGGCCTGCTGGTAGACCTAGGTAGATCGCCGAAGCGTTAAGAGATAAACAAAAAGCCCGAAAAAAAAACCGTTCGAAGCGGTTACGGGGCGCCATCTATTGCTTCGTAGCGTAATCCCAACAGCGACATGATGTGCCGCCGTCTGGTGACCGCGTCGCGAAGCGCGCGGCCGTTGCCTAGCAACCTCGATAGGTTGCCATGGCGACGCGCTGACCTGTACACTCCTAAAGCATAATCCATAAATTTACCCGAATCGAGTTAAAAAATAACGAAAACTGGGCCGAAAATGGACGAAATCGAAGGCCTAAGCGCTGTACAATCCAATTTTAGGCGGAAAATCGGCGCCGCAGGCGCCGATTTTCGCTTCTCCGAGGAGCAGTCCCTTCCCCCGATTCGCCGATTTTCGTAAACTTCTTGCGCGGACTGTGTTAGACTTTTAGTATATAGTAGGGACTAGGAGAATGTGCAGGCCTAATAGGCCTGCTAGTCGACCTAGGTAGATCGCCGAAGCGTTAAGAGAGAGAGAGACAAAAAGCCCGGATGATTATGATCGTAGGTTCGGTGCGGTTACGGTCGCGCCATCTATTGCTTCGTAGCGTAATCTCAAGAGCGACATGATGTGTCGCCGTCTGGCGACCGATCGATTGGCATGACGACGCGCTGTACAGTCCGAAAGGATAATCCATAAATTTAGCCGAATCGAGGTAAAAAATAACGAGAACTGGCCGGAAATTGGACGAAATCGAAAGTCTAAGCATCGTAGAATCCAATTTTAGGCGTAAAATCGGCGCCTGCGGCGCCGATTTTCGCTTCTTTCAAAAGCCTTTGCATTGCCAAGTTTCAATATGTTTCTAAAACTCTTGTTTTGAGTGTGAGTCACGTTTAGTATATAGTAGGGACTAGGAGAATGTGCAGGCCTAATAGGCCTGCTGGTCGACCTAGGTAGATCGCCGAAGCGTTAAGAGAGAGACAAAAAGCTCGGATGCTCTTACACGCGCGACGTGATTATGCTCGTACGTTCTGAGCGGTTACGGGCGCGCCATCTATTGCTTCGTAGAGTAACCTCAACAGCGACATGATGTGTCGCCGTCTGGCGACCGCGTCGCGAAGCGCGCGGCCGTTGCCTAGCAACGTCGATCGATTGGCATGACGACGCGCTGGCGTGTACAGTCCGAAGCGATAATCCATAAATTTAGCCGAATCGAGGTAAAAAATAACGAGAACTGGCCGGAAATTGGACGAAATCGAAAGTCTAAGCACTGTAGAATCCAATTTTAGGCGGATTTTCGCTTCTTTCAAAAGCCTTTCCATTGCCAAGTTTCAAAATGTTTCTAAAACTCTTGTTTTGAGTTTCTCCCACGTTTAGTATATAGTAGGGATAGGGATATCGTACGTGGCGTTCCACCAAACTACGTTAGAGGGCGCCAGTAATACAATATCGACCAAAAGCGATTTAGGCAGTGTTTATTTGACAATTTTCACCTAGATTAATAAACAAAAAAGTAATTTTTTCGTTGCCTTGGTGATAAATATTGGCGATCGATCTGTTTTTCTTTTCAGAATGTCATCCTGAGTGAAAATATCACACAAATAATCTAGGGTGCCATTTACAATTTCAATGATGAGTAATGACATCATTTCCGGAATGACGGTCAAGAGTATCTCAAAAGATAGCATTTTTTGTCTATTAGCATTTCTCAAAATTTCATTTGTCCAACGTCATAAATGAAAAAAAAAATAAACAAAATTGTCACAAACAAATAAAATAAAAAAAAATTTCCAAAATATACCAAAATATACATTTTGGTTTTTCGAATATACAGTAATAGTAAAACTTAAAACCGTTCTCCTGTAAAATGACGAATTTTGAGTAGCGTCAGTTTTCTTGTGAAAAGGTCAAGTTTTAACTGCATGCAATTGTCTCTCTTACCATAAAATAAACGATAACCCGAACTTAAATTATGTATAGACATTTTTAAGAATTAAGATCTATAAATTTCCTAATTGTTAAAATTGTAATATATTAATTTTCCTATGCATTTGTTAATTTTATTTCTATTAACAACTTTTGTTTAAAAAAATTTAAGTGTTTGAGTGTTTTATTGGGGATATCTACAACAATAATCTGTTGATTGTTTTATATAGTAGATAATTGCTATTTCAGTGGTTGAAAAATTAATAAAAAACTGATAAGCTAGAATGCATTAAACAAATATCTGAATTTTTGTTGATATTGGCATTAATGAAAAAAACAAAAACATCATATTCGTTCTTTGATTACAATCAGCTGTAACATTTGTTTTATCAAATTTTTAAAGGTAAATAAATGCTTTTTCATTAATTTTCAGGGACTAACATGGCCTGCTATGTACGCCCTGGTAGGACATTGGATCCCAGTTCCAGAACGTAGCCGCTTCATGTCCAGTTTCCAAGGATTTAGCATAGGAATAGGGATAACTTATCCGTTATGCGGCTTTTTGATAGCAAACCTCGGTTGGCGTTCAGTTTTCTATACTACAGGATCCATAGGTAATTATAACAGACAAAAAAACTAACCGAAAAACAAAACAATGAACAAAACATAAAAAACAAATAAAATTTTTAAAATCCCCATTTTCTTTTTCGTAAATAGGTGTGATTTGGTGTTTTATTTGGTATCTCTTGGCGTTTGATAGCCCGGAGATGCATCCAAGAATCTCGCTGAGGGAGCAGCAGTATATTAGAGAAAATACTGTCAATACTTATGAGTCATCTAGACAGACTAAGGTACCGTGGTTCAAGATTTTGACCTCTATGCCAGCGTGGTCGATAGGTATAACGACGTTTGGAAGGATATGGGTCCATTATACGTTTATAGTACCTGGTCCGAAGTATATGCACAGCATCTTAGGGTTTAGTATTCAAAAGGTAAGAAGAAAAAATGTTACACATTTCTGTATAAATGTGAATGAAGAAAAGAACAAATACCGAAGCAAGTATAACAAACGAGCTTCATTCTCTATCTAAGAGAGAATTAAAATAAATTGAGGAAAGCATCATTTTGTTAACGATATTTTCTTATGAAGGCCGATAATCACAAAAAGTCTTGCCCTCTTAGTTTGCTACATTGGCGATGAACAGGGAATTAAGCACTCAAGATAAAAATGTGTTTCAAGTATTGGAAATATTTTATGATATGAGAACGTTTTGTTATCAACAGACGCTAAACTGAGATTAAAGTGAATGAGAACTAAAAATATACCTTTTTGATTTGTTTTACCACAATAAATTTACATACTACAGTACTAGCTTAATCTAAAAAAAAAATCTGATGTTGCCAGGCACATGACTTTATCATACTATATATAAAATTAATAGTTTAGCTCCATTAGATTCTATTTGATCGAGATTGGCCTTATCTGCATTAAAATAAAATTAGTAGAACTAGACAGATATGTCGATTAATGCTGCGTTCGGATATTGTACTCCGTTGACACCGGGTACACCGTCTAAATGACACTTACGTGTTATTGGGTGTAAAAAGTGTAATACAATATCCGAACGCAGCTTATATTGACAGAAGTTATTGTCAATACATTAGCGTTTGACACTACCTACTGTCATTAGAATCACAACATGTGACAAATCCTGGCTACTAGTTTTAATGCAGTACGACCGATCTCGATGAAATAGAATTTGCTCATGCAGCTAAACTATTGATTGTACCAAAAAATGTCATAGTCATAAATTATTCAGAATTTCCTCCTCTTTAATTTATTATATAACTATTTCGTCGAAATTCCAGAAATTGCGGCTTATTTGCAAAATCTTTCAAAAATGCTAAGACTAAACCTCCAGTTCCTTTGGACCCTTTTCAACAGAAAGCTTTTCAGCTCTAACTTTAGTCATGAAACTTCTAAATATGAAGTTTCGTCCCGATACCGTTAGTAGTTTCTCCGGAATCGTCGCCACAAAAAACGGGTACACACAGACACACATACACACACACAGACATTTTTTTGTACCTTTATCGACGCGATTACAATACTTTACATACTACGTATGATAAAGTAAAATAAGAGTTGAAAATAATGTACATACATGAGCTTTATTACCCACCATCATGAAAAATACACCCCTTTTTGCATCTTTAAAAATCAATAGTTTTATGTTATTGTTTTTGTATGATCTATTATTTTTTTTACAGAATACTGTAAATGTCATGTATTTAAATTATATAGTTTATGGAACATTAATTATTGTTTTTGTTCATCAATCATTTCATAGGAGTTATATAATAATATAACAAAATATACAGAATGAATAATAATTAATTTTTTTTTATTTTTTAGAATGGCGTGCTATCAGGAGCTCCTTTTATCTGCAGCTATGTCGCATCAGTTGGTTTCTGTTATATTGCCGACAAACTAGTCACCAGAAATATACTGTCCCTCACAAATTGTAGAAAATTATTCACTGCCTTAGGTAAGTCAATGAAACAATCAAATTTAATTAAATAATAGAGAAATCCTCAAAAAATAATTACCAAGAAGTACCCAAGATGACGTTAGGTACCTTGAACCTGAACGCCATCTATTTCCCAATAGCTACAACACAAAATTCCCATCTCCGATACGTTTTAAAACTATTTAAGTTTTCTCTTTTCAGCACAAGTATTGCCTGGAGTTCTAGTATTCCTAATTCCGTACCTAGGTTGTGACCATAACCTAATTTTAGTGCTCTGGTTCATCGCCGTTACTTTCATAACAGCCGCGTACGCTGGAGCTATGGCAAATGTCGTCGACATAGCTCCAAATTTCGCAGGCCCAGTACTGGCATTCGCCCAGACAATTCACATGACGGCCAGTTTTCTCAGCCCCCTGGTGGCAGGCCACCTAACTAAAGGCGGGGTAAGCATTCCTCATAATTCATCACATAACCCACAAATAGAAATATTTTTTAATTAATTAATTTTTAATTAATTAATTAATTTTTTAATTAATTAATTATTTTTTTAATTAATTAAATAAATAATTAATTAATTATTTTTGAATAATTAATTTTTAATTAATTATTTTTTTCAATTAATTAATTTTTTAATTTCAATCTTTTAGCACACTCTATCGGCATGGAGGAACGTTTTTAACGTAACAGCGGTTGTCTCTATTTCAACATACGTCGTGTACCAGATTTGGGGCACAGCTGATATCCAGCCATGGAATTATGCAGAAGGCGAAAAACCAGTCGAACAAGAGCAAGAATGCATGCTGGCAAAAGGCGAAGCCACTGAAGTTACCATCGTCCCGAAGAAGAAGAATAGTAGCGGGCAGAACGCGTAAAAGTGGTTAAAAGTATGATTTTTAGGTCGCACTGTAAAATTTCTATGACAAATTAATTAATTAACAAGTAATTAATTAAAAATTAATTAATTAATTAAAAATTAATTAATTAATTAAAAATGAAATTTTACAGTTTGACAGGGCATACCGGCTGGTACGGATGCACGATCATACTTTCTTGGGTACTTCTTACTTAGTTTAGAGTACTTAGTTCGTAAAAACTTTAAACAAAAATATATATGAAACAATTCCACATTAAAGTTATATGTAGGGTTAGGAGACGTAGATTCTACGTCGATAAAATGTAGTCTCTATTATAAATTCAGACATTCTTGTAGTCTCGTTGTACGGGACCCATGCATAAAGATGGCTGTGCCAAATATATATAGATATATATTATGTGTACGCACTAAAAAAGCTTGTTAAAAAGTTTGATATAAAAATTAGTTTTATATATTCCCGATTTTGTTATTCCTGTAGTTAGTTAAAAAAATTTAGCGAGTGGTTTAAGATTTTTTTTGCTCTCTCAAGTTTGCAACATATTTAATACCTATAAGAATATTATTATCATATTATATAACATTATAGTACCCCCTAGGTGAAAGAAAAATAAATATTCCCTAAATAAATTGTATTATAGAAAAACAAACTAATATTTTTCCTATTAAAAATAAAGGTAGACTCGTAAAATATACAGGGTGTTTGGCAAAGTACACAATTTCCACAAAATATATATATATACTACTACTTACCCCACATTATAAACTGTAACCCGAATATATATATATATAAGATGATCCATAACTACAAGCAACACAATGTTAGTAACTTTAATTATGAATCACCCTGTATATGTCATTATAGCTCCAAGTAGAGAAATTTTAGGACCTCTATAAAATATTATATTTATACACAAAAGGATAATAAAATATTCCTTTTCTCAGGACGTTGACGCAAAAAAGAGTTTTAAATCGTATTAGGTACACGGGAAATGACAAATATTTTTCTAACCTAGTTTTCTCATTTTCTATCATTCTCTCTCAGGTCTAGTTATTTATTCCATTCAGCACTAATGATACTATTAATTATTAATTGATTAATTATTCTACTAATTATTAATTGTTCTGTTTCATTCCGAAAAAGAATCTTAAATTTTTGTATGTGGACGTTTTCTTTTGTTTCATTGTATGCTATGTCTGTAATATTAGTTCGTAAGATATGTAAGTGTAGATTGTTGGTATGAATATAAAGATATATCTGTTATGTATTTTTTTAGTAGTGTAAGGATTTAATGAGAACAAAAATGGTTTATCGAGTGTTTTAATTTTTGTACTTAGTTTTTGGAAAATAAATTATAATTCTTTATTGGAAAATGTGCCTTTCAGTCATTTTAAGAACTTAAGAATAATAAGAAAACCAGAAAATAACTTATTTAGAACAAAACTATGAAATAGACAAAACAAGTAACAGTCATGGGAAAGCAAACAAGATATTATTTAGTCCATTATATTTATCTCTTTTCTCTTACTATTTATGTGTCTCTAAAACTAGCTTACAGCTTGAAAGCATTATCTCTAGTTTTAAAACTATACACCCTTATATTAACTATATCATGACTATAAATAATATCAATAATAATCATATAACACAGTGCTCCGCAACCACTGTGCCGCGGCACAGTTGTGCGAAACGCAGCTATGAGACTCCCGTGTGCGGGAGAAGGACATCGGAAGGCGCTTGCGGAGCACTGATATAACAGACAGCCACAACTTAAATAAATAATTTAAACCATAATTTACATAATCATTTCCCTAATATTTTCCTAACTACTCTAACCTCTTAGCCTCTATAGAAACCGTAATTATATCATATATAAAACACCCTCATTATACAACATAACAAATAAAATAATCATTGGCTTAATATCACAATCAATTATCATGAACGGAAAACAAAAAAAAACAAACTTTAAAATAAAATTATTATTTCCTACCTTCTATCATTCTATCCCTTTCCTTATCCTTATCCTTACTATCGCCCTTTATAACCTGCACCATTTTTAAGGTTAGGACGGCAAGAATCGCGTCTAACGGGTCCATGAAACCTCGTTGCATCCACTTCGGAATCGTGGTTCTCGCGTGAGCAAAACCGAGCTTTTGTAAGATATAATCTATGCCGTAAGGTTCGATATATTTTCCGGCAACGCTTAATAATCGTACTGTCGGTTCAAGAAGCCAAGTTTTGCAGTTGTAATTTCGCCAGTCTTTAGCGAATATGTCAACGTCGAGGCTGGTTGTCTTACGTGTCTGCGAGAGGTCCCCGTTCGATGTTGACTGCTTTTCTAGTAGTGACGCTCTACCAGTATTGCCCAACTGTTGAAAAAAAAAATTGTTCATTCTTTTTTATTTTTTTGTTTTTTTTTATTTTGTACAAAAAAATATGTCTAGGAATACACAAATCTACCTTTTCTTTCTCCTTTAGATAGGATGATATAAGATCGTGTAAAAAGAAGAACGCCTCTGCATCTACTGTCACAAAAATGTGGTCCTCGAACTCCGTGATAAAACTGCATTCGACCATTGGTTTTTCTTCTGTAAGATAAAATAAAAATTAGAATAAAAAAGGTGTAAGGAAACAAGGTAGCTAAGGTGTAAAAAATCTATATAGGTAAAAAATTGGTTTTTAGTACATTTTTTACTAATTTCTAATTCTAAATTCATTCTTCATTCAATCTTAACAATTTTTGACAAATCTGGATATTTTTTCAACTTACAAATTATTTATTACTTATTTTATATACTATTAATTATTAAGGCTCCCGTCTCAATTCAAATGGCACGCTTTTCTCCAAAGCTTCGAAATAGAAAAATTACCAGATGTAAATGGCGCCAATATAACCAAATTTGAATTTATTTCGTATTTAGTACATTTGACGATTTAACGTATGTTTGCGGCGTATTAGGGGAACCCCGACGCCGTGTCAGTGCTACTACTATAATTGACAGTTCACGTTTCGGTCTTTGTTTTTGATTTATAGAGGATATTTAATGTTCTTAAAGTTATAAAGTGTGTGGGAGTTTGTAGTATATGTTTGTATTATATTATTTTTAAGTGGTGATTATATAGTTTCCAGTTATAATAGTTATAAACAGATTTAGTAGGTTAGGTTGTAAATAACTCGTTTGTGTGACGTTCAGTTTAATTTCGAAAAGGCAAGATTTGGTAAACAACAATTACATATATTTTCTGCCCACAATACTAAATTTACTAATCATTAGTTGGAATAATGGGTCGCTTATCCCATTCTCGAAGGAGTTATTCGAAAAAGAAGGGCACAAATTCACGAAGTGCGGCAGCAAAACTAAGGTGAGCAAGATTTCAAGAGGCGTTTTGCGGTATGTTTTATTTTATACAAATAGGTATGCTATAAATTAAAATATTATTATTTTAGATAGGGTGATGTACAGCCGAACTCTCCGGAACCGTTGTCACTGGATACTGTGCAAGATTCTGCTGTGGAGATGCCAGAAAGCAGTGTGAATTTGACTATTGATAATGCGTGGGGAGCAAACGAGGATGTTGAAATGTTTGTTTCTTATTATACACACATGCATATCACTGGAAACGGTGGAAAATTACAGTGACACCTTCCGAAGTGAATAAGAAGTCTTTGTCAAATATGTTGTACAGTTTCTACGGAGAATAGTGTCATAAGTATCAAGTTTTTACCCTTTTTCCAGAACGTTCGTCATGACTTTTCAGTCTGTTAACATGTATAATAAGACAGTAAACGTTCATCTGTTATACGTATGATGTAACTGTTCCACTATTCCCCGCGGAAATTATATGTGATGTATGATATATAATTTATATACAGGTGTCCCACTTTTTTCCCACAAACTATTTTTCAAGTAGTAATTGTCATACTGAGTAAAAAGTTTCATATGAGTTTTGTATTTATTAAAACAATTCATATACAGTAGAGCGTCGATAATCCGAACTAATTGGGACCGAGGGTGGTTTGGATTATCAAATTGTTCGGATTATCAAATATCGAGTATTGGATACAAGCTATAAAACAAAAGCAATATATGTTTGTAAAAAGGAATCGACAAAAATAGCTTTTTACTCGGTTACTCGGTGATTTATTGTTTTATTATTTATATTTGTGGCGTTCGGATTAACGAACGTTCGGATTACAGGGGTTCGGATTATCGACGCTCTACTGTATATACGTGAGTTGTACAGTTATTGCCTAAACCCTAGTTCCTCCTTCAAAAACCGTCAGGTAAGTATATTATGGATTACATTAATACAACAAAATACCTACTACAAAAAGAATATTAATCAAATTTTACAAAACAAATTGCAATTGATATATAAAATTCAAATATTTTTTAAAATTTTGCCTTCTTGTAATTATAACATGGTCAAAATATTACATAAGAGGTAATAACAATGTTACAATTAAATATATTACATTATTTGCATTTAACAATGACAAAGAAATTTGTTGTAAACATGTTGCAGATATATTTACTTGCTGAGTGGGTTCAAAAATTTAGCAAATAATATAATTTATACTAATATAATATTTATTTCTTAGCTAGTAGCATGCATTTTGTTTGAACGTGGTTTGAACATACTACGTACAAGAAATCGATAGTTTTGGATACCTGAACTGTCGCTATTGTAAACATTGTTGCCAACTCACTAGAATGCACCAGAATGCAATTCTAGAGAAGTTCGGAAAAAAATAACCTGTGCTCTTATAGTTAACATTTAATGTACTTTTATAATGTATTACAGCAGATAATAATCAGATGCCACTGCCATCGGAAAGCTTTTCTATATTTGAAGTCCACATTTTTTTAACACTAAAATTTGCATAAATAATCTGCATAAATATTGAAATCCTTTCCGATGGCAGTAGCATAAAGACCTACAGAATCGATGGTAGCAAGCATTTCACGATTGGCACAATAATTATAGCGTGAATTACTTTGGTGTTTTGGGGGTAGGAGATGGGAGCCTTAAATAATGAAACAATTACACCGTAGAATAAAAAATTGATGTTCGTACCCGATAAGTCTGGTGTTGTAGTTGTTTGCAGATGCTCCGTCTTCAAGTGTAACTGTAGACTCGGAAGGGCAAAGATAACCTCCCGATTATGGTTAGGATCGCCAAGTTTCTGGGCGTTGCTACCACGTCCGCGTTCAATCGAATTATTCCCATCCTTTTCGCGTTCCAATGACGGAAACTTATCCACGTCTACACAAAACAAAAAAAAAATTAGAAATTCAAACAAATAAAGTTAAAGATTATCCATGAATGTAGCCACCATCTGTCAAAATGACTATAATTCTAGGTTATGTTCCTCTGACAGCTATGACTTATGTACATATTTTAGGTTATGTTGGGCTATGTCATCTTGACAGCTGTGCGAGTTCCAAGTTTATAAGTTAGGATTTTTTTATTTATAATGCAAAATATTAGTTGCTGGTTACTTACCGTCTATTTGGCTGTTTGCAAAAGCGTAGTGGAACCATTCTTGCAGTGTCTTGAACTGTGGCGGGAAGATTATGCTTCGGGAAACCTTGCAAACTGTCGCCATGGATTGGTGGGTCTTGTAAGTGCTGACGCCCAAGCTGCATTGCAGAGTTTGGACTACATGAACGTCGTGCATGTTTTGATCTGAAATAATCGTAAAATATCAGTAATCTTTCACTCTTTCAAAGATACAATTATTCCCCTTTTGTTATTAAATTCAATGCTGATTTTGGGATTAATTATAAAGAAAACGATCTAGTTTTATTGACAGAAAATCTAAAAAAATCTTACTCTATTTCAAAGCTACAATTTTTTCCGTTTTGCCAAATTGCATTTATTATGTCTCTTTTCAAAAATTCCAAACTTTAGTTTACAGTTACTCACAATGCTGATTTTGGGATATATTATAAAGGAAACAGTCTAGTATTATAGAGAGAAAGAAAATCTAAGACATCTTTCTCCATTTCAAAGTTACAATTTCTTCCGTTTTGCCAAATTGAATTTATTGTCTCTTTTAAAAAATTCCAAACTTTAGTTTACAGTTACTTACAATGCTGATTTTGGGATATATTATAAAGGAAATAGTCTAGTATTATAGAGAGAAAGAAAATCTAAGATATATTTCTCCATTTCAAAGTTACAATTTCTTCCGTTTTGCCAAATTGAATTTATTATGTCTCTTTTCAAAAATTCCAAACTAGTTTACAGGTACTTACAATGCTGATTTTGGGATATATTATAAAGGAAATAGTCTAGTAATATAGAGAGAAAGAAAATCTAAGATATATTTCTCCATTTCAAAGTTACAATTTTTTTCGTTTTTCCAAATTGAATTTATTGTCTCTTTTAAAAAATTCCAAACTTTAGTTTACAGTGACTTACAATGTTGATTTTGGGATATATTATAAAGGAAATAGTCTAGTATTATAGAGAGAAAGAAAATCTAAGATATATTTCTCCATTTCAAAGTTACAATTTTTTTCGTTTTTCCAAATTGAATTTATTGTCTCTTTTAAAAAATTCCAAACTTTAGTTTACAGTGACTTACAAAACTGGTTTTAGGATATATTATAAAGGAAACAGTCTAGTATTATAGAGAGAAAGAAAATCTAAGATATCTTTCTCCATTTCAAAGTTACAATCTTTTCCGTTTTGCCATATTGAATTTATTATGTCTCTTTTCAAAAATTCCAAACTTTATTTTACAGTTACTCACAATGCTGATTTTGGGATATATTATAAAGGAAACAGTCTAGTATTATAGAGAAAGAAAATCTAAGATATCTTTCTCCATTTCAAAGTTACAATTTTTTTCCGTTTTGCAAAAATAAATTTATTATGTCTCTTTTCAAAAATTCCAAACTTTAGTTTACAGTTACTTACAATGCTGATTTTGGGATATATTATAAAGGAAACAGTCTAGTATTATAGAGAGAAAGAAAATCTAAGATATCTTTCTCCATTTCAAAGTTACAATTCTTTCCGTTTTGCCAAATTGAATTTATTGTCTCTTTTCAAAAATTCCAAACTTAATTTTACAGTTACTCACAATGCTAATTTTGGGATATATTATAAAGGAAACAGTCTAGTATTATAGAGAGAAAGAAAATCTAAGATATCTTTCTCCATTTCAAAGTTACAATTCTTTCCGTTTCGACAAATTGAATTTATTATGTCTCTTTTAAAAAATTTCATACTTGAGTTTACAGTGACTTACAATACTGATTTTAGGATATATTATAAATGAACATATCAAGTACCATCGACAAGAAGAAAATCTAAAGAATCTCTCATAATGCAAAAGTATAATTTTTTTTTCGTTCCCGCTAAAGTTTTAATTTCAACTCACCTGTTGTGGAAGGTATCTCTTGCGATTCCGTATTAAACGTAATACACGGCTCCCTTAAACTAAACAGAGCCCAAGATTTACTCTTAAAGTTGATACCATGGAAACACGCTAAAGAAATATTCTTTCCGTGCAATTCCATATTTCCTCCTAAAACGGTACCAGTCGTAGGCAAAGGACTATGCATCGTCGACAGTTGAAGTCCTGCGACAGCAGCCAATACTTTCTGCCAGTGCCTGTGGTGCCTAGCATCCTGCAGGGCCCCTGGAGGCAATTCAACCCTTGCCGATTCACGACCTATACAAAAAATAATCATTGTATTATATTTAGTGCAAAATATGGAAACATTTGTAAAATATGTTAAGAGTAACTGTTTAAAATAGCAGATAAAGACGTACTTTTCTGTGGGGTGACCCGAGACGGTCGTTTTCCTTGCGCAAAACCACTGAAAGCGCGTTTACTGCTGTTGAACTGCTGCGAGAAAAATTCCTCTAGTTTGTTGTACATTTTTAGCAAGTCGGCTGTGGATGATTTCGACATCATTATTTGAAGCTGGTTCCACGAGAGGTCGCCGTATATGAATATACTCGCAGGTCTGTAAAGTTTTTAGGAGGTTAGATTTTTTTAAATTGCGTAAACACGAGAAATGATTTGAGGTTAGAATTTACCGTACTTAGAATGAATATACTTGCTTGCAAGTATGTAAAATTTTTAGGTTAGAATTTATTAAATTGTAATTTCCAAAATTTGAGGTTATTATATTGAAATTATTACGTAACAAAAGAAATAAACACCGGAATAAAACGAAGCTAAAATTTTTTTAAATTGATTGAACACTAGAAAAAATTTGAGGTTAGAATATTTTTAAATCTACGTACCTTCTGGTAACGGAAGCTGTCGTAACAGTTCGGTTTAGGCTCCATTCGTCTCTGAGATTTACGGTTAGGTCGCTGACTCTACACATCAAGACGGAGGTGGCCATGTAATCTAAACGTAGCTCAAGGGCGTGAAGACGCAGGCCTACTATGTGGTCAGGTTCAACGTCTGGTTCTTCACGAATATGTACTGGAATGAAACACAAAAATTAGAACTATTGTAAAATATTGATAATTTTTAAATTGATTCCAATACTTTGGATACAAAGTTAAGTTTTTTACATAATGATAATGTCCATTCGAATAGAAAACGTATTTCAATTAGTTGCAACAGAAAAGTGTTTTTAACTTTTGCAAAAATTGTTGCATAAATTTCTATCATACTTCAAATTGTAGGTAATTAAAAGACCTAGTCGCCATTCGACGCTCGGTGTTTTGCCCCCCCAAAAATAACCCCTAAATGGCGATGATATCCGTTCGAATAGCAAACACAAATCTATCAGTTGCTACAGAAAAATGTTTATAACATTTGCAAAAATTGTTGCATAAATTTCTATCATACCTCAAATTGTAGGTAATTAAAAGACCTAGTCGCCCTTCGACGCTCGGAGTTTTGCCCCCCAAAAATAACCCCTAAATGGCGATGATATCCGTTCGAATAGCAAACATAAATCTATCAGTTGCTACAGAAAAATGTTTATAACTTTTGCAAAAATTGTTGCATAAATTTCTATCATACCTCAAATTGTAGGTAATTAAAAGACCTAGTAGCCCTTCGACGCTCAGAGTTTTGCCCCCCCGAAGATAACCCCTAAATGGCGATGATATCCGTTCGAATATCAAACATAAATCTATCAGTTCCTACAGAAAAATGAATATAACTTTTACAAAAATTGTTGCATAAATTTCTATCATACTTCAAATTGTAGGTAATTAAAAGACCTAGTCGCCGTTCGACGCTCGGAGTTTTGCCCCCCCAAAAATAACCCCTAAATGGCGATGATATCCGTTCGAATAGCAAACACAAATCTATCAGTTGCTACAGAAAAATGTTTATAACATTTGCAAAAATTGTTGCATAAATTTCTATCATACCTCAAATTGTAGGTAATTAAAAGACCTAGTCGCCCTTCGACGCTCGGAGTTTTGCCCCCCCAAAAATAACCCCTAAATGGCGATGATATCCGTTCGAATAGCAAACATAAATCTATCAGTTGCTACAGAAAAATGTTTATAACTTTTGCAAAAATTGTTGCATAAATTTCTATCATACCTCAAATTGTAGGTAATTAAAAGACCTAGTAGCCCTTCGACGCTCAGAGTTTTGCCCCCCTGAAAATAACCCCTAAATGGCGATGATATCCGTTCGAATATCAAACATAAATCTATCAGTTCCTACAGAAAAATGTTTATAACTTTTGCAAAAATTGTTGCATAAATTTCTATCATACCTCAAATTGTAGGTAATTAAAAGACCTAGTAGCCCTTCGACGCTCAGAGTTTTGCCCCCCTGAAAATAACCCCTAAATGGCGATGATATCCGTTCGAATATCAAACATAAATCTATCAGTTCCTACAGAAAAATGAATATAACTTTTACAAAAATTGTTGCATTAATTTCTATCATACCTCAAATTGTAGGTAATTAAAAGACCTAGTAGCCCTTCGACGCTCAGAGTTTTGCCCCCCCGAAAATAACCCCTAAATGGCGATGATATCCGTTCGAATAGCAAACATAAATCTATCAGTTGCTACAGAAAAATGTTTATAACTTTTGCAAAAATTGTTGCATAAATTTCTATCATACCTCAAATTGTAGGTAATTAAAAGACCTAGTAGCCCTTCGACGTCCAGAGTTTTGCCCCCCCGAAAATAACCGCTAAATGGCGATGATATCCGTTCGAATAGCAAACATAAATCTATCAGTTGCTACAGAAAAATGAATATAACTTTTACAAAAATTGTTGCATAAATTTCTATCATACCTCAAATTGTAGGTAATTAAAAGACCTAGTAGCCCTTCGACGCTCAGAGTTTTGCCCCCCCGAAAATAATCCCTAAATGGCGATGATATCCGTTCGAATATCAAACATAAATCTATTAGTTCCTACAGAAAAATGAATATAACTTTTACAAAAATTGTTGCATAAATTTCTATCATACCTCAAATTGTAGGTAATTAAAAGACCTAGTAGCCCTTCGACGCTCAGAGTTTTACCCCCCCGAAAATAACCGCTAAATGGCGATGATATCCGTTCGAATAGCAAACATAAATCTATCAGTTGCTACAGAAAAATGAATATAACTTTTACAAAAATTGTTGCATAAATTTCTATCATACCTCAAATTGTAGGTAATTAAAAGACCTAGTAGCCCTTCGACGCTCAGAGTTTTGCCCCCCCGAAAATAACCCCTAAATGGCGATGATATCCGTTCGAATATCAAACATAAATCTATTAGTTCCTACAGAAAAATGAATATAACTTTTACAAAAATTGTTGCATAAATTTCTATCATACCTCAAATTGTAGGTAATTAAAAGACCTAGTAGCCCTTCGACGCTCAGAGTTTTGCCCCCCCAAAAATAACCCCTAAATGGCGATGATATCCGTTCGAATATCAAACATAAATCTATCAGTTGCTACAGAAAAATGTTTATAACTTTTGCAAAAATTGTTGCATAAATTTCTATCATACTTCAAATTGTAGGTAATTAAAAGACCTAGTAGCCCTTCGACGCTCGGAGTTTTGCCCCATAGACAACAACCCCAAAATGGCGATAATGTTCGTTCAAATAGCAAACATATTTGAATCAGTTGCAACAGAAAAGTGTTTATAACTTTTTCAAAAATTGTTGCATAAATTTCTATCATACCTCAAATTGTAGGTAATTAAAAGACCTAGTAGCCCTTCGATGCTCGGAGTTTTGCCCCCCCCCGAAAATAACCCCTAAATGGCGATGATATCTGTTCGAATAGCAAACATAAATCCATCAGTTGCTACAGAACAATGCTTATAACTTTTGCAAAAATGGTTGCATAAATTTCTATCATACCTCAAATTGCAGGTTATTAAAAGAGCTAGTAGCCCTTCGACGCTCGGAGTTTTGCCCCATAGAAAACAACCCCGAAATGGCGATAATGTTTGTTCAAATAGCAAACATATTTGAATCAGTTGCAACAGAAAAGTGTTTATAACTTTTTCAAAAATTGTTGCATAAATTTCTATCATACCTCAAATTGTAGGTAATTAAAAGGGCTAGTACACTGGGAGTTTGCTTCATATACAACAATTATTTTAGAGAATACACGTAAAGATACTTACCGTAGGTGTCAATGTTCGCAATTTCGATATTTCCGCCAACAATACCGCCTTTTGCATCCAAACCAGAGCCACCCAAGCCCAGAGCGATGTACAAATTTTTATGTCCCGTCGAACCAATACTCAATCTCCCTTCGCTTCTAAAATCCTTCGTTAACCATCTACAAAGAGAAAAAATAACAATTTTGCTTTTTAACGCAGCTTTAAGCAAACAAAAGAAAACAAATACTTACGAAACATTCCCCATGACGTTCCCCATATTCATATGAACGTTCAACTTCTTGAAATTCACCGCAAAGAGCACCAGCGTCTCCCAGGCGGTCAAATTCTTATGTTCGGAAGGCGACGAACTGCTCGTGTTCGCAGATTCGCAGCTGACGGTACGTCCCAACTCTCTGGCGCGCGCGTGCCTCTCCGCGTCGAGGGACAGCTTCAACTTATCCTTTCCGAGTAAAGGACTCTTATCGGAATGACTTTTCCTTCCGTCGGAGGATCTCGAAGAATTCGGGGACGAATGGCTTAAGATTGAGTCGTCTTCATCGTTAGTCGGGACGGACATGCTTAGATCTCCGAGGAACATCCTTCGGACAATGGAACGTCTGTACCACGCCTTCGGGAAGGCCAGGATTTCCGTAAGCCTACGCATGTCGTATTTGAAAGATGCAGAGCCAATATCGGTGATCGCTGTAATGAAAAGAAGTGATAACGCAGTAAGTAGTCGAGGTATTCAAAATCGGCTTGAAGTGTCTTAAAGTACATAATCTCTATTATAAACAGCGAATTATTCAGATTTTAATAACCCAAGCTTGATTTATTATGAATTTCCTAAGTAAACTATGATGTGTAGCAATCTCGGCAAAATAGATCAATTTAAAAAAATCACCACACAAAAACTAGTCAAAGTATTCAAAATCTGCTTGAAGTATCTTAAACTACATACTCTCTATTATAAATAGCGAATTATTCAGATTTTAGGAACCTCATCTTGATTTATTATGAATTTCCAAAGTAAACTATGATGTACTGCAATTTCGACAAAAAGGATCAATATAAAAAAAATCACAACACAAAAATTAGTCAAAGTATTCAAAATCTGCTTGAAGTATCTTAAACTACATACTCTCTATTATAACTAGCGAATTATTCAGATTTTAGTAACCTCAGCTTGATTTATTAGGAGTTTCCAAAATAAACTACAATGTGTCACAATCTCAACGAAAAAAGACAATTTAAAAGAATTCTTAACTCAAAAACTGGTTGAGGTATTCGACATCTGCTTTACGTGTCCTAAACTACATACTCTCTATTATAAATAGCGAATTATTCAGATTTTAGCAACCTCATCTTGATTTATTATTAATTTCCAAAGTAAACTATGATGTACTGCAATTTCGACAAAAAGGATCAATTTAAAAAAATCACAACACAAAAACTAGTCAAAGTATTCAAAATCTGCTTGAAGTATCTTAAACTACATACTCTCTATTATAACTAGCGAATTATTCAGATTTTAGTAACCTCAGCTTGATTTATTAGGAGTTTCCAAAATAAACTACAATGTGTCACAATCTCAACGAAAAAAGACAATTTAAAAGAATTCTTAACTCAAAAACTGGTTGAGGTATTCGACATCTGCTTTACGTGTCCTAAACTACATACTCTCTATTATAAATAGCGAATTATTCAGATTTTAGCAACCTCATCTTGATTTATTATTAATTTCCAAAGTAAACTATGATGTACTGCAATTTCGACAAAAAGGATCAATTTAAAAAAATCACAACACAAAAACTAGTCAAAGTATTCAAAATCTGCTTGAAGTATCTTAAACTACATACTCTCTATTATAACTAGCGAATTATTCAGATTTTAGTAACCTCAGCTTGATTTATTAGGAGTTTCCAAAATAAACTACAATGTGTCACAATCTCAACGAAAAAAGACAATTTAAAAGAATTCTTAACTCAAAAACTGGTTGAGGTATTCGACATCTGCTTTACGTGTCCTAAACTACATACTCTCTATTATAAATAGCGAATTATTCAGATTTTAGCAACCTCATCTTGATTTATTATTAATTTCCAAAGTAAACTATGATGTACTGCAATTTCGACAAAAAGGATCAATTTAAAAAAATCACAACACAAAAACTAGTCAAAGTATTCAAAATCTGCTTGAAGTATCTTAAACTACATACTCTCTATTATAACTAGCGAATTATTCAGATTTTAGTAACCTCAGCTTGATTTATTAGGAGTTTCCAAAATAAACTACAATGTGTCACAATCTCAACGAAAAAAGACAATTTAAAAGAATTCTTAACTCAAAAACTGGTTGAGGTATTCGACATCTGCTTTACGTGTCCTAAACTACATACTCTCTATTATAAATAGCGAATTATTCAGATTTTAGCAACCTCATCTTGATTTATTATTAATTTCCAAAGTAAACTATGATGTACTGCAATTTCGACAAAAAGGATCAATTTAAAAAAATCACAACACAAAAACTAGTCAAAGTATTCAAAATCTGCTTGAAGTATCTTAAACTACATACTCTCTATTATAACTAGCGAATTATTCAGATTTTAGTAACCTCAGCTTGATTTATTAGGAGTTTCCAAAATAAACTACAATGTGTCACAATCTCAACGAAAAAAGACAATTTAAAAGAATTCTTAACTCAAAAACTGGTTGAGGTATTCGACATCTGCTTTACGTGTCCTAAACTACATACTCTCTATTATAAATAGCGAATTATTCAGATTTTAGCAACCTCATCTTGATTTATTATTAATTTCCAAAGTAAACTATGATCTACCGCAATTTCGACAAAAACGATCAATTTAAAAAAAACCACAACACAAAAACTAGTCAAAGTATTCAAAATCTGCTTGAAGTATCTTAAACTACATACTCTCTATTATAAATAGTGAATTATTCAGATTTTAGTAACCTCAGCTTAATTTATTAGGAGTTTCCAAAATAAACTACGATGTGTCGCAATCTCGACGAAAAAAGACAATTTAAAAGAATTCATAACTCAAAAACAAGTTGAGGTATTCGACATCTGCTTTAAGTGTCCTAAACTACATACTCTCTATTATAGATAGCAAATTATTCAGATTTTAGCAACCTCATCTTGATTTATTATGAATTTCCAAAGTAAACTATGATGTATCATGATCTCGACAAAAAGGGTCAATTTAAAAAAAAAATCATAACTCAAAAACTAGTTAACGTATTCCAAATCTAATTGAAGTATCCAAAACTACATAATCTCTAGTATAAATAATAAAATATTCAGATTTTAGTAACCTTTCATTAATTTATTACGTATATTTATACATTTTGCCCCAATAAGATGATAAACTTACTTGAAAACCGTATAACGTTTCTGCTCTGGTCCGATATAGGTTTTCCCTTCACGGGGATTTCTTGTTGGAAATTGAGCATCCTTGACCTTGTGAGGTGGAACTTGACAAATTCGACGTTTATTGATAAAGAGTCTTTTCGTTCGCTATCGGAAAGTGGGGACCATTGAGCCTCTTTCAAAGTTGACTTCTTCCCTCCGTAAGGATGGAAAATATATACGGAGAAGTCGGATAGACAACCGGTAACGCTCAGGCCTCCGATCGCTGTGGCCGCTGTGTTCGGAGCTCCATCACCAAATTCACTAAAAAACAAAGATAGTCAATTTAAAAAAGTCAGTAACTATTCAAAATTTGTTGGATGAGTTTAAAACTACAGAATGTCTACTATAAATAAGAAAGTATTCAGTTTTGAACAACCACTTATTGATTTATTATGAATTTAGTAAGTAGAATATGATAAATATCAATCACGATAAAAAGGGTAATTTAAAAAAATCCTAACTAAAAATCTAGTGGAGCTATTCAAAATTTGTTGGAAGGGTTTTAAACTACAGAATCTCTACTATAAATAAGAAAATATTCAGATCTTAGCAACCACTTATTGAATTATTATGAATTTAGTAAGTAGAACATGATAAATATCAATAACGATAAAAAGGGTAATTTCAAAAAATCCTAACTAAAAATCTAGTGGAGCTATTCAAAATCTGTTGGAAGGGTTTTAAACTACAAAATCTCTACTATAAATAAGAAAATATTCAGATTTTAATAACCACTTATTGATTTATTATGAATTTAGTAAGTAGACTATGATAAATATCAATTACGATAAAAAGGATAATTTCAAAAAATCCTATCTAAAAATCTAGTGGAGCTATTCAAAATCTGTTGGAAGTGTTTTCTACTACAAAATCTCTACTATAAATAAGAAAATATTGAGATCTTAATAACCACTTATTAATTTATTATGAATTTATTAAGTAAGAGCTGTTTTACACGACCGAGAATTATAACGAAAATAATAGCCAAAATTATCGCTATAATTTTGGTGAGAAATATTGGCAAATTAATTTCGAACGATAGTTAAAAGTTGTTTGACACACGGCAATTGATTTCGCTATTAATGTAGTCATCCGCATGCGTACTATAGCAGATTTTCCGATATACGCGGCTGTAACCAAAAGTTAGATAAAATAAACATAACCTATATAATCGTTGGTTGTATTTCTAACAAGGGAAGGGAAGAAAAGTATGATAGATTCTTTGGCAGCTTTCTGCTTCAACGACTGAAATTTGTTTTGTAACTCCTGCTGTGCACTTCTGAATCGCATCCAATGCCGTTTTTCTGTGATTTTTATAGTTTACGGACTTCGACTAGTATAGATTAGGCCACTTCCTGTATTCCTCAATTAAAACCATCACTTCGGCACGGGTCCACGACGTCATAACGCAGCTGTAATAAATCCTCACAGAACAACAATTCTTTCTCGGCACAATACCAGATTCCGCGTGGTTTGTTGTCACTCTTTGGAGGTCAACTGCACGGGCAGACCAATATGATCGTAAATTGTACGAAGTGCGCATGTTATCGCGCATAATCTCGCGGTGAATAGACCAAGTCTGGTATTTTTCTCGCAATAAGTTTCGCTATTATTTTCGTTATAATTCTCGGTAGTGTAAAACAACTCTAAGAATATGATAATAAAATATCAACCACGATAAAAAGGGTCATTTAAAAAAAACTCACACTAAACTTAAAATCTAGCAGAGGTATTCAAAATTTACTTATAATATCTTAAATCATTCACACATTCCTTCGCAAATAACAAAATTTACAACAACTTTTATCCGATAATTTTAATTTATAATCAGTAACAAAAAACTCACCTCTGCAAAAGCTCATGTTCGGCCCTTTTCGAGCTGAAAACTATGTCTAAGCTCGGCAACTGAAGCATGCATTCCACACGTGACACCGGCAAACAACTGAACCTAAACGTACTGGGCTGCATGTGAAAATACACTATCACGTCTACCGGAAAACTAGCATAAACGTAATTTCCGTAATTTGTTCCATCTTGATCGTTTGATAACACAGGAGCTAGAAGAGATAAAAGAAAAAACAATTAAGAATTAAAATTAATTAGTTAAAAGCGTAAATAATTAAAAAAATTAATTAATTAAAAAATAATTAATTAATTAAAAATATAATTAATTAATTAAAAATATAAATAATTAATTAAAAAATAATTAATTAATTAAAAATATAATTAATTAATTAAAAAATTAAGTTAATTAATTAAAAATTACCTGTCGCATTAAAATTAGTTTTTGGCGGAATAGGCTCCAAACTCTGCTCCAAAAACTCGAGAATATGTGGACTTATGATCGTCTCCTCTGGCACACTCTGTAGAGTCATCCAAGCGAACAAACTGGCCTTCTTGATTCCCGGCTTACGCTGTGGGGCCCCAAATTTGGGAGTATCGTGCGGTGGGGTTATGTTCATCTGGAACGGGAAGTTATCCAAACTGGTCTTGCTCGACGAGGGTGTGCTTCCGTAATTGGGGTTAGAAATACCATGCAAAGAGCTCGAGGACTTTGCTTCGAGACTATCGTCGGCAGAGAAAGAGTCCTGCCGTTTAAACGCCTTGTCAATGCGAATTTCTTCGTATTTTTCAAAACTCAGATTGTCAGTGAATTTATTGGTGTAGAAATCGGGAAAACCTTGCGTCTCGGAAAGGTTCGGTGAGTTATCGTCTTCCGGATGAAGCAAAGTTTCCTCGTTGACAACCTGAACGGAAAAGTTAGGTTATATTTTTTAAACATTGTTTGCAAGAGACAAAAAGAAACGTTTCCTGGTACCTTTGACTGATAATACAGCCTAACGTCCATCCCGGGAATGTGGAAGATCGTCAGATCGACCGTAGCGTTGTGCTGAGCATTTCTTAACCTAGAACTAGACGACTGCCCAGAAAATTTCTCCTTGTTCTTTCGCGATGTATCAGGACTTCCGGAGGACGGAGGGAACTCCAATAATCCAGCGGAGCAGCTCCTATCTTTCCGCATACGACTGCTAAACAAAAACAAAAACTAAATTTGAGGTTAGGATTTTTACTTTTACTCACAGCTTGATCTCTTCTTCTTTCTCCTTATCCTTGGTGTGCAAGACACACTTCCCGCTGTTTATGAACACTTTCACATCAAGTTCCAAGTCGATATTGGGCTCGGGTGCTTTTTGCGAGGTTATGTTTTGCGAAACGCTGCTCGGATGCGTGAAATGGTTCGAGTTCGAGGACAGTAGTTGGTCTCTCGTGTACGCATCTATTAATGTCGACCTAAGAATACAAAAACAAATAATTTCGTAATATAACCTCAAAATATATATATATTTTTTTTTGTAAATTGGAGGACTTTATACTATTTATGTTGTTTAATTAATTAATTAATGTATAAAAACAATGCAATAACCTAACTTAAAACTTACCCGTCACTGCTATAATCGTAAGTTGGTAATTTCTTTCTCAATTCAATGTTTTCTCCGTCAATGTGCAAATGATCTGTCCATTCAAAGTTAGTTTCCGGCAGGCTCAGGTCTGAGCTTGCACTTGGTAGTGATGATTGTCTAAAAAAATAAGAACAAAAATTGAAAGTTCTGATAACAATTTTGGTACTATAACCTAAAAATGTTGTCCCTCATTTCAAATATGATGAAAATCAAGGACATGATATAAAAAATTGACCCCCTAATCAAATATTACTTATCAATTTTTAAGTCAATTTCATTTTGAGGTTATGTTCCCTCAACTTCAGTATTATAACCTAAAAATTGCAAACAGATTGCTGATATTACTAATATCACAATTCCAACACAATTTGAATAAAACAAACATTTGAAGGTCATTTTCCATTTTCAGAAACCTATAACCTAAAAATTTTGACAAAAAAATAACTGATGATAGAAAGTTCACACACATCAAGCAGGAAAAGCAAAAAAAACTACAAAAGTGACGCTACAAACCTTTCGATGTTCTGCGCATCGCAGAAGGTAACGCGGGGCCCATCCGCGCCTCGGACCCTAAGCGACGCAGATCTAGAGGGGCCCGATCTCGGCGAGCTCTCGTAGCTGGCCGAATTACCACTGGCTGTTCCGCCGTGACCGTCTTCAGGACTGCGAGGTGCGACAAAAAATTACGAAACAAAAAAATAAAATAAAAAAACAAACGAAGGAATTTAGTGTCCTATGTACAGGTTAGGAGTAACAGAAAAGTTGCGTGAGCCATGTTCTTGTACATTATTAATGTTTTTACGTGACGGATAATATTACTAAATGTTTGGTTATTTTGTGAAAACGTTGAATTTCACGTACCTTCCTTGGTTCTCGAGCATGGGGCTCGGAACGATGAACGATCTCGATCGATAAGTGCTCGGTTTCGATCCTAGTAGTTTGCCTTTAATGGTAGACGCTCTCATACTTTGTCTTCGTAACTTCTGTATCATATCCCTAAGAACAAAAAAAATAATTAGAGGTTAGAATACAAATCAGTAATTCTAGAACATTTGAGGCGCATCTTAGAACATAAAGAAACATCCTGGAACAACACACAACCTCCTAAAACCTTATGGAACGATTAAGAACATTACGGAACAATGTAGAACATTAAACAACTTCAAAAAGTAATAAAACATACAAATATCCTACAACATTATACAACTTTTTTAGAAGGTACAACCATTCGTAGAGCACTACGGAACGTCCTACAACACTGTGGAACATCTTAGAATACAACATCCTGTGATTAGAATACAAATCAGTATTTATAGAACATTTGAGGGACATCTTAGAACATAAAGAAACACCCTGGAACAACACAACCTCCTGAAACCTTATGGAACGATTAAGAACATACGGAACATTGTAGAACATCAAACAACTGCAAAAAGTAATAAAACATACAAATATCCTACAACATTATACAACTTCTTAGAAGGTACAACCATTCGTAGAACGCTACGGAACGTCCTACAACACTGTGGAACATCTTAGAATACAACATCCTGTGATTAGAATACAAATCAGTATTTAAAGAACATTTGTGAAGGACATCTTAGAACATAAAGAAACACCCTGGAGCAACACAACCTCCTAAAACCTTATGGAACGATTAAGAACATTATGGAACATTGTAGAACATCAAACAACTTCAAAAAGTAATAAAACATACAAATATACTACAACATTATACAACCATTCGTAGAACACTACGGAACGTCCTACAACACTGTGGAACATCTTATAATACATCCCGTAGAACTTTCTAGAATACTGTGACACGTTGTAGAACACTGGGGAACATTGAGGAACACCACCTGGAATACTAAATTAAATAACCGACTACATCTCACCTCCTGAAATCTTTATAGACCATCGCCTCTAGCTCGTGTAGCTTCTTCAGCTCCTGTTCCATCGTTCCGTGTGAAGCACCGAGTGCCCTCAGGTCGTTGCAGATCTTTGCCTGTTCGTTCATCTCCCGTTCGATCAGTTTCGACCGCTTCTTATTATCCAAGTTCGGATCGAATACAAAGGCAGGTAGTATACTCTCTTGCGACGTTCTCGTTCCGTCCGTAGGCTCGTTCTCATCGCTGTCATAGTCGACGTTTAAGGGTGTATCTTCGGCACCAGTGAGTTGCGTCAACGTATGTCCCAAAGCCGATAATTGCTTGCCGATGTTCGTATCCAGGTGGATGTCGACACCTTCCATCTGCCATTGGACGTTAAGGAACCATTTTGCGTTCTCTGCAAGTTTGGTTAAATAATTAGTCATAAGGTTATGTTTTTTAATGTTTTGGACACATTTAAAGAACGATTCGGAATATTTTAAAACATTACAGAATATGGTAGAACATTATGGAACATCAAAGAACAGAACGGAACATCCCAGAATATCATACTAAATGATTAATAAAGTCTACGGAGAAAGAGGTATTCTTACCGTTTGGTTGTTTTCCGGTGATTGTTCGGCTGCAGACCTCGTATGTTCCATCACTGACAACGCAGAGGTTGGAAGAATTGTTCATGTCTGGCTTCCAATCGTCCAAGGACGTCTCAAAATCGTCCTCGAAACGCAGGCACAAATTTGAAAATTTGCCCTTACTGACCAATGAACCAGAGCTGCAAGCTGGAAGATTAAATGACTTCAAATAATATACAATGTAGAACTGGAACAGTGGAACATCAGAGAACATTATAAAATATACATAAAACATAAAAAAACACGGGAAATCCACGGCTGTGGACATTCTAGAACAATTAAGAACATTAGGGAACCTTTTAGAACATTACAAAACTTTGTAGAATATTACTGAACTTCGTAGAACATTACAGAACATCTTGCAACGTAAACAAATATCTGCCTAAAACATTGTAGCACATCACGGAACATCCTAGAACACTACGGAACATCCTGGAACACTACGGAACATCCTGGAACACTACGGAACATCCCGGAACAAGATCTGATTTTGCCTATAAACTAACCTGAAATACTGGTATCCAGCGTGATAACGACGGCACCTCTCGTCTCTTCGTACGTGTTCCGGCCCCAGCTCTTCAACGGAAGGGGGTTTAACGGGAGGCAGATGCCCATATCCTCGACGGTGAGCTGTAGGAACAACATACCGACGTGCGGGGCGCCTAATTGGCTCGTAATCTGCCCTAGTTGGAATTTTTCGTAGACTTGCTGCGTCGCGGCTAGAACTTCTTTGTTAAGGTTGGCGCGTTTCTCGTTCCAATAATCGTAGGCGTTCTTGTAGTTCAACCAGACGAGGATCGCCTTGTCGACGGCAACCGGTTGAATGTAGATCAGGGGACGTTTCAAGGTTATGAGAACGACTTCTTTGTTCTCACCTTCGGTCTCCTCTTCCTGAAAAAATTAATTAATTAATTTTGTAATTAATTATAATATTAAAAAAATAAAATTGAGGTTAGTTTTTGCGTAAAAGCCTTTATATCTACAGAATTATTTACGATATGATCATGAAACTTGCCTGGAATGTATTTCGGAGTCCTATTCTTGTTCTGAAGTACGCAAATTGCTGAAATTCTGCCTCGGCTTCTTCGAAAAGGGCATTTCGTATGAGTTGACCGAGAGACAGATTTAAGTCAACTTGGGCTCTTCCGAAAAGCTTAGACGCGGGGTTATTCTTGGAACTGGACACATTTTGAACCCTATTCGAGAGTTCTAAGACAACAGCACCTACAACATAACAAAAAACAAAAGTAAAAAGTGTTCTAAGCATTGTGGAACAATCAAGAACATTACGGAACATCCTAGAATGTTACGGAACATCATGTGACACTTCAAAAAACATAATCAAACATTTTAAAAGTTACTCATAATTGCTCAAAACCTTATAGAACAACTAAGAACATTACAGAACATTCAAGAACACTACGGAACATCTTCATTAAACCGTAAAAAATCCATCTCCTACCTGTTTCCAAACGAACAGCCGAACTTCCAGCAGTCGTTGCCGTCAACTGAATTCTCTGAATCTTGATCACCAACGAGAACAAAATCCTATTGATCGTTGACGCTTCCTCCGTCTCCTCTAACCATAACGGAACGGGACGTTCCCCGCCGTAAACTTTCTGCACAACTTCGTTAACCTCCTTCATGAATACTTTCTGGACGAAGACCAAATGGTTGAGCAGATCTGTTGTGAGGCTGTGTTCAAAAAGTCCTATGTCAGCATTAGCGCTGAGATAACCCCCTTGCATGAAGACAACGCCTTCCGGGCCCCGGTGTCCGTCATTCCTGAGGGCCCCCGTACCCTCGGGGATGTATTCCGCAGATACGTGAACTGCGGGGAGGGCTATGCTCGCTTCGGACGGAAGGTTTGCTTCCGTAACCTACAAATCAAAAGCATTTAATTAGTTGTAAGAACATGGATTAATTAATTAATTAATCATTAATTAATTAACAATTAATCATTAATTAATTAACAATTAATCAAATAATTAATTAATTAACAATTAATCAAATAATTAATTAATTAACAATTAATCAAATAATTAATTAAATAACTAACACATACCTGTAACTTAGTTGTAAAACTAAGCGAATGATGAGGTAAATCAATCGTAAATTTGGCTTTACTTCCGGTGGTTCCCGTACTATTGACTTGGTCCATCTTGTACTGGGCTTGCAAAGATGGCAGCAGCGCTGCTGTTATGCTTAAACTCTGGAAATGCGACACAAAATTCAATAAAAACTGACCGGTAAAACGATTTTCCGGCAAACCTAACCTGCAAAATGACGGAAAATTGCATGACCAAAGGCTGGAGCAGACCCTTTCCGTCGATGCTATTCCTGACTAGAGATGAAGGCATTTTTGGTATCTTCTTGTCCTGATAACTCGGGGAGTACTGCTGTCCCTGCTCCTCTTCCGTTTGTAACCTGGATAGACGACTTGATGTTCTCGTAACACGTAATTCCTAAAGATAATATAAAATAATTAAGAATTAAGATTAACTAACAATTAAAATTATTAAAAAATTAGAATTAATTAAATATTAAAATAAATTTTAAAAAAATTAATTAAAAATTAAAATTAATTAAAAATCAAAATTAATTAAAAATTAATTAAAAATTAAAATTAATTAAAAATTAATAAAAAAATTAATTAAAAATAATTAAAAATTAAAATTAATTACAAATTAAAAATAATTAAAAATTAAAAAAATTAAAAATTAAAACTAATTAAAAATTAAAATTAATAAAAAATTGTCAATAATTAAATTTAAAAATGAATAAATTAAAACAAAAATAACTTTAATAATTAAGACTAACCTGTAACGTAGAACTTAGTTGCTTGCTACCTCTGGTTACCATCCCATGTAGTGCAACTGGATGCTGCGGAATGTCAATGTTGACAGCACCTACGGTCAGTAAACCGGAATTCTTGTCTTTTGTTCGTTTGCTAACGCTCGAATATAAGGTTTGCGATTTTCCAACGGTTATTTTTACAACAGTTCTACGGAACAAAATTAAAAACTTTTAGGTTATCAATTTAAAATTTATATTAATTTAGGTTAGAAATACATCAAACAAACGATTTTCACAAAATAATCTTAAATTTAATATTAAAATATTGAATAAGAGCATAAATTACTCCATTCATTTTTAGGTTAGAATTTTTTAAATTGTCAAACTTACTGCTGGTTTGGGGCAACCCCTTCCAATAGCACGATCATCGTACGGCCAACCTGCCCCGTCAAGCTGCACTCCAACGAGACGGGAGTCGATTTTTTCCGACAGGTTATACTCGAATGCAAGCTCGTAATCTCCGCCTCAAGTTTCAAACCCGACAGTGTCGCCAACAGCCTAGTGCGGTGAATTCTCGCCACGCCAAAGACAACAAGTTTTGCGTGCTCTTTCGAATGAGTAGCTAAGAAAACAAAGAAATAAATAATTTTAATTAATTAATTTAATTAATTCAGATTAATTTTAGTTAATTAATAGTACTTAATTGATTGTTAATTAATTAAAAATTATACTAATACTAAATAATACCAAATAAATTCATTATTAAAAAACATTTTTAACCAAAAACTAATTTTTAATTAATTAAAAAAAGTAAAAAATAATTAAAAACTCACCTGGTGGTATCTCGTAGTTAGGAACGGGCGTGGAGTTTTCCGCTTTTTCGATGTCTTCGGTCGATTTGACCTCGGTGAGGATGTCGTACTTCCTGTTGCCCTTGTAGTGCTCGGAAATGTCAGCGTTGCCAACCGAAAACCGGTGTTTTATCGTCTTCGTATCGGGCATATTAGCGTACAGATCTAGGAGGTGATATATTGTCTTCCAACACCTTCCGATACTCTTATCAGAAGAGACCGTGATCCTCTCGAAGGCGGAGATCGAAGGGCTGGACATCGTCATCGGGGTACCACCGCCTTCCCCGAGGTTGACATAACCTAAAAAAAAATAAAAGTTATCGGATTTGGTTGATTTTTGGTATTTAGGTGGATCTATGCAACTGGAGTCTTTTATAGTTTATGTCATTATCAGAGCAGAGCGGCACATAAAGACAAAAATATGCCGCTTTGTTCACATTGTGGTTAGAACTATATATTTTTTTAATTTTGTAAGGAAATAATACCTTTGACGCTTTTTCCTGTTGATATTAACTTCTGCGCAAGACTCTGCGGTCTCGATCTTACACTCGGAGATGGAGAGATGACAGGTTTTTGCTGCGACAAGATCGAGCTGGGGTCGGAAATCTTGAGGCTGAGTTTCTGGTCGTCGGTGCGGTTCTGATCAATGAGATCTGAAGCTATAAATTTGGATAAATATTGTAAATAATTAATCTTGAAAATTATAAACAAATTTAGTTGGGGAATCTTTTTTTGAGTTAAACTTACTTGATGTGGAGTTGTTTTTAACATCAGCGTGATCGCTAGCGCTTGTCTTGGGCCTTCTGAGGTCAACAGGTTGCTCCTCTCGCAACTCATTTTGCGTATCCTTTACGTTCTGATACATATTACTGATCTGGTGCAGCAATCGTAACAGCGGCATGTTAACACGCTGAGAAATGTACCTAACACCTGTACAAAATATTTGTTTAATTACTTAATTTAATTTTTAATTGGTTAAATTAATTTTTAATTAATTAGTTTTATTTTTAATTAATTAATAAAATCTTTAACTATGTAATAACATTTTTCATTAATTAATTAAACTTTTAATTAATTTAATTTTTAATTAATTGTTTAATTAATTAATTCTAACTTATTACAAAACCTCTTCTAAAATGAATCAGTCGGTTCGAAAACAGTACAAGTCCAGAAAGTGAGTTCTGAGAAAATTAACAAAATAATTTTGTCGGTGCAATATCTTGAAAAGTATAGCAGTTAGCTATTTTGTGCCAACAGACAATATATAAAGAAGTTCACAGAGAACTAAATGTATTATATATTTTATTCAGATTTGCATTAAAAGCAGAGCTATGATTAAAACCATTATCATGGACATGTACTGTTTTTGAACTCTACGGAAAAACAGCGTACATTTTTACCAATATTTGTTATTTAAAGCATTTAAATAATAAATTTATTATGATCTATAAAGTTTTTGGGGTTCTGTTTCCAAACCCGTCGTCATATTTTTTAAATTCAAAATGGCGGATTCAATATGGCGACTAGAATATGGTGCTTATGTAACTCATTTGCTGTCATATTTGAAGATCCTAGACTCCAAATCCAACGTCCAATTTTCAAAATGGCGACCGAAAATGTAAAAAATTTTAGATTTGCATGAAACTTATTTCCCGTCATATCTGAAGATTGATAATTAAAAATGTCATGTCATATTATCAAAATAAAATAAATTCAAAATAGCAGATTATACAGGCCCGCCGTAACCGGGTGTGCAAGGGGTGCATCGCACGCGGGCGGCACCTTGAAGGGGGCGGCAAATGTAGCAATCTCATCATTTTGAACCTCATTTTCATTTGTCAGTGAGCATTTCATTTATAAAATGTATTGTTTCCTGTTTCCTCACTTATACCTTCTTTACATCCCAATAAATGTGGCTGGCGAAGTCATTGCTGAACTAGTTTTTCCACCTATAAATACATTGCGCCAAAAAGAAGGCCAAAACAATTTGATTACGAACAGCATGATGAAATTTTATTAAACCCCAAAATTAGTTTCAAAACGGAGTTTTGAAACTAATTTTGAACTTTTTAGAATTATGGATCATACCTTAATTTCATTAAAAAATAGATTTGTAGAATTAAAAACGCTTGATGATGTCTTTGTGTTTTTTGACAATAGGTTATTTAATTACACCAACGACGAATTGCTAAATCATTGCAAAGATTTGCAACTTAGACTAACAGATGATTTAAGAAATCAGGCAGACATTGACAGCATCGATTTGTATAATGAAATTAATGCACTAAAGCAGTATTTTCTAGATAATCAGCCTAGTGATTCGTACAATATGCTATACAGTATCTTTTCAAAAATGATTTGATTGCTACCTTTCCAAACACCACTAGTTCTGAGAATATTGCTTACTGCCGGTTTCGGTGGCATCTGGTGAAAGATCTTTCTCTAAGTTGAAAATTATTAAACATTATTTATGCTCAACTATGCACCAGGATATGTTTAATAATTTTTCTATTGTTTCAATAGAACATGAAATCTTGGATAGTTTGGTTACATCAGAATTTATAGCATATTTCGCAAGTATAAAAAGAAGGAAAGTCCAAATCCTATAGACAGTTTCGTTTTGTTTTTGGCGTTCATAGAAACACATACAAATTTATTTAGATATTGATAAGTTCAGTCAGTCTATAGTGAAGTTAATAAAATGATTTTGATTTGTTTGCTTTTTACACACCTCTATGCAGTGAAACTAAAATTTGTTCACTAATCGTGGAAAATAATGCCACGCTTACACGAGCTTAGTACTAATTAGTACTAGTCACACTATTTATAACACCTGAAATACTGCTAATGTTTTGACTGTTTACAAGGGATATTTTTAGTATAAACATGGCGTAAAGGATGTGGACGGGGGCGGCATAGTTGGCTATGCACGCGGGCGCTCAAGTGTCTGGCGGCGGGCCTGAGATTATACATGATTAGTCAATTAGGGTTAGTCATTACTGGGACACCTTAGTAATTCTTCAATCGTAAAGAATTTCAAAGAAAAATTCAAACAAAAATTTTTTGGCTTTAAACAATAGAGTGGTTCAAAAATGCATTGCAAAAATTTTTGTGATGATAGAAAGCAACGATCCCCCCAAATCGTTTCAAAATCCAAAAAAAGTGGACACGTATTTTTTTTTCTTCGAAATTTTGATTTTTAATGGTGCCTATCGATGCATCAAATTTACAAAAGAACAAGCATTGGGAAAAAGACACTTTGTGGTATTTTTCGAATAATTCTTCAGGGTTTGGGAAAACTTAAGATTAAAGTTATAGGACTTGTAGAGGACTTTCCAATGAAGAATTTGAAGCCTTTATACATATGGCTTTGACGCCCCCAACCCACCCCCACAGTGCCCTGAAAACTACGCTTAAATGAAAAATATACATTCTTCAGAAAACTTACCATTCTGATCACTTCATTCTCTTTTTTCTCATAGAAATCATTGCTATAAGTCTAGTTGAATGTTTATAAATATTTGTCAGGTAATTCCCATTTGTTTAAACAAATTCCATTTGTTTAAATAATTCGCTTTTCTCGAAAATCCGTCGGACATCTGTTTTCTGAGTTCGAAATGGCAGTTTATTATCTTAGAGTGACATTATTCATTAAACAAATTCTTCCTATTGTTTAAACTATCAATGATTATTAATTTTCAACTGTTCTAACTATGGTAGCAGTCAGGTTTTTTGTGAAATTAACTTATAAATTTCATGTTTGAGGTATCTTGCTTATGTTATTAGCTAATAAACCCATATTTGTTTAAACAAATTCCATTTGTTTAAACAATTTTTTTGCTATTTTCCTAACATTCATTTTTTTAGATCGGTCTGGTCAACTGCTATTGTCAAGTGACATCATTTATATTTTGGGATAATTTCCATTGTTTAAATAATAAAATATTATTCAAATGCATAATGGTGATATACAAACTGGATTTGAACCAGGGACCTGGGACCTGGTTCAAATCATTATTAAGTAAAATATTATTCGTTTTCAATATCATTTATTCGAAAAAAATTGAATTTATTTAAAATCCTTTTTTTCGGGAAATTGGGGAGTTAAATTTCTTTTAAAAATATTAAATTTTCTACCATAATTAGAAAAAAGTTGAAAATGAATAATAATTTATTGTTTCAACAATAGGTGGAATTTTTTTAATGAATAATATCACTCTAAGATAATAAACTGCCATTTCAAACTCAGAAAACAGAATTCAGACGGATTTTCGAGAAAAACGAATTATTTAAACACCTAAAAATTTGTTTAAACAAATGGAAATTAACTGACAAATGTTTATAGGCATCCCATTAGACTTATAATAATTACTTCTATGAGAAAAAAAAGAGAATGAAATAATTAGAAGGGTCAATTTTCTGAACAATCTACATTTTTTCATTTAAGGGTAGTTTTCAGGGCACTGTGGGGTGGGTTGGGGGCATCAAATCCATATGTATGATAGGTCAAATTCTTCCTTGGAATGTCCTCTACAAGTCCTATAACTTTAGTCTTAAGTTTTCCCAAACCCCGAACAATTATTCGAAAAATACCAAAAATTGTCTTTTTCCCATGCATTTTCTTATGTAAATTTGAGGCCTCGACAGGCACCATTAAGTCCCCTTTTTTGGATTTGGAAACGATTTGGGGGGATCGTTGCTTTCTAAATAAAAATAGCCAATTTGAACCACCCTATTAAACGAGCTATCGTCTAAATATATTTTCAATATACAGGATGTTCATTTTATTCTGGAAATTAGGTAAACTATTTTTTTCTAATAGACCACTCTGTATATTTAACATTTTTATTCCCTCACATTTACTGTGGTGAGGGGTATATGTATTGAGTTTGCAACATATGTCTGTCTGTGTACACGATAACTGTAACCGTAATTTTGAAGTTATTGATCAGAAATTTGGTATACAAGCTTACCTATTAAAAAGTAAGGACAAGTTCGTGAATGGGCAAAATCGGTTCACTTTTCTTTTGAATATTTTACGGTGGGGGTATTTTCATTTCAGCACGGCTGAAGATAATTTTCTTACTAGTTCATTTCTAAGATTAATTCTAAAAGTTTTAATAAGAATCATTTCTTTATAAAATGTATCTCTTTGGGTTATGAGCAATTAATCGATCATTAACGGATAAAATATAAAAAAAATCAAGAATAAATAACTAAACTATGAATAAAATTAAATTAAATATTCAAGCTGCCAAATTAAAAGAAATGTGTATGTATGTGGGAAAATATTCTTTTTGATTTGAAGTCCAGGAGTTTTGATTAATTGCTAAAAAACTCAAAAATGATAGTATTGTATTAAAAACATAATTTCTACAAAGAATTAATCCTAGAATTAAAAAATGTATAAATATACAGGGTGTGCTATTAGCTACCAAATTTACAGAATGAACAATAGTTTGTTTAAACCCAGAAATTTTTTTAGTTAGAGAATTATTTAGGTATTTCGGTAATTTAGTCTATTTTTGATTAATAATAATAATAATAATAATGCTCATAACTCAAAAATAATGCATTTTATAAAAAAGCATGGGGGAGCAAAAAGCCACTGTTCTGGACTTGTTTATTTCGCCCAAGCATCCCCTTTAGCTCAAAATGGCCAATTTTGGACTTATACTGTTTTCGAACTCGCCGATTCAATTGTTTCTTCAACTTACCGACATTGAAATGAAGCACAGTACTGGTGTGATTCTTCAGTTGACCACGACTAATATACAGGACGTTTTTAGTTTTAATCATATCCGAGACAGCCATATCGGTCATCTTGTCGACTTCTAACTCTATCGATACTTTTTCGCACACGAAAGCAGGACATTCGTCTAAAAAAGAAATGTATTTGTTAATTTAGAATACAACCTAGACAAATAATTTTCATTTTTCTAACCTGTATTGATTTCTAGACACATTCGTGGCTTCGCCTTTCCCTTCCGTTTCTTATCCAACTTTCCGTGCTCCGAAACAACTATATCGATACGCATGGTCTCCATATTACCGACCAGCGAAACGTTCGAACCCAACGCATCTAAAGACGTAACATCGTTTCCTGCATCTGCAATTTTAATTAATTCACAAAATAACTATTAATTAATTCCGACAAAATCTTACTATTCTCCGCCATGCTGGTCAACTTCAACTGCTGCGGCATGACACCCAAACTACTCAGCAACGGCTGGAAGATCAAGTTGGCGTCCAAAAGCTTCCAGGAGTCGTGCAATTGATGCAAAGGCACGAGGAACGCCTGATTCTCTCTCACGTAGGTTTCTTCGCCGGAAGACTGCGTCTTGAGAGTGTCGATCTTCGATTCGAGGCAGCCTTGTAGGTCGCCAGTCGTGTCCTGCTTTGCCATCCAGCTGTAGAGATCCTCCGACGAGTTGGTACGAGGCGCGATACGATGTAACGGGGACGACGGAAGTTCCGGAGAGGAATTCGTGTAGACGCTCGGGTCCGAACCCAAGTTGACAACGGTCCGGTCTTCCCGTAGCGTACCGTAACCTGAGATTTCGAGGTTATGTTTGAAACGTTTGAGGTTATGTATGGAAATTTTGAGGTTATGTTAAAAATAATTTAGGCGATTTCGCGTGGCTAAACGGTTCGATTTGGTTCCGGTTGGCGGTTGGATGTGGTTGACAGAGCGGTTCTAAATCGTCATCGTTTTTAAAACGTCAGTAACCGCTCGACGGAAAATGATCCGGTTCGATTCATAGGTTAGGTGCCCCACTTACTGTTAAATATGACAGTAATGACATACGCAGTGGTCTACTGCGCATTCCGACAACGACATACGTATCTATTTTACCAGCATTTTCAAACTTATAACCTAAAAATGACAACCCAAACGAACCGATATTTCGAACCGGCTTGCCAGGCAGGTTCAAGATTTTGACAGACCGAATCGAACCAACTGCGACCGTTACGTCATCAATCGCCATGTGAAAATGGTTGGTTCAAATCGGTAGTCGAACCGCAACCGAACCGTTCCACGTGAAATCGCCTATAGTTGAATTGTGTAGTTAGTTGAGGTTATATGATAATTAGAGGTTATTTAAACAATTATGAGGTTAAAAATAAAAATTTTAGAACTTTTGAAATACACAGTTAAGGTTTTATTTAAGTTTAAGGATATGTAAGAAAATTGGAAGAATAAATATATAAAAAGATGAGGTTATGTTTGAATGTACAGTAGGGCGATTCTTATTTGGTTTATAAGCTAATATTATATATAATCAGAAAAAACAATTAAAATTGATCTCATCAGTTCTATTTATTTATCTGAATAAATTTGCATATGACAATTATTACCGCAAAAAAAATCAATAAACACATCTGTAAATTGCTAGATCAGCAAAAGATATCGCAGAACTACAAATGACAACTCATTTTGGTATCCGTTTTCTCTGTAGAATCTGAATTATCCATTGTCATTTGTTTGATATCTTTTGTTGTGTCAGCCAGGGTTGTTTTGTTTATTTTAAACAAAACAAAAATGCCTTTTTTTATAAAATGATGTAATTTTAACAATACAAAAGTTTTAAAACACTTTACAGAAACAAAGATGTTTTAAAAATGAAATAAAACATGTTATAAATCACTCACAAAAAAAACATGTTTTAAACATGAAATAAAACATGTTATAAATCACTCACAAAAAAAAACATGTCTTAAACAATGTATAAAACTTGTTTTAAACATGTTTTCAATCACAGAATTATTTTATTTGTAAGCATTTTGATCAGCATCTTTTCATTCCTTACTTTACTTGCTTCCACAGTTATTGTATTACTATATTTTATGAAAAACTTTTATTTGACTAATAAATACAAAATTTAAATTATTTCTGATTTTTTAATTGACCTATGCATACAAATCTTAAAAACCAGCATAAAGCTCTGATTAAATAATTGAATATTCTGTTGAATTTTGGCAGTCAGTTTAAAACATGTTTAAAACACAACATTTAGAACAAACTGTTTAAAACATGTTTAAAACAAAATGGTTTAACACATTTGTTGTAAAATATTTGTAACACTGTTTTCAAACAAAGTGTTTTATACATAACAACCCTGGTGTGTCAACTGATTCTGGTATATTTTCTCTCAGTAGAATCTGTATTTAAAAGTATAATAAGAATTGTTTCTCAGTAGAATCTAAATTTAAAAGCATTAAATTGAAATGGATTGTGTCTCTTTTGACAAAATTTGTGCCAGAAACGCCTTTATTGGTCGTGAAATCTTACTTTTTGTTCTTCACATTAAGATTCTACAAAAAAAAAGCATACCGACAGTTGTCTTTCGTTTGATATCTTGTGTTAACAGATTCTGGTACCCTTTTTCTCAGTAGAATATGAATTTAAAAGCAGATAAAGAGAATTGTTTCCCAGTAGAATCTGATTTAAAACCAAAAAATGAGAATTGTGTCTCTTTTGACAAAATCTGTGCCAGAAACGCGCTTATTGGCATTTGTTTTTCCCAAAAACTATAGTCAAGTTGGCTACTGTATTTTTGGCAAAAAAGTTAATTAATGAAATTTTTATATTTTAAAATTTTGAACAAAATTATTAACTGTAATTATTTTTCAGATCTTAGGAACCATTTCAAAACTGTATCGCATGAAAAACACATTATTTGAACCAAATAACAAGCACCCTGAAATACGTATAAGATGTTACAAACAAAATAACTAAAAACACATCAAACCCTTAGAAAATAAAAACAAAAACCATTCATAACACAAAAATAACGACAATCACAAAAAGCGAACATCGTAACAAAAAAAAAACAGCACACCCAGCAACTCACATATGCCGCGAGTGTCATTCAAACTTTTCAGCACAAACAACGGCAAGACAACGCTTCCCCCACTACTGGAAGCCATGTTACTAGCCTGTTCACTCACAATCCTCTTAAGCAGCGACACTAAAACACCACCAGAAGCAATGTCAGTCAACATCGTGTAAACGTGTCAAAAAAATGACAAAAAAAAAAGCAAAACTGCACGGCATATACGAACCTGGAGGACTCGGGGACGTTAGATAGCTTTCCACACCTCCAGAAACAACTGCCACTTGAGGCGAGAGCATCGAGTTATCCATATAGTTCGAGAGACGAGGGGAATTCAACGTTAATCCCTGTTCTTTACTCGAAAGACCTATATCGGGTGAAAAAAATATTAGTTCCGGGGGATATTTGTAAATTTTTAGGTTATACGATCAAATCTGAAGAGACACACGAGGATATGAAGTGAAAACGTCTCTTCTGACTTGGCGTATATTATGACGAAAATTAAGCTACACAAAAGCAGATGTAAGCGTTATTAACGTAAACTATATAGCAACAATGATACACAAAGCGATACCGAGTGATTTTTAATTTTTGTTAATTTTTTTGTATAAGCAAGTGTTAGTATAGTGAAAAAAGAAAGTGTTAAAACTCAAGTTTGTATGTGTGTATTGAAGTGTTATAGGTTATGTTTGTTAATTCTCGACGACGCACAAATTTCTAAAGGGCATCTAAAGGACCCAAGAACTGTATTAATTAATTAATTAATTAATAATTGAGTTTCAAATATTATTTCTTAAATACTCAGTCTACAACTTAGAGCACATAACCTAAAAACGTATTAGTCGATTATTATTTATTATATTATCCAACTCTATCGGGTGCAAAATTAAAAAGTGAGGTTAGAAGTTTGTGGATCCCGCGCCATAGACACCCGCCGCAAAATCAAACGACAAAAGCAACGTACCGATATTCTTGTGCGGTTTTAGTATTATCCCGGAGTGCAGGAGTTGAGCGTGTTCGTCGGTGATATCGTGATCTTCGTTAGCGCTCTGCTCTCCGTCCGTTAAACACAAATCCTACCGACACCCCAGAAAAAATACACACTCAGTTCAAAAACGAAATCAAAATTAAATAAAACAGGGAAGAATAATTAGTCACAATAAAACATCGTTTTTTGTTTTAGTTGCCATGATAAGTCTTTGCATTATCAACAAAGCAACATAAAAATAATTTTTAATTAATTAAGAAAATAATTAATTTTTAATTAATTAAAAAAAATTAATTAATTAATTTCTAATTATTTATCTACTTAATTAATTTTGTATTATTTATTTAATCTTCAATATATACACATTAATTAATTAATAACACTGGCAGAAAAATTATTAAAATTAAAAAACAAAAAATTAAATAAGAGAAACAAAAAAGCGACGATGAAACTACTGAAGGTACGACATAAAAAAAGGTTATCGAGAGTACTGATAAATAGACTACAACGTTGAACTAAGAGAAACGACTAGGTTGAGAGAAAGCCGTGGTGACGCCATCGCTACCCGCAGAGACAACCGCAACCATTCACGCGGAATCCCCTGAAAGTGAATGAAAATGGTGGTTTTGTTCCTTACGTTCGATATAGAAAACTCCTTCGCCGACGTTTCTCATTTCGTCCTGACAAGGTACCAACAAAACGCAAAAAAAAAATTAACACACAAAATAAAAACATTGCGATAGATAAAATAGTGCATGGAAGAGGGGTTCAAATAAAAATTAATTAAAAACTTTTATAATTTCACGACTAATTAAAAAATTAAAACTGTTAATTAATTAATTAAATATATTATAGTTATTACTTTCGGGGGTTTTACTACCTAACAAATCTAAAAAAAAATAGTTATACATAATTAAGTTGCTATTCATATTATTGAGGTCGAGAATTAATTAATTAAAATTTTTACCTCATTATGAACCTCAGGCACAGCTATAGTAACGTTGAGCGGCTTAACTCTCGTCTTGACGTTCTGTTGTGGTAACAGCGGTGTGTAGAGGTTAGGTTTCCACTGCCTACTTAGCACGATGACACCCTAAAGAACAAAAAAAAATTAAAACTCAACATCTAATTAGTTAAACAAATTAAAAATAATTAACAAATTTTAAATTAATTTACAAAATAAATTACCTGTCGCAACGTAAACAACTGAGGGATATCGGCTTCCCGCAGATTGGCCTCTATGATCGCCGGATCGCATGCCAAATAATATTTTTGCAGAATAGTGCAAAGCTGACAGCTAGGATCATCTTGTAGAGTCTTGGAGAGGGGAGTCAATTTTCCGTAACGACTCTATCGCACAAATTAAAAAAATTAGTTAATTAATTAAAACTGACATAACCTAAAAATACCAACCTTGACGGGCATGTGGCTACCACATACGTCCAAAGCTTCCGACATCAAACAAGCGACAATCGCTGTCGAACGTCTATACATGGTACGGACCATATGCACAACGCGTATGGCCAATCTATTACTCGGATTCATCCAAGCGTTGATTGCCGGTGATGCTGTACTAAGCAAATTCCAATCTAACCTAAAAAATAAATTAATAATTAAAAAATAATTACTTAATTAAAAATTAATTAATTATTAATTAATTAAAAATTAATTAATTAATTAATAATTAATTAAAAATTAATTAAAAATTAATTACGTAAAAATTAATTAATTAAAAATTAATTAATTAAAAATTAATTAATTAAAAATTAATTAATTAAAAATTAATTAATTAAAAATTAATTAATTAAAAATTAATTAATTAAAAATTAATTAATTAAAAATTAATTAATTAAAAATTAATTAATTAAAAATTAATTAATTAAAAATTAATTAATTAATTATTAATTAATTAATTAAAAATTAATTAATTAATTAAAAATTAATTAAATTTAAAAATTACCTTGTATAATCAATTTTCTTTGTGATGGGGGCCCTCGGTGGCGCTGCAAAGTTGAACCATACCGTCTTCAGCTCGATGACGCAAGATATAACGTTGCCGCAATCTTTCTTCACTACTGTCAGGGCAGTCGGTTGTTTATTTTCCATATGGGGTTCTTCTTGGTTGGTCTCTTTGCCGAGTACGTTTTCGGTTTGCGTGGTTCTGTCACCTTTGGTTCCGGTGTTTGCGTTTTTTGCTGTTTTTGCATCAGTTTTCGGTGCCGCTCTTTCGTTCGTCTTCGGTGTTGAGGTTATGTCGTCTTTTGGCTTTGTCATGTCCGTCGCAGAGGGCTCGGTCGACGTTTTGTCTTCGTAGACGTTCTCTAGTTGTTCTTGTTGAAATTTTTTGACAATCTGTGGGTATTGATGATAATATTTTTTTATTTAATTATTAATTAATTAATTAAATATTTTATTTTAGTACCTAGTAAGTACCTAATAGTACACAAAGAAAATTTTATTAGCATATAAGCTAATTTTATATTGTTAATTAATTTTAATTAATTAAAAAAATAATATTCTACATACTTTTAGGGAGACTCCTTCTAAACCACATTCAAACATGATAAAGCCAAGTTTCTCTTCGTTGTTTATGTCATCTACCTGAATGTTCTGTAAAAAAATACAATTTCATTAATATATTCTCTCTATTTAATTTAATTAAATAAGGTAATATTTAACGAATTAATCAATTACTGTTTTAATTCATAAAGAAATAAATCTGCAAAAGAAGTGTTCTCGCAACACATTTTCTAATGATTTATAATTGCTAAATTCCCTGTTTAATTAAATTTACTAATTAACTTATAATTAATTAAATAAACATGAAATTAAACTTGTTATTAATTAAACATGAAATTAATTTATTAAATTTTAAACAACTAATAATCAAACAAATAATCAATTAAATTTTAAAGTATTTAATTCTTAAAAGTATTTAATAATTAAATTTTACAACTTATTGGAAAACTAAATTGTTCTTTTATATTAATTACTGTTACAAACGATAATGGCTTTGTAATTAATTAATTAAACTTGTTATTAATTAATTAAATTTTAATTACAAATTTAAATTTACAAATTAATTAATTAAACTCCAAAGTCAAACTTACCCCTTGCTCTCCCGTTTTCGACTGCAGATAATAATCTACCGCACGATTAGGATTCTTAACCTTAGCGACGGTGAACAAAACCTTCGAATAGTAATTCGGTATCGCCGTTATAACCGCGTCGTCCAGCACGGAACACTCGTTCTTCAGCCTCCGCAGCTGCGCGTGAATCTTCCCGACCGTCAGGCAGACCACCAACTGTTTCTGCTGCTGTTCGCAACTCTCGATGTACACCGGCTCGCCCCTTATAGTGTCGGGATTCGTGTTCGAATGCAGGCTCAGGAAGTGCTTCTTGCCCTTCTTGCTGCCCGACTGGACGACAGGCCTGTAGAACTTCTGCAGGACCTCCTTCGTCTGGTTGTCGGAGTGGAATTTCGCGGTTATGTTATCGAAGCAGACCGAGAACACCGAGACGCAGGTCAGGTCGCGCATGTTATCCAGGGCGCTGAACGAGATAATCTCCTCGACGATGGAAACTTGCAACATCGTGATGTTAACCTAGAAAAAAACACGTTTTTTAGGTTATGTAATTATTTTGAGGTTATAATTTTATTTTTTTACGCAAACTTGATTTTTTTAAAATTCCCTTAACCATAAACAATTTAAACATATATTTGATGTTACGTGGTAATCATTTCAGGTTATGTAATTTTCTTTTCATAAATCGAAATTTTAAATAAACTACGTGAATTTAACGACAATTCTATAGCGGAAACTAAAAAAATATCTGTAAAATTCGTAGAAATAATTTTTTGAGGTTATGTGCTACCTTAGGGATGACTATGGCGGCTTGTAGTTGCGTTTTTAACGTTTCCTCATAGTAGCCATCTTGGATTATCTTGCCGTCACCTTGTGGTTGAGTTAGCGTGGCGATATTTTTGGTTGTTTTCAAGACATTAGCGGACTCTACTTGACCGACGCAAGATGTGTGTAAATGGTTGATTACGGTCATCGGGTGTAAACTAGCGACGGTTGGAATCAGAGCATCAACAAATCTGGAATAAAGGCAAGAATTATAATAATAATAATAATAACATTAAACACTCAGGATACAATTTTGCTAAACTTTTATGTTTTGTGACTTTTATATTGTTTTCGTAATTACGATTTTCATAATTACTTCAGCACATTGTAAAGAAATTCATCAAAATTGACATATTTGCAGAGAAGAAACAGATCTCACTGCTAAAATCCAGTTTTTAAAAAATACGTGTTTAGAATACAGCCCTGCCTGGTGTTGTATAAAAGTAGTGACTCTGTGTTTGAAGGCTCGTAACTCTGAAACTACTTAACAAAGACAAACGATATAAAGTGTGATATAATCCTTAATCATTTTTATGTAAAGTGTATGCCTATCAAAATTATCTGTCCTTCGGTGTAAATATGAGCGCAAGAGGAGTGTAAAACGGTACCCGATATTTGCAATTTTATTGTTTTGAATTAACACTTGTCTTTCTAATTTTTTCTCTCATAAACTCCTTACCACAAAAATTTCATATATTAATCGAATAAAATTTGAAATCTTGTCTATAGATTAGCATTTGCGTTATTTAATTTTTTTGTGTAATAAAAGTTGTAAACAAGCTTGCAAAATTCGGCTGCATTTCTCTCGTGCTGAAGTTTAAACCAAAGCCCAAGCAATTTTTATTTTTTACAATTCCAATGTTATTGTGTTTTATTTCAAAAGATGATAAATTAATTTGTGTTAAGAAATATGTGGTTATCAGTTCTTTACTTAATAATTAGCCACAATGTTCAAATATGCTAAGAAGGTAGTAAGAAAGTAGAAGATTTTTCTATACATTGTGAAAGCAAAATGTAAAATATGACATTATTAGTGACATACTAGAAACGGGGCAGACCTATAGGTCTGCGCATCGCCTAGACGGGTAGATCGCCGATTCGGGTAGTTAGCCGATCCGGGTAGATCGCCGATCGTCTTATTGGGCAAAGTCGCGCAAGCGCGACTTTGCCGTCTACGGTACTCGCAAAAATTGATTGTAAAAATGTTTAAAAAATAAAAGAAAACAAATCTAAAACAAAACCAACCAACCAACCGACCAACCAACCACCCACCCACCCACCCACCCAACCAACCAATATTCTGAGTAAAATGTTTCACATGGCTAACAAAAACAAATATCTGTGTGTGACTTTTTTTGTCAAGGTTAAAACTTTCTAAAGGTCCCGACTAAAAAATAAATAAAAATTAAATTAAAAGTTAAAACTGCCAGATTAAAATAAATTTGTTGGCATGTGGAAAAACATTCTTGATTACAAATTCAGGAGTTTTGCTTATAATTAAAAATAACGCATTTAATTAAAAAATGATTCCTACAAAAAATTCTTAGAGAATTAATCTTAAAATTAAGAAAATTAAAAATATACAGGGTGTTATTAGAAAAAGAAAAGGTTACAGCATTTTCATTATAAAAAACATTAAATGTATATTTATACGATAGCATCTTTAAACTTTTGAACTTTTGTTGAATTTTGTTTGGACATTGTTTGCGTTTGGAGAATTATATGGGTGTTCCGGTAATTTTCACTAATGTTTTATTGCTGATAACTCAAAAATGATCGATTTATAAAAACATGATTTTTACAAAAAAATTGTTGGAGTTAGTATAAGAATTAAAAAATGTCAAAATATTCCTGTATATTGTTCTATTTAAAAATGGAAATATTACAAAATACCCGGAATAAAATGAATACAAAAAGCTTTTATTTGAAAACATATTGAAATTGTTTACGGTCGGAGAATTATTTAAACAGTCCGGTAATTATGACTAACCCTGTATATTTGTATTTTCAGCCAGACCAAAAAAAAAGCCACTATGTCACACTTATTAAAATAAAATCGGACAATGTTCGGTGACAATGTTTCTTCAAAAAATACAAAATCGAGAATAAAAATTTAAGAATAAAATCCATAAATAAACTTTCAACTAAAACTTATTACTGAGTAAAACTTAAATATGAGCATTTAATTAGAAAAAATTTGAATACAATTTTCAAAAAATGAGTATTAACAAATACATACTGCAATAAAAGTTTAATATTTAAGTTTGTTATAATTTATAAATACAGATACCTATAAAGACAGAAATGCTAGCTGCAATGAAAAACAGCTTGCTTTCTCAATTCCTTAAAAAGTTACAGCCATTAACAGCCATTACAAATAATATTTTTGCATAGCTTTGCAGATCAAGATACTTACCTCTTAAGTCATTTACATCTTTTTGGCAAGGTTTTTTTCATATTATCTTTTTGCATAGATTTAAACATAAAGGTATTACGGTAAACATGCAGAGAAGGCACCCAAATTTGCTCGTGCACCAGGGTGCTATGGGAGGCGGCGTAGGTATGCAACGTTGCCACGTATCTTTTGTTTAGTTCTTAACAGCTGACCGTATATTAAGGTTATCCTGTAGTGATCAAGAGTGCGTTTTGTATGATTTTGCTAGGCTAAAAATATAAATGCAAATTTGGTCATTTTTATATTATATTTACATTTTAACAAATAGAAATTTAAGTTTATTAAATAAATATGTGCATTTTCAGAAGTTACGGGTCGTTACGCTCAACAGATGCATTCGCATCGAGGCTAATGGTGTACGCGATGTAGACCAGGGTTCATTTGAAAAAGAAAATCAAATTTGTACATTAATTACACAGTATTGCCTATCGGTTGACCTTTTTGGGTTGATATGAAAAAAAATTATACATTTTATTGCAATATTTGCATAAAAATAGCACAATTATGATTATTATTATTGAACAAAATATGTTATCAACAAACTCAAAATTGTCTACGGTGGTACTTTCAATGAAAGAACTTGCTTTCATCGATTTTCACAATCTTAGCCGTGTAATCGTTGTTTTGAAGCTACCAATTATAGGGTCGATTACCGTAACGGCCTTTTCGCACGGGACACGGCGTCCGTGCGTTTTTATCCGTGTACGGTCGTTGTGTAGCTTTTCACACAACACGGATTTCAAACAGCACGGCACGGTACGTGTGAAAGTTTCGATTTAATCTCATACACTTCGAACCGTACACGGACGCCGTGTCCCGTGTGAAAAGGCGATAAGAGTAGAATCTGGTCCTAGTTTTTCCACACGGGCACGGGCAATATCCTTCTGAGAGATTTTTCTCTACCGTAGGTAAAGCATTTGCACAAGCTTTGCTAAAGTCGAACGACTCTTTGAAAAAAAGGATATGTTCCTAACGGAGCACAACTTGTCGAAAGTTCGACACTTCCACGTATGCCCATCGGAATTTCTGGCTCGCCTAGTGAAAGACATGGGAATCTGAAATTGAGTATTTTGTTATCGAACGCACGCTTTCTTTATTTATACGGCGATAATACCTCACAATCATTGCAGAGCAGCACCTATCTAACAAACACCATAGCTCCTGTCATAGTATCCTCCTCCAAAACTTTCCCGGCATCCACAATTGATGGACGGGCTTGCACATCCATTTAAATAAACAAAACAAAATCCACAGGTAATCTAACCTCAAAGATACACCAATGCTAAATAGCAAACTATTGCGGATATGGCAGCTTTGTTTTGCTTGTAGTCTTGTGGTAAATCAGTCAGAATGGCAAACCTTTACCAGCCAAAGATCCCTAGCGTACCGCAAACATCAGTAACAGATGTGTATTTATTACTTATCGCGTATACTTCGTCGGTCGTCGCCCATTTCGGCAAAGGTGACACAACTGCCAGAGGTGGGCCCCTGTGCGCACAAAGCGCAGTTCTTCTTGATAGGATCGCGTGCGTGGTTCTTTTCAATGGCTATATATCCTCCAATTATATAAAATGTACCCTACGCTCGCACTTTTCTTGCCGAGCGTTGTTTATAAGATGACGACTCCTGACATATTCAGAAATGCCAACTAAAGCGCTCGAAAATTCCCTAGCGTACCTAAAATCCCCTAAAAACATACAGTTGATTTATAATATCAAAATACAGATAATATACGTACGAATGAAGCCTTCATTAGTAGAATAAAAAAATATGTACATTGTTAAGCTGCTGAAGCACTCTTGTCCCCGGCGGCGCGTTATTTATTATTTTCCGTTGGAAATTCTTGAACCTAAAGGTAATTATAGTCGCATGGTTACCAGGGAACGCCCGGAACAACATTTTATCGCATATTCTGGCCGCAATTTAAGCCATTTCGAGCAAAACCATAGCACCGAGGATAAACGCGCTGTCATTTCAAGGATTTCAAACACGGAACTGTCATTTTATTATCGATTGTCATGAATTTCGGAAATTTTCCGAAAATGACAATTATTGACGTTCGTAAAGCCTACCTACGGTGGTCGGCGACGATTCTGTTCACTTCTGCGAGCCCATCTTACGGCACTTTAGGCAAAAACCGCGCGAGCTTTGCTAAAATTACGGCGATTTCGACCATTTCGACAGCGGCGAGCGGAGAACTGTCAGTTTATTGAGCCCGTTGCCTGGCGACGGTACAGGCCCAAATAAAAAGGCATAAATTTAGTCAAATTTGGAATTTTTTTTTCGAAAACGGGGCAAAAAATCGTGCAAATCTCAAACCTAAGTGCTGTTGTTGTCAAAATTGTTGCCAAAATTCGCGTTTCTGGCGCCCAATTTCGCTTTTTCGAGGAGTAGACCTCTCCCCCGATCGGCCAAAATTTGTAAACTTCTCGGGGGGAATGTGTTAGCTTTTTAGTATATAAGGACTAGGAGAATGTGCAGGCCTAATAGGCCTGCTGGTCGACCTAGGTAGATCGCCGAAGCGTTAAGAGGGAAACAAAAAGCCCGGATGCTGCTACACGCGCGACGTGATTATCTCGTACGTTCGAAGCGGTTACGGGGCGCCATCTATTGCTTCGTAGCGTAATGCCAACAGCGACATGATGATGTGCCGCCGTCTGGTGACCGCGTCGCGAAGCGCGCGGCCGTTGCCTAGCAACCACGATCGGTTGCCATGGCGACGCGCTGACCTGTACACTCCTAAAGCATAATCCATAAATTTACCCGAATCGAGGTAAAAAATAACGAAAACTGGGCCGAAAATGGACGAAATCGAAGGCCTAAGCGCTGTATAATCAAATTTTAGGCGGAAAATCGGCGCCTGCGGCGCCGATTTTCGCTTCTCCGAGGAGCAGACCCTTCCCCAGATTCGCCGATATTCGTAAACTTCTTGCGCGGACTGTGTTAGACTTTTAGTATATAGTAGGGATAGGGACTAGAAACGGGGCAGACCTATAGGTCTGCGCATCGCCTAGACGGGTAGATCGCCGATTCGGGTAGTTAGCCGATCCGGGTAGATCGCCGATCGTCTTATTGGGCAAAGTCGCGCAAGCGCGACTTTGCCGTCTACGGTACTCGCAAAAATTGATTGTAAAAATGTTTAAAAAATAAAAGAAAACAAATCTAAAACAAAACCAACCAACCAACCGACCAACCAACCACCCACCCACCCAACCAACCAATATTCTGAGTAAAATGTTTCACATGGCTAACAAAAACAAATATCTGTGTGTGACTTTTTTTGTCAAGGTTAAAACTTTCTAAAGGTCCCGACTAAAAAATAAATAAAAATTAAACTAAAAGTTAAAACTGCCAAATTAAAATAAATTTGTTGGCATGTGGAAAAACATTCTTGATTACAAATTCAGGAGTTTTGCTTATAATTAAAAATAACGCATTTAATTAAAAAATGATTCCTACAAAAAATTCTTAGAGAATTAATCTTAAAATTAAGAAAATTAAAAATATACAGGGTGTTATTAGAAAAAGAAAAGGTTACAGCATTTTCATTATAAAAAACATTAAATGTATATTTATACGATAGCATCTTTAAACTTTTGAACTTTTGTTGAATTTTGTTTGGACATTGTTTGCGTTTGGAGAATTATTTGGGTGTTCCGGTAATTTTCACTAATGTTTTATTGCTGATAACTCAAAAATGATCGATTTATAAAAACATGATTTTTACAAAAAAATTGTTGGAGTTAGTATAAGAATTAAAAAAAGTCAAAATATTCCTGTATATTGTTCTATTTAAAAATGGAAATATTACAAAATACCCGGAATAAAATGAATACAAAAAGCTTTTATTTGAAAACATATTGAAATTGTTTACGGTCGGAGAATTATTTAAACATTCCGGTAATTATGACTAACCCTGTATATTTGTATTTTCAGCCAGACCAAAAAAAAGCCAATATGTCACACTTATTAAAATAAAATCGGACAATGTTCGGTGACAATGTTTCTTCAAAAAATACAAAATCGAGAATAGATTACTCAATTGCCACTGTTAACATAGCGATACAACATTTATTCTTAGTTTTATGTTTTAAGAATAAAACTTGTTCTTAAAAATTTAAGAATAAAATCCATAAATAAACTTTCAACTAAAACTTATTACTGAGTAAAAACTTAAATATGAGCATTTAATTAGAAAAAATTTGAATACAATTTTCAAAAAATGAGTATTAACAAATACATACTGCAATAAAAGTTTAATATTTAAGTTTGTTATAATTTATAAATACAGATACCTATAAAGACAGAAATGCTAGCTGCAATGAAAAACACTCTCTACCGTAGGTAAAGCATTTGCACAAGCTTTGCTAAAGTCGAACGACTCTTTGAAAAAAAGGATATGTTCCTAACGGAGCACAACTTGTCGAAAGTTCGACACTTCCACGTATGCCCATCGGAATTTCTGGCTCGCCTAGTGAAAGACATGGGAATCTGAAATTGAGTATTTTGTTATCGAACGCACGCTTTCTTTATTTATACGGCGATAATACCTCACAATCATTGCAGAGCAGCACCTATCTAACAAACACCATAGCTCCTGTCATAGTATCCTCCTCCAAAACTTTCCCGGCATCCACAATTGATGGACGGGCTTGCACATCCATTTAAATAAACAAAACAAAATCCACAGGTAATCTAACCTCAAAGATACACCAATGCTAAATAGCAAACTATTGCGGATATGGCAGCTTTGTTTTGCTTGTAGTCTTGTGGTAAATCAGTCAGAATGGCAAACCTTTACCAGCCAAAGATCCCTAGCGTACCGCAAACATCAGTAACAGATGTGTATTTATTACTTATCGCGTATACTTTGTCGGTCGTCGCCCATTTCGGCAAGGGTGACACAACTGCCAGAGGTGGGCCCCTGTGCGCACAAAGCGCAGTTCTTCTTGATAGGATCGCGTGCGTGGTTCTTTTCAATGGCTATATATCCTCCAATTATATAAAATGTACCCTACGCTCGCACTTTTCTTGCCGAGCGTTGTTTATAAGATGACGACTCCTGACATATTCAGAAATGCCAACTAAAGCGCTCGAAAATTCCCTAGCGTACCTAAAATCCCCTAAAAACATACAGTTGATTTATAATATCAAAATATAGATAATATACGTACGAATGAAGCCTTCATTAGTAGAATAAAGAAATACGTACATTGTTAAGCTGCTGAAGCACTCTTGTCCCCGGCGGCGCGTTATTTATTATTTTCCGTTGGAAATTCTTGAACCTAAAGGTAATTATAGTCGCATAGTTACCAGGGAACGCCCGGAACAACATTTTATCGCATATTCTGGCCGCAATTTAAGCCATTTCGAGCAAAACCATAGCACCGAGGATAAACGCGCTGTCATTTCAAGGATTTCAAACACGGAACTGTCATTTTATTATCGATTGTCATGAATTTCGGAAATTTTCCGAAAATGACAATTATTGACGTTCGTAAAGCCTACCTACGGTGGTCGGCGACGATTCTGTTCACTTCTGCGAGCCCATCTTATGGCACTTCAGGCAAAAACCGCGCGAGCTTTGCTAAAATTACGGCGATTTCGACCATTTCGACAGCGGCGAGCGGAGAACTGTCAGTTTGTTGAGCCCGTTGCCTGGCGACGGTACAGGCCCAAATAAAAAGGCATAAATTTAGTCAAATTTGGAATTTTTTTTTCGAAAACGGGGCAAAAAATCGTGCAAATCTCAAACCTAAGTGCTGTAGTTGTCAAAATTGTTGCCAAAATTCGCGCTTCTGGCGCCCAATTTCGCTTTTTCGAGGAGTAGACCTCTCCCCCGATCGGCCAAAATTTGTAAACTTCTCGGGGGGAATGTGTTAGCTTTTTAGTATATAAGGACTAGGAGAATGTGCAGGCCTAATAGGCCTGCTGGTCGACCTAGGTAGATCGCCGAAGCGTTAAGAGGGAAACAAAAGGCCCGGATGCTGCTACACGCGCGACGTGATTATCTCGTACGTTCGAAGCGGTTACGGGGCGCCATCTATTGCTTCGTAGCGTAATGCCAACAGCGACATGATGATGTGCCGCCGTCTGGTGACCGCGTCGCGAAGCGCGCGGCCGTTGCCTAGCAACTCGATCGGTTGCCATGGCGACGCGCTGACCTGTACACTCCTAAAGCATAATCCATAAATTTACCCGAATCGAGGTAAAAAATAACGAAAACTGGGCCGAAAATGGACAAAATCGAAGGCCTAAGCGCTGTAGAATCAAATTTTAGGCGGAAAATCGGCGCCTGCGGCGCCGATTTTCGCTTCTCCGAGGAGCAGACCCTTCCCCCGATTCGCCGATATTCGTAAACTTCTTGCGCGGACTGTGTTAGACTTTTAGTATATAGTAGGGATAGGGATTGACCTACACGTACAGAGTAAGGTGTATACTTCTCTATTATTTGGTATTTGTTATGTTTTTACCTATTTAACAGTAAAATCCATTATATTCTGTCACATTAAATTTTTTTTAAACTAAGGAGAATATTTAAAATTCACAATTACAAAGAAAAATACACAGTATACAGGGTGTCTCAACAGTGCGATCTCGGAAGATTGTGCCTCTGTTAATGAAGATATTTTAAAACTGATTTCACTCATCTATACAGAACGCCGAGGCGCACATCTTAAAATTATTAGCTCGTATACAGAATGTTCCATAAGGTAGTACCAAACCAAACTTATGGTTTTTTAAATGGAATAACCTATGTTTCGCCACAATTTTCAATTCCTCGCAAAATTTTACAAAAATGAAAGATAACATTACCTACCCTAAACTTTATACTTTTTGATTTATTGGCATTTTTATGAAAAAACAGCAGTATAAGAAAAATTGCATATGTCAATACCTGTTTTTAATTTTATTGCGCACGCTTAGATTATGATTAAGTAAGACGCGTTCTATTGGCGTGATTACCTACCATATCCAAATCGTGTACAGGGTGGTCATAATCTGCAACAAAATATAGCAAACAGTTTTTCCTAAGAAAGTTAATTTTTTTAAACGGAACACCATGTATCTAATTATTTTTTTGAATTCTACGCATCGTTCTGCACAAAAAAGTACTAGCACACACTAGTGCTAAAATAAACTATTGCAGAGATAACTAATTTTCTTCATAAAAAAAATAGATTTGTCTATCAATTAGAGCTTCTACACCGACATTAACCATTAAACCAGTTAAGTATTTACCTACATTACTGTTTTCTCGCATGATTTCATCTTTTTTTTAAAATAACTTAAAACATTTGACCAAGTCTGCAATTTAATATTATAATTTGAAATAAAATTTTACTTATGCCCTGTAGGGCGTAGGCTATGAGAAACTGTGCTAAACAAGTTACTAAGGTATAAAGTTGATATAAAGTTGTTGTTAATGAGCAGGTGTTATAACGAAATGTAATGTAATGTAATGTAATGTAATAACGAAACTCATTATCAAGCACTGTACATTTATTTTTCCATAAAGATTAATACTTTTGTTTTGCAAGAAATAGAAATTAATAGCAGTAATTTTATGTAAATTTTTACGAAGAAGAGAATTTATTTCTGCAACGGTTTATTTTAGCACTAGTGTGTGCTACTACTTTTTTGTGCAGTACGCATTTTTGTTGCATTCGCCAAGAACCCACACCATGTCAATTACTTCCTCCTGAGAAAAGTTTCCAAAAATTATGCAAATCTAACCTAACAAGATCACCACCACTGACAGATACCATAATAACTTGTTTAGCACAGTTTTTCATAGCCTACAGGGTATAAGTAAAATTTATTTCAAATTATAATATTAAATTGCAGATGTGGTCAAATGTGTTGATTTATTAAAAAAAAGATGAAATCATGCGAGAAAACAGTAATGTAGGTAAATACTTAACTGGTTTAATGGTTAATGTCGGTGTAGAAGCTCTAATTGATAGAAAAATCGATTTTTGTATGAAGAAGATTAGTTATCTCTGCAATTGTTTATTTTACCACTGGTGTGTGCTAGTACTTTTTTGTGCAGAACGATGCGTAGAATTCAAAAAAATAATTAGATACATGGAGTTCCATTTAAAAAAATTAACTTTCTTAGGAAAAACTGTTTGCTATATTTTGTTGCAGATTATGACCACCCTGTACACAATTTGGATATGGTAGGTAATCACGCTAATAGAACACGTCTTACTTAATCATAATCTAAGCGTGCGCAATAAAATTAAAAACAGGTATTGAGATATGCAATTTTTCTTAGACTGCTGTTTTTTCATAAAAATGCCAATAAATCAAAAAGTATAAAGTTTAGAGTAGGTAATGTTATTTTTCATTGTAGTAAAATTTTGCGAGGAATTCAAAATTGTGTCGAAATATAGGTTGTTCCATTTAGAAAAACATAACTTTGGGTTGGTACTACCTTATGGAACACTCTGTATACACGCTAATAATTTTAAAATGTGCACCTCGGCGTTCTGTATAGATGAGTGAAATCAGTTTTAAAAAATCTTCATTAACAGCGGCAGAATCTTCCGAGATCGCACTGCTGAGACAGCCTGTATATCTTCATTTTGATGTATTGCTTTTGATTTTCAATGAATAAACACCTTGGAAAACCAGTAGGAAAGATTACGTGGCTTACGAAGTAAAACGCAGGCTTACTGATTCTTCACGCAAAAAAAAAGTAGTTTTGTTCAAGCAACTTCACCAAACTTTGCCCAATTGGTCTCACATAAATGGCATGTTAAAGTATAAGATTCCAGCATTCTGAATCTAATAAAAAGTCTTCAATTACAAATGCTTTTGGAAATTTATAAAAAGAAATAGTTCAAGCTTATTATAATAGCAGGAGAATCAAGTTGATAAAGCAAAGATTCAAGCATAGTTTTAATAGAAATTTACAATTTTACCTTTGGAAAGATTCCAGAAGCAAAGGGCTGACCATTATGTCCAAATCACCCTTCAATTTTACTATTATCGAAGTTCTACTACCAGAGAAAGTTGAATGTCCCAATAGTTCTTCTTCATACGTATTAACTGAAAAAGAAAATTAAAAAAATAAATAAATAAATTAAATAAATATTAAATGTGTATAGAAAAAAAATCTAATTACCTAAGTCACAATCACCGTGACCTTCATCGTAATCCCAATTATAGGCGTAAAACTTCGTAGGAGTTTTCGAAGACGAAGATAAGTCCGACCTAGAAATCATCTTCATGGAAGTCACACCTTCCGATATCGTCTCCATCATCGGCACAAACCTTCCACCTTTAAAAAATAAAAAAAAACATTTACGAAACCACAAAATTAAACATAACCTAAAAATTTACCGATATAAACCAACTTATCTTCCTCGTTTTTCTGGAACAACGGCGCCGATAAGTTATCCCTCCCGTTCGGGTAAGTCGAGAACCCCCAATTACCACAACGAACCTAAAAACAAAAATTATAACCTCAAAATTTTCTAACCTCAAAATTCTTTTTCGTACCTGGTTTAAATGGCTGACGTAACTTGACATTAGCAGTGGGGAATCGACGATCTGCCGGTTGACTTGCATGTGTAGATCGACTAACGTCAAGTCTTCTTGACTCCCCATCGCGGAGACGTAGGAAGTGCTGCTGTAGCTGTCCGAGGAGTCCAGAAGGGAGTCTCCGATGATGTCTCGGACGTCGGAGTTTGCCCTTTTAAGGCCGGGGTTTACGGACACACGAGAGGTGTGGCTGTGCGTGCTGCGCGTGCTAGGGTAGCGCTGCGGTGTGACTAAACCTTGAACGGTGCGTTGAGATTCGTCAAGCTGAAGAGACAATGGTCGTAAGTTTGTTAATTGTTGTCGTAGGTTTGTGAAATTGAGTAGAATTATTTGTGTGATTACAGTAAGTAGTCTTTAAATACTTGGAGGAGATTGAGTTAAATCATATTTCAAGGAAAAAATAATTTAAGTTTCCGATAACGTAAAGAAAGATTTAAATTTATAACCTCTTAAAGAATTGATGCAGACTTATGAAACTAACAGATATTATTCCTAATACTGTAATAAATAATCTAAAAATACTAATAGGTGTTTGAGTCAAACAATATTTCAAGAAAAAAATAATTTAAGTCTAAGATATTGTAACGAACAATTAAAATTTAGAACTTCCTAAAGAATTAATGCAGACTTACAAACAGATAACAAACAGATATTGATCCTGATATTATAAGAAATAATCTAAAAATACTAAGAGGAGTTTGAGTCAAATCATATTTCAAGGAAAAAAAATTTAAACCTACGATATCGTAAAGAAACATTAAAATTTATAACTTCTTAAAGAATTGTTACAGACTTACGAAACTAACAGATATTTTTCCTAATACTGTAATAAATCATCTAAATATACTAGAAGGAGTTTGAGTTAAAGCATATTTTACAAAAAAGATAATTTAAGTCTACAATATCGTAAAGTGAGATTTAAATTTATAACCTCTTAAAGAATTGATGCAGACTTATGAATATTATTCCTAATACTGTAATAAATAATCTAAAAATACTAATAGGAGTTTGAGTCAAAGAATATTTCAAGAAAAAAAAATAATTTAACTCTACGATATTATAAAGAATGCTTAAAATTTAGAATTTCTTAAAGAATTAACGCAGACTTATATAACTGACAGATATTAATCCTGATATTATAAGCAATAATCTAAAAATACTAATAGGACTTTAAGTCAAATCATATTTCAAGGAAAAAATAATTTAAGTCTACGATATCGTAAACAAAGATTAAAATTTATAACTTCTTAAAGAACTGTTACAAACTTATGAAACTAACAGGTATATTTCCTAATAGTGTAATAAATCATCTAAAAATACTAGAAGGAGTTTGAGTTAAAGTATATTTTAGAAAAAAGATAATTTAAGTCTACAATATCATAAAGAAAGATTTAAATTTATAACTTCTTAAAGAATTGATGCAGGCTTATGAAACTAACAGATAGTATTCCTAATACTGTAATAAATAATCTAAAAATACTAATAGGAGTTTGAGTCAAAGAATATTTCAAGAAAAAAATAATTTAAGTCCACGATATTGTAAAGACCGATTAAAATTTAGAACTTCTTAAAGAATTATTGCAGACATATAACTAACACATATTAGTCTTGATATTATAAGAAATAATCTAAAAATACTAATAGGAGTTTGAGTCAAATCATATTTCAAGGAAAAAATAATTTAAGTCTACGATATCGTAAAGAAAGATTAAAATTTATAACTTCTTAAAGAATTGTTGCAGATATATGAAACTAACAGATATTTTTCCTAATACTGTAACAAATCATCTAAAAATACTAGACGGTGTTCCAGTTAAAGCATATTTTAGAAAAAAGCTAATTTAAGTCTAAAATATCGCAAAGTAAGATTTAAATTTATAACTTCTTAAAGAATTAATGCAGACTTATGAAACTAACAGACATTATTCCTAATACTGTAATAAATAATCTAAAAATACTAGAAGGAGTTTGAGTTTTAGCATATTTTAAGAAAAAGATAATTAAAGTCTACGATCTTGTAAAGAACTACTAAAAGAATTAATGCAGACTTACACAACTAACAGATATTAATCCTGATGTTATAAGAAATAATCTAAAAATACTAAGAGGAGTTTGAGTAAAATCATATTTCGAGGAAAAAATAATTTAAGTCTACAATATCGTAAAGAAAGATTAAAATTTATAACTTCTTCAAGAATTGTTACAGACTTATTTAACTAACAGATATTGTTCCTAATACTGTAATAAATAATCTAAAAACACTAGAAGGAGTTAGAGTTAAATCATATTTTAGAACAAAAGATAATTTAAGTCTACAATATCGTAAATAAAGATTCGAATTTATAAAAATAATGGTCTTTTGCAGACACATGAAGCAATAGTAAATTTCTACCTGTCTAGCGGCAGAAAAGCTCCTATGCTCCGGAGTGTGAATCTCATGATCACTTCTATGAGTCGACAGTCGCAACTTTGAAGCATCGGGAGCAGAACTCGGAGGTGTCAGCCCCGTGTTCTTATACGGCATTTGTCTATCAGCGACAATACTCAGCTCACTCAAGTACTTTTTCCTCCTACAAAAAAAACGCCCCAAAAAATCACAATTAAAAACTTCCCCCCAAGCAACTCTCGTCTCTTCATTTACTTACGTTGGTGGTGCGCTTCCGCTATCCTGCCTCGTCAGAGTTCCGTTCGAAGACATCATCGAATTTCTCAAGCTCGAGCATCGAGAGTTCAAATTCATATCTTCGTCAGCGGAATAGAACGCTTCGGATTGATTTTCGCTGGACATCGACACTGTACGCTGCACTTGGAGCTAAAATAAACAATTCAATGTTTTGAGGATGTATATACCTCGTATATACCCTAGTGTACCAGGGTAACGGAAATATTTAGAATTGCAATATTATAATAAACTTCTTTGATAAAATGACTGTTTTTAACAGAAAAAATAAGTAGAAAAGAGGCTTTTTGGGTAACTTACTTCTCTCTGTAGACGCTCGTCAGAGGATACGGATGCACCTAAAGAATGGTGACTTTCAGAAACGTTGACAGTACCGTTTGGAATAGGGCTTGATATTGACGAAGTGTCGCTACATGGTAACTGCAAAATATACAGAAAACGATAACAAGTTGTACACAACTTCAAAACTAACATATTAACAAGACACAAAATAAAAAATACTCACGCTAGAGTGCGTTTGTTCGGCCTCAATGTTCGTAGGTGCGTTAAAATAATCCACAGCCAACTTTGAGTCTGATATACTATTTTTCGGCAGAGGTTCACCTTCCGGATTGTTGACAGTCAATTTGCTCTTATCTGTATGCAATTTGGAATCGCTATCTAATTTAGTCGGCAACACTGAGATACAATTATCGACAAGTCTCGAATATGGCACATCTTTCAATATATTACTCCTATAATAGAAACAAAACAAAAAATTGCATAATAATCATAATAACGAAAAAGCATATACTGTTAATTTTCTGAAAAAAATTGGATCAAAATGTAAAAACAGCGATGGTATGCACCACTACAAAGAAACGCAGACAAAGCTTCAAGGGCCCCAAATTATCTGAGCATTGCTCTCCCCATACCATACCCTGACAGACCGAACGCGCTCTAAGGCGGACTAACGAATGACATCACTGGAGACTGACCCAATTACACAGCGTTTTCAATCACGTGATAGGACGTGAATAAAATTCAATTTTAATTTTGGTTTTTCATAGAAATAAAGCATTTTTTTTTGAAAAGTAATAACAAATAGTTTTCTTGAACTGTAATCTATTAGGATGACTATAATACATGCCATATTTTTAATACAGTCAAATACCCTATTCTCTCATGTTATACATCAAATTATAGATAAAGATGTATTACTTGCTGTGGTAATGTATGTGTATTATTTGTTGTTGTTGTATCCACGCTACGTGATAAAATATAACTTATTAATGTACTTGAAGAAGTAAAGTTTTGAGTGAAAAAAACATGTAAGATATTGATATTTTTACGTGAAATTTTGTACACTTATAGAGGAAGGTGTAACTTAGACCTATTATGAAGTACTTTTTTCAATTTTAACCTGTTCTTCATAAAAAAATTGCACAATCAGCCAATTTTAGGTCATATTCAGAAATAGATTTCTCAAAAACGAACAGAACTATCAAAAATCTAAGACTAGACGCAAAATTATGTATCTTTTATCTTTAAATTGGTGTATTTCTTTTACGATTGTGTGAACTAATTGCTGAGAAAAAGCCTCAGAACTTTTGCGTGTTTTGCAAGTAAAACGTAGGGGTTATGGATTCCGTTTAATTGTTATAAGTAACTAAAATTGTACAAAATATGGTGAATCTTTGTAAAAAATGATGAAATACGTTAAATAAATTACTACTATTACTATTACTTCAATATATTGCTATTAAGTTATTGTTTTTTGGCAAATAAACTGTCAGATTCGTATTCAGTACAAGAAAAATCTATCAAAAAATCGGTAACGCTAACATCACTTCAAAATCATTCACAAAAACAAATCAATATACTATAATAATATTAATAATAACAATAACAATAATAATTAACTAACCTTATTGAAGTTGAAGAATATCGTCTATTGACCTTCTTATCCAAGCTATTCTGCTTCGACATGTCGCCGATAATGTCGGTCTCAACATTTTTCTCAGCCGCAACAGTTTTCGGACTATCGAGGTTAGATTTAGCGGAGCTCATCTGCCGTTTTACCGACCTCATCGAATCTTGCAACGAGATTTCGTTTACGATATACGGAGGAGTGCGGAACATCAGCTGCCCCTCATGCAGGATACTCTGGCCGTAACCCGGATCTTTCCCAGGCTCGTTAACGCTACGAAAAAAAAATAACCTCAAAATACAATTTTTCAAAATCTAAATTTAAACTTAAAATTTGTGTTTTTTTTGTGTGATATGGGATTAAAACTTATTAATAAATAAATAATAAAAAAAATTGTAACATAACCTAAAAAAATAAAGAAATTTGCTCGTACCGGAACGCAGCTACGTTAACGCCATCTTCTAGGTCTTTCCGGCTTGGTTTGAAGAATCGCGTGCCGTGTTTGTTGCTTCCGAAGAACAGGCAACCGCCGACGCACCCGCATCTTCCGAGGGATTTGTTTAATTCTGGCCAGAGGAACCATAATTTTTTGTGACGATCGTCGTGTGTTTTTAAGAATTTCTGCTGCGTCGCAAAACTGTCGTTGACTTTTGTGTCGGAAGAAGTTGCGGACTCAATTACGAGAGGTCCTAAATCTACGGAGCCGACTTCAAGCCAAACATCGGATGTGTCACCCCTAAGAAATATGTAAGCGTAAAGTGCAGTATCGAAAGAAATAACGGAAAAAAATTTTTATACATTTTTCGGTACATAAAAAAAGTCTTGGCTTGGATTTGAACCTAGAGCTTATTTAGAGAGATTAATTTTTTCATAGATTTTTCCAATAAATTATACCGATAACATTTATAATTTATACAAATTATATATTTTTTAGCATGATTTTTTTTACTTACTTGGTAGTGTTATACTTGTGTGGTTGCCAGACACATTGCCTCAGACAGACACTATAAATGACGCAGCTCAAACCACCGCCAACTTGTTTTCCATGTAGATTACAAGTAGCAAGACGTATTGGTGAAATCTGAAGAAAAAATTCAATAAATTAGCATCTCATTTTTTTTAGATATTGTATTGTCATGCTAATTTAAAAAAAAAAGCAAAAAAAATAATCTGAGATTTAAGGGATTTGAATAAGAAACCATACAATGTTATTCGAAAAAAAAAAGTTAAGATTCAAATTACTCAAAATTTAAAATGCTGACTTAAAAGTTGCATTCAATGCCATGTAGCGGTCCTCATTTTGCTTTTTATGCGCACAATGTAGTTAGTTCTATATTTTACAAAATTTTAAAATATTGCAGTTTTTTAGCACTGCTTTTCTGTAAATGTAGGCTCAACTCTAAATTTCTGCCTTCTGATTCAGATTATACATAAAAAAAGCATACCAAAAAGAAAAATCACTTGTTAGATTTTGTTTATTGTTGGTCAGGATGGTCGTAGCTTAGATTTATATATTTTTGTCAAATTACGTCCTTGGAAATATGTGAAATGTTTTGATAATCTAGACTCAAAAGATACATGATTATTTCTTTTTATATTAAATTAATAACTATGGTATATTAAATTACACCTATCCTTGGGTTTAAGCCCCTTGCGGACGTGGTAATGTGTATTCTTCAGTAACAAATTTCACAGGAATTAATCCATACTTAATTCCTATGAAATTTGTTACTGAAGGAATGTTTTGTCTTCGAGTTATCTGAACCAAAATTTAGATACCCACAAAACTTATTTAACCTAGAAGTTATTATCACATATCAGCGTAATTTTGAAACAAGGAAATTACACTTTTTTATAACAGGAGAACCAAAATGATGACATATACAGTAACTAATACTAAAACTATAAGAACTTAAGAAGGTTCTCAAGCACTTCTGGTTTTCTCGTGCATTCTTTTGCACCTTTGCAATTTGAAATTGCTTGCTAAAAATATTACTCAATTGAAAGTCGTAAGCCGGGGCCTCATATTACGTATACTTGCCAAATATCAAATATTTGCCAAGTATACGAACATTTGTCAAGAAAAAAACCAGCTCTATTCAATTCGTAGCGAGTCCACCTCAAAAATAGATTTATATATTTGACGTTCGGCTGTGCGGACGGGTTTTTTTACGTCAAATACTTGGTATTTGCAATACCCAGTTGGGTATAGCAAATGCCAAAGCAACAAATATTGGAGCATTTATTTATACGCGATGAACATTTTAGGACGCTGTTTAACTTTTCCAAACTCTAATTTCACTTTGTGTGAAGTGGGTCATATACGAAGATTGACAATAGATTTGTAATTATATGTAAAATGTGTTATTTTTCTAAAGCGCGAGAACCGCATAAAATTATAATTTTGTGAAATATTTTATTTTTCGGAAACAGTGTCTGACTTAAACACAAAGAAATTATTATTGTTGTTTTAGCCTCTCCACATAAACGCAATGTTATTTCTTTCCAAGAAAAACGTACACCATCTACAGAGTGTATCCTAAGTTGATGTTTTTCTATGAACAATATAGATGAGCATGTCTATAAAATAAGTTATTTGGAAAATTATACTATATTTGCTTCTTGTAATTATATAGGGTCCTGCAGCTCAGCTCCCGTCTTCTGTAGCTCAGTTACTAATTAAGCTAAGAGTTTGACATTTTGCAAGCTTACCCTGTACTTCAAGGTACATTTCAAGAAATTATTTTTGATTATACAGGGTGTCCCAACAATGTACAACGCCAACGTGATATATTTTCTTAAATTGCATGCTATATACTTTTTTACACATTTGGAAGCCTGTTATGGTTGCCTACATACCACAAAAATTTTATTGAAATCGGTTGAGTGACTGCAGCGCAAAAAAATAAAAACAAAAAAAAAATTGACTGCATCATTGGCCTTAAAAAACAATAAAAACCACAAATTGCACCTCGTTAATAAAATGTTGCGACGTCCTTATTAAGTTAGATCTAGTAGTCTCGTTAACCAAGTGTCATTGATCCAAATTATACAGATGACCAAAATCTAGTGTCAAATTTAAATTGGAACCCATACATTTTTTTAGGTGAAACGATGCAGAATTAAAAAGTAAACATTGTTTCTAAATACAACCCCATCACAATTCCCAATATTTTAAAAGTTATTCGCCAAAAACTCATTTTTCAACGTTTCCAACGGCAATTGTAGGTAATAAATATCGTACGTGGCGTTGAAAAACAATTTATTTCATAAACTATAACGCAGAGAACTATTTTAGATTTGAGTGTACCAAATTAAGTAGTTGTTCAATTACCAAATTTACTTAAAAATTTACCTATAGCGGTAAGGGTGGAAATGTGGCTGCAACATGATGGAGCACATTACATCCAGCACATTACTCGTTACATGTCAGGCACCAGCTCAACGAAATCTTCCCAAATCGGTGGATTGGAAGAGGAGGACCAGTTGCGTGGCCTCCTCGATCACCGGACTTAACGAAACTGGATTTCTTCCTGTGGGGCTACGTTAAGGACATCGTTTATGCTGAACCTCCAACAACACCAGAAAACATGCAAGAAAGATGCATTTCTAACTATTACGCCCGACCTATTAAGAGCAGTGGTGAGGTCACTTCATACTCGTCTTCGTTTGTGCCTCGAAGAGCACGGAAGACATTCCGAACAACTACTTAATTAAGTACACTCAAATCTAAAATACTTCTCTGTGTTATATTTTATGAAACAAATTGTTTTTCAACGATATTTATTACCTACAATTGCCGTTGGAAACGTTGAAAAATTAGTTTTTGGAAAATAACTTTTAAAATATTGGGAATTGTGATGGGGTTGTATTTAGAAACAATGTTTATTTTTTAATTCTGCATCGTTTCACCTAAAAAAATGTATGGGTTCCAATTTAAAATAAGAACAATAACACGCTTTGAAGTTTGACAAGTTTGACACTAGATTTTGGTCATCCTGTATAATTTGGATCAATGACACTTGGTTAACGCGACTACTAGATCTAACTTAATAAGGACGTCGCAAAATTTTATTAACGAGGTGCAATTTGTGGTTTTTATTGATTTTTAAGGCCAACAATGCAAAATCAATTTTTTTTGTTTTTATTTTTTTTGCGCTGCAGTCACTCAACCGATTTCAATAAAATTTTTGTGGTATTTAGGCAACCATAACAGGCTTCCAAATGTGTAAAAAAATATATAGCATGCAATTTAAAAAAATATATCACGTTGGCGTTGCATATTTTTGGGACATCCTGTATAATCAAAAATAATTTCTTGAAATGTACCTTAAAGTACAGGGTAAGCTTGCAAAATGTCAAACTCTTAGCTTAATTAGTTACTGAGCTACAGAAGACGGGAGCTGAGCTGCAGGACCCTGTATATTAGTTGATTTTTATGATGTTTATTATTCAAAAAAAAATGAAAACGTTTAAAAATATTTTAACAGTAGACAAAACTTTGTGTAAGTTTTTAATAACAAAAAAGTTAAATTTTGTAAAGTATTTTCTATAAATTTTGGTTCCAAAAGCTAATAATTGATCTGTATTTCAGACAATATTAAGACACATTTATACAACGTATCTAGCAGTACAGTTGGATTTAGTAGAACTTTAGAAATGGCGAAGAAACCATACTCAACGTTTTCTTTATGGGCAATATCTTCCTAATTTAAATAAAAAAAAAATATTTATTCTTCTTAAAATAATAGTTAATTCAAATTAGCTCTACCCAAATGATCTATTGTATCGAGTTTTATAGCATGTTAAAATTAGATGCTGCGAAATATTGATGATTGATGATATTCGCCAAATATTTGACATTTCGAACATATTTGATATTTGGCAAGTATACGAATATGAAGCCTCAGCTTTAGACAATTGTTTTTAATACCAGTAATGACTAAATTCAAATGACGAGAAATTAACAGACAAATTGGAAGAGTACCAAAAATATTTTGGTTCTCCCCAGATAATCGCCTGTAACCATTTTTTTTCTTCAAATTTTTAAAAGTATTTAATAAAAATGATTAACTACCTATTAAAAAAAAAAAACTCACCCAAGCTTGTAGAGCGACACCAGACTCAACCAACCACAGATCGATCACGTCGACCGCCAATCTCGTCACTTTATACTTCAACTTATGACAATCCAACTCATTCAAATCCTGCTCCGCATTTTGCTGTACCGTACTCATCTTCTTCTCCCTGCTTCCCGAAGCAACCTCGCTAACTTTCCGTTCGTTCTTCGCGTTCTTATCTCCCTTAATAACGGTAGTATTCGAAGACGTCTGGCTAACATTTTTGGCGTTATTCGTATTACTAGATCTCGTCTGCAATAATTGCTGCAAGGGGAAGAAATTCTGGTGCGGGCTTGTTGTTTTTTGAGCAGTTTGCGGCTCTTGTAAGAGGGTGTGGTCCGAGGGAGAATTTAGCTCGTTTTCGGTGTCTATTGTGAGCAGGACCAAGGATTCTAGACAGGTTAGGATTGAGTGCAGTTGCGGGGTTGATAATTTTCCGCTGAGGCGGCCAAGTTGGACGTCGATGAGCCACCCGTACTCTACGGTGTCCTCGTCGAGGCTACGGCCTACGTCGGAGAACATTGCGTGGCCCCTAACCTATAAAAAAAAATTTTTAGGTTAGTATGAAGTCAAAAATTGTAAAAGGCTAAAACTGAAAACTAAAACAGCATTCATGATTTCTTCGTACTAGGTTAAATTATGATATATTACTTGTAATATATAGCAAGATCAATGTAGAAAAGTGACTCAAACACTAGTTAGAATTTTTCTGAAATGCCGCAAGACAAATTCCAAAATTATCAAAATAATGTTTAAAATGAATAACTCTATTCAAGATTTGTTTGTACTAGATTAAAATATTATTTGTAATATATTGCAAGATCAACATAGAAAAGTGACTCAAACTCTAGTTAAAATTTGTCTTGAATAGTGTAAGACAAATTCTAAAATTGGTGAAACAAAAATTTTAAAAATGAGTAACACTATTCATGATTTGTTTGTACTAGGTTAAACTTTCATATATAATTTGTAACATATTTCAAGTTCAACCTAGAAAAGTGACTCAAATTCTAGTTAAAATTTCTGTTGAATAGCATAAGACAAATTCAAAAATTTGTAAAATAAAAATTTTAAAATGATTAACACTATTCATGATTCGTTTGTACTAGGTTAAACTATGATACAGTCGAGACCGGATATAACGAACTCCGGATATAACGAACGCCCGCTTGTAACGACCAAGAAAGAAAGTCCCGTCAGATCGCCGTATAGTTACATGTATGTTTAGCTCGCTTATAACGAACGCGTATATAACGACCGCCCGGATATTACGACCAAGTTTTTATCCATTTTTAGTTCTACAAGTTCGGTTATAACGACCAGTTAACGAACACTCAGCACAAAATCTAGTCGGATGTCTCCTGCCCGCAAAACTTAACCTATTTTCGCTAACAGGACTAATAGGAGAACCCCTACCGTTTGTTTCACTATTCCGCGGTTACGTCTCCTCTATTTCCCACCTCTATTTTTCGTATCTCGTAAGACTTTTAGCTTGGATATATGCATTAATACAAGGTTTATTTAAAAAAATATGTAGCTATGTACAAGGGATTTCTTTAAGAGCGACGCATTTCGTTTTTTCAATTAAAAGACTTGTGGGTTAGTTATGGAAATGATTTTTATTTCAAATGAAAGTATAATCGATGCTATTATTTATGAAATACGACATCATTGAAATGTCCGCCGCGGAAGCGCTGGCACGAGTGAATACGCTGGACCCAATTTTCCATAACTCGAGTACACAAATCGGTCGAAATACCAGGAATTTTGCATTCGATGTTGGCCTGCAGATGTTCTAACGTTTCTGGCTTGTTGGCATAGACCAGCTATTTAATGTAACCCCAAAGAAAATCTAAAGGGATTAAAGACAGAAACGTTAAAACACTGCAGGCCAAAATCGAACGCGAAATTCCTGGTATTTCGACCGATTTGTGTACTCGAGTCATGGAAAATTGGGTCCAGCGTATTCACTCGTCCAGCGCTTCAGCGGCAGACATTTGAATGATGACGTATTGCCATAAATAAAATATGCCATAAATAATGGCATCGATTATACTTTCATTTGAAATAAAAATCATTTCCATAACTAACCCACAAGTCTTTTAATTGAAGAAAAAAAACATAATGCGTCGCTCTTAATGAAAACCACTATACTTATAAGAAATGTATGTAATGGTTTAAAACACAGATAATTTATATTTATTTTGTTTATTCTGTGTTCTTTATTATGTATTCTGTTGATTTTATTTCATTTTTATTCAATTTTAGTAAAGTTTTTATTTATTAACCTAGAAAAAACATCAAATATCGCATGTCTGCTTATAACGAACGACCGCTTATAACGAACTAGCGACATGGCCCCTTGAGTGTTCGTTATATCCGGTCACGACTGTATATTATTTATAAAATATATCAAGAACAATATCAAAAAGTGATTAAAAAACTAATATTTTCTAAAATGGACTAAAAACTAACCTGTAAAGACGACAACGTCAACCTTCCTTCATTCAAATGTTTCTCCTTACTCGGCCTAATTATATTATCGGAAACCAACAAAATTGTAGGTGACAACAGCAGCTGTAATTCCGTCTGGTCGTATCTCTTTTTCATCTCAAACCCAAAACGCTCCACCAGTATTACGGGACATGACGGATCTTTGTCAACACAATTCTAAAAAAAAATAATTAATTAATTATTCTATTGAATTTTTAATGAATTATTAATATTATTTTTGAATTAATTAATTAAGTTAATTAATTATTTTGATTAATTAACTTCATTAATTATCTTAATTAATAAACTTAATTAATTATTTTAATTAATTAATTAGTTCTTAATTAATTGATTAATATTTATTAATTTTTAATTAATTAATTAATTTTTAATTAATTAATAAATTTGTAATTAATCAATTAATTTTTAATTAATTAATTTATAATTAATTAATTAATTTTTAAATAATTAATTTATAATTAATTAATTAATAATTTTTAATTAATTAATTAATAATTTTTAATAATTAATTTAATAAACAGATTTAAATAAGAATACCTTTAATAAATGTCCTTGTACATCGTGCAGTATAATCGACAGATCGACCTGGAAGGGTCGATAGTCTCGCATGTCAAAATCGTCCTGGAGCTCCAACGGGATCCCGTCACAGCTCTCCTCAGATTTTACGTCAGAATTGTCCGAAGGTGAGTGCGTCTGCTCCATATCGGAGAACATTAGATCATCGCCAAAGAGGTTCTCCTTGCAATTCATGAAGTTACGAAGCGCCGTGCCATAGAGGAGCAACACGGAGGGCCCCACTTCAATCTCGATAGTCACAACGTCCGGTTTAAGCGTCGTAGGATCAAATTTACAAACACCGTCCTGCTGTGAAACAGAAAAATTAAATAAGTTATTTATTTAATTAATTTTTAATTTTTTGTAAAAATTTTTTTGTAAAAAAAACAAAATCTGTACTCACTGGAGATCTGTGCTGCTTTCTATGCCGTGGTATTCGCATCGGAGACAGAAGAATCTCTTCTTTCACGGGTGTTGATATGTCCGCTTGCGGCGTGGGCCCCAACGGGGGGCACGGGTGGTACACGTACGAGATATTGATTGCTCCGATAGGAATCCACCACCAGTCCACCCAACCGTTACTGCGAAAAAAAAATTGTAATAAGTTTTACCGAGAAACTGCAGTTAAAAGAAGTGAGGTTATGTTTTACCTTGACGCGCAGATGCTCCTCCACTTTGGAATGTTCTCAGTCTTCTTTTTACCAGTTCCATCCTTTGAGCGAACTTTCGCATATTTTTCCAGTGCTGCGACAGTTGCACGACTTGTATGGTACTCGGGAATGAACACAGAAAAATCAATAGATTCTCCCTATAAGAGAATTTTAATTAATTAATTTTTAATTAAATAATAAATTTTTAATTAATTAATTAATTTTTAATTAATTAATTAGTTTTTAATTAATTAATTAATTTTGAATTAAATAATAAATTTTTAATTAATTAATTAATTAAAAATTAACTAATTAATTGATTAAAAATTTATTATTTAGTTAAAAATTAATAACTTCTAGATGAGAACAAACCTGAATGCTGAAATTCAACGGTAAGGTTTCCGGTAGAAATTCGTCAAACGGTAGATCGAATGACAAGTGGAGAAAATGGGCGCACGCAGCTATCTGGCTGTTCTCGTGGTTCTGGCCGGCGCTGCTACAATCGACCCAGTTGTACTGGTTGCTGGGAGTGATGATCTCGCAGTGTTTGAGGGTGACGCCAAAACGCCAGGTGTACGGGACAAAATGGAGTATGTCCGGGCGTTGTTTTGACGACCAGTCGTTCATCAGGTCTAGAGAGAAAATTCTTTTTAAGGTGGTTATGTGACAAATATATAATTAAAAATTAATTAATTAAATAAAAATTAGTTAATTAATTAAAAATTAATTAATTAATTAAAAATTGATTAATTAATTAAAAATTAATTAATTAATTAAAAATTAATTAATTAATTAATCATTAATTAATTAATTAAAAATTAATTAATTAATTAATTAAAAATTAATTAATTAATTAATTAAAAATTAATTAATGAATTAAAAATTAATTAAGTAATTAAAAATCAATAATAATTAAATTATATTATAATACACTTATTGAAAAACGGAATAAAGAAAGTGGACGTGTGAGGTATCATAGGATAGTTCAAAAGTACTTACCAGTAAAAAACCACTTGTGACAGAAAATAATATTCACGGTCGCCTTGCAACCCGTCAAATTCAAATCCCACACCTGATGCTGGTTCCACACCAACGGATACTGGCACAATATCGAAAACTCGAGCGTCTCGCTGGCCAGCAGGTCGCGGAACTGCAGGCTCGTCGTGGCCTCGAGGTGCAGCAGCTGCCCGTTGATCTTCGACGTATAGCCTTTCTCGGTCGTCACCCACGGAATTACGATCTCCAGGTAGGATCCCGCGCCCACGTTGACGTGCACGGCGTTCGTCTCCTTGTTTTTCGAGAAGAGAATGTCGACCGTCGCCTTGCTCTGCATCGAGAGCCGGATATCGAAAGACTGCATCTGCCGTTTCTCGCCGGGCACGGGCGCTTTCGTCACTTGCATCGGGAGGTAGTCCTGCGGGTAGAAGAACTTGAAGAGGTGCTCCCGTTGACGGTCCGCCCACGGCCCGTAGCTGAAGTCGGTTCCTTAACGGAAAGAAAAATTAATGATTTTTAATTAATTAATTATATTTTAATTTAATTATATATTTAATTAATTGATTATTGTTTAATTAATTAATTAATAATTTTTAAGTACTTAATTGTGAATTAATTAATTTTTAATTAATTCAATTAATTAATTTTTAATTAATTAATTTTTAATTAATTAATTTTTAATTAATTAATTTTTAATTAATTAATTTTTAATTAATTATTATTTTAAAGAATTATTTATTTGTTAAGTGTGAGCTTTTTAATTAGTAATAAGGAACAAACCTTTTCCGCATTTGATGTCAATGCCCCATTGCGGGGGGCTTGGTTCAACAATGTCCCCGTTTGGTAGTTTTATGGAAACGGGGCCCTCGGGAACAACACCTGAATTAATAATTAACAAAAAAGGTTAAAAGTTGTCCACGTTTCCTTGTCAAAGTTTGAGACAAAACTAGATCAAAAAAATCATTTTAGTTAACCAGTGTTATTTACCTGGTTCATCCATATAGAAATACAACTCCAAGTCGTTACTTGACATCAATACAAATCCTTCACCCATATATCGAGGTGGGTCATCCAACATGCCTACAGAAAGAAAAAACAAACGTAAAAAAATATTTTTTTTAAACCAATCTATCATTAAACTACATAGTACAGTGAAATTAGCAAAAAAAAAGGGAAATAAATCAAATACAAAAATGGATGTAAAATTATTACACATGACCCTGTATTTAATGCAAAATTACATTAAAATAACAGTAAAATTCATCATTTTCTACAGCACAAAACTATTTTCATTTATACAGGATGTTGCATTTAGACGTAAAGAAAAATCAGTAAAAATTATATTTGTTATATTTTATTATATGTGCTATATATAAAATAAAATGTGCATTTATTGTATGCATTTGATAAAATATTTGACCAATACAAAAATATTTGACCAATACAAAAATATTTGAGCAATGCAAAATATTACTTGTGCATTAAAAAGAATAAATGTGGAATAAATTTATATAAATGTACCGTAAACTTGGGTGACTTTGGCCGCCCTGGGTGACTTTGGCCACTATTCGAAAATTTATTTATATTGTTTAGATCTTTGTTAATATTTCAAACATTGCGAGTATTTTTGGTTATTTATATTTTAGATACTATATTGAATACAAAGGTGCTTAATGTAAGTTAGGTGATAATTTATTTTTTTTGTGGCAGTGTTCAGAAGATAGCTTTGAAAATTGACCAATTTTGTGACTATGAACAACTTTGTTTGTGTTGAGTAATCTATCAGCATCTATGATTTGCCACCGATAACATTAGTCCTGTGGTTTGTTAGGAATATCTTTCTGCAAGTGTAGTTAAAGTGCTCGGTGTAGTCAATCGAGGAAAGTAAAGTCGGGCATTCTCAGTGGAAATGGCCATCAAATGATGACATTTCTGTGGTATGACAAAGATGACATTTTACAAGCAATAAAAACACCTGACCTGTCCAAAGGAGGTTTCTTCATTATACCAGAAGTACAAAATTATGTCTAGCTATACCGGGTGATTCAATTTCGAGGCTTATTAGATCTCGCTTATTAGTGGAGATAGAGGCTATGTTTAAATTTGGCAAAGTTTCGTATTTTTGTGCTGAACAATTATCTGAAAAGAAATTTTAGCTATCATTTTTAATTTTAAAGATATCCGCAAAGAACTGAAATGATAAGATATCGTTTTTAATTTTTTATTCAAAACCAAACGTAGCTAGACATTTGAAACAAAAACATTCTACAGCGACTTTTTTAACAAGGAATGCAGTGTTGAATTTTGGCATATTGAATTTTGGCATTTTCCGATAGTCGTGTTTTTTCTCATTTCCGCAATGTATAACATGTTAGCATTATTTTTTAAAATAGTCATAAAATAGTTTTGTCATGATCTTATTGCTGATTTTAACATATTTTGTTCTTGAACACTTTTAAAACATATTTGGTGGCCAAACTCGAGCATACACTAGCTTATCGTTTCATTCGCATAATAAACAGTAGTATGGCCAAAGTGACCCAATAATGAATTCTGACTTTGGCCACCCATATATATACATAAAAGAAGTATATCCTGACGTTGGAAATATTAGTGTTTTGATATTTTTGAAGTACTATCAAAGACCCAAAAAATAGCACAAGTATGAGTAATTATATCTAATCTGTTAAAAGTTACCAGACTTCAAATTTCAGAAGTGGACTAAAGTCACCCAAGTTTACGGTACATCAGAATAAATAAATGTGCATTTATATATTTGAATGTTCCATTCATAATATATTTGTACACTTAAATAAATAAATTTGCAATACAATCGCTACCTTTATAAAAATATAATAAGATTAATAAGCAGCTTAAAGAGTTCATTGAAAAAAATATATTACCAATGGTTTAAAAAAATCAGCATTTGAAAATTTTATAAGCGCACTTAATAATCTAAATTGTGCCATGAGAAAATTTTAATGCGCCCTAGAAAGAATATAATGTGCATTAAGTTCTGCAACCTTTAGCGCACATACAGTGAGCGCGTAAAGTACGGAAAAAGGGAAAAACTCGGAGACACTTTTTCCGACCGTCAATTGTTACTGAGTTTTTGTCTTACTGAATTTGGTAGATACATTTAATTGTGTAAATGGCATCAGAAACATTTTATGGCCTTACATAAAACATTTTTTAGAAAAAGACAATTGAAAATTGATAAATATTGAAAATGGATTTTGTAAATGAAATGCATTTTGGTTTGAATTAATTGCTTTTAAAGCCAATCTAATAAAATAAACTAATTGTCTATGGGGCAAGGTTTTCTATAAAAAGTGGGGTAAAAATGTAAAAAACGCGATTTTGATAATTTTTACAAATTTATACCACCTAAACCCATTGTCCTAGAAACCTCAAAATGGTCACATTGTAGACCTTAATCTGAATCCTAAATTCTTAAGTTCGTATTTGTATTCGGCGCAAATAAATCAATCGAAAACACCTATTCGCATTCCATAAACAAATTTTTATCGATTTTTTTATTTTTTATCGATACTACCCCAATCTTCCACTGCTTTTTTTTTCTCAAAAATTTTCTTTTTTAGGCCATAAATCTTGTAAATTACCTTTAAAACAATTAACAGATCTATCAATTTCAGAACAAAAAAATATAGGGGTTGCCATTTAAACAAAGTGTCGATGACGTCATGAGTCGAGTTATTTATTTTAATGCACAAAATATTCATTTTAGGGCACAATATTAATAAAATATTGCTCATTCTAACATTTTTTACGTAACATATTCATATTTATTGAATGCTCATTACGTATTATTTTAATGCACAAGTTATCCATTCTAGAGCACAATATGTAATTTTCTATTTAACTTATTCATATTTATTTAAGGCACAATATTTACTATTTTAACGCACAAAGTATTTATTTTAATGCACATATCTATTTAAATAATGCACACTTAAATCGCACACTTATAAAAATATTATTCTTTTAAAGGGACTACATTTTGGCAGATAATGGTCTAAAACTTTGTCAGATAATAACTAAAACCATAGCTAGACGCTGATGTCATGAAAAATTAGATAAAATTGCTATAAAATTAGATCGTAGCATGCAGTAAGTTTCAAAGATTTTCAAATGACTTTTGCTCAAGTTTTTTAAATGAAATGTGGTAGGATCATCCTGTATAGTGTATTCATTTTTTTTTTCAACATCGCATCTACCTGCTGGTTTTGATGATAGTCTGACAATGTTGTAAGATAATAGCTGCACAAATGTAGTTTTTACGCATCTTTAAAGATAGGCCTGCATTTGCATTTTTTTGGACAAACTTTTTAATATCTGAGAAACAATTTTTTTCTTCTTTTTCACATTGTTTGATATGTATTTTATTGTTTATTTTCTTTATTTTGTTAATATTTCAAGTGGCTGCAACTTTTTAAGTCCATGAAAAGTTTTACTCAGAATGACATTTACTTTCCAAAAATAATTTTTGCGGGGAAAAACGTGGGGCACCTGTATATCATATATCATGTAAAATTACATTAAAATCAGTCTAATATTTCAGCCAAATTCTTGTAAAATCACAATCTGAACATACAATGACAATGTAAAAACACAATTGAAATGTAAAATTACAATTATTCCTACTGTAAATTCACATTCAAATATTTCTCACCGTAGTAAACAAAAATCGAGAAAAAACTCTTAAATAACAAAAAATAAATTCTGAGAAACTTACCGGTATATTTAGGACTGGGAACCAGCATGACTCTTGCATTTTCCGCCTTGCACTTCGTGAAGTGCATAAACCTGTCCAGCTGACAGACCGCCGGTTTCGTCGAGTACACAAAATGGGACTCTTCGACGGTTATACTGAGTGTTGTGGGCACCAGCCGATTGCCAAAAACCATTCGTAACTACAAAAACAAACTCAATTTTAAAAAAATCCAAAGAAATAACATTTTCTTTTAAGACAAACCGATGATATATCCATCTTAATAACGGGAATTAAATCACGCCACGTTCTGGCCATTGCAGCTTCAGGTCTAGCTTTCGGATCGATTCTAGAAATACAAAATATGTCATAAAATGCCGTATCTACGACTAGAAACAAATGAAAACTGTAGTAGGAAAACTGTAGTATCAAAAAGGCGCAATAATATTAATAAAATTCACTTTGCAAGAAAATCTTACCGTTCGTTTGATTCTTCTTCATTCTCTTGTTTTTCAGGGTTGAAATTTTCGGGAAAGATGCTGGGGTCCAGGCCGAATGTCTTCGCTAAGCTGAAGTAGAGCTGAGATCGATTGTACGTGTGTACTTCGAAACCGTTTAGGACAACCGATAGTCTAGTATCAGAGTGCGATAGATCTATAAAATTAAAAATATAACAATATTTTTTAAGGATTTTAACTAAATAAATATTATTATTAATAACTCCTAGTATTGAAAAAATCTCTGGGAACAACACCAATTTACTCTGGTAGTACAGGCACCGCAAACTTTTACTTGAAACTGTTTCTCCTACAAAAATGCAGATATTGGGATAAATTTAAAAACAAAATGTTGACAATTTAAATGGTTTTGTAGCTGCTTGATTTAGTCGTTCGTTTAATTGTTTTGATCTGCGTAAAATGTGGAAAATTAACAGCGACAAAACTATTGGTTGCGTCCTCTCAAAACTAGTATGAAATACCAACTTTTCATATCACATCATCGCAAACAAAAATATACCTTCGCTGACATCTTTGGGGACGTAAGATCGCCACCATCGGAAGATCACATAACCATCCTGTATCCTAATACTGTAATCCAACGTGATATAAACGACATCCCTGAACATGATTTTTCCCGATAACGCATTTAAAGTCAGCGATCCTATAAAAAGAAATCAATAAAAACCGAACATTATCGATGTTTTATCTCAGAAAATACCTATTTTAAAATATCCTTCTTTAATAAACAGCCTATTGATGATTTTCGTAATGATATATCCAGCTAAACGAGAGTTATAATACGTGATGTAAATAACCCAACCGATCGCAAAAATGAGGCTGCACAGTAACATAGCGAAGTTGGAATCCATCTTTAGATCTTCTAAATTTACATGATTGGAAATATTTCCACCCCATGGTTGGGATTCGAAGTAATTTTCCGAATCCATATCTGCTAACGAGTTATAACTATAGCTGCCCATTATCACTTATGTTTCTAGCTAAAAAAAAAAAGCACAACCCAGCGTATCACATCTCGAATCACTCTGTAGAACTTATATATAAGCCTTAAACTATAAGTTGCTATACTTAAAACGCCTTATCACTAAGTATTTCGCATTTATTTCGCAAATTTGTACGAGCAAGTCTGTTCATTTTCGGCCATCGTTCGACTTTGACAGTTGCCTGTTATCAAAACATCGCTAAACATGGCTGCCAACTATCTTGGATAAATAGATAATTTAGTTGATTATTTATGATTGTTGACGATTTTTGATGTTGTTTGCCGAGAAACGGGTTTAATCTTGTTTTATATCGCGATGAGTCATTGTTTAATTATTTGATTAATTGATAAGAAACGTTTTGTGATTCGATTCCAGGAAACTTGTTCGGTGATAGTTCGAGCGATCGCTGCTAGATGGCGCTAGGATGTCGAATATAAATTTGAAATTTAAAATTTGAATATACTCTATTTTCTTTGGAATAGTCTATATTGCTGTAAAATTGTTGACTGGAAAATTATCTATATAAAAACTAAAATTTGGAAAAAAACGAAATAAATTAGCAATAGAAATACCCGTGAATCGAATAGAAAACTACGCCATAACCTCAAAATGACTTCACTAGTCAATTTACAGAAATGCAAACAAGGTTAAAACATACAGTCAGCTATTTAAAAACACAAACCAACTTAAAACAATTATCACTTAACCTCAAGCTGAGTTTGACGCAAATGTAATAACTCATAACCTCAAAAAATTAGTTTTCCATCGAAAATAACAAGATAATCGAAAAATTAATAAATCGAAACCGAGAATTAAACAACCAAAAAGTGGCAATCTCCGACATAACCTAAAAAATAACACCTTAACCTCAAATTAACATTTAACCAACATCGCTAAATTTCCATAGTAAACTTGATAAAAGTGTGTAGAAAGAATGTAAAAACACACATATATGTAGATAAAATATAACATAAGTAAAGGAAAAAGCATACGCTTGACAATAACATCATAACCTCAAAATTACTTCAATAGCTAATTTATAGTTTTTAAGGTTAAAACCATAGGTTAAAACACACAAAGGCAAACCAACTTATAACAATTATTATTAGAAAACACCAACATATTTTTAAATTCTTTGAGGTTAGAATTTTTATTTTAATGTTAAAGTCTATCCCAGTACATTTTATTATTTTAATACATCCTACTAAACTGAAAAATATAATAAAGATTAACAGTTTCTGTACACTTTCAGCAAATCCTATAAAATATCATCATAACCTCAAAATGACTCCAATAGCTTATTTATAGTATTGCAAAAGTTAAAACACAAATGCATTGCTATTAAACACAAACCAACCTCAAACAATTATTACCTAACCTCAAACTGAGTTTGGCACAATTACCATAACTCATAACCTAAAAAAATAGTTTTCAAACCAAAATAACAACACAATCGGTAAATGTATAAGTCAAACAGGAATTGGAAAAAGAATGAGGCAATGTCCAACATAACCTAAAAAATATCAACTTAACCTCAAATTAACATTTAACCTACAGCGCTGAATTTCCATAGAAAATTCGTTGAAAGTGTATAGAAAGCCTGTAAAGATACACCTAGATAAAATATAACCTAAACGGTGATTACATAACCTCAAATATAACCTAGACATGATTACATAACCTCAACCTCAACCAGGAGACATTTTGAAATAGTGTCAATAGAAAACAAGAACAAATAAATAAAAGATAGAAAAAAATAGTAACCAATCCAGTTAAATTTAAAAAATGGACAAACCTAACCTAAAATTTTCCAAAATAATCGATATTAAATTAATATAAATTGTGGTAATTGGTGAAATTGTAACTTCTAGATATAAATGTAGTCAATTCTTATCATACAAAGTAAAAAATGTGACCTAAAAAGACTTTAAAACTCTCAAAACTTAAAAATTAGCAGCATTAAGCGATAATAATTGAGATAACAAATGCAATATAATTCACCGTTGAGCACATAAACCACGGCGCGCGTGATATCTAAGCAATTAGGCACGTGATTTTCCACTTATAACTCGTAAGGACATTGAAATAACTGTAAAAATGACCCAACTATTCAAAGTTAGCGCCAAAATAAACCACGTGCTGGCAATAGGGAATCAAAGGTTGCGCTGATGACGGAGCGCGCCGCATCCCGCACTGGTGGCAGTTCGTTGAAAAGCCTTCAAGTCGCAGCAGCCATCTTGATAGGTAAGTGATTTTTCACCGCCACCTCGGATTTTTACATTTCCACCAAAGTAAACATTAAATAATAGCGCTAATAACAAGATTGAAATGAGGGAATATGCGGTAGACTTTAGACGCGATTTTTACCGTATTTTCCGTGGGTTTTTACTAAAAATCGATTAACATTATGTAATGCCGAGTATATTTTAAATTTTCGGTTTTCTGAAGGGCTAATTTTAAAATTAAACTCGTTTTTTTTGGTAAATTCCACCAAGGATTTTGTAAGTTTTCTTTTGGGGACAGGAATTACCGCAAAACACCACTTTTAAGGTCTCCCGGTTTTGCTTGTGGGTCATTTGTATAATACGCCCTATAAATCACGTTTCTAATCGTATTTTTTTTTGTATTTTTTTAGTTGCATAATGCTTTATTTTTGCCAAACATGAGTTATGTAATGTTTGGGCTAAAACAATCGATGTTTCACGTCACAATATGTCAAAGTTCCAAAAATTTTCGAGGTTATATTCCTTAAAATTAATTATAACTAAATATCTTTTATCAAATTTGATTTCTTGTGGTCTAAAGTTAGTTTTCGAAACTATTTCTATCACAAAAATGGGTCAAATGTTGATTTCAAGGGACTTTAACCTTACTTTTTCTTTGAAGGTTATGGCATTGCACAATTTTTTTTGTGCAAAGATATGTATGTACTTGCGTTTTCTATGATCTAGAATGCGTAAGCGGTTTTGTATTACACAATAAATATTATCGTCTTTATATCTTAGTTGATAAAAGGTTTTTAAATTATTATATAAAGGAATTTTACAAACAAATCTCGACGTATTATCACGTTTTTTTTCAAAATAAATACTAGAGATTATTGGGTAAATAATTTGGGTAGATTGTGATTTTAACTATTTGTGTCACAATTTGTAGAATTTAATTATTTGAACTTAAAATAAACACATGAAAAATTAAATATTATGAAATGAATTTTTTTATAGAAGTCATGCTTAGTATTAAAATAAAATTGAATATATTGGATTATTTGGAACATTGAAATTATAATTCAATTTTAATTGCCAATTATATCATTTATTTTATCAGAACAGTTATTTTATTATTAGCAACATACTGTAAATTAAAATTTGCACCTTTTATTTATACCAAACTTTGAGGTTAAAACAGACTAAAACGTTCATAAGGAACAAAAAATTAATAATCAGAATTGAATTATTAGTAATATTAAGCAACAATGTTACTTTTGAGGTTATATAATTACTAAAATCCACAATTCTAACTTTTTTATTACCTTTCTGATGGTATGAAAATTCCTTATAACTAAAGAAACCAATTCCAACCCTACATAACCTAAAATTTGAGGTTACAATAACTAAATCTTACAGATTCTATTAAAACTCTGCATCGCAAAGCATATTCTTTCATATTATTAACAAACACCATTAAAAAACTTAATTTTAACCCGATATAACCTACATATTGGAGGTTATACTCACTAATTTCTCCGTTTTCTCTTGCAGGTTGTTAAGTAGATCACCCGAAAATGGTTCTAACACGTGCGAAATGCCAGGAACTGACGACGGAAGGCCAAAACAAGGGCCTAGTCGGTTCCCTCGTGGCCGGTAGGACAATTGCCGCCGCCGCGGTGAACCCGGGTGAGAGCTGCGAATTTGCGTCTATGCAATACTTCGGGCTGTGCGGTATCGGAGGCATCCTGTCCTGCGGTATCACCCATACGATGGTCGTCCCCCTCGATCTCGTCAAGTGCCGTATTCAGGTCGACCCTGCCAAGTACAAGAACATCTTTACTGGATTCAAGGTCACCATCGCCGAGGAGGGAACCAGGGGTTTGGCGAAGGGCTGGGCCCCAACCTTCTTCGGTTACTCTGCTCAGGGTCTCTGCAAATTCGGTTTCTATGAAGTCTTTAAGGTGCGTACGACGATTCGTAAAATCATTTTAAGGTTAGAATTTTTATTTTGAGGTTATGTGAGAATTAAACGATGGTTTGTTGAAAGGGAACGTTTTTGGTTAGGTTTTTAATAGATTTTGAGGTTAGAATTTTGTATTGGAGGTTATGTCTTTGTTTTGAGGTTAGCTCTGTTTCTACGAATATATAACACAAATACCATAATGCTTTTACAGTTTCCCTACTTTCAATCCAAAATTAGAGGTTAGAATTTTTAATTTGTGGTAACAAGCTCAAAATTATTTTGGAAAAATTTCAAATCTTAGTTTGAGGTTATAACTTTCTTATGACTAATTAAGCTTGAAATTACAAAAACGGAACCATAATTCTTTAAGAAAACCCAATGTATCAGGTTTATTAGATTTTTTTGAGGTTAGAAGTTTTTGTTTGAGGTTGTCTTAAGTTTCAAATACCATTAGGAAAAAAAATTCAATACAAAACTTATTGTGAAGCTCTTTGGAGGTTAGAATTTTTATTTTGAGGTTAGAATAGTTTCCAGCAAGAAAAACTAAATTTTTGGTTCTATATTCAACGGCAAAGAAGCACAAAATTCAATAATAAAATAATTTACATAATTCATTAAACAAAATATTGAGGTTATTATATTTATTTCGAGGTTAGAAACTTTCCTAGCAAAGAAAGTCGGAATAAAGCTCAAATAAATTCATTTTTGTAAACTGAAAAACAAAATTCTATAAAAGCACCCAATTTTTCAGTTTTGTTTTTTTTTTTAGGTTAGAATTTTTATTTCAAAGTTACATTCTTTCCTATAAAGTAAAGATAGTAGGAATAAAAAAAAATAACAATAATTTTCGTTTAAATATTATTAGAAATTTTGAGGTTAGAATTTAGTTTGAGGTTAGATGTCTCCGATGAGTAATTAAGCTTCAATAGGAAAAACAAAATTCAATCCTTTATGAAAACCAAATTAAACATTTTCATCGAAAAGCGAAGTTATATTTCTTGGTTTGATGTCCTAAACCAAAAAAGCACAAAATATCAATAATAAACCGAAATTGATCAAAAATCTTAGAGGTTAGAACATTTATTTAGAGGTTAGAACCTATCCCAGCAAACAAAACCAAAAACAAAACCTCAATTCACTCAAAAACACCCACAACTGTCAAAATTTGTAGGTTAGAATTCCCGATTAACGTTTTCTCTGTTTTACAGGTATTTTACGGTGACTTGATCGGCGAGGAGAACTCCTACCTCTACCGTACCTACTTATACCTAGCTGCTAGCGCTTCCGCTGAGTTCATCGCTGACATCGCTCTTTCCCCATTAGAATCCGCCAAAGTAAAGATCCAAACCACCCCTGGATTCGCCAACAACATGCGTGAAGCTATGCCCAAAATCTACGGCCAGGAAGGCATGAACGGATTCTACAAATCCCTCGTCCCTCTATGGATGAGACAAATCCCATACACCATGATGAAGTTCGCTTGCTTTGAGCGTACCGTAGAACTAATTTACAAACACGTTGTACCAAAACCAAGGGCTGACTGCACTAAGGGAGAACAATTGGTCGTAACATTCGCTGCTGGTTACATTGCCGGCGTTTTCTGCGCGATTGTTTCCCATCCCGCTGATACAGTAGTATCAAAGTTGAACCAAGAAAAGGGAATGAGCGCTCTTGATGCTGCTAAGAGGTTAGGCTTCGCTGGTATGTGGAAGGGACTGACACCACGTATCATCATGATCGGTACGTTGACTGCCGCGCAATGGTTCATCTATGACGCCTTCAAGGTAGCAACTGGCATGCCACGTCCACCACCACCAGAGATGCCAGAATCACTCAAGCAGAAGTTAGGCGCCCAGTAATAGGTTTTTTTTATTAATTAAATATTTTAATTCGATCGTGAACAGTATTGAAACCAAAATGATTATTAATTGCGCAACCCGATTTTATTTTACATAGGAGAGAACATGTATATAGATATTATTATTGATTTTTGTGGCCCCCCTCTGTATCCTAAATCCAAAATTGTGAAAATTCGATATCCGTCGGGGTATTTTATTTTTAACCTGAATTGTTTTAATTTTGAGTCATCATCGTGTATTTATTTGTAATGTGCTGCGGTTTAGTCGTCTAATTAGACTATTGTTGAAAGTATGATATCGTGGAGATGAATAAAAAATCTATTACGTAAAATAACCCGAGTTTTATTACATAACCTTTATTAATTAATATAAAACTATATAAATAACTAGTCAACAAAACTTTAGAACAAGAAAACTTACATCAAAGGAATCCATCTTCAACAGACACCAAAGGCACACGATTTATTGAAGTATTTCCGAAATTTGAATACAAAATAAACCAAAACGCAACGAAAATACAAATTACTCGAATTACAGCGTAAAAACTCGAAAAGGTCGTCGAAAAACATTTGAAAACTCCGCATGCGCCATAAGCTCCTCATGACGTCACAATTATGAACGTTCTGTTTACAGGTATTAATAAATTTGGTTATTGGCGTTATGTAAGTGTTTAGCACTTTTAAATATCTAAAATTGGCTAAGGAGTTAAGTTTTGTGTTCGCGTAAGCGATGGCGGAGTGGAAACCAAGAATGAACGGGATTTTTATGAATTCAATGGACGACATAACCTCAGAAAGCAAGGTAATTTGTTTTTTTATTGTTTTGCGTTCGATTGAGTTGATTTTGTTAATTGGTAAATGTTGATAATGGAGTAATTCGTCACCGTTTCGGTTTCCGTGTTATATTTTTGATGTGTCGTTATAATTTTATAACTTTTACGTATACAGTCTGTTCAGATAACTTGAATTTTTGTAAGTCATGATTTTAGATTTTATTCACTATAGAAGTGCGTTCACATTTTGCTATAAAATTTTATTGCAATTGTTGAGCGCGTTACCAACTAATAAAACATTTGTTGTAGATAATGTATAATTTATTAAGAATTTTCATAATCAACTAACTTATATACAGCGTGGTCTACATGTATGTATTCCTATATGACTAGTGCAAGTTCTTATACTTAAATAACTACTATTTAAGTTAAATGACATATTTTTGGTTGAAGCTCTGTTTTGTACTACAATTTACAGAGAGATCTTTAACCGCTTTTAATTTAAATACCAAATTTGTAGTTTTGTTTTGTTGTTAAATATAACATTGTTCAAAATTTGCAGATCTCTCAGTATATTATCTATAGGCATTTAACATCGAACAACTAACAACAATTTCTTGATATGTATTTTATGGACTATTTTAAACTATCTGCCATAGTTACTATTTACACAGAAACCTAACCTAACTAATCTACTAAATAAACACGAAAAAGGCGGCAAAAACAATCAAGATGGCCGACGCAGTTTGACATTTGACAGAATTGTCATAATTATGCTTTACAAGGCCTTGTTGATTTGGTTCATCGACTTCATTCTCAATTTGATCTCCTGCAGCTGGGTACCAAGTTTGCGCTGATGACGATTCTTGATCAGTGTAGCCAACGTCCGAAAATCCCCTATAATCCGTCGTCGCGCCATCTGTATCTAGAAAAACGAACTTTCTCGTATTGAGGTTCTTAAATTTTTTAAAAAGAAATGTTCGTACTTATTTTTGGGGATTGATTAGCTTCTAACCAAGTCGTTGTGGTGAATTCTGGTCTGTATGTGCTGTATATATCGTGGTTTTGCGTGTGTATGCCGGGTTGCGTGTTTGAGTTCATATCAGACCAGCTACTTGATCTGCCGTAAGAACTAGGCCTCGTTCTAGTTCCTAATCCGTCGATAGATGGCGGTGCTTCCTGTAATTTTTTTCAATTTATGACAAGGTTATGTCGTTGGAAAAGTTATGGAAATTTTGCTAATGACCTAACCTAGTTTTGACCTAGATATTGAATATTCGATTTTTTATGGATAGTTTTATTAAGTAAACCTTTGTCGAACCTTTTGATTTTCATAGTATGTCTTATCGAATTCTGAAAACTTTACGCTTTACATTAAAAAAAAATCTGATGTGGCCAGTCACATGACTTTATCATATCATACTATATTTAAAATTAATAGTTTAGCTGCATGAGACTTTATTTGATCGAGATCAGTCGTGTCTGCATTAAAATAAAACTAGTTAGTCAGGATTTGATAGATATTTTGTTTCTATTGACAGTAGGTATTGTCAAAACATCAGCGTTGTTAATGGAACAAAGTTGCCATACATCTTTTTAACACACTGCACATCAAAAATCTAGAATAACTGGTGTATGGACAAAAATGTGATTGAACTATATGATTTTATATAACTTACTGATTCTAAAGACGTTACTTGTACACTTGTACTTGGCAACCAAGGCTGTGTTGACTTCCTTGAAGGTGGTATTTCTTTGGCCAAATTCTCCTGAATAGTACTCCATGGATATACTTCACTAGACGCTGAAGAGATCAGACCGTCAGTGGAATGTTCGTTTTTCATGATAACATCGCAATCATTTGAGTTGGGTCTAAACAAAACCAAAACATATCAAAATTTATCCCTAGAAATTAGAAACTAAGTCCCCAAAAAAAGGAACTTACATATAATTGAAGCACTGATCATGCAAGAAACTCAAAGCCTTCTCGATGATTTGTCCAGAAAATCTAGACGCTGGCCCGTTCGGGGTTCCCCGGTCACACGTCTTCATCGTTTCCATGGCAACGCATTGTTTGAATCTATCATGGGTACTAAAAAATTAATTTTGTCTTTAAGCTCCATATTTACTCATACAAAAGTTTGTTCTTCACTTGTACCGTAATATACTATTCCTGTTGTGAATTTTGTAAAAATTGATGATTTTAGATACTTACCAACACAGAGTTGCTCTTGATATGTCATCACCACGTGACACTTGGTCTACAAGTACATTATACTGCAGACCGCAGTTATTTCTATCGGTGATTGTCCTTTTCAGACATGGGGCGTGTTGCAAATACTCTGAAAACATGAAAAAATAATTAGATTACAACGATGACTCAAACGCAAATTTATTAGCACGCTTTGGTCCTTCGAATGTTGTGTTTGTATCGGACAATATCCTAGCAACCAATGATCTGGCGCAGTACCGAACAACGCCTATATTCGTTAACATCGTTAAACTTGGAATATTTATGCAAATTTGTAGGTTATAAGTATAGCGTATACAGTGAATGTCATTGATTTTCATGTGGTGGATGAATATTTTGTTAAATTCGGGAAATAATAGCTTGTCAGAAGGCAGTTTTGTATCGTGGTTTTGACATTTAATAATTATTTGGAATAGTGGATGAAAGAAAACGTTCAAACAATTTATTTCTTCGAAAAAACAAAAATAATGAGACGTCAAATCGGTTTTTGCTTTGGTTTGCGTCAACCACAAGAAAATGATATTGCTATGCGTGCAAATTGGTAACAACTCTTCAAAACAAAACTAACCACTAACAAGACTAAGTTGAAACGGATTTTACGATTGGAAACACTCAACATAACGTAAAAAACTCAAAAAATGATAAAAAAACTATCACAATTTGCAAAGAAATTGAAATTGCATTAAGAATGTATTTGGTTTTGATGGTGTTCACAGCAACTAGGAAACTGACATCAAAACACAATCATAAACTTCTTACCTTTTTGGTACCTGGGCTCCATGCACATCTGGTGTACAGACTCTATAGAACTTCTGACAGCTTTGTTGAACTGTTTTCTTTGCTCGTAAGTGAAGCACTTGTCTGTGTATGTTGATAAACAGTCTACAAAGCGGTTCCATGTTTTGCAAACGATGTCAATATCTTGAGGATTGTCAGGAAAGATTAGATGGCTTTCCTTGACCAAGGGATCTGCTATCTTCACACATCTGTTGTATTCTCTCTTAGAACAATCGTCATATGCGTAGATTGATAATACGAGATGTAAAATTATGATGAGTGATGACTTTTTTAGGATGGCCATATCTGGAAATAAGGAGAATGTCTTGAAATGATTGGCTTTTTTTTAGAACGGACACATGTTTTTATTAATTTTGATAACCTTTTAAATTGTTTAAACTGGAAGTACCAAGAAATGATATACTCTGTAAACACATTTAAAGGGGGGGGCTTCACTGGGCTTCAGTTACAAAATTTGAAGAAAATGATATATAGGTGATAGCATGGGCGTATCCAGCTCAAATCGGAAGGGGGGGGGGTCAGTTTTGTAAATTTAACTTTCTGTATGGGAGAAGAGTGCCCATTAGGGTGGATCAAAAATGCATTGCAAAAATTTTGTGATGATAGAAAGTAACGATCTGCCAAATTGTTTCCAAATCAAAAAAAAATGGACAATTGTTTTTTTGTTGAAGTTTTGATTTGTAACCGTGCCTGTCGAGGGCTTAAATTTACATGGGAAGAAGACATTTTTTGGTATTTATCAAATAATTGTTCGGGGTTTGGGAAAACTTAAGATTACTCAAGGACTTGTAGAGGACTTTCCAAGGAAGAACTTAGTGCCCTGAAAACTACCCTTAAATTAAAAAATCTGATGTGGCCAGGCACATGACTTTATCATACTATATATAAAATTAATAGATTAGCTGCATGAGATTCTATTTGCTCGAGATCGGCCATGTCTGCATTAAAATAAAACTAGTAGAACTAGCCAGATATGTCGATTAAAGCTGCGTTCGGATATTGTACTCCCTTGACACCGGGTACACCGTCCAAATGACACTTACGTGTTATTGGGTGTAAAAAGTGTAATACAATATCCGAACCCACCTTATATTGACAGAAGTTATTGTCAAAACATTATCGTTTGACACTACCTACTGTCATTAGAACCAAAAAATCTGACAAATCCTGGCTACTAGTTTTAATGCAGTACGACCGATCTCGATGAAATAAAATTTGCTCATGCAGCTAAACTATTGATTGTACCAAAAAATGTCATAGTCGTAAATTATTCAGAATTTCCTCATCTTTAATTTATTATTTAACCATTTCGACAAAATTCCAGAAATGGCGGCTTATTTGCAAAATCTTTCAAAAATGCTAAGACTAAACCTCCAGTTCCTTTGGACCCTTTTCAACAGAAAGCTTTTCAGGTCTAAGTTTGGTTATGAAACTTCTAAATATGAAGTTTCGTCCCGTTACCTTTAGTAGTTTCTCCGGAATCGTCGCCACAAAAAACGGGTACACACACACACACACACACACACACACACACACACACACACACACACAGACATTTTTTTGTACCTTGGTCAAAAATGTTCAGGGGACCCAAAAAGACATATTTTCGCTAAAATCTCAAAAATTTTTTTTGGCACGATTACAATACTTTACATACTGCGTATGATAAAGTAAAAAGTTGAAAATGAATTATAATTGATTTATTAACCAACAGGAAGATATGTTTTAATGAATAATGTCACTCTAAGATAATAAACCGCCATTTCGAACTCAGAAAACCAATTCAGGCGGATTTTTGAGAAAAACGTATTGTTTAAACAAATACAATTTATCAAATCCATATGTATATCAGGTCAAGTTCTTCTTTGGGAAGCTGCCCCCCTTGCCCCGCCCCCCCCCCCCCTGGATACGCCCATGGGTGATAGTCAATTTGATAGTCATTTGTCATCAACCGATCTGCAAATGCTTCAAGAACAATTTGAAAAGTGATTTCAGTATGTAAAAAACATATTGAGAATTGTAAAATGCTATAACAATTTTTTGAAAAAAAAGTATAGATTAGGTATTATGCTACAACCAAAATGGTGTTTTGTTGTGTTTGAGGCAGTCAGGGTTTTAAATACTGTATTACAAACATTCATCTGTTCAGATTATTATTGTTGGTTGACAGTAGAAATGTCCGTTCTAATGTCAAACGATCAGTTGACGTGGAATCGCCAAAAATTAGTTGAATCAATTATACTACATTAACCGTTCCTTTTCTCGTATAGGTTCCACAATAATTTTGATAGTAAATTTGTGGTATTTTTAGTTTTGCGATTAAGTGACTCAGCTTCGAGGAATGAAGGACTGAAGTCTAACAGCCACAATTTTCAAAGGTTATTCAGTAGTTTTAAATAATAAAAGAGTTTTAAAATTTGTCCTGTTAACTATGATTCTAATAGTATATTATTATACAAGTTTTATAAGGCGCCAATACGTCTTATAAAACGAGTGTAATATACTATTTTTTCTACTTTGCGTCAATAATTTTATATAAATTTAGAAATTGTGGTTACTATATCGCGCTAAATTAGAATCTAGGGTATTTTGCGGGTACCACGTGGCAGCACTGTAGTAACTGTCAACTTCGTTAAGGATGTGATCGATGAGATAAAATCATGACAAAATCTAATTGTGAATAATTTTACTCTACTTTAGCCTACAAGTTTGAATAAATATTCAGCGAGGTCGCAACGATGATTATAATGGAGCTTGGGGCAACACCTTTAACCCTACTGTGATAAATAAACGAAACTTAACTTAAAAAGTTAACAACTTTAAAATAGTGGTTTCATAAGTATAATAATCAGAATAGTGTTTGGCGGTGACTGATTAGTTACTTCGAAGAACAAAAATTTACTAAAGAATTGTTATAAGATTATTTCTATTCTATTCTATTCTATAACAAGTATGTAAACATTGCACTTTAGAATTTTTACTTTACTTTTGTAATTTTAGTGTCAGTTTTAGCCAATATTATTAGGTTCTCTTTCTTTCTCTATTCCAGTAATTTTTCGTCTGAATTATTCATGAAATTAAGTTCGATGACACAGTAATACCATTATAACGTCGAAAAATATCCCTGATTATTTATTTAGCAGAGAATTACTCCCTCTTAGCTGGATTTAAATAGACCTCCCTCGTGTAAAGATTAATAATGTAGATCGTAGTCGGCATGATACATATGCGTCTTCATTTGCTTAAGAAATCGATAATAGCCCTCTTCATGCACTAGAAAGCAGCAGAAACTTCACACGCCAACCCTCATTAAACATTGGTCAATATTTTCTTAATCTAAATAGGTTAATTGCATCTTGTATCGTTTCGAATTATGGTCTGCAGTGAAGTTCGTAATTTCTTCGAAACAGAAACAAAACGACAAACGAAACATAATTGTTATTTTCGACCTGTGACGTCACACAATCTGAAGATCTGTATCTTTATTCCCCCATCAAGTACGCGCTGATTTATTATCAAGATCGTAGCATGCTATGCATGAATTAGTTCTATGGTACGTGTATACCTCGAGGAATCAAAGCAGGCTAAGCCTGTGCTAAATTCTGGCGAGGTAAAAGATGTAGGTTAGATAGGCGAACAAAGAAGTGGCAGTATTTTAAAGAATACGCGATTTTATAGCTGGGATTGTTGTGTTTATTTGGTGTACCTGGAATGATCCGATTGATTAGTGTGATAATTTTTATTAATTCGTGATTTAGTTCATCAGGAATTCATCAAAATTGTCACATGTTTTTAGAATGTTGAAAAAATAAACTACCTACATACCATGAAAGCAAAGAAAAAAACAGTTACAAAAATACTCAAACAAGTCTTTTACTTTACTTTGTTCTTCGTTTTAAGGGCCAATATTTATGAAAATTATTTATGCAAATTTTGGCGTAGACTACAAATATAGAAATACTGTCCGATGGCAGTTACGTCTGATTATTGTCTGCTGTAATACATTATAAAATATAATTAAATGTTTACTATAAGAGAACAAGTTATTTTCTTCTGAACTTCTCTAGACTTGCACTCTGGAGTATTGTACTGCGTATTTGTAGTGAGTTGGCAAACATGTTTACAATAGCGACGATTGTGAAAGTACTATATCATCGACTAGAAAACTCAAACACAGTCCAGTTTGAATATTTGTACAAATAGAAAGCAATACATTCATTTCTTTAGGTTATGTCATACGTCAAATGTCAAATGTAAAGCCGGGGCTACACATTCGTATACTTGCCAAATATCAAAAATTTGCCAAGTATACGATTATTTGTGAAAAGAAAAAACCAGTTCTATTCAATAGGGTATTTGACTATTTTTGGAAAACCATCTTAGTGTGTTTATTCCTTCACTCTACATTGTAGTAAATGCATTATTTTTTGTAATTATTTCCTCAATATTTCATAAAAATCAGCGTTAAAAATTGAATCACAAAAAGTCCCGCCAAAACGATACTTTCTGTTGTGTGACGTCACCGGTTAGTAGATGTCAAATCGGCCCATATGGTCTGTCAGCATCGGCATCGTCGCTGTTTGGTAATTGTGTTGTATGATGTGTTGTTTTCACAATTTCTACATAAAAATGGGTTATAAATGGTGTATAAATCCACAATGCAGAGATACGTCAAGAAAATCTCCGGATAAACTATTTGTAGCTGTTCCGCAAGATTTGAAACTGCGAAGAAAGTGGTTGGCTCGTAGAAATCCAAATGAAATAAATAGCCGCCAATACAAGTGTTTTCTGTTGTGAAGATTACTTCGACATAAGTAAAACTGACTAGAATAAGTTATCTATCGTATTTTCAAAAGGTATTATCTGATCTGACAGCTGAAGGTTAGGGCTATCCTAACCTACAAAGTTATGCTTACATGACGCTTTCGTGCTATTAAATTCAAACGGGAGAAGCATAAAAGCGCGTTCGGATAACCCGGTATTTTACGGTGAGAGTGACGCGCTGCATAATAGGCGGACTAACGTCATACGGCGTTTATCTGCATATAAGAGAGAGACAGCCGACCCAAGTTATCTGAGCATTGCTCTCCCCATACCATACCCTGACAAACCGAACGTGTTCTAAGGCGGACTAACGAATGACATAACTGGAGACTGAGCCAATTACAGAGCGTTTTCAATCACGTGATAGGACGTGAATAAAATTCAATTTTAATTTTGGTTTTTCATAGAAATAAAGCATATTTTTTTTGAAAAGTAATAACAAATTACTTAAACTATAATCTATTAGGATGACTATAATACATGCCATATTTTAAATACAGTCAAATACCCTATTCGTATCGAGTCCACCTCAAACATAGATTTATATATTCGACGGTCGGCTGTGCGGACGGGTTTTTTTACGACGAATACTTGGTATTTGCAATAACTAGTTGAAGTGGATATAGCAAGTGCCTAGGCGACAAACATTGGTTTCATTTATTTGCACTCGATGAACATTTTAGTACGCTGTTTAATTTTTCCATTTTTTAATTTCGTTTTGTGTGTAGTACGTCGTATACGACGATTGACAATAGATTTGTAATTATTAGTAAGATTTTTGATTTTTCTAAAGGGCGAAAACCGCATAAAATTGTAATTTTCTGAAACCGTCAGACAGACAGTTTTCCGGAAACCGTCAGACAGAAATTAAAAAAGAAAATTGTTGTTTTTACTTGTCCACATAAACGCAGTGTTATTTCTTTCCAAGAAAAACGTACACCATATACAGAGTGTATCCTAAGTTGATGCTTTTCTATGAACAATGTAGATGATACTCATTTATGAGCTTTCAAAATATAACCTTTTTGTTAAATAAAAAGCTACACAAAATTCTCTACTATTATAATCTTTTCAATCGTTTTCGTTTCTCTTTAAATAAACATCATAAAAATTTTATAGACAGCATGTCTAAAAAATAATTTATTTGGAAAATTATACTTTTTTTTCTTGTAGTTATATATTTGTTGATTTTTATGATGTTTATGATTTGAAGAGAAACGAAAGCGGTTAAAAATATTTTAATAGTAGAGACAATTTTGTGTACCTTTTTTATTCAACAAAACGGTTATATTTTGAAAGCTCTTTTGTTTAAAATTTTGTTTCAGAAGGTAATTGATATGTATTTTAGACAATATTAGGACATATTTATACAACTAACCTAGTAGTACAATTGGATTTAGTAGAACTTTAAAGAGGACGAAGAAACCATATCTAACATTTCCTTTATATGGGCAATATCTTCCTAATTGAATTAAAATAATATATATTTTTTCTCATTAAAATAATAATTTATTTAAACTAGTTCACATCAAATGACCAATTGTATTGTTGTACAGTCTGTTAAAATTAGATGCTGCGAATTAATAATACAGAAACCTGATGAATTAAACAAAAAATCATTAAAATGCAACAAACAGTTTCGTCAAGATTTGTTTTGTAAATTTCCACAAGAATGCCCTTGTTAGTACGCAATGAATTCTGCACTGATGTACTTAAAAATATGTCGGCATTATAAAATAAAACCTTGCTTGTTCGTAATCAAATTATCAGTTTGATTTGAAAAGGCTAATGTGCAAATAACACGAACTAATCAAAAAAATAGCTAGTGCCCATTCGGTACGGACATATAGCAAGTCCTCAAAGAGGATTTTCACGTGTTAGAAAATGCTATGTGGCGATGCATCAATGTCCGATGCATTTACTGCTGCAGTGCAACTCTGACGGTCCGAAATCACAAACGAATATTGTACAAATTTGTTGGTATGTCATAGATTTTTTTGAGTTTTATAAAAATCAGCCGGTAATCAAGGATGGATGAAAAATATTCGGTGAACGAACTTAAAAGGAAAAATAAATCACTCATGGCATCGTTTAGACCAATCAATAACAAACATTTTCGATTTGCGCATATTTGCCAAATATTTAACATGTGGCAAATATTTCATATTTGGCAAGTATACTTTTTACTGATTTTGGTAGTTCTATTAATTTTGGTAATGGTAACATTTTATGGCATCCAATCATTCTGTTCTTTGATCCGGTATCTGAATTTTTATAGGTCCTTATTTACTGCTTAGGATGTCACAAACGAACGCAACAAAATCCCATTTTAATTTTCCCATCAAACATCAAAGTTGAGTGTAGTTTAAACCGAAAATTCATAACCCGTTAGATTTTGCACAACAAAATAAAATTATAAACAATTGTTAACCTCTGGCCACCTACCGGATATGCTGGAAAGTAACTTCCTGTCTGTTTCCACCTCGGATCAGTGAGTTTTGCAATTCACAAGCACCAACGTCGAACTGTTCTGACTACTCGACCACATTAGAATATATCCGAAAATTCTCGCGAAAAAAGCCCATACTCATTTGTGTTTGTATCCAATTTCTTCTAAGAACATAAAATTAATCACGTGATGATCGGATTTGCAAGTCAAATAGCCTTTTTGCATGACTTTTCTGTAATAAATTCAATGTCAATGTTACCAGAATATTAGGGTAAACAACCCCCATGCATATTAAAACGAGGTGGATGACATCATGTACAGTCCATGACTCCATAGTCCAGCATAAGCATTATTTAGCTTTATCAAGATTATGGTAATTATTTGGTATTGGCTCATAATTTTTTAACGTGATTTACGCCTTTTTATTGACTCTAGCTGTACTACGTTGTTTTATGAATATTATTAAGTTATTAGGGTGCTTTGTTATACTTTACGTGTTCTTGAATATGTTTTATGTTGTTACTTGTTATTTTATATCTGTATTTTCGGTTTTAAGCAGTTTCTGTCGATAAATTAGTGAAGTTTTAATCTTGTTGCCTTTCTATTGCCTTTCTGTTGTAAAATTACGCATAAATCATTGTATAAATTAGAATAGAAGTGGTAGAACTTTAAAAATTGCACAGAATTCCTAGTATTTTTACAAATACATGTAATATTACAACAATATTGCTGCTTTATTTCAATTACAATGTTCTTTTGGTAAAAATACAATGTAAATACCGGGTGTTCATGCACCGACGAAGGAGATTATAATTTCGTATTTAATGCTCTCTAATAATGCTAAACACTTTTTTGAAATAACATTTTTGCGTATATAGCTTTTAAAATAAAAGTACTTTACTCTTGAGAGTTTTTCATAGTTTTGGTAACACCCGGTACATGGCAAGCAGATAATTACATTCTAATATTTGCATTTTAGGTTTCAGACAATCCAGAAGATTTTATGAAGAATAAATTTCTCTGAAAAGTTATATTACGATATATTTTCTTTAAATTACAAATATCACAGAAACTAGTAAAAATAAGTATACGACATTCTTAATATAAGTTAAAAACAACTTAAGAATATATAAAACAAGAAAATCATATAAGGATGTTCAGTTAAAAGAAAACAAAAACAAAATGTGAAGAAGATGCTATTTGAGAATAATTACAAGTTAGAATGAGTCTGTATATCATATATCGTATGTAATTTCTTTGAAAACCTGCATCTACGTTATAGCTGTGTTTAATATGTTGTATATCTGCAAAAATGTTGTTCACATGTATTGGAAAAAGGCCCTCAACAACAATTCAAAACTATCAGATTTAGTTTTAAAAACAATTTTTTTCGGTATTCCTATGTGTTATAACAGGCTATTTTATTAAATTTAGTTCATATAATTATTATTGTGTTGACCGTGTTGAATTAAGAATTAGTTTTTATACAAAAAAAATCTGATGTGGCCAGGCACATGACTTTATCATACTATATATAAAATTAATAGTTTAGCTGCATGAGATTCTATTTGATCGAGATCGGCTATGTCTGCATTAAAATAAAACTAGTAGAACTAGACAGATATCTCGATTAAAGCTGCGTTCGGATATTGTACTCCGTTGACACCGGGTACACCGTCCAAATGACACTTACGTGTTAGTGGGTGTAAAAAGTGTAACGGTGTTCAATATCCAAACGCAGCCTATATTGACAGTAGTATTTTCAAAACATTAGCGTTTGACACTAGCTACTGTCATTAGAATCAAAAAATCTGACATATCCTGGCTACTAGTTTTAAAGCAGTACGACCGATCTCGATGAAATAGAATTTGCTCATGCAGCTAAAATATAAATTCTACCAAAAAATGTCATATACATAAATTATAGAAAATTTCCTCTCCTTTAATTTATTATTTAACTATTTTGACGACATTACACAAATAGCGGCTCATTTGCAAAATCTTCGAAAAATGCTATGAGTAAGCCACCAGTTCCTTTGGACCCTTTTCAACAGAAAGCTTTTCAGCTCTAAGTTTGGTTATGAAACTTCTAAATATGAAGTTTCGTCCCGACACCTTTAGTAGTTTCTCCGGAATCATCGCCACAAAAACGGGTACACACACACACACACACACACACATACACACATACACACACACACACACAGACATTTTTTGTACCTTGGTCAAAAATGTTCAGGGGACCCAAAAAGACATATTTCCGCTAAAATCTCGAAAATTTTTGTTGGCATATTACAATACTTTACATACTGCGTATGATAAAGTAATAATATGTACTAACACTAAATAAAATCATAAATAATAAGTAAGGTATTTGACTTTTTTGCAACAACATTTAATATAAGTACCTACATCGTTATTTAAAGCAACAAATGAATATTCTTAAGAAATACAAAATAACAAATAAATAGCTTAATAATTTAAGAATCAAAATTCGTAACAAATAAAATATATTATCTTAATTAATAAATGAGTATTCTTAACAAATAAAAATATAGTATATTACAATACAAGTTTTATAAGACAAAAATTGGCGCACGAGTTGTTTTGGGTCACGACGAGCGTAGCGAGGAGTGCCCAAATGGAATGAGTGCGCCAATACGTCTTATAAAACGAGTGTTATATACTATTTTTTCTACTTTGCGACATTAATTTTACATAAATTTCGAAAATTGCGGTTGTCATCTTACAATCTAGAGTAGTTTTATATTCAAAATTCACAAATACGATTGACGCGAGCCAATAGCGATTGAGATGTCAGCCTTATTTGACACGACGTCTTATCATCAATCTTGGAAAACCAAAAGTTACTAAAAGTTTGTGATCTAGTGTTTTCATAACGACACCGAAAGCGGTTTCGTTATGAGTTTATAACGAACGCAAAGTAGAAAAAATAATTTTTCACATTAGTGAATCTAGATAATATTCCTGCTTGAACAGCTTTTTTAATATTTTGCACATTGCAAACACTGCGATAGTTTAAATACACCATCGTTACTATCTATGTCTGTTGGAGATTTTATAAGTAAAAAATTAACATTACATTTTAACCAGACGTCACCTACTTGCATATTTTTCAGAGTGAAACAATATTTCATCATAAAGGTACATAATGTAATTTCTAACGCATTTGTATCGGAATTAAATAATAGGAGCGCATTATAACACAAAGTAGCGCAAGATTTAAGGGACCGACAACTCGGCAAGCGTGGGATCTCAATTGGGACTCTAACGCACGAACGAGAACGAGAAGTTGTTAATTGTCGACTTACATAAATAGTATTTGATAAACAACAGAAACGCGACAATATTATGTAGTTTATGTAGCTAAGGGCTAAATTGTTCAGACAGAAAAGAAGAGACCAAATCGGTAATTCAATTTCATCGAATATGCAATAAACAATTATAACAGCGAATTAATAAACTAAATGAACTAAAATACGTTCATTTGTAATATAACAAAATTGACAAAATTATAACAAAAATATCTAAACAGGTTCTTCAGTACCAAATAGTGAGTCTTTAAGAGTGTGTAAATTCTGGTGTAACCACACTAAAAATCAGAACTTTTTTCTACTGTTTCTTGTCTATATTCTATTTCCATTTTTCGCACATTTATTCAAAGACATATCGCTATCGGGTAAACTAGAAATGACGTAAATATAAATTAAAAATAAATAAAATGTAAATAATTGTTTTAAATTTTCAACTTGATTCTAATACAAGATTCAAAATGCCCTCTTTTCGCTTAAAAAAAAGGTCTGGATAAAATGTTAATATTTTAAAAAAAAAAACGGGTTTATTCTAGTCTACGAGATAGCGAGAATCGGAATAACTTTCAGAATTTAATATGAATAATGATAATAATTTATTAATTAGTAAAATTTTAAGTAAGAAATAGATTACATTTCTCTTTCTTACTTAAAATTTTACTAATTAATAAATTATTATCATTATTCATATTAAATTCTGAAAGTTATTCCGATTTGTAATATAATATGATAGTAATAATATATTTTTGTGTTTGTGTATTTATACATTATGTATTTGTTTAAAATTGTTGATTGCTTTTATTTGCAATTATATTTTTGCACAACTTTTTGTAGATTTTCTTAATTTTTGTTTCAAATAGGTATATATTTTTACAATAGTGTAAGTTTTGTCTTCGAATGGATAAGGTGTAGGGGCCCCGAAATTAGGTTGCGCTTAGGGCCCCCAATTTAGTTAATCCGCCACTGGTGATGAAACAATGCCATTTGTTGAAAAAGTATTTTCTTTGTAAATTCTGGACATATGCGATTTACTAATTTTAATTTGTAACCCTCTTCTTCGAAGTGATAATTTTGGAATTTCTTCAACGCGATGTAATGCTATTAGAGAAGCAGCACCTTCCTGATCCCGTGTCTTTTTCTGCTTCTTTATGGTTACTGCAGAACCCGAAAAATTGTTTATTTTTCTTAGTTATTTCAAGAACAATTTAAGTATACATCTATAGTTGTATAGTTGTAAGAAAACTGTTCTATTGTCATAGACATCAATTGGAACGAAAGAAAATATCAACTTACCTTATTTATTTTGGTCTCTTTATCTTCACCACCACAAATCCACGATTACCAAACTACCACTCTAACCAAATTTGAAATAAAAACATCTTTGTCATGTTACAATTCCAACAAAATGCTTTTTTTTTAATTCTCTTCTACGTTTCTACGTATAAGTTATCGCAACTTTCGCGGTCGGTGTAGCTTGCAGTATTTTTCACCCGATAGCTTTGGCCAGTAGATGCAAACTGCTTGGCGTTTGGTCACCCAATCCAACTGGCCATGCTTCGCTGACGGTCCACAATTGATTTTTGTTGAATACTAGAATACCACTGAATCATACAGGAAAACAGGTACTGTACTGGTCACTGGTTTAATGAGCATTATGTGATCATGTATCCCTGAATTTTAATTGTGCACAATGATTATCATCTCAAATATACATGGTACAACAAGAAAATTAAAAAAAAGTTTTTTTTAAAGTTTTTATCATGTAAACTTGTCTAAACATTACTTTAGTACATGTGAATACTTACTAATTTTTCTGTGCAGCAAGTTGATAAGAGATAATGATGTTACATATTTGTGAGGTGTGCTTATACAATAAAATACCTGTTGTGAACAATAAAAATGCCGGTCGTAACATTTCCGAGTAATTAAACACAAAAATCACAGCACACTTTCGATTATTTTGTTGTGTGGCATCGCAAAAGATTCACTTTCTAACCTCAAGACGACTTGGTCATGCATAGGTGAACACCGGAAGCTTCGAAAGAATATTTTTTTGCGGAATTCTAGACGGTCTTCGGCCAGTTTTGACAGCGTAATTAAATTAAATTTTAGACAAATCCGTTCCATTAATTTTTTGAAAAATCTGGTGTATAGTTCTTGAACACTTCGAACACGCCGTATCGTTTGGAAAGGTTTTCGAGAGTTTATATTTTTGTACTTTTTGACTACACTTAATATTTGGATTGATTGAACTGTGTGCTTCGTAATTTCTCATTTCGTTTGTCTTATTTATTTTACGTTTTGACATACAATTAATAAATCTAATTTAAGAAGAGTTGTACTGTCAAAGTTAATGTTACACAACTAAAATTGTTGAGAATAGAAGTGTCAAATGTCACTTTTCTGTAGTCAAAAGTCGTACTGTCTGTTTTTACATTATGTACTATGTGATTTTTTTTGTAGACTCATCCATGACTCATCGATACGACATGATCAAAATACACAATTTTAATAAAATTCAATAACGCGACTTAATACAAACTAAAATGGACGCATCCGGTGTTTTTTTTTTAATAATAAGCGGTTTAAAATTTAATAACTTTGTTCTATACTTTAAAAGCAAAGTAATTTAATGTCATTGACACCAGTAGTGGTTTATATATATGGTTGTGATATGGTTACTAATAAACCATGAATATGGCGGCAAATGAGCCGCAATTTCTGTAATTTCGACAAAGTGGTTAAATAATAAATTAAAGTAGAGGAAATTTTGTATAAGTTATGTATATGACATTTTGTGGTAAAATTATTAGTTTAACTGTATGAGCAAAATCTATTTGATCGAAATCGTGTCTGAATTAAAACTAGTTAGCCAGGATTTGACAGATATTTTGATTCTAATGACAGTAGGTAGTGTCAAACGCTGATGTTTTGACAATACCGATCGTCAAAATAGTATCAAAATATCTGTCAAATCCTGGCTAACACGACCGATCTCGATCAAATAGAATCTCATGCAGCTAAACTAGGTACTAATTTTATATATATACAGCAAATTGTTCGGATTATGAAATATTGCAGCTAAATACTAGAACCTACAAGCATTGGATAGAAGTTCAATCTTAATTAAAAACCAACACCATTCGATCCCGCTCTTCTTAAACTATACAGGGTGAGTTATTAGTATCCCGGCGGTCGATAGTCATCAAATCGTTTGAGAAAGAAAAAAATGTTTTATACAAGAGTTGTTTGACTCATTAGTTTCTATAACATAAAATTATTTTCATTTATACAGGGTGTTGGATTTCGGCGTGATGGAAAATCAGTACATTTTTTTAAATGGAACGCCATGTATATCGTACCAAATTATGAATACTAAGCAAGGTGTCTTTCCAACTGTGTAAGTTGATCCGTGTAAAGTAACTAGTTTCTGAGATATTCAATTGTTTGTCAAAAAATTGGCAATTTTAGGCCTTTGTTAAAAACTACGTTAATACTACATTTTTGCAGATACAGTCCTAAAAATGTTGTCACTTAATTACTAAACTCATAGCTAAGTGCTGATGATATTACAAATTAGATGCACTATACAGGCTGATCGTAGCATGCACAAGTTTTTAAACATTTTTACATGGTTGTTTCTTGGGATTTTTAAATGGAACACCCTGTATATTATTTGCTAATTGAAATGTCCCTTAAGTTCTTTGTAATTTATATTCACTACATCGTATATCTATTTTTACTAGTTTTTGTTATATTTGGAATTTAAAGAGTAGTATGCTATTTAGTATCTTAACATTGCTCTTTATACAGCTTGGTAGCATGATGTGAAATATTTAGGTTATAGAAGAAGCCATTTAGAACCTATTTAACAAGATTTAAACATATAAAAAGTATTACGGTTATCAAGCTATTACACAATTTTATAAGTATGTATTGCAATTTTTACAAACGTACAGCGAGCGAACCTGAACACCTAATAACTTCAGTTGAGCTCCGAAGTAAACCAGAAACAGTGTAATTTTAGGCGGACTATCCTCAAAAATTGTTCACTTGTGTGAAAATTGGGCGGAGACGTTTCATTGTAATAGTATGTGCGCTCATACACAAAAACAAGCAGAAACGCTAAAAGCTGTCTTGATGAGCTACGTTTGAGTATGGTTTTGTGTTCAGTACAAAAAACAACCAACAATATCTACTGACTGTTGTTAATTGGTTTAAAATAGGTTATTTTTCTGAAGAGAATTCAAAATTGGGATAATATGAATGCATAGTATGAGTAGGTAATATTGATAAAGTGAATGGAAAGTGGGTTATGTGGAAGTGTTTTATAATAGATTTTTTTGCTATGAATGAAAATCTGAATCTAAAGATGCCTATCAGTTTGTTTATGTTGCATATTTGGTTTTTGTGTGCGAGCACATAAATCACATCAAAGAAAATCTTATTTTCAACACTCCGACGTCAACAAATTTTCACGATAGTTTAGGGTTTTCTTTGCTAGTAATCTGAAATTTTTAACTCGCGTGTTTGGTTGCCATACGGTAGACGGCAAAATATAATTACAAAATTTCATATAAAATTGTTAATATGTTGATAACGGTAATACTTTGTACAAGGATCAAGCTGGTTAAATCGTTTCTATATTACCTCTTCTATCGCCACTTGAAGACTTTACATCAAACTACCAAACACATTATTCACAGCAATATTAAAATTTACAATTGCATTATATTTTCGTTAAATTGCAAATATCACAAAAAACATTAACATTTGGTGTATAACGTACTAGATGTAAATTGGAGCGAACTAAAGGACTATTACAGCCAACAATCTTTGAAAAAATACTAAAAAACCAGTTATACCTACACTTTGAAAATAATGATCTTCTTACTGACTCTCAATATGGATTTAGGCACGGCAAATCGACTAGCATGGCGATAGAGGCACTGATAAGTAAAATTTTGGAAAACTTTGAGCGTGGTCATCATGCTGTAGCTTCTTTTTACGACCTCACAAAGGCTTTTGATTGCGTACCGCATGAAATATTGTTAGAGAAACTTAAATACTACAATATTAATAACTCCAGCATCCAGTTAATAAAATCATATCTTAGCGATCGGAATCAATATGTTAAAATTGGAAATAACATGTCAACAAAACAACAATGTATATATGGAGTCCCACAGGGTTCTGTTCTGGGCCCGATCTTGTTTCTAATTTTCATAAACGACATTCAGAATGCAAGCGCTCTTTCAAAAATTGTTCTATTTGCTGATGACACAACAGTAGTAAATGGAGGAGATAACTACGAGCAGCTTCTCCGAACGTTAGATGAAACCGACAATAACATGAAGGAATGGTTCTCCTCAAACAAATTGCACATCAATCTCGACAAGTGTATGTCCTTACTATTTACTCTGCGGCATCTTGAGAACTGTGATGACGGTGAGTGTGTCAGATTTCTGGGAGTCCTAATAGACTCTAAACTGAAATGGGACAATCACGTTGATTCTGTCTCAAAGAAACTTGCAAAGGTAATATATTTCTTCAGAATACTGAGAGAAACAGTTTCACAAGAATATCTAGTGGTTGCATACTTTGCATTGTTTCATTCTATTATGACATATGCAATATTTAATTGGGGACACAGTAGCCACTCCAACAAAATTTTTTCATTACAACGCCGCTGTTTAAGAGTAATACGCGGTATAAATTATAGAGATGATTGTCGGGATCACTTCAGGGATGTTAATATTCTGACTTTGCCATCGGTCTTTATATTGAAGTGCTTGATGTATGCGAAGATAAATTCAGCAACCTTTGCTCCAGTTGACTCATTTCACTCCTACTCCACAAGGACAAATCACCAGTATCGCCAGCCTTTTCTGAGACTGCAGAAATCTCGTAATGGAGCCAATTATTGGGCTTTGAAATTTTTCAATGTTCTTCCGGCTGAAACTAGGGCTTACTCTCCAAAAGTTTTTAAGTCAGTCATGAAAAGGTATTTATTGCAGAAATGTGTGTATAATTTTGATGAATTCCTAAGTAGTAATTTTGCAGATCTAAATTTAGTTTAACTAATTTACATTGTTTTCTGTTTCTTTCTTTGACTTGTGTAAGCATTATATGTATATAGCACCAATAAAGATTATTATTATTATTATTTATTATAACACATATTATACAGGGTGTTCCATTTAAAAAACTCGAGAAAAAGCCATTTGAAAAACATCAAAATTTACTAAGTTCAATGAACAGCCTGTATAGTGTATCTAATATCTTTGGATACTATCATCTACCTACTGGCTTTGACTATTGTATCACATAGTTTAAAGGCAAAATCGGCAAAAATGTCGGTTTTACATAGTTGAATATCTCTGGAACTATTAACGCTGTGACTTAGCAACATACACGGTTGGATAAGCAAAGTTAGTAGTGTTTATAATATATAAAAATATACAGGACGGACCATTTAAAAAAATGTACATACTTTCCGTCACACCTAAATGCAACACCCTGTATAAATGAAAATAATTTTACGTTACAGAAAATGACGAGTCAAACAACTTCTGTATAAAATATTTTTTTCTTTCTCAAACGATTTATTAACTATCGACCGCCGGGATACTAATAACTCACCCTGTATAAACAAAAATATGAAAATATATTTTTCGTCCAAGCGTCAACGCTAGTTTGTTAAACATAATTAATTAAAATTTTTTAAATTAATTTCTCAATGAACTTTTTTTGTTACTTTTATACTCAAATGGTATTTCTATTATTAAATTATCAAAAGGAAATACAGTTGATTAAATATAATCAAATAATTCCCTTAGCTAAAATGTTTCCGACTTCAAATAACAAATTTCTGAACCAAAAACCATTCTACTTTTAGGAATTCCGAAATAAAAGCCATTATTGACTACAGTATCATAACAAAACTAAGAACTAATCAACAACTAGTACCATTTCAAATAATAATTAAGCATTTATATGTTTTTGAACCATGCATGGCTTATCTCTAAACCTATTAACTTTGGAAAAAAATTGAATATAGCAAACTCGTAGACAATTATAACCTCTACAACTTTACTAATTATTAGTTACGGTCTGGGATGTACTGGAAAGAATATGTACATTGAAACAATTGAAGCTAAATTGAAAATTTATCAACTTTATATTTTTTTCACCTAAAATTTCCTGGTCTAATATAGTTACAATTAAAAAAAAAAAAAAGAGAATTCTAACAAATTTTGCTTTAATTTAGTTAATACTAGCCAGAAAGCTATTAAAAATTGACTCAAAAAAAGAAGAAAGATTGTAGTTATGTCATAGTAGTAATTCAAAAAAATGATGAGATGACGAAATATGAATTAAATTGCAAATATGCTTTAGAGAAAATGTGATTTGCATAAATTATGTTAGTTTGTTAGTCGATATTCGTCTTGCTTTTATTTTTTAACAATCTAACCTATTTGTTTGAAATAAGTTGTGACATACTGTCTTGTTGCTTCTCCGTAAAAAAAAAAAAACAACCACAACTCACTGACATCATACTTTATATTTCGTCAAAGATCATACAACAGCAAATAATCTTCACTTAATTAATCAACTAATAATAATAATAAATAAATTAATAATATCAATAATAAATACTCGTAAATCACTTAAAAACTTTGTACCTAATCAGACAATCGACGAACCATCAAAACAAAAAAAAATTAATATCACAAACTACAATTCTCCCCGAGGGGCTCTCCCTCATTTCTCCCGGCACCTCGCGGTGCTCTGCCCCCCGAACAACAACCCGTCCTCGCACAAAGGCTTCGTGCATACATCGCAAGAAAAACCGCACTTCTTCTCGTGCGTCTTTTTATGTTTCAGCAGATTATCGTTACGGGAAAACGTCTTATAACAAACGTCGCAAGAAAAATTCCTCTGCCCGCTGTGCGACATCATATGACGATGAAGATGCTCTTTCCTAACGAAGGATTTCTTACAGAATTCGCAGACGAATGGCCGGAAACCCGTATGAAGTTTTACGTGCTGACAAAGGTGTTCGCGTCGCTTAAAAACTTTCGGGCACAACTCGCATTGGTAAATCCGTAGATCTTCTTCTTCGGGTTTCTCGACTTTTAGCAACGTATCTTTATCAACGACGTTCGATATCAAATTCCCGAATTGTACAGAATTTACGACATTGTTTATAACGTTAACGTTATTCGGTAAAACTCCTGAGAAATTGTTGTTATTCGCGACGCTATATCCACTCCAATTGTTTAAATTCGCCTGGTTTTCGTTATTAGGAATCGCGATGGCGTAATTTTGGTTATTCCCGAGGATCGGGTTCAAAACTACAGCGATTTTTCCGAGGTGGAGGTTTTTCTGGTCGGTGATTTTCGGTTTGGAGATTTTCTTTACTTCCGGGGGTTTTTCGGGGGGTTTTGTGAGCACCCCGAAGTCGACGGTGGGGCAGAGGTTTAGTATGTCGCAAGTTTGAGGTGGGGTTGGAGGTTTTTCAGGTTGCAGGGTATCTTTCTGTTGTTGGTTGGTGGTTTGTTGAGATTCTTCTTTGTTTTCGATGATCGGGGATGATATTTCCGGCACGGGTTCGATTATTTGCGCTTCCGCTGCGTAGTTGGGTTCTATAAGTTTCGGTTTTGCCGGAGTATCTTTTATGTAAACCTGAAAAAAAGAATAAAATGGTAATAAAAACTGCTCTCATTGTAGAAACTATTTGTTAAGGGGAATCCATACCCCACACGCAAAAGTTCTGAGGCTTTTTCTCAGCAATTAGTTCACATAATCGTAAAAGAAATACACCAAATTAAAGATAAAAGATATATAATTTTGCGTCTAGTGGTAGATTTTTGATAGTTCTGTTCGTTTTTGACAAATCTATTTCTGAATATGACATAAAATTGGCTGATTTTGCAATTTTTTTACGAAGAACTCAGGTTAAAATTGAAAAAATACCACATAATAGGTCTAAATTACACCTTCCTCTATAAGTGTACAAAATTTCACGTAAAAATATCAATATCTTACATGCTTTTTTCACTCAAATCTTTACTTCTTCGAGTACATGAATAAGTTATATTTTATCACGTAGCGTGGATACAACAACAACAAGTAATACATATACGTTACCACAGCAAGTATACACCTTTATCTATAATTTGATGTATAACATGAGAGAATTGATACAACATTAAGCTGACTATGGATGCTTATTTTATAGACTTAATAGTCGATATTATTTGATATTTTTTTTTATGTGTTTGCCATATTTATTTCAAATAAATATTGTTTGATAAATCCCAAATAAATATTATAAAAAATGTTTATTAATTAACAAATATGAATAATAAGATTAATTATTTTCGGGTGCAATTTATACGTGCATTATTTAAATATGTAGCTAAGTGCATTAAAATCAGGGTTCGGAAACATTCACTCCCGTTCGTACGCGAACGAGAACGTGAACGTTTCAATATTCTCTGATGAGTTCTCGTTCGCGAACGAGAAGCATAAAACAAGTCCAGACCGTTCGCGTTCGCGTGTGTTAGGTAGACAAAATTTCCGCTGTTGTTCGTACGTGTGTGTATTGGTGAATCACACAGCGTGCGTTCATATATGTACCTATAAGTTGCATCGATACGTTCGCGAATGTTCACTGCTGTCGTTCGCGTTCATAGGTGCGTGTAAGTGCTGCGTTAAACATTCGCGGAAATTTGTTGTGGTTCTATTCTATCTTCTATGCGTTTCGGATTTAGAAAGAAACTTGCGGGAGATTATCAGAAATTGTTCAGAAGTCCCCAAGGATCACATCCACAACCACTATATTTTCCCAGCCCCCTGCCCTGCAGTACCCTAAAAATGAGGCAAAATTTTCCCCAAATTTACAATTTTACAAAGTTACGTGATTTATTATTTTTCCAGAAATTACTATTATTGACTTATTGACATGTTCTTTGTCATTTATTAACTAATTTAAAATTGTTTAAACAATAACCATTTGTTTAAACAAAAATATGCGATGTTACAAATATATTTTTCCATTTTTTGCAGAAAGTATTAAATTATTGGCTTTTTGTCATTTATTAACTAATTAGCAATTGTTTAACAAATACCATTTGTTTAAACAAATATATACAATGTTGCGGACATATTTTTTAAAGGAAATTATTATTACTAGGTTATTGGCATTTTTTTGTCATTTACAATTTGACACTTGCTTACAAAAATATACAATATTACGGACAAGTTTTCTTTTTTTGGAGAAGTTATTGTTAGATTATTCTTCTTTGTCATTAATTAACTTCGTTGCAATTGGTTGCGTTTACACAGTGCTCTCCCATCTGAGCTACTGAGGCTCAGATGGGAGAGCATTGTGCTACAAATGCAAGGGTCCCTGGTTCGAATTCAGGTTGTGGCTGTCATATTTGATTTATTTAAAAAATTGCATCCCGCCTGGATATCACCATCTTCGATACATTGAATATTTCATCATTACGGTAGTATGTCCGTATGATACGGTATGTCTGTATATTCATTTCTAGTTAATTTAAAATTGTTTAAACAATTACCATCTGTTTAAACAATAATATACGATGTTACGAACATATTTTTCCATTTTTTTGCAAAAATTATTAAATTATTATTTTCTTTAGTCATTTATTAACTAATTAGCAATTGTTTAAACAATTACCATTTGTTTCAAACAAAAATATTTGATGTTACGCACATATTTTTCTAATTGTGTAGAAATTATTAGATTATTGGCTTTTTTGTCATTTATTAACTAATTTGCAATTGTTTAAACAAATACCATTTATTTAAACAAATATATACTTACATATTAATGGACATAATTTTCTACAGCATAAATTATTACTAGATTATTGGTATTCTTTTAACATTTATTAACTAATGTGTAATTGTTTAAACAAATACAATTTGTTTAAACAAATACTATTTGTTTAAACAAATACTATTTGTTTAAACAAATACTATTTGTTTAAACAAATACTATTTGATTAAACAAATATATACATTATTACGGATATATTTTTTATATTTATTGTAGAAACTATTATTATATTATTGAGTTTTTGTCATTTATTAACGAATTTGCAATTCTTTAAACAATTACCATTTGTTTAAACAAAAATTTACAATGTTTTTGTTTTTCTTTTTGTAGAAATTATTATTGTTACATTGTTGGCATGTTTTTTGTAATTTGTTACTTAATGTGCAATTGTTTGAACAAATAAATTTGTATAAACAATAATATACAATGTTAGTACGTATTTCTTGGCAAAAATTATTGTAGGATCTCTGGTCTCTAATTTTGGAGGTTTCACGCTATCGGTCAAACCAATAATGTGGTTGCAACACTAATTATTATTATTTTGACTATTGGAAATTAGTTAATTAATGCCAACAATCTCATAATCATTTCTCAAAAGAAATATATGTCCGTAACATTGTATATTTTTGTAAACAAATGGCATTTGTTTGAACAACTGCAAATTAGTTAATAAATGACAAAAAAGCCAATAATCTAATAATTTCTGCACAATTAGAAAAATATGTGCGTAACATCAAATATTTTTGTTTAAACAAATGTCCATTGTTTAAACAATTGCTAATTAGTTAATAAGTGACAAAAAAACAAGCATTTAATAATTTTTGCAAAAAATGGAAAAATATGTTCGTAACATCGTATATTTTTGTTTAAACAAAAAGTGATTGCTTAAACAATTTTAAATTAGTTTATAAATGACAAAAACATGTCAATAATCCAATAATAGTAATTTCTGCAAAAAAAAACAATGAAATGACGTAACTTTGTAAAACTGTAAATTTGGGGAAAATTTTGCCTGATTTTTAGGGTACTGCAGGGGAGGGTGGGGGCTGCGAAAAAAAATAGTGGTTGTGGATTTGATCCTTGGAGAGTTCTGAATAATTTCTGATAATCTCCCGCAACTTTTTTTATAAATCTGAAACGCATGGAAGATAGAATAGAACCACACCAACTTTCCGCGAATGTTTGACGCAGCAATTACATTCACCTATGACCGCGAACGACAGCAGTGACCGTTCGCGAACGTATCGATGCAACTGATAGGTACATATAAGAACGCACGCTGTGTGACTCACCAATACACACGCGTACGAACAACAGCAGACATTTTTGCTACCTAACATACGCGAACGCGAACGATCTGGACTTGTTTTATGCTTCTCGTTCGCGAACGAGAACGCATCAGAGAATATTGAAACGTTCACGTTCACGTGTAAAATCATAAATGTACGTACGCGAAGGTTCATAAATGAATATTTCCGAACCCTGATTAAAATAAATACTTTGAGCAATAAAATAATAAATATTGTGCATTAAATAAATATGAATGTTACATAAAAAATTACATATTGTGCCCTAGAATGGATAACTTGTGCATTCAAATAATAGCTATTGAGCATTGAGCAATAAATATGAACGTGTTACATAAAAAAATGTTAAACTGAGCAATATTTTATTCATATTGTGCCCTAAAATGAATATCTTGTGCATTAAAATAATTAATATAAGATCTACTGCTAATATAAGATCAAAATTAACGCTGTTCTGATTTTGACGATTGGATGTTTAAGATAGCGCGTACTTTTAATGATATACTTACTAATTGATTCAAATAGCTCACCCTACATATTATGTTAAATAAAACAACAATTGTTTTCGTCTTGATGTCATCGATATTTTGTTCAAATGGCAACCCCATATTTTTTGTACTGATATTGATTGATAAATCAGTTAATTATTGTGAAAATGTTTAACGACATACTTTGTCAAAGCAATATTATAGATTAATAATATGGTGACATACAGGCGGGATGTAAATTTTAAATAAATCAAAAATTACAGCCACAACCTGGATTCGAACCAGGGACCTCAGTAGCTCAGATGGGAGAGCATTGTGCTAGAAACGCAAAGGTCCCTGGTTCGAATCCAGGTTGTGGCTGTAATTTTTGATTTATTTAAATTTTACATCCCGCCTGTATGTCACCATATTATTAACCTGTAATTTACAAGGTCTATAACCTTACATAAGGAAATTTTCAAGTATCAGACAGTTGAAAATTAGGGTAGTATTAATAACTTATTTGTTTATGGAATTATGCATTTTTACCCCACTTGTTTTCGAAAAGTTTGCGCGATAGAAAATTAAATTATATTATTGTATTGGTTTTCAGGGCAATCAATTCTACCCAAAAAGCAATTCCATATTCAGTTTACAAAATCCATTTTCCCTAAACCTATCAATATTTTTCAATTGCAATTTTCTCAAAAATTTTCTTATGGTCATAAAATGTTTCCGATACCATTTACACAATTAAATGATCTACCAAATTCACTAAGAAAAAATTGCGTGTTGATTTAAAACAAAGGTTGATGAAGTCATAACTCAGTAACAATTGACGGTCGGGAGTTGAACTTTTTAACAAAAGTGTATTTTAATAATTAAAAATCGACTTCAAGGATTTTTAAAAATGACAAAACGTCTTAGAGATTTACCCATGTTTCCATACTTTACGCACTCACCGTATGTGCGCTACAGGTTGCAGAACTTAATGCACATTATATTCTTTCTATGGCGCATTAGAATTTTCTCATGGTACAATTTAGATTATTAAATTCACTTATAATAAATGCTGATTTATTTAAAACAATTGGAAATATATTTTTTTCAATGAATAAGTACGTTTTTAGGCTGCTCATTATATTTTTATAGAGGTAACGATTGTATGGCACATTTATTTATATAAGTGTACAACTATATTATGAAAGGAACATTTAAATATATAAATGCACAATTATTTATTCTGATGTACATTTATATAAATTTATAGCAGATTTATTTTTTTTAATGCACAAGTAATTTTTTGTATTGCTCAAATATTGTTTGCATTGGTCAAATATTTTTGGTATTGGTCAAATGTTTTATCAAATGCTTAAAATAAATGCACGTTTTATTTTATATATTGCCCATATAATTTGTACTGATTATTTTCTATAAAGACAAAAAGTTAAACAATAATTGGCATGTGTTGATGAATAAAAGGCAAACATTGGATTTATTAAGCCTTAGATTAGTGTAAAGTTGTATCAAAAATGAGCTTATCAAAACTACTTGAGTAGGTGGTACGCAACTGCTAATATAAAGAATCCAGCCAACCTAGCTAATTATATGACAAATTAGGAAGGTTTTGAAAGGTTTATTATATTTAGATTTATATTACCGCGAACAATTATTATGTCAGATGCTTGGAGGAACTATCACAAGGTACCAAATAGGTGGTAGCATTTATAACCACCAGGTGATAGTTCGCGAACAAAATTTTGTGGGCCCAGAAAATCAAAACATGCACACACACACGAAATGTGGAGAATATGTGAATACGGGCAAAAAAGAAAACTTCGGAAGCAATTCGGTACATCGAGAGTGCTTTTTCCTTCAAACATTTAAGAGTTCGTTTATAGAAATAGATTCCAAAATTGTCGTATATTTTCTGACTTTAACACAAATATCATTTTTTTCAATTCGGTAAAAAGTTAGAGCTGATGAAAATATCAATAACACCGTATTTTAAACGGCTACAACTTCTTAAGGAATTGAGAAAACCAATAAGTCAATATGCACCTTTTTACTCGGAATGACATTTAGTTTCTAGAAGAAAATTGGTAAAATATTCTATATGGATTTTATTTAGTTATTTTTAATATTATTACTTAAATTCATTTCCTTTTTATTGTTGTAATGGGTATTGTTATTTTTTCGTTTTCGCATTGTTTGATATGTATTTTATCTTTTGTTTTTCTTTGTTTGTTAACATTTCAAACGTCTGTAACTTCTTAAGGAATAGAAAAAACATAAGACCATATAAAACATTATACTCAGAATGACATTTGATTTCTAAAAATTAATTTTGCCGAAAAAACGTATACAGTAGAAAGTAGACTACTAGTATATTTATATTTTTTCTAATTAATGTTATTGTTTAACTGGTATGTAATAATCGTTTTAATTTTTAATAGAAGTAATGTCTATGTTTTTGGTGCTGCGCTAATTTTTCTCAAAAGTGCTCCCTGACTTCAAAAAGGTTCAGAACCACTGAGTTAAATGGTATTTGGTTTGCTGCGAGTTAAAAGAACAGTACACAAATTGCAAAAACAAGCATTTTATTAAGTTTAGAATTATTATGGTACCGTAAACTTGGGTGACTTTGGCCGCCCTGGGTGACTTTGGCCACTATTCGAAAATTTATTTATATTGTTTAGATCTTTGTTAATATTTCAAACATTGCGAGTATTTTTGGTTATTTATATTTTAGATACTATATTGAATACAAAGGTGCTTAGTGTAAGTTAGATGATAATTTATTTTTTTTGTGACAGTGTTTAGAAGATAGCTTTGAAAATTGACCAATTTTGTTACTATGAACAACTTTGTTTGTGTTGAGTAATCTATCAGCATCTATGATTTGCCACCGATAACATGAGTCCTGTGGTTTGTTAGGAATATCTTTCTGCAATACCCGCGTAGTTAAAGTGCTCGGTGTAGTCAATCGAGGAAAGTAAAGTCGGGCATTCTCAGTGGAAATGGCCATCAAATGATGACATGTCTGTGGTATGACAAAGATGACATTTTACAAGCAATAAAAACACCTGTCCCGTCCAAAGGAGGTTTCTTCATTATACCAGAAGTACAAAATTATGTCTAGCTATACCGGGTGATTCAATTTCGAGGCTTATTAGATCTCGCTTATTAGTGGAGATAGAGGCTATGTTTAAATTTGGCAGTTTCGTATTTTTGTGCTGAACAATTATCTGAAAAGAAATTTTAGCTATCATTTTTCATTTTAAAGATATCCGCAAAAAACTGAAATGATAATATATCGTTTTTAATTTTTTATTCAAAACCAAACGTAGCTAGACATTTGAAACAAAAACATTCTACAGCGACTTTTTAACAAGGAATGCAGTGTTATTTTTTAATTTTAAATAACATCAAAGATGGCGGCGTAATCATGGCCAACTTTTGTTTTTCTTATGGGCGCCATAAGAAAAACAATATTTGAATTTTGGCATTTTCCGATAGTCGTGTTTTTTCTCATTTCCGCAATGTATAACATGTTAGCATTATTTTTTAAAATAGTCATAAAATAGTTTTGTCATGATCTTATTGCTGATTTTAACATATTTTGTTCTTGAACAACTTTAAAACATATTTGGTGGCCAAACTCGAGCATACACTAGCTTATCGTTTCATTGGCATGATAAACAGTAGTATGGCCAAAGTGACCCAATAATGAATTCTGACTTTGGCCACCCATATATATACATAAAAGAAGTATATCCTGACGTTGGAAATATTAGTGTTTTGATATTTTTGAAGTACTATCAAAGACCCAAAAAATAGCACAAGTATGAGTAATAATATCTAATCTGTTAAAAGTTACCAGACTTCAAATTTCAAAAGTGGACTAAAGTCACCCAAGTTTACGGTACGTAAGTTACCTACAAAGAATTTACTAATATAAATTTATATTTTTACTTTATCATATGCAGTATGTAAAGTATTGTAATCACGCCAAAAAAATTTTTTGAGATTTTAGCGGAAATATGTCTTTTTGGGTCCCCTGAACATTTTTGACCAAGGTACAAAAAAATGTCTGTGTGTGTGTGTGTGTGTGTGTACCCGTTTTTTGTGACGACGATTCCGGAGAAACTACTAAAGGTATCGGGACGAAACTTCATATTTAGAAGTTTCATAACCAAACTTAGAGCTGAAAAGCTTTCAGTTGAAAAGGGTCCAAAGGAACTGGAGGTTTAGTCTTAGCATTTTTGAACAATTTTGCAAATAAGCCGCCATTTCTGGAATTTCGTCGAAATAGTTAAATAATAAATTAAAGATGAGGAAATTCTGAATAATTTATGACCATGACATTTTTTGGTACAATCAATAGTATAGTTGCATGAGCAAATTCTATTTCATCGAGATCGGTCGTACTGCATTTCAACTAGTAGCCAGGATATGTCAGAAATTATGATTCTAATGACAGGCTAATGTTTTGACATGATTTTGACAACACCTACTGTCAATATAAGCTGCGTTCGGATATTGCACACCGTCACTTTTTACACCCAATAACACGTAAGTGTCATTTGAACGGTGTACCCGGTGTCAACGGCCTACAATATCCGAGCGCAGCTTAATCGACATAATATCTGTCTAGTTCTACTAGTTTTATTTTAATGCAGACATAGGCGATCTCGATCAAATAGAATTTCATGCAGCTAAATTATTAATTTTATATATAGTATGATAAAGTCATGTGCCTGGCCACATCAGATTTTTTTTTGTAATAAAGCCACTAACTTTGAGAAATCCTATAAATTCTATCTACGACACAGCATATCAGGTCTACGTAGCATAAACGAATAAATTCAAACAAAATAACGTTGACAATTGTCACCGATAAACCTACTTTACGTTAACTCCTAAATTTACCTCTCCCGTTGCTTTAAAATCAGCTGTATGCCTGTAGTTATTGAAGTACGTCGACAACATCTTCTCCGATGTTATACAGCCCGTTTGAAACACATAGGACTCCTCCAAGTTATGCAAACAGTCCGCGCAGACAACCTTCGGTAAGAAATCATTCTCGCAAACCTACAACCCACAAAACTGTCCAAGATCTGCCTTTCTTTACATCAAAAACCTTACATCAACGGCTAGTAGTGCCTGTATTTTACTCTGTAGTTGGATACTTTTCCCCTCATCCTTGAATATGTGGATTTTTTTCGTTTCTTGACTTGTCGCGCATAGCCGACATAATTCGTAAAAGTTTACACGTTTATATCCACTCATTTTAAAGCGATTTATCGGCAAATTCACAGCATGTTTTGGTTTGTTTGGGTACGGTTTGACAGTTCGTATGCGTTTGCGGTAGTTACGCCGCTTGGCCGCTACGCGGCGCTAGTGGCGCTTTTAGGAATGATGACTGCGGGAATATATGAATTTATGAAGAATGAATTTATTTATAAAATTATTTTTGTGATGAATAAATTGGAATAATACTACAAAAGATAATTTTGTGTTTTGTGGAGTATATTCTATGGCATTATTATGTAAATTAAAAACAATGCAGGCCAACATTTCATTTAGCATAATTAAACACTAAACTGTGTTTAATAATGTATAGTACGTAGTAGTGGCCTTGATTTTGTTACTGTATTCAATGCAAGTGTAACCTATATAGCAGTAAAAAAACTTAATGGATTTTTTGTAGGTAGTGTACCAGTATCAATTGTTTATAGTCCAAAGTACACTCTTTAATTTGATAAAAGTCTGTTATAGGAGATATACGAGGATCTGCTTTATAAAATAGAGGTTAATACTGTTTGGAAATTTAATAATCAAAGATATACCGAAAGTTTAGAAAAATACGGGATGTAGATAACGATATTTTATGTGTAATGTGTTTAGTTATCGACGTTTGAAATATACATTTGGAATGAGTAATAATAATCATGAGATATTACAGGATTTCAGATCAAATTTGTGGATAAAATTTGGAATTGTTCTAGAATTGACAATAAGAAAAAATAAACATCCGATTAAATAATTTATAACGTGTTTGTAGCCATCTATTTTGTTTACTGGTGCTTTTGATAATTTGCAATAACAAAATGAGTATAAGAAGTATACGAAATCATAACAAAGTAATGGAAATTTTCAGGATCATAGAAGAAATTAATTAATTATAATTCTTATTAATAGAAATCAGCAGATTTACGTAATTTCGCATTTCTTATCTGTTATAAAATAAAAGTTCCTGTTTTTATAATAATTGACACACATGTAACGTGATTTAAATTTATGTTTTAAACAAATGCGATTCGATGACGTTTGCATATTAAGTTTGACGCATAATAGTATTTTGTTAATAATTAATAGCATTTCACATATTTTGTAGTACTTAATTTGTAAAAAAAAATACAATAATCTAAGCTATGTTACTATCCTGGCCAACAATGAACAAAATCTAACAAGTGATAGCTGCTTCTGGTATGCCTTTTTCCGTAAAATCTCAATCTAAAGTAGGTAGGTAGTTTTTGAGAAAAGACAAACTGCAAAATTAAAAACAAAAATGCTTTTTTTGTCAACAACTTGATACAATTTGGAATTTCTGCTTTCAGAACTGAAAAAAGCATACCAGAAACATGGACGCCGTTTGAAAATGTTCTTAATGACTATGCCATTAACTGTTTTGCAGCATTTTCGTCTTGTGTTATTTTGCATACACTCTGAAAAATCTCTATCGCTTTAAGGTAGTGAAATGTTTTTGTTCACATTTATGTGTGTTAATAGCCATCCATGATTGTGATCCCTGTATGCGCGACAACACTTACTTATTATATATTGATATTCATTGAATTTCAAGTCATTTTGCCGTCTTTCTATCGTTTATTAATGTGGGATTAATATTTTTAATTAATAATTTTTTGTAAATATATTTTGTTTCTGAATCATTGAACTCTTATTTGAATTTAAGCTTTTGTATGATTTTCAACCAATATTGTAGCCTTTTTATTACTTTTTAATACGCTAGGAGAAATTGTTGTTAATTTCCTATAATAATTTCTAGCTCGTGGTCATCGAGCATCTGATACAATATCTTAATAATAAATTGATAAACAATAAAAATGCAACAATATTATTTTCAAATTTACCCCGTTAACGAGAAATGATGACTAAATGTAGAGAAAAGTGGATTAATTTGAAAATTCTCGGTTAAGGATAATCGACGACTAAATAATATTTTTATTATTTTACTATTATACTTGAACACTTGTAAGACGACAATGTTAGGTCAACTTACTAACTTTTGAACGAACTCGTGTACGGAAATGTATTGTGTCAACGCTGGAGAGAGTCAGAAAATGATACCAATATTACAAACAGCATAGAGAATCTATTGTTATGTATCATAGGATGGCCCTTTTAATACCAAATAACTTTTGTCTGAAATTTTTTACTATTTAACGTTTTTGAAACTCCCTTTTCAGTAACCGAAGTTTTGTAATTTTAGTACCAATTTTGGCCAATTTTGGGTTTTAAAAGATGTAAAGAATCTTTTCAAATTATTTGATTTTAAAATAGTTTATTTTATGATACTTCATACAACCTACTTTACTAGCAATTTGTAAAGTTGGTACAATATTCCGGCTCTCTGCAGTTCCTAAACGGCGTCAATCTGGACATGAGTTCGTTATCAAAAGTTAGTCTACTATCAAAAGTTGACAATTATACCAATTCTACGCTTATTAGTTTAACACCCAGTGTAATTAAGATAAACTGCTCACCAGTGCCAAAAATGGCGAAGTAATGGAATCTAAGAAGTACGATCAAATAAAAGTGCATACAACAATACTTATTTTGGACTACATCGCAAAATTTAGATATCGTATTTTGTCATCTTGTGGCTCTTTCGCGACTGTTGCGATAGGGCAATATCGCAATTTCTAATAAAATTGACACTGGTGACAATAGCCGATAATAATCGGAATAGTCATCATTTATCTAGTAATTTTTTTCATCCTTCACTATACGAAAACGTCATTTTTGCATCTTTGTGGGGACGCGAAAGATGCTAATTGCCCGCTAGGCGTTTAGTTAATAAGTTTCAAGCCTAGCCGCGAAAATATTTTACACACAGGCCGGGCGGCGGCCGACCTGTCTGTCTAATAAATACATAGCTTTCAATTCGGTTTGACATTTGCGAGATCGATCTGATCAAAAAGATCAGCCTGATCTATGATCAAAAGATCCATCTGATATGATAATAACCGATTTATCGATCAGATCTATTTATCGGCCTTCAATTCTGATCAAACATCGATCACAAATTTCTCGCCACCCCTATCTTTTTCGTTTTTCGCGTAGCAGTGGTTGGGTGCCCATATGTAACGGCGCCCCTGACCAGAAACAGTTTTCACTTGTCCGATTTGTATAACCCTGTTTTAATATTATTATATAAATGTGATCAAATTATACGTTAAACTGAACTTGGAATCTTTGCCGATAATACAAAAAATATCCGGCTCAATTCTGTCGAGTCTAGGTGACGGATTTTAAGATTGTTGGTGGCTATGTCGTAGTCTTCTTGCGTTCAACAAAAAAACGCCTATATTCTCAGTATTCGTCACCTACACTTGACAGAATTGAACCAGGTATTTCTTTTATTATTAGCAAAGGTACAAAGTTCACTCTAACGTATATTTTTAAAGTACAAACTTAAACATGCATATGTAATAGCCGATTGAAAATTATAACTGCATTTCCGATTTAAACGCCTCCCATTAAAATATATACTTGTTTCTTATAAATAAGGGTGGTAATGTACAGACGTCCAAAAAAGTTCGTTGCAAATGAAACACGTTTTTATTTGTAACGTTCAATGACCCCCACACAAAAATTTGGTCATAGTTTTCCTTTAGTACTTCGAATATATATGCATACCTATAGATTGTAGGTGCATAATTATGTACTATATATTCATATCCGTATACTACCATAGTAGAATAACTGTAAAGTGACAGTTCATTTACCTACTCGCTAACAGAGAAAAAGAAACTTACGCACACAATTATTTCAATGGCCATAGAAAAAGGGAAAAAATGTATATTGTAACTACGCAAAATATAAATAACACGCAATACTATCCAACAATAATTGCATAGAATATCGAATCAGATAACAACGTAATTATTTTTATAGATAAAATCACACGATTGATATCGGCACAATAGAAGATGAATTTCTATTCATCATTTATGGAAAATTTCGTCATTAGTCCATTTGTTTCAACAAAAAATTGACTAATTATTTGCAGAGAGGTTGTTAGCAAGAGAATGCAATTTAATTTTAATTGGCTTAGTATAAAAATAACTATTTATTGCACGTAAATGCTAAAGTCAAAAGTGCATTTGCCAGAAATCATTGCCAAGGATTATTTCATCCATTTTTTTTATGAGATGCAGATGTCAGCTGTATCAATAGAGTATACACCATTCGATTCGATTGTTGTCAATTCCTACTTGTAACTTACGATTTTTCGTCAAATTTAAAATAGATTTTTGAAGTATTATTGTTTAGTTGCTCCTAACGAATAGATTATACGCGTTTGCGTTATTAATTTATAATTAATTAGTTTAAAATATGGGAAATTGTTTCGAAATGGTGGGTTGTTTCTGCGACACTCTACTAGGTGGCGTGGACTCTCTTAGGAACGGGAGGTCAAAATACGTCACAAGGAATCGTGTATGGCAAAGTCCAACGAAATTGATCATCGTCAGGTCATTTTCTGGTCGATATTCGCTGGAAAACCACGTGTGACATTGAGAAATCGCGAGGACGGTCGTCATAAAATTCGCATAGCGTACACGACCCGATAGGGAGCGTTCTAGACGCGCAAAAACAATCGAATAATTAGTAGGTAACCCTACATGTCCAACTGTCAAAAATTCATTGTGTAACGTAAGTATTTATTATCATTAAAAGAAATTTTACCTCAACTTCTACGCGTCGGTAGTTATCTGGGACAAAAATCGGTGATCTCAAGTGCGCTTCCATCCGAACGATTGATAGCATAGATTCTTGATAAGCGTTGTATAGATAATGAAGTTCTAAGTTTGGTTTTCTCACGTTCTCTTCAGTTATCAAATACCATGTCGTACTACAGCGACGCTGAGGATTCCCTGAAGTCCTTCGGAGAAATACAGGACGATGGACTTCGGAAGAGGAAACTCTGGGGCCCCGACGCCGAGTCCATCGCGTCGGAAATCAAGGACTTGCTGGACGACGACGTAAACTCCCTGGTATGTACCTTATGTCTAGTAGTTTATTGAATTCCCGTAGTGTGGAAACTATTCCAATATGTATCTTTCGATTTTACGATAGTCAATCGTTGCTGTAAAATATAACCGAAGATTTCCGTTCTCTAAAAAAAATCATAGCTTTATTGAATAGCCCCGTTTAATTAGGATTTTACGTCGGAAACTTTCAAACGGCAATGACCGTCATAGAAATTTCTAGATGTTTTTACAACACGTTTATTTGATTTTTTTATTCGGTAAGAATGGTTACTTGTATGAAATGATGTAAATGATGTATAGACATTTTTTTGTAGGAAATTAAGAGGTTTACCAGTTTTGTTATAACGTCCATTGTCCTCCGATTAATAGAAAGTAAGGTGTTGTTAAAAAAAACTGAATTCAGTCATCTGTGACATCTTTTTTTGTCGTTTTTTAACTGGGAGTTCTTAACTGGAGTCTTTTTGACGTGTGTTATTTAAACGTTTAATTTGCAGGTGGAGGAGGATTGCATCGGATGTCCTTTGCCGTCAACACCGGAGGATGAAAACGTGTTAGAATCGGAAATGAGTGATGTCCTGAAGGCAGCGGTTTTAGGTACAGGTAGTGTAGTGCTTAATTCGCCCTAAGTTTTGTCGCTTGTTGGTTTTGGTTGTTTTTTATGTTTAGGTAGTCAGGTTTTTACAAAGCCGTGGTTTTACGAATGTTGTTACGACAAAATCTTAATAAATTTCTAAGTTTCATATGAAAAGCAGTTGTATGAATTATCTTAAATTCTTTTTTGTATCTAAAACAAAATGTTGTAATAGAATATATGTTTATAAGTTTCAAACACTACATAATAATAATCAAGTTTATTATGTATACTTGCAAAGACACATTCATTACATTTGGACGTTATTGTGTCTGTACTCTCATAAAATAATAATTAATGGTTCTATAAAAGATTAATTCCATTTTTTTTGTGAAATATTAATGCTATGATGGATCATTGACATTAGGTATGGATTTTTGTATCAAATGGAATTATAAATGAATCAACGTTGTGAATAAACTAGATTGTTTGCTATATTGATGATAACGCTTATCAGGTGATGTAGGAGTTGGCCTATTCATGAAGAGAGGCAAATAGATAAAAGTGGTATTTTTAACGTATTTAAGAACATATTCTAAAATTGATTTATTTGCGTGTTTGTTTGGGAGTGGTGCTTGAGTTTTTGATGAGCCTGCTTGTAGTGAAATTGTAACATTCCTGCTGTTTGTCATAGTTGATATGGGAATTATTATCGTACACATGTTGTGGCAATGTATATACATATATTAAGTTGTTGTTGTTGTATCCATGTTATGTGACAAAATATGTCTGATTCATGTACTCAAGGAAGTAAAGTTTTGAGCGAAAAAAGCTAGTAGGTATTGATATTTTTACGTGAAATTTTGTACACTTCTAGAGGAAGGTGTAATTTTTTCAATTTCAATCATGTTCTCAGTAATAATATAACAAGAGAGTGAGAATAAATTGAAAATAATTTGACAGATTGTTTGAAAACTTGTTGCCAGGCAATAGTCACGAGAGCCCGCAGGGCTCGAGTGAGTGGCTATTGCCAAATGGCAACAAGTTTGAACAAAATCTGTCAAATTATTTTCTAATTTATGGAACTCTCGAGTTATATTTGACTAGATTATTTTTTGATTCACAAATTTTTACAATAAAAAAGATCAATAAAACTATCATAAAATTATTGAAAAATTTAATTTAATTAATTATTACTTACAATATATGAAAATATCGTTGACACATTGTGAATATATTAAAAGAATTAACAATTTAAATTAGTACAATGAAAAACGCAATTATTAAAAATATTTCGAGACTCATTATTTATTGAGGATTTGGAATTGCTTGTTATATTAAGTGTTTCCTCCTGCGTATTTTCTCTAAGATTATTTATTATATTTGAATGATGTTCTTGGTTCAATTGTAAGTATGGTTTAATCGAACTTGCAGAATTATGACCAGTGACCTTGATTAGTTCTTGTTCTCCTACACCAGCTTTTGAAAGGTTACTTACTGCACTTGATCTGGCAGAATGGTTAGTTATATTTTTAGTAACTGTGTCTAGACCTACTTTTTCTGCGGATTCTTTCATCCATTTTGAAATGGAATTTATTCCCACAGGAACGTTTTTATACCAAAAACCATGAGTTTGCCAAGCCGGATTTGGAGTAAGAAACAAGCGTTCGGTTTTAATATTTTCTTCACGTTTACTCATTAGTTTTTCAAAAAGACGAACAGGGCAAATATCTGGGTTATTTATGTTTGGAGTCAACCATTTACTAATAGCGCACCTTTGTGCTCCACCCTGTGCAGTTTTTGTAAAGATGGGATTGTATTCAATGGTCGGTTTCTTTTTTAAAATAATGAACTAAACATTTCGTAGCTTCTCCTTCCCTCCAAGCTAGTTCATACGATGCAACGTGAAAAAACTTTCTTTGCAATCCACAAGGTGTATGTATCTTCGTCCCAATAGTTAAAAATTTGCAACAATTCTGTATTAGAAAGTGCCACAGAACTTTGTTTGTGCTTTTCAGGATGTTTTTGTAAAATTTTTCTTTTTGCATCTCTTGCATTCCGAGCATTTCTGAATTCTATATCATGGAAAGGATCAAAGGACCTGTTATACTTATTAAAGTAAAGTTCTTGAACTAATTTTGCCGTTTTATTCCACATTGTCTTTATTACTGCTTCTTTATAATCATTTCCGTCTTTTCTTTTCATGTTATAAGCCCAATCTTTTAAAATCAATGCCAGAGTAGCTGTTGTAGTAGATTGATCCAGAATATAATTTCTTTCTTTGGTGAAGGTCTTAAATTGTCTCCATATAGACTGATTACTTATTAGAGTATTTTTCGAAGTAGTTTCTAAAATCTTTTTTGTAATTTCTGCATTAGAAAAGGTACTAAACCGATGAGTTTCACCCATTTCGCGTTGACACAATTAAGTAATTATTTTGACAAGTATCTGACAGTTGCTAGGCAAATAAAAGCTACAGTGATTATTCCCGAGAATAATCACAAGAGATTTATTCCCACTATAATAATGACATAATTGGTTGAAACTTACCCTTGTGACAAATAAAGAAGCATTTCATTGGTTTTAAGAAACGTCAAAAAATAATCTGTAAAAAATCATAGAATCCATCAATTTTATGTCAGATTCAGCACCAGATTTGAGAAAAACTAGTTGCTTCCTCTGAATTATTACATTTCCAAGCACCATACAGTACTTACTTATTTAGATTTAAACTATTACTTAACAATTTATTTGAAATTCAAGGCATTTTAACAATGAGATATGTACGTATTAAATTTGTACGTAAATTTCCACTACCTTGGTAGCTCTACTGGGAGAGCTTTCAACCGAAAATTTGAGGGTTCTTGATTTAAACGCAGACGGAGGTATTTTTGCAAAAAATTATCCTCACCTGGATCAATTATCATTCGCTTATTTAATTGATAAATTTCTAATGTTGCTATTTGATCAACTATCCTTAAAACAACCTCAAAAAATATAATAATAACTTTATTCAACGCATGGTAGCAGTTACAACAGGTTTACTTACAACAGTATACAATATAGCTTCAAATACATAAACACAGATTAATACTATACAACATCAAAAAACCCAATCAATTTCCTCAATCACAAATCAAACCAAGCACATCTCTTTTAAATCCCTCAAAACTACAACCAAAATAGTTCAAATTTGAACTATGCAAATTGACCAAGCATATTATTCTAACCAAAGGGGACATATATTCTGGTAATTGTTGATTGTACTTAATATATTCTGTCAATTCTTGATAATAATTTTTGTATTTGTGACATTAGTTGCAAACTCAATTAATTAACATAATTAGTTATAAACAAACCACTTACATTAGATTAAAATTAAGCGATTAAAATTTATGACTACGAATTCAAAAACACACTGATTTAGAAAAATAATAGTCATAACTTGTTCAAAGTGACAAACAAAAAATACTTTAGAAAGACAGCGAGAGCAAAAATGTCTGACCTGTCCTCTCTTAGAAACGAGCTTTCGGTAAAAATGTGTCATATATATTTTCAAAGTTAATATTCATCCAATTTCAATAGTTTTTAAAATTATTTCTTAAGGAATCGGCGTATATGATGCAAAAATATTTCTGAACAAACTTTCAAGATTTCTGGTGAAAGTACAAGGTTTAAGGTTTACTACTAAACCCTTTTAAGGTTCCTAGAGTATTGGGTACACCTTTTTGACATTTTCATCTCAGTTATTTCGAAAATCTTTATAGAGAGTTTGTATTTGTATTCAGGGCTACTAATTGTATCCAAAATGCGTTTTCATATTCCATTCTGAATATGTTTCCAGAGTTGTCAATATTTTGGAGCTTTCAATTGTTTTTCGCAAAAGATTTCTTATGTAAGGCTATAAAATGTTTCCGCTACCTTTAACACAACTAAAAGCTGTATCAAAACCACTAAAAAAAATATGGGGTTGCCATATAAAAAGAATCTGATGTGGCCAGGCACATGACTTTATCATACTATATATAAAGTTAATAGTTTAGCTGCATTTGATTCTATTTGATCGAGATCGATCGTGTCTGCATTAAAATAAAACTAGTTAGCCAGGATTTGACAGATATTTTGATACTATTGACAGTATCAAAATCTATTGTCAAAACATCAGCGTTTGACACTACCTACTTTCATTTCACGTTCAGCTTTTTTGACGTTTTCATCGCACTTTTTTCGAAAACCTTACGAGAGAGTCCGTATTTGTATTACGGGCAAAAAATTCTATTCAAAATGCATTTTCATATTCCATTCTGAATATTTTGCAGTTTACAATTGTTTTTGGTTTTTCTTTTTTAATGATGTCTTATTCTTATCAAGTTCTTTCTTCTAGTATCAGTATGAGAAGTTTAAATTAAAATGTAGTCTTAAAAGTACCAAAGTAGTCTCAAACTTTGTAAACGTTTCTGGAGGAGCTTAAAAATGTGTCTATAAAATATATCACTCATATCAAAAATATGAGATCTAGCAACCTTAGCTACGCCAGTGTTAACAACATTTGCAAAACCTTGCTTCTTCGTAACGGGACTACCGTCTATTTTTTATCTAACTATGGTTATAAAAACAGGATGTTTGATAAAAACCTGTACTCCAGCGTATAATTTGTACAGTACGTTGTGCTTGTTGCTAGTATTATAGTAACGTCTTATATTATAACTTACGTTTATGTTTTGTTTTGTCGATTTTTTTTTGTAACTAATATTTTTTTCTCCCCCGGTAGTAAAGATCAGTTTTCTCTTGTCTGTTCAAAGGTAAAAAAAGGACTAACAGCATCACTTTTCTAGGTGATGAGATTGATATCGCCGCGTTGGCGCACAACGCCGCCGGTCAGGCGGAGGTTGTCGTCCGTAAGTTAATAAAGGTAACCTGGTCCGTATGTCACTTCCATCACCTGCCCGCCTGGCTCCAGGACAACGACTTCCTGACGCACGGCCACAGGCCTCCCATGCCGTCGTTCCGCGCCTGCTTCAAGAGCATCTTCAGGATCCACACGGAGACGGCGAACATCTGGACGCACCTGCTCGGGTGCGTCGCCTTCATCGGTGAGTCATTCGATACTTGTAACCTCGATTTGAGGGTAGAATTTTTCTAGGTTATGTTTTTACGGGGTTTGGCGAGTAGAACGTCTAGATTTTGGGGAGGAATTGTTTATGTATCGGTTGGAGGTTACCTGGTGATGTGATCTCGGGGTGAGGTTAGGTTTTTTGAAGGATTTCAAGAAATCGTTATATCAACTATTTTCCTTAAATAGAAAGTAAATTATTTCATTGATTTTACTGTTTGTCAACATTTCAGTTGATTCTGTGCAGGTAAATATAAAAAATAATAAAAATAAATATAAACATACTCGGTATAAAATATAAACTAACAAATGACATTGACACAACAAGTAAAATCTCACTCTTCAAGGAATGAAGGTGTTTATTATTAAATAAAAAATAACTTTACGTTCTCTTCATGCTGGATTTTTAAAAATAAATTAAATACTTGTTGATTATGTGGGGGTGCTGTTCAAAAAAATGTTTTGTCATTGTTTTAAAAAATATGTGTAAAAGGAAAAAAACAAGTATAAAAAAAAATTTATTCAGAAACTTGTTGAAATCGTAAAAGAATTTAGGGAATGAAAACGGATTTCTTAGTTACTTTAACCTAAATTGTTAAACTCAATTTTTTGTTAAAAATACATTTTCTAAAAACTATGCCACAGACTAGACATATCAGACTGGCCACTCGAAAAAGGAACTACGTTTCGAGAGAGGGATAGAGGGCTAAACCAGATTAAAGCCCATTCGTGAGTACTCGGGAGAAATCAATAAAATAGCGCATGGATTTTAAAATCAGCTGTTTCCCCAACCGCCAACTCTAACCTCAAACAACACTTGTTTTTAAAGTAAATGGTGATATCCAGGCGGGATGCAAATTTTAAATAAATCAAAAATTACAGCCAAAACCTGGATTCGAACCAGGGACCTTTCCGTTTCTAGCAGAATGCTCTCCCAACTGAGCTACTGAGGCCTATGACATTTGTTATTTCCTTTTACTTTACATTCAGTAATCATTACGGTAAGTCCGGAAGGGTACGGTATGTCCGTACGAATATTTATATCTAGTTATATTTCACGTTCAGTAATTGACATTAAATTACATTTCTGGTGCGAACCCTACGTCATGTAGATGACACTTGATAAGTGTCATGATAGGTTAGGTTTGGTAGTGTTGACTACTTCCTTTCCTTGATATGACAATTTTCCCTAACAAATGTCATAGGCCTCAGTAGCTCAGTTGGGAGAGCATTCTGCTAGAAACGGAAAGGTCCCTGGTTCGAATCCAGGTTGTGGCTGTAATTTTTGATTTTTTTTAAATTTGCATCCCGCCTGGATATCACCATTTACTTTACATTCAGTAATCATTACGGTAAGTCCGGAAGGGTACGGTATGTCCGTACGAATATTTATATCTAGTTATATTTCACGTTCAGTAATTGACATTAAATTACATTTCTGGTGCGAACCCTACGTCATGTAGATGACACTTGATAAGTGTCATGATAGGTTAGGTTTGGTAGTGTTGACTACTTCCTTTCCTTGATATGACAATTTTCCCTAACAAATGTCATAGGCCTCAGTAGCTCAGTTGGGAGAGCATTCTGCTAGAAACGGAAAGGTCCCTGGTTCGAATCCAGGTTGTGGCTGTAATTTTTGATTTATTTAAAATTTGCATCCCGCCTGGATATCACCATTTACTTTACATTCAGTAATTATTACGGTAAGTCCGGAAGGGTACGGTATGTCCGTACGAATATTTATATCTAGTTAACACTTGTTTTGACGTTAACATTTGTTGGTTATGTGATCGGTAGTTATTGCGATGTTTCTTTTCGTGTTTTCAAGTAATTAGTCGGTCTGGAACTTGAACAGCATTAGACCAGTGAGTACGTCACTTATTTCAATGATTATAATTGACATTTGAATATCAAAACAATAAACTGAAAATAACTCATTCAAACTTCCCGCCCGAAAGCTTAACCAAATTAAAGGGACAACGGTTCAAGGCCCCTGAGCGGCAGGTCATAAAGATCAAAGGATTTGCGCGAAGTGGTCTTATATGTCTCGTCTTCGACTATGCTTTAAAAAAATTCACTATAAATTAAAAATTTTCCATATTCTTTTTATTGTTATCATGCATTGTCACCAAAAATCGTCCACATGAAAAAATTGAACTCGATGGGCAATGGGAAGTAGGTAAAATATCGATTAATAATAATAATAAAACAATGATTACCAGATTTAAATGTAGCAAACCAACAAGTGAAGATAAGCGTAGTAAAAATTAAATCCATTTTTGTTGTTTTAATTTGCGATTATTCATAATCGATTATTAATCGAGAACAACTCGAGAACCAAATCATACGATTATGCGAATCACTCGAATACTGAAAATCGATTCTTGAAATAATACGATTCTGCCCATCACTAGTTTTGAGGTACATTTTACTTCTGTCATGTTTTCGAAGTATTTTCAGTATTTCATGAAATGTCCTGTGCACATTCTGTGAAAGGAGTTGAATAGTTTTTAATGATTTGTTTTATTCTTTCTGCAAAATATAGCTTGTAGTAAATCATAATAATTCTGGTTTTGTGGTTGAGCCAGTTATTGTTTGAAGTTTGGTACATACAAGTTACAATTAAACAGAGGTATTTAATAGCGTTTTCGATTTATACAATTTTATGCACTCACTCGGTGTAATTCTTTAAAATCAAGTTCACAGTGAACAGACGTAGAAGAATAAAAAGACGTTTCCGGTTTTCCTGATGGTAAATACCACAAAACACCAAAATTGGCAATGGTATTTATCATCAGGAAAACTGGAAATTTTTTTTATTCTTCTACGTCTGTTCAGTGTGAAGTCGATTTTAAAGAATTGCACCGAGTGCGTGCATGAAATTGTATAAATCGAAAACGCTATAATGCTTTTGGCTTCAAAAGCTAATGTTGCTAATGTTTGAATAGATTTTGTTAATTAGTTACAAAGCTTTCTACCATAAATGATAAATTTTTATTATAGAGAATTTAATTTTATTTTGATTTCTTTGATACCAGTAATATTACTTTATTTTTTACAATACATATTGTTTGATTTCTTTGATATTGAGATATTCCTGTGAAATTATAGCATTATCACAGAAAATTACAGGATATTTTTGCAATTTCAGACGAAAAGTATGCTAATTTCACAGTAGATGTTATTGTTTACAATTGAATTGTGTTTCTTTGCATGTAGAGTGGTTTCCAACACAGAAGAATACATCCGGTTTAGCAAAAGCGCGTGGCGGGAAACAAAATTGACGTCGACAGCTCCATAAAAGGAAATACAGTGGCGTCTCGTTCCAAGAGGGTTTTAAAATAAGAGAAATCTCATTTATGGTAGATATTTTAAAGTTTAAACTACTGTAAGTTTTAACAATGATGTCGTAATGGTTCGACCGACAGTAGAATTTAGAGCGATCAATAAAAAATTGTAGTTTAAGTGAGTTTCATGATAACGGAGAAAAGATGTGACATGTTGTCCGAAGCAAACTCTGATCACTGGAAAAATATAAGTGAGCACGTAATTAAACAAAAGAAAGAGGCTTATGGTCAAAGAAGGACTACTTGACATAGCATTAGATGAGTTTGTATTTACTGTTAACACAGGCTCATCCGAAGAGTCGGAGGAGAGTGAGGCAGACTCGGACATAGATTTGATTGTGCATGAAGAACTTTATTTTTAATTTGTTTTTATTTACTTTTATATTATTTTTTATATACGGTTATTACATACTGTATACACTGTTACATACGACATATATTTTTTATATTTTTATTTCAATAAAATAACCATAAATAACGTATAAAAATTGTTGAAAATGACCTCCGCTAACTTCAATGCAGCCTTCTGTTCTCCGTCGCAATGACTGGCGAGTAAATTCCAAAAGAAAATTAGAACTACAGTTGTGACCGGATATAACGAACACTCAAGGGGCCATGTCGCTAGTTCGTTACAAGCGGTCGTTCGTTATAAGCAGACACGCGATAATTTTAAATAATTTTAAAAACTTTACTAAAATACATAATAAAGAACACAGAATAAACAAAATAAATATAAATTATCTGTGTTTTAAACCATTACATTCATTTCTTAATAGTATAGGGTTTTTCATTAAGAGCGACGCATTATGTTTTTTTCTTCAATTAAAAGACTTGTAGGTTAGTTATGGAAATGATTTTTATTTCAAATGAAAGTATAATCGATGCCATTATTTATGGAGTACGACATCATTCAAATGTCTGCCGCGGAAGCGCTGGCACGAGTGAGTACGCTGGACCCAAGTTTCCATGACTCGAGTACACAAATCGGTCGAAATAGCAGGAATTTCGCGTTCGATTTTGGCCTGCAGCTGTTCTAATGTTGCTGTCTTTAATCCCTTTAGATTTTCTTTGGGGTTACATTAAATCGTTGGTCTATGCCAACAAGCCAGAAACGTTAGAACATCTGCAGGCCAACATCGAATGCAAAACTCCTGGTATTTCGACCGATTTGTGTACTCGAGTCATGGAAAATTTGGTCTAGCGTATTCACTCATGCCAGCGCTTCCGCGGCGGACATTTGAATCGTATTCCATAAATAATGGAATCGATTATACTTTCATTTGAAATAAAAATCATTTCCATAACTAACCCACAGGTATTTTAATTAAAAAAACGAAAAGCGTCGCTCTTAAAGAAAACCCCTGTACATACCTACATATATTTTTAAATAAACTTTGTATTAATGCATATATCCAAGCTAAAACCAAGTTAAAAGTCCTACGAGTAAAGAAAATAGAGGTGGGGAATAGAGGAGACGTAACCGCACAATAGTGAAACGAACGGTAGTGGTTCTCCTATTAGTCCTGTTGGCGAAAATAGGTTAAGTTTTGCGGGCAGGAGACAACCAACCAGATTTCGTGCTGAGTGTTCGTTAAGTGGTCGTTATAACCGAACTTGTAGAACTAAAAATGGGTACAAACTTGGTCGTAATATCCGGGCGGTCGTTATATAGCGTTCGTTATAAGCAAGCTAAACATACATGTAACTATATGGCGATCTGACGGGACTTTCATTTTTGGTCGTTACAAGCGGGCGTTCGTTATATCCGGAGTTCGTTATATCCGGTCTCGACTGTAAGCCGTTTTGGACATATGTTTACATGATCAAAATAACCCCAGGCATCAGGCCTTAAAGTTTGTCGCATAAATGAAGGAACATCTGTATATACCTACCAAAAATAGTGGCCAAGAAATTCTAACCTTACATTTAATCATGAAACTCACTAAAACTACAATTTTTTATTGATCGCTCTAAATTCTACTGTTGGTCGAACCATTACGACATCATTGTTACAATTTACAGTAGGTTAACCTTTAAAATATCTACCATAAATGAGATTTCTCTTATTTTAAACCCCTCTTGGAACGAGACGCCACTGTCTTTTATGGAGCTGTCGACGTCAATTTTGTGTCCCGCCACGCGTTTTTACTAAACCGGATGTATTCTTCTGAGTTCGAAACCACTCTAGCTAGTTACGTGATACAGCAAAATTGCTCCACAAATTTTTGTTTACTCCGAATAACTATGTAATACTGAAATATTCGGGATAAAAGTAGAACACAAGTAGAACATATTATACATAATATGTTTTTCGTTGGCTTTCCCTCGTGATTAAACCCTATTTCAAGGGTAAACAGGTAAACTCAAAATTATAACCTCGAAAAAACCTAACCTCAAAAAAACTGACAACTTCCGAAACCCCAAACAAAAACTAACACCACGATTCTTTCCAGGTATCGCCGCCTACTTCTTGATGCGCCCCTCCATCGAGATCCAGCTCCAGGAAAAGATCGTCTTCGGCGCTTTCTTCTTTGGCGCCATCGTCTGCCTCGGCTTCTCGTTCATGTTCCACACCCTCAACTGTCACTCTCAATTCGTCGGCAAACTCTTCTCGAAACTCGACTACTGCGGCATAGCCATGCTGATCATGGGCTCGTTCGTACCGTGGCTATACTACGGCTTCTACTGCCACTTCAAACCCAAGGTCGTCTACTTAAGCGTCGTCTGCTTCCTCGGAATCACCAGCATAATGGTCAGCCTCTGGGACAAATTCTCCGAATCGACTTGGAGACCGTTCCGAGCGGCGGTCTTCATGACTTTCGGATTATCGGGAATTATCCCTGCGATACACTACGGCATCGCCGAGGGATGGTTTAACGACCTCAGTAAGAAGTCGCTCGGATGGCTGGTGCTCATGGGCTTGTTATATATAGTGGGGGCGATGCTGTACGCGTTACGCGTCCCCGAACGCTGGTTCCCGGGGAAATTCGACATCTGGTTCCATTCGCACCAGATCTTCCACGTTTTCGTGCTGGGTGGCGCTTTCGTGCACTACCACGGGATCTCGGAGATGGCGATGCACCGCGTCACGATAGGGCAGTGCGAGATGCCGGATAACTCGATCTATTGAGGTTAGGGATGCTGGGAGATGGCGTCGCGCTCTAGTGTACATTTTGTAATTTTTTGATTAAAAAAAAAAGAAAGAAATGAGATATATATAAACGATTTAGAGGAAAACGAGAGACGCAGTTAGTTTTTAGTTTAGGTAATTCGATACGTTCGATTTTTGTGAAATCGACCGTTGCCCCACCTACTTTTTGATCTACATGGAGGGGAGTCCGATCTTTTGTCGTTAACATTTTTTTTTCCGGGTTTTTTAATATTATTATGTTTTATAATCTGTCACTTTTAAAACATAACCTCAATTTCAGTTAAACGTATAAAACATTTAATGTGCTATGCAATTTTGGAAATAGGGCAGTTTTAATTCATTTATATCGTTATTACTGTTAAATTAGAAGAATAAATCTCGTAAATATTTCAAAGACAATTTTACGTTCTTACTTTATTAGCTATAACGGAATAAAATTTATTTAGATTCAAATTTGTACAGCTTGTTAATCCTTTAAACTACATAAAGAATAATAACTAATAATAATTTTTATCAAACTTTCGATCACTTTTATGAAGTTATCTTTGCATCCACTGTTATGTTATAACGAACACTTATAACGAAAATAAGTCTCGAATAACATTCTACAATCAATCTACTGATGATGATGATGATACAGAATAATTTTTGCTTAATTTTTATAACGCAAAATCGGACTGGCCCTCTCGTACCGGTTTTTTCATGGACAGTGTACAGGATTTTTGTGATACGATGTAATATCAGTTTCTTGTACGCTATAAGTTTTATAAATATATATATTGTATGTGGAGATATTAAAAAAGAAAAAAAAACAAAAAGGAAAATTTAATAGTTGGTGTATAAGCTGTGTTAAATACGGTGCACTATATTTTTGGGCTCTTCACACATCGTAATTCCCTGGGTTTCCCCTAATTATTATTATTAAATAATTATAATTCTTTTTTTGTTGTTTTTTTTTGTCTTTAGTTTTGTTGTTTTATTCGTTGCGGCGAAATTCTTGAGAATGCTTTGTATATAATTATTGTCTAAGTGTAGTTTTTAATTTATTTCCAACATGGAAGAAGCTGGCATGAGTTTCTTTTCATTGTCGATTTTGTGATCTTTTAATATTTTCATCCTAAGCCTTTATAGACTTAGCATGTGTTATATGTATACCTGGATAATGATAAATAAAATGATTGTTGTTCTAGATTTTGGTCTTTTTTTATAAGTACCTACCTACTTATTTAATGCAACTTTGGTGTTCTCCAATGGTAAAGTGCCGTATGTACAAAAATGACAATGATTGAAATATTTTCCGTTTTCTCTTAAATATGACGTTAATAGTTAAAACAAATTAGCCTGTTTTACGTACAAATTGTTAGGTAACCTGCTAGACTAAGGCAAATTCTTTAAAATGCAAAAAATGTACGTGGCTTTTGCATTAAAACATATTGTAGCAATTTTTTGGATGGATATACGGATTGTTACCGTTGGACGGCAGACCTGTGTAGTCACTGTGTCAAAAGCAATGATTGCTGGTATCAAAAACAATCTAATATTATAATTTTGATGAATTTCTTAACAATGTGTCGAAAAAGTAATAAATAAACTGTCAAAGACTACAAAAGTTATTGAATATCAAAGATAAATTGTCAAAGCTAAGAAATCGCCATCTATTGGTAACGAAACGAATTAGCCATTAATACTGTCAGCGACATCTAGCGACAACGTTCCCAACTACATTACATACAGTTTGCTAGAATCTCCTGACATACACAAGTTAGAAAATTATATAATTACTTTCAACAACAGATAATTAGAAAAATCACAATCAACTCAAGCTCAAAAACCTGCTAAATACATTAAAATTGGAGAAATTTAAAATCACAGCCCGGCCGTATAGTTCAAGCTCGCGGCGTGCGGTGTCTCTGCGGGCGCTCTTGACGTTTCAAAATTTTAGCATACCCAAATATGGCATTTCTGTTGTGCACGTCTGAGGCAGGACGCATATACCCGTCGAAAAGTGGCAGAACTGTTGAAATTTCGATGCGTTCGCTGTGAGCCACCCCTGTTGCGTCGATGTGGTAAATTTGCTATAGGTAGCGGGCCCCGTTTGCTAACTAGGACACGACAAAACTATCAAAGGTAACCTCGCACGGGACGGTCGGTGCCTTTCTAGGTTATGTTTCGAATATCACATCTCACTAAGGGCTTATATCCCGTTTGCGAAGCGCGGTTTCAACCGGAAAGCCTTAAAGGGTCTGTTTCTCGATGCAAACAACTAGTTTTATCGTATTACTTAGCATAGAAGAACCTAGTTTTGACTTGTTTATAATTATTCCCTTTGAGATTTTTTTGGTTATTTCTGTTATAAAAAAACTCAATAATACCACCAAAATATCACGAAATAACTTAAGAAAATCAGTTTATTTTATTATTTGATTAATTTTTTGCATCCCCTATGGAAAAATAGGTTATATTTGTCTCGGGTTTGATCTAATATAGTTCGAATAGTGGTGAAAAGTTTATTTTACGAGTGATTCTTTGCAGATGTCTTTTCGTGTAGTGCGCAGTTCAAAATTTAGGCATGTTTACGGCCAGGCGCTTAAAAGAGAGCAGTGTTATGACAATATAAGAGTTAGCAAGAGCTCGTGGGATTCTACGTTCTGTGCTGTTAATCCAAAATTTCTGGCTATTATCGTAGAGAGTGCCGGAGGAGGTGCTTTTGTGGTTCTGCCGTTGAATAAGGTGAGCGATTTTATCTGATTTTTATTATTTATTTGCGGTTATTTGACGTTTCAAGTTGTTACTGCGTGATTAGCTTTGATTGGGGAAGCTTGGGGTTTGTTTTGTTAGGTTGGTACGTCTGCTAGTTTTTTGTTTTTAAATTTTATTACTGAAGATTTATCACAATAAACTATTGAATTTAATTTGGTATAGAATTATAACAAACCAATCGCAAATATATAAGTATTATGTTGAATTTTAATGTTGTTGTTAGAGATATGACATATCTTGGATTTTGAGAGCCCTTGTGTCAAATATGTGTTAATCTAAACATTAATATCTAGACTGATCGAAATAAATAATGGAATGTGTACTATTTATAGTTAGAAGAAATATTTTAGTACCTTAGCCTGACAGTACTGTTAAAATCATTTTTATTTTTTGTATTTGTTTGGAAACTGACTTCAAGATCCAATTACTATGTATATTACTCAAAACTATTAGAGTATTTTATTGCATATTTAAGAAATTTATTATTGTTTAGTCAAACATAGTTTGCAACCTGAATTTTATAACATTTTTCTCAATATAATCAATATAAAATAAAAATGATGATATATTATATTATATAATTAAAATTACTACATAATTTGTTAATGTTTGTTTGAAAATATATTTCACACCCACATTTATGGACACTTTTGGCACATATTTATGTGGTGAATTGGATGTGGATGAATGTGGACGAAAACATTAAGTCTATTAGAGAGATCCATTTAAATTTGAATGTCCATTCAGATTATTTTAATAAAGAAAAGCACTGTATTGATATATTAATAACTAATATTAATAATTCCTAATTATCCCACAACAATTTTTTGACAACTATTAAAATATTACATGATGTTTTCTTTTTGTCTAAGTTTGAGACACTTGTGTAGTAAATAAGGAACTTGTGCATGTTTCCAAGTAATCTGTTACAAAGCCTTATCAATTCTCAACAGTTTTTTAATTCATACCGATATCTGAATTTTTGAAACTGAATTGAAATGAATTCAAATGAATTACGACAATTGGGTAAAGATTATGAAAGTGCAAATAACGATATTTTCAATTAGTTAAAGAACTTAACTTGCATCAATATTGCAGTTGTTAGTTTACTGATATTCCAAATACATTCGAACAGAATGATACAAATGTTATCTAGGACTGAAGCAATGTTGACACAATGTTGATAAAACTAAACGACTATGCTTTGGGATATCCTGTCAAACGCCGACTGTAAATCTACGATATACAGGGCGAAAAAAGTTATACAATTATCTCTATTATCTCTGTAATAATGCCACACCCAGTATATATAATTCCTGATCTTTTTTTCGACAAATCAATCGAAAAAATTAAATACTTGAGTAGTGAAATCACTCTCTTATTAAAAGATATTACGTCTGTAATCAGAAATATGACAAGAATGCGTTTTATCTGAATCTCGCTAATAGTTCGGATTATGCCCGTGTTTTTTTTTGCTCCGCGTGGCGCTTAATTTTATAAATATTTTCTTAAGTCTTCTTCCCGTTTGAATGGAAAAGAAGAAAGAAATAAGTCTATTTATAGTATGGCTGCGTTAACGTGTGTGTCTCGAAATTCGAAATATTCGGGCAAAAATTGCAACATCTTTTGGCAAAATTTCAACTGTTCTAAATTCGGTGTTTTGAGGTCTATATTAAGACAGATAGTTTTGTGTATTCACCAGTTTTATATCGGTACGCCGATCTATCTCTCTTTCCACACGATATCTTTTAGCTTTGGAGAGTTTTATACGAAAAGGTGCAATTTCTCTCCTACAATGAAGAACGTATACGTATTTTTCTTTGTAATGCGGTCTCGGTGCTTGAATAATTGTTGAATTAAACATAGCGTCGTAACGAATGTAATTATTGTTATTTTAGTTACTGGTGCTTGAAAATCTGTGCTAATTAATTGTATAATTGTAATTAAATTAGAAAGAAATCCGATACGGGGTTTCCACCTAGTTGCATTTGTTTTTAGACTGGATTTGTAAAATTACATTGCGTTTTTATACACTGCTCAAAGCAGTGTATAGCTGGGACCTTCGAGTTTCCCCGTCTGTTATTCAGCGTTTATGGAATCGGTTTCGGGAGACTGGCCAATACGTTAGAAGAGCTGGACAAGGTCGAAATCGAAAAACTACTCAAAATCAAGACCGATTTCTTGTCCTTTCCTCTCTACGTCAGCGTACTGCCACAGCACGAGACCTCCTAAACGACCTAAGACGAGCACATGGAATAGAAATTTCTGATCAAACTGTTAGAAACAGATTAAAAGAAGCGAATTTGAAACCAAGAAGACCTGTCAGCGCACCACGCCTTACGCAGCATCACAATGAGCTTTGCTCTGGATCACAGAGATTGGCAACTTCGTCACGGGACGCCTGTACTGTACTTCATTATTTTAGAGTAATAAAAAAGTATTGTTTTTAATGCTAGTGATGATTTAAATGTAAAGATTCGCTCTACAGACAGAAGATATTTTCATGCAAATAGGGTGTTCTATAACGACGTACCAACACAAACTTGACTATCAAAATTTTCTGCCCCTATATGGCAATATATGGCAATTTTGCAACACAATTTTTTGTTTTGAAAATCAAAACGAATACATTGATTAAGATCATATTGTTGACTTAATTGTAGAAACAATTATAATCAACTTGCATGAAGATGATGATGCTGATGACGAATTATTAGACTACAATGACAAAAGTACAGATAATGAAGAGTGGTTTTAGATAATGATAAAGAAGTTGGCGCGACAGTTTCAATGTTGGTGGTTCTTCTGGAACTGCACAATTCGTTCAAAGTTTAATGAAATAATAATAAATCACAAAACAATATGTATACACAAATAAATAAAAAATTACTTATGCTATTTTCAAAAATAAAACCGAACGAGAAAATGACAAAAATATTGAATACGGTCCTGACAACAACTTATTATTAACTGTTTCTGAGTCATTATAAGATTCATGTCAAACTTGCATTAAAAAAAAAACGTTAAACTTTAAAAATTTCAAACTTTAGTAGTGACTTAAAATGCTCAATTTCTATACACAAACAACTGTCAGAGTAATAGTGTCGTAAGAATAAATAATTAAATAATTGGTTACTACAAAAATATTTTGAAAATGTCCCCTTATTATATTCTTCATGTTTGCTATCATAGTTGTAGAATATCCCCATTAATTTCTTCCTCAATATGTCTCCACACTAAGAAATCTAACAGGGTTAAATCAGGCGATCTAGTTTGCCAAAACATTGAACCACTATGAACGTATTTGATAAATATTATTTAACCAATTTTGATACATAAAATACTAATTCATTGACTTTGAAGAACATCAATTTGAAGAACAAAAACGTATTTGATAAATATTATTTAACCAATTTTGATACATAAAATACTAATTCATTGACTTTGAGAAGAACATGAATTTGAAGAACAAAAACGTATTTGATAAATATTATTTAACCAATTTTGATACATAATAGTATATTATTCTATGAGCAAGTAATTGCCATTACTTGTGAATGGAATACTATACTTTTTCTACGACTACAATTTTTTTTTATAATTAATTTAGCCCGTATTGGGACGGCGCGGCGCTGCGGTGGCGCGGTGGTACGTATAGGTATTCTGATGTATGACATTATGTCGGTATTACAGATTTTTTTCTAAAAGTGTCAAATATTGACAGCGAAGAAAAGATAACAAGGTATCTAACCTACAAAATGACAGATAATTATTATCCCTTGTTGGTGCGTATTGATGTATTAAATAAGTCACATTATTACACTTTTTGGGCGACTTAAATTTGTCGGCAAGCTCACCAAAATAGGCTATCAAAACATTTTCGGAAAATGAGCTTACATTTTTTCTGATTCGCCTATCCATAAACGCTTTGTAGGTTTTTTCGTATTTTGTCCTCGATTTTTCGTGCAATAAATTTAATGTGCGGATTTGCGCGACTTGTATTACATCAGGTGGAGTACACATTCAGAATGCATTTTTTTGATAATTATGATTAACGAATTACAGTAATTACTGTACACTGTACGTATGTGGCGGTATGTGGTAGTGCTAGTGTATTTCGTTAAAATATCTGACAGATTAAAATTGTTTGTAGCGCTCGTCGTTTAGCGACGTTGACAACGTCGCTAAGCAGTCTCTCTAAACACGATGGAAATGAAAATCCGCGCTATGATTGGTTCTACAGCCGTGAGAAATGAAATATTGCCGTGAGAAATTAAACATTTCTCACGGCTCGCGGGGTATTACGAACCAGGAATGAAATATTTGTCATGTGTGTGTGGGGAATAGTTAGTATTACTTATCATAAATTGCCATGATAATGAATGCATTCATCAATAGGAGTAGAAAAAATACTAATTCATTGACTTTGAAGAACATCAATTTGAAGAACAAGATCGTCAAATTAGAAGCTTAATAACTTTTTAGCTGTTGACGATAGACCTACCAAGTTATGACCTTTAGGAAAACTGTTAAATCTGTCTACTTTCAGTTTGATTTAAGCATAATTGTATATTATTATACATATATTATTACATATTACATATTACATATATTATATATATATTATTATATTATACTGGGTGAGTTATTAGTACCCCGGCGGTCGATAGTCATCAAATCGTTTTAGAAAGAAAAAAATGTAAGTACATTTTTTTTAAATGGAACGCCCTGTATATCATGCCTTAGTATGAATACTAAGGAAGTTCTCTTTCCACATGTGTAAGTTGTACCTGTGTAAAGTAAATAGTTTCTGAGATATTCAATTGTTTGTCAAAAAAATGGCAATTGCAGGCCTTTCTTAAAAACTACGTTAATACTACATTTTTTGCAGATATTGCCCTAAAAATTTTGTCACATAATAACTAACCCCATACCTAGATGCTGATGTCATGAAAAATTTGATGCGCTATACAGAGTGATCGTAACATACACTAGTTTTTAAACATTTTTAAATGACTTTTTTTGAGATTTTTAAATGGAGCACGCTGTATATTATTTGCTAATTGAAATGTCCCTTAAGTTCTTTGTAATTTATATTCACTATATCGTATATCTATTTTCAGTAGTTTTTGTAATATTTGGAATTTAAAGAGTAGTATGCTGTTTAGTATCTTAATGTTGCTTTGTATACAGTGTGCTGGGTAGCATAATGTACAATATTTAAATCATTATAGAAGAAGCCATTCAGAACCTATTTAACTAGATTTATTCATATAAAAAGGATTACGGTTATCAAGGTATTACACAATTTTATTAGTATGTTTTGCAATTTTTACAAAGTACAGTGAGCGAACCTGAAGACCTAGTAACTTCAGTTGGGCTTCGAAGTAAACCAAAAGCAGTGTAGTTTTAGGGGGACTGACGTGAAAAATTGTTCACCTTTGTGACAATTTTTGCGGAGACGTTTCACTGTTATAGTATGTGCGCTCATCCACAAAACCAAACAGAAACGCTAAAACCTGTTTTGTTGAGCTTAGTTTGAGAACGGATTTGTATTCGATACAAAAAACAACCAACAATATCTACTTACTATTGTTAATTGGTTTAAAATAGGTTATTTTTCTGGAGAGACAATTCAAAATTGGGATAATAGGAATGATAGTATGAGTAATATTGATAATGTGAATGGAAAGTGGGTTATTTGGAAGTGTTTTTAAAAGATTTTTTTGCTATGAATGAAAATCTGAATCTAAAGATGCCTATCAGTTTGTTTTTGTTGCATATTTGTTTTTTGTGTGTGAGCACATAAATCACATCAAATAAAATCTGATTTTCAACACACAGAAGTCAACAAATTTTCACGATAGTTAACCTGAAAGAACAGGATTTAGGATAATTTAAATTTTTACAAAATTTCATATAAAATTGTTAATATGTTGATAACGGTAATACTTTGTATAAGGATCAAGCTGGTTAAATCGTTTCTAAAATATCTCTTCTATCGCCACTTGAAGACTTTACATCAAACTACTAAATACCTTATTCACAGCAATATTAAAATTTACAATCGTATTACATTTTCGTTAAATTGCAAATATCAGAAAAAAGTAGTAACCTTTGGTGTATGACATATTAGATGTAAATTGGAGCGAAATAAAGGGTTATTACAGCCAACACTTATTATACAGGGTGTTCCATTTAAAAAACTCGAGAAAAAGCCAAAAAAATTGAAAAACATCAAAATTTACTAAGTTCAATGAACAGCCTGTATAGTGTATCTAATATCTTTGGATACTATCATCTACCAACTGGCTTTGAATATTGTCTCACATACTTCAAAGGAAAAATCGGCAAAAATGGCGTTTTTACATAGTTTTTAAAAAGATCTTGCAACGGGTATATTTTGACAAAACAGTTGAATATCTCTGGAACTATTAACGCTGTGACTTAGCAACATACACGATTGGATAAGCAAATTTAGTAGTGTTTATAAAATAATTAAATATACAGGACGTTCCATTTAAAAAAAGTACATACTTTCCGTCACACCTAAATGCAACACTCTGTATAAATGACGAGTCAAACAGCTGTTGTGTAAAATATTTTTTTCTTTCTCAAACGATTTATTAACTATCGACCGCCGGGATACTAATAACTCACCCTGTATAATTATAACAAAAAATATACCATCCCTCTTCTGTTAACTTAGCTAAAAAATAAAAATAACAACAAAAATTTTATCTAAAATTCTTCTATTTTTCAGGTTGGACGCATACCAGCCGATCACCCGTTGGTCGGTGGCCACAAGGGCCCCGTTCTGGACATAGCGTGGTGCCCTCACAACGACAACGTGATCGCCAGCGGTTCCGAAGACTGCGTCGTCAAAGTTTGGCACATACCGGACCATGGGCTGCACAAGACCCTTACGGAACCCATCGTCAACCTAGTCTATCACCAGAGACGCGTCGGACTTGTCGTATGGCATCCGACCGCCCTGAACGTCCTGCTGACCGCTGGCAGCGACAACCAGGTCGCTATTTGGAATGTCGGTGAGTATCTTGCGTTTACGAACGGTTTCCGTTGTGGTATTTGTAGAGGGAAGGGTGTAGTTTAATGTGCTGTAAGCGGATTGTCGATATCTTTGTTGGTTTTTGAGTTATGACTTCTAGAAGTTGGTGGTTTTTGTTAGGTTGCTGTATGTTGTGTATTTCTATGGAAAATAATTCCAGATCAATGCAAGGTATTTAAAGTCTGAAAGTTTTAATATTTGTAAAGGAAAGTGTGTAGTTTAATGTTCTGTAAGCACATTTTTGATATCTTTATTAGTTTTTGAGTTATGACTTCTAGACGTTGGTGGTTTTTGTTTGGATGCTGTGTGCTGTATATTTCTTTGGAAAATCATTCTAGACCATTGTGATGTGTTTAAAGTCTATAAATTGGAACAATTGTAGAGGAAGCGTTGTAGTTTAATATTCTGTAAGCACATTTTTGATATCTTTGTTAATTTTTGAGTTATGACTTCTAGAAGTTGGTGGTTTTTCTTCGGATGCTATATGTTGTCTATTTCTTTGAAAAATCGTTCTAGACCATTGTGATGTGTTTAAAGTCTATAAATTGGAACAATTGTAGAGGAAGCGTTGTAGTTTAATATTCTGTAAGCACATTTTTGATATCTTTGTTAATTTTTGAGTTATGACTTCTAGAAGTTGGTGGTTTTTCTTCGGATGCTATATGTTGTCTATTTCTTTGGAAAATCGTTCTAGACCATTGTGATGTGTTTAAAGTCTATAAATTGGAACAATTGTAGAGGAAGGGGTGTAGTTTACTATTCTGAAAGCACATTTTCGATATCTTTATTAGATTTTGAGTTATGAGTTCTGGAAGTTGGTGGTTTTTGTTAGGTTGCTGTATGTTGTGTATTTCTTTGAAAAATCATTGTAGACCATTGTGATGTGTTTAAAGTCTATAAATTAAAACGATTGTAGAGGAAGCGTTGTAGTTTAATATTCTGTAAGCACATTTTTGATATCTTTGTAAATTTTTGAGTTATGACTTCTAGAAGTTGGTGGTTTTTCTTCGGATGCTATATGTTGTATATTTCTTTGGAAAATCGTTCTAGACCATTGTGATGTGTTTAAAGTCTATAAATTGGAACAATTGTAGAGGGAGGGGTGTAGTTTGCTATTCTGAAAGCACATTTTGGATATCTTTATTAGATTTTGTGTTATGAGTTCTGGAAGTTGGTGGTTTTTGTTAGGTTGCTGTATGTTCTGTATTTCTTTGAAAAATCATTGTAGACCATTGTGATGTGTTTAAAGTCTATAAATTAAAACAATTGTAGAGGAAACGTTGTAGTTTAATATTCTGTAAGCACATTTTTGATATCTTTGTAAATTTTTGAGTTATGACTTCTAGAAGTTGGTGGTTTTTCTTCGGATGCTATATGTTGTCTATTTCTTTGGAAAATCGTTCTAGACCATTGTGATGTGTTTAAAGTCTATAAATTGGAACAATTGTAGAGGAAGCGTTGTAGTTTAATATTCTGTAAGCACATTTTTGATATCTTTGTTAATTTTTGAGTTATGACTTCTAGAAGTTGGTGGTTTTTCTTCGGATGCTATATGTTGTCTATTTCTTTGGAAAATCGTTCTAGGCCATTGTGATGTGTTTAAAGTCTATAAATTGGAACAATTGTAGAGGAAGGGGTGTAGTTTACTATTCTGAAAGCACATTTTCGATATCTTTATTAGATTTTGAGTTATGAGTTCTGGAAGTTGGTGGTTTTTGTTAGGTTGCTGTATGTTCTGTATTTCTTTGAAAAATCATTGTAGACCATTGTGATGTGTTTAAAGTCTATAAATTAAAACAATTGTAGAGGAAGCGTTGTAGTTTAATATTCTGTAAGCACATTTTTGATATCTTTGTAAATTTTTGAGTTATGACTTCTAGAAGTTGGTGGTTTTTCTTCGGATGCTATATGTTGTATATTTCTTTGGAAAATCGTTCTAGACCATTGTGATGTGTTTAAAGTCTATAAATTGGAACAATTGTAGAGGGAGGGGTGTAGTTTGCTATTCTGAAAGCACATTTTGGATATCTTTATTAGATTTTGTGTTATGAGTTCTGGAAGTTGGTGGTTTTTGTTAGGTTGCTGTATGTTCTGTATTTCTTTGAAAAATCATTGTAGACCATTGTGATGTGTTTAAAGTCTATAAATTAAAACAATTGTAGAGGAAACGTTGTAGTTTAATATTCTGTAAGCACATTTTTGATATCTTTGTAAATTTTTGAGTTATGACTTCTAGAAGTTGGTGGTTTTTCTTCGGATGCTATATGTTGTCTATTTCTTTGGAAAATCGTTCTAGACCATTGTGATGTGTTTAAAGTCTATAAATTGGAACAATTGTAGAGGAAGCGTTGTAGTTTAATATTCTGTAAGCACATTTTTGATATCTTTGTTAATTTTTGAGTTATGACTTCTAGAAGTTGGTGGTTTTTCTTCGGATGCTATATGTTGTCTATTTCTTTGGAAAATCGTTCTAGGCCATTGTGATGTGTTTAAAGTCTATAAATTGGAACAATTGTAGAGGAAGGGGTGTAGTTTACTATTCTGAAAGCACATTTTCGATATCTTTATTAGATTTTGAGTTATGAGTTCTGGAAGTTGGTGGTTTTTGTTAGGTTGCTGTATGTTCTGTATTTCTTTGAAAAATCATTGTAGACCATTGTGATGTGTTTGAAGTCTATAAATTGAAACAATTGTAGAGGAAGCGTTGTAGTTTAATATTCTGTAAGCACATTTTTGATATCTTTGTTAATTTTTGAGTTATGACTTCTAGAAGTTGGTGGATTTTCTTCGGATGCTATATGTTGTCTATTTCTTTGGAAAATCGTTCTAGACCATTGTGATGTGTTTAAAGTCTATAAATTTAAACAATTGTAGAGGAAGGAGTATAGTTTACTATTCTGAAAGCACATTTTCGATATCTTTTATTAGTTTTTGAGTTATGAGTTCTGGAAGTTGGTGGTTTTTGTTAGGTTGCTGTATGTTCTGTATTTCTTTGAAAAATCATTGTTGACCAATGCGATGTATTGAAAGTCTGTAAATTTTATCATTTGTATAGGAACATGTCTAGTGTAATATTCTGTAAGCGCATTTTCTTTATGTTTGCTACTTTTTGAGTTATGAAGAACTTCTAGAAAGAAGTTGCTGCTTTTGTTAGGTTGCTGTATGTTTTCTATTTCTTTTGAAAATAATTCCAGACCAATGCAAGGTATTTGGAGTCTGTAAATTTTATCATTTGTAAAGGAAAGTGTGTAGTTTAATATTCTGTAAGTACATTTTCGATATCTTTATTAGTTTTTGAGTTATACTTCTAGACGTTGGTGGTTTTTGTTCGGATGCTGTATGCTGTATATTTCTTTGGAAAATCATTCTAGACCATTGTGATGTGTTTAAAGTCTATAAATTGGAACAATTGTAGAGGAAGCGTTGTAGTTTAATATTCTGTAAGCACATTTTTGATATCTTTGTTAATTTTTGAGTTATGACTTCTAGAAGTTGGTGGTTTTTCTTCGGATGCTAAATGTTGTCTATTTCTTTGGAAAAGCGTTCTAGACCATTGTGATGTGTTTAAAGTCTTTAAATTGAAACAATTGTAGACGAAGGGGTGTAGTTTACTATTCTGAAAGCACTATTTCGATATCTTTATTAGTTTTTGAGTTATGAGTTCTGGAAGTTGGTGGTGGTTTTTGTTAGGTTGCTGTATGTTCTGTATTTCTTTGAAAAATCATTGTTGACCAATGCGATGTATTGAAAGTCTGTAAATTTTATCATTTGTATAGGAACATGTCTAGTGTAATATTATGGAAGCGCATTTTCTTTATGTTTGCTACTTTTTGAGTTATGAACAACTTCTAGAAAGAAGTTGCTGTTTTTGTTAGGTTGCTGTATGTTTTCTATTTCCTTTGCAAATAATTGCAGACCAATGCAAGGTATTTGGAGTCTGTAAATTTTATCATTTGTAAAGGAAAGTGTGTAGTTTAATATTCTGTAAGTACATTTTCGATATCTTTATTAGTTTTTGAGTTATAACTTCTAGAAGTTGGTGGTTTTTGTTCGGATGCTGTACTGTATATTTCTTTGGAAAATCATTCTAGACCATTGTGATGTGTTTAAAGTCTATAAATTGGAACAATTGTAGAGGAAGCGTTGTAGTTTAATATTCTGTAAGCACATTTTTGATATCTTTGTTAATTTTTGAGTTATGACTTCTAGAAGTTGGTGGTTTTTCTTCGGATGCTATATGTTGTCTATTTCTTTGGAAAATCGTTCTAGACCATTGTGATGTGTTTAAAGTCTATAAATTGGAACAATTGTAGAGGAAGGGGTGTAGTTTACTATTCTGAAAGCACATTTTCGATATCTTTATTAGTTTTTGAGTTATGAGTTCTGGAAGGTGGTGGTTTCTGTTAGGTTGCTGTATGTTGTGTATTTCTTTGGAAAATCAGTATATCCCGATTCAATGTAGTAGAAGTCTGTAAATTTTATCATTTGTAAAGGAAAGTCTGTGGTTTAATATTCTGTAAGCACATTTTTTATATCTTTATTAGTTTTTGAGTTATGACTTCTAGACGTTGGCGGTTTTTGTTCGGATGCTGTATGCTGTCTATTTCTTTTGAAAATAATTCCAGACCAATGCAAGGTATTTGGAGTCTGTAAATTTTATCATTTGTAAAGGAAAGTGTGTAGTTTAATATTCTGTAAGCACATGTTCGATATCTTTGTTAATTTTTGAGTTATGGCTTCTAGAAGTTAGTGGTTTTTGTTTAGTTGTTATATGTTATCTATTTCTTTCGAAAGTCATTCTACACTAACGCAATATATTTAAAGTCTCTAAATTTTATCATCTGTAAAGGAAAGTGCGTAGTTTAATAATCTGTAAGCGGATATCCGATATCTTCGTTACTTTTTGAGTTATAACCCTTTGAATTTTTACAGGTACCGGAGAGGCTCTAGTACATATCGACTGTCATCCCGACATCGTTTACAGCGCTTGCTTTAACTGGGACGGCTCGAAACTCCTCACGACATGCAAGGACAAGAAGATCAGGATCATCAACCCTAGGACGGGCGAAGTTGAAAGTGACGCTGTCTGTCACGAAGGTACGGAACTTAAACTAAAAAAAAGAATGCGAAAGAAAAAATTTATTAATTTTTTTTTTGTTTTTTTCATTTGTTATTTTTGCTTTTTAGGTACAAAAGCCACAAGGGCTATATTCTTAAGGCATGGCCTGGTTTTTACGACCGGTTTTTCGAAGATGTCCGAACGTCAGTACAGTTTGCGGACACCGGAGGCGCTGGGCGAACCGATAGTCATGGTCGAGTTGGACACATCAAACGGGGTTATGTTTCCGTTGTACGATCCTGATACGAACTTGGTGTATTTGTGCGGAAAAGGAGACTCTGTTATAAGGTATTTTTTTTTAGTTACGAAAAAAATTACGTTTGAAAAAATGCGGAAAATCTTTGAAACTAACTAAGATATTTGGGATTTTATTTCTGGGGGTGAAACCAGATTGATTTTCTTTATAATATATCCCAAACTTAGCATTGTAGGTCTTTGGAAATTAAAGTTTGGAATTATTTAAAATTGACGTATAATAAATTCAATTTGGCAAAATGGAAAATATTGTAGGTTTGAAGTAGACTAAGATATTTTATATATTCTTTCTCTTAAATAAACTAGACTGTTTTCTTTATAATATATCACAAAATCAGCATTGTAAGACGCTGTAAACTAAAGTTTGGAATGTTTTAAAAGCGACGTAAAATAAATCAAATTTGGCAACAAGGAAAAAATTGTAGCTTCTAGATAGAGAATGATATTTTAGATTTTCTTTCTCTCAAATAAACTAGACTGTTTTCTTTATAATATATCACAAAATCAGCATTGTAAGACGCTGTAAACTAAAGTTTGGAATGTTTTAAAGGCGACGTAAAATAAATCAAATTTGGCAACAAGGAAAAATTGTAGCTTCAAAATAGAGAAAGATATTTAAGATTTTCTCTCTCTCAATGAAACTAGACTGTTTTCTTTATGATATAATCGCAAACTACGTCATTTATTTATGCGTTTTTTCTCAAATTCTAGATATTTTGAAATCACGCCCGAGCCCCCGTTTGTCCATTACATCAACACTTTCCAGACGCCCGACCCCCAGCGAGGCATCGGCATGATGCCGAAGCGAGGCTGTGACGTTACATCCTGCGAAATTAGCCGATTTTTCCGACTGAATAACTCTGGTTTATGTCAGGTACAAACTTTTCTTTCTATATCAAGTCTCGTAAACTTTTAATTCCTAAAGAAAAAATCAATTATTTTATAATTTTTTACGATTGTGAAAAACGTGTTTACTTTATTCTGTATCTTTTTTAGATTATCTCCATGACTGTACCTAGGAAGTCCGAACTCTTCCAAGAAGATTTGTACCCCGATACAGTTGGCGATACTGCTGCGCAATCTGCGGACGAATGGGTGGAAGGAAAAGACGCGGAGCCTCTGTTGATATCGCTAAAAGACGGGTACAAACCGCCGGAGACAAAGTCAACGATCTCCATGAACAGGCGCAGTAATCTATTAGATAAGATGTCGAAGGGAAAGAAGGAGACGCAGAGTTCGCCGCAAGCCGCGGTATGTTGCAAATTTTTTAAACTCTTGTCTATCGTTGGAAAGCTTTAACGATTTATTACCGGAAACTTATCATAGATAATTAACTTTTGACCTATTCCAAGTAAAATATAGTGTTTTCTTTATAACATACTTAAAATTCATTGCGTTAATTAAATTATTTCTTAAGCTAAAGCATTTTTTTTACTTTATGCTGTCTGTTGTTAGAAACTTCAACTTTTAACAATTTTTACTAGAAATTTGTTATAGATAAATTACTTTTGACTTATTCCCAATAAAAGAAGAGTTTTCTGTATAACATACATACGATTCATTACTCTAATTAAATTATTTCGTAAGATATATAGATTTTTAAATTTACGTTGTCAGTTGTTAGAAACTTCAACTTTTAACAATCTATTACGAGAAATCTATTACAGATAAATAACTTTTGACTTATTCCCAATAAAATATAGAGTTTCCTTTACAACATACATACGATTCATTGCTTTAATTCAATTATTTCTTAGGACAATTTTTTTTTATATTTACGTTGTATGCTTTTAACTTTTAACAATCCACTACCAGAAATATATTATAGATAAATAACTTTTGACTTATGCCAAATAAAATAAAGAATTTTCTTTATAACATACCTAAAATTCATTGCGTTAATTAAATTATTTCTTAAGCTAAAGCATTTTTTTTACTTTATGCTCTGCTGTTAGAAACTTCAACTTTTAACAATTTTTACTAGAAATTTGTTATAGATAAATTGCTTTTGACTTATTCCCAATAAAAGAAGAGTTTTCTGTATAACATACAGACGATTCATTACTCTAATTAAATTATTTCTTAAGATATATAGATTTTTAAATTTACGTTGTCAGTTGTTAGAAACGTCAACTTTTAACAATCTATTACGAGAAATCTATTACAGATAAATAACTTTTGACTTATTCCCAATAAAATATAGAGTTTCCTTTACAACATACATACGATTCATTGCTCTAATTCAATTATTTCTTAGGACAATTTTTTTTTATATTTACGTTGTATGCTTTTAACTTTTAACAATCCACTACCAGAAATATATTATAGATAAATAGCTTTTGACTTATTTCAAATAAAATAAAGAATTTTCTTTATAACATACCTAAAATTCATTGCGTTAATTAAATTATTTCTTAAGCTAAACCATTTTTTTTTTACTTTATGCTCTGCTGTTAGAAACTTCAACTTTTAACAATTTTTACTAGAAATTTGTTATAGATAAATTACTTTTGACTTATTCCCAATAAAAGAAGCGTTTTCTGTATAACATACATACGATTCATTACTCTAATTAAATTATTTCTTAAGATATATAGATTATTAAATTTACGTTGTCAGTTGTTAGAAACTTCAACTTTTAACAATCTATTACGAGAAATCTATTACAGATAAATAACTTTTGACTTATTCCCAATAAAATATAGAGTTTCCTTTACAACATACATACGATTCATTACTCTAATTCAATTATTTCTTGGGATAAGGAATTTTGTTCCAGAGTATAATATTTCGTCATTTCAGGATAAGACGCTGCAGGAGTTTGCCGACGAGATCCGCAAACTGAAGGCGATGATCGTCAAACACGAGACGAGGATCCGCAAGCTCGAGGAGGAAGTGTCGAAGAACAAGAAGAACGCGGACGAGGACGGCCCCGGTGGGGACGGTCTCAACGCGAACCCGCAGATGGCTTCGGACGAGGTCTAACCTATGCTATTTTCTGTTTGCGGGGGAGCCCTCTACGGAACACTGCTTTTTTACTTTGCTCAAATAAGGTAACGCAAACAATCAAAAATTTCTCAAATATTATTTGCCTAAACTAAACTTTACAGAAGTCAATAAAAACTGAAGAGTTGAAGTAAATAACGAACTAAGTGCCAAAAACATTATTCCGAGATATTTAGAAAATAGTGTGCAGCAAGATAAATGTTTTATAGAAAGCCATCCCTATTTGTTGTGCATATTTAAACAGATTGTACATCACATGTTGGTGTTGTTTTTTGCCGATGTCTTGTATCGCAAAAACAAATCTAACACGAATTCAAAAATTCGTAGAGGGCGCTAAGTGCCATAATATTTATTTATATATATTTTAAGCTAAGTTGATATGTTTTTATACTAGAAAGTAAAACTTAATAAAAATAAGTTGCTTGACCAAGTATACTTCATGCAGAGTTGTTCAAAAAAATACATGAGGACCTCGTTTACAGAAAGCCATGCAAAATTTGATAGTTTTGCTCAACTTTATAGTAATTAATTTTCTTTAAAAATGCGTTTATTTGTTATTTTGCAAATGTACTGAAAACTGTTGTTTTTTGTGCAATCTTTCTAAGCTAAAGATGTTTATATAAAGTTTACATTGAAAATGATTTATTTTATTAACTTTCTTCAGAAAAAGTAAGGACCAGAAATCAAAATCCACTCAACGTCTTCCTCTTATTTTGAATTATTATTTATAAAAAAACAAATACAAGCTTTAATATTTTTTTCACAAACTACTCAAGGTATCACACAGTATTGATACCAACAATAGCGTACATTTTCTTTTTATTAAAAATCAAAATAAAATGTAATTCTAAAATAAAAAACAGAAATAACATGAAGTTCTTTGTAATAATAAAATTACCAGAACAAAAAATTTCAAACAAAACTTTTTTTGGCTTTAAACAAGCTATCGTTTAAATATATTGTATTATGGAAATTTGGTAACTTTTCCCTTTTTTTTCAAATAGGCCCTGTATATTTTTACATTTTTTAATTCTAAGAATTGTTTATAGTAATCATTTTTTTATGGTTTTTTGGGTTTAAACAAGCTCTTGTTTAATATATTATCCATTTTATTATGGAAATTTGCAAACCTTTTCTTTTTCTAATAGAACATCCTGTATATTTACTTTATTTTTAATTCTAAGAGTTTTTTGTAGGAATAATTTTTTTATAAAATGCATATTTTTTTAATTATAAGCTGGCCAGTGCAAGACTAAAGGCACTTAGTGCGCTATTTACAAAAATACGCCGAAAGTTAACTCATTCGAGATCGAGCGGTCAAGTTTGTTAGGCATTTCACGACATATTTTTACGTAGCCCGTTATTTACATTAAAGCCAGTGATGTCCAACCCACTTTAATGTAATAAAACCAATTTTTGAATTTTTGGCACTTAGTTCATTATTTACTTCAACTGTAGAAGGTAAACGTTGTCAAATTTCTAACCTTACTTTCTGTTTCAGATAAAATGGATATTAAAACAAAATGCATCAAAAAAAGGAAAAAAGCGTGTTACACTATATTTCTTTTTTTTTTATTAAGTTCAATCATCAAAGCGATCATTTATGTATATTAACGCATATATACATCTCTCTACCTTTATTATTATTATTATTAATACTATACTACCTTTTTTTTCTAAGCATTGTTCTCTGTCTCTATTTTATTTATTGCTCTATATATTTTTTTTGTTTTTTATATATAAATATATGTTATATAAACAATTTTAACAGATCTCCCGCACTATCGCCAACCTTTGCAATTGAAAAACTTTTGAGGTTAGGTGAATTTATTACAAATCCCCCCCCCCCCCCCCATACAATTTACAAAGATTTTTAATTAATTTTTTAACACTTAGAGTGCGCCTTAACACAAATTTGTACATAAACTCCTTTAATGTAATGATATGTAACGATAGTAATTGTTGATATAAAAAGCGGTGCTTCAGACATAATTTTGTTGTTCTTCCTTTTCTACCGTTTGTAACAAACGTCGAATTTGTCAATCGCAATAAAAGTGCCTTTATTTATATATACGATTATATATAAATTATACAAATAGTGAACTGTTGCCTTTTGAAAACCGCACAAACGTGTTATTGCTTTTATTGTTGTCAATTTAACTCTATTTACAAGGTTTTATAAATAATATATAGAAATTTCTACAACTACTTAATGTTAATTGTGTAATTTCAATGTAAATTGTTTTTAGTGTGTAAAGAGAAATTTTTCGTGTACTTAATTGTTCGTTTATGAGCAAACACCTCAAACTGTGCAATTTGTTTCTTTTTTTTTTAATTGGGAGCTCTCGATGCGAGGTCAAAGAAACGTATAATGAAACAAACGTATTATTTTTATTTTCTAATGTGTAAGTGCCAAATATTTCTACCCCCACCCCTTGAAACACCTGTATTTTGCAATAATAATGTAAAATTTAAGGAAATGTTATCGAAAAATTAATAAAATTGTACAAGATTTTTTGTTTGTTGTGTTTATTTTTCCCTGATAAATCATTGTGGTAAGTATTTATAAAATTAAATAAATTTGTATCAGAAGCACAGACTTTAAGGCTCCCGATCCCCCATTCAAAACGTTGAGTTGCCGCTCTTTTCTCCAGAGCTTCCGACCAATGTTTTACTAGATGTAGATGGCGACACAACTACCAAATCGAGAATTATCCCGTATATTTTAATTTGCGGCAAGAATCCACCCCACCACAAATATCTAACCGTATACAATTTCTCGTAACCATGACAACCACGTAAAATACCAATCCAATAAGAGGTTATCTACTTCTCAATATAAGGTTATGTTCGTTATTGTAGGCAGTTTTTTCGAGAGCAATTTATGAGTGTCTCTCAAAATGAATATTGATCGATTATTTGTTTATTAGGGATTTATTGATAAGTACGTACACAATTTCACTGGTTTTCATATTTTCTAATTAAATATTGTTTAAGGTGCTCCATTTCCATATAGAACTTTACGATACCATCCAAGGACAGCAGCTTTCCGCAGCTCTGTATACTTTAGTCTGAATACACGATATGTCATTAGCGGCTGATTTAAATTTAGATCAGGGCTGGTCTGTGTTAAATATCCTTAAGTACGATTAGACGGTAACTCAAATTGTGTTGTATTACATAACGTAGTTACCTTTGCTCTCCGTAAAATGACTCGTCTAATCATACCTTTAACGCAGCAGCCCATTCCGAAATAACGCCATACAATGGAGTACGTATCATTCATCGTTTTTTGTTGCTCGACACAACTGGAAGATTTCAATATTTTATTACTCAGTCTTGAGGGGCAATTTATGTTTTAAATGATTCTTACCGTAAAACCTTTTCATATAGAAAAGAGAATTCTTTGTGCAATTTAAATGTAATAAAATCTGCCACCTTGAGGTAGGAAGGTATATCGACCCATGCAACGAAGACTATAGTAACTACATTTAGTTTGTTATGATAGTTTTTGTTGCATGGGTCGAAATGATTAATAATTATCTACATAAATATAGAAATAAATAAAAATTGTGTGTTGTTTACTATTTACGTCAAATTCAGCAGCAAAAAAGAATGTCAAAAATGAAATGGAGAAAAATACTAATAAAATGCTGACTGATTTTTGTTTTAACGTATGATTATTTAGCTGTCGTATAGCCTGTACTTTACAATGACGGTATAACTATATAGTATCAGCTTTGCTTCGAAGAAAGGGGATATGTGACTAAATTATCAACGAGGTTTTTCTTTTGAACACATTTTGATCGGAAACTATTTTACAGTTCATCTGTGATTTTTAAAAACCCGTAGACACTTAACTGAGTTTGAAGTCGTCTATCTGAATTTAGTTTGATTCGAAGTTAAAGATTTTTTTGTGACATTTTTCGCTGATTACAATAACAGATTTTAAAGTTTTTATTCCTACAGCTTATATTAAAAAAAAATAACTTTAAACGACCTTCAAATGCAAATAGGACGACAGCTACGATTTATATTATTTAACACGAACACAATAAATCCAAAGTGGCATTCTTCATGTTACGTCTTGTTTTCAGTATTACCGATTTTTAGTGTACTTTAGGTCATATCTAAATAAATTATTTATATTATTATTATTTTCAATTTGAAACCGCGCCATCTATCCACAGACCGTTCAACTATTTTGCAATGCCAACAGACTAAAACTCTCCCAGAACGGTATTCTAGTTACGCTCACTAAAAGCTACACCCCATTGTTATAAGTAACATTTAATGTATTTTTATAATATATTACAGTACACAATAATCATACGCCAGCAAGACCAAAAAGCAATTCTATATTTGTAGTTTAGTTTTTTTTAACACTAAAATTTGCAAGTATAATTTGCATAAATATTGAAATTCTTTGTGGACGCAGTTGCGTAAGGACCTATTCAATCGAATAGTTGCTATAGTTTCACAATTTAAACAATAATTATTGTGTGGTGTATCGGCGCGTTTTCGACGTAGGATACGGGAGCCTTAAGGAGGTAAGAATTCTATAAATAGATGATGACAAATACCTTAAAAGGAGTTGTTCATGTGATCATAATACTAAACATTTATTTTGACCAATTCTACTCCCTCAAAAATGAATCAGTATATCAGAAAAATTAGGAGGTAAAAATTTCCAAACGGGTGTTGTCAAATACCCCAAGCACTTCATGTGATCCTGATATAGAATGTGATTTTAACCAATTTCACACTTTTCTTGAGTTTGTATCAGAATACAGAGGAGGTAAACGGATCATGTGATCAAACGAAATATAGATTTTTAATCAATTTTACACTTTTCTCAAATTTTGATCAGGAGAACAGGTGTCTAAACTTAAACACCTCCTTTTCATGCCAATTGAATACTTACTTACCTTTTCCAAACATTTTCAATTTAATTTTTAGTGCTAGGTTTAAAAAGCAAATAAATAAAAGAAGTCATGTGTAAGAATAATATATTTAATAGTTCTTTTTCAATAATTTAACAGTTCGTTATATAAAATTTCGACACTCTGGTCGAGGTAATAACTTCCATAATAAAATAAGTACTTGTATTGTTACTGTATGTACATTTCCGTAGTAACATCGACGCTACTCCAGAAACTACGAACCAACTACAAACTCAGCGTTTTCTTGCTGTAAACATCTACGAGGCACTTCCGCTTGCAAGACATTCAATAATTAACCGATAGTGCTCCATTTAAGTACCTAAATTAAGTCGCCAAAGAAAAAATGGCACTACGAAAAAAATCATCGAAACAGGACAAGATTTAGATCAAATTGAAATAAAATACAGCCAAAACGACGAAATGGCACAAGAAAAAAAGTCCGAAACGACACACACGTCAACTAATAAAATTAAATAAAAAAAACAATTGCAATAATAAGTCTAACAAAGTAGTAAGGGGGTGGAGACACGTTTATATATAACCTAAGTTACTCACGACGCAGCAAGGAATGTTTCATATATTTGATTTTCGTCGACGACGCAAGATAAAAAAAAAGAAAAAATTACAGGTTAAGTCGTAAAATCTCAGGTCTGCTTCTGGTGGTAGACGGGGCGTCCCGCCAGCTCTAGGAGATACCTGTCCGGGTGGTCGAGCCAATCGGCGGCGCTCAGCTTGACGCAGCGTTGCCGCTCCGCCTCTCGGACCTGCCACTTCTTGATGTCGAGCTGCGTCTCCCTGCTGCTGTGATCGCCGCAACCCCACACCTCTATGCAGCTGATCGTGTAAGGGATTTTCCGGAATTCAAACTAAAGAAAAAGAAAATTATCACTCACGGAATAAATATCACTCGCGAGCGATAATGAGTATCACTCACGAGTGATGAGTGACTTGATGCTCATGAGTGATAAACTATAGTATGAGCTTATCGCTCGTGAGTGATGTTTTGTTTTATTGTTCTTACCTTTTCAAATCCACCGTCGATTGCTATAAACGGGTTGCGGGGATCTTTGCCGGCCCTAAGGCCTTGAGGGTAACCACGGACAGTTGTGTTTAAGTACAGCATCTTTGAGCCCTTCTCTAATAGCAAAAATCTGTAAAAATAAATACAGAATGACATATAAAATAGAGATAGAATAAGACACATTGAACTAAACTAGAACATGGAAAAAGCTATAATTTTCAGGATTAATTACCCAATTCATCTACGAGCTGGCATTATGTACAGCAGGCATTATTCAAACGTGCAGCTGGACACAAAATGTGGAGTAGGAATTTTGAATTTGTGCAGTAATCAATTGAAGAGTTGAAGTAAATAATGAACTAGTTGCCAAAAATTAAAAGATTGGTTTTATTACATTAAAGTGGGCTGGACATCACTGGCTTTAATGTAAATAACGGGCTACGTAAAATTATGTCGTGAAATGCCCAACAAACTTGACCGCTCGATCTCGAATGAGTTAACTTTCAGCGTATCTTCATAAATAGCGCGCTAAGTGCCTTTAGTCAGAGCCAGTAGTTGCTTATAATTAAAAATTATGCATTTTATAAAAAAATGATTCCTACAAAAAAAAGGATGTTCTATTAGAAAAAGAAAAGGTTTGCAAATTTCCATAATAAAAAGAATAATATATTAAAGAAGAGCTTGTTTAAACCCCAAAAACTTTTATTTGAAGCATTTTTTGAAACAATTTACGGTTGGGGAATTATTTAGGTGTTCCGGTAATTTTGATATATAAATTTTGTATACTTTTAACTCAAAAATGATGCATTTTAGAAAAAAAATTGTTTCCTATAAACAATTCTTACAATTTATCTTAGATCTATCTATTTGAAAAAAAAGGAAAACTTACCAAATTTCCATAACACAAAATATTTAAACCATAGCTTGTTTAAAGCCAAAAAAGTTTTGTTTGAAATATTTTACGGCTGGCGATTTATTTGTGTTCTGGTAATTTTATTATTACAAAAAAGCTCATGTTATTTTTGTTTTATATTTTAGAATTACATTTTATTTTGATTTTTAATAAAAAGAAAATGTACGATATTGTTGGTATCAATAATGTGTGATACCTTGAGTAGTTCGTGAAAAAAAATATTAAAGCTTGTTTTTGTTTTTTTTTAAATAATAATTCAAAATAAGAACGTTGAGTGGATTTTGATTTCTGGTCCTTACTTTTTCTGAAGGAAGTTAATAAAATAACTTACCTTACATTTTCCATGTAAACTTTATATAAACATCTTTAGATTAGAAAGATTGCAAAAAAACAACAGTTTTTCAGTACATTTGCAAAATAACAAATAAACGCATTTTAAAAGAAAATTAATTACTATAAAATTGAGCAGAACTATCAAATTTTGCATGGCTTTCAGTAAACGAGGTCCTCATGTACTTTTTCGAACACCGGACACTCTGTATGAAGTATACTTGGTCAAGCAACTTATTTTTATTGTTTTACTTTCTAGTATAAAAAAATTCCAACTTAGCTTAAAATATGTATAAATAAATATTATGACACTTAGCACCTTCTACGAATTTTTCAATTTATTTTAGATTTGTTTTTGCGATACAAGACCTCGGCAGAAAACAACACCAACATGTGATGTACAATCTGTTTAAATATGCACAAAAGGGATGGCTTTCCATAAAACAATTATCTTGCTGCACACTATTTTCTAAATAGCTCGGAATAAGGTTTTTGGCACTTAGTTCGTTATTTACTTCAACTCTTCAATTTTTATCAACATTAGCGGTAAGATTTTTGAAAAGCAAAATAAATCTGAAATGCAAAAACTATGACTTAGCTAAATTTACAGTTACAACTTAGTTCATCTACTTAGTTCATTTTAATTTGAAAGTAATAATTTTAATTTCAGTGGTAATTAACTGAAAAAATTAATTACGGAAATTTAACATCCAAGTCAGATTGTTACAAAGGAATTACTTCTAGTTACCAAACATTTTTATTAACATAAGTAGCATTCATAACCTACAGTGATCGGTATTTACGCCGGCTTTATTTACCAGTTTAAATTTTTAATTACTCGGTAATTTAAGCCAACGTAATTTACCATTTTTATTTTCTTTACGTGGTAATTAATATTTGAAATTAATAATTTCAATTTCAACGGTAATTTACGAAAAAGAATAATCACCGTAATTTAACATCCCTGGTAATACCACTTCAAGTCATACGACATTTCATCATTTAAATTTAAAAATAAAAAAAGAAACAAATGAAAATCTACGGGTGACTTACTTAGGCCACAGTTGGAAACAGGCGGACTCCTCGCCGCCCCAGTACAAGTGAGACTCCTTCCACTCGCACGGGGAGGCTACGCAGAACAAGGACCCATCGTTCGCCTTTATGAGGATCAACGTTGGCCCCTTGTAAGCCAGCACGTGGTGCAAAAACCTGTTCGCACCCAGACCCATCTCCGTCGAGTCGTACAGAATCAGCCAATGAGACGGTACGGCAAAGAGCAGCTTCGTCAAGAAACTAACACTTGCCAAACCTACAAACAAAACAGAAAGAAAAACAAACGTAAACATTAAAAGAACATTTTTAGATGATAGGAAAGAAACAGTTTAGAAATTTACCCAACCACAGACAAACAGATAGAAAAAGAGACTGAAATGAATAGAAAAACTAAAAAATCTGATCTGGCCAGGCACATGACTTTATCATACTACACAGTGAGCGCGTATAGTATGGAAACATGACAAAATCTCAAGAACGGTTTGCTATTTTAAAAAATCCTTGAACACGTCTATTTATAATTATCAAAATACACCTTATGATACCAAATCCTTTTTGTAACCTTCAATTGTTTTTAACGCATGACAACTCTATATTTTGTTTAATGAATTGGGCAGATCTTTTAATTGTCTTAATGGTAGGATAATATTTTTATGGCGTTACATAAGAAAATTTTCGAGAAAAAGACAATTGAAGGTTATGAAATAAAAGTGACAAAATCTCCGGAACGGCTCGACCAAATTAAACGAAATTTTGGAATTAAGTATTTCGCAACCATGTGAAGTCACTGGCGTTATTATCGTTGATGTAATGTGTACAGTTTCTGAGATATATCCTAAAACTTTTGAATTTGAAATAGAACAACCTGTATATTTTGACATTTTCTGCTAGTCTTCCATTGCCCATTGAATGTTACTACGCTTGTTACAGTATTATATCAAAAACATCTAGAAATTCACAAAAACCTTAATTACTTAGGTCTAAAAATCAACAAAGAAAAAATTTTCGAAAATTTTCTTAGGTAAGGCCATAAAAATATTATGCTACCATTAAGACAATTAAAAGATCTGTCAAATTCATTAAAAAAATATAGGGTTGTCATTTAAAAAAAAAGTCCATGACGTCATCTGTTAAAAACAATTGAAGGTAAAAAAATTAGTTTGATATCATAAGGTGTATTTTGATAATTATAAATCAACGTGTTCGAGGACTTTTTAAAATAGTAAACCGTTCTTGAAATTTTGTCATGTTTCCATACTTTACACGCTCACTGTATATAAAATTAATAATTTAGCTGCGTGAGATTCTATTTGATCGAGATCGATCATGTCTGCATTAAAATAAAACTAGTTAGTAAGGATTTGACAGATATTTTGATACTATTGACAGTATTTCATTTACTATTGACAGTCATTAGAATGCAAATATCTGTCCAATCCTGGCTAACTAGTTTTATATTACTGCAGCCACGACCGATCTCGATCAAATAAAATTTGCTCATGCAGCTAAACTATAAATTTTACAACAAAATGTCATAGACATAAATTATTCAAAATTTCCTCCACTTTAATTTATTATTTAACTATTTTGACAAAATTACAGAAATGGCGGCTCATTTGCAAAATCGTTAAAAAATGCTAAGAGTAAAAATCCAGTTCCTTTGGACACTTTTGAAGAAAAAGCTTTTCAGCTCTAAGTTTGGTCATCAAACTTGTAAATATGAAGTTTTGTCGATACCTTTAGTAGTTTCTCCGGAATCATCGCCACAAAAAATGGGTACACACACACACACACACACACACAGACATTTTTTTGTACCTTAGGCAAGGGGACCCAAGAGGACATATTTCCGCTAAAATCTCAAATTTTTTTTTCGGCACGATTACATTACTTTATAATCTACGTATGATAAAGTAAAAAGAAAAAAAATTACCTGTTCCACTGTTGCTGGGAGAATTTGCTCTCCTAGGCCTGGAAAATGTTGGAGATAGTGCTCCCGCCAGTAACCAAGACATGCTCATCTGCAGCAAGTGCGGATGAGGCGGTTTGTCGCCAAAAATGGGGGGCTGGTCCAGGACAGGCGTCGCCAGTTCCAAGCCTAAGGTAAGAAATGATTTTTCGAGGAAAAAATGTCATGAGAATGGTCAAGTTTGCATGTTTATATGATTGGGTGACCCTAAAATTTATGTTTGATGACCACATAATATACAGACTAACTGCAAAAAGTATTCAAGTTAAAACTTTTTATCCAAATCAATGAAAAACTTTATTACATAAGTTTTTTTTTACTTGTACATTATGAACTTTGATTGAGTGACTTTTTGTAGTAAGACCAATATTGATTAATTATGCATTATTAGTATGTATGTCATAATTCAATGCATGAGTTCATGAAGAAAGTTATATAATTAATTCCATTGTAAATAATGTTAAAAATAGAAATTTAAGTCTATCCCTGACCATGCACTTCCGTGCAGCGTCTTTAGTCAATATAATACGGATATAGCAAGACATAATTACAAATGCTAAACAATTCCTAATAACATAAATTTTTGGAATCTCCCTTTAAAAGCAGTACGACAGTTGTAAATTAACAACATAATGTAAAAGCGATATTAATTAAAATTAAAAAATTTAAAAGAAGCTATCTAACGATTACAATACCAACAGTAAAAAATCGAATGCAACAAAAGCGACTAAAATATTATTCTACGTTCACTCAAATATATAATAATAATATAGAAATTCATAACCTATAAATACACACTTTAACCAACACATTGCGTGAACGTAAAATCAAACAAAAACGTACGTTTCTACAAACTACGTGAACGAGAAACAAATAAAAACCAACGACACCAAATATGGGGAATAAAGGGAAAGGGGCTTACTACCTTCACCGTCATCTTTGTCGCTTTTCTCTGCGGAAACAACAATTAAAAATTAAACGAGATAAAAACATCGGCAACACTTTTCGACAAATCGCAACTTTTCAAAACTACAAACAAATTCGGGGGCAAAACTTACCGGCGGCTAAAGGGGGCCCGTCCACTTCGAGCGTCCGGTACGATGTAGCAAGGCAGTGCACCGCATACCTAACCACAAAAAAATTAACAGTTAATTAATTGACAACTTTAAATAAATCACATTTTTTGTAATTTTTATTGTTGAATAGGGTATTTGACTGTATTAAAAATATAGCTTGTATTATAGTCATCCTAATAGATGTTTGACTGTTTGAATTTAATAGCACTAAAGTGCCATGTAAGCATAACTTTGTAGGTTAGGTTAGCCTTAAGCTGTCAGATCAGATCATACCTGGTTTTAAAATACGATAGATAACTTTTTTAGTCAGTTTTAAATATATATCGAAGTAATCTTCACAACAAAAAACACTTGTATTGGCCGCTATTTATTTCATTTGGATTTCTACTAGCCAACCACTTTCTTCGCAGTTTCAAATCTTGCGGAACAGCTACAAATAGTTTATCCGGAGTGTTTATTGACGTATTTCAGCATTGTGGATTTATACACCATTTATAACCCATTTTTATGTAGAATTTGTGAAGACAACACATCATACAACACAATTACTAAACGGCGACGATGCCGATGCTGACAGACCATGTGGGCCGACTTGACATCTACTATCGTGTGACGTCACACAACAGAAAGTATCGTTTTGGCGGGACCTTTTGTGATTAAAATTTAACGCATATTTTTTGTGAGGATATAATTACAAAACATAATGCATTTACAATGTAGAGTGAAGGAATAAACACACTAAGATGGTTTTCCAATAATAGTCGAATGCCCTATTCGAAAACTCAGCAACCTCAAAAAGCTCAGAGTAATGAAATTCATGTCTTTACTTAAAAAGGGACATATAGGGCCTTTGACTATGAGAAGTTAGAGATACATAATTAGGTGCTTAATAAAAATAAATGTTGCTAATAAAACCGGTGACATTAGCTATCAAACACAAGTTTGCCGCAAACTCCACATAAAATTCCCCATTTTTAAAGAAGTAATGTAAACATAACCTATCAAGTTTTTCTAAAATTCATAAACAATTAGGTTATCTTCAAATAACTTTGACATTTGCCCACCGGTAATAGATTTCTGCAGTGTTACTTTTGTCACTAATACTACTAACACAGCTACTATACTGCAATGCTTAATATCACAAAGTTTTGGGTAGGTTTTGTGATAAAAAATAAGCAATTTTACCTGTGAATTGGCAACAAGAGTCGGGGAGTGTTCGCTTCGAGCCAGTGCGAGACAAACTGCATCGAGAGTTGCGTCTTGGAGTGGAAGCAGCTGTCGACGACGGACTTCAACGTTTTATTGATGACGAGACACATTTGAGGACCCTCGGAATAGTGGTCCATAGCTATATGGTACGAGCACATCAGGAGACTTCGGAGCGACTCTGGAGTCATAAAGGCGTTTTCCATCTCTTCCTTGTAGACGGAGAACATCCTGACGATGATATCGATAGCCGTCGTGTCGTCCAAGATCTGTACCAGAAATAATAGCGGTTATAGAGATAAAAACGTTAATTCTTATTGTGCTGATTTTTGATAACCTTTAAGGTTCAATAACTTGTATAGTCTTTAGCTGATATTTATTATTTTTCGGGACATTGTAAAGAAATTTATGAAGATTACATACCATTGAAAATGAAAAAAATATGTTCAGGTGATTATTCAATAATGGCGCTTTTCTAAGTTTGAGACGCTCTCCGAGGTAACTAAGGAACTAAAGTATCAGCAAACATGCAATACCTTATGTATTGATAAACAATTAAATTAAAAACAACATAATAATGCTATACAATAAAAAAAATTATAAAATTCCATAAAGAAACAAAAAAAAACTTACTGCAAGGAATTTCTCGCACTGGACCTTGAAGTCATTGGTCGGTATATAGGTCTTCTTGATCTCCGCATTCCGATGGAAGTAATAGAAGAGCTTCTCCGCTAAAACTTGATATCTCGGAAATAGGTACCTCTGCGTAAAGACAACAAAAACAACGCAATTTAGGTTAGTTCGAGATCTCGTCTACCGACAGCTTACAGTGAATACTCCCAAGCTGATGCCGTTGACACCTTCCTCCTCCTTCGCCTTGTCAGTCAGAATCTAAAAGAAAAATCAGGTAAAAACGAACACATTACCAAGAAAGTAGGGTTAGGACAACCTTCATTATAAATAATGAGACGCGCCGGAGTAAGTTTATCATCACCCAGCGCAGTGACTCACCTAATAATAGCACTTAAAGCGATTAGAAAAGATTTTCTTATCGAATCTTATTGTTTTCCCGCTATTCAGCGTTGAATTATTGCGAAAACAGCTAGCGAAAATTCGAAATCTGTGAAGTGGCGGGTTGCAAAACAAAAGACGGCGATCGAGAAACCGTGACCACCTGTTGCGCGCAAAAAGGCACCATAAAAACTCGGAATTGCGAATCATTTTTTGATTGTAATGGAAGAATCTGCTAAATCCGCGTTAAAAATATACGATAAGATAAGATTTAGGCTTTACCTTCGCTAATTTCTCCACTGGTGACATCAATTGCGGGTGACTTGTGCCGTCAGCGAAATTTGGGGCTGACTGTACCTTAGGGATGCTTTTTCTGCGGTCAGGGGGTGCCGTCGGGCCTATCGTGAGCGTGTCGCCCTTTTTTAACCCTCCGTGTGAATGGTTGTTCCCCATTTTCCGAGCGCAATCCACCAAAGTAAACACTAAGGCCACATTTTCGCATACAGACCCACTCTGACTGTAGCTGTCACGGCGGTTTTTTGATGACTGACTTTTGGCGGAGCACCGGACTTGTGTTGGCCGCACTGATAAGAGGCCGCGGCCAATCAGCTGTGCGCTCGGTCATTCCGCCTACGAGTCATTCGAACTACTTACCACTTGCTTATGTTGGAATTTCCGTGAAGATTACTTATTTCCGAATTGTGGATTTATCGTTTTTTGTATTCGTAATCTATAATTGATAAAATTAAAATTCTTGGTTAAATAACTATTATTATTCTCTCAACTTTTCTTGTAGTGCCGTTCAAGTCAAATGACATTACAAAAGAAATTCAAAAGATTCCCCTGGCTAACGTAAAGCTGGTGGAAAGCTATAAATTTCAGGATTGATTTCCCAATTCATATGTGACCTAGATACTAAAATATTTTTTATCCCATAAACTTTTCTCGTAATACCACTTTAAGTCAAATGATAACATTTCAGCAGCTTAACTCAAAATTCAAATAAATCCCCTGACTAAAGTAGAGTGGGTGAAAACCTGTAATTTTCAGAATTAATTACCCAATTCATTTGTGATCTAGAATCATACAGGAGTAATTTTTGACTCATCATTTTTTCTTGTAATGCCATATTAAGTTAAATATTTCGAACTCAAAACTAAAAAAATTCTCGTACTACAGTTAGCTGGTAGAAATTATAGTAGAAAACTATAATTTAGAAAAAAATAAATACAAAAATGATAACCAAATACAAAAAAACACTTTTATTTCATTTCGCATTAATAAAAATACCCAAGCAGCGTTTAGCGACAAACTGTAGTATCACAGAGAAATAAACCTCGTTTATTAAACCTAACCTAAAAAAATACATAACCTAAAAACTAATCACTCACTGAGATAATTTATGGGGAAGTTATAAGGACGTACGGAGACACAGAATAATATACACAGACTCAACAAAAACTTAACCTAATTTTATTGTTTACCGTTTACGCCTGTTCTTATTTTTATTCTTCTGCGGCGGGGCTTCTCCTACCGTTATCGTCCCCGATGCGATCTCTTCCCTGTCCTCGGACTTCTCGATCACGTTCTGCGCGTCCAAGAAAAACATTAAATCCCTAACCTGCTCCTTCAGATCGGAAAGCTCCTGTTCTTTCGAATGCTTTAGATCGTTCAGCATTTCTTCCAATTTCGTGACCTTATTCTGCCACTGCTGCTGATTATTACGCAACGCCTTCCCCATTTGTCGTTCGTCGTTCAACTCGGATATCGTTAAAGTTAACCTAAAAAAAAATTTTGAGGTTAGGTTTAATTTTACTTAAAAATTTGCGTGGAAACTTACTTTGAGGCTTGTTGTGCGACTTTTTTTTCCAAAGTTAGCTTGTCTCTGTTCAGCGTTGAGATCGTGGCCTTCAATTGTTTGTTCTCTTCGGCTAATGTTGTTAGTTTTTCCCGTAAAGCTTTTGTTTCTTCACCGGCTTGATAATCTAGGCTAAAAGTTCAGAAAAAACTTGTAATCGAATATTTTTTGAAAAGATTTTTGGTATCTTACTGCGCTAATTTATCTTCGAAATACATTCGTTGCTTTTCGAGTTGAGATGTTAGCAAGTATGTAAACTCCAGTTGGACGGAGTCTACCTTTTCTTGAGTGCATTCGGACTCGGATGGGGGCCCCTCAGTGGGGACCAGCTTGCCGTCGCCTTTATTTTGAAGCAGCCGGTGCACAAAGTTGTCGCCTTTGTAATCCCAGACGCGGTGAGAGCCAAGCTGCAAAGCGTAGCAGTGACCGGATTCACGATAGTGCGACGCGGCATGGCCCCCTTGGTATCTGGAAAAATATTGATATTCCTATTTAGTATTAGTATATTTCAGGAGAAAACCAAATTAATATGAAGAGTAGACGAGGCAGTGTTAAGAAATAATACTCCGTAAAAACATTCTACCACCTAAACATGATACAAACTACATGTTTCAAAAATTCTCCTGAGCAAAATAGTTTAGTTGGAAAGCTGTAATTTTCAGGATTAATTACCCACTTCATCTGCGATCCAGGCGTGTATGATAATAATTTCTATCCCAACTAGTTTGTTTGCAATCGTACATGGAAAAAAATCACAACATTCTACCACATAAGCACGATACAAACTCCATGTTTCAAAAATTCTCCTGAGCAAAATAGTTTAGATGGAAAGCTGTAATTTTCAGGATTAATTACCCACTTCATCTGCGATCCAGGCGTGTATGATAATAATTTCTATCCCAACTAGTTTGTTTGCAATCGTACATGGAAAAAAATCACAACATTCTACCACATAAGCACGATACAAACTCCATGTTTCAAAAATTCTCCTGAGCAAAATAGTTTAGATGGAAAGCTGTAATGTTCAGGATTAATTACCCACTTCATCTGTCATTCAGGCAAGTATGAAAATAATTTCTATCCCAACTAGTTTGGTTGCAATCCGACATGAAGAAAAATCACAACATTCTACCACATAAGCACGATAAAAACTCCATGTTTCATAAATTCTCCTGAGTAAAATAGCTTAGATGGAAAGCTGAAATTTAAAGGATTAATTATCCACTTCATCTGTGATCCAGGCGTGTACGTTAATAATTTCTATCCCAACTAGTTTAGTTGCAATCGCACATGGAGCAAAATCACAACATTCTACCACATAAGCACGATACAAACTCCATGTTTCAAAAATTCTCCTGAGCAAAATAGTTTAGATGGAAAGCTGTAATTTTCAGGATTAATTACCCACTTCATCTGTGATCTAGGCGTGTATGATAATAATTTCTATCCCAACTAGTTTGGTTGCAATCGCACATGGAGCAAAATCACAACATTCAACCACATAAGCACGATACAAACTCCAAGTTTCAACAATTCTCCTGAGCAAAATAGTTTAGATGGAAAGCTGTAATTTTCAGGATTAATTACCCACTTCATCTGTCATTCAGGCGAGTATGAAAATAATTTCTATCCCAACTAGTTTGGTTGCAATCCGACATGAAGAAAAATCACAACATTCTACCACATGAGCACGATAAAAACTCCATGTTTCAAAAATTCTCCTGAGTAAAATAGCATATATGGAAAGCTGAAATTTAAAGGATTAATTATCCACTTCATCTGTGATCCAGGCGTGTATGTTAATAATTTCTATCCCAACTAGTTTAGTTGCAATCGCACATGGAGCAAAATCACAACATTCTACCACATAAGCACGATACAAACTCCATGTTTCAAAAATTCTCCTGAGCAAAATAGTTTAGATGGAAAGCTGTAATTTTCAGGATTAATTACTCACTTCATCTGTGATCCAGGCGTGTATGATAATAATTTCTATCCCAACTAGTTTGGTTGCAATCGCACATGGAGCAAAATCAGAACATTCTACCACATAAGCACGATACAAACTCCATGTTTCAAAAATTCTCCTGAGCAAAATAGTTTAGATGGAAAGCTGTAATTTTCAGGATTAATTACCCACTTCATCTGTCATTCAGGCGAGTATGAAAATAATTTCTATCCCAACTAGTTTGGTTGCAATCCGACATGAAGAAAAATCACAACATTCTACCACATAAGCACGATAAAAACTCCATGTTTCAAAAATTCTCCTGAGTAAAATAGCTTAGATGGAAAGCTGTAATTTTCAGGATTAATTACCCACTTCATCTGTCATTCAGGCGAGTATGAAAATAATTTCTATCCCAACTAGTTTGGTTGCAATCCGACATGAAGAAAAATCACAACATTCTACCACATGAGCACGATAAAAACTCCATGTTTCAAAAATTCTCCTGAGTAAAATAGCATATATGGAAAGCTGAAATTTAAAGGATTAATTATCCACTTCATCTGTGATCCAGGCGTGTATGTTAATAATTTCTATCCCAACTAGTTTAGTTGCAATCGCACATGGAGCAAAATCACAACATTCTACCACATAAGCACGATACAAACTCCATGTTTCAAAAATTCTCCTGAGCAAAATAGTTTAGATGGAAAGCTGTAATTTTCAGGATTAATTACCCACTTCATCTGTGATCCAGGCGTGTATGATAATAATTTCTATCCCAACTAGTTTGGTTGCAATCGCACATGGAGCAAAATCAGAACATTCTACCACATAAGCACGATACAAACTCCATGTTTCAAAAATTCTCCTGAGCAAAATAGTTTAGATGGAAAGCTGTAATTTTCAGGATTAATTACCCACTTCATCTGTCATTCAGGCGAGTATGAAAATAATTTCTATCCCAACTAGTTTGGTTGCAATCCGACATGAAGAAAAATCACAACATTCTACCACATAAGCACGATAAAAACTCCATGTTTCAAAAATTCTCCTGAGTAAAATAGCTTAGATGGAAAGCTGAAATTTAAAGGATTAATTATCCACGTCATCTGTGATCCAGGCGTGTATGTTAATAATTTCTATCCCAACTAGTTTAGTTGCAATCGCACATGGAGCAAAATCACAACATTCTACCACATAAGCACGATACAAACTCCATGTTTCAAAAATTCTCCTGAGCAAAATAGTTTAGATGGAAAGCTGTAATTTTCAGGATTAATTACCCACTTCATCTGTGATCTAGGCGTGTATGATAATAATTTCTATCCCAACTAGTTTGGTTGCAATCCGACATGAAGAAAAATCACAACATTCTACCACATGAGCACGATAAAAACTCCATGTTTCAAAAATTCTCCTGAGTAAAATAGCATATATGGAAAGCTGAAATTTAAAGGATTAATTATCCACTTCATCTGTGATCCAGGCGTGTATGTTAATAATTTCTATCCCAACTAGTTTAGTTGCAATCGCACATGGAGCAAAATCACAACATTCTACCACATAAGCACGATACAAACTCCATGTTTCAAAAATTCTCCTGAGCAAAATAGTTTAGATGGAAAGCTGTAATTTTCAGGATTAATTACCCACTTCATCTGTGATCCAGGCGTGTATGATAATAATTTCTATCCCAACTAGTTTGGTTGCAATCGCACATGGAGCAAAATCAGAACATTCTACCACATAAGCACGATACAAACTCCATGTTTCAAAAATTCTCCTGAGCAAAATAGTTTAGATGGAAAGCTGTAATTTTCAGGATTAATTACCCACTTCATCTGTCATTCAGGCGAGTATGAAAATAATTTCTATCCCAACTAGTTTGGTTGCAATCCGACATGAAGAAAAATCACAACATTCTACCACATAAGCACGATAAAAACTCCATGTTTCAAAAATTCTCCTGAGTAAAATAGCTTAGATGGAAAGCTGAAATTTAAAGGATTAATTATCCACGTCATCTGTGATCCAGGCGTGTATGTTAATAATTTCTATCCCAACTAGTTTAGTTGCAATCGCACATGGAGCAAAATCACAACATTCTACCACATAAGCACGATACAAACTCCATGTTTCAAAAATTCTCCTGAGCAAAATAGTTTAGATGGAAAGCTGTAATTTTCAGGATTAATTACCCACTTCATCTGTGATCTAGGCGTGTATGATAATAATTTCTATCCCAACTAGTTTGGTTGCAATCGCACATGGAGCAAAATCACAACATTCTACCACATAAGCACGATACAAACTCCATGTTTCAAAAATTCTCCTGAGCAAAATAGTTTAGATGGAAAGCTGTAATTTTCAGGATTAATTACCCACTTCATCTGTGATCTAGGCGTGTATGATAATAATTTCTATCCCAACTAGTTTGGTTGCAATCGCACATGGAGCAAAATCACAACATTCAACCACATAAGCACGATACAAACTCCAAGTTTCAACAATTCTCCTGAGCAAAATAGTTTAGATGGAAAGCTGTAATTTTCAGGATTAATTACCCACTTCATCTGTCATTCAGGCGAGTATGAAAATAATTTCTATCCCAACTAGTTTGGTTGCAATCCGACATGAAGAAAAATCACAACATTCTACCACATAAGCACGATAAAAACTCCATGTTTCAAAAATTCTCCTGAGTAAAATAGCATATATGGAAAGCTGAAATTTAAAGGATTAATTATCCACTTCATCTGTGATCCAGGCGTGTATGTTAATAATTTCTATCCCAACTAGTTTAGTTGCAATCGCACATGGAGCAAAATCACAACATTCTACCACATACGCACAATACAAACTCCATGTTTCAAAAATTCTCCTGAGCAAAATAGTTTAGATGGAAAGCTGTAATTTTCAGGATTAATTACCCACTTCATCTGTGATCCAGGCGTGTATGATAATAATTTCTATCCCAACTAGTTTGGTTGCAATCGCACATGGAGCAAAATCAGAACATTCTACCACATAAGCACGATACAAACTCCATGTTTCAAAAATTCTCCTGAGCAAAATAGTTTAGATGGAAAGCTGTAATGTTCAGGATTAATTACCCACTTCATCTGTCATTCAGGCAAGTATGAAAATAATTTCTATCCCAACTAGTTTGGTTGCAATCCGACATGAAGAAAAATCACAACATTCTACCACATAAGCACGATAAAAACTCCATGTTTCAAAAATTCTCCTGAGTAAAATAGCTTAGATGGAAAGCTGAAATTTAAAGGATTAATTATCCACGTCATCTGTGATCCAGGCGTGTATGTTAATAATTTCTATCCCAACTAGTTTAGTTGCAATCGCACATGGAGCAAAATCACAACATTCTACCACATAAGCACGATACAAACTCCATGTTTCAAAAATTCTCCTGAGCAAAATAGTTTAGATGGAAAGCTGTAATTTTCAGGATTAATTACCCACTTCATCTGTGATCTAGGCGTGTATGATAATAATTTCTATCCCAACTAGTTTGGTTGCAATCGCACATGGAGCAAAATCACAACATTCAACCACATAAGCACGATACAAACTCCAAGTTTCAACAATTCTCCTGAGCAAAATAGTTTAGATGGAAAGCTGTAATTTTCAGGATTAATTACCCACTTCATCTGTCATTCAGGCGAGTATGAAAATAATTTCTATCCCAACTAGTTTGGTTGCAATCCGACATGAAGAAAAATCACAACATTCTACCACATAAGCACGATAAAAACTCCATGTTTCAAAAATTCTCCTGAGTAAAATAGCATATATGGAAAGCTGAAATTTAAAGGATTAATTATCCACTTCATCTGTGATCCAGGCGTGTATGTTAATAATTTCTATCCCAACTAGTTTAGTTGCAATCGCACATGGAGCAAAATCACAACATTCTACCACATACGCACGATAAAAACTCCATGTTTCAAAAATTCTCCTGAGTAAAATAGCTTAGATGGAAAGCTGAAATTTAAAGGATTAATTATCCACTTCATCTGTGATCCAGGCGTGTATGTTAATAATTTCTATCCCAACTAGTTTAGTTGCAATCGCACATGGAGCAAAATCACAACATTCTACCACATAAGCACGATACAAACTCCATGTTTCAAAAATTCTCCTGAACAAAATAGTTTAGATGGAAAGCTGAAATTTTCAGGATTAATTACCCACTTCATCTGTGATCCAGGCGTGTATGATAATAATTTCTATCCCAACTAGTTTGGCCGCAATCGCACATGGAGCAAAATCAGAACATTCTACCGACTAAACACGATATCTACTTTTCAAAAATTTTCCTGAGCTAAAAACTTTGAATGGAAACCTGTAATTTTCAGGATTAATTATCCAATCTATATGTGACCCAGGCATGTATGATAATAATTTCTATCCCAACTAGTTTGGTCGCAGTCGCACATTGAGCAAAGTCACAACATTCTACCACATAAGCACGATACAAACTCCATGTTTCAAACATTCTCCTGAGCGAAATAGTTAAGATGGAAAGCTGTAATTTTCAGGATTAATTACCCACTTCATCTGTGATCCAGGCGTGTATGATAATAATTTCTATCCCAACTAGTTTGGTCGCAATCGCACATGGAGCAAAATCACGACATTCTACCACATAAGCACGATACAAACTCCATGTTTCAAAAATGGTCCTGAGCAAAATAGTTTAGATGGAAAGCTGTAATTTTCAGGATTAATTACCCACTTCGTCAGTGATCCAGGCGTGTATGATAATAATTTCTATCCCTATTAGTTTGGACGCAATCGCAAATTAACAAAAATAAGGGTAACAAGTCAAACTTACCTTCCACATCCAACGTGTCCGCAGATCAAGCAAATCCAAAGAGCGTCCGGAGACGGGCCTGACTTTCCACAGCGATCGCATTCCGAGTTTTCAGCTTGTTCGGGACTTTGAACGCATCTGCATACGGGACACGTCGAGTCACCCCATTGCTCCAAACAACTTGCATGGAACGCATGGTTGCACAATATCGTAAGCACCCCATCAATCGATTCATCCATACGCTCTAAAATTATTCAAAATTATCCTTTTTGTCTTTATAACATAACAAAAAAAAACACAGAAAAGAGTAGTATACTAGAAATAAGTTTGAATAAATCATAATATAATAATAATATGGGATTTTTTTAAATTTCAACATTTTAACGATCTTGAATGCTTCAGAAAACAAAGGTCTTTTCAGGAAGTGTTAGGCAGGACCTCAATATTATATCGGCCGAAGGAATCGTAAACAAATTTAAAAATAATAATAATAATACATTAAGAAATAACTAAATTTCTATCACAGTTACAAATTCTTTTAGTACCTAAGCATACTGGGCAGGTTGGTAGCTCTGTATGGCCAGGCGGGGGAAACCCGTCATTGGCCCATTCGACCTGAGACACCCAGACGGCGCGGCACACAAAATCGGGCTCCAAAGAATTATACGGGGCCCCGTTAAACGTAGAGTAGAACTCTCTAGCGGCTGTGTGACTCCTAAACCTAAATAAAATAATAAGTTAATAAAAAATGTGTAAATTTCTTTCCTAAATGTAAAATAGTGGTAAAGTTTATAATTATCATTGATACTTGTAGTGTAACAAATATTTTTGTATTCTAGGAAATTGTTGAAGTGAAACTTACGTCAGCAGAGCCATATATTGGTTCGGAGTTGAATCCCGCAGTACTCTTATATGTGCGATCTCGGCATGACATGGAGCGGTGAAATTTAGCAGATCGTGGCAGGTCATGGTATTTGGGACACCGACAAGGCAGAGGGTTAGTGCTTCGGCACTGCTAGTCAATGCGCTATGAAATAATAAGATAAGAAAATAATATTATGAATACGCACGTAGGCTTTCTTATTTTTTTTTTTCTTTTCTAAAAACTATGAATACATATAATACTTTTTTTTGTTTCCCTGGTGTTTTTCTTATATATTTCACCTCTATACATCATCTCAACACAGAAGGTAACAACATTTTTATCGATTAAGCCTTTCCTGCCAGCTATACTTTACCCAAAACGGATTAATACATTGGTACAATAATGACGTATTTTATTAATAAAAAACTGCTATTTTGTCTTTGCGTAAGTAGAATGTTGTATATATTAGTAATTTTTTGTATGGAAACTGATTTCAATAAATACTACATTTGTAAAAAAAAATTTAGTCAATGTCTTTCTGAGTAACAATTTTAATGTGTCGATTTTTTAAATTCTTAAAACGTTAGCTGTTTGAAATATAAACTATGCAAAGAAAAAAAATACATGAGAATGAATGCAAAAACGTCACCATTATAAAATGTAAGTGGAAGTAAAATAATTAAAAATAATAAAGAGAACACCCAAATCATATCGCCCAATATCACTGTTACCAATGATATCGAAACTCTTTGAAAAGTTGCTTCTAAAGAGAATGAAACCTATCATTGAGAGAAAAGAACTAATTCCTAATCACCAATTTGGTTTTAGAGAAAAGCATTCCACTATAGATCAAGTCCATAGAATAACAGATATCATAGAGAAAGCATTAGAAGAAAAGCTTATTTGCTCAACAATCTTTCTTGATGTGACACAAGCTTTCGATAAGGTTTGGCATGAAGGATTGATACACAAACTAAAGAGTATGCTACCTTTACAATACGTCGAGCTGCTAACATCCTATATATCTGATAGACTATTCAGAATAAAACAGGTCGATGAATACTCGGAGCTAAAAGAAGTCAAAGCTGGGGTACCCCAGGGTAGTGTATTGGGACCAATTCTCTATCTATTATATACAAGTGACCTTCCACAGATGGAAAATGTAACAGTCGCCACATTCGCAGATGACACGGCTCTAATGGCAGTGGGAGCAACTATTGGTGAATCTACCAGGAATCTTCAACAAGCTAGTAACAAAATATATAAATGGACCAAAAAATGGAAGACCAAGCTCAACGAACTGAAATCTGTCCACATTAACTTCACAAACAAAAGAATCGAGGACATACCTCCTGTCAAGATTAACGATGCCATAGTTCCATATTCGAACACTGCAAAGTATTTGGGTATGACACTGGATACAAAACTAAGGTGGAAAGAACATGTTAAGAAGAAAAGAGTAGAGCTTGGCCTCAAATACAGAGAACTGTACTGGCTTCTGGGAAGAAACTCTCAGTTGTCAGTACAGAACAATCTACAAGTTTACAACCAAGTATTAAAACCGATTTGGTTATACGGCATCCAGCTTTGGGGCTACGCAAAAAGCTCCAATATACAAGGAATCCAGATTTTCCAAAATAAAGTACTAAGGAATATGGTTAACGCTCCTTGGTACATACGGAATAGTGACCTGCACCGTGATCTTGGTGTCCCACAAGTCATCCAAGAGATAAAAAGATTCGCCACTAAGCATGAATCTCGCCTAAGCCATCACGTCAACGTAGAGGCCCTGCAGCTACTGGACAACCAGAATCTAGTGAGAAGACTAAAAAGAACTAAACCCTTCGAACTAGTGAATCAGTGAAATGTGTGAAAAGCAGAGCACAGTGAGTGAAGTATTAGTGCTTCTTGTTTGGGACAAAGTAAATATAGAGACATCAGTGGATAGCCTATTAGAGACAAGTACCTAGTTTTAAGAATTCAGATTTAAATTGATGGTTAATCTTTTAGATTAGTTTCAATATGCTAAGCATCTTATGCTTATTAATAAATAAAAAAAAAAGTACTTAGAGGTGTTTAAAATACGTTTTTCTTGGAAAAATTACAAGTAATATTCAAAAATTCATAGGGAATTTTAACATACTGAATGTGAAAATTACAGTATTTCGGACAAACAATAAAATACCAAATAAAGATAGAAATGCTCTGAGAAAAATAATAGAAGTTGGAGATGTTTTTCTATGTATTATATTATATATTTAATTTTTTATTGCGAATATTAAAAATATTAAGTTATCATTCACAGGACACGTTATGGTTTTTATCTTCATAGCTTCATAGTTTTAAAGATAAAGGTTCAAGCTTTCATTTATGCCTATTTACATAAACTGAGGTTGGCGTTTGTTCATATCTTAAAAACCAATTAAAAAAAAGTGTTGTAATAGAATTCTCTAAGTAGTAAGTAGACAACAATTAAAGCTTAAACCTCAAACACTTTAAGCTATGAAAAAGAAAATCATTTGACAAATCTGTTTTTTAGCATCATGTCATTAACAGATCTAAGTTCAATCATTTTATTTCAATATACTTAAGAAATTCTAATTCTACCTTGATATTTTGTGGACATTTCTTAAATAAAATGTGAAGTAATAGAGACTTGTTTAAAAGATTCGCAATCTAGCAAACCATTGTTATAACTTTTGTGACGAAATTAACGTTGACCTATGTCCTCTATTATTCATCATAGTATGAACAAAACCATGTTATTTTCTTTAAAAACAGTTTAGTGTCTATACAACATAACTTAGTCAGCTGCTATATATACCATAGTCTATATCATAGTAACATTAAATTCTGCTTTAAATTGTGATGTAAATTTGATTGAACGAACATAACAAAAACACCAAAAGGATTTCATAATATTTCGCAAGGTTTCTAATTTGTATGACACAAAAATATATATAAAAAATTAAACTCAACGTATTCAATACAAAAACTGACTTACTCTTCTTTATACAGGTGCAAAATGCCTTTCGTTAACTCGACAAAAGGATTTCCACTAAAAAACCCAATCTCGCTCTTAACCTCATCTCCGTTCGCATCTTTCATCGCCTTCGTCTCTCTAGAATGCTCCGGAAGCAGGCCCCAATCATTACGCGGGGTCTCCAAACGACTGGGAAACGTCTCAACACTAATACCCCTGACCGAGCGTTGTCCCCTCGTCTTAGAATTCGCATTATCAACAGCCTCAGCACCTTGGGAATCTAGCAAAAATAGAATCGCATATAAAAACTGAGTTTGAGGTTAGATTTGTTCGATTACCTTTTTCGTCGTTGAAATTATCGACTTCAACGCGTAAAACGCACTTTTTCACCAGATCGGACATTATCTCTGTGGTTTTTGTAAAGAAAATCGCGAATTTTGGCGTGTTTTGACGTTTCTACGTGTTGGAAAATTACAAAAACAACAATGGCGGTGGTGGATGATCTACGGGTCTTTTGAACTACTCGTGGATAGATAAGGGTTTATTTGAACTACCGGGATTATGTTTTTATTTGTACGATTTGAGCACGTGATTTTATAATCTAGTTATGATCTGTTAATCTTCCGAATTAGCGAGTATTATCAAACGTTATTTATTATTGGTGTTTGATATTATTTATTTGATATACAGATTTTTGCCTCATAAAAAACAACTAATAAAAAAAGTTATTTATTTAAGTTTCCATGTACAAATAAAAATTAATAAAAGACAACCGACATACATATGCCTATATACACATATGTACAGATAAATAACGTAAATAATGGGCGTTACGAATCTAAAAACGTATTAAAGAACACATTTTTTTACTTAAATGATTAATAAGTCCCTAAAATGATTTTACTTCTAATGATGGTGCCCCACGCTTAATACCAACGGCAGCATACATCCGATGACCAAAAATAAAATTTCCTTGCTACTCAAACTGGTCGATGTTACTCTGATATCTGCTTCGATATTTTGTACTTTCGAGTAATTCTGGTGCACGTTTTGCGTCAGTTCCGCTAATACGTGTACAGTTGAGACATATAGGAATGTTCCAGCGGAAAATAACATCGCAATACCTATAAAAATATCGTAGATAAAAAATTACGTTTCAAGATTTTCGAATTTTGACAAACCTGTGCCGTTGAGTGAGGTTAAGGTCTCCTTCTGTTCCTTTCCGATGCCGAAATAAGTCAGTAATGTCAGTAGAGGAGCCGCTAACGAGAATATCGCCAAATGTTTACGTATTCTTTGCCTGGAATAGAAGAAATATCTAATTTAATATACTGAAATTTTTTTAGGTATACACTATCAAATTTATATGAAAACATCCTAAAGTAACGCAGGTGGAAAGTTTTAATTCTTAGGATTAATTTCTCAATTCATCTGTGAGATAGATACGTACAGTAATAATTTGTATCCCATAAACTTTTCTTGTAATAGAACTTTATAACATTCCAGCAGCTATACTCAAAACGAAAAAAAAAATTTCAGTCTAAAGTAGAGCAAGCGGAAAGCTAGTATTTTCAGGATTAATTACCCAATTCATCTGTGACAACACACATGCAGAAATTACTTTTATCCCATAATCTTTTCTCGTCGTACCACTTTAAGTAAAATGATAACATTTCAGCAGCTAAACACAAAATTCAAATAATTCAAATTCAACTAAAGTAGACCAGGTGGAAAGCTATAATTTTCAGGATCAATTACTAAATTCATCTGTGTGCTAGACAGATGCAGAAATAATTTTTATCCCATATACTTTTCTCGTAATACCACTTTAAGTCAAATGATAACATTTCAGCAGCTAAACTAAAAATTCAAATAAATCCCCTGACTAAAGTAGAGCAGGTGGAAAGCTATAAGTTACAGGATTAATAACTAAATTCATCTGTGAACTAGACAGATGCAGAAATAATTTGTATCCCTTATACTTTTCTCGTAATACCACTTTAAGTCAAATGATAACATTTCAGCAGCTAAACTAAAAATTCAAATAAATCCCATGACTAAAGTAGAGCAGGTGGAAAGCTATAAGTTACAGGATTAATTACTAAATTTATCTGTGAGCTAGACAGATGCAGAAATAATTTTTAACCCATATACTTCTCTCGTAATACCACTTTAAGTCAAATGATAACATTTCAGCAGCTTAACTAAAAATTCAAATAAATCCCCTGACTAAAGTAGAGCAGGTGGAAAGCTATAAGTTACAGGATTAATTACTAAATTCATCTGTGAGCTAGACAGATGCAGAAATAATTTTTATCCCATATACTTTTCTCGTAATACCACTTTAAGGCAAATGATAACATTTCAGCAGCTAAACTAAAAATTCAAATAAATCCCATGACTAAAGTAAAGCAGGTGGAAAGCTATAAGTTACAGGATTAATTACTAAATTTATCTGTGAGCTAGACAGATGCAGAAATAATTTTTAACCCATATACTTCTCTCGTAATACCACTTTAAGTCAAATGATAACATTTCAGCAGCTTAACTAAAAATTCAAATAAATCCCCTGACTAAAGTAGAGCAGGTGGAAAGCTATAAGTTACAGGATTAATTACTAAATTCATCTGTGAGCTAGACAGATGCAGAAATAATTTTTATCCCATATACTTTTCTCGTAATACCACTTTAAGGCAAATGATAACATTTCAGCAGCTAAACTAAAAATTCAAATAAATCCCATGACTAAAGTAAAGCAGGTGGAAAGCTATAAGTTACAGGATTAATTACTAAATTTATCTGTGAGCTAGACAGATGCAGAAATAATTTTTAACCCATATACTTCTCTCGTAATACCACTTTAAGTCAAATGATAACATTTCAGCAGCTTAACTAAAAATTCAAATAAATCCCCTGACTAAAGTAGAGCAGGTGGAAAGCTATAAGTTACAGGATTAATTACTAAATTCATCTGTGAGCTAGACAGATGCAGAAATAATTTTTATCCCATATACTTTTCTCGTAATACCACTTTAAGTCAAATGATAACATTTCAGCAGCTTAACTAAAAATTCAAATAAATCCCCTGACTAAAGTAGAGCAGGTGGAAAGCTATAAGTTACAGGATTAATTACTAAATTCATCTGTGAGCTAGACAGATGCAGAAATAATTTTTATCCCATATACTTTTCTCGTAATACCACTTTAAGGCAAATGATAACATTTCAGCAGCTAAACTAAAAATTCAAATAAATCCCATGACTAAAGTAAAGCAGGTGGAAAGCTATAAGTTACAGGATTAATTACTAAATTTATCTGTGAGCTAGACAGATGCAGAAATAATTTTTAACCCATATACTTCTCTCGTAATACCACTTTAAGTCAAATGATAACATTTCAGCAGCTTAACTAAAAATTCAAATAAATCCCCTGACTAAAGTAGAGCAGGTGGAAAGCTATAAGTTACAGGATTAATTACTAAATTCATCTGTGAGCTAGACAGATGCAGAAATAATTTTTATCCCATATACTTTTCTCGTAATACCACTTTAAGGCAAATGATAACATTTCAGCAGCTAAACTAAAAATTCAAATAAATCCCATGACTAAAGTAGAGCAGGTGGAAAGCTATAAGTTACAGGATTAATTACTAAATTTATCTGTGAGCTAGACAGATGCAGAAATAATTTTTATCCCATATACTTTTCTCGTAATACCACTTTAAGGCAAATGATAACATTTCAGCAGCTAATCTAAAAATTCAAATAAATCCCATGACTAAAGTAGAGCAGGTGGAAAGCTATAAGTTACAGGATTAATTACTAAATTTATCTGTGAGCTAGACAGATGCAGAAATAATTTTTAACCCATATACTTCTCTCGTAATACCACTTTAGTCAAATGATAACATTTCAGCAGCTAAACTCAAAATTCTAATAAATCCCCTGACTAAAGTAGAGCAGGTGGAAAGCTATAAGTTACAGGATTAATTACTAAATTTGTCTGTGAGCTAGACAGATGCAGAAATCATTTTTAACCCATATACTTCTCTCGTAATACCACTTTAAGTCAAATGATAACATTTCAGCAGCTAAACTAAAAATTCAAATAAATCCCCTGACTAAAGTAGAGCAGGTGGAAAGCTATAAGTTACAGGATTAATTACTAAATTTATCTGTGAGCTAGACAGATGCAGAAATAATTTTTAACCCATATACTTCTCTCGTAATACCACTTTAGTCAAATGATAACATTTCAGCAGCTAAACTCAAAATTCAAATAAATCCCCTGACTAAAGTAGAGCAGGTGGAAAGCTATAAGTTACAGGATTAATTACTAAATTTATCTGTGAGCTAGACAGATGCAGAAATAATTTTTAACCCATATACTTCTCTCGTAATGCCACTTTAGTCAAATGATAACATTTCAGCAGCTAAACTCAAAATTCAAATAAATCCCCTGACTAAAGTAGAGCAGGTGGAAAGCTATAAGTTACAGGATTAATTACTAAATTTGTCTGTGAGCTAGACAGATGCAGAAATCATTTTTAACCCATATACTTCTCTCGTAATACCACTTTAAGTCAAATGATAACATTTCAGCAGCTAAACTAAAAATTCAAATAAATCCCATGACTAAAGTAGAGCAGGTGGAAAGCTATAAGTTACAGGATTAATTACTAAATTTATCTGTGAGCTAGACAGATGCAGAAATAATTTTTAACCCATATACTTCTCTCGTAATACGACTTTAAGTCAAATGATAACATTTCAGCAGCTAAACTAAAATTCAAATAAATCCCCTGATTAAAGTAGAGCAGGTGGAATGCTATAATTTTCAGGATTAATTACCCAATTTATCTGTGAGCTAGACAGATGCAGAAATAATTTGTATCCCATATATTTTTCTCGTAATACCACTTTAAGTCAAATGATAACATTTCAGAAACTAAACTAAAAATTCAAATAAATCCCCTGACTAAAGTAGAGCAGGTGAAAAGTTACATAAGTTACATAAGTTACAGGATTAATTACTAAATTCATCTGTGAGCTAGACACATGCAGAAATAATTTTTATCCTATAGATAGTCCTCGTAATACCGCTTTAAGTCAAATGAAACATTCCAGCAGCTAAACTCAAAATTAAAAAAGATGTCCTGACAAAAGTAGAGCAGGGGAAAAGCTATAATTTTCAGTATTAATTACCTAATTTATCAATGAGCTAGACACGTACTAGTAGTAATAATTTTTATCCCATCAACTTTTCTTTATTTACCACTTTTTAGGGTGGATTCCACCAACAAAGTTAGATAAGATAACATTCAATATTCTATCTTCAATTATAAATTTATCTTTTAAAAAGGTAGGTTAAAATATAAACGAGATAATCTTAAATCCATATCATGTTATTCTAGGACGACATAGGACTTATAGGAAAGCCTATAAACTCATACACAGAAACCCTACTTCATTCTCGACTTATGGGTAGATTGGGCACTCCTGTAACGTCTGTAAGGGTTAAACCGTAGAACTGTAAGCTCCCAAGCCGTAGTGAAGACCAGCGACAAACAAGGAACCTTTTCAGTTCTTAACGTATATCGTACTAATCAATTTTTATATTCCAGGATAAAACATCTCTAATAAAGTGGTGAAAGCTTGTAAACTTTTTAAAAAGTGCACTTTCACCAGACCAGAATAAAGTTAGATTGCTTGTCAAGCGGTCACAACAATATATCATCTGGTTCACGACTCCATACATAGTGTTGTGTTTGTCCGAAATAAAGAGTAAAAGTATTCTGAGGAAAAACTGTTTATTGACGTTAGTTTTTATTAATTAATGTACCAAGTTTACAACGTAATAAAATAAGTAAATATTATTAAGATAATTTTGTTTGTTCTTCGTGGTGAGAATACTGATATCCCGACGCTAAGTTGGAATACATTATTGCGTGGTATTGGCATTACTGTGCTGTATTGGCACCATACTTGCACAGCTTAGTGGAGTTGATTAGAAATTAACAAATATAAATCCATTTTTTTTTTCATCCTACATTTATTTATTATGTATGACCTGCGATACTAAAGAGTTTGTTGATTCAACAAAATTGACTATTAGAAAGGGTCAAATGGAAAATTAGATTGCTTGTAAAGCTCTTTTTCCTGCACCTAAAAACCTATAAATCATCGTCATGTTGCCAGCTAAGGTAGCCAATATAATTATTTTGTAAATACAGTATCTACTAAATTACTTCCAAACGCTAACTTAAGACAAATTTATTTAAGGTTTATTATTCTTATAAAATAGAATATCGAATGTTATCTTATCTAACTTTGTTGGTGTAATCCGTCCTTAAGTCATATAACAACATTGTTGCAGCTAAACACAAAATGCAAAAATATCCTGACTAAACTAGAGCAAGTAGAAATTTAAAATTTTCGGTATTAATTACACAATCCATCTGTAAGCTAGACAAATAGAGTAATAATTTTTACCCCATCAATTTTTTCCCGTAATAACACTTTAAGTCAAATATCAACATTCTGCAGTTTATCTGTGAACTGTTATAAAGCCAAATGACATCATAAACCAATAATTTACGTAAATTATACCTTTCTATTCCTTCGTGTAGCAGAAATGAAACCAATCCAAAAGCCGCGGGCGCCTTATGAAGCATAATTGCGAGGAAAACGATAATTTCAACGTCAGCATGACTTGTGGTTGCCGCTGCTCCCAAAGCAATGCCGTCTGCAGCGGCATGTACTACCAACCCTATCGTAGCTGTAATATTTCTCTCCGAAGGATTGAGACTCTCGTTACGCCTTTGCGAGATCTAGAAATAAATTTATAATCAAGTCAATGATATCGGAAAACTAAAAAGTAGAAAAATAATCAAATAATGACTAATTTTATAAGTCGAATGATAGGAAAATGGAAAAAGTTTCTGTGTTAAACAAACTTTAGCCAAAAATTACTTACTTGATCGACGAGAAGCATAAAAACGAACCCTAAAACTAAGCTTATTCCTATCACAGAAAACGGGTCGTCTGAACGCTCGTGCTCCACTTTTATATCTATCGTTGGCTTCACCTCATGTTTATCTAAAGTTAACGATCTTACACCCTCTGGAATAATAACAGTTAAAGCTGTGCCTACAAGTAGGCCAGCGCCGAGAACAGTGGTCAATTTCAGCTTTTCCTAAAACAAGCAAAGTTATATACATAGTCTAAAAACTTCTTTAGGACTTTATTATACTTCGGATAATGTGAAAAACAATGGAATGGAGCCAGATAGATAAGAACCAACGAACATCACAATAACCAGCAGGACTAGCATGAGTGTTTCTTCCATTTTAGCGAATTTCTGCTAGTTTTCACTGGAGAGTTCACCTATTTACTAAATTTCGTAACGTCGTTTTGCTGACGGGATGTTTTTTTGCCTGCATGCGTATTTATTGTTGAAAATTGCCGACAATACGGTTTTATAGAGACGGGGGCCTTTCGCTTTTACACGTATATCATTGTTGTGATTTGTGTACAAATATTTCCGTAGACGGAGATGGAAGTAGTCATGTGACTACTGTCAAATTTTGAAGTTATTCGAACTTTTTGGATATAAACTATCCAAAAATAATCACACAAATAAAAAAAATAACACACAAAGATTTAAAGGATATTTATTTTTGTTTATTGCTATATTTTGCAATCCCATAAATTAGATATCTTGCTAGAAATATGCTAAATTACCGTTAAGAGAAAAATGAGAAGAATAAAAGTATTGTAATATTATGCATCCTACGGTTATTTAACTAATTATTAACACAAAATACCAAAAATAATTTTTCGATATTTAAATGTGTCAAACTTTTTGATAGCAAGGATGGCCAACCTCTCAAAATAAAACATTCTGTTTTCTTTATTTTTTTAATTTTTCTCGACTGAAATCTATTTGTTATTAATTACTATAGTTTAATTATTTCCTTTTCAATGGATTTGTGTCAAGAAAAACATCAAGAATATTTATTTTAGTTTCGATCCGTTATAATGGCGATTTGGTTCAAGAACGAAATTCCCTAGAGCGTTTGCTTGTAAATACAATAATGGGGTTATAGACTGAAGAACATATTTCGCAATTTTCACTTGTTAATGTAGCAAATAAGATGAATTTACAGTCTATTTTTAAGGATTTCAACCCGAGGTGCTTATTTCTGCAACAACCCGCCATTTTACCCAGTTTATTAATTCGATATTTTCGATTTTCTAGCAAGTTTATTGTCCACACATGTTTGTTGTGTTTTTTCGTTCTGTTCGCGCTAAGGTCGGATGAGAGTATTTCATGGTCTTATTGGTGCATATTCGCCCCAATTTGGGTATGGAAGGCTTTGGTCATTTCAGGGGCATCGGTCGGCAGCTACGTATGGTGGCGGTACCCCCATTTTCGGTACGTTTTTCAACTTTTTCGTACCGGTTTATCCTGAAATTTATTTTTAGACTGGAAGGTGAAGCTTACATCCACTACAAGTCGATGCTGATCTCGTTAGCCCTGCATCTGATCTTGCTAATGTTCGAGCTGTTAGTTTGCGATAAATTAGAATCTGGAAGACATCTGTGGATATTGGTCTTTATACCGCTTATTTTTATATCGATCGTGAGCATTGCCGTTTGTATATGGGCTGTGAAACATGACAGATCGTTTGAGGTTAGTTTATTCATAACAAAAGAAACAGTACATTTTTCATTGTTTATTTATCTATGACTATATAATCGCTATCATTATATACTCCGATGTTTATAATGACATTCGTCTTTGACAGTTCTTTTCGATAATGACTTCTTTATTCAAAGGAACTGTCATTATTATTCGAAGCTACTGTCAACACCTAGTTGGTTGACAGTTGATTGACAGTTTGCATCGCCACCATTGGCAAATTAAAAAAATAAAACAATAAATAAATAAAATACTTATATAAATTATATAAACTTATATCTTTAATTTTGTGCTCGTAAAATAATATACCATTATGTTCGTTCTACAGTTGGAGATTTTTTGCGCTGTCAACATACTGCAGTTCATTTTCCTGGCGTTACGACTGGACCAGTTCATACACTGGTCGTGGGAGGTTGTGTTTGTCCCCCTGTGGATAGTGATGTGCCTAGCGCTGGTAAATGTACGTATTTTGTACAAGACGTCGTAAATTTTAGCGGTTTTCAACTTGTTTCAGGTCGGCGTTCTGTACACGATTATATTTGCGGGCATCTTGCTCAGAACACCCGAGGTCAACGCGCAGCAACGTCGTTCAAGTTTGAGGACAGCAATCAGTTATACGTTCCTGGTTATTCCCCTACTCATTTTCCTGGTACATATTTTATAATTTTACATATTATCATGTAATTTTACATGGAATTATGTAATTTTTACATTTATTCATGTAATTTTACATGTAAACATGTACTTTTACATGGAATTATGCAATTTTACATGGAATCATGTAATTTTACGTTTTTGTTGTTTTTCCCGTAGGTTCTCCTGGCTCATAAATTGGACAACGAGATAAATCTCACATTTGTTGCTGTGTCGATACCTTTGTACATCTCGTTAGTTACGCTTATTCTTATGTCGTTCAGTGCCAAAGGTGGCAATAAATGTAAGTATGAATTTGTATGTTTTGTCTTGATATCGACAAGTTAAGCCTTTCCTATTTTATCGTAAATATAGTCTAATTTTAAGGGTACATTCTGTTTTGTCCACTCATGTTTTTATCAATATCTTCAAAACTATTAAGCTTAGCAAAACAAATAATACATCATGTTTAAGAGGAGGAATGTGGGTACATTGTGTGAAATTATTACTTAATAATATTGAAATATGTAGGTATGAGAGGGGGTTAAAAAATAGGTTCCGAGACTCGAGTTATTATGCACTTTGAAGGCCTCTCGACTTTACGCTGTGAACTCGTTCATTCTTTGAATATCTTTTTGAAATATTTAGAGAATATTAAGAACAATAGTTTACATCACAACTTAACCTTAACTTTTTAATTTCTCCGGATACAGATATAATCTTAAAATGCTAACGATATGATCTTCTAGATTTAACTTTTACAATTTTTACTTTATTGAATATTGTACAGGGAATAATATATGTTATTTCACAAGTGTGGATTAATAATTCCCGGAGTTACTAAACTTTTTAATATCTCTCGGTATAAATCTATAAATTGATCTGATTTTTTAGGGTGGTTTGGTATCCGTAAGGACTTTTGTTCTTTCGTCTTGGGGGCCTGTCCTATGCTGCAAGAGTACGCGAACATTTCGTACCGCACGGAGAGGAGCACAACGCACCAGGACGCCCAACAAAACGAAAAACGCGACCGCATGTCAAGACGGAACGAACTGCTCAAGCCCGTCGTGCCCATCGTATCTATCGAAACTCCGGACTGATTTCCCGTTATTAACCTGTTTGAATAACCTAAAAAGAAGTATTCGTTCTCGGCGATTTTTGCGGTTATTCCGCAACGAACATTTGAACCCCGTGTACGTTCCGCATCGATGTGCTTCCGTGTTTAAGTTACGACAACTGTTTTCTTTTTTTTTTTAGTTTTTTTTATGTTGTCGATATAAGTTTTTTCAGTAAATCGTCGGTTTTTTTTCTGTAAATATGTGTAGGTCGTGACAAATATATATATATAAATATATTATATATAACTCGTATTGTTATTTAAGGAAAGTGATATTGTTGATTTTCTTATTGTATATAAAGGAATAATAAAATTGGTCTTTTTCTATGATTTTGCTGGTTTTATTATATAGATATTATTACAAAAACATCAGTAATTAAGTTAATAACGCTGTAACCTCACTTATTAACTGTTTTGACAGGTCACAGATTCCTTCTTTATCGGAAAATAAAAAACACCGCCATCTACCTAACAAAAAATTAACCTCATTTAAATAAAACCCGCTCAAGGCAAACTAATCAACGAGATTCAAGGTATAATAAAATAAACAGACGTAACAAAGGATCTGAAATGAACAAATTGTGGGACGTCACACGCTTATACAAATATTTATGGACCTCGTGTCGAAAATCCATGAAATCAAGGTTACGGCGGTAAATACGGGGTCACGGCGCGACACAGGCCTACCTCGATCCAATTAAACCAAAGCCGGCTATGACCGAGAGCGATCGTAGACGCCATTTCAATTAGAGGCATTCCAACGCGTCGAGAGAAAAAAAAAGTTGCGATTCCGCGGCCGAAAAAAAGGCAAATCTGTCAAGGCCGCCTACTGGCTAGGATGGTACAATTTAGAGTATGACGTCAGACCAAGATGGCTGCAACCCGAACAGAGCTGCTTGATTTTTTTAAAGGGGGCGATATTTTTTTATGATTTCCGGAAGTTCGTGGCGATATTAAATTGTGGGATCCCGCTGGGATTTTGGACAGGACGGAGGCTTTAATAAAGTGAGTTAGTTTGGTTTGAAATATTTGTGGAATTGTACTTTTTTTCCCGTTTCTTCTGTAGACGCCTATCATGATCTAGATTTTAATTTTAGAACTGTTAGATACTTAATTTCGCTACTTATATAGGCTACTCGTTCCATTTCTAGTTCGATCGCGAATTAATACAAATAAAACTATGAATAATACGCCGGTTTCTAAAAATAAAAAGGATACTCACTGTTCACACCATTTTGTATATAATTGTTTGCTTGTGAATACCCTAATATGTGTTTAAATTTTTCGTTTTTCAGGTTGACTCCGATCTAATGGGTTTTTTGACATAGCACACTCGAATTTTATCTTATCTCAGCGCTAAACAAACGTAAAATGCCTGTGTTGTCGCCGCACCGCAGCAGTTCTGGGCTTACCGGGTCCTACAGATCATCGTTGGGCTCTTCCAGCTTAAATCGGCCTCTGTACTCATCTTCTACCTCTTATACACCTAATTATTACTACGAAAGATACTCCACTCGAAGTTATTCTGATTCCGATGGCAGACGGTTATATTCAAGGTAAGTTTTAACTTAATTGTTAACTTAACATAACTTAATATTGACGTTTGAGTATTATCAAGATTCAAATAACATAACCTATATTTTTATGTATTTGCTCTGTTAATATTAATTCGAAGTGATCGGCTAAATTAATATACAATAAAACCATCGTTTTTGTATAATTTTTAAATAAATAATCTGTGAAAGTGGTTTTCTTCACCGTTAAAACTTAAAAAAGTAAATATTAAATGTTTGATAACGATTTTATAAATCTATTTTTTATGTAACATTGACCCAAATAGATATTTTTTTGTAATGGCAAAATGGAAATTGTACTGTTTGTAGAAGTATCAATTGTGTTTTGTGAATTTGGGACAGTTGTATTTTAAATTCTGTGTAAAATGGGTCCTTGGCACAAGTTCAAAAACATTTCTTTACGTTACGGAGCGTCATATTTGAATACTATAAAGTGCTAAAATTAAAAAGTAATTCAGTGTAAGTTTTTGATGTATTTTTTTGTATCGCGAGAGATTATTAAATTATTTGTTATTGGAAATTTAAAATTATTTTGGATGTGTAACAGAGATAAGTGTCTCTGTCGTAATTTCTCAGAAAGAAATATGTCGGTACACTCAAGTAAATATTGACATGCGTTATCTGTTGTGTAAGAAATAAATAAATGATTTTAGTGAATCATATGATTGCTTTGAAATAGTGCTAAACAATACTCAATAATTGATAAATATGCTAACAAGTTTTTAGTGTATTAATAATAACTTTTGTAATCTTTAACAGATTTTCATTTTTTTGGAATATTGTAAGAATTTTACTAAAATTATCACATACCATTGTAGCTTGGAATGAAAAAATATTACTATAAACATTTATATTTATATAAATAAAAAATAATGAAAATTTGTCAAAGATTACTAAAGTTAATAAACGTTTAGAAGAATTGATTTAAACTTTGCTTTAATTGTGCTGGTAACTGTAAATTTTATAATTATTTTTATCTGTTTTACATGAAATTGTGTCCTTTACAAAAGTTTAGATACTGGAATTAACCGAAACAAAAGTTTTTAGTCGATTTCAAAATAAACCTTTTTATTAGTCCGATACATTGATACGAGATAACGTAACCTATAGAAATATCGATACAACTTGAAAAAATCTGATGTGGCCAGGCACATGACTTTATCATACTATATATAAAATTAATAGTTTAGCTGCATGAGATTCTATTTGATCGAGATCGGCTACCTTTAGAGTGAAATAAACCATATTTGGCAGGTTTTTGATACAGATGTAGTTGTATCGGAATAAAAAATATTACACCAAACAATTAAAAAATAATAACAAAAATAAACAAAAAGTGAATGATCAATCTCACCCCTGATTATAGGGTGTGATTGATCTCCCCGTTTTAACAATGGAGAATGGCTTTATATTGCTGTGGTAACAATCAGTCTCAATTTCAACAAAATCAACCAAGCCAATTTGCTGGAATTGGTATAACTTAGTAGCAGGACTATATTTGTCATGCGGGATAACAAACTAAAAAAAAACGTATATACAATAACAACACTAAACCTAAATTTATGTAAAAAAATTTATTTATTTAAAAACTATGGAAAATTCCAATTCTTTTTACTGATTAATTATTGCCATTTTTTTTTATTTATACGTCCACATGCAAAATTTCAACTTGAAGGTTTTAGAAATTTTGAAATTTTATCTAAATTTTGGATAATGCACATGCAAAACTCGATTAGACAAATATAATAATTTTAAAAAGTTAAAAAAATATTCCAAATTTCGTAAAATTTTCTAATTTTTTTATTGATTTATGCATTGTTACTGGAAATCTGTGCACATGCAAAATTTTAACTCAATTGGACAAATTTTCCAGATTTTGAAATTTTTGCTAATTTAGGAAAATTTTCCAATTTTTTTTATTGGTTTTGAAATTATTGTCACCGGAAATCTGTCCACATGCAAAATTTCAACTCGATTGGACATTGACAAGTCTGCAAAATATCGATTAGAAGAACGAAACACGCAAACAAACAAATAAAATTCATGCCTCTATATAAACAGCTGAACATTTTTGAAATTATGTAATTACAAACACCCCTCTCATTTTGTGTTGATAACCTGTAGCGATAAAGCAATTCATCTATTTTATAAAATTAAATTCATCATCGACTATAAACCGGGGTGAGATTGATCACACCAAAAACGAGTTGATCAATCTCACCCCGTTGTATTTCGAAGGTCAATACTTTACGTACTACGTACACTAATAAAACTGAAAAGGTAATTTAACCGTGTGGCACGGCGGTCATTTTTAACCTCCGTGTATCGAAGGGAATTACAAACCATGTGGTTTGTAATTTTACTTTGAGCTTAAATTTACTTCTCATATGAAATGAGGTTGCCGATGTGTACGGTTTTATATATACTTTTGTAAGTAAAATTACTGACGTTCAGTAAATTTACCGTAAACACGGAATTGCAATTAATTGTTGTACAGTAAATTTTCTGCAACTTTAATATTAGATTTCTCCAAGCAACAGAAAACCAGTTAACAATCAGTACTTTTGTGATGGACCACATATGTTGCTATAATAACTCCATTATAAATACCAATGAAACATTATCTGGTTTCTCACAAAAGAACTGTTTGTAAACTGGTTTTGCGACTGCTCGGACAAGCCTGTATTGTCAACTGTAAAATCACTAGTAAAATCCTATTAATGTTGAGATCATAAATTAAAACAAAAAATAATAGTATGAAGTTTTATTATAATTTTAACAATAAATAACATGTGAAACATATTTATAATATATATATAACTACATATTTTTAACATTAAATAAATAGAAGTTCTTGACAAAAATGTAATCATAAGTAAATGAAATAAAATAGGAACCCATGGACTATACTTATCTACATATCGTATAATAAAATAAATCGATCTGCTTAGCAGAGAGAAACATATCTTTTAAATATAAATTAAATATTATTTCAACAATATTAAGTTGCAATGCCTATGGTAAACTTACGTCACCTTATTCGTTTTTGAACCCTGACTTGGAATAATTTTTAAAAAGCTAAACCGTCTCCAGAGTAAGATAACCTGGGGATAATCCAACCACAGCATATAATATAGTCGAAAATGTGTCACCTGAAATCAAAATAAGAAGTACATGAGTCTTATATCATATACAGGGTATAACAATGTCGGCAGCTGCTTTCCTTTGAGGTACCGAGTGTGTGTAAAGTTATTAATGAGTGTTTATAGAAAAGTATTTTTTTTATATTGGTGATTGAAATGATATGTGTTATACATGTTAGTAATAAATTTGATTGTAAGACCGCATGTACAAGAAAGAACAATAAACGAAATCTTACCTATGGACACCACACAAGTCCTTGAATTTGTAGAATGTCAGCATCATCAACACTTGTATCCTAAAAAGAACATCCAATTAGTGAAAGTGAAATTGTACATATCAAGACTGCAAACTTTTACCTGCACTTTGTAGTATATATTTGCAAAGTCCTCCATAATATTCAAAGAGATGAATGTACCAATATTATATCTTTTAATACTATAGAACCATATGGGGCAAATATTCCACACGACACCGATAAAGAATAAGTCACAGAGGCACTAACAGTGTTAGATTAGTTGTATATAACAATCGCACTCAATAAAACTCTAACTTAGCTCCTGTAAACACAACCAAACGGATGGCGAACGGAACTCGAACTGTATATCCCATTATTGCGCAAGCGCGATAAAAATTATCTCGGTAGCACTTTACCATCTAGAAAGGAAAATTGCACGAGCAGAGGGCAAATTTACATATCAGACAGTAGTTTTAATGTATAGATTTGTAATTTTATTCCGTTGAAGTAATTGTTATTATGAAATTTACAAATTTGTTAGCAAATTTACCTACAGTTTGTACAATTAATGAATGTAACTGCATTTTCAATGATATTTAGTATTTTTGCTTAAAATTATGGTAAAATTGCCGACAATGGGGTAGGTTTACTGAAAAAAAATGTGAATTTCATTTGTAAATTCGCACTCATTTTTATCAGTGTATGATAAAGTAAAAATAATGAAAATTTGTCAAAGATTACCAAACTTAATAAACGTTTAGAAAAATTTGTTTAAGCTTTCCTCTAATTGTGCTGGTCACTGTAAATTTTATAATTAATTTTATCTGTTTTACATAATATTGAGTCCTTTGCAAAAGTTTAGATACTGGAATGAACCGAAACAAAAGTTTTTAGTCAATTTCAAAATAAACCTTTTTATTAGGCCGATAAATTGATACGAGATAACATAACCTATTGAGATAACATAACCTAAAAAAAAGAAATAACCTATTGAAATATCTATACAACATATAAATAATATTTTTTTTGATATTTTTTTAATTTTAATTTTGAATTATTACTAATAAATTCATTATTAACCAGATCTGGCAGTATAACGGAAGATGGAAAAACGACACGTTTCTACGAAGAAAGCCGCGAAGGCAGCGCCAGACGAGATTCTCTCTCCCGGGATTCCGGAATCGGTTCGATCCGAGAAAACTCCATCCTAGACACCAAACGCGAGCGCGATTCCTCACTATCACGTTCCGACAGCGGCCGTTCCGACCGATACACACAATTAAACGTCGTAGACTCGTTAGCGGACTTACGTAACAAATATTCCCCGGCAAATTACGTGCCGGCGGTCTACCGTAATCGAGGAGAAAACGTCTCACGATCGAAAAGCATAAACGACATCGGACTACCTCCAATCGAAAAAGACGGAACGTTGAAAAAAGGCAAAAAGGTAAAAGACTCGTTTAATAACGGTGTGACAGCTAACAATACTAATGATAACATGTACCCGATCGAGGACACAAACGGGAACGCCCCGCCGCCCCCCGTGGCGGAGTTACGTAAACGTTTTGAGCCGAAACCGAATTATAAAAAATCGGAAACTTCGGAAGAGGTTAAACGACCCGTTAAGTTGTCGAAGCTGGATTTGGATATCGCGGAGAAGATCGATAGCGTCAAGTCGATAATCAACGGGTTAGAATCGAAGACTACTGAGAAAGCGGAGGATTCCCAACCTAAAAATTCGACGGAAAATGACCCCGATGCGAAAGATTGGAAAAATGGGACTCGGACTAGCGATTTTTCGTCGTATATCCCCGTGAAGGCTTTTGAGAAGGCGGATGTTAACGGAGGGGATGTTACTGTTAACGGGGAGGTCTTGACGGAAGCGAAGGCTGAGGCAACTAAACGAAAACTGGACGATATTCCAAAAAACGTAAGTATTTGTTTTTTTTTGTTATTTTATTTTCAGTGCTAATAATATACTAATCGAAGGGTTGTTTTTATTGTTGTGTTTAATTGCTTTTTGTGGGGTATTCCTGATAAAGTGGGGTTAAATGTATCTAATAATAATATATGTTGTTCCCATTTTTTGTATGGGAATTTATTATTATGAACTCTTATTATTTGTCAATGCTAGCTTTAACTAATAAATTAAATTAAAAACAGTTAGGTATATCCCAAAACAAAACTAGGAAATTTGCAAAAGAAACATTATTTATATTGTCTGGGTGTTGTATTTAAAAAAAGGAAATGTCATCAAATTTCTATAATAAAATGAGCACCCTGTATATTGAAAATATATTTAAAAGATAGCTTGTTTAAAGCCAAAAAACTTTTGTTTGAACAATTTTTGGAAATTTCTTACGGTTGGAGAATTATTTAGGTGTTCCGGTAATTTTGGCTAACCCTGTATAGCAAGTATTACAAGCTATAATTTCTTTAAAATAGCATTATTTTTACTGCAAAGTTATAGATAAAGCACTGTCTATTATCTAAAAATAGTATAAATTCAATAAAACTAAAAATGTTTGTTACAAAGTTAAAAATATTCGAACACCGATGAATCTTAATTATCAGAATACCCATTTTTATACCAATTTGCATGTCTGACCTTTAGTTATCTACCGTTGACTTATAAAAGCATTAGCTTTTTTTGTAATAAAACAAATACGAATAAAATAATAATAAAACATTAACGAATCTTAAATGTCAAAATACACATTTTTATACCAAATTGAATTTCAGACCTTTAGTTATCGTTGAGTTATAAAAACTTTAACTGTTTTTTTAATTGTCCACATCTCATTGATTTTGGATCTTTTTTATTTTTGTTGCATACCCGAATATTCTATAACCTTACACATAAATTCTCGAAAAAAGTTAAAAATATTGTTTTTGTGAATAGAAAGTGAATATGTGGATTTGATAGATTTGTTTGTGCTGGGTTTTTGCGTTTTTATTTTTTGTTTGGAGAAATTTTGTAGGATAAAAGTACAAAATAACATATAAAACTGCCAAAATGTTACAGGTAAAAATACAATGTTTACTTGCTATGAAACAACTTTAAAGTACATAATACATTCTTCAGACTACCTGTCAACCTATGTAAATTCGTAAATATTGCCTTAATCACTTTTACGTTTACTTAGGTATCTACTATATTTACTTTATTACTTTTTATTATTATTTTTTCCTTACTTTTATTGAAAATCTTACAAAACTTTAGTAGGTATTCAATATTCAGCTAAAAGAAATCTATTCAAATCGCGTATGTTTTTGTCTCTGATGTGTCCTGGACAAAAATAGCTTTCATAACTTTGTTAAAATTGCATATTTTTCAGAAAAGATAATATAACAATCAATTTTAACCCAAAAATGTAATGGCGCAAAATCTGATATTGATTTACTTACCGTAAAACGGGGTCAGATTGATCACTCGTTGAATTCCTAAACAAATTTAAAACTTCACCCCATTTTAACACCTAAACCGCCATTATCAGTCATTTGATTGTGTTAATTATATGTTCTTTTGAATCGGTACATCATTGAACCGCACACAGATAGGAGGTGTCATTTTTTGTGACTGAAAATAAACCATGTAAAAAGAGCCAATTTCTATACGCCTCAAACTTTTAGCTACTGGACCACTAACGGGATATATTCAAAACTATGTATAAGACGAAACTGTACATTCATTCCTTGGGAAGGTTATTGTCCAAACTGCAGATTCGTATATGTTTTTATTGGATCGTACTGACCTTCGAAATACAACGGGGTGAGATTGATCAACTCGTTCTTGGTGTGGTCAATCTCACCCCGGTTTATAGTCGATGATGAATTTTATTTTATAAAATAGATGAATTGCTTTATCGCTACAGGTTATCAACACAAAATGAGAGGGGTGTTAGTAATTACATAATTTCAAAAATTTTCAGTTGTTTAAATAAAGGCAAGAATTTTACTTGTTTGTTTGCGTATTTCGTTCAAATCTTGTAATCGATATTTTGCATACTTGTCAATGTCCATTCGAGTTGAAATTTTGCATGTGGACAGATTTCCGGTGACAATGCATGAATCAATAAAAAAAATTGGAAAATTTATTTGTATATATATTTATTGTATATAACAGATGAACTGGATTTCATAGAATACTTGAAAAAGTCTCATAGAAAATGTTTAACAGAGCTTGAAACGCGGAAAGAGTTTCTTGTTACTCGTGTACACATTTTCAGAAACAAAATTAACAAAAACTTGGCAATTTTTTAGACCGAATTTGTATGCAAAATCAAATTAAAATTTTTAGTCTCTGGCACAGGTGGTCGTTCTTCGTTAATAATATTTTACAGAATGCAAATTAAACATAAACTCTGCCATGACAGCTACGTCAGACTACAAATATATCGAGTAGAAACTCCAATGATTAAGGCATAACCTCTATTTGGCCTTTATTTATTAAATTTGTAATTTTAATTTGTATTTTTATCGTAACTTATGTTTTTTGCAATCGTAAACTACAGAAACCTGTAATATACGCGTATGGAACGCTGTCGACATTTCGGGATGACATCTCGTCAACTTGACGATGAAACGTCACGCGGGACACAACCGCAGGGCAGAATGGAGAATAATAAGGCTCAAAAGGCTCAAAGCGCAATACGTGACTGCCGTGAAGCTATTTTACCACGATTTGGAACTCGTCACGCACAAAATTAACAAGCTAGAATACAAGTTGCGGTACTATCATTCGATGTTAGATTTTGAAATTTATTCACCAGTAAGTAGATCATACCTTATTTATTGGTTATTTGTAGATTTTTCATGGATGCTACTCTTGTATTTTTAATAGTTTTGGTACCTATAATACTTGTTACTGTCGCTAGAGTGACAGTTGAATTTGTTTGGTTAAGTGCTAAAAACTGGAGATGTGATAAAGTAAAAATACCCTAGTATTTTTTTTTAGATTGATATCGGGCAATATTGGTACAAATCTGTTGATTCTAGATCTCGATAGTGTTAATTCAAGTACTGATGCGACAATTATTAATCATTTAATGCTCGAAAGATAATGTTTTCAAGTTTATATTATGTCATTTAGATAAGAAATAAGATAACATATAACTCTATCGAATTATGTTTTACAAGGAAGTACGAATCTTTATCGTTTTCTAATGTAATCTATTGAACTTTACTTTATATCTTTTATCTTGACGTCATAATGAATGTTCCGAATATCTGTGTCATATCATTCGTCTAAACGAGTTCAACTTGTTCAACATGTCACAACTGTAATAGTGGGGTATATGTTTCTGTTAAAATCGCGTAGAAAATTTTTTTCTTGCCGTTTATACTGTAAAATTTTACTGGTTTCTTTTGTATATATATTTCGGTGTGTTATGTACTACAAAATGGCAATAATTGATTCGTTTGACACGGCCTGGAGTAATATTTGGACTGAATCTTCGTATAAGAATGTGAGTACTTTTGCATTGTTTAATTAGCATTTCCGGTCATTTTTAAACAAAAGTATTTTTTATAATTTTTCCAATGATAAAAGTTGCTTATTGTCTGTGCAAATTGATCCACAAGACAAATCACTTTCCTTATTTTAATTTTGCAGTTCTTTTAGGAACTAAATGTCATTCTGAGTAAAAACTGTCATATGGACTTGATATAAACAAACAAATAAATCCACATCAAATGTGTACTGTTTTTCTGTTTTTCTACTGCCTTTTTTATTTGCCAAATTTTCTTATGTAACACAAAACATTTTTTATGTTAAGATTGAAACAATTAAAAAATTTATCAATATCAATAATAAAAATAGAAGATAAGATATTCAATTTGATATAAAAATGTGTAATTCCATAAAATAATAATGTAATTCTTTGAAATAAACAAAAAGTTAAAAGTTGTTTCACAGCGTAATTTGTTTAGTAGAGTATACGTTGCTGACATTTACAGGAAATAAAATTAAACCACAGTGTGTGGTTTAAAAGAATTATTAACAAAAGAAAATGTTGACATTTGAATACTCCTGTATAATGGATTATTAATACTGAAAGAATAATAGTTATTTATTATACAACGGAAAAAAGTATTAGATTATAGCTAGAGGTTACGTTATCTCCCGATGAAAAGCGAAGGGAGACAAAAAAACGATGTGAAATTTGAATTTTTAAACTGGTAGGCTGTTGTACTTATAGCGACAATTAGATCTGCGTTGATAGGGAAGCCTTTAAGGTAATCCAATATCTGTCAATTTAATTTTGTGATTTTATTTAAAAATTGCGAACTTAGTGGTTGTTAATAATAATTATTTTGAATAATAAAAAGTTATATGATTGCGAGTTTTCTCTGTCTCCACTGGCGTTGTAAATGCAGCGAAAAAAATAAAAATTGAAAATGAAATATCTACCTTTACTTATGTGTATATATATTCGGGAAAAAAGTACTCACTTTTTTCCCGGGGAAAAAAGTCGGGAAATAAGTAATTTCATAATAAGTGATAATTTGTCACCTGTCGAATATCCCTTCGAAGAAAAACGTTTCAAATTGAAATTATTAACTCGCATATGTCCAGAAATTACAAAGATTATTTTTTGACGTTTCTTAAAACCAATGAAATGCTTCTTTATTTGTCACAAGGGTAAGTTTCAACCAATTATGTCATTATTATAGTGTGATTATTCTCGGGAATAATCACTGTAGCTTTTATTTGCCTAGCAACTGTCAGATACTTGTCAAAATAATTACTTAATTGTGTCAACGCGAAATGGGTGAAAGTCATCGGTTTAGTACCTTTTCTAATGCAGAAATTACAAAAAAGATTTTAGAAACTACTTCGAAAAATACTCTAATAAGTAATCAGTCTATATGGAGACAATTTAAGACCTTCACCAAAGAAAGAAATTATATTCTGGATCAATCTACTACAACAGCTACTCTGGCATTGACTTTAAAAGATTGGGCTTATAACATGAATAGAAAAGACGGAAATAATTATAAAGAAGCAGTAATAAAGACAATGTGGAATAAAACGGCAAAATTAGTTCAAGAACTTTACTTTAATAAGTATAACAGGTCCTTTGATCCTTTCCATGATATAGAATTCAGAAATGCTCGGAATGCAAGAGATGCAAAAAGAAAAATTTTACAAAAACATCCTGAAAAGCACAAACAAAGTTCTGTGGCACTTTCTAATACAGAATTGTTACAAATTTTTAACTATTGGGACGAAGATACACCTTGTGGATTGCAAAGAAAGTTTTTTCACGTTGCATCGTATGAACTAGCTTGGAGGGGAGGAGAAGCTACAAAATGTTTAGTTCATTATTTTAAAAAAGAAACCGACATAAAAAGATTAAATACTGGCCGTATTGAATACAATCCCATCTTTACAAAAACTGCACAGGGTGGAGCACAAAGGTGCGCTAATAGTAAATGGTTGACTCCAAACATAAATAACCCAGATATTTGCCCTGTTCGTCTTTTTGAAAAACTAATGAGTAAACGTGAAGAAAATATTAAAACCGAACGCTTGTTTCTTACTCCAAATCCGGCTTGGCAAACTCATGGTTTTTGGTATAAAAACGTTCCTGTGGGAATAAATTCCATTTCAAAATGGATGAAAGAATCCGCAGAAAAAGTAGGTCTAGACACAGTTACTAAAAAAATAACTAACCATTCTGCCAGATCAAGTGCAGTAAGTAACCTTTCAAAAGCTGGTGTAGAAGAACAAGAACTAATCAAGGTCACTGGTCATAATTCTGCAAGTTCGATTAAACCATACTTACAATTGAACCAAGAACATCATTCAAATATAATAAATAATCTTAGAGAAAATACGCAGGAGGAAACACTTAATATAACAAGCAATTCCAAATCCTCAATAAATAATGAGTCTCGAAATATTTTTAATAATTGCGTTTTTCATTGTACTAATTTAAATTGTTAATTCTTTTAATATATTCACAATGTGTCAACAATATTTTCATATATTGTAAGTAATAATTAATTAAATTAAATTTTTCAATAATTTTATGATAGTTTTATTGATCTTTTTTATTGTAAAAATTTGTGAATCAAAAAATAATCTAGTCAAATATAACTCGAGAGTTCCATAAATTAGAAAATAATTTGACAGATTTTGTTCAAACTTGTTGCCATTTGGCAATAGTCACGAGAGCTCGCAGGGCTCGAGTGGCAACTGGCAACAAGTTTTCAAACAATCTGTCAAATTATTTTCAATTTATTCTCACTCTCTTGTTATATTATTACTGAAAATAAAACTAAACCATTTAGATGCCAAACGTTGAGATTGGTATGATAACATAATATTAAATAAATTTATAAATTCAACTTGATTATATCTATTCGATAATATTAATACTTCAAAATTATTTTGCACATTTTAAAATTTGTATTTATTTGAAATATGTATACATTGAGCGCGTAAAGTAAGGATACCTACATGACTGAACGTCTGAAACGGTTTGTTATTTGAAAAAATTTGTTTAAACTGTCACACTTGACACGTAAAAACTCGGGAATTTCAAACATACCAACAGTGGCGCAATAATTAATGTTGTGGTTATGTTTGTTTGAAACGTCAAAAGCAGACACACTTGACACGTAAAAGTGCGGGAATTACAAACAGACCAATGAAAGCGCGATAATGTACGTTGTGATTGTCATTATCTGAAACGTCAAAAGCAGACCTTGAAAAACACATCTGACATTTGAAGCTAGAAATTTTTGTATTGCGGTAACCCAGGGATGATGACGTGAAATGCGTTCATTGTCAAAAACCTAAAAACATCGATTGAGCAATCCTTGTAGATTTATTATTCTTGCCGTTCACTGGCTAAAAACATCGATTGAGCAATCCTTGTAGATTTATTATTCTTGCCGTTCACTGGCTATAACATATGACGGGGTAATTGGGCTATATTTGTTATAAAATTCGTGAATGAATTGTTGACACTGAACACATTTGTCGCCATGGCAACACTAAAACCACACACCTACCAACAATAGAAAAATTACCAAACGTGCATCTTCGAAAATCGAAATCTTACGCCAATATGTATCTCAGATAAGACCTCGTAACTATAGCGACGGAAAACTGCCAAAAAATGATGTGACAGCGGTGACAGTTCGCTCTGATGTTTGACAGTGCGCGTATCGTCAATGAGAGGGTTTATCCACAGTGCTCCGACCTGTGCTGCCGCCGATCAAGGGCTCAAAATTTCCTTTGGCAACATGTAGAAAAAATTGGTGTTGTTTGACAGCGGACTACCATTACAAAAAAAAAGTTGACTTCTGAGCTAGGCCGACGCTTGGGGCGGGCCAATCCAACAACAACAGTACAGAAGAGCCAAAACACAAAAATAAAACAGAAATACAGATAAATACAACAAATACAAAAGCAGGGAGAAAGCGAATTTTGCAACAACGATTTTTTTCGGTCCCCACCAAGATCACGTATAGAGGAATTGCATTTTTTGATCACCTGGTAGTGCCAATATTGTTTTTAGCTGGTGAACACGTCCGTAACATGTCAATTAGGCATTATTACTTCACAGTGAGTACCCCCATGTTTTTGTTTTTCGGTTTATTTACTACCTATGTTTCATACGTCGCTTTTGGGGTTAGTTTTTCGATAAATCTGTTGATAACACCGTTGGATTCGAATCGTTTTTGTGTGCTCTTATTACAAATTCGACCGTCAAGTTTATATTTATAACTTTTTGGACAAGCGTGTCGTGTTTTGAAAGTGCAACTGAATACAGTGCTGTGCGTTGAAATTCGCATTCGCATTCGGTTGTTTTGCGAACAGACAAGACACGCGTAATGACATCGTTAATTTCTCGAGTGTTAAAAACCCAAAAATTGTTTGAAAAAGTTTTTTAACCAAGTTTAACCTACTGCTTATTATGATATTGTGTTGCCAACTGAAGAAAATCATTCCTGTTTTTATGCTAGTTATTGAAAATAAACTAACTCTTTGTTGATTCAGTTTCTACGTATCAAAATACATCGATTTTTAGACCAGGCAATAGAGATTTTTACGTGAAAAAAATACTAGCAGGAAGCCGACGATCCCAGGTCACGTGGAACAGTCCGTAGATGTATTGTGATGTGCTTCCTACTCGCAAATAACATTTCTTAATTTGTTATAACAAAAAACCTCAAAAAATCGTGTTTTTTTTTCGTTTTTTCGCTTGTAAAAACTGAACCGATGGAGCAATCTTGATGCTTTCCACAGACGAATTGTAGAGAATGAAAAGACAAAAAAAAATGAACCCTGCACGGACTCGATTGAATTAATATTAACGGAGGAAATTCGGAAAAACCGGAAAAATCTGCGCATTTTCAAAAATTCATAACACCGCCATTTCCAAAGTTGTAGCGGAGGCTTTTCGCGTGAAAGCAGCGTTTGATGGGTACTTTGAGTGTGGACAACGCAGGCGTTGTCCGATGATTAGTTTTTGCACAATTGCGATTTGAATATTTGTATGCAATATGATTCGGCGAGCCTGGATGCGTCGGAGGTGGTCCGATTTTAATTTTGTTTACGTATTTCGAAAGTAGAAGTATTGTGCTACAAAACGTCTATTCTGATTTTGCTTTAAAATGTTGCGAAGTAGGTGAAAAATGCTTGCAAACATGACGGAAAATTGCCGCGCGCTCCAAACCGGTCGAGTAGTGGGGGTAGGCGGTCGACACGGGGAAGCGCGTATCTATACAAGCGCGCTTACTACATATACGTTTCCCCTTTAATCGCACACTTCCCCCATCACTCGACCACTCTAGCGGGCGCGGGCGTTTTCGCTCATGTTCTCAGTAGTTTATTACCCACTTAAACGGGTCTTATCGAAAAATCAGAATGAACGTTTTCTTGCTGTTCACGTCTACTTTCCAAATCCGTTTTTTAAATTGCAATCGGACGACCTCAAACGCATCCAGCTCTCCGCAAAAATATTGCCAAAAGAAATTCAAATGAGGATTGTTCCAAAACTATTAGTCCGACCGAATCCAGGTTTTGCACACTTAAATATACATGTGAACAGCTACCACAGTGCAAAGTTTCAGCTGTTAATATTAAAAAATGGCGGAGTTATGAATTTAAAAAAAAAGGCATAATTTTCCGGTTTTTCCAGCTTTTCTCCGGTTCTAATTATCCGATCGGATCGTTTGACCTGTCATTTTCTTCGTAATTTAATTCTCTACAGTTCATCCCGTTACACCATTAAGATTGCTTCAATAGTTTTCCTTTTACAATAAAAAAATTTAAAAAAAGCGATTTTTTGTTGATAATTGTTTATAAAAAATTAAAAAATGGCATTTTCGAGTCGGAAACATAGTGGGAATTTACTACGGACTGTCCTGCACAGGCGGCTTCCTGCTAGTCTTTATGTCAAAAAAGCAATCATTTGTAGCTCTTTTGCTTGGCCTAAATATGTAGAAATAGTAAAACATTAAAAACTTCTAATGGATAAGTTCTGTGGGACACCCTGTATCTCCATATCTATAGATAAATGGTTCCATTCATGATTAGAAACACAAAATAAACATTCGAACTTAGGTCTTATTTTGTTTATTTGACACGATTTTGAGACCAAATATACGTGGACGGATTTTAACTAACACGAGTGTAGTTCTCGTATATTTGAGTCGGTTACGTAAAAAATTTAAAAATAACAGCCAGCTGACCGCTCGGTTAAAGCCAGGCGTGCGCGATTTTGCGTTGTGAACTTAACCTAAAATCAAAAATTGTAAGACATAAAAAAATGAAAAGGAATTTCGGGAGAATTAGTTTTAGTTTGTACAATAGTGACATAAAAGTGATAGTATATGTTTTGTGGGGAACTTTACTGTTTACTTTGTTGTATAGTTTCATAGTTCAGAAGTTTTTCGTGAGAGATGGAAGGAATTTTTACACGAATCTGGTAAATAAAGTGTTAAGTTTTCTTATGCAAAAGTTTTCTGTTACCTGTGTGCGTAATATTATTAAATTAAACAGGGACTTTTTACTTTGTAAATAGTATTATGCTTTCTTTGCAAAACACATGGTTTTGTTATAACACATGGTTTTGTTATTATTATTATCATTATTTAGATTTATTCTGTGGAACATGCTCGATGTTATAAAGACACTAAATGATAAAAGTATAAATTATTTTGACCTAAACTTTTTCGTAAATATTAAGTGGTAGTCTGTATTCGTTGTCAGCCAAGCAATAGAGCTACAAATGATTGCTTTTTTTACATAAAGACTAGCAGGAAGCCACCTGTGCCATCCTGTGCACGACAGTCCGTAGTTAAATTTTTATAAACAATTATCAACAAAAAATCGCGTTTCTTTTTATTTTTTTTATTGTAAAAGGAAAACTATTGAAGCAATCTTAATGGTGCAACGGGATGAACTGTAGAGAATTAAATTACGAAGAGAATGACAGGTCAAACGATCCGATCGGATAATTAGAACCGGAGAAAAGCTGGAAAAACCGGCATATTTAACTTTTTTATAAAAGAAATTCATAACTCCGCCATTTTTTAATATTGACAGTTGAAACTTTGCACAGTAGTAGCTATTCACATGCACTTTAAGTGTGCAAAACCTGGTTTGAGTCGGATTAATAGTTTTCGTACAATCCTCATTTGAATTTTTTTGGGCAATATTTTTGCGCAGAGCTTGATGCGTTTGAGGTCGTCCGATTGCAATTTAAAAAACGGATTTGGAAACTAGACGTGAACAGCAACAAAACGTCTATTCTGATTTTTCGATAAGACCCGTTTATGTGGGTAATAAACTACTGAGAAGATGAGCGAAAACGCCCGCGCCCGCTAGAGTGATCGAGTGATGGGGGAAGTGTGCGATTAGAGGACAAACGTATACCGTAAACTTGGGTGACTTTAGTCCACTTTTGAAATTTGAAGTTTGGTAACTTTTAACAGATTAGATATAATTACTCATACTTGTGCTATTTTTTTGGTCTTTGATAGTACTTCAAAAATCTCAAAACACTAATATTTCCAACGTCAGGATATACTTCTTTTATGTATATATATATGGGTGGCCAAAGTCAGAATTCATTATTGGGTCACTTTGGCCATACTACTGTTTATCATGCCAATGAAACGATAAGCTAGTGTATGCTCGAGTTTGGTCACCAAATATGTTTTAAAAGTGTTCAAGAACAAAATGTTAAAATCAGCAATAAGATCATGACAAAACTATTTTATGACTATTTTAAAAAATAATGCTAACATGTTATACATTGCGGAAATGAGAAAAAATACGACTATCGGAGAATGTCAAAATTCAATATGGCGCTCATAAGAAAAACAAAAGTTGGCCATGATTACGCCGCCATCTTTGATGTTATTTCAAATTAGAAAATAACACTGCATTCCTTGTTAAAAAGTCGCTGTAGAATGTTTTTGTTTCAAATGTCTAGCTACGTTTGGTTTTGAATAAAAAATTAAAAACAATATCATTTCAGTTTTTTGCGGATATCTTTAAAATGAAAAATGATAGCTAAAACTTCTTTTCAGATAATTGTTCAGCACAAAAATACGAAACTTTGCCAAATTTAAACATAGCCTCTATCTCCACTAATAAGCGAGATCTAATAAGCCTCGAAATTGAATCACCCGGTATAGCTAGACATAATTTTGTACTTCTGGTATAATGAAGAAACCTCGTTTGGACGGGACAGGTGTTTTTATTGCTTGTAAAATGTCATCTTTGTCATACTACAGAAATGTCATCATTTGATGGTCATTTCCACTGAGAATGCCCGACTTTACTTTCCTCGATTGACTACACCGAGCACTTTAACTACGCGGGTATTGCTAAAAGTTATTCCTAACAAACCACAGGACTAATGTTATCGGCGGCAAATCATAGATGCTGATAGATTACTCAACACAAACAAAGTTGTTCATAGTAACAAAATTGGTCAATTATCAAAGCTATCTTCTGAACACTGCCACAAAAAAAAATAAATTATCATCTAACTTACATTAACCACCTTTGTATTCAATATAGTATCTAAAATATAAATAACCAAAAATACTCGCAATGTTTGAAATATTAACAAAGATCTAAACAATATAAATAAATTTTCGAATAGTGGCCAAAGTCACCCAGGGCGGCCAAAGTCACCCAAGTTTACGGTACATAGTAATACGCGCGCTTGTATTACTATAGATACACGCTTCCCCGCGTCGACCGCCTACCCGCACCTACTCGACCGGTTTGGAGCGCGCGGTAGTTTTCGGTCATGTTTGCAAGCATTTTTCACCTATTTCGCAACATTTTAACGCAAAATCAGAATAGACGTTTTGTAGCACAATACTTCTACTTTCGAAATACGTAAAAAAAGTTAAAATCGGACCACCTCCGACGCATACAGGCTCGCCGAATCATATTGCATACAAATATTCAAATCGCAATTGTGCAAAAACTAATCATCGGACAACGCCTGGGTTGGCCACACTCAAAGTACCCATCAATCGCTACTTTCACGCGAAAAACCTTCGCTACAACTTTAAAAACGGCGGTGTTATGAATTTTTGAAAAAACGCAGATTTTTCCGGGTTTTCCAAAGTTCCTCCGTTAATATTAATTCAAGTCCGTGCAGGGTTCATTTTTTCCGTCTTTTCATTCTCTACAATTCGTCTATTGAAAGCATCAAGATTGGTCCATCGGTTCAGTTATTACAAGCGAAAAACGAAAAAGAAACACGTTTTTTTGAGGTTTTTTGTTTATAATAAATTAAGAAATGATATTTGCGAAATGGGACCTACTCATCCATTGATGTATAATAACATTAAACAGAAAAAAATAACATTAAAGTTATTTGGCAATTTTTAAGAGTGAAATGAATGTAATCTATTTTGTGCGCAGGATGGTTCCCCTCGGGGTAAGGGGATTACGGGCGGGAAGCGGTGCGAGGCTCCGCGCGACGATTTCAGACGATCAACTCTCAGGACCGTATTCAATATTTTTGTCATTTTCTCGTTCGGTTTTATTTTTTAAACTAGCATACGTGATTTTTTTCTTTATTTGTGGGATTGTAGACATATTCTGTTTTGTGATTTATTATTACTTCGCAATATTATTTCTGCCGAAAATCAGTTTCCGATGATATTATGCAACACAATCTTGCCATATCTCTTTTGATACAGTGCTTTGTTGCATAAATTTAACATATCTTTAATTTTAAATGTATTGTGGCTTTTTGCAACTTTATTTTTTACGTAAGCCAAAATTAATTCAATTGCATTAAACTCGCAATGGGCTACAGGTAACCACACTAATTTTACTTCATTGCATCTGATTTTTTTTGCTATAAAATCTAATAGAAGTACCTTCTTCTGATGGTGATTTTTGACAGATACAACAGCTGTGCTATAGTTAATTGCGAAAGAAATTTCTGACATTAATAATTAATTGTTTTACTACCTTGGAATAATACTTCAGCATTTTTGCGGAAGGCTTGCAAAACTTTTACGCACGCAACGCTGCTAGATTTACGCAGATAACGCTGCTGCTTCGGCAGCGCCATCAGAAATTAAAGAAAGCCATGGATAACGACAAAATTTAATTAAACTGTGAAAGTAATGATCAACATGTTAATAACGAGTATTGCCTCCCCTCGTTTGAATTGTACTCCTCATCCTTCTAGGCATACTTCGAATTAGGTTTTGAATCTCATTTTGGGGAATCTGGTTCCACTCTTCTTCTAGCGCTATTCGGATACCATCTAGCGTTTGTATCGCGGCACCACGGGCTCTAACTCGTCTCCCTAGCATATCCCACATGTGTTCTATGGGGTTTAAATCAGGGCTACGTGCAGGCCATTCAGTCAATGACGTTAACGACACTAAACGTCACTAAATGTTTTTGTTGATTACCATGGCTAGCTTTAATTTCTGATGGCGCTGCCGAAGAAGCAGCGTTATCTTTAAGATCTTGTAACTTTGACGTTAACAACAATAGAAACTTGAACAAAAAACATAAATGATCAGAACAGACGAGACTACAAGCTCCTTTTGTTTAAAGTTAAACTCTTTTGTCGGTGCACCCCACAGCAAGCTTCAAACTGTAGGAAGAAAACAAGCATTAACGTTATTCACCATTGCTGAAATGGAAGAGCGCAAAAACGGGTAGCACATACAGAAATATTGGCAAAAAGTAGACCTTTCAAATTAAGAAAACCTCATTCAAATCGAGCAATACGTTCAGAAGTTACTGCAGTTTGAAACTGGTCATCATTTTAGGTGTTGCGTTTTTTATGTCGCTCAGTGGTAGTATAATGCAGTTCAACGTTAACCCCAAAAGAAAACCTTACTTATTTTTGTATCTATACTTATCCCGATCTTTCTGTCTGTTCGCATTGCAGGATTTGACCACATCGCAGAGGTTAAGCAAAGGACTATCGCAGAGCAATGCATCAGCAGCCGGTACGTCCACAGCAGGTAGTGCATCGAATAGCGTAGTAGTTGTTGGTCGTGGTTCGCTCGAGCCCAACGAGGATAAATCATTTGACAAGAAAGTTTTAGCTAGCCCGGTGGCGCACCAGGGCCTCAACGGGCTGAAGAACATCGGCAACACCTGTTTCATGAACTCGGTGATACAGTGCCTGTCGAACACCAGACCGTTGCTAGAGTACCTCCGGAAAGACCAGCACAGCGGCGAAATCAACACGACGATCAGCGGCATGAAGGGGGCCCTGATCAAAGGTATTTGGACGTTGATTGATATTTTGAAGTAGGGGTGATTCTACGATAAGAGGACTTTTTAGTGACAAACCAGAAAGACAAGATTTTTTGAACAAAACTGTTTATAATGTTAGTATTTTGATCACTATGGGCCCCTAATGTTTTATTAACTAAGATTCATTAAGTTTTTGCTCAGTCATTTAAAATACCAAAATACTTTCCCGTGTCTTGTCGCATACTCGTTTTTTTTGCAAATAAATTAAGATAAAATCTATTATGTCTCCTGACACCTGGCTTTTTAAATTAAAAAAAAAAACTGAATAAGATGCTAGAATTAATATGTAAAAATGATGAGTTATATTATAAAAAATATTATAGTTTTGATTTGAAATAGATTTTACTAAGTAATCTGCAATTTTATATAGTGAGGTCTGCACTCTAGAGCAGGGGTGGCCAACAAGTCGATCGCGATCGGCCGGTCAATCGTGAAGCCAATTTTGGTCGATCGCTCGCGATGTCTTGACTTAATGTGTGATGGTGGGTTTAGTCACCTTTACATGGTAGCAAATAAACCTGACTCTAACCCTATTAATAAAACGGTTGTTACTAATGGCCCAATATACTACTTGAACAGTGAAGAACCTTTGATTTTCTCCCTCAATATATAACCCTATTGTTAGCGAATGTGGAAGATGAAAGATAGTTTCGAATCAAGAATCAAGTTTCGATCTCACAGAACTGTCCGTTTACAGATACTAGTTTTTTGCTTATCGCATTGTGACAAAAACCGTTAACAGTAAAAAGTGAGTCTAGTCATGTATTTACAGATAAGCATGTTTATAATCTTCTATCACTGGCCCAATATCTGAATTACCTAATCCAACAAATAAAACAAATTCCTAACACAGCCAATCCTGACTATAGCTTTGCTCTCAAACCCAGTCTCCAAAACTATTGCCCTGCATGATAAACTTGGTCTCAGTAACTCATTCAAACTTCCATTCGACAACTCATAATTTGCCGACAATCAAAGGTGTTACTCATTCAACAATAATCAAGTTACCAATACATATGTATTTCTTTTCCTTTTGCGTTCAAAACTCTAAAATTTTTAACTCAAAACAGTCTTATAATTGCAAAAAGCAAACCACCTTTCAGCTCAGCTAGATATATTAGCATGTTAAGCAATAACCTTTCAGCTCTACAAATTAAAAAAATATTCGCAAGAGGTCATCCTTTCAGCTCGTGAACATAAAAAAATAAGCAAAGGACTAATCATTCAGTTTAACAAGATAAACAAATATTAGCAAAGGGCCGACCTTTCATCTCCAATAATATAAATAAATATTATCAAATTGGCAACTTTTCATCTCAACACGATAAACAAATATTAGCAAAGGGCCAACCTTCCAGCTCAAAATAATTCAGATATTAGCAAAGGGCTAATCTTTCAGCTCAACAAAATATTACCTACCACGCCAGTAAAGGGCTGACACAAATATGTATTCGCAAAAAGCTAACCTTTCAGCTCAACAAAATAAATAAACTTTAGAAAAGGGCTAACCTTTCAGCCAAACAAAATAAATTAACATTTCAGTAATGAGCTGTCCTTCAGCTCAACAAGATAAACAAATATTCGCAAAAGACTAATCTTTCAACTCAACAAAAGAAAATATTAGCAAGGGGCTATCCTTTCAGCTCAAACCCAATCAAATATGTTACTATTAGAAAATAATGTTAATATTACTCGTAGGTAGATAAACAACTTGTTTCAGTAGATAGATTAACAAAAGTCTAAACTTTTTAGAAAATAAGTCTAAGAATCTCCCATGTTAATTTTCCTGGCAAAAAAAGTGTCGCGAAATCTTAAAATCAAATTTTCAGCCATACCTGTGCATTTTTATAATGAGCTCTGCAAATATGAAAAGTTGAGTCAGGAAATTTATTTTCTTTATGCCTTTATATCGAAAACTTAATAAGTGATATAAAAGATAAAAAAGATAGTTTTTAAGTACCCATAGCTCGCGGGAGTGCTACGCCTATGACAACATGTCGATGGCAGCACCATTTAAAGATAAAAGTTAGATATTAACGATGTAGTCTACCGGAAGTGTACCGTAGGTTCGAAATCCTAGCGTTAATACGCATTGTAGAGATATGAAATTTTTACAGTGGTTTTCTGATGTAGTATTGCATATTGGAAAGTATATAAAAGTAATAAAACATTAAATAACGACATTCATTTTTTTTTTGGTATACATTATTATTTTATGAAAATGACTTTCCAAAATAGAACATAAAAAAATAGAAAGGTTTTACCTATGAAGTTAGTTTGAATTATTTATCGTTTTTACGTGATTTCGAACCCGCGATTTAGACACAAATTGTTTTTTCTAAGACACCTTTGACGTTAGCGTTTGTTTCATGCGTTTTTCTACGTCCTATATCACCTGTGGTTAGTTTCCATTGCAAATAGTTTTTCTCAAAACACTAACAAAAATTTTCATTATTGGGGTATACTTGCTCCTCAAGTAGAGAAAAGCCACCCCTGCTCTAAAGCAGCGTTTAAACGTTTTTACACTTGCGAAACCCTTGAAATTGGGTTGGAACCCAGTGGAACATAATATAAATATTTGCCAGTGTTCTTCTCAATGTCAATCTGAGTAAAAAGTTGTATACACAGAAAAATGTGCAAAAGGCAATTTTGCTGCATCAAGTAATCTGTAAAATTACAGTGATAATGCTGTAATTTCACAAAAATATGCTGGTATCAAATAACCAGCATTTTTGCTGTTGATACATTCATTTTCTGTAACTTTGCAGAAATTACTCTCCGTGTCAAAAACGTATTAGTTATTTTTTCAATTCCTTAAAACGTTACAAAATATTGCAAAAGGAAGGAACAAAATTAAAATTCATTAATAAGCTAATATCAACCAATATATCAATTATAAAAGTAAAATGAATACCAAAATTAAGAAACAATAATTCTGAGTTAAGTTCAATATGGACCTATCTCTATTCTTAAAAAAATTGTCGTTTAAAATAGGATTTGTTAATATTTCCAACAACTTTATTTTTTTAAAGGTATTATGAAAAATATGAAGTCCATATGAAACATTTTACGCAGAATAACATATATGTTAAAAAAAATGTGGGAAGAACACCCAAGCATGTGAAATTAGGTACTATTTTTCACTTCTCTCGCACTCGTGTTTAAACCAAAGAGCACAAATAGTTGATAGTCAAACAACCTACGTAGAAATTACTTAGGGGTATATCACGCTTTATTTAAATTATTTTCGTCGGGTAGTTTTAGAGTTACGAGTCTTCAAACACAGGGGTCAATACTATCGAAACAAGAGATTAACCGGTTAGATTTTTACATTCCCATACGCTAAAATTAACAATTTGATTGTTTCGCCAAAAAATCGTAGAAACACCCATAGATATTTTGACAATTTTTAACATTTTCCGTGCAAAAAAAAATATTTCATAACCTCCGACGCTTGCAGCGTTTGCCCAGGTGATCAAAGAAGTATGGTCCGAGGATAGTTCAGACCGCGTTGTCAACACGGTCTCGTTGAAGTCGCAGATCCAGCGGTTCGCGCCTAGGTTCATGGGGTACGCGCAACAGGACGCCCAGGAATTCCTCCGTTACCTCCTCGAGGGCCTCCACGAAGACGTCAACAGGGTCACCACGAAACCGGCCCCCATACACACCGAAATCGATGAGAAACTCAGGTACGAAAGACGAAATATTTTATCGGCGAAAGAATGCCTCGGTTCAAACCTACGTTGAGACATTTTTTTTTATTTTAAAAAAAATTATTTAAAAAAATATCTGCACTGTAAATTTATACATTTATCCAATAAATGAATTACAATTTAAAAGAAAAAATATTTTAATTGATTTTTTTAGTGTTTTTTCATGTTTTTTTGTGTTTTTAGTGATAGCGAGAAGTCGGCTGAATCGTGGCAGCGGTACCTGAGGATGGACAATTCGAAGATAGTCGATATTTTCGTAGGCCAGTTGAAGTCTACGCTAAAGTGCACGCACTGCGGGCACTGCTCTGTGACGTTCGATCCTTTCTGGGACCTATCGTTGCCGATACCGCAGAAGGTGGGCCCCGTCCGGTTGCAGCAGTGCCTCGACAGTTTCACCAGGGAGGAGACTTTGGACGGCGACGAAAAACCGGTAAGATTTTTTTTAGTTTTTGAAAATCGCACTGTTTTTTATCACAGACTGTATATTTTTTCTACGAACGAGTTAAAAGTAGGCCTTAAAAGACGCAATTTTACGTGTGTTAAGCATAAAAGTCATTTTACAACAACCTGAGAAAAAAAAATAATAACATTGCATTGAAAGGAAGAACCTGTTGTAATAAAACGACGTTGTTGTCGAAAAATCTCAAAAAATATTTTTGTATAATTGGTGTACCAATTATGAAGCAGTTCTGAAACTATTAATTTAAGTACATTTACATTTGATCCAGTCAAATTGAGTTTTTACCAGGAAAGTTGTCACAATTTCGTGACGCAACATTGAAGAAAGTACAAAAAAGGTAAACATTTTCATTTTTACTTATAACTCGGAAAGTATCAACTTTGAAATACAGTAGAGCGTCGATAATCCGAACTAATTGGGACCGAAGGTGGTTCGGATTTTCGAAAATAACCTAGAAAATGACAGGCTTAAGAAATGTCTAAAAATGCCTTAAAATGTACTTTAATCGATTAAATATAGATATGTATATTAAACACACTATTACATTACTATTACTATTATGTATTTAAACTCTTTTAAAACGCGTTCGGATTTTTGACATTTCGGATTTTTGACGTTCCTCTGTATGTACTCTTTTTTTTTTTTAAATGTGTACCTTTACACATACGATCTCAATAAGGTATGTGCAGGGAACTGGGAGAAATTCACTAATTGACAGCCTTTAATAATAAATTGGAGTTTTGGAGTGGAAAAGGTGGGTTTTTGCGCAAACAGATAAAATACGCCAATTTTCAACTAGTGCTTGAGCCCGAAAAGTTTATCGAAGAACAAACCTAAAGAGTGAAGTTTGTAGGAAATTGAATCGAGAGGTTATTTAGGAAAAGTTGATAGTTTTCGAGTTATAAGCAAAACATGATTATTTTTACCTTGTTTTTTGCATTTTCTTTAATGCTGCGTCACGAAATTTTGTTAGCAAACCTCAGATTCTGATTCAGCAACCCAAAAAACAAAAAGGAAGAAATAAAAACTTACCCGATAGAGACTGCCTTTTAAGCATAAATTGGGGGTTGGATTACCAAAAATTGGTATTTTGGAAACACAATTTAAAACTAAAATATAATATCACAGCCAGAATCCAAAACACTTCGTCGCTGCATGATTAATAGCATATTTAAGAGGAATCAGTACTGCTGGTACGTCCTATAAAATAAGCATCCATAGTCAGCTTAATGTTGTATCAATTACAAGGGCGTAGCCAGGGGGGGCAGGGAGGGGCACCTGCCCCCCCCTGGCGCTCAAAATAAAAATGCACTAAATTGTATTAGGTACATAATAAATTTACAAAGACACATAACGTGTACCGTAAAAGCCAGTTGTGCTTATTTTATGAGAAAATATAATTTAATAAATTACCGTCGAGTATACAACTCAAATGCCAGTATCTCCAAATCTCAATACAGGGTGAGGTATTTATTGTTAAGTACGGGCTTATTGAAAATTAATAGAGGAATTGTTTATGCAACCGACAAGATAAAATTTTAGATTGCTTTATTACAAATAACCTTATATAATAACATAATGTTATTTGTAGCAATTTAAAATTTAAAGCAATCTAAAATTATATCTTCAACTTGTCGGTTTGGCAACCAAAACCACATATCAGCCTCTTGACTTTGTATATTACTGTAGTCTGTGTGATGTGTAGTTACTGAACACGGTGATAAAGCAGTTTTGTTGCAAAGGATATAAGAAATGATTTTAGTTTTAATTATTATTTGGAAACCAGTGTTATATCGTTGTATGATTGGGTCATTAGGATTACTGGTCCTAAAAGTAGAAGAGTGTTTCAGTTACAGGATTACGTGATTATACCTAGTGCTATCACTGTTACCGTAACACTGTAATCACGTAATTATTGCAGGTTAAGTGCATACAGCTAAATATCACTTTCGATTAGGCTAATTTTGTTGAGTTTCGAGTTTGGTTTCGTTTGGCAAATGTCAACCCGTTTGTCTTTTAATCAATAGATGGCGCTATGGCGGTACTTGCATTAATTCGCTGTTTTCAAATATCTTAGAAATTATGATATATTGCTGTTCTTATACACTTATATGTACATTTTGATACATGTCCTCCAAGAATATTTGTTTCGGTAGCATGCTCAGCGTTCATCGCAACATTGCAAATGAAAGCCAAGAGCAATTCAAAGAATCTGTCCTGCAGAAGTTTTCCGAAAACAAGCGAAAACTTAACATTACGTAATGTTTTATTAGCATATTTCAAATTATGTACATACCTCATACATATATTTTTATAAACAAAAAGATATGCGATAAGAAATATTTATCTATTTAAATTTTGATATTTTTCTGACTCCTTGCCCCCCCCTGTTAAAACTTCTGGCTACGCCCTTGATCAATTATCTCATGTTATACATCAAATTATAGATAAAGGTGTATTACTTACTGTGGTAATGTATATGTATTACTTGCTGTGGTAATGTATATGTATTACTTGCTGTTGTTGTATCCACGCTACGTGATAAAATATAACTTATTCATGTACTCGAAGAAGTAAAGTTTTGAGTGAAAAAAGCATGTAAGATATTGATATTTTTACGTGAAATTTTGTACACTTATAGAGGAAGGTGTAACTTAGACCTATTAAGTGGTACTTTTTTCAATTTTAACCAGTTCTTCGTAAAAAAATTGCAGAATCAGCCAATTTTGTCATATTCAGAAATAGATTTGTCAAAAACGAACAGAACTATCAAAAATCTACCACTAGACGCAAAATTATATATCTTTAATTTGGTATAATTCTTTTACGATAATGTGAACTAATTGCTGAGAGAAAGCCTCAGAACTTTTGCGTGTTTTGCAAGCAAAACGTACGGGGTATGGATCCCCCTTAAGAAATAAAATAAAATTTATAAAATTTTGAAATATTTTTTCCTCTTATACTCTGTACTTTCCTCTTATGTCATTTTCATCTTTTTAGTAACATGCCATATATGAAGGTGATTATAATTATGTATTTAAAGACCTCTAGTATTTCCAAATATTTTTTCAAATAACATTTTTGCATCGCTTTGAACATAAAGGAATTTTATTCTCCAGCGTTTTTCATACTTTAGGTACATTCCGGTACATGCAAGCAAATACATACATTCTAATATTTGCATTTTAGGTAAACGAGAATCCAGACACTTATTAAGAATATAATTTTATGTGAAATTGATAATAAAAATGTTAATTACTAATAAAAACACCCGGTATATACAATGAACAAGTTTATTATTGATTCGTATTTGATCACCTCTAATATTTCTAAATACTTTTTTCAAATCTAACCATCAATCAAGAAACTCGCAAATACGAAACTCGAATCAGACCGCATGTTCATTAGTATCAAACACTAACAAACCATGGAAGAAACAGTGCAATAAACTCAGGTGTAGTGCGGTTCAATTCTTTGCCAACTGAGATTAAGGCATTGAAAAGTTGTGCTGTGTTTAAAAAGTCACCTTAAAAGATATTATGCATCCCATTATATGTAGCAACTGTTGTTATTTTTCTTTTAGTGTTTAATTGCTGCTAGTTTGTTTTCTTTTTTAAACTTATTTACTATATCAGATAATTTGGTCTCGATATCAGCTGTTGGCTGTTTAGAGCACTAATAGGTTGCCCAATGAAATGTAATTGGCTTTTCTATTAATTGGTATATGTTAAATTTTTTTTTTGATTTATCAAATGATTATTTTAAGTTTTTAAAGAATTTTGTATAATTTTGTAACTTGGAGGAAATTAATAAATAAATAAAAAATAAATAAATAACATTTTTTTGATAGCTTTTAACACAAAGGTACTTTACTCTTAAGAGTTTTTCATAGTTTTTGTAACACCCGGTATATGCACATACATTCTAAAATTTGCATTTTAAATTGCAATATAAGCTTTAAAAAATATTTGTTTAAAGAAATGAAAAAAAATATAATATGTATTAACAACAAATTTGTCGTATAATGATATCGTTTCAATCATGTATGCAACTCATGTGGGCTGTATTTACACCGACCAATCTATGAACAGCAGCTTGTTTGTTGCCCGCCGACCCATCAACAAGCTTTGTCAGCAGGTCAAGGCCATTAGTGACCTAACTTTGAGGATTACATGTAAAAAGTACACAATTTGCGGTTTAGTTTGATATCTTTTTGAAGTTTCTGGGACATAGGGTTCAGCCGCTATAAATTCGTACATTGCCAAAATCACGTGTCTTTGAATTTCAACGTCGTTTTCGTGATCAGCAGGTCGAGTTTAGTCAAACATAGTTCGTTTGATCAATGTTAGAACCAACTTCTCTCAATTTGTCACGCAGTGTTATTCAATGCAATATAGTCTCCAGAAAGTGCTGTAATATAACTACAAATAGAAATAAATCTGGTTATTTATTTATAGAATTTCATTTATTGAAATTGCATTTAACTTCTATTTTAACGATTACTTTTTTTCGTTTTTCTAGACATGTTCGAAGTGTAAGGAACGCAGAAAATGCACCAAGACCTTCGCGATACAGAAGTTCCCGAAGATCATGGTCATTCATCTCAAGCGGTTCAGCCCGATGGAGCGTTTCAGGGGGAAGCTGTCGGTGACCGTCGACTTCCCCCTCGAGGGGCTCGACATGAACAACTATGCGGCGGACAGCCACACGCAGTGCCGGTACAACCTCTACGCGATATCCAACCACAGCGGCACCACGTACAGCGGCCACTACACAGCCTACTGCAGACACCCCTACTCTATGGCCTGGCACGAGTATAACGACTCAAGGTATTTGATTTTCCTTTTCTTTTTTTTTTTTTGGAGAGTGTATATCAGCCCGACAAATTAGGTATTCATAACGACAATGGGGTATTTGACTGTATTAAAAATATGGCGTGTATTATAGTCATCGTAATAGATTACAGTTTAAGAAAACTATTTGTTATTACTTTTCAAAAACAATATGCTTTATTTCTATTAAAAACCAAAATTAAAATTGAATTTTATTCACATCCTATCACGTGATTGAAAACGCTCTGTAATTGGCTCAGTCTCCAGTGACGTCATTCGTAGTACGCTTAAAGCGCGTTCGGTTTGTCAGGGTAGGGTATGGGGAGAGCAATGCTCAGATAACCTGGGTCGGCTGTCTCTCTCTTATATGCAGATAAACGCCGTATGACGTTAGTCCGCCTATATTGCAGCGCGTCACTCTCACCATACCCTACCCGATTATCCGAATGCGCTCCTATGCATCTGCCGTTTAAATTTAATAGCACTAAAGTGCCATGTAACCATAACTTTGTAGGTTATGTTAGCCCTAGCCTTAAGCGGTCAGATAATACATGGTTCAAGAATACGATAGATAACTTATTATTATTATTATTATGTCGAAGTAATCCTCACAACAAAAAACACTTGTATTGGCCGCTATTTATTTCATTTGGATTTCTACGAGCCAACCACTTTCTTCGCAGTTTCAAATCTTGCGGAACAGCTACAAATAGTTTATCCGGAGTTTTTATTGACGTATTTCTGCATTGTGGATGTATACACCATTTATAACCCATTTTAATATAGAAATTGTGAAAACAACACATCATACAACACAATTACCAAACGGCGACGATGCCGATGCTGACAGACCATATGGGCCGATTTGACATATTTCTATGTTACTGAAGAATTATGTGCATATAATTGTACTCCAGTGTAGGTTTTTATGTTTGAACATGTTGCCACTTGGTTATAGTGAAATGCGCACGTGTATCTTTTACGAGCACATCAGATAAGAGTTGCGCCAGTAATGCTGTAACACGTATGTCCCACAGAAAGATGTTTTATACCGCCCTTTTGAAATTTATTCGCATATGCTTTAATTTGTGCGATAATTGTTGTTTTTTTAAAACATCAGAAAGAGAATGGGACCAGAACAAGTTGCACAAGCTGTTGTGCCACAAATTGATGGACGAAGTGTGCGTTACATCGCAAGCATGCTAGGAATTCCCAGAGGTACCGTGTCAGACGCCTTACAATGGTTTCCGGAAACAGGAGAATACACAAGGAGACCAGGACAAGGCAGACCAATAGCGACCAATCCCGTCCAAGATCGTTTTCTTCGATTGCAGGCGTTACGTTGACTGCTCATACAGAGCTAGTGAGAATCCGGGGTTGGACGATTACTGCGGATCGCTACATTCAGCAATGTTTAGAGGAACATGTATTGCCCTTTGCGCCATTTGTTGGAGAAAATTTTCATTTAATGCAAGACAATACTCGTCCACACACTGCGAGAGTCACGCGTGCTTACTTACGAGATGTTGGCATTACATTGTTGCAATGGCCACCACGAAGCCCTGATTTGAATCCCATAGAACATGCATAGAACATGTTGGGGCGTCGTGTTTACCGCCGCTATGCGGCGTTTCAGACGTTGGACATGTTAGCAGAAGCCCTTACTGCGAAATCGGAACAAATTACTCAAGAAGTTTGCCCCGTTCATCAGGAGCATGCCTGATCGTATGGCAGCCGTAATTAGGGCTTGTGGTGGCAATACGCGTGATTAAACTTCTTCAATTAACACCTACACATACACAACCAACGCATTCTTATTTCCAATTAATGTCAATTTTATTGTTTTTCTTTGTGTATTTGTTTTTCTTGACTGAGATTTCATTATTTTACAATGGATTTTATTTGTTTGTTATATTAAAGCAATTAATCACCAAATATATAATTTTTATTTTGTGATTTTTGTGATTCAATTTTTAACGCTGATTTTTATGAAATATTCAGGAAATAATTACGAAAAATAATCCATTTACAATGTAGAGTGAAGGAATAAATAAACACACTAAGATGGTTTTCAAATAATAGTCAAATACCCTATTGAGGTTAACAGTACGACTGATTTTACATTTTTGCGTTTACGAACTAAAATGTTTTTCTTTATTTAAGAGTTTTAGTTAATTTGTGGTAGATTTGGATCCAATAAAAAAAATATTGTATTTAATAGGGTATTCCGGTGTTTTTGAAATTGTCATTTTTTACAAAGTATGGGTGCTACTGTTTGCTACTTCACAAGGAAAATATCAAACATTGTTTTAAATTACGAGAAATCGTCGTTTGAAGTTTGAATTAGGATTGGTCTTTGTGACGTCACAAAGACCGCTCAAAGTGAGCGACTTGACAACGTTGCTATATCTAGGGTGCACGTAGTAAATTTTTGTCTTCTGTTGTGTCAACGTTTAGAATCGCTCGTTTGTTGACACCAGCTTTGGTTATTGAGGTTATATCAAACACTTGTTCAAAATGTATAAACTCCAACGCCGACATTGTTCTGTGCCGGGCTGTAACAGCAGTAGAACAGTAACTCCTGATAAGATTTTCTTTACATTGCCGACTAGCGAGATGAGAGATGTTTGGCTTCAAGTTTCAATGATCAAATCATCTCTCAAAAAAGTTACCTTTATTCGTTGTCAAACAACAGGGTCGCCAACCGTCAACTTGGCCGATCAGCTGTTCGAGAGCTGTCCGCTGTTGCCACCGCTACTAGGGATCGGTAATCATCGTGTATTTCCGAGGGTGGTCGGTGAATTCAAACGAAATGCACTTTTAATTGCAATTATCTGATAGAAAAACTAAATAAAAAAGCTCATAGGTTAACTTTATGAATCCTCATAAATTGTACAATAGGTTAAACCGAATATCTGCTTAAATTTTGACATGACCGGAATACCCTATTGTGTCTATTAAATATTTAAACTGTCAAAATAATGCAGGAAAATTGAATATAAAAGTTCATAGTATAAAAATATACATTTGCAAAATAAACAAAGGATCCATAATAAAAATAAAGTACGAATAAGAGCAATAATTTCAAACTTATCAAAAACATTAGCTTTGAACAATTTGAGACATTTTAGTGACAATTTTATTGCTCAGTTTTCGTCGTTAAATAAATGTTGCCAGTTATTCCCTACTTTTGTCGTTAAAACTCATATTTTAGTAGTGTCCGATTGCTGGCCTCGCTTAGTGTTGTTCAATCTGATTAGCGATCAGTTGGCTAAAGTGCAGTTCGATTGCTCGTTTGACGTCTGAGCCAAACTGATTCCACGAATAGGAAGCAGGTATTGCAAATTTGCGATCAAAATGATCGGAACGCGGTCAATTGAAAAGATTGCGGCCAGCAATCGAACATACCTTTTGTCATTAATTTACACTTTTGGTGTCGTTAAAATATATTACCTGGCGTTTGTTTACATTTTCTGTCGTTAGAACACATTTTGTCTTTCAAATGCATATTTTGCCTTTTTTTTTAACGTGTTTTCTCTTTTCCTTTCAGAGTATCGACAATTTCCTCGAAGAGCATAGTTAGCGGGGAGGCGTACGTCTTATTCTACGAGCTGGAAGGTCAAAAGTCGCACCTGTGAGCCAGAGGGCGCTGCTAGACATAGTCTCGTCGGCGCAAGTCCAAATTCTGCTTTTCTCCTAGGTTTAAACGTGTTACTATAATAATTTTGCCATACTACTACCACCTATATATAACCTCTTATATACCAACGCTACACACACACACACAGACACCCACACACACACACACCTATATATACACACGTATATATATTACGTAGACAACGCTTTAACACCTAAGCTATATGCGTGTATGTATAGGAAAACAACACCTACGTCACGGAGCAGAAGACTAAACAAAAACAAAAGAAGAACATAACCTCTTACTACTGTGAAAACCGCCACCCCTTGACACACTGTTTTTATTAATTTATTTGAGATATACCGAAGAGATTGAACAAAAAAAGATAATAATTTTTATTATAAAAGCGTAATTTTAAAAACGGGAGTTGTTCTTGTTTATTTTGATGTCGTCTGCGTGTGTGTCTTTTCTGCATCCCCCCCCCCACCTCTCTATACCCGCAGTAATCACGAGCTATTTATTTTTTACTAATTTATTGTTTATTATTACGAGAGAAAGATTTGGAAATTATTGTTTTTGTTGTTTGTATGCTTATTTTATACACTGTTATTTATTATTATGATCGATGAAAAGAGTATGTTTGTCGTTTGCATGGTAACCTAAAAAAAGTTTTTTTTTGTTTTTGTATGTTTTTTTTTCGGCTTTTGTTCCGAGCCTTTTTTTAGTTTCTACTTTTTAAAAGAGATTTAAAAATGAGTATGTTAGCCGAGAAAAGATTATTATTAATTATATATTTGTAGGTTTAGGTGAATCTAGTCTTACGATGATGCATGTCCGTAATCGTACCAGCCTTGCGGTGGAAATCGTAAAGCTAACAATTGAAAAAAATCCGAATAAACCGGACTGTACATAAATAATATATTTTCTTAAAAAAAGAATAAACCGAAAATAATGCTCGTACAATATTGTAATAAAAAGTTATACCTAAGTAATAAGAAAAGCGTTATTACTTAAAAAGGACTTTAAAAGTAAGTAAATAAATGAAATATGAAACAAAATAACCTTCAATATCTGTGATGATTCGCTAGCGAACAGGAAAACTTTATTATATTAAATAAAGATTATTAAAAATAAAAAAAACAAAAGAAAAATCTATTTGGAAATTGTACTAGTATTATTTGCAAGAAATCTAGTTGTTAATTTGTATAAAACGAGACGATTTAGGACCTTAGACGAACAGGATTGGGCGTGGGTCGCTAATATCGCTAAAAATATTAGCGATCTAACTGGATGAATCGGTACGCAAAACTTGTACATTGTCTAGATGAATTTATCGTGTGTTGTACCGATATTGAGATGAATACTCGCTTTAAAATTATATAAAAATATATATAAATGAGAGAAAAAAACGACCTAAAAATTGTTTAAAAGGAGCACTAACTTATTAAATTGTTTGCAAAAAAAAACTACTTTGTTTTATTTCCATCGTATACCAAAACTTTGATCGTACTTTGTTAGCATAACAGGTAAGTTTTTATTACGTATTATTTAAAAAAGCTGTACAAAGAAACGTTTTAATATTATATAACCTAATTGTGTGTTTTCAAAACATTAGTAAAACATCTTAGGTTATGTTTGCATTTCTTTGTCTTTAAAAACAGGGAATTTGGTGTAGCTTTTGACCAACGTGCGTACATAACTTCTCTTGGGCTCTTGTATGTCACTTTTCAGTCAAAAATAATCACTTATTTACTTGTAAACAGCCAGGAGACCATTCTAAAGCTAGTCGAAAAACGTCAAAAGTAGATTTATTATTCGTTACTAAACTAGCAATAATATAGCGTTTTCGATTTATACAATTTTATGCACGCACTCGGTGCAATTCTTTAAAATCAACTTCACGGCGAACAGAAGTAGAAGAATAAGAAGAAGTTTCCAGTTCTCCTTATGGTAAATATCATTGCCAATGTTGGTATTTTGAGCTATTTACTGCATTTATTCTTCTACTTCTGTTCACCGTGAAGTTGATTTTAAAGAATTGCACCGAGAGCGCGCATTAAATTGTATAAATTGAAAACGCTATTAGTTTGAAATATTTCAACAGGGTTGAATTAGTTTGCTTTCAGTAGTAAATATCACAGCAATTTCCTGATTAACGCTAAAGTCAACATGCAAAACTTAATAATTCGTTTATGAACAACGCGAAAATCCAATAAAACTACATTGTTTCAGTCAGAATTTTCACAAAATCTGCAATTAATGTAGGGTTAGTCCATGGTCAGTTATTTATTGATTATCCGCAACCCCAACAAAGACTGCATTGTGTTTGGTTAGGTTGGCTACATTCAGAAATCGCACCCCACAAACTTACACAAACGGATACAACACTATTTATTTATAAGTAGGTATTCGCACATCAGAGATAAATATATAGGGAGAAATTAGGTCAAGTTCGCGAATTTTGAAACGCGAGATTTCGCGCGTCGAAGCCGTTCGCGAATTTTGGTTCTAATCTAGACCGTCAGATGGCGGACGCGTTTCACTCGCAACTTTTTCGCATAGTTTTCAATGTTGTGCGATCCGCTGTGCGAAAATGTGCTCTAAATCGGTTGGAAAAACTCGCGGTACGGTTCGGTGTGGACGTTTTCCCGTAGTGGGGGCTTCCCTGAGTGCCGGGGGGTGGATTTTTCCCGGAGGAACGAAGGGAATCTGGCGAGAATTACGCAATGAAACTGTAAGTTGAAATTTGCTATAGGCATTTTTGCTTCGATGACCTAGTTATACATTTACGGTGATCGGTGCTAGATATTTGCGATTATTTTCGTCTGATGTGTTATCGCAAGCGATCACCTGTCGCCGGGCCCCCCTAAGATTTTCCCGGAAAAATGTTCACTGGGGTTTATCTAGGTTAGAAGTTCTTAGTGAGATCTTAGCATGCTAACCTGTTGCGAGGTGGTTTTTTTTCGGGTTTAACGCGAATTGGTTTGTATGAATAGTTGACACGTGTTTCTAATCAAAACAATCGGACCTTACGAAGTTACCAAAACCAGTTTTTAGGGATATTTTACTGGTTTGCACCCTATTCATTAGCAAACCAAGCCACTCGAATCTGTTGCTTATTACTGACTGCTGTTGGGATTTTTAATTCTCACAGTTTGTTATGTAAGTTTTCGGTTTTATTCTTAGATAGGGTAGTGTGGGAATCGTTGGGGTAGTTTTCAGGTTAGGGTTGGTCGGTTTCATCCCCTCCCCAACGTGCAGGCACTATTTTTCTAGCCTCTATTGGCTTGGACCACGAAATAGGGTTCGGTTTCTACTCGATTTGTGTGGTTCTAAAATGGTGGATTCTTTTTTTTCCAAGTCTGCCGTTATGCTTTCGAATTTTTAACACGTCTACAGTTTGGCAGACCTGTTTTTCTTACAATGGTACCGTTTTGTTGCTGTTGTATTTTTTTTGTTAGTAGGTGAGGTGTTGTTAGGCAAAATTTAGTTTGGAATTAACTAGATTTTTTTTTCATATATCTCATAAGGCCATAGATAGATAATAAAGCCATTTCTATTTTTAGTTTAACTCTGGCAGTTTTAGAGATATAATTTTGTGATTATGTCACATGGGAATCAGAATTTATATAATAATTATATTATAAATAATCTTAAATAATTTTAGCAGTCGTAATTTAATTTATAATTCTGCTGTGGAATTTATTTGTAAATTTATTAGCTATAATAATAGCTAGATTAGTTGCATAGCAAGCTTTATGTCTTGCAAATAACGTACTTTTCCAATACAGTTTTTGTTATACCCGAAAATACTAAATCAATGATTTTTCTGTCTTATTTGAATTGTGTAATTGTTCCTCATCTGTATATAATAACTAGACTATCGCAAAGATAAATTCAAATCAAATGTTTATTTTTTCAACAGACTCACCGCATGGGGATTGTTTTGTCAACGGTGTGTTTTATTGTTTATTTATATGAAATTTATCATACCATTCGTGTATTTATTCCTAGAAAAACTGGATAGTACCAGTTGGCTATGCTGTTTGGAAACATAATAGACGCCACATAAACTTAACCAAGAAATATTTTTTAAAATTATTTGTTTTTACTTGATAAAACATTTGAGGAGCAATAATGTTGAATCATCACATTTAATATCCTTTTCTACTTTGCGTTCGTTACAAACTCATGAGAAATTCCTAAAGGTATCGGGACGAAACTTCATATTTAGAAGTTTTATGACCAAACTTAGAGCTGCCGTTTCTGGAATTTCGTCAAAATAGCTAAATAATAAATTAAAGTAGAGGAAATTTTGTACCTATAATTTATGTCTATGACATTTTTCGGTAAAATTAATAGTTTAGCTGCATGAGCAAATTGTATTTGATTGAGATCGGTCGTGTCTGCACTAATATAAAACTAGTTAGCTGGGATTTGACAGATATTTTCATTCTAATGACAGTAGGTAGTGTCAAACGCTGATCTTTTGACCAGACAATACCTACTCTCAATAGAATCAATATATGTGTATGTGATTACTGTGTTTGAAGGCGCATAACTCTAAAACTACTGAACACAACAAAATTAAATAAAGTGTTTCATACTCCTGAATCATTTCTACATAATGACTGTCAACATTTGTTGCCTCTCGGTGTAAACATGAGCGCGAGAGAAATGAGAAATGGTACCTACCCGATTTGTGCACTTTTATATTAACGCTAGTCTTTCCAATTTTTTTCCTCGTAAACCGTTTGCCACAAAAATTTAATTTTTTGTTCAGGTTGCATTTAGAGCCCCTTCTATAGATTGGCGTTTTTGTTTTCTTCAGTTTTTGTGTAATAAAGGTTCCGAATAAGATTTTTATGAAAGCGGATATCTCAGTAACGAATATTAGCACCGATAACGGGATATGCACGTAAACAATCGTCATATTTTAATTAATGCGACTGTAGAATTGCAAATAATTTTTAAGTAATTTTTAAAGCGATTTAATATGCATGAAAACTTTCGTGCAGCGCGCACTACGGCAATCGTGTAAATGGAAACGTAGCTGGGACAGTGGAAATTTATTTAGCAGAACAATTTAATTTCGGAATTTTGAATAGTAGTGCGAGTTAAATATAGATAATGAACTTAGATGTACAGGGTGGGCCAAATTCGATGTTACTATAGGAGATCTCGGTAACTACAAGAGATATCGAAAAATGAGCAAGGTTGTTGTGTCGTCTTTTTTTGAGAGAAACTCAATGGTGAAAACCAAAATTAGCTATCGTCTTTTGTTTTCGAGTTATAACAGAAAACTCGATTTTTCGCTATTTTGATTCTTGTCGATATCTTTGTTGTTTGTTAAATCAGACGAATGACATTTGCACGTTCTTCAGCACTTTTTCGATTAGAATTGAGTGGAATTCACAGATTTTAAATATCTCTAATAGTTTTGTAGATATAACATAAAGTTGTGTTTTTTTTTTTAAATGGAAACCATAGCTGGCTATGACTGAAATAAATAGAGCCTTTTTTCCCTTTTCAACGATATATAACATGCCGGTCCAAAATATTCCAAAAGTAATGTTTTATTGAATAACATGAAATTAGTATATATCAGAGAAATTATAATTATTGTCTTCGAGATTTCTCCGAGTAGGCGTATGTCACTAGTAGTTTGACACTACTAATCAGTGAAATTAGTAAAATTTCATTCTTTTATTTTAATTGAAAATTACGGAATGCCGTTTGAATAGTATGAAAACTGCGCAATAATCGAATGCTTTATTCAAAGTAATAACAATAATTGTGATATAACATCCGAAACAATTCAATCGTTATCCAGGTAGTGCACGACCGCACAAACTTGTTTTTGGGATTAAAAGACCATCCCATCAATTACGGGTTGATTAATATGCCAAAAGCCGAACATTGTAGTATGGATTGGTATGCTGAAGATTCAGTTTCTATTTCACGACTTGAAGTTGAGGGATTTGGAACTGCGGCTGCAACTATGTTGGTGGCAGCTTCTTCAGCATTTTCAATATGGTAATGTTTGCGTCTTGGCATACTAAATGACCCGTGATTGATGAGATTTTCTTTTAATCTCTCAAAAATAGATTTGTGAGGTTGTGTTCTTTCTGGATAACGATTGAAGTATGTTTTGGATGCAATTTCAGCATTGTTATTAGTATGAATAAAGCATTCGATCATTGCGTATTTTTCATATGATTCATACGGCATTTCGTAACTTTTAATTGAAATAAATATTCAAAAGAATGCAAATTCAATACATAAGTCACTAATTAGTAGTGTCAAACTACTAGTGACATATGCCTACTCAAAGAAATCTCGAAGACAATAATCATAATGCCTCTGATATATACTAATTTCATGTTATTCAATAAAACGTTACTTTTTGAATATTTTTGACCAGCATGTTATATATCGTTGAAAAGAGGAAAAAAGGCTTTATTTATTTCAGTCATAGCCAGCTATGGTTTCTATTAAAAAAAAACACAACTTTATGTTATATCTACAAAACTGTTAGAGATATTTAAAATCTGTGAATTCCACTGAATTCTAATCGAAAAAGTGCCTGAAGAACGTGCAAATATCATTCGTCTGATTTAACAAACAACAAAGATATCGACAAGTATCAAAATAGCTACAAATCGAGTTTTGTGTTATAACTCGAAAACAAAAGACGATAGCTAATTTTGGGTTTCAGCATTGAGCTTCTCTCAAAAAAAGACGACACAATAACCTTACTCATTTTCGATATCTCTTATAGTTGCCGAGATCTCCTATAGTAACATCGAATTTGGCCCACCCTGTACAATTAATTATACCCAACAATATTTTACAAAAACGGATTCAAACGGATTCACTGATCGCGTCAAAAATTCGCATCTCGTTCGACTGCCTCGCACCAAAACCCACAAGCGAGGGAAGCCGAACTGCGCAAAATATTGTTCATGTTTATTTCGGTCTTAAAAATTAACAAATAGTCAGAATGCTATTAAATTCAAGGGATGTGTATCGCAGTAAATAAGGATTATCTGCATGCTAACTGCGTTGTTCTGCTAACATTAACTACTTAGATATCGGGTTCCATCAAAATCTTGTTCGCAACCTTTATTACATAAAAACTGAAGGAAACAAAAAGGTGAATCTATAGAAGAGACTCTAAAAGCAACCTGAACAAAAACTGAGATTTTTGTGGTAAGTGGTTTAAGAGAAAATAACTCGGAAAGACGAGCGTTAATTTAAAACTGCAAAAATCGGGTACTTTTTTCACTTCTCTCGCGCTCATGTTTACACCGATAGGCAAACAATTTTGACAGTCATACAACTTATGTTGAAATGATTCAGGAGTAAGTATGGCATACTTTATTTAATTTCTTAAGATGTTGTTTTTTTTTTAGAAATAAAGCACAAATTTAAAACTGAAATTTTGTTATAGCGGGTGCAGGTTTGTTTCTTATTTGAACCCATTTTTATTTTACTTGCAAAAAGGAAGCGGTAATTAAAATTAACAAAAAAGAAGACAAATATATCCAATACAGTTGCGATTTTAGGATACACCACGGAAAATGTTGGGTTTCAATATGCTATGGCGTCCGCAAATTATATTAGAGCCTGGCACCCCTATAAGCCACCACCTAACGTACACGCTTGCGGTTTTGCGCTTTTTACCGCTAACCAATCACGATTTAGTAATTTTAGCCGCTGTATAAAAATAGTATTTATAAAATTCTGCACAGAAAAGGTATTTATCACTTTTTCTTTTATACAGCGGTTCTCAAACGGCCAGCGCCCCAACATAATGGTATCTTTTTTTGCTTATTTTAGCCCACTATCACGAGAATAAAGTTATTAGTTATCAAGAAGAGTTGAAGAAGTAATGTTGATATTGAAGCTTGCAGTTTGAGAACTACTGTATTTAAGAAAAAGTGGAATATACTATTTTCTTTGAGAATTTCTAATTTCATTGTACTATATTCTCTAACAGAAAAGCAAACTATATCAATTTAAAATTCGTAACGTTTTGCCTGTATACAGATTTGGCTTTGTTTATTTTACAGTACAGATACTGAATAAATCCTTTAATGGAAACAATGTGATTGGTTGAATTTTTTGTTTGGTTTGTTCTGATAATTCCTCTGCTAAGATACTGAAAGGTTTTTGAAAATGGCAGCTGAGTTTTTTATTGTTATCTAATCTCTCAAAACGTTCGTCTGGAATTGAAATGGATGAGTTGATATTTTAGATATCTTCACGTGTATATTATGTAGTTTTTAAAAGGGTACGACTTATTTGTTTAGGTAACGTCTTAAAAGTAACATCCGGTTTTGTCTAGTGTTTACCTTGAAACTTAATTTTATAAAGGGATAAATTCCAGCAAAAATATCCAGAAACAAGAATATCTACGTTAAGTTGACAAGGAAAATATTCCAATAAAAGTTTTAGGAAATTGACTAAGCTACAAATTTGAAATGCTTAGAAATGAACCATACTATACAGGCTGTCTCACGGAACCGGTACATTAGAAGTTTCTCATCTTCTACTATTTCTGGAAACTTGAAATTTTGGAACTAGAATTTAGTCAATCTGAGCTCTTCAGCTAAAATATTCTCAAGTTAACTGTCACGTCCGGTCACCGGAAATCGGTATCAACTTTGTTATTTTAAATGGAATGATATATTTTTTATTTTATTTTTGGTTTCTACGTATCAAAATACATCATTTTTGATGATGTTTCCCTATACCTAAATATCACCATTTTTGAGTTTTTTTATTTTACTATTTTTGGTGATTTTCGCGGTTACGTTTAAAATTGAATATCTCGGTTATTATTGAAACTAGAACTTTCATTATTTGTGGTCCAAAACTAGAAACATAACCAAATAAGACGATGTTTAGTTCATCATGATATCTTATACAGGATGTTCAAAATTTACAGCAAAATAATTGAATTTTCAAACGTAAAAAACTATTTTTTTCAAATGGAACACCCTGTATACCAATACGCCATTCGATAGGAAATCTTATTCCCTATCAATCAATATTAGGGTTTCCTATATCTATCTTTAATAGTTTTTGAGATATTGTCACTATAAAAGAATGCAAACTAAATACAAAACGATTTATTCTTCATTTATAGGAATGTAACAACTTTGGAACAGCAGGAAAACAGAAAAATATTGAAAAGCTTTGTTATAACTAAGATAATATATTTGGGATATCTAACATAAATTAAAACTTAGTTATGTTGCACAAACAAGAGGAAATTAGAGTTTATTAAAAGAAACATTTCCAAAAGACTATACAGGGTCCTGCAGCTCAGCTCCCGTCTTCTGTAGCTCAGTTACTAATTAACCTAAGAGTTTGACATTTTGCAAGCTTACCCTGTACTTCAAGGTACATTTCAAGAAATTATTTTTGATTATACAGGTGTCCCAAAAATGTGCAACGCCAACGTGATATATTTTTTTAAATGGCATGCTATCTATTTTTTTACACATTTGGAAGCCTGTTATGGTTGCCTACATACCACCAAAATTTTATTGAAATCGGTTGAGTGACTATAGCGCAAAAAAATAAAAACAAAAGAAAATTGATTTTGTATCGTTGGCTTTAAAAATCAACAAAAACCACAAATTGCACCTCGTTAATAAAATTTTGCGACGTCCTTATTAAGTTAGATCTAGTAGTCTCGTTAACCAAGTGTCATTAATCCAAATTATACAGGATGACCAAAATCTAGTGTCAAACTTGTCAAACTTCAAAGCGTGTTATTATTCTTATTTTAAATTGGAACCCATACATTTTTTTAGGTGAAACGATGCAGAATTAAAAAATAAACATTGTTTCTAAATACAACAATATTTTAAAAGTTATTCGCCAAAAACTCCTTTTTCAACGTTTCCAACGGCAATTGTAGGTAATAAATATCGTACGTGACGTTGAAAAACAATTTATTTCATAAAATATAACGCAGAGAAATATTCTAGATTTGAGTGTACTTAATTAAGTAGTTATTCGAAATGTCTTCTGTGCTCTTCGAGGCACAAACGAAGACGAGTATGAAATGACCTCGCCACTGCTCTTAATAGGTCGGGCGTAATAGTTAGAAATGCATCTTTCTTGCATGTTTTCTGGTGTTGTTGGAGGTTCAGCATAAACGATGTCCTTAACGTAGCCCCACAGGAAGAAATCCAGTTTCGTTAAGTCCGGTGATCGAGGAGGCCACGCAACTGGTCCTCCTCTTCCAATCCACCGATTTGGGAAGATTTCGTTGAGCTGGTGCCTGACATGTAACGAGTAATGTGCTGGAGCTCCATCATGTTGCAGCCACATTTCCACCCTTACCGCTATAGGTAAATTTTTAAGTAAATTTGGCAATTGAACAACTACTTAATTAAGTACACTCAAATCTAAAATATTTCTCTGCGTTATATTTTATGAAATAAATTGTTTTTCAACGCCACGTACGATATTTATTACCTACAATTGCCGTTGGAAGCGTTGAAAAATGAGTTTTCGGCGAATAACTTTTAAAATATTGGAAATTGTGATGGGGTTGTATTTAGAAACAATGTTTATTTTTTAATTCTGCATCGTTTCACCTAAAAAAATGTACGGGTTCCAATTTAAAATAAGAACAATAACACGCTTTGAAGTTTGACAAGTTTGACTCTAGATTTTGGTCATCCTGTATAATTTGGATCAATGACACTTGGTTAACGAGACTACTAGATCTAACTTAATAAGGACGTCGCAAAATTTTATTAACGAGGTGCAATTTGTGGGTTTTATCGATTTTTAAGGCCAACGATGCAAAATCAATTTTTTTTTGTTTTTATTTTTTTGCGCTGCAGTCACTCAACCGATTTCAATAAAATTTTGGTGGTATGTAGGCAACCATAACAGGCTTCCAAATGTGTAAAAAAATATATAGCATGCAATTTAAAAAAATATATCACGTTGGCGTTGCACATTTTTGGGACAGCCTGTATAAACCAAAATAATTTCTTGAAATGTACCTTGAAGTACAGGGTAAGCTTGCAAAATGTCAAACTCTTAGCTTAATTCATAACTGAGCTACAGAAGATGGGAGCTGAGCTGCAGGACCCTGTATAGATAGTGACGATGGCGTATTTAAAAACGCTGTTCAAGCAGATATCTAGATTCCCTAATGTGAAAAATTATTTATTTTTATTTGTTAAGAATACCCATGTATTAATTAAGATAATATATTTTCTTTGTTACGAATTTTGATTTTTAAATTATTAACCTATTTATTTGTTATTTTATATTTCTTAAGGATATTCATTTGTTGCTTTAAATAACGATGTAGGTAGGCACTTATATGAAATGTTGTTGCAAATAAGTTCTTATTATTTATGATTTTATTTAGTATTAGTACTGGTAGTACCTATTTAGTAGTATGTTTGTATAAAAAGTAATTCTTAATTCAACACGGTAAATGGGGGCCCCCAAATTCAAAATTGCCCAGGGCCCCATTATGTCATAAAGCGCCGCTGACTATAATAGTCAGAATAGAAGTGTTTGGCGGTGACTGATTAAGTCACTTCGAAGACCAAGAACTAAAGAATTGTTATAACGCTTAACGTTTAAGTGGCGGGTCCAACAGCTGATCGACAGAGGCTTGGTTGTTTTTGATAAGTTTAGAGAAATCAGTCGAGAATTGGTCTTTGCGTGGGGATGTCGACGTTTTCGCTAAAGCTACTTTGGAAAAAGATAGACTTTGCCGACGTGCGGTCAACATTATATGATCTAACGTCTTTAACGCTGTTTCAATTTATTTTTGCACACGTAAGCAGGCTGTCTAGTGATTTTACAACGCTTACTAACATAACATGGTAGCTCTGAAAATTACTGTGATAAATTGTTGACATAACCGTGACATAACCTATGTGGAGAGTGTGAGATATTTATCATATATTTATATGATAAATAACTTCAACATTTGTCTACGGTTTATGAAGTGATATATGCAAAAACCACGTACTATGAATACACGCACACGTACTGAATATGTGGAATATTTGAAAGTGTATTGAGATTATGCGCCCATATACATTTATACCTCCTAAAAAACAAACCCCGTACCAATAACTTTGGTCACAGATTACTTACTCTTGGTACGATAGATTATGCACTCATTTCTCAGCCGATAATACACTTATGCCTAGCTACTGAAAAACAAATACATATCGACCCATGCAACGAAGACTATCGTAACTAACAAACTAAATGTAGTTATTAGTCTTTGTTGCACGGGTCGATATTACATACGTATGTACATCCACAGCACAGGGATCTGATGACGTATAAGAAAAACAAAACAGTTAATAAGTTATTCTTTATTTACCAATTTGTAATTCATATATGATTTATAAAAGACAAATAGACAACAGAAGCTTTATTAATATTATATTATAATATCAAAATCACAAAAATGTTGATCCTCGCTATCATGAGACCACACGCATACGGGTCGTAATGCTTGTTCGGTTCTTCGGGGCTAATTGCAATACTATCTGCGGTTTGTTGTGTTAAACGTAATCCTCCATACACTTTGCACTTGAGAAGAAAAACATCTGCAGTCAGTGGTTGATAAGTCGACTATGTCCCATTAAACATTTCTCATATAGTAATGTTATAGACGTCTTCCAGTAATATTACCAAAAAATTTGATAAAAAATCGGTAATCTTCAGCATACCTCGATAATTTTATTGTCAGTTCATGGAAATTATGAAAATTAGTAATCACATCTCTTGTCTAGAAATCCTCTTCGATCAACAAAATAGTACGTAAGGATTTTGATTCCTCGTAATGTGATTTGAATCCAATTACAAAACCCGTAATGATCTTCTGCATCATACCATACTTGGAGCTTGAATTCTCTGGTAGTAGAATGGATAAAACAGCACTGTTTATATGTATATTCTGCTAACTAACCTATCAATTGAAAAGGAAATTTTAAAAAACAATAGTATACTTCTTTAGGCACAAACCTGATTGATGTCTGATATAATAGTAGAATTTTTATGTAATCTCCTAATTTCGATTAGAATACTTCTTTGTGCAGTGTCCCCAAGTTTTCTACATTTTCAGATTATATCGGATTTGTAGGTTAGAACTCTCGAAATCTGTCCCAGTAAATATAAATGTGAATTTTAGCGAGTAACAGCCTTTTTTTGTGGTATATGGTAGATAGAGATAGACCCATTACATTATCTTCGTCTAATGACGACTAGTTCTCGAGAACATCGTAGATGGACACACTGTTCAGACTCGAACATGGATGGAAAAATTGGGAAAATACGACGCCGATTCGTCAAAGGTGTGGCTTTATTTCTTTTCATTTATTGAATTTTTTTCAAATTGTACATTGACATAAAGTGGAACTACTGCGGCGCGTCGCAAAAATACATAATTGAATTGTTATTCCTGAAATCAGGATATCACCCGTCCTCCAATTATACGTCTATCTTTGAGCAGCAATTGTTTAAAATTGGGCATGGGTATAATAAATATGGAGATGTGGCCCACTAGAATAGTTAATTCAGATTGTTGTAATCTTATAAGATGCTATCATTATTCAATAATTAACCCACAGGAGCATTGAACTGTTTGAATAATTGGACCAATAGGGGACCACCAGAGCTGAGCAGAACAGACCTGAAGTTAGGCTGAACCAGCCTCTTAATAGCGGTGTCTACCTAATTCCGCTAGGTAGCCGTCGAGGCTTATACATTTACACGCACTTATAATTGAAACAAAATTCTAATTTCGGTGCAGTAGTAGAATAAATTATACTTACTAAAATTACATGCGATGGAGGTAACAAATAACTGCACACAACTAGCACTAAGACGAAGTTGGAACCGACGTACAAAAAAGAATACGGTATTGGCACGACCAGAATTCTGTCCAAAATGTTACCGAAAACATATACGTTACATAAACTAAGAAATCCACAACACATTAGATGTACTATAGCTTGGTACGTGTATTCTGATATTCAATAAACTATTTATTGCGCATATACAATCCCGCGGCGTTATTTGAACCAGATCATATCTACGATGTAGGTTTGATCTTCGCATAAGTCCTTATTCAGATAAATGTGGTCCTTGTATTGTATCTAAAAGGGGGATTTGATGTTTAGGTGACGAGAATGATGCACCCGAGTCGCAAAACATCACCGAAAACGTCATGCTGGCGTATTTTGACGAACAGAGCAAAACTAAGAAAGCCCCAACCCTTTGGCCATACTATAGCATGCTACACGCATGTTTAAATATGTATAGAATATAGATATTTCGCTATTTATGCGATTGCAAGCGATTCAAAAGAGGCAATTTGTGGTTATGTGTTGTACGGTTGACATATGGCATTTGATATCAATGTGACCAATCGTAGAAAAAAGTTACTAAAAGCGGTGTTACAATTTGTTAATTGTAACTCCGAAAACAGTGTTACTATGTATTTATTGTGAATGCAAAGTAGATGGATTATTATTTTTGGGGACGGTTGAAACGAATTCTTTACAGTGAACCGTTACAAGACGATGCAGAGCTATTAAATAATTATCATAATAATAATAATAATAATAAAAGTTTTGGTGTTCCGGAACTAGGAAGTAGAAAGGGAACAAAGTGGGGTGGGGTTTTTAACCGGGGTGTCTGGTGTGCGTCTAGACAGGGCAGCTACATAAGATGGCTCAGATCAATACCTCCAAAGCACTCTACTACTCTGGGTAAGGTCATTGCCACCGAATTCGCGGACGGAGGACTTTCTGTCATAGAAAATTGCATCTCACCCGGCAACAGACTGGATAGGTTATGTATAAGAACCGTAGAATTTAACATAAGCAAATCGCATGGTTTTAGGTTGCTTGACGTAAATGAGCCAGAAGATTAAAGTACAGTGACCTGAAAAGGTGGATATCTTGTCCTGTATCGGCTGTATCTAAATAATTAATATCATGGCGTTACTAATCTAAAGGAATGATTGATTACACATTTATATCACGTAGTATGTATCACGTATCTTCTGAATATTGCTGCAATTTCAATATTAATGTACTTTCTAGTATTTGAACTAATCAAATACATATTAGTACACTCAAATTAGCATAAAGCAGGGGAATAAATCCTTTTTGAGACCCGACATCGAAACTGTTGAGTTTCAATATTCTATGGCGTCCGCAAATTTTACAAAAAATGTAAATTTCCTACATTATAACTTTTTCTTAAATACAGTGGTTCTTTAATTGAATCTGCGAGTTCGAAAACAGTACAAGTCCAAAATTGGCCATTTTGAACTGAAATAGCCAAAATGTTCACTATCATTTATTCTATCGAATAGACCTAAAAAGAATGCTTGGGCAAAATAAACAAGTCCAGAACAGTGCTTTTTTGCTCGCTCATGCAACGCGTTTCTACTCAGTTTCTACTGATATTTCAGTCGTAAACATTCGCCAACTTCGAAATTTGCGTTCAAATCGTTGTTGAGGTACGCCGAAGTAATCAATATGAATATCAATATCAAAAAGATAAATAATATTAAAAAAGTCCACAAGTATGTGACTGGTGAAAATTTAGAATTTTACTACCACGTGACTTCCGGACCGACTACCACCGTAGAAGAGGAAATTGAATACTATTATGTATATAATCATCAAACTCTATATCATACTCTATCATATCGCCATATATGTATAGGGTTAGTCAAAATTACCGGAACACCTAAATAGTTTTCCAACTGTGAACAATTTCAAAAAAATTTTCAAGTAAAAGTTGTTTGGTTTTAAACAATCTATCGTTTAACTATATTTTTATTATGCAGCGTGTTCATTTTATTCTGAATATCTCGTAACCTTCCCTTTTTCAAATAGAACAGCCTGTATAGCTTTACATTTTTTAATTGTAAGATTAATTCTAAGAATCTTTTGTATGATTTTTTTATAAAATGCCTTATTTTTGAGTTATGATCAATTAATCAAAAATAGACGAAAACCTAAATAATTCTCCAACTGAGAAAAAAATTTGTGTTTAAACAAACTATTGTTTATTCTGGAAATTTGGTAACATACATTTTTTAATTCTAGGATTAATTCTTTTATAGAAATCATTTTTTTTTAAATACAATAGTGTCATTTTTTATTTATAAGCAATTAATCAAAATTCCTGGACTTCAAATTAAGAATGTTTTCCCGCATACATACACATTTATTTACTTTGCCCAGCTTGAATATTTAATTTATTATGCTATTTCATAGTTTAGTTATTTATCCTTGATTTTTTTATCCGTTAATGATCGGTTAATTGCTCATAACTCAAAGATGATGCAATTTATAAAAGAATTATTCTTACAACCTCTTAGAATTAAATTTTTTTAAATATACAGGATGTCCTATTGGAAAACAAAAAGTTTACCAAATTTTCAGAATAAAATGAACATCCGTATATTCAAAATATATACACTAAGGTGTTCCGGTAATTTTGACTAATCATGTATAATCCGCCATTTTGAATTTATTTTAAAAATCTGACATGACATTTTTAAATTATCAATCTTCAAATATTACGGGAAATAAGTTTCATGCAAATCCTACATCATATATACCTACATCACAATAAAAATATTATTTAAATGCTTTATGCCGATTCATTTGATAAATCAACAAATAAGTTTTTGTTTGCAAATCTTCATTTAAAAATTCTTTGGGTCATTAGATCTGGTGTCTATTTAGATAATATAATCCTTAATTAAAAAAAAAAAAACAAAGAATTTTAGTCCAACAACAGTATTAGGAGTATTAGAATTTTCAATTTAATTCGTTGCAGAAATAAAAAAAATGTTAAGTTGTTTTAATACCCAGTATATTATTCGTCTAAGCAAATTAAACTAAGATTGATATTTTATAAATAAGTCAACGCTTAAAAATTCCTAGAGTATAAAAATGTTATTTCGAAACACGTTTCAAATTCTCGAAGCGGACCGGCCGGCTGGACAAAAACGTGTTCTATTATGGCTGTGAAATAACTACGCCGAATGTTGCTCGAATATTTGACGAAAACATACTCATACCGTCAATGCTCCACAGAAAAATACATTTTTCTTGTCGAAAGACATTGTTTTCGAGGCATAGTACGAGATGTCTTTTTATATTTCAATTTCGACAAGGAAATAATATCCTTGTACGAAGTATGCACGTTTGTTTTTGCTGCGTTACTAACGCGTTTCGGAAAATATAATAATATTAAATGAATAAGGAATTTATTGTTGACGCCAAAAACACTATACATATCTACATCACAATAAAAATATTATTTAAATGCTTTAAATAAACAAATATTGTTAAAAATGTACGCTGTTTTTCCGTCGAGTTCAAAAACAGTACATGTCCATGATGATTGTTTTAATCATAGCTCTGCTTTTAATGCAAATATAAATAAAATATGTAATGCATTTAATTCTCTGTGAACTACTTTATATTTTGTCTGTTGGCACAAAATAGCTAACTGCTATACTTTTCAAGATATTGCACCAACAAAATTATTTTGTTAATTTTCTCAGAACTAACTTTTTGGACTAGTAGTGTTTTCGAACCGACCGATTCATTTGATAAATCAACAAATAAGTTTTTGTTTGCAAATCTTCATTTAAAAATTCTTTGGGTCATTAGATCTGGTGTCTATTTAGATAATATAATCCTTAATTTAAAAAAAAAAAAACCAAGAATTTTAGTCCAACAACAGTATTAGAAGTATTAGAATTTTCAATTTAATTCGTTGCAGAAATAAAAAAAATGTTAAGTTGTTTTAATACCCAGTATATTATTCGTCTAAGCAAATTAAACTAAGATTGATATTTTATAAATAAGTCAACGCTTAAAAATTCCTAGAGTATAAAAATGTTATTTCGAAACACGTTTCAAATTCTCGAAGCGGACCGGCCGGCTGGACAAAAACGTGTTCTATTATGGCTGTGAAATAACTACGCCGAATGTTGCTCGAATATTTGACGAAAACATACTCATACCGTCAATGCTCCACAGAAAAATACATCTTTCTTGTCGAAAGAAATTGTTTTCGAGGCATAGTACGAGATGTCTTTTTATATTTCAATTTCGACAAGGAAATAATATCCTTGTACGAAGTATGCACGTTTGTTTTTGCTGCGTTACTAACGCGTTTCGGAAAATATAATAATATTAAATGAATAAGGAATTTATTGTTGACGCCAAAAACACTATACATATCTACATCACAATAAAAATATTATTTAAATGCTTTAAATAAACAAATATTGTTAAAAATGTACGCTGTTTTTCCGTCGAGTTCAAAAACAGTACATGTCCATGATGATTGTTTTAATCATAGCTCTGCTTTTAATGCAAATATAAATAAAATATGTAATGCATTTAATTCTCTGTGAACTACTTTATATTTTGTCTATTGGCACAAAATAGCTAACTGCTATACTTTTCAAGATATTGCACTGACAAAATAATTTTGTTAATTTTCCCAGAACTCACTTTTTGGACTTGTAGTGTTTTCGAACCGACCGATTCAATTGCAATCGCCCCAATTTGTGTTTGCAATTTAAGAACCACACTATATATAATAATGTAACATAGTGATTTATTTTTCCTTTTAAGTTCGTTCACCGAATATTTTTCATCCATCCTTGATTACCGGCTGATTTTTATAAAACTCAAAAAAATCTATGACATACCAACAAATTTGTACAATATTCGTTTGTGATTGCGGACCGTCAGAGTTGCACTGCAACAGTAAATGCATCGGACATTGATGCATCGCCACATAGCATTTTCTAATACGTGAAAATCTTCTTTGAGGACTTGCTACAGTGCGTACCGAATGGGCATTAGCTATTTTTTTGATTAGTTCGCCTTATTTGCACATTAGCTTTTTCAAAACAAACCGATAATTTGATTACGAACAAACAAGGTTTTATTTTATAATGCCGACATATTTTTAATTACATAAGTGCAGAATTCACTGCGTACTAACAGGGGCATCTTGTGGAAATTTACAAAACAAATCTTGACGAAACTGTTTGTTTCATTTTAATGATTTTTTGTTTAATTCATCAGCTTTCTGTATTGTTAATTCGCAGCATCTAATTTTAACAGACTGTAAAACAATACAATTGGTCATTTGATGTGAACTAGTTTAAATAAATTATTTTAATGACAAAAATATATCTTTTTTATTTAAATTAGGAAGATATTGCCCATAAAAGATATGTTAGATATGGTCACTTCGTCATCTTTAAAGTTCTACTAAATCCAAAAAAATTGCACTACTAGGTTCGTTGTATAAATATGTCCTAATATTGTCTGAAATACAGATCAATTAGCTTCTGAAACAAAAATTTAAACTAATGAGCTTTCAAAATATAACTTTTTTGTTGAATAACAAAGCTACACACAATTGTCTCTACTATTAAAATATTTTTAACCGGTTTCGTTTCTCTTCAAATAATAAACATTATAAAAATCGATAAATATATAAATACAAGCAAATAAAGTATAATTTCCCAAATAAATTATTTTATAGACATGCTGTCTATAAAATTTTTATGATGTTTATTACTTGAAGAGAAACGAAAACGATTAAAAATATTTTAATAGTAGAGACAATTTTGTGTAGCTTTTTTATTCAACAAAAAGCTCATGAGTGAGTATGATCTATATTGTTAATAGAAAACCATCAACTTAGGATACACTCTGTATATGGTGTACGTTTTTCTTGGAAAGAAATAACAGTTTGTTTATGTGGACAGATAAAAGCAAATTTTTTTTTTTTAATTTTTGTCTGACGGTTTCCGGAAAACTGTCTGTCTGACGGTTTCACAAAATTACAATTTTATGCGGTTTTCGCCCTTTAGAAAAATCAAAAATCTTACTAATAATTATAAATCTATTGTCAATCTTCGTATACGACCTACTACACACAAAACGAAATTAAAAGATGTAAAAATTAAACAGCGTAGATGGTCATCGAGTACAAATATTGGTCTGTTACCCAGTTCAACTGGGTATTGCAAATACCAAGTATATGGCGTAAAAGAACTCGTCCGCACAGCCAAACGTCGAATATATAAATTTATTTTAGAGGTGGACTCGGTACGAATTGAATAGAGCAGGTTTTTTTTTCGTGACAAATATTTATATACTTGGCAAATATTTGATATTTGGCAAGTATACAAATGTGTAGCCCCGGCTTTAGTTCTTGTTGTGTGCAACTATTTGTGTTACCTCCATCGTATCTAATTTTACAAAGTATAATTTATTCTAATAAACTACTCCACCGAAATTAGAAGTGCGTGTAAATGTATAAGCCTCAAAGGCTACCTAGCGGAATTAGATACACACACAGAAAAGTGATTATTTGGAACGAGAAAACATAATTTCTTGAATTTATTAACTAGATTCAAATGCATATTTACTTGGTTAGAAAGTTAGGTATATACAAGAAATGCCACATACTCAATATAAGGTAAATAATTTCTCAGATAAAAGCTGTCAACAAATAAATTCTTTCTTTATAAGAACCAATATTGTATTGAAAGAAGTAATTGAATTTTGCGTCCCAAAAATGTTAATTTCTCCAACGAAGTAATAGTAAATCCATCCAAGTGCGTAGTTACTTGATTCAAGAAAATATAAGACATTTAATATAAGTAAGTATTGTTTACTGAATAAAAACCGACCAATTATTTAACTGAATTGATTCTCACTTCTTTCAAGTAATCCCCTTCTCTGGAATAAATATGCGCAGCGTGATTTTGTCAACGCTCGTGCGCCCGCGCGTGGTGCTGGCGCCGTAAAGGAGCCTAACGTAGTACGAAAACAACAACGAAGTACCCGTATGAGATGTGCCTTGTGATTTATTGGGGATGTGTATTGTGATTTATAGTGTACAATAAACGTTTCAACACGGAATAGTTTGATGTAACGCACGCAACAGTTTAGAACGAGTAAGTAAATATAACATACCTATATTGTTAATTGGCAAAAGGAAACGTATTTGTGCCAAATCTTTAAAGTTCATACATTAAGTAACTAAAAATATTTACCGGGAATAAAAATATACACTTCATTGAAGACTGTTTACTTACTTCACCAGAGTAACTACTTTCTTCAATCTATTAATTATTCCAAGAAATAAAATTTCTTGGTTGAAGTCAACAATCTCTCGCGTATATACGAACCTACCAACTACTTCAGCCAAGTAATTCTCTCTTCGTTCGAGAGATCACTTTTCTGTGTGTAGAAATATAACTAATAAATATTAATAATAATAAATATGTTTTTTTCTCTATTCACACAACGATTTATTTAAAATAGTTCATACAGAATTTTCTATCTGTGTGAGGAATAAAATGTTCAGAAAAATCAATAATAAAAAGTTTCCTATTTGTTGCAAACGTTCTCAGACACGTTATATGTATAACTCCGACTTTTGGAGGTCACTGTTTATAATTAAATAACTCAATGCTGTTGGAATTTTACAACATAGTAGTGTGGTGTTCTTTCCTTATTGTTATGCAAAATTCCGTTAGGTATTTTAGAGACAGGAATAAAATGAGGTTGTGTTTTGAAGATGTTGTATAATAATGTAGTTTTGTTTGTATTGTTTTCTACATTTTTCGGTTCGGCCTTGTTGTTTGGTTTTTGTTTTGCGTATTGGATCGAGGTTGGCTTCAAATATGGGATAAAATAGTAAATGTGATTAAAATAATACGTTGCAAACCCCTTGAGATGTCGTATATGGTAATTATGATAATTGGTACGCTCTAGGTTATTATGCCATCGAACGAGGTAGTTATTTAATTTAAAAATTAAAACATAAGTTCATTTTGAAGAAAATATCAAAAGAATTATTTCTTTTTTTTACGTTTCGAAAGAAAGATATTGTCATATTTATGAGAAATATAATTAATATTTAAATTAGTTGCCATGGATCGTCTGTCTACATTATGTACGTATGATTATGTATTAATTATTCAGGGTTGTTGAACCATTTTTTTGTGGTAAACACGCAAGGTTTTATTAGCAATGTTAAAAGGTAGATTCCTAAAGGTACTGTTGAAATAATTATTAATACTAAAAACACTATAGCGTTAATCGAAATGATTCATAACTATTAAGATATTTTCTGTTTTTCTTTTTGGTAACTTGATCGATTCTTTATTCTATGTAACTCGCTCATAACGACTGATTTACCCCTTAGCGCCAGTCTGTTGAACACCCCTACATCAAAGTAAGTTATGTAACAGCAGATCCGCCCCAAATATAACCCGGTCATTACCAAAGTTTTAAGGAAATGCACCATGCTGCATTTCTCTATAAAACGTAAAATTGCATAATGGAGTATAAAAATAGCGTATATGTAAATAAAAAAAATAGTTGAGAGTTACGAATTAGAGTTATTAGAAGTTGGCGAAAAGGCCGACATTGGTCACCCCCTGTAGGGAACCATTTGAGTGTTTTTCCATTGAGTGTCCATCTTGCTCCTTGGCTATACCGTACTGATGAGGACTACTAGTCCGAAACACGTGTCTACGGTTGCTTCTTCGATCTTCGTATGACGGAATTGCCCGACAAATACCTTTCTCCTATATATATACATGCAACGAGTCGTATAGATATTTATCAACAAATGAGCAAAAAGTTTCTTTATCAAAGTTGGTGGGTCTTCTAAAACCAATACTGTAACTGCCAAGCAGTAAGAATATTATATTCTACAGAAAAAACGACATATTTTCTGTTTTTTGATAATTTTCACTCGTAATATTTACTTACGTTAATATTCTTATTTATGCAGATAGACGAGTTTACGTTTTTTTTTACTTTATCATACATAGTATGATAAAGTATTGTAATCGTGACAAATGGTTATTTACGTACTAATGGCATTAGACGGAGAGCGCGAGGTCCTACAGGCCCGAGAGCTTTTTAAGTCGCCCGAGGGTATAAACATCCAGTAATGGCTGAGCTACATACAAAATTTTATGTCCTACAATGGTTTTGTTCCTCCGTTTGAATGATATTAATAAATATTTTGAAGTTAACAAGTGACATGCGTATCTACGGAGTTGAATAACAATACAAACAATTCGGAGTTGAGTGACAATACAGACAATTAATTGTCAAACATAACTTTAATGGCCAATAATTGACATTGATGTGTGACAGTACAGACAAATAATTGTCAAACTTATAACCTTAACCGCAAGAACGACGAAAGCCTGCGACTGGTGATTGAAGAGCTCTAACAGGTTCAAACACCAAATCATCCTAGTGTGTTAAGAAGAAGAAGAATAACCTTAACCGCCAATAATCGACGTTTAAAATTTACAATTTTAATGACAAATATTTGATATATTTGACATATAACCATGGCAACCCTTATTGCCATTGGGCGCAATAAGAATATTATTCTACTTTGCGTTCGTTAGAAACTCATAACGAAACCGCTTTCGGTGTCGTAATGAAAACACTAGATCACAAACTTTTAGTATCTTTTAGTTTTCTAAGATTGATCATATTGACGTCAAGTATCAAATAAGGCTGACATCTCAATCGCTATTGGCTCGCCTCAATCGTATTTATAAATTTTACTACAACTACCAACTGTTGAATATAAAACTACTCTAGATTGGAAAATGACAAACACAATTTTCGAAATTTATGAAAAATTAATGTTGCAAAGTAGAAAAATAGTATATAACACTCGTTTTATAAAACGTATTGGCGCACTTGTTCCATTCCAAACAACTCGTGCGCCAAGTTTTGTCTTATAAAACTTGTATTATAATATACTATTTTCTAGTCCTATTGATGAGAGTTTTCATTATTATAGCAATTTATGATAAGTAATACTCACCATTCGCCACACACATGGCAAATATTTCATTCCTGGCTCTTCATACCTCGCGAGCCGTGAGAAATATTTTCTCACGGCTCTAGAACCAATCACAGCTCTGGAGTTTTCATTTCCATTGTGTTTTGATACACTGCTTAGCGACATTGCGAAGCCATTGACAACGTCGCTAAGTGACAAGCGCACCAAACAATTTTAATGTCAAAATCCTGTAAACCGTCTTAGTGACATACAGCCGTCCCTATATGCAATAAATTAATTTATCTACGACTCGCATATAATAAGTTCATTGCATACGTATCTATGACTATATATAATGACACTAGCGCTGTATAATAATGACAGTTCGTTCAAATAATGACTTCATTATTTGAACGAACTGTCATCATTATACGAACGTACTGTCAAAGTCAGTCTAAACCTACGTGGATGACAGTTATTTGACATTTCGCCTCGCGACCATTGACAAATACATTTAAAAGATTTGATATAAATGGAATTTATGAGTCGTAGATAAAACATCGTATTCGACTCGCACACAACTGATATAAATCGCTTGCATGTTTATACGCTCGCCTACGGCTCGCGTATAAACTTCATGCTCGCGATTTAAATCCTTAGTTATGTGCTCGTCAAATAATATACTATTATTGTCCTAGGGCGCAATAAGAAGCTGTTTTCGTCCCGGTATCAAAATGACACTTTATGATCATTTGGAACAATTTTTTTTTGAGGTTTTAGTGGTAATATCCCTTTTTGGGTCCCCTGAACACCGAGGTACAAAAAAATGTCTGTATTTGTGTGTGTACTCGTTTTTGTGGCGACGATTCCGGAGAAACTACTAAAGGTATCGGGACGAAACTAGAAGTTTCATGACCAAACTTAGAGCTGAAAAGGGTTATGTTCAAAAGAGGCCAAATGTTATGTTTCCTCTAAGCATTTTTCAATGATTTTGCAAATGATCCGCCATTTCTGCAATTTCGTCAAAATAGTTGAATAATAAATTAAAGTAGAAGAAGTTTTGCATAATTTATATCCATGACAGTTTTTGGTAAAATTAATAGTTTGGCTGCAGGAGCATATTCAAATTGAGATCGGGCGTGTCTGCATTAATATAAAACTATGTAGTTGGCCAGGATATTTTCATTCTAATGACAGTAGGTAGTGTCAAACGCTGATTTTTGTGACAATATCTACTGCCAATAGAATCAAAATATCTGTCAAATCCCGGCTAACTAATTTTATTTTAATGCAGACACGATCGATCTCGATCAAATAGAATCTCATGCAGCTAAACTATTCATTTTACATATAGTATGATAAAGTCATGTGCCTGGCCACATCAGATTTTTTGTATTGGACAAATATTTTTGGTATTGGTCAAATATTTTATCAAATGGTTACGATAGATGCACGTTTTATTTTATATAATGCGCATATAATTCGTACGTTTTTTTTTATTTACGGAATGTAATGCTATTAGAAGCCTCGTCTTCGTTTTTCAGTTCCTTTTTCTGATTCTTTATGATTAATACAGAACCAGTTTTCAAAATTTGTTTTTGTTCTTTGCATTCACAATGCACACATTGTAACACTGTTTTCGGTGTTACAATTAACTAATTATTTTTCTAAGATTGGTCACATTAATATCAAATGCCATACCTATGTCAAACGAAATACACATACCCACAAACTGCCTTTTTAGAATCGCTTGCAATCGCATAACCAGCGAAATATCTATATTCTATACATATTTAAACATGCGTGTAGCATGCTATAGTATGGCCAAAGTGTTGGGGCTTTCTTAGTTTTGCTCTGTTCATCAAAATACGCCAGCATGACGTTTTCGGTGATGTTTTGCGCCTCTGGTAAGTTATCGTGCATCATTCTCGTCAACTAAACATCAAATCCCCCATTTGGATACAATACAAGGACAACATTTATCTGAATAAGGACTTATGCGAAGATCAAACCTACATCGTAGATATGATCGGGTTCAGATATTGCCGCGGGATTGTATATGCGCAATAAATAGTTTATTGAATATTAGCATACACGTAGCAAGCTAAAGTGCATCTAAAGTGTTGAGGATTTCTCAGTTTATGTAACGTATATGTTTTCGGTAACATTTTGGACAGAATTCTGGTCGTGCCAATACCGTATTCTTTTTTGTACATCGCTTCCAAGTTCGTCTTAGTGCTAGTTGTGTGCAACCCGAAATTAGAATTTGGTTTCAATTATAAGTGGGTGGAAACGTCGTCTTCCTCATTCAGATTCTTTTTCAGCTTCTTTATGGTTAATCAAGAAAGCGTTTCCAAAAATTTGTTTATAAGTTTGCAAGCCCCAACGTGAGATACTATTGTACCCGGATAATTTTTCGAAATGTACAATTTTTATAGACTTGCGACAGGTTATGGTCCCAGAAATTCATTGAACGAAAAATCTCATAGTTCAGCATCCCCTTTGTCCGAAATTTTTGCGTCTACCTTATTTCTTATAACCTCCTTTCGCACAGTACGTCGTTCATAATTTCACCAGTGAACACCACAGCAACCGTTGGCATCAAAACGACAAAAATTCTCCCATGAAAATGAGAAAAACCCCAGACCCTCCTGCGTGCTTCATTCGCGTCCGCAAAATGCAAAAATGCTACGCTTCTAGCTCGGACCGTCTACAAAAATCCACTGCGTATACACACACAGACACACACACACGCACACACACACAGACACACAGAAGAAAGCAAAACGCAAGGTGAGATTTTATTATTGCAAAACCAGTACCTACTCAGAGTGCAGGGCATAACGGTATAGTAGAGGCCTACAGCTTGGTACATGAGGCTTTTGTGAAAGACTTGAAGGGGGTCTCTTCTTCTTCATCTTAGCTGCTGTGAGGTGTGATTTTTTCTTGAATTTAAATTGACGATTTTTTTCGGTGTGTGTACCATAAACCTGTACAATATGAATAAATCTATATAAAATCTAGATAAAAATGAAATACCTAGTATCCGAAAACAAAAAGACTAGCAGTAACCAAGCACACATATCTCAACGATAGGATACGGGTACAACTTCTATAACTACATGTGAAAACGAAAATTTTCGATGTTTTCTATCTTGAATTTTTTGGCATTTGCCTTTTAGCGTAATCTTTTTATTGTTTCGTTATTTTCACATACCTATTTGTTATTCTATGGTAGCTGAATTACAGAAATGCCGATATTCATTTTGTCTCCTAGGTATATCCAATAGATTTTCACGATTTTATTTTATTTCTATTACCTAGCCCCCACTCTCTCGTCTATGTGGGTTGGGCCAACCCCTGTGAAGATGGAGGGAAGAAACGTGAAGGTTGATACAGTAACACAGGATGTTCCACAACGACGTATAAACTGATGTTGTTTTTTTTTTATGGAACGCTAGGTATGTTATGGCAGTTTTTTATTAAGATTTGTATCTTGATCGTTTTGACAATAACGTACTAGGCTATTATCAACTGTTTCTGAGATATTGTGAAATTTCTGTAAAAAGACAGGCACTTTTCAAAAAATTAATGTAAAAAAAAAAATAATGAAACAAAAGAACTGTTTTTTGGTCAGTAAAAGATATCACAGTTTTCAGATGTATTATTGATTTGCAATGCATCACAGGATAATTAGAGGTAAATAGAACAGTTTTTCAAAAATGCGTGACACGGTAGGTCTGTCGTCAACAATTAATATTAAATATCTAGGTGGTTTAAAGACATTCAACAATCTCAAATGTAATAATTCTTCTCTTCATGCAGCTGCTTTTAGTATGCTGCCTGTCTACAATTTTGTATCCAACAAAAAACGTATAATTTGTGATATGAATTGTTTAGAAAATTGTTTAAATGGTATTTATCAAAGACGTTAAATTTTTAACGTCTTTTAATTTAAAGAAACAAAAAGGAATTATAAAAAAATATCTATTTGCGACAAGAGGGTTTTAAGAATCACAAGTTATGTTTATCAATCCTATCTTAATATAAATAACTTTAGGAGAAAAAGAGAACTAATCTGCAGTCTGTCCGCGAAGTTTTTATGTAAAAGATGGATTTGAAATATTTAACTCAAAATTTTAAATGTAAATTAAATAAGTAATAAATAATTAATTAAATAAATGTTTAAATCATCCCCAAAAGTAAAAATCGTTTATTTTCAGATCAGGACGGGCTGGCCATAAAATAATCATTTCCAATTCATTTTTGAGGAAATTGTAAATTTAACCATTCGGTCACAATGTTTGAATGGTGAGCTGGGCAACCAACCGTCTTGCTGAAAATTCATTGGCCGTATAAAGTGTAAGGGTAATTCCTCAAGTTTTTCATTAAAATAATTTTATAACATATCAAAGTATTAACGCTCCATCGAAGAAATATGACCTAATTACCCATTTGATATGTTATAGCACACCACACGTTTACCTTTTTGAATTGTTGGCTGCGTCTAGAGCAGCGTTTTTCAACCTTGTTACTCTAAAATTACGGTGATACTATTGTAATTTCACAGGAAAATCTATGTGGAATATGTTAATTCTCAAAAAACAATACAGAAATATAGCTGGTATCCAATAACCAGCGATGTTACAGTTAATTCTTCTTTTACAGCTTTTTTCGTAGTTTTTTTACATTCATTTTCTGTAACATTGCAGATATTTTTCTCTTGGTATAAACTTATTTGTCGTTTTCAGTTCCTTCAAATATTACAGCTCTTTCAAGTATTAGCAAAGGAAGGAAACGGAAATTACAAATCAAACAATTCGAAAACGAAGAATACAAACAATACCTTTTACAAATACTTAAGAGGAATCAGTACTGCTGGTACGTCCTATAAAATAAGCATCCATAGTCAGCTTAATGTTGTATCAATTCTCTCATGTTATACATCAAATTATAGATAAAGGTGTATTACTTGCTGTGGTAATGTATATGTATTACTTGTTGTTGTTGTATCCACGCTACGTGATAAAATATAACTTATTCATTTACTCAAAGAAGTAAAGTTTTGAGTGAAAAAAGCATGTAAGATATTGATATTTTTACGTGAGATTTTGTACACTTATAGAGGAAGGTGTAACTTAGACCTATTATGTGGTACTTTTTTCAATTTTAACCTGTTCTTCGTAAAAAATTGCAAAATCAGTCAATTTTATGTCATATTCAGAAATAGATTTGTCACAAACGAATCTATAACACAGAATTTTCTAATCCAATTTTCTCTACATTTAGTCATTACTTCTCGTTAACGGGGTAAATTTGAAAATAATATTATTGCCTTTTTATTGTTTATCAATTTGTCATTATGATATTGTATCAGATAGATGCTCCATGACCACGAGCTAAAAATTATTATAGGAAATTAACAATAATTTCTCCTAGCGTATTAAAAAGTAATAAAAATGCTACAATATTGGTTGAAAATCATACAAAATAAATTCTAGAATAAGAGTTCAATGATTCAGAAACAAAATATATTTACAATTATTAATTAAAAATATTAATCCCACATTAATAAACGATAGAAAGACGACAAAATGACTTGAAATGCAATGAATATCAATATATAATAAGTAAGTGTTGTCGAACATGGGTGGCTATTAACACACAAAAATGTGAACGAAAACATTTGACTGCCTTTTAAAGCGATAGACATTTTTCAGAGTGTATGCAAAATAACACAAGACGAAAATACTGCAAAACAGTTAATGGCATAGTCCCTAATATTACGTCACCATTTAATACTAAAAAAAAATTTGCCCCCCCCTGGAACATTTTCTAACGGCGCCCATGAGGGTATTCTATTTCAAATTCAAGTTTGAGGTTATATCTCAGAAACTGTAAACGTCGCATCAACGATAATAACGCAAGTGACTTCACATTGTTGCAAAATACTTCTTCCAAAATTTCGTTAAATTCGGTCTAGCCGTTCCGAAGATTTTGTCATTTTTATTTCATAACCTTGATTGTCTTTTTCTCGAAAATTTTCTTATGTAAGGCCATAAAAATATTATGCTACCAATAAGACAAATAAACGATCTACCAAATTCATTAAAAAAATTTAGGGTAGTCATTTAAAAAAATGTCGATGACGTCATCTGTTAAAAATTTCATCTGTTAAAAACCCCTTTTTATATGGGTTTTATTCAAAGGATTTAATTTTAGAAATATTATCAATAAATTCGTTAAATTTACATAGGAGAATGGGTTTAATTGTGTTCCACGAATAGTGGCAAATCATCTCAAAATACTAATTCCAATTAAATTTTAATAATATGGAGCAAAAGCGAAATAAAAATTGCACCAAATGATTTAGTATCTCCTAGTTCGTGCAGATTCTTAAGCAGTTTAAGCTATTCACAATCAAACAGCATAACCAGTAAAAAAAATACAGCCGTGATTTGACAGTCGTGTTGTAAAAAGCAATGCAATTCCTTATTCCTTTGATATTCATATAAAATTACAGATACCTTCACCCAACATTTATTCCAACGTACAAAAAACCCTTTTTTTATTTTGAAAATAATTGTTGCCAACGCCTTAACGGCAGCACTATCGCTGGTCGGACGCCGCGCGCCGCCATATTAGCGTTGCACATGCACATCTGCGCGTTTCCACCGAGCTGCACCAGATAGCGCCTCGGTGCATTCGCACGACGCACCGACAGCAGTAGGCTCTGGCTCCCAGTCTCAGAAACAATTGCAACCAAACCCGTCAGCAAAACGGTCCGCACACAAAATCCACTTTTGTACGACAAAAACACCCTCACAGAACTTCGAAAATTCGGTATGCAGTGTTAACCAGTGCAGTGCTTTTCCTAGGGGTTTCGCCGAACGCAAAAATCTTTGTCCCGGCCCGGATTTTCTTTTGTGATTACTCCACAGGATTGTCTTAGTTTCGGGTGAGTGCATTTCAAAAAAAGCGATTATCCGCGTTATTTTTAGCATAATTCGCGATAAATAATCTCGTATAGGAGATAATTATGTTGTTGCTTGACGATTCCCAACGAACCCTAACCTCAAATCTCCAACAACCTAACCAAAAATCGTCGACGATCAACCTATTAGCCAAAACAACCGAAAAACGTGTGGAAATACACTGAAAACATACTAAAAGTACTCATATTCTTCGCTTGCGTTTTACTTGATGTATCGTCGGCCATTTTGCTTTTTGCGTCGTCCATTGTTTCGTGCGCTGCGGGCTTTCTTCATTTTACCTAAGCTCTTCCATAACTTTACCCAAAATATACTGAAAAATACCTCTTGTGTTATTTTTGAGGGCTCTGGGCCTTCAATTGTTTCGGGGGTTGTTTTTCTGAAGAACTGCGCTTCAGGTTGTGCCTGGGGGTTGTTAAGGCCCAACAGATCGATATAAGGCGACTTCCTGCGTTTTTTGTTCTTCGAAAGATTTCGATTTGTTTTTGTTTGTCGCGATTTTGCGTTGAAAATTGTGATTTTTTTCGTTTGGGTTATTTATAGGCCTGTTTTGGTGTTGTTTTGTTTTTGTTGTGAAGGAAAACAAAACTTGTGTTATTTTTTGGCAACCCAACAGGAAAATTTAACATACTTTGATAATAATTAACGTTAAATGTAATAATTTTGATATCACACGTACCTACGAGTATTATGTGGTTTTGTTATCTTTCAAGATAGCATAATTGACTACTAATAAATCTATATATTATTGTAAATAAAGTTAAGGCCGAATTTTTGCTTCATATGCATATATAGTGTGCCCGATATACCAAAGCAATTGTTTTTTCATTTATTTCGTCTACTGCTTCCCTAATTTTTAATTTTAGTATGTCTACATTATCATGAAAATTATTCGCATACACCTTCTGTTTTAAATAAACCCACAGAAAAAAATCAAGCGGCGTTAAATCAGGTGAATGTGGTGGCCATCCTATAGGGCCGAATCGTCCAATCCACTTATTTGGAAAATGTCTGTTCAACCAATCCCTGACTTGATATGCGCTATGAACAGGACAACCGTCGTGTTGATACTGTAGTGAACACCTGAGCTGTGTAAGTTGATTTGGTCCAAAATAGGTTACAAAAAATTTTCCAACTTATCAAAATAAGTGTTTTGGTTTACAGTACCATAAAAAAAGTATGGTCCAATTAATTTCTTGTAATAAATCCCACACCAAACACTCACTTTTTATATTTTTGAGAATTGGTTGCAATACGGAAATTTGGATTTTCTTGAGACCAATATCTGCAATTCTGTGAACTAACAGCTCCATTTGTGGTAAACGTCGCTTCGTCAGAGAAAATAATTTTCCTGTAGAAAAATCTATCGACCATAATTCGTTCTCCCATTAATAGGCAAAATTCTAATCGACGAGCATCATCTCCTTCTACTAAAGTGTGTATTAGTACTGGTTTATAGGGATGAAATCTTTGATTTGAGAAGATCCAATGCGGGTGTTCACGGAATCAATAGCTAACATAGCTCCTGCATCATCCTCGCCATTTTGCTTTTTTTCTTGTTTTTTTTTTCACGTCTCCTGTTGCATGAAATTTTTTAACCAATTCACGAACACAATTGACAGAAACGTATACCTCAGGGGAATTTTCTGTTAAAAACTTCAATAGCACGGCGGTACGATACCTCACCTACACACAGAAAAGTGATTATTTGGAACGAGAAAACATAATTTCGTGAATTTATTTACTAGATTCAAATGCATATTTACTTGGATGTAGAAAGTTACGTATATACAAGAAATGCCACATACTCAATATAAGTAAAATAATTTCTCAGATAAATGCTGTCAACAAATAAATTCTTTCTTTATAAGAACCAATATTGTATTGAAAGAAGTAATTGAATTTTTCGTCCCAAAAATGTTAATTTCTCCAACTAAATTTGTTTGAATTCTATTGTGAAAATGGATTGAACTCTAATGTCAAACAAATTTAATTGAATTATAATGTCAAAAGTTGATAAAATTATAATGTTGATCACAATTGGTTGTTTTATAAAGTTAAAAATTGGATGAATTTTAATGCCAAACAAAAATGGGTAAACTCTAATGTAAAAGATGGTTGAATTCTAACATCAAATTTGTTTGAATTCTATTGTAAAAATATGTTGAACTCTAATTAATGCCAAACAAATTCAATTGAATTCTAACGTAAAAAATTGTTATAATTCTAATGTCAAAGACAATTGGTTGATTTCCAAAGTACAAAAAATTGATGAATTCTAATGCCAAAGTTGCATCAATTTTAATGTAAAAGATGGTTGAACTCTAACGTCAAATTTGTTTGAATTCTATTGTGAAAATGGGTTGAACTCTAATGTCAAACAAATTTAATTCTAATGTCAAGAGTTGGTAAAATTCTAATGTTGGACACAATTGGTTGATTTCTAAAGATAAAAATTAGTTGAATGCCAAACAAACATGGATGAACTTTAATGTTAAAGATGGTTAAAGTCTAACATCATATTTGTTTGAATTCTATTGTTTAAATGTGTTGAACTCTAATGTGAAACAAATTCAATTGAATTCTAACGTCAAAATCGGTAGATTTCTAATGTTAAATACAATTGGTTGATTTCTAAAGTCAAAAATTTGTTGAATTCTAAAGCTAAAGAAAGTTGGATAAACTCTAATGTAAAAGATGGTTGAATTCTAACCTCAAAGTTGTTTGAATTCTATTGACAAAATGAGCTAAATTCTAATATCAAACAAAGTTAATTGAATTATAATGTAAAAATTGGTAGAATTCTAAAGCCAAACTAATTTGGTTGATTTCTAAAGTAAAAAAATTGGTTGAATCCTCATGGCAATAATAGTTGGATGAACTCTAATGCCAATTTTTTTTAATTCTATTGTCGAACAATGTTTTAAACATACCTAATAAACATGTTTCTTAAAAACTACATACATACATTTTAAAAACGTTTTTTATCAGTTGTTTTTTTATACGGAGTGTTTTAAAACGTTGTTTAAAAGCAAAGTAAAAGTAAAATTAAACCCACCGTATGCCAATAAATTACAAAACCCAAAAATTATATTTTGTTTATGTTTTAACTTTATATGAAACAACAGTTCCACTAAACAACTACTTAGGTATTTTTTAAATTGTAAAAGTTTCAAATATGAAATATGTTTTAAACGTTTAAAACATGTTTAATGTACGTTTAAAACAAAATGGTTTAAAACCGAATAGGTACTTGTTTATGAACATGTTTAAAACATTGTTTTAAAACAAACTGTTTTAAACATAATAATACTGGTTTAAAACATAATAACAAAGTGCTTTAATTGTAAATTATAATAAAGTTGGATGAACTCTAATGTAAAAGATGGTTGTACTCTAACGTCAAATTTGTTTGTATTTTATTGACGAATGGGCTGAATTCTAATTTCAAACAAAGGTAATTGAATTCTAATATAAAAAATTGGTATAATTCTAATGCCAAACTAAATTGGTTGATTTCTAAAGGAAAAATTGGTTGAATTCTAACGTCAAATTTGTTTGAATTCTACTGTGAAAATGGGTTGAACTCTAATGTCAAACAAACTTAATTCAATTCTAACGTCAAAAATTGGTAGAATTCTAATGTTAAACACAATTGTTAAACACATGTTTTACATGTGTTTAAAAGAGACAATTGTTTTTAAACACGTTTAATACATTGTTTTATAAATACTGTATTTTCATCGTTTCAAACATTTAAAACATGTTTTTTTCGATTAATGCAGAAATGTTGAAATTAGCACACTTGTTTCTAAACATGTTTAATCATTGCTCAACGGACTTTATATGAAACAACAGTTCCAATAAAAAACTACTTAAATGTTGAAAACATGTTTAATATACGTTTAAAACAAAATTGTTTAAAACCGAATAGGTACTTGTTTTTGAACATGTTTAAAACATTGTTTTAAAACATAATTACAACATGCGTTAATTGTTTCAAACAAACCTGTTTAAAACTAACTTATATAATTAGATTCGTCCAATTTTGATGTGTTTGTTATTGCGCGTGAGAAATTGTAAAATAGTTTTGCCGCTATCTTTAAACAACATTCTCAGAGTTCATTGATAAAACAGGCAGTTTGTCACGTTTGTGACATCAAACTACACAATAACATACATATTTGTTTAAATAATGATTAATACTAGAGCGTGATTGTATTCAAATATTGTATATATAAATTTCTAAGAATTTTATTTTAAAATGCATTTGAACTGTTATTAATATTTAATGCATAATTACCTATTATTAGAAAAAGATCACTAAAAGATAAATAAATAAGAAATACGTGTTTCACCATAGTTTCCAATGGTGATTCAGGTTCTTATGATGATGATGCCATACCTACATCTTTGTTCCATTCGACATAAAACAATGTTTAATGAATGATTAGCAATTGGAATTTCTAGTGGATTTGAAAGGAGAGAAATACCTAGCTCCAACTGCGAAAGAATTCTTTTGGTGTTGAAATAGATGCGTCATAATAGAAGTAGGTTGTTGCGATTGGGTCGAATCTAGAAGTGCATAATAGGTCCCTACAACATAACCTCTATCCAATAGAGAACACCGTCGACTGGTTTCGAGGGGACCTATTTTTTGGCCACTCCCCACTTCGTTGCTACTATTTTTCTGTGCTTGCTTTGGACGAATATCGATCGCAGCAGATCTGTTTTTAAATATTGGGGACCAACGAATGTCCATCTGGTGAAAATAGAGATGTTTTGTTTTGCCACGTCAACTGCCCCAACTCTTTTGTTGATGTTAGTAGATATGCGATATTGTGTTGAAATAATCTATATTCTAAATTGAGTGTTAGTTTATTTTTTCCGGAAATTAAAAATGCTAATACATTTTTAGGAAGCCCCTTATGTTGTGCTAGTGTTTTTCTTGAACGTCTGTGATGTTTAAAAGGCCAAGAAAAAGTATGGAGCGGGTGGTTTGGTGCACCCTGTATATAGAAAATTGGTTCGCCTTATATTTATTTATTGCAGGTGCAACATTTAAATAAAAGACAATTAAAGTCATTTCTTGGAATATTTTTGCATTTGCTACTGAATATTTATTGGCAGCGCATATTATTCAGCACGTATAATTTTAGGTTATGTTGCAATTTATTGGCATACGGTGAGTTTAATTTTATTTTTAATTTGCTTTAAAACAATGTTTTAAAACACTTCATATAAAAACAACCGATAAAAAACGTTTTTAAAATGTATGTATGTAGGTAGTTTAAAATATGTTTAACATATTTTAGACATCTTTTAAACTATTAAAATGATTAAAACAAATCTAAAGCAGCTCACGTTTTTCAACATGTTTGTTATGTTTAAAACATTGTTCAATGTAGAATCCAAAAAACTTGACATTAGAGTTCACCCAACCATTCAACCATTAGGATTCTACAAATTTTTTACATTATAATTCAGTTAACTTTGTTTGATATTACAATTCAGCTCATTCTGTGAATAGAATTCAACCATCTTTTACATTAGAGTTTATCCAACTTTATTTGGTATTAGAATTCAACAATTTTTTTACTTTAGAAATCAACCAATTATGTTTGACATTTGAGTTCTACCAATTTTTGACGTTAGAATTCAATTAAATTTGTTTGACATTAGAGTTCAACACATTTATACAATAGAATTCAAACAAATTTGACGTTAGAATTGAACCAATTTTTCAAATCAACCAATTTAGTTTGGCATCAGAATTATACCAATTGTTGATATTAGAATTCAATTAACTTTGTTTGAAATTAGAATTCAGTCCATTTTGCCCACAAATTTGACGTTAGAACTCATGTTTGAACTCTTTTACAATAGAGTTCATACAACTTTGTTTGGCATTAGAACTCAACAATTTTTTTAGTTTAGAAATCAACCAATTGTATTTAACATTAGAATTCTACCAATTTTTGACGTTAGAATCCAATTAATTTGTTTCACATTAGAGTGCAACCCGTTTTCAGAATTCAAACAAATTTGACGTTAGAATTCAACCAACTTTTACTTTAGAAATCAACCAATTTAGTTTGGCATTAGAATTATACCAATTTTTGATATTAGAATTCAATTGACTTCGTTTGAAATTAGAATTCAGCCCATTTTGTCAATAAAATTCAAACAAATTTGACATTAGAATTCAACCCTCTTTTACATTAGAATTCATTTAACTTTGTTTGGCATGAGAACAACAACAAATTTTTGCTTTTAGAAATCAACCAATTGTGTTTAACATTAGAATTCTACCAATTTTTGACGTTAGAATTGAATTAAATTGACATTAGAGTTCAACCCATTTTCACAATAGAATTCAAACAAATTTGACGTTAGAATTCAACCAATTTTTACTTTAGAAATCAACCAATTTAGTTTGGCATTAGTATTATACCTACCAATTTTTGATATTAGAATTCAATTAACTTTGTTTGAAATTAGAATTCAGCCCATTTCGTCAATAAAAGTCAAAAACTATTTTGACGTTAGAATTCAACCACCTTTTACATTAGACTTTGTTTGGCATAAGAGTTCAACAAATTTTTTACTTTAGAAATCAACCAATTGTGTTTAATATTGGAATTCTACCAATTTTTGACGTTAGAATTCAATTAAATTTGTTTGACGTTAGAGTTCAGCCCATTTTCACATTAGAATTCAAACAAATTTGATGTTAGAATTCAACCATCTTTTACATTAGAGTTCATCCATTTTTGTTTGGCATCCGAATTCATTCAATTTTTAACTTTATAAACCAACCAATTGTGTTCAACAACCAATTTTTACTTTAGAAATCAACCAATTTAGTTTGGCATTAGAATTATACCAATTTTTTACATTAGAATTCAATTAACTTTCTTTGAAATTAAAGATCAATCCATTTCGTCAATAGAATTCAAACAAATTTGATGTTAGAATTCAACCATCTTTTACATTAGAGTTCATCCAACTTTGTTTGGCATTAGAATTCAACAATTTTTTGACTTTAGAAATCAACCAATTGTGTTTTACATTAGAATTCTACAGTTTTTTAGACATTAAACTTCATTAGAATTAAGAATTAACATTGTTTGAAATTAGGTTTTAATCCATTTTGACAAAAGATACAATTCAACTTATTTTGACAACAGACTTCAAACAATTTGACATTAGTGTTCAGCCAACTTATAATTACTAGCATTCGAGCAACTTTGTTTGACATTAGAATTTAAACTAATTTGACATTAGACTTCAACCAACTTTCTTTGACATTTGATGAATTAAACCAATTTTGACAATGAAATTCAAATAAATTTTACATGAAACTTCATACAACTTTGTTTTTTTTTATTTTAAATAAAAGAAACCTGCTTGTTTTAAAAGATACGTGTATTTAAGGAAACAATGGTTTAAACTACTCCACACGAAGAATGATTATTATAACATGTTTTAGATGACATAGTTAACTTTAAATATGATTAACGGATTTTAAACATCTTTTAAACTATTTAAGTATTTAAAACAAATGTAAAACAGAGCAGATGCTTACCAGATTGTTTTAAACATAAGAATCCTGGTACAATGACAGAAAATACATATGTCATAATGAGGTTAACAAGTAAGATTTTATAGTAAAGAAAAAATGATAAAATAAGAGTTGTTCCTTGTTTTTTTACTGTAAATCAGAAAACGGAAATTAAAAGCAGGTATATGAAATCAAAATAACTAAACACTTATTTATAATTGAATTATTGCACCAATAGCCTGCACACAGAAAAGTAAATACTTCACTCAAAGCAATATGCTTTCATCCAAGTAAATGATTAGTTTGCTATAGCCGCAAGAAGATATTTTCTCAAGTTAAGAATAAAGAGATATGTTGAATTGAAATGATCATATGCTTGTATATCTGAGAAAATATTTTCTTGCAATGAGTATAGATATTATTCATTCAAGAAAACTATTCTCACGTTGAAAATTATGGAATTTTCTTAAAGTGAATATATATGCTTGACAATGAGAAAATATTTTCTTGAAATGAGTATAGATATTATTAGTTCAAGAACATGATCATAATGTATTGAATAGAAATTACTGTTTTAGTTTTTTTTTAAAAAGGTAGGGAATTGTGTGAAATAAGTAGACAATAACTTAGCGAATGATATTTGTTTTATTGTATGAAATTTCTTTGCTTAATTACATATATACTTACCTATTTATAAATTATCACTACCTACAATATCTAAGGCATGGAAAAAAATACACCATATTCTATTAGACATCAAATTGTTTCCATTATATTACACAAGTAAGTTTTCTGTGACATGTATGTTGATTTGGTGACCACTATATGGCTAGGCAAAATTTACGTACCGTGTGCGTCACAAGTCACAACTACGAACTGCGTCGCAAATACGTTGAACATAAGTACTGTAGGCTATTCACGCAAAATTAAAACTATATACTTTCATAATATTATAGATCGCGTAGTTATTGCGTACAGTACCTACAAAATTAGTAAAGATATACCAGGCCCGCCGTAAGCGGGTGTGCAAGGGGTGCACCGCACGCGGGCGGCACCTTCAAGGGGGCGGCACTTTCAAGGGGGCGACAAATGTAAGAATGTCACCATTTTCAAACTCATTTTCATCCGTAGAGCATTTCATTTATAAAATGTTTTTTTTCTTTAGTTATGCGTTCCTCTACAACGCCAATAAATGTATGATAACAGTCTTCTGCCACCTATTGGCTTCTAAACGTATTGCTAAAAATATTTTCAGTAGAGGCTAGTAGATGGCGGGTATAACTGGGGGGATGACGGGAAAAATACGGCGTTGCAGTTCTATGCACATGGGAATCCCAACGTTTCCCGTATTGCAAAGAAACTGATTACTTCCTTAGGTCGCTCGTTGACTGTTGTCGATCTGTCTGTGTACGATATTAACTGTTTTGGTGGAAACATTGCTGCAGATATGGTAAGTACGTTATGTAATTATTTAATGATTAATGTGTATTATTTATACAACGGTAATTATAGTACCATAAAAATAGTACATTTCTAAAGTTGCTACTGTCGCAAACAAACCCCCTGTTCGATTTAAATGATATTTGTTTGTGTTTTCTCAGTTTTACTTTGTTAATTCACGCTAATTCTCCGGACACTACAGTAGAAACTTTTATTTAAATTTGTATTGATTATGTTAAACGACAAATGTGTATATTTAAAATTTGATTGCTACATTTCCAAACACATCAATAGTCCTGAGAATATTGCTTACTATGCCGGTTTCGGTGGCATCTGGTGAAAGATCCTTTTCAAAGTTGAAAATTATAAAAAATTATTTACGCTCAACTATGCACCAGGACAGGCTTAATAATTTATCTATTGTTTCAATAGAACACGAAGTCTTGGATAGTTTGGATACATCCGAATTAATAGCAGATTTCGCAAGTTTAAAATCAAAAAAAGTTCAGTTCCTATAGACAGTTTAGTTTTGTTTTTTTTTGTGTTCCTATATACATATATTTATATATTGATAAGTTCAGTCACTCTGTAGTGAAGTTAATAAAATGATTTTGATAATTATTTGTTTGCTTTACACCTCACCTCTATGCAGAGAAAATTTCTACACACTTATCACTATTTGTGGAAAATAATGTCATTCTTACACGAGCTTAGTACTAATTAGTACTAGTCACACTATTTACAATACCCGCAATTCTGCTAATGTTTAGTACTAAGTCGACTGGCGTAAAGGATGGGGACGGGGGCGGCATAGTTGGTTATGCACGCGGGCGCTCAAGTGGCTGGCGGCGGGCCTGAGATATACTTACATATTGAACTCTTCCCGGACAATACTCGGTAGTAAGCGAACACGACGCCATAGCAGACCCCAACTAACTGAAGGCAAAGGCCGATGCGAAAAATCTTAAATCTCGGCAACGTTCGTGCACGTTTGAGTGTAAATGCGCAAGCGCGTTGCAAGAATGGCTTACTTGATTCAAGATATTGATCAACTTCTTGAATTGAGAATTTAAACTACTTGGTTTGAAAATTATATACTTAACCGAAACTAATAACTCTGAGATTGGGATATTCTTGAATTGTGAGAACAAGGAATTCTTAAATGAAAGAAATTGTTTCAAACCAAGTAAATATTAACTTTCATCTAAAGCAATAACCGCAAGTAAATAATTTTCTCACGTTTTGAGAATATACTTCGCTGTGTGTGTGGTTATAATTTCCAAAGTTACACATTTAATTTAAAAAAATATAGTACCTTGTAGTACATTTACCTTGTAGTACATTTTCAGTTTAAAAAATCAGATTTCTAGCCACCGCGATTTAATTTAGTCAAATTACACATTTTTTGATCAAGTTCAATTTCTTTCAACCCTTATGTTTGATAGATTCTTTATTTACTGGGGAGACAACAGTTATGGCTTTACAAAAGAAGTAGGTACTTAACCTAACAAATGTAATTAAAAAAAATCGGAAAATGTGCTAACTCTATGGTACATTGGTTTTCGTGGATAAAAAGTACAATTTTTGATAGATTTCTTAGCGCTGTATACGAATATGGACTAGAAATCTATCAATTAACAATTGTCAAAATCATGCTTTTTTGACAGTTACAACTTATAAATTTGTCGAGAATCGTAACATGCAACAATTTCCATCCAAACTAAGTATTTAACCTAATCTACATTTCAACCAAAATTCCGCTCAAAAGTCATCGCCCTGCACTCCAAAACAAAATAAAACAAAAAACAAACGATCCACCCGCACAACACCATCCCAATATCTACCAATTTCCTTCCCCCCTTACCCCGCGCTCTCCCTACATCCAACATCATCAACCAATATTTCGGTCGTAGAACCCAGAACGGCAGTCGAAAATCCGACCAACCGTACACACAGTACGCACACATCGGTGCTGACCCCTTGCGGTAAAGTAAAACTCGTCGAACGAACTGAACGAACGACGACCGAAAGAGGGTCTCGTCCTCCCATACACACATACACAAATAAAAATAATAAACGAGAAGAGAAAAAAAAATGAAGTGCAGCGACACCCGAATATCGCGACCGGCTGATCTCAGTCCGGTGACCGGTTAAAAATAGCGTGCCGCGCGGCGCGGTGCACCCGAAATCGCAGCGCGCCTTGCCGCTCGCATCGGTGCGGTCGGCCCATCTCGCTCTGTCTCGCGTCGACCGTGTGGTGCGTGCGTTGCGTCGCTTCGGATCGCGGTAGGCCTCGCTTGGCGAACGCGCTGGAGTTCGCAGATGCGGGATGTGCATGCTTGCATTATGTAGGGGGAGCTATAAACGCCGCGTGCACTTGTTCTTTTTTAAATGCCGCGTTGCCAAACTTGGCCGATTCCGATATTTTTTTTTTAGATTTGGTCATTTTATTATTTGGGAATTAAACGTTTAGTGTTGGTCCAAAAATATTCTATGTAGCAAGCAAATTATTTTACAATAAAATTATGGCTACTACTAATATTACAAATTATGTGTTAAGAATAATTCCACTTATTTTTTTAATGCCACGTTGCCAAACTTGGGCGATTCTAATCTTTTTTTTAAAATTTGGTCTTTTTAATTATTTGACAATATATCTGGTAGTTTTGATCCAAAAATTATCTAAATAACAAATTATTTGACACTTATATGATGTTACTGATATTATAAGTTATGTTTTAACAATAATTCCACTTGGGTTTAGATGCCGCGTTGCCAAACTTGGGAGAATCTAATATTTTTTTTAGATTTGGTCATTTGATTATTTGGGAATTTAACGTTTAGTTTTGGTCCAAAAATAGTCTATGCACCAAATTATTTAACAATTATTGCTACTACTAATATTAAAAATTATTTTTTAAGAATAATTCCACTTATTTTCTAATGCCACGTTGCCAAACTTGGGCGATTCCTATATTTTTTTTTTTAGATTTGGTCATTTGATTATTTAGGAATTTAACGTTTAGTTTTGGTCCAAAAATATTCTTTGTAGCAAATTATTTTACAATAAAATTATGGCTACTACTAATATTACAAATTATGTTTTAAGAATAATTCCACTTATTTTTTAATGCCACGTTGCCAAACTTGGGCGATTCTAATCTTTTTTTTAAAATTTGGTCTTTTTAATTATTTGACAATATATCTGGTAGTTTTGATCCAAAAATTATCTAAATAACAAATTATTTGACACTTATATGATGTTACTGATATTATAAGTTATGTTTTAACAATAATTCCACTTGGGTTTAGATGCCGCGTTGCCAAACTTGGGAGAATCTAATATTTTTTTTTAGATTTGGTCATTTGATTATTTGGGAATTTAACGTTTAGTTTTGGTCCAAAAATAGTCTATGCACCAAATTATTTAACAATTATTGCTACTACTAATATTAAAAATTATTTTTTTAGAGTAATTCCACTTATTTTCTAATGCCACGTTGCCAAACTTGGGCGATTCTTATATTTTTTTTTAGATTTGGTCATTTGATTATTTAGGAATTTAACGTTTAGTTTTGGTCCAAAAATATTCTTTGTAGCAAATTATTTTACAATAAAATTATGGCTACTACTAATATTACAAATTATGTTTTAAGAATAATTCCACTTATTTTTTAATGCCACGTTGCCAAACTTGGGCGATTCTAATCTTTTTTTTAAAATTTGGTCTTTTTAATTATTTGACAATATATCTGGTAGTTTTGATCCAAAAATTATCTAAATAACAAATTATTTGACACTTATATGATGTTACTGATATTATAAGTTATGTTTTAACAATAATTCCACTTGGGTTTAGATGCCGCGTTGCCAAACTTGGGAGAATCTAATATTTTTTTTAGATTTGGTCATTTGATTATTTGGGAATTTAACGTTTAGTTTTGGTCCAAAAATAGTCTATGCACCAAATTATTTAACAATTATTGCTACTACTAATATTAAAAATTATTTTTTAAGAATAATTCCACTTATTTTCTAATGCCACGTTGCCAAACTTGGGCGATTCCTATATTTTTTTTTTAGATTTGGTCATTTTATTATTTGGGAATTAAACGTTTAGTTTTGGTCCAAAAATATTCTTTGTAGCAAATTATTTTACAATAAAATTATGGCTACTACTAATATTACAAATTATGTTTTAAGAATAATTCCACTTATTTTTTTAATGCCACGTTGCCAAACTTGGGCGATTCTAATATTTTTTTTTTTAGATTTGGTCTTTTTAATTATTTGACAATATATCTGGTAATATTGATCCAAAAATATTCTAAATAACAAAATTATTTGACAATATAAGTGGTAGTAATGGTCCAAAAATATTCTAAATAACAAATTATTTTAAAAAAAATAAAAAATATATAAAAAATATTCTTAATAATAATAAATTGCAAATTTTGCATCTACACTAATATTCTATTATATAATTCTAGAAATCTAATCAATTTTTGTAATATGTAACGCTGTTACTTTTCGTAAGAAACAATACAATTGTATTGTATTATTGTATTGTAATGTATTATGTTCGTGTTCGTACATTCACGGTCACTGTTTTTCATGATTATTTGTAAAGATTTGGTTGTTTGTTGCGTCTTTCGTATTACATATTATTTTCTGTTTATTGTTATGTCGGTATGATTTTCAATACATGCTTGTTGTTACGAAGGTCTTGGGCAAATTTAACACGTCACAACATCAAAGAAACCTACTTGATTTGAATTGTTTGTATACCATTATAAAGATTAAACAATCATGTTGTAGGTATATCTGTTTCACCCAGGTGGTTGCTGCGTACATTTAAGCTATAAGCTAAAAATTTTACTTGGAATGGATTTTTGAAGCAGCGCTTCAAAGTCACCAACGCAGTTTCCACCCGGAAATCAATATATCTTTGATATTAGAGTTCATTCATACAGCTTTATATGACAGGAGAATTCTACCATTTTTTTAAAGTTTGAAAAATCAACTCGCTTTGTTTGACACTAAAATCGAACCAGATTTGACGTTACACTTTATCCAACTTTGGTTATCATTATACATTATTCAGCCAATTTTTATGTGGATATTAGAAACCAACCAACTTTGTTTGACATTAGAATTCGAGCAACTTTGTTTGACATTAGAATTAAACCAAGTTTGACAATGAAATGCTAACAAATTTGATATAGAATTCAAACATGATATTAGAAATCAACCAACTTTGGCATTAGAATTAAACCAATTTTGACAATGTAATATGCAATCAAATTTGAGAGAATTCAGACAAATTTGACATTTCAAGTCAACCAACTTTGACAGTTGAGTTCATCCAAATTTGTTTGACATTAGAGTTCGACAAACTCCGTTTGACATTAGAGTTCGACAAACTCCGTTTGACATTAGTAATCAACTAAATTTGACATTACAATTTGTTTGTTTGTTTGACAATTAAACCAATTTTGACAATGAATTCAACTAACTTCATACAACTTTGACATATAATTCTACCAATTTTCGACATTAGAAATCAACCAATTTTGTTTGACATTATAAGTCGACCATATTTTTTTACATTATAATTTGACCAACTTTATTTGACATTAGAATCCAATTGGACAATAGAATTCAAACATATTCAACATTGGAATTCAACCAACTTTGACGGTATAGTTCATACAACTTCATTTGACATAATACATAATTCAACCAATTTGACCCGCCTTGGTTGACATTAGAATTAAACCAAATACAACATTAGACTTCAACCAACTTTGTTTGACATGAGAATTAAACCTAATTTGACAGTGGAGTTCTTCAAACTTTGTGTGATATAATACATAATTCAACAAATCTTTGATATTATAAAACAACCCACTTTGTTTAACATTAGAATTCAACCAAATGTGCCATTAGACTTCAACCAACTTTGTTTGACATGAGAATTAAACCAAATTTAACAATAGAAATCAAACAAATTAGACATTAGAATTCAACCAACTTTGACGGTATAGTTCATACAACTTCATTTGACATAATACATAATTCAACCAATTTGACCCGCCTTGGTTGACATTAGAAGTAAACCAAATACAACATTAGACTTCAACCAACTTTGTTTGACATGAGAATTAAACCTAATTTGACAGTGGAGTTCTTCAAACTTTGTGTGATATAATACATAATTCAACAAATCTTTGATATTATAAAACAACCCACTTTGTTTAACATTAGAATTCAACCAAATGTGACATTAGACTTCAACCAACTTTGTTTGACATGAGAATTAAACCAAATTTAACAATAGAAATCAAACAAATTAGACATTAGAATTCAACCAACTTTGACAGTGGAGTTCATCAAACTGTGTGATATAACACATAAATCAACAAATTTTTGATATTATAAAACAACCCACTTGGTTTAACATTAGAATTCAATCAAATATGATATTAGACTTCAACCAACTTTGTTGGACATGAGAATTAAACCTAATTTGACAATAGAATTCAAACAAATTTGACATTAGAATACAACCAACTGTGGCAGTAGAGTTTATCCAACTTTGTTTTGCATTATACATAATTTAACCAATTTTTTATATTAGAAATCAACCAACTTTGTTTGACAGAATTAAACCCAATTTAACAATAGAATTCAAACAAATTTCACATTAGATTTCAACCAACTTTGACAGTAGAGTTCATCCAACTTTGTTTGGCATTATACATAATTTAACAATTTTTTTTATTAGAAATCAACCAACTTTGGTTGACATTACAATCGAACGAAATGTGACATTAGACTTCAAACAACTTTGTTTGACAGAATTAAACCCAATTTGACAATAGAATTCAAACAAATTTCACATTAGATTTCAACCAACTTTGACAGTAGAGTTCATCCAACTTTGTTTGGCATTATACATAAATTAACCAATTTTTATATATTAGAAATTAACCAACTTTGTTTGACATTACAATCGAACGAAATATGACATTACACTTCAACAAACTTTGTTTGACAGAATTAAACCCAATTTGACAATAGAGTTCAAACAAATTTGACATTAGATTTCAACCAACTTTGACAGTAGAGTTCATCCAACTTTGTTTGGCATTATCCATAATTCAATCAATTTTTTATATTAGAAATCAACCAACTTTGTTCGACAGAATAAAACTCAAGTTGACAATAGAATTCAAACAAATTTGACGTTAGAATTCCAACAAATTTGACATTAGAATTCAAACAAAATTACGATTAGAATTCAGCCAACTTTGACATTACACATCTTTCACAACATGTCAACAAAATCACCCAACTACCCAAAACACCAAACGAGCAACAAAATCCCGAACATGCCAAAAATAACTCAAACCCCACGCACACATGACGATAACGGTTCAACGCCGCTTCCCACTACCCGCCCGCAACCGACAGGGCAATACACTTTTATCACGTTGGCAATGCGAAATTCTCTCCGCTCGGCTCCTCTCAGCTGCATCTCGGGCAACCTTGGCACTCAGAGCACACATAGATACCTACCCGAACAGACAAGTACATACACCGTCCGTCGCCAGGCTCTCTCCCGTGATATGCGTCGGTTGCCAGGCGACAGCCATTCCTAACCGGGGGTGTTGCCTATTACGCCCCTCCCCTCTGCTGATACCGACTCTCTCTCGCCTCTCTCCATTTCTCTGCCTCTGTCTCCTTCTACCATGCGTGCACTCGATGCAGTTCGCGATCGGTCATCATTCGGTCGTGGATTGTATAGTTCGGGGATAGCGAATGGTGTTTTAAAGTGGCGTTGAGCGTTGTGTGTAGTTTGTAGGTTATGTGTGGTTTGGTATTTGGTTTTTTTGTTGTGTTTGTGGATTTTTTAGTGTTTTTTGTTGGGGAAAAGTTGAGGAATGTGAGAAAACGATTTTTTGACGTTTTGATGCGTAGAGGAGAAAGGTTTGTTGGCTTTGTTTTAATTTATATGTAATCCAAACTTTGCGTTGTCTAAATTTTGCAACCAGTTGGTTATTTTGTAAGGTTTATTTTGCTATTCGGAATTAGTGTGAGTGCCTCATAATACGATCATCCTATTTGCACCCGTTATGAGAGCATCCTGCAGTTTTGTCTCCTTCATCAGCAAACGTGAGAGACGCTGCAGATCTTGAGTAGGTATAATTGAAGCTTTAGTATTGGTCCAAAAATACACAAAAAAAAATTGATGTGAATTTACAGGAGGAATAGCAGTTTTTTTTGCCCTGCGACAATCAGTGTAATTCTACATCTCAATTGTATTTTTACATTGTCATTGTATATTTACACTGTGATTTTACAAGAATTTGGCTGAAATATTACACTGATTTTAATGTAATATTAAGTGATATATGGGGCAATGCGTAATATTTGAACATCAATTTAAATGTAATTTTAAAAAAATATGAGTTAATGCGTAATCATTTTACATCTATTTCAGTGTAGTATTCAATGGAATATGCAGTATTTTTGATTTGTATAATTTTATTCTGATCTTGAGTAGATATTAACATTATCTATCATATAATACAAAAAAAAACAGTAACACAGTCAAACGTTACAATAGTACGATCAAACAAAATGGTATAGACGTACATACAAGTATAAAAATAGTTTGAGACACGTAAAAATACCTCCTTTAATCGGGTGATGAAGTAAAGCCGGTGGTCCCGTGCCCTGTAATGATGAGACGTGTACGCCAAAGAAATTAAATTCCTTCGTTCGGCTAAATTTTTGGGTGTGTAAAGCCAGCTTCTGTGATTTTAAGTTATGCAAAAAGTCTCATCTCTACACTAGCTCCCTCTGTACCAAAATCGGGCAACTTTTTGCTAAGATCTTTTTTAAATTCAGGACTGTATTTGAATGAGTGAGTCTTATATTAGCCACGAACCATAAACCCGATCATAATAATCTAATCAAATGACAAATATTTACAATATCACCTTCTCAAGTGATCTGAGTAAGCTGTCATATTTTCTACGAAAACTCTACTTATTTTATTAATGTTACTTACGTATCAAATTCAGTGGGTATATTCTAAAAATAGGCACTCTTTATTTTGTATTTTTTGTGAATCTGGGTAGGGTTGCCATATTTTGTGGTGGCACTGTCGGAGATTAGTGCACGGGGAATTATACAGTGTAATTTTATCATTTTTGATTTTGTCCAAGCAGATATTTTTATTACCTACAACAGGAGGTACAAGACATAAAAAAATCACATTGTGCATTATATTAACCATAATGTGCCCCAAAACTAATCATTTGTGCAGTAAAATAATAAATATAAAAAATAAATATACAGTGTGTCCACGAAAGTCCGCACCATATGGAAAAAATTTTTATTGTGTATTTCTCAGAAAATTTTATTCTTTATAAAAGTTGGCGGCTCATATGAAACCAAAACTGCAACCGTCAAATATGTTAATTTCGGTGCCATATACCAAGCGATTCAGAATATATGAATTTGTGATAAGAGTAAAGTACCTGTATTTTCATTATTATCGATAAACTTTATTTGGAAATGTTATTTAGAAGTAAAAATTATATTCAAATATGAAGTCAGAGCCACCTACCTTGGAAAAAAATATTTTCAGTTTTTTTCTTAATTATTACTTTTGTGACAAATATTAATAAATGCCAGTGATACTAAAAGGTTCTTTTTAATCTATTTTTTGGAAATTTCAATACATTTTTTATATTTTTTGTTATTTTGGTATGATAACTAATGTTTATTTAGAACTAACGCAAAATTACTTATTTTCTTGGTGCGAAGTTGATATTTCACCCTGTAGATATTAATATATTATACAATAACTAATTCAGGAGCGTGACTTACCTTTTATTCAGTTAATATTATTGACTGTGGATAGGTTTTTAATAGTAGTTATCCATCTATACCGAGCGATTCTCAAGTGGTGGTACGCGCGGTACTACCACTTATGAAATTTTATTTTCACTGTAAATATCTTAATAAACATAACTGAAACCTTAATCAATTGTGTCTTGAATCAATTATTTTATGCAATAATGTATCTTCTTATGTACAGCAGCACAAAACGCACCAATAACCACCTAAGTATAGGTTCTTGTATAGGTAACCCAATGATACAAAAAAGAAAGAATAAGAAACAGTTTATTTTCTTTATGCAACATTGTTTAAATTTTAAAATAAGTATACACCAGTTATGACAGGTGGATATGAAAAACAAAAGCATTATCCAGACATTATCCATTTAATCGTACTCACTGCAGTTTAAGTTAGTTTATGTGCTGTAACTTTTAAAACCATGCTTACACTCCAACAAAAAGTTGAAATTCTTTTAATACATGGAAAAAAATAGACCGCACCGAGATGTTGCTGCTATTTTCAAGACATCCACACAACCAAATTGCCCATACAACCATTTCCAGGATAATGAGAAAATTCAAACAGGCTGGGTCTGTTGCCAATAGCTTCAAGAAACCCCACAAAAATATGTTGTCAAAATGAGGAAACAAGTTTGCCAGTGTTGCAAGAAGTAATCGAGCACAAAACGACTTCTGTCCGACAAATTGATTCACACAGCCAATGCAGTAAATCAACAGTACGAACAATAATAAAACTAAACAAGTATCACCCTTATAAACCAAAATTTATAAGTACACTAAGAGAAAGAGACTTGGACATCAGGTATGACTATACCATCTGGTTTAAGGTGAAAATGAAAGAGAACATAGTTTTTTTTTAATATTCTTTGGACAGATGCGGCAACATTTACGTCAAATGGGACTGTTTCTTCAGAAAATTGCCGGTGGTGGGCACATGAAAACCCGAACTTTACAGTAGAATGCCGAGATCAGTAACATTTTAAGACTAATGTGCTGTGCGGTATTTTGAATAATCAAATATTTGGGCCTTTTTTTCGTCAAAATTTAAATGGGGAATTATATCTTCAGTTCATGAACAGAGAGTTGTCACCTTTTTTGCCGTTAATTCAACGGGCGTTAATTTGGTTCCTGCTTGATGGTGCGCCCATATACACAATCTAAACTCTGTCTAGAACTTTTTAAATCATAAATTTGGCCATCGCTGGATAGGCAGAAATTCGGAATCAAGCTCCTGGCCACCTAGATCCCCCGACTTTACCCCGTTAAATTTGTTTGTCGGTTTACGTAAAAAATAACGCATACAAACACCGACCATTTAGAGATATAAATCATCTAGAGGAAACTATACAACATTTTAAGTAGTAGAAATAAAATAAGTTCATAGATAATAATTAGCATTATTAACATATTCATAATAGTTATTAACTTAATAATGGGTAAATCAGTCATAATTAATTCAAGAAACGATAGATGCTTGATGCTTTAGTTATTTTTATTAAAATATTCAGTGAAAATAAAATTTCATAAGTGGTAGTACCGCGCGTCTCACCACTTGAGAATCGCTCGCTGTAGATGGATAACTACTATTATAAACCTATCCACAGTCATTAATATTAACTGAATAAAAGCTAAGACACGCTGCTGAATTAGTTATCGTATGATATATTAATATCTACATGGTGAAAAACTTCGCACCAAGAAAATGAGTAATTTTGTGCTAGTTCTAAATAAACATAAGTTATCATACCAAAATAACAAAAAATGTATTCAAATTACCAAAAAATAGATTAAAAAGAACCTTTTAGTACCATTGGCATTTACTAATATTTGTCACAAGAGTAATAATTAAGGAAAAAGCTGAAAATATTTTTTTTTCAAGGTAGGTGGCTCTGACTTCATATTTGAATATAATTTTTACTTCTAAACAATATTTCTAAATAAAGTTTATCGATAATAATGAAAATAAAGGTACTTTACTCTTATCACAAATTCATATATTCTGAATCGCGCGGTATATGGCACGGAAATGAGCCGCCAACTTTTATAAAGAATAAAATTTTCTGAGAAATACACAATAAAATTTTTTTCCATATGGTGCGGACTTTCGTGGACACACTGTATAATCAAAATACAAAATGGTACGTTTAGCAATATTTCATTTATATTGCCTTAATTATGCAATTTTTGTAATTATCTACAGGGTGATGCACTAGGAAAATGAACAATTTTGTGATAATTCCGATTTAGTATTCGCATTTATATAAAAATCGCATATAGAACTTATCAAAATTAAAAAAATGGTTTATTCTAAAAATAGGCTCTCTTTATTTTGTATTTTTTTGTGTAACTGAGTAGGGTTGCCATATGTTGTAGTGGCACTGTCTGACATTAGTGCACGGGGAAGTATACAGTGTATTTTTATCATTTTTGATTTTGTCCAAGCAGATATTTTTATTACCTACAACAGGAGGTACAAGAGAAATAGAAAAAATAAAAAAATCACATTGGCCATTATATTAATCATAATGTGCCCCAAAACTAATCATTTGTGCAGTAAAATAATAAATATAAAAAATAAATATACAGGGTGAGTCACTAGAGTCGCGGTGGTAGATATAGCAATTATCTTTAGAGATGGAAAAAAATATTTAATACAGAAGTTGTTTGGCATATCATTTTCTACAACGTAAAATTATTTTCATTTATACTGGGTGTTGCATTTAGGCGTAGCAGAAAATAAATTACCTTTTTTAAATGGAAGGCCCTATATATTATAACATATTATGATTGCGAAGAAAATTGTCTTACTAATTGTATCAGGTGATATTGACGTAAAGCTAATAGTTTCTGCAATATTCAATTTTTTATTTAAAAAATGGCCGTTGCAGGCCTTTTCCGAAAACTACGTAATAGCGTCATTTTTGCAGATATTTTCTTACAACTTTGTCAGAAAATAACCAATACTAATAGGGAGGTGATAGTGCCCAAAGAAATTTGATGCGCTATACAGGGTGTTCCTAGCACCTAATCAATTTTGATATTTTTCAAATGGCTTTTTCTTGAGTTTTTTAAATGGAACGCCCTGTATATTATTTGCTGGTTGCGTTTCCCATTAAGTTGCCTTTAATTTATATTAAGTGTGGCATATACATATTTGTACCCGTTTTCGTGATATTTGGAATTTAAAGAAAATGTGTAATAAAGTATACCAATACAGTGCTTTAATATTACACCCTGCATAACATGGTTCTTTTTTAATGATTTTTTTTGTATAGAGAACATAGAAAGGAAAAAAATACTTTTGTTGAATTAAAAAACTGACAGAATTGCTCAAAATAAATTGAAAAGTACATGGAATTACCATTTAGTTACTCAATATGAAAAATTAATATAATTTGAGACAACTAAAAATTAAATAAAAACAAATAATTAAGAGAAACCACAACTAATAACATTTATTAAACTATTTTTTAAACTTGATAAGCATTAACATAAAACTAGTAAAAAACTATAACAATTAAAGATAAAACAACAAGTAGTTATTGATTTGGTAGGTGTTCAAAATGCCCTCCATTTTGTCTTCTACAAGCATTAATCCGATGGGTAAAAGATCTCAAAGTATTTCTTAACATCTCTCTCTTATTTTCTCTGATGTCAGCAAAAACATTTCTTATTCTAATCTTCATATCGTCTTGTGTGGTAGGTGGTGTCTGGTATACTAATTCCTTAACATGACCCCACAAAAAAAAATCCAACTTATTTAGATCAGGAGATCTTGGCGGCCATAACGTAGGGCCTCCTCTTAAAATCCATTTGTTGGGGTATTGGTTGTTCAACAATTGTCTTACGTTCAGACTAAAGTGGGGTGGGGCTCCGTCGTGATGGAAAATTAAGTTTTGGCGAATATTAAGCGGCAAATCATCTAACTATTCATGTAGATGGTTGTTAAGAAAATGTAAGTACCTTTGACCATTTACGGAACCCTCAAAAAAGTAAGGCCCTAGCAAATTGGTACCTACTATTCCACCCCATACATTGAGTCACCATCTATGTTGATGGTCCAAAGGCCTGATAACGCGAGGATTTTCTGTTGCATAAAAATGGAAGTTATGTTGGTTAACATACGCATTTTTATGAAACGTAGCTTCATCAGTAAAAAGAACAAAGTCAAAAAAATTTGCTTGTTGTTGAATTTTAGCAGCCGCCCAATTACAAAAATTTAATCTCTTTTCTAAATCGTTTTCGCTCAATTCCTGTACATGTTGCACATGATATGGATGATACTTGTGTCGCCGTATTATTCTGGAAACAGATGATTGGGTTATTCCTTGATTTCTTATTTGTCTAGTGCTTGAGTATGGATTTTCTACCACACTAGCAACTACCAGAAATTCATTCTCTTCATGTGTCGCCGCTTTTGTTCTTTTTCTTTTTTTGTAAGTAATAGTACCTGTTGATTCAAAACGTTCCCGAACTCTATTAATTGTTCTTGCATCGGGATGCCGTCTTTCGGGATATCGCTGAGCGTAAATTCTTGAGGCCAGTAGAGCGTTTTTGCCGGCTTCTCCATAGATGTAAATAATATTTATCAGTTCCTCTTTAGTATAATTAAAATTCATCGTTAACAGAGATTACAAATGTTGGTTAGCTATATTAAGTCTGTTGACAGCAATAACTACACGTCTGTTATTTGTTTTTGTTTCCATGACAACGAGGTTAAGTAAATCTAAGCTAACTTAAAATATTAGCGTAACTCTGCTATTTAAATGTATCTTTATAAAAAATAGCATTTTTAACTTTACCAACATTTATAATTTATTTATATTATAACAAAATACATGAAAAAAACTAACTCAATTATACAGGGTGTAATATTAAAGCACTGTATTGGTATACTTTATTACACATTTTCTTTAAATTCCAAATATCACGAAAACGGGTACAAATATGTATATGCCACACTTAATATAAATTAAAGGCAACTTAATGGGAAATGCAACCAGCAAATAATATACAGGGCGTTCCATTTAAAAAACTCAAGAAGAAGCCATTTGAAAAATATCAAAATTGATTAGGTGCTAGGAACACCCTGTATAGCGCATCCAATTTCTTTGGGCACTATCACCTCCCTATTAGTACTGGTTATTTTCTGACAAAGTTGTAAGAAAATATCTGCAAAAATGACGCTATTACGTAGTTTTCGGAAAAGGCCTGCAACGGCCATTTTTTTAATAAAAAATTGAATATTGCAGAAACTATTAGCTTTACGTCAATATCACCTGATACAATTAGTAAGACAATTTTCTTCGCAATCATAATATGTTATAATATACAGGGCATTCCATTTAAAAAAGTTAATTTATTTTCTGCTACGCCTAAATGCAACACCCAGTATAAATGAAAATAATTTTACGTTGTAGAAAATGATATGCCAAACAACTTTTGTATTAAATATTTTTTTCCATCTCTAAAGATAATTGCTATATCTACCACCGCGACTCTAGTGACTCACCCTGTATAATCAAAATACAAAATGGTACGTTTAGCAATATTTCATTTATATTGCCTTAATTATGCAATTTTTGTAATTATCTACAGGGTGATGCGCTGAGAAAATGAACAATTTTGTGATAATTCCGATTTAGTATTCGCATTTATATAAAAATCGCATATAGAACTTATCAAAATTTGAAAAAATGGAGCAAAAAGAACCCGAAGAATCAATGACAGCTATTAAAATTTATTACAAGAGTGTTGGCTGTGATTTTAAATTTTAATATAATTTTTACTAAACAACCTTTCCAAATATTTTATTTTGGTGGTGTTGGAAATGGAGGTAGTTTACTCATATATCAAATTCATACATTCTGAGCTAACCCGGTATACGTATGGACATTGTTACATAAATTTCAAGGCCTGGTTACATTTTTTGTTTTAGACCAGCCGTCAATTTTTACGAAAAATAAATTTTCCTGGTAAATTGAACGCAAACTTCTCGAACAATTTGTGAGACTTTTACCAGAAAACTGAGATGAAAATATTTTTTTTATGTTGTGTGCTTTTATTTTTGTATGATTATTGTTTTATTTTAATGCAGAATGGTTGTGATTAATTAATATCCTACAGTTTATGACAATTTAGTTAATCTGTTGTTCATCAATCATTTCTTACACACAGAGAAATGGTTGTCTAATGTTAAGAAAATAACATTATTAACATAAGAAACTATTATTATTATTAACCTATAACTATTAACGTAAATTGTTTGTTTTAAGAGAACACATACTTATAATAATTAAGAATATTTCTTTTATATAAAATCACCTAAATATTTGCTTTAGTTTCTCGTCTTAAGAGCCGTGTCCTATATATGTGGCCACGCACGAGAGAATCGCCCTAACTGGCATCTCTCGTTTGGATAGTATTGACTCCTGTGTTTGAAGGCTCATAACTCTGAAACTACTGAAGAGAAAAAATGAAATAAAGTATGTCATACTCCTGAATAATTTCTACATAAGTTGTATGACTGTCAAAATTCTTTGCCTCTCGGTGTAAACATGAGCGCGAGAGAACTGAAAAAAGTACCCGATTTCTGCAGTTTAAATTAACGCTCGTCTTTCCGATTTATTTTCTCTTAAACCACTTACCAGAAAAATTTCAGCTTTTGTTCAGGTTGCATCTGGAGTCTCTTCTATAGCTTGGTGTTTTTGTTTTCTTCAGTTTTTATGTAATAAAGTTTGCGAACAAGATTTTGATGGAAGCCGATATCTCAGGAATGTAATACATTCATTTTCTGTAACATTGCAGATATTTCTCTCTAGGTGCAAACTTATTTGTTCTTTTTAGTTCCTTTAAGTATTACCAAAGGAAAGGAGAAGAAAATACAAATCAAACAATGCGAAAACGAAGAATACAAAAAGTACCTTCTACAAATAATTAAATAAATAAATTCAGTATAAATTTAAAAAAAAATCATTGGTCAATATACAAAAATTAAGAAACATGTATTCTGAGTTTCATATGGACCTATTGATAACAAGTTAATATTCCTTAAGAAGTTAGAGTCATTTAAAATATTTATTAATATTTTAGTATTTTTTAAGGTATTGAAAACATAAAAAAGTCCGCCTGTATGTCACCATATTATTAACCTATAAATAAAAAAGTCCTTATGAAACATTTTAGTCAGAACAATAATTACGTTCTGAGAAAGAAAGTGTGGGAATAAACACCCAAGTAGAAGATATTTATACACACTAATTGTATCTATAACAGATGATCTCTGTATTTTCTCTTAAAGTTTGTTAAATAAGAAAAAACTTGCTCATACATGCACAATGTTGAAAATTAGACTGATACAAGGTAATTTATAACTGAAGGTGAAAATTAAATGCAAAATCATACCAAATTATAAATAAAAATATGTGAAGCACTTTTTTCATTGTTAAAATTAGTACTTACTTCAATTTAATTAAAATTTTTTTTGTTTAATTAAATGCAGTCACGAAATTTGAAATTACACTTAGTTTCCTGTCCGCATAAATTTTCGTCTATACTTGCAAATCACTCTGTATATTTATTGATTTTTTATGAATGGGACCGACATAATTTTCGCCATAGAAGCTCAGAACTTGTCTGGTGATAGGTTAGTTATCTTATCTGGAATGTAAGATCATATTGAAATCCACCACCTACAACTCTGTTCTTCTCCTAAAGTACCTACCATTATGAGCTGCAGATTCAAATTATAGGTTTATTTTGTCACACATTTGGAAAGGCAAAAATATTGAAAGCAAATAATGTTAGAGTTTGAACAAAAAGTCTGCCAGATTGTTGTTTCCTAGAGGTTATTTTGTTTTTATGTAACAGATAATTGTAAGTAATATTGCCAATTGAAGTTAATGAATAGTATAGAATGTTGCCTGTTGGATGCAATATCGAAATAACAGTGGTTTATTGGGTTAGAAGTGCTCCAAATCAAAATTATTCATGGATTGATATTGATCCAATATTTCGAATAATAATCCCATGCGAAAAAATACGACATCACACGGAACCCTGGTTGAGAAACGCTGTTCTAGCGTAAATATAAAACAACTGTTGTTTTGGATTAACAAAGGTTAAAGGTGTGTAATATGAACCCAACATTGGCACGTCCAAATTATTTATTTTATCTTTCGCAATGTCAATCTTCGATCAATTTATCAAGTAATCCCCACAAAAAGATTACCGGTGCAAGTGATCAGATAACCCCCGAACGAACAATTTTTCTTGCTCATCTACATACTTCAATGAAGTACGATCATTTACGAGTATTTACCACAATCGGTGCACCAACCGATTGCAATTCGCTGCTATTTTTAATCTATTTACCAGCGCCAAAGCCATCAAAACACGCCGGGCACAACAACCGCTTCGATGCGCGTTCAAATTGCTAGTCACGTACGCAATGTGTCGCGAAAAACCGCGACATTGACATTGAACATAACCTAACTCAACTTGTAGCGCGATCGCTAAGGCCTAATCTAATCATCAGTGGCGTTCTGTATATTCACTGTTGATAGTGGCTAAAACGCAATAGCAGAACCAGAAATATCCTAGCAGTTTTCTTTGGTATTCCAACGCGTCAAAAAATGGTTGACGTCGTAACGAAGATATAGGTAAACAGGAAAAACCTTTGGTTTGGTTGGTGATTTGTTTTGATCCGGTTTTGTGGTTATTTGAGGATAAATGAGGAATAATAATAGGTATGTTGATTTTTTTTTGTTTGGTAGGGTCTAAAGTTTGTCTGGTAGTTTTGGGCGTAATTCCTAAACTATTGCTTCAGAAAACATTGGAGATTTATATAAAGTTAAACCATTTAGACCACGATGTAGACAAGACAGACTTTAGCCAACGATGGTGCCAAACTTTTGGATTTCTATCTTGTATTTTCGTTATACAAGTCATACACATTTTGTCATAAAATTACAGTTAAAATAATTAACACAATTATTTAGTCCTATTTTAATTTGAACTTTGAACATGTTTTCTAAGTTCAATTTTTATATAAAAACTTTTTTGTAATAACTATAAAAAATGTTGATAAAGATGGATACAAACAGAATTAAATTACATGAAGGGGAGAATGTGAAAAAAAGAAAAAGGTGAACCGATTTTGCCCATTCACGAACTTGTCCTTACTTTTTAAGAGATAAGCTTGTATATCAAATTTCAGATCAATTGCTTCAAAATTACGCCAGTTATCGTGTACACAGACGGACAGACAGACGGACATAGCTAAATCGATTCAGTTTTCAATTCTGATCAATTCCATATGTGTAAGTCTATATCTGCCACGCCTCCTTATGGGTGTTACAAATGTTGAATCAAACTCAATATACCCTCACCACAGTAAATGTGGGTGGTATAAAAATCTGATGTAGCCAGGCACATGACTATAACATACTATATATAAAATTAATAGAGTAGCTGCATGACTCTATTGACAGTAGGTATTGGCAACACATCAGCGTTTGTTAATCCAAAACAACGGTTGTTTTATATATATACGCAAGAATATACAGGGTTATCCAAAATTACCGGAACACCTAAATAATTCTCAAGCTATCGTTTAAATATATTTTCAATATACAGAGTGCTCATTTTATTATAGAAATTCGGTAACCTATCCTTTTTTTTTTAAATAGAACACCCTATAAATTTTTACATTTTTTAATTCTAAGATTAATTCTAAGAATTTTTTATAGGAATCTTATTTTTATAAAATGCATTATTTTTTATTTTATTCTCCAACTGAAAAAAAAATATATTTAAAAATATAAATATATATATTTAAAATATATTTAAAAATATTTCAAATAAACGTTTTTTGGGGTTAAACAACCTCTCGTTTAAATATGTTTTGTTATATACAGGGTGTTTATTTTATTATGGAAATTTGCTAACAGAACATCCTGTATATTTAACATTTTTAAGAATGTTTTGTCGGAATTATTTCCTTATAAAATTTAAATTTTTTAGTTATAAGCAATTAATCAATACTCATGAACTTTTACTTTAACCAAAAGGGTAAAAAATAAAAAAAAATCAAGAGAAAATAACAACACAATTAAATAGAATTAAATTAATAAATGTTCAAACTGTCACATTAAAATAAATGTGTATGTATGTGGGAAAATATTCTTAATTTGAAGTTCAGTAGTTTTGCTTAATTGCTCATAACTCAAAATTAATGCATTTTCAAAAAAAAAAATATTTCTATAAAGTGTTCTTAGAATTAATCTTAGAATTAAAAAAATAACAATTTACATGGTGTCCTATTAGAAAATGGAATGGTTTCCAAATTTCCATAATAAAACGAACACACTGTTTATTAAAACTATATTCAAACGAGAGGTTGTTTAAGCACAAAAGTTTTTATTCGAAAATTTTTTCGAATTTGTTTGCGTTTGGACAATTATTTAGGTGTTCCGGTAATTTTGACTATTTTTGGTTAATATTGCTTCTAATTAAAAAATCTTTTATAAAAAAAGCTTTTATAAAAAAATCATTCGTATAAACAATTCTTAGAATTAATATTAGAATTAAAAAATGTAATAATATATAGGGTGTTCTATTTAGAAAAAGGAAAGGTTACCAAATTTCTATAATAAAATGAGCACCCTGTATATTGAAAATATATTTAAGAAATAGCTTGTTTAATGCCAAAAAACTTTGGTTTGAACAATTTTTGGAAATTTCTTATGATTGGAGAATTATTTAGGTGTTCCGGTAATTTTGGCTAACCCTGTATATCATTCATTTAAGTAAACCGTTGTTTTGACCGGTTGTCTTACTTTAAGATAGTACAATTTTAAATGGATACTACTTCTTTTAAACATGAACATGTTAGTATGAAAGCAATAATATTTTACGAGGAATGCAATTAACGCATCCAAAAAGAATATTATTTTCCAACTAGAGAACACACCCGGTGTCTCTCCTTAGTCTCTTTCCATCAATATTAGAGCTGTTGGACATTTCTACGTCATGTACATTGACGGAATAATAGCACAAACACTGATCCTGCATCATGTATGCAGTTATATACCCGCTAGGAGACCTCTCTTACGACGAGAAACTAAAGCGCCATCTATCGGCATCCTTCACATTATTTTCAAAACAACGACTTTCTTAAATCAAATCAATCGTTTTCTTAGAGCATTTAAGTTGTTTTATATTAAAGAAATATTCTTATTATAAGTATGTGTTGTCTTAAAACGAACAAATTATGTTAAGAATGTTATTTTTTTAACATTAGACAACCATTTCTATGTGTGTACCTACACACAGAATAGTGAGCTCTCGAACGAAGAGAGAATTACTTGGCTGAAGTAGTTGGTAGGTTCGTATATACGCAAGAGATTATTGACTTCAACCAAGAAATTTTATTTCTTGGAATAATTACTAGATTTAAGAAAGTGGTTACTCTGGTGAAGAAAGTAAATAGTCTTCAATGAAGTGCATATTTTTATTCCCGGTAAATATTTTTAGCTACTTAATGTAAGAATTTAGAGATTTGGCACAAATACGTTTTCTATTGTTAATTAACAAGATAGGTATGTTATATTTACTTACTCGTTCTAAACTGTTGCGTGCGTTACATCAAACTATTCCGTGTTGAAACGTTTATTGTAGACTATAAATCACAATACACATCCCCAATAAATCACAATACACATCCCCAATAAATCACAAGGCACATCCCCTACGGGTACTTCGTTGTTTTCGTACTAGGTTAGGTTCCGTGGCGCCAGCAACACGCGCGGGCGCGCGGGCCTTGACAAAATCACGGTGCGCATATTTATTCCAGAGAAAGGGATTACTTGAAAGAAGTGAGAATCACTTCAGTTATTTAATTGGTGGGTGTTTATTCAGTAAACAATACTTACTTATATTAAATGTCTTATATTTTCTTGGATCAGGTAACTACGCACTTGGATGGATTTACTATTACTTCGTTGGAGAAATTAACATTTTTGGGACGAAAAATTCAATTACTTCTTTCAATGCTATATTGGTTCTTATAAAGAAAGAATTTATTTGTTGACAGCATTTATCTGAGTAATTATTTTACTTATATTGAGTATGTGGCATATCTTGTATATACCTAACTTTCTACATCCAAGTAAATATGCATTTGAATCTAGTAAATAAATTCAAGAAATTATGTTTTCTCGTTCCAAATAATCACTTTTCTGTGTGTACTGTCATTAGAATGAAAATATCTGTCAAATCCTGGCTAACTAGTTTTATATTAATGCAGACATGACCGATCTACTTTAATTTAATCAAGTTTATGCAATGTTGGAAGTGGTATTCTTCTGTTTCGTACAATATTGTACTTTCAATGTTTGTACTCCATTATAAAATGTGTTATTTGTTATTAACCAATTCTCCATACTCAGTATTCGAGAAGATGTAATAAAAGTTACTACAACCAGTGCTACAATTTGACAATTGTAACTCCGAAAACAATGTTACAATGTGTCTATTGTGGACGCAAAACAAGAAAAAAATTAAAAGCTCAATTTTAACATTAATGGTATTTTTTTCTTTGACATTCAAAGTTTAGTATTTGTTTCTATTTTGTGTTGAGCCTATCGCATCTGGTTGTCAGTTTGTTTATTCCTGACGGTCAATGTTGACACCCAAGTACTGTGTTGATATTATTTATCTTCTACATACTTTGGGTGTGAGATCATGTGACATGTATGTGTACTGTTGTATACCGTTGTATAGCGTTGAAAATCTAGTGACCTACCTCAACTACCGCGTTTAGCGTAGTCTAAATATTTGACGAAAATAGAACACGTAACCTTCGTTGGTGGTTTTATGTTTGTCCTTTTTCAACACATGCACATTGGCGCATGTATTTGAATAATACATTATTTTTGCTGTTTCCTTTAGGATTACCCGAAACTTAAAAAAATATTGAAGATAGGGAACCGCGGTATAGAATGATCGAGCGTAAGATTTTCTTTCGAGTGGTGTGTTATAATATACAGGATGTTCCAATTGAGAACAATTTGTTTTTTAAGTTTTAAAATGTAACACTTGGGTTGCAAATTGTGAACACCCTGCTAAATGTACCAAACATTATTTGTTATACGTGGTGTTCAGAAGATTGTTTCTTTAAAACCGTCTTCAAAATGAAGTTAGTACTTAACGTAGCGTTTAATTCGGTCCAGCCCATATACCATGTTCGGTTTTTAGTTTTGTTTTTTAATTTTTGATATTTCGCCTTAATCAAAGGTTCAGAAAATCTACACTAAGTAAGTAATTTTTTATTCAATATTATAACAAATTTATCAATACTTACTAAATAAACTATAAACTACGTGAACACATGAAACTTTTTTAAAACTTTTGATAAATGTTAAACAAAATACTTCATAGAATAACAACGTAAAATAATATAAATTCACAATATCCGTGAAAAAAATAAATTAATTAAAAATTATGTCGACCCTTAAAAGATTTTAACAATATTATTATATTTTCCAAAAAGTTTTTATTTCGTTGATTTTTACAAACACCCAAAATTTAACATTATCAAAATCAAATCTATGTTTTTTCTGAGAAGCATGTTGAGCTAATTCACATCTTAATTGACTTGTTTTTATGTCTGACTTATGTAACGAAATTGTAGTTTTCAAATAATTACCAGTCTACCAACATACAATAATGACAACAAGAATTATTATTTATTATTTGCTAATTAATATGTCCCTTAAGTTCTTTGTAATTTATATTCACTATATCGTATGTCTATTTTTACTAGTTTTTGTGATATTTGGAATTTAAAGAGTAGTATGCTATTCAGTATCTTAATATTGATCTGTATACAGTGTGCTAGGTAGCATGATGTAAAATATTTAAAGGGTTATAGAAGAAGCCAGTTAGAATCTATTTAACTCTATTCGTATAAAAAGTATTACGGTTATCAAGGTATTGCACAATTTATTTTATAAGTATGTTTTGCAATTTTTACAAACGTACAGCGAGCGAACCTGAAGACCTAGTAACTTCAGTTGGGCTAAGAAGTCAACCAGGAACAGTGTAATTTTAGGGGGACTATCGTGAAAAATTGTTCACTTGTGTCAAAATAATTGTGCGGAGACGTTTCATTGTAATAGCATGTGCGCTCATACACAAAAACAAACAGAAACGCTAAAACCTGTCTTGATGAGCTACGTTTGGATAAGCTACGCATTTGTATTCAATACAAAAAAACAACCAACAATATCTACCGTAAACTTGGGTGACTTTAGTCCACTTTTGAAATTTGAAGTCTGGTAACTTTTAACAGATTAGATATAATTACTCATACTTGTGCTATTTTTTGGGTCTTTGATAGTACTTCATAAATCTCAAAACACTAATATTTCCAACGTCAGGATATACTTCTTTTATGTATATATATGGGTGGCCAAAGTCAGAATTCATTATTGGGTCACTTTGGCCATACTACTGTTTATCATGCCAATGAAACGATAAGCTAGTGTATGCTCGAGTTTGGCCACCAAATATGTTTTAAAAGTGTTCAAGAACAAAATATGTTAAAATCAGCAATAAGATCATGACAAAACTATTTTATGACTATTTTAAAAAATAATGCTAACATGTTATACATTGCGGAAATGAGAAAAAAACACGACTATCGGAAAATGCCAAAATTCAATATGGCGCTCATAAGAAAAACAAAAGTTGGCCATGATTACGCCGCCATTTTTGATGTTATTTCAAATTAAAAAATAACACTGCATTCCTTGTTAAAAAGTCGCTGTAGAATGTTTTTGTTTCAAATGTCTAGCTACGTTTGGTTTTGAATAAAAAATTAAAAACAATATCTTAACATTTCAGTTTTTTGCGGATATCTTTAAAATGAAAAATGATAGCTAAAATTTCTTTTCAGATAATTGTTCAGCACAAAAATACGAAACTTTGCCAAATTTAAACATAGCCTCTATCTCCACTAATAAGCGAGATCTAATAAGCCTCGAAATTGAATCACCCGGTATAGCTAGACATAATTTTGTACTTCTGGTATAATGAAGAAACCTCGTTTGGACGGGACAGGTGTTTTTATTGCTTGTAAAATGTCATCTTTGTCATACCACAGAAATGTCATCATTTGATGGTCGTTTCCACTGAGATGCCCGACTTTACTTTCCTCGATTGACTACACCGAGCACTTTAACTACGCGGGTATTGCTAAAAGTTATTCCTAACAAACCACAGGACTAATGTTATCGGCGGCAAATCATAGATGCTGATAGATTACTCAACACAAACAAAGTTGTTCATAGTAACAAAATTGGTCAGTTTTCAAAGCTATCTTCTGAACAATGCCACAAAAAAAATAAATTATCATCTAAGTTACATTAACCACCTTTCTATTCAATATAGTATCTAAAATATAAATAACCAAAAATACTCGCAATGTTTGAAATATTAACAAAGATCTAAACAATATAAATAAATTTTCGAATAGTGGCCAAAGTCACCCAGGGCGGCCAAAGTCACCCAAGTTTACGGTACTTACTATTGTTAATTGGTTTAAAATAGGTCATTTTTCTGGAGAGACAATACAAAATTGGTATAATATGAATGATAGTATGAGTAATATTGATAATGTGAATGGAAAGTGGGTTATTTGGAAGTGTTTTTAATAGATTTTCTTTGCTATGAATGAAATTCGGAATCTAACGATGCCTATCAGTTTGTTTTGTTGCATATTTGGTTTTTGTGTATGAGCACATAAATCACATCAAAGAAAATCTGATTTTCAACACTCAGAAGTCAACAAATTTTCGCGATACCTAACCTAAAAGTACAGGGTTTAGGATTTACTTTAGCAGTAATTTGAAATTTGTAAATCGCGTGTTCGGTTGCCTTACGATAGACGGCAAAATTTACTTGCAAATTTCATATAAAATTGTTAACATGTTGGTAACGGTAATACTTTGTATAAGGATCAAGCTGGTTAAATCGTTTCTAAATTATCTCTTCTATCGCCACTTAAAGACTTTACATCAAACTACCAAATACCTTATTCACAGCAATATTAAAATTTACAATTGCATGACATTTTCGTTAAATTGCAAATATCACAAAAAAATAGTAACATTTGGGGTAAGACATACTACACACAGAAAAGTGATCTCTCGAACGAAGAGAGAATTACTTGGCTGAAGTAGTTGGTAGGTTCGTATATACGCGAGAGATTATTGACTTCAGCTCAGAAATTTTATTTCTTGGAATAATCACTAGATTTAAGAAAGTGGTTACTCTGGTGAAGTAAGTAAACAGTCTTCAATGAAGTGTATATTTTTATTCCCGGTAAATATTTTTAGCTACTTAATGTAAGAATTTTAAAGATTTGGCACAAATACGTTTTCTATTGCTAATTAACAAGATAGGTATGTTATATTTACTTACTCGTTCTAAACTGTTGCGTGCGTTACATCAAACTATTCCGTGTTGAAACGTTTATTTATAAATCACAATACACATCCCCAATAAATCACAAGGCACATCCCCTACGGGTACTTCGCTGTTGTTTTCGTACTAGGTTAGGCTCCTTTACGGCGCCAGCACCACGCGCGGGCGCGCGAGCCTTGACAAAATCACAGTGCGCATATTTATTCCAGAGAAAGGGATTACTTGACAGAAGTGAGAATCACTTCAGTTAAATAATTGGTGGGTTTTTATTCAGTAAACAATACTTACTTATATTAAATGTCTTATATTTTCTTGGATCAAGTAACTACGCACGTGGATGGATTTAGTATTACTTCGTTGGAGAAATTAACATTTTTGGGACGAAAAATTCAATTACTTCTTTCAATACAATATTGGTTCTTATAAAGAAAGAATTTATTTGTTGACAGCATGTATCTGAGAAATTATTTTACTTATATTGAGTATGTGGCATTTCTTGTATATACCTAACTTTCTACATCCAAGTAAATAAGCATTTGAATCTAGTAAATACATTCAAGTAATTATGTTTTCTCGTTCCAAATAATCACTTTTCTGTGTGTAGATGTAAATTGGAGCGAAATAAAGGGTATTACAGCCAACACATATTATACAGGTGTTCCATTGAAAAAACTCGATCAAAATTACTAAGTTCAATGAACATCCTGTATAGTATATCTAATATCTTTGGATACTATCATCTACCTACTGGCTTTGACTATTGTCTCACATAGTTTAAAGGCAAAAGTGTCGTTTTTACATAGTTTTTAAAAAGATTCGCAACGGGCATATTTTGGAAAAACAGTTGAATATCTCTGGAACTATTAACGCGACATACACGGTTGGATACACAAATTTAGTAGTATTCATAATACAAGAGAACATACAGGACGTTCCATTTAAAAAATGTACATACTTTCCGGCACACCTACATGCAACACCCTGTATAAATGAAAATAATTTTACGTTATAGAAAATGGCGAGTCAAACAACTTTTGTATAAAATATTTGTTTCTTTCTCAAACGATTTATTAACTATCGACCGCCGGGGTACAATAACTCACTCTGTATAAAACAACCGTTTGTTTTGAATTAACAACGTTGCTTTGAATTGAGACAACGTTTCGTTGTGTGTGCTATGTAGTCAATTAAGTTAACTCCGAAATTATGTATGTACGAACAATTTTTAGGATATAACAACTGATTTTCGGAGAAAAAAATTACTTCTTGTTGTGTAAACATTGCAAAACATTCTGCCGGGCACGGTATATGGACGAAAATGTGGAATTTGCGAGTATGTATAGGAATTCGACCTATCTTCTCGTCTGTCTTTCATCGTAGCACGGCTCAGCAACCAGGACTAATTTTCCCATCAAACGCGCTCAGGTTTTTGTTCGAATTAACTTTGCTCTAATTAAGGTAGGCAGCACATTTAACAGGTGGCTAGATACACGCTATGTGCTGTCGTCGCACACTGACCCACAAATATATAATTCGCGTCTGCCAATTATCGTCCAGTTGCGCGTTTTTCGTTGTTAAGGAATGCTAATAAGCATGGACAATAAATTGTGTCTCTTTTTTGTATTTGTGAAAGTTGAGATTGCGAATAGAGGAAATTGTGAAAAAAAAATGTAAAGGAAGTTTTTGTTCTGATCTAGTGGGTTGGGGAATGGAAATTTCTAATTGTTGTATCAAACTGCCTGGTATCTGTATTTGCATTAAAAATACTGTTGTGCTTGTAGAACAAATGATATAAATTATCAGTTTGACATTTCAAAATTTATGCACAGCTAATTAGATATAGAATTATTATTTTGTTTGTTGATCGATGATGTTTGGTGTAAGATTGAATTATAATGAATTTGGCGATTGTTATATTATTGTAATGCACGTACGTATACTATATCATTATGAAAAGCAATCATTATGGACTTTAGATATAACATATTTTTACCCAGAATAAAATGTTCGTTTATAATTTTGTTACCATAGTTAAATTAAATGATCATTGTTAAAGAATTAAATTAGTATCCAATAAACGAGACAACCTTTAAAACTTTTAACCACAACTACTAGAATTTAACCAGTTGTCGTATTAATGAACCCCTTCAATTGAAACTTCTGGTTATACATATTCGAATAACCTAACCACACAATTCAGAAATACACTCAGACGCGAAGTCTCGGAAGAATAAGAATGACAACAAGAATAATTCATTACGCGATTTTACTGAGCAGCTATCTACTGAAGGTGAACAAAAAAATTAGAGACCACAAGCAATTTGTTGATAGAAGCTGATTGAAAGTATGTTAACTTTATTTAGGTCTTTGTTACGGCATAGGTGAGGTATCGTACCGCCGTGCTATTGAAGTTTTTAACAGAAAATACCCTGAGGTATACGTTTCTGTCAATTGTGTTCGTGAATTGGTTAAAAATTTTCATGCAATAGGAAACGTGAAAAATATCAAGAAAAAAAACGTAATGGCGAAGATGATGCAGGATCTATGTTTGCTATTGATTCCGTGAACACTTGCCCAAAAAAATAGTTGAGGCAAAGATGTCGAGAAAGCCTCAATAAAAGCCACCTGCAAAGGATCTTTTCAAATCAAAAAATTCATCCTTATAAACCAGTAATGATACACACTTTAGTAGAAGGAGACGATGTTCGTCGATTAGAATTTTGCCTATTAATGGGAGAACGAATTATGGTCGTTAGATCTTCTACAGAAAAAATTATTTTCTCTGACGAAGCGCCGTTTACCACAAATGGAGTTGTTAGTTCACAGAATTCCAGATATTGGTCTCAAGAAAATCCAAATTTCCGTATTACAACCAATTCTCGAAAATATAAAAAAAGTGAATGTTTGGTGTGGGATTTATTATAAGAAAATAATTGGATCATACTTGTTTTGATATGTTGAAAATTTATGCTACCTACCTGGACGAAACCAACTTACAGCTCAGGTGTTCACTACGCTATCAACACGACGGTTGTCCTGCTCATAGCGCATATCAAGTCAGGGATTGGTTGAACAGACATTTTCCAAATAAGTAGATTAGACAATTTGGCCCAATAGGATATCCACCACGTTCACCTGATTTAACGCCGCTTGATTTTTTTCTGTGGGGTATTTAAAACAGAAGGTGTATGCGAAAAATTTTCATGATAATGAAGACATACTAACATTAAAAATTAGGGGAGCAGTAGACGAAATAAATGAAGAAACAATTGATTTGGTATATGGGGAGTTTAGAATAAGATTGGAGAAATGTGTAGCTGTAGGAGGGGAACATGTGGAGCAATGTTTTGTTAAATTACTTTGTTAAAAATAAATAAAATATAAAACTTAGAATACAACATTGAAATTTGATATCTCGGCATAAATTTAAATATAAAACAACTTTTACCTATAATGATAGTTTACTCTTTGGCCAATTTAACATTTTCGTGTTTTCTAACCATCCTGTGTGTTAAATCAAAATATTAACAATGGCTTTCGACTTTTTAGGACATCCAAAACTCTTTATAAAGACAGACTCTTTCTCGAGAAATTAAAAATTACGTCCATTATAGGTATAGTTAGGTCCATCGGGGGACAGACTGTATATATTCATTATTAATTTGCACATTTTTAACTTCTGTGCGCACAGCACATCGAAGGCAACTGATCAGCTGATTGAGTGTTTTGTACTGAATGCGCATGACCATCAACAGTTAACTAATTTTTTGATTCGTTTTAACTCTGAAACTACCCAACGAATTTGGTTCGGACTTGCACCAAGAAATTCTCCGTATATTATAGAATATTTAAGAAAACCTAGCCCAGTTTTTCTTTGACAGTTTTTGAGTTATAGCATTGCAAAAAATCTATAACACAACTTCTATATTTGCGAATGTACCATACACGACTTTGCAATCGCGCTCTAGATCAGCGTTTCTCAACCGGTGTTCCGCGGAACCCTGGGGTTGCGTGTAATGTCGTCAGGGGTTCCGCGGAAAAATAATAACAAATAGCGGCGACGGTCGCCGTTTCATGGGCACATTATTCTGTGTTATTTTTATGTGTTATTTTAGCATGGGATTATTATTTGAAATATTGGATTAATAAACAAGGTCAATCCATGAATAAGTTTTTTTTGGAGCCCTTCTAACCCAATAAACAACCAATATTACATCCAACGGGCGACATTTTAGACTATTCATTAACTGCAATTGACAATATTACTTACAATTATCTGTTACATAAAAACAAAATAACCTCTAGGAAACAACAATCTGGCAGAGGTATTGGTCACACTCTAACATTATTTGTTTTCAATATTTTTGCCTTTTCAAATGTCAATGTCAAATGACAAAATAAACCTATAATTTGAATCTACTGCTCATAAGTGGCGGGTCCAACAGCTGATCGACAGAGGCTTGGTTGTTTTTGATAAGTTTAGAGAAATCAGTCGAGAATTGGTCTTTGCGTGGGGATGTCGACGTTTTCGCTAAAGCTACTTTGGAACAAGATAGACTTTGCCGACGTGCGGTCAACATTATATGATCTAACGTCTTTAACGCTGTTTCAATTTATTTTTGCACACGTAAGCAGGCTGTCTAGTGATTTTACAACGCTTACCAACATAACATGGTAGCTCTAAAAATTACTGTGATAAATTGTTGACATAACCGTGACATAACCTATGTGGAGAGTGTGAGATATTTATCATATATTTATATGATAAATAACTTCAACATTTGTCTACGGTTTATGAAGTGATATATGCAAAAACCACGTACTATGAATACACGCACACGTACTGAATATGTGGAATATTTGAAAGTGTATTGAGATTATGCGCCCATATACATTTATACCTCCTAAAAAACAAACCCCGTACCAATAACTTTGGTCACAGATTACTTACTCTTGGTACGATAGATTATGCACTCATTTCTCAGCCGATAATACACTTATGCCTAGCTACTGAAAAACAAATACATATCGACCCATGCAACGAAGACTATCGTAACTAACAAACTAAATGTAGTTATTAGTCTCTGTTGCACGGGTCGATATTACATACGTATGTACATCCACAGCACAGGGATCTGATGACGTATAAGAAAAACAAAACAGTTAATAAGTTATTCTTTATTTACCAATTTGTAATTCATATATGATTTATAAAAGACAAATAGACAACATAAGCTCTATTAATATTATATTATAATATCCAAATCACAAAAATGTTGATCCTCGCTATCATGAGACCACACGCATACTGGTCGTAATGCTTGTTCGGTTCTTCGGGGCTAATTGCAATACTATCTGCGGTTTGTTGTGTTAAACGTAATCCTCCATACACTTTGCACTTGAGAAGAAAAACATCTGGAGTCAGTGGTTGATAAGTCGACTATGTCCCATTATACATTTCTCATATAGTAATGTTATAGACGTCTTCCAGTAATATTACCAAAAAATTTGATAAGAAATCGGTAATCTTCAGCATACCTCGATAATTTTATTGTCAGTTCATGGAAATTATGAAAATTAGTAATCACATCTCTTGTCTAGAAATCCTCTTCGATCAACAAAATAGTACGTAAGGATTTTGATTCCTCGTAATGTGATTTGAATCCAATTACAAAACCCGTAATGATCTTCTGCATCATATCATACTTGGAGCTTGAATTCTCTGGTAGTAGAATGGATAAAACAGCACTGTTTATATGTATATTCTGCTAACTAACCTATCAATTGAAAAGGAAATTTTAAAAAACAATAGTATACTTCTTTAGGCACAAACCTGATTGATGTCTGATATAATAGTAGAATTTTTATGTAATCTCCTAATTTCGATTAGAATACTTCTTTGTGCAGTGTCCCCAAGTTTTCTACATTTTCAGATTATATCGGATTTGTAGGTTAGAACTCTCGAAATCTGTCCCAGTAAATATAAATGTGAATTTTAGCGAGTAACAGCCTTTTTTTGTGGTATATGGTAGATAGAGATAGACCCATTACTATTATCTTCGTCTAATGACGACTAGTTCTCGAGAACATCGTAGATGGACACACTGTTCAGACTCGAACATGGATGGAAAAATTGGGAAAATACGACGCCGATTCGTCAAAGGTGTGGCTTTATTTCTTTTCATTTATTGAATTTTTTTCAAATTGTACATTGACATAAAGTGGAACTACTGCGGCTCGTCGCAAAAATACATAATTGAATTGTTATTCCTGAAATCAGGATATCACCCGTCCTCCAATTATACGTCTATCTTTGAGCAGCAATTGTTTAAAATTGGGCATGGGTATAATAAATATGGAGATGTGGCCCACTAGAATAGTTAATTCAGATTGTTGTAATCTTATAAGATGCTATCATTATTCAATAATTAACCCACAGGAGCATTGAACTGTTTGAATAATTGGACCAATAGGGGACCACCAGAGCTGAGCAGAACAGACCTGAAGTTAGGTTGAACCAGCCTCATAATGGTAATTTAGGAGAAGAACAGAGTTGTAGGTGGTGGATTTCAATATGATCTTACATTTCAGATAAGATAAGTAACCTATCACCAAACAAGTTCTAAGCTTCTATGACGAAAATTATGTCGGTCCCATTCATAGAAAATAAATAAATATACAGACTGATTTACAATTATAGACGAAAATTTATGCGGACAGGGAACTAAAGTGTAATTTCGAATTTCGTGACTGCATTTAATTAAACAAAAAATAACTAAATTAAATTGAAGTAAGTACTAATTTTGACAATGAAACAAATTTAAAAGTGCTTCACATATTTTTATTTATAATTTGGGTTGTTTTTGCATTTAATTTACACCTCGAGTTATAAATTACCTTGTATCAGTCTAATTTTCAAGACTGTGCATGTATGAGCAAGCTTTTTCTTATTTAACAAACTTTAAGAGAAAATACAGAGATCATCTGTTATAGATACAATTAGTGTGTATAAATATACTTGGGTGTTTATCCCCACACTTTCTTGCTCAGAACGTAATTATTGTTCTGAGTAAAATGTTTCATAAGGACTTATTTATTTATTTTTTCAATACCTTAAAAAATACTAAAATATTAATAAAACAGTATTTTAAATGGCACTAACTTCTTAAGGAATATTAACTTGTTATCAATAGGTCCATATGAAACTTTTTACTCAGAATAAATGTTTCTAAATGTTTGGATTTTGACCAATGATTTTTTTATAATTTATACTGAATTTATTTATTTAATTATTTGTAAATGGTACTTTTTCTATTCTTCGTTTTCGCATTGTTCAATTTGTATTTTCTTCTTCCTTCCTTTGGTAATACTTGAAGGAACTACAAAGAACAAATAAGTTTGTACCTAGAGAGAAATATCTGCAATGTTACAGAAAACGAATGTAATAATCTACCAAAAAAACTGTAAAAGGAGAATTAACTGTTACATCGCTGGTTATTGGATACCAGCTAAATTTCTGTATTGTTTTTACAGAATTCACATATTCCACAAACATATTCCTGTGAACTCAGCACTATATCACCTTAATTTGACAGGGCATTTTTTAAATTTTACAGGAAAAATACTTTAATTTCACAGTAGTAAGTAATATTCAATCATTGAACCGCGTTTCTTTACAGACTTGTAGCTGGTTACTTGAAATGCCTTGGAAAGGACATTGTATATTTTTTTTGTTGGGGTTCCGGCAGGTTCCAACGCTATTTAAAGGGTTCCGCAAGAGTAAAAAGGTTGAGAAACGCTGTTCTCGATCGTCTCCACGCGATCCGCGGCGCAAAATGCGCTCGCCGTTCAGTTTTCCGCGATTTTCGCCGAGCGGGGGCGCCACCGTCGCGTTGTCGTAGGTAGCGGGAGACCACTCGTCGTCGTAGTCGTCGTCGCCGTCGCGCGTTTGAGGCCGCAGCCGGTTATTCAACCCGCCGACGGGGGCAAGGAATCCAAGGGCGTCCGTCGCCAGACGCCACGTTGCCAGATCTACGCGCTCCGACTGACACACAATGCCGGTCGTCGAGCGCCCGCCGACAGTCGACACCGTACGTATTTGCACGATGCGCGAATTCGAGAGTACGGAGATGAGAGAGAGAGACGCTGGCGCGCGGAGCTGGACCGCGACCCGCGAGCGGTAGGTGGCGCGCTGGTGTACCGGCGAGACTCCGGAGAGAGCGTGGAGAGAGTGCCGGTGAAACCGGCGTGAAACCGGTGAAAGGTCCGCTTAGCGACTAGCGAGAAATGCTGGCTGGTTGGTTGGGTTTGTTTCTTCCGCGGTGCGGCGGTCGCGTGTTACGTCACTGGTTTTTGGGGTTATGTTGCCGGGTTGCGGTAAATTTGGAATCGGCCATTGTTTGGTTTCGATGATTTTTTTAGATCCTGCATGGCGTGTATTTTGAAGTTCTCATCAAAATAATTCTGCCCATTCATTCTTCCCATATGGCCCAAAACATGAATGCCATTTGAAAATTTTACATTTGCCTGTTCTGTGTGTAAATGCTACATAAGAATTAAAACAAGACGATTTTTGTCTTTTATTATTTCTACATAGTACAGTGTGTCCAGGAAAGTCCGCATCATATGGATTTTTTTTTATTATCCATTTGTCAGAGAATTTTATTCTTTATAAAAGTTGGCGGCTTGTATGAAACCAAAACGGCAATAGTCAAATATTTAAATTTTGCTGCCATATACCGAGCGATTTAGAATATATGAATTTGTGATAAGAATAAAGTATGTACCTTTATTTTCATTATTATCGATAAACTTTATTTGGAAATGTTGTTTAGAAGTAAAAATCATTCAAATATGAAGTCAGAACCACCTATCTTGAAATTTGTCTTTATTAGTTTTTTTTTTAAATTTTTACTTTTATGACAAATATTAGTCAGTGCCAGTGATGGAAGGTTCCAAACACCCATCACAATAATAATTAGTGATTAAATTAATTAATAACTACCAAAACAATAAAAATAATTTGATTAAAAAAATTATGAATGTTTTGTTAATATTTCACTCATTGTAACGAATTGAAAAAAACCTATATAAAACGTCTTACTCATAATGACATTTACTACGTTTTTTTCTTCATTTTTCTATTAAACTCATTTTTATTATTTGTAATTTTGTTACTTATTAATCAATGCTTTTACTTTTTATTACTTTTATGGGTTGGGTATTGATTATGTTCTTCCTTCGTTTTTGCATTTTTAAGGAATTTGAAATTCACACAAAGTAACGTTTTATATACGCTAAATATGAAACTTTTTACTCAAAATGACATTTGTTTCTAAAATAATATATATATATATATATATATATATATATATATATATATATATATATATATATATATATATATATATATATATATATATATATATAATAAATAGTGTGTCCCCGATGGACCTAACTATACCTATAATGGACGTAATTTTTAATTTCTCGAGAAAAAGTCATTCATAAAGAGTTTTGGATGTCCTAAAAAGTCGAAAGCCATTGTTAATAGTTTGATTTAACATACAGGGTGGTTAGAAAACACGAAAATGTTAAATTGGCCGAAAAGTAAACTATCGGTTTTTCGGAATTAGAACAAAAATGTTATAGGTAAAAGTTGATTTATATTTAAATTTATGCCCCGATATCAAATTTGAATGTTGTATTCTAAGTTTTCCATTTTATATATTTTTAACAAAGTAATTTAACAAAACATTACTCCACATGTTCCCCTCCTACAGTTACATATTTTTCCAATCTTCTTCTAAACTCCCGATATACCAAATCAATTGTTTCTTCATTTATTTCGTCTACTGCTTCCGTAATTTTTAATTTTAGAATGTCTACATTATCATGAAAATTATTCGCATACACCTTCTGTTTTTAAATAACCATACAGAAAAAAAATCAAGCGCCGTTAAATCAGGTGAACGTGTTGGCCACGTGTTGACTTGATATGCGCTATGAGCAGGACAACCGTCGTGTTGATTGTGTAGTGAACACCTGAGCTGTAAGTTGATTTCGTCCAAAGTAGGTAGCAAACAAATTTCCAACATATCAAATAATTTGGTTTACAGTACCGTCAAAAAAGTATGGTCCAATTATTTTCTTGTAATAAATCCCACACCAAACATTCACTTTTTATATTTTTGAGAATTGGTTGTAATACGGAAATTTGGATTTTCTTGAGACCAATATCTGCAATTCTGTGAACTAACAACTCTATTTGTGGTAAACGTCGCTTCGTCAGAGAAAATAATTTTTCTGTAGAAAAATCTATCGACCATAATTAGTTCTCCCATTAATAGGCAAAACTCTAATCGACGAGCATCATCTCCTTCTACTAAAGTGTGTATCAGTACCTACTGGTTTATAAGGATGTAATTTTTGATTTGAAAAGATCCTTTGCAGATGGCTTTTACTGATGTTCAAGTATCGAGATCTTTGCCTCAAAAATTTTTTTGGGCAAGTGTTTACGGAATTAATAACTAACATAGCTCCTGCATCATCTTCGCCATTTCGTTTTTTTTGTCTTGATTTTATTCACGTCTCCTGTTGCATGAAATGTTTTAACCAATTCACGAACACAATTGACAGAAACGTATACCTACCTCAGGGTATTTTCTGTTAAAAACTTCAATAGCACGGCTGTACGATACCTCACTTATGCCGTAACAAAGAACTAAATAAACCCTTTGCTCTAAAGTGAACATACATATTCAATCAACTTCTATCAACAAATTGCTTGGATACGCTGTTACAACTGTCAACTGATCAATCATAATTGTGGTCTCTTAAATTTTTTGTTCACCTTTATGTAATGTCTTTTCACTGGTCCGAGATGTAAAATATGAAATACAACACTTTTGATCTAATTCCGAAAAACCGATACTTTACTCTTCGGCCAATTTAACATGTTCGTGTTTTCTAAGCATCCAGTATGTTAAATCAAATTATTAACGATTACTTTCGACTGTTTAGGACATCCAAAACTCTTTATAAAGAATGATTTTTTCTCGCGAAATTAAAACTTACATCTTTATAGGTATAGTTACGTCCATCGGGGGACACTCTGTATATAAAATTTAAGGTTAAGCGAAAGTTTGAGGGACGAGAAATATTTTGTTTGAAATAACAATAATTTTTAGAAGCAATGGACATGATTTTAAAATTTGACGCATGTTCTAACAATTTCCTAATTTCTTAGAACAATCGCTGTTACATATATCCCTTAACAACAATAAAACATAATAACTGATAGCCCTAATTATGTTCTAAGTCAAAAATATAAGTGATATAGAATTATGTCCATATGTATTAAGTATCTACACTGAGCGGCATAAAAAACGCAACACCTAAAATGATGACCAGTTTCAAACTGCAGTAACTTTTGAACGTATTGCTCGATTTGAATGAGGTTTTTTTATTTGAATGGTCCACTTTTTGCCAATATTTCTGTATGTGTGCTACCTATTTTTGCGCTCTTCCATTTCAGCAATGGTGAATAACGTTAATGCTTGTTTTCTTCCTACAGTTTGAAGCTTGCTGTGGGGTGCACCGACAAATGAACTTTAAACAAAAGGAGCTTGTAGTCTCGTCTGTTCTGATCACTTATGTTTTTTGTTCAAGTTTCTATTGTTGTTGACGCCAAAGTTACAAGCTCTAAAAGATAACGCTGCTTCTTCGGCAGCGCCATCAGAAATTAAAGAAAGCCATGGATAACGACAAAATTTAATTAAACTGTGAAAGTAATGATCAACATGTTAATAACGAGTATTGCCTCCCCTCGCTTGAATTGTATTCCTCATCCTTCTAGGCATACTTCGAATTAGGTTTTGAATCTCATTTTGGGGAATCTGGTTCCACTCTTCTTCTAGCGCTATTCGGAGATCATCTAGCGTTTGTATCGCGGCACCACGGGCTCTAACTCGTCTCCCTAGCATATCCCACATGTATTCTATGGGGTTTAAATCAGGGCTACGTGCAGGCCATTCAGTCAATGACGTTAACGACACTAAACGTCACTAAATGTTTTTGTTGATTACCATGGCTAGCTTTAATTTCTGATGGCGCTGCCGAAGAAGCAGCGTTATCTTTAAGATCTTGTAACTTTGACGTTAACGACAATAGAAACTTGAACAAAAAACATAAATGATCAGAACAGACGTGTGTGACAAGCTCCTTCTGTTTAAAGTTAAATTCTTTTGTCGGTGCACCCCACAGCAAGCTTCAAACTGTAGGAAGAAAACAAGCATTAACGTTATTCAGCATTGCTGAAATGTAAATGAAAATTTCTTCTGACTGTGGAGCTAAGTATCTCCGACTTTTAAGTTGGTAGAAGTTATTTCAATTCTTTCATGTCTTCTAAACATTGGGCTGAGGAGGCATTGTACAAAAAACATCAATAATAAATCCTCAATTTTCGATTCTCCTATCATCCAAACCACAATACACAAAACCCACGACCATCTATCATCTCATTTCAAACACCATCCACGCAATTCTTCGTTCTAATTGCGTAATATCTCCTTCCAGCGCCCGAGACGTCCTTCCTCAGTTCGCAAAGCCCACAGAGAAAGAAGTCATCGGCTCCAACCTAGCCCGAACAACGGACCCAAGAAATGATCCGACCATAGGCGAAACCGGAGAAACGGCAACTCGCTCGCACCGCGTCGAAGAACGACCGTGCAGAAAAAAGCCACGATCGCCCGTCGGCGTTTTTTGGACATTGAACCCAAACGCTCTAACCTAACCGACCATCGGACTCGAGTATAGACGAGGATCGCATCGCTGTTGCCTGACTTGTAATGCGAAATTCGGGGTTGGCGAAACTATCGACGCATGCGAGGGTGAATGAGATCCGGGGTGAATGACGATGGAGACTATGGAGAGAGAGATGGTTGATGATTAGGGTGAAGAGGGATGCGGAAGAAGGAGGGTGGAGGATTGCGTGCGACCGGGTTGTTGTCAAAATCAGCTGAGGTCGTCGTGGAAGTGGAGACGGGCTGGATGGATGGAGACGAGAACAGGTTTTGCGTTTTCCTGGGTTCGTTCCAGACGGCCAGGCGAACCAGACGATGAAATGAGGAACTGGGATTGAAGCGAGTGCGACGTTTGTCTCGCTTTTGTTTGTTTTGGTAGACGGAAGAATTTACGCCTGTGCGATAAAGGAAAGGATTACCTTAATGCGAAAATAACCCACGTCATAACAATTGCGCCAATCGGGAAATGCTCGCTACCATTCGATTCCGAAGGTATGCAACTGCCATCGGAAAGGAATTTCAATATTTATGCAAATTTTGGTGTGTACTACAAATATAGAAATTCTTTCCGATGGCAGTTGCGTCTGATTATTGTCTGCTGTAATACATTATAAAATATTGTTAACTTTAAGAGCACAAGTTATTTTCTTCTGAACTTCTCTAGACTTGCACTCTGGAGTATTGGAGTGCGTGTTTGTAGTGAGTTAGCAACCATGTTTACAATAGCGACGATTGTCAAAGTACCATATCATCGACTAGAAATCTCAAACACAGTCCAGTTTGAACATTTGTACAAATAGAAAGCAATAAATTCATTTCTTTATGGTATACCATACGTCAAATGTAATAAATACAAAATAAAAAGAAAAAACAGACATGTTTGTAGTAGCGCCATATACATCTAGTGATTTTTTTATTTCGAAGCTTTGGAGAGAAGTTAGCTACAGTTCGCTATTTGAATTGAGACGGGAGCCTTAAGTCGATTTTTGTAGTTGAATTTTGTGTCTTATTGTATTCTCGAAACAAAATCCAAAATAAGAATAGCTCGATTGAATTAAAGTTATGAATTTTTAAAGGTTTATTACGAAAATAGTAATTTTGAGAAAAATGATACAAACTTTTTCTAGTGTCCTTCCAGAGATATCAATTTTGAAACCAGAGGCTAGTGAAAGAAATAAATCCAATACAGTTGCCGTTTTGTAACACGTCGCGAAAAGTGTTGGGGTTCAATATTCTATGGCGTCCGCAATTTTATTAGAGCCAGGAACCTCGAGATAGATTATCTATAGAAAGTACACACACTTTTTAGTTTGATAAACATTTACGATTTTTATTGGCAAATGACGGCAGATTTGTTACTCGAAAAATCGACTTTGTTTGTGCTCCCAAATTTGCAAAAATCAATATTTCTGAATATTTATGTGTACTTCTATAGCTATACTCGTGTATATCATGAAAAAAAAAATCAATAGAATATAGAAACCCAACATTTTCCGCGTTGAATCCCAAAAAGGGAACTCTATTGTATTTATTTACCTAATTTTTGCTAATGTTACTGTAGTAACATTAGGTTATGGTATATAAATCTGATGTGGCCAGGCACATGACTTTAGCATACAATATATAAAATGAATAGTTTAGCTACACGCGATTCTAATTGATCGAGATCAGTCGTGTATGCATTAAAATAAAACTAGTTAGCCAGGATTTGACAGATATTTTGAAACTATTGACAGTTGGTAATGTCAAGACATCAGCGTTTGATACTACCTATTGTCATTAGAATGAAAATATCTGTCAAATCCTGGCTAACTAGTTTTAATGGAGACATGATATCGATCAAATAGAATTGGCTCATGCAGCCAAACTATAAATTCTACCAATAAATGTCATAGACATAAATTATACAAAATTTCCTCTACTTTAATTTATTATTTCACTATTTTGACGACATTACAGAAATGGCGGCTCATTTGCAAAATCGTCGAATAATGCTAAGAGTAAACCACCAGTTCCTTTGGACCCTTTTGAACTAAAAACTTTTTAGCTCTACGTTTCGTCACAAAACTTCTAAATATTTTCGTCCCGATGCCTTTAGTAGTTTCTCCGGAATCATTGCCACAAAAAGACGGTTACAGACATACCCACACACCCAGGCATTTTTTTGTACCTTGGTCAAAAATGTTCAGGGGACCCAAAAGGACATATTTCCGCTAAAATCACAAATTTTTTCTTCGGCACGATTACAATACTTTATCATACTGCGTATGATAAAGTAAAAATAGTTGTTTTAATTCACATGAGTTGTCATATCCTGTCAACTTGATTTTAGTGGTGAAAATCGATCAAAGTTTACAACATTTATTGAACATTAAAGTTAAGCATAATTTGTTTAAGAATTTAAGGTATTTTATCAAAAGTTATATTTGTTGGTAATGATAACCAGTAACATTTTATTATATCTCAAATTATAGATAGATATATTGATTTAGTCACCCTTAAAATCTCTACAGTTTTCACAGTGCAAAACAACCCCAAAATGACTATTTTTTATATCAACTCCCAATGATGAAAGCATAGAATTACAGAAGTCATCCACAGGAAACTGGTTATAACTTTTACCAACAATGTCGCACAAGTTTCTTTCATACATCAAATTGTAGGTGAATAATATTAGTAGTCACTCTAAAACACACAAAGTTTTACTCCTTGGCAAACAATCCCAAATTGATGATATTGTGAATAGACTATTGAAAACATACATTATGGTATCTCTACAGAAAAATGTTTATAACTTTGACAAGAATTGCTGCATGAATGTCGTCAAATCATTCATCAAATTGTTGATAATTAATCAGAATACTCAATTTGTAATGTGGTGAACAACCACAATTAGTATATATTTTATTTTTGTCTTTATGTATAAAGTTTATGTTCATATTTTCCTGTGAAATGATGGGCTTACTGGCTTACTACCTGGCTTACTATATTTTTCGTCATTATTAGATTTGGTTTAATATCTACTTGTATATTTGTGTAAATCAATATAATAATATAGTTCTATATTATATTACTTAAATTTAAAAAAAGGTTTTGTTTCAAGAGATTTTTCTATATTTTTTTTCAAAAGCTGTTGTTAGAGTAAAAATATTCTTAGTGTACGAGAAATGTTCCAGTTTTCAGTTTCAGTTTTCTATCTTGTCTCAAGAACGTATTTTAAGATTTGATCTGTCAAATAGGTCTTGTCAATGACACAATAGAACACTCTGTATGTGTAGTACAAACTTAATACTAAATAGAAATCTTCTTCTACATATATGTTGTGTATGAAATGCTGAATCTTAAATACACATGAATCTGGTACTTTTCTTGGAAAATCTCTTAAAATGGAACACTGTGTTTTAGTGCATAATTTATCATAATATGTACGTTTATTTAAGACTAAAGTTTTTATGATTTAATCCTGAAACTAGCCAAAAAGATACTTAAAAATATTGTTAATGAAATTCTGTATTTAAACTCCTCGCAGCTATTGTAATTTTCTTGCAAAACCTTTCGAGAGGTAACCATGTCAAAATAACAAAATTTTCTTTCCAGATATCTTTTTTTTCATGAATGGGAACCCGTAGATCCGAACTTGTGTCAGAATTAGCAAACCACAAGTTCGTATACATCGGGCCCTGTTTTTGAAAGCTCCCCTCCGAAATGCCAACGTTTCAACGCAACGACACCATCGTCAGGCACATTTTCGCTGAGGTAGTAGGTTGTATAGCATATTACACCATTTTAGAAGTTCTGTACATCCTGCTAACTTTGCTAAAATGACGCCGCAAGCTACGAATTTTCTTTATCTTAGTTTTAAGTTATCTTTTAGTTACAGATCGCAAGAAAATCACCATTTCCCTGAGACCCTAACTTGTGATGTCAATAATCTCTCTCACAAGTTAGCGACTCGGGTATTGGAGGTTTGAAAATCACCGATAAATATTTTTCAGGATTTTTTTGGGAATGTTTTACGTCAAAATTGCGATTTCGGTGTTTTGAACTTCCCGCGCTGGGGATTTGAACGTTGGTAGTTGGCGGAAATGCCGGTAGGCGCCGCAAGCTACCGGACGAACTGCAGTTTGATGCAGTTTATTTCAGGGGTAGCGAAATGCATTGTTGTGCGTTTTAGGAAGTGTGTTTGCGTGTTTACCTGCTAGAATGTTTTAAATAAGGTAAGGGTAGACAGTTATTTATTGATTTTGCAGGGGGTTAATGGGTTGTTGTCATGTAATTATTGCGGTATGTTAGGTAATAAAAGATAGGTTAGGTTAGGTCAGGTCTTGATAATCGATATTGTTGTTTTTCGGTGATGTGGGGTCGAAATTATATACAAGAGGGTGTAAAAAATAGTCGTAGACAAAGGTTTTAAGATAAATATTATTTTTTACGCTTTTTTGTACATTTTAAAGTTATAAATAAATAATACTGTCCACATAAACAAACAACAAATTCGAAACTAACCTATTGCGGTTAGAAAATTTTGTATACCAGACACAAAGGATGAGAATGGATTATTATCCTTATCTTTATTTTCCACTTCGGCCCTCATGGTGCAATTGTACATATTCCTGATTTTTCTAATATCTCCAATACTGAAACCATCTCTTTGTCCAATCTTCATTTTTGAGCTTTTTGGTACGATTGTAGCTCTTTGGTTGACACTAAATGCATAAGCGGAATAGTGCATGACGGATTCGTAATCATAAGTCACACCAAAACCTGTTGTTGTTCCCTTAGGTACCTTGGAAAAATTATTTTCATGTCCTAAAAATATAATTTTAGACCAGTTAATTAGGACATCCCTTCAGAAATATCCAATCCACCTGGATTTTTGTATACAGCTTTGTTTTGGCATTACAAATAAAAAAGTTTGAACATTGTTTGCTAAAATTAGACCTACCATAATTATGAAATTCCAAACCGAGACAGGAATGACGTTCGAAAAGACATATAAAATAATTATGTAAGTATTCACTTAAACGAAGACTTACCAACGAAAAGTACCTTAGTGTACTTTTCTAAATATAAGGATTATTATTTAATAAAAAAAGAAAATATTATCTGTTTTAACCAATGCATAAAATTTGAGATGCTAACATTTATTTTGTAGAACAATAAATGAAGTCAAATTAGACTATCGTTGGAAATACTCGGACTTACTCTAACGCGGAGGAAGAAATTTATGGGTATATTAACTACGATTGCGAACATGAAGAATAAAATAAGATGGCGTTTCCAAAATATTTTTGTGGAAACAATGGAAAATGTAATATTTCCACCGAGAATTTGAACTTTGAGACTTATACGCATTGACCTGAGAAGGCTGACATGTGCACTCTTGACAATCGTACTGAAATAATTATAATTTATTCAGTTTACAATTATCCATTTATTTAATTATTTATTCTTATGAAAGTATTACTGACACTGTGACATAAATTCATAGTATGCAGCAGTTTACAATGGCTGTAAGTTGTTGCATGAACAGAAGTATTACTACATTTGTGAGATTGTTGAATTTCGACCAACAAGATTGTCGACCAATCTGGATATTTAATATTAATTTATGAATTATTGTGTATTATTATTGTTAAGTCACAAATGACAAATTATATGCTTAATAACTTTTTAGCTGTTGTCGATCTTTCGAAGTAAGTCAAGATATATAGGATGTTCTAATTAAAATTCTTAAACTATTTGACATTATTTAGCAAATGTCAAGTTGTTCGGGATAAGTCGTATTAGAATCGCAAATCAATAATAACTGTCAAAAAGTGCGATACTTTTACTATCCAAAATTAGTTCCTTCGTTTTATCCTTGTTAGTTACCCCGGAAAGATTTTTTGAAGAATGCTTATTTTTGATTTTAATTTCACAATATCTCAGAAACAGTTGACAAAAGCCTAATATAAGTTGACGTCAAAAGGATAAAAATCTTACTGAAAACTGCAATAATATACCTAGTGTTCCATTTAAGCAAACATAAGTTTGTGTTGGTACGTTGTTGTGGGATATTGTGTAAGCATCAACATATTTTCTTGCTGTAGAGCGTATGACTGTCTGCAACTTGTATGTATGGAGAAAACGTAAATTTTATTTCTTAAGCCCATTAATATACTTTGTTTATACCGTGGGACACTCTGTACATAATATTCTAAAATCAATACTAAAGGACTATATAACCTCCATTATACAACTTTAATTCGACTAATCGTAGAAAATTATGCAGTCATTTTTGGAAAAGTTATAAATATTTTGCTAAACCAGAACACCGAAATGTATATTCCATGTTCAAATGAAGACACCTCAGTAGTTCGCCTCGGAGCATTCATGTATGACTAACCGAACTAATAACCTACAATTTTGTGTATGATAGAAAGTTATTCAAACATTTTTTTTTAAATATAACCATTTTATTACGTAGCCAACTAAAATATAAATTTCCTCCAGTCGGTGCTCTATATAATATTGACATATAGATGTTTTTCATCTACAATTTCGTTTAGCAGAGAAATGATAAACAATTTTTGTAAAAGTTATAAACATTTTTCTGTAACAGAGATACATTCGGTCTATAAATTCGAAATTGTGGAATTGCGTTGAAATATTGTTACAATCATTAATCGATTAGTCACTATTTAACACTTTGTTGCTGATAACCTTCAAATCATGATAATGTCTACTCTCTCATATAAGGCAGCATCAAAAGCATGAGGGCAGTTTTCTTGACAGAGAAAATTTGATATGCGCTCTTTGTACATTTCTAAAATATTTCAACTTGCTGACAACTAAGACAGAAATCTGTGATAGTATGTTAAGAATTTTAACCGGGACATAATACCAAACCGGCCGGGACACCGGGACCGATGTCTCAAATCGGGCCGTATGGTAAGCCTAGCTAAAATATTGATCATTTTGTTTGAAATTTATGCATACTAACCAACTTTTATGTTATTCCATATGATATCCACATAATTATCTCTCTCATATCTGCTTTGTTCATGATGGAAACCAACAGCATGCATGAGCTCATGTACAGGAGTTCCTAAAGTCGAGAGACATCCAGGACTTTGTAGGTTAACTTCTTGGGCACCGCCGATTTTTCCGACACTTGACCAACATCCTGTTCTGGTATTGACGATTTTTATGTAGTCGATATCGTCAGGTTGTTTTCTTCTGAATCTAAAAAAAAAATAATTTATTTATCTGTCCAAATTGTTCATTTTCTTGCAAGAAAAACTCTTCCTTACCTGATACAAGTGTTGTCATGATATTGCTTGAAAGCTTTATGAATCATATCTTCATCATGAGTTGTATAAGGTCCAGCAATGACGTAAGGTACAATAGCAGCATCCCATTTTGCACTAAATGCAACTAAACCATTTTTAGTTTCTTTCGAATATTTGGGTACCAAAATGTCGCCTTCGAGATAACCTCCTAATTCTTCTGGGTTAACCTCTGATGTATCAGCTGACCATTCGCTCACTGCTTTACCGACTTCCTCTTGTGGCAACCCAAATAGTTCATCTCCATAGTGACTGATATCAATCATGTCTTTAGTGGGTTTTGCTATGACAACACACCATATCGTAGCTAATATCAAGTAGTACATGACTGCTGTGATTCTATTTGACTGTTCACAGCCTACTGTGATAGTTGTACTTTTATAGTATTTTGAGGAAAGCATTGAATTGTTAATATGACCTATATTTTATTTGTGTTTCGATAAGAAGACAATTATACCATTTTTTACGTTTTTAATTGTGTGTATGAGTTTACGATGTAAGTTTTGCATATTTTTTCGGTGTTTCTGTCGGAAAACTTGGCAAACGCGCGTGCTATGCTGTTTGTTTTGATAAGAACGTTGATAAGTATTTCAATTTATGAATTGAATAAATTACCGGCGATGATTTAAATAATGTTTTATTGATAATTATTGGGAATTTCATTAACATGCTTCCATAATATTTTGAGTTGCGATGTTATCTTTAGTTTACTTTTGGCTTACTTCAACATTTTCTACTTGCCCTAAGAGTGGTTTTTGTGGGCTCCTATGTCCTTGATATTATTTATTCATGCATATTGAGTAATTAATATGAATTGCATTATTATCCTTCCAGTATTTTTGAAGTAACGATTTTTAAGTGTCTGGTACAATTTTAGCCAGTTTTAACATTTTCTACATGCCCTTTGAGTGTTTTTTTGTGAGCTCCTATATCCTTTGTATTATTTATTGATTCATATTGAGTAAGTAATATGAATTTCATTATTGTTCTTCCAATATTTTTGAAGTTACGATTTTTGAAGTATCTTTATTGCAATTTTAGCCACTCTGTCTTGCTTTAACATTTTGAACATGCTCTATGAGTGGTTTTTGTGAGCTCCTATGTCATTTACATTATTTATTGATGCATATTGAGTAATTATTATGAATTTCATTATTGTTCTTCCAATATTTTTGAAGTTACGATTTTTGAAGTATCTTTATTGCAATTTTAGCCACTTTGTATTGCTTTAACATTTTGAATATCCTCTATGAGTTGTTTTTGTGAGCTCCTTTGTCCTTTATATTATTTATTGATGCATATTAAGTAATGATTATGAATTTCATTATTGTCCTTCCAATATTTTTGAAGTTACGATTTTTGAAGTATTATTTATTGCAATTTTAGCCACTTTGTCTTGCTTTAACATTTTGAACATGCGCAATGAGTGATTTTTGTGAGCTCCTATGTCAATATTATTATTTATTGATGCATATGGAGTATTTATTATGAATTTCATTATTGTTCTTCCAATATTTTTTAAGTTACGATTTTTGAAGTATCTTTATTGCAATTTTAGCCACTTTGTCTTGCTTTAACATTTTGAATATCCTCTATGAGTTGTTTTTGTGAGCTCCTTTGTCCTTTATATTATTTATTGATGCATATTGACTAATTATTATGAATTTTATTATTGTCCTTCCAATATTTTTGAAGTTACGATTTTTGAAGTATTATTTATTGCAATTTTAGCCACTTTGTCTTGCTTTAACATTTTGAACATGCTCAATTAGTGATTTTTGTGAGCTCCTATGTCCATATTATTATTTATTGATGCATATGGAGTAATTATTATGAATTTCATTATTGTTCTTCCAATATTTTTGAAGTTACGATTTTTGAAGTATCTTTATTGCAATTTTAGCCACTTTGTCTTGCTTTAACATTTTGAATATCCTCTCTGAGTTGTTTTTGTGAGCTCCTTTGCCCTTTATATTATTTATTGATGCATATTGACTAATTATTATGAATTTCATTATTGTCCTTCCAATATTTTTGAAGTTACGATTTTTGAAGTATTATTTATTGAAATTTTAGCCACTTTGTCTTGCTTTAACATTTTGAACATGCTCAATGAGTGATTTTTGTGAGCTCCTATGTCCATATTATTATTTATTGATGCATATTGACTAATTATTATGAATTTCATTATTGTCCTTCCAATATTTTTGAAGTTACGATTTTTGAAGTATTATTTATTGCAATTTTAGCCACTTTGTCTTGCTTTAACATTTTGAACATGCTCTATGAGTGGTTTTTGTGAGCTCCTATGTCATTTACATTATTTATTGATGCATATTGACTAATTATTATGAATTTCATTATTGTCCTTCCAATATTTTTGAAGTTACGATTTTTGAAGTATTATTTATTGCAATTTTAGCCACTTTGTCTTGCATTAACATTTTGAACATGCTCAATGAGTGATTTTTGTGAGCTCCTATGTCCATATTATTATTTATTGATGCATATTGACTAATTATTATGAATTTCATTATTGTCCTTCCAATATTTTTGAAGTTACGATTTTTGAAGTATCTTTATTGCAATTTTAGCCACTCTGTCTTGCTTTAGCATTTTGAACATGCTCTATGAGTGGTTTTTGTGAGCTCCTATGTCATTTACATTATTTATTGATGCATATTGAGTAATTATTATGAATTTCATTATTGTCCTTCCAATATTTTTGAAGTTACGATTTTTGAAGTATCTTTATTGCAATTTTAGCCGCTTTGTCTTGCTTTAACATTTTGAATATCCTCTATGAGTTGTTTTTGTGAGCTCCTTTGTCCTTTATATTATTTATTGATGCATATTGACTAATTATTATGAATTTCATTATTGTCCTTCCAATATTTTTGAAGTTACGATTTTTTAAGTAATATTTATTGCAATTTTAGCCACTTTGTCTTGCTTTAACATTTTGAATATCCTCTATGAGTTGTTTTTGTGAGCTCCTTTGTCCTTTATATTATTTATTGATGCATATTGACTAATTATTATGAATTTTATTATTGTCCTTCCAATATTTTTGAAGTTACGATTTTTGAAGTATCTTTATTGCAATTTTAGCCGCTTTGTCTTGCTTTAACATTTTGAATATCCTCTATGAGTTGTTTTTGTGAGCTCCTTTGTCCTTTATATTATTTATTGATGCATATTGACTAATTATTATGAATTTCATTATTGTCCTTCCAATATTTTTGAAGTTACGATTTTTTAAGTAATATTTATTGCAATTTTAGCCACTTTGTCTTGCTTTAACATTTTGAATATCCTCTATGAGTTGTTTTTGTGAGCTCCTTTGTCCTTTATATTATTTATTGATGCATATTGACTAATTATTATGAATTTTATTATTGTCCTTCCAATATTTTTGAAGTTACGATTTTTGAAGTATCTTTATTGCAATTTTAGCCGCTTTGTCTTGCTTTAACATTTTGAATATCCTCTATGAGTTGTTTTTGTGAGCTCCTTTGTCCTTTATATTATTTATTGATGCATATTGACTAATTATTATGAATTTCATTATTGTCCTTCCAATATTTTTGAAGTTACGATTTTTTAAGTAATATTTATTGCAATTTTAGCCACTTTGTCTTGCTTTAACATTTTGAATATCCTCTATGAGTTGTTTTTGTGAGCTCCTTTGTCCTTTATATTATTTATTGATGCATATTGACTAATTATTATGAATTTTATTATTGTCCTTCCAATATTTTTGAAGTTACGATTTTTGAAGTATCTTTATTGCAATTTTAGCCGCTTTGTCTTGCTTTAACATTTTGAATATCCTCTATGAGTTGTTTTTGTGAGCTCCTTTGTCCTTTATATTATTTATTGATGCATATTGACTAATTATTATGAATTTCATTATTGTCCTTCCAATATTTTTGAAGTTACGATTTTTTAAGTAATATTTATTGCAATTTTAGCCACTTTGTCTTGCTTTAACATTTTGAATATCCTCTATGAGTTGTTTTTGTGAGCTCCTTTGTCCTTTATATTATTTATTGATGCATATTGACTAATTATTATGAATTTTATTATTGTCCTTCCAATATTTTTGAAGTTACGATTTTTGAAGTATCTTTATTGCAATTTTAGCCGCTTTGTCTTGCTTTAACATTTTGAATATCCTCTATGAGTTGTTTTTGTGAGCTCCTTTGTCCTTTATATTATTTATTGATGCATATTGACTAATTATTATGAATTTCATTATTGTCCTTCCAATATTTTTGAAGTTACGATTTTTTAAGTAATATTTATTGCAATTTTAGCCACTTTGTCTTGCTTTAACATTTTGAATATCCTCTATGAGTTGTTTTTGTGAGCTCCTTTGTCCTTTATATTATTTATTGATGCATATTGACTAATTATTATGAATTTTATTATTGTCCTTCCAATATTTTTGAAGTTACGATTTTTGAAGTATCTTTATTGCAATTTTAGCCGCTTTGTCTTGCTTTAACATTTTGAATATCCTCTATGAGTTGTTTTTGTGAGCTCCTTTGTCCTTTATATTATTTATTGATGCATATTGACTAATTATTATGAATTTCATTATTGTCCTTCCAATATTTTTGAAGTTACGATTTTTTAAGTAATATTTATTGCAATTTTAGCCACTTTGTCTTGCTTTAACATTTTGAATATCCTCTATGAGTTGTTTTTGTGAGCTCCTTTGTCCTTTATATTATTTATTGATGCATATTGACTAATTATTATGAATTTTATTATTGTCCTTCCAATATTTTTGAAGTTACGATTTTTGAAGTATCTTTATTGCAATTTTAGCCGCTTTGTCTTGCTTTAACATTTTGAATATCCTCTATGAGTTGTTTTTGTGAGCTCCTTTGTCCTTTATATTATTTATTGATGCATATTGACTAATTATTATGAATTTCATTATTGTCCTTCCAATATTTTTGAAGTTACGATTTTTTAAGTAATATTTATTGCAATTTTAGCCACTTTGTCTTGCTTTAACATTTTGAATATCCTCTATGAGTTGTTTTTGTGAGCTCCTTTGTCCTTTATATTATTTATTGATGCATATTGACTAATTATTATGAATTTTATTATTGTCCTTCCAATATTTTTGAAGTTACGATTTTTGAAGTATTATTTATTGCAATTTTAGCCACTTTGTCTTGCTTTAACATTTTGAACATGCTCAATTAGTGATTTTTGTGAGCTCCTATGTCCATATTATTATTTATTGATGCATATGGAGTAATTATTATGAATTTCATTATTGTTCTTCCAATATTTTTGAAGTTACGATTTTTGAAGTATCTTTATTGCAATTTTAGCCACTTTGTCTTGCTTTAACATTTTGAACATGCTCTATGAGTGGTTTTTGTGAGCTCCTATGTCATTTACATTATTTATTGATGCATATTGACTAATTATTATGAATTTCATTATTGTCCTTCCAATATTTTTGAAGTTACGATTTTTGAAGTATTATTTATTGCAATTTTAGCCACTTTGTCTTGCATTAACATTTTGAACATGCTCAATGAGTGATTTTTGTGAGCTCCTATGTCCATATTATTATTTATTGATGCATATTGACTAATTATTATGAATTTCATTATTGTCCTTCCAATATTTTTGAAGTTACGATTTTTGAAGTATCTTTATTGCAATTTTAGCCACTCTGTCTTGCTTTAGCATTTTGAACATGCTCTATGAGTGGTTTTTGTGAGCTCCTATGTCATTTACATTATTTATTGATGCATATTGAGTAATTATTATGAATTTCATTATTGTCCTTCCAATATTTTTGAAGTTACGATTTTTGAAGTATTATTTATTGCAATTTTAGCCACTTTGTCTTGCATTAACATTTTGAACATGCTCAATGAGTGATTTTTGTGAGCTCCTATGTCCATATTATTATTTATTGATGCATATTGACTAATTATTATGAATTTCATTATTGTCCTTCCAATATTTTTGAAGTTACGATTTTTGAAGTATCTTTATTGCAATTTTAGCCACTCTGTCTTGCTTTAGCATTTTGAACATGCTCTATGAGTGGTTTTTGTGAGCTCCTATGTCATTTACATTATTTATTGATGCATATTGAGTAATTATTATGAATTTCATTATTGTCCTTCCAATATTTTTGAAGTTACGATTTTTGAAGTATCTTTATTGCAATTTTAGCCGCTTTGTCTTGCTTTAACATTTTGAATATCCTCTATGAGTTGTTTTTGTGAGCTCCTTTGTCCTTTATATTATTTATTGATGCATATTGACTAATTATTATGAATTTCATAATTGTCCTTCCAATATTTTTGAAGTTACGATTTTTTAAGTAATATTTATTGCAATTTTAGCCACTTTGTCTTGCTTTAACATTTTGAATATCCTCTATGAGTTGTTTTTGTGAGCTCCTTTGTCCTTTATATTATTTATTGATGCATATTGACTAATTATTATGAATTTTATTATTGTCCTTCCAATATTTTTGAAGTTACGATTTTTGAAGTATCTTTATTGCAATTTTAGCCGCTTTGTCTTGCTTTAACATTTTGAATATCCTCTATGAGTTGTTTTTGTGAGCTCCTTTGTCCTTTATATTATTTATTGATGCATATTGACTAATTATTATGAATTTCATTATTGTCCTTCCAATATTTTTGAAGTTACGATTTTTTAAGTAATATTTATTGCAATTTTAGCCACTTTGTCTTGCTTTAACATTTTGAATATCCTCTATGAGTTGTTTTTGTGAGCTCCTTTGTCCTTTATATTATTTATTGATGCATATTGACTAATTATTATGAATTTTATTATTGTCCTTCCAATATTTTTGAAGTTACGATTTTTGAAGTATCTTTATTGCAATTTTAGCCGCTTTGTCTTGCTTTAACATTTTGAATATCCTCTATGAGTTGTTTTTGTGAGCTCCTTTGTCCTTTATATTATTTATTGATGCATATTGACTAATTATTATGAATTTCATTATTGTCCTTCCAATATTTTTGAAGTTACGATTTTTTAAGTAATATTTATTGCAATTTTAGCCACTTTGTCTTGCTTTAACATTTTGAATATCCTCTATGAGTTGTTTTTGTGAGCTCCTTTGTCCTTTATATTATTTATTGATGCATATTGACTAATTATTATGAATTTTATTATTGTCCTTCCAATATTTTTGAAGTTACGATTTTTGAAGTATCTTTATTGCAATTTTAGCCGCTTTGTCTTGCTTTAACATTTTGAATATCCTCTATGAGTTGTTTTTGTGAGCTCCTTTGTCCTTTATATTATTTATTGATGCATATTGACTAATTATTATGAATTTCATTATTGTCCTTCCAATATTTTTGAAGTTACGATTTTTTAAGTAATATTTATTGCAATTTTAGCCACTTTGTCTTGCTTTAACATTTTGAATATCCTCTATGAGTTGTTTTTGTGAGCTCCTTTGTCCTTTATATTATTTATTGATGCATATTGACTAATTATTATGAATTTTATTATTGTCCTTCCAATATTTTTGAAGTTACGATTTTTGAAGTATTATTTATTGCAATTTTAGCCACTTTGTCTTGCTTTAACATTTTGAACATGCTCAATTAGTGATTTTTGTGAGCTCCTATGTCCATATTATTATTTATTGATGCATATGGAGTAATTATTATGAATTTCATTATTGTTCTTCCAATATTTTTGAAGTTACGATTTTTGAAGTATCTTTATTGCAATTTTAGCCACTTTGTCTTGCTTTAACATTTTGAACATGCTCTATGAGTGGTTTTTGTGAGCTCCTATGTCATTTACATTATTTATTGATGCATATTGAGTAATTATTATGAATTTCATTATTGTCCTTCCAATATTTTTGAAGTTACGATTTTTGAAGTATCTTTATTGCAATTTTAGCCGCTTTGTCTTGCTTTAACATTTTGAATATCCTCTATGAGTTGTTTTTGTGAGCTCCTTTGTCCTTTATATTATTTATTGATGCATATTGACTAATTATTATGAATTTCATTATTGTCCTTCCAATATTTTTGAAGTTACGATTTTTGAAGTATTATTTATTGAAATTTTAGCCACTTTGTCTTGCTTTAACATTTTGAACATGCTCAATGAGTGATTTTTGTGAGCTCCTATGTCCATATTATTATTTATTGATGCATATTGACTAATTATTATGAATTTCATTATTGTCCTTCCAATATTTTTGAAGTTACGATTTTTGAAGTATTATTTATTGCAATTTTAGCCACTTTGTCTTGCTTTAACATTTTGAACATGCTCTATGAGTGGTTTTTGTGAGCTCCTATGTCATTTACATTATTTATTGATGCATATTGACTAATTATTATGAATTTCATTATTGTCCTTCCAATATTTTTGAAGTTACGATTTTTGAAGTATTATTTATTGCAATTTTAGCCACTTTGTCTTGCATTAACATTTTGAACATGCTCAATGAGTGATTTTTGTGAGCTCCTATGTCCATATTATTATTTATTGATGCATATTGACTAATTATTATGAATTTCATTATTGTCCTTCCAATATTTTTGAAGTTACGATTTTTGAAGTATCTTTATTGCAATTTTAGCCACTCTGTCTTGCTTTAGCATTTTGAACATGCTCTATGAGTGGTTTTTGTGAGCTCCTATGTCATTTACATTATTTATTGATGCATATTGAGTAATTATTATGAATTTCATTATTGTCCTTCCAATATTTTTGAAGTTACGATTTTTGAAGTATCTTTATTGCAATTTTAGCCGCTTTGTCTTGCTTTAACATTTTGAATATCCTCTATGAGTTGTTTTTGTGAGCTCCTTTGTCCTTTATATTATTTATTGATGCATATTGACTAATTATTATGAATTTCATTATTGTCCTTCCAATATTTTTGAAGTTACGATTTTTGAAGTATCTTTATTGCAATTTTAGCCACTCTGTCTTGCTTTAGCATTTTGAACATGCTCTATGAGTGGTTTTTGTGAGCTCCTATGTCATTTACATTATTTATTGATGCATATTGAGTAATTATTATGAATTTCATTATTGTCCTTCCAATATTTTTGAAGTTACGATTTTTGAAGTATTATTTATTGCAATTTTAGCCACTTTGTCTTGCATTAACATTTTGAACATGCTCAATGAGTGATTTTTGTGAGCTCCTATGTCCATATTATTATTTATTGATGCATATTGACTAATTATTATGAATTTCATTATTGTCCTTCCAATATTTTTGAAGTTACGATTTTTGAAGTATCTTTATTGCAATTTTAGCCACTCTGTCTTGCTTTAGCATTTTGAACATGCTCTATGAGTGGTTTTTGTGAGCTCCTATGTCATTTACATTATTTATTGATGCATATTGAGTAATTATTATGAATTTCATTATTGTCCTTCCAATATTTTTGAAGTTACGATTTTTTAAGTAATATTTATTGCAATTTTAGCCACTTTGTCTTGCTTTAACATTTTGAACATGCTCAATGAGTGATTTTTGTGAGCTCCTATGTCCATATTATTATTTATTGATGCATATGGAGTAATTATTATGAATTTCATTATTGTCCTTTCAATATTTTTGAAGTTACGATTTTTGAAGTATCTTTATAGCAATTTTAGCCACTTTGTCTTGCTTTAAAATTTTGAACATGCTCAATGAGTGATTTTTGTGAGCTCCTATGTCCTTTATATTATTTATTGATGCATATTGACTAATTATTATGAATTTCGTTATTGTCCTTCCAATATTTTTGAAGTTACGATTTTTGAAGTATCTTTATTGCAATTTTAGCCACTTTGTCTTGCTTTAAAATTTTGAACATGCTCAATGAGTGATTTTTGTGAGCTCCTATGTCCATATTATTATTTATTGATGCATATGGAGTAATTATTATGAATTTCATGTTCTTCCAATATTTTTGAAGTTACGATTTTTGAAGTATATTTATTGCAATTTTAGCCACTGTGTCTTGCTTTAACATTTTGAATATCCTCTGAGTTGTTTTTGTGAGCTCCTTTGTCCTTTATATTATTTATTGATGCATATTGAGTAATTATTAAGAATTTCATTATTGTCCTTCCAATATTTTTGAAGTTACGATTTTTTAAGTATTATTTATTGCAATTTTAGCCACTTTGTCTTGCTTTAACATTTTGAACATGCGCAATGAGTGATTTTTGTGACAAAACAACTCTATGAGTTGTTTTTGTGAGCTCCTTTGTCCTTTATATTATTTATTGATGCATATTGACTAATTATTATGAATTTCATTATTGTCCTTCCAATATTTTTTAAGTTACGATTTTTGAAGTATCTTTATTGCAATTTTAGCCACTTTGTCTTGCTTTAACATTTTGAATATCCTCTATGAGTTGTTTTTGTGAGCTCCTTTGTCCTTTATATTATTTATTGATGCATATTGACTAATTATTATGAATTTCATTATTGTCCTTCCAATATTTTTTAAGTTACGATTTTTGAAGTATCTTTATTGCAATTTTAGCCACTTTGTCTTGCTTTAACATTTTGAATATCCTCTATGAGTTGTTTTTGTGAGCTCCTTTGTCCTTTATATTATTTATTGATGCATATTGACTAATTATTATGAATTTCATTATTGTCCTTCCAATATTTTTTAAGTTACGATTTTTGAAGTATCTTTATTGCAATTTTAGCCACTTTGTCTTGCTTTAACATTTTGAATATCCTCTATGAGTTGTTTTTGTGAGCTCCTTTGTCCTTTATATTATTTATTGATGCATATTGACTAATTATTATGAATTTCATTATTGTCCTTCCAATATTTTTTAAGTTACGATTTTTGAAGTATCTTTATTGCAATTTTAGCCACTTTGTCTTGCTTTAACATTTTGAATATCCTCTATGAGTTGTTTTTGTGAACTCCTTTGTCCTTTATATTATTTATTGATGCATATTGACTAATTATTATGAATTTCATTATTGTCCTTCCAATATTTTTTAAGTTACGATTTTTGAAGTATCTTTATTGCAATTTTAGCCACTTTGTCTTGCTTTAACATTTTGAATATCCTCTATGAGTTGTTTTTGTGAGCTCCTTTGTCCTTTATATTATTTATTGATGCATATTGACTAATTATTATGAATTTCATTATTGTCCTTCCAATATTTTTTAAGTTACGATTTTTGAAGTATCTTTATTGCAATTTTAGCCACTTTGTCTTGCTTTAACATTTTGAATATCCTCTATGAGTTGTTTTTGTGAGCTCCTTTGTCCTTTATATTATTTATTGATGCATATTGACTAATTATTATGAATTTCATTATTGTCCTTCCAATATTTTTTAAGTTACGATTTTTGAAGTATCTTTATTGCAATTTTAGCCACTTTGTCTTGCTTTAACATTTTGAATATCCTCTATGAGTTGTTTTTGTGAGCTCCTTTGTCCTTTATATTATTTATTCATGCATATTGACTAATTATTATGAATTTCATTATTGTCCTTCCAATATTTTTTAAGTTACGATTTTTGAAGTACCTTTATTGCAATTTTAGCCACTTTGTCTTGCTTTAACATTTTGAATATCCTCTATGAGTTGTTTTTGTGAGCTCCTTTGTCCTTTATATTATTTATTGATGCATATTGACTAATTATTATGAATTTCATTATTGTCCTTCCAATATTTTTTAAGTTACGATTTTTGAAGTATCTTTATTGCAATTTTAGCCACTTTGTCTTGCTTTAACATTTTGAATATCCTCTATGAGTTGTTTTTGTGATCTCCTTTGTCCTTTATATTATTTATTGATGCATATTGACTAATTATTATGAATTTCATTATTGTCCTTCCAATATTTTTGAAGTTACGATTTTTGAAGTATTATTTATTGCAATTTTAGCCACTTTGTCTTGCTTTAAAATTTTGAACGTGCTCAATGAGTGATTTTTGTGAGCTCCTATGTCCATATTATTATTTATTGATGCATATGGAGTAATTATTATGAATTTCATTATTGTTCTTCCAATATTTTTGAAGTTACGATTTTTGAAGTATCTTTATTGCAATTTTAGCCATTTTGTCTTGCTTTAACATTTTGAATATCCTCTATGAGTTGTTTTTGTGAGCTCCTTTGTCCTTTATATTATTTATTCATGCATATTGACTAATTATTATGAATTTCATTATTGTCCTTCCAATATTTTTTAAGTTACGATTTTTGAAGTACCTTTATTGCAATTTTAGCCACTTTGTCTTGCTTTAACATTTTGAATATCCTCTATGAGTTGTTTTTGTGAGCTCCTTTGTCCTTTATATTATTTATTCATGCATATTGACTAATTATTATGAATTTCATTATTGTCCTTCCAATATTTTTTAAGTTACGATTTTTGAAGTACCTTTATTGCAATTTTAGCCACTTTGTCTTGCTTTAACATTTTGAATATCCTCTATGAGTTGTTTTTGTGAGCTCCTTTGTCCTTTATATTATTTATTCATGCATATTGACTAATTATTATGAATTTCATTATTGTCCTTCCAATATTTTTTAAGTTACGATTTTTGAAGTACCTTTATTGCAATTTTAGCCACTTTGTCTTGCTTTAACATTTTGAATATCCTCTATGAGTTGTTTTTGTGAGCTCCTTTGTCCTTTATATTATTTATTCATGCATATTGACTAATTATTATGAATTTCATTATTGTCCTTCCAATATTTTTTAAGTTACGATTTTTGAAGTACCTTTATTGCAATTTTAGCCACTTTGTCTTGCTTTAACATTTTGAATATCCTCTATGAGTTGTTTTTGTGAGCTCCTTTGTCCTTTATATTATTTATTCATGCATATTGACTAATTATTATGAATTTCATTATTGTCCTTCCAATATTTTTTAAGTTACGATTTTTGAAGTACCTTTATTGCAATTTTAGCCACTTTGTCTTGCTTTAACATTTTGAATATCCTCTATGAGTTGTTTTTGTGAGCTCCTTTGTCCTTTATATTATTTATTGATGCATATTGACTAATTATTATGAATTTCATTATTGTCCTTCCAATATTTTTTAAGTTACGATTTTTGAAGTATCTTTATTGCAATTTTAGCCACTTTGTCTTGCTTTAACATTTTGAATATCCTCTATGAGTTGTTTTTGTGATCTCCTTTGTCCTTTATATTATTTATTGATGCATATTGACTAATTATTATGAATTTCATTATTGTCCTTCCAATATTTTTGAAGTTACGATTTTTGAAGTATTATTTATTGCAATTTTAGCCACTTTGTCTTGCTTTAAAATTTTGAACGTGCTCAATGAGTGATTTTTGTGAGCTCCTATGTCCATATTATTATTTATTGATGCATATGGAGTAATTATTATGAATTTCATTATTGTTCTTCCAATATTTTTGAAGTTACGATTTTTGAAGTATCTTTATTGCAATTTTAGCCATTTTGTCTTGCTTTAACATTTTGAATATCCTCTATGAGTTGTTTTTGTGAGCTCCTTTGTCCTTTATATTATTTATTGATGCATATTGACTAATTATTATGAATTTCATTATTGTCCTTCCAATATTTTTGAAGATACGATTTTTGAAGTATTATTTATTGCAATTTTAGCCACTTTGTCTTGCTTTAACATTTTGAACATGCTCTATGAGTGGTTTTTGTGAGCTCCTATGTCATTTACATTATTTATAGATGCATACTGAGTTCTTATTATGAATTTCAATATTGTCCTTCCAGTATTTTTGAAGTTGCGATTTTTTAAGTGACTTTAGTGCAATTTTAGCTACTTTGTCTTGCTTTAACATTTTCTACATGCTCTTTGAGTGGTTTTTGTAAGCTCCTATGTCCTTTATATTATCTATTGATGCATATTAAAAAACTTTCGACTCTGACTCCAGATAATTTTCGTAGTCCGACTCCGACTCCAACTCCGCCTACGGCAAAATTTTATTTGTTTCGAAAATTTAAATTTTTAAAAATAAACTGACAAACTAATTGTAAATAAAATCAAAAAGACCTGTTGATCTGACCACAAAGTTATGACCATATTTAAAAATGTCGGTTTTTTTTTTCAAAATATCTCTGAAATCATTAGAAATTCAACTGTTTTCCAATTAGAGAGCACATAATTCTGAACTAGTTTGTCAATTTAACCGATTTTCTATATTTAATAATAACAAAAGTAATGACAATCCACTGTGTAGTACACAGTAGCTCATTCCAACTAAAATTCATTCCAATGAATACAAAATTAACAGCAAAATAAGCTGAAAATAATCTCAACTCTTACTTCTGTTAGTGGCAATGACGTCACAATTCTGGCTGCAACGCGTATGACTTGCACACATGGATATTCATATATTCAACTTAAAGAAACTGTCCAATTTCACAAACTTAGTAACCATTACATATTTTGTTAAATACAAAGGGATATGAATACTTTTAATAAATTTGTTCATGTGTCGAAAAAAAAAAGAATCAATTTCGGTTAAAGTTTTAAAGGTATCATACATTAAAGCTCAAAAGGCACAGCTTTACTAGTAAAGCTGTATCTTTTACAAACTTTCAGATATTGGGGCGAATAAAAATAAATGACAGAGGTAGTGTCAAACGCTGATATTTTGACAATACCTACTGTCAATAGAATCAAAATATCTGTCAAATCCTGGCTAACTCGTTTTATTTTAATGCAGACACGACCGATCTCTATCAAATAGAATCTCATGCAGCTAAACTATTAATTTTATATATAGTACGATAAAGTCATGTGTGTGGTCACATCAGATTTTTTTATTTGGATATGATCGAACTATCATGATTAGCACATTGAGGTTGGTTGTTGAAAATTGGAAATAAACTATATATGCGACGAAGCGTCTAACAATAATCAGTTTCTAATCATCATTCACTATCGAACTGTGTGTTTTGTAGTTTAATTATATTAACAGTTGTAGGTAGGTACTTTGTAAAAGACCGTATAATATGTTTGGTTGATTTTTTACTATCTATTGAGGCAACGGCCATCTCGCGTGTCTTTTTCTACATTATTTACAAACTGACTCCTCTGAAATTTGTCTGAACTCCGACTCCACAGCCCTGATTCTATATGCCCTATGAGTAGTTTTTGTAAGCTCCTATGTCCTTTATATTATTTATTGATGCATATTGAATAATTATTATGAATTTCATTATTGTCCTTCCAGTGTTTTTGAAGATACGGTTTGTTAGGTGTCTTTATTGCAATTTAACCACTTTGTCTTGCTTTAACTTTTTTTTACCTGCCTTATGAGTGATTTCCGTGAGCTTCTAGGTTCTTTACATTATTTATTGATCCATCTTTATTGCAATTTTTAGCTACTCTGTCTTTCTTTTAACTATTTCTACATGCCCTATGAGTGATTTTTGTGAGCTTCTATGTCCTTTATATTATTCATTGATGCATAGTGAGTAATTATTATGAATTCCATAATTGTCCTTCCAGTATTTTTGAAGTGATGATTTTTTAAGTGTCTTTATTACAATTTTAGCCTTTGTGTTGCTTTATCATTTTCTAAATGCCCTATGAGTGGTTTTTGTGAGCTATTATGTCTTTTAGATTATTTATTGATGCAGATTGTGTAATTATTATGAATTTCATTTTTGTCCTTCCAGTATTTTTCAAGTTACGATTTTTTAGTGTCTTTATTGCAATTTTAGCTACTTTGGCTTTCTTTAACATTTTATACATGCCCCATGAGTGGTTTTTGTGCGTTCCTACGTCCTTTATATTATTTATTGATGCATAATGTGTAATTATTATCAATTTCATTATTCTCCTTCCAGTATTTTTGAAGTTACGATTTTTTAAGTGTCTTTATGTCAATTTTAGCTATTTTATCTTGCTTTAACATTTTCTAAATACCCTATTAGTAGTTTTTGTGAGCACATGTCCTTTATATTATTGAATGATGCATATTGACTAATTCTAATGAATTTAATTATTGTCCTTTCAGTATTTTTGAGGTTACGATTAGTGATTTTAGTGCAATTTTAGCCACTTTATATAGAGTAACTATTATGAATTTTATTATTGTCCTTCCAGTATTTTTGAAGTTATCGACAAGAATATCCTCTATACGTTTAGTTCCGTTACGCCAATTTTCCATAGATGCCGCCACCAGTATTCATTGATGAAAGTTGTTCAAATTTAAAATTTGTCAGTTGGATAAATTTGTACGTACTTTCCATACAAAGAAATATTAGCATAATTAAGATTAAATAAGAATACTTAGTTGTATCCCTCTTGTTGCTTGTTTTCTATTGTTCGTTCATTTTTTATTATTTAGTATTTACGACGCAGGTTAGTTTGTTTACAATGTGACATAACCTAGATCATCAAAGACCGTCATTCTATCGCCTTGCATATTTCAAATTTTGCGCGTCATTTCACACCTTTTCGCTATTTCAAAATTAAATAATCACGACAACAAACAACAAGGAAGGCCATAACACGCAACGTAAACATATCAACTTTACACTACCAGAAATAAACGCTGTAAATTGCTTAGATAAAGAAAAAATTGTAACCTGATAACATGGATTGTAAAACGTAATAAAAATATCCAACATTGTGTTTACTGACTCAAGTTGTAAAGGTAATTTTTGCCAAGGCAGTTTGTTTTATCCTTTTCGCAAGGTAGGGTTCCGTTTACCTTTGTTTAATGTTTGTAGTCGTAAGGTTGTTTTGCCTATTATTTTATATTTTTTTGATGACTAAGGTTGCTTTTTTTGTTTTAGATTAAAAAGTGATGAACCCTGAACTTTCATTGTTGCTGAACTATCCTTTAATGCTAAGGAGAAACCACGAAAACTTCAAATATTACGGCTACATAAAAATTAAGGTAAAATATTTATTAATTTTGTCCAAACATTTCTTATTATTTATATATTTTTTTAAAATTTCTAGGATATCGACTACAGAATTGACCTGACATTTCTGGATAACAAATGCCACGTAGTACTAGACGAAACCCTACAACCCTACTCGAGATACATCCAAGAAATAACCTCGAAATACTATAACCACCCCGTTGAATTTTTGGACGAGTTATCGAAAATAATTTCAAGGATTTCTGGGAAAATTATTTACCTGGATTATACAGAATTATATCGGAAGATACTCAACGAATACTCCGAGCTACGACTTTTCTACATAAACATCTTCCAGTCGAAAATATCGCGAGATCTAACCACGATAGAAATAACTCACGTCGACGAAAAGTATAGGAAACATAACCTCACCGTATCGGTGAATTTCGAAGACTCCGCCGGCTTATTTCGCATAACGAGATGTGACCTGCCGAAATGTCAAGAAGAAATAGTGATGGAACCGCGGGATTCCCTTATTTCTCTGTACGAAAATTTTTTGGCTGTTGTCGATTGCCCTAAGATGCAGATGATCTTCGATTTATTCGACGAGATAGACAAGAATTGTTGGGTGCTGGACCCTGAAAGACCTACAAGACGGGATCTGTACCGCAGGATTATGATAGGTAATTTTTCTTTCCATTTTATGCGCTTACAATTTTTGCCACTTTGGCTTACTTTAACAGTTTCTACCTGCTCTATGTGTAGTTTTTGTGGGCTGCTATGTTCTTTATATTGTTTATTGATACATATTGAGTAATTATTATGATTTTCATTAATGTCCTTTCAGTATTTTTGAAGTTACGATTTTTTAATTGATTTTAGTGCAATATTAGCCACCTTATCTTGATTTAACATTTTCTACATGCCTATGAGTGATTTTTGTGAGCTCCTATATCCTTCATACCATTTATTGATGCATATTGAATAATTATTATGAATTTCATTATTGTCTTTCGAGTATTTTTGAAATTAATATTTATTATAACAAATATTTATTGCGATTTCAGCCACTTAGTCTTGATTTAACATTTTCTACTTGCCCTATGAGTGATTTTGTGAGCTACTAAGTCCTTTATATTATTTATTGATGCATATTGAGTAATTATTATGAATTTCATTATTATCCTTCAAGTATTTTTGAAGTTACAATTTTTTAAGTGTCTTTATCGCGATTTTAGCCACTGTCTTGATTTAACATTTTCTACATGCCCTATGAATGGTTTTTGTCAGCTCCTATGTCCTTTATATTATTTATTGATGCATATTGAGTAATTATTATGAATTTAATTATTGTCCTTCCAGTATTTTTTAAGTTACGATTTTTTAATTGATTTTAGTGCATTATTAGCCACCTTATCTTGATTTAACATTTTCTACATGCCCTATGAGTGATTTTTGTGAGCTACTATGTCCTTTATATTATTTATCGATGCATATTGAGTAATTATTATGATTTTCATTAATGTCCTTTCAGTATTTTTGAAGTTACGATCTTTTAAGTGTCTTTATTGCGATTTTAGCCACTTTGTCTTGATTTAACATTTTCTACTTGCCCTATGAGTGATTTTTGTGAGCTACTAAGTCCTTTATATTATTTATTGATGCATATTGAGTAATTATTATGAATTTCATTATTATCCTTCAAGTATTTTTGAAGTTACGATTTTTTTAAGTGTCTTTATTGCGATTTTAGCCACTGTCTTGATTTAACATTTTCTACATGCCCTATGAGTGGTTTTTGTCAGCTCCTATGTCCTTTATACTATTTATTGAGCATTTTTCCAGCATTTTTCATCTTCATCATTTTTGAAGTGTCTTTATTGCGATTTTAGCCACTTTGTCTTGTTTTAACATTTTCTACTTGCCCTATGAGTGATTACTGTGAGCTCCTATGTCCTTTATATTATTTATTGATGCATAATGAGTAATTATTATGAATTTCATTATTGGCCTTTCAGTATTTTTCAAGTTACGATTTTTTAAGTGTCTTTATTGCGATTTTAGCCACTTTGTCTTTCTTTAACATTTTCTACTTTCTCTATGAGTGATTTTTGTGAGCTCCTATGTCCTTTATATTATTTATTGATGCATTTTGAGTAATTATTATGAATTTCATTATTGTCCGTCCAGTATTTTTCAAGTTACGATTTTTTAGTGTCTTTATTGCAATTTTAGCTACTTTGTCTTTTTTTAACATTTTCTACATGCCCTATGAGTACTTTTTGTGCGTTCCTACGACATTTATATTATTTATTGATCCATAATGTATAATTATTATCAATTTCATTATTGTCCTTCCAGTATTTTTTAAGTTACGATTTGTTGAGTGACTAGTGCAATTTTAGCCACTCTATCTTGCTCTTAACCTTTTATATATGCCCTATGAGTGGTTTTGTGAGCTCCTATGTCCTTTATATTATTTATTGATGCATGTTGAATATATATTTTGAATATTATTATTGTTCTTCCAGTATTTTTGAAGTTACGATTTTGTAATTGATTTTAGAGCAACACCTTATCTTGATTTAACATTTTCTACATGCCCTATGAGTGATTTTTGTGATCTCCTATATCATTTATTGATGCATATAGAGTAATTATTATGAATTATGTTGTCCTTCCAGTATTTTTAAAGTAACGATTTTTTATGTGACTTTAGTGCAATATTATCCAGTGGGCTGTCTTAGACCATGTGGGGGCCTTGGGCACACAGATTTTGGGGGCCCTTTTAGAAGGAGAAAAAATGTGAAAGAAAACATCAAAATGTACTTTTGCTATACAATGTGACAAATGTACGGTAATATGATGAAAGAAAAAAGTCAAATATAATTGAATAGTGTGTTATGTTGACTATTTCAAGACTGCAAGATGCACTTACGTTGATGTAAATGCCTTCTTTCGTGATTTCATGAAGTGCAAAATCTTCAATCCTCAAAGTCCAATTCTTGTAGGATATCACTTTCTACTAAGACGTTCTTGTAACATAGTCGTTCGTAATTCATTTTTAATTCTCTTAGTTGAGAAAATGATCGCTCTCCTCTGCAATTGGTGACCATTAGGCAAAGGAATATTCTTGTAGCAACTTCAACATTCGGAAATGTTGCTTCTAATTTGTCTGTCTTTATTAGAGTATGTAAGGCTGAGTTACTCATGACCACGGCTCCATTTGTAAGGTTCTTCAAGTACTGTCTTAACGGTCGGCAACCGATCAAGCTGACCACACAGAAATCATGTAAAATAAAAAAGTACAAGGCGGTCGTAAGAGACAATTAAATTAATAGCTGAATTGGCAAGATTGTTAATGAATATCTCATTTCAATTATCTCTATTTATTGATGATTTTTAAGTATCACATAACCGCATAAAATAGATACAATGGAGATAAAATAGAGATTTTAACACCCATGCTCTCCTAAACCGAATGGTATATACAACCATAAAATAAATTGTAATTAACGCGTCTTGTACTTTAACCGACCCTTAAATGAAAACATTTTGATTCGAGCTCATTCGCGTTAATGTCTTGGTGGTAGAACTCTGCAAATTCATTACATCTTTTTGTCAACTGGTCAGGATAGATTATTGTTAACTGAGAAAGAAAACTAAAACGTTTGTAAACTTCCTTGTATGCTTCTGATCGTTGCTCTAAATGAGCATCCAATGTATCGATGATAGAAAGAAACATTTCTATGTGAAATTTTTCTTTCCCAGTCAACGGCACAATCTCTGATGGTCCTTCAAAAAAGGCGATGCGTGTGCTGCGAACTCTTTTTCTTTGATCTATATAATCAGCCATTGGATATTTTTTTTTGCGATTCTAGCCACTTTGCCTTGGTTGAACATTTTCTACATGCCCTATGAGTACTTTTTGTGAGCACATATGCCCTTATATTATTTATTGATACATATTGAGTTATTATTATGAATTTCAGTATTGTCCTTCCAGTATTTTTTAAGTTACGATTTGTTGTCCTTTATTTTATTTATTGATGCATATTGAGTAATTATTATGAATTGCATTATTGTCCTTCCAGTATTTTTTGTTACAATTTTTTAACTGCAATTAATGCCATTTTAACTGTCTTTGTGCAACATTCTTTAACTTTGGTACTTATCAAACGCTATTTTCTTTGTAGAAAACAACCTATCGTTTGTGATAACATTCAATTCCCAACTATTCGGCGATCTGCCGCAGATCAAATTCTTGGGGCCCTTGGAAGCGGTGAAGCGGTACACGGCAATACTGAATAGGAATTTCATCCATTGGAACCCGAAGGGTGACGTCTTACTGGAACTGCTACAACTATTAGGTGATTTTTTTTCTTAAATTTATAATTATTAAATTTATTTGTGTGCGAAATAAAAAAGATGATTAATTCATTAAAAATTGTACATGTTAAAGAACTTAATCATTTCCCAAGGCAAGAAACCAGGATTTTGGAGGAAGAACTACTTGTGGAGGACAGCGCCTGCTGCATTTGTTTCACAGCGCGCCTGAACGACAAATTGCCGGAAATTGTCTGCTCCAACGCATCGTGCAACCAGAATTTCCACATAGAATGCTTATATCAGGTAAATTTAACAATTTTCTAGCGTTAGTTGTCAATTTACTAAACTTTTAAATCAATTTTTTTTGGCTATTACGTATTTGACAAGATCATAGAAATAGGTTAGGTTGAGTGGCGCCATCTGGTACTGGGTAGATTAATCAATCCTTCAAATTTCTAATTTTAGTGGTTATGTTCGTTAAACGCAATGAAATTCTACCACGAGGTGCACGGGAACTGCCCCAATTGCGAAAAGGTAAGTACATACTAAAAACTTATTTAATTCCTTGAACTTAATCATATTTCTTTTGTTACAGACGATACACTGCCCACTACCAACGGTGACAACAAACTAATTTATTAATTACCTCGTAATAAAAAAAAAACACGAATTTACTGGTTTTAATTATTTTATTATAACATCGATATAAAATTTTCTATACAACATCAAACATAACTATTAAAATAAATAAATATTTTTTCTATCAAATTCACCCAGAAAACCTAGCATACTTTGACTAAAATTCTCGCTACCGCAGATCAAAATTTGTACTTTATTACAATCTTTCCCCCCCAAATAATTTTTTATATCAGTTGCGTCGATTTTCTTTGAATGCACAATTTCGTTATATTTTTTATCATCCGTCTCCGACTTACTTAAAAATACCTCGTATTCGAAATTCCAGTACGAAGATAACCTATAAATCTCATCCCTAAGCAAAATATCTTCCGAATTCCGACAGCAAAAATACAATTTTATAAACGACTCAAAATACTCGTCTTGCAACATATTCTTTATCACGCTGTATAACGGTGCTATTCCCACACCTTGCGCGATCATCAAAACATGCTTGAACACATATTTAACCACGAAATCACCATACGGCCCCCGCCATAAAGTCTCCGAGTCAATTCTTAACCGATTTAAATATTTAGACATTACGCCATGTTCATAAAATTTAACCAAGATCTTAAACTGCAATTTTCCTAAACTCTCGCACGATAAAGGCGTGTAAGATCTTGAAAATTGTTCCGTGGCATTATATAAATTACCTCGTAACATGAAATGTTGCCCTGGTTTGAAATATAACGTCAAATCTTCCGAACCTATCACGTCCTTACGATATTGCTTTACGTATTGGAATGTGAAGAAATAGGTGTCTTTGGTATGTTTTTCTTTGGTTATTAGCTTAAAAACGGTGTACGAAGTATCTGAAATGCAATTTTTTAAGGCTGAGACATCGATGGAGTTAACGTTGTTATATTTCTTGAGTTTTTCCTCGTATACGTCAAAAATGCATGGTATGCAGCCCGAATTGCAACAGTCCTCTTCGTTTGGGGGCGTAGGAGGCTCCATTTTATTGTTTTACTCCATATTTGCTAAGTTATTGCTAAATTTTAGCTAAAAATATGTTATATGTTAACCAATCATCTCAAAAGTTATACATAACCTTTTGAGTCTTTTGACAGGTGTTGGAAACGTTCAAAAGCATGTACAGATAAGTGAGTTATAAAATTTATTTCTAAACTAAATCAAAACCGGTAAGTAGAAATTCATTAGGATATAATTATTCTTTACACGTATTTATTATTCTCAGCGCTTTTATCAGATCATTTGTTAAACAATTTTGCCAAGATTTCTCTTTCAGTTTATGAACGCTTCCGTTTTCGATAGGCGACCAATCACAAGGCGGGGATTTAGGTTGGCAGCGCTGAAACGGTGCTAGGTTCACGTCACGTTTCCACAAATCTTTCTCTTAGTTTGCCAGCGATCATGGCGGTCGGTAAAAATAAGGGATTGTCCAAAGGAGGCAAGAAAGGTGTTAAGAAGAAGGTGTAAGTACGAAATATTTCTCAAATTATATTCCTTAGTGTATAGTAATTAGGATTTCGTGTAAAAACCGGTGCAGTGATTAGGGATGATCGAGAAAAAATCAGATTTTATTAACGTGTTCTCCAGTGATATTTAACATGTTTGTATGTTTATTATAAGTGGGTTTCATGCTGTTTTGAGCTTATGTATAAAGTTTTGTTGGGTAAATTATTACTGGGGAACGCTTAGGATTAATAATAGTGACCGGTTTGTTTATTTATATCGTATTTTTTCGGTAGTTAAGATTTGTAGGTTACGTTCATCTAAACTTGCCCGTTTTTACACGAAATCTCTTTTAAATGATGATAATCACTCAGCTCGCTTCGATTGCTAGATGATGAGACTTTGTTCCCTATATTTCTTTACTGAATATACGATTTTAAATCGAATTATACCCCTTGTTATAAAAGTTAGGTTATAACCCCTTTTTTCTTCGTTATAGAGTTGACCCCTTCACAAGGAAAGACTGGTATGATGTTAAGGCACCATGCATGTTCACCAAGCGTCAGATCGGCAAGACGTTGGTCAACCGTACCCAAGGTACGAAGATCGCGTCCGAAGGGTTGAAATTCCGAGTTTTCGAAGTTTCCACCGCCGATTTGGAAGACGATACTGACGCCGAGAGGGCGTACCGTAAGTTCAGGCTGATCGCCGAAGACGTACAAGGTAGAAACGTCCTCACCAACTTCCACGGCATGGATTTGACGACCGATAAACTTAGGTCTATGGTTAAGAAATGGCAGACCCTCATCGAGGCGTCAGCTGATGTAAAAACCACCGACGGATACCTCCTGAGGGTTTTCTGCATCGGTTTCACCAATAAAGACCAACAGTCGCAGAGGAAGACGTGTTACGCCCAACACACGCAAGTCAGGCAAATCAGGAAGAAGATGGTCGAGATTATCACTAAAGATATCAACGCTATCGACCTGAAGGAAGTCGTCAACAGGCTTCGTCCCGATTCGATCGCTAAAGATATTGAGAAGGCCTGCCAAGGCATCTACCCCTTACACGACGTCTACATCCGTAAAGTAAGTATAATATTCGGAATCCCCTCGAAGAATCCTGTTATTTGATATGCGACATCGCATATTTATCTTTGCTAGTTTCCGAGATATTAAAAAAATTGATTTGGGCGAATGACTCGCCGTAAGTCATTTGTTTTTAGTAATCCTCGCAAAATTTCGAGTCATTTGACACCCAACAAGACATATCTAACTTTAAAAATAACCGAGTTATCGAAGAAAGTAACATTTTCCAAGGCCAACTAGACTGAATTAAATCGTATTTCCAAGGCTGCTTTGACTAATTTTCCCGATTTTTCTACATGATGATATTCACTCAGCTCGCTTCGAGTGATCCGATGAAGAGACTTTGTTCCCTATATTATTAAAATCTGAAATAACTAACCTCAAAAAAATAATTTCCCAATTTTTGTAGTCAACGTATTAATTTTTTTTCTTGTGTTAATTTTCAGGTGAAGGTGTTGAAGAAGCCACGCTTCGAGTTGTCAAAACTTCTCGAGTTGCACGGGGACTCCGCCAAGGGTGGTACCGCTGAGATCGGCGAGGTTGGCGCTTCGGCTGACCGTCCGGAAGGATACGAGCCCCCAGTGCTGGATTCCGTGTAATTTAATATGTTTGTTTATAAAAGATGACGCAAAAAGAATAAAAAAACTAAGAAAAATCGATTGTTTTTTTTGATTTTCGGGTTGTGGTATGGGTTGTGGTACGGGTTGTGGTATTTAAAGTACGAAAATGCTTGTTGTAGAGCAGGCTTTAGTTATGGTGTAGGGAGCTGTATTGCCGGCGGAGAGTTGATTAGTTCGGCGATTAGCCGGTTTTTGAGGTAGAGGGCTCTGGTTTGACTTGAAATTGAATATGGTGGTTTTGTGATAATTTCTGTGCGAATTTGTTGTTGATTTGGGTGTTTTTCGTTGGATTGTTTAATTCTAAGGTAAGATTTATACTATTTTGTTGACATTTGTTAGAAACCATCGTGCTATAACTTGGTTTTGCAACCATTTTTGTGTCTGTTTACTTTTGTTTTTTTGTGGTACAAATCTTGTTATTTGGAGTTAGAAAACGTTTGCAATTTTCCTGTACATACATGTTTGCTTTATGTTTAATTTGGAGCATAGTTTTGTTTTATTAAAATTTGTTATGATTTCATTCTAACAATATTTCGTATTACATATTGCGTATTTAACTTGAATAAATATGAATGTGCTGTGAACTTGTACGTTAAAATAATACATATTTAGCATTAAATAAATAGAAATATGTTACATAAGAAATGTTATATTAAACAATTTTTTATTCATACTACTACTACGATATATGTTTGCTACAATAGTGACATAACTTAATGCACATTATATTCGTTTAGGGCGCATTATGATTTGCTCATGGTATAATTTACATTATTAAATGCGTCTATAATATTTTCAAATGCTGATTTATTTTAACTATTGGAAATATATTCTTTCAATAAATAAGTATTTTTTAAGCTGCTCATTATATTTTTAAAGAGGAAATGATTGTATTACACAATTATTTATTTAAGTGTACAAATATATTATAAAAGGAACATTTAAATATATAAATGTACAAATATTTATTCTAATGCATATTTATTTTTTAATGCTCAAGTCATTTTATGCATTACATTACACAAATACTTTTTTGTATTGGTCAAATATTTTATTATCTGTTTACAATAAATGCACATTTTATTTTATATATTACATGATCTGTCTATGCTGGCAATTTTGCAAAAACTGTAAATATCTTAAAAGTTTTATGAAAATTAAAAAGAGCATCAAAATTACGACTTTTAAACGTTTAAATAAGTATGTAGGCTTTTTTATGTTTACATCAAGCAAATGCATACAAAGGACAGTTCACGTTTTATTTCAAATAATTGCCACAGAACGCTTTGCTAACTTAAAAACCCATTCAAATAATATTTATGGACTTATTTTAAAGGCTTTCCGCCATTCTGAACTACTTAAGTAAAATTAGTTGGTAGTAAATTGCTCCAATACAAAATGCTTTAATTATTTCTTGAATTTGTATGTATTTTGATTGTTTTTTTTTGTTACGCCACTGAATAGAGGAATTAAATATAAAAAAAAAATCATTACTGTTGATTTTTTATTCACAATATAAAAAGATTACAAATTCTATATTAAAGTACAATAGAAAAATATGTATACACCGCCAACGTAACATATAAAAATAATCACGAATATTCCTTCAACAAATTTCCAGCGATAACAAGCTTCTGAATTTCAGAAGTTCCTTCGTATATTTCAGTAATTCTCGCATCTCTGTAGAAGCGTTCAGCAGGCATTTCAGAAACATACCTACAAAGAAATTAAATATTAAAAAAAATCATTCAAATTCAATTTTACAAAAAAATAAATTTAACGTACCCCATTCCTCCTAATATTTGGATACACTGATGACTTAAGAACGTAGCCGCTTCACTAGCGGCTAGCTTGGCCATAGCAGCCTCTTTAGTATACGGCTTTTTGTTGTCTTTCAACCAAGCTGCCCTCCACGTTAACAAACGCGCTGCCTCCAATTGTAACGCCATTTCTGCTAGTTTATTCTGTATTGTCTGCAGTTTCGATAAAGGTTTTCCGAAAGCTAACCTTTTGTTCGAATATTCTATCGCGACTTCTAACGAGGCTTGCGCTATGCCCAGGGCTTGAGATGCTATGCCAATACGACCTGCATCTAACGTCATCATAGCAATCTAGAAAAAAAAATCAAGTTTATTAATTTTTTATATTTATATTTCATAATTAATTTATTTTTCTTTTTAGCTGTCTTTGAGTCATCATATTTAACAAAAAATACAAGGGTAACCTGGCAAATTATATAAAAAAATTGCCAAAGTTAGCAAAAAAGAGAAATAAATCATGAATCGGATAAAAATATATTTTTTTTTCCAAATGTACATGAGACACCATGTATAGTTCACTTGACAGTTGCGGTTAGGATATGTTACACCTGTAACCAAGGTTACGGTTTCATAATGACAACCGTCCATTATGAAACCAAAAACAGTTTTACAATGTGTTTGTTATAAAGTCAAATACTTACTTTAAACCCTAAACCAGGGCTTCCCAAAATGTTTTCCTTCGGAACCTTGCAGTCCTCGAAGATCAACGAACACGTACTAGACCCTCGGATACCTAATTTATCCTCCTTTTTACCTAGGTCTAACCCTTCGGTAGGTTTTGAGGTTATGATCGCTGATATCCCTTTATGTTTTAAAGATTTATCGGTCGTGCAAAAAACAACCGATGCTTCACTCTCGTAACCGTTGGTAATCCACGATTTTGTTCCGTTTAAAATGTACGAATCTCCTTTTAGTACAGCGTTTGTCGAAGCCGCTCCTGCGTCGCTACCGTTTCCAGGTTCCGACAGAGCAAAACAACCAACTTTCTTGCCTGTCGCGAAAGGGGTTATGTATTTTTCTTTTTGTTGTTGATTCCCGAATTGTAGGATTGGCCCGATGTAAAGTGAGTTGTTTACGGACATGATCACTCCACAGCTAGCGCAGCTGAAAATTTAAAAAGTGATTACTCACGAGTAATATTTTTATTACTCATGAGTAATTTTTGTTACTCACGAGTAAGATTTTTATTACTCGCGAGTAACATTTAAATTGCTCAGGAATAACTTTTCTATTACTCGTGTGTAATTTTACCCTCGAGAAATTTCTTCCATTGCGATGGCGTAAGCTAAATAGTCCAAACCGGTGCCCCCGTAATCTTCCGGAACAGCAACGGCCATCAAACCTAATTCCCCCATTTTTCTAATCTGTTCCTTCGGATACAAATGTTCTTTGTCGATTTTTCCAGCGATAGGTTTTAATTCTGCATCGGCAAAATCTCTACAAGTCCGTTGTAGCATTTGATGTGTATCCGGGAGTGAATTCAAAGAGGCTATGCCCCGTTTCAAAACATTCGGACCTATAAAATAGTCGAACGACAAAAATAAACATAATGCGGTGATTTGTTATACTCACTTATTTTTGGGAATACGTTTTTGAATAAGGCCATTTTCGATCGATTTTATGTAATAGGTGTTCTTAATCTAAAGTTGATGTGATATTTGATCCAATAAATTGCACTTTGTACCTAAAACTTTAATTATGTAGAATTGTCGATATTTGTATCAGAAATTGTGTCTGGTTTTACTTTGAATATCTTAGATTATTAAAGGTGCATGATTCAGACAAGTTGGCGGTGTTTTAATAAATCTTATATCGTTTGTTTTTAATTTTATAATCGACTATTACAAAAATAAATTGAAGTTAGCTTATTTTTATATCAATTTGATTGGATCAAATTGTATTTGGTGAATTTAAAAGTATATATTCAAATTTGTGATTTATTTAGTTGTTGTGAGCTAAAATTTTGCCCATTTATTTAAAATTAGGCTTTAGTTTTAATGAAAGTTAATGAAATAATACGTGACGTTTTTAATTAGCTATATTCACACAAGGTTTCCAACAAAACCAGAAGAGAACAGGATAGAAAGGAGGGATTTTTACTAGTGGAACTATAATGTTTAAAATGGTTGCAAAAATGGCGACTTTAGTTGTTTTTACTCTATCATACGTAATATTATAAAGTATTGTAATCATGCCGAAAAGAAATTGAGATTTTAGCACAAATATGTCCCTTTGGGCCCCCTGAACATATTTGACCAAGGTACAAAAAAATTTCTGTGTGTCTAGTCTACCCGCTTTTGTGGCGACGATTCCGGAGAAACTACTAAAGGTATCGGGACGAAACTTCATATTTAGAAGTTTCGTGACCAAACTTAGACCTGAAAAGCTTTCTGTTGAAAAGGGTCCAAAGGAACTGGAGGTATAGTCTTAGCATTTTTGAAAGATTTTGCAAATAAGCCGCCATTTCTGGAATTTCGTCGAAATGGTTAAATAATAAATTAAAGATGAGGAAATTCTGAATAATTTATGACTATGACATTTTTTGGTACAATCAATAGTTTAGCAGCATGAGCTAATTCTATTTCATCGAGATCGGTCGTACTGCACTAGAACTAGTAGCCAGGATATGTCAGATTTTTTGATTCTAATGACAGTAGGTAGTGTCAAACGCTAATGTTTTGACAATAACTTCTGTCAATATAAGCCGAGTACGGATATTGTATTACAGTTTTTACACCCAATAACATGTAAGTGTCATTTGGACGGTGTACCCGGTGTCAACGGAGTACAATATCCGAACACAGCTTTAATCGACATATCTATCTAGTTTTATTTTAATGCAGACATAGCCGATCTCGATCAAATAGAATTTCATGCAGCAAAATTATTAATTTTATATATAGTATGATAAAGTCATGTGCCTGGCAACATCAGATTCTTTTTTTCTTTTATTACTTATTAAAATTGTAGTTTGGAAAATTATAAAGAATCGTCATGTTTTAAATATTTCAAAAGTTAGGATTTCTGGCACTTGTCTGATTTTTTAATCCCTTTGAATTAAATTTTCGGACCTGGCAACCCTAACATCATTTCGTAAACTATCAGTTTTACAGTAAAAATCACTATTTTCAAAATAATAGCTTTTAAGAACCAAATTAAAAATAAAACAATTATGTATCATTATTAAAATATTTTATTACACAATTTTGTACAGAGATACACCTCGATGGGGGTAAAATAAACTAAAAACGTCTCATACAAATATATATCATCGAATATACACAATATAAATTTGATTTAAAAAAAATATATGCAACAGAAAAAAACTTACGCCTACGTACGATACATATACATAACATCTACGTAATACATAATAACTATTATAAGAAAGGGGCTTACTCGCTAATAGCTAGAATGAAATTCAAGAAATCGATCACAAATTCAAAGAAGTTAACCGCAAATTACTTGCGAGAAAAGCACCGTTTGTACTTCGGGCGAAAAACACGGATATAAAAACGCTTACGGCTACAATAAAACAGAAAATAGAACCAACAGAAATGCATACAAGGAATGCTGCTTTTATATACTATATATAAATCTATATAATAAAAAAATAAATACGAAAGATTGAAATATAATTCTCAAATTTGTAATACGATAAAAATTCAACGATCAACTCTTTATTACCTACGATTATCCGTCTTTTGACTTTTTAACTTAAGCGTCTGCCTGACGTGCTCGACCTCGAAGTCCCGTTCCGTTAAATTCAACTTATTTATGTGGAAAACCAAGTATTCCTCCGTTAAAATATGTTCCGGTGGGCTACGCAATAATTGCAACGTTTCATACAGTCCCGGACATTTTTTTCTGTACTCGTGCTTCTCCAAACATCCTATCAAAATAACCAACGCGGTTTTAAACAAAACCTTAACCCCTTCGCATAGGAAAATATCCCAAATACGTAAAAGGGAATCCCAGGGCAAAGTCCTAGTGAACGCGCATAAAAACCACTCTGTACAGTACAACATGGGTTCCGCGTTTACTTTTTTCAAGTGTTTGTACGAAGCCATCGATAATTTCTTCAATAGGGCTTGTAATATCAAACCGTCGCGTTGTACTATCTCCATTGACGGCGAATAATAATCTTGGAGATATTTGTCCGATATTCTTACTAAACACCAGAATGCTTGAACCGCAGGCATGTGCATTAGAAGAAATGCCGCGACTGGAGCTTGCGCCTGGCAGTAGCCCGCTGTTGGGTTGTAGACTGTGTACGCTTTGAGTACGTTGAATAATTCTTGCTGCCTATAAAAAAAGATCTATTAGACTTGCTTAAAAAAGTATTTTTACCGGAGGCAAATTTATCGGTATTTAAGGGTTGTTGTCTGTGGGGCAAAACCCCGAGCGTCAAAGGGCTACTAGGTCTTTTAATTACCTACAATTTGAGGTATGATACAAATTTATGCAACAATGTTTGCAAAAGTTATAAACATTTTTCTGTAGCAACTGATAGATTTATGTTTGCTATTCGAACGGATATCATCGCCATTTAGGGGTTATTTTCGGGGGGGCGAAATTCCGAGCGTCGAAGGGCTACTAGATCTTTTAATTACCTACAATTTGAGGTATGAAAGAAATTTATGCAACAATTTTTGTAAAAGTTATAAACATTTTTCTGTAGCAACTGATAGATTTATGTTTGCTATTCGAACGGATAACATCGCCATTTAGGGGTTATTTTCGGGGGGGGCAAAACTCCGAGCGTCGAAGGGCTACTGGGTCTTTTAATTACCTACAATTTGAGGTATGATAGAAATTTATGCAACAATTTTTGTAAAATTTATAAACATTTTGCTGTAGCAACTGATAGATTTATGTTTGCTATTCGAACGGATATCATCGCCATTTAGGGGTTATTTTCGGGAGGGCAAAGTCCGAGCGTCGAAGGGCTACTAGGTCTTTTAATTACCTACAATTTGAGGTATGATAGAAATTTATGCAACAATTTTAGTAAAAGTTATAAACATTTTTCTGTAGCAACTGATAGATTTATGTTTGCTATTCGAACGGATATCATCGCCATTTAGGGGTTATTTTCGGGGGGGCAAAACTCCGAGCGTCGAAGGGCTACTAGGTCTTTTAATTACCTATAATTTGAGGTATGATAGAAATGTATGCAACAATTTTTGTAAAAGTTATAAACATTTTTCTGTAGCAACTGATAGATTGATGTTTGCTATTCGAACGGATAACATCGCCATTTAGGGGTTATTTTCGGGGGGGCAAAACTCCGAGCGTCGAAGGGCTACTAGGTCTTTTAATTACCTACAATTTGAGGTATGATAGAAATTTATGCAACAATTTTTGTAAAATTTATAAACATTTTGCTGTAGCAACTGATAGATTTATGTTTGCTATTCGAACGGATAACATCGCCATTTAGGGGTTATTTTCGGGGGGGCAAAACTCCGAGCGTCGAAGGGCTACTAGGTCTTTTAATTACCTACAATTTGAGGTATGATAGAAATTTATGCAACAATTTTTGTAAAATTTATAAACATTTTGCTGTAGCAACTGATAGATTTATGTTTGCTATTCGAACGGATATCATCGCCATTTAGGGGTTATTTTCGGGGGGGCAAAACTCCGAGCGTCGAAGGGCTACTAGGTCTTTTAATTACCTATAATTTGAGGTATGATAGAAATGTATGCAACAATTTTTGTAAAAGTTATAAACATTTTTCAGTAGCAACTGATAGATTGATGTTTGCTATTCGAACGGATAACATCGCCATTTAGGGGTTATTTTCGGGGGGGCAAAACTCCGAGCGTCGAAGGGCTACTAGGTCTTTTAATTACCTACAATTTGAGGTATGATAGAAATTTATGCAACAATTTTTGTAAAATTTATAAACATTTTGCTGTAGCAACTGATAGATTTATGTTTGCTATTCGAACGGATATCATCGCCATTTAGGGGTTATTTTCGGGAGGGCAAAGTCCGAGCGTCGAAGGGCTACTAGGTCTTTTAAATACCTACAATTTGAGGTATGATAGAAATTTATGCAAGAATTTTAGTAAAAGTTATAAACATTTTTCTGGAGCAACTGATAGATTTATGTTTGCTATTCGAACGGATATCATCGCCATTTAGGGGTTATTTTCGGGAGGGCAAAGTCCGAGCGTCGAAGGGCTACTAGGTCTTCTAATTACCTACAATTTGAGGTATGATAGAAATTTATGCAACAATTTTTGTAAAATTTATGAACATTTTGCTGTAGCAACTGATAGATTTATGTTTGCTATTCGAACGGATATCATCGCCATTTAGGGGTTATTTTCGGGAGGGCAAAGTCCGAGCGTCGAAGGGCCACTAGGTCTTTTAAATACCTACAATTTGAGGTATGATAGAAATTTATGCAAGAATTTTAGTAAAAGTCATAAACATTTTTCTGAAGCAACTGATAGATTTATGTTTGCTATTCGAACGGATATCATCGCCATTTAGGGGTTATTTTCGGGGGGGCAAAACTCCGAGCGTCGAAGGGCTACTAGGTCTTTTAATTACCGACAATTTGAGGTATGGTAGAAATTTATGCAACAATTTTTTCAAAAATTATGAACATTTTTCTGCAGCAACTGATTGAAATACGTTTGCTATTCGAACAAAGATTATCGTCATTTAAGGGTTGTTGTCCATGCAGCAAAACTCGAGCATCAAAGGGCTCGAGTCAAAAAACTAAAGGAGATATTTTCGATTCATTTCTAATAATGTGCAAAAAGTAAAATACTTTTGAAGGTACATTTATTAATATGGTTGGTATATAGTGTATATATAACAACTGTTAGATTTTTATGAGAAATTTAAAAGAAATAATAACGATTAATTTATGAAACAACGCAGTTCATTTTGAGGGTAAAACTGCTGTATAAATTTAGTCAAATAAATGGATTTCCTAATCATAGCAATGCAGTATTTCCACATAAAATAATTATTAACGTATTAGCAACGATTTTGAAATGTTGCTAAAATTGAGGATTGAGTTTTTAAGTAAACTATATTGATTGTGATTAATTAAATACAGTATTTGCTTAGTGAACGACCCATATACAATTTTATCTATTTATTATTAACTTATTATTTTATCTATACACAAATTTTCTATTTTAACATGTTTGTGAGTGTACCTACAGTTTTCTTTTATCATTTTGACACGAGAGTCTGATGATGCGTTTGAGAAACTAGTCACTCTTAAGTTTTAGATAAAAACTTACACGAAAAGCAGTCTTTTGATAACAAAACTGCACAACACGTAAAGGTTTGCTTCTGGTAAACAATATATAAATGACAATATTGTGTACAGGCACCAAGTATAACGTAAAATGATTATAACAACTATAAAGTGTTGCAGACCTTCTATGGTACGTTAAATTGAAGGAAATTAATTTAGGTTTGTCATCATTTAGTACTACGGCTTCATCTATCTTTTACAAACAGGATCCTTATCGATTATTTTAAATCATACAAAATCAAATAACAACACCATACCCTGGTTTTTCTTCAGTCATGAACATTTCGTGATACGGAAACTGTCTATGTAAGTCTTTACGAATTTCATCAACACATTTGCTATCCGCACTCTGTCGGCTCAGTTCCTCATATTTCTCCGGATGATTATCAAGTAAAATCTTTCCGCCGCACAAGTATAACCAAGCGCGAGGTCTAACAGACATCGGAATACCTAAAAATCACCGGTTAGAACAGAAAAACCGACATAACCGTACAATTACCTTTATAGCAACGGTTTCGTAACTTCTTGTAGTCGCGCATTGTGTAATAGTCCCATTTTGCGAGCATGCTCAGCCATTTGTGCTCCCGTCGGATTACAGTTTCCGGAGTGGGGCCTTGCTTAGCTGCGTCCAATATTTTCGATTCGTCTTTTAAAAATCCATACTTGTCTACGGAGCATATGGACGAGACTTCGCTCTCGATCGAAGCCCCAGCCATTGTAGATTTGTTTGGCAATTTACGCAGCGCACCCACGCAAATAACAATACATATTTAAACCATCATGTTTGGTTGGAAATGTGCTAAAAACTGGAAGGAAACCCTTCAAGGGGTTTGTATAAACCTTACTGGCATTTCGACTTATGTTTTTCGATCGAAAATCGTCGAAATCTTGCCTGTTTTGCGGTTTGTTGTCGTGTTTTTGTCAAATTTTTAGGGCGAGGCGTTGCATTTTAGACGAAAAAAAGACAGCTGACACAACAAAGTGAAGTGCGGCGCGCAAGGTTGACAACCTTTACACGTTACACCTGCAAAAAATTCTTACGATAAAGCAAAAGCTACGAAGTTATGTTGTACTGTTCAATTTATTGGCCAATCTCGTAAATAAATAACGGTTTTATCTTTTTTGTGATTATGATAGATTATGTTGGATTATGATTGCAGATTTGTGAGATTTTTGGCTTGTGTACTTGTGTATATAACAACCATAGAGATAAGAATCAAAAGGAGGGAGCTATGCTAATGTATACAACCAGAAAACGTGTTATTTGTTTTTATCTTATTCTAAAAATGGTCCCTATAATTATAATATGTCTACAATGTTTGACCTCAATCTTCTTTAGGTAGAAAAACAGTAACTAAACTTAAGTACACAGACCAAAGTCTTATTTATTTATTTTTTGCAAATTGAACACCCTTTTATTTGGTTTTACTACAATAAATTGACAGCACAGTTATTCAATTATAATTTTTAAAAATAATCATTTAACTTTTGAGTCTTGATATCAGAACATTACACATATTGTCAGATGCTTAATTTGTGAAAAGTACAATAATCTAAGCTATAGGACTATTCAAACCAACAATGAACAAAATCTAACACGTGATAACTGTTTCTGGTATGCCTTTTTCTGTAGAATCTGAAGGAATTTGGCATCTGAAATTTGGTCTTGAGACTAGTTTTTTTTAAAAGCAGTGCTAAAAAACTACAAAAAACACCCAACGAAAAAATACATTTTTTTTCAAAAAGTAGACAGTTTCAAATTTCTGCTTTCAGATTCAGATTGTATGAAAAAAAGGCATATCAGAAACAGTTTTCATTTGCTCGATTTTGTTTTTAGTTGGCCAGGATATTCTTAGCTTAGATTATTGTTTTTAACAAATAACGTACTATAGGAAATGTGTAAAATGCTCTAATATCTAGAGTCAAAACTTAATTAATTATTTTTTTGCAGAAATTTTGTCTTAAGTCTAGATTTTGAAAAAAAAAACTGTGTTAAAAACAACCAAAAATGTAATTTCTTTTTCTCAAAAGCTAAACACATTTTGGAAATTTTTGCTTCCAGATTTAGATTGTATGCAAAAAAAGCACGTCGGAAACAGTTTTAATTTGTCCGATTTTGTTCTTTGTTGGCCAAGGATAGTCACTTAGATTTTTTAGATTTCTTAGACTTTTTTTTGGAAAATCCATACTAAAAGTGTCTCTCTTTTTTGTCCAATAACTTTCGAAAAAATAAGTAGGGTGTTCCATTTAAAAAAAAAATCACCCTGTATATTCAAAAGTATTATAAAGTTTGTAAGTTTTATTTGCGAGATATTGCCACGTTACGTGTCTTTTTATACAGTGTATATCCATATTCAGTAGCACCATACTCGTTTTGTACTTTACATTACTTTTATCATGTTAATTCTTCCAATTATGAAAAAGATCCATTCAAAACAAGATTCAAACTTCCCGCCAAGTACGTAGTTTCCTAATGACCCGCACGCCGGCGCCACAAACACCACCAATCACCGAAATACGCCACGAATCCCAACAATACAACCAACCGTACAACAGAAAAGGACAACAAACCACAACATCTCTCCACGAAACGCTTCCAAAGAGCGAGACAGAGCACAATCACGATCGCACGTACTTCCCATCAGTTAGCAGCGCGTCGCGTCGGCGGCCATTCCACAAATACTTCGTTTTTTGGTCGCGTGTAGCGTGAGTGTCGTCGCGTTCGCTTCCATTCAGTGTCCACCATCTTTGTGCCGGCAAGCGCCATATTGGACCGAGCGACCACCATATTTTATAAACAAATCGGAACAAACAAGCGCTACCGCCATGGCGGACCATATCATGTGCGAAGTGGAAATTGGCCACGACATACAGGAATGTGTGGAAATCGAGTCAATTCCGGTCGATATGCAAGACGCTGTCGAAACTATCGTAGAATGCGACCACATGAACCCGATGCACAGTTTAGAAGGACGAGATATCATCTTGGAGGCCCAAGAAGAGATAATTGACGATACTGGGGATCCTTTGAATTTATACGATGTTCCCGTACCGGACGCGTCGGATATTTACATAGAATCCTCACCGGGGCCTTCGAAAAGGCGAAAAACCGTTAAGAGGCCTCCCAGTAGCAACATTCTTCGCAGGGACAACGAAATTATGTTGAGCGATATTCACGAAACTCGTCCAAGGAAGTGGGAGCAGAAACAAGTGCAGATAAAAACAATGGAAGGCGAATTCTCCGTAACTATGTGGGCCTCCGGAACTTCAGATGGTAAGTCATAGGGAAAAGATGCACCCATCGATTTTTCCAAGGTCATAACGGTCACTGGACGCTACACTAAACTCCACCGAACTTTTCGTACCGCGTTTTCAACTAAAATCGAGAGATTTCTGAACAATTGTGCGGAACACAACAACTCCGTTTCGTGTTATTCTGCCATCTTAAATAAATGGCCGATTTTATATCAATGGTGGACACAATGGCGGATGACCTTTATACGCATAAACCCTTTCCTAACCTAACCAAACTTAAAATCCTACCAAAAACCAACTAAATCTTTAAAAAATATTTAAATACATTCATTATATTCCCATTTTATACTAGAATCGTTCCTTTGTAATGCTTCCTGTGAAGAGAAACGGTATAATGAAGAATCGGCAATGCAGATCGACGTAGTTACCGACGTACGAATTTACATAACCACAAAATGCAAAACAAAAACAGTATTTAGCGTTTAAGTTATCTCAAATTGTTGTAGGTAATTTAAATAACTTAAACATCGTTATCTGCATTCTTTTCTACAGTTGTTTTGATTATTCGGCGTGTTATTCTGTATGCAATTGAGTTGTTTACTTATGCTAGGTCGATAAGTACGCGACCGCTACGAAAAAGCGCGCGAGATTCTATTATTCAAATTTAAATGATTTTTTATGCATTAAATTATTGTTAATTATAGACTATTTCCTAATTTCTTTTTATTGAATCCACACATATACGCACATTTATTAGTTTTATGGATACGACACTGTCGATCCAAACTTTTGGTATGGCTGGGTTGGTAAGTCAGAGATCTACGCACCGCGAAACATCTGTCATTCGAATTCAAACAATTTCCACCAGACTTTCGCGTTTTCTCGACAAAAAATCGCCTAATAATGAACAACTCCATAATAGTAGAGTTAATAATAGTCGAATTCAAAACTGAGATCAGTAAGTTACCCGAATTTCGTGTATTTATCCCACAATTTCGTTATTATTATCCTATTGTTACCAAACAATTTTTGATCTTATTTATTTTAGTTTCCATAGATTTCTAACGTTGCCTTTGTTTCAGATGAAGGTTCGAACCCTGAACCGGATCCCGATTATACCGAGTACATGACCGGTAAGAAAATAACGACTGATGGCATGCCCGATATTGACTTGAGCGATCCGAAGCAGCTAGCGGAATTCGCAAGGCCGGGGTTGAAGAGTAGCCCGCGTATGCGAAGGCCCAATCAGGATAACTCCGATAGAACAATCGGTAATTATTCGCAGCCAATCGGTACGCGTAATGACGGGAAATATTATGAACGTTAGATAACCTCAAAAAACCTTTCGAAGCTAATTTTTCTCTTGTTTTTTCTTTAGCGTGTCCGCACAAAGGTTGCAATAAGATGTTCCGAGATAATTCCGCTATGCGGAAACACCTCCATACGCACGGGCCCCGCGTGCATGTCTGTGCTGAGTGCGGAAAGGCTTTTGTCGAATCGAGTAAATTAAAAAGGCACCAGTTGGTGCATACGGGGGAAAAGCCTTTCCAGTGTACCTTTGAGGGGTGCGGAAAGCGGTTTAGTCTTGATTTTAACTTGAGGTGAGTAAGTTCCATGCTGTCTCGATTTCGAGTGTTTTTTTGGATGAGGTTATATTTTTTTTGTGTTTCTTTTCTCGGGTTGCTGCAGGACGCATGTGCGTATCCATACGGGTGATAGGCCGTACGTGTGCCCCTTTGACGGATGCAATAAGAAGTTTGCGCAGTCCACGAACTTGAAGAGCCACATATTGACGCATGCGAAAGCAAAGTGAGTGTTTTTTTGTTATTTTTTAGGGCGATTTTTATGTGTTGGTTGATTCCAATGTTCACTAATATTATAACATTTTGCTTAGTTTATCTTTTGTTTTGAAAAACATTATCATCCATGGCAAAGTAAAGATTTTATGTGTTTTGCTATCATTCTTGGTACTTCTTGGTACTTCCAAAATTCTGTTCAAATTTAAAAAAAAAAATGTTCAAATTTTATCTATTCAAAACAGCAACACTGTTGAGTAGAAGCCACACAATAGAATACTAATATTATAACATTTTGCTTAGTTCATCTTTTATTTTGGAAAACTATCTTCCTTTGCAAAGTAAATATTTTCTGTGTTTTGCAATGCATCATTCTTGGTACTTTCCAACATTCTGTAGTTAACAAAAAGTTCAAATTTGATCAAGAATAAAGCAACGCAAAACAGCAATACAGTTGAGTAGAAGCCACGCAATAGAATACTAATATTATAACATTTTGCTTAGTTCATCTTTTATTTTGGGAAACTTTATCCTCCTTTGCAAAGTAAAGATTTTCTGCGTTTTGCTATGCATCATTCTTGGTACTTTCCAACATTATGTAGTTAAAAACAAGTTCAAATTTTATCAAGAATAAAGCAACGCAAAACAGCAACACAGTTGAGTAGAAGCCACGCAATAGAATACTAATACTATAACATTTTGCTTAGTTCATCTTTTATTTTGGAAAACTTTATCTTCCTTTGCAAAGTAAAGATTTTCTGTGTTTTGTTATGCATCCATTCTTGGTACTTTCCAACATACTGTACTTAAAAGCAAGTTCAAATTTTATCAAGTATAAAGCAACGCCAAAAACAGCAACACTGTTGAGTAGTAGGCACGCAATACAATACTAATATTTTAACATTTTGCTTAGTTCATCTTTTATTTTGGAAAACTTTATCTCCTTTTGCAAAGTAAAGATTTTCTGTGTTTTGCTATGCATCATTCTTGGTACTTTCCAATATTCTGTAGTCAAAAACAAGTTCAAGTTTTAACAAGAATAAAGCAACACAAAACCAGCAACACTGTTGAGTAGAAGCCACACAATAAAATACATACTATTATAACATTTTGCTTAGTTCAAAATCAAAATCAAATCAAAATCATTTATTGAAATTCATTAATCAGTTTACACTGGTGACATGAAATTCACAAAACAGATCATCTTTTATTGTGGAAAACTTCATCTTCCTTTGCAAAGTAAAGATTTTCTGTGTTTTGCTATCCTTCATTCTTGGTACTGTTCGACATTCTGTAGTTAAAAACAAGAAACAAATATTATCAAGAATGAAGCAACGTGAAACAGAAACATTCTTGGTACTTTCCAACATTCTGTATTTAAAAACAAGTTCAAATTTTATCAAGAATAAAGCAAAGCAAAACAGCAACACAGTTGAGTAGAAGCCAAGCAATAGAATACTAATATTATAACATTTAGCTCAGTTCATGTTTTATTTTGGAAAACTTTATCTTCCTTTGCAAAGTAAAGATTTTCTGTGTTTTGCTATGCATCATTCTTGGTACTTTCCAACATTCTGTAGTTAAAAACAAGTTCAAATTTTATCAAGAATAAAGCAACGCAAAACAGCAACACAGTTGAGTAGAAGCCACGCAATAGAATACTAACATTATAACATTTTGCTTAGTTCATCTTTTATTTTGGAAAACTTTATCTTCCTTTGCAAAGTAAAGATTTTCTGTGTTTTACTATGCATCATTCTTGGTACTCTCGAACATTCTGTAGTAAAAAACAAGTTCAAATATAATCAAGAATAAAACAACGCAAAACAGCAACACAGTTGAGTAGAAGCCACACAATAGAATACTAATATTATAACATTTAGCTTAGTTCATCTTTTATTTTGGAAAACTTTATCTTCCTTTGCAAAGTAAAGATTTTCTGTGTTTTGCTATGTATCATTCCTGGTACTTTCCAACATTCTATAGTTAAAAGCAAGTTCAATTTTTATCAAGAATAAAGCAACGCAAAACAGCAACACAGTTGAGTAGAAGCCACGCAATAGAATACTAATATTAAACCATTTTGCTTAGTTCATCTTTTATTTTGGGAAACTTTATCTTCTTTTGCAAAGTAAAGATTTTCTGTGTTTTGCTATACATCATTCTTGGTACTTTCCAACATTCTGTAGTTAAAAACAAGTTCAAATTTTATCAAGAATAAAGCAACGCAAAACAGTAACACTGTTGAGTAGAAGCCACTCAATAGAATACTAATATTATACCATTTTGCTTAGTTCATCTTTTATTTTGGGAAACTTTATCTTCCTTTGCAAAGTAAAGATTTTCTGTGTTTTGCTATGCATCATTCTTGGTACTTTCCAACATTCTGTACTTAAAGACAAGTTCAAATTTTATCAAGAATAAAGCAACGCAAAACAGCAACACAGTTGAGTAGAAGCCACGCAATAGAATACTAATATTATACCATTTTGCTTAGTTCACCTTTTATTTTGGGAAACTTTATCTTCCTTTGCAAAGTAAAGATTTTCTGTGTTTTGCTATGCATCATTCTTGGTACTTTCCAACATTCTGTAGTTAAAAACAAGTCCAAATTTTATCAAGGATAAAGCAACGCAAAACAGCAACACTGTTAAGTAGAAGCCACGCAATAGAATACTAATATTATAACATTTTGCTTAGTTCATCTTTTATTTTGGAAAACTTTATCTTCCTTTGCAAAGTAAAGATTTTCTTTGTTTTGCTATGCATCATTCTTGGTACTTTCCCACATTCTGTAGTTAAAAACAAGTTCAAATTTTATCAAGAATAAAGCAACGCAAAACAGCAACACAGTTGAGTAGAAGCCACGCAATAGAATACTAATATTATAACATTTTGCTTGGTTCGTCTTTTATTTTGGAAAATTTTATCTTCCTTTGCAAAGTAAAGATTTTCTTTGTTTTGCTATGCATCATTCTTGGTACTTTCCAACATTCTGTAGTTAAAAACAAGTTCAAATTTTATCAAGAATAAAGCAACGCAAAACAGCAACACAGTTGAGTTGAGTTGAAGCCACGCAATAGAATACTAATATTATAACATTTTGCTTACTTCATCTTTTATTTTGGAAAACTGTATCTTCTTTTGCAAAGTAAAGATTTTCTGTGCGCTGTTATGCATCGTTTTAAGTACTGTTTGTAGTTGAAAACAAATTCAAATATTATCAAGAAAGACGCAACACAAAACCAGAACACTGTTTGAGTAGTATCCTCGTAGCAGAAGATTAACATTCTAACGTTTTACTTTTCAGGACGAGAAATTCTTTGTCGCGATCTTCAAACAGCATGCAAGTGCTCCAGCCGCAATATGTGAAGGTCGAAGTAAACGACATCGAGCAGCCTTACATCGTGTATACAGATTAGTGAGGTTAACGCAGTTCGGCGGCTGTAGATACACTGAGAAGAGTCTATTTTCTTAATTCTCCCATTTGATTGTTTCTCGTAGATTAAGCGAATTTTTTTCTTGCGCATGTGCAGTGAGTTATTCTTCCACGTTGATGGCGATTATCAGCTTTGATGATAACAGAGACATACGTTTTTCAAAGTGGGATTTGTACATATATATATATATTTGTAAGAAACAAAGACTAGCAGTAAATTCCCCGTTCTTTCTTTCGTTTTTAAGTGATTATATGATTAATTTGGAAACTGAAGACTGTGTAGTAGGACGTTGCCCCTTTTTAGGAACGATTTAGCGTGTAAGATGTAATTTTGGTATAGCCCTTCTCCATATTTCCTTCTTTATTGTTTTTTTTTTACGAGAGAGTTCCCGTTAGGTTGATTTGTGATTTTTTTTGTGCGGCGCGACGCGCTGAACTGATATGATTGGCTCCAACGCGGGGCCCCCTTCCCTTACCTCAGTCCCGCCCCTTATTTTCCCTCGTCCTTAATTTGTTGTATTTATATATATAAACTATATATATAACATATAAATATAATTTTAGGCGGACGCTTCTTCAATTGTAGCGAAACCTGATGTACATACAATATGTAAAAATAAATAATTTTTCATACATACCGTTGCTTTATTTTGTCTGCAATTTATTTTACTTTTCTAAACGCAATTTTCCATCTAAAAATATCTGAATTCCTGGTCAAAAAATTATATTTTTCGTAAGTGGAGTTGCAAACCAGGTGAAATTTTGGTGTTAGTTCAGCCATTTTCCACCAGGGCGGCGCCACCGTCGGCTATTGGCCGATAGCTTTCAGCGCCATCTATCGGCCAATAGCCAAACTATATGTGGTTTGCGTCTCTACTAATGGTTGCAATTTTTGACGGTGGCGCCGCCCTGGTGGAAAATGGCTGAACTAACAGCGGAATTTCTCGTGGTTTGCAACTCTGCTAGTTGGATCCACGCTTAGCTAAGTCGCGAACCTGGGGAAATTCCCCGGTTAGTTCAAGGAATTCCCACCAGTGGGCGCCACCGTAAAGGAGAATCGTTCTCATATAGTGGAGTTACAGCCTGCGGCGCCATCTATCGGCCAATAGCCGAACTAGGTGTGGTTTGCGTCTCCGCTAATGATTGTAATTTTTCGACGGTGACGCCCAACTGGTGGGAAATAGCTGAACTAACAGCGGAATTTCTCGTGGTTTGCAACTCTGCTAGTTGGGTCCACGCTTAGCTAAGTCGCGAACCTGGGGAAATTCCGCGGTTAGTTCAGGTAATTCCCTTCTTATCTTACTAATCGCCGATCTTGCAAGTGGAGATGCAAAACTATTTCTCTTATTTATTTAATAAAACTTTATTTTCTTTATTAAGTTATCACAAAAGTACTGCTCAGTATCATATAAGCGAAAAAAAAATACATAAGAACAACCAAAAAAGGTTGTCGTAAAGGGGTCAAAAAATATTTATAAACAAAACATTAAATAAAATTTAGTGCGATACAAGAAACTAACCTACCTACCTTAATCTAGGTTTGTAAGTATTTCCGTCAAAATTTGGTTTAAACTAACGTTTAAGAAGAACCTTCCGACGAGCTGTCAAAGCAAACTAACCTCAAAATTCCCTTTGACAGCTGTCAAAGTTGTCATAAAAAGCGATAATTAATTGGTAATAACTAATCCGCCGATATATACTTTAAATATTTAAAAAATAATTTAACTATAAAATTCTGTATGTACAAGAGAAGTAATAATACTGGTAAGATACAAAAAAAAGACACGATAATAACGAAATTAAACCTGCTCGATAAGATTCTTATCCTGCCCGTTGGGCGCACCCAAATCTTCTTTACCGACCCGACTATTCTTAACGATCGGCTTCCTTTCAGGAGATTTTGCTTCTTCCAATTTCTTTTTCTTCTCGTTCTTTGCCGCTAGAAGATAGACGCTATTCTCGCGGAAATAATCGACGATATCCGCCAGTTTCTTGTTGTGCGTCTCCGGCATGAAGATGTACGTAAAGACGAGACCGCACAGTGCCATAACTGCAAAAAACCATTGCACGCCAGCAGCGCCCCCAAATAATTTCTCGAGAGGGTAATAACTTTGCACAGCCGCAAACATAAGGGTGTTTGCAATACTGTACGAAAGACTTTGCGCTACCCCTCGAATTTCAAGAGGGAAAAGTTCGGCTGTCATCGTCCAGGGAATTGGTAGAAGTCCCACCATGGAGGTCATTACGTAGAATACTAGAAGGATGACCGGGATCCATTTTAGTAAGGAATCGCCTGGAAAACAAAAAAAAAGTTTTAATTTAATAAAGTAGAAGTAAAAACTTTTGAATTGTTACGTACCACCTCCTTTGCCGTACATTGTGTACAATCCAGAGACGAACATACACAGCGCCATGCCGATGCAACTTGTCAACACCAGGGGGCGCCTTTGGAACCTCCTCAACATATACGTGTTGATCAGTGACATTAAAAATCGTACTGTGCCAAGGAATATCGAAGCCAGATACGGATTGATGCTTTCATCGACTTTCTATAGAAAAAACGACAAAAAATGTAATTAAGAAAATATTTTTTGTTTGTTTTTTGACTTACCTTGAAGAAGTGGATGGCATAGAAGAGAGTGATGTAGATGCCGCTGAATTGTTGGAAGAAAAATAGACCGAAAAGTAGCAACAAAGGTTTGTAACTGACAGGCTTGATCAGCGTCTTGAAGACGTGCATTCTGTCTTTGATCTTGGGTGCTGATTCTTGTTTCTTGAGGTGTTCCTTGTGGAGGACTCTGTATTGGAGCTCTGCCATTGTTTGCATCTGGAAAAAAATATTGCAAAAATTGTTAATGAATTTCAATAGAATTATGACTATATTGGGTAGATGTTACATAATTGTCTAAACAGAAAGTATTATTGAATAGCAAATTAACAAATAATATAAAATGAATGAATTTAGGGCCCCCATATTCAGTGTTGAATTAAGAATTATCACTTTTTTTCCACAAAAACAATATTTACTAATATTACTGATATAACATTTCAGAGCAATTAACAAAAATCATAAATAATATGTAAAGTATTGACTTTTTTGCAACAAAATTTAATATAAATATCTGAATAATTACTTAAAGCAGCAAATAAATAAATATTCTTAGGAAATAAACAAAACAAAACCATAATTAAACAGCATATCAATTTAGAAATCAAAATTCTTAGCAAGTAATAGTATATTATTCTATTAGCAAGTAATGTAAGCAATTTCTCACGAGAACGTAGTTTGCAGCACGAGCCGTAAGCGATATAGGGATGGCTGTATGTCACTATGACAGTTTACAGGATTTTGACAGATTAAAATTGTTTGACACGCTTGCCACTTAGCGACATTGTTAATATGGCTTGACTATGTCGCTAAGCAGTGTATCAAAACACGATGGAAATGAAAACTTCAGAGCTGTGATTGGTTCTAGAGTCGTGAGAAATGAAATATTTCTCATGACTCGCGAGGTATGAGGAGCCGGGAATGAAATATTTGCCATGTGTGTGGGGAATGGTTATTTTTACTTATCATAAATTGCCATGATGATGAATGCATTCATCTATAAGAGTAGAAAAAATATATTATCTTAAAAAATAAAAGGGTATTCTTAACAAATAAAAATAATTAGTTTTTCATATTATGGATTCTAGATATACTTCCGCTTGAACAGCTTTTCTTTAATATTGTGTATACTGTAAAAAAATGCGATAGTTCATCCTTAAATATGCCATAGTTCATCCTTACATATGCACTATTCGTGCCAAAAAAAAGTCGTACACCACATATGCAACCTAATATACTGAACATATTCTTGTTAGCATTGTAAATAGTTCTTTTATAACCTATACACTGTCATTCGGACATTAACCAAGTACAAAATATGCATCAACTGTCAAGTTGACAGATAAAAACGAGCCAGTATTAGATTATGTAAAAATTAGCTGCACAACTTTTTTTGGTGCGCATAGTACCTACTTTAAATTTGTGATGCAGTTTTCAAAGTCGTTAGATGTTTTTTTTTAATTCTTAGTTAACGCATAATATTCTGATTCCATTTCAACAAAAAATTGCAATTATTCCGAATGTCTTCTGATATATACAGGCTGTTTGTTAATAACATGCTAATATTTAAGGAGCTTATTCTTGGGTCCATTTTGAGGAAAAAAAATTCATATGAACGTGCTAAAGTTTTAAGAAAAAATTCTTTTATTTATGATAACTTTGGTCCGACTCTAGATATTTTTGTGAAACGTAGTACCCATCTTTTATGCATCAAAAGGCATTCTCTGCTGTACAACGTATTTTTTTATTCTTGCCACTGGCGTTCGTGCGTGGCTTGTACTGAATCATTTCAAAGAGAAAAGTGACACACCACTGCGTTTTCTTAAAGTAAAAATTATTTTTGAAATCCTCATTCCTTTCTTACTAAATCGGGTCTTTTGATTTTTTTGTTTAACGTACGGTTTTTGCATAAAAAAATAAAATTTATTCATTTGCATCTCTAAACCCCTTACGAGAAAAAGCAATTTAAATAAAATATAACTTATAACAAAAATGTATTTAAGAGAATATTTTTTAAACGGTAAAATTATAAAATTAAAGTTGTCTAAACACATTTCGTAAAAGAATTTTTTCTTAAAACTTTAGCACCCTGTAGTTCAAAAGTTAAGAGCTTTAGAACATATGTTCATATGAACTTTTTCCCTCAAAATGGACCCAAGAATAACCTCCTTAAATATTAGCATGTTATTAAGAAACAGCCTGTATATACAGTGTTAACAAGACGAAACAGAACGTGTCAATATCTGGTCCTCGAAGTTTAGAAGAAAGAAGGCAAATAAAAGTTTTAGGAAATGACTTAAGCTACAAACTTGAATGACTTTTATAAATGCATCAACCTGATCAAATTAATTTCTTTTAGAATAGCACCCTGTATATTCTTCCTGTTTTGGATACTCTTTTAATTTAGAAATTAAATTGCGAAAACGTTACGTCCCTGAGGTCAGTTGTTTAAATGTTACAAGACGATTAAATGTTAAAAGAAATCAATCACAAAATGTTAAAAGGATTTCTACCATGTCAATAGCTCGTTGTAGGAGAGGTTTACAAGAAAAAAAAACAAATAAATGTTTTCGAAAATGATTTAAGCTATAAATACGAAATACTTTTGATTATACAGTGCGATTCATTTCTCTTTCTTAACCAATTCCCTAAAACTTTTATTGGAATCTTTTTCTTGTCAACTTTTTTGAAAAAAATATCTGCTGGTTATGTTTCTGTGTAATAATAAGATAACAATAGAAAAAGTGTCGACTGAAAATCTTCGAAGAATTCATACAGTATTTTCTCTTCTTCATCAACTTTGTCAAGGGTTTTGTCATTAGTAAAACAATAAAATTTGATATTTTTGCCACGGTAATGAGTTTGTTAAAAGAAAAAAATAAACATTAATTAAAGATCGTTGAGGACCTTGCTCAGAGTACCCTAAATGTGCTTGTAATGACAGTAATGAAGATTGGTATTGTGTGGTAGTCAATTAATGACATTAGTTTTCAAAATTAAGTTTGGGGGCCCCCTATTGGTGGAGCCCTGGGCAAATGCACATTTTGACCATAAGGTAAAGCACCACTAGCATTATTTGTTAAAGTTTGCCCAACTTTTGCAAACATTTGATTGATTAACAAACAAAATACAAATTTTCTATTAACCAGCGAGTAAAACAAAAAACATATTCACCTTATCTGAAGGTTGTGGGTGATACCGATGTATCCACGCCAACGATTTCTTAGCCTGTTCGTCTCTTCCTTTGCTAATTAACCAAGCGGGGCTCTCGGGAATGAACATAATCAAAATACACGGTACTATCGTGAACGCATTGCAAACCCACGCTATCGTCCGCCAATGCATAAACCAACCCATCAGGTATGCCAAGACCATGCCCAGCGAGGCATACGCAGGTGCCGAAGATATCAGAGATCCTCTCATATCGGCACGCGCAATTTCTGTGATATATACTATAGCCGGACTGGTACCAAAAGCTGGAAATTTATAAAAGTGATTTAGATTTAACCGAAGAATAGAAATGGTGACTTACATCCGGACAGGCCGGTCAGTAATCTGCCTAGAAGTACCATAGGGACATTTTGGGCTGTCGCTATGAGAATCCAGCCAATGGTGACGGGTATTGTGGTCAGTTTGAGGGTGTTTAGGCGACCGATTGAGTCCATTATGAAGCCGCATGCTATCGAAGCTACTGGCACGACTATTACTATAATACTAGCTGAAAATAAAAATAGATATTAGGGAAAAATTACAGTGTACGAATTATATGCGCTTTATATAAAATAAAACGTGCATCTATCGTAAGCATTTGATAAAATATTTGACCAATTCCAAAAATATTTGTCCAATACAAAAAATATTTGAGCAATGAAAAAATTACTTGTGCATTTAAAAGAATAACTGTGCAACACATTTATATAAATGTACACAAGAATAAATAATTGTCCATTTATACAGGGTGAGTTATTAGTATCCCGGCGGTCGATAGTCATCAAAGCGTTTGAGAAAGAAAAAAATGTTTTATACAAGAGTTGTTTGACTCATTAGTTTCTATAACGAAAAATTATTTTCATTTATACAGGGTGTTGCATTTAGACGTGACGGAAAGTCAGTAAATTTTTTTAAATGGATTGCTCTGTATATAATGCCATATTATGAATACTAAGGAAGTTGTCTTTCCAACTGTGTAAGTTGTACCTGTGTAAATAAAGTAAATAGTTCCTGAGATATTCAATTGTTTGTCAAAAAACTAGCAATTGCAGGCCTTTTTTAAAACTATGCTACGCTACGTCACATAATAACTAAACCCATAGCTAAATGGTGATGTCATGAAAAATTTGATGCGCTATACAGGGTGATTGTAGCATGCACTAGTTTTTAAACATTTTTAAACGGCTTTTTCTTGAGATTTTGAAATGGAACACCCTGTATATTATTTGCTAATTGAAATGTCCCTTAAGTTCTTTGTAATTTATATTCACTATATCGTACATCTATTTTTACTAGTTTTTGTGATATTTGGAATTTAACGAGTAGTATGCTATTTAGTATCATAATATTGCTTTGTATACAGTGTGCTGGGTAGCATGATGTAAAATATTTAAAGCGTTATAAAAGAAGCCATTTAGAATCTATTTAACTAGATTTATTCATATAAAAAGTATTACGGTTATCAAGGTATTACACAATTTTATAAGTATGTTTTGCAATTTTTACAAACGTACAGCGAGCGAACCTGAAGACCTAGTAACTTCAATTGGGCTCCGAAGTAAGCCAGTAACAGTGTAGTTTTGCGGGACTATTGTGAAAAATTGTCCACTTTTGTGAAAATTATGCGGAGACGTTTTATTGTAATACATAGTATGTGCGCTCAGATACAAAAACAAACAGAAACGCTAAAACCTGTCTTGATGAGCTACGTTTGAGAACGAATTTGTATTCAGTACAAAAAACAACCAACAATATCTACTTATTATTGTTAATTGATTTAAAATATGTTATTGTTCTGGAGAGACAATTCAAAATTGGGATATGAATGATAATATAATAATAATAATAATATGAATAATAATAATAACATAATAATATGAGTAATATTGATAATGTGAATGGAAAGTGGGTTATTTGAAAGTGTTTTTAATAGATTTTTTTGCTATGAATGAAAATCTGAATCTAAAGATGCCTATCAGTTTGTTTTTGTTGCATATTTAGTTATTGTGTGTGAGTACATAAATCACATCAAACAAAATCTGATTTTCAACACGCAGAAGTCAACAAATTTGCACTATAGTTAACCTAAAAGTACACGGTTTAAGGTTTACTTTAGCAGTAATTTAATTTTTTAAATCGCTTGTTCGGTTGCCATACGGTAGACGGCAAAATCAACTTATAAAATTTCATATAAATTGTTAATATGTTGATAACGGTAATACTTTGTATAAGGATCAAGCTGGTTAAATTGTTTCCAAATTATCTCTTCTATCGCCACTTGAAGACTTTACATCAAACTACCAAATACCTTATTCACAGCAATATTAAAATTTACAATAGGGTATTCCGGTGTTTTTGAAATTGTCATTTTTTACAAAGTATGGGTGCTACTGTTTGCTACTTCACAAGTAAAATATGAAACATTGTTTTAAATTAAGAGAAATCGTTGTTTGAAGTTTGAATTACGATTGGTCTTTGTGACGTCACAAAGACCGCTCAAAGTGAGCGACTTGTCAACGTTGCTATATCTAGGGTGCACGTAGTAAATTTTTGTCTTCTGTTGTGTCAACGTTTAGAATCGCTCGTTTGTTGACACCTGCTTTGGTTATTGAGGTTACATCAAACACTTGTTCAAAATGTATAAACTCCAACGCCGACATTGTTCTGTGCCGGGCTGTAACAGCAGTAGAACAGTAACTCCTGATAAGATTTTCTTTACATTGCCGACTAGCGAGATGAGAGATGTTTCGCTTCAAGTTTCAATGATCAAATCATCTCTCAAAAAAAGTTACCTTTATTCGTTGTAAAACAACAGGGTCGCCAACCGTCAACTTGGCCGATCAGCTGTTCGAGAGCTGTCCGCTTTTGCCACCGCTAGTAGGGATCGGTAATCATCGTGTATTTCCGAGGGTGGTCGGTGAATTAAAACGAAATGCACTTTTAATTGCAATTATCTCATAGAAAAACTAAATAAAAAAGCTCATAGCTTAACTTTAGGAATCCTCATAAATTGTACAATAGGTTAAACCGAATATCTGCTTAAATTTTGACATGGCCGGAATACCCTATTGCATTGCATTTTCTTAAAATTGCAAATATCACAAAAAATAATAACATTTGGTGTATGACATACTAGATGTAAATTAGAGCGAAATAAAGTGTTATTACAACGAACCCATATTGTAAGGGCTGTTCCATTTAAAAATCTCGAGAAAAAGCCATTTGAAAAACATCAAAATTTAGAATGAACACCCTGTATAATGTATAATATCTTTGGATACTATCATCTACCTACTGCCTTTGACTATTGTCTCACCTGTATAAATGAAAATAATTTTACGTTATAGAAAATGGCGAGTCAAACAACTTTTGTATAAAATATTTTTTTCTTTCTCAAACGATTTATTAACTATCGACCACCGGGATACTAATACCTCACCCTGTATATTTGAATGTTCCTTTCACAAAATATTTGTACACTTAAATAAATAAATGTGCAATGCAATCGCAGCGGAAACATTTTATGGCCTTACATATGAACATTTTTGAGCAAAAGACAATTTAAAATTGAAAAACATTGATATGTTTAGGGAAAATGGTTTTTGTAAATTGAAGATGAAGTGCGATTTGGGTTGAATTAATTGCTCTGATAACCAATCTAATAATAATAATCTCTATTTCTAACTCGTCGATTTTCCACAAAAAAATAGAGGAAAAAATTAAAAAAAAAACGTATTTTTTGAAATTTGGACTTACCTACGAAACCATTTAGAAAACCGTCTTTCTCGAGTCTTAAGTCACCTTCGGCTTTCTCTAATTCGGGTATCAGCACGGCTGAGTATGCCAGCGAAATCCCTACCACTATGTGGTAAGATGCTGAAATTAATGTCGCTAGAATCTGCAACAAATATTAAAGTTCAGAAAAAAAAAATCATAAAAAAATCAATTTTTAGATTTAGAAAATAGTATGTAAGCAATAATATGTGCGTTAGAACACCAACCTGAGGTAGTAACGTTTTGAATCGTTTGCTCTCATATCGACTGAGAGATGTGCAACTTGTGATTATCTGACTGAACTGTTCGTCTTGTTTCTTTTCCTTGGCGATGGCTTTCCTCGTTTCTTCATTGCTAGAAAAGAATAGAGTGTAAAAACATAATTAAATAACATTTCGATAACAATTTGAATAAATAACATACATATGATTAGAAATAATAAAGGAAACTGTGAACTTGAGATGAAATAAAAATGGATATCATGGTTGTTATCTTGATTGGAACATTGAGACTTCAATGTCAGGTAAATATTATTTTATTGACCTTTGAACATGGTACATCTGTGATATAATCAATCATCAGAAGATTAAAAAAATACTAAGGTATTGCCCAGCATATTTCTTTAATCAAAATGTTAAGTTATTCTTATAATTAAATAGAATAGACTAGTTAAATGAACGACTGTAAGTGTTCTACACGAAATTGCTCGTTTAATTTCATAAATTTGTCGAGGCTGTTAATTGAATAAATACTAAATTTCTACAACCTCGCTTATGATTTGATAGTAGAGAACAGATGCCTGAGTGATGTGGTACGTCATTATAGATTATATGACGCAATTTCTGGGTTTTAATAACGCTTGAATTCGTTGAAGTGTCCAATGTTGTTATGTTTTGTTCTTGGTAGTTATTAAAGTTGGTTCTGATAGGTTTTCTAGAATTATTTTCGATGTTCTTTTGTGTCATGTCTGTTGGTTTTGATTGGTAAATATTTCTTAGAAACAATTTCTTTTTATTATTAAAATTCGATTATTGAATATATTGAATATATACCTACAATATATACCTGCACGTACACTTACGAAAAAAATTAACGCATACAAATATTAAAATTAAGTGAAAAAATCAAAACGATTGTTTTGATTTAAGAAAGTCGTTGCTTTGAAAATAGTATGAAGGATGCCGATAGATGGCGCTTTAGTTTCTCGTCGCAAGATAGGTCTCCTAGAGGGTATATAACCGCATAAAAGGTCTATGCAGCATCAGTGATAGTGCCGTCATACCGTCAATGTACCTGACGTAGAAATGTCCAACAGCTCCAATATTGATGGAAAGAAACTAAGAAGGTGCACCGGGTACCTTCTCTAGCTGGAAAATAACAATATTCTTCTTTGGATGCGTTAATTGCATTCCATGTAAAATGTTATTGCTTTCATAATAACATGTTCATATTTAAAGGAAGTATGAACTTAGAATATAATATTTCTTTAGCCTACAACAATATATGTGAACACGCACGAGAGAATGGCCCTAACTGCCATCTCTCGTTTCGATAGTATTGACTCCTGTGTTTGAAGGCCCATAACTCTAAAACTACTGAACAGAAAAAATTTAAATAAAGTATGTCATACTCCTGAATCATTTCTAGATAAGTTGTATAACTGTCAAAATTATTTGCCTCTCGGTGTACACATGAGCGCGAGAGAAGTGAAAAAAAGTACCCGCTTTTTGCAGTTTTCCACTTACCATAAACATTTCAGTTTTTGTTCAGGTTGCATCTATAGATCTCTTCTATAGATTGGCGTTTTTGTTTTCTTCAGTTTTTATGTAATAAAGGCTGCGAAGAAGATTTTGATGGAAGCCGATATCTCAGGAACGAATGTTAGCAGGACAACGCAGTTAGCTAATTATTTACTGCGATACATATCCCTTCAATTTAATAGCATTCCGACTATTTGTTAATTTTTAAGACCGAAATAAACATGAACAATATTTTGCGCAGTTCGGCTTCCCTCGCTTGTGGGTTTTGGTGCGAGGCAGTCAAACGAGATGCGAAGTTTTGACGCGATCAGTGAATCCGTTTGAATCCGTGTTTGTAAAACATTGTTGGGTATAATTAATTGCACATCTAAATTTATTATTTATATTTAAGAGGCTGGTTCAGCCTAACTTTAGGTCTGTTCTGCTCAGCTCTGGTGGTCCCCTATTGGTCCAATTATTCAAACAGTTCAATGCTCCTGTGGGTTAATTATTGAATAACGATAGCATCTTATAAGATTACAACAATCTGAATTAACTATTCTAGTGCGCCACATCTCCATATTTATTATACCCATGCCCAATTTTAAACAATTGCTGCTCAAAGATAGACGTATAATTGGAGGACGGGTGATATCCTGATTTCAGGAATAACATTTCAATTATGTATTTTTGTCAATGTACAATTTGAAAAAAATCCAATCAATGAAAAGAAATAAAGCCACACCTTTGAAGAATCGGCGTCGTATTTTCCCAATTTTTCCATCCATGTTCGAGTCTGAACAGTGTGTCCATCTACGATGTTCTCGAGAACTAGTCGTCATTAGACGAAGATGTAATGGGTCTATCTCTATCTACCATATACCACAAAAAAAGGCTGTTACTCGCTAAATTACATATAAACTGTTTTATCCATTCTACTACCAGAGAATTCAAGCTCCAAGTATGGTATGATGCAGAAGATCATTACGGGTTTTGTAATTGGATTCAAATCACATTACGAGGAATCAAAATCCTACTACGTACTATTTTGTTGATCGAAGAGGATTTCTAGACAAGAGATGTGATTACTAATTTTCATAATTTCCATGAACTGACATTAAATTATCGAGGTATGCTGAAGATTACCGATTTTTTATCAAATTTTTTGGTAATATTACTGGAAGACGTCTATAACATTATTATATGAGAAATGTATAATGGGACATAGTTGACTTGTCAACCACTGACTCCAGATGTTTTTCTTCTAAAGTGTATGGAGGATTACGTTTAACACAACAAACCGCAGATAGTATTGCAATTAGCCCCGAAGAACCGAACAAGCATTACGACTCGTATGCGTGTGGTCTCATGATAGCGAGGATCAACATTTTTGTGATTTTGATATTATAATATAATATTAATAAAGCTTATGTTGTCTATTTGTCTTTTATAAATAATATATGAATTACAAATTGGGAAATAAAGAATAACTTATTAACTGTTTTGTTTTTCTTATACGTCATCAGATCCCTGTGCTGTGGATGTACATACGTATGTAATATCGACCCATGCAACAAAGACTATAATAACTACATTTAGTTTTTTAGTTACAATAGTCTTCGTTGCATGGGTCGATATGTATTTGTTTTTCAGTAGCTAGGCATAAGTGTATTATCGGCTGAGAAATGAGTGCATAATCTATCGTACCAAGAGTAAGTAATCTGTGACCAAAGTTATTGGTACGGGGTTTGTTTTTTAGGAGGTATAAATGTATATGGGCGCATAATCTCAATACACTTTCAAATATTCCACATATTCAGTACGTGTGCGTGTATTCATAGTACGTGTGTTTTTGCATATATCACTTCATAAACCGTAGACAAATGTTAAGTTATTTATCATATAAATATATGATAAATATCTCACATACTCCACATAGGTTATGTCACGGTTATGTCAACAATTTATCACAGTAATTTTTAGATCTACCATGTTACGTTGGTCAGCGTTGTAAAATCACTAGACAGCCTGCTTACGTGTGCAAAAATAAATTGAAACAGCGTTAAAGACGTTAGATCATATAATGTTGACCGCACGTCGGCAAAGTCTATCTTGTTCGAAAGTACCTTTAGCGAAAACGTCGACATCCCCACGCAAAGACCAATTCTCGACTGATTTTTCTAAACTTATGGGACCTTTTCTCATTTCTCGCGCGCTCATGTTTACACCGAGAGGCAAAAAATGTTGACAGTCATACAACTTATGTAGAAACGATTCAGGAGTATGATACACTTTATTTCATTTTTTTCTGTTCGATAGTTTTAGACTTATGCGCCTTCAAACACGGGAGTCAATATTATCGAAACGAGAGATGGCAGTTAGGGCGATTCTCTCGTGCGGGGTCACATATGTTAGTAAGTCACCATTTCCTCAAACTTAAATATTATTTATTTCTTTAAACGATTCGTAGAAAAATCATAACAATGATTAATCATTCCAATTATCGGTTCGAAAAAAGGACTCTATTAAATTGTATATCCATAGTCTTCGTTATTTATTTCTTCTTCGTAAGTTTTTACATAAAATCCGGAAAATGTACAAACAAGGTTGTATATAAAACAGGAATGATGTTTTATTGAGTGCTTTGCACGAAAAGGCAGAGCAATTTATAATAGCAAAGACCTCGGTAGGAAAATTTTGGCCTTGCGTTTGACGTTTTCTGAATGAATTACACCCAGCAATGTCTCGCTTCATGATGCTTCTTACGCAATTTTTTCTATACGAACGCCTTGCTCAACACGAAGGTTAATAGTTTTTCAAAAACGCCCATTAACATAGCAGAAAACAATTTAATAATAAGTCGTGCACATCGCAATCTATTAACTACAAATTCCTTACCACATAAAAGCACCACAACACAGTGAAAGATTTCCCAATTTCTCTAGTAAACAAACATTGCAAGTATGTACGTATTTATTTATATTTTCTGTTGATATCGAGTCGGTATATTGTTGGGTTGCCAATTCGTTGCGAAAACTGTATCATGCCAATTTATTAGGCACTTTCCATGTGGTTTTGTGAGCAAATATATCAGCACGGGTTCGTCTAGAACAAAATTGTCCTTGACCGTGAATGCCATTGTTAAACGAAAAAAGATCGCCAACAATAATTTACTCGCTAATGCAAGCATATCGAAACGCTGTTCTGATGTCACTGCGTCAGAACGGATGCGAGTATCAGCTAGCAACTCATTCCGATGATGTTCTACATGGAATTCTTTCTTTATCGAATTATTTTGAACGCGAAAATGTCTGTAAATGTTATATAGATGCTTCACGAATGATGTGAGATATAGACGTACCTATACATATGGGTAATTCCATGTCAAATCGAAAGGGTTTTATTCCTCGCCACATTTAGATGACGTACGTAAATTAATAACGCACAACAAAATGGAAAAAATGTCAAGTATGCTTTGAATTGACGTATGAAAGTCTACTAAAGATGACAAATGAATTCAGTTGTCAATTTTCGTTGATTAGAAACGTCATTAGAAGTAAAATGAGACATCTTAGTGAAGTGCAAGTTGCTCGTGCTGTCGCCCTTATTCAGCATGACCACTCTATTCGACATGTTAGCAGGAACCTTCGAGTTTCCCCTTCTTATATTCAGCGTTTATGGAATCGGTTTCGGGAGACTGGCCAATATGTTAGAAGAGCTGGACAAGGTCGAAATCGAAAAACTACTCAAAATCAAGACCGATTTAATGTCCTTTCCTCTCTACGTCAGCGTACTGCCACAGCACGAGACCTCTTAAACGACCTAAGATGAGCACATGGAATAGACATTTCTGATCAAACTGTTAGAAACAGATTGAAAGAAGCGAATTTGAAACCAAGAAGACCTGTCCGCGCACCACGCCTTACGCAGTATCACAAAGCAGCGTGAATGAGGTTTGGTCTAGATCACAGAGATTGATGGTTTGGGTTGAAATCAGTATAGCCAACTGATTTTGTTGTGGTTCCTGGTAGACTAAATGCCATGAATTACATCGAAAACATCTTGGAGGACCATGTGGTGCCTGCTGCATATGGCGTCGGTCAAAATTTCATCCCAAATGCAGGACAATGCAAAGCCACATACCGCAGGCATCACCAGAAACTTTTTACAAGAACGTGGAATTCAGGTCATGGAATGGCCGGCGTTAAGTCCTGACCTGAATCCTATTGAACACGTGTGGGATCAGGTTGACCGACGTGTTCGCAAGCGCCCTAATCCACCACTAACCATACAGGAACTGACACAAGCCCTGATTGAGGAATGGGAAAGCATACCCCAAGAATCTCTTCGCAGACTAGTGCGAAGCATGCCACGCAGGTGTGAGGAAGTGATTCGTGCTCGTGGAGGGCATACACTGTATTATAGCTCACCAATCCACAGTTTTGTGTTATTAATTTACATTTTTAAGTGTAACTTAGAAGTCATACAAATATTATTCGTGTATATAAAAAATTGTTATAATTAGTGTTATAATTAGATTTTGTTGATCAAATAAAAACGATTTAATAGTCAAAACAAATTTTTTCAGGCAAATATTTACAATTCAAAATCAACAGACTTAACACAGGAAACAAGAAAAATAGCTCTGGTAAAAACCAATATGAACTAACTTTAACAATTATGTACCACGAACATAACATAGCATAACAACATTCAACAATTCTACGAACTAAAAGGTAATTTTAAAGGTACACAATGTGACAGATAATGTATAATCTATAATATCACTCAGGAATCAGTTTTACACTATCACATCATTAGCAAGGTTGTAGAAATTTAGTGTTTACTCAACAAACAGCCTCGACAATTCATGACATTATTTGATAAACAAACAATTCCATGTAAAACAGTGAGTAATCGTCATCAGTGATAATTTTAATTCATTCATGAAGTCTACGATCTTTTGAATTATAACAAATTATAATTGTATTATAGACGAATAAAGCAGTTGTTACGTTGCAAGTTGCTACGTAGCAACTACGTTAACAACTTTCATTAACCACCTTGTTAACGACTTTAATAATATTTCGCATTCTATATTGGAAAAATTAACCACTTGTTAAGAATCATGCGGTTAACAACAGTGGTTAACTGTTGGTGCGCATTCAGTACAAAACATTCAATCAGCTGATCAGTACCCTTCGATGTGTTGTGTACTCAGAAGTTAAAAATATGCAAATTTATATTGAATAGGAGTATCTGCGAGAGTAAAACTACACAAAATCCGTATTTATGCCGTCATGGTTAATTTTATTCACAAAAATAAAGTTCCTTTGCGACGCACTCAACTCCGTTTACGGAAGCCCGTAACGTCGAAGAATTGTGGAAACAATTTACGAAAAAATTAAATTTGTGCGAAGATCCACAGAAGATAGCTGCTCAGTAAAATCGCGTAAAATGAATTATTCTTGTTGCTATTCTTAGTCTTCTGAGACTTCGCGTCTGAGTGCATTTCTGAATTGTGAGGTTAGGTTATTCGGATACCACAAGTTTCAATTGAAGGGGTTCATTAATACGACAACTGGTCAAATTCTAGTAGTTGTGGTTAAAAGTTTTAAAGGTTTTCTCGTTTATTGGATAGTAATTTAATTCTTTAATAATGATCATTTAATTTAACTGTGGTAATCTTTCCACTGTACATTTAATAAATTTAACAAACTTGTTTTAATAGTAGACGAATGCAAAAGTGTATTTGACTATAACATTATTTTTTTAGATGTATAGATATACATCGTAGGTAAAAGCCGAAGGAAGTATCCCCTAAGTTCCTTCTGGCAATTGTTAGGTAACCTCTAAAATAAAAATATAAATTAAATTAAAATACCTATCATACTTATTTAATAGTAAAAACAACATCAATCACCTTTCATGTAAATCTTCTATGTCATTTACCACTTGTTTATTTACGATACATATACCATAGTAGACCAGGCAATAGAGACTTTTTCGTGACAAAAAAAGTAACAGCAAGCCGCCGGTCCCAGGTCACGTGGAACAGTCCGTAGATGTATTGTGATGTGTTTTCGACTAGCAAATATTATTACTTAATTTGTTATAAACAAAAAACCTAAAAAAATCGTGCTTTTTTTCCTTGTTCGCTTGTAAAAGCTCAACCGATCGAGCAATCTTGATACTATCAACAGACGAATTGTAGAGAATGAAAAGACGAAAAATATGAACCCTACACGGACCCGATCTGATTAATATTAACGGAGGAAATTCGGAAGAACCGGAGAAATCTGCGTCTTTTTCAAAAATTCATAACTCCGCCATTTTCAAAGTTGTAACGCAGGCTTTTCGCGAGAAAGTAGCGATTGATGGGTACTTTAAGTGCGCACAACCCAGGCGTTGTCCGATGATTAGTTTTTGCACAATTGCGATTTGAATTTTTTTATGCAATATGGTTCGGCGAGCCTGGATGCTTCGGAGGTGGTCCGATTTTAATTTTTTTTACGTATTTCGAAAGTAGAAGTATTGTGCTACAAAACGTCTATTCTGATTTTGCGTTAAAATGTTGCGAAATAGGCGAAAAGTGCTTGCAAACTTGACCGAAATCTGCGGCCTAGAGACAGAAAAAAAAACAATAAATTAGATAACTATAAGTCCAGTTAAGTCACGTAAAAAAACACATTTCGAGAAATCATAAATTAGATTCTAAAACAATAGCCTTACGTAATGTTACTAAAAACTGTTGTAAAAACTGCAATATAAGTCACGTTAAATTCAACACAAATTTACCACAATCATAAATACCAGAAAACCAATAATAATAATAAATAAAGCTAATATGATGGGGGTACTTACTGTAGATTGAAGGCACTGGCGCTATAACAATAGAAAAACGGATTAATGGCAAGTATTATACTAATCTAGATGCTAAAGTATGATGTCAATAGAAGTGTCAGTTATTAATCTTCTCTTTAATGTCTAAAGCTACGTTAAATTTTTGAGTCAAGTTTTTTTTTCTAAAAATAACTGTAGCAGACACGAAAAAACTGCTTGTCATAATAATTTAATAAGAGAAATAATCAAAAAGATTACCTTATATCCATTATAAGCCCCTGTTGCTAGTATAGGAGGCACTTGTAATACTGTGGACTTGTAGATGGCACTGGGGTGGTTTAAATCTGATGAAAAAAAAAGAAGAACGACACTTTAGAACACTCGTATTCGTGCAAAAATTGAAACCGAACTAATGCTACCGATGTGTGATACATGAGAATCAGTTCATAGATAAGAAACAATTGGCTTTGCGCGTTATTATCGTTGGTTTTCGATACCATAGATTGGCTTTTATTAATTTTTATTGTTGTTCGTGTAAGTTGACGCATGTATTTTCCAATAGACTACATTGAAGGTTGCTGTATCCAAAACTTTGATTGTAAAAGAGGAATTTTAACATACTAATTAGATAAATTTTTGTATTCTTATTTTTATTTATTAATTTATTAATATGTTTGCCAGATTTATGATTTATTTTTTTTTCATTTTAGGTAAGTTTGAGTCCGTCATATCTAAACATAACTTGGCAAAATATTTTAAAAGATTGCCCATTTCGTGTAGGTTTTAAAATGGTATAAAATTTGCTGTTTTACTATACAAGGTGTTCCTAAATATCATGTAAATACGAAAAAGGGTAATTCTTTGGCTTATTTAATGACTAAAGATTCATATAAACATAGGTCCGCAAACGCTTCGTTGCAGACCTACAGGGTGTTGAAATTTCAAGATTCTTTTAGTTTTTTCTTTATTGCTCTTGTATCCTAGTTTTAATTTTTAACTGTTGGTGGCGAATAAAATGTCAAAATAAGTACAAACAAAAGGTTATCTAAATCAACTTCATCTTGTATTTTAGAATCCACCAGCGGCGCACCGAAAGAAAGTTTATGGGGCGAAAAGGGGGCATGACCCCTGAAAAAATATCTCCCTGTAGATTCTTAAAACCATTTGGTATGCCCAATGATGTAGGTCCTACAGCGTAACCCATATTCCAAATTAGAGCTAAATATCTCAAAAACTATAAGAGCTATAAAGAAAAAACTAAAAAAACTTGAAATTTCAACACCCTGTAGATCGGCAACGAAGCGTTTGCGGACCGCTGTTTATATGAATTTTTAGTCATTAAATAAGCCAAAGAATTACCCCTTTTCGTATTTACATGATATGTATTTAGGAACATCCTGTATACAGGTTTAGCAAAAATTACCGGTATACCTAAATAAGTCTCCAACCGTAAACAATTTCCGTAAGTTTTTCTACCAAAAGTTTTTTGACTTTCAACAAGCTATGGTTCAAATATATTTTTAATATACAGGGTGTCTCACGGAACTGGTACATTAGAAGTTTCTCATGTTCTACTATTTCTGGAAAAATTAAATTTTGGAATTAGAATTTACTCGATCTGAGCACTTCGGCTAAAATATTCTCAAGTTAACTGTCACGTCCGGTCAGCGGAAGTCGGTATCAACTTTGTTATGTTAAATAGAATGATATAATTTTAATTTTATTTTTGATTTCTACGTATCAAAATACATCATTTTTAATAAGGGTTCCCTATCCCTAAATATCACCATTTTTAAGTTTTTTTGATTTTACTAATTTTTTTGGTGATTTTCGCGGTGAAGATTAAAATTGAATATCTCGGATATTATTGAAACTAGAAGTTTGATGATTGATAGTCCAAAACTAGAAACATAGCCAAATACGACGATGTTAGTTCATCATGATATGTTATACAGGATGTTCAAAATTTACAACAGAATAATTAAATTTTCAAACGTAAAAAACTCATCTTTTTCAAATGGAACACCCTGTATACCGATACGCCATTCGATAGGAAATTTTATTCCCTATCAATCAATATTACGGTTCCCTATATCTATCTTTAATAGTTTTTGAGATATTGTTACTTTTTCTTTAAATCCATTTTAAATACTCCCATTTAATAATGGGGACGAAATTAGATACGAAATTTACAAAAAAAAATTTAAATAGTGATAGATATTTAGAAACTTTGCGTGGATGTGTGAACAATTTTTGCGATACTCTTTCCCTCAATATTTTACGCGACTGCTTTTATCAAATGGACGGTGCACCGGCACATTCTTCGCATGTGGTATCCATTCAACTTAATCAGATGTTAGGTGACGGTAGGTGGTTCGGCAATAGGAGACCCTGGCGGTGGCCACCAAGCTCACCAGATTTAACACCATTAGACTTTTATTTCTGGGGTTATGTGAAAAGTCAGGTCTATTCCACACCAGTTAATATTCGAGAAGAATTGACTAACAGAGTAGTAGCCGCCATTAATGGACTTCAGCGACAAGAAATCCGAAGAGCGACGATGACAGTAGTACAGCGAAGTGCTTTAAAATATTTGGAGCAGAACGGGCAGCATTTCGAACAACATAATTAAGTTTTAATTTAAGTTAGATATCCCAAATCTATTATTTTAGTTTTAAGAAACCTTTTCAATATTTTTCTGTTTTCCTGCTGTTCCAAAGTTGTTACATTCCTATAAATAAAGAATAAATCGTTTTGTATTTAGTTTGCATTCTTTTATACTGACAATATCTCAAAAACTATTAAAGATAGATAAAGGGAATCCTATTATTGATTGTTAGGGAATACGATTTCCTATCGAATGGCGTATCGGTATACAGGGTGTTCCATTTGAAAAAAAATGAGTTTTTTACGTTTAAACATTCAATTGTTGTGTTGTAAATTTTTAACACCCTGTATAAGATATCATGATGAACTAAACATCGTCTTATTTGGTTATGTTTCTAGTTTTGGACCATCAATCATGAAACTTCTAGTTTCAATAATAACCGAGATATTCAATTTTAAACGTAACCGGGAAAATCACCAAAAAAATAATAAAAACAAAAAAACTCAAAAATGGTGATATTTAGGTATAGGCAAACATTATCAAAAATGATGTGTTTTGATACGTAGACCCCAAAAATAAAATAAAAATTATATCATTCCATTTAAAAAAGCGAAGTTGATACCGACTTCCGGAGACCGGACGTGACATTTAACTTGAGAATATTTTAGCTGAAGAGCTCAGATCGAGTAAATTGTAGTTCCAAAATTTCAAGTTTCCAGAAATAGTAGAACATGAGAAACTTCTAATGTACCAGTGCCGTGAGACACCCTGTATAAGAAAATTTGGAACGTTTTCTATTTTAAATAGAATATTTATGCATTTTTTAATTCTTCGATTAATTGCAAGAATTTTTTGCAGGAATCATTTTTTATAAAATGGGTCATTGTTGAGTGATCAGCAATAAATCAAAATTAGTAAAAATTTCCGGAACAGCAAAATTTTGTAACCTTTATCCATTTTAATAACACCTTGTATATTTTTACTTTTTTTAAAATTTTAAGGTTAATTCGAAGAATTTTTGGTAGGAATCATTTGTTTATAAAATGCACTATTTTTGAGTTTTAAGAATCAAAACTAAATTATCAAATTAAGACTATTTTTCCACATACATACACATTTATTTTAATCTCAATTAAATATAAATAATCTTAATTATATTTAAGTGGTTTGTTATTTTTTCTCAATTTTTTTAATTTTTATCGGTTTGGTTACAATAAAAATTCATGAGCTTTGATTAAGTGCTTATAACACAAAAACGAGCATTCTACAAAAAAAAATTTCCACAAAAAAAAATTCTTAGAATTAATAGTAAAATTATAAATGCAAAACTTTTACAGGCTGTTCTATGAGAAAAAAAAGAATTACTAAGTTTCCATTATAAAATGTATAAAATGTATATTGAAAATATATTTAGATGTTAGCTTGTTTAAGACCAAAAAGCTTTTGTTTGAAAATTGTTTAAAAATATTTTACGGTTTGGGAATTATTGAAGTGTTCCAGTAATTTCGATTAATTTTTGATTAATTGCTTTTAACTCAAAAATGACTCATTTTATGGAAATAATCTTTGAATTAAATTGGAAATAATCTTAGAATTAAAAAATGTAAAAATATCGTGCATCCCATTTGAAAGAGGAAAGATTACCAAAAGTACATTTGGACGATAGCTGGTTTAAAACCAAAAATTTTTGGAATTAGACATTCCATTGGAAAAATTATAAAGCTATATTGAGAAATGAAAATCTTAGAGAATAACTTTTTTATTCATATTCTAATTAACTTTAGTCACAGTAATTTGTAATTAAAAAAAAAGCCTAGGTAATATTTTTGTTTTCAATCTGCATTAATAATAAACATAATGACGTCAATTAAATTACAATAAAATACAAAAATAATTCCAAAGACCAAATGCGCGCAAAATAAAATTTTTCGTCTTTGTATTAAAGGTCAATAACATGACGCAATATTTGTTTACTGTTAAGCCGCCCTTATGTAATTTACATACAAAATTTGTTTATCAAAGCTGTTGTGGTATCCTACAAAAACAATAAAATAAATTCTTAGAACACACAACAGTTTTGTCCTCGTTAACCAAAATATTTTTTTCGATATAGAGACATCATGTGACAGCATGATTAATATGAAACAATTGTTTGCGATTGTACCATCCGGACATCCAGAATTTGGCAGTTATATTCAAGGACAACGCACTTTATTATTCATGAGTGTGTGTGTGTTGTAAAAACAAACGATTATGTTAATTTATAGCGTCACACAAAATAATCATACAGTAGACAACTAGAATTAAAATAAAGTAAAAAAAACACCGTTTTCACCAACTTGCAAAATTGATTGTACAACTATTACCGACGGTAAATTAGTTGAATTAGTGTGTCAACTTTTTCTTTGCAGCGTTAAGAAATTATCTGACCTTGCCTGTTTAATTTAATTTGATGATAAGTAAATAAGAAAATATTAGCGTTTCGCACTTTGAGAACATGTCATTATGATTTTTGATTATCATCTTTGCTGTTAAGCGAAGATATATGTTTGCTAAACAAGAACAAAAAAATATAGAACTTCCGGAAATCCTATTAGTCACTGTTTACTATTATAGTATTATTATGGTATGTATTTGTTGTATTTTGCTTGATATTTTTGTTGTTCATAGTAGAGAAAGCATTAGAAGAAAGGTTTATTTGCTCAACAATGTTTCTTCATGTGACTAAAACCGATTTTGTTATACAGCATCCAACTTTAAGGAAAATAAAGCAAATCTACAAGGAATCCAGACTTTCCAAAATAAGCATGAATTATTAAGCATGAATCTCGCCTAAGTCATCACACATCAACGTAGAGGCCCTGCAGCTACTGGACAACCAGAATCCCAGAATGAAAGCCTACTAAAGATGACAAATGAATTCAGTTGTCAATTTTCGTTGATTAGAAACGTCGATTTCTTGTCCTTTCTTCTCTACGTCAGCGTACTGCCACAACACGAGACCTCCTAAACGACCTAAGACGAGCACATGGAATAGAAATTTCTGATCAAACTGTTAGAAACAGATTAAAAGAAGCGAATTTGAAACCAAGAAGACCTGTCCGCGCACCACGCCTTACGCAGCATCACAAAGCAGCGCGAATTAAGTTTGCTCTGGATCACAGAGATTGGCAACTTCGTCACTGGACGCCTGGACTGTTTACAGACGAGTCCAGATTTCGTTTAACTCGTTGCGACGGTCGAGTACGTGTATATAGACGTCCTGGTGAACGCTACGCAGCCGCTGCTATACAGGAAGTTGATAGATTTGATCGTGGATCTGTGATGGTTTAGGCCGGAATCAGTATAGACAACAGAACTGATCTTGTTGTGGTTCCTGGTAGACTAAATGCCATGAATTACATCGAAAACATCTTGGAGGACCATGTGGGGCCTGCTGGATATGGCGTCGGTCAAAATTTCATTCTAATGCAGGACAATGCAAAGCCACATACCGCCGGCATCGCCAGAAACGTTTTACAAGAACGTGGAATTCAGGTCATGGAATGGCCGGCGTTAAGTCCTGACCTGAATTCTATTGAACACGTGTGGGATCAGCTTGACCGACGTATTCGCAAGCGCCCTAATCCACCACTAACCATACAGGAAATGACACAAGCCCTGATTGAGGAATGGGAAAGCATGCCCCAAGAATCTCTTCGCAGACTAGTGCGAAGCATGGCACGCACATGTGAGGAAGTGATTCGTGCTCGTGGAGGGCATACACTGTATTAAACTTCACCAATCCACAGAAAACCCGACTGTCATCGATACTGATAGTCATTTCCATTTTGCTTTGCGTAATTAATTTATATTTTTAAGTGTAACTTAGAAGTACCTAAGAGTTGTAACATTGTTTTTGTAATTTTCTTTAGTTATATGCCGTTGAAGTATATCAAATTTGATTTGCCTAGAACTATTATTTAAAAAGTTACAAAAGTGTGAAAAGCAGAGCATAGTGAGTGAAGTGTTAGTGCTTCTTGTTTAGGACAAAGTAAATATAGGATACGTCAGTGGATATCCTATTATAGTCAAGTACCTAGTTTAAATAATTTAGATTCAAACTTCATAAAAAAAAACTCTATTTATACGTAAGCCATCACGTTTTTCGCACGGTTTGATATGACATGCGGGCGCATCAGCAATTTTTTTGATCTCTGATCACCATGACGTTTGTCATACATACTATAAAGATAACAGAATTTATATCAATGTCAGTCTTTGTAAGATTTATTTATGACTTAATTGCCGATATAATCAAATAATAAATCATGGCAAGCTAAGTGCGATCAAAATCAGTGAATTACATAATGTAGTGATTATTAACAGTGACGCTTTGATTTTAATATAAGATTAATAAATGATTCTGAAGCATTGGAAGTATGATAATTTTATTACGGCAAATACAAGTGGCAAAAAGACATCATTACGGCAAAAAGACAAGTGGCGCCTTGGCTAAGAGCAATAGAAATTTTTCCAAATTTAAAAATGACGTAAATGGACCAGGAAAAATAGAATAGTTAGGCCAATTATTTCAGTTGAAAAGGCGATTGCACAGTCAAACTACCAGAGTAATTTTAAAAATTAAAGCTGTATGTGTTCTTTACAAATAAATATACAGTATATCTCCACGGATTGAGGTACACAGAGGAAACAAATTTATTTTATTGTGATTTTTCAAAAATGCCAAAAGTCCTAGTTATGGGTTATTCCGCCGTAACGTGTCACACCCGTCACGCCAGTTTAACGGGTCATTTAGTATGCCAAGACGCAAACATTACCATATTGAAAATGCTGAAGAAGCTGCCACCAACATAGTTGCAGCCGCAGTTGCAAATCCCTCAACTTCAAGTCGTGAAATAGAAACTGAATCTTCAGCATACCAATCCATACCACAATGTTCGGCTTTTGGCATATTAATCAACCCGTAATTGATGGGATGGTCTTTTAATCCCAAAAACAAGTTTGTGCGGTCGTGCACTACCTGGATAACGATTGAATTGTTTCGGATGTTATATCACAATTATTGTTATTACTTTGAATAAAGCATTCGATTATTGCGCATTTTTCATACTATTCAAACGGCATTCCGTAATTTTCAATTAAAATAAAAGAATGAAAGTTTACTAATTTCACTGATTAGTAGTGTCAAACTACTAGTGACATACGCCTACTCGGAGAAATCTTGAAGACAATAATTATAATTTCTCTGATATACAGGGTGAGTCACTAGAGTCGCGGTGGTAGATATAGCATTTATCTTTAGAGATGGAAAAAAATATTTAATACAAAAGTTGTTTGGCATATCATTTTTTACAACGTAAAATTATTTTCATTTATACTGGGTGTTGCATTTAGGCGTAGCAGAAAATAAATTAACTTTTTTAAATGGAATGCCCTGTATATTATAACATATTATGATTGCGAAGAAAATTGTCTTACTAATTGTATCAGGTGATATTGACGTAAAGCTAATAGTTTCTGCAATATTCAATTTTTTATTAAAAAAAATGGCCGTTGCAGGCCTTTTCCGAAAACTACGTAATAGCGTCATTTTTGCAGATATTTTCTTACAACTTTGTCAGAAAATAACCAATACTAATAGGGAGGTGATAGTGCCCAAAGAAATTTGATGCGCTATACAGGGTGTTCCTAGCACCTAATCAATTTTGATATTTTTCAAATGGCTTTTCTTGAGTTTTTTAAATGGAACGCCCTGTATATTATTTGCTGGTTGCATTTCCCATTAAGTTGCCTTTAATTTATATTAAGTGTGGCATATACATATTTGTACCCGTTTTCGTGATATTTGGAATTTAAAGAAAATGTGTAATAAAGTATACCAATACAGTGCTTTAATATTACACCCTGTATAATTGAGTTAGTTTTTTTCATGTATTTTGTTATAATATAAATAAATTATAAATGTTGGTAAAGTTAAAAATGCTATTTTTTATAAAGATACATTTAAATAGCAAGGTTACGCTAATATTTTAAGTTAGCTTAGATTTACTTAACCTCGTTGTCATGGAAACAAAAACAAATAACAGACGTGTAGTTATTGCTGTCAACAGACTTAATATAGCTAACCAACATTTGTAATCTCTGTTAACGATGAATTTTAATTATACTAAAGAGGAACTGATAAATATCATTTACATCTATGGAGAAGCCGGCAAAAACGCTCTACTGGCCTCAAGAATTTACGCTCAGCGATATCCCGAAAGACGGCATCCCGATGCAAGAACAATTAATAGAGTTCGGGAACGTTTTGAATCAACAGGTACTATTACTTACAAAAAAAGAAAAAGAACAAAGGCGGCGACACATGAAGAGAATGAATTTCTGGTAGTTGCTAGTGTGGTAGAAAATCCATACTCAAGCACTAGACAAATAAGAAATCAAGGAATAACCCAATCATCTGTGTCCAGAATAATACGGCGACACAAGTATCATCCATATCATGTGCAACATGTACAGGAATTGAGCGAAAACGATTTAGAAAAGAGATTAAATTTTTGTAATTGGGCAGCTGCTAAAATTCAACAACAAGCAAATTTTTTTGACTTTGTTCTTTTTACTGATGAAGCTACGTTTCATAAAAATGCGTATGTTAACCAACATAACTTCCATTTTTATGCAACAGAAAATCCTCGCGTTATCAGGCCTTTGGACCATCAACATAGATGGTCACTCAATGTATGGGGTGGAATAGTAGGTACCAATTTGTTAGGGCCTTACTTTTTTGAGGGTTCCGTAAATGGTCAAAGGTACTTACATTTTCTTAACAACCATCTACATGAATATTTAGATGATTTGCCGCTTAATATTCGCCAAAACTTAATTTTCCATCACGACGGAGCCCCACCCCACTTTAGTCTGAACGTAAGACAATTTTTGAACAACCAATACCTTAACAAATGGATTGGAAGAGGAGGCCCTACGTTATGGTCGCCAAGATCTCCTGATCTAAATAAGTTGGATTTTTTTTTGTGGGGTCATGTTAAGGAATTAGTATACCAGACACCACCTACCACACAAGACGATATGAAGATTAGAATAAGAAATGTTTTTGCTGACATCAGAGAAAATAAGAGAGAGATGTTAAGAAATACTTCGAGATCTTTTACCCATCGGATTAATGCCTGTAGAAGACAAAATGGAGGGCATTTTGAACACCTACCAAATCAATAACTACTTGTTGTTTTATCTTTAATTGTTATAGTTTTTTACTAGTTTTATGTTAATGCTTATCAAGTTTAAAAAATAGTTTAATAAATGTTATTAGTTGTGGTTTCTCTTAATTATTTGTTTTTATTTAATTTTTAGTTGTCTCAAATTATATTAATTTTTCATATTGAGTAACTAAATGGTAATTCCATGTACTTTTCAATTTATTTTGAGCAATTCTGTCAGTTTTTTAATTCAACAAAAGTATTTTTTCCTTTCTGTTCTCTTTAGAAAAAAAAATCATTAAAAAAGAACCATGTACTGCAGGGTGTAATATTAAAGCACTGTATTGGTATACTTTGTTACACATTTTCTTTAAATTCCAAATATCACGAAAACGGGTACAAATATGTATATGCCACACTTAATATAAATTAAAGGCAACTTAATGGGAAATGCAACCAGCAAATAATATACAGGGCGTTCCATTTAAAAAACTCAAGAAAAAGCCATTTGAAAAATATCAAAATTGATTAGGTGCTAGGAACACCCTGTATAGCGCATCAAATTTCTTTGGGCACTATCACCTCCCTATTAGTATTGGTTATTTTCTGACAAAGTTGTAAGAAAATATCTGCAAAAATGACGCTATTACGTAGTTTTCGGAAAAGGCCTGCAACGGCCATTTTTTTAAATAAAAAATTGAATATTGCAGAAACTATTAGCTTTACGTCAATATCACCTGATACAATTAGTAAGACAATTTTCTTCGCAATCATAATATGTTATAATATACAGGGCATTCCATTTAAAAAAGTTCATTTATTTTCTGCTACGCCTAAATGCAACACCCAGTATAAATGAAAATAATTTTACGTTGTAAAAAATGATATGCCAAACAACTTTTGTATTAAATATTTTTTTCCATCTCTAAAGATAATTGCTATATCTACCACCGCGACTCTAGTGACTCACCCTGTATACTAATTTCATGTTATTCAATAAAACATTACTTTTGGAATATTTTGGACCGGCATGTTATATATCGTTGAAAAGGGAAAAAAAGGCTCTATTTATTTCAGTCATAGCCAGCTATGGTTTCCATTTAAAAAAACACAACTTTATGTTATATCTACAAAACTATTAGAGATATTTAAAATCTGTGAATTCCACTGAATTCTAATCGAAAAAGTGCCTGAGGAACGTGCAAATATCCTTCGTCTGACATAACAAACAACAAAGATATCGACAAGTATCAAAATAGCGAAAAATCGAGTTTTCTGTTATAACTCGAAAACAAAGGACGATAGCTAATTTTGGTTTTCGCCATTGAGTTTCTCTCAAAAAAAGACGACACAACAACCTTACTCATGTTTCGATATATCTTGTAGTTACCGAGATCTCCTATAGTAACATCGAATTTGGCCCACCCTGTACATGTTCAAACTGATAAGTTTGATGAAAAACCTTTTTAAATAGCCGTGACGGTCGTTACCAGCACAGCGATCTCTTGGTTTTGGTAATCTAAAATTAAAAATTCGCGGAGTGACCCTAGTGTGAAGTTTATATTCTAATAAAGTTAATAAATAATTCTAATTTTTATGTGAAATTTAGGCTAGCTACTATTATATTGATCGTAGCATGTGTAGTAGCTAGAATAAGAATACAAATAAGCCACTAATCTTGTCAAAGACCTTATTAACAATAATGGGAGTTAAAATCAAAGTACTACCTGAGAATGTCACACACATATTTTCCTAATTATATGTAAACATTGTGACATCACAAGATGCCAACTTGGTATTTTTAATTTTAGAAAAATATGAAAATCTATGAAAAAGAAGTTCTAAATAACTTTTTTGCCAAAATTTTGATGGTAGTTTTTCTAGCACAACCTTGCTTTTTAAACAGCAAAACTCCGAAGTTAAAACTATGCCATGAAATTTATTTCTCACTTTATCACTCACAACTCTAAAAAAAACTATTTTTATGATGTTGCCTTGTAGTATTTCAATTCTACATGCAAATTATAAAATTACAGATTATATTTTAGAGCCAAAGTATTTTAAACGTGCCGCAAAACCGGTTGGCAACTAATTTTTTTCCGAAAGGCGCCAGAATTTTTTTCGAGCACACAAGAAAAATATCACTCGCTGGGCCTGGTGGTTTAGATACAAATTTAGTTTTCTGAAACCTGGTGAATAAACCTAGTAAAGCTAATGCTTTACGAAGTAAACCATATGATATCAAATTATGGAGAAAACTTATTTTTTAAACAGTTTACTGTCCAAAACAGACTTAAAGGGCCAACAATCACCGTCATCAGATGCGCTCAATCCTTAACTATCAATATAATATCACTTGCCTTCTCTACTAACTAAATACAAACGGTAATATTGTTTCTCTCGTGAAGCGCATGATTTAGAAACATTTTTTTTCAAACAAATGTTGCTTATTATTAAAATATCTATCCAATGATACCACACACGACCTATGTTCTGGTTTGAAAGTCCACCACAATGATCTGGTAGTAGTTATTACTACTACCAGACTAAGAAAAACTGTATAATTCGGAAGCTGTGTATTTTACAAATTTGGTAAGCACAGAAAAGTTGTGCTAAGATTCATTTGCAGTTGTTCTGGAAGTAAATTTTGGTTCAAACGGCAATAATAAATAAGCAATTAGATAAAACATCGGCTGCACTTGTTCTGTTCTTCCAGTCAACGACATGCTTATCAATAATAATCTCTTATTTGTTGAAAAAATTATGCTATTAGCTCAAGTGGTAAATAAAAAAACATAAAGACGAAAAGAACAACATGTTTAATATTAGAAACAAAATTAAAACTAACAAAAAAACATCATTATTAAACGTGGCGTAAGTATTCACCATGATTTGATGTTTCCCTAGCAGTAATATGGTAATAAAATTCAAGATCTTCTCCTTCTAAATAGTGCATCACTTTTCTTAAGTTAGCCCAATACCTATAACTGAATAGGTATTGGATTTTTATATGCTGATTTTGTTAGAAGTGTGGGACGATTTTTAGTTTCTTTTGATAGTTTGAAAGTATGGGTGGTGTAGCCATCTATACAGTGAGCGCGTAAAGTATGGAAACATGACAAAATCTCAAGAACGGATTCCTATTTTAAAAAATCCTCGAACACGTCGATTTATAATTATCAAAATACACATTGATGATATCAAATTAATTTTTTACCTTCAATTGTTTTTAACAGATGACGTCATCGACATTTTTTTAAATAACAACCCTATATTTTTTTCATGAATTTGACAGACCTTTTAATTGTCTTAGTAGTAGCCATGGGCGCCGTTACATATGGGCAGGGGGGGGGGGGCGCTTGCCCCCCCCCCTGGATTTAGAACCCAACTACCGCTACGCGAAAAATGAAAAAGGTAGGAGTGGGCGAGAAATTTGTGATCGATCTTTGATCACAATTGAAGACCGAGAAATAGATCTGATCGATAAATCGGCTATTATCATATCAGATGGATCTTTTGATCATAGATCAGGTGGATCTCGCATATCAAACCGAATTGAAAGCTATGTATTTATTTAACAGACAGGTCAGTCGCCGCCCGGCCTGTATGTAAAATATTTTCGCGGCTAGACTTAAAAGTTATTAACTAAACGCCTAGCGGGCAATTAGCATCTTTCGTGTCCCTACAAAGATGCAAAAATGACATTTTCGTATAGTGAAGGATGAAATTAAAATTACTAGATAAATGATGACTATTTCGATTATTATCAGCTATTGTCACCAATGTTAGTTTTATTAGATATTGCGATATTGCCCTCTCGTAACAGTCGCGAAAGAGCCACAAGATGACAAGATACGGTATCTAAATTTTGCGCTGCAGTCCAAAATAAGTATTGTTGTATGCACTTTTATTTGATCGTACTTATTAGTTTCCATTACTTCACAATTTTTGGCACTGCTGAGCAGTTTATCTTAATTACACTGGGTGTTAAACTAATAAGCGTAGAATATATAGATAAGGTATAATAGTCAACTTTTGGTAGTAGACAAAATTTTGATAACGAACTCATGTCCAGATAGACGCCGTTTAGGAACTGCAGAGAGCCGGAATAGTGTACCAACTTTAGAAATTGCTTTAGTAAAGTAGGTTGTATAAAGTATCATAGAATAACTATTTTAAAATCAAATAATTTAAAAAGATTTATAGATAACCCATTATTGGCCAAAATTGGTACTAAAATTACAAAACTTTGGTTAATGAAAAGGGAGTTTCAAAAACGTTGAATAATAAAAATTTTTAGACAAAAGTTATTTGGTATTAAAAGGGCCATCCATGACAATAGATTCTCTATGCTGTTTGTAATATTGGTACCATTTTATGACTCTCTCCAGCGTTGACACAATACATTTCCGTACATGCGTTCGTTCAAAAGTTAGTGGTTGACCTAACATTGTCGCCTTAAAAGTGTTCAAGTATAATAGTAAAATAAAAAATATTATTTCGTCGTCGATTATCCTTAACACAGAATTTTCAAATTAATCAATTTTTCTCTACATTTAGTCATTATTTCTCGTTAACGAGGTAAATTTGAAAATAATATTGTTGCCTTTTTATTGTTCATCAAATTGTTATTAAGATATTGTATCATATTCTCGATGACCACGAGCTAGAAATTATTATAGGAAATTAACAACAATTTTCTCCTAACGTATTAAAAGGTAATAAAAAGGCTACAATATTGGTTGAAAATTATACAAAATCTTAAATTCTAGAATAAGAGTTCAATGATTCAGATACAAAATATATTTACAAACAATTATTAATTAAAAATATTAATCCCACATTAATAAACGATAGAAAGACTTGATATTCAACGAATATCATTATATAATAAGTAAGTGTTGTCGAGCATACAGGGATCACGACCATGGATGACTATTAACACACAAAAATGTGAACAAAAACATTTCACTACCTTAAAGCGATAGAGATTTTTCAGAGTGTATGCAAAATAACACAAAACGAAAATACTGCAAAACAGTTAATGGCATAGTCCTTAATATTGCGTTACAATTTTCAAACAGCGCCCATGGTAGTAGCATAATATTTTTATGGCCTTACATAAGAAAATTTTCGATAATGAGACTATTGAAGGTTATGAAATAAAAGTGACAAAATCTCCGGAGCGGCTCGGCCAAATTTAACGAATCTATGAAATTAAAATGTTTTGCAACCATGTGAAGTTACTGGCGTTACTATCGTTGAAGCAACGTTTATAGTTTCTGAGATATAACCTCAAACTTTTGAATTTTAAATAGAACACCCTGTATATTATGACATTTTCTGTTAGTCTTCATTATTATATCAAAAATATCTAGAAACTAACGAAAAACTAACGAAAAAGAAAAAAATTATAACAAAACATTATTACATTTTCTACAGCAACTACTCTAGTTGGTATTTGAGGATTCTCTACCATTGACAAGAACACGTTGTTTTAAATTTGTTCGGTTTATTTTTTTTGTTGTTATTTTTTGTTATTTTTTGTTATCAGTTTTTTCTTTGTTAATTTTTAGACCTAAGTAATAAAGGTTTTTGTTAATTTCTAGATATTTTTGATATAATACTGTAACAAGCGTTGTAACATTGAATAGGAAATGGAAGACTGTAACAGAAAATGTCAACATATACAGGTTGTTCTATTTCAAATTCAAAAGTTTGAGGTTATATCTCAGAAATTGTGAACGTTGCATCAACGATAATAACGCCAGTGACTTCACATGGTTGCAAATTTTCATTAATGAATATTTAACATAAAATCAAGACAATGAAGTCAAAACCTAAATTTTTTGTTTGAAAAATGTGAAGATCGCAATGTTTTTGCGAAGTATTATTTTGGAACGACTGCTTTCTTGTTTTCAAGTTAAAAATAAGTCAGATTTGCGGGGTAAACAGAATAAAATCAAGGCTAAATGTAAGTACACCATTTTTTAAACAAAATATCTAGGTTATGCGATTTTGACTTATTTTTGTTTTATTGCTGATGATACTAAAATAAAATTGATAACAGTTCGAATAAATCTGGGCTAACAGAGTTAAATTTAAGTGACCATACTGACTTGGCATTGAACGAGTTACGTCTAGAAAAGTACGAAAAAATTAGCAAAACAAACCTCAATTACGTATCAAATAATTCAAAGTCCACCAAACTATTTTATCGTAAAAATACTCAAACCGATAAAACACAATATGCGCTATTTTACTACACAAACGTATGCGTGTATTTACTCTCTCTTTCTAATGCTGTGGATTAAAAAAAAAGAACTGATGACTGATGCATTCTTTTAAAATTGGCAAATACAAGATTGAATTAATTTAGCTGTAATGTAACGATAAACGGTACTGCCCTACTTATGAAGTATTTTGCATAGAAATTAATTCGCTATCTGAACTGTCAATGCCAATCATTGAGGATTTTCTATCATTTGAAGTGCCACAAATCAAGTGTCCCCCATTGAGATTACCTGTCTGTATGATACTAGCAAGGTTATATTTGAACAAGTGAAAGTACATAAGAAAAAATGAGATTATACTGTATGTAATAAAAATAAGCCGCAATTTCAGAGTCGTTTAACTACATATTCGCTGGTTCTTGCGATAACGATTACAGTTTAATGTCTCGCTTGGTATTGAAACTAAAAGTTTTGAGGTAGTATTTGATGTATTGTTGTAGGAAAACCTGAATTTTGTGACCGCATTTAATTTAAATATTTTTTTATATATCCTCTAGAAAAGCTCTAAGACAGTTTGTTACTTAAAAAAAAAACTACTCAAACGAGTCGATTTTCAATTATTAAAACATACATCTCTATGAAAAAATAAATTCACTTGTTACTGACTTATGCCGTCATCAACACGTCATCACACAGTAAAAGAAAACTAATGTCATTACCTACTAATTTTAATACACCTTTCATATCACATTAAATTGACACCATATTATTAGAAATGTTGAATATTAAGCAACATAACATTTGATTGAAACGTACAATTATTGCGAATGTGGTATATTTTCAATCTTCACAATATAATAAATTAAAGTACAATTTTGTACCGTTTTTTACCCACAGTTCAACATGTTTGAGGAACAATTTAATTCTACAAGAAACTGTAGAATTCGACAATAAACTGTAGAATTCGACAAGTATCTGTAGAATTCGACAAGAATCAGTAGAATTCGACAATAAACCGTAGAATTCGACAAGAAACTGTAGAATTCGACAACAAACTGTAGAATTCGACATGAAACTGTGGAATTCGACAGGAAACTGGATAAGAAACTGTAGAATTTAACAAAAAACTATAGAATTCGACAAGCAACTGTAGAATTCGATAATGAACTGTAAAATTCGGCAATAAACTGAAGAATTCGACAAAAAACTGTAGAGTTCGACAAGAAACTGTAGAATTCGACAAGAAACCGTAAAATTCGACAATAAATCGTAGAATTCGACACGAAATTGTAGAATTTTACAAGAAACTATAGAATTAGACAAGAAAATTCAATAACAAAACTGTGTAGAATTCGGCAATAAACTGTAGAATTTGAAAATAAACTGTAGGATGCGACAAGAAACTGTAGAATTCGACAAGAAACTGATAAATTTTCGACAAAAACATTGCAATTTTACAATAATCTGTAGAAATCGACAAAAAAACTATAGAATTCGATAAGAAACTGTAGAATCCGACCAGAAACTGAAGAATTGGACAAGAAACTGTAGAATTCGACAAGAAACCGTAGAATACTATAAGAAACCGTAGAATTCGACAGGAAACTGTAGATTTGACAAGAAAATGTAGAATTGGACAAGAAACTGTAGAATTCCATAAGAAACTGTAGAATTCCATAAGAAACTGTAGAATTCCACAATAATCTGTAGAATTGGAAAAGCAACTGTTTAATTCGACAAGAAACTACAGTTCGACAAGAAATTCTCAAATTCGATAATAAACTGAAATAAAAAAAGTTAAGTGTAGAATTCAACAAGAAACTGTAGTATTCGTTGGTTATGCTTATGCTTAGTATTAATATTTTTTTTTATAAGTCAATGATTTATTATGTAAAGGTCCCAAGAAGTTGTTTCAAGAAATCTGATAAACCCAAAGTTTCGGCTCCTGTCAAAAATGCATTAAGCAAACTAACACCTTTAGAATTAGCAACTGAAGAGTAGAATTCGACAAGAAACTGGGCATTTGACAAGGAACTGTAGAATTCGACAAGAACCTGTAGAATTCGACAAGAAACTCGAATTCGACAAGAATCTGAGGAATTTGACAAGAAACTGTAGAATTCTATAAGAAATCGTAGAACTCGACAAAAAACTGTACAATTCGACAAGAAAATGTAGAATTGGACAGAAAACTGTAGAATTCCATAAGAAACTGTAGAATTCCCCAATAATCTGTAGAATTGGACAAGCAACTGTTTAATTCGACAAGAAACTACATTTCGACAAGAAACTCAATTTCAATAATAAACTGAAATAAAAAAAAACTTAAGTGTAGAATTCAACAAGAAACTGTAGTATTCGACAACAAACTGTGCATTTGACAAGAAGCTGTAGAATTCGACAAGAACCTGTAGAATTCGACAAGAATCTGAGGAATTTGACAAGAAACTGTAGAATTCTATAAGAAATCGTAGAATTAGACAAAAAAACTGTACAATTCGACAAGAAAATGTAGAATTGGACAAAAAACTGTAGAATTCCATTAGAAACTGTAGAATTCCACAATAATCTGTAGAATTGGACAAGCGACTGTTTAATTCGACAAGAAACTACATTTCGACAAGAAACCCTCAAATTCGACAAGTAACTGTACAATTCGACAATAAATCGTAGAATTCGCAAAGAAACTGTAGAATTCGACAAGTACCTCTAGAATTCGACAATCAACTGTAGAAACGTTCAATTATTGCGAAGAATATGGTATGTTTTCAATCTTCACAATATACGCAATTAGTTTTTCAAAGAAATACTTGAATTAGTTAATATCATTGGAAATTTGATGAATATAAAATTTGTACCGTTTTTTTCTTTGGCCCACAGTTCAACAATTTTGTTGTAAAACATTAATTAAAAAAAGTTATGGCTAGTTATTCGTTACTTTGCATACACCGTGTAGACAGTGATATGAAACGCGAATTGTTTAACGGCTCGGAATTGTTTAACGATTACTTATACTTCACTAATTGATAATTCTAGTCTATACAGGGGAGTCATATTAGACTAACTTTTAAAGAGGACAGAAATTCCGGAAAAACTATCATCAAATTAATATCCAAAATCCTATCTAAGATCTACCTTATTTGATCTTACTTATTTATGCAAAGTACAAATAGTTATTCCAATACCTTAAGTTTACTACGCGAGTTTTCTGGAAAATTGCGCAAGATCAGCAATGGCGGAGTTTTCCATATGTTACACATCAGCATGTTTGTCCGTATTTAGGTCACATCAACACACAAAAGCGTTTGGATGGCTTGCAATTATAGCTTGCTTGCGAGACTACATGTTTATGAACATTGCAATAAGAACCCGTAGGCTGTATACTGGGTTTGATACTCTTAAATGTCAAAAGTAAGTGGACCTCTGCACGCATTTTATACAACAAGTTGCGATGTTTATATTTGTGCAAAAAGATTAAAACATCAAGTGACAAAAATTAAAATAAACGAAGTAAACACAAACTGCGACATATGTATAGGTACAGAAAGATTACGAATCAATTAATCCAGTTAAGTTTTCTTATCAACGCGTATCATTATCAATGTAATATGATAATTAGCAATAGAATATTGTATGTGGACAGTAACAAAAACGCTTGAACATCAAAACATTACATATAGCTCTTGAGTGTGGTTAGACTGGGGTAATTAATTTGTTCATTTAATATCTTTTATTTATAAGTATCTTGCTTATTATTTTGGGCTATTTCTACATTAAAACCTAATTATTTACCAATTAAAACCACCAATTCTTAAACTACAGGCCTTGTTTGCTATGAATAAATAACAACAACTCAAAGAGAAAAACATCGAGAAGCACAGGTAAACTGAAATTCTAGTTTGTGAAATCTGTAGAAAACTCATCTGTATAAAACTCATCTCTTCAACAAGTGAAAAAAATGAAACTCGTCAAGTTGTCAACAAGTGAAAAGCGCGATCGTCAAGAAAAATCTTTTATTCAAAATGCATAGTCTTGAGGTTAGTGGCACAAATCACCAACCGGAAATGCAGTTTATAAAAGCGTTTTAAAATAGTATAATTTAGTAAGTACTTTTTTTATTGTTATTTCAGCTATAAAAAGACCAAATCTTGCGGTATTTTCATCGATATAATATAAATACAGTCTTACCAAGGATATAAGTAGGATGTTACCAAAATAAACAGATGAGGATCGATATATTCCAGAATGTTTCAGAAATAAATAATTCTTTTTTAATCTTCGGTCAAACCTTTGTTTTACGATTTCAAAATTAAACAAGGGCACAAAAGACACAAGTAAAAAGCAAATACGAAATGATTTGTCCGTTTAAACATAAAATAATTAAATTTAACCTACCTTTCGCATTTCTTTTGTGTTTTTGATGCTATCAAACGAAACTCTGTCTGCCGATTTTTAACATAAATAAAAGTGTACGAAACACACAACTTTCCTTTGCTGTGGATGGAACAACACTGTCTGTACTCGTCTCTAGCTCAAAATAAAGCACTCACTATGCGCTGCTACTGCGTAGAGTCAGCTGTGAGTTGAGCACAGCTGACGGAAGCTTTTGTTTGGAGGCTTCGCTACGTAGAGGTGGGAGCGATCCGATTCGGTTTTGTTTGCGGTCGTAAATTCAAAATCGATACTGTATTAGTTGATTAAGACGCTATAATAAGACAGAAGAAAAAAATACCTAAAGACGATTTTCTTTATCATAAAAATAGCTTCATCGAATAAAAATTGAGGAAGAACCTCACTGAGGACATAAATGTTACTTTTTAAAGCGAATGCGAATATATACAGTGTGTTCCCAGATTGATCTAACTATATCTATAATCGGACATACATTTTAATTTCTCGAGAAAAGGGCTAGTTTTGGATACTGCAAAATATGCATTGCCATAGTCGGAATTTGGATGAGACGTTACAAGCTTGATTTGTTTAAATGGAATTACAAGAAAATGTAGAATTCGACAAGAATCTATGTACAGAATTCGACACTAAACTGTAGAATTCGACTAGTAACTAGTAACAAATCAACAAGAAACTATAGAATTCGACAATAAATTGTAAAATTCGACAAGCAACTGTAGAATTTGACAAGAAACTACAGAATTTAACAGCAAACTGTACAATTCAACAAGAAACTGTATAGAATTCGAAAATAAACTGTAGAATTCGACAATAAACTGTAGAATCCGACAAGAAACTGTAGAACTCGGCAATAAACTGTAGAATTAGACAATAAACTATAGAATTCGAAAATAAACTATAGAATTCGACAAGAAACTGTAGACTTCGACAAGAAACTGTAGAATTCGACAAGAAACTGTAGACTTCGACAAGAAACTGTAGAATTGGACAAGAAACCGTAAACTTCGACAAGAAACTGTAGAAGTCGACAAGAACCTGTAGAATCTAACAAGAAACGGTAGAATTTGCAAAGAAACAGTAGAATTCCACAAGCAACTGTAATATTCGACAAGAAACTGTAGAATTCGTCAATAAATGTAGAACTCAACAAGAGTCTGCACAATTCGACAAGAACCTGTAGAATTCGACAATTTACTGTCGAATTCTGTAAAAAATACTGTAGAATTCGATAAGAGAGTGTAGAATTCGACAAGAAACTTTAGAATTCGATAAGAAACTGGAGAATTCGACAAGTTAGGGCCGAAATCTACAAGAAACAGTAGAATAAGAGAATAAACGGTAGAATTCGACAAGAAACTGTAGAGTTTGAAAAAAAAAATTTAGAATTTGACAAGAAACTGTAGATTTAGATAAGAAACTGTCGAATTCGACAAGAAACAGTATAATTCGCCAAGAAACTGTAAAATTCGACAATAAACTGTATAATTCGGCAAAAACTGTATAATTCGACAAGAACTGTAGAATTCGACGAGAAACTGTAGAATACGACAACAAACTGTATAATTCGACAAGAAACTGTAGAATTCGGCAATAAACTGTAGAATTCGACAAGAAACTATAGATTTCGACAAGAAACTATAGGTTAATAATATGGTGACATACAGGCCTAAATTGTAAATAAATAAAAAATTGCAGGCACAACGTAACAAATGTCATAGGCCTCAGTAGCTCACATGGGAGCTACTACAGAGCATTGTGCTAGAAACGCAAAGCTCCCTGGTTCAAATCCAGGTTGTGGCTGTAATTTTTAATTTATTTAAACTTTACATCCCGCCTGTTACCATATTATTAACCTATAAATATTACTTTGACAAATTATGTCGTTAAACATTTTCATTAGAAACTATACAAGTCAACAAGAAACTGGAGATTTCGACAATAATCTGTAGAATTCAACAATAAACTGTAGAATTCGACAAGAAATTGTAGAATTCAACAAAAAGATAGAATTCGACAATAAAATGTACAATTCGACCTGAAAATATACAATTCGACAATAAACTGTAGAATTCGACAAGAAACTGTACATTTCAACAAGAAACTGTAAAGAATTTGACAATAAACTGTAGAATTCGAAAATTCGACAAGAAACGTTTAGATTTTCGGTAATAAACATTTCAATTCTACAATAAACTGTAAATACCTACAAGAAACTGTAGATTTTGATACGAAACTGTAGAATTCGACCAGAAACTGAAGAATTGACAAGAAACTATAGAATTCGACAAGAAACTGTAGAATACTATAAGAAACCGTAGAATTCCACAAAAAACTGTAGAATTCGATAAGAAACTGCACAAGACGACAAGAAACTGTAATTCAACAAGAAACTATATATCGACAAGAAATTCTCAAATTTTATAATAAACTGAAAAATTCGACAATAATCTGTAGAACTCAACAAGATGTAGAATTCGACTAGAAACTGTAGCATATGACAAGAAACTGTACAATTCGACAAGAAACTATAAAATTCGACAAGACACTCGAATTGGACAATAAACAGTAGAATTCGACAATAAACTGTAAAATTTTAAAAGAAACTGTAGAATTCGACAACAAACTATAGAATTCCACAATAAACAGCACAATTCGACAAGAAACTGTACAATTCGACAAAAAAGTGTACAATTCGAAAAGAAAGTTTAGTTCGTTCGATCGATGGGGTTTAGATCTGGTGATCTGGAAGTAAAACTCATTATTTTGGCAAAACAAGCTTTGTTACAACTTTTGTACAGCTTTTGTAGCATCGTTGTATTGATATAAGTCCGCATTAATGTCATAATTTGATTTTTCAGGAAGTTCTGTCTTGTGTTATTAGTTTTTCTTATAATAATGTACTAAGTATTCAAGTAAGTATTTACGTATGAAAATAAGGCGATGAATAATTGTTCTAACGATAACAAGAAATATTATTGAAAATATAAAATGTTATGGGAAAACATATTGTTGCGTGCTAGATATAGTCCATCTGACAAATGGCAAAACTGTGAAAAGAATGTCACTATTGTGTTTTAACATTTTGTGATTGTGAACCCACGAACACGTGTGTAAAGTGGCATTTCATAATCACATGGACATTAACTTTAACATTCTTTTACACTTTTTACAGTATTATTGAAAACTGTTTAATACATATTTTTCAAATTATAATCGTAAAGTTGACAGGTTCTAAATAGAATGATATAGAATTGTAAAGTTGTGTAGCTGTAAATAGACTTTCTAATTTGAAAATAATTAGGGGTTTATGAGCGATACGCTATTGTTTCGATTTAAGCTTATAAATTGATTTCGGACGGTTTAAAAATAGAAATAGAACCGTTTTTTTATGTATACAAGTTTCGTAATAAATTAAAGATTTTATTTTATATTAAAACCTGCATGAATTACGTTTCTAGTTTTAGCAGTTGCAACCCTTTGTAAAATTTGTCCTATCTAACGATAGTTGAGAACAGGTATGACTACATTCCTTAGGACAACCCTCTGTATTTTTCGAACCCTCTATTATAGCTTTATCATCGGTAGAGAAAACCCATTATAAAATAGTCCCTGTCACCAGTGAGAAATATTAAAACAGAAAACATTCAAATCGAATGACAGAATTATACCCAGAACGGATCATAACTTATATTCGATGGGTGAAATTTATAAAACTATGAACGATTTATATTCGATAATATACGAAAATAAATCCAATATCCAAACAATAAATTTATCTAGCAAAAAAAAAATAATATTTGATGGAATTGTTTACATAAATTGTTTGATTTTTATTTCAATCAAAATAGTAATTATTCTAGATATTATCGTGACTGATAAATATGGAAATATGAATGTTCTGCGAACAAATTAAAATTGAACACGGCGACAGTCTGTCTGTCTCTGGTTTAGCTATATTCATGCTCGACGCAGTCATAGTTTACTGGATTTACCCGGTTATCGGTAGAGATGCGTGCGTGACAGTACGAAAAAATCAATATGTGATACAATTTTCGGGACTATACACTTGTGTTTGCTGCAATAAAGAATATCGTCAAACGAAACAGTTTCGTACAGTTTTACAGCATCATATTCGGGATTATGTGCCATGGAAATGACACCAATAAAAAATAGATTTATCTTATTAAGATGCTGGTTGGTTTTAACTAGCAGAGGCACGAACGATTTTCAAAATACGAACATGCATATCGGAGACATCCCACCAATAAATTTCTAGATTAGTTCGTTTGTTCGAGGAGGAAATGTACTGGTACTTTTCACGTCTTAAATTAATGCTCTTAATTGAACTATTTGTCAGCAGGCAATGATAATCTTCTGGATGCCGCTCTTTTATTAACAAAGAAGTATTCCTTCTTTTCGAGTTATGATAAAAAAATGACACACATAAACTTTCGAGTCAGATGAATCAATTTGTAAGTTTCCTACTAAAATTCCAACAACTTAATGTTCTATAAAATATATAATATAAAATAAATGACTTATTTTGTAAAGGTCCCAAAGTTTGGGCTCCTGTCAAAAACGCATCAAGCAAACTAACACCTTTAGAATTAGCAACTGAAGAGTAGAATTCGACAAGAAACTGTAGAATTTGACAAGAAACTGTAGAATTCGACAAGAAACTGTAGAATTCGCCAAGAAAAGATAGAATTCGACAAGAAACTATAGAATTCGACAAGAAAAGGTAGCATGCGATAAGAAAAACTATATATTACGACAAGAAACTGTAGAATTCGACAAGACAAGGTAGAATTCGACAACAAACTGTAGAATACAACAATAAACTGTAGAATTCGACAAGAAGAAGTAGAAATCGACAAGAAAAGGTAGAATTCGACAAGAAACTGTAGAATACGACAATAAACTGTAGAATTCGCCAAGAAAAGGTAGAATTCCACAAGAAACTGTAGAATTCGACAAAAAACTGTGGAATTCGACAAGTAACTGTAGAAATCGACAATAAACTGTAGAAACCGACAAGAAACTGCAGAATTCGACAAGAAAGGTAGAATTCGCAAAGAAATTGTAGAATTCGATAAGAAACTGTAGAATTCGACAAGAACCTGTAGAATTCGACACGAAACTGTAGAATTCGACAAGACACTGTATAATTCGACAAGAAATTGTAGAATTCGACAAAAACTATGGCATTCAAAAATAAACTGTAGAGTACGACAAAAAAATCGTAGAATTCGACAATAAACTGTAAAATTCGCCAAGAAACTGTAGAATTCGACAAACAACTGTAGAATTCGACAAGAAACTTTGAAATTCGACAAGAAACTGTAGAATTCGACAAGTAACTGTAGAACTTGACAAGAAACTGCAGAAACCGACTTGAAACTCTTGAATTCGACAAGTAGCGGTAGAATTCAACAAGAGACTGTAGAACTCGACAAAAAACTGTAGAAACCGACAAGAAACAGAATTCGACAAAAAACAGTAGAATTCAACAAGAAACTGTAGAACTCATCAAGAAACGGTAGAAACCGACAAGAAACTGTAGAATTTGACAATAAACTGTAGAATTCGACAAGATACTGTAGAATTCGACAAGAAACTGTATAATCTGATATATCAAGTAGATATATCAAATTTCCAACAAGTTAAATGTTCCATAAAGTGTAAAATATAAATAAATGACTCATTTTGTAATGGTCCCAAGCACTTCTTCCAAGAAATCTGATGAAGATAAAGTTTGAGATTCTGTCAAAAATGTATTAAGAGAACTAACACCTTTAGAATCAACAACTGAACAGTAGAAGTAATTAAAAAATAATTTCAATAATTTGTAGAAGGTGCTAAATGCCATAACATTTATATCTACAGAATATAGTCTAAAGATGATAGTTTTGATAACAGAATGTGAAATTTCATAAAATAAATCATTTGGAAAGGTTTACTTTATACAGGGTGTCCGTTTTCCGTTAGTATACACGGGATCTCGCTTATTTAATGATATACAATTGATTTTTAATGCTTCTGTTTAATCTGTTGATATGTTGCTGGCCGCCTTGATGTGCCACCAGTTGCACTACAACTATGGTGGAGTGTTGTCGATTTTCTTGAGCTGAACAGGGACGGACTCCGTCTTTCTTTATTAATATTCCTCAAGAATGCGTTAAGTTGGATCATGTTATTTGACAAAACGTGCTTCAAGGTTATCCGTTATTTCTGAAACAGCCTGTATAGCGCTTGTTTGCATGAGCTTTATTGTCTACCACACCTACTACTCAATAAAAAATGTTGGTTCCACCAATTTCGCAGAAAAATAGCTTATTTTTTATGACAACAGGACCGTTCAGTTGTGTACTATATTCGTCATATCTACCCTGATAAGAATACTGAAATATTGATATATAAGTAAACATTTTTATTTGCAAATGATACAAACATATTGTAATGTGTACATACCTACATAATTTAGATAAAATATTATTCCCCAAAAAAATCAATAATTTGCCATTCAAAAAAACATGGCTTCCGAAAAATTGTGACATATTTCCCTTAAGTGGGTACGTAATCTATAAGTACATAATATCAATGAACTGTAAACATTATGCAGACGCTATTAGCATAGAATTACATTAGCATTGTTTATGTACTCAATTCAAAAACAAAAAGTGCCAAGTCGACTGTAAAACGACAACACAGGAGTCGGGTTTCACGAAAATATACCGTCAACTTGAATAAATCAAAATGTCAACTAAATTCAAGCTAGTTGTGGCAATATCACGTGTTGTTCTCTTCTAGAAATTGAGTCATGTCCGGAATGAAAATAAATAAAAAAAAAGAAATATAATTGGCAAAATGGACAATTTTGTAATATAAACGCCATCTATTGTCGACAAGTCGAAGTACAGTTATTAGTAAACGTTATCCTTGTAGAAATCTGTATTATCGGTGATTAGTATTGGGTGTTACTCAACAGATGTCAGTGAGGATTGGAAATATAACCAGCAAAATAATAATAAAAATGGTCATAAAATCCTTATTGAACGTCTCAATAAAGAAACAATTGCTTTTAATGGCGTATTTTTGTGGTTCCCGCAGTTTTAATCTTCCGTATTAAATATTTAATATGAGCTTTGATGAAAGGAACGGTATAACATATTTTTTTATGGAAAGGTTTATGTTATGCAATAATTCATCATTAATATTATTAAATATTATCATAAACTTTTTTTTAAACGGCAACCCCATATCTTTCTTGTTGAAGAAAATATATATTTTCCCAATTATCCCCTAATTTAAACATTCTCCCAATGAAAATGTCTTTATTTTCAAATTTACAAAAAAAAATACAAACTATACGATCGTACTACAGGGTGTAATACAGGGTGTAAACGAATTGAGTGCAACAATATGGACGATGCTCCTTAATTGAGCATCATGTCTACTATTGAAATGAGCATCAGGGACAACATCCACAGTTGATGGGATAAAAAATATTTTTATACACGCCTCTGTCACAGGAGAACTGGGTAATTAATCCTGAAATTTACAGCTTTGTAGGAGTTGTAGTTTACCACACAGTACTTTTAAAACTTGGAATTTTGCCAAAATTACACTCTCAAATGTTCTGATTTTACGTTATGTGGGACAACATCCACAGTTGATGGGATAAAAAATATTTTTATACACGCCTCTGTCACAGGAGAACTGGGTAATTAATCCTGACATTTACAGCTTTGTAGCAGCTGTAGTTTACCACACAGAACTTTTAAAACTTAGAATTTTGCCAAAATTACACTCTCAAAGGTCCTAATTTTACATTACGTGGGACAACATCCACAGTTGATGGGATAAAAAATATCTTTATACATGCCTCGGTCACAGGTGAACTGGGTCGTTAATCCTGAAATTTACAGCTTTGTAGCAGTTGTAGTTTACCACACAGAACTTGTAAAACTTAGAATTTTGCCAAAATTACACTCTCAAATGTTCTCATTTTACATTATGTGGGACGACATCCATATTTGATGGGATAAAAAATATATTCATACATGCCTCGGTAACAGATGAATTGGGTAATCAACCCTAAAAATTGCAGCTTTGTAGCAGTTGTAGTTTACCACACAGAACTTCTAAAAGTTAGAATTTTGCCAAAATTACACTCACAAATGTTCTGATTTTACGTTATGTGGGACAACATCCACAGTTAATGAGATAAACAATATTTTTATACACGCCTCGGTCACAGATGAATTGGGTAATCAATCCTAAAAATTACAGCTTTGTAGCAGTTGTAGTTTACCACACAGAACTTCTAAAACTTAGAATTTTGCCAAAATTACGCTCTAAATGTTCTGATTTTGCATTATGTGGGACAACATCCACATTTGATGCGATAAAACATATTTTTATACACGCCTCGGTCACAGATAAACTGGGTAATCTATCCTGAAATTTACAGCTTTGTAGCAGTTGTAGTTTACCACACAGAACTTTTAAAACTTAGAATTTTGCCAAAATTACACTCATAAATGTTCTGATTTTGCATTATGTGGGACAACATCCACATTTGATGAGATAAAAAATATTTTTATACACCCCTCGGTCACAGATGAATTGGGTAATCAATCCTGAAATTTACAGCTTTGTAGCAGTTGTAGTATACCACACACAACTTTTAAAACTTAGAATTTTGCCAAAATTACACTCTCAAATGTTCTCATTTTACATTATGTGGGACAACATCCACATTTGATGGGATAAACAATATTTTTATACACGCCTATGTCACAGATGAATTGGGTAATCAATCTTGAAAATTACAGCTTTGTAGCAGTTGTAGTTTACCACACAGAACTTTTAAAATTTGGAATTTTGGCAAAATTACACTCTCAAATGTTCTGATTTTACATTATGTGGGACAACATTCACAGTATCACACTATATTCACACTATACAATCGTACTACAGGGTGTAATACAGGGTGTAAACGAATTGAGTGCAATAATATGGAGAATGCTCCTTAAATGAGCATCATGTCTGCTGTTGAAATGAGCATCATGTCACTGCTTTTGATATTATCCATTTTGATCACACAGAATAACAAAATCCAACGCGGACAACCAGGAACGACGCAAACACGGGACTAGGGTAGTAGGTCAACTACTACTAGTCTTTCTAAAAACGTGAAACGTCAAGTTCTTCAATAAATAATTATTCAAAACTGATAAACAGTAAACTGAACAAATCTTTGAGAAATCAAAATACTACCAAACTAAGCAAATAAATGTTTCTTTTTTAATTTACCTCACAAATAAATCTGTTTGAGTATTATTTATAATAATTTAATATCAATTAACAGCAATATGTATTTATAAAGCCCATACTTGAATGACACGCAAACTATTTCCTTCATACAAAAAAAAACCATTGTACACGAATATGTCATGATTAGGCATTTTTTCTTGATAGTGATTGATATGCCACATAATAAATCCTTTATTTATGCATTTTTGGTTCCCCTGCAAAATTCACTATACAATAATGGGGGGGGGGACAATAGAATCCTGATCCTTTCGATACAACTTGAGAGTAGGCTATCATTAGAAAATGATAAGGGATTGTGTTGCATTTCAATATGTATTACTCTGTATTGTGTTTATTTCCATTTGTATGGGGATATCGGAAAAGGGACGTGAAAAGGTCGGCTGCACTTTAGGGGTTGTTCCTTGTTGATTGATTATTTTTGCAAATGAAAGGAATAAATAATAAATACGTAATGTCGTAGGAAAATCAATACAATTGTCGGAGTTGAACTTCTATAATATCGCTGCGTATATCAGTCTTGACAAACTGTGTAAGTTTTGCGAGTACAAATGAAGAAAAGTCTTTCCATATCAGACGGGCTGGGTACTTTCAATTATTGGAGATATTTCAAACTGCAGTCGAACACGATTCGTCATTTTATTCCTGGAGAATTCTAGTGTAATGTATCCGATGATCATTCCAATAACTTGATTGGATTGTTTTTCTCATGTTTACGTTGCGTAAAAACAAACATTCAATTGTTACCCGATAATAAATTCGGAATCGTATTTTGGATTGAGTCCACTGCTAGTTTAGCACAACTTTTGGAAGTTAGAATTTTAGCGAAATTAGACTCTCAAATGTTCTGATTTTGCATTATGTGGGACAACATCCAAAGTTACAAATTATTGGGTAATTAATCCTAAAAATTACAGCTTTGTAGCAGTGCTAGTTTGCCATACAGAATTGTTAAAACTTCGTAAATTTTAGAGTAATTAGACTCTCAAATGTTCTGATTTGCAATATGTGGTACAACATCCAAAGTTACAAATTATTGGGTAATTAATCCTAAAAATTACAGCTTTGTAGCAGTGCTAGTTTGCCATACAGAATTTTTAAAACTTCGTAAATTTTAGAGTAATTAGACTCTCAACTGTTATGATTTTGCATTATGTGGGACAACATCCAAAGTTACAAATTATTGGGTAATTAATCCTAAAAATTACAGGTTTGTAGCAGTGCTAGTTTAACATACAGAATTTATAAAACTTCGTACATTTTAGAGTAATTAGACTCTCAAATGTTCTGATTTTGCATTATGTGGGACAACATCCAAAGTTACAAATTATTGAGTAACTAATCCTAAAAATTACAGCTTTGTAGCAGTGCTAGTTTGCCATACAGAATTTTTAAACCTTCCTAAATTTTAGAGTAATTATACTCTCAAATGTTCTGATTTTGCATTATGTGGGACAACATCCAAAGTTACGAATTATTGGGTAATTAATCCTAAAAATTACAGCTTTGTAGCAGTGCTAGTTTGCCATACAGAATTTTTAAAACTTCGTTAATTTTAGAGTAATTAGACTCTCAAATGTTCTCATTTTGCATTATGTGGGACAACATCCAAAGTTAAAAATTATTGGGTAATTAATCCTAAAACTTACAGCTTTGTAGCAGTGCTAGTTTGCCATACAGAATTTTTAAAACTTCGTAAATTTTAGAGCAATTAGACTCTCAAATGTTCTGACTTTGCATTATGTGGGACAACATCCAAACTTACAAATTATTGGGTAATTAATCCTAAAAATTACAGCTTTGCCAGCAGTGCTAGTTTGCCATACAGAATTTTTAAAACTTCGTAAATTTTTGAGTAATTTGACTCTCAAATGTTCTGATTTTGCATTATGTGGGACAACATCCAAAGTAACAAATTATTGGGTAATTAATCCTAAAAATTACTGCTTTGTAGCAGTGCTAGTTTGCCATACAGAATTTTTAAAACTTCGTAAATTGTAGAGTAATTAGACTCTCAAATGTTCTGATTTTGCATTATGTGGGACAACATCCAAAGTTACGAATTATTGGGTAATTAATCCTAAAAATTACAGCTTTGTAGCAGTGCTAGTTTGCCATACAGAATTTTTTAAACTTCGTAAATTTTAGAGTAATTAGACTCTCAAATGTTCTGATTTTGCATTATGTGGGACAACATCCAAAGTTACAAATTATTGGGTAATTAATCCTAAAAATTAAAGGTTTGTAGCAGTGCTAGTTTAACATACAGAATTTATAAAACGTTGTAAATTCTAGAGTAATTAGACTCTCAACTGTTCTGATTTTGCATTTTGTGGGACAACATCCAAAGTTACAAATTATTAGGTAATTAATCCTAAAAATTACAGCTTTGTAGCAGTGCTAGTTTCCCATACAGCATTTTTAAAACTTCGTAAATTTTAGAGTAATTAGACTCTCAAATGTTCTGATTTTGCATTATGTGGGACAACATCCAAAGTTACAAATTATTGGGTAATTTATCCCAAAAATTACAGCTTTGTAGCAGTGCTAGTTTGCCATAAAGAATTTTTAAAACTTCGAAAATTTTAGAGTAATTAGACTCTCAAATGTTCTGATTTTGCATTAATTGGGACAACATCCACAGTTGATGGGATAAAAAATATTTTTATACACGCCTCGGTCACAGATGAATTGGGTAATCAATCCTAAAAATTACAGCTTTGTAGTAGTTGTAGTTTACCACACAGAACTTGTAAAACGTTGAATTTTGCCAAAATTACACTCTCAAATGTTCTCATTTTACATTATGTGGGACAACATCCACATTTGATGGGATAAAAAATATATTCATACATGCCTCGGTAACAGATGAATTGGGTAATCAACCCTAAAAATTGCAGCTTTGTAGCAGTTGTAGTTTACCACACAGAACTTCTAAAAGTTAGAATTTTGCCAAAATTACACTCTCAAATGTTCTGATTTTACGTTATGTGGGACAACATCCACAGTTGATGGGATAAAAAATATTTTTATACACGACTCTGTCACAGGAGAACTGGGTAATTAATCCTGAAATTTACAGCTTTGTAGCAGTTGTAGTTTACCACACAGAACTTTTAAAACTAGAATTTTGACAAAATAACACTCTCAAATGTTCTGATTTTACATTATGTGGGACAATATCCACATTTGATGGGATAAAAAACATTTTTATACACGCTTCGGTCACAGATGAATTGGGTAATCAATCCTAAAAATTACAGCTTTGTAGCAGTGTTAGTTTACCATACAGACTCTTTTAAAGAATGTCCGCGAAATTAGCCACCTTTTTATTCATTTATATCAAAATTTGTGATTTTTAGGATTTATTAATAAATTAATTAATAATTAATAATTAATTATCCGTTAGAAATAATCCCACATGAAGCAAAACCACCCCAAACCATCAACAACCCCCCAAAAGACCCCAATAAAGATATTCTCCCATCATGACTCACTATATTAATACATCGCCGATATCCCACTTCTGACCCTATCGATAACTGTAAAACATGCCCTATACACAACCCAATACACCAAACAACCCCTAAAAGTAGACTTTTAAAATAAATTCCTTTACGATCGCCTCCTCCCGCAGAGAGACAGACTTTTGGGGGGGTTGATGGGGCGGTTCGCCGTTGGGGCGCAAAACTGGACAGGGAGACGCCGCCGGCTGTGACGTCACGCTCGTCTACGTCCAGCGAGCGATCAGCGCGCCCCCTAGTGGCGGACGATCGCGTTACTACTCCACTATATAGCGGTGCACCCCCCACCACCCCCCTGTAGCAGTGCTAGTGTGTATGCAATAGTAAGGACTATTTTTTATTACCCCCTCTTGGATATTACGTGTGCTCGGTATATGGCCGGGGGTTGTACTCGGGAAAACAAGTTTTACTGACCCTGAATCTTGGGGAAAACAACCCCCAATCGTTTAATTAAGAGATTTGTCGTTAGAACAGTTTTTTTTTTGTAATTTGGTAATTGTTGGGCATATTAAACTAGTTACCTAGTTATGTGTCATTTGTGGCCAGAATTTCCCATACACCAGCCATCAAACTAATGATTTTGTTAACATATAAAAGTGTAGGTACCATACTTTACTCAGCAAAATGACTCTGCCGGATCCAAAAGAAATGTAGGTAATTGAGATATTTTCTATCCAATTTTGAAGACATAGCGCATTTAGTTAGGAGGAATCATTAGAGCTAGTACGTTGATATTTCTACGCGAAATTTTGTACACTTATGCGGGAAGGTGTAACTTAGATTTAATATTTGATACTTTTTATACCTCTTCCAGACTCTCGCGAGACATAGCGAGAGACCGCGAATCGGGAGAGTGTGGATGCCACATTCGCCTAAATCTGCTAACATTCGAATTGCCAGAGGTCTCTACGGATGCAGATAGTCGGATAAAACACACGCGTTCGCCGAGCGGCTCGCTTCACTTGTGCGCTCTCGTATCGATCCATTCAAACTGGATTGTTGACGAGGCGCATAGCAGTTTTTGTGTGCACCCGAAGGTATTATTTACGACTGGGGTCTGATTTATGACATCAAACACGTCCGGTGAAGGGGCTCTTCGAGCATCAATGTAACCCAAAATGTAGGTAACGAATGGAATAAATTATTTCAAATAAATACAAATAGTTTACATTGATATTAAATTAAATATCCGATAGTATTTTTTCTCTATTTATGACGTCTCCATTACTATAATTTGTCAAGAAAAAAAATAAAAATAGCAGAACAATAAAATAGAAAAATAAAATTAAATGTTCAAACAGCAAATTAAAATAAATGTGTGTATGTATGTGAGAAAAAATCAGTTTCAAAGTTCAGGAGTTTTAATTAATTGCTGATAACTAAAAATGATGCATTTTATAAAAAATGGTTCCTACAAAGAATTCTTAGAAATAATCTTAGAATTAAAAAATTTAAAAATATACAGTATTGTTCTATTTGAAAAAGGAAATGTTACCAAATTTCGAAGCCGAGTTTAACACAAAAAAAAATTTTTCTTAATTTTTTTTTACGGTTGGAGAATTATTTAGTTATAATTTTAACTAACTCTGTATAGATATGCACTATAATATTTGATTTATAACGCAATACATTATACAAAATAATAAAATAATAATTATGCAAATATTTAGTTTTGTTTTATGGAAAATCGTATTACTATGTCTTATATTAGTATATGGTATCTAATATAAATGATCAGAATCAGAAATCAATAGCATTTAAGAATTTTTTTCAAATATTTAATTTATTTTATATTAAATTTTAATTTACGTTATTCAATTAATTATTAATTAATAATAAATTGTAATAATAACCACTATTTCAATAAAAGTATGCACACATTGCACACAGACTATACGCTGAGGCAGCGGCTACTTCAGCGACGTCCATTCTAGGTCACCCGCAGATGAACACTGAATGCACGAGCCGAATGCCGAGAATGTGGATGGTCTTCTTTTCCCGCAATATGTCACCTAGCCTCGCCGAACTTTTCGCCGATTTATTCGGGCTGAGTCTGCAGCTAGCATTACAATTTTAACTTTTGTTCGCGGTACAAAAAAATCACAAAATCAGTCAATTTAAATTTTATGTCAGATTCAGTAACTTTTTGTGAAAAACGATCAAAAAATCACAAATCTATCACTAGACGGAAAATTGTATACCTTTTATCTTTAATTTGGTGTATAACTTTTACGATTCTGTGAACTAATAGCTAAGAAAACCCCTCAGAACTTTTACGTGTTTTGTGAGTAGAATGTAGGGGGTACGGATTCCTCTTGTGTTTAGAGAATCGACTGTTTATTCTATAAAAGAACAGCTCTGTTGCATAGAAATTTCAGTCAGTCGGGATTGACCAAATTCTATAATAAATATTGTTGACGGCCAACGTACTACTTTGAGCTCCTGAATGGGTGAATAAATGGCATTTTATAGTCATAGAAATGCACTTTCACAAAAATAATAATTAACTTATTCAAATGATGTTTAAACGTGTATTGTATTTGTAACTTAGTCAAACTGATTTTGATTAATTTTAAATTTTAATCGATGCTTATTTGTAATAAAGAAAAGTCTGATGTGGCCAGGCACATGACTTTATCATACTATATATAAAAACAATAATTTAGCTGCATGAGATTCTATTTGATCGAGATCGCATACGTCTGCATTAAAATAAAACTAGTAGAACTAGACAGATATTATGTCGATTAAGCTGCGTTCGGATATTGTACACCGTTGACACCGGGTACACCGTTCAAATGACACTTACGTGTTATTGGGTGTAAGTCATAAGTCATAAGTCATAAGTCATATTTATTGGTGTTTGCTACAGAAAGTGTACACAAGTCAAAATAAAAACATTTCTACACAATAAAATAACAACAAAAATAAAAGTTGTTAACTTTAGTTCACTCTTCCTATGTTCAAAACAACAAAAACATTACAACGGTCACTTGTCATATAATCTATAACACAATAAAAATAAACTTTTTACAGAAAATTTACGAACAAGAAAAATAACACAAGTACAATAATCAGTCATCACATCAGCTGATTGCTCTTTAAAAATTCGTCTACAGTGTAATAGGTGTTTTGTTTCAAAATATCCGACACATATCTTTTAAAAACCTTCACACTGGACTCCCTTACCGCACTTGGCAACTTGTTGTATAGTTTAATGCAGTCATAATTTACACCCTGCTGACATGAGTTTAAACGATGATGGGGAATTACTACATTGTCCTTATTTCGAGTATTATGATGGTGATTGTTGCTGTTCAATCGAAATTTGTCTCTATTTTCGTGAACATACAAGACACAGGAAAGTATGTAAACCGATGTAACGGTAAGTATTTTTAGACTCTTGAATAATTCTCTACAGCTATTACGGTAATCGGCTTCACTTATTATTCTAATACACTTTTTTTGTTGTTTCAGGACTGATTCTGCATGAGGACTGCTGCCCCATATGATTATACCATATGACATGCGGCTGTGAAAGTTGGCAAAATATGCAGCAAGAGCTGTCTCCCTGGTACCAATTTGCATCATTCGGCGTACGGAGAAGATTGCACTTGACAGCTTCTTGTTTAACATATTAATATGCAGCTGCCATTTTAGATTTTGTTGCAAATAGACCCCAAGAAACTTGACGCTTTGTCTTTCTGCAGTTGTATTAGGTGTGAAAGTGATTATGCTCGTCTTTCCATCATTCAACTGCAATTTATTGCTACAGAACCACTCCTTTGCATCTCTCATTGCTGTCCTTGTTTTTTCCGTCACTTCCTCAATACTTTGACCATGATTTACAATGCTGCTATCGTCTGCAAACAAACAAATACCGTCGCTTGGCATATATGGGACAATATCGTTGATATATATCAGAAACAGGAGGGGTCCCAAAACCGAGCCCTGCGGCACACCACATGCAACAATCCTCCGTTCTGATGTTCTGTTCCGAGCAACCACAAATTGGCTTCTATCTCCAAGGTAGGATTTTAGAAGATCCAGTACAACTCCACGAATTCCATAAAATTTCAACTTTTGCATTAAAATACAGTGATCCACACTATCGAAGGCCTTACCCAAATCTAAAAAGTGATAGTGTACAATATCCGAACGCAGCTTATATTGACAGTAGGTGTTGTCAAAATCATGTCAAAACATTAGCCTGACATTACCTACTGTCATTAGAATCATAATTTCTGACATATCCTGGCTACTAGTTTAAATGCAGTACGACCGATCTCGATGAAATAGAATTTGCTCATGCAACTATACTATTGATTGTACCAAAAAATGTCGTAGTCATAAATTATTCAGAATTTCCTCATCTTTAATTTATTATTTAACTATTTCGACGAAATTCCAGAAATGGCGGCTTATTTGCAAAATCTTTCAAAAATGCTAAGACTAAACGTCCAGTTCCTTTGGACCCTTTTCAACAGAAAGCTTTTCAGCTCTAAGTTTGGTTATGAAACTTCTAAATATGAAGTTTCGTCCCGATACCTTTAGTAGTTTCTCCGGAATCGTCGTCACAAAAAACGGGCACACACACACACACACACACACACACACACACACACACACACACACACACACACACACACACAGACATTTTTTTGTACCTTGGTCAAAAATGTTCAGGGGACCCAAAAAGACATAATTCCGCTAAAATCTCAAAAATTTTTTTTGGCACGATTACAATACTTTACATACTGCGTATGATAAAGTAAAAATATGACTATCAAATTTCGGTTCAAAGGAAAAATCTCGTACTTTGTTGTAGTTTTCTAGTGGCGAAGACAGTGAAATACAATAAACATATTGCATCTAATAAGTACAAATAATGCCTTAAAGTTACAAGGTTTTGATAATATTCTGGCTGTGGAGATGAGACTGTTGAAAGAAACATATATATTCCAGGTACATTTCTAATCATTATCTATGTCAGAATCTTCTTTAAAAAAGGAAAGAGCAAATGATGACACATAGTCAGGACGTAAATATTAAATTATATTGAATTAATAATAATTAAAGCCAAAACCTGGATTTAAACCAGGCATCTTTTGGTATCCAGCAAAATACACACATCTGATATGCTATCGGGGCCTATGACTTGCCTTTTTACTTTATCATACGCAGTATGTAAAGTATTGTAATCGTGCCAAAAAATTTTTTTGAGATTTTAGCGGAAATATGTCTTTTTGGGTCCCCTGAACATTTTTGACCAAGGTACAAAAAAATGTCTGTGTGTGTGTGTGGATGTGGGTGTGTGTGTGTGTGTGTGTGTACCCGTTTTTTTTGTGGCGACGATTCCGGAGAAAGTACTAAAGGTATTGGGACGAAACTTGGTATTTAGAAGTTTCATAACCAAACTTAGAGCTGAAAAGCTTTCTGTTGAAAAGGGTCCAAAGGAACTGGAGGTTTAGTCTTAGCATTTTTGAAAGATTTTGCAAATAAGCCGCCATTTCTGGAATTTCGTCGAAATAGTTAAATAATAAATTAAAGATGAGGAAGTTCTGAATAATTTATGACTATCACATTTTTTGGTACAATCAATAGTTTAGCTGCACGAGCAAATTCTATTTCATCGAGATCGGTCGTACCGCATTAATACTAGTAGCCACGATTTGTCAGATTTTTTTATCTTAATGACAGTCAGTGTCAGTGTCAAACGCTAATGTTTTGACAATAACTACTGTCAATATAAGCTGCGTTCGGATATTGTATTACACTTTTTACACCTAATAACAAGTAAGTGTCATTTGGACGGTGTACCCGGTGTCAACGGAGTACAATATCCGAACGCAGCTTTAATCGACATATCTGTCTAGTTCTACTAAGTTTATTTTAATGCAGACATGGCCGATCTCGATCAAATAGATTCTCATGCAGCTGAACTATTAATTTTATATATAGTATGATAAAGTCATGTGCCTGGCCACATCAGATTTTTACTTTATCATACGCAGTATGTAAAGTATTGTAATCATGCCAAAAAAAAATTTTGAGATTTTAGCGGAAATATGTCTTTTTGGGTCCCCTGAACATTTTTGACCAAGGTACAAAAAAATGTCTGTGTGTGTGTGTGTGCGTGTGTATGTGTGTACCCGTTTTTTGTGACGACGATTCCGGAGAAACTACTAAAGGTATCTGGACAAAACTTCATATTTAGAAGTTTCATAACCAAACTTAGAGCTGAAAAGCTTTCTGTTGAAAAGGGTCCAAAGGAACTGGAGGTTTTGTCTTAGCATTTTTAAAAGATTTTGCAAATAAGCCGCTATTTCTGGAATTTTGTCGAAATAGTTAAATAATAAATTAAAGATGAGGAAATTCTGAATAATTTATCACTATGACATTTTTTGGTACAATCAATAGTTTAGCTGCATGAGCAAATTCTATTTCATCGAGATCGGTCGTACTGCATTAAAACTAGTAGCCAGGATATGTCAGAAATTTTGATTGCAATGACAGTAATGACACTAATGACAACGCTAATGTTTTGACAATAACGTCTGTCAATATAAGCTGCGTTCGGATATTGTATTACACTTTTTACACCTAATAACACGTAAGTCATTTTGATGGTGTACCCGGTGTCAACGGAGTACAATATCCGAACGCAGCTTTAATCGACTTATCTGTCTAGTTCTACTAGTTTTATTATAATGCGGACATGGCCGATCTCGATCAAATAGAATCTCATGCAGCTAAACTATTAATTTTATATATAGTATGATAAAGTCATGTGCCTGGCCACATCAGATTTTTTAGTTCTTTATAGGGTAAAGTGCACAGTCATTGGCACTCCAAAACGTTGGCACCCAAGTACTTCAATGCTAATAAAATACGAGTGTCAACCACTTTTGCGTTTACACTACTTATTTCAATTGGTCATTACGGAATGTCCGTACAATCATTTCAATTGTATTCTAAGAAAAATGTAAAAAGAAACTTAAAAATTAAAGAATAACAAATGCTTGTATGGTTTGGACACAGTCGTTTGAACAACGTTTGAACAACTTGAAGGAAATGGAACGCTAAAATCGTTAACTTTGACACTGAAAAGTATTGTTCAGTCCTGCAAAATTCAAATGTGAGAGACAGATCAGATCATCAAAAGTTTGAGGCAAAAAAGGAATTCAAGATTGTAGTAACAATGGGGTATTTGGATTTTGTAAGTTGAAGAAAAGTAACGAAGAACAACTGTTCCGAATAAAACATTGCTAAGTTTGATTCAAATATTTGATATTGTTTTCTAGTTTTTAAGAATTTTCAAGGGGGACACACTGTATCCAAGTCAAAATGTATGTCGTCATTTTTTCAAACCAAGTGCTACGAAGAATTTCTTCGTAGCACTTGATTCGATACTTAGTCCTGAAGATGCCTCTTGCAACAGAGTGCGAAACGTCAACTATTTCAAAGTCAACAACGTTTCTCAAATTTTACTTCGTTACTTCAACAACAAGATAGACAAGAAGAAACTCTATTTTCTTAGAAAAAAAATAGACAGTAAGGTTAATACAATTGAGACAAATATCACTCATTTGCATTTGTTTGGAATACATGTTTAGTAAAACGAACGTTTGTTTGTGTCAAAAAATTTATGTTTTTAGTTCAAATTTACAATTTGTACATTATAAGAAACAAGATTATATTTAGTTCAAATTATGAAAGTACTATGATTTTTTAAATTAACGAAATTGTTGGTTGAGTTTAAATGCGATATTTTAAGGTTGCAATAAATGGTTGTTTAACTCAAGAGATTTATTAATTATTTGTTAGAATTAATGTGGAAAACTTACCGTGTTGTTGATTGAGGTTGCTCTTCATTATTTCAACTATGGTCAGAAACTATCCAGCATGTAAAATCCAAACTTGATCCAACCTGAAAACTAAGAAAATTCAATAAGTATTTGATGGTATACAGAACGTCAACGGGTACGCTTGGACATACAGTCTACCGTAAGAAGACACATGCCGATCGGTACTTGAACGCGAAATCACACCACCATCCCCAACAGAAGAGAAGTGTTTTTAACACTCTGTTCAACAGAGCCGAGAAGGTGTGCGACTCTAGCACCTTGGACGACGAACGGAAACACTTGGAGTGGGCCCTACGTCAGAATGGATACACCAAGTCCGATATATGGGGTGTCACACAAAGAAAACCGCAAGTCTCAGAGGAGCGGCAAGAGTCAAAGGGGTTCGCTTGCCTACTATACGTATGTGGGGTATCAGAGAGAATCGGTAGATTACTGAAGAAATCGGGTATCACGGTAAGGTACAGAGCACCAGCAAAGGTAAAGGATCTTTTGCCTAACCCAAAGGATATCACACCACCCCTGAAGAACGAAGAGGTATACAAGATAACATGTGAGTGTGGAACATGCTATGTAGGACAGACAGGACGAAGTATCGAATGTCGAGTCAAGGAGCACAGTAGAGACACCCGGCTACGCAAGATTCAACAGTCCGCTGTTGCTGAACACTGCCACGAGACACACAATGAATTTCGATGACGTGAAGATGTTGGCAAGGGTGGGTAATTATCATCGAAGGCTTATTAGAGAAGCCATCGAAATTTACAAACATCCTGACAACATCAATGGCGAGGACGGTACTGGCATTAGTAGGGTCTGGAAATCGATCCTAACGCGGTCAGGTGGAAACGCACATGGGAGCGGTAGCTCCAGATGTGCGCAGTGAGGTGTAAATTTAGGTAATAAGGGAGATTCTCTTGGTAGGTCTTCAGTATTCAATTAGCTTTGAAGAAGCGAGCAACATGGTTCGCGATACGTCAGCATTTACAAATCCTGACACACGGCATAACCCGGAAGCAGTTTATTTTCTAAATATTTGATGTTTACTTACATAAGCAAAAGAAAAATATCTTAAATACATATAACTTGTAACAGATGCTAGCAAATACAAATCTAGGAAATTTGAGGAACTATAATTAATAATGCAGAAGATCAGAGAGTTTTCCTGTGAAAGGTTGGTCATGTGAGACGATCGTATCGATACATGTAACTAAAATGGGATGCAAAAGGAATTAAATTAAGTTTATCCTCAAGACAAATGTAAATGGATCCGCATATATGGCACACGCTCGGTCAGTGATGTGTTTATTTCTGCCATAACTCATGCTCCACGATTGGACCACACAGCAATTCAATGACACGCACGAAGAAGAAGCATCGCAATGAACAAAAAGAGCGCGATTATAAATAAATTGTACATAATTGATTTTGTAGTTTGTATCGTACGATGGATTATATGCATTATAATATAATCCTTGGTTGTTTTATTGTTGATTAATGGTGGTATTTTGGTTAATGTCACAACTCTTAGTTACTTCTAAGTTACAATTAAAAATGTAAATTAAAACCGCAAAACAAAATAGAAAAAATGTCAAGTATGCTTTGAATTCACGTATGAAAGCCTACTAAGGATGACAAATGAATTCAGTTATCCATTTTCGTTCATTACAAACGTCATTAGAAGTAAAATGAGGCATCTTAGTGAAGTGCCAGTTGCTCGTGCCGTCGCCCTTATTCAGCATGGCCACTCTCTTCGACATGTTAGCAGGGACCTTCGAGTTTCCCCTTCTGTTATTCCACGTTTATGGAATCGGTTTCGGGAGACTGGCCAATATGTTAGAAGAGCTGGACAAGGCCGAAATCTAAAAACTACCCAAAATCAAGACCGATTTCTTGCCCTTTCCTCTCCACGTCAGCGTACTGCCACACCACGAGACCTCCTAAACGACCTAAGACGAGCACATGGAATACAAATTTCTGATCAAACTTATAAGAAGCAAATTTGAAACCAAGAAGAGCTGTCCGCGCACCACGCCTTGCAAAGCATCATAAAGCAGCGCGAATGAGGTTTGCTCTGGGCCACAGAGATTGGCAACTTCGTCACTGGACGCCTGTACTGTTTACAGACGAGTCCAGATTTCGTTTAACTCGTTGCGGCGGTCGGGTATGTGTATACAGACGTCCTGGTGAACGCTACGCAGCCGCTACTATACAGGAAGTGGATAGATTTGGTCGTGGATCTGTGATGGTTTGGGTTGGAATCAGTATAGATAACCGATTTTGTTGTGGTTTCTGGTAGACTAAATGCCATGAATCGAAAACATCTTCGTGGTGCCTGCTGCATATGGCGTCGGTCAAAATTGCATCCTATTGCAGGACAATTCAAAGTCACATACCGCCGGCGTGGCGTCAGCAGAAACTTTTTACAAGAACGTGGGATTCAGGTCATGGAATGGCCGGCGGTAAGTCCTGACCTGAATCCTATTGAAAACGTGTGGGATCAGCTTGACCGACGTGTTCGCAAGCTCCCTAATCCACCACTAATGTTATTACGTCACTTCTTGTCTTCGAATCCTGAAGATGTTGGTACTGAAGCACCAAATTGGCGACATTGGTCACCCCCTTTAGGTCTCCATTTGAGTGTTTTTTCCATTGAGTGTCCATCTTGCTCCTTGGCTATATCGTACTGATGAGGACTAATAGCCCGAAACACTGTGTCTACGGTTGCTTCTTCGATGTTCGTATGACGGAATTGCCCGACATATACCTTTCTCCTTATATTTTTAATATACAGGCTGTTCATTTTATTATGGAAATTTGCAAATCTTTCCTTTTTCTAACATAACAACTGGATATTTAGCATTTTTTTAATGCTAAGATTAATTGTAAGATTGTTATGTTGGAACTATTTCTTTATAAAATTTAAATTTTTTAGTTATAAGCAATTAATCAATACTCATGAACTTTTACTTTAACCCAACGGGTAAAAAATAAAAAAATCAAGAGAAAATAACTACACAATTAAATAGAATTAAATGAAATGTTCAAACTGTCACATTAAAATAAATGTGTATGTATGTGGAAAAATATTCTTAATTTGAAGTTCAGTAGTTATGCTTAATTGCTGATAACTCAAAAATAATGCATTTTACCAAAAAGCCTATTTCTATAAAATGTTCTTTGAATTAAAAAAATAAAAATTTACAATGTTCTATTAGAAAATGAAATGGTTTGCAAATTTCCATATAAAACACACTGTATATTAAAGCTATATTTAAACAAGACCAAAAAACTTTTATTCGAATTTTTTTTCGACTTTTTTGTTTGCGGTTGGAGAATTATTTAGGCGTTCCAGTAATTTTGACCATTTTTGAGTAATAGCTTCTAATTAAGCCAGCAATTAAGTGTTACTCCAATAACAGATTTAAGACAGTAATGAAACAGTACTTGGTGGAAAATGTATATTCAATTACGATAAATACTTTAACTGTAATTTCGTAGAAGTAAGTAGTGCTGTGTTTTTCTTTTTATTCTGACTTGAATTTTCTTTGTAATAACACCAATAAAGATTATTATTATTATTATTATTATTATTAATAATTAAAAAATAATGCATTTTATAAAAAAATGATTCGTAGAAAAAATTCTTAGAATTAATTAAAAGATAGCTTGTTTAAAGCCAAAAAACTTTTGTTTGAACAATTTTTGGAAATTTCTTACGGTTGAAAAATTATTAAGGTGTTCCGGTAATTTTGGCTAACCCTGTATATATTTTCAATATATGTACCTACTATTGTAGAAATTTGGTAACCTTTCCTTTTTCAAATAGAACAATCTGCATATCTTTAACTTTTTGATTCCAAGATTAATTCTTAAAAATTTTTATAAGAAATAAATTTTTTATAAACTGCGTCATTTTTCAGTTATAAGCAATTAATCAAAATTAGGCAAAATTAGGCAAAACACCTAAATAATTCTTCAATATAAATATACCCTGTATATTTAGAACGATTTATTCTATTATGGAACGATTTTCTTTTTTTATTAGTATATTTCTATTTTTTCTTAATTTTAAGATTAACTAAGACTTGTAGAAATTTTTTTTATAAAATACATCATCTTTGAGAAAAAAAAATAAGATGAAGTAAGAAAACAATAAAATTGATTTAAATTAAATGTTTAAACAGGTTCAAATTAAAATAAATGTGCATGTATGTGCGAAAATATTCTTTTTTGAAGTTCAGGAGTTTTGATTAACTGCTAAAAAATTATGTATTTTATAAAAAAAGATATCTACAAAAAAATTCTAAGAATTAAACATAGAATTAAAAATGTCAAAATCTACAGGATGTTCTATCAGAAAATAGAAAGGTTACCACATTTCTAAAATAAAAGGGACACCCTGTACATTAAAATATATTTAAACGATAGCCCGTTTGTTCCTTTTTTATTTTTTTTACGGTTGGAGAATTATTTAGGCATTCCGGTAATTTTTACTAATTTTTATTAATTGCTTATAACTAAACAATGAAGTATTTTATAAACAAGTTATTCCTACAAAAACATGCTTAGAAAAAAAAGGATAGGTAACCAATTTCCATAATAAAATAAACACCCTGCATATTAATAGTATATTATTTGACGAGCACATAACACAGGATATAAATCGCGAGCATGAAGTTTATACGCGAGCCGTAGGCGAGCGTATAAACATGCGAGCGATTTATATCAGTTATCTGCGAGTCGAATACGACGTTTTATCTACGACTCATAAATTCCATTTTTTATTAAATCTTTTAAATGTATTTGTCAATGGTGGCGAGGCGAAATGTCAAATAACTGTCATCCACGTAGGTTTAAACTGACTTTGACAGTACATTCGTATAATGATGACAGTTCCTTCAAATAATGAAATCATTATTTGAACAAACTGTCATTATTATACAACGCTAGTGTCATTATAATCATCATATAGCCATACGTATGCAATGAACTTATTATAGGTGAGTCGTAGATAAAAATATACTTAGACGATAATTTGTCCTAAATGATCATAAAGTGACATTTTACATCTTAAATACCGGGACGAAAACAGCTTATTTTTGCGCCCTAGAGCAATAAAGATTCTTATTGCGCCCTAGGGCATAAAGGATTGCCATGGTTGTACATATGTCAAATATATCAAATATTTGTCATTTAAATTGTAAATTTTAAATCGTCAATGTCAATTATTGGCGATTAAGGTTATAAGTTTCACAATTAATTGTCTGTAGTGTCACTCATCAATGTCGTTTAAGGCTATAAGTTTGATAATTAATTGTCTGTATTGTCACTCCGAATTGTTTGTATTGTTGTTCAACTCCGTAGATACGCATGTCACTTGATAACGTCAAAATATTTATTAATATTATTCAAACGGAGGAACAAAACCATTGTAGGACATAAAATTTTGTACCTCGGGAATTACTCGATGTTTATACCCTCAGGCGACTTTTTAAACTGTCACCCTCGGGGCATAAACGTCCGTCTAATGCCCTTGGTACATAAATAACTATTAAACCCAAAAAACATTTGTTTAATTTTTTTAAGTTGTTGGTACGGTCGGAGAATTATTTAGGTAGTCCGGTAATTTTGACTAACCCTGTATAAATAACCATATGTCACTTCTTATGCCAGTGACTTGTACTGTTTATTCTTACAATTATGGATTTTGAGTTTTGGGGGCCATGGAAACAAATTGTTTACAGTGAACGATATTACAAGACGACGCAGAACTATTAAAACCAACTTTATTGCATCGTCCTTAAATTTTTCAATCCTCAGAATGCGTCTTTCATTTCATCAACACTGAAACACCAATATGAGACTAACCAGCCTTTTCAACGTCATTTTCTAACCAAAATCGTCAACCATCAACCACCCCCTGCACCAACCAATTAGCAAAATCCTCAATCTTCAGCAGTCCATCGCAAGAAGACGGACCACCATCCATCCGACACACTGGACCACGCAAGTTTCCAATAAAACCGATACCAGTCGCGGACAGAAAGTTGGCATATCTCTAGCCCAACAACTACACAGTCTCAGTAACACTCCAACATTCGCCGCGAGCGGGTCGGTCCGAATACGCCAATCAAAACCGAACACACACAAACCGGGCCATACACTCCGGTCCAAAAAAATTATGTCATCGCACAGATACGAAAAAATCCACTCCCGGTTTCACAACAGTGCCATTAAACCACAGAAATAATAAGACAACCAGCCATACGCACTATAGTGGACGATACCACCAACCAAATAATAAACAAACAGTGATGATTAATTTCTTAAAACTTAGCAAAATAATTCGTAATTAAAAATTTAAAAATGTTGCCCAAAATCGCAAATTTCATCTACCTGTATATACTATTAAGGACTTTGGTGTATTGTGAGCGAACCAGGCACAACAATCACAGAGACTACTACAATCCAACGTTGGAGAAGAGTTTTGAGGAAAAGGCTATACTGTCATGTCCGAATTGCCTGCATAAGTCTGATAGGGAGATCAAGTTTGATTTTGAGAATTTGAGGTTGGAAGCTATTAAAAGACAGATTCTTTCCAAGCTGGGCTTGAGTCATAAGCCTAATGTCACCCATGCAGTGCCCAGGGAGCTTGTGGAGAAGACTTTTAGGACCATAAGTGGAGATAGCCTAGACGAAGATGAATTTTATACAACCACCAGCGATAGGAGCCCAAATTTTGAGTTTGTTGACGCTGATGAAGGTAGTGCGAGGACCTCAGAAATTATAGCATTTGCGGAGCAAGGTAAGAGTTTTTTTTTGGTTTGATTATAGAGTTATGTCATCAGGTTATAAAGTTATAAAGTTATAAAGTTATGTCATAAGAAGGGGTTTGGTTGATGCTTGTGGATAGTTCTAGAAAGAGACTCTAACTTTAAGGGCTAGACTATCCCAAGAAGGCAACCCTATATCCTTAAAAAATATATTCATTACCCGAAATATAATTTTAAGATTATTATTATTATGATTACATTATTTGACTAATTGACAGTTCTAAATGTAGCTATTCAACAATACTATCAGAAGAATTTTCATAAATTGAAAAAATCTAATGTGGCTAGGCACATGACTTTATCATACTAATAAATATAAATAAAATTAATAGTTTAGCTGCGTGAGATTCTATTCGATCGAGATCGGTCGTGTCTGCATTAAAATAAAACTAGCTAGCCAGGATTTGACAGATATTATTATACTATTGACAGTAGGTATTGTCAAAATATCAGCGTTTGACACTACCTAATGACATTAGCCAGGATATATCTGCCAGGATTTGACAGATATTATTATACTATTGACAGTAGGTATTGTCAAAATATCAGCGTTTGACACTACCTACTGTCATTAGAATGAAAATATCTGTCAAATCCTGGCTAACTAGTTTTATATTAACTCGAGCGATCCAATCAAATACAATTTGCTCATGCAGCTAAACTATTAATTTTATCAAAAAATGTCATAGACATAAATTACACAAAATTTCCGCTACTTTAATTTATTTTTTAACTATTTTATTTTTTTGGGCACGATTACAATAGTTTATTATACTATGGATGTTAAAGTAAAAATCTGATGTGGCCAGGCACATGACTTTATCATACTATATACAGTGTGTCCCACTTAAGAGTGTAACACCTTCATATCATTTTTATTTTCAGTCCAATTTTACTAATTTTTTCTTTAAAAAATAGAACACATATTGCTCTATTTACTGCCAAAAACCAGTTGCTTTCTTTAAATGCAAAGCACCTTGTGATGGCAAAATATATGGCAAAAATCAAGAAATCACTTTAGGGATTTTGTTATCGAAAAAATTTACTAGTAATAATTGTTCAGAATTGCCCAAAAACTCTAAATCCAAAATTTCATGAAAATTAAAAAATCTGATGTGGCCAGGCACATGACTTTATCATACTATATATAAAATTAAAAGTTTGGCTCCATGAGACTCTATTTGACCGAGATCGGCCATGTCTGCATTAAAATAAAACTACTAGAACTAGACAGATATGTCGATTAAAGCTGCGTTCGGATATTGTACTCCGTTGACACCGGGTACACCGTCCAAATGACACTTACGTGTTATTGGGTGTAAAAAGTGTAATGCAATATGCGAACACAGCTTATATTGACAGAAGTTATTGTCAAAACATTAGCGTTTGACACCAAGACTACCTACCGTCATTAGAATCAAAAAAACTGACAAATCCTGGATACTAGTTTTCATGCAGTCCGACCGATCTCGTAGAAATAGAATTTGCTCATGCAGCTAAACTATTGATTGTACCAAAAAATGTCATAGTGATAAATTATTCAGAATTTCCTCATCTTTAATTTATTATTTAACTATTTCGACGAAATTCCAGAAATGGCGGCTTATTTGCAAAATCTTTCAAAAATGTTAAGGCTAAACCTCCAGTTCCTTTGGACCCTCTTCAACAGAAAGCTTTTCAGCTCTAAGTTTGGTTATGAAACTTCTAAATATGAAGTTTCGTCCCTATACCTTTAGTAGTTTCTCCGGAATCGTCGCCACAAAAACGGGTACACACATCCACACATACACACACACACACACACACACACACAGAAATTTTTTTGTACCTTGGTCAAAAATGTTCAGGGGACCCTAAAAGACATATTTCCGCTAAATTTTCGGCACGATTACAATACTTTACATACTGCGTATCATAAAGTAAAAATATTGAAATTTCCTTAAAAGTCCGTAAATATTATTTGCAACATCTTATCTTAATTAAATACGACAAAGCTCTTTGACAGTTCTGGTTTTATTTCAAATAAAATATCCACAGCACTTTTTTTTATTCCTTGGTAAAAAATGTTCAGGAGACCCAAAAAGACATATTTCCGCTAAAATCCCAAAATTTCTTTTTACACGATTACAATACTTTATCATACTGCGTATGATAAAGTAAAAAGGTATGAATATCTCAAATACCACTGAAAATAAGTTATAGGAAACACAGTGTGTAATGATAGAGCGCAAGATTTTCTATCGAGTGGTGTATTAATATACAGGCTGTTCCATTTGAAAATAAATCAGTTTTTGAAGTTTGAAAGTGTAACATTTGAGTTGCAAATTTTGAACACTCTGTATAAGATATAACGATGTACAAACGCTATTTTGTCTAACCATATTCAACGTATATTACCACAAAACATAAAACTGTTAGCTTCAATAATAACCAAGACATTCAATTTGAAACGATAGGTAAACCTGATACAAGTCGATGTATTTTGATACGAGGAAAGAAAAAAATTATAAATGAAAATGTTTAACGACATAATTTCAAATTAATTTTTATAGGTTAATAATATAGTGACATACAGGCGGGATGTAAATTTTAAAAAAATCAATAATTACAGCCACAACTTGGATTTGAACCAGGTACCTTTGCGTTTCTAGCACAATGCTCTCCCATCTGAGCTACTGAGGCCTATGACATTTGTTACATATAATTTGTCATAAATTCAGGAAAGGAAGTAGATGACATTTGATAGGTGTACGTCAAGATAGGTTAGTATTTGGTAGTAATCACTACTTCCTTTCCTGTATTTATGACAAATTATATCTAACAACTGTCATAGGCCTCAGTAGCTCAGATGGGAGAGCATTGTGATAGAAACGCAAAGGTCTCTGGTTCAAATCCAGGTTGTGGCTGTAATTTTTGATTTATTTAAAATTTACATCCCGCCTGTATGTCACCATATTATTAACCTATGAAAAAATTATGTCTCCATTTAAAATAACAAATTTGTATAGTCATATCGAGATTGTATAGTTAGATTGTACAGTCATCTTCATTGCTGATCTTAAGAAATAGAAATACACGTTTTTCTACTTTGCATTCACAATGCACACATTGTAACACTATTCTCGGCGTTACAATCAACAAATTGTAACACCGTTTTTAGTAACTTTTTCTAGGATTGGTCTAAGATCGCTTGCAATCGCAAAAACTGCAAAAATCTATATTCAATACATATTTAAACATGCGTGTAGCATGCTATAGTATTGCCAAAGGGTTGGGGTTTTCTTAGTTTTGCTCTGTTCATCAAAATACCCCAGCATGATGTTTTGGGTGATGTTTTGCGACTCTGGTAAGTCATCGTGCATCATTCTCGTCAACTAAACATCAAATCCCCCTTTCAGATACAATACAAGGACCACATTTACCTGAATAAGGAGTTATGCGAAGATCAAACCTACATCGTAGTTATGATCGGGTTCAAATACTGCCACGGGATTGTATATATGCAATAAATAATTTATTGAATATCAGCATGCACGCAGCAAGGTGTAGTACATCTAAAGTGTTAAGGATTTCCTAGTTTATGTAACGTATATGTTTTCGGCAACATTTTGGACAGAATTCTGGTCGTGCCGTATTCTCCTTTTGTACGTCGCTTACAACTTCGTCTTAGCTTACAACTTCTAGTTGTGTGCAACTATTTGTGTTACCTGCATCGTATGTAATTTTACAAAGTATAATAATTTATTCTAATAAACTACCTCACCGAAATTAATTTTTTTAAAATTTATAAGTCCGTGTAAATGTATAAGCCTCAACGGCTACCTAGCGGAATATGGTAGACACCACTATTAAACGTTAAGCGTTATAACAATTCTATAGTAAGTCTTGTTCTTTGGAATAACTAAAAAGTCACCGCCAAACACTTCTATTCTGACGATTATAATTATTAGAAACACTTTTTAAGATAACTTTTTAGCTTATGTTTCTATATCTATATCCGTTATTAGGTTGTCATATAATATGTATATATGTAGTAAAAAAAAATAGTAAAATATAATAAATATAGTAAATATAGTAACCCCAATTTCTAAATTTAAATAAAATTAATGACGTAAAGTAGAAAAAATAGTATATTACACTCGATTTATAAGATATCTTGTATAATAATATATAATTAAATAATTTCCGACTGGTACTAAAAGAACTAATTGTTGGATGATCATAAATTGTTCATTTGTGTAATTCATAGTAGCAGTTTGCAATGACTAATCGTTGGTGCATGAATAGAAATTTTATTACATTTGTGTGATAGTTGAATTTCTTCATGGCAGCTAGAAATTTTATAATAATTTATCAATTATTGTGCAATGTGCATGAGTATTCCTGTTAAACCAGATGCTTAATAACATTGTAGCTGTTAATGACAGACCTACCGCGTAAAGCATTTTGGGAAAGCAAGAAAAAAAATCTGACGTGGCCAGGCACATGACTTTATCATATTATATATAAAATTAATAGTTTAGCTGCATGAGATTTTATTTGATCGAGATCGATCGTGTCTGCATTAATATAAAGTTAATTATCCAGAAGTTGACAGATATATCGATTCTATTGACAGTAAGTATTGTCAAAACATCAGCGTTAAAAATATCTACCTCGCTATTTTTATTATGCAATAATTAATTTTATTGTCTGGAAAATACTACTTTATAAACGGTTTGTATAAGTACACAAATATATCAAATATAAATATTGTTGGTAAACATCTACATGAATAAATATTGCTACGTTACATAAGTAAGAAGCAATAAATTTTTACGCAAACAGACATAAAGTTTTACATATTTCAAATAAAATATTGCCGGGGAGTTGCATCACTTATATTAAGTACTAAATAGATCAATAATAAAATGAAATGTAGCAAAGTAGCAAAAAAAATAGGTATGACAAATGGAGTGTTACAATCATCAAATCGAATATCTTGGTTATTATTGAAGCTAATAGTTACATGTTTGGTGAAAATATACGTTAAATATGGGAAAACCAAACAATGTTTAATGCATCACTATATCTTATACAGGGTGTTCAAATTTTTCAATTCAAGTGTTACATTGTCAAACTTTAAAAACTATGTTATTCAAATACTAATAAAAATATTTACAATAATAAATATATAAAATTTCATGAATAAGTAACGTCTTCCTTTTATTCAACGGGCGGGCTTATTGATTTCTTTTCCAAATAAAAATTCTTTCGGTGCTTTTTCGTCAAAATGTGTTTTCTTTTACATCATAACCAGTGTTTTACTTGTTATAATTTAAGAAAAAGTTACGAACGTTTCACAGAACAATAATTGTATTTTTATTCTGTAATACATTTGTATACAAATGAATAAAATAAATTAACACAATGTTAGAATATTTCTCAGACTTCCAATTATTTAATTTCTTATAAATACAATCAAAGAAAAAAATTTTGACTTCTGTAAACAACAAATTTGGGAGTGCTTTGGTAGATAAGTGATGTTTTCTGTTACTATCATAAGAATAAATTATTAAATAAATGGATAATGGTAAATTGAATAAATAATAATTATTTTAGTACGATTTTCATGAGTGCATATAATAAATAATGCAAATACTTCAATCAATTCAACAATTTATTTCAAATTATAGTAGCAGGTACCTTAGTTACTTCTAAGTTACACTTAAAAATGTAAATTAATAACGCAAAACCAAATGGAAAAAATGTCAAGTATGCTTTGATTTCACGTATCATCAATAGAAACGTCATTAGAAGTAAAATTAAGCATCTTAGTGAAGTGCAAGTTGCTCCCGCTGTCGCCCTTATTCAGCATGGCCACTCTATTCGACATGTTAGCAGGAACCTTCGAGTTTCCCCTTCTGTTATTCAGCGTTTATGGAATCGGTTTCGGGAGACTGGCCAATATGTTAGAAGAGCTGGACAAGGTCAAAATCGAAAAACTATTCAAAATCAAGACCGATTTCTTGTCCTTTCCTCTCTACGTCAGCGTACTGCCACAGCACGAGACCTCCTAAACGACCTAAGACGAGCTCATGGAATAGAAATTTCTGATCAAACTGTTAGAAACAGATTAAAAGAAGCGAATTTGAAATCAAGAAGACCTGTCCGCGCACCACGCCTTACGCAGCATCACAAAGCAGCGCGAATGAGGTTTGCTCTGGATCACAGAAATTGGCAACTTCGTTTATTTCAGATTTCGTTTAACTCGTTGCGACGGTCGAGTACGTGTATATACAGGATGTCTCACGGAACTGGTACATTAGAAGTTTCTCATGTTCAACTATTTCTGGAAACATGAAATTTTGGAATAAGAATTTACTCGATCTGAGCTCTTCGGCTAAAATATTCTCAAGTTAACTATCACGTCCGGTCACCGGAAGTCGGTATCAACTTTGTTATTTTAAATGGAATGATATAATTTTTATTCTATTTTTGGTTTCTACGTATCAAAATACATCATTTTTAATAAGGGTTCCTATACCTAAATATCACCATTTTTGAGTTTTTTGGATTTTACTAATTTTTTGGTGATTTTTGCGGTGACGTTTAAAACTGAATATCTCGGTTATTATTGAAACTAGAAGTTTGATGATTGATGGTCCAAAACTAGGAACGCCAAATACGACGATGTTTAGTTCATCATGATATCTTATACAGAGTGTTCAAAATTTACAACACAATAATTGAATTTTCAAACGTAAAAAACTATTTTTTTTCAAATGGAATACCCTGTATACCGATACGCCATTCGATAGGAAATTTTATTCCCTATCAATCAGTATTACGGTTCCCTATATCTATCTTTAATAGTTTTTGAGATATTGTTACTTTTTCTTTAAATCCATTTTAAATGCTCCCATTTAACAATGGGGACGAAATTAGATACGAAATTTACAACGAAAATTTAAATAGTGATAGATATTTAGAAATTTTGGGTGGATGTGTGAACAATTTTTGCGATACTATTTCCCTCAATATTTTACGCGACCGCTTTTATCAAATGGACGGTGCACCGGCACATTCTTCGCATGTGGTATCCATACAACTTAATCAGATGTTAGGTGACGGTAGGTGGTTCGCAAATAGGAGACCCTGGCGGTGGCCACCAAGCTCACCATTTTTAACACCATTAGACTTTTATTTCTGGGGTCATGTGAAAAGCCAGGTCTATTCCACACCAGTTAATACTCGAGAAGAATTGACTAACAGAGTAGTAGCCGCCATTAATGGACTTCAGCGACAAGAAATCCGAAGAGCGACGATGACAGTAGTACAGCGAAGTGTTTTAAAATGTTTGGAGCAGAACGGGCAGCATTTCGAACAACATAATTAAGTTTTAATTTAAGTTAGATATCCCAAATCTATTATTTTAGTTTTAAGAAACCTTTTCAATATTTTTCTGTTTTCCTGCTGTTCCAAAGTTGTTACATTCCTATAAATAAAGAATAAATCGTTTTGTATTTAGTTTGCATTCTTTTATACTGACAATATCTCAAAAACTATTAAAGATAGATATAGGGAATCCTAATATTGATTGATAGGGAATACGATTTCCTATCGAATGGCGTATCGGTATACAGGGTGTTCCATTTGAAAAAAATGAATTTTTTTACGTTTAAAAATTCAATTATTGTGTTGGAAATTTTGAACACCCTGTATAAGATATCATGATGAACTAAACATCGTCTTATTTGGGTATGTTTCTAGTGCTGGACCACCAATCATGAAACTTCTAGTTTCAATAATAACCGAGATATTCAATTTTAAACGTAACCGGGAAAATCACCAAAAAATAGTAAAATCGAAAAAACTCAAAAATGGTTATATTTAGGTATACGGAAACATTATCAAAAATGATGTGTTTTGATACGTAGACCCCAAAAATAAAAAAATTATATCATTCCATTTAAAATAACAAAGTTGATACCGACTTCCGGTGACCGGACGTGACAGTTAACTTGAGAATATTTTAGCTGAAGAGCTCAGATCGAGTAAATTCTAGGTCCAAAATTTCAAGTTTCCAGAAATAGTAGAACATGAGAAACTTCTAATGTACCAGTTCCGTGAGACAGGACAATGCAAAGCCACATACCGCCGGCTTCACCAGAAACGTTTTACAAGAACGTGGAATTCAGGTCATGGAATGGCCGGCGTTAAGTTCTGACCTGAATCCTATTGAACACGTGTGGGATCAGCTTGACCGACGTGTTCGCAAGCGCCCTAATCCACTACTAACCATACAGGAACTGACACAAGCCCTGATTGAGGAATGGGAAAGCATAACTCAAGAATCTCTTCGCAGACTAGTGCGAAGCATGCCACGCAGGTGTGCGGAAGTGATTCATGCTCGTGGAGGGCATACACTGTATTAAACCTCACTAATCCACAGAAAACCCGACTGTCATCGATACTACCACAGTCATTTCCATTTTGCTTTGCGTTCTAATTTACATTTTTAAGTGTAACTTGGAATTGACGAAGAGTTGCAACATTGTTTTTGTAATTTTCTTTAGTTAAACATATGCCGTTGAAGTATACTAAATTTGATTTGCCTAGAAACAATATTTAAAAAGTTACAGGTTTCGAAAAACGTGTCCCCTATTTTTTTGACGTAATGTGCATCTAGCGTGGGACAGCCTGTATATAACACTCCATAAATTCGATACAAACCGTGAAGTAAAACTGAGGGTGTTTTGCACCCCTGACCTAACGTAAATATCGGTGCTATCGTCCATGGGAGGTCAGGTCAAAACTTACACATATCGAAAGTGAAAATTTTACCTTCAGCGGTGAAAATAGACGATTGAGAGAAAAAAAAACACTAACTGGGGCGCGAGTCATTTGTCAAGACCACATCGATAGAGACAAATCAATTTCTACATTTGTTTTTACATTAGTTTCCCCTGTTTTTTTTCTCCATAACTGCACGAACTTTAAATCAATAAATGAAGTTTGTTAGAGTTTTGTGTATAGGTTAAAGCCGGGGCTACACATCCGTATACTTGCCAAAATATCAAATATTGCCACATGTTAAATATTTGTCAAGTATATTTGCCACGCAAATCGAAAATGTTTGTTATTAATTGGTGTAAACGATGCCATGAGTGATTTATTTTTCCTTTTAAGTTCGTTCACCGAATATTTTTCATCCATCCTTGATTACCGGCTGATTTTTATAAAACTCAAAAAAATCTATGACATACCAACAAATTTGTACAATATTCGTTTGTGATTTCGGACCGTCAGAGTTGCACTGCAACAGTAAATGCATCGGACATTGATGCATCGCCACATAGCATTTTCTAATACGTGAAAATCTTCTTTGAGGACTTCCTCCATGTGCGTACCGAATGGGCACTAGCTATTTTTATGATTAGTTCGCCTTATTTGTAGATTAGCTTTTTCAAATCAAACTGATAATTTGATTCCGAACAAGCAAGGTTTTATTTTATAATGCCGACATATTTTTAATTACATAAGTGCAGAATTCACTGCGTACTAACAAGGGCATTCTTGTGGAAATTTACAAAACAAATCTTGACGAAACTTTTTGTTTCATTTTAAGGATTTTTTGTTTAATTCATCAGCTTTCTGTATTATTAATTCGCAGCAGCTAATTTGAATAGACTGTAAAACAATACAATTGGTCATTTGATGTGAACTAGTTTAAATAAATTATTATTTTAATGAGAAAAATATATATTTTTTTATTTAAATTAGGAAGAAGTTGCCCCTAAAAGAAATGTTAGATATGGTTTCTTCGTCATCTTTAAAGTTCTACTAAATCCAATTGTACTACTAGGTTCGTTGTATAAATAATATTGTCTGAAATACAGATCAATTAGCTTCTGAAACAAAAATTTAAACTTTTAAACAAAGCTACACAAAATTGTCTCTACTATTAAAATATTTATACCGCTTTCGTTTCTCTTCAAATAATAAACATCATAAAAATCGACAAATGTATAAATACAAGCAAATAAAGTATAATTTTCCAAATAAATTATTTTATAGACATGCTCTCTATAAAATTTTTGTGGTTTATTACTTGAAGAGAAACGAAAACGATTAAAAATATTTTAATAGTAGGGACGATTTTGTGTAGCTTTTTTTTATATAACAAGAAGGTTATATTTTGAAAGCTCATAAATGAGTATCATCTACATTGTTCATAGAAAAGCATCAACTTCGGATACACTCTGTATATGGTGTAGGTTTTTCTTGGAAAGAAATAACATTGCGTTTAAGTGGACAGGTAAAAACAACATTTTCTGACGGTTTCCGGAAAACTGTCTGTCAGACGGTTTCACAAAATTACAATTTTATGCGGTTATCGCCCTTTAGAAAAATCAAAAATCTTACTAATAATTACAAATCATCAATCTTCGTATACGACCTACTACACACAAAACGAAATTGAAAAATGGAAAAATTAAGCAGCGTACTAAAATGTTCATCGAGTACAAATAAATGCACCAATATTTGCCGCCTTTGCATTTGCTATACCCACTTCAACTGGGTATTGCAAATACCAAGTATACGGCGTAAAAAAACTCGTCCGCACAGCCGAACGTCGAATATATAAATTTATTTTAGAGGTGGACTCGCTAAAAATTGAATAGAGCAGGTTTTCTTTCTCGACAAATATTCATATACTTGATAAATATTTGATATTTGGCAAGTATACGAATGTGTAGCCCCGGCTTAATGTTACAGGTAATTGCTCTTCATATGCTAGCATAAAACGGTGCGGAGCTATTAATTATTGTGAGGCGATAGTATCGATCGGAAAAGTTAGTTGTAAAACACAGGGTTTTCCCTATAACGTACATATCTGAGAAGGGTTGAAAAAGTTTCAGTGGAAGTTTGGTGACGTGAATTTAATCAATCTTTTGATACAATTGGGGCTATTATTTATAGTTTGTTATGAATTATGATCAATTATTTATCTGGTGTAACTTTAATATTGATTAAAAATTATTCAAACTTCCTTGTAAGTGTTCCAAATCTCCTTTTTTTCTTAAGTTTGGTATAAGCTTATTTCTGTATAGGTTATTAATTATCGATATTTTTTCTTCTGTGAATTTAGTTCGAATATGAATCAGTAAATATAGAGTCGTATTACAATTGTTCGGAAGTGATGACATTAAGTGAAACCCACCTCAAGACCGCATCCTGTTTTTTTATCAGAGTTATAAACGATCTATGACGTTTAATTTGATTATATAAATTAAAAAAAAAATTCTAAAAATAGATGTTATTCTACGTACTTATATAAATTCTAATTACTTTATCATACGTAGTCATACGTATCACATCAATAATAAATTAAAGTAGAGGAAATTCTGGATAATTTATGTCTACGAATTTTTTTGATTCTAATGACAGGTAGTGTCAAACGCTGATGTTTAGACAATACTTACTGTCAATAGAATCAAAAGATCTGTCAAATCCTGGCTAACTAAACTAAACTAAAGCTAAAGTATTAATTTTATATATTAATATTATTTACATTATTTTTGAATGGCAATGCCCTATTTACTGATTTTGGCAGATTCAATTGCAATTATTGTCATTATTTTTTAAATTTATTTCAGCTGAAACCAAGGCTCTAGAAACATCAGAAGCATTTCATAGAAAACCTTAAACTTTGTAAATTACTTTACTTAATATTATTATTACTATGTTTTTCGAGTGTTTACTCGAAAATTTATTCATCTAATGCCATAAAATATGCATGCTATGCTAACATAAAAAACATAAAAAAAATGGAATTTACTATATAAAATAAGTATTTTGATCAATTAATATCCACGCATTCGAGGATTTATTACAACAAGAAAGAAAGTTTTAATTTTAATGAATTTATTCCATACTTTTGTCGCATTTTGCAAAATTTGTTACAAAAGGGTTTATTCAAATTTAGGCTATTAAAATTCGTTCCAACCCGTTTCTGTAGTTTACTTTCAGCGCTTATATTTTTTGGATGGTGGTTCTAGAAAACCGACTATCGATAACAATAATAATAAAATTTATAAAATTATAATAAATATAAATAAATTGGTAATTTTAGCATATTTCAAAATTTTATCATTTTATGAATTAAATGAGTAGGGTTTATAGAAAACCCGTTTTCTAAAAACAAGATTTTCGAATTCCAAATTTATAAATTAACTACGAAAGAGTCTAGTTAAAAAAAAAATCAGTAAATATTAATAAAAAAAATCTGATGTGGCCAGGCACATGACTTTATCATACTATATATAAAGTTAATAGTTTAGCTGCATGAGACTCTATTTGATCGAGATCGGCCATGTCTGCATTAAAATAAAACTACTAGAACTAGACAGATATGTCGATTAAAGCTGCGTTTGGATATTGTACTCCGTTGACACCGGGTACACCGTCCAAATGACACTTACGTGTTATTGGGTGTAAAAGGTGTAATACAATATGCGAACGCAGCTTATATTGACAGAAGTTATTGTCGAAACATTAGCGTTTGACACCAAGACTACCTACTGTCATTAGAATCAAAAAATCTGACAAATCCTGGCTACTAGTTTTCAGGCAGTACGACCGATCTCGTAGAAATAGAATTTGCTCATGCAGCTAAACTATTGATTGTACCAAAAAATGTCATAGTGATAAATTATTCAGAATTTCCTCATCTTTAATTTATTATTTAACTATTTCGATGAAATTCCAGAAATGGCGGCTTATTTGCCAAATCTTTCAAAAATGCTAAGACTAAACCTCCAGTTCCTTTGGACCCTCTTCAACAGAAAGCTTTTCAGCTCTAAGTTTGGTTATGAAACTTCTAAATATGAAGTTTCGTCCGGATACTTTTAGTAGTTTCTCCGGAATCGTCGCCACAAAAAACGGGTATACACACACACACACACACACACACACACACACATACACACACAGACATTTTTTTGTACCTTGGTAAAAAATGTTCAGGGGACCCAGAAAGACATATTTCCGCTAAAACCTCAAAAATTTTTTTTGGCATGATTACAATACTTTACATACTGCGTATGATAAAGTAAAAACAAACATTTATACTTTTTTCTCAAAAAAAATCTAAACAAAATTCAGAATTTCTGTTTTGACATTCAGATTTTATGGGGATAGTATACAAGAAATATCATATATTTAAATCGATCTGAAATTTTACATGAGTTAAGTATGGATATACAGGGTGTCTCAACAGTGCGATCTCGGAAGATTGTGCATCTGTTAATGAATATATTTTAAAACTGATTTCACTCATATATACAGGACGCCGAGGTGCACATTTTAAAATTATTAGCGTGTAGACAGGATGTTCCATAAGGTAGTACCAACCCAAACTTATGTTTTTTTAAATGGAACAACCTATAGTTCGGCACAATTTTGAATTCCTCGCAAAATTTTTCGACAAAAAAAAAGTATTGAAAAGCAAGACATTCAAATTATAACTGTGAGAAAAAAATTACTAGACTGTCATATTTTCGTTTTGGGAAACCGAATGACTAAGTAAAAAGTTGCAAATAGATTTATTAGTTTTTTCCAATTATGCTTAAAAAATAGAAAAAAAGTCAATAAAAAATTAAGATATCATACAATGCAAAAACAAAGGAAACCCCCAAGCAATGACCATCCAAATAAAAAAAGGCAGTTATTAATAAGTAGCCAAATCACAAATAATAAAAAGTCGTTTAAAATACGGATTTGTTATTATCTGACAAATTTGAAACTTTTTAAGGAATTGAAAAACGAAAGAAGTTCAGATGAGACTTCTACACAAAATGGCACTTACTTCCTAAATATACGCAAAAAAAATCTGATGTGGCCAGGCACATGACTTTATCATACTATATATAAAATTATTAGTTTAGCTGCATGAGATTCTATTTGATCGAGATCGGCTATGTCTGCATTAAAATAAAAATAGTAGAACCAGACAGATATCTCGATTAAAGCTGCGTTCGGATATTGTACTCCGTTGACACCGGGTACACCGTCCAAATGACACCTACGTGTTATTGGGTGTAAAAAGTGTAACGGGGTTCAATATCCGAACGCAGCCTATATTGACAGTAGTATTTTCAAAACATTAGCGTTTGACACTAGCTACTGCCATTAGAATCAAAAAATCTGACATATCCTGGCTACTAGTTTTAAAGCAGTACGACCGATCTCGATGAAATAGAATTTGCTCATGCAGCTAAACTATAAATTCTACCAAAAAATGTCATATAGATAAATTATAGAAAATTTCCTCTTCTTTAATTTATTATTTAACTATTTTGACGACATTACACAAATAGCGGCTCATTTGCAAAATCTTCGAAAAATGCTATGAGTAAACCACCAGTTCCTTTGGACCCTTTTCAACAGAAAGCTTTTCAGCTCTAAGTTTGGTTATGAAACTTTTAAATATGAAGTTTCGTCCCGACACCTTTAGTAGTTTCTCCGGAATCGTCGCCACAAAAACGGGTACACACACACACACACACACACACACACACACACACACACACACACACACATACACACACACATACACACACACACACACACACACAGACATTTTTTGTACCTTGGTCAAAAATGTTCAGGGGACCCAAAAAGACATATTTCCGCTAAAATCTCAATTTTTTTTTTTGAATGATTACAATACTTTACATACTGCGTATGATAAAGTAAAAAACTATCAACAAATTTTATGTAAAGTTTTGCTTCTTCACATCTTTATTCAATTTATTTTTATTATTTGGCAATTTGTTACTTATTAACTATGTAATTTATTTGTTTCTTATTATTGTAAGAGTACTGTTTGTGTGTATTCTTCGCTTTCGCATTTTTTTACTTTATCATACGCAGTATTATAAAGTATTGTAATCATGCCGAAAAAAAATTTTGAGTTTTTAGCGGAAATATGTTCTTTTGGGCCCCCTGAACATATTTGACCAAGGTAGAAAAAAATGTCTGTGTGTGTGTGTGTGTGTATGTGTGTGTGTGTGTGTGTGTGTACCCGATTTTTGTGGCGACGATTCTGGAGAAACTACTAAAGGTATCGGGACGAAACTTCATATTTAGAAGTTTCAAGACCAAACTTAGAGCTGAAAAGCTTTTGGCTCAAAAGGGTCCAAAGGAACTGGATGTTTCCTCCAAGCATTTTTCAAGCATTTTGCAAATGAGCCGCCATTTCTGTAATTTCGGCAAAACAGCTAAATAATAAATTAAAGAAGAGGAAATTTTGTATCATTTATGTCTATGGCATTTTTTGGTAAAATTAATAGTTTGGCTGCAGGAGCAGATTCAAATTGAGATCGGTCGTGTCGGCCTTAAAACTAAGTAGCCAGGATTTTAATTCTAATGACAGAATTGTGACAGAACTAATGACAGACAGTGTCATACGGTGATGTTTTGACAATAGCTCTGCGCCGGAACCACCTGACCAGCCTGGGGACAAGCACGAAGGCAAAGCGAATGCAGGACCTCTGCAAATAGATGCTGAGCGGGACGTCAGCGATGAAGATGACGTTGAGCCCGATCAACGAAGGAGACGGCAAAGGCGGTGGCGGTAGCTGCGTGTGCGTGCTGTGTGTGTCCATGTTTTATTCAATAATATTTAGATCAAAACTTTTTACGTTGTTTTAAATATTTTAGTAAAGCATTTTTATTGTTTTATCGTTGTTTGTTTTTAAAAATATACACGCCAAGCTATTCACTCACTGGCGGGTAAATCGTAATCGTTTCAAATTTCGGATAAGCGCCCACGGCCGGCGCAAGGCACCGCTTGTTTTATATCATTTGAAATTATGTTAATTCATAATGTGTATTTTCTTTAATTAATATATTTGTGTTAATGGTTAATGGAATCGCATGCAGCTAAACCATTAATTTTATATATAGTATGATAAAGTCATGTGCCTGGCCACATCAGATTTTTTTATTTGTTTTTTCAAAAAAAAAATATTCTAAACAGCTGTATCAAAATATCTGAATATCAAAAAATACGTTTAAAATAACAAATAGTTGATAGTGGCTTGTGTGTTGATTTTGGTCAAGTATTTTTTTAAAAGAAATGTAATTTTTTAAAGTAATAAATTTATAATATATTCCGATGATTATTTTTTTCAAATTTATCTTTATTCGAGCGAAAGAATTAGCATGACCTCATAATTGTTATCCTTTTCAAGAAAATAATAATGGTCACCTTACTTAAACCATTCTCTTTTTCAAAAAAATTTCGCAAGTGACGATATTGGGGTATACTTAAGGTGACCAGATTTTGATTATGGCAAAGCGGGACATAAGCGGGGGGAGGATAATAATTAAAGCCAAACACGTTATTCATCTAAAAATCGACGTATTCTAGGTTTTTTTTATATATATTTATATTATCATGTGGTTTTGAGTTGGGTTGGGTACACAGAATTTTACGTTTTCCTGATGGTGATCAAAACATATTTATTTTACACCAAAAATTGTAGAGCTTCTTTGTTTTACCATATTTATTTCATATATGTAGAACGAAGCACAAAATGTTTGGGATGTGTTTTTTTTTTTTTGAAGAAAACTATAAACTTTAACCCTCTTGCAGTAGACATAATTGTTTTCAATTGGTTAATTTGTGATATATTAGGTCCATAAAGTCAACTTTATATCGACTTTTTGATAACTCATTTGTAAAAAAAACTCGATTTGATAACGCATTGTCAACTTTTTGAACTTTGATTTAAAAAAAAAATTGCGGGTGTATCTTTATTTAGCTTTATTCAAATTTAAATAATTCACTTTATAAATTTTAACTCTCTTCCTTACCATAATCTCTGCAATATAAGTTTTTTGTCCAAAATAGATGTAGTAAATATGTACATTTTTATCCAGAAATAAATATATCATTGCCTCTAATAACGTAACTTATTTATACGAAGTATACAAAATGTCTCCCAGTATACGATTGACTATTAAGGGATCACCTAAATACTAAATTTGTGGTTAAGGTATAAGGAAATACATACTAATAAATAATTTGAGTTCCAAGAAGATGGTAAACAAAGGTTCTAATTCAGTGGCCTGCATAATACAAACAAATATCTCAAGTTGAGAGGTACGGTCTAAAAAAAGAATTCAAATGATTGTCAGAATCCATTAAAGATTAAACAAAAATGAAAATATCAAAAATTTTCATGTTAAAAAATTCGACATATTATAGCTGCAATTTAATTGGATTTTAATCTATGGCAGGGTAACAATAAAAATAAATCAATAAATTTTTTGTGCATAGGTAGGTACATTATTACAAACATAGATTTTCTTCAACTTAATGTCAACAAGAAAGAAGTGAAATCACAACGGAGTTCTAGTAACCTGCTAGGTTGCACCAATTATAACCATAACGTTAAATTAAATATTGTAAACCATGTTATTGGAATACTGTATGTGTATTATTACATTTTTGTTTACTTATTCTAATTTGACTTTGTTTACATGAAACTATATTAACTTAATATTATTATTAACATTAACTTATTGTTATAACTTATAATTATTGTGGTATGTAAGTACGTATGAGTAATTTAAAATTTTGTTTGGACCAAATAGGGACTACAAACATGTACTAATAGACAATGTATAGCAAATCCAATTTTTTTAAAAATCTTCCTAAAAAGCGGGACATTTTGAAAAAGCGGGACGGTTGGTCACCCTAATATACTGGTATACTAAAAACTTTTATAATTATAGTAATTTCTTCGATCCCAGAGCTCTACCAACACATTCTTTCGTTGATTGGCATTAAAAATCATTTCCAAAACGCGAATCGCGTACAGCCGCGCCGTTCGGCTTGCCGGTCTTTCGGGCGGGCAAAAATTGTCGGTTTCGCAGGGTGGTTTGGGGGTTCGGTCGGTCCTCGCCGTCGTCCGTCCGCCAGCCTCGTTGCTGCATGTAGTTGTGCGCCCGCTACTGCCGTCTGCAGACAGCCTAGACTTCGCAGCAGCGACACGACGGCTCCTTTCGAATCGATCCGACTAGTAGTTGGACGCAGACATACCACATTATTTTTTACTATTACAATAGTTTGCCTTTTCCCCTATATTATGCGAGACTCTGGTCGCTCTGTCCTGCCACGTCCTCCACCGACCTCCGACCAAAGAGACGCGAAGAGAAGAAGGACACATATGCACGTATTTCTTTTTTTTTGGTGATTGGAGTTTTGGTTAATTTAATGGGAGTGGGTGCTTAAAACTTTAGAAGGAGTTGAGAGTTTGTTGGGGTTTATTAATTAGTTATTAGGGTTCTTATTAATGTTCTTTTTTGGGAGTTTTAAGCTGATGAATGTTGTCGTTGGTGTTGCATATCGTTGGACAGTCCATTGCTGTTCGTAAACAATCTTCAAAATGCTCATTTTGAAAACAATAACTGGTATAAGTATGTTCAGCCGACAAAACAATGTCTTCCTTTCTTTAGGATATTGGATTCAACTGGCATAAGGTTTATAAAAATTTCCACATTTTGTTTTTACATTTTGACCAAAATACACCGAAATGAAGTAAAATTGACTGCTTTAGTCGAAGATGGTGATGTCCACAACGAGTTTAGTTTTTAAAAAGTTTCCACAAAAAGGTGCTCCACATTGTATATTATTTATTATTATTAATGTGTGTCCAGGAAAGTCCGCATCATATGGAATTTTTTTTTATTTTTATTTTTTTTTAAGTCAGCCACCTACCCTGAAAAGTTCTTTTTTTAATTTTTACTTTTATGGCAAATATTAGTCAATGCCAGTGATCCTAAAAAGTCCATCTTAATATATTTTTTAGAAATTTCAATACGGCTATTTTGTGAAGAAACATTGCCATTTGACGTAAATGTTGCCTCGTCTGAAAAAAAATCTGTTATTCTGTTATATTAATATTAATTGAATTAAAGGTAAGTCACGCTCCTCTATTAGTAATTATATGATCTATTATTATCTACAGGGTGAAATATCAGCTTCGCATCAAGAAAATGAATAATTTTGCGCTAGTTCTAAAGAAACATTAGTTATCATATAAAAATAATAAATATTATAAAAAGTATTGAAACTTCTAAAAAATAGATTAAGATGGACCTTTTAGGATCACTGGCATTGGCTAATATTTGTCATAAAAGTAAAAATCTGATGTGGCCAGGCACATGACTTTATCATACAATATATAAAATTAATAGTTTACCTGCATGAGACTCTATTTGATCGAGATCGGCCATGTCTGCATTAAAATAAAACTACTAGAACTAGACAGATATGTCGATTAAAGCTGCGTTCGGATATTGTACTCCGTTGACACCGGGTACACCGTCCAAATGACACTTACGTGTTATTGGGTGTAAAAAGTGTAATGCAATATGCGAACGCAGCTTATATTGACAGAAGTTATAGTCAAAACATTAGCGTTTGACACCAAGACTACCTACTGTCATTAGAATCAAAAAATCTGACAAATCTTGGCTACTAGTTTTCATGCAGTACGACCGATCTCGTAGAAATAGAATTTGCTCATGCAGCTAAACTATTGATTCTACCAAAAAATGTCATAGTGATAAATTATTCGGAATTTCCTCATCTTTAATTTATTATTTAACTATTTCGACGAAATTCCAGAAATGGCGGCTTATTTGCAAAATCTTTCGAAAGACTAAACCTCCAGTTGCTTTGGACCCTCTTCAACAGAAAGCTTTTCAGCTCTAAGTTTGTTTAAGAAACTTCTAAATATGAAGTTTCGTCCCGATACCTTTAGTAGTTTCTCCGGAATCGTCGTCACAAAAACGGATACACACACACACACACACACACATACACACACACACATACACACACACACACACACACACACACACACACAGACATTTTTTTGTACTTGGTCAAAAATGTTCAGGGGACCCAAAAAGACATATTTCCGCTAAAATCCCAAAATTTTTTTTTGGCACGATTACAATACTTTAAAAACAAAAAAAGAAAAAATTCAAGGTAGGTGGCTGTGACTCATATTTGAATATAATTTTTACTTCTAAACAACATTTCCAAATAAAGTTTATCGATAATAATGAAAATAAAGGTACTTTACTCTTATCACAAATTCATATATTCTAAATCGCTCGGTATATGGCAGCAAAATTTACATATTTGACTATTGACGTTTTGGTTTCATAACTTTTATAAAGAATAAAATTTTTTGAGAAATGGATAATAAAAAAATTGTCCATGGGGACTTTATACAGGGTGAGTCACTAGAGTCGCGGTGGTAGATATAGCAATTATCTTTAGAGATGGAAAAAAATATTTAATACAAAAGTTGTTTGGCATATCATTTTCTACAACGTAAAATTATTTTCATTTATACTGGGTGTTGCATTTAGGCGTAGCATTTAGTCAACAGACTTAATATAGCTAACCAACATTTGTAATCTCTGTTAACGATGAATTTTAATTATACTAAAGAGGAACTGATAAATATTATTTACATCTATAGAGAAGCCGGCAAAAACGCTCTACTGGCCTCAAGAATTTACGCTCAGCGATATCCCGAAAGACGGCATCCCGATGCAAGAACAATTAATAGAGTTCGGGAACGTTTTGAATCAATAGGTACTATTACTTACAAAAAAAGAAAAAGAACAAAAGCGGCGACACATGAAGAGAATGAATTTCTGGTAGTTGCTAGTGTGGTAGAAAATCCATACTCAAGCACTAGACAAATAAGAAATCAAGGAATAACCCAATCATCTGTGTCCAGAATAATACGGCGACACAAGTATCATCCATATCATGTGCAACATGTACAGGAATTGAGCGAAAACGATTTAGAAAAGAGATTAAATTTTTGTAATTGGGCAGCTGCTAAAATTCAACAACAAGCAAATTTTTTTTGACTTTGCTCTTTTTACTGATGAAGCTACGTTTCATAAAAATGCGTATGTTAACCAACATAACTTCCATTTTTATGCAACAGAAAATCCTCGCGTTATCAGGCCTTTGGACCATCAACATAGATGGTCACTCAATGTATGGGGTGGAATAGTAGGTACCAATTTGCTAGGGCCTTACTTTTTTGAGGGTTCCGTAAATGGTCAAAGGTACTTACATTTTCTTAACAACCATCTACATGAATATTTAGATGATTTGCCGCTTAATATTCGCCAAAACTTAATTTTCCATCACGACGGAGCCCCACCCCACTTTAGTCTGAACGTAAGACAATTTTTGAACAACCAATACCCCAACAAATGGATTGGAAGAGGAGGCCCTACGTTATGGCCGCCAAGATCTCCTGATCTAAATAAGTTGGATTTTTTTTGTGGGGTCATGTTAAGGAATTAGTATACCAGACACCACCTACCACACAAGACGATATGAAGATTAGAATAAGAAATGTTTTTGCTGACATCATAGAAAATAAGAGAGAGATGTTAAGAAATACTTCGAGATCTTTTACCCATCGGATTAATGCTTGTAGAAGACAAAATGGAGGGCATTTTGAACACCTACCAAATCAATAACTACTTGTTGTTTTATCTTTAATTGTTATAGTTTTTTACTAGTTTTATGTTAATGCTTATCAAGTTTAAAAAATAGTTTAATAAATGTTATTAGTTGTGGTTTCTCTTAATTATTTGTCTTTATTTAATTTTTAGTTGTCTCAAATTATATTAATTTTTCATATTGAGTAACTAAATGGTAATTCCATGTACTTTTCAATTTATTTTGAGCAATTCTGTCAGCTTTTTAATTGAACAAAAGTATTCCTTTCCTTTCTATGCTCTCTTTACAAAAAAAAATCATTAAAAAAGAACCATGTTATGCAGGGTGTAATATTAAAGCACTGTATTGGTATACTTTATTACACATTTTCTTTAAATTCCAAATATCACGAAAACGGGTACAAATATGTATATGCCACACTTAATATAAATTAAAGGCAACTTAATGGGAAATGCAACCAGCAAATAATATACAGGGCGTTCCATTTAAAAAACTCAAGAAAAAGCCATTTGAAAAATATCAAAATTGATTAGGTGCTAGGAACACCCTGTATAGCGCATCAAATTTCTTTGGGCACTATCACCTCCCTATTAGTATTGGTTATTTTCTGACAAAGTTGTAAGAAAATATCTGCAAAAATGACGCTATTACGTAGTTTTCGGAAAAGGCCTGCAACGGCTATTTTTTTAATAAAAAATTGAATATTGCAGAAACTATTAGCTTTACGTCAATATCACCTGATACAATTAGTAAGACAATTTTCTTCGCAATCATAATATGTTATAATATACAGGGCATTCCATTTAAAAAAGTTAATTTATTTTCTGCTACGCCTAAATGCAACACCCAGTATAAATAAAAATAATTTTACGTTGTAAAAAATGATATGCCAAACAACTTTTGTATTAAATATTTTTTTCCATCTCTAAAGATAATTGCTATATCTACCACCGCGACTCTAGTGACTCACCCTGTATATAATTATAATTGTAAAAGCTGGTTTTAGATAATTGAATCAATATGTAAAAATAATGAGGTTAACTATTTTGCAAACTTATATTGAGAGTCCTAGAATATTAAAACTATTATAATGCTGGTCTAGATAATAGGACCATGTGGTGCCTGCTGCAAATGGCATTGGTCAAAATTTCATCCTAATGCAGGACAATGCAAAGCCACATACCGCCGGCACCACCAGAAACTTTTTACAAGAATGTGGAATTCAGGTCATGGAATGGCCGGCGTTAAGTCCTGACCCGAGTCCTATTGAACACGTGTGGGATCAGCTTGACCGACGTGTTCGCAAGCGCTCTAATCCCCCACTAACCATACAGGAACTGATACAAGCTCTGATTGAGGAATGGGAAAGCTTACCCCAAGAATCTCTTCGCGGACTAGTGCGAATCATGCCACGCAGTGTTCACTTAATTTTTTTGAGTAGTGTATGTATAAATATATTCTATTGTTTAATTATTATGCAAAATTTCCAAAATCAGTTTGTGGACATTTTGAATTCAAAAACGGTTTTCTTGCACAGGAAGAATTATCTAAATCCATCATTAATTACAAAAGTTATTAACTTATAAAAATTGTGTGCGCGTGACTCTCAATTTCTAAATTTCTTTCTCATGTTCTCATAATATCTCTAATTTCATACGCTTGGTTGCTTTTTTATTCTTTGAAAAACTCGTAGTACCTACAATAAAAAAAATAAAACTGATACATAAAACCGGTTTTACGCAAAATTACTCAACATCACAACAACATCTCGCACAGGGTTGCTTAAAAACGATATCAATTCGATGCGAACTAAATGCAGCGGAATATTTTTTCAATAGGGAATGACTAAATCAACAGAATTGCCGGATCCGAGGACCATTATAGTTACGAGAGGTCGTAAAAAAGGGAAAATAGTAACTGTTTTGCTTTGAGGGAGTCGCGGGCCAACATTTTCGGGGCTGAAGAAAACCCGCCTCCCCCTCGTGCGGGCGGTAGGGGGCAAAAATTCCTTTAATGTACGCACTTAATAAAATTCCTACCCGTTTCCGTCTTGTCACACGGCGTTTGCACTGATTTATAATACGCCAGTCGTCCCCAAAAGACTGTATATGTATATGTACAACAACACCCCTTTATGGCAAGGCACACACTTATATAATTTCTTCTCGCTATATTCAGGTCATTTCCCCTCTTCATCCTCGTATATTGTGGTGAGTAACTGGTTGAAATGAAGCTTGAAATAAATTTGAATACAAATTTCTGGTATCGTACGCAATCAAAAAAGCTCTAAATGCGCGAATACGGAATAAATGGACGTTTGTTATATGTCAAATAACAAGAATTACTTTTAAAAGGAACAACCTGTACACACACTGCCTTTTTAGAATCGCTTGCAATAGCATAAACTGCGAAATATCTATATTCTATACATATCTAAACATGCGTGTAGCATGCTATAGTATTGCCAAAGGGTTGGGGCTTTCTTAGTTTTGATCTGTTCATCAAATTACGCCAGCGTGACGTTTTCGGTGATGTTTTGCGACTGGTAAGTTATCGTGCACCAGTCTCGTCAACTAAACATCAAATCCCCCTTTCAGATACAATACAAGGACCGCATTTACCTGAACAAGGAGTTATGCGAAGATCAAACCTACATCGTAGATATGATCGGGTTAAAATACTGCCGCGGGATTGTATATGCGCAATAAATAGTTTATTGAATATCAGCTTGCACGTAGCAAGCTATAGTACTTACATCTAAAGTGTTGAAGATTTCCTAGTTTATGTAACTAGTTCGGTAACATTTTGGGCAGAATTCTGGTCGTGCCAATACCGTATTATTTTTTTGTACGTCGCTTTCAACTTCGTCTTAGTTCTAGTTGTGTGCAACTATTTATGTTGCCTCTATCGCATGTAATTTTACTAAGTATAATTTATTCTAATAAACTACTTCACCGAAATTAGAATTTGGTTTCAATTACACTGTGTTACAGCTCCATACTCACCTCCATAACACCGCCACAATCTCGATTTTTTTCAAAAAAACTGTTTTTGGGTACTTGCATGTGTATAAAAATGCAGAACTCCGTCATTTTCCATTCGCTTTTCAAAATAAAAGATGTAATTGAAAGAGAGAACACAGACCATTAGAAGGATGTACTGTTCGGTCAGTTCCAATAAAAAGTCGAAAAGTTATCGACGTTCAAACTCAGAAGTTTCCCATTATTTTCAGATTTTCTGAACTTTAACGACAGTTTGATGACCTGTTTCAATCCATAATATTTTATTTCTATTTTTTTACTGAAAGCCCATTTAAATGGGCGTTTAACAAGAGTTTGTTTATTAGAATCGGTTGAAATTAGACTGAGTTATCGATGTTTAATCACCGTCTTGACATTCACACTAGGCAGGAATATACCTACGGCTCGACCGTAATACCCGTACTCGTGAATCACATTAACTAGACATTATTTTGTTTATTTATTACCCTCTTTTATTGTATTTTAGTCTATCTAATATGTTATTAAGTACTATTCGACTTGTACCCAAATATCGTAAAATCATTAATCGACAATCTTAACCTATTACAATTGCGTATACTATTAGGACGATGTATGTCTTTAGTATCACCAAATTTCATATAAAATAACAATCAAACTGGTCCATGAGCAGTAAGAAATCAGCTCTAGTGCAAGCTTCAGTGCAAATATAAAAAAAGTAAAATGTGTGACAATCGCCATAAGTTTTGTTACGTCTGCGGATTGTTTGTGGACAAACAGCATCGGCTACAATTAGTAAAAAATAAATCAGTGGTTGAGGCATACAACAAATTTTTTGACCGTGTTTACACCGCAAGTCGCTGGTATGAACCAGACTACGTGTGTGTGTAGTTTGTTCGTCAAAATTGAAGTTATGGAAATCAAAAAATGTTGATAACTCAAGAACTGGAATAGCCTTTTCTACTCTGATGATATGGCATCATCAAACATTTCCTAGATTGCGTGAAGCAAAAATTAAAGAAGGGTTACCTTACATTTCAAATCGTTGATAGTAAGAATTTAGGTATTTCAACTGATCTATTTTCAGGAATATTTGTTGGTCCACAAATTCGGAAAATTATGCAGGACAACGATTTTGCAACTAAACTGAATGATGTGGAAAGACGAGCCTGGAATAGTTTTATTTCATTGTGCGATAACTTTCTTGGAAATGATAAAAGTGCCGACTACGCAAATGTTGTACAAGAGTTTTTGAGTGCCTACGGTAAAATGGGCTGCAACATGTCTATCAAAATTCACTTTTTGCATTCTCATTTGAATTTCTTTCCGGACAGTCTTGGCCAACTCAGTGACGAACAAGGTGAACGGTTTCATCAGGAAATGGAAGCTATTGTAAAACGTTTTCAAGGAAAAAACACCATCAACATGATCGCAGACTACTGCTGGTCACTTAAACGCGAAACACATGATGCTTTATATAAACAACGGAGATCGAGTAAACATTTTTTATTTTGTTGTATTTGTTGTTTTTTTACATCTTTACAACAGTACATCTTTATAATGGTATATGCTTCCTCTTTCATTTACATTTTTTATTTTTGAAATCGAATGGAAAATGGCGGAGTTAATAGTGTTGCCCCAAGCTCTATTGTGATCATAGTTATCATAGTTAATTATGTATTAAAACTTGTAGGCTAAAGTAGAGTAAAATTATCCACAATAAGATTTTCTCATGATTTTATCCCAATTTTACGAAGTTGACAGTTTACTACAGTACCAACAGTACTACAACCGGTACCCGCAAAATACCCTAGATTCTAAATATAGTAACCACATTTTCGACGTCTTATAAAACTTGTATAATAATATACAATGTATTACAAAAACTATGTTTCTATTTAAGTTGTATTTTGAGCATTTCGTTTAAGATTCATTTCCTCTACTAAGCCAAGCGTCCAACTAGTTTTTCTCGATACTTTTCCGCTCTACTGACTCACCCCTGCCATGCTAAGGGTTGTTATCGATAATTTTCCCCCATTTTCTTGCGGTATGAGGCAAAATTCTACTACCCTAGACAACTACAATCGTCCATTCTTTTTGACAACCCTGAGACCCCTAGCGGAAGTTTGAAGAACTATCTACTAACTCTTTACCGCGCTTGACATGAAATTAATCATATAAGGGTTGTTATAATACCGTCAAATACAAAGTGTACCAATTTGAACAGATTTTTTTCTGTTGTTTTCTCGAATGAATTATTTAATAGAACAATTATTATAGATTCTCGTATAACACCAGAAACCACAAATATTATAAGAATACAATACGATATGGTGTTATATTTATAAATCATACTGATTCACCATTTAAGTGAAATCAGAAAACCGCAGGTTCCATTTGTTTTTTATCGCAAATCTGGCGAAACTGTTCCTCAAATGAACTAATAATAATTCCTAATAACAACGTGAAATTGTTATTGCCCAGAAGAAAAAATTGGTGCATTATTTACACTTATATGTAAATTAGAGTCTACGGAAAAACACACTCAAGTTTGATGAATTATTTGCATTTATATGTAAATTAGAGTTCACAAAAAATACAGACCCACGAAGGCTAAATTTTATGAAATTTCCGGTCTAATTTTGTTTGGAAACTAAAACTTCGCTTAAACTTCGAAAATTCAGTATTTTTGCCGGACATGCAACCTGAACTGAAACCATGCAAGTGGGTTTTGTTGAACAAGGGCCAGGCATGCAAATTCACTTCATTTTGTGATTGTGAAAGTTTTCCAGATCGATATTTATGGTAGCCGTCCATAAGAAATGCATTGCACCTACGAGAAAACGTCAATATTATATGCTATATGCTTCAATCATTGCAAATTGAATGTTGAGTGTCCAGAAACTGAAATAAAAGTAAATTTCAATTCCTTTTTTCACTAAAATCATTTTGTATACTACCACAATTGCTATCTTCTTATCTATCTTATTATCTATGGCCACCTGTTAAGCTTCTCCCGAAACGTTCACAATAGGCCTTAACCTATGTTGTATGTACAGTAGGGTGGTTCAAAAATGCATTGCAAAAATTTTTGTGACGATAGAAAGCAACGATCCCCCCAAATCGTTTCCAAATCCAAAAAAGGTGGACACGCCTGTCGAGGCCTCAAATTTACATAAGAAAATGCATGGGAAAAAGACATTTCTTGGTATTTTTCGAATAATTGTTCGGGGTTTGGGAAAACTTAAGATTAAAGTTATAGGACTTGTAGAGGACTTTCCAATGAAGAATTTGAGCTATTATACATATGGCTTTGACGCCTCCAACCCACCCCCACAGTGCCCTGAAAACGACCGTTAAATGAAAAATGTACATTCTTCAGAAAATTTACCCTTCTCTTTACCCATTCTCTTCTTTCTCATAGAAATAATTACTATTAATCTAGTTGTACGTTTATAAACATTTGTCAGGTAATTTCCATTTGTTTAAACATAGTCCATTTGTTTAAATAATTCGCTTTTCTCGAAACTCCGTCGAACATCTGTTTTCTGAGTTCGAAATGACAGTTTATAATCTTAGAGTGACATTATTCATTAAACAAATCTTCCTATTGTTTAAACAATCAATGATTATTAATTTTCAACTGTTGTTCTAATTATGGTAGAAGTCAGCTTTTTTGTGAAATTAATTTATAAATTTCATTTTCGAGGTATCTTGCCTATGTTATTAGCTAATAAATCCATATTTGTTTAAACAAATTCCATTTGTTTAAACAATTTTTTTGCAATTCTCCTAACATTGATTTTTTAAGATCGGTCTGGTCAACTGTTATTGTCAAGTGACATCATTTATATTTTGGGATAATTTCCATTGTTTAACTATTAAAATATTATTCAAATGCATAATGGTGATATACAGGTGGTATGTAAATTTTAAAATAAATTAAAAATTACAGCCACAACCTGGATGTGAACCAGGGACCTGGGACCTGGTTCAAATCATTATTAAGTAAAATATTATTCGGTTTCAATATCATTTATTCGAAAAAATTGAATTGATTTAAAATCCTTTTTTTCAGGGAATTGGGGAGTACATTTCTTTTAAAAGTATTAAATTTCCTAAGTCAACCAATTTTATTAATCATATTTCTTTCTGCATTTCTTATTCTTATTTCCTACCACTGTGTGTCGCAAGATAATGTTGATTTGTTGCTGTCTGGAAACTGTTCCCTGTACTCTAATTTGATGAAATATTAAAAACGAATAATATTTTATTATTTAAACAATGGAAATCATCCAAAATATAAATGATGTCACTTGAGAATAACAGTTACCCAGACCGATCTAGAAAAAATAATTTTAGTTGAATTGCAAAAAAAGAATTGTTTAAACAAATGAGATTTGTTTAAACAAATGTGGGTTTATTAGATAATATAGGCAAGATATCTCGAACATAAAATTTATAGGTTAAATTCTCAAAAAAGCTGAATTTTCTACCATAATTAGAAAAAAGTTGAAAATGAATAATAATTTATTGTTTAAACAATAGGAGGAATTGTTTTAATGAGTAATGGCACTCTAAGATAATAAACTGCCATTTCGAACTCAGAAAACAGAATTCAGACGGATTTTCGAGAAAAACGAATTATTTAAACAAATAAAATTTGTTTAAACAAATGTAAATTAACTGACAAATGTTTATAAACATCCCAATACACTTATAATAATGATTTCTATGAGAAAAAGAGATTGAAATAATTAGAAGGGTCAATTTTCTGAAGAATCTACATTCTTTCATTTTAGAGTAGTTTTCAGGGCACTGTGGGGGTGGGTTGGGGGCATCAAATCCATATGTGTGATAGGTCAAATTCTTCCTTGGAAAGTCCTCTGCAAGTCCTATAACTTTAGTCTTAAGTTTTCCCAAACCTCGAACAATTATTCGAAAAATACCAAAAAATGTCTCTTCCCATGCATTTTCTTATGTAAATTTGAGGCATCGACAGCCACCATTAAGAATCAAAATTTCGAAAAAAGAAAAAATACGTGTCCACTTTTTTTGGATTTGGAAACGATTTGAGGGGATCGTTGCTTTCTAAATAAAAATAGCCAATTTGAACCACCCTAATGTTATATGTAGCTCTGTATGTTGCGGCAGTTCCTGTAGTTTAGGAATTTTTATAAATTCCCTTGTTAGGAAATATCCCTTATTGTAAATTTTATTAATTTGGATCTAAGCCATGGTAGCAAAAACATTTTATAGCCTTATATACTAAATTTGTTTGGAGAAACACCATTGAAAATTTAAAAATATTATCATACGAAGTATAACAAAGTATTGTAACCGTGTCGAAAAAAAAATTTGAGATTTTAAGCGGATATATCTCCTTTTGGGGCCTCTGAATATTTTTGACCAAGGTAAAAAATTTTAAAAGGTCCAGGTCCAGGTCCAAAAGGACCTGGAGGTTTACTCTTAGCAAGTTTCAACGATTTTGCAAATGAGCCGCCATTTCTGTAATTTCGTCAAAATACTTAAATAGTAAATTAAAGTAAGAAAATTTTCTATAATTTATGTCTATGACATTTTTTGGTAAAATTAATAGTTTAGCTGCATGAGTAACTTTGATGACTTTGATGACTGTGTTGGTCGCTCTGTGCATAGTGAAGCTTTAGCAGCTTCTATTCGAATCAGCGCTGACCCGACTATATCAAAATATCATATTTGATCGACATCGCTCTTTTGACAGTGTTGTCAGATCATCAGCGTTTGACACTGATGTATAGTATGATAAAGTCATGTGCCTGGCCACATCAGATTTTCACACGTGTTCAATAGGATTCAGGTCAGGACTTAACGCCGGCCATTCCATGACCTGAATTCCACGTTCTTGTAAAACGTTTCTGGCGATGCCGGCGGTATGTGGCTTTGCATTGTCCTGCATTAGGATGAAATTTTGACCGACGCCATATGCAGCAGGCACCACATGGTCCTCCAAGATGCTTTCTATGTAATTCATGGCATTTACTCGACCAGAAACCACAACAAGATCAGTTCTGTTGTCTATACTGATTCCAGCCCAAACCATCACAGATCCACGACCAAATCTATCCACTTCCTGTATAGCAGCGGCTGCGTAGCGTGCACCAGGACGTCTATATACACGTACTCGGCCGTCGCAACGAGTTAAACGAAATCTGGACTCGTCTGTAAACAGTACAGGCATCCAGTGACGAAGTTGTCTGTGATCCAGAGCTAACCTTATTCGCGCTGCTTTGTGATGCTGCGTAAGGCGTGGTGCGCGGACAGGTCTTCTTGGTTTCAAATTCGCTTCTTTTAATCTGTTTCGTTCTTTGTTTCGTCTTAGGTCGTTCAGGAGGTCTCGTGCTGTGGCAGTACGCTGACGTAGAGAGGAAAAGACAAGAAATCGGTCTTGATTTAAAGTAGTTTTTCGATTTTGACCTTGTTCAGCTCTTCTAACATATTGGCCAGTCTCCCGAAACTGATTCCGTAAACGCTGAATAACACAAGGGGAAACTCGAAGGTCCCTGCTAACATGTCGAATAGAGTGGCCATGCTGAATAAGGACGACAGCACGAGCAACTTGCACTTAAAATGTTACAGGTTTCGGAAAAAGTGTTGCCCTAATTTTTTTGAGCAGTGTAGTTTTTGTAACACCCGGCATATGCAAGTGATTGCATTTTAGGTTTAAAACAATTCAGAAGAAACAATACAACAATTCTCTGAAAAGTTAATAATGAAAAGTTTGTCCCATTATTGCCCAAATTTATCCAAAACATTTTTTTTTAAATCTCAATACCTACCGAAGGGGTGTTATGGACTTTTTTTTAAATTCATGTTTTACAACCCCAATTTATTACCTACAATTTGATGTATGAAGGAAACCTCTGCAATAATTTTTCAAAAAGTTACAAACATATTGTTAACGCTGTCAAACGAAATATCAATACCTCCACTCGGTGTCTCTAGTCTCTACACAATATCGTCAATTTTGCCAATTTCGAAGCCTCAAAACGTTGTATTTTTTGACGTATAGTGACCCAATGATAGCTTCTAATAGGTGACCTCCCTATTGCAGATAAGGAAGTTTGTCATATATTTGAATACCACTTTATATGATAAAGAAAAAATGACAAATACGGGCTATATTTTTGCCGCAAAGGACATAAGCTTGAATAAGCGACTCAGAGCAGTCATAAAATATCACTAGCAATCGATATATTCATACATATAATAATATATCTGTATATCTCTATATGGTGGTACTTATAAAAATATTCTCCAACCCTCTATATGCGACTTCCTGTACTATATGCAGTAACTATTTTATGTTTGGCAGTTTACTGCTTGACTGGCTAATAATGAGCAAGAACTGGGAAAACGGAAAAGTGACCAGCAACTGGCATGGCGGCTCACAAACTATATAGACGCAGGAAAACAACCTTATAAAATATTCCCGGCCCAAATTTCTTTATGTACAGACACTAAAAGTGGCGCGATCTATTGTTTTGCACGAGGAGACCAGTTTTATTAATTTCGACCTTTTTAATGGCCATCCATTTTAGTTTTTTGATCGTTCCGGGAAATATGCTATATAATATACAATAAATCATATCTTTTTATCGTTTTAATCATTCTGAATGCAAAACGTCCTAGATTTTATTATGATCTCTTCGGCAGATTGAACAGAACATCATGAGTATGCTAAATTGCTATTACAATTTTGAAAAAATACAGAGAGGTACCCTTCGATGTGCTGTGTACACTAGGGTGGTCCAAATTTATACCTTGCAAAATCTTTTTTTTTACTGGAGGGCAACGACCCCCCCCCCCAATCGATTCCTTTTCCGGAAAAAGAAATTCCCCGTAAATTTGAAAAAAAATCGGTTAACGTTAACACGTGCCACCGACCACCTCAAATTTCCCATTTAAAATAATTTGGAAAAATTCATCTTTTTTTCCTTCTTTTTTCACGTTTCGGATTTAGAAAAAAAGTTGCGGGAAATTAACAGAAATGCAGTACCTCCTGCAGTACCCTAAAAATGAGGCAAAATGTTCCCGAAATTTACAATTTTACGAAGTTACGTGACTTATTATTTTTTCTGACAGAAATTACTATTATTTAATTGTTGACTTGTTTTTTGTCATTTATTAACAGTGGCCGGACAAAAATGTATATTTTCCAGTGTCGTGCATGGGACACGTACACTCTTGGAATGAAGTAAGTTCTATAAATATTTTAGCAGTGTGTCGATGATACATCCAAGTACAAGTTTTTTGTTATTCTGGTCGACCGCTCGGTCGCTAAGTGCAAAAAATTGTCCGTTTACGCTTCAACTCGTATATCGGAAATTTATTATTTGCGAAACCTTGTTCGAATGCTTTGAATTGGTTTATAATGATTTATATGTTTCTATTTATTAGCTTAATGTGTAATTAATTAATGTAATTCATACATTGCAATGTAATAGTGTTTTTATTAAATATGACGTTAATTTTATATTAATAAACATAAAAGTTTTCGATTACATGAAATGAAAATCTCATTTAAATATATTGCATACAACACAACAAATTATACTTACAACCTTATTGCATCTAATAGCTTTTTTGTGTTAATAAATACAAAAATCAATTTGTTGTTGTCAATATTTTTACTTTTCAGGTTATTTCAGAACGGACATATGTATTAACATTTATTCACAAAATAGAAATAAATTAAAATTAAATTGCTTTAAATTTGTCTTTATGGTAATTTGTTAATTGTGATTTACTGGTGTTTTCGAGATATTTAGCTTCAACGATATTTTGCAGTGTTTAACTTAATAAACAGAAAGGAGTATGTATTTTGTATAGCATGAATGTATCATTACTATTTTTTAATATTATTATTTTGTATTTACTTTACAGCAATATGTTTCAAATATCTGACAATTGAAAATAATGACAATTATGTATACCACTAATTTACAAAAATGTTTGGAAGCAAGCTCTAAATTTTCGACGAATTTTGATGGAATGTAAATATGATGTAATTATTATTAAAAAAAATTAAACCAAAATATACGACCATCTAAAAGAACATTTATACAACATAAAAATTATTTCATGAAATTTGACTTGGGATGAATATAAATTGTGTTGGTAACAGGTATAAAGTTTCCCAGAAGGAGACGCTTCAGAAAGAAAAGTTGTTGGTTTCTCTTACGTATAGCTTTTATTGCATATGATTGTGAGTAATTAATGCAATAAAACCTATACGCAAGAGAAACCAACAACTTGACGATTTGAACCAGGGATCTTTGCGTCCCTAGCACAATGCTCTCCCATCTGAGCTATTGACATTGTGCTAGCGACGCAAAGGGCCTTGGTGCAAATCCAGGTTGTGGCTGTAATTTTTGATATATTTAAAATTTACATCCGCCTGTAAGTTACCATATTATTAACTTATAATATTACTTTGACAAAGTATGTCGTTAAACATTTTCAGTTATAGTTTATATTGTTTGGAAATTAAAAAGACCTTCATTTTTAATGTATATGCATTTTAGCTAACCTTACAGTACACAATTCATAAGTCAAAATGTTATTTTTAACTTATTATCGTTGTTAATGCGTGCCTCTTAATTTATTTAGAAAACAAATTTAGAAATAAAATTTCCAATAATGTTCCAGCTAATATATAGTAAATGAAAAATGTGGGCTTATTGAACTGGAACTATATTACAATAAAACTTCTGTAGAGCTCTTTGAAATATTAACAAAAAGAGAAAAATTAAAAATTAATTAGTTATCAAACAATGCAAAACCAAAAATGAAACGCAATAAATACATATTACAACAATAAAAAATTATTAATTATAAGTAAAATTTTAATAATTTGTCTTAACAAATGAACAAAAGAAAATACCAAAATGTTTTTTTTTCTAGAAAGTAGTAAGTAATATGTTTCATATGGTCTTATTGGTTTTCTCTGTTCCTTCTGAAGGTGGAGCCGTTTAAAATAAGATATTGTTAATAATTCAAACGGCTGTAACTTTTTAATGAATTGAAAAAGCAATTTACATTCTGTAAAAAATTGTTTTGCGGAAGAAACGTGGGACAGCCTGTATATATTACTATAATTTAAATTATTAAGCATGTATTAGATGTCATGAAAGATAATTGAACATTAACTGCTGTAAAGTAAATACAGATATAAAATTTCCATTGTCCTTCATACAAAATACATGCTCGCCCTAAATGTAAATTTAAATTAAATTTAGAGAATTTATTTACATTTAGTGAATATATTTTAATATTACAATTCTGAAATAGTCTATATTTAGTGATAATCCTTGGCATCAAGTTGATTTGCGCATTTACTTACTTACTTACTTAAGCCCGTCATCCTACTGCCTGTATGTTACCAAATTATTAACTTATAATATTACTTTGACAAAGTATGTCGTTAAACTTGCGTAATTAATATGTGTATTAGTTAACATAAATTTATATAATGTGTCATGATATTACGCAATATCTTAACATGAGCTTTTCGTATTATATTATCAAATTTCATGTTTATTAATATTATTATAAAAATAATTCTATATTTAATTAAATGCATTACCTACTCCTAAACTTAACAGTAGTGATCATATTTCATTTATTACATTGCGATGAAGATATCACATTGAGGAAAAGGTCGGACAATAAAAAATAAACTAAATCCCGTTACATTACATCCATCGAAAAACCACCTCGTGACGGACAACTTTTTGCTAACCGGCCGGGTCGAGGTAGAACAGTACCTACACGAATATATAACCAACATACTATTTTCAAATCCTGCGATAGCGATACGAACTTACTTATTTCCATGACTGTACTGGTGGGGACGCGACCGGCTAGCCGGTCTGGCTTCGGCTCAAGTGGTGTACATACCAGTACACCTGCTTTGGCGTTGATCGAGTACAGTCGCTTGCCTTGTTTAAATTTCCGCTTCGTCGATAGATAATTTGAGCAGTTTCTTTCAATTGTGTTGTTTCTTGAACTTTTGTGTGAATATCTGTTTTTATTTTCCATTTCGAATTTGTTCTTCTGTTTTATACTTAGAGTTGAATTATTTTTTTTATTTTATAGTTGTACTTAGTTTGAAAATCCTGCAATGAATCGTTTGCATGTAAAAACAAAAAAACACATGGAAAATGTATCAGGAACGTCAACTAAAAACTTTTTTGATGATTTATGTGAAACATTTATTTCTGCTAATATACCTTTTACAAAAATTAATAATCCCGTTTTTAAAAAATGTATCAAGAAGCATACTGGACGAGACTTACCCGATGAATCCACAATTAGAAAATATTACGTACAAGGGCAATATGACAAAACAATTTCTACAATAAAGTCAAAACTATCCGATAAATATATTTGGGTTTCTGCAGACGAAACTACGGATATGAAGCGTAGATGTGTGGTCAACGTCGTTGTCGGATTGTTGGACCCGCAAGACATATAAACCCTATTTAATATCTACTCAGTTTCGCTGTACCGTCAAAGCTGAAGAGATATGTACAATAGTAAATGACGCCATAAAAAAGATAAAGTTGGAAAATTACTTAAACAACATTTTTTAAATATTTTTCATTTGACATGTTTTGCACACGCTATTCATAGAATTTGTGAATTTATTCGGGAAGAATTTCCAGACGTGAATACGCTAATAAGCACATGCAAAAAATGTTTATTGCAAGCTCCTTCCCGATTGTCTCTTTACAAGGAAAAGTGCCCTAATCTACCTTTGCCACCACAACCAGTTATTACGAGATGGGGACATGGTTAGAAGCGGCATTTTTTTATGCAAGAAACTTTGATATCATCAAACCCTTCGTATTGAATTTGCCTGATGAAGCAGTTAGTATTAAAGACTGCAAAAAGTACTATCATTACAAGATTTGCATGAATAATTAAAATTTATTGATACAAATTTTGCGCAAGTATTGCAAACCATAAAGTTTCTAGAACAACAAAATGTTGAACTTGCAAGCAGTTTTCAAAGGATTGAATCCCTGTACGAAAGGTTACGAAGCATTGAAGCACCAATCAGTAAAAAATTACAAAAAATATTGATGCGGTACTACATAGAAATCCGGATTTTAATATTTTAAAACAAATCTCTACGAATTCATTTACGGATGAAGAAATTTTTCAAAAATATTCCAATTTGGTGTTGGTTTCTTCTTTTGCGCCTGTGACTAGCTGCGATGTAGAAAGATCATTTTCAAGGTTTAAAGACACTTTAACATCTAAGCGAAATAATTTTACTGAAGATAATTTTGAAAAATATGCAGTAATACAATCGTTCAATGCATATCCAAGAAATGAGTAAAATATTTCAGTGGGCACGTGTTGTTAGTTACGACAAACATTTAATATTAAATTCACTCGGTTTACTACCGACCGCCAGCCGCTTCGCGCCTATGGATATCAATCCAATCGACCGCATAAGTCGTCATTGACTCATGCGTGCCTGCTACTTGCGTGACTTCTAGCACTGGCAGACATACATACATTTTTGTCCGGCCACTTAAAAATTAAAAAATATTTAAACAATTTGTTTAACCAAAAATATACGATGTTACGAACTCATTTTTCCATTTGTTGCAAACATTAAATTATTGTTTTTGTTTGTCATTTAGTAACTAATTACCATTTGTTTAAACAAAAATATATGTTGTTACGCACATATTTTTCTAATTTTGCCGAAATTATTAGATTATTGGTATTCTTTTGTCATTTATTAACTAATTTGCAATTGTTTAAACAAATAACATTTGTTTAAACAAATATATACATTGTAATAGACATAATCTTCTATATTTTTTGTATAAATTATTATTAGATTATTGGCAGTTTTTTGATATTTATTAACTAATTTATAATTGTTTTAACAAATACTATTTGTTTAAACAAATATATACATTGTTACGGACATGTTTTTTATATTTATTGCAGAAACTATTATTAAATTATAGGCATTTTTGTCATTTATTAACGAATTTGCAATTCATTAAACAAGTAAGTACCAAATTTTGCAACAAAAATTTACAATGTTTTTTTCCTCTTGTAGAAATTATATTGTTACATTGTTGGCAAGTTTCTTGTAATTTGTTACTTAATGTGCAATTGTTTGAACAAATAAATTTGTTTAAACAATAATATTCAATGTTAGTACGTTATTCTTGACAAAAACTATTAATAATTATTAATAAGTATTAATAAATACTAATAAGTAATGTGGTTGCAATACTAATTATTATTATAGGTTATAATTGAAAATTAGTTAACAAATTTGGCAAGAAAAAAAAGACAAGAAATACAATAATAATTTTTGTCAAAAAGATACGTCAGTACCATTGTATATTTTTGTTTAAACAAATGGTATTTATTTAAACAATTGCAAACTAGTTAATTAGTGACAAACAATGCCAACAATCTAATTATAATTTCTGATAAAAAAAGAAAAATATGTCCGTAATATTGTATATTTTTGTAAACAAATGGTATTTGTTTATACAATTGCAAATTATTTAGCAAATGGCCAAAAAATGCCATAATCCTAATAATAATTTAATTTAAAAAATAGAAAATATGACCGCAACATGACCGCAAAAGCCATATTTATGCCGTCATGGTTAATTTTATTCACAAAAATAAAGTTCTTTTGCGACACACTCAACTCCGTTTACGGAAGCCGGTAACGTCGAAGAATTGTGGAAACAATTTACGCAAAAATTAAATTTGTACGAAGGTCCACAGAAGATAGCTGCTCAGTAAAATCGCGTCAAATGTATTATTCTTGTTGTTATTCTTAGTCGTCTGAGACTTCGCGTCTGAGTGCATTTCTGAATTGTGAGGTTAGGTTATTCGGATATGTATAACCACAAGTTTCTATTGAAGGGGTTCATTAATACGACAACTGGTTAAATGCTAGTAGTTGTGGTTAAAAGTTTTAAAGGTTTTCTCGTTTATTTGATACTAATTTAATTCTTTAACAATGATCATTTATTTAACTGTGGTAATCTTTCCACTGTACATTTAATAAATTTAACAAACTTGTTTTAATAGTCGACGAATACATAATTGTATTTGACTATAACATTATTTTACTACTTGTATAGATATACATCCTAGGAAAAGCCAAAGGAAGTATCCCCTAAGTTCCTTCTGGGAATTGTTAGGAAACCTCTAATATAAAAATATAAATTAAATCTAAACACCTATCATACTTATTTAATAGTAAAAACAGAATCAATCACCTTTCATGTAAACCTTCTATTTCATTTACCACTTGTTTATTTACGATTCATATACCAATTGCTTGTACTCTCAAAGAACTGCAGAGCGACCTCTACAGTGCGCTTTCTCCGTTATCAAAGTTATCAGTCACCTTTATCTGACATTTCGATTTTGCAAAGCGTTTACTTGCATAGTAATGGGCCAATAACGAATGACATATCTTGATGTCTGCTATTGGCACTGCATTAATATACCAGCAACAATGTTGCAGACTTCCTTGGTATAAACGAAGTCAACTCTCGATAAGTATTACCAACGTTCGAAGCAAAAAAAGATCATATGCACAGTAGCAAAATTAATCACCGGGTAATATGAATATATAAATAGAATGACTTTGTAACTGATATTGGCGCCTGTAACTCTATAAATAAATAAATAAACATTCAATACACCTTTATACTAGCGGTCAGTTCGTCAAACGCTCGTATCTGATCATAAATAATGTATTAGCTAACCCGAGTACAGTGGATATAACATATGCAATAATATCGATTTGACTTGTTCTGATGGAGAAAAGAATGTGTCATATTTTCTATGGTAATGCAACTGATGACGAAATTATTCATTGCATGCATTAAGGGACACGTGCTGACACTTTTCTTTTATGGGGTGAGGGAAAAATTGACATTTTAGTATACCCTAATAGAATATTTTGGTTCCGTTAAGTAAATACAGTTTGACCAAAAGAAATATGTTGTTTCGATAGAGAGAGAAATAATGTCTCTTCTTAAATAACTTTTACCTGAAAGTTACTTTGTTTTAACGGTAAAACAATACACTACTTCACATATGACGTAACTCCAAAATTGGCTTTAGAAAAAGGTATTTGAAGCAAACTTGTAGAGAATTTTATCCACTACAACTTTAAAAAATATTTTTTTTCAAAATTTGTTGTTAAATGTCTATCTATTGTTAAATGACTGATAAAACAACACATATTTAAAATAATGTAAAAGAATAAAACAAAAGATAATATATTCAAATTGCGATAAAATGTCAGATGTCTGAAGATTATATTAAATTTACCAATGACATTTTAGAGTTAATTATGAAAAGCTTTATGAAAATTTTTGTATTGTGTTTTAACCATCCTGTACGTTAAATCAATATAATAAAAATCGGGCTACACCTATGACATTTTTAGGACATCAAAAAGTATTTATAATATTTTATTTTCGAAGAAATTAAACTTTAGTCGTATTTTTAAATCAAAGCAAAATATTATATTTATAAATATTACTTAATAAGGTAAAAAGGTGTCCTTATTATACCCTCCACATTTAATGTGGTGAGGGTATATTGAGGTTGATTCAACATTTGTAACACCCTTAAGGAGGCGAGGCAGATGTAGACTTATACACAGGGTGACTTATTAGTATCCCAGCGGACGATAGTTAATAAATCGTTTGAGAAACAAAAGAATATTTTATATAAAAGTTGTTTGACTCGCCATTTTCTATAACGTAAAATTATCAATTTGGTGTTGGTTTCTTCTTTTGCGCCTGTAACTAGCTGCGATGTAGAAAGACCATTTTCAAGGTTTAAAGACATTTTAACATCTAAGCGAAATAATTTTACTGAAGATAATTTTGAAAGATATGCAGTAATACAATCGTTCAATGCATATCCAAGAAATGAGTAAAATATTTCAGTGGGCACGTATTGCATATAGTTACGACAAACATTTAATATTAAATTCACTCGGTTTACTACCGACCGCCAGCCGCTTCGCGCCTATGGATATCAATCCAATCGACCGCATAAGTCGTCATTGACTCATGCGTGCCCGCTACGCACTCTCATAGCTGGGCGACTTCTAGCACTGGCAGACATACATTTTTGTCCGGCAACTGTTTATTAAATAATTTAAAAATTAAAAAATATTTAAACAATTTGTTTAACCAAAAATATACGATGTTACGAACTCATTTTTCCATTTGTTGCAAACATTAAATTATTGTTTTTGTTTGTCATTTAGTAACTAATTACCATTTGTTTAAACAAAAATATATGTTGTTACGCACATATTTTTCTAATTTTGCCGAAATTATTAGATTATTGGTATTTTTTTTTGTCATTTATTGTTTAAGCAATTGTTTAAACAAATAACATTTGTTTTAACAAATATATACATTGTAATAGACATAATTTTCTATATTTTTTGTATAAATTATTATTAGATTATTGGCAGTTTTTTGATATTTATTAACTAATTTATAATTGTTTTAACAAATACTATTTGTTTAAACAAATATATACATTGTTACGGACACATTTTTTTATATTTATTGCAGAAACTATTATTAAATTATTGGCATTTTTTGCCATTTTAAACGAATTTGCAATTCATTAAACAAGTACCAATTTTTGCAACAAATAATTTTTTTTTGCTCTTGTAGAAATTATGTTGTTACATTGTTGGCAAGTTTTTTCTAATTTGATACTTAATGTGCAATTGTTTGAACAAATAAATTTGTTTAAACAATAATATTCAATGTTAGTACGTTATTCTTGACAAAAAGTATTAATAATAATCAATAAGTATGAATAAGTAACGTGGTTGCAACACTAATTATTATTATAGGTTATAATTTAAAATTAGTTAACAAATTTGGCAAGAAAAAAAGACAAGAAATACAATAATAATTTTTGTCAAAAAGATACGTCAGTACCATTGTATATTTTTGTTTAAACAAATGGTATTTATTTAAACAATTGCAAACTAGTTAATTCAGTCGTATTTTTAAATCAAAGCAAAATATTATATTTATAAATATTACTTAATAAGGTAAAAAGGTGTCCTTATTATACCCTCCACATTTAATGTGGTGAGGGTATATTGAGGTTGATTCAACATTTGTAACACCCTTAAGGAGGCGAGGCAGATGTAGACTTATACACCGGGTGAGTTATTAGTATCCCGGCGGACGATAGTTAATAAATCGTTTGAGAAACAAAAGAATATTTTATATAAAAGTTGTTTGACTCGCCATTTTCTATAACGTAAAATTATTTTCATTTATACAGAGTGGTGCATTTAGGTGTGACGGAAAGTATGAACATTTTTTTAAATGGAACGTACTGTATATTTTATTATATTATAAACACTACTAAATTTGGCTATCCAACCGTGTATGTTGCTAAGTCACAGCGTTAATAGTTCCAGAGATATTCAACAGTGTTTCCAAATGTGCCCGCTGCAGGATCTTTTTAAAAATTATGTAAAAACGACATTTTTGCCGATTTTGCCTTTAAACTATGTGAGACAATAGTCAACTATACAGGCTGCTCATTGAACTTAGTAAATTTTGATGTTTTTCAAATGCTTTTTTCCCGAGTTTTTTAAATGGAACACTCTGTACAATATGTGTTGGCTGTAATAACCCTTTATTTCGCTCTAATTTACATCTAGTATGTCATACACCAAATGTTATTATTTTTTGTGATATTTGCAATGTTACGAAAATGCAATGCATTTAAAGATCTCAAGAAGAAGCCATTTAAAAATGTTTAAAAACTAGTGCATGCTGCAATCACATTGTATAGCGCAACAAATTTTTCATGACATCAGCATCTAGCTATGGGTTTAGTTATTATATGACAAAATTTTTAGGACAATATGTGCAAAAATTTAGTATTAACTTAGTAAATGTTAAATCAGTACTGACTTTCCGTCACGCATAAATGCAACACCCTGTATAAATGAAAATAATTTTATGTTATAGAAACTAATGAGTCATACAATTCTTGTATAAAAAATTCTTTTTCTTTTCAACGATTTGATGACTATCGACCGCCGGGATACTAATAACTCACCCTGTATATGGATTTGATCAGAATTGAAAACTGACTCGATATAGCTATGTCCGTCTGTCTGTCCGTCTGTGTACACGATAGATAACTGCCGTAGTTTTGAAGTAATTATTCTGAAATTTGGTATACAGGCTTATCTCTTAAAAAGTAAGGACAAGTTCGTGAATGGGCTAAATCGCTTCACTTGTTTTTTTTTGTATTATTTTATGGTGGGGGGTATTTTAACTTTAGCACGGCTAAAGATAATTTTCTTACTAGTTGTGATTTGATTTTGTCTCAATTTTGTGAGCTAAATTGACAATTTGAGTTTGATAAATCACGATTTTTCCATATATAATAACATAATAGATAACAGAGAGTTAGTGGGCATTTTTTGGGACACTCTTGCAGTTACTATGACTTCCAGCTTTTCCGGAAATGACGTTATTATTGAAATTTATGGCACCCTATATTATGTCTGTGATATTTTCAATCAGGATGACATTCTGAACACAAAAACCAATCGATCGGTAATTCTTATCACCAAAGTAACTAAACATTACAATATTTAAATATTTTTTTGACTTTTTAATTGATCCATGCATAAAAATCTTGAAGACCAGCATACAACTCAGATTAAATATTTAAATATGTTGTTCAAATTTCGGTAGTTTAAAACATGTTTTAAACATTTAAAACAAACTGTTTTAAACAAGTTGAAAATAAAATAGTTTAAAACAAAATATTTGTTTTAAAACATGTTTAAAACAATGTGTTAACAGAAAGTGCTTTAAACATTAGAACAAACTGTTTTAAACATGTTTAAAACAAAATATTTGTTTTAAAACATGTTTAAAACAATGTTTTAAAAAAAGTGTTTTATACATTTAAAACAAACTGTTTTAAACATGTTTAAAAAAAAATGATTTAAAACAAAATATTTGTTTTAAAACATGTTTAATACAATGTTTTAAAACAAATGTTTCAAAACATAACAACCCTGGCCAGTACTGTTTACAGGCGACTCCAGATTTCGTTTAACTCGTTTCGACGGTCGAGCACGTGTATATAGACGTCTAGGTGAACGCTACGCAGCCGCTACTATACAGGAAGTGGATAGATTTGGTCGTGGATCTGTGATGGTTTGGGCTGGAATTAGTATAGACAACAGAACTGATCTTGTTGTGGTTCCTGGTAGACTAAATGCAATGAATTACATCGAAAACATCTTGGTGTTACGTCATGTACTTGGTGTCACTGTAACCAGAAAATGTAATCTATCTATGAATAATAAAACAAAAACATTTTTCGACAATAAATTTTCATCAGTTCATTCATATCCACCCAGATTAATCAGCAAACATTTCATTTTCTCCTTGCCTTGGTGATAAAAATTCACGATCGATATGTATTTGGGTTCAGAATATCATCGTGATTAAAAATATCAAACAAATAATATAGGGTGCCCTTTAAAAGTTCGCTGGTAGCGTCATTTCCTGAAAAACCGGAGGTCATACTAACCTAAAGAGTATCCCAAAAATTGTTTTTTTTGCTTATTAGCATTCTTCAAAATTTCGTCATTTGCGTCATAAAAAAATAAACGGGTGTACCTATGGCGTGGGCCACCCGGAATATGTTTCAAACAGTACCTATATAGACAATTGACAGAGGAATGCATTTCTAATAAAATACTTCATTCAACGTCGTGCATATAAGTTGCGGGCTTAGGTCAAAGCATCGACATAGATGGGGCAACCTGTCCGGTTGCCAGATTTTTGATTTGGGTCAGTTATATACATCATCCGAACCGGCGGAAAATAAAGTCCTTTTCGCTCTTTTACGTCGGCATCCTCGCTAGCAGAATATATGGATTACTACTGAACTTGATATGTCAATCAAAAAGCGAGCTATAAGAACAAAAAAAATCCACTTACCCAAATGGATGTTACGCATACACTGAGCAGCCAATACGTAGTTAATATTCATAACTGAAAAAAATAGAGAGAGGGATAAAATAAATATACAGAAGAAATTAATGGGGAAATCTATGTACAATAACTATTAAACTTTTGATGCCATTCCGAGTAGGTAAAAAGTTTTTTATACAGAGAAAAATGTATAAGTTAATTTTGCTGAATCAAGTAACCAACAACATGTCTGTAAAAAGAAAAAAAACGCAGTTCATAGGTTACAAATTAGTTCTACTGTGAAACTACTGTACTGTTCCTGTAAAATTATAAAAATATCCTATAAAATTACTGTGATATTTTACTCCAATTTCACAGAAATTACAAAAATTTCGAAATATTAATTTGGAGTAAAACGTTTCACGATTTGTTAAGACATTGGAAACTAAATAGGGGCAAATGAAATATTTTGCTGATTATTTTTTGACGTTTCTTAAAACCAATGAAATGCTTCTTTATTTGTCACAAGGGTAAGTTTCAACCAATTATGTCATTATTATAGTGGGAATAAATCTCTTGTGATTATTCTCGGGAATAATCACTGTAGCTTTTATTTGCCTAGCAACTGTCAGATACTTGTCAAAATAATTACTTAATTGTGTCAACGCGAAATGGGTGAAAGTCATCGGTTTAGTACCTTTTCTAATGCAGAAATTACAAAAAAGATTTTAGAAACTACTTCGAAAAATACTCTAATAAGTAATCAGTCTATATGGAGACAATTTAAGACCTTCACCAAAGAAAGAAATTATATTCTGGATCAATCTACTACAACAGCTACTCTGGCATTGATTTTAAAAGATTGGGCTTATAACATGAAAAGAAAAGACGGAAATGATTATAAAGAAGCAGTAATAAAGACAATGTGGAATAAAACGGCCAAATTAGTTCAAGAACTTTACTTTAATAAGTATAACAGATCCTTTGATCCTTTCCATGATATAGAATTCAGAAATGCTCGGAATGCAAGAGATGCAAAAAGAAAAATTTTACAAAAACATCCTGAAAAGCACAAACAAAGTTCTGTGGCACTTTCTAATACAGAATTGTTGCAAATTTTTAACTATTGGGACGAAGATACACCTTGTGGATTGCAAAGAAAGTTTTTTCACGTTGCATCATATGAACTAGCTTGGAGGGGAGGAGAAGCTACGAAATGTTTAGTTCATTATTTTAAAAAAGAAACCGACATAAAAATATTAAATACTGGCCGCATTGAATACAATCCCATCTTTACAAAAACTGCACAGGGTGGAGCACAAAGGTGCGCTAATAGTAAATGGTTGACTCCAAACATAAATAACCCAGATATTTGCCCTGTTCGTCTTTTTGAAAAACTAATGAGTAAACGTGAAGAAAATATTAAAACCGAACGCTTGTTTCTTACTCCAAATCCGGCTTCGCAAACTCATGGTTTTTGGTATAAAAACGTTCCTGTGGGAATAAATTCCATTTCAAAATGGATGAAAGAATCCGCAGAAAAAGTAGGTCTAGACACAGTTACTAAAAAAATAACTAACCATTCTGCCAGATCAAGTGCAGTAAGTAACCTTTCAAAAGCTGGTGTAGGAGAACAAGAACTAATCAAGGTCACTGGTCATAATTCTGCAAGTTCGATTAAACCATACTTACAATTGAACCAAGAACATCATTCAAATATAATAAATAATCTTAGAGAAAATACGCAGGAGGAAACACTTAATATAACAAGCAATTCCAAATCCTCAATAAATAATGAGTCTCGAAATATTTTTAATAATTGCGTGTTTCATTGTACTAATTTAAATTGTTAATTCTTTTAATATATTCACAATGTGTCAACGATATTTTCATATATTGTAAGTAATAATTAATTAAATTAAATTTTTCAATAATTTTATGATAGTTTTATTGATCTTTTTTATTGTAAAATTTTGTGAATCAAAAAATAATCTAGTCAAATATAACTCGAGAGTTCCATAAATTAGAAAATAATTTGACAGATTTTGTTCAAACTTGTTGCCATTTGGCAACAAGTTTTCAAACAATCTGTCAAATTATTTTCAATTTATTCTCACTATCTTGTTATATTATTACTGAGAATAACATTTAAGTTCTGAACAAAAAAAATGTGGGAATGAACACCCAAGTACGGAAGATATTTTTACAACCTAATTTTCTAATCTATAACGGTAGAATTGTATATTTATGAATGCATAATACATAGGTACATGCACACCGTTGAAAACTGTACTAATAAACGGTACTACAGGCGAAAATTAAATGTAATATGATAATTAAACTTTAATTATGTGGCGTTGTCAAGCTTTTTTTGGAACTTAAAAGTCTTACAACTATTGAGTGTTGAAAGCATTTTTTTTATAATGATTTTGTTGTGAGTAACCATATACATTTTTGCCTAGAAAATTTATAAAGTCATGTGGTATGACAAAGTAATCGTGTCGAAAAAAAAAGTTTGAGATTTTAGCTGAAACATGTTCTTTTGGGACCCCTGAATATTTTTGACCAATGTCTGGGAGTGTATGTGTGTAGTGTATACCCGTCTTTTTTTGTGGCGACGATTCCGAAGAAACTATATAAAGGAATCGGGACGAAACTTCATATTTAGAAGTTTCATGACTAAACATAGAGCTGAAAGAAGTTTAGTTCAAAAGGGCCCAACGGAACTGGAGGTTTACCCTTAGCATTTTTCAACGATTTTGCAAATGAGCCGCTATTTCTATCATGTCCATAATGTGGTAAAATTAATAGTTTAGCTCCATGAGCAAATATTAACATTGAAAGTCATGCATAGCAGTTGACTTTGTCGCTCTGTGCAACATGTATTGAAGTTTTTAACAGAAAAGCCTTGAGGTATACGTTTCTGTCAATTGTGTTCGTGAATTGGTTAAAAAATTTCATGCAACAGGAGACGTAAAAAATATCAAGAAAAAAAAACGAAATGGCGAATTTATTAGTTTTATTCGAACCAGCGCTAACCCAACTACACACACAAAATCTATTTGATCGAGAATCAAAATATCTGGCAAATCCTGGCTAACTAGTTTTATTTTAATGCAGACACGATCTCGATCAAATAGAATCTCATGCAGTTAAACTATTAATTGTCTATATACAGGGTGTTCCTAAATATCATGTAAATACGAAAAGAGGCAATTCTTTGGCTTATTTAATGACTAAAAATTCATATAAACATAGGTCCGCAAACGCTTCGTTGCCGATCTACTGAAATTTCAAGGTTTTTTTAGTTTTTCTTTATAGCTCTTGTATCCTAGTTTTAATTTTTTACAGTTGGTGGCGAATAAAATGCCAAAATCAATACAAACAAAAGGTTATCTAAATCAAGCCAAGGCATACTAGACCAATTATTTAAAAACTTTTAATTTCATCTAGCGAAACACAGAAAAGCTTTTATTTTTTTTTTCTCGATAACGGTGGTAAATACGGAAAAACTACAAAAGATTAAAATGCTTTAGAACAAAACAAAAAGTGCATTTTGTATTTTGGAATCCACCAGCGGCGCACCGAAAAAAAGTTCATGGGGAGAAAAGGAGCCATGACCCCTGAAAAAATATCTCCCTGTAGATTCTTAAAACCATTTGGTATGCCCAATGATGTAAGTCCTACAGCGTAACCCATATTCCAAATTAGAGCTAAATATCTCAAAAAACTACAAGAGCTATAAAGAAAAAACTAAAAAAATCTTGAAATTTCAACAACCTGTAGATCGGCAACGAAGCGTTTGCGGACCCATGTTTATTAGAATTTTTAGTCATTAAATAAGCCAAAGAATTACCCCTTTTCGTATTTACATGATATTTAGGAACACCCTCTATATAGTATGATTAAGTCATGTGCCTGGCCACATCAGATTTTTTCACATAAGCTCAGAACTTGTCTGGCGATTGCTTAGTAATCTTATCTGGAATATAAGATCATAGTGAAATTCACAATACTTCCTGTTTTCCTAAAGCCAACTTCCCAATATGCCCAGCAGTTCAAATTACATATTACTTCCTTTTGACATAGATTACTGCGGAAAGGGGGAAATATTAAAAACAAATAATGTTAGATATTGACCAATCATTCTGAAGGTGTTGTTGTTTTCTAAAGATTATTTTGTTTTTACGTAAGTAACAGTTAATTTTAAGTAATCTTAAAAATATCAATTCTTTAGATATAATAATATTTCTGTGTGTGTGCTTTCAGTTTTGTTGTGTCGTTCTAAAATTCGTTCTTTTTCTGCTTTCAGGGTACAGAGTGAACGGGAATAGGCTCTTAGAGTTTCAAATAAACACAGATTTAGGAAATTCAGGCCACGAATACAGGGTAAAGTCCGCCACTCTCTGGATGAAGGCTGACTTATTGCACTCGAGAAGTCATCGGTGCAGAACTGACATTTACGTTTTTAAGTTTAAGTCCCTCATAGGCACCGATGTGGTACTCACGTCAGAGGTTGGTATCACTTACTTTACTATGCACCTACTTCGAAAAAAAAAAATACGTGCAAAACTACTTTTGAACAACTTTAAATTTACTTTTCGGACGTAGAAAATGTAACACTTGAGTTGCTAGTTTTTAACAGCTTGTATAACAGTACTTTGTGTGAACATATTTAGCGTATGTTCTCACCAAATAAACTGTTTGCTTCAATAATAACCAAGATATTCGATTCGACACAATACCGCGAAAATCATCAAAGTAGGAATGTAAAATTAACTGAAAAAATATGGCATTTAGGTATAGGAAAACCGGATAAAAAATTATATAGTTTCCATTTAAAATAGAAAGTTGTTATCGACTTCCGGTAGACCCGCAGTGGTGGTCATTTTGACAGTAAGTAGTTTAATTTACAAGTTCGGGTCGAGCAGATTCTGATTCCAAACATTCAAATATACAGTGTTTCTTAATAACATGCTAATATTTAAGGATGTTATTCTAGATATTCGTGAAACGTAGTACGCATCTTCTATGCATCAAAAGGCATTTTTTGCTGTACAACATATTTTTTTATTCTTGCCAGTGGCGTTCGTGCGGTGTTTGTACTGAATCATTTCAAAGAGAAAAGTGATACGCCACTGCATTTTCTTAAACTAAAAATTATTTCTGAAATCCTCATTCCTTTCTTACCAAATCTGGTCTCTTGATTTTTTTTTGGTTTGACGTACGGGTTTTCGCAAAAAAAATAAAATTCATTCATTTGCATCACTAAACCGCTTACGAGAAAAAACAATAAAATACAACTTTAAACAAAAATGTATTTAACAGAATAATTTTTAAACGGTAAAATTATGAAATTAAAGTAACACACATTTTAAAGTTATAATAAAAAAAGATTTTTTCTTAAAACTTTCTTTTATTAAGAAACATCTTGTATAGAAATAGTGAAACATCATAAACTAGTTCTTTGCAATTTCTCAGTTTTTGAACAAATGGCACATTCTGAAAACCGTGCTAGTACCTAGCATGGCTGTACCAGTCGTAGAAAAAAATAAGAAGTACGGCTACAGTTTATGTGGCGATTTACCTTAAAAATTACCGAGATTATTTTTTGACGTTTCTTAAAACCAATGAAATGCTTCTTTATTTGTCACAAGGGTAAGTTTCAACCAATTATGTCATTATTATAGTGGGAATAAATCTCTTGTGATTATTCTCGGGAATAATCACTGTAGCTTTTATTTGCCTAGCAACTGTCAGATACTTGTCAAAATAATTACTTAATTGTGTCAACGCGAAATGGGTGAAAGTCATCGGTTTAGTACCTTTTCTAATGCAGAAATTACAAAAAAGATTTTAGAAACTACTTCGAAAAATACTCTAATAAGTAATCAGTCTATATGGAGACAATTTAAGACCTTCACCAAAGAAAGAAATTATATTCTGGATCAATCTACTACAACAGCTACTCTGGCATTGATTTTAAAAGATTGGGCTTATAACATGAAAAGAAAAGACGGAAATGATTATAAAGAAGCAGTAATAAAGACAATGTGGAATAAAACGGCAAAATTAGTTCAAGAACTTTACTTTAATAAGTATAACAGGTCCTTTGATCCTTTCCATGATATAGAATTCAGAAATGCTCGGAATGCAAGAGATGCAAAAAGAAAAATTTTACAAAAACATCCTGAAAAGCACAAATAAAGTTCTGGGGCACTTTCTAATACAGAATTGTTGCAAATTTTTAACTATTGGGACGAAGATACACCTTGTGGATTGCAAAGAAAGTTTTTTCACGTTGCATCGTATGAACTAGCTTGGAGGGGAGGAGAAGCTACGAAATGTTTAGTTCATTATTTTAAAAAAGAAACCGACATAAAAAGATTAAATACTGGCCGCATTGAATACAATCCCATCTTTACAAAAACTGCACAGGGTGGAGCACAAAGGTGCGCTAATAGTAAATGGTTGACTCCAAACATAAATAACCCAGATATTTGCCCTGTTCGTCTTTTTGAAAAACTAATGAGTAAACGTGAAGAAAATATTAAAACCGAACGCTTGTTTCTTACTCCAAATCCGGCTTGGCAAACTCATGGTTTTTGGTATAAAAACGTTCCTGTGGGAATAAATTCCATTTCAAAATGGATGAAAGAATCCGCAGAAAAAGTAGGTCTCGACACAGTTACTAAAAAAATAACTAACCATTCTGCCAGATCAAGTGCAGTAAGTAACCTTTCAAAAGCTGGTGAAGGAGAACAAGAACTAATCAAGGTCACTGGTCATAATTCTGCAAGTTCGATTAAACCATACTTACAATTGAACCAAGAACATCATTCAAATATAATAAATAATCTTAGAGAAAATACGCAGGAGGAAACACTTAATATAACAAGCAATTCCAAATCCTCAATAAATAATGAGTCTCGAAATATTTTTAATAATTGCGTTTTTCATTGTACTAATTTAAATTGTTAATTCTTTTAATATATTCACAATGTGTCAACGATATTTTCATATATTGTAAGTAATAATTAATTAAATTAAATTTTTCAATAATTTTATGATAGTTTTATTGATCCTTTTTATTGTAAAAATTTGTGAATCAAAAAATAATCTAGTCAAATACAACTCGAGAGTTCCATAAATTAGAAAATAATTTGACAGATTTTGTTCAAACTTTCAAACAATCTGTCAAATTATTTTCAATTTATTCTCACTCTCTTGTTATATTATTACTGAAAATTTTTATCTGTTTTTTATTTCTTGAATATTCCCTGGAACTAAAAAAAAGGTGGTTCTTGAGTTATATCGCCACAAAAAAGTAGGAATAAGTCGTTCTTTTTTCTTTGACTGTACATTAATTCAGTTTATTAGACATAATCTGTTTTTATATAAATGCCATGTCAAACTCTATGTTCCAGACATAATAAGATTTATTTCAGCCCCACATTTACTGTGGTAGGGTATATGATTTTTTCCTCAGCGTTTGTAACGCCCTTAAGGAGGCATTGAAACTGATGTTTGATCATGACATTTTTGAAGAATTTTTCTTGCTTCCTTTTTACATATTTTACTACACTATTGAGGCGTAGATATTTTGAAAATTTTCATGTTTTTGTTTTTCCAGTGTTTTGCATAATCTTTTTTCGTATTTAACTAAAATTGTGACAGTTTTCTTTCACTTGTTTGAAGGTCAGGTCTTGGCTGCTCCTTTTCCACGTAACAAATACATCTTCAAATGAAAAATATCGAAAAAAAAAGACGAGCAACACAATGCATTCAGGCGCAACACAATGCATTCAGGCTCTTCAGGCTGATGTGGGAAATGCTCTTCATTAAAAAATGCCATAACTAATCAAAAAAGAGTACTTCGTTTGAAGTGATGTGACATTCTCAAAAAAACGTTGCTTCCAGCTCCGATTCAATCTTTGCAAAAACACAATTTTAGACATTCCTCTAAGACTTGCCGTTAAACAACTCCTCATAATTGAAACTGACGAAAAGACAACCTAAAATGTTAAAATCATCATGTAGCCGGGTAGTCCGTAACAAAACTAAAAGCTGGCAATGGTTTCTCCACAATCTCTAAAAATAAGTGAATTACACAATTATATTTCTCGTGCCTGTGCAAAGTTTTTGTTACAAATGTCCAATTCCGTGAGTTTTTTAGTTTAGCATAAGGTAACCGCCCGAAATCCAGACAAGTTAAGGATTTTTGGTTACATTTGTAACTGTAGAATTTATATTGATGTGGTGCTAATGATTATGTCAACTTTTTTTAAACAAATACTTCCTTCTAAAGATATCTGGCTATTAATTTTTAAAGAAAATTGATAATAGTTATGTAATTTATATTATATTTTATAAGCTTAACAATTGCCCCTAATTCCGACACTAAGCGTACATTTTCATCCGAATCCGACACCTCAGTGAACCTAATTCAGACAGTGATCCTAAATCAGTCACGTGTGGTACATAATCCCGACAAATAAAAACATTCAAGTAATTGAATGTGAATTAAAACATGATTTTCTTTAGTGCTTCCGTCTTTTTTATTAACAAATATTCTCTGCAAGCATTAGAGATAGTGTTACAGAAGAACAAGTTCCTTTTACTTTATTTGGTTGTTTCAGGCCAGGACAATGATTTTTTTTAATGGAGATGGCATCAGTTCAACTGTTACCTCCAAAGGTGGTGTATCAATGCCAAAATCGCTACTCTCTGCTGCTTGTGTTGCATCATTCTGTCTTATTTCATCATCTCCTATCATGCCTGTCGATATTTATGACGGAATTAGGGACTATTAATGATTGTAATTCCGACACCCTGTAATAATTAGGGATTATTGATGTCCGTAATTCCGACACTCGTGTCGGAATTTGGACAAAATGTGTACAATTAATTGTAATATAGCAAACAATGTAAAATATGTTATTTTCTTGTGTAAAGACAGCAATAGAGTATTATGTATTACTTCTAACCGTGTACACAATTCCGACACACATGTCTGATTTACGGACGTGCTATATTTACATGCACCTAATTCCGACACCCCTAACTTTGTAAATAATAGTAGTTAAAAGCGTAGGTAGTACATTTACATTTACATTTTTAGTCAGCCTAAATAGATATTATTAGAATTTTCTTAATTACTGTTATCCTGTACCGATGTAAAAAGAACTCGAACTGCAGTTACCTTATAAGGGAAAAATCAACTATTAGCATAACACTCAATTATCAAGATCAGTCAAACTTCTAGGTTATATTCTGACCGTTAGAATATTGGTAGAATTATAAACTATTGTGCGTTGATAAGTGTAATGTCAAATCAACAAACCGGATGTCCTAAAATGAAGTTCAATGTTGTAGATTTCTTGTTTTATCCAACTAAACAGAAATATGTCGGAATTTAGGACAGTGTCTGAATTTGGGACGTTTACCTTACGATGCTATAAAATCTCTACTGTCAATTTTTTACCAAAACAAGACAAACGTCATTACCTATTGACTTCAATACACCGTTCCTTTCACATTCAATTGGCCCGATTTTATCAGAAATGCTGCTCGTCCTTTCTAGAAGGGGCACCATCATTTTGTTTTCTGTTTCCTGGAGACAAATTTGCATAAAAATAAAAAAATACTATCTCGAAAGTTTTGCCTGTATTTGAATCCAGTTTTAACCAATTTTTGACGGTGTCTGATGTTGTTTTGTTGTTCTTTTCGCAGCAATTCGACCAGTTCACCGAAGAACCAACCTCGACCAGCCTGGAGGAGTCAAAATCCGGCTGGCAGAAGGTAGACGTGACGAAAATTGTCCAGAAATGGTTGAAGACGTCAAAAAACGAAAGGCTGAAGCTCTTCGTCGATTGTTCCTGCTGCAGTAATTGGCAAATCCACAGGCTGAATAAAGAAAAAGAGAAGAGGTCAGACCCAAATCGACCGTTCTTGGTCATAGAGATAGATCCAGCCACAACGAAGCGTGTGAGAAGGACTTCAATGGAGTGCAGTCCTGATATTGGCAACCAATGTTGCAAGCAGTCCTTCTACGTCAGTTTTGAGCAACTGGGATGGAGAGAGTGGATCATAGCACCGAAAGGTTACCATGCTAATTATTGCAAAGGAGAATGTGGGTATCATAGAACTCCTGATACCTACGTAAGCTATCATACTCATGTGATTGAACAGTTTAGGAAAAATTATCAACTAAGCGGCATGCAGCCATGTTGTGCACCGTTAAAATTTTCCAGTGTTTCGCTGATTTACTACGACATGCACCATAACATCATTAAGAGGGACTTGCCCAAAATGGTGGTTGACGAGTGTGGTTGTCCCTAAATGATAGTGAAGGAAAAAAGATATCTCAAAAGACTATAAAAATTTTATAAACGAAAAAGTGATCTAACCTAATTTCGGTATAATTTAAAACGTTTTGGTGTGGCTTTTCCAATTGATATTATTAAAATGGTAAATAAATAATTATTATTGCGGATAACTGAAGAGACAAGTGCCCGCGCAACTTTAAACTATTAAAGAAAGTGACCTTTTTGTAATAAACTTTAATATAAATTATGACTGTTTCTAGTGTATGAAATGAAGGGAGTTATTTACTTTATGATTCTTATGATTAATTATTAGTTCGGTTTTAATCTAAGCTTTGATAATATGAATGTGATCTGATTACGGAATCTGATTTTTACCAAAAAACTGTGATTTTTTTAAGAGTATTGTCCGTTTAGGGTATACGTTTACTTTTAGTTTATAACGTATACAGGATGGACCAAATGTTATTCATAATATTAGTTTACACAAGGTGAGCCATTTGAATGATACAAATTCAATTTGTTTAATAGAAATAAATCTGTTTGAACTTGAAACTATTATTGCGTTGAGTAAAAGTATTTATATTTTTGAAAATATCGAAATTGTTGGTTCAGTTTTCAAGATATTGACACTTATGAAGTTTTAGCCCAATCAATAGAGCAGAAAATGACTGATTTCGACTCGCAAATATCATTACTTAATTTGTTATAAACAAAAAAACTCAAAAAATCGTGTTTTCCTTCGTTTTTCGCTTGTAAAAGCTGAACCGATGGAGCAATCTTGATGCTTTTAACAGACGAATTGTAAAGAATGACAAGAAGAAGAAAATAAGCCCTACACAGACTAGATCGGATTAATATTAACGGAGAAAATTCGAAAAAACCGGCAAAAGCGTTTTTTCAAAAATTCATAACTCCGCCATTTTCAAAGTTGTAGCGCAGGCTTTTCGCGTGAAAGTAGCGATTGATGGGTACTTGGAGTGTGGACAACCCAGGCGTTGTCCGATGATTAGTTTTTGCACAATTGCGATTTGAATATTTGTACGCAATATGATTCGGCGAGCCTGGGTGCGTCGGAGGTGGTCCGATTTTAATTTTTTTTACGTATTTCGAAAGTAGAAGCATCGTGCTACAAAGCGTCTATTCTGATTTTGCGTTAAAATGTTGCGAAATATGAAAAATGCTTGGAAACGAAAACTGCCGCGCGCTCTAAACCGGTCTAGTAGTAGGGGTAGGCGGTCGACGCAGGGAAGCGCGTATCCACAAGCGCGCTGCGCGGGCGTATTACTACGTTTCCCCTTCAATCGCACACTTCCCCCATCACTCGACCACTCTAACGGGCGCGGGCGTTTCCGCTCATGTTCTCAGTAGTTTATTACCCACTTAAACGGGTCTTATCGAAAAATCAGAATAGACGTTTTGTTGCTGTTCACGTCTAGTTTTCAAATCCGTTTTTTTAAATTGCAATCGGACGGCCTCAAACGCATCCAGCTCTACGCAAAAATATTGCCAAAAAAATTCAAATGAGGATTGTGCGAAAACTATTAATCCGACCGGAACCAGGTTTTGCACACTTAAAGTACATGTGAATAGCTACCACTGTGCAAACCTTCAGCTGTTAATATTAAAAAATGGCGGAGTTATGAATTTTTTTCAGAAAAAGCTAAATTTTCCGGTTTTTCCAGCTTTTCTCCGGTTGTAATTATCCGATCGGATCGTTTGACCTGTCATTCTCTTCGTAATTTAGTTCTCTGCAGTTCATCCCGTAGCACCATTAAGATTTCTTCAATAGTTTTCTTTTTACTACAAAAAAAAGTAAAAAAACGCGATTTTTTGTTGATAATTGTTTATAAACAATTAAAAAATGGCATTCTCTCTTAACGATTGTTGGTTCAGTTAGAATGCGATATTTTGCCGTCAGATTAAAATGACTAGTGTTTTCATTAGAATTTCTACTTATTGGAATAATTTCAAAATGGCAGTAAAATAGCAATATATTTTTTTCTATAGTAAAACAAAGCAAGTGTTTATACTATTTTAAAAACTGCGCTAAATAGCAATATTTTAAAATAATTTGCTAGGCTATTCTGGTATTTTTCGTTTAAATATGACTCAAAGTTAGCTAAAAACAAAAAAATATAAGTCATGAATCGGAGAACAATATTTTTTCCAAATGTACAATAGTATTAGATGTATTTTGGACGATAATCAATAGCAACGCTGTTTATGGTTGCCTGCCAAAAATTAGAACTTAGAATATGGAATTTTGTAGCTCTGGCATTCGAAAACCTGTTGTAAGGTGACGATTTTGACAAAATTCATAAAAAAGCGTCAATACCTCAAAAACTAACGACTTTTGACAAATATCATATTTAGATATTCATGTATCTTTTCTTGTATGAATACATATTTGTTTGCTAAAAATTTCTTTCAAAAGGAATCGCATATTTTCTCTGTGCAGCAGTACTTTTTAATATACCGGGTGGTCTTTTTAACTTGAGACTCCTAAATATCTCGAGAAATATGCATGGTACGACAAAAGTGTCATAAATAAACTTGTAGGACTCAAAGGGGGAAATGAGATGACGATATCAGTTTCATTGCAGATGGCGCTGCAATCGGTGAAAATTAGGCTAACTTCATTTTCCTAAATAGGAATACCCAACTTTTTTTTTAGTTATGATTTTACGCTAAATAAGAAAAATCTTCTATCTGAAACTTTTTTTCGTACGATGCATTTTTTCGTGCGTAAACAAACCCTATGCGCATGACGGGGCAACGCGCGAGATACCAAAACGTGTCCCCGTTATGCACATACCTTCCTACGTTGTACCATGAGTGTCTACTCAGTCGTCGCTTTCACTGCTAGACTGCGAGCGCATCCCATGCAGTGGCAGCGGTCGTAACTACCGCAGACGCCACAAACTTCCATCGTCAATAACTTTTGATAGATGCATCGTACGAAAAAAATGTTCGGACAAAAGATTGTTCTTATTTAGCGTAAAATCATAATTTTATAAAAAAGTTGGGTATTCCATTAAAAAAAAATGAAGTTAACCTCATTTTCACCGATTGCAGCGCCATCTGCAATGAAACTGATATCAACATCTCATTTCCCCCTTTGCGTCCTACAAGTTTATTTAAGACACTTTTGTCGTACCATGCATATTTCTCGAGATATTTAGGAGTCTCAAGTTAAAAAGACCACACGATATTTTTTTAAATGAATCACTATGTATATTTCGTTAGCTTTTCTTATATATTTGATATATTTTTGTTTATGTTAGGTAAAGGTATATCAAATATGATATAGAAAATTCCATGGTCCATCCTGTATACAAAAGTACAATTTAATCGGTTTAGATAAATTATTTGTATATTATTTCACTGCCTCTAATAAACAAAAAAGAATCTAAGTAGTTAAAAGACAATAAGATATAAATGATGTAAGAAAATTAATTTTTTATGGCGATCGCCCTCTAAATAAAAAAAGAGTTGGCGGGATTAAAACAATTGAATAAAAAGGAAACCCTAGTGTATGCTAGTCACGATATACTCCAAAAAAATAATTAGGTAAATAATGCTTTTTTAATGACAGGATAAACAAAACCACAAATAAAAAAAAACCTAGAACAAGAAGGTAAAATTCTTTTTCGGAAGTACTAAATATGTTTAAAAACAGTGTTAGTAAATAATATAAATTCCATATATTTCACAATTTTTAAATACTAAACACAATGTATAAAAAATGAGGATAATTTCTGTGTTCGAAAAAGACATTTGCCTTTTTGGGGGGGAAGTTGTAAAATATTCTTTATATACGATGTAAAATAATAATAATATAAAAACAAAATTTTGTAATGGAGACCGGTGAAAATTTTGTTGAACTTTAGCTAACATTACTAGCTAATTTTGAAGTAAAATTTGTCTTTTGCAATCGAAAAAAAAAGATGTCTTGGCAATAAATTGAGTAAGTGTACGTATATGAGCATACAGGGTGTCTGGTAAGCAGTTTTTTGTTTCAACTCTGTCAGTTCTTCAACTACTATAAAGTATACTATAAAATAAATCCACAAAATTAATAATTTAAATTATTTAACGAAAGTCATGTCAGGCGAATATGATTAAATTAATTTTTAATTGAATCGTCAACCATGCGTGAAATTTAATAGAATATATCGATTATAAACGAGTAATATTATACGATTGAATGGACAAGTTCGTTTAAAAATAACTAATAGCGATACTAGCTGCATTAAATATTCCTAAAGAAATCAACATTATTGCCAATAAAAATAAAATAAAAAAGAAATTGTGTAGTGATGGAACGTTCCGCAATATCACTAGAGATGGAATGAACGAAAAGCTCAAAAAAGTCAATAAATCTTATAAATTATTATAAAAGTGTCAATTATTATAGTTTTTTTTCTACGCAAAAGACAAATACGATTCTTAACGAAATTTTTAATAATCCAGATTTCTAAACTAAAACTTATTAATAAGAAACAGTATTATAACTTTATAAATTGTATTATATACGTGTAAATATTAAAAGATAACGAACGTCAAATAAAAACAAAGTCGAATCGCGATTATTAAAAATTTCCAAAACGTTAAAAACAAAAGAAAATCGCCGGTCTCTACATTGTTGATGCCTATGTACCATAAAATATGAACGGTTATTTTTCGAAAATCCGGTCAAACGATGAATCGCTTATAGCTAAACGCCTCATTTTTCAAAAATAATAAACAAAAGATATGAACAGACGAAGAGTTAATTTTAAACCACGATTATACTGCTCAAGAAGATTATAGCTCTCTATTGTACTAGGTTAGGCTAAATTATAAAAGAAAATACACAGAATAAAACAAAAAACAACGAAGAAAAAATAAAAGGAAAACATAACATATTTGTTTAAATAATAAATATGAACAATAAGACATGGGAAGATAAACGCGATTAAGCATTTACTATTTAATAATAAAGATAAAACAAATGTTGCTAATTTTTATTCGAAAAAGAAAAATGCAAAAAAATTGCGAAGAATGTGAAGACGAATGAACGATGATGACGTATGTTAAACAAAAGAAATGAGGAATAAATTATTCGATGAGCGTTGTTCTTTTATTTCTTTTTGCGTGTTTTGAAATTTGACCTGATTTACAGTAGGGTGAAAGTCGAATCTAAAACTTAGGTAAGTTTCGAGTTATCAAAGGCGAGGAGTGTCAGTTTTTCTTTTTCGTCTACTGTACTACTTCACAGTAGTACACATAAATTAAACGATCCTTCTAAAGTGAAAATTTATCTATATTTCCAGCACTTGAACAAATGCCAGCAGTCATGAGTTGGGTTGGGGGGAGGTGGGGAGTGCAAATCTTGTCCTGCTCGAAGAAACTACCCCCTTTTACATTGAGAAGGGGGTTTGTTAAAGTCTAGCGCGTTCACACAAATTCTTCAATACCGCCTCCCCAAGAGATTTCCCCCCAAATGGGGGTCAAATGGGGGGATGTCCCCCCCCCCCCAAAGGGGGGAGCCATACACTGTATAACGCGAGTGCAAGCATGCCATGGTACTAGCTGCCAAAATAACTGTTGCCAAAAAAGTTTTTATAAATTCTGAGTTCGGGGGGTGGGGGGGCGTGACCCCCTTCCCCCCGCAGATGCAATAGCGACCATTTTTCAGAGCGGCCAAACTCCCCCCGCCATAGCCTTCTAGACTACGGACCCAGAAAATATTGTCTCTTAGCTGTCTGTTCGAATTCAACACTTGGAATAGAAGAGACGAAATATCCCCCCCTTGCTGTGGATTATTCATTGCTTACTCCCCCTCCGCCCGCCAGATTCTTGCGGGGATATGAAAATGGCAAAAGAAATGATTATTATTATGGTATTTAAGGTTTTTTCGCCCTTTTTAATCCTTTTGCATTATAACATCTAAAGTTGATGGGTTAAAAATTAGTTTTATATACGCCTCGGTCACAGAAGAATTGGGGATGAATAATTAATCCTGAGAATTACAGCTTTATATCAGTGCTTGTTTACCATACAGAAGTTTCGAAACTTGGAATTTAAGCAAAATTACTCTCAAATGTCCTAATTTTGCATTATGTGGGACAACATCCAAAGTTGATGGGTTACAAATTATTTTTATATGTGCATCGGTCACAGATGAATTGGGTAATTAATCCTGAGAATTACAGCTTTTTATCAGTGCCATGTTTACCATACAGAAGTTTAGAAACTTAGAATTTAAGCGAAATTATCCTCTCAAATGTCCTGATTTTGCATTATGTGGGACAACATCCATAGTTGATGGGTCACAAATTATTTTTATATATGCCTCGATCACAGATGAATTGGGTAATTAATCCTGATAACTACAGCTTTTGTCAGTGCTAGTTTACCATACAGAAGTTTCGAAACTTAGAATTTAAGCGAAATTATCCTCTCAAATGTTCTGATTTTGCATTATGTGGGACAACATCCATAGTTCATAGGTTAAAAATTATTTTCATATATGCCTTAGTCACAGATGAATTGGGTAACTAATCCTGAGAATTACAGCTTTATATCAGTGCTTGTTTACCATACAGAAGTTTCTAAACTTAGAATTTAAGCGAAATTATCCTCTCAAATGTCCTAATTTTGCATTATGTGGGACAACATCCAAAGTTGATGGGTTGCAAATTATTTTTATATGTGCCTCGGTCACAGATGAACTGGGTAATTAATCCTGAGAATTACAGCTTTCTATCAGTGCCATGTTTACCATACAGAAGTTTAGAAACTTGGAATTTAAGCAAAATTACTCTCAAATGTCCTAATTTTGCATTATGTGGGACAACATCCAAAGTTGATGGGTTACAAATTATTTTTATATGTGCCTCGGTCACAGACGAATTGGGTTATTAATCCTGAGAATTCCAGCTTTTTATCAGTGCTTGTTTACCATACAGAAGTTTTAAAACTTAGAATTTAAGCGAAATTATCCTCTCAAATGTTCTGATTTTGCATTATGTGGGACAACATCCATAGTTCATAGGTTAAAAATTATTTTCATATATGCCTTAGTCACAGATGAATTGGGTAATTAATCCTGAGAATTACAGCTTTCTATCAGTGCCATGTTTACCATACAGAAGTTTAGAAACTTGGAATTTAAGCAAAATTACTCTCAAATGTCCTAATTTTGCATTATGTGGGACAACATCCAAAGTTGATGGGTTACAAATTATTTTTATATGTGCCTCGGTCACAGACGAATTGGGTAATTAATCCTGAGCATTACAGCTTTTTATCGGTGCCATGTTTACCATACAGAAGTTTAGAAACTTAGAATTTAAGCGAAATTATCCTCTCAAATGTCCTAATTTTGCATTATGTCGGACAACATCCAAAGTTGATAGGGTTACAAATTATTTTTATATGTGCCTCGGTAACAGATGAATTGGGTAATTAATCCTGCGAATTCCAGCTTTTTATCAGTGCTTGTTTACCATACAGAAGTTTCGAAACTTAGAATTGAAGCGAAATTATCCTCTCAAATGTCCTAATTTTGCATTATATGGGACAACATCCAAAGTTGATGGGTTACAAATTACTTTTATATGTGCCTCGGTCACAGATGAATTGGGTAATTAATCCTGAGAATTACAGCTTTTTATCAGTGCCATGTTTACCATACAGAAGTTTAGAATCTTGGAATTTAAGCAAAATTACTCTCAAATGTCCTAATTTTGCATTATGTGGGACAACATCCAAAGTTGATGGGTTACAAATTATTTTTATATGTGCCTCGGTCACAGATGAATTGGGTAATTAATCCTGAGAATTCCAGCTTTTTATCAGTGCTTGTTTACCATGCAGAAGTTTCAAAACTTAGAATTTAAGCGAAATTATCCTCTCAAATGTTCTGATTTTGCATTATGTGGGACAACATCCAAAGTTGATGGGTTACAAATTATTTTTATATGTGCCTCGGTAACAGATGAATTGGGTAATTAATCCTGAGAATTCCAGCTTTTTATCAGTGCTTGTTTACCATACAGAAGTTTCGAAACTTACAATTTATGCGAAATTATTCTCTCAAATGTCCTGATTTTGCATTATGTGGGACAACATCCACAGTTAATGGGCTAAACATTATTTTTATATACGCCTCGGTCACAGATGAATTGGGTAATGAATCCTGAGAAGTACAGCTATTCATCAGTACTTGTTTACCATACAGAAGTTTCGAAACTTAGAATTTAAGCGAAATTATCCTCTCAAATAATCTGATTTTGCATTATGTGGGACAAAACATCCAAAGTTGATGAGTTAACAATTATCTTTATACACGCCTCGGGCTCAGATGAATTGGGTAATTAATCCTGAGAATTACAGCTTTTTATCAGTGCCATGTTTACCATACAGAAGTTTAGAAACTTAGAATTTAAGCGAAATTATCCTCTCAAATGTCCTGATTTTGCATTATGTGGGACAACATCCATAGTTGATGGGTCACAAATTGTTTTTATATATGCCTCGATCACAGATGAATTGGGTAATTAATCCTGATAACTACAGCTTTTGTCAGTGCTAGTTTACCATACAGAAGTTTCGAAACTTAGAATTTAAGCGAAATTATCCTCTCAAATGTTCTGATTTTGCATTATGTGGGACAACATCCATAGTTGATGGGTCACAAATTGTTTTTATATATGCCTCGATCACAGATGAATTGGGTAATTAATCCTGATAACTACAGCTTTTGTCAGTGCTAGTTTACCATACAGAAGTTTCGAAACTTAGAATTTAAGCGAAATTATCCTCTCAAATGTTCTGATTTTGCATTATGTGGGACAACATCCATAGTTGATGGGTCACAAATTGTTTTTATATATGCCTCGATCACAGATGAATTGGGTAATTAATCCTGATAACTACAGCTTTTGTCAGTGCTAGTTTACCATACAGAAGTTTCGAAACTTAGAATTTAAGCGAAATTATCCTCTCAAATGTCCTGATTTTGCATTATGTGGGACAACATCCATAGTTGATGGGTCACAAATTGTTTTTATATATGCCTCGATCACAGATGAATTGGGTAATTAATCCTGATAACTACAGCTTTTGTCAGTGCTAGTTTACCATACAGAAGTTTCGAAACTTAGAATTTAAGCGAAATTATCCTCTCAAATGTTCTGATTTTGCATTATGTGGGACAACATCCATAGTTGATGGGTCACAAATTATTTTTATATATGCCTCGATCACAGATGAATTGGGTAATTAATCCTGAGAATTACAGCTTTATATCAGTGCTTGTTTACCATACAGAAGTTTCTAAACTTAGAATTTAAGCGAAATTATCCTCTCAAATGTCCTGATTTTGCATTATGTGGGACAACATCCATAGTTCATAGGTTAAAAATTATTTTCATATATGCCTCAGTCACAGATGAATTGGGTAATTAATCCTGAGAATTACAGCTTTATATCAGTGCTTGTTTACCATACAGAAGTTTCTAAACTTAGAATTTAAGCGAAATTATCCTCTCAAATGTCCTGATTTTGCATTATGTGGGACAACATCCATAGTTGATGGGTCACAAATTATTTTTATATATGCCTCGATCACAGATGAATTGGGTAATTAATCCTGATAACTACAGCTTTTGTCAGTGCTAGTTTACCATACAGAAGTTTCGAAACTTAGAATTTAAGCGAAATTATCCTCTCAAATGTTCTGATTTTGCATTATGTGGGACAACATCCATAGTTCATAGGTTAAAAATTATTTTCATATATGCCTCAGTCACAGATGAATTGGGTAATTAATCCTGAGAATTACAGCTTTATATCAGTGCTTGTTTACCATACAGAAGTTTCTAAACTTAGAATTTAAGCGAAATTATCCTCTCAAATGTCCTGATTTTGCATTATGTGGGACAACATCCATAGTTGATGGGTCACAAATTATTTTTATATATGCCTCAGTCACAGATGAATTGGGTAATTAATCCTGAGAATTACAGCTTTATATCAGTGCTTGTTTACCATACAGAAGTTTCTAAACTTAGAATTTAAGCGAAATTATCCTCTCAAATGTCCTGATTTTGCATTATGTGGGACAACATCCATAGTTGATGGGTCACAAATTATTTTTATATATGCCTCGATCACAGATGAATTGGGTAATTAATCCTGATAACTACAGCTTTTGTCAGTGCTAGTTTACCATACAGAAGTTTCGAAACTTAGAATTTAAGCGAAATTATCCTCTCAAATGTTCTGATTTTGCATTATGTGGGACAACATCCATAGTTCATAGGTTAAAAATTATTTTCATATATGCCTCAGTCACAGATGAATTGGGTAATTAATCCTGAGAATTACAGCTTTATATCAGTGCTTGTTTACCATACAGAAGTTTCTAAACTTAGAATTTAAGCGAAATTATCCTCTCAAATGTCCTGATTTTGCATTATGTGGGACAACATCCATAGTTGATGGGTCACAAATTATTTTTATATATGCCTCGATCACAGATGAATTGGGTAATTAATCCTGATAACTACAGCTTTTGTCAGTGCTAGTTTACCATACAGAAGTTTCGAAACTTAGAATTTAAGCGAAATTATCCTCTCAAATGTTCTGATTTTGCATTATGTGGGACAACATCCATAGTTCATAGGTTAAAAATTATTTTCATATATGCCTCAGTCACAGATGAATTGGGTAATTAATCCTGAGAATTCCAGCTTTTTATCAGTGCTTGTTTACCATGCAGAAGTTTCAAAACTTAGAATTTAAGCGAAATTATCCTCTCAAATGTTCTGATTTTGCATTATGTGGGACAACATCCAAAGTTGATGGGTTACAAATTATTTTTATATGTGCCTCGGTAACAGATGAATTGGGTAATTAATCCTGAGAATTCCAGCTTTTTATCAGTGCTTGTTTACCATACAGAAGTTTCGAAACTTACAATTTATGCGAAATTATTCTCGCAAATGTCCTGATTTTGCATTATGTGGGACAACATCCACAGTTGATGGGCTAAACATTATTTTTATATACGCCTCGGTCACAGATGAATTGGGTAATGAATCCTGAGAAGTACAGCTATTCATCAGTACTTGTTTACCATACAGAAGTTTCGAAACTTAGAATTTAAGCGAAATTATCCGCTCAAATAATCTGATTTTGCATTATGTGGGACAAAACATCCAAAGTTGATGAGTTAACAATTATCTTTATACACGCCTCGGGCTCAGATGAATTGGGTAATTAATCCTGAGAATTACAGCTTTTTATCAGTGCCATGTTTACCATACAGAAGTTTAGAAACTTAGAATTTAAGCGAAATTATCCTCTCAAATGTCCTGATTTTGCATTATGTGGGACAACATCCATAGTTGATGGGTCACAAATTATTTTTATATATGCCTCGATCACAGATGAATTGGGTAATTAATCCTGATAACTACAGCTTTTGTCAGTGCTAGTTTACCATACAGAAGTTTCGAAACTTAGAATTTAAGCGAAATTATCCTCTCAAATGTTCTGATTTTGCATTATGTGGGACAACATCCATAGTTCATAGGTTAAAAATTATTTTCATATATGCCTCAGTCACAGATGAATTGGGTAATTAATCCTGAGAATTACAGCTTTATATCAGTGCTTGTTTACCATACAGAAGTTTCTAAACTTAGAATTTAAGCGAAATTATCCTCTCAAATGTCCTAATTTTGCATTATGTGGGACAACATCCAAAGTTGATGGGTTGCAAATTATTTTTATATGTGCCTCGGTCACAGATGAACTGGGTAATTAATCCTGAGAATTATAGCTTTTTATCAGTGCCATGTTTACCATACAGAAGTTTAGAAACTTAGAATTTAAGCAAAATTAGACTCTCAAATGTCCTAATTTTGCATTATGTGGGACAACATCCAAAGTTGATGGGTTACAAATTATTTTTATATGTGCCTCGGTCACAGATGAATTGGGTAATTAATCCTGAGAATTCCAGCTTTTTATCAGTGCTTGTTTACCATACAGAAGTTTTAAAACTTAGAATTTAAGCGAAATTATCCTCTCAAATGTTCTGATTTTGCATTATGTGGGACAACATCCATAGTTCATAGGTTAAAAATTATTTTCATATATGCCTTAGTCACAGATGAATTGGGTAATTAATCCTGAGAATTACAGCTTTCTATCAGTGCCATGTTTACCATACAGAAGTTTAGAAACTTGGAATTTAAGCAAAATTACTCTCAAATGTCCTAATTTTGCATTATGTGGGACAACATCCAAAGTTGATGGGTTACAAATTATTTTTATATGTGCCTCGGTCACAGACGAATTGGGTAATTAATCCTGAGAATTACAGCTTTTTATCGGTGCCATGTTTACCATACAGAAGTTTAGAAACTTAGAATTTAAGCGAAATTATCCTCTCAAATGTCCTAATTTTGCATTATGTCGGACAACATCCAAAGTTGATAGGGTTACAAATTATTTTTATATGTGCCTCGGTAACAGATGAATTGGGTAATTAATCCTGCGAATTCCAGCTTTTTATCAGTGCTTGTTTACCATACAGAAGTTTCGAAACTTAGAATTAAAGCGAAATTATCCTCTCAAATGTCCTAATTTTGCATTATATGGGACAACATCCAAAGTTGATGGGTTACAAATTACTTTTATATGTGCCTCGGTCACAGATGAATTGGGTAATTAATCCTGAGAATTGCAGCTTTTTATCAGTGCCATGTTTACCATACAGAAGTTTAGAATCTTGGAATTTAAGCAAAATTACTCTCAAATGTCCTAATTTTGCATTATGTGGGACAACATCCAAAGTTGATGGGTTACAAATTATTTTTATATGTGCCTCGGTCACAGATGAATTGGGTAATTAATCCTGAGAATTCCAGCTTTTTATCAGTGCTTGTTTACCATGCAGAAGTTTCAAAACTTACAATTTATGCGAAATTATTCTCTCAAATGTCCTGATTTTGCATTATGTGGGACAACATCCACAGTTGATGGGCTAAACATTATTTTTATATACGCCTCGGTCACAGATGAATTGGGTAATGAATCCTGAGAAGTACAGCTATTCATCAGTACTTGTTTACCATACAGAAGTTTCGAAACTTAGAATTTAAGCGAAATTATCCTCTCAAATGTTCTGATTTTGCATTATGTGGGACAACATCCAAAGTTGATGGGTTACAAATTATTTTTATATGTGCCTCGGTAACAGATGAATTGGGTAATTAATCCTGAGAATTCCAGCTTTTTATCAGTGCTTGTTTACCATACAGAAGTTTCGAAACTTACAATTTATGCGAAATTATTCTCTCAAATGTCCTGATTTTGCATTATGTGGGACAACATCCACAGTTGATGGGCTAAACATTATTTTTATATACGCCTCGGTCACAGATGAATTGGGTAATGAATCCTGAGAAGTACAGCTATTCATCAGTACTTGTTTACCATACAGAAGTTTCGAAACTTAGAATTTAAGCGAAATTATCCTCTCAAATAATCTGATTTTGCATTATGTGGGACAAAACATCCAAAGTTGATGAGTTAACAATTATTTTTATACACGCCTCGGGCTCAGATGAATTGGGTAGTTAATCCTGAGAATTACAGCTTTTATCAGTGCTAGTTTACCATATAGAAGTTTCGAAACTTAGAATTTAAGCGAAATTATCGTCTCAAATGTCCTGATTTTGCATTATGTGGGACAACATCCAAAGTTTATGGGCTAAAAATTATTTCTATATACACCTCGGTCACAGATGAATTGGGTAACCATTCTCAGATCTGAGAATCGTTCAGAATCTACCATCAACGCATTAAGGTGAGTCCATAGTAAATTCCCACCTTCAGAGCTTTAGAACCAGTCGAGGTGGGTCTGTAGGTCTCCCATATGTATTGTGTGAACGATATGTGATCACCTGTCATCTAGTCGTGTGTTTACGACTTCAGAAAATATCGGATTGCATAGGAAGATTGTTGCTGAGCGACGGCGTGGGCATACAGATGGCGCCACACATACACAAAACCTGTTGTCGGGGCCGTGTAACACAAAACACAACAAACGTGGCGCCTTCTCTGGGTGATCTGGGTCCCTTTGAGCGCGATCGTGCCGACTGCCAAGATCAAATAGCCCACAAGAAATTAATAGGCCAAATATGGACAGAGCTTAAGTTCAACCTGACCCATGCCCATAAAATTGTTTATGGTGTGTGTGTGTGTGTATGTGTTCGGGAATTTTTATTTCGATTTTATAAGATCGATATCTTTCACGGAATGGTGGATTGGCTTATGGTGTGGGTCTGTCAAAATTTACTACACGAAATTCCGGGTTTTTTGGTGAAAACAAGAAAAAAAAACGATTTTTTTTTATTTAATTTTATTGCTTAAGGTTCTCAAAACGATTGTTCGAAATTTACGTTATGTTGACGAATGGCATCAACCGAAGAAATATTTACAGATATTTCTGTGTTGAGTACCTATGGAGATGGAATGTGGAAAAAGAGAGACCAATTGGTTGACTGTGAAGAAGATCACATAAAAAACTTGGAGGTGCGGAAAAATTTACCGATACATTGATTAAAGTATGGACAACGTTCAATGGTTTAGCCATAAGAAGTCATGAGCCACGTACACTGCCGCTCATGGAAGTTCGAACACATAGTAAACATATAGGAAATAATGATAAAAGCATTGATAATGTAGCAATAGGCACCTCTATTTCTACCTAATAGCGAACACATTCTTAACGTTGATTTCCAGTAACATACGACATCATTAAATGTGCTAATTTAAAATAATTTTTATATTTAATTATTATGCAACATTTCTGCTGTTTTGTATTCAAATTCGTATTCAAACGATTTAATGCAGACATGGCCGATCTCGATCAAATAGTCTCATGCAGCTAAACTATTAATTTTATATATAGTATGATAAAGTCATGTGCCTGGCCACATCAGATATTTTTTTATTTCCCAGCTTTAAACAAGTCTTCCAAGCTAAGATTTTCAGCAAAATATCAAGTATTTGGTATCATTGTAATCGTAAGAGTGTTATCTATCGAATAATCGGTCTGCACTCACAAGGTACACGGGAAAAAATGACTTATTGGCCAAAAACGAATACAATTACGCTGGTGGGTGCCAGTAATACAATATCGGCCAAAATCGATTTTGGCATTGTTTATTTGACAATTTTCGACTATTTTCACGAATTCGTACCCACCTAGATTAATTAACAAAAGTATTTTTCGTTGCCTTGGTGATAAAAATTGACGATCGATATGTTTTTGTGTTCAAACTGTCATCCTGATTGAAGCTAGCACACACATAACATAGGGTGCCATTTAAATTTTTACTGATGGCGGCATTTATAAAAACCCCATGAGTATCTCAAAAAATGCCTATTAGCACTTCTCAAAATTTCATTTGTCCAGCATCATAAATAAAAAAGAGTATATTACATTACAAGAGCTGTAACTAGCATATTACGCGAAGCAGCGAGTTTTGTTATTTTTCACGAGCACGTAATATTCGTTACAGCTCGAGTATTGTACATAATTTTATCTACGACCGACAATTTCAATAAATTGTATCAAAAATGACAAATAAATACAAGTAAGGATATTTGATTGTTAACCAATGTATCCACGCGACATATATTGCAACTCCGGAGAACTTTGTCTGAAGTGTAGACCGAAAATTTCAATACAAATTCAACATAAATTATCACGTGCATGTAATGTATGTTACAGTTCGAGTATTGTACTTACCTACGACCGAAAATTTCAATAAATGTAAACTGTATCAAAAATGACAAATAAATAATCAAAATATTCGCGTGACATCTGTCATTATGACATTATGTCGTGCGTTAAAAACACAAACGCGCAACCAAACGCACACGTTTGTTATACGCGATATACCAGTGAAGCAGTCCGTGACGTAGGGGACATTTATACATACGGTCTTGGTAAAAAAATAAACAACGGCAGTACCTAGTTCGTGGGTCACCCAGTATAACAATATACGGTCAATAGAGACGTAATTACTCATTGTCAGCAATGTCACTATCAATAAATTATATATATATATATATATATATATATATATTATATATAATAAATTATATTATTCATTTAAATTATTCAAATTGCCACCCTGTGTTAAATCCAAAAAATAAATTTATAGTTATCTACTTGCAAAAAAACACGTTATTTTCAAAAATACTCAACGAGGCAATTTCATTTTATCAAAATATCATTTTTTGCCATGGTAATTTAGTACTATACCCTATTCACGATAAGAACATAGTAGTGGGGGGTGCAAACTGAACCCGATTTACACTGGAGCAATATGCTGTCAATAGCGGCAAATTGAAAGGTTATGTCACGACAATGGTGTGCCATACCTCGCACCGCTGATTTGTCAATTAGCCATCGTTATGTAATGTAGTGCGTTATATTAAAACGTTATATTAAGTCTGCCATCTTGTTATTAAATATTAGTACACAAGAAACACTTAATGATATCAATAAAGAATAACAAACAAAGAAATAAGACACTAAAAAAGGAATAAAATATCACTGTTTATTCTCGTATATCTCTACGAGCAGCAATTTGCTGCGACAGCAGTTCTCAAAGCGTCCTCACACGTCTTCCGTTATATCACTGTTTAAAAAAGTAAAAGAAAACACGAAAAGTTTGTCATTTGATAAAAAGGAATTCCTTATTTCATTCGCTTGTAGATGGTTCAGTATCAGACCACAAATCTGATGATGATCCTGTATTGGTTGTTATAATAAACTCTTCCATAATATCTTCAACAATATTGTCCAGTTGATATAATTTGTTTTCTTCGCTAACTACATGTTTGATGCAAGCTTTCCACTGTTCAGCATTTGCAACTTCCAAACCCTCAAGAAGCAGAGTTTTTACCTCCTGCAACTTAAATGTTCTATTGTTTGCGGCGACATGATATTTAACTTGGGCCCAAATTAATTCAATTGGGTTTAAATCGCAGTGATATGGAGGCAATCGTAAGATTTTGCGACCACTTTCCTCCACTAATTGATCGATTACATAGTTGACTGGGTTATCACTTGCATACTTTTTTGCCATATCTAGAAGTTCTACTTTCAACATACTGTTATCTACGGTTACGCCTTTTGACATAAGCCATTCTGTTAATGTCCCTTTTCGCCAAGAGTTGTTTGGTACTTTATCCATCTTCACGGAATGGTAAGGAGCATTATCCATTACAATTACACATCCAGGCTCAAGTCGTGGCAACATATTTCTCATCCATTCCGTGAAAACGTCGCTGTTCATGTCTTCGTGGTAGTCGCCAGTCTTTTTTTATTCAAGTAACAGAAGGCCGTTATCTACAAAACCTGCTTCCGAGCCGATGTGTAGAACAATAAGACGTTTTCCGTTTCCAGAAGGATCTGTTATACCTCGTGATAACCCACGAACAAATGCTTGTCGAGCGCTTGTTATAGTGGTATCTTTCCAGAGTATTGGTTTCGTGTGACCAGCATTAACCCATGTCTCATCTAAGTAATAGATTTTTCCCCATTGAGCGATACTGTCTAATACTGGTCAAATATCTTCGTCTCCATAAAACAATATGCTGTCTTTCAATTAAAATACTTTTCCTGCTTCGGTTCTCCCATTTAAATCCCAACATACGCAATATTTTCCACAAAGCTGTTCGCTTCACCGTAGGTATGAAATCATCTGCTTCAATAGCCTATACAAATTTCCACTAGATTCAATATTACATAAATAATCATATCATTACCGTTAATACTTTGGAAATAGCTGGTAATTCATTGTTAAAATAGAAAGAATGAACATGTCGCCTAATTGCATTTTTCTGTAATTCATCCAATTTGTCGTAAGTGTTTTCCCGTTTACGTTTTTTGGTTGGAGAACGTAATACTCCAGAAGTGCCCTTTTCCTTTACAATGACCCACATTGTTGATTCTCCAATACCTACAAGCTTCGAAGCTAATTTTACAGAATCTGACTTCGAATTTCCAGGTTCGACTGTATTCGAGATATGCATTGTAGGCCATCAGCCGTTGTCCACTGCGAATGGGCTTTCCTTGCGGATTTTTTGATGAACCAACCTGCATTCTCTCATCCATATTAGCACTATTAAATATCATCGTAAAACATTAACAACAAATATTATTGGCAATATTAAGATTACCTGTTACAATGTTAATCATGTGTGGAGTTCTAAAAAGAACTGAGATGTATTTGAATCGATTGTTGAAAATTAATTCGAAAGACTGCAAAATATTCCGAACACAACAACTAGAACACAACAAAAATCTTGAATCTGACGCAAATGACATGACGTTCCAAAATTCAAGTGACATACACGCGTTGGCTGGTGTAAATTTGGTTCAACTTTGAGCCAATCAAAAGCCGCAAATTATAGCCCTATCTTATCCAACGCTTTATTCTTAAAGTGAATAGAGTATAGGTATCCCCCTAGTTCAATCCTGTAGTCATCCGAGTCACTTAAAGCGACATCTATGGTGCATTCGCAAAACTTCTCGACAACGAGTAGAAACAGTAAACTTCTAAATAATACCGTGTAGGCTTGGTTGCATGTATTATGAAATACAATAATACCAAATAAATTAAAAGTTATGAAGTTACGACATCATTAAAATAACAAAATAATTACATTATTATTTGATATATTGAATTGTGTGACTAAAAATGAAACTAGAACTCGGTAAATGTAAGCCAATATCCACCTGTAATTGTATATGGTACTTCTTAAAGAAGTGCGTGACATCACCTTAAATAATACAGGGATGGAAAATACAACCCTTTATATAATTCGATACTGGCGCTGTTTCCTTGCAAAGGGGGATTTACCCTACCTTTAAAATATATGGCTTTGATAAAGTATACTCTAAGGTAAGCCAATATTTTTCTTTTCTTTTCACGCACATCGGGTATTGAAAACAATAGCTTGTGCAATTCATTTGCCGCCTGCGTATACCTCATGTATCTCGAAGGTGTTAAATTTCAAAATAAACATAGAGGCAGCAAACACTATACCGGATAATCCGTATAAAATAACACCGAGAATTATATATTATATATACTGGAGGCCAGCGAACTATATTAATTTTGTCAAACGAGTAAAATAGCACAGGTATATGGGTTTATATTACATCTCGAATTATAGGAATATTGAAGAAAAAAGTGCAGAATTTGTGATACCACAAGAATTTGCTTGTATTTCAAATATACTTAATTTATAATATACTTATTGGAGTATTCTTTTCTTCGAAACAAATAATTTTTATTAGCAAATTTATAAGGATGTGTAATACCAAATGTTCAACTTTTTACTTTCATCTGAAGTACCTAAGTATATGATTATTTAAAGCAACAAATGAATATTCTTAAGAAATACAAAAAAAAACAAATAAATAGCTTAACAATTTAAAAACACAATTCGTAGCAAGTAAAATACACTCAGTTCCAAAAAAGTTAATTTAATTTTTGACCCAACTTTAATGTCTTATATTTTTTAAACCAGTTTTCTTTTTATTTGTTAGTAGGAAAATCCTTGGCCTTTCATAAAAAATTAAAGACGTTAATATTTTTATAATGTACCCTGCACTGTAGTGAAAAAAACGGGAACAATGTTTTTTCCTTACTTTTGACTCACTCTATGTGTTAATCAAGTAATGGTATAGAAAATGCTTACAGTCTATATGAAAGACGCTTCTTTTACGCATTTTGTTTTTTTTATTCATTGATTTAATTCTAAAATTGTCCAAATTGCAGCTTTTTCTAAACCTAGCATATTACCAACATTCTGAATTCATCGAGAAACAGTTTTCTACTAAAACAAATTTTTAAAAACGTTTCTTTTCCTCCCCTAATTTTAAACTGTAATTTCAAATTTCTTGACTGCATTTAATTAAACAAAAAATAATTACATTCAATTGATGTAAGTACTAATTTTGACAATGAAACAAATTTAAATGTTCTTCACATATTTATAATTTGGTAAGCTTTTGCATTTAATTTTCACCTCGAGTTCTAAAGTACCTTGTATCAGTTCAGTTTTCAACATTGTGCATCTGTGAGCAAGCTTTTTCTTATTTAACAAACTAAGAGAAAATATAGAGATCATCTGTTATAGATGAAATTTGTTTATTTTTTTTTCTCAAAACGTATATTGTTCTGACTAAAATGTTTCATATCAGGACTTATTTATTTTTTCAATACGTTTTAAAATAACAGAATATGTGTGCCTGGATATGAAAAGGGACCAGTTGACCGAAATTGAGTTATGAGTGTATTTAGATAGAATAAGTTATGGCAAAGGTACTCCAACATTTTAAGCCGATTACCATAAAGAGAAATTGAAAAAAAAAATATTTAAGTTGCTGGTGCAAAAATTAAACTTTTGCGCTATGACGCTTCAAACTTTTGCAAAGTTTAAAAGTTAATAACTTCCCGTATATTTGGAAGTTACGCTGACTCCAACATTTTTGGAACAATTTCGATATTAGTTTCAAGATTTTTAGTAGAATTTATTATTTCATTATTCCGTTTGGATTTTATAGGTTTTTTAATCTATAGCGTCATTGGCCTGGGCCTACAATATGTATAGTGTAAGCTAGGTATATTCATCTCTCGAGTCTTAAGAAGACTTAAGCATTCTCGTAAGGGGTTTATGGGGTCCTCTGATTCCAAATCTTATTTATTTTTAGATTTCTAGAATTCAAAATGGCGGATCTAATATGGCGACCAAACATGTAATTAAGTGTCGGATTTATACAAAAATTAAATTATGTGATATATGAAGGTTACGGATTCCTAATCTGTTGTCAGATGTATAAAATTCAAAATGACGGATCCAATATGGCGACTAAACATGTAATTAACTGTCGGATTCAGAAGAAAACAAATATCTGAAGTTAGATGTTTATAATTCAAAATGGCACCGAGTGTAATCTGGCAACCATAATAAATTAACGGAATTTGCAACTTTTGTCATCCTATTTCCTGTTACATGATTATGCAGCTGTCTGATTTCAACACTTATGTCAGTTAAAAATCCAAATTGGGAGTGTCAAATCAATCAGATAGTATCAAATTATTTTAAACGTTTAATGATAAGAAATAAACATAACTAGGGACACAAACATGGAAATACAATCATAATAAATTTATATAAAAAAATGCATTTTTTAAAAACTACGCTTTATAAACAAAATTACAATTTTTTTAAATTTTCCATTTTGTTAGTCATTTTATTTTTTTCGAGCATTGTCGCTGGCAATCTGTCCACAGGCAAAATTTCAACTCATTTGGTCAAATTTTCCAAATTTTGAAATTTTTTTCCTATTTTGGAAAAGTTTCCATATTTTTTTATTGCTTCTAGTATTGTCACCGGAAATCTGTACACATGCAAAATTTTAACTTGATTGGACACTGGGAAGTAGAAATAATATCGATTACAAGATTTGTACATAACAAACAGACAAACAATCAAATCAACAAACAAACAAACAAAAAGTGAAGTTAATATAAGCGTAGTATTTGTCCCGGAATATTATATAACTTTGTAATTATATTTTATACAAACAAGTTTATAAACTGCTATCATACAGATATTTGTTTCTGCCACTGTATGCGGCAACACCGTAATGCGCTAGAGCGTAGCGTGATAGCGACAACTGGTCCCTTTTTCGTTCGCAATAAAAACTCATTGTTTCATGCTTTTCCAACCGCAGACGGGTTTCAGACGAACACATCTGATAAAATACACAATAATGAGAGTAATTAGCCAATAAAACAAAAATATGTATTTTGCACCAGTTTAACTTTATTTGCGATTATCTGCGTAACTAGAAACGGACAACTGGTCCCTTTTCACATCTACGCACACATATTAATAAAACAGTATTTTAAGTAATAAGTTAACCAGAATAAGAACAGAATAACAGAATAAATGTTTCTTAATTTTTGTATTTTGACCAATGATTATTTTCCCAGTTTTTCCACTACAATCCAAGATACATGTATAAATTTCCACTACTTTATTTTTTTAAGACAAAGAAATTGCCTACCAACAAATAAAAAAATAATAAAAATCGGACCACTGGCACTGACATTAAAGACATTAAAGTTAGGTCAACCATCTAGTGCGTCACTTTTTTTGGAACTGAGTATATATTAATTATCTTAGTAAATAAAATTGTATTCTGAACAAATATAAATAAATAATTTTTCATATTAGGGAATCTAGATATATTTCCGTTTGAATAGCTTTTTACTTTATCATACGCAGTATGTAAAGTATTGTAATCATGCCAAAATAATTTTTTGAGATTTTAGCGGAAATATGTCTTTTTGGGTCCCCTGAACATTTTTGACCAAGGTACAAAAAAATGTCTGTGTGTGTGTGTGTGTGTGTGTGTGTGTGTGTGTGTGTGTGTGTGTGTGTGTGTGTGTACGTGTGTGTGTGTGTGTGTGTGTGTGTGTGTGTGTGTGTGTGTACCCGTTTTTGTGGCGACGATTCCGGAGAAACTACTAAAGGTATCGGGACAAAACTTCATATTTAGAAGTTTCATAACCAAACTTAGAGCTGAAAAGCTTTCTGTTGAAAAGGGTCCAAAGGAGCTGGTGGTTTACTCTTAGCATTTTTCGAAGATATTGTAAATGAGCCGCTATTTGTGTAATGTCGTCAAAATAGTTAAAGAATAAATTAAAGGAGAGGAAATTTTCTATAATTTATGTATATGACATTTTTTGGTAGAATTTATAGTTTAGCTGCATGAGCAAATTCTATTTCATCGAGATCGGTCGTACTGCTTTAAAACTAGTAGCCAGGATATGTCAGATTTTTTGATTCTAATGACAGTAGCTAGTGTCAAACGCTAATGTTTTGAAAATACTACTGTCAATATAGGCTGCGTTCGGATATTGAACACCGTTACACTTTTTACACCCACTAACACGTAAGTGTCATTTGGACGGTGTACCCGGTGTCAACGGAGTACAATATCCGAACGCAGCTTTCATCGAGATATCTGTCTAGTTCTACTAGTTTTATTTTAATGCAGACATAGCCGATCTCGATCAAATAGAATCTCATGCAGCTAAACTATTAATTTTATATATAGTATGATAAAGTCATGTGCCTGGCCACATCAGATTTTTTTAATAGCATTTTGCAGATCGGAATTTTTATTTTACAGACTTTTTGTTTAACATTCTTCTCTACAGAATAGAATTCCATAACAAAAGAAAAAGTACCGACTGAAAATCGTCCAATAATTCATGTTTTACATGATGTGTAAGTATTATTATTTATAAATGTCCAACTATACGTCAGTTTGCCATGAAACAAATGTTGGTACCCGTAGCCCTGCCATTATTCTACAATGTGCTCTAGGAAACCAAAGGGATGAGGACCCCTGATATACAGGGTGTGCAATTTTGATGTTAACATTTGACTATCTTGGCCTATATTCTCCATATTTATGAATCCATAGCAAAATTTATTTTTTCTACTTTTCGTTCGTTATAAACTCATTACGCAACCGCTTTCGGTGTCGTTATGAAAAGACTAGATCACAAACTTTTAGTTTTCCAAGATTGATGATATTGACGTCAAGTGTCAAATAAGGCTGACATCTCAACCTTTATTGGCTCGCCTCAATCGTATTTGTGAACTTTACCACTACCTATAATATTCCATTTAATATTGCCTAAATTTGTCTAAAAAAACATTAAATCTGTTCATTGAATTTGTATTGGTAGAATTGAATATCATTACAATTCTGAAATAACTAGTCAAAGAAAATGCATTAAAACTTGACAATATTGCGAAAAATATTACGAAGGAATTTATTATGACAGGGAATATAGCATCTTCATCAGGTTTGTGGTCCAGCATAGAATCATCTTTAACAACGGAATGTATTAAATGATGATAGTCATACATCTTATATAGAAATTTTACACAGATAGAACATTTTGTTTAATTCAAGTAAATATGCATTGTCTCAAAGAAATCTGGCGTTCAATACAGGCAAATAAATATTTATTTGCGGATAAAAATGCATTTGTTTGAAATATTTGTAGTGGTAGAAACCGTTTATTTGTGAAAGGACGTTTATTTGTGTCAAACAACTTTTTATTATGATTGTGTTGAGTGAAAGAATTATATTTATTAATAAATGATAAATAAAAATTAAAAAAAGGCACTTCGCCTTATGTTATAATTCACCCTGTATATTATATGAGCATGTACATATTAAAATATGATAAAGACAAGGAAAAAAGATAGATGCTCCACCCTTTCTACGTTTTAACGTTCAGCCTTTCTATTAATTATGTCCAGGTGTTTGTTTTTTTTATGAGAACCCTTTGTTGAGTGTTCCTTACGCAGATATAGTGTATAATTTGTCTTCTACCTGACTTCAGGTAGCACCGCTTCCTTTGAATTATAAACCTAAATTAATTAACTCTCCCCTTCTACTACTTTTGATTCCTACCTGTAGGTACAATAGAAAAAAAAAAACTACCCAGTAGTAACCTACTAACGCGTATAGTTGTAACGAACCATATTTTGAGTGGCTCTTTTAGACATTTAAGCTTCTAAAATATGGTCTCTAAAAAAAGAATCTAAATCTTATTATTCTATAAACAAAAGCCTATAATTCTTGGATAAAATCAATTGACAGAAACTCTTTTCAATGAGAAATGGCCAAATCAATGAAATTGCTAAACCCCCAAGTCATTATAGCTACAAAAGATCACATAAAAAGAAAAATAATGACAGTTTTTCATTGGTGTGCTCGCCTATAGTTTAAGGGGTGCTTGACCCTTATTGTGGATGGTAGATTCTTCTAATGTACACACTTAATATCAATTCAACCCCTGTTCGTCTTCCCACAGGTCATTAAGCTGATTTATAATATAGAACAGTTTTCTATTCGTTGTATAATGTATAAACACCCCATAAAGACAAGGTCAAATCCAGTTTTTTTTAATGGAATGGCCTATATTTTATTATTTTTTTGAATTCTATTTATAAATTACAGTATTAAAAACAGCATACGAGGAACCAAATTATTTGTTAACAACTAGACTTGTGAACAAACTAGTTTGTATACAGCGTGTTTATAACACTGGACTTCATATATCATGGTTCATCATTTTTGGAATCTATGCAATTTTTTTTCACATGAAAAAGTGCTAGGCTACTGTGTAAAAATCTACTGTTTTGAAAATAATTGCATTCTTACGTCGACCTGAGGCTCGTAGCGTAAAACCTACAAGTCCTACAATTGTAGGTAAAAATTCTACACAAGGTAATATGTACTACAAGTTTACAGTTCTATTCGCAGGAAGATTTCTATACAAGTAAACGTGTTCTGTAACATTTGTATGACTGTGACATATTGTTACAGTGGTAAAATAAAATGATTTTTGTTAGTTATTGTATTTTGTTAGCGCTAGTATAGTGTTTGTTACATGTCTACATTACATTTGTTGTTAATTTGTCAGCTCAAATGCAAAAGACATAAATTAAAATGTGTTCAAGGTATTGTGATGTCTCCAACATTGTTTAATTTGCTTTTTTAAGAGCATATTAACTATTCATATGTGTTTATTTGTACTCATAGCAGATAACACTGCAATTTCAAAATAAGTAGTCCAATCAAGTGTCTGCTGAGGAATCTTTTTTTATGTGGGTGAATACTAAGTGAAGTCGATAGGTATTTTTTTTTGCTTAATACCTAAAAGTCAATAACAATGCACAAATTTGAACAAATAGATCATTCCAATTGACAGTAAAATTTTATTTTACCAACGTATAGCGGATGAACAATATGTCCTAGAAAGACATTAAATTATAACGGATGAACAATATGTTCTGAAAGAAACCAAATTATAGCGGGTGAACAATATGTTCCAGAAAGAAACTAAATTATAGCGGATGAACAATATGTTCTAGAAATTAAATTATAACGGATGAACAATATGTTCTGAAAGAAACCAAATTATAGCGGATGAACAATATGTTCTAGAAAGAAACTAAATTATAGCGGGTGAACCATATCGTGGGCTTAAAGGTAAAAGTCACTAACTAACATTTTGTTACATTTTCTTGAAACACGAATTAATTGTGGTCAAATGCTTCTAAATGCGCATCTTGTACAAGGAGGCGATCAATAAGTGTTCTAAGTACTCGAAAATGCATTAATTATCCAGAAATTATCATTATATTTGTTGGTAATACATCTTAAAGTCAGTTTTTCGTAATTATTTTAGATGTTAGTTAGTGACTTTTACCTTTAACCCGACGATATGTTCTAGAAATAAACTAAATTATAGCGGATGAACAATATGTGCTAGAAAGTCAATACCTAATAATTCACTATTTTGAACAAATAGATCATTCAAATTGTCAGAAAATTTTTATTTTATCAACGTATAGCGGATGAACAATATGTTCTAGAAAGAAATTAAATTATAACGGATGAACAATATGTTCTGAAAGAAACCAAATTATAGCGGATGAACAATATGTTCTAGAAAGAAACTAAATTAAGGCGGATGAACAATATGTTCTAGAAATAAACTAAATTATAGCGGGTGAACAATATGTTCTAGAAAGAAACTAAATTATAGCGGGTGAACAATATGTTCTTGAAAGAAACTAAACTATAGCGGATAAACAATATGTTCTAGAAAGTCAATGATAATTCACAATTTTGAACAAATAGATCATTCAAATTGTCAGAAAAGTTTTATTTTACCAACGTATAGCGGATGAACAATTTGTTCTATAAAGAAATTAAATTATAACGGATGAACAATATGTTCTGAAAGAAACCAAATTATAACGGGTGAACAATATGTTCTAGAAAGAAACTAAATTAAAGCGGATGAACAATATGTTCTAGAAATAAACTAAATTATAGCGGATGAACAATATGTTCTAGAAATTATTTAAATTATAGCGGATGAACAATATGTTCTACAAAGAAACTAAATTACAGCGGGTGAACAATATGTTCTAGAAAGAAACTAAATTATAGCGGATAAACAATATGTTCTAGAAAGTCAATAAAATTCACAATTTTGATCAAATAGATCATTCAAATTGTCAGAAAATTTTTATTTTACCAACTTATACCGGATGAACAATATGTTCTAGAAAGAAATTAAATTATAACGGATGAACAATATGTTCTGAAAAAAATCCAATTATAGCGGGTAAACAATATGTTCTAGAAAGAAACTAAATTATAGCGGACGAACAATATGTTCTAGAAATAAACTAAATTATAACGGATGAACAATATGTTCTGAAAGAAAGCAAATTATAGCGGGTGAACAATATGTTCTAGAAAGAAACTAAATTATAGCGGATGAACAATATGTTCTAGAAATTAAATTATAACGGATGACCAATATGTTCTGAAAGAAACCAAATTATAGCGGGTGAACAATATGTTCCAGAAAGAAACTAAATTATAGCTGATGAGCAATATGTTCTAGAAAGAACCTAAATTATAGCGGATGAACAATATGTTCTAGAAATAAACTAAATTATAGCAGATGAACAATATGTTCTAGAAAGAAACTAAATTATAGCGGGTGAACAATATGTTCTAGAAAAAAAACTAAATTATAGCGGATGGACAAATATGTTCTAGAAAGAAACTAAATTATAGCGGATGAACAATATGTTCTAGAAAGTCAATAATAATTCACAATTTTGAACAAATAGATCATTCAAATTGTCAGAAAATTTTTATTTCACCAACTTATACCGGATGAACAATATGTTCTAGAAAGAAATTAAATTATAACGGATGAACAATATGTTCTGAAAAAAATCCAATTATAGCGGGTAAACAATATGTTCTAGAAAGAAACTAAATTATAGCGGACGAACAATATGATCTAGAAACAAACTAAACTAGCAAACAACAAGTTAAAGCTTATAATGGTCAATTTCAGTTAATTTGTGCTCAAATGGCCTCTAGTGGGAAACTTGTGAAGCAGTTTAGATTTCTTCCATTTTATGTTGTTTGGGGTGCTGACTTCGAATTTGGGGTTTGCTAACAAAATTTCGTGACGCAACATTGAAGAAAATGTAAAAAAGCAAAAAAAAAAATAGTTTTTTTGGCGTTTTTTTTTTGCTTATAACTGGGAAACTATCAACTTTTGGTAAACAACCTCTCAATTCAAAATGAAAGTGCATGAAATTTCGTAAAAACTTCACTATTTAGGGTTTTCTCCGACAAACCGATCTTGCTCACTTTTTCCACTCCAAAACTCTAATTTATTATTAAAGGCTATTAATTAATAAATTTTTCCCAGTTCTCTGCACATACCTTTAATTGAGGCCGTATATGAAAAAGGTACAGCTATTTTTTTTTTTAAATTACAAATTATGCAAGTTATTTAATGAAGTCCAAAATTGTTCAATGTTGCGTCACGAAATTTTGTTAGTAAACCTCAGATTCAGCACCCCAAAAAAACATAAAGAATGGAAGACATAAAAACTACCCCACAACTTTCCTGGTAAAAACACAATTTGACTGGATTATTAGGATATTTGTTTACGTGAGCCCTTGGAGCGTTTCCTTCTTATTGAAATCAGGCCTATGCACTCCCATCCCTAAATTTTATTGAATAGGAACAAATCTTCTTTTTATGACAGTTTTACGCACATAACTTAGGTACATAACTTTCTGAATATGTAGAGAAAATGGTACAATTGTGCTAAACACTATGACAACTAAAAAACTGCAAAAGTTGTGTTGCGGAACTTTTGTTTGCAAGTATAGAAATTATTTTACTTCATATCATAGAATTGTGACAAATGTACATTTTTAATGTAAATTTTTACTACGAAATGCTCGGACACGTCGATATTTAATTATCAAAATATACAAAATATCTGCATTCCAAAAACTATACATATATAACGTACAGGGTGTTCCAAAAGGTGAGTCGGTATACTTGGTACGGAAATTGTTTAATAGATGTAGTCCAAAATTATGAACACGCTATAGTACAACTAGTAGAACTAGTTGTCATGTGACTTGAAATAGAAAAAACTTTCCATTGAAAATAGAATTTCGTCATAAATGTCCCAAATTCAGACACTGTACTAAATTCCGACATTTCTGTTTAGTTGGATAAAATTAGAAATCTACAACATTGAACTTTATTTTAGGACATCCGGTTTGTTGATTTGACATTACACTTATCAACCCACAATCGTTTCTTAATCTACCAATGTTCTAACGGTCAGAATATAACCTAGAAGTTTCACTGATCTTGATAATTGAGTGTTGCTAAAAATTGATTTTTTCCTTATAAGGTAACTGCAATTCGAGTTCTTTTTACATCGGTACAGGATAACAGTAATTAAGAAAATTCTAATAATATCTATTTAGGCTGACTAAAAATGTAACATTTAAAGAATGTTCATAATAATACGGTGTACTACTCTTTTAACCACTATCTTTTACAAATTTAGGGGTGTCGGAATTAGGTACATGTAAATATAGCACGTCCGTAAATCAGACATGTGTGTCGGAATTGCGTTCATGGTTACAAGTAATACATATGGCTCTATTGCTGTCTTCATACAAGAAAATAACACATTTTACATCGTTTGCTACATTACAATTAATTGTACGCATTTTGTCCAAACTCCGACACGAGTGTTGCAAACTCCGACACGAGTGTTGGAAGTACGGTCATCAATAATCCCTAATTATTACAGGGTGTCGGAATTACAATCATCAATAGTCCCTAATTCCGTCAAAAATATCGACAGGCATCATAGGAGATGATGAAATAAGACAGAATGATGCAACACTAGCAGCAGAGAGTAGCGATTTTGGCATTAATACACCACTTTTGGAGATAACAGTTGAACTCAGGTCTTCACAAAAAAATTTCTATTCTGGCCTGAATTAACACCCAAATAAAGTAAGAAGGAACACTATCTATAATGCTTGGAGAGAATATTTGTTAATAAAAACTAAGGAAGCACAAAAGAATATCATTCTAGAAAAATAAGAAAGGAAGCGAAAAGGAACAGAATAAAAAGTTCCGCCAAGAAAAAGAGAACACTAAAAATTCCAGATGCGGAGGTAGAGAGGGAAGACTGAAGAAGACTAAGGACTTATTTTATACAGTGTTTCATTAAAAATGGTAAAATATAAATATTTAACATTTCTTGTTTAAATGTTTTCAATAATAAATCTTGTTTAACAATATTTAAAACACTTAGCCTTTACTTCAATGTTTGTATTTTCTTTAAAAATGAATAACCAGATATCTTTAGAAGGAAATATTTGTTTAAAAAAGTTGACAGTCATTAGCAGCACATTAATATAAATTCTACAGTTACAAATGTACGAAAAATTCCTACTGAGCTACTTTTTTGGTCTCTACATAACAACCCCTTAATAAATCTTAAACCAATAGCCTCATATATTCCAAAAGGCAATGGCATTGTGAACCCGGCAACAGGAATATATTTCGCACACGCAGTTTTCCCTATAGACTCAATCGGTAAGTGTGTTTGAACTCATTATAATTTTTCTACATCGACAAGCGAAATTGGAATTACATAAAGATCAGATAACATGATCTATCATTTCCACATTGCTTACATTTGTATGTGTGCGTTAGTAACATAACGCCATCTGATGCAAAATTTTGCTGTTCGACAATAATTTGCAATTCTATTCCCTGCCAGAAGGTAGACAACTTCCTGTTGTAAATTGAACGTCCTTAAGGATACAAAGACAGGTGAATTTTTCAATGCTTGATTTTTCGATTACCATACACATCGGTAAAATACACAATTCATGTACCAATTTATACGATATGCTGATGATGTTGAGGAAAAATTATTACGAATTTCGTTTTAGGACACGAGTTGCAAGTTCTAGTTGAAATTTAGATTTTCCTCGTAGTGTGTATTTGTGTTTGTTTACGTATGTAAGGGTGTCAACAAATTAGTACCATCGATAGATCTGCTAATGGTCTTAATGGCATTTACAAAGCTTATGGCTTTACATAAGAAAACTTTCGAGAAAAGAAATTGAAAATTTCGAGTTGGAAATTGACTTTTTTCAAAAAATGGTCATTTTAATAATTAAAAATCGACGTGTTCGAGGATTCATTAAAGAAACAAACCGTGTTACAGATGTTTCCATATATACAGGATGTCCCACTTTATCCCCATGTCATTCTGAGTAAAACTTTTCATATGTAATTGTTTTTTTAAATACTTAAAAAGTTACAGCCGCTTGAAGTATTAACTAAATAAAGAAAAATAAACAATAAAATCAATAATGCAAACACGAATAACGAACAGAATAAGTACCCAAAACAACAATAAAAGTAAATAAATTTCAGTACAAAACTCAAAATATTAAAAATACGCTAAATGAACAAATGAAAGAAGTTTAAAACTTTTTAGACATTTTTTTCTCTACAAATAAATGGTCTTCTGAGTAAAAAGTTTCACGTCGACTTATTGGGTTTATCAATTCCTAAAGAAGTTGGACTCGTTTAAAATACGATTTTGCTATTATTTCAAATGGCTGTAACAAAGTATATTAAAAAAAATATATTAAAAAAATAGGTCCATATAAAATTTTTTGCTCAGTGTGACATTTACTATCTGGAAAAAAGTTTTGCGGGTGAAAAATTGTGGACAGCCTGTATATTCCGACAAATTCGCACAGCTCATGGGATAATAAAATCCATATGGCATAATAGAATGGCAGACTTTGATTTTTGGAGGTTGCTGATGTCCAACTTAATAAATACTAAATAAATAAATAAAATAATAAATATTAAATACCTCTATCTACAAAAACAACAAATATTAACTGAAAAAAAAAACTAGTAAGAACTATCTTCAGCAGGGCCAAAGTTAAAATACCCCCCACCGTAAAATATTTTTGGTGTGGAGAGATAAGCTTGTATACCAAATTTCAGATCAATTACTTTAAAATTAGGGCAGTTATCGTGTACACAGACAGACATACAAACAGGCAGACGAACAGATCGACAGACATAGCTAAATCGATTCAGTTTTCAATGCTGATCTAAACTATATACATAGTAAAGTAAAACACCTCTTTTTTTGCAACTTATAAATTTATTTAAATCAGACCAGTTTCGTCCTTTCAATTAAGGGCATCATCAGTGAAAGTGTCAAAGCTGCTGTACCAGCGTCATCAGCCACGCTGCTCAACATAAAGGTCAAACGAAAAATACAAATGTAACGGATACTTCATGTACAAAGAGATGAAAACATTTTAAACATACATTTAAGACCATTGACGTTACAACAATCTATCTAAAAACTTCAGTAAATTTATATGAGTTTTTATTCCATGGCGTAGTTTTAACTTCGAGTTTTGCTGTTTAAAAAGCAAGGCTGTGCTAGAAAAACTATCATCAAAATTTTTGCAAAAAGTCATATAGAACGTCTTTTTCATAGAATTTAAAATTTTGCTAAAATAAAAATACCAAGTTGGCATCTTGTGACGACAATATCTACATATAATTAGGAAAATGTTTGTGTGACATTGTCAGGTAGTACTTTGATTTTAACTCCCATTATAGTTCTTAATGTCTTTGACAAGATTAGTGGCTTATTACATCTACTACACATGATGCAATCAATATAATAGTAGCTAGCCTACATTTCAAATAAAAACTAGATACATTTATTAACTTTATTAGAATAGAAACTTTACACTAGGGTCATTCCGCGAATTTTTAATTTTAGGTTACCAAAACCAATCGCTGTGCTGGTAACGACCATCATGGCTATTTAAAAAGGTTTTTCATAAAACGTATTAGTTTTAACATCTATCTAGAACTATTCTAAAAGATGAGTCGTCTTTTTGTTATAATGTTGCATCAAAATAATAATAAAAGCCCCCATTGCTTATGTATAGTCGTTAAACGGGCGTGACGAGTGTGACACGTTACTGCGGAATAACCCACAACTAGGAGATTGGCATTTTTGAAGAATCACAATAAAAATTTGTTTCATCTGTGTACCTCAATCCGTGGCGATATACTGTATATTTATTTGTAAGGAACACATCCAGCTTTAATTTTTAAAATTTCTCTGGTAGTTTGTCATATTTATTTGACTGTGCAATCGCCTTTTCAACTGAAAGAATTGCCCTAACTATTCTATTTTTACTTTATCATACGCAGTATGTAAAGTATTGTAATCATGCCCAAAAAAAATTTTTTGAGATTTTAGCGGAAATATGTCTTTTTGGGTCCCCTGAACATTTTTGACCAAGGTACAAAAAAATGTCTGTGTGTGTGTGTGTGTGTGTGTGTGTGTGTGTGTGTGTGTGTGTGTATGTGTGTGTGTGTGTGTGTGTGTGTGTGTACCCGTTTTTGTGGCGACGATTCCGGAGAAACTACTAAAGGTATCGGGACAAAACTTCATATTTAGAAGTTTCATAACCAAACTTAGAGCTGAAAAGCTTTCTGTTGAAAAGGGTCCAAAGGAACTGGTGGTTTACTCTTAGCATTTTTCGAAGATTTTGTAAATGAGCCGCTATTTGTGTAATGTCGTCAAAATAGTTAAATAATAAATTAAAGGAGAGGAAATTTTCTATAATTTATGTATATGACATTTTTTTGGTAGAATTTATAGTTTAGCTGCATGAGCAAATTCTATTTCATCGAGATCGGTCGTACTGCTTTAAAACTAGTAGCCAGGATATGTCAGATTTTTTTATTCTAATGACAGTAGCTAGTGTCAAACGCTAATGTTTTGAAAATACTACTGTCAATATAGGCTGCGTTCGGATATTGAACACCGTTACACTTTTTACACCCACTAACACGTAAGTGTCATTTGGACGGTGTACCCGGTGTCAGCGGAGTACAATATCCGAACGCAGCTTTAATCGAGATATCTGTCTAGTTCTACTAGTTTTATTTTAATGCAGACATAGCCGATCTCGATCAAATAGAATCTCATGCAGCTAAACTATTAATTTTATATATAGTATGATAAAGTCATGTGCCTGGCCACATCAGATTTTTCCTGGTCAATTTACGTCATTTTTAAATTTGGAAAAGTTTCTTTTGCTCTTGAGCCCAGGCGCCACTGTCTTTTTCCCTACAGCGAATTTTTATCCGCCGTTATGAAACACACGGTTAGTAAAGAACTGCGCCCATATACGTGGTGCAAATTTTTATCCGCGGCGATTAAAAAATCCTTACTGGGCGCCTAGGCTTAGCAACTAAAACAGGCAAACTCAGTACAAGTCTGAATTTGGAAAAATCATTATTGTTTAATCTTTATTTAATCATTATTATCGATTTTTAATATAAATAAATACATTTCTCACTTTATTTTAAGATCTCGGACTGGGGTTTTTAATGCCGATTTTGTATATTTGTACTCAGTTTATGGTTTAACTGGCATTGAAAAACCTAGCCTTTAGCGCCCTTTTATTAAAGCGCCTGTGCGCCCGGCACACTTCGCACAGGCCTCCCGCCGGCCCTGATATACTCTATACCTGCCACGCCTCCTTAAGGGTGTTACACACGCTGTGACCAAATGAATATACCCTACCACAGTAAATGTGAGGGGTATCAATAGTATGTCTAGTCATTCTAAGAAATATGCATACTACAATTGTTATTAACTTAATAATACAAAAATCAATATACTTTTAATGTAGGTACAGGCGAATTTCTACTTACTAAATTATTTTTTCAAAGGCAATCATCGAAAACAAATGACTATAGTGGCAAAAGAACAACAAATATCGAACAAAAAAACGGCCTATTTTGGTTTAATTTTTCGTAGAATCTAAATGTGACAGGAAAATCGTGAATAACTGGTTTCAGATAATGTTTATTTCAATCAAAAAGTTTCAAGAAAAATTCTTTCTTTATAAAGAGTTTTGGATGTCCTAAAAAGTCGAAAGCCATTGTTAATATTTTGATTTAACATACAGGATGGTTAGAAACTACGAAAATGTTAAATTGCCCGAAGAGTAAACTATCGGTTTTTCGGAATTAGAACAAAAATGTTATAGGTAAAAGTTAGTTTGAATTAATTTTATGCTCAAATATCAAACTTAAAAGTTCTATTTCAAATTTTACATCTCGGCCCAGTGAAAAGACATTACATAAAGATGAACAAAAAATGTACAGACCACAATATGATTGATCAGTTGACAGTAGTAACAGCGTATCCAAGCAATTTGTTGATAGAAGCTGATTGAAAGTATCTTGACTTTAGAGCAAAGGGTTTATTTAGTTCTTTGTTACGGCATAGGTGGGGTATCGTACCGCCGTGCTATTGAAGTTTTTAACAGAAAATACCCTGAGGTATACGTTTCTGTCAATTGTGTTCGTGAATTGGTTAAAAAATTTCATGCAACAGGAGACGTGAAAAATATCAAGAAAAAAAGCGAAATTGCGAAGATGATGCAGGAGCTATGTTAGGTATTGATTCCGTGAACACTTGCCCAAAAAAATCGTTGAGGCAAAGATCTCGAGACTTGAACATCAGTAAAAGCCACCTGCAAAGGATCTTTTCAAATCAAAAATTTCATCCTTATAAACCAGTACTGATACACACTTTAGTAGAAGGAGATGATGCTCGTCGATTAGAATTTTGCCTATTAATAGGAGAACGAATTATGGTCGATAGATTTTTCTACAGAAAAATTATTTTCTCTGACGAAGCGACGTTTACCACAAATGCAGTTGTTAGTTCACAGAATTGCAGATATTGGTCTCAAGAAAATCCAAATTTCCGTATTACAACTAATTCCCAAAAATATAAAAAAAAATAATGTTTGGTGTGGGATTTATTACAAGAAAATAATTGGAACATACTTTTTTGACGGTACTGGTACTTTTTTGCTATCTACTTTGGAAAAATCAGTGGGGTTATTTAAAACAGAAAGTGTATGCTAATAATTTTCATGATCGTGTTTTCTAACCAGCCTGTACGTTAAATCAAAATATTAACAATGGCTTCGACTTTTTAGGACAGCCAAAACTCTTTATAAAGGATGACTTTTTATCGAGAAATTAAAAATTACGTCCATTATAGGTAGGTACAATTTAGTCAATTATTTTTGCTCAATAAAAAGAGAAAATAGGTGTTAAAAATGTCGTAAGTACATCTAAATATGCATCATCATCATCAAAAAGTTTTTAAACTCCAAAATCCAACATTTGTAATAGCAGTAGACAGTAGAATATGAAATAGAATCGTTCCGAAAGCTGGTATACCTCAAGGCTCTACATTCGGACCGCTTCTGTTTGCACTTAAAAAAATTGATAATCAACAACTGTTTTTGTTATTGGAGACGCTCAAGCAGTTTGTATCGCCTTGTACACAAGCAGATAATGCATTCTTTTCCATGGCAGCAAAACGTTGATCTCGCCCCCTTGTTCTATATATAATTTATTGTTATTAATTAGTCTCTGTGTGGAATGGCAAACTTTTCTTGTCGTTTACAGCTATAATTACGTTGTATTCCAGATAAGGAAGCATTCTCAGTGAAATTCCTAGGTTTTTCGATTCGAAAATAAGCGATTTAAAGTCGGAAGCAGCAGAATTCTTGCAAAATGCGTCGAAACGTTGAATAATACAACTTCGCGCATTGCTCTTACCTATTTTGGTGCTCCCGAAGTTAAAATTGACGTGTAATTTTGGAATTTTAATTGAATTTTTAATGTGTAATGCTATTTTCGTATTATAGAAGAATTTGTAAACTCGACAGGAAATAATTGTTTGCACTGTTGGGTTTGAAATAGATTAAAGGTGTATTTTTGGATCGACATTTCAAGAATGAAGGAAATCAAACGGAAAATATGGACAAAATTAGATATTCAAGGATAGTAGTAACAGAAAGTAACAGAAAAAGTAATGGTCCAAAATCCGAAACCTGAGGGACACCAATTTTTTTTCTCGTTCGCTGTTCGTCTGGGGAATACCATTTTTTCGGCGGTACAAATATGACATCACGGCTTTTAATTCGTCGATTATAGAAGTTTATTTATATCCAAATTTCGAATTAAGTGTATGACACCTGAACGATTTGTCAGAATTGTTTTTTAAGCACGATTTTTTTTATCAAGGGGAAATCCTAGTTTTGTTTCTTAATATTAGATTCACGTGTGACTCGGTTATGTAAGATGGCTATAATAAAAACAAAACCGTGCGTAGCATTGACAGGTGATTCGACTAACTTTGGCCTAATGATTGAATCAATTCTTTTGTTCTGACTGCTACAGAGTTCTAAAGTTTTTTTTAATATGAAAGATTTTACTTGTCGATAGATTTATCTAAAATCCAAAATTAAATAATCGAATATGAAGAAAGTAGAAAAAAAATATAGAATAAATGGTATTTGCCATACAATTTGGATTTATTTTGTGTATAAACTACAATAGGTACAATGTTATTCTTTGTACGAATGATTACACAATTCACGTTTAGGTAGACGTAACAAAATTTTCTATATTGCTACACAAATTGATAACGTATCGGCTGCTAAATTCTGAATTTCAAGTTCATATTTTTTATGTACACTTATATTTTTTTCCCTGCTAAAATTATTTTTTGAAATGGACCTAATTGTTTTTTCAAATTTTTAAAAAGTGACAGCCGCTTAAGGTATCTACAAAATAAAGAATAATAAACTATAAAATACATATCAATAATAACAAGAATAAAAGTAAATTAACTAAGAAGTTAAAAATTCAAAATATTAAAATTAAACTATTTAGTCAAATGAAGGAAGAAATAATATACATATGAAACTTTTTAAATATTTGATTGTCTGCAAGTAAATATTGGTTTTTTCAATTTCTAAAGAAGTTAGAGCCGTTTAAAATACAGTTTTTCTATTCTTTCAAACGGCTGTCACTTTTTAAGGAATAAGGAAAACAAATAAGTCTATAAGAAACTTTTTGCCCAATATGACATTTACTATCTGAAAAAAAGTTTTGCGAGGAAAAAAGTGGGACACCTGTATAATATATTTGTTAAAAAAATTCTACCAGAAAACTTTGATGGGTATCTTTTCTAAATTACATTATCCAAGTCCAATTTTTAAATAAAAACTGGAGTTATTAAAATTATAGTGAAATTATAATTATATTATATAATATATAGGTACTTCTTTTTCACCAATCAAAAATGTGCTTAGATCACTTTAATTTTATAATTTTACCGTTTAAAAATTATTCTCTTAAATAAATTTATGTTTAAAATTGTATTTTATTTAAATTGTTTTTTCTCGTAAGAGGTTTAAAGATGCAAATGAATGAATTTTATTTTTTTATGCGAAAACCGTAAGTTAAGCACAAAAAAATCAAGAGACCAGATTTGGTAAGAAAGGATGAGGATTTAAAAAATTTACTTTAAGAAAAAGCATATCACCCTTCTCTTTGAAATGATTCAGTACAAACCCCGCACGAACGCCACTGGCAAGAATAAAAAAAATATGTTGTACAGCAGATTATTTTTTGACGTTTCTTAAAACCAATGAAATGCTTCTTTATTTGTCACAAGGGTAAGTTTCAACCAATTATGTCATTATTATAGTGGGAATAAATCTCTTGTGATTATTCTCGAGAATAATCACTGTAGCTTTTATTTGCCTAGCAACTGGCAGATACTTGTCAAAATAATTACTTAATTGTGTCAACGCGAAATGGGTGAAAGTCATCGGTTTAGTACCTTTTCTAATGCAGAAATTACAAAAAAGATTTTAGAAACTACTTGGAAAAATACTCTAATAAGTAATCAGTCTATATGGAGACAATTTAAGACCTTCACCAAAGAAAGAAATTATATTCTGGATCAATCTACTACAACAGCTACTCTGGCATTGATTTTAAAAGATTGGGCTTATAACATGAAAAGAAAAGACGGAAATGATTATAAAGAAGCAGTAATAAACAATGTGGAATAAAACGACAAAATTAGTTCAAGAACTTTACTTTAATAAGTATAACAGGTCCTTTGATCCTTTCCATGATATAGAATTCAGAAATGCTCGGAATGCAAGAGATGCAAAAAGAAAAATTTTACAAAAACATCCTGAAAAGCACAAACAAAGTTCTGTGGCACTTTCTAATACAGAATTGTTGCAAATTTTTAACTATTGGGACGAAGATACACCTTGTGGATTGCAAAGAAAGTTTTTTCACGTTGCATCGTATGAACTAGCTTGGAGGGGAGGAGAAGCTACGAAATGTTTAGTTCATTATTTTAAAAAATAAACCGACATAAAAAGATTAAATACTGGCCGCATTGAATACAATCCCATCTTTACAAAAACTGCACAGGGTGGAGCACAAAGGTGCGCTAATAGTAAATGGTTGACTCCAAACATAAATAACCCAGATATTTGCCCTGTTCGTCTTTTTGAAAAACTAATGAGTAAACGTGAAGAAAATATTAAAACCGAACGCTTGTTTCTTACTCCAAATCCGGCTTGGCAAACTCATGGTTTTTGGTATAAAAACGTTCCTGTGGGAATAAATTCCATTTCAAAATGGATGAAAGAATCCGCAGAAAAAGTAGGTCTAGACACAGTTACTAAGAAAATAACTAACCATTCTGCCAGATCAAGTGCAGTAAGTAACCTTTCAAAAGCTGGTGTAGGAGAACAAGAACTAATCAAGGTCACTGGTCATAATTCTGCAAGTTCGATTAAACCATACTTACAATTGAACCAAGAACATCATTCAAATATAATAAATAATCTTAGAGAAAATACGCAGGAGGAAACACTTAATATAACAAGCAATTCCAAATCCTCAATAAATAATGAGTCTCGAAATATTTTTAATAATTGCGTTTTTCATTGTACTAATTTAAATTGTTAATTCTTTTAATATATTCACAATGTGTCAACGATATTTTCATATATTGTAAGTAATAATTAATTAAATTAAATTTTTCAATAATTTTATGATAGTTTTATTGATCTTTTTTATTGTAAAAATTTGTGAATCAAAAAATAATCTAGTCAAATATAACTCGAGAGTTCCATAAATTAGAAAATAATTTGACAGATTCTGTTCAAACTTGTTGCAACAAGTTTTCAAACAATCTGTCAAATTATTTTCAATTTATTCTCACTCTCTTGTTATATTATTACTGAAAATAAAACTGGTACCACAACGTGTTATACACCAAATTGGGCGTAGGATACACAATTCCAAAAAAAAATCTAAAATGGGGAAACCGCGTTTTTTCGGTAGTTTGTAATCGGTTAGAAAATTTTTTTTTCATGTTTTGAAACCTTAAAGTATATGAAATAAGCTCCTGACACAGCTTTTTGATTGTTGCAAGTTTTACAGTTTTACAGCCTTTGGTATTCTCCTGTCGAATAGGACATCTGAATATGGCGTCAAATTTCAAAATTCAAATAGCTAGAGCCTAAAGGCGAGCTTTAATTGACAATAAAAGAAATCTTCGGCCAAATCTAGTTTAGAATTTTTATTTCTCTGTAAGGACGCTGAATTAAAATATAGCGTAAACATGGCAAAATTCAAAATGACAGATCCAAGATAGCGGGCCAGAAAATTAGGAATGTGTAATCATGGAAAAGTTGTGCGTTAATGAATTAAAAAAAAACACCTAATATATTTTTTTTTTATTTTTATGTTTTGAACTGCCGCAAAGGCTTTAAGATTATTTTAATATTTGATATCTTTTTATTTTTTTTTTGGTTCGAGGCAGGGGCGTAGCTACGGGGAGCAGTGGGAGCAAACTGCTCCAGGCGCACGAAGTTTTGTGTAAAAAATTCTATTGGCCAGATGTCCAAATAAAACTCTAACTAACATTTCAGGTATTACGTTAAAAAAAATTATTGAAAACTAGACCCACAAACCTCCTTCGACCATGACGCTGCGTGGAAATCCGTGGTCTCTGGTTGACATGGTTTCTCCACTCAAGGTGGTCTGAAAGGAAAATATCAAATGTAGCTGTATTCTATACACAAGTAGTTATAGCTTGCTGAACCAGAAATAACAAATATTGATATTTGAGGTAATGGTGACTTGTCAAAGCAGAATTATCGATTTAGCTCATAAAATCAAAAATATTTTTAGCAATTAAATAAAAAGTACATAACGGATTGAGTTTCTGGTTCCATCAAGCGATAAAGTAATCTTTGTTGAACATGCGGTGCAAATTTCAAGTCGATCTGTCCAATAGTTTTTGAATTATAATTGCAGAAGTTGATTTCCGAAGTTATATGACCATCTCGTAAATTTTAGTTAAAAATCAGCCGTTTTGAAATTTTGCAATGTTTATGCGAGAATTAGATTCAACGTCATTCAAAACACCTAGATGCCAAGTTTGAAGGAGTATAGAAGGTATACAGTGTGTCCCCCGATGGACCTAACTATACCTATAATGGACGTAATTTTTAATTTCTCGAGAACAAGTCATTCTTTATAAAGAGTTTTGGATGTCCTAAAAAGTCGAAAGCCATTATTAATATTTTGATTTAACATGCAGGATGGTTAGAAAACACGAAAATGTTAAATCGGCCGAAGAGTAAACTATCGGTTTTTCGGAATTAGATCAAAAATGTTATAGGTAAAAGTTAGTTTGAATTAATTTTATGCTCAATTATCAAACTTGAATGTTCTATTTCAAATTTTACATCTCGGACCAGTGAAAAGTCATTACATAAAGGTGAACAAAAAATTCAGAGACCACAATTATGATTGATCAGTTGACAGTAGTAACAGCGTATCCAAGCTGATTGAAAGTATGTTGACTTTAGAGTAAAGAGTTTATTTAGTTCTTTGTTACGGCATAGGTGAGGTATCGTACCGCCGTGCTAATGAAATTTTTAACAGAAAATACCCTGAGGTATACGTTTCTGTCAATTGTGTTCGTGAATTGGTTAAAAAATTTCATGCAACAGGAGACGTGAAAAATATCAAGAAAAAAAGCGAAATGGCGAAGATGATGCAGGAGCTATGTTAGCTATTGATTCCGTGAACACTTGCCCAAAAAAATCGTTGAGGCAAAGATCTCGAGACTTGAACATCAGTAAAAGCCACCTGCAAAGGATCTTTTCAAATCAAAGATTTCATCCTTATAAACCAGTACTGATACACACTTTAATAGAAGGAGATGATGCTCGTCGATTAGAATTTTGCCTATTAATGGGAGAACGAATTATGGTCGATAGATTTTTCTACAGAAAAATTATTTTCTCTTACGAAGCGACGTTTACCACAAATGGAGTTGTTAGTTCACAGAATTGCAGATATTGGTCTCAAGAAAATCCAAATGTCCATATTACAACCAAAATTTTTTGCTGCCTACTTTGGACGAAATCAACTTACACCTCAGGTGTTCACTACACTATCAACACGACGGTTGTCCTGCTCATAGCGCATATCAAGTCAGGGATTGGTTGTACAGACATTTTCCAAATAAGTGGATTGGACGATTCGGCTCTATAGGATGGCCAGCACGTTCACCTGATTTAACGCCGCTTGATTTTTTTCTGTGGTTTTACTTAAAACAGACGGTGTACGCGAATAATTTTCATGATAATGTAGACATCCTAAAATTAAAAATTAGGGATGCTGTAGACGAAATAAATGAAGAAACAATTGATGTGTAGCTGTAGGAGGGGAACATGTGGAGTAATGTTTTGTTAAATTACTTTAAATCAAAATATTAACAATGGCTTTCGACTTTTTAGGACGTCCAGAACTCTTTATAAAGAATGAATTTTTCTCGAGAAATTAAAAATTACGTCCATTATAGGTATAGTTAGGTCCATCGGGGGTCACACTGTATGTTAGTGTTTTTTCTTGTAACTTTATTTATAACTATATAACTAAATTTTTCGGGAAGCCTTTTCAAATTAAACCCGTATTAAACCAAATTAAACCCGTATCAGCCGTTTTTTTGTTCGATATTTGTTGTTCTTTTGCCAGTATAGGTACTCATTTGTTTTCGGTGATTGTCATTGAAAAAATAATTTAGTAAGTGGAAATTCGGCTATATATATCTCCATTCAAAAGTCTCTTAATGTTTGTATTATAAAGTTAATAACAATTGTAGTATATTTCTTAGAACGAAAAGACAACATATTTTTTCTTCAGTTATAATATTTGTTGTTTTTGTAGAGAGATTTATTTAAAATTTATTAAGTTTGGCATCAGAGTGTGCAATTTTATTCATATGGAGGTGGATTATTTTCCATATAGTAAATGTACTGAGCAAAAAGTTTTATATGGACTTATTTGTTTTCGTTGTTCCTTAAAGAGTTACAGAAATAATAGCAAAACTGTAATTTTAAACGACTTTAACTCCTTTAGACAGACTGACATGTACAGCCAAAGAAAATAAGATGTTAACATGACCGCAGCTAGCGTACACCAAACGTAGGTCGGAGATTGTCGGTCGTCGGATACCTACCTGCTAAAGTCATAAAACCAAAAGGTCACTTTTATTTCGTTTCGTTTTATTTTTCTGTATGTATGGAATGAAATCGAATTTCGTCTATTTATATATGTTTCCGATATCCGAACCTGACAAAGGTGCATTGTAATATTTAATGTATTTTAAAATACACAGTAAATTAATTCTTATTGTAAGTAGGTATACCGACAATTTCAGTCGGTATACTGCCGTTATAACTATAAAGGTCGTATCTGCAAAGTTGTTGAATATTGTGTAAAGCACATTTTGAAGTCCTTGATCATCAGGGCGCCGCCAGCCGACGTATGTCAAAAACACAAAACCGATCATTATATCCGGCGTAAATAATTTTTAAAAGATTTCTTACATTTTTGCATGTTGTTGAAAATCTTATTTGTCCCGGTTTCTACTTTGCTGCAGATATGCCCTTTAGAACTGATACAGCATTTTAGTTTAATTATAAAAATGTTGTTATTTTTGTGTTTATTAAAATTATATTTTGACGTTCTATAATATCATCCATACGCAATTTTCTTTTATGTGTGATATGTAAGGGCAGGATTTACAATCCAATATGAATGATATCACATCAGAACGATATGTTGATAACTTTGAAAAAATTAAAATTATTTAAATTTCAATCTATATTTATGTTACTCAATCGTTTTCGCCGTATTGCAAAAGTTTCAAGTCCACAAGTTCCTTGTATAATATTTTGTATTCCTAATATTTCAAGTCTGCTGTAAATTTTTAAGGATTTGGAAAAATAATTAGGTCTATATGAAAAGTTTTACTCTGAATGACATTTAGTTTCTAAAAATATTTTTGCGGGAAAAAATGAGAAACATATCACTCGCTTATTTCGTTTATACCATCAAGGAAACAAACAAAAAACACTTCAATTATTATTAATCTAGGCAGCTATTTGATTAAAAATCGTAAATTTATTAGACAACCACAATTAAATCGATTTTGGCTGATACAACAACAAAGGATTTGGTTGTTTTCTTAGTGCAACAAATTGACGATACATATGTTCTGTGTTAAGATGAGGATTGCCTTTAGGCATACACCGACGTAGCCATGATGATGAAGTATTTTAATATTTCCCTAATTAAAATTTTTACAATTATAACTACCGTTACTATGTATTTTAGTATAAATGAAATAATATTGCAATTGCATATCGAAACAAAAATATTAACGAATAACAATCTTTAGCTACGAGCGGCAGTTTCGCTTGTTCCGGATATCGAAAATATATTATATAAATACGAAACTCATATTCAAGCCATCTATACAGAAAACTTTAAATGAAATGAAACAGAGGTGACCCTTCGGTTTTATGACTAGCAGGTAGGTATACGACGACCGACAATCTCCGACCTACGCTTGGTGTAGGCTAGCTGCGGTCATGTTAACATCTTATTTTCTTCGGGTGTACTTGAAGAGAAACAAATATTTAACAAGGTTCATATGTATTTTGTAACTTCCTTCATTTTGCTTACTTTTAATGTTTTGAGGTTTTTACTTAAATTTATTTTGTTAATTTTATTGTTGTTTTGGGTACTGATTGTGTTCTTTATTTGTGTGTACTTTATTTATTTTATTGTTTATTTTTCTTTATTTTGTTAATATTTCGAGCGGCTGTAACTTTTTAAGTATTTAAAAAAAAACAATTCAATACGAAAAGTTTTACTCAAAATGATATTTACATTCTAAAAATATTTTTACCGGTGAATAAATGGGGATATCCTGTATATGTGGAAACATGTGAACATCTCTAACACGGTTTGTTACTTTAAAAAATCTGATGTAGCCAGGCACATGACTTTATCATACAATATATAAAATTAGTATTTTAGCTGCATGAGATTCTATTTGATCGAGATTGGTCGTGTCTGCATTAAAATAAAAATAGTTAGTCAGGATTTGACAGATATTTTGATACTATTGACAGTTGGTAATGTCAAAACATCAGCGTTTGACACCCCCTATTGTCATTCGAATGAAAATGTCTGCCAAACCCTGGCTAACTAGTTTTATATTAATGCTGACACGATTGATCTCGATCAAATAGAATTTGCTCATGCCGCTAAACTATTTATTTAAATACCTATTCAGAATTTCCTCTACTTTAATTTATTATTTAACTATTTTGACGAAAAGGATGACATTTTCTCGAGAAACTAAACACATTGGACGCCCACGCTCGTGGTTCCTAGGGTACCGTCGGTACCGAGCGAGTACCCGGATAGCCCGAAGCCGAAAATCCACTGCACTGGCTACGCTGAAGCAGCCGAGTGCAGCGCATAAAAGGCAGTTGCTTAAAGACTGGTACCTCAGTATTGCGAATACGACCAGTAGCGATCGACTGTGATACACAAAACATAGACTTCACACAACACAATCCATACACATCTACATATTATATATACATATATATCATATATATATATAGAGACAGAACCAACGATAAGCCTCATCATAAAATAGAAAAAAAAACGGGATCAACAATAGAACGAATTCGAAGAAAAGAAAACTGAAGAGATATGTGATTATTTTTTTGTGATACTTTGTAATTTTAATCGGAGAGAACGCAGCAGTGACTTTTGTGATTTTAATAAGAGAGTTTGAGACTTTTTGTATTATGTCAAAATTTGTATAAACGAAAATACTTATTTTCCAAAACGAAAAATGAAGTTTAAGTGGTACTTGTTCTTCACAGTGTCCGCGACGGTGTTGAGAACTTATTCTTGTGATAACCTAACAAAATCGAACAGCATAGATAGAAGAAAACCCGAGGAATATGAAGATCAAAATTCGCCAGCGTCAGCGTCTAGATGTTCGTCTTGTCTTCGAGAAGACGTCAAAAATCGTAATATTGAAGCGATTCGGGAAGAAGTCCTTAAGAAATTAGGTATGGACAAACCTCCTAATATGACCGGAAGGGCGATTCCAAAATTACCCGACAACATCTTCCACAAAATATACAAACCCGATGATATGCAGTTCGGTTGGCAGAACGACCAACCAGAGTATGAAACCGAAACCGAAGAGGAGGACGAATTCCATGTAAAAGCAGAGAAAATCATCACTTTTGCGCAACCATGTGAGTACGAATTTTTATTATAACCTCTAAATTTTATCTTTTATCGGCGATTTTTATTTAAAAGGTGATGGATAATAAAAACCAACCCACTGTGCGTATTGTATTGTTTGTTTTTCACATCGGCAATTGTTTCTTACGTCGATTTATTCGTGTTGGATTTTAAAATGAATTTTTCAAATTCCTTCTTGCTAGAAATTTGAGAAACGTTTGTTACAGTTGTGCTATAAGAAAAATCTAGAAACATAACGTTGTACTCAGCGAATTTTCGAATTATGTATAAATATTAAAGTTCTAGAAAAAAACTCCAAGAAAAAACTAAAATTAATTTATTTAAATTAAATTAAATAAACCAGGTGCAAACCGATTTCCGTATGACGGATACGTTATTTTATGCATGCCCATCATGACAAAGGATCAACAGCTGTTTAGCGATACAAATCACCCCTAAAAAACATACGTGGGACAAAATCTACCTGTCATTTTTTAAAGGTATACGAACCGTTTTTTTTTTTAATTCTTCTTCCTTTAATTGCGACCTTGACACAAAAATCTAACGGTTCCTATCGAAAGAAAGAGATAAAGGTTTTTTTTTATGTATAGATTATAGACAGTCTAACTTCCGGTATATAAATTTGGAATGCTTGATTTATATGCAAATTAAATAATGTTAATTTCTAGTATAATATATTTTATATCCATAATATCCATGATATCATGATATATTATCAAACATTGTTAGTTAAGTTTAGTTTTCTGGTTAGCTAAAAAATACATTAAACGCATTTGTCTACCGTCTAGTGTGTGTCTATAGCTTTAATTAACGAAGGACTCGGTTTGACCTTTATAATATTGATGACCCATAGAGCTACCGTCATGTATCAGAACTAAAAATCTGGGTTACCCGCTCTTGATTTATTTTGTAACTGAAATGTTACGCGATTTTTGTAGTTAGGTTCGATTTGTTGTACAAGTACAATTAATTTTAAAAGTACCATCATACAAAAATAATTATTTCCGTTTATATTATATAGTAGTATAATAAAATGCAGTAAATAATTACCCAAAACTTTTCTTGGATGAATCATCATATCAATTTTTGCGTGACCAAAATATATATTTCTTGATGTTAATTAAAGAACACGAGTATTTTGGGGTATTTACTAAAAAATAACAACCAGTATAACACTAAAAATGACCAAATTTAGCGGTGCGAATAACTTTTGTAGGTACACAGATAAAAAAGAATTCTTGTTTTAAAGAAATATATTTTGGATCAAAACATATTACTTTGATACCAACAATATTTACCACATTGAATACTCCAGCTTATTTGCTTGTAACCAAAGATATCTGAGTTTGATTCAAACCAATATGTGACCCCGCACGAGAGAATCACCCTAATTACCATCTCTCGTTTCGATAGTATTGACTCCTGTGTTTGTAGGCGCATAACTCTAAAACTACTGAAGTACCCGATTTCTGCAGTTTTAAATTAACGCAGGTTGCATTTAGAGTCTCTTCTATAGATTGGGGCTTTTAGTTTTCTTCAGTTTTTATGTAATAAAGGTCGCGAACAAGATTTTGATGGAAGCCGATATCTCAGTAACGAATGTTAGCACGATAACACAGTTAGCATGCAAATAATCCTTATTTACTGCGATACACATCCCTAGAATTTAATAGCATTCCGACTATTTGTTAATTTTTAAAACCGAAATAAACATAGACAACATTTTGCGTTTGGCTTACCTCGCTTGTGGGTTTTGGTGCGAGGCAGTCGAACGAGATGCGAAGTTTTGACGCGATCAGTGAAGCCGATTGAATCTGTTTTTGTAAAATATTGTTAGGTATAATTAATTGTACATCTAAATTCATTATCTATATTTAACTCGCACTACTATTCAAAATTCCGAAATTAAATTAAATCGGTCGGTTCGAAAACACTACAAGTCCAAAAAGTGAGTTCTGGGAAAATTAACAAAATTATTTTGTCAGTGCAATATCTTGAAAAGTATAGCAGTTAGCTATTTTGTGCCAATAGACAAAATATAAAGTAGTTCACAGAGAATTAAATGTATTAATATTTTATTTATATTTGCATTAAAAGCAGAGCTATGATTAAAACAATCATCATGGACATGTACTGTTTTTGAACTCGACGGAAAAACAGCGAACATTTTCAACAATATTTGTTTATTTAAAGCATTTAAATAATATTTTTATTGTGATGTAGGTATGTATAGTGTTTTTGGCGTCAACATAAATTCCTTATTCCTTTCATATTATTATATTTTCCGAAACGCGTTAGTAATACAGCAAAAACAAACATGTGCATACTTCGTCGAAATTGAAATATAAAAAGACATCTCATACTATGCCTCGAAAACAATTTCTTTCGACAAGAAAAATGTATTTTTCTGTGGAGCATTGACGGTATGAGTATGTTTTCGTCAAATATTCGAGCAATATTCGGCGTAGTTATTTTACAGCCATAATAGAACACGTTTTTGTCCAGCCGGTCGGTCCGCTTCGAGAATTTGAAAAGTGTTTTGTAAGTGCACATTTCGAATCGAAATAACATTTTTATACTCTAGGAATTTTTAAGCGTTGACTTATTTATAAAATATAAATCAGTTTAATTTGCTTAGACGAATAATATACTGGGTATTAAAACAACTTAACATTTTTTTTATTTCTGCAGCGAATTAAATTGAAAATTGTAATACTTTTAGTACTGTTGTTGGACTAAAATTCTTGGTTTTTTTTACTTTATCATACGCAGTATGTAAAGTATTGTAATCATGCCAAAAAAATTTTTTGAGATTTTAGCGGAAATATGTCTTTTTGGGTCCCCTGAACATTTTTGACCAAGGTACAAAAAAATGTCTGTGTGTGTGTGTGTGTGTGTGTGTGTGTGTGTGTGTGTGTGTGTGTGTGTGTATGTGTGTGTGTGTGTATGTGTGTGTGTGTGTATGTGTGTGTGTGTGTACCCGTTTTTGTGGAGACGATTCCGGAGAAACTACTAATGGTATCGGGACGAAACTTCACATTTAGAAGTTTTATAACCAAACTTAGAGCTGAAAAGCTTTCTGTTGAAAAGGGTCCAAAGCAACTGGTGGTTTACTCATAGCATTTTTCGAAGATTTTGCAAATGAGCCGCTATTTGTGTAATGTCGTCAAAATAGTTAAATAATAAATTAAAGGAGAGGAAATTTTCCATAATTTATGTATATGACATTTTTTGGTAGAATTTATAGTTTAGCCGCATCAGCAAATTCTATTTCATCGAGATCGGGCGTACTGCTTTAAAACTAGTAGCCAGGATATGTCAGATTATTTTGATTCTAATGACAGTAGCTAGTGTCAAACGCTAATGTCTTGAAAATACTACTGTCAATATAGGCTGCGTTCGGATATTGAACACCGTTACACTTTTTACACCCAATAACACGTAAGTGTCATTTGGACGGTGTACCCGCTGTCAACGGATTACAATATCCGAACGCAGCTTTAATCGAGATATTTGTCTAGTTCTACTAGTTTTATTTTAATGCAGACATAGCCGATCTCGATCAAATAGAATCTCATGCAGCTAAACTATTAATTTTATATATAGTATGATAAAGTCATGTGCCTGGCCACATCAGATTTTTTTATTTAAGGATTATATTATCTAAATAGACACAAGATCTAACGATGCTATTAACTTAACAAAACCGGATACCCAAAGAATTTTTAAATGAAGATTTGCAAACAAAAACTTATTTGTTGATTTATCAATTATTGTTCTGATCGTATCGTACTAATAGTAAATAATCTTCCACTGTCCCAGCTACGTTTCCATTTACCGTTACTATTGACGTAGTGCGCGCTGCACGAAATTTATATCATTCATATTAAATCGCTTTAAAAATTACTTGAAAATTATTATGCAATTCTTTTTCTACAGTCGCATTAATTAAAATATGACGATTGTTTACGCTACTGAGATATCCGCTTTCATGAAAATCTTGATCGCAACCTTTATTACACAAAAACTGAAAAAACGACAATCTATAAAAGAGGCTCTAAATGCAACTTGAACAAAAATTTAAATTTTTGTGGCAAGCGGTTTACGAGGAAAAACATGGAAAGACGAGCGTTAATATAAAAGTGCAAAATACGGGTACCTTTTCTCATTTTTCTCGCGATCATGTTTACACCGAGAGGCAAAAAATGTTGACAGTCATACAACTTATGTAGAAATGATTCAGGAGTATGAGGCACTGGTTAATTTTTTTCTGTTCAGTACGAGAGATGGCAGTTACAGCGATTCTCTCGTGCGAGGTTACATATATTTGTATACAAGAAGAGATTTATTTCCATCAAAGAAATATGCTTGCTTTGGCTTAAAAATAGGTTTCTTCCGTTGTACTTTTGGCGTATTGTTAGATGTCGCTGTAAACACTCTCCTCGCAGTTCGGCCCTATCTTGAGTAGAAATAGTAGACTGGTGAAAGCCTACCGCTCAGTTGACGTCATGCGTCTGGATAAATTGCTAAAAAGGCCGTGTGATCGGCAGTATAGAGCACTGTGCATACAGGTACAAGTTCCGATTCTGAATCAGCGTACACTTTGCTACCCTAAAAATGACTATATGTAGGTCTGGGGAAACCAACCACTGGTCGAGGATGTGCGACATCACAAAGGGCTGTGAGACGTGGAGATTTTTACTGTACCCTTCGAAAAGTTCTAGCCAATAATAAATAGTTCAAACAAATGCATTTTTATCCGCAAAGAAATATATCTTTGGCTCTATTGAAACACCAGATTTATTTGAGTCGATGCTTATTTATTTGAATGAAATTATATGATTTTCTGAACAATCCCACATATTCCCTCCATAATATTTTTTTGTTTCATTCATGTTTTACATGAACTTATTTGCTTTTTTCAATTCTTTAAAGAGTGTCAGCCGTTGGAAATGTTAAAAAACAAAGAGAAATACAAGATAAAATATTAATAATGATAATAATAATAAATATTAAAAATATCAAACAATGCGAAACCGAAAAAATTGTGCAAACAATACCTATACCCAATACCACACCAAAAAGTTAAAATATTAAAACTAATAAAAATAAATTGAATAGATAAATGAAAAGGAAAGAAAGTCGAACCCTTATGAAACTTTTTACCGACTTTTTTCTAGAAAATGACTGTCATTCCGAGTAAAAAGTTCCATAGGAATTGGTTTTTTGGTTCTCAATTCCGTAAGAAGTTGGAGCCGTTTAAAACACGGTTTGGTTAATATTTCAAACGGCTGTAACTTTTTAATGAATTGAAATAACTAATCAGTCCATATGGAACTTTTTACTCAGTATGATATTTACTATCTAAAAAAAAGTATTTCGGGATAAAAGCGGCACATCCATCTCTTAGTACTCAAATGACTATGCAATTATTTGTAATTTTCGATGATTTAATTTAAAAATCTTAGTATTTGTATTTATATCTATATCTTCATGGATTCTTGTCCAAATTGACAAAAAAATTACTCGCAAAACACGTATGGAGAACACAGGTTAAAAAAAATCTGATGTGACCAGGCACATGACTTTATCATACTATATATAAAATTAATAGTTTAGCTGCATGAGATTCTATTTGATCGAGATCGGCCATGTCTGCATTAAAATAAAACTAGTAGAACTAGACAGATATGTCGATTAAAGCTGCGTTCGGATATTGTACTCCGTTGACACCGGGTACACCGTCCAAATGACTCATACGTGTTATTGGTTGTAAAAAGTGTAATACAATATCCGAACGCAGCTATATTCACAGAAGTTATTGTCAAAACATTAGCGTTTGACACTACCTACTGTCATTAGAATCAAAAAATCTGACAAATCCTAGCTAGTAGTTTTAATGCAGTACGACCGATCTCGATGAATTAGAATTTGCTCATGCAGCTAAAGTATTGATTGTACCAAAAAATTTCATAGTCATAAATTATTCAGAATTTCCTCTAATTTAATTTATTATTTAACTATTTCGACGAAATTCCAGAATTGGCGGCTTATTTGCAAAATCTTTCAAAAATGCTAAACCTCCAGTTCCTTTGGACCCTTTTCAACAGAAAGCTTTTCAGCTCTAAGTTTGGTCATGAAACTTCTAAATATGAAGTTTCGTCCCGATACCTTTAGTAGTTTCTCCGGAATCGTCGCCACAAAAAACGGGTACACACATCCATCCATAAACACACACACACAGACATTTTTTGTACCTTGGTCAAAAATGTTCAGGGGACCCAAAAAGACATATTTCCGCTAAAATCTCAAAAAATTTTTTTGGCACGATTACAATACTTTACATACTACGTATGATAAAGTAAAAAGTCATAATATTAAAAATTATTAAATTGTATAAATATATGAACAAGATAGAATCCATATCAAACTTTTTAGCCTTTTTTTTCTATAAAGCGGACTATAGGACTTGGTTGTCTGATTTTCTCAATTCCTGAAGAAATTGGAGCCGTTTAAAACACGGTTTGGTTAATATTTCAAACGGCTATACCTCTGTAATGAATTGGAAAAAATAATAAGTCCATATGAAAATTTTTACTCAGTATGACATTTAGTATCTAAAAAACGTAATTCGGGATAAAAGTGGGTGTCTATGGTACTCACATGAGTATTTTTATGCAATTATTTGTAATTTTCGATGATTTTATTTAAAAATCTCCAATTTTTTTCTTTACATTAAGAATTTTCTAAAGAATTTGTGTTGTCCATATCTTCATGAATTTTTGTTCAAATTGATAGAAAAAATACTTGCAAAACACGTAAAAGTTCTGAGGCGTTTCCGGAGCTATTAGTGCACAGAATCCTAAAAGCAATACACCAAATTAAAGATAGAAGGTATATAATTTTCATTTACATTCATTTATATTACCAGAACAAGTAATACACTTTTAGCTATAATTTGACGTATAACATATGAAAATTCATACAAAATTAAGCTCACTAAGGTTGCTCGTTTTGTAGGACGTACTCTTTCGATTCCACTTCAACATTCCGATTTTTCCGTACGTATACTTAGGGAAAAGACGTTAAACGTCAAAATAAAAAACACAAACCTTTCATTCCCATGATTATTGCCCATGAAGCGACTTATGCAATTATCATTTAACGGTCAGTGGTATGCACAGGAAACACAGGTCATTGTGTTTTTCGGTTACACCAATACGCGGCTAAATAAAGAAACCGCTCAACAGAGGGGGTTGATTTCATTTAAGCACCACAGAACGGAACTGACAATTTGTTTATTTGTCTCATTGTATCACGACAAGATACAGGGTCAAATTGGTTCAATGCACTTGCCATACCACAATAATAATAATAATAATAATCATAATAATATAACTAATAATTTTAATAACTTATTAGGAGATATTTTTCTGTAAGACGTATCTAATCCTAAATAGGCTTAATGCTTGTTATTGGTATTTTCTGCTTCTATTCTTGAGTTGTTTAGTGCATGTTGTTAGGAGTGGGTGACCCTTAAATATAGCTATTATTATGTGTACAAACAGATCATATAAATGGACAGGTTCATGGTCAAAAGTGTTGCACTCTGAATGGATCGTATGCGTCTTTGTATACGGTATACTGGCTATGGCTAGGGAGTGGGTTATGCACTCGCAACGTGTGTCTTGCCGTACTGTCAAGAACATCTGAACCTACGCTAACGTTGTCTAAGGTCAATTCGTAATTAACACTTTGGCGACCGGCTCGTTCTGCCTTTTTTCTACTTTTAATTATAGTCTGGATAGGGAGGGGAAAATGACGATGTTGCCATAGGGGGTCGCGGTAGATACAGCGTGTCCCAGATGAACTTATAGCCCAGTCATTTTAGAGTAAATACATCCAAAACCCTGAAAGAAAATTAAAGTAAATCTGCAAATTCTTCAGTCTCACCTCAGCTGTATTTTATTTTTTTTGCACATCTGATACTTAGTGCTTTCTTTTTCTTGGCAGGTCAAGGATCAAAAATAGTTACAGAAGACTTTTTTACATTTTTTGGGGGGTGTTTCAGGCCAGAATAATGATATTTTTTAGTGGAGATGGCATGAGTTCAACGGTAGCTTCAGTTGCGGTGAATTAATGCCAAACTTGCTACTCCCTGCTCCTAGTGTTGCAACATTCTGCCTTATTTCGTCATTTCCTATGATGCCTGTCGATTTCTATGACGGAATTAGGAACTATTGATGTCCGTAATTCCGACACCCTTGTCAGAATTAGGGATTATTGACGTCCGTAATTCCGACATCCGTGTCGGAATTTGTACATAATGCGAATAACGAATTGTAATATAGTAAACGATGCAAAATATGTTATTTTTGTGTAAAGAAAGCAATAGAGTCATATGTATTATTTCCAGTGATGCTAAATACCCGGGTATTTATTATCAAGGGTAAATACTCCGGGTAAATACCCGGGTATTTACCCAAAGTGGGTATTTATAGGGGTATTTATAAACGTAAATTTGTTATTAAAAATAGCAGTAAAAGGAAATATTTAATTACTAAATAAATGCTCTCCTTTTATCACAAAATCAAAAGGTATTCTTATCACAAAATAAAGGTTGTTCTTATAAAAATAAAAAGATTTCTAAAACAAAGAATAAAAATATCAGTCTCATCTGACAATATATCAAGAGCACACATTTCCTTGTCATCATCGTCCATTCAGACGTGTGACTTCCATGTTTTGTGATTCTGTTATCGAAGATTTAGCAGAAAGTTATGATTATATGTTAAGTATAGTTGACAGCGGCTTTTTTCGTTGTTAATCAATTTCTTATTTTGCTATGAATCCAACTAAATGTACTGAATGTTCTTATATAACTGAAATATTTTACATTATTTGTAATCAAGATTACACATCTACAAAGTGTGTCATTTTGTTCTCGCATAACTTCTTTCCAGATAGTAAACGCCACACTGAGTAAAAAGTTTCGTATAGACCTATTTGTTTTCTTTATTCCTTAAAAAATTACAACCGTTTGAAATAATTGTAAAATAATTGCAAAACTGTATATATATATATAAAACTGTATAGAGGGTGTCCGGTAAAGGTGTTCCGAAAATTAGGGAGCTGATATAGGACGTCACTGCCAGCCAAAAAATGTATATGCACTTTTGGCTTTCGACGCTTCATTAAAAAGTTATAGCGTTTCTATTTTTCAGTTTTGTATTCCCTTAAAAATATAACTGATTACAAAGTCGGCGTTGTTTATTTAACAGAAACAAAAAACACTTACAAATAACAAAGTAAATAAATGAGATTTGAAAATACTGCTCAAAATGTTGCCCTTCCAAGTGAATTCTCATTTCAGCACATTTCCCAAATCCTGCCGGACTCTTTGAAAAATTTCAGGTATTTCTCGAATGCGATTGCAGGCACCACTTATTCGTTGTAGCAGTGCATTTCTGCTACAGCAGCGTTTTCCAAACTGCTTGCGCTGTCCTTCTCCCGCTCTCGGCTCTCTCAATCTTCGCTCCGCTCTAAGGGAGGCGCGCATCCCAGTTTGGAAACCACTGTGCTACAGCGAATAAATGGTGCCTGCAAACGCATTCGAGAAACATCTGAAATTTTTCAAAGGGTCCGACAGGATTTGGGAAATGTGCTGAAATGAGAATTCACTTGGAAGGGCAACATTTTGAGCAGTATTTGCAAAACCCTTTTATTTATTTTTCTTATTTGTAAGTGGTTTTTTGTTTCTGTTAAATAAACAACGCCGATTTTGTAATCAGTAATATTTTTAAGGGAATATAAAACTGATAAATAAAAATGGTATAACTTTTTAATGAAGCGTCAAAAGCCAAAAGTGCATATACACTTCTCGGATGGTAGTGACGTCCTCTATCAGCTCCCTAATTTTCGGAACACCTTTACCGGACAGCCTGTATATAACTTCTTTAGAAATTGATAAACCCAATAAGTAGGCATGAAAGAAACTTTATACATACTCAGAATAACAATTACTTGTAGAGAAACAAATGTCTAAAAAGTTTGATGTGTATTTTGTTTTCGTTCATTTGTTTATTTAGTTTATTTTTAACATTTTGAATTGTTTACTAAATTTATTTATTTTTAATTTTGTTATGGGTATTTATTGCGCTCTTTCTTGATTTTAGCATTGTTTGATATGTAGTTTCTTGTTTCTTTTTCTTAATTTAATATTTCAAGCGGCTGTAACTTGGCTGTATAGGTAAAACTACGAGAGCTGAGAGTGAGTCATCGATTCCAGCTGTTATTGTGCTCATACGTTACAGACCATTCCCGAGCGTTAGAAAGAAACAGAGTGCGTTTTCATGCGTCTGTTCTTACGTTTTTAGGCGATGACTCACTTTCAGCTCTCGTGGTTTTACCTATAACTCAGAATGACATTTACTATCTAGAAACAATTCTTGCGTTACTTACACCCTCTATCTATCCCTGAAATGTTTTTAAATGGTGTTTTAGGGATAAATACCCAAAATTTAGGTATTTACCCTAAGTAGGGGTAAATACTCATTTTATAAGTTCCCACCCGCCGGGTATTTACCCGGTCCACATCGCTGATTATTTCTAACCATGTACGCAATTCCGACACACATGTCTGATTTACGGACGTGCTATATTTACATGTACCTAATTCCGACACCCCTGAATTTGTAAATAATAGTGGTTAAAAGAGTACTTAGTACATCGTATTATTATGAAAATATAAAGCATTTTTAGTCAGTCTAAATAGATACTATTACAATTTTCTTAATTACTGTTATCCTGTAGCGATGTAAAAAAAAGTCGAATTGCAATTACCTTATAAGGAAAAAAAATCAACATTTAGTATAACACTTAATTATCAAGATCAGTCAAACTTCTAGGTTATATTCTGACCGTTAGAACGTTGGTAGAGTAAGAAACGATTGTGGGATGATAAGTGTAATATCAAATCAACAAACCGGATTATTATTATTAAGTAGTTGCAAATTTTGATTTTATGTAAAAGAACTTTTTTGCAATTAAAAAACAACCATTTTCTTCTGAAAAAAATTATTCACTATTCAAAATTTACTCTAAAAAGAACGTGTTCTTGATTTCTGAAAAAACAAACCTTATGTATACCTAACTACAATTATTTAAGAATTATTTAAAATCAGGCAAACATTTTGTTGCATGTCGACGATTTTACAAAACAGAAAAACGATATACTGAACGAAATAGGTACTGGAACAAGTCTTTACTTCACCTTGCTCTTCGTATTAACGGACAAAAACGAATTATTGAACACCTCATGACTCACGGAAAGAAACTCCTTGATATTCTCGGCCATATATCTATAAAACTATTTAATGAATTTTGATCGGACTTTCACGTGCAAATACTATAAATACAAAGAATAATTCAGAAAAAACCCGATCAAAATTTGTTGAATATTTTTACTTTATCATACGTAGTATCATATTACGTTAGTATGATAAAGTATTGTAATCGTGCCGAAAAAAAAATGAATTTAGCGTAAATATGTCCTTTTGGGTCCCCTAAACATTTTTGACCAAGCTACCAAAAAATGTCTGTGTGTGTGTATCTGAAATTTTATAATTTGCATGTATTGTATTGTTATTGTATTGTTATTAATGTCTTTGACAAGATTAGTTATGTGCTTATTCTAGCTACTACACTTGATGCAATCTATATAATAGTAGCTAGCCTAAATTTCACATAAAAACTAGAATTATTTACTAACTTTACTAATATAGAAACTTTAAACTACGGTCATTCCGCATATATTTATTTTTAGGTTACCAAAACGAAGAGATTTCTGTGCTAGTAACGACCATCAGGGCTATTTAAAAAGGTTTTTCATAAAACTTTAAAACTTTAACTGTAAAACTTAAATTTGAACATCTATCTACAACAATTCTAAAAGATGAATCGTCTTTTTGTTATAATGTTGCATCAAAATAATAATAAAAACCCCGTTGCTTATGTATAGTCGTTAAACGGGCGTGACGGGTGTGACACGTTACTGCGGAATAACCAACAATAACCAACATTTTCTAATTGTAGATTTAGGCTGATGATGTTGTAACCAACGAAACCGGTACTTACCTAAGAAATTATATATTTTACAAACGGCATTCTTTCGAGTATATTAACAACTAAGAGTTTGGCATTTTTGAAAAATCACAATAAAAATTTGTTCCCTCTAAGTACCTCATTCCGTGGAGATATACTGTATCTTTATTTGTAAGGAACACATCCAGCTTTTTAAATTTATTTTTAAAGTTTCTCTGGTAGTTTGTCATTTTTATCTGACTGTGCAATCGCCTTTTCAACTGAAATAATTGCCCTAACTATTCTATTTTTCCTGCTACATTTGCGTCATTGTTAATTTCGGAAAAGTTTCTATCGTTCTTAGCCCAGGTGCCATTTGTCTTTTTCCCTACAGCGAATTTTTATCCGCCGTTATGAAACAAAATCGTTGGCGTCTAGGCCTAGCAACTAAAACAGACAAAGTCATTACACGTCTGAATTTGGGAAAATCATTATTGTTTAATCAGCATCATTGATTTTTAATATAAATCTATTTCTCACTTATTTTTAAGATCTCTTGGACCAGGGTTTTTAGTGCCGATTTTGTAAATTTGAACTCACTGTATGGTTTAAACTGGCATTGAAAAATCTAGCCTTTACCGCCCTTTTATTACGTGTGTACCCGTTTTTTTTTTGTGGCGACGATTCCGGAGAAACTACTAAAGGTATCGGGACGAAACTTCATATTTAGAAGTTTCATGACCAAACTTAGAGCTGAAAAGGTTTTTGTTCAAAAGTGTCCAAAGGAACTGGATGTTTCCTCTAAGCATTTTTCAAGCATTTTGCAAATGAGCCGCCATTTCTGTAATTTCGTCAAAATAGTTAAATAATAAATTAAAGTAGAGGAAATTTTGTATAATTTATGTCTATGACATTTTTTGGTAACATAAATAGTTTAGCTGCATGAGTAAATTGTATTTGATCGAGATCGGTCTTGCATTAAAACTAGTTAGCCAGGATTTGACAGATATTTTCATTCTACTGACAGTACGTAGTGTCAAACGCTGATGTTTTGACAATACCTACTGTAATGGAATCAAAATATCTGTCAAATCCTGGCTAACTAGTTTGAATGCAAGACCGATCTCGACCTTAATTATTTCAAAGTTCCACTCAAAATGCCCATTTTTAACCATCAAAAACCAAAAACATATTTACAATAATATTTAATTAACACATAATTACGATATTTACCATATTTTTGGAATGTGTCATTCTTGAAATTAACTAACAAACAAAGTACGAACATTTTCAAATACCACACATCGTTACAACATAATATAATTAAATTAACATTCGAACAAAAATTTATAATTAGATCCTGTTGTTGAAATTTCAATAACATTAGTAAATATCACAAAGACATTGCAATTTTATACGTAATACTATTATAGATTCACAGAATCACAACTAATTGTTTTAATTGGGTCATAACTCGGTCAGATCTCCTATTACTAAATTTGTCGCGCGATAGTATTTTGTTTATTTGTAAGAACCGCGACAGGACAGAACTTAACAATATCTTCGATGATAACCCTAGCCGTTATATCGGTACATATCAGTAACGTTATAAATATACAATATATTATCGTTTGTCTACCTTGGAGTGTTGGAATGTCTGTGAAAATCCAAAACACAACACATGATTCGATAATTGCTTGTGTTGTGAAGTAATCAATCTAGAATTGGATGCAATTAATAATAATAGATAACGATTCTAAAAAAAGATTAAGTACATATGTCTTACAACATTTAATGGGTAAATAATTGGAAATTATTAGATGTTTTGCGTTAAATTTTAACTTTGTACCACAATTTAGTGATAAATAACTCGAGTATAAGCAAAATATTGCAACGATAAGTGAATCCGACTGAATTTACGTAGGTTTTAGTCTAATTCTAATTTCTCGCTTGTAAGCAGTTAGTTTTCTTTTGTGTGTGAATTGTGAACTAAATATAACCAAAATTACAAAGGTATGCAGATCTAATATTTGTAACGTACAGCAACAAAAACAATACACAAATTTGGTGATGTATGATTGAACAAAAAATCTGGACATATAATCATGAATCATCCACTTATCCCGTCATTTTAGTCCAAAAAGTGAGTTCTGAGTAAATTAACAAAATAATTTTGTCGGTGCAACATCTTGCAAAGTATAGCAGTTAGCTATTTTGTGCCAACAGACAAAACATAAAGTAATTCACAGAGAATTAAATGTATTACATATTTTATTTATATTTGCATTAAAAGCAAAGCTATGATTAAAACAATCATCATGGATAAGTACTGTTTTTGTACTCGACGGAAAAACAGCGTACATTTTTATGTTTATTTAAAGCATTTAAATAATATTATTATTATGATGTATAATGTTTTTGGCGTTCCGATTCCAAACCCGTTGTCATATTTTTTAAACTCAAGATGGTTATTTCAATATGGCGACTAGATAACTTGGTGCTTATGTAACTAATTTGCTGTCATATTTGAAGATCCTAGACTCCAAATCCAATGTCCATTTTTCAAAATTCAAAATGGCGGAATCAATATGGCGACCGGAAATGTAAAAAATGTTGGATTTGCATGAAACTTATTTCCCGAATATTTCGGAATATATTTTTAATATACAGGGTGTTTATTTTATCCTGGAAATTTGGTAACCTTTTCTTTTTCTAATAGAACACCCTGTATATTTTACATTTTTTAATTCTAAGATTTTTAGAAAATTTTAATTAATTTTTTAGAAAAACAATTAATCGATCATAGAATTAAATTAAATATTCAAGCTGCCAAATTAAAAGAAATGTATGTATGTAGGAAAATATTCTTAATTTAAAGTCCAGGAGTTTTGATTAATTGCTTATGACTAAAAAATGATAGTATGGTATTTAAAAAAATTATTTCTACAAAAGAATGAATCCTAGAATTAAAAAAGATATAAATATACAGGGTGTGCTATCAGAAAAAGGTAAAGTTACCAAATTTCCAGACTAAACGATATTTTGTTTAAACCCAGAAATAAATTTTGTTTGAAAATGTTTGAATTCTTTTTAGTAAGAGAATTATTTAAGTATTTCGGTAATTTTGTCTATTTCAAATTATTAATTTTATAACAAAAATCATAGAAAAATTCTTAGAATTAATTATAGAATTAAAAAATGTAAAATTTTACAGGATGTTCTATTTGAGAAAGGACAGGTTACCAAATATCCAGAATAAAATGAACATCCTGTGTATTAAAATTATTAAAAACATATTTAAACGACAGATTGTTTAAACCAAAACAACTTTTACTTGAAATTTTTTTTGAAATGGGGTATTCCAGTGTTTTTGAAATTGTCATTTTTTACAAAGTATGGGTGCTACTGTTTGCTACTTCACAAGTAAAATATCAAACATTGTTTTAAATTAAGAGAAATCGTTGTTTGAAGTTTGAATTAGGATTGGTCTTTGTGACGTCACAAAGACTGCTCAAAGTGAGTGACTTGACAACGTTGCTATATCTAGGGAGCACGTAGTAAATTTTTGTCTTCTGTTGTGTCAACGTTTAGAATCGCTCGTTTGTTGACACCTGCTTTGGTTATTGAGGTTACATCAAAAACTTGTTCAAAATGTATAAACTCCAACGCCGACATTGTCCTGTGCCGGGCTGTAACAGCAGTAGAACAGTAACTCCTGATAAGATTTTCTTTACATTGCCGACTAGCGAGATGAGAGATGTTTGGCCTCAAGTTTCAATGATCAAATCATCTCTCAAAAAAGTTACCTTTATTCGTTGTCAAACAACAGGGTCGCCAACCGTCAACTTGGCCGATCAGCTGTTCGAGAGCTGTCCGCTGTTGCCACCGCTACTAGGGATCGGTAATCATCGTGTATTTCCGAGGGTGGTCGGTGAATTCAAACGAAATGCACTTTTAATTGCAATTATCTCATAGAAAAACTAAATCAAAAAGCTCAGAGCTTAAGTTTATGAATCCTCATAAATTGTACAATAGGTTAAACAGAATATCTGCTTAAATTTTGACATGACCGGAATACCCTATTGTTTGCGGTTGGAGAATTATTTAGGTGTTCCGGTAATTTTGACTAAACCTGTATATGGCGATATGATAGAGTATGATATAGAGTTTGATTATAATTATATGATTATACACATGGTATTAAACTTCCTCTTCTACGGTGGTAGTCGGTCCGGAAGTCACGTGGTAGTAAAATTCTAAATATTCACCAGTTACATACTCGAGGACTTTTTTTTAATATTATCCATATTTCTGATATTGATATTCATATTGATTACTTCGGCGTACCTCAACAACGATTTTAATGCAAATTACGAAGTTGGCGAATGTTTACGACAGATATATTAGTAGAAATTGAGTAGAAACGCGTTGCATGAGCGAGTAAAAAAGCACTGTTCTGGACTTGTCTATTTCGTCCAAGCATCCTCTTTAGGTCTATTCGATAGAATAAATCATAGTGAATATTTTGGCTATTTCAGTGCAAAATGGCCAATTTTGGACTTGTACTGCTTTCGAACTCGCCGATTCATTTAATCTTCTTAATACAACGTATATCGAAAATCTAGAATGACTACACCATACACATTAGGTACAATAATATTGATATTATGAAAATGTAAAGTGTGAAAGTTATTATTTTATGTATATTCATAACATACGTCGACCCGATAGTGAAAACAGGTGCCGTGGTATCAATTTATTAATTCTGAAAATCATATTAATAACTTGGAGTTATTAAACACGATGGTTTTACTAAATTCAAATATATAAAAAGTAATTTTGCCAAGAGGCACGTTCAAACTAAAATTAAAATACGGAAGCAGATGAATATCCGACAACATCGCAAGGAATAGAAATAAGCACACAACTTTAAAGTACCGCGCGGTATTGAATATACAGGGTGTGTCAGAAGCCATTTGAAAAAAAAAACATACATTTAGTAACACCCAATCTAACAGGTCTTTTATTACTATGCACTGTAAACAATATTCCAAAACATTTATAAATAGTTTTGGTGTACATTTATAAATAGTTTTGGTGTACATATTAAATATTTTAAATAACACACAAGACAACACTGACACACGCGTAGAAGTTTTGATTATAAAATACATCTTTGTGTAAACCTTTTTAGCATTTTAAACCTAAGCATTTCGAATTGACTTTTTTGATAACAAATCAACATTCACCTCAAGTCGGGGCTACACATTCGTATACTTGCCAAATATCAAATATTTGCCACATGTTAAATATTTGGTAAATATATTTGCCACGCAAATCGAAAATTTTTGTTATTGATTGGTCTAAACGATGCCATGAGTAAATTATTTTTCCTTTTAAGTTCGTTCACCGAATATTTTCCATCCATCCTTGATTACCGACTGATTTTTATAAAACTCAAAAAAATCTATGACATACCAACAAATTTGTACAATATTCGTTTGTGATTTCGGACCGTCAGAGTTGCACTGCAGCAGTAAATGCATCGGACATTGATGCATCCCCATATAGCATTTTCTAATACGTGAAAATCTTCTTTGAGGACTTGCTACATGTGCGTACCGAATGGGCACTAGTTATTTTTTTGATCATTATTTGAACAATTTCAAATTAAACTGATAATTTGATTACGAACAAGCAAGGTTTTATTTCATAATGCCGACATATTTTTAATTACATAAGTGCAGAATTCACTACGTACTAACTAGGGCATTCTTGTGGAATATTACAAAACAAATCTTGACGAATCTGTTTGTTTCATTTTAATGATTTTTTTTGTTTAATTCATCATCTTTCTGTATTATTAATTCGCAGCATGTAATTTTAACAGACTGTAAAACAATACCATTGGTTATTTGATGTGAACTAGTTTAAATAAATTATTATTTTAATGAGAAAAAATATATATTTTTTTATTTAAATTAGGAAGATATTGCCCATAAAAGATGTGTTAGATATCGTTTCTTCGTCATCTTTAAAGTTCTACTAAATCCAATTGTACTACTAGGTTGGTTGTATAAATATGTCGTAATATTGTCTGAAATACAGATCAATTAGCTTCAGACACAAAAATTTAAACAAATAAGCTTTCAAAATATAACCTTATTGTTGAATAAAAAAGCAACACAAAATTGTCTCTACTATTAAAATATTTTTAACCGCTTCGTTTCTCTTCAAATAATAAACATCATAAAATCGACAAATATATAAATACAAGCAAATAAAATATAATTTTCCAAATAAATTACTTTATAGACAAGCTGTCTATAAAATTTTTATGATGTTTATTATTTGAAGATACACGAAAACGATTAAAAATATTTTAATAGTAGAGACAATTATGTGTAGCTTTTTTATTTAACAAAAAGGTTATATTTTGAAAGCTCATAAATGAGTATCATCTATATTGTTCATAGAAAAGCATCAACTTAGGATACACTCTGTATGTGGTGTACGTTTTTCTTGGAACGAAATAACATTGCGTTTATGTGGACAGGTAAAAACAACAATATTTTTGTTTAATCTGTCTAACGGTTTCCGGAATACTGACTGACGGTTTCACAAAATAACAATTTTACGCGGTTTTCGCCCATAAAAAAATCAAAAATCTTACTAATAACTACAAATCTATTGTCAATCTTCGTATACGACCTACTACACACAAAATAAAATTAAAAAATGGAAAAATTAAACAGCGTACTAAAATGTTGATCGAATACAAATAAATGCACCAATATTTGTCGCCTTTGCATTTGCTATACCCACTTGAACTGGGTATTGCAAAAACTAAGTGTATGGCGTAAAAAAACTCGTCCGCACAGCCGAACGTCGAATATATAAATTTATTTTAGAGGTGGACTCGCTACGAATTGAATAGAGCAGGCGGTTCTTGACAAAATTTCATATACTTGGCAAATATTTGATATTTGCCAATTTAAACACACAAATTTTGTTGATAATTGATGGGAGATATGATCAAAATGTTGAACTAATTCGGTACATTTGGATGATCACCTTTTTAATTCGACCATACTTTGCTTTCTCCACACCATAAGGGTTTTTGTTATTTGGTGCTTAAGAAAATATTGTCAAAACTATTCTATTTATATAGTATATTAGGACTACCGACTTTATATTGCTCCAGGACTTCATCTTCTAGTGACCATGAGGTTTTTGTTATTTCTGGTAGTTGTCCAAATTTGTCAAAACTGTTCTATTGGTTATGAATATCACCAACAACAACTTTTTATTTAAACTTCTATTTATTTTCAACCCACCATGAGAATTATTAAGTTTAGAATCCTTCCACTTTAAAATTCTGTGTGGTAAACATCATAAACGGTTGGCATATGAAAAAATTCAAATGTTTGTTTTCCTTTCGTGTCATCTTTTAGAGAACAGATGAGAAGTATATATCTTCTTATTTTATCTGCACACTGCATATATGCGTCTATTTCTTCCGGGTGCATTACAAAAAAAGCATTGTAGGAAACTCTGCATTTCTACTGAATTAAGAATTACGTATACACAACTATACCATATCCAAGGTTACCTACCATAACCTATCCAACACAACATAGTGGCATACATATTTAAACCGGAAGTCGGGAAGAGCACACATTTCATTGTGGGGGTGAGTACCATGCAACCCCCTATTGCAAATGCAGTAGCATGTTATTAAATAAATCGTAGGGTAACATTGCGTGAGGAGAATATGTGAAAATTATGCGTTTCGATTCCTGAAAGGGAGGGTTCGAAGTTTTGCATATTAACCAGCTGTTCGTACGACTGCACATACACATAAAAAACTCCAAGGTTTCGCCACTTTTTTCTATACTTAAGCACGACGTGGAAACTGTTAATAAAAACATAAATAAAAACCTTCAATAATCTTCTTTTCTCATTTCTAGATAACCGCATAAGGCACTTCAAAGGCCACGACATACTTCACTTTCCATTTTCGGAAACGATAACGAAATACAGGGTGTCCAACGCCTCCCTATACGTGTACATCAAAGGCAGCACGAAGAATCAGCAAGCCATAGCCACCCTAGAGGTCTTCAAACTGGTCAAACGCGAATCGGTGAGCTCGGTGAAAGTTCTGACGAGGAAACTCATGCTCTTCGGAAAAGACGAATGGCACAAGCTGGACGTTTCCGTGATGGTTTCGGAATGGTTCAAAAGTCCGGAAGAGAACTTTGGATTCATTATAAATGGAACTGTCGACGGGAAGAAGTTTTCCGTCCATAATAAAGATGCAGCAGAAGGGGTAAGAAAAATGTTGATGATAATTTAAGGGAGATGTGATCAACATGTTAAACTTGTTTGGTACATTTGGATGGCCACCTTTTTAATTCGACCATACTTTGCTTTCTCCACACCATGAGGGTTTTTTATTTGGTGCTTAAGAAATTATTGTCAAAACTATTCTATTTATATAGTATATTAGGACTATCGACTTTATATTGCTCCAGGACTTCATCTTCTAGTGACCATGAGGTTTTTGTTATTTCTGGTAGTTGCCCAAATTTGTCAAAACTGTTCTATTGGTTATGTATATCACCACCAGCAACTTTTTATTGAAACTTCTCTTTATTTTCAACCCACCATGAGAATTAATAAGTTTAAAATCCTTCCACTTTAACATTCTGTATGATAAACGTCATCAACGGTTGGCATATGTTCTAGATTTTCCTTTTGTCCAATTTTACTGCTATTTTGTAAACGAACAACTTGTCCGCCCATCTTGAACAAGATATATTCCCTGAAAAACCAAAGTTTTTTTTCCCCTAAAAAATATATATTTTTGTTTATTTTACTATCATAAATGTGCTTGCGTGAACTTTTGAGTGTACATATCAGCCCATATCACAGATTTCCAATTACTTAATTTGTCTAAAATACAATAGTTGAAACTAAATGATTAGCCATTTGGAAGATCACCTTTTTAATTCGGCCATACTTTGCTTTCTCGGGAAGAAGTTTTCCGTCCATAATAAAGATGCAGCAGAAGGGGTAAGGAAAATGTTGATGATAATTTAAGGGAGATGTGATCAAAATGTTAAACTTGTTTGGAACATTTAGATGGCCACCTTTTTAATTCGACCAAACTTTGCTTTCTCCACACCATGAGGGTTTTTTTTTTATTTGGTGCTTAAGAAAATATTTTCAAAACTATTCTATTTCTATAGTATAGTAGGACTATCGACTTTATATTGCTCCAGGACTCTGTCTTCTAGTGACCATGAGGTTTTTGTTATTTCTGGTAGTTGCCCAAATTTGTCAAAACTGTTCTATTGGTTATGTATATCACACCCAGCAACTTTTTATTGAAACTTCTCTTTATTTTCAACCCACCATGAGAATTGTTAAGTTTAAAATCCTTCCACTTTAAAATTCTCTGTGATAAACGTCATAAACGGTTGGCAATGAAGAAATTTAAATGTTTTTTTTTTCGTTTCGTGTCATCTTTTAGAGAACAGATAAGAAGTTGGACATTTATTTTGGTACGTTATCACTTATTTTAACACGTGTCGCCAGCAGTTTTTTTATTATCTTTCTTCGGAGACTTGAACAGTGTTTAGCGTAAAGAAAAAATACTAGTTCCCTAAGTATTGTTGTCATTAACGAGAGAAATTAGGTTGCTTTATATCCTAAACAATTACTGATAAAACGAAATTAGCGATATCTGTATCTACAAACACAAATAGTCCATTACACTTGTCTTATGTTGAGGAAGTGGCCATGCAATTGTTTGTGGTTGACTACTCCTATTTTTTTTTGACGTCGACAAGATGGGGACACTTTCTTGTATATTATGAACTATCTGAACCGATTACATCATTAATTTTAGCCACCTCATGTATCAAAAGATAAAATATTTGGTATTAGATTCGCAAAAGTTATCAATTTTTTTCCTTTCGTCAAAACCTTCAACAAGCAAAATGGTGCTAATCTAATGTTTGTAAATTACGTGCATTTCTCAGTACAGCATAAAACAAATGAATGAAATGAAATTATTGTTGGCAATAATGCACAAATTTGCCGGTATGCAAAAGTTTTCGATAAGATATCTTTTATTTTTATGACGTTTTCAATTTTATTTAAAACTGTTACTAAGCAATTTCTAAATTTGGACATTTTAGATTTTCGAAGACTAATTTACTAAATAAATCGAATTGTTCGCACCAGCCCACGAATAATCAACCTCCAAACATTATAATTCCATTGGGGTCATGAAAATTTATAAAAAATCGATTGTCGTAATCTATTGAAGCAATAGAATCATTCTGATCAATTATGACTTACTCTGCAAACCTCATGGTGGTGAGAAATCAAAATCTAGAAATAATAAAAAGTTTATAGTCCTAATCGAGCAAACAAAAAGAACAGTTTGGACCAGTTTTTCTAAAGACCAATCGACCTTCTAACATGAAAACTCTCATGGTCTCCAGAAAACAAAGCCTGACAATAATATAAAGTTGATCTTCCCAAAGTATCAATCAAATTGAATAGTTTAGACCGATTTTTTTCAAAGACCAATCACCTTTAAAACGGTAAAATCCTCTTGGTGGCTAGAAATCAAAGTCTGGCCATAATAAAAACTTTATAGTCCTAAGCCATATAACAAATCGAACCATTTGGACCAGTTTTTCTAAAGACCAATCGACCTTCTAACATGAAAACTCTCATGGTCTCCAGAAAACAAAGCCTGACAATAATATAAAGTTGATCTTTCCAAAGTATCAATCCAATGGAATAGTTTAGACCGATTTTTTTCAAAGACCAATCACCTTTAAAACGGTAAAATCCTCTTGGTGGCTAGAAATCAAAGTCTGGCCATAATAAAAACTTTATAGTCCTAAGCCATATAACAAATCGAACCATTTGTACCACTTTTTCTAAAGACCAATCGACCTTCAAACATGAAAACTCTCATGGTCTCCAGAAAACAAACCCTGACAATAATACAAAGTTGATCTTCCCAAAGTATCAATCCAATGGAATAGTTTAGACCGATTTTTTTTCAAAGACCAATCACCCTTAAAACGGTAAAATCCTCATGGTGGCTAGAAATCAATATCTGGCCATAATAAAAACTTTATAGTCCTAAGCCATATAACAAATCGAACCATTTGGACCAGTTTTTCTAAAGACCAATCGACCTTCTAACATGAAAACTCTCGTCTCCAGAAAACAAAGCCGGACAATAATGAAAAGTTGATCTTCCCAAAGTATCAATCCAGTGGAATGGTTTAGAACGATTTTTTTTTCAAAGACCAATCACCCTTAAAAACGGTAAAATCCTCATGGTGGCTGGAAATCAATATCTGGCCATAATAAAAACTTTATAGTCCTAAGCCATATAACAAACCGAACCATTTGGACCAGTTTTTCTAAAGACAAATCGACCTTCTAACATGAAAACTGTCATGGTCTCCAAAAAACAAAGCCTGACAATAATAAAAAGTTGATCTTCCCAAAGTATCAATCCAGTAGAATAGTTTTGACTTTTTTTTTTTAAAGACCAATCACCCTTGAAACGGCAAAATCCTCATGGTGGCTAGAAATCAAAGTCTGGCCATAATAAAAAGTTTATAGTCCTAATCCATATCACAAATCGAACCATTTGGACCACTTTTTCTACAGACCAATAGGTCTTCTATCATTAAAACTCTCATGGTGTCCAGAAAACAAAGTCCGGCAAAAATAAAAAGTTGTTCGTCCTAAACTACGAACCCAGCAGATTACTTTTGACCAATTCTGACGACCATAACGCCTTTTTCTCGTTTATTCCAGATGCCTTATGTGGAGATATCGGTGAGCGAGACGAAGCGACGGATCAGGAGGCAGATCCTGAACTGCGACGAGAGGAGCGCGGAGACGATCTGCTGCCGATATCCTCTAACCATAGACTTCGAGCATTTCGGTTGGGACTTTATCATAGCGCCGAAGAAGTACGACGCTCATTACTGCGCCGGAGAGTGCTCGTACCTCTCGTTGCAGAGGCATACCCATACGCATCTGGCCACCATGGCGATGCCGCAATCGGCTGCGCCGTGTTGCTCGCCAAGGAAATTGAGTGCCATCAACATGTTATATTTTGACCAGAATCTCAACGTTCTCTTCGGTAGTTTGCCGGGAATGGTAGTGGATAGGTGTGGATGTTCATAAGGAGTTTTTGGGCGGACTGAGTAAAAGTGATATTACCAAATAATAGACGAAGATGACGGAGGAAAAACGGACTAAACTAACCAGTGTATATTGCAGACTGTGTTGTACTTATGAAAATCGGGACAATTGTTTATTTTTTGTTTTTTTTTTTGATGATTTGAGTGATTCTCCGAAGAGAGAAAGTGATGAAGCGTTTGTAAAATGGACAACATAACGCAACGACCATCATTGTGTTACTTTGTACAATAATCATGTATAGTTGATGTGATAGATAGGAATTATTTATTTTTGTAAAATGTGTAAAGTAATTAAGTAAACTTTTTCGTGACTACTATGTTTATGCTCTCGCTATTCGTTCTTATCTTTTGTTATTTTGACAGATTCTTCGTGACAACCCGACCTATAGATACTATTTATTTGACATATATTTAATTTTGGATAATAATATATCTAGCATGTCTAAAACAGGATAAAATAACACCTGTCAAACTTCTAAATGCCAAATTGTCAACATAACAGTCAAAGTTTTGCCTGTATAATTTATTCCTTCAGACTATCGACAGAATTTCGAACAATGTCCGACACTTGTTGAAATGACAGCTGTCAAACTACTACACTGTCAATTTTGTGTTTTCTTAAATAAATATCAAAACATTGTCTGTCAAACTAACTAAAACTGTCAAGTATTAAAAATAAATTATTCTATTTAATTTATTTCGTAAAATTGTAATAATAATATAAGTGTCAAAATTAATGTAAGGTAACTGTCAAATAGGTGATATAAAGCGTCTGAGTTTGACAGAGTGTGATTTCAAGTGTCTCAAAACTAATAACTGTCAAATTATTTATTTTACTAACAAAAAAACCATCGAACACGTGGAACCTGTCAAAATAACTGTCTCACGATTGGTATGTTGAATACTCTCGCGTCGAAAAGCTTCTTTGTGATCTAGACAGCGGTTGTAGGTTCCTGTCAAACTCTTTGACGCCTGTCGGACTGTGACAGCTGTCAAACGGAGACATCTTGACCTGTCAAATTTCGGATTTTCGCGATGTGAGGGTTAGGATAAATTAATTTAAACTTTTAAGACTGTCAAAATTCGTTGTCTTTTCGGATCTCTTTTAGCGATACTTTTAGTTAACCAACAAAAAAAAGAAAACGGCGTCCGATGACGATGTTTCTCGATCGGCCTGTTTGTAATATTTTTGTACAATAAAACAGAATACAACGCTTGTAATCTGACATTTCTCGTATGTGTGTAAATGTTGCGAATACAAGATCGAATGGATCATGATGATTTTCTAGGAGTGTAAGGTTCATTCTCTCTTTCTTTTTGCTAAAAATAAATTAAATCAATCTATAATCAGGTGTGTCTAATTTGTTATAAAACCCTACAAGCTCCATTCCTCGAAGTTTCGTATAGTATGCAGGTAAGTGTGTCAAGTTATTGAGGTTAATCGAACAAAGTTCTTTGTGCATTGTCAGGTTTATAATGAAAACCTTGACTGCGTTTTTTTTTCTATCTATAATATAATTGGTATAAGTTTGCCGAAAATTAGCAAATATTCGGAGAAATAAAATAACGTGAAATCAATGCAACCTCCATGGGCGTCACTTAAAATTTGTTCAGCGTTTCAGTTGCTTAAATGTACTTTTTTTTACTGTACATATCAGCACATCTCGAGATTTCCAATTACTTAATTTATCAAAAATAAAATAGTTGAAACTAAATGATTAGCCTGGCTACCAATTAAGTTTGTCGATAATTGATGGGAGATGTGATCAAAATGTTAAAACTAATTCGGTACATTTGGTCGATAACCTTTTTAATTCGACCATACTTTGCTTTCTCCACACCATGAGGGTTTTTATATTTGGTGCTTAAGAAAATATTGTCAAAACAATTCTATTTATATAGTAAATTAGGACTATCGACTTTATATTGCTCCAGGACTTTATCTTCTAGTGACCATGAGGCTTTTGTTATTTCTGGTAGTTGCCCAAATTTGTCAAAACTGTTCTATTGGTTACGTATATCACCAATAACAACTTTTTATTGAAACTTCTCTTTATTTTCAAGCCACCATGAGAATTATTAAGTTTAAAATCCTTCCACTTTAACATTCTATGTGATAAACGTCATCAACGGTTGGCATATGCTCTAGACTGATTTTCTTTTTGTCCAATTTTATATTATATATTCCCTGAAAAACCAAAGTTATTTTTTACATAATTTACAAAATATATTCAGACGTTGCCACCTGCTGTCAAAGCTTAAAAATTTAATTACCTTTCACTAAAAAGATGTATATATTTTTGTTTGTTTTACTATCATAAATGTGCTTACATGAACTTTTGAGTGTACATATCGGCACATCTCAGATTTCCAATTACTTAATTTATCAAAAATACAATAGTTGAAACTAAATGATTAGCCTGGCTAACAATTAAGTTTGTCGATAATTGATGGGAGATGTGATCAAAATGTTAAAACTAATTCGGTACATTTGGTTGATAACCTTTTTAATTCGACCATACTTTGCTTTCTCCACACCATGAGGGTTTTTTTATTTGGTGCTTAAGAAAATATTGTCAAAACAATTCTATTTATATAGTAAATTAGGACTATCGACTTTATATTGCTCTAGGACTTTATCTTCTAGTGACCATGAGGTTTTTGTTATTTCTGGTTGTTGCCCAAATTTGTCAAGACTGTTCTATTGGTTATGTATATCACCAACAACAACTTTTTATTGAAAGTTCTCTTTATTTTCAACCCACCATGAGAATTATTAAGTTTAAAATCCTTCCACTTTAACATTCTGTGTGATAAACGTCATCAACGGTTGGCATATGTTCTAGACTTATTTTCTTTTTGTCCAATTTTATATTATATATTCCATGAAAAACCAAAGTTATTTTTTTCATAATTTACAAAATATATTCAGACGTTGCCACCTGCTGTCAAAGCTTAAAAATTTAATTACCTTTCACTAAAAAAATGTATATATTTTTGTTTGTTTTACTATCATAAATGTGCTTACATGAACTTTTGAGTGTACATATCGGCACATCTCAGATTTCCAATTACTTAATTTATCAAAAATACAATAGTTGAAACTAAATGATTAGCCTGGCTAACAATTAAGTTTGTTGATAATTGATGGGAGATGTGATCAAAATGTTAAAACTAATTCGGTACATTTGGTCGATAACCTTTTTAAGTCGACCATACTTTGCTTTCTCCACACCATGAGGTTTTTTTTTATTTGGTGCTTAAGAAAATATTGTCAAAACAATTCTATTTATATAGTAAATTAGGACTATCGACTTTATATTGCTCTAGGACTTTATCTTCTAGTGACCATGAGGTTTTTGTTATTTCTGGTAGTTGCCCAAATTTGTCAAAACCGTTCTATTGGTTATGTATATCACCAACAACAACTTTTTATTGAAAGTTCTCTTTATTTTCAAACCACCATGAGAATTATTAAGTGTAAAGTCCTTCCACCTTAACATTCTGTGTGATAAACGTCATCAACGGTTGGCATATGTTCTAGACTGATTTAAAAAATATATTTTTGTTTGTTTTACTATCACAAATGTGCTTACATGAACTTTTGAGTGTACATATGAGCACATCTTACAGATTTCCAATTACTTAATTTGTCAAAAATACAATAGTGGAAACTAAATGATTAGCCTGGCTAACAATTAAACAAACTCGTCTAGTGACAACTGATTCTAGCAACTTCTTTCGCAAAATTTTGATCTAAAAACTGAAATTGTGATTTAAGTCTATCTAAGTTTGAGAAAATCAGTGCCAAAGTAAGCAAGAAAAGTGCAAAAATACGAGTATTTTGTCAAAAAAACAAGACAAAATTCAAAATTTCTATCTCGGTTGCATATCATTTTTCGCGTCAAGTATATTGTTTGTTTTCAAAATCTAAAATAATCAAAGATATGTATGCTTTCTTCCAGACAATCTGAATCTGAAAGCAGAAATTCCAAATTGCGCCTAATTTTGGAAAAAAATCATTTTTGGGCTTTTTACCGTTTTAGTAACATTGCATTTTTCAAAAATTAGGTTTAAATCGAAAGTTTTGCCTTCAGATTCAGATTCTATAAAAAAAAAACCATTGCATATCACTTGTTTGAACTCGAGAAAAAATATACTGTAATTGTTTGGCAGGTCATCTAATATTTAAAGTATTATTTAACACAAATTTTGTATTTTCAAGAAAAAAAGAAATTATGCTGAAAACTACCCATATTTACCAAGAATGGAAAGTAACAAACATATTTCGCGTAAAACCTTTTTGAAAACGTTGTCAAAACGAATGAAGGTACATTTGAGTATTTTGTTATATTTTTGTAATTACATAAATATTAAAGCATTTAGATATATGTATACATATTTTTATTGTTTTAATTATATTAACGTTATATACGAAAACCGGTTTTAACCGCTTTTTTTGGAAATTTGTTATTCAGAACACATTTTCTTTTTCAAAAAACCATTTTTTTAAATAAACCCTAGTGACCAACAATATAGTCCTGATAGACAATTGTAAGTGGAAAACATCCACACAGGTCGAAAATTAGTATGTTAGTACATTTGGTGATAGATGAACTATAATTTGACAGTTAAAAAATATTAGAGAAAGTTGAAGAAGATACAAGTTTGCTGTTATTTTTTCTAACGTCAATAGTTTTAGAGCTAAGTTGTCGATTAGTTCTTAATTTTATAATCATACTGTAGCCAACAAAGCTTTTTATTTCTGAATTTATAAGAGCAGAATAATTTTTTTGTTATATTACTTAGAAATACTATCTGCACTTTACAACAAAAATACTGTTTCACTGTTTTCATCATCATTGGTGAGTTTGGTATCAGTATTTTCATGCCTTACACATCTGGGTATATCCCAAAAAAGGTCAACCGCAAGCGAAAAATTCAGACTGGTCCGAATTGTTTTTTATTACTTAATAATTAAGCTTAAATGTGTATATGTTGTAAATATAAAAGCAGTTTCAATTTTCGCTAATTTTGTAATAAATTATAGGCCTGTAATTTTTATATTTTTTATTGAATCTTTTGGCTAATAATATTAACTTTTATCTTTGTGTATTTAGCTTGTTAAAAGTAATATCATATTCTTGTTGTTATTTCGACTTTCTCTACGAACAACAACATGTTTCCTCAGAATGTAAAAAGGGCGAAGCGAGTTCGAATAACGGATTATTTTTAAATTTGATCTTACCTATATCCTAATGTCGCGTACGTTACCAAAAACCATATTAATTGTTGTCATTAGTCGATAAACATTCGAAATTCAAGCAACATTCAGTTACAAAGCAAGCTTATTCATTTGTTTCAGAAAGCAAAAGATATTACTCACGACAAATCGAAATTTAAATATTATTTATGTTTGCAATTTGTCGCGTCCGTAACCGTAACACTATGAGGCGGCCTTTTGACTTATTTCGTTGCAAAAATCATAACTTTTGAACTAATGAAGATACTTAAAGAAATTAAATTGCATCTGAAAGTATAATATCTTAGCTTTAAAATACAGTAGAACATCAAAAATCCGAACGTCAAAAATCCGAAACGTCAAAAATCCGAACGCGGTTTAAAAGAGTTTATACATAATTATGTAATAGTTTGTGTAATAGATGTATATTTAATCGACTAAAGTGCATGTTTTAGGCATTTTTAGACATTTCTTAAGCCTAAGTGTCATTTTCTAGGTTATTTTCGAAAATCCGAACAATTTGATAATCCGAACCACCTTCGGTCCCAATTAGTTCGGATTATCGGCGCTCTACTGTAAATGGAAATACAGAGTGCTACACCAAACAGGGTGCTTGTTGAGATATATTTGAAAAATGCAAACCATAAAATTTTCAGTAAATACCATAGTAAAATTACTGAAAGTTTGTTTATAAAGTTACTGACTTGAAATCGGACCTGTTTCAAGCTGTACGTTGGAACGGTTGTACCTTGAAACAGGTCCGATTTCAAATCAAGTATGCTTAAGGTGTGTTCTGATTAGTGGCAATGGCAGTGGTAGTAGATGCCATTATAGTATTTCTGATAGAATGTGTTAGTGACTCAAATTTATGTACATGCAAACTAATATGTGTCACTATCACGGCTGGTGAGAAATACTATAATTTCGTCTGCTACCACTGCCATTACCTATCATTATCACCAATCAGAACGCACCTTTACGTTCTGATTGATCTCGTAGTAGCTCGATCGGTCGGTACTCGGTATAGTAGCGTGTAGTAATCCAAGTTTACTATATTATTATAACTGAATTAATTTTATGTTAAATTTCAGAAATAAAGTTAGAGTTGAAATGAACATTACTGTATTTTATGCTTTGGGAAAAAACTGTCGCGTCCGTATTGTCGCGTCCGAACTTGTACTATACATCATAAAAAAAAGCTGAAAGATATTTCCCACATTTCATAAGTCTACCGACAAAAGACATTCTTTGGTCTTCATTTGCACATAAAGCAAAAAGATTTTTTTCTCCAAACATCGCTGAATTTGGAATATTTCTACTCGCGTTAAAAAAAAATTCCATTTTTTGTCGCGTCCAAACACTTTTGTTTTTGCTTGTATATTTGCACTATTTATCATTCCAAATTTTTTTGTTTAATATAGCACGCTACGAGTACTTTGCACTAATTAAAATATGCATACGATTTTTCCGTTTCTTTCCTATTTTAAGCTTTGTGTTTTTTACCCATCTGTGTAAGTTCCTAATAATAATTTAAATCATTTTTAAATCAAAACCTAGTTGTCGTATGTTAATAAATGTATATAATTGGCGCAGTCGGTAGAATACCATATTACTTTATCTCTGCTATCTGCTACATATACCTAATTATATTTCTTCCTTTTGGCGTCAGTGTTTCTCCACTACGTTCCTAATCAACAGCTATAATTAGCTGTTGATAAAAATTGTTCGTAAAAAAAATTGACCGGTGCACCAAATTCCTCGCTGTATCAAAGAACTCGGTTACCATGACCCTACCTCAATATGCGCGTCTTTTTTGCACATTTATCTTGTTAATTTCGATAAGTAAAATTCTTCTTTCGTAAATTATGATTTAAATGTCGTTATTCCTATGTTCCACTATTATTATAAATTTAAAACTTTAGAATCATCACCTCTTTTTGCTTTGCAAATAAAAATTACCTATTTAGCGTCAATATTTTGACAAAATAAGTACCGTATCGTATTTTAGAAGTCTTTAGAAAGTCTCCTCATACTTCATATATATTTTAGAATTCCTTTGTAATATAATACTACGGTAATTTCTTAAAAACTGCGCGAAAATGGTTTGGCATAATTGCCTTTTTGTGTGGTGGACCACCTTAGTGTATTTGTACTACAATAACATAAGGAGTCAATAACTCCGCAGTCTAGACAATGTAAATTAATTGAAAAACAATTCCTTAATGTGTCCCACCTTTATCCCGACCTAGACAATTATAAAACATCTGCAATCGGAAATGTGACTACCAGTTTGCTGCTATGATGCATTTGACTAATTTACTACATACATACCAACTGGCTCAAAATTAGAACGACATATCGCAATGGAAAGTTCTTAACCCTTTATTGAATGGTTGTAAAAATACATTGTATTTTCTTTTGACGATAATGAGAGAACGGTTGGTGCATAACACTTGCTACTTTACCGTCCTTTTGCACCAAAGTCGAAAGAATCACACACTAATCCAAAGATAACAAATGAATTCAGTTGTCAGTTTTTGTTGATTAGAAACGTCATTGGAAGTAAAATAAGGCATCTTAGTGAAGTGCAAGTTGCTCGTGCTGTCGCCCTTATTCAGCATGGCCACTCCATTCGATATGTTAGCAGGGACCTTCGAGTTTCCCGTTCTGTTCTTCAGCGTTTATGCAATCGGTTTCGGGAGACTGGCCAATATGTTAGAAGAGCTGGACAAGGTCGAAATCGAAAAACTACTCAAAATCAAGACAGATTTCTTGTCCTTTCCTCTCTACGTCAGCGTACTGCCACAGCACGAGACCTGCTAAACGACCTAAGACGAGCACATGGAATAGAAATTTCTGATCAAACTGTTAGAAACAGATTAAAAGAAGCGAATTTGAAACCAAGAAGACCTGTCCGCGCACCACGCCTTACGCAGCATCACAAAGCATCGCGAATGAGGTTTGCTCTAGATCACAGAGATTGGCAACTTCGTCACTGGACGCCTGTACTGTTTACAGACGAGTGCAGATTTTGTTTAACTCGTTGCGACGGTCGAGTACGTGCCGGTGAACGCTACGCAACCGCTACTATACAAGAAGTGGATAGATTTGGTCGTGGATCTATGATGGTTTGGGCTGGAATCAGTATAGACAACAGAACTGATCTTGTTGTGGTTCCTGGTAGACTAAATGCCATGAATTTACATCGAAAACATCTTGGAGGACCATGTAGTGCCTGGTGCATATGGCGTCGGTCAAAATATCATCCTAATGCAGGACAATGCAAAGCCACATACCGCCGGCATCACCAGAAACTTTTTACAAGAACGTGGAATTCAGGTCATGGAATGGCCGGCGTTAAGTCCTGACCTGAATTCTATTGAACACGCAAGCGCCCTAATCCACCACCAATTATACAGGAACTGACACAAGCCCTGATTGAGGAATGGGAAAGCATACCCCAAGAATCTCTTCGCTGACTAGTGCGAAGCATGCCACGCAGGTGTGAGGAAGTGATTCGTGCCATGGAGGGCATACACTGTATTAAACATCACCAATCCACAGAAAACCCGACTGTCGTCGATACTATGACAGTCGTTTCCATTTTGTTTTGCGTTATTAATTTACATTTTTAAGAGTAACTTAGAAGTAAGATATAAGATATAAATGTTATGGCACTTAGCACCTTCTACAAATTATTGAATTAGTTTTTTTTTTATTACTTGTTCATTAGAACAAATACAAGTATATGCTGTAATATTTGCTTAAGTATGCACAAAAATGAGTTATTCTGTTCAATATCTAGCTTGCCAGGCACTATTTTCTAAATATCAAAGCCTTCTGAGTGAGTTAGCAACAATGTATACGACAGGATTACGATAAAGTATCTTTCGTTATTATGCAATATAATTATCCTCCAAAGTACCGCAAGAACTTAACAAAATTACATGCTACATGCATTACAGTTTCAAGATTAAAAAATATATAATCGACATTAAATGATTACAGTAATAACAAAATCGGTATAATCAAAAAACCCTTATCGAATACGAGCGAAGAAAATTAATACTTTACATGTCATTATATATTTTGCGTGCGGTTTTAGCCCTTATTTTTCAACCCCTATTAAGCGGGAATAATATATGATTAAATCGAAACAATATAACTTCGAGCTGCATTTTTACTTCATCATACGTAGTATGACATTTTTTTTGGTAAAATTAATAGTTAAATCCTGGCTAACTAGTTTTATTTTAATGCAGAGACGACCGATCTCGATCAAATAGAATCTCATGCAGCCAAACTATTAATTTTATATATAGTATGATAAAGTCATGTGCCTGGCCACATCAGATTTTTTTAATTGGAATAATACGCGAGAGATACAGTCTTTAATCATTGCGAGAGCTATTTTTAAAATTTCTGATCGGTGCTGCAGAGAACAAATAAGAATGTTTGCCAAGATTTCTGATTATGAGCGACGGATGCATTTTGTGGTTCACAAATTCGATAGGTGTATCTTTAGTGCACTTGCAAAAACAACAATTAAATGCAGACTTCAGACTCCGTGTTTACCAAAACATATAATATGTACACGATTATCGGACATTTACATTGTTAAAAATTGACGCAACTTATTTTTTACAGATACCGCCCAGAACAACAGATTCAACTAGCTTTTTTTTATTTATTTTTTAACATACTATTTATTGGCCACAGAAGTAAATATAACTTTTGCAAACTCAAACCGATTTTGATGATTACATTAAACCTAAAATTGCGATGTTTTGTCTGTATCTTTAACGAATATTGAGATATTGAGATAGATTCAAAACAAAATGTTGGGAATTCATATGGATTATATTAACAAATTTTTAAATCGCGCGAAATTTTTACTCTGATTATGTAAGTTAATTAAAAATTAGTTTTTATGTAAAAATTGGATTATTGAGTTAAATATTTTAAATGAAAATTTATGTATTAACACACTATATAAGTAATAAATAATTATTTATTTTTATGTGAACAAATCAACTATTCAAACAAATCAATGCATCGTCTTGTAGTGGTTCACTGTACAGGGTGGGCCAAATTCGATGTTACTATAGGAGATCTCGGCAACTATAAGAGATATCGAAAAATGAGTAAGGTTGTTGTGTCGTCTTTTTTTGAGAGAAACTCAATGGTGAAACCCAAAATTATCTATCGTCTTTTGTTTTCGAGTTATAACACAAAACTAGATTTTTAGCTATTTTGATACTTGTCGATATCTTTGTTGTTTGTTAAATCGGACGAATGATATTTGCACGTTCTTCAGGCACTTTTTCGATTAGAATTCAGTGGAATTCACAGATTTTAAATATCTCTAACAGTTTTGTAGATATAACACAAAGTTGTGTTTTTTTTTTAAATAGAAACCATAGCTGGCTATGACTGAAATAAATAGAGCCTTTTTTCCTCTTTTCAACGATATATAACATGCTGGTCCAAAATATTCAAAAAGTAACGTTTTATTCAATAACATGAAATTAGTATATATCAGAGGCATTAGGATTATTGTCTTCGAGATTTCTTTGAGTAGGCGTATGTCACTAGTAGTAGACACTACTAATTAGTGACTTAAGTATTGAATTTGCATTCTTTTGAATATTTATTTCAATTAAAAGTTACTAAAAGCCGTATGAATCATATGAAAAATACGCAATGATCGAATGCTTTATTCAAAGTAATAAAATGCTGAAATTGCATCCAAAACATACTTCAATCGTTATCCAGAAAGAACACAACCTCACAAATCTATTTTTGAGAGATTAAAAGAAAATCTCATCAATCACGGGTCATTTAGTATGCCAAGACCCAAACATTACCATATTGAAAATGCTGAAGAAGCTGCCACCAACATAGTTGCAGCCGCAGTTGCAAATCCCTCAACTTCAAGTCGTGAAATTGAAACTGAATCTTCAGCATACCAATCCATACCACAATGTTCGGCTTTTGGCATATTAATCAACTCGTAATTGATGGGATGGTCTTTTAATCCCAAAAACAAGTTTGTGCGGTCGTGCACTACCTGGATAACGATTGAATTGTTTCGGATGTTATATCACAATTATTGTTATTACTTTGAATAAAGCATTCGATTATTGCGAATTTTTCATACTATTCAAACGGCATTCCGTAATTTTCAATTAAAATTAAAGAATGAAATTTTACTAATTTCCCTGATTAGTAGTGTCAAACTACTAGTGACATACGCCTACTCGGAGAAATCTTGAAGACAATAATTATAATTTCTAATTATATACTAATTTCATGTTATTCAATAAAACATTACTTTTGGAATATTTTGGACCGGCATGTTATGTATCGTTGAAAAGGGAAAAAAAGGGCTCTATTTATTTCAGTCATAGCCAGCTATGGTTTCCATTTAGAAAAACACAACTTTATGTTATATCTACAAAACTATTAGAGATATTTAAAATCTGTGAATTCCACTGAATTCTAATCGAAAAAGTGCCTGAAGAACGTGCAAATATCATTCGTCTGATTTAACAAACAACAAAGATATCGACAAGTATCAAAATAGCTAAAAATCGAGTTTTCTGATATAACTCGAAAACAAAAGACGATAGCTAATTTTGGTTTTCACCATTGAGTTTCTCTCAAAAAAAGACGACACAACAACCTTACTCATTTTTCGATATCTCTTGTAGTTACCGAGATCTCCTATAGTAACATCGAATTTGGCCCACCCTGTACACTAGGGTGTATAAAAAAAAACATTTTTTTTTCGAAATTCAGAATTTCAAGTTGATAAAAAGTTGTCCCTATGGACCTACAAATACCACAAAAATTGGCCCAAATGAAAAATATTTAGGTCTCCCGCAAGAGGGTTAAAGTTTATAATTTTTTCTAAAAATTCGAATTTTTCATTTTTTTTTTCAATGAAACATTAACGATTTTTCTTTTTCAACGCCCACATGTACGCACATAGTAAAATATTTAATGACAAATAAACTTTTATCAACATTTAAGCATATGTTAAATTATACGAATATGGTCATTTTTCTAATAGTTCTATCGAATCTAAATAAACCGCAGGCGATCTAAATGTTGCATTTGAGTAATATATTTTTGTATACGTTAATTTCACACCTTAATGTTAAACTATTACTATTTGTTAAAGAAAATCACTTAATCTTTCATTAAAAAAAGATTCTAATTGACAAATAAAGAATAAAGACAATTGTAAACTTTAATCCTCCTGCGGGAGACCAAAATATTTTTCAATTGGGCCAATTTCTTTGTTGGATATGTGAGTCTATACGGACAACTTTTTATCAACTTGAAAATTTGGATTTCGAAAAAATATTTCGAAATATATTTCCTTGAATTCATTCTTTTGGGTCAAAACATATTTCTTTGACGCCAACAATATTTTGTTTAATTGAATACTCTAGAATATTTGCTTTTAGAGACAAATTTATTTGGAATATTTATTTAAGTTAAATAAATATACAACCAAAAATTACTTTCCTTTAAAGTGATATTTTGTTTTGAGTTAAAAAACCCAAATAAATATAATTTTGTTTCATACAAATATACACTGCTCAAAAAAAATTAGAGGAACAATTTGGAAACCTGTAACTTGTTAAATAATAATTCTAGGCAAATCAACTTTGCTATGCTTTAAGGGCATATATTTAACTAAAGAAAATTACAAAAGTACTAAGTACTACTACAGATGACAAATGAATTCAGTTGTCAATTTTCGTTGATTAGAAACGCCATTAGAAGTAAAATGAGGCATCTTAGTGAAATGCTGTCGCCCTTATTCGAGTTTCTCCTTCTGTTATTCAGCGTTTATAGAATCGGTTTCGGGATACTGGCCAATATGTAAGCAGAGCTGGACAAGATCGAAATCGCAAAACAACTCAAAATCAAGACCGATTTCTTGTCCTTTCCTCTCTACGTCAGCGTACTGCCACAGCACGAGACCTCCTAAACGACCTAAGACGAGCACATGTAATAGAAATTTCTTATCAAACTGTTAGAAACAGATTAAAAGAAGCGAATTTGAAACCAAGAAGACCTGTCCGCGCACCACGCCTTACGCAGCATCACAAAGCAGCGCGAATGAGGTTTGCTCTGGATCACAGAGATTTGCAACTTCGTCACTGGATGCCTGTACTGTTTACAGACGAGTCCAGATTTCGTTGCGACGGTCGAGTACGGGTATATAGACGTCCCGGTGGACGCTACGCAGCCGCTACTATACAGGAAGTTGATAGATTTGGTCGTGGGTCTGTGATGGTTTGGGCTGGAATTAGTATAGACAACAGAACCGATCTTGTTGTGGTTCCTGGTAGACTAAATGCCATGTTTTACATCGAAAACATCTTGGAGGACAATGTGGTGCCTGCTGCACATGGCGTCGGTCAAAATTTCATCAAATTTCGTCCTGACCTAAATCCTATTGAACACTTAGTTTTCTTTGTAAATTTTGGGCATATGCGATTTATTAATTTCAATTTGAAACTATCTTCCACAAAGGGATAATTTTGGAATCTTGAACGGAATGTCCATGCTATTAGAAAAGCAGTGTCTTCCTCATTCAATTTCAATTTCTGGTTCTCTATTCTTTAATACAAAACCCTAAAAAACTAAAGACTCCTTTGTTTTCTCTCTGGCCTATAAGCGACTATTCTATAAATACCACTGAAAAACGGGAATACAATCCTAGTTGGATGGACCGAGAGAGATATCCACTAAAGTCTTTTCTTGCGCTGTGCGTCCGAAGATGGACAGGCATCATCATAGCGAATTCATAGCTGTTCTATCTGTACCTGTAATTAGAAACTCAGTAAGCCAGATACTGCCAGATATGGCGACTAACGGACCAAACTGCTAACGTCACCAGAGCGCAGAACTTTAATTGCAACATTGTTCTCCTATTCTTTCATAAATTTCTACTGGCCAATCTTAAAAAAAAAATGCGTTCCGTAAAGAGAATTTGAATTCTTAGAATTCGAATCTTTAGTTCATATTTTTCTAAATAATCAATTGAATATTAATGAATAGCTCTAGTTTTGAAAATTGTACGCAGAAACGCGATTTTGGTCATTTTTGGACACATACAAAATTGAATACAAATCTTGCAATGTTACAATTACCTAATTGTAACACCGTTTTTAGTAAGTTTTTTCTTAGTGGTCACATTGATATCAAATGCCATATGTCAAACGTACTATACATAACCACAAACTTCCTTTTTAGAATCGCTTGCAATCGCATAAACGCGAAATATGTATATACTATATAATATTATTAAACATGCGTGTAGCATGCTATAGTATTGCCAAACGGTTGGGGGCTTCCTTAGTTTTGCTCTGTTCATCAAAATACTCCAGCATGACGTTTTCGGTGATGTTTCGCGACTTTGATAAGTGATCGTGCAGCATTCTCGTCAACTAAACATCAAATCCCCTTTTCAAAAACAATACAAGGACCACATTTACCTGAATAAGGTATTATGCGAAGATCAAACCTACATCGTAGATATGATCTGGTCCCAATACTGCCGCAGGATTGTATATGCGCAATAAATTGAATATCAGCATACACGTAGCAAGCTATAGTACATCTAAAGTGTTGAGGATTTCCTAGTTTATGTAACGTATGTTTTCGGTAACATTTTGGACAGAATCCTGGTCGTGCCAACACTGTATTCTTTTTTTGTACGTCGCTTCCAAGTTCGTCTTAGTTCGTTTTGTGCAAGTATTTGTGTTACCTCCTACTTTCTAAATATAGTAACTACAATTTCGAAATTTATGTAAAATGAATGACGCAAAGTTGAAAAAATAGTATGTTACACTCGATTTATAAGTAAAAATACTGTTACTGCTTTTTATCAAACGCTTTGAAAAAGAATGTTTGGACCAAATAAGAACCACAAATATGTACTTAAAGCCGGGGCTACACATTCGTATATGTAGTTTACGAATATCATAAATGAAGTCTATGAATATTTGTCAAGAAAAAAAAACCGCTTTATTCAATTCGTAGCGAGTCCACCTCCAAAATAAATTTATATATTCGATGTTCGGCTGTGCGGACGAGTTTTCTTACGCAATATACTTGGTATTTGCAATACCCAGTTGAAGCAGAAGCAAATGCAAAGGCGACAATTTTCCATTTTTTAATTTCGTTTTGTGTGTAGTAGAGCGTATACGAAGATTGACAGTAGATTTGTAATTATTAGTAAGATTTTTGATTTTTCTAAAGGGCGAAAACCGCATAAAATTGTAATTTTGTAAAACCGTCAGACAGACAGTTTTCCGGAAAACGTCAGAAATTAACAGAAATTAAAAATAAAATATTGTTGTTTTTACCTGTCCACATAAACGCAATGTTATTTCTTTCCAAGCAAAATGTACACCATATACAGAGTGTATCCTAAGTTGATTATACTCTATGAACAATAGAGATGATACTCATTTATGAGCTTTCAAAATATAACCCTTTTGTTAAATAAAAAAGCTACACAAAATTGTCTCTACTATTAAAATATTTTTAATCGTTTTCGTTTCTCTTCAAGTAATAAACATCATAAAAATTTTATAGACAGCATGTCTATAAAATAATTTATTTGGAAAATTATACTTTATTTGCTTGTATTTATATATTTGTCGATTTTTATGATGTTTATTATTTGAAGAGAAACGAAAGCGGTTACAAATATTTTAATAGTAGAGACAATTTTGTGTAGCTTTTTTATTCAACAGAAAGGTTATACTTTGAAAGCTCATTTGTTTAAATTTTTGTTTCAGAACCTAATTGATCTGTATTTCAGACAATATTAGGACATATTTATACAACGAACCTAGTAGTACAATTGGATTTAGTAGAACTTTAAAGATGACGAAGAAACCATATCTAACATTTCTTTTATGGGCAATATCTTCCTAATTTAAATAAAAATATATATATTTTCTTTCATTAAAATAATAATTTATTTAAACTAGTTCACATCAAATGACCAATTCTATTGTTTTACAGTCTGTTAAAATTAGATGTTGAGAATTAATAATACAGAAAGCTGTTGAATTAAACAAAAAATCATTAAAATGAAACAAACAGTTTCGTCAAGATTTGTTTTGTAAATTTCCACAAGAATGCCCTTGTTAGTACGCAGTGAATTCTGCACTTATGTAATTAAAAATATGTCGGCATTATAAAATAAAACCTTGCTTGTTCGTAATCAAGTTATCAGTTTGATTTGAAAAAGCTTATGTGCAAATAAGGCGAACTAATCAAAAAAATAGCTAGTGCCCATTCGGTACGCACATGTAGCAAGTCCTCAAAGAATATTTTCACGTATTAGAAAATGCTATGTGGCGATGCATCAATGTCCGATGCATTTACTGTTGCAGTGCAACTCTGACGGTCCGAAATCACAAACGAATATTGTACAAATTTGTTGCTATGTCATAGATTTTTTATAAAATTCAGCCGGTAATCAAGGATGGATGAAAAATATTCGGTGAACGAACTTAAGAGGAATCACTAGAGGTAGTAGCCTACTACAAAACAACACTACATAAAACCAAACATCCTGAGCTTAATTGTGTGTTAATAATCACGTGTAATACATTAAATTATAGATAAAGGTGTATTACACCGGGTACGAATGCCACTTTTTTACTTTATCATACGCAGTATGTAAAGTATTGTAATCATGCCAAAAAAAATTTTTGAGATTTTAGCGGAAATATGTCTTTTTGGGTCCCCAGAACATTTTTGACCAAGGTACAAAAAATGTCTGTGTGTGTGTGTGTGTGTGTGTATGTGTGTGTGTATGTGTGTGTGTGTGTGTATGTGTGTGTGTATGTGTGTGTGTGTGTGTGTGTGTGTGTGTGTGTGTGTGTGTGTGTGTGTGTGTGTGTGTACCCGTTTTTGTGGCGACGATTCCGGAGAAACTACTAAAGGTGTCGGGACGAAACTTCATATTTAGAAGTTTCATAACCAAACTTAGAGCTGAAAAGCTTTCTGTTGAAAAGGGTCCAAAGGAACTGGTGGTTTACTCATAGCATTTCTTGAAGATTTTGCAAATGAGCCGCTATTTGTGTAATGTCGTCAAAATAGTTAAATAATAAATTAAAGGAGAGGAAATTTTCTATAATTTATGTATATGACATTTTTTGGTAGAATTTATAGTTTAGCTGCATGAGCAAATTCTATTTCCTCGAGATCGGCCGTACTGCTTTAAAACTAGTAGCCAGGATATGTCAGATTTTTTGATTCTAATGACAGTAGCTAAAGTCAAACGCTAATGTTTTGAAAATACTACTGTCAATATAGGCTGGGTTCGGATATTTAACCCCGTTACACTTTTTACACCCAATAACACGTAGGTGTCATTTGGACGGTGTACCCGGTGTCAACGGAGTACAATATCCGAACGCAGCTTTAATTGAGATATCTGTCTAGTTCTACTATTTTTATTTTAATGCAGACATAGCCGATCTCGATCAAATACAATCTCATGCAGCTAAACTATTAATTTTATATATAGTATGATAAAGTCATGTGCCTGGCCACATCAGATTTTTTCATTTGCGTTGTTGTTTTGTTTTTTACCCTTGCTAAAGAAGCCAATAATTGGTAATTTTTGGTATTTTTTTTCCAAATCCGAACCAAACATCAAAAAAGCAATATTATATTTTGTATTGAGCCTTCATGAACTTGTGTAAAAAAAATGACAACAAAATATGAATGTTGTAATGATTTAACCGTTGGTTTTTTGAACATGTGAATGAGACGAGAATAACATATTTTATAGTCGTACGGTGCAGCCATCTGTTGGATAAACACCACATCATTTTCTTCGACCAATCAAATTCAAATGGTACAGTCTGAAGCAGCAGCATGAATATGTAGCCAGGGGAATCACAAATATTGAGCAATTTCGGCCTAACAAAAATATTTATCGCATGTTGACACGGCAGGTGTAGCGGCGCCGCGCCCGGCAAACGAAAGCCATACGAAAAATAAATTTTACCGTGCTGGTGCTACGTAGATAGCAACGACTTGCTTATAAATTAGGACAGCATGTTCTTGCGGAAGTGTATGTGATCAACATGAATTGTTGAATTTTGACCAAAATAGGCTAGAAACCGAATACGAGAAATAATTTTTTGCCGTCCTGATGCTACGCAGACAGCAAAGAGCGAGTTATAAATTAGGAGCGCATGTTCCCGCGAGGGTTTATAGTGCAGTCCCCGTACGACACACGGAACGAAGAATAATCAACAACCACAATACCTACTTACAATGTTACAACTACTAAATAATTAATAGGAGTTAAATAAATTATTACTAAGGAAATACAAGTAATTTAATTTTTAATCAGTCATTTATTTTTCGTCATAGAATTTCAAATATATTGGTATTTAGATTTAGAAAATAATATTAATACCAAACACTTGTCGCTTGGCAATGCATTCAGGGCAATCGCAATCTATGCAGGATGGTTGGCTTTGGTTCGACTTGTTGTACAACAGACGTAGAACAGACGCTAGAAATATGGGCAAATTAAGAAATCAGCTGCCTTTATGTGGCCCGCGTTCTAAGAAAACTAATAACTTGCGAGAGTACCTGCGGTAAGTGTATATGTAGATATTATACGTGTAGTGTAATTCTTCGCTAATTAACTTCGCTAGTTAGTTTGGGCAATACTCTCTTATAGGCGTAAGCGTGCCGGATTACCATATATGGCAAAAAACTTTTATAAAGGTCTAAAATATTTGAACATGTATCTATATAATATATAATAAATTACTAAACATATACATAAAGCTGCAGGACACCGCAGGATTAAAACACCGCAGGACGCGGCTCAAAATGTGAAAAAGCGGGTCACCTCAGTCATTCCTAGACTTGGGTGCATTTTCGCGCGATTACCTGCCTTATGAAAGCCGATCATCAGTCGTCTCGACTGTGAAAATTAAAAGTTGTCGGGCGCATTCGAAAACAAAAGGCGGCGAATTTGCGATGCAACAGACTGCCTCGATGGGCTTAATTGCTGGCCCCGACGACAGATCTTAAGCGCATCGACATCTCACTGGTCAAGGACGCGGGTCACTACTTCATGTTTTCTTGGCCTCGTCAGGGAGTCATCAGTCTATCATATGCTCGCCGGATCGCACTTTTGTGTGGTGAGAAGTGAGGAGGAACACCGCTTCGCCGCGACAACAATGTTCGAAAAATAATAACGAGTGCACATGCGAAAATAGTCTTTTATAGGGTCAATGTCAATGGTTTATCGGAAGAGTGGATTGTGGAGGAATGTCGAAGGAGATATGTGTCGTATTGCGACAAGGGATTTGTGTTTATGTGATGAACGAAGGTGTTCTAGAATGGGCATGAAGCAGGTCAAGTTTAGATAAGATGCCACCTGATCTGAGTAGACGAAAATGTAAATACAAAAGCAAAATTAAATTTGTTTGTTTTCTGTTTTGTTTGTTTTAATATTGTTGTTATATGTTTTCTGACTGTATCAAACTGTATTTTTGATACCTTTTGTATAAAATAAATACCTATCACCAAAAATATAACAGGGTAATTCAAATCAACACATTTTTATTCCTCACCACCTTGAAATTTGATGAAATTTCGTACAACTGTTGTCTTCATGTAGTTATAGAAAAGTACCAAATTTAATGATAATAATTTTCGTTTTTTAAGACATGAACCCATTTCCGTCCCACTTTCAAACTTTGGGAATTAACTAAAAATTGTATCTGTTTATTCCTCTCTTTCTCCTGATATACAACACAATAGGGCTCGTGGGGGAATTCTCTTTGTCTAAATTAAATATTAAAAGTTTAATTTTGATTATTTCAAAATGCTCTTTTTAAAATATTGAAAAAAAATCCGATAATAGCTTACACTGTTTTAGTTATTATACATTCATTATTATATTTAGATTAATTATTGATCAATTTTTTGTAGTTTTTGATATCTGTTCTAAATATATATTAAATAAACAGACAACTTATTTAATAACAAAATATGTTGGAATGCACACAGAAAAAATACTAAAAATAGTATTTGCTGACGTGTGTGCCCTCAGGAGTGCAAGTGGATGCACCCATTACTTTTATAATAAATGCAGAAAGATTAACGATAAAAAACACAAAATAATTTTGATTTATAATTAGTGTTACAAACTAATGTTTGAATACGAGTAACAATCTGATTAATTTTTTATTATTATTTTTTTCCATAAGTTTTGTTATGTTTAATAATAAAATATTTAATAATTAAAAATAATCTTTCTGTTAACATGTTTGATATTTAACACGGATCATCCCACTTACTACCTATAGGGCTGCCGGTTTTGAATTGTCATACGTCATATACCCGCGCTTTGCGTGTCTGAGATTCACAAAATTAAAAGGTAGCAACATTTTATAACTGAAGCCAATTGTGTAATATCGGGTGATCAACAATTAGTGTTAAAAATTAAACCACATAAAAATTAATATTTTAAGTAACAATGAGAGAGTTTTCTTCATTGATTTCCGATTTATCTGACGTTTTGACAGCAAATTTTGTGCCGCGATAATTGGTAGTAGTGTGGCCAGGTTAGCTGTTTGAACAGCAGATCTACTATCTACTATTGATTTGATGTCATCTAGGTACTGGTTTACTGTTTTAGTACCAATATCGACCAATCTTTGTAGTCAAATGACTAAAATTGTAAAGTATAAATATAAAGTATATAAATAACAGAATATACTTTTTTTAACATCCTGAATAAGGACTTTTGATAATTAATTAATTAACATTTTCAAAATATCGGTTGTAAAAATGTCATGTTTATAAGTAAAATAAATTTGCAGTCAATAATTATTAACTTAATAATAAAATAATTAAGAAATCTTTGACTTTACATTTAAAAAAAGGTCTCAGATTTCCTGAAATTTTTAATTTCGTCACAAATACAATAATCGAAAATAAGTTAACCCTGGCCAACAAAAAGAAAAGAAAACTAACAAGTGACAACTGATTATGGTATTTTTTTTTTCGTAGAATCGGTAATATAAAATCGGATTTTGGGAGAGCAAATACGTTCTTTTTTGTACTTTCATGTTTTTACACAGTTTTTCTCAAAAACAATTTACAATTTTTGTAGTCAGATTTGGATTGGATATTATCTATTTTGGACCAATTAAGGAACTGGAAATATGTGAAAATAGATCGTGTGGTATCTCATCCAAAAGCATTTTTTAAATGTTTTTCAAGTTAAAAACAAGTTAAAAATTAGTTTAGAGTGCAAATTTATATTAGCTTGGAAAATAAAAATGTTTTTTAATACTAAATTAATATTTTCAAAAGAAGACGCTTCAAAAAAAAGATTTTAAAAAGATATTTAATTTTTCCTGTATTTGTCCTCCGCGATTTTTCTTTGTCAAGATGATTTTGTCCGGTTGGTTCTTTCCAAAAAAGCAAAACGGTTACTCTATTTTTGGTGCTGGCAACTCTAAACCCAACCCAATCGTCGGTTTAGAGTTACCACCTGAAAATATTTCTACGGGCGCCCATGCTATTAGACTATAACGAACTGCTCAGTTTCAATACAATTTGATGTTATAGTTGACTTCTCCCTCTAAATCGTTAGTAGACATTAAGTTTTTTCTTTAAGACATGAAGCCATTTCCGTCTCACTATCAAAAGCAGTGTATGCTATTAACTGATTTTTATCCAAATTTAAGAAAATGAGCATTTTGAAATAATTAAAATTAAGCTTTTAATTTTTAATTAAGAAAACAAAATCCTCCACAAGCCCTAGTATGTTGTATATCAAGAAAGCTCATAGAAAAGGCTATAAAATGGCACCAATACCACTACTCTAGATTAATTAGGTGAGCGACAATCGGCATTGAAATATTTCATGTCCGAACGGGATAATTCCAAAACGGGATAATCATAAAATTTGGTATTTTTCCATGAGCCGCAATTTCTATAGTCGTCAAAATAGTTAAATAATAAATTTAACTATTTTGACAAATTATGTCTGAAATTTTTTTGGTAAAATTAGTAGTTTAGCTGCATGAGCAGGTTCAAATCGAGATCGGTCGTGTCTGCATTAAAACCAGTTAGCCAGGATTTGACAGATATTTTGATTCCATTTCATGTTCTATTCACAGTATTGTAAAAACATCAGCGTTTGACACAGTTTGACACCATTTGACACCGCTTTACAGTATGATAAAGTTATGTGCGGTTTGTAAAAAAAAACAACAAACCACGTGAACGAATTCCGAAATCTCCACAAACATATCTCAATTCCCACGTCTATAGTACCTATCCCAGACACATCTAATTTTGGCATAATTATACGATCAAACGCCTATTAATGTATGTATCATCCAAACAACACACGTCTAGCCGTCTGGGGCGACGGGGTTCCAAAATATTGGGAATAATTTGGGCTGACGCTATCACCTCGTCCCGCGCGCGCTTATCGTCCAGATATGTGCTCACAAAATCGCTCAAAATACTCTCTCGACGCCTACTTATTCCAAATATCGCGTATGACGCCGAAGACGACGACCGTTGTAATGTCAAGGCAGCAGAAAATTACGCAATTTACCCCTCATCGAACAAGGTATACAAAATTTGCAAAATCTGTTCAGATGGATTGTTATTGCGTCTGTGATTATATTGCGTACTTTCGTTGACGTACTTTGGACGAATTATGAAGGTTGGCATTTGCGATGTTAATGCAATTTCAACCCCTGTGTGGAGTGAGATGCATGTAGTTACTAGTAGTTAATGAGAAAATTGGTAGGTATCGATGGTTGTTCCAACCATTGTGCGTCATTAATGTACGTAATACTTGCTCGTAATGTCGCCCTTATTTAGCATGGCCACTGTATTCGACATGTTAGCAGGGACCTTCGAGAGTTCCCTTCTGTTATTCAGCGTTTATGGAATCGGTTTCGGGAGACTGGCCAATATGTTAGAAGAGCTGGACAAGATCGAAATCGAAAACTACTCAAAATCAACACCGATTTCTTGTCCTTTCCTCTCTACGTCAGCGTACTGCCAAGGCACGAGACCTCCTAAACGACCTAAGACGAGCACATGGAATCGAAATTTCTGATCAGAAGAGAAGAGAAAGATGCAGCGGAATAATGTTTTTGTAAACCTCTGCTCTAAAGAACAACTGGTCAAATTTCTTAATATTTTTATGTTTAACAATTCCATTCCATGAGCGAAATGCACTGGTGTCCGCACTGATGGAGCTCGGGCTTTAACAAAAAAGAATTGCAGTCAATATTATTAAAAGTCGAGCATTCAGTTCACGAATGTTTTCAATATTATGTCAGGAGATGGGTAGCACCAGAAGTCACTCTTGTTACATTCGGATGATAGATGGCTCTCGAGAGGTAAAGTTTTGAATCGTCTCTTCGAACTTAAATCAGAAGTTCAGAATTCAAAAATTCTTTCTTTGGCGAATTGTGGATGGCCCGGTTAGTATATTTAGCTGATATTTTTGGAAAGCTGTATGAATTAAATTTAGTTTTGCAGGGATCAAAGGTTCATTTAATTATCGTTGAAGATAAAATTAACAATAAATGAATCGAGTTAATTATAAAAGAAGTTAATAAAAATAAATGTAGCTTATTGCCAGCATTCGAAGGCTCCCTTGAAGAAAGATGGGAAACATCAATGATGAATTAGTCGGATATAAAAAAATTATTGATTCTCTTTAAAAAACAATAGTTATTTTCCCAAATCTATGACAATGAAAATTGGATCAGAAATCTAAAAGGTTTGTAACTACCAAACTTCACAACCTAATGGAAAAAGAACATTTGATAGACATTTCCTCACACACAGCGCTGATAGAAAATTTAAAATTATTACAATCACAGTTTTTTGGATCCAGAGGAAGAATTATTTTTTAAAAATCTGGAGACTAAGATATTAGATTTTTAATGCCTTTTTGCGCCACGATTTATGTGAAATTTATGTAGGTATGGGTTTTCATTGATATTATAGTTTAAACAACAAACATAAGCCAAAATTAATGATTGAGCCAAATTCGAGCTTGAAACTAATTGACACATAATGATATTTAAAAAAAAATTGAAGGGGTTTATTTGCTTTCTTATACAATAGCAGCTTCTTTACCGATGTTAATTTTAATTTTTTAGCAAAACTACCTCAAGGGTTACATTAATACCTAATTATTTTATATTATTTCACGTGCTTTTATTTTACTTTTGTATACCAAATGAAATTTTGTTAGGTATATAATTTTTATTGAAGATGAGAATATGTTTTTACCAACTGAACTTTTGTTATAAACGTTATTATTTTATACAAAATAAATAAGTAGGATTATTTGTTTCCCTGTATTAATATGTATGCAGTTTTGTATAAAGGGTGGTGGTACGAAGAATTTTGGATATTTTTTAGGTGGTACAAGGAACCTAAAAGGTTGAGAACCTCTGGCCTAGAACTATAATTTAAAAAGTTACAGGTTTCGAAAAAAGTGTTCCCTTAATTTTTTGAGCAGTGTATAATAAAACAACTCATTTATAGAAATTTCTTTCAAGGAGATAGGCCGTTATTTATTATTATTTTATGACCTTATATCAGAACATTATGGCTGTAAAAGATTAAAAAAATATTTGTGAACTAACTTTAAGGTAAATAAAAACGGGATTTCAGGTAAAAGTACAAAGTTTAAGGTTAACTATACAAGACCACTAATTCTATCTAACGCATTTCTTTTTGACTTATGACGTCATCGACACTGTAATGTCTCTAGGACAATGGATTCAGCTGGTATAAATTTGTAAAAATTACCAATAGCGTTATTGACAATTTAACCCCACTTTTTTTTAGAAAACCTGCGCGATAGAAAATTTTGGAGTCTATATTCGTTTTCAGGGCAATTTATTCTACCTAAAACGCAATTTCATATTCAATTCACAAAAGCTATTTTCTCTAAAATTATCAATATTTTACAATTTTCAACTGTCTTTTTTTCAAAAATTTTCTTATATAAGGTCATAAATATTTTCAGATGCCATTTGAACAATGAAATGATCTACCAAAGTCAGTAAGAAAAAATGGGGTTGCCATTTAAAAAAGGGATGATGACGTCATAGCTCAGTAACAATTGACGATCTGAAATTGAAATTTTCACAGAAATGTTAATATTTAAAAATCGACGTGTTCCAGGATTTTGTTGCTTCCATACTTTACACACTCACTGTATAAAAAGACTCAACACATTTATAGACCTTACATTCAAGAAAATAGAATTTTCTTTATTATTACTTTATTTTATCTTACCGGAAAATTGTGAAACAGTGAAACCTGTTGAAAATTGAATTTGAAGGTTTGAGGTTAGTTAATTGCTTATAACTCAAAAATAATGCAGTTTATGAAAAAAAAGATTCCCCCAAAAAATTCTTACAATTAATGATTCTATAATTTCCATAATAAAAAGCTTTTGTTTGACATTTTTTTGAAATTTTTTAGGTATTCCGGTAATGTTACCTAATTTTGACTAATTGTTTATAACGCAAAAAAATGATGCAGTTTATAAAAAAATGATTCCTAGAGAAAATTAAAAAAAAATGTAAAAATATACAGAATGTTCTATTTGAAAAGCGAAAGGTTAGCAAGTTTCCATAATAAAATGTATATTAAAAATACAATTGAAACGATAGCTTGTATACAACCACAAAACTTTTTTGAAATTATTTACGATTGGAGAATGGGGTATTCCGTGTTTTTGAAATTGTCATTTTTTACAAAGTATGGGTGCTACTGTTTGCTACTTCACAAGTAAAATATCAAACATTGTTTTAAATTAAGAGAAATCGTTGTTTGAAGTTTGAATTAGGATTGGTCTTTGTGACGTCACAAAGACCGCTCAAAGTGAGCGACTTGACAACGTTGCTATATCTAGGGTGCACGTAGTAAATGTTTGTCTTCTGTTGTGTCAACGTTTAGAATCGCTCGTTTGTTGACACCTGCTTTGGTTATTGAGGTTATATCAAACACTTGGTCAAAATGTATAAACTCCAACGCCGACAATTGTTCTGTGCCGGGCTATAACAGCAGTAGAACAGTAACTTCTGATAAGATTTTCTTTACATTGCCGACTAGCGAGATGAGAGATGTTTGGCTTCAAGTTTCAATGATCAAATCATCTCTCAAAAAAGGTACCTTTATTCGTTGTCAAACAACACGGCGCCAACCGTCAACTTGGCCGATCAGCTGTTCGAGAGCTGTCCGCTGTTGCCACCGCTACTAGGGGATCGGTAATTGCACTTTTAATTGCAATTATCTTATAGAAAAACTAAATCAAAAAGCTCAAAGCTCAACTATATGAATCCCCATAAATTGTACAATAAGTTAAACCGAATATCTGCTTAAATTTTGACATGACCGGAATACCCTTAACCCTGTATATATACATAGTAATTATTATTATTATATATCTTTTAATCGATGAGAAATTTGCTTATCGAATTATGTAACACAAAAGCCTTTTCGTAAAAATTGGATTTAAGGCTATTTTACGCTACTATTTTTGTCCTAGGCTGACAAATCATTATGAATGTTCAAATACTATATAATAAAAATTACATATTCAGCGTCAAAATTTTGACAAAATAAGTACTGCATCGTATTCTAGAAATTGTTTAGGAACTTTTTCATATTAAATTTCGATTAGAAAAACAATTTTTATGACATAATCTTGCGGTATGTTTCTCCTAATTTGTGGTTCCAGTGTTAAATATCTCATAATTAAATACTAAGATAATCTACGCTTAAATTGTTTGTTAGTACTCTTAGCAACAGTTATATTTATTTTTATATAACAAAACCTATGACTATAATAGTCTAGGAACCTACATATACTTGTTTATTGTTTACTTTCTTTTATCTACACTCTGCAAGAAAAAAACACCCACAAATCTTTAAACTGTCCTCGTTAGTTGCAGATAAAAAGTCTATTTTAACAATCGACGTATCAACTAAACAAAAATAAGACTACATTGAAAGCGACACAAACTGACCTGAATTCACTCGTAACTCTCTTTTTGTCTTTCCTTTTTTGACTTTTTTTCTGTTGGTCTGCCCTTATAAGTTAATAGGTTAAATTAGCCAATAAAGCCCAATGAAACGAATTTAAAAATGTAGGTTAAATATCAATTCACTTTTACTGGTTTAAACTGCATTATAAAAGTAAACAAAACAAAAAGAATTTAAAAAAAATACTGGTTATTATTTGAATTATATCAAACACTGCGGTCGAGTTCTGTAAGTGTAAGTTACACTTTTCGGCGTTAGATGTCGCGTCTATTCCAATACAACCACAACAAAGTGCGAAGTTCGACATTACAAAAACGACAACAAAATATAAACACTGCGACTCCCAAAGACGAGTTTCTAGGTCAATTTTTCCGAATTATCCGAATTACTGAATTAAACTAACTAATCCAATTAAACAAAACCATAATCAATCCACAAAAGGTAAGAACACACCGAAAAAACCTCGGAAATAAACGAAAATAACCTATAAAACAAGTAAGTACACAAAATCAATAACATCCACCCCATTTCTACGCTGTTTATTTCAGGGTATTACCTCATAATTTCGAAGTTAAAATCGATGAAAATGTGTTAGGTGTGCTACATATTTGGGCGAACAGACAGAAAAATGGTTCGTGTTATATCTACGCATCATTTTGCAAGTCAAAACATACAAACGGTTGAACAACCGACAGCTAGTGCTACAGCACCCCCAAACAAGCTACTATTGGCACTCTCTAGTCATATCGTTGAAGTGCGGGACTTGGACGATCATGCTGAATTGTTATTTAGCTTTCCGACAGTCGATGAAGTTACGCAGATCGTTCATTGCGTCAATGGTAAGGTTATGTTCTACGTAATCATCAGTGAACGGTATATTCTACGTATATTTGCTACTTTCTGAATATCAATTGCTACTTTCTGAATAACAGCAGGTGTAGACGTTTTCGATAGATTTACTGTGCTGATACACTTTTTGTTTCTGAAAGTGCAGCTAAAGCTTTTCTGTGAAACTTTTTCAAGGATTCTATTAAATCCAGTCCATGTCTTATACTTTCTATACATTCTCCAAAAAAATAACAGGTTTAAAATATAATTTACCCATTTTTTCTTAAATCAGGCAACTACATAGCAACTTTGGAATCGAAATTCAACCGACAAAATCATGAGATTAACTTTGTCCGAGTCTACGTCAACTGGGATAATATCGCGACTATGCAACAGTCGAAAATGACTAGCAGTGGTGTCAGTTTGACAACCTCAGAGTGCGGAATGGTACAGCCAATGAGAGCCCGTATAGCAGGCAGAGTCACTCCGACAACCAACCAATCAGAATTGGGTAGCTTGGAAATGATCGAGATTCCAGTCAAGAGAAATCCGCAACAGATCAACGTTTGCCAGGTTAGTATTTGTTATTTTTTTACCAAAAGCAAACTTATTTTAAACTAATTTGTCACTAAATCAACCTCATTCTTTTAGATATCGGGAAACATCGTAATACAAATGAATAAATCGATCACAATCTACACGTTTGAAGTCAAAACTCACGATATATCAAAACTGAAGTTCGTCGATTTCGAAGAGCTACCTTTGACTATAGATTTGTGTTTTTATCCGCGAGAAATTCACGTTGCGGAGAATTATATAGCGTGCTGTAATGGAGACACCCTTCACATGTTTAAAATTATCAATCGGCAAAACAAGGAGGTACAGATAGCTAATGACTTGAACACGGAATACAGTTTTAATTGTGAGTATTTTTTGTGGGTTTTGTATATACATTACACTAAAATACTTTATACAAAAGTTATTTGGCCAGTTTTTGTCTACTATTCAAAATTATTTTCATTTATACAGGATGTTGCATTTAGGTGTGAAATGAATTTATATTTAGTATGTCATAAACTATTTTTTTCTACTTTGCATTCACAATGCACACATTGTAACACTGTTTTCGGTGTTACAATTAACACATTGTAACACCGAAAACAGTAACATTTTTGTCTAAGATTGCCAGGATTGGTACACATTGATATCAAATGCCAAATGTCAAACGTACAATACATAACCACACACTGCCTCTTTTTAATCTCTTGCAATCGCATAAACTGCGAAATATCAATATTCTATACATATTTAAACATGCGTGTAGCCTGCTATAGTATGGCCAAAGGTTGTGGCTTTCTTAGTTTTGCTGTGTTCATCAAAATACGCCAGCATAACGTTTTCGGTGATGTTTTACGACTCTGGTAAGTGATCGTTATCATTCTTTTCAACTAAACATCAAATCCCCTTTTCAGATATAATTCAAGGACCACATCTACTTTAATAAGGTATTATGCGAAGATCAAACCTACATCGTAGTTATGAATGATTTTAATTACTGCTACGAGATTGTAGATGCGCAATCAATGGTTTATCAGCATACACGTATGAAGCTATAGTACATTTAAAGTGTAGAGGATTTCTTAGTTTATGTAACGTATAAGTTTTCGGTAATATTTTGGACCGAATTCTGTTCGGCTCAATTCGTATTCATTTTTGTGCGTCGCTTTCGACTTCGTCTTAGTTCTGGTTGTGTGCAACATATTTGTATTACCTCCATCACATGTCATTTTACTAAGTATAATTTATTCTAATAAACTACTTTGCCGAAATTAAAATTGGGTTTCAATTATAAGTGCTTGTAAATATATAAGCCGCAACGGCTACGTAGCGGAATTAGGTAGACACCGCTATTAAACGTTAGGTGTTAAAACAATTCTTTAGTAAGTTCTTGTTCTTCGAAGTAACTAATCAGTCACCGCCAAACACTTCTATTCTGATTATTATACTTATAAAACCACTATTAAAGTTGTTGACTTTTTAGGTTAAGTTTCATATATTTATCACAGTAGGGTTAAAAGCGTTGCCCCAAGCTCCATTATGATCATCGTTGAGACCTCGCTGAATATTTATTCAAACTTGTAGGCTAAAGTAGAGTAATTTTATTCACAATTAGATTTTGTCAAGATTTCATCTCATAGATCTCATCCTTAACGAAGTTGACAGTTTCTACAGTGCTGCCACGTGGTACCCGTGAAATACCCTAGATTCTAATTTAGCGCAATATAGTAACCACAATTTCTAAATTTATATAAAATTAATGACGCAAAGTAGAAAAAAAAGTATATTACACTCGTTTTATAAGACGTATTGGCGCACTCGTTCCATTTGGGCACTCCTCGCTACGCTCGTCGTGCCGAAAACAACTCGTGCGCCAATTTGACGTCTTATAAAACTTGTATAATAATATACTATTATTAGCGTTTGTGATATTTTACATATTACGATAGTATCTTAATATTTGTTTTGCAAGCAGTGTGTAGGGCTGTTAGTGTTAAAACTTTTAAGTGGGTTAGAAAAGATCTTTTACAAGATATTGACAATTTATTCCGTAATATTGTAAGTATGCTTTAGAAAATGCTAAAATTTGAGTAATTTTTATAAATTGGACAAGAGACAGTTTACAATTGGGACAATATGAATGATAATAAGAGTAATGATAATAACGTGAATGAAAAGTAGGTTATTTAGAGGTGTTTTTGATAGTTTTTTTTCTTCCTACAAATAAAAGTGGGAATCAGCTTGTATTTTCTTCATATTTGGTTTTTATTATTTATATACTTACAGGATGTTCCTAAATATCATGTAAATACGAAAAGGGGTAATTCTTTGACTTATTTAATGACTAAAAATTCATATAAATATAGGTCCGCAAACGCTTCGTTGCTGATCTACAGGGTGTTGAAATTTCAAGATTTTTTTAGTTTTTTCTTTATAGCTCTTGTAGTTTTTGAGATATTTAGCACTAATTTGGAATATGGGTTACGCTGTAGGCCTTACAAAAAAATAAAAGCTTTTCTGTGTTTCGCTAGATAAAATTAAAATTTTTTAAATAATTTTTAGATCTTTTGTTTGTATTTATTTTGACATTTTATTCGCTACCAACGGTTAAAAATTAAAACTAGTGTACAAGAGCTATAAAGAAAAAACTAAAAAAATCTTGAAATTTCAACACCCTGTAGATCGGCAACAAAGCGTTTGCGGACCTATGTTTATATGAATTTTTAGTCATTAAATAAGCCAAAGAATTACCCCTTTTCGTATTTACATGATATTTTGGAACACCCTGTATATTTATTATCTTTTTTTTTCAAGATCAGAATACTAATTAGTTTTGGTGATTATCTGACAAAGTTGAAAGACAATCTCCGCAAAAATTTAGACAAAAATATAGTTTTGACGTAGCGTTTAAGAAATGCAACATCCTGTATGATAAACCAAACAACTATTGTATAAAATATATGTCTACATCTCTTCTTTGAGATTACAAATATTTATTTTTCCAAATTTTTGATATTATTTGTAATAATTTTTAAGACAACCACGAAGATTCGACATTTGACTACGCAGAATTACTAAAAAACGAAAACTTGAACGTCGGAAAAGAGAAAATAACAGTCCATCTACCAACGATCGTAAAAGAGAACAGTATAATACACAAGTACTGCCCGTTTACGTTTTCCGACAAGGATATAAAAGCCACGATCAAATTCGCACAGAACTCAGACGTAAGCCCAATTCTAGCCTCTTTGACATTAAACTCTAACCTAAAAAAAAATTATTTTGTAGAGTAAATCTTACAACTACGACATAGAAGACTTAATACAACTACGATTAAAACCGATAGTTGTCGAATCAGCCCAGAAAACCGTCGCGGAAGAATTCAAATGCATGGCAGTTAAACCGCTATACGTCAAACAAACGCTGTTAAAAGTCCAAAAAACAAACGATGTCAATAACACCCTAAGAAGTGTCAATCGAAATTTGTTACACAGCGTCGTCTGTATTATCACAACCCAACAGGAGGGCTATTTGTACCAATTTTGCGATTCTGGTTAGTTTTTTGTGGTTTTTTGAGGTTATTTGAGGTTATATAGCCTAACTTTCCTGTTCTTTTTTTGTTTGTTTTTAGATACGTCCAAATTGGTCGACCATTGCATATCGGTGTATCCGTTTACAGCCCCGATATATAAAATTGTTCTTGAAGATTACTTTTTGCACGCGTTGACGGAAACTGGTTTGGAGAGTTACACGTTAAGGATTGGACACGAGCTCTGCAGGCATTTGGAGGTTATCGACAACGTGAATACAGTAAGTTTTCTTAAAAAACAAAAACGAGTACATTAAAATTATTGTATACTTTTATATGCCTAAGATTTATCATTTTTAAGTTATGTGGTCCATTTCGCTTATTTTTGTGTTATTAGAAAAACGTAATTTGAGCACAACTTGATAACCAGTAGAGGTAGAGAGTTTTCCAATGTAAATTTGTAATTAGCGCACCCATTTTAGTAGGATAGCAAAGGTTTCATGTTGATCCGGGTGCTAGTTTTTGAGATAGGTGTGCCACTTCAAAATTATAGTATAAAATATGTGACCTCACCGTTGAATTCAGCACAGCTGATTGCATAAGTCTGACTACATTAGAACGTTCTATATCTCAAAAAGTTATCGAATAATTTTCGTTCTAAATTTAGCACTTTGAGATAGAAAAAAATTTAACTTTGAAATCATTGGTCGATAGAAAGGTTTACCCACAACCAAATGATAGCTATCGATGAGTAAATCAAAAATATGTATACTTTTATATGTCTAAGCTTTACCATTTTTAAGTGGTGTGTTCCATTTCGCTTATTTTTCTATTTTAAAAAACCTAGTTTGAGCACCACTCGATAACCATTAGAGATAGAGCTGTGCTATGTAAATTCGTAATCACGCACTCATTTTAGTAAGATAGTGAAGGTTTCATATCGATCCGGGCCCTAGATTTCGAATTAGGTGTGCCACATCAAAATGAAATTCAAAAAAGTACGATGTTTATCAAAATATTGTCCAGTTGACAAATAGCAACTTCCCACCCAATTATGGTTTTGGTCCATGGTACACTTATTGACGCTGATTACGCTGGAATAATTGGAAAGTAGAAAAAAACTGTAAAAACTAAAAAAAATATAAATAATATATTTTTTATATAATATATATAAAATAAAAGTACAGTATAACTTCAATAGTCCGGACACATATCGTTCGGGGCCATGTCCGGACTATCGAGGTATCCGGATTACTGAAGGTTTTAATCTTTTTTTTGTTTGTAGGGGTAATTTTTTTATTAATTATATATATGAAAACAACTCGGAATATTTAAAAGGTATAGTTTATTGTACGTACATAGCATACATATAAACTAAACATATAAAAATAAAAACTAAAATCGGAAGATAAATGAAAGCATAAGCAAAACACTTTAGGCATTTAAAAAAAATATGTATCAATCTTTGTTAGTACTCTTTTGGATATAGCTACATTAGTTGCTTTTTCTTTGAGCCTTTTGAGAAGCAATATCTTCCATGGGAAGATTATCAAGACAATCGAGTGTGCAGGATTTTTCAGAAAGAGTAAGTGTTCTGTGCGCTCTCTTGCACGGCGCCATTATCGCTTAGCGATCTATCGCGCTTGGAAAACTAAAGCAGAATGATAGAGACCGCTCATTTGCTCAGACAGCAAATTTCTTGTTTTGTTTTGTTTTAACTGCGAAATAGATTTTGTGTCCGGACTACAGAGGTCAAATTTTTAAATTGTCCGGTTTACAAGAGTTTTCGAATTACTGGAGTATCCGTACTAGAGAGTGTCCGAACTATCGAAGTTGTACTGTATAAGTAAGTATTTTTTATTATTTTTATTTTTTAAGTATTTTCTAAATATAAGTATATTTGGAATTTTCAAAGCGAAAAGAAGGAAAAATCATAATTTTACATTATTTACACATATAAATAACGGGCTACGTAAAAATATGTTGTGAAAAGCCTAACAAACTTGATTGCTCGATCTCGAATGAGTTAACTTTCGGCGTATTTTCCTTAAGAGATAGACCATTTTCCTGTGTTAATTCACAATCAGCGCACTCATTTTAGTAAAATAGCGAAGGTTTCATGTCAATCCCGGTCCTAGTTTTCGAGATCGGAGTGCAAAAATCACCAAATTACTACGTTTTCACTTTTCAGGCTTGTCCACCGGTACAAGAATCCGTCTGCCTTATGGGCCTGCGTCCTTTTCTCGGCGTAGAAGAAATCCTCCTCTCGGACACTCATCTGGTGCTCCTGGCGAACGCTGACAGCTCACCAACGCACTCTGTGAGCTCACACGGAAGCTCAACGGCCATGTATTGGACGCTGTACGATTTGGAGCTCCCAACTCCAAAATCCGTCTTCAATGACATCTCGATTGTTGCCAATTCCCACAGGTTTTCTTCCGCACAAACCTACTGTCACCTGATGAACGAAGCACACATGATTTTGAGGTTAAGTCTCATTTTGAACAAGTGGGTGTGTTCCGAAGGCAACGTCGGATTGATTTCCACGAAGGATAGCAATAATGAAGATGTCGTCGAAGCTTATAGGACTTCTTGCGCGTTACTTGCGGATCATTACATAATGTAAGTCGAATTAGAGGTTTTGGTTTCAGCCTACATAGAGAAATCTATCGATTTTCCAGGTGCTCGCAGAAAGGTGATTTTAATTTGTGCATTCCGTACTACAAGATGGCTAAAGTTTACCCGCTGGAGGTCTTGAATCGAGTCAAAAAAATCCAGGAACAATCCAACAATAATGTAAGTAAATTTCGTGTGTTCACATCAGAAAAAAAAGTAACCGAAAAACTAATTTCAGAGCACAAAAGGGTTGTTATACTACCTAAAAACAATACTTTTAGACGCAAAATCTAGTTTAGAAATAGACAAATTATACATCGCCGGCTCGAAACAAAATTTTTCCGAAAAGATTATCGAGTTATTCCAGAAAAATTGTATCGAGGATTTGCCGAATTTGGTCTTAAAAAGCAGCGTTTTGAGGGAATATTCGACCGATAAGTTGCTCGGCGTTTTGAACAAGAGTTCGAAGATAAACGCTGAAAAATTGCTGGCTTTGGTGGTCTTGTATGTTCAAAAGTGTGATAACAAAAGGGCGAATGATGTTTTGAGTAGGATTTCGAAGGAAGATTTGGTCCAGATTTTGACGAAGAACTCGGAACTGCTTTTTGAAGAATCTAACATCGCTACGAAGTCTAAATGTTTGACTTTTTCCGAGTTGGCGATACTTATGATGACTGTCTATCCGAAAATTATCTCCCATATTTTCGTTGGGTTGATTTCTGAGAAGAAAGTCATCTCATTCCATAAGATGTTAAAGGTAAGTGGGGGAATATATAACTTTGGTAGGAAAGTATGATTTAAAATATAGCACCCTATAACACGCTACAGGCAAGGTATAGTCTTGGAATTAAGTAAGTTCGTATCAGTATATTCCGCAGTGTGTCGATGATACCTCCATGTACAAGTTTTTTGTTATTCTGGTCGGCCGCTCGGCCGCTAAGTGCAAAAAATTGTCCTTTTACGCTGCATTCTCGTATATCGGAAATTTATTATTTACGCAAATTTTGGTGTGGACTACAAATGTAGAAATGCTTTCCGATGACAGTTGCATCTGATTATTGTCTGCTGTAATACATTATAAAATATAATTAAATGTTAACTATACGAGCACAAGTTATTTTCTTCTGAACTTCTCTAGACTTGCACTCTGGAGTATTGTAGTGCGTGATTGTAGTGAGTTGGCAACCGTGTTTACAATAGCGACGATTGTAAAAGTACTATATCATCGACTAGAAAACTCAAACACAGTCCAGTTTGAATATTTGTACAAATAGAAAGCAATACATTTATTTCTTTAGGTTATACCATAGTCAAATGTATAAATACGAAATAAAAACAGACATAGTTATAGTAGCGCCATCTACAACTGGTGATTTTTTTATTTGGAAGCTTTGGAGTGAAGTTCGCTACAGTTCGAAGTTATTTTGACACATTTTTTTTTAAAATGCCTCCAAAACATAGCACAAGAAAAAAACAAAATAAAATTACAATTAAATGTCTTATTTTCATAGATATTCTTGGAGTACCTGCCAGCTTCTATTGGGTCAGATTCCACAACAGGTCGAGAAGTTTTGCAAGAAACATTGGAGACGTATTTCTTGCTATACTTCTCCAAATTTAATACCACAGAGTTGAACAAGCTTGTACTGGATTGGCCAACTAACGAAGGGCTAAAACTCCTGGTGCGCTCCTATCTATCGCAATTGCAAATCTTACAAGTCAAGGAGCAAAACTCGAGGAAACACTTTGACGCAGACAAAGATATGTAAGTTATCAATAAACCATTGAAAATATACCAAGTAGGTACGGCCGTAATTTTTTTTTGTAACAATTTCAGACCAGACTTATCATTGAGGTTTTTCGTAATTTCTCTGTGTTTACAGAAACACCATGGAAACAGATGAAGAAACAGAAAAACATCCATACTTTGAGGAGGACAGCCATATCAAGAAAGAGACGTACTTATTTTCGAATTGCCGTTACGAATATTTGGATAAAATGCCTCCCTTTCAAATGGAGATTACCGCAAAGTTGTACCAGGCTAGTCTGAAGAAGAATATAGTCAGAGATGAGGCCAGAAATAACGCGGGAGCTGATTTCGTCTTGAAGAAATTACAAGCGATTTTAGCTAGCCCTATAGCGACGAAGCATATTTTGGTAGATCTGATTGTTTTCCTCGAGATGAACGAAAATTTAAGGGGGCACTTGAGCATGCTGTCGATAATCCTTATGGTGAATGAAGCTGTGTCCTTATTGGTCGAAAAATGCCCACAGTGCTTGCTACAATTTGGAAAGGTGAGTGTTTTTGTTTTTTAATGGTTTATGATCTATCTAATAACTCCAAGGATGAGATTCCTAGTTTTAAGGCTCCCGTCTCCAAGCCCCAAAACGCGAAAATAACCCACGTCATAATTATTGAGCTAATCGTGAAATGCTCGCTGTAATACATAATAAAATAGAATCAAATGTTAACTATAAGAGCACAAATTATTTTCTTCTGAACTTCTCTAGACTTGCACTCTGGAGTATTGTAGTGCGTGTTTGTAGTGAGTTGGCAACCATGTTTACAATAGCGACGATTGTGTAAGTACTATATCATTGACTAGAAATCTCAAACATGACAAATGTAATAAATACGTAATAAAAACAGACATGTTTATAGTAGCGCCATCTACATCTGGTGTTTTTTTGTATTTCGAAGCTTTGGAGAGAAGTTAGCTGCAGAAGTTAGGCTAAAATTTGTGGTAACCAAATTTATATAGGTAGTTAAATCAATTTATTATTTTTTCTTTCTCACAACCTTGACAGCCAACTAAATATTGTTCCTAAAAATGTCAATCTTAAAACCCATTCGAAATTGTATTGATATAGTGCCGGGGCTACACATTCGTATACTTGCCAAATATCAAATATTTGTCAAGAAAAAAACCTGCTCTATTCAATTGGTAGCGAGTCCACCTCTAAAATAAATTTATATATTCGACGTTCAGCTGTGCGGACGAGTTTTTTACGCCATATACTTGCATTGTATTTGCAATACCCAGTTGAAGTGGGTATAGCAAATGCAAAGGCGGCAAATATTGGTGCATTTATTTGTACTCGATAAACATTTTAGTACGCTGTTTAATTTTTCCATTTTTTAATTTCGTTTTGTGTGTAGTAGGTCGTATACGAAGATTGACAATAGATTTGTAATTATTAGTGAGATTTTTGATTTTTCTAAAGGGCGAAAACCACATAAAATTGTAATTTTGTGAAACCGTCAGACAGACAGTTTTGCGGAAACCGTCAGACAGAAATGAAAAAAGAAAAATATTGTTGTTTTTATCTGTCCACATAAACGCAATGTTATTTCTTTCCAAGAAAAACGTACACCATATACAGAGTGTATTCGAAGTTGATGCTTTTCTATGAACAATATAGATAACACTCATTTATGAGCTTTCATAATATAACCTTTTTGTTAAATAAAAAAGCTACACAAAATTCTCTATACTATTAAAATATTTTTAATCGTTTTCGTTTCTCTTCAAGTAATAAACATCATACAAATTTTATAGACAGCATGTCTATAAAATAATTTATTTGGAAAATTATACTTTATTTGCTTGTACATATTTATATATTTGTCGATTTTTATGATGTTTATTATTTGAAGAGAAACGAAAGCGGTTAAAAATATTTTAATGGTAGAGACAATTTTGTGTAGCTTTTTTATTCAACAAAAAAGTTATATTTTGAAAGCTCATTTGCTTAAATTTTTGTTTCAGAAGCTAATTGATCTGTATTTCAGACAATATTAGGACATATTTATACAACGAACCTAGTAGTACAATTGGATTTAGTAGAACTTTAAAGATGACGAAGAAACCATATCTAACATTTCTTTCATGGGCAATATCTTCCTAACTTAAATAAAAAAATATATATTTTTCTCATTAAAATAATAATTTATTTAAATTAGTTCACATCAAATGACCAATTGTATTGTTTTACAGTCTGTTAAAATTAGATGCTGCAAGTTAATAATACAGAAAGCTGATGAATTAAACAAAAAATCATTAAAATGAAACAAAAACTTTCGTCAAGATTTGTTTTCTAAATTTCCACACGAATGCCCTTGTTAGTACGCAGTTAATTCTGCACTTATGTAATTAAAAATATGTCGGCATTATAAAATAAAACCTTGCTTGTTCGTAATCAAATTATCAGTTTGATTTGAAAAAGCTAATGTGCAAATAAGGCGAACTAATCAAAAAAATAGCTAGTGCCCATTCGGTATGCATATGTAGCAAGTCTTCAAAGAAGATTTTCATGTACTAGAAATGTACTAGATTTTTTTGAGTTTTATAAAAATCAGCTGGTAATCGAGGATGGATGAAAAATATACGGTGAACGAACTTAAAAGGAAAAATAAATCACTCATGGCATTGTTTAGACTAATCAATAACAAACATTTTCGATTTGCGTGGCAAATATATTTGCCAAATATTTGATATTTGGCAAGTATACGAATATGTAGCCCCGGCTTAATATGCACAATATTTATTATCTTCAAAGTTTTAAGAGAAATACATAAAACTCCAGCGAACAAAAAAAATCAAAATTTGAGAAAAGTACCAAATAATAACTCTAGGAAACACCTTCCTCTACAGCGCGATAAATTTTAGGGTGGTACACTCAAATAACTTCTTCATTTAAAAGGCAATCAATTTAATTTTTTAGCAGTTATGCAAATCTAGCAAATCTGGCCAACTATGATTAAAATATGGTGATCTTTTCTTTGATTACTTTTATATAGACAACGTTTTTGTCTGGCTTGAATACTTAGATTATTAGATTCTAAGGAATGTTCGCTACAAATTCGCATCTTTATCTCTCTAGTTATAACTTTCATATTTAATTCAAACTTCCAGGATCGTTTTACAAAATCCGACGAATGGAAACATTTGATAGCGACGATACAAAGCAAGATAATCAGACTGTCAGAACTCGAGGACTTAAAGCACGTCTGCTTTTTCTACAAGAAGATCCTGAAAGGTGAGTCAAAAAAAAATCTTCCCATCAATTTTCTTGCTTCTATTTCCTTCCTTTCGCAGATATTTTGACACATGTAGCGACGACAATGTCCCTCGAACAACTACTCGAAGTTTTCCCGCAAAAGATGAAAGACACGACAAATTTCGAAGAAAACAAACAAAATGAGCAAGCTTTCGAAATGAATTGCGATTCCATCATAAATTTGGACGATATCGAGTCGTTCTTAAAGAGTTTTAAAGATCGTAACGACGGTAATATCCTAAACGAGATACAGAATTACGAGCCGTACATAAATATGTGCAAAGAGACAATGCACGCCAACCAAATAAAGAAATTAATAACGACGACCGGCCAACAGCTACTATGCACGCTAAATTTGTAAAACTAACGAGAAATGATTCTCCGATTTGATTTTGTGATATTTTACGGATTTTATAATAACCGTCATTTTCACTGCGGTCTTGTCTTTTAGCACCGAGGTTATTGATAAATTTTGTATACGGGGCGTTCGGGAATTTGTTCCGCAACGCTCGGTATGTTTAGTGTACGAAGAATCATAAATGAATGTGATAGCAAAATTGTATATGCATATTATATACCGTATCTATAAACGTAAGCACAAATTTTTCGATTTGTATATTTATATTTAGTATTGTACATTCCGTTTGTATTAAATTTTTTTTTCTTCGGTAATAGGTTATTATTTTATTTTTTTATCTAATTAAAAAACTAAGTATTACGTACTCATTTTAACGGAAATATGAAGTATTATTGTACCAAAAAAATGTAGACTATTGACTCTTGGAAAAAAGTCTTAAAGCCATAAAGTTGTCAATTTTTAACTCGTCTACATTTTTTGTACAGAAGAATAGCTCGCGATATACGTTTATACAATTGATTTTTAGGTTTTGTTATTTTATACACCCGACAAACCAAAGATATTATATCGTTGTACTTTGAGATCTTATTTATATCGTTATTAATTATCAATAAAGTCTATACATGTATGAGAAATTTTGTATTATTTATTTCTTGTAAGAAAGAAACAATATAAACCACAAATATTGGTATAATAGCAATTTTGAGTGAATTTTGAGTGAATGTTGCCAAACTTTGATGTTCCATAAATTTTGTAAACTTTTTACTGATTTTGATAATTATTTCAGCAAATTGTAAGTAACTTTATCAAAATTGTCAGAGGATTTTGGAATTATGAAAAAAGAATGTCTGAATGTAAAAGATACAGTTTACGAGTAAAAACTTGCAATTTTCGCTGTACAAAGAAAAATAGTAATAATTGATGAATTTGTTTACAATGCACAATTTTTAGCTATAATAAAAAGAAATACCGTAAACTTGGGTGACTTTAGTCCACTTTTGGAATTTGAAGTCTGGTAACTTTTAACAAATTAGATATAATTACTCATACTTGTGCTATTTTTTGGGTCTTTGATAGTACTTCAAAAATATCAAAACACTAATATTTCCAACGTCAGGATATACTTCTTTTATGTATATATATATGGGTGGCCAAAGTCAGAATTCATTATTGGGTCACTTTGGCCATACTACTGTTTATCATGCCAATGAAACGATAAGCTAGTGTATGCTCGAGTTTGGCCACCAAATATGTTTTAAAAGTGTTCAAGAACAAAATATGTTAATATCAGCAATAAGATCATGACAAAACTATTTTGTGACTATTTTAAAAAATAATGCTAACATGTTATACATTGCGGAAATGAGAAAAAACACGACTATCGGAAAATGCCAAAATTCAATATGGCGCCCATAAGAAAAACAAAAGTTGGCCATGATTACGCCGCCATCTTTGATGTTATTTCAAATTAAAAAATAACACTGCATTCCTTGTTAAAAAGTCGCTGTAGAATGTTTTTGTTTCAAATGTCTAGCTACGTTTGGTTTTGAATAAAAAATTAAAAACGATATCTTATCATTTCAGTTTTTTGCGGATATCTTTAAAATGAAAAATGATAGCTAAAATTTCTTTTCAGATAATTGTTCAGCACAAAAATACGAAACTTTGCCAAATTTAAACATAGCCTCTATCTCCACTAATAAGCGAGATCTAATAAGCCTCGAAATTGAATCACCCGGTATAGCTAGACATAATTTTGTACTTCTGGTATAATGAAGAAACCTCCTTTGGACGGGACAGGTGTTTTTATTGCTTGTAAAATGTCATCTTTGTCATACCACAGAAATGTCATCATTTGATGGCGATTTCCACTGAGAATGCCCGACTTTACTTTCCTCGATTGACTACACCGAGCACTTTAACTACGCGGGTATTGCAGAAAGATATTCCTAACAAACCACAGGACTAATGTTATCGGTGGCAAATCATAGATGCTGATAGATTACTCAACACAAACAAAGTTGTTCATAGTAACAAAATTGGTCAATTTTCAAAGCTATCTTCTGAACACTGCCACAAAAAAAAATAAATAATCATCTAACTTACATTAACCTTTGTATTCAATATAGTATCTAAAATATAAATAACCAAAAATACTCGCAATGTTTGAAATATTAAAAAAATTCTAAACAATATAAATAAATTTTCGAATAGTGGCCAAAGTCACCCAGGGCGGCCAAAGTCACCCAAGTTTACGGTAATAATAATAATCAGGGATGTTAAGTTATGGTAATTAATTTTTTTCATAAATTACCGTTGAAATTTAAATTATTCCAAATATTAAATTACCACATAAATAAAAATTAAAAATGGTAAATTACGTTGACTTAAATTACCGAGTAATTAAAAATTCAAAATGGTAAATTACGCTGTTTTAAATTACTGGGTAATTAAAAATTCAAAATGTTAAATTAAACTGATGTTAATACCGATCACTGTAGGTTATGAATGGTACTTATGTTAATAAAAATGTTTGGTAAATAAAAGTCATTATTTTGTAGATAACTAGCAATCTGACTAAGGGCCGATCTTACAAACCAAGTTATACCATGGTATAACTAAATATTGGTATAAACACCAGTATAAGTTGTTATTACTATGACAACACAAATATTTTAGCCAATGGGAGGCGGAATAGCACTATTTATACTGGGAATAACTATTCCACTACTTATACGTACACTTGTAAGATCGACCCTAAGGATGTTAAATTTCCGTAATTAATTTTTTCAGTAAATTACCGCTGAAACTAAAATTATTACTTTGAAATTTAAATTACCACGTAATTAAAAATTGCAATTGATAAATTATATTTTCTAAAATTACCGGGTAATTCAAAATGATAATTTACCGTTGACAAGCAAGTTATGTAAAAAAAAAATTGGCTACAGCCTTATAAGTCATATTGTAGATAACCACCAATCGCTGATGCTTTTCCTGATTTAATAGTAGTATTACATTCTTACATTAAAAGCAGGGACTACAATAAAAAAATACGTTTTATACCAGCAATTTATAAAATGGACAGTCTAAGCTTAATTATAGTATAAAATACTGTAATTTATTACCGACTCACAAAACGACAACGCCCGGTTTCACAAACAATGATCACATTTTTACTGGATCACCACAACATTTCTTTAAATCATGAATTTGATAGTAGGTAGATCGCTTCTGATTTAAAATATGCATTATTTGGTCCGCTGAATTAAGTAATTAAAAATCCGGAAATTACCTTTTATTACGGTAATTTATTTAGTAATTTACCCGATAAATTATGCTCTTACATCCCTAAGTACTTCCCAGGCAAAGCACAAACAACAGTGCACTTGTCGAAGCTTAGGTGTGGTGGGGTACATTCACGCAAGTATGATGGAAGGTTTTTGAAATTATTTTATAAATTCTAGTAAGTTAACAACTGTAATTAAAACTTTCGGTAAATTACCAACCGTAATTTAAATTGACAATAGATGACCATCGGTAATTTAAGCCATTAATTACGGTGATTAATTTGGTAATTTAAGGGATAAATTATGCTTTTAAATCCCTGATAATAATTGATTAATTTGTTTACAATGCAGTGAAAGAAATGATCAAATTGGTAAAAGAATTAAATCTACAAATTGCAAAACCATTCGTCCGAGGACATAAAAACAGACTTTAATATTATCAATCGTAAAGTTATAGTTTGCAAATCATTTGGACAAAACACAACTGAACGGCAGAAAAAATTATTTTTAGAGATGAATCAAAGTTTAATTTGGTAAGTATCGATGATATATATTGACATTGTTGTCTACGTAATAATTTTGGGATACCTTCCAACCGAAGCGATGGTAGGTATGCAAATTTTGGTTTACGAGACATCTTTGTAACGAATACTGATGAACTAAGTACAAAAAAAAACTAACCTGAAAGGTGATCCTGAATTCCAAGTACGATTCCAAGTTTTCCCGTTGTGGTCCCAGCTATAAAAATTATGAGAATTTAATATTCAAATTAATAAATAATTAAATAAAATTGTAATTGGTATTTTACCTGGTTTGAAATGCTCCATTTTCAGGTACGAACACAACACAAATACGATTAATACGAATAAATTCACAATAAATCGCGAAAACCGCTTCTAAACAACGTCAAACAAAGGAAACTTTTGCGTTCGAAAATTTTCTTTGTCTCGTTTGGCATTTTCGAATCACTTACGAGGACGCATTCCAAAGCCGTTCGAAAAACACGATTTCAATATAACGACTGATGAAAAACTGGCTTTTTTAGCGTTACTTTAGCCACTGGTCGAAGAAAATAAAACTAGTTTTTGGGGAATTGTCGAAATTCTTGAAACATGGTCCAAAACGGGTTATTTAAGAAAGAAATAGAAAAATCGAAATTGAAATAAAATAATTATTGTAGGGGGTAATTATTAAAACAGTCATCTTTTAGCGTACCTTTATACACACACTACCTCGCAATTATTTTGCGATCACTTATTGTGCAATAAGTTTAATTTGAGTATAAAAACTAATTTTGAGTATCCTTACAAACAAATAAAACAAATCTAAATTTTAATAAGCTGTTTAGAATATTTGAAGGTCTTGTTTTCTCAAACGATCGTTACCATATTCGTGGTAGTTCGAGAAAAACAATTGAAAGCCAGCCGGCCTGGCAAAGTTGCTGCGCGTTTTTGTAATTATGTACGAAAAAAACATAAAAAATCGCGATTTTATGCTGTTTTATAGCATCGTGGTCAAGTGATTTTAAACTAAATTAATAATCGTAATAATAATGAAATCCTAAACAAAGTTTTGTGTGGAGGTGCCAAACTGTCTACAGGTAACGCCGCTATATTCAAATTCAACGAAAATCTGTGGTTAGAATGTTAGATCCTTAGCAATTCAAGAGATTTTTGGACAAAGGTAGGTGAAAATTTGATATCCGAAAGCATGCTTTTGATATTTCCCAACTTATTACCCCCGAAAAACACCATTACACCAAAAAAATACGTGCTAAAAATCAAACTACGACTTCGCATTAACGAATTAGTATTTTATTAATACCGCTGTTATCTTTTTACATATTTTAACGAAATAGAAATGACTTAGTGGTACGCCTAAACCTAAGGTTTAATATCACAAAAGCAAATATTCGATACGTCGAATTTAATAAATAATATTGGGTTAGGTATTGTCGGGGTCTTTCTTATCCTGTTGTCCATACGAAGGGTTCTAATCTGTCGTCGATATCCAAGAGGTTATTTAACGTTTCCATGGATTCCAGCGTCTGATTTAATATCATGTGACATCGGTTCAACTGATGTGATAGCTCTTGTACTTTCATTAGCCGTTCTGCGTATTTTGCAAATTTTTTCTGTCGGTCAGTTGCGATAGCCATGATTTTCTGCAGGTCGCTGTCGGTCTGTAAAAGAGTTTCATATTATGACATTATATCATAGACTAGTAGAGTGTTAAAAACAGGCTAAGGTGAAAAAGATTCAATTACAAAACTTGTCACAAAATGTCGTCTACCTATGATTATTTAGTTTTTTATATATATATATACAGTGCTTCCCAAAGGTAACGGATAAATTCTATAAAATCTTAAATAAAAATATTTGAGAAAAATGCTCCGACACGTCGATTTTTACTTTTAACTTACTATCCTAATATACACTTTTCAGCCCCCCACCCCTAAGGGGTGGTAACCACAACTTTAAAAATTCAAATAGCAAAGTACCCCTTCCGATACCTCAATTGATAGACTTTTTTAATCTGAATACAAAGAAAAAAAATTATCGAAATCGGTTGATAAATAACGGCGATATTTATCAAAATTTATTTATACACGAAATTGAGGAATAACAAAATTTAATTAACTAATCCTTAATTAATTGTCAAAGTGCTGCGCGTTAACGACGAGACAATGCCCTAATCTATCCCCAAACGCTTGTTGAACATTTTCTAACATTTTACTTCGAGTTTTCGAACATTCCTGGAGTCATTAAGTGAATTACTGCAGGAATTCTTTCCTTTAACGCCTCAATATTTACAGGTCTATTAAAATAAACTTTACTTTTTAAATAGCCCCAAAGAAAATAATCTAGTGGGGTTAAATCTGGCGATCTTGCTGGCCATTCAATAAGCCTTCATCTACCAATCCATTAGGAAATTTGAAAATATTTGTATTAGGAAATACGTGATCGAGGTATTCTCGAACTTGTCGCGCATAATGTGGAGGCGCACCGTCTTGCTGTAACCAAATTCTGTCCTTGTGTCTATCAGGATCTTCTGCGTTAGGAAACAACACCGCTAAAGTAGGTAGTAGTTCATTCCGTAGAAAGTTCAGATAACGTTCACCATTCAGTGTTCCGTCGAAAAATTTGGTCCAATAATTCTAGAACCCACCACACCAGCCCACACATTAAGGTTTTGAGGATATTGTGTGTTCGCTTCCACCATCCAATGCGGATTTTGACGAGCCCAGTAACGGCAATTTTGTTTATTGGCGGTGCCATTCAGACAAAATGTTGCCTCAACAGAAAAAAACGATGTTTCTAATTAAGCAAGGAGTTTCATTAGAGAGTTCCATCATTGTCTCACAAAACTGCACTCGTCGATCAAAGTCATCATCGGACAATTTTTGTACCAAGTGCACTTCATATGGGTCAAATTTGTGTTTTCGAAATAATCTGGACACTGTGCTTTTTGACGCACTAACTTGTGAAGCGACCTCCGCAAGGGTTGAATGATTTTCTTGCACCATTAAAATAGCATCCAATTGTCGGTTTTCAATTAAGGCCAATGGACGTCCTGCCTTAGGCTTATCCCGTACATGACCGAGATCGCGAAATTTGTTTTCGATTCGACTTACTGTAGATTCCGATATTGGCGGACGGTCCGGGTGCGTTTCATTGAACAAAACACGAACTTCGTCATGCGTCCGGCTTCTATCTCCAAACCCAATCATTAAAACTTCGATTCTTTCGGTTTCTGTAAATCTCATTTTGCTACTATTTCTTCAATGACGAAAAATCTGAATTGTGTTTGACATAAGTAAAAACAATGCAATTGCAATTGCATTGCAATTGTTTGAACGATATTGCTATGCCCGCTTCAACAGCGCTTACTCGAATATTGACGTTCTTCTTTGAATACATTTTGGTAAATATCGCGGTTATTTATCAACTGATTTTGATAATCCTTTTTTCGTTGTATTCAGAATAAAAAAATCTATCAATCGAGGTATCGCAAGGGGTACTTTGCTATTTGAATTTTTAAAGTTGGGGTTGCCACCCCTTAGGGGCGAAGGGGTGGGGGGCTGAAAAGTGTATGTCAGGATAGTAATTTAAAAATAAAAATCGACGTGTCAGAGCATTTTTCTGAAATATTTTTATTTAAGGTTTTATTGAATTTATCCGTTACTTTTGGGAAGCACTATATATAGTTTTATGGCATGATTAAAATACTCACCTTGGTATCAATCAGCTCTAAAATATAATCTAAAATTTTATAATATGCACGTAGAATTGAAATACTACATGGCAATATCATAAAAATAGTTTTTTTTATGAACATGAGATGTCACAAAATAACGTAAAACCCCCTTAAAAACTTCAGTAAATTTGTGTTAGTTTTTATTCCATGGCGTAGTTTTAATTTCGGAGTTTTGCTGTTTCAAATAGCAAGGCTGTGCTAGAAAAACTACCGTCAAAATTTTGGCAAAAAGTTATTTAGAACTTCTTTTTCACAGATTTTCATATTTTTCTAAAATTAAAAATACCAAGTTGGCATTTTGTGATCTCACAGTATCTACATATAATTAGGAACATGTTTGTGTGACATTGTCAGGTAGTACTTTGATTTTAACTCCCATTATTGTTATTAATGTCTTTGACAAGATAAGTGGCTTACTTATATGCTTATTCTAGCTACTACACATGATGCAATCAATATAATAGTATCTAGCTTAAATTTCACACAAAAACTAGAATTGTTTATTAACTTTATTAGAATGGAAACTTTACACTAGTTTTACACCTTTAAACTGACTTTAATAATGACTTTAACATCTTCAACTTTTTCCACAGTAAAAAACCTAAAGGCCAATGAATTTATGTTTATTTCTAACTGTGCAGTTGTTCTCTAATGCAATCTAGATTTGACGATGATTTCAATTTCTATTGTGATATTTAAAAATTGACGTAGATAAAAATGCATTTTAGCTATAGGACATTTTACACAAAGTTAAATTAAAATTTTCCAAACAATTCCTAAATGCATTCATATGTTAGGGTTGCCATTTGGAAAAACGAGTTAGAATAGCCTCTATAACATTTTTAAAAACTCTGCCAATGTGTCCATAACATGAAGAATTTTTTTGAAAAAATACTAAAACTAAAATTCACCTACCTCTCTGATCTTCTGCGTTATCTGATTTTGTCCAGTCGCTACAGTAGACGCACACGAATTCAAATGATTCTGGTACCTCAAACACAATTTCGTCAACGGCACGGGGTCTAATCTTTCCAAAACTTCCGGGTCCCTCGCAGCAGGCAAATTCAGCGTTGCTCTCATAATCGGCAGAAACATCGGAATGCTTTGCAATCGCAAGATATCTGGATCTCTATCGGTGTTCGGTCCCGCTAGCGCTGGTTTCACCACGACGATGTTATGCGCTGACTTTCTAACGCTTTTCGGGAGGATTTTTCTAGACGTAGGCTTGGCTTTCGTCAATTGTTTGTTCGTGAGTTTCGGGGAATCTAAAAAGTGTCAAATTTGGAGTTTTTATTCAACGAAAAGTAGGTTTTTGACAACTTGTAACTAGAGTATTTAATTTAGAACGGTAATACTTACCACCGATGGGTCTATTCACTGTATAACTTATGTACGGCAAGTCCGAATCGCTACAAATACTTGGTCCAGGCGATGTCGAACCCGGTCGATCAATAAATTCGCTAGAATCTGTCCCCGTTCCTGGGTTTGCGATTGTATGTTGTCTGCGAATGTTTTGCTTATTGTTGGGTTCGTGTAAGCTGCTCTGGCGAACGTGAGCTGATTGTTCTGAACCCATTTCACTCGAAAGCTGCTTAAAATTTGACTAGATGAGCACATAGAACCTAAAAACGTATGTTCGTTGGGTGAATTAGGTGAAATTTGCTCCAAAATACTGCTTAAAATTTGTTTTGGAAGTCTGTGTATTGATTTGTGTGGAGCTTGTAGAGTTATTGTTGACGTTTTGATGAAATTGTAGGTTATGGTTGGTAAATATCGCGTTGTTTGGAGGAACTGCCGTTAGATGGTGCTAGTTGTTTGTTGTAGTTGAAAAGCAAACCTTTGAGATAGAGAAAATTGCACTTTGCAACCGTTGGCGATAGAAAGCATATAGAAAATGTTTACCATGAGTTTACCACAACCAAATGATAGCTCTCGATAAGTAAATCAAAAATATGTGTACTTTTATATGCCTAAAGCCCACACATTCGTATACTTGCCAAATATCAAATATTTGCCAAGTATATGAATATTTGTCAAGAAAAAAAACCTGCTGTATTCAATTCGTAGTGAGTCCATCTCTAAAATAAATTTATATATTCGACGTTCGGCTGTGCGGACGAGTTTTTTTAGGCCATATACTTGGGTATTTGCAATACCCAGTTGAAGTGGGTATAGCAAATGCAAAGGCGACAAATATTGGTGCATTTATTTGTACTCGATGAACATTTTAGTACGCTGTTTAATTTTTCCATTTTTTAATTTCGTTTTGTGTGTGTATCTACGTCGTATACGAAGATTGACAAGAGATTTGTAATTATTAGTAAGATTTTTGATTTTTCTAAAGGGCGAAAACCGCATAAAATTTCCAAGAAAAGCGTACACCATATACAGAGTGTATCCTAAGTTGATGCTTTTCTATGAACAATATAGATGATACTCATTTATGAGCTTTCAAAATATAACCTTTTTGTTAAATAAAAAAGCTACACAAAATTGTCTCTACTATTAAAATATTTTTAATCGTTTTCGTTTCTCTTCAGATAATAAACATCATAAAAATTTTATAGACAGCATGTCTATAAATAATTTATTTGGAAGATTATACTTTATTTGCTTGTATTTATGTATTTGTTGATTTTTATGATGTTTATTATTTGAAGAGAAACGAAAGCGGTTAAACATATTTTAATAGAAAATACAATTTTGTGTAGCTTTTTTATTCAACAAAAATGTTTAATTTTGAAAGCTCATTTGTTTAAATTTTTGTTTCAGAAGCTAATTGATCTGTATTTCAGACAATATCAGGACATATTTATACAACGAACCTAGTAGTACAAATGGATTTACTAGAACTCTAAAGATGACGAAGAAACCATATCTAACATTTCTTTTAAGGGCATCTTCCTAATTTAAATAAAAAATATATATATTTTTTTTCTCATTAAAATAATAATTTATATAAACTGGTTCACATCAAATGACCAATTGTATTGTTTTACAGTCTGTTAACATTAGATGCTACGAATTAATAATACAGAAAGCTGATGAATTAAACAAAAAAATCATTAAAATGAAACAAAAAGTTTCCTCAAGATTTGTTTTGTAAATTTCCACAAGAATGCCCTTGTTAGTACGCAGTGAATTCTGCACTTATGTAATTACAAATATGTCGGCATTATAAAATAAAACCTTGCTTGTTCGTAATCAAGTTAACAGTTTGATTTGAAAAAGCTAATATGCAAAAGAGGCGAACTAATCAAAAAAAATAACTAGTGCCCATTCGGTACGCACATGTAGCAAATCCTCAAAGAAGATTTTCACGTACATATTAGAAAATGATATGTAGCGATGCATCAATGTCCGATGCATTTATTGTTGCAGTGCAACTCTGACGGTCCGAAATCACAAACGAATATAGTACAAATTTGTTGGTATGTCATAGATTTTTTTGAGTTTTATAAAAATCAGCCGGTAATCAAGGATGGATGAAAAATATTCGGTGAACGAAAAATAAAACATGGTTTAGACCAATCAATAACAAAAATTTTCGATTTGCGTGGAAAATATATTTGCCAAATATTTAACATATGTGGCAAATATTTAATATTTGGCAAGTATACAAATGTGTAGATTTACCATTTTTAAGATAAGTTGTCGAGTTCGCTTATTTTTGAGTTGAAAAAACTAAATGTTGGGGATTGATATGGATATAAAGCAAAAACCAATAAAACCTAACCAAAGTCGAAAGGTGCTCCCACACGCAGTGCCAATAGGGGCCATCATTGGCCATCGGAGTGCTTCGCGTAGCGGGACCCAACTGTGCCAATGCACATCGCCAATATGTCGACCTTGTCCGCTTTATTTCATTCTGTTTTAGCATTGTACGTACTACCGATAAAAACTTTAGTTATCTATCTATGTTTTATCATATATACTGCATTATTTATGTTTGTACGTACTTTAAGGACAATGATGATTTATTATTTGCCCAAATGCCTGATTGCGCAAATGTAAAAACATGAAAACTTTTTTTAATATTTTGTAAATTTATTCACAATAATTATGGTTCTTATAAGCATTATATTAATCTTACAGTTACAATAAATTAACAAGCAATAAAATAATATTCTGAAGACAATATTGAAGTCGTTATAATGGGTGACCCACGGCATAGGTACGTTTGTTTATTTTTGTGTTTTTGACGCCGAAGGAATGAACGTTGTGTTAATAGACAGAAAATGCCATTATATGGGATGGTCTTGAGGTTAGTATGACTTCCGGGTTTTCCAGAAATGACGTCATCATTAAAATTTTAAAAATGAATTCGCACACAATGGGGAGGCATACGGTATTTAGATTCTGGGATTGCGGTCAACCTTATTCGCTAGGGTGGGGTGGGAAAGGTGAGGGAGGGGGTTGGAGGGAAGCGGGATATGAATCTACACACAATGGGGAGTCATACGGTATAGGGGTCCAAGGACTGCGGTCAACCCTCTTCCCTACAATCTTGACTACAATCAAACAAAGTTGCATTTATATAATTAACAACAATTACCTAACTATTTATTAATTAACAATTTATAGATTAGTTTTAAATTTAAATAATCTGATGTGTTTAATGTATTCAACAAAGTTTAAAAACTATACTGGATGCTTTTCCTTATTTTGATTATCAGAAAAATATCAAAAAGTATATCTGTTACTAAAAATTTTGGGTTGATAATAAATATATGTACCTGCATAATATACATACACGGAGTTTTAATATCTATAATTAAAACTCCGTGTATGTAAGGGTTCTCAATTTTTCTTTGTATCTTATTATAAGTAATTTCAGTTTTATTATATAAATTATATTTTAAATCAAAATTATGAATTCATCGATTTGACTGAAATGAAATATTTATATAGAGAAACGACACAAATTAACAGGGTCCTGCATAAAAATATAGACCACTCAGTGTATCAGATCTTATCCCATCTTATTCCGCATTTGTTGCTTGAAACATAAAGAAAATAAAAAGGGAGATTTTTTTAATGTCACGTGGCAAATATAAAAAACTAAATAATTTTGTTTCCTGTATTGCTGTATATTTGTATTCCTTAATGTATTTAATATTTTCGAACGTACTGTATAAATAATGACTGAAAAACATGTTTAATATTTAACAACCTTATTAAACAGTGTCCCCTTTCGAGGGTTCCTTTTTTTAATTCTAAGCAACAATGCACTGCTTAAAATAATGGGAGCTGCGGCAACAGCAATGATATCGTCTTCACTGTTCATTTTTAATTCTCTACGGGACGCTACGAGCCTTCTACGATACACAGAAATACCTTGCGCCCAATACCAACGTTGGCCAATGTTGGCGAAGTGAATGCGCGCACTACGCGCAGCGCGTCACATCACCAACGTTGGCGAGACGTTGGCACTGCGTGTAGGAGCTCCTTCAAACTTTGACCACGAAAACATCATTTTCATTTCATTTCTATTTTCAAAATATCTCAATAGTTTGACAAAATGCAAAACAAAAACGCAGACAAGTTTTGTAACATTTTTATTAGTAGGTACTGCCCATTCAGGTGGGGTACCTTTATAAAATACTTTTTTATAAAAATTAATATTTATACATAAACTATTACATAGTATGAATACATATATTATAGTATCATATCCGATGCTTCCAGCTTCTTACAGCCGTATTAAATAATAAACGTCATACATAACAGCCTCATACACGATAACATGAAGAATAAATAATAGACACCGATCAGTTTCATATAGAATGGCAACTAAATTAATAATTTTTTGGTCGAAGCGCAGTGTGTTTCATATTCTATTTACAACGCGGTTTTTTGTCTATTAAAAAAATAACAGACGTACGAAATGTTCGTTCATTTTATCTTAACTTGGACACAGTCACTGCGAACGGCATACACGAGTTATATACTTAAATACGAACACATAATAATCAATACTATAGCGACAGAAGGTTTATAACAACATATAATAATATATACTATATTACCTATGTCGTACTTTTTCATTCGGCAGGTTGATAATATAATAAGTAAATAGATATATTTTGCTTATAAAGAGGATTTTGTTCTTTATAACAGTCTTGGCATATACTTGCGATACCTTATATTTCCGTATATACAGGGCGTTTCTCCTGCACACGTACAACTTAACAAATTCTTGCGATAATAAATACAATAAATAGTTCGATGAACAGCAACTTTGAGATTCGTCATATGTGCTTATAGAGCGCGATTTTGCGATCTGTAATTCATTTTTTTTTTCGATTTTTGTTAAAAATTGAAGTCTAGAAGTTTTTTTTTTCGATGGCAGATGTAAAAACTATCTTTGATTTTTAAAATAGGGTTTTTTTAGTCCAGGAAGATTAGATTTTTTCTTTAACAAAGTTTAACACAATGGCGCAGTATTTAGAATTGTGTCATTTTTGTTGATGAACTTGTGTGTTTTAGTTGTTAATTTTAACATCATTTCAGAAAAAAAAACGAGGTTAAGACGTATAGTTTTGGCATTGTTCAATTTTCTGGATACTTAAAAATAGTATGTCTACACAATGGCGCAGTAGTTAGAATTGTGCCATTTTTGTTGATGAAGTTGTGTTTCATTTAGTTGTTGATATTATAATTTTTAAGCCAAAAATCTCAATCTCTAATGACAACGTCATAAACCATGGGAATGCAAATCTTTAAAAAACTGTTTGCAGTTTTGAGTTTATTGAGTGTCTGACCTCAGAAAAATAAATCACAATCCACAATATTACCATAAATAATAAAATAATTAATTAATTAATTTATTTATCTATTTTTAAAATATTTAAAGAATTGTTTAAAAAATAATAATAATATATTATAGTTATTAGTATGAAGCTATTATTAATTAAGATAGGTTAAGTTATATTGGTTCAAAGTTTATAACAGAAAATAATAAAATTTGAAATCGAAATTGGCACAAACTAATAAATTAAAAAAGTTGCATATACATTTTAGTTTTTCAAATATACTGTAACGCTAAAAACCGTTCTCCTGCAAAATGAAAAATTTGGAGATGTGTCACTTTTGTTCTGCGCCAACGATGTGTGATTTTGATAGCTTTATACAAGGTTAGCCAAAATTACCGGAACACCTAAATAATTCTCCAACGGTAAGAAATTTCAAAAACAAATTCAAACAAAAGTTTTTTTACTTTAAACAATTCATCGTTCAAATATATTTTTAATATACATTCATTTTATTATAGAAATTTCGTAAAATTTCTTTTCTCAAATGGAACACCCTGTATATTTTTACATTTTGTAAATTTACGACTAATTCTAAACATTTTTTTATTAAAATAATCTTTTTTAAACTGCATCATTTTTGAGTTTTAAGCACAGACAGTAAGAAATTTAAAAAAAATTCAAATAAAAGTTTTTTTACTTTAAACAATTCATCGTTCAAATATATTTTTAATATACAGAGTGTTCATTTTATTATAGAAATTTCATTAGAAAAGTTGTGTTTCATTTAGTTGTTGATATTATAATTTTGAAGTCAAAAATCTCAATCTCGAATGAAAACATCATAAACCATGGGAATGCAAATCTTTAAAAAACTGTTTGCAGTTTTGAGTTTATTGAGTGTCTGATCTTAGAAAAATAAATCTCTAAAACCACAATATTACCATAAATAATAAAATAATTACTTAATTAATTTATTTATGTATTTTTTAAATAATTAAAGAATTATTTAAACCATAATAATAATATATTATAGTTATTAGTATGAAGCTATTATTAATTAAGATAGGTTAAGTTATATTGGTTCAAAGTTTATAACAGAAAATAATAAAATTTGAAATCGAAATTGGCACAAACTAATAAATTAAAAAAGTTGCATATACATTTTAGTTTTTCAAATATACTGTAACACTAAAAACCGTTCTCCTGCAAAATGAAAAATTTGGAGATGTGTCACTTTTGTTCTGCGCCAACGATGTGTGATTTTGATAGCTTTATACAGGGTTAGCCAAAATTACCGGAACACCTAAACAATTCTCCAACGGTAAGAAATTTCAAAAACAAATTCAAACAAAAGTTTTTTTACTTTAAACAATCCATCGTTCAAATATATTTTTAATATACATTCATTTTATTATAGAAATTTCGTAAAATTTCTTTTCTCAAATGGCACACCCTGTATATTTTTACATTTTGTAAATTTACGACTAATTCTAAACATTTTTTTATTAAAATAATCTTTTTTTAAACTGCATCATTTTTGAGTTTTAAGCACAGACAGTAAGAAATTTAAAAAAAAATCAAATAAAAGTTTTTTTACTTTAAACAATTCATCGTTCAAATATATTTTTAATATACAGAGTGTTCATTTTATTATAGAAATTTCATTAGAAAAGTTGTGTTTCATTTAGTTGTTGATATTATAATTTTGAAGTCAAAAATCTCAATCTCGAATGAAAACATCATAAACCATGGGAATGCAAATCTTTAAAAAACTGTTTGCAGTTTTGAGTTTATTGAGTGTCTGATCTTAGAAAAATAAATCTCTAAAACCACAATATTACCATAAATAATAAAATAATTACTTAATTAATTTATTTATGTATTTTTTAAATAATTAAAGAATTATTTAAACCATAATAATAATATATTATAGTTATTAGTATGAAGCTATTATTAATTAAGATAGGTTAAGTTATATTGGTTCAAAGTTTATAACAGAAAATAATAAAATTTGAAATCGAAATTGGCACAAACTAATAAATTAAAAAAGTTGCATATACATTTTAGTTTTTCAAATATACTGTAACACTAAAAACCGTTCTCCTGCAAAATGAAAAATTTGGAGATGTGTCGCTTTTGTTCTGCGCCAACGATGTGTGATTTTGATAGCTTTATACAGGGTTAGCCAAAATTACCGGAACACCTAAACAATTCTCCAACGGTAAGAAATTTCAAAAACAAATTCAAACAAAAGTTTTTTTACTTTAAACAATTCATCGTTCAAATATATTTTTAATATACATTCATTTTATTATAGAAATTTCGTAAAATTTCTTTTCTCAAATGGAACACCCTGTATATTTTTACATTTTGTAAATGTACGACTAATTCTAAACATTTTTTTATTAAAATAATCTTTTTTAAAATGCATCATTTTTGAGTTTGAAGCACAGACAGCAAGAATTTTAAAAAAAATTCAAATAAAAGTTTTTTTACTTTAAACAATCCATCGTCCAAATATATTTTTAATATACAGAGTGTACAGAGCATTCTATAAGAAAATTAATTCAATAAAAAATGTTTTGAATTAGTCTTAGAATTACAAAATGTAAACATATACAAGGTGTTCCATTTGAAAAAAAATTAGGAAATTTCCATGTTGAAATAAACATCCTGTATATTAAAAATATATTTGAACGATAGCTTGTTTAAAGTCAAAAAACTTTTGTTTGAATGTTTTTTTTTTAATTTTTTTACGGTTGGATTTTAATTAATTGCTTAAAACTCAAAAATGATGCATTTTAAAAGAGATTATTTTAATAAAAATGTTTAGAATTAGTCCTAAATTTACAAAATGTAAAAATATACAGGGTTTACATACGAAAAAAAAATTTACGAAATTTCTATTATAAAATGAACACTCTGTATATTAAAAATATATTTGAACTATGGATTGTTTAAAGTTAAAAACTTTTGTTTGAATTGGTTTTTGAAATTTCTTACCGTTGGAGAATTATTTAGGTGTTCCGGTAATTTTGGCTAACCCTGTATACCAACTTTTGTTGTAAATTTATTTATATATATGTGGTGTACAAACAGGCAAAGCCCAGGGTAAATTAAATTACAATTTAAAGGTGTATTTATTTGTTAAAAATGAAAAAAAAAGACAGAAAACATCACAAACATGACAAACATGAAAAAAAGCGTTCAGAAAACAAAAAAATAACAGGTGGCCAGAAATCAAAAACATTTCAAATTCAAGTGAAAGTTATAACTCTAACGTTTTTGGAGTAGCTGATTGGAAATACAAAATAAGAAACTAAAGAAACAAAATGGCGGATCCAATATGGTGGTAGAGGTTTTCTAAAAATATTTCCAAATATGGAACTATGAGTAAATGTTAGAGACGGTCTGTTATTTAAAAAAAACATGCATACGTCAATTTTTAATTATTTAAAACACATTTTTCTAAAAAAATCGAATTTTCGCCTTCGTCAATTGTTACTAACTTATACGTCATCGATTTTTTCTTAATTTTTGTGTAGAATTATTTGCCCTGAAACCACATTCGTACTCAAATGTTTTCTATCGCGGAAGATTTTCGTAAAAAGTAGGGTCAAATTATAAGATAAACGGAATTTTGGAATTTTTAGTGAACTTGTAATACATTTACCCACGATCCACTACGGTCTGCTCACGCGCATCGGCCACGCCTACAAGTGACGTCAGTGCGAGAAAGAAGCGGCAGTAGCGTTAATATGGCATTAATTTCCATGGCTACCTTAGTAGCCAATTGTTGTTGTCACGGGTGTAATGACATTTATGCTCTGACGTCATTGCGAGAAGTAGTGTTCGTTTGTCATGGTAGCCAATATGTTGTTGTGGCGTTCAAGGCTTTTTGACAATTAAAGCGTTGGCATGGTTGTCAACTTGTTAACCTAAATCACCTACAAAAGTAAAAACTAAGGATGTCTTTGGATTGCCTAGGTTTCCGTGTCAACATCCTTTTCGCAGTGACGTCATGCGCAGAAATGGACGAATTTCAGACACGAAGTGCGCAGACCGGTGTAGTGGACCGTGCATTTTTCCAGAAATCTTAAAAGTTCGTTCCTAAAATATGTGTTGTTAAAAAAAAGTCTCGATTACGTCATAAATCAAATAAGTCGAATTAGGTCAAATTTATTATTCCGAAATAAGGTTCAAATGTTTTTATCTAATATTCCTGAACTAATCTGGTTTTCCTTGAAAATTAGACACTCAAAACAGACGTCAAGATGGCACTATTCTAGAAATTCTTTAAAATCACTCAATGGAGTACAATCACATGGCAGTAGATGGCAGTATTTACAATGTATGTATATATCTTATGGCAGTTTGGTTTTTGAATAGACATTTTCAGTAGTAGCTGTACCAAAAGATTAGCTTCACCTAAAGATTATGAAAATCATAGCTGGAACATAACCAACTTAAAAAAAAAGATTTTTTTTCGTTATAACTCCATCTACGGTTTCAATAATCTAAAATAATCAAATCGGACCCCATTAGGTCTCTCATCTCGTCAATTTCCTCAGAAACCGCTCACGTGGAGACGTAAAATTCGTTGATTCTCGATTGTCGAAAATTTTTCAGGTTATGTCACTTCCACCAAAAGTCCGTGGTGGGGGTGTGGGCCGCACGAGCCACAATTGCCCCCGCAATATCCGTGAATTAATTGTCGATCGCTGGTCTTGATGTCAGTGCTGGCTGAGTTCCCTGAAGAGTACCACGTGACTCTGTCAGAAACTTTGAAAGATGTCCCAGTGAGGTCCACTGAAAAGCTGCCACGTATGCAGTTCTGAACAGAACTGTAACAGTCGCCGGCGTGTCCGAATTTTTGGGGATGGTCAGTGGATTGGGAAAAAGTGTAATCTTCAGCTGAAAGAAAGAAAAATAGAGGTTGTTATAGAAGGAGAACCAAACTGATGTTTTGTGCGAGTTTAAGCTTTAAAAGGTGGTGAAAAAGGAATTATTTTGGCCAGTTTAAACTACAAACTTACTTATTATCTGCATCGAGGTTATGTTCAGTCTCACTTTCCAGAATTCTGTTTTACCAACCGGGTGCGTGCTAGTTGGTATTTTAGTGCAATCACAATTGTCAGGATCTATGTTCCTCGGACACGAATTGGGTCGATGTAATCTGCAAGAAAATAGAATTTATCTTGTTGACCGGAACAAAAAAGTTGAAGAATCTTTGTTGTTTTTGGGGGTTTGAATAAAAACATACCTTTTGTCGTAAAATTGGGCATAATTTGTCCTTCCAGGTTCTAAAGTAATAAACTCCTCTGGGTGATTGGTGTCCATTTTGAAACAATAGACGACTGCAATTTTCCCAGCTATGTGAAGGTGGTAGTCTGTGTTTGTGGAGTTTCTCAGTTTTTCTTTGACATCTTTGCAACTTGTGTAACGACCTGAAATGTTTAAGTCGTTCAAATATGGTTTCAATTCATTCTTATCTAGCGACACCCCCCCCCCCTCCTAGAGGGTTTTCATACCCCAAATTTTACTTACATGGAACCCTGTTACATTTCCTCTTCTTCAATGGCCTAAATTCTTTTGGACACAGCCGCTTTTGTACCCTCATACCTCTGTTGTTTAGACAGAACAGTTTCCTTGATTGTACTCCTTGTTTTCCACATGCCTCTGTGCACTGTAAAAATTATAAAAAATGTACAGGATGGTCAAGTATTCACTAAAATTATTAAAAAAAAAATGTGTCTTACTTTTGACCATTGGTCAGCATGCCACCTGTGTTTGTCGTAACAATTTCTCTCTATGCAGGTGGCTTGAGTTGGCGGCTTTGCGTGGAAATCACAGTGGCTGGGATGAACTGTTGTCGGTTGTACAACCCCACCTGGTAGCACTTTGTGGCAAGTCACGTTCCTATGCTTGACACCGTCGTTACAAGATTTCGAACACTATTAAACAAAATAAAACTTGTTTTAATCAATTTTAGTTGATCTAAATTTGAATTTCTCGAAAAGTTGTGAAAAATGACTTGGTTTTATAAGAGCCATCCTAGGATGTCAGGTAAATTTAAAAAAAACAATTAAAAATTACGGACTCCGCCCGGAATCGAACCGGGGTCGTCTGCCGTGCCGGGAATTCCTCTACCGCTAAGTCACCGAGGCCTGTGACCGTAGCTTAGCGGTAGAACGATGGCCTGCAAGGCAGAGGACCCGGGTTCGAATCCGGGCTGATTCCGTAATTTTTAATTGATTTTTAAATTTATTTCTCATCTGGTTTACTTTTTGCCATCAATTCTACAGTGTGTCCCAGATAAGAGTGTAACACCTTTATATCTTTTTTATTTTTAGTTAAATTTTAATAATTTTTTCTTTCAAGTATAGAACACATTGCTCTATTTACTGCCAAAAAACCAATTGTCTTCTTTAAATGCAAAGCACCTTGTGATGGCAAAATAAATGGCAAAAATCAAGAAATCAGTTTAGGGAATTTTTTATCGAAAAGTTTTACTAGTGATAATTGTTCAGAATTGCCCAAAAATCACAAATGCAAAATTTCATGAAAATTAAAAAATATTGAAATTTTCTTCAAAAATAATTCTGTAAATATTATTTGCATAGGCAGCTGCGCTTAAAAAAAGTGTGCTGTGGAAATTTTGTTTGAAATAAAACCTGAACTAGCTTTGTCGTATTTAATTAAGATAAGATGTTGCCATGTTTGTAGGTTACTCTTTGCATAATAGCCTTTATTATTCAATAGAAATGTAATAAATAAAATTATTAATAAAAATTCGATTTATTTTTTTTCTCTTTAATTTCGCAGAAAATTTACAGCATAATAAATACAAAGTACAAATTAGATCTTTTTTTTGTGCTATTAGACCTCCATCAGCTTCAATGCATGCATTGATGCGCCTTTCATTATGTTTAACTACTTTCCGGAGAGTTAATGGCGTAATCTCAGCGCAAGCTTGTCGAATGCGGGTTTTCAGTTCGTCTCTGTTTCTTGGCTGAGTCTTGTAGACTTCGTTCTTTAGAGCTCCCCACAAAAAATAATCTAGGGGCGTGAGGTCGGGTGATCTCGGAGGCCAATTAATTAATGGACTATTTCTTCCAATCCATCTCCGGTGAAAATTGTCGTTTAACCAATTTTGCGTAATCATTGCATTGTGAATTGGAGCTCCATCAAGTTGAAATATTATGTTATTATACCTAATAAGTGGAATATTTTCGATTTCGTCTGTAAATTCATTTTGCAAAAATTGCAGAAAACGCTTCGCATTCAAATTTCCCTCAAGGAAATATGGTCCAATTAGTCGCTCGTTAAGGATACCACACCACACGTTACCTTTTTCTGAATACTGGCGTCGACAATTTATAACCCAATGTGGATTGTCAACAGACCAATGCCGCGTGTTTTGATGGCTAACTGTGCCATTAGTAGTGAATGTGGCCTGATCGGAAAATAAAATGTTTTTAAAAAAATTACGATTATTCAAGAACTCTCCACCAAAGGCACCAAAGGCAATATTCCAGTCGCCTTTCTTTGTCTCCTTCTTCTAATGTTTGTAAGAATATTGGTTTGAAGGGATGTAGTTTATTCCGACGCATGCATCGCCAAATTTTACTTTTTGATACGTTTAAAATTGCTGACATTCTTCTTAACCCCATCCTTCTATTACGTCTTACAAAGTCAAGTATTTGGTCTTCACCAACATGTACCCTCAATCGTTTCTTCTTTATGTTGAATTCCGTGCCCGTTCTATTAAATTCAGTATTAATTCGCCAAACTCTTACATGATCTATTCGAGGACGACCCTGATGGCGATTATTAAACTCTTCAGCTGCTTCCCTTGCTGATCGCGCGTTGTCACCGACTAATCTTATTATTTCCACTTTTTCGGCAAGTGTAAGCATTATTATTCAGACAATAATTAAATACGACACAATACAACAAAGCACTTTGACAGTTCATGTTTTATTTCAAACAAAATTTCCACAGCACACTTTTTTTAAGCGCAGCTGCCTATACAAATAATATTTACGGACTCAATATTTTTTAATTTTCGTGAAATTTTGCATTTAAGGTTTTTGGGCAATTCTGAACAATTATTACTAGTAAAATTTTTCGATAAAAAAATCCCTAACGTAATTTCTTGATTTTTGCCATTTATTTTACCATCACAAGGTGCTTTGCATTTAGAGGGGGCAATTGGTTTTTTGGCAGTAAATAGAGCAATATGGGTTCTATAAAATTATTAAAATTTAACTAAAAATGAAAAAGATATGAAGGTGTTACACTCTTAAGTGGGACACACTGTATATACAGGTTTTCCAAATTTACAATTACAATTCTTTCTCATCCATTTAAAATACAAGACAATAAACAAAGACCAAGATTTCTGATATTTTCGACTGTGTTTTTTTCGTGTACCTTTGACCATGGCGTTTCGGACCATGTATAGTTGCAATTGTACTTGTCGTAATGTTCACAGGGCCTCACATCCTTAGGTTTTCGAGTTTGGTGACAAAAGCTATCAACCACTTTGGCCTCATGACCTATGTCCATGCAATAAACATTACGACTTTGGTTCCCCTTTCCACAAGTTGATGAACACTATAAATAGAGGAATGGTCAAAGTCAAAAGTGTTCTAGTTTTAATTCTAGACAGTTTTTACAATTTGAGTACTCACCCTATTCCAACTGGATTTTTTCCACTTGTATAAACTCTTTCCAAATCTTCTATTGCCGTTATGGACATTCCTGATAATATCATTTGATCTGGTATGGTTCGGACATGGACATTTTATTTTATGGTTTGGTTTCGACCTAGTTGGACATTGTCCTTCAGTCACCAGATTTCCTAAGAAACATTCCAAAATATAAATGGTTGACTTTAATGTTTTGATTTGCTTTACCTTCATGATTCTGGCATCCAACTTGCCTGAGCTTCTCGCAATTAGAGTTACAATCACCAAATTCACCATGTATCCATTTTGGACATTCAAAAGTGTTGCAGTTTTCGTGTTCTTTCGGTTTATCCTGTATGTCACATCTGGTCTCATCTATATTCCCGTTCAGGTCTCTGCAAAGTACTTGTCTTGACTGCACACCTCCTTCACAAGACTTTGAACACTGTGGATAAGGAAAAACCATAAGTTTTTAGTAAACCACTAGGAGAATGTGCAGGCCTAATAGGCCTGCTGGTCGACCTAGGTAGATCGCCGAAGCGTTAAGAGGTAAACAAAAAGCCCGGAAAAAAAACCGTTCGAAGCGGTTACGGGGCGCCATCTTCGTAGCGTAATCCCAACAGCGACATGATGATGTGCCGCCGTCTGGTGACCGCGTCGCGAAGCGCGCGACCGTTGCCTAGCAACCTCGATAGGTTGCCATGGCGACGCGCTGACCTGTATACTCCTAAAGCATAATCCATAAACTTACCCGAATCGAGTTAAAAAATAACGAAAACTGGGCCGAAAATGGACGAAATCGAAGGCCTAAGCGCTGTAGAATCAAATTTTAGGCGGAAAATCGGCGCCTGCGGCGCCGATTTTCGCTTCTCCAATGGAGCAGACCTTTCCCCCGATTCGCCGATTTTCGTAAACTTCTTGCGCGGACTGTGTTAGACTTTTAGTATATAGTAGGGATAGGGATAACCCAAAGTTCTGTTGAAAAATGTTTTAAAAATTAACTTAAACTTACTTTACTCCAACGTCCTACGTTCCATTTAAAAGTACTATAGCGATGGTAATCATCATCGTCATCAATTTCGTTATTGTCTCCTAGGAAGACTGCGGGATCGTAGCAATTCTTGTTGGCGTCACATCTCTTACGATCGTCAGGTTTTAACAAGTTCCCACAATACATATCGGATACTTGAACAACACTATCGACTCTGCATGAAACTTCACGAGTCTGAAGGCCATCTCCACAGGTGGCGCTGCATTTCGACCAGTCGCTGATATGCCATTGGCATTCTGCAACATCGCATTCTTTCTCGATGGGTTGCAGCTCGTCTAGGTTGCAGCTTCCAGGAAAATCGCATATGTACGACCTGTTTTGGATACCCTTTCCACAAGGTGCTGAACACTGAAAAAAGAAATGAAAATGTGACACAAGTTGGAAATTGGAAGTTGATGTTAGGATAGGATTGTGTAGGACACTTACTTCTGACCATGGGCCATAGGTCCAAGTGGGGCAGCTGTGTGCATTGCAGGCCTGTATCACGAACTTTTTGCTCTGGGCCTCGCATATTGACTCATCGACTGTGGTGTTGTAGGCATTGACGCATCTTGCTCGTCTACTCTTAACACCACGATCGCAGCTTTTGGAACACTGCAATGAAACACTGTTTTTAGCCTCCAAAACAAATATTTGCAGACGCATCAGAGAGGTAGGTTACGTAAAATAGATAAGAAATAGTGTTTTAGCTGTTAAGCATCATACCTGAGTCCAATCTTCGTATATCCATCGGGCAAAATCGCACGACCCATGGCAGATTTGATGTTGGGAGGGCTTACGTAGCCGATAGCATTGGCTCTCATCCACTGGTATCCCGTCTTTGTCGTCAACTACACTGTATTCGTAATAGCCTTTGCCATAGTCAGAATTGACCATAACACAGTTGAATTCAACCTCTTGCAACCTGCAAAATACCATAAACATTTGCAATGTTGCTTAGAAGTTCTTCCAAAGAAAAAATCATAAAAAAGAACTCCAAAGAAACAAGAATTCTTCCAAACGAACTCTTAAGAAAAGAACTCTTCCTAAGAAGAGCTTAAAAAAAGAATTCCTCAAAAAAAAAACTTTTCTAAAAAACTCTTCCAAAGAAGAACTCTCCCAAAGAAGAACTCTTCAAAAAATCGAACCAACTCCAAAGAAAAACTCTTGAAAAAATAAAATCCTCCAAAGAATTCTTCCTAAGAAGAGCCCTTCCAAATAACGTAGTTCCAAAGAAAATCCTCCAAAAAACAACTCCAAAGAAGAACTCTTCCAATGAAGAAGTCTTCCAAAGAAGAACTCGTTTAAAAAGAACTTTTCAAAAGAAGAACTTACAACGAACAACTCCAAAGAAAGAACTTCAAAGAAGAACTCGAAAGAAAAACTATTGAAAAAAAGGAACTCTTCCAAAGAATACTTCCTAAGAAGAGCCCTTCCAAAGTACGTAGTTCCAAAAGAAGTCCTCAAAAACAACTCCAAACAAGAACTCTTCCAGTGAAGAAGTCTTCCAAAGAAGAACTGGTCTAAAAAGCACTTATAAAAGAAGAACTTTTCCAAAGAACTACTCCAATGAAAAGCTTGAAACAAGGTGCTCCTCCAAAGAACTCTTCCAAAGAACAACTCCAAAGAAAGATCTTCAAAGAAGAACTCTTCCAATGAATGTCTTCCAATGACGAACTCTTCCAAAGAAGACCTCTAAAGAAAAACTGTTCCCAAGAAGAACTATTCAGAAGAAGAACTCTTCTAAAAAGGACTCTTCAGAAGAAGAACTCTTTCAAAGAACTTTTCCAAAGATGAAATCCTGAAAAGAAGAAGTCTTTCAAAGAACTCGTCTAAAAACAACTTTTCAAAAAAACTCTTCCAAAGAAGAAATCCTGCAAGGAAGAACTGTTCCAAAGAAGAACTCTTCCAAAGAAGAACCTTCCAAAGAAGCACTCGTCCACAAAGAACTATTTAAAAGATCCGTTCAAAAGAAGAACTCTTCCAAAGAAGAACTCTATCAAAGAAGAAATCCTGCAAAGAAGAATTCTTCCAAAGAAGAAATCTTTCGAAGAACTGCCTAAGAAGGACTCTTCCAAGGAAGAACTTGTCTAAAAATAACTTTTCAAAAGAAGAACTTTTCCAAAGAAGAACTCTTCCAAAGAAGATCTCTTCCAAAGAAGAACTCTTGTAAAGAAGAACTCTTCCAAAGAAGAAATTCTGCAAAGAAGAACTCTTCCAAACAAGAACGCGTTAAAAATAACTCTTCAAATGAACAACTCATCCAAAGAAGAACTCTTCCAAAGAAGAACTCTTCCTAAGAACAACTCTGCCAAAGAAGAACTCTTCCAAAGAAGAACTCTTCGAAAGAAGAACTATTCGAAAGAAGAACTCTTCGAAAGAAGAACTCTTCGAAAGAAGAACTCTTCGAAAGAAGAACTCTTCGAAAGAAGAACTCTTCGAAAGAAGAACTCTTCGAAAGAAGAACTCTTCGAAAGAAGAACTCTTCCAAAGAAGAACTCTTCCAAAGAATAACTCTTCTAAAGAAGTGCTCGTCCAAAGCAAAACGCTTCCAAATAACTCTTCCAAAGAACTTTTCCAAAGAAGAACTCTATCAAAGAAGAAATCCTGCAAAGAATAATTCTTCCAAAGAAGAAATCTTTCGAAGAACTCTTCCTAAGGACTCTTCCAAGGAAAAACTTGCCTAAAAAGAACTTTTCAAAAGAGGAACTTTTCCAAACAAGAACTGTTCCAAAGAAGTCTTCCAAAGAAGTCTTCCAAAGAAGAACTCTTGTAAAGAAGCACTCTTCTAAAGAAGAACTCTTCTAAAGAAGAATTCTTCCAAAGAAGAAATTCTGCAAACAAGAACTCTTCCAAACAAGAACGCGTTAAAAAGAACCCTTCAAAAGAACAACTCATCCAAAGGAGAACTCTTCCAAAGAAGAACTCTTCCAAAGGAGAACTCTTCCAAAGAAGAACTCTTCCTAAGAACAACTCTGCCAAAGAAGAACTCTTCCAAAGAAGAACTCTTCCAAAAAAGAACTTCCAAAGAAGAACTCTTCCAAAGAAGAACTCTTCCAAAGAAGAACTCTTCCAAAGAAGAACTCTTCCAAAGAAGAACTCTTCCAAAGAAGAACTCTTCCAAAGAAGAACTCTTCCAAATAAATCTCTTCTAAAGAAGTGCTCGTCCAAAGCAGAACGCTTCCAAATAACTCTTCCAAAGAAGAACCCTTCCAAAGAAGAACTCTTCCAAAGAAGAACTCTCCAAAAGAAGAACTCGTCCAAAGAAGAACGCTTCCAAAGAACTCAAAAAAAGAACTACTCCAAAGAAGAACTCTTTGAAGATAAAAAACTCGTCCAAAGAATAGCAACCGCAAAAAAGAACTCTTCCAAGGAGGTATTCTTCCAAAGAAGAATTCCTCCAAAGAAGAACTCTTCTAAAGTAGTCTTCTCAAGAAAAACTTATCCAAAATACTGTAGGATACTCACCCTTTTCCACAATGTTTGGAACAAGCTCCAGTCTTTGTGGCATTCCAGACGAACTCACAATGCGTGTTGCACTTTCTCTCACTTCTTAAGTTGTTATTATTACCAAGTTCGGCGCACTTTTCGTAATCAGCATGATAACCAGTGTCCAAATCGACACAAACTGGTATCATGGTCTGCATACCGTTGCATGTGGCCGAGCAGTCAGTCCAATTCGTAGCGTAGAAATGCCAACCGTATTTCGGAGCTTTATTTGTCTCGATGCTGTACTGATAAGAAATATCTGGTGGTCTATGGATGATGCTGACCACTTCCAAGTACAGGTCTCTCTGGAGCTTCTTGTATTTCTGCGAGATGACCGTCTCGACCATATTTTGAGAACCGCTGTACGTGAGTTTTATGCCACCGTAGTAGATGTACTTCTCGTACAAAGTGATTCCATAGTCTTGGTTTGCCAGGTACTTGTTATCATCACCGACCAAAGCAATGAACGTATCGTCCGGCTGATCATGGAAGCCATACTGTTTGATCATTATGTTGAAACTGCCTTTCGGAATCGTCGTAACTCTGGTGTAGTTGTGGATGTCGCTGACGTTGAAGTGTCCAGTGATCTCCCTGCACGTGCTATTGTCTCCATTGCACACACCACAAGCGTCAAGCCTGGAGCTGGAGTCCAGTTGGTTGTCGCAACCTCCTGGTTTACAAATACCGTTCACGCAAATTCCGAAATTGTACAAACTGCACTTGGTTCCATCTATAACTTTGTTCTTCAACTGAAAGTGCTCCTTGTTGTTCTTCACTCGGCAGTATAACTTGCAATAGTCTTCCTCGCGGTCTATAACAGAAGGAAATGTGTGAACATTGTTGCCATGGTTAGACCATGGGTTACCCACCTTTACTACCCATGCCATACTTTGGAACCCATTGAACTGTCTGGTTCAGACCGGGAATCGTCATTGGATCACCATCAAACTTGGCGCATTGCTGTTCTCTAAAAGAAGAAATGGAAGAAACGCCAAAGAAATATAGTTTGTCGTACTATTGAGGTAACAGTTTCGAAGATTCAATTAAAACCCAGCAAAAAAATAATAAAAAAACTGTCCGGTGCTGGGTTCGAACCTTGGTCTCCTCTATCACCAGTTCGATAGCTATGTAGCACCCGGTAGCATATAAGCATTCTGTTAACCGCCACGGCACCACGTAAATTGACTCCGCCTGCATCGTGCAGCGGTTGGCCGGTAAGCGGGCTGCCTTAAGGGTCGGCAACTGATTAAGCACACAGAAATCAAGTAAAATCAATATGTACAAGGCGTTGGTTAGAGACAATTAAATTAATATCTGAATTGGCAACATAGTTAATGAACAACTCATTTTAATTACCTCTGTTTATTGATGATAAAATATAATAAAATACCGTTTCAGTTCCCATATGTTTTTTTTTAATTTACTAGATACTAAATATAATAATAATAAACTAAAGTAATAATATATTATAAACTCATTTAAAAAAATTATATTTGCTGTGTTATTATAAGAGTTTTAGTAAAATATCGGCAACAAAAACTTATTATCTTTTTTTTATTTTCAATATTTCACGCCTTAATCAAAGACCATCAAAAAGTTAAATAAACTATAAAAATCCTAACTAAGTAAAAGTTAAAAAAACGTTCATGTGTTCACTTAGTATAGTATTTTTAGAGTTTATTTAATTTTCTGATGATGGCTTTAATTAAGGTAAAATATTGAAAATTGAAAAAACTATAGAAACCTGAAGAAGTTATTGTTGCCGATATTCCAATATTTACTGTTACTATTAATATACCATATAATGGATGTTAATTCTTTGCAGGAACCTGCATATATTGATATAAAACTTTGAAATAGTTAATACAAGATGGCGGTAATTTTTTAAGTTAAAAAACTACAGCCACGCCTGGGATTCGAACCCAGATATACGGATTGCCGGTCCGATTAGGTCACGTTAGTCTAATTGGTAAAACGTCGGACCGGCAATCCGTATATCTGGGTTCGAATCCCAGGCGTGGCTGTAGTTTTTTAACTTAAAAAATTACCGCCATCTTGTATTAACTATTTCAAGGTTTTATACCATATAATGTAAAAATAAATCTGGAAATTACAATAATAATACATTTTTAATTTATTTTAATTTATTTTCAAATTATTCGCATTCACGTAATGAAACGTAAACGAACAAAGATCACAACAGAGCCTTTCTAAACTGTAAATACAGAACCAATTTATAGTGATAATTTGCACGACGGGATGGCACCAAGTGTCAACAAACACGATTACACTACATTATTTAAGTGATCAATGTACAAGACGTGTTAATGACAATATATTTTAGTATGGTTGTATATACCATTCGGTTTCGGAGAGCATGGATGTCAACATCTCTATTTTATCTCCATTGTATCTATTTTATGCGGTTATTAGATACTTAAAAACCATCAATAAATAGAGGTAATGAAAATGAGATGTTCATTAACAATCTTGCCAATTCAGATATTATTTTAATTGTCTCTAACCAACGCCTTGTACATATTGATTTTACTTGCTTTCTGTGTGCTTAATCGGTTGCCGACCCTTAAGGCAGCCCGCTTACAGTCCAACCGCTGCACGATGTAGGCGGAGTCAATTCACGTGGTGCCGTGGCGGTTAACAGAATGCTTATATGCCACCCGCTAATAGGTTTGAACGGTTATTCTGTGCAGCAAATCCTTACCTAAAGTCTGGCGAGTCCTTAGGACACTCCTCGACATTGCAGGACGAGTATTTCGTACCTCCTCCTGCGCAATAAGAGCCTCCGTTCGCAGGCGCTGGCGAATTGCAGAATCTTTTTGATGATTTGATGCCGCCTCCGCATGTTCGGCTGCAAGATGACCAGCTAAAACAGTAGAAGATGACCGGCGTTGAAAGTCGGATAAAATGCTTCCTTTTCGGTCGATTCTTACCCTTGATAGGCACTCCAGTTTCCATGGATTGGCGTTAAGGACTCCCTATTTTTCTCTATGCATTTTCTGTCATGACACCAACTATTTGGAATTATAGTTACATTAATAAATCATATATAAAATGTGGCAGAAAAAAGTTTGCTACGATTAGAAGAACACGTTTGATTGACACTGGAGAGTAAAGGAAGCAAGTACCCCATAGAGATAAAAAATCTGCTATCTGAGGAATGAAAGGCAAGAAGAACATGGTTCAAACCAGAAGATATATTAAAGAAGGAAAAAATGAATCTATCAATGCCCATTTGAGGGAATTAACACTTCCAATTAAGGCTATAGTAAAGATTACGAATCTTATCAATGCTGCCTTCAGACTAATAGGGTATGTGCCCAAACTGCGTAAGGTAGCAGAGTTGATCATGGATGAGTTGATCACTTTTGACAAAGTCTGTCATGAAGGACTAAACCATAAATTAGGAAGTATCCTCCCCAAACAATTCGCACAAAAAATAAAATATTACAGGGTGTTCTATTAGAAAATAGAATGGTTTGCAAATGTCCATAACAAAACGAATGCATTTTATAAAAAAATGATTCGTATAAAAAATTCTTAGAATTAAAAAACGTAATAATACATATGGTGTTCTAGGGAAATGTTACCAAATTTCTATAATAAAATGAGCACCTGTACATTGAAAATATATTTAAAAGATAGCTTGTTTAAAGCCAAAAAAACGTTTCTTTTAACAATTTTTGGAAATTTGTTACGGTTGGACAGTTATTTAGGTGTTGCGGTAATTTTGGATAACCCTGTATATATATATAAGTCTATATCTGCCACGCCTCCTTAAGGGTGTTGGAAATGTTGTGGCAAACTCAATATACCCTCACCACAGTAAATGTGGGGATATAAAGATGCATTGTCAATGCGCCTTGGTACATTGTCTCGACAACATTGTATTGACTAGATCAGGGGTGGCCAACTTTTGTCTACTTAAGATCTACCTTTTATGTTGAAAATATGCCGCGATCGACATGTTGTTATAGGCGTAGCACTCCCGCGAGCTATGGGTAGTAAATACGCAAAATATTTTCGACATATTATATACTGAGGTTGAGCTCAGTAGTAGTTTGTTATTTTTTTTATGTTCTCTTTGTAATTTTGTACTGAGACCCAATAAAAGCATTTATTATTATTTTTATTATTATTATTATTATTATTATATGTTTTCGATATAAAGGCATGAAGAAAATAAATTTCCTGACTCAACTTTTCATATTTGCAGAGTTCATTATAAAAATGCACAGTATGACTGAAAATTTGAATTTAAGATTTCGCAACACTTTATTTTGCCAGGAAAATTAGCATGGATGATTTTTAGACTTATTTTCTAAAAATTTTAGACTTTTGTTAATCTATCAGTAGATCGTAGGAGTTCATCTCGTACTGAAACAACTTATTTATCTACCTACATTGTTTCTCTACGAGTAATATTAACATATTTGATTGGGTTTGAGCTGAAAGGATAGCCCTTTGCTAATATTTTTATCTTGTTGAGTTGAAAGGTTAGTCCTTTGCGAATATTTGTTTATCTTGTCGAGCTGAAGGTCAGCTCTTTACTCAAATGTTAATTTATTTTGTTTGGCTGAAAGGTTAGCCCTTTTCTAAAGTTTATTTATTTTGTTGAGCTGAAAGGTTAGCTTTTGGCAAATATATGTTTGTGCCAGCCCTTTACTGGCGTGGTAGGTAATTTATTTTGTTGAGCTTAAAGGTTAGCCCTTTGCTAATATTTGTTTATCTTCTTGCGATGAATAGTTGTCCCTTTGATAATATTTGTTTAATTTTTGAGATAAAAGATGAGCCCTTTGCTAATATTCGTTTATCGTGTTGAGATGAAATGTTACCAATTTGATAATATTTGTTTACATTGTTGGAGATGAAAGGTCGGCCCTTTGCTAATATTTGTTTATCTTGTTAAACTGAAGTATTAGTCCTTTGCTTTTTTGTTTATGTTCATGAGCTGAAAGGATGACCTCTTGCGAATATTTGTTTATTTTGTTGGGCTGAAAGGTTATAGCTTAACATGCTAATATACAGGTGTCCAAAATTATCGGTTCACCATTGGTAACTTTGTTATTAAAGCAGATACAACGTTGGTTAAATAAGCAAACTAGTAGTATTTTATTCGGTTATTAAGAATATGAAAACAAAATAATAATTCAAAATTTGGTTTTCAAAATATTCTTGTGGATATTTTTTTTTAATGTGACTGCATCTTTTTACATAGTTGGAAGAAATTTTAATGAGTAATAACATTAATCGCACTATGCTTAACACTACATAAAAATAAGTAGAAACAAATAGATACATAAATACTTAACAACAACAGCAACATATAAAATTGTAAATTAATTGAATACATGGTTTTCAATGTAATAAATGTTCAAAAGTACCACCTTCTTGATCTACGCACTTTTGAGCTCTTTTTTTTACACTTCGAGTGGCTTTTAAGATTGTTCTGCCGTCGATGTTGTTTAATGCGTTTCTTATCGCTATTTCTAACTCTGATGTCCACATTCTGATGTCTTTCCTGGTAAACTACGTCTTTCACAGAGCCCCAAAGATAAAAATCAAGCGGTGTTAAATCAGGTGACCGAGGAGGCCAACGAACTGGCGCGTTTGTTCCTATCCATCGCTGGTCAAAAATTGTATTTAAGTAATTAACAGATTGTATGCTATTATGAGCAGGTGCGCCATCCTGTTGAAAGTAAATGCGGCCGTTTTGAATAATAGGAACATGGTCCAGGAAATCTTCAACAACTGGCGTTAATAATTCAACATAACGTTGTCCGGTTAACGTGCCGTGATACAAAATAGGGCCAACAAGTTTAGATCCTATTATGCCGCACCAAACATTTAAACTAAATCGGTTTTGTGGATTACGTGGATCCACTACTAAAGGATTTTCTTTACTCCAATAATGCTCATTGTGTTTATTGCGCATACCTGTGTTTGAAAAGTTAGCTTCATCTGACCACAAAATAAACTTAAAATTATCTCGTCGTTCATTGCAAAAATTTATAAACCAATTAGATAACACTAATCTTCTTTCTTCATCACCAGCTAATAATGTTTGCACTTTATTCATTTTGTAGGGATGGAATTTATTCTTTTTCAAAATTGCGTGAATAGTGGCCCTTTTTACTTCTAATTCTCTTGCACAGTTTCTGATCGATATTTTAGGGTAAGCTACAAAATGCGCTAGCACATTTGTCTCCGTTTCTTCATCAATAATAAAGAGCTTCTTTCTTCTTACTTTAGTAAAAGAATTTTCGTTGTTTCGCAATCTTCGATACAGTCGCAGAAAGTATTGTTGGCTTGGTGCTTGACGATCCGGGAATGTGGCTGGTATTGTAATAAAGCTTGTGCAGAATTTTTTTCTGCAAACCAGATACGCCTCCAGCATATCACACTTTTCCAAATGTGTAAAAGGCATTTTATTTTTCAACAATGAAAATTATTAATCTATCTTTCTAACAGTTTACTTTGACAGATTAAGGTTTATTTACTTTGTTTCCAAGGAAATTTGTGTATTTCATTATTTGGCACTACATTCAGTCCGGCCTACTTACTTACCTTACTCCGACAAATATCACAAAATTAAACTGCGCATTACGTGTTTAGTTTTATGTTTAGGGTAATCATGCATTATCAACTTTCTGTTCAAAATTAAATTTTCTTTAAAAATATTTGACAAAATACAGAGTGTTACAATGAAAAAAACATTTTTACTTTATCATACGCAGTATGTAAAGTATTGTAATCATGCCAAAAAAAAATTTGAGATTTTAGCGGAAATATGTCTTTTTGGGTCCCCTGAACATTTTTGACCAAGGTACAAAAAAATGTCTGTGTGTGTGTGTGTATGTGTGTGTGTGTGTACCCGTTTTTGTGGAGACGATTCCGGAGAAACTACTAAAGGTATCGGGACAAAACTTCATATTTAGAAGTTTCATAACCGAACTTAGAGCTGAAAAGCTTTCTGTTGAAAAGGGTCCAAAGGAACTGGTGGTTTACTCTTAGCATTTTTTAAAGATTTTGTAAATGAGCCGCTATTTGTGTAATGTCGTCAAAATAGTTAAATAATAAATTAAAGGAGAGGAAATTCTCTATAATTTATGTATATGAAATTTTTTGGTAGAATTTATAGTTTAGCTGCATGAGCAAATTCTATTTCATCGAGATCGGTCGTACTGCATTAAAACAAGTAGCCAGGATATGTCACATTTTTTTATTCTAATGACAGTAGCTAGTGTCAAACGCTAATGTTTTGAAAATACTACTGTCAATATAGGCTGCGTTCGGATATTGAACACCGTTACACTTTTTACACCCACTAACACGTAAGTGTCATTTGGACGGTGTACCCGGTGTCAACGGAGTACAATATCCGAACGCAGCTTTAATCGAGATATCTGTCTAGTTCTACTAGTTTTATTTTATTGCAGACATAGCCGATCTCGATCAAATAGGATCTCATGCAGCTAAACTATTAATTTTATATATAGTATGATAAAGTCATGTGCCTGGCCACATCAGATTTTTTCGTAAATATTTCGAAAACCAAATTTTCAATTATTTTGTTGTTACCATAATCTTAATCGCCGAAAAAAATACTACTAGTTTGCTAATTTAACCTACTGTGTAGTTACAATAATAACAAAGTTACCAATGGTGAACCGATAAGTTTAGACACCCGGTATGTAGCAGAGCTGAAAGGTGGTTCGCTTTTTGCAATTATTTGACTATGTTTTGAGTTAAAAATTTTAGCGTTTTGAACGCAAAAGGTAAAGAAATACATGTTGACAACTTGATTATTGTTGAATGCGTAACACGTTTGAATTTCAGCAAATTATGAATTGTCGAATGGAAGTTTGAATGAGTTACTGAGACCAAGTTTATCATTGAGGACAATAGTTCTAGAGACTGGCTTTGAGAGCAAACCTATAGTCAGGATTGGCCGTGTTAGGAATTATTTTATTTGTTCGATTAATTCAGATATTGGGCCAGTGATAGAAGATTATAAACACGCTTATTTGTAAATACATGAGTAGCTAGACTCACTTTTTACTGTTAACGGTTTTTGTTACAATGCGATAAGCAAAAAACTGCTATCGGTAAACGGACAGTTCTGTGAAATCGAAACTTGATTCCAAACTATCTTTCATCTTCCACATTCGCTAACAATAGGGTTATATACTTAGGGAGAAAATCAAAGGTTCTTCACTGGTCAAGTAGTATATTGGGCAATTAGTTAACAACCGTTATTTTAATAGGGTTATAGGCTTATTTGCTGTGAGTTAGTGTAAAATATTAATTCCTAGAATACCTGTTCATGCCACACGTTGTTCCATCAGCCCATGGCATATACTGTGTTTGACAGCCTCCATTAGATGTTGTGCACCATAGAACATTACAAGTAGTACCCTGCAAAGATAAAACAATTAAATATAATATTATATCTATATATGTATTATACAGGGTGTGTATAAACTGGCGGAAAAGCTAAAAAATTCTGAGTGGGCAATCTTTATATTAAAATCTTGCAGAGCCATTCTTGTGTCTTCTGTTGGCATTTCCATTGCAGTAACCGTATAAACGATAACGATAACGATAAATACAATAACTATTGAAAGCGTGTAGCTTTACCTCCAGTTTATACACACCCTGTATACGATCATAATTTTAATTTTCGAACACCCTGTATAGTTCTTACCATATGGGAACATATTTTGCTGCCTTCAAATTCCAGTTCACATTGCATATCAACTTCGTAGTTTTCACCAGGCAAAAAGACACCAATATCTTGTGTTATTTCGTTGAATTGCGGTTGGTCCAGTAGACAGTTAGATCTAGATGAGCTGAAAATGAAAATAAATGAGAAATGAGAGAAGACAGCGTTAAAAAAGAAAATCTGTGTTAACGTGCTAGTAATGCTAGTGATGCTGTCGAGCTGGATATCGTTTCTAATGACACTCTGTATATGGTCTAGATGCGGCAAAAAACCGGTACATATACACACGAATGGGCTTATATAGTATCAATTACATAGTGGTACTTTTTCAGCCGATTTGGTCCGCTGTAATTCTGTCAACAGGTCACTTGAAATGAGGGAATGATGTCATATCTCATTGGTTTAGTTTTAGTTTTTTACTTTATCATATGCAGTATGTAAAGTATTGTAATCGTGCCAAAAAAAAAATTGAGATTTTGGCGGAAATATGTCTTTTTGGGTCCCCTGAACATTTAGAAGTTTCATAGCCAAACTTAGAGCTGAACAGCTTTCTGTTTTCATAGCCAAACTTAGAGCTGAACAGCTTTCTGTTGAAAAGGGTCCAAAGGAACTGGAGGTTTAGTCTTAGAATTTTTGAAAGATTTTGAAAATAAGCCGCTATTTCTGGAATTTCGTCGAAATAGTTAAATAATAAATTAAAGATGAGGAAATTCTGAATAATTTATGACTATAATATTTTTTGGTACAATCAATAGTTTAGCTGCATGAGCAAATTCTATTTCATCGAGATCGGTCGTACTGCATTAAAACTAGCAGCCAGGATTTGTCAGATTTTTTTTATTCTAATGACAGTAGGTAGTGTCAAACGGTAATGTTTTGAGAATAACTTCTGTCAATATAAGCTGCGTTCGGATATTGTATTACACTTTTTACACCCAATAACACGTAAGTGTCATTTGGACGGTGTACCCGGTGTCAACGGAGTACAATGTCCGAACGCAGCTTTAATCGATCTATCTATCTAGTTCTACTAGTTTTATTTTAATGCAGACATAAAGTCATGTGCCTGGCCACATCAGATTTTTTAAATATGTTTTTCTACTTTGCATTCACAATGCACACATTGTAACACTGTTTTCGGTGTTACAATTAACACATTGTAATACCGAAAACACTAACATTTTTGTCTGATTGGTACACAGTGATATCAAATGCCATATGTCAAACGTACAATACATAACCCAACATAACTATACATATTTAAACATGGGTGTAGCCTGCTATAGTATGACCAAAGGATTGGGGCTTTCTTAGTTTTGCTGTGTTCATCAAAATACGCCAGCATGACGTTTACGGTGATGTTTTACGACTCTAGTAAGTGATCGTTATCATTCTTTTCAACTAAACATCAAATCCCTTTTTCAGATATAATTCAAGGACCACATTTACTTTAATAAGGTATTATGCGAAGATCAAACCTACATCGTAGATACGAACGATTTTAATTACTGCTGTGAGATTGTATATGCGCAATAAATGGTTTATCAGCATACACGTACGAAGCTATAGTACATTTAAAGTGTAGAGGATTTCTTAGTTTATGTAACATATAAGTTTTCGGTAATATTTTGGACGCTTGGATGCTCGGTTCAATTCATGTTCGTTTTTGTCCGTCGCTTTCGACTTCGTCTTAGTTCTGGTTGTGTGCAACGTATTTGTATTACCTCCATCACATGTAATTTTACTAAGTATAATTTATTCTAATAAACTACTTTGCCGAAATTAGAATTGGGTTTCAATTATAAGTGCTTGTAAATATATAAGCCGCAACGGCTACGTAGCGGAATTAGGTAGACACCGCTATTAAACGTTAAGCGTTATAACAATTCTTTAGTAAGTTCTTGTTCTTCGAAGTAACTAATCAGTCACCGCCAAACACTTCTATTCTGATTATTATACTTATGAAACCACAATTTTAAAATTGTTAACTTTTTAGGTTAAGTTTCATGTATTTATCACAGTAGGGTTAAAAGTGTTGCCCCAAGCTCCATTATGATCATCGTTGCGACCTCGCTGAATATTTATTCAAACTTGTAGGCTAAAGTAGAGTAAAATTATTCACAATTAGATTTTGTCATGATTTTATCTCATCGATATCATCCTTAACGAAGTTGACAGTTACTACAGTGCTACCACGTGGTACCCGCAAAATACCCTAGATTCTAATTTAGCGCGATATAGTAACCACAATTTCTAAACTTATATAAAATTAATGACGCAAAGTAGAAAAAATAGTATATTACACTCGTTTTATAAGACGTATTGGTGCACTCGTTCCATTTGGGCACTCCTCGCTACGCTCGTCGTGCCCAAAACAACTCGTGCTCCAATTTGACGTCTTATAAAACTTGTATAATAATATACTATTATGTTACCATTATTTTATCTTATTGTAAGTTTCCTATTGTGTTTTTACAAGTTTCAAACTTTTCATCGAGTATAAAAAAGTTATACTCACTCTAAAAATTCAGTTAGGAAATATTTTGAACACGTTGACCATCTCCATGGCGACGAGTCGTTATGGAGGCTCTTGTTCATAATTCCTGCTGTTCTTCCTCCGTTTGTTCCGAGACACTGTGACGTTTCATCGTGACGCATGCTGAAAAATAAAAGAAAACAACGTGGAAATTTAAATAATAGTTCTAGGCAAATCAAATGTGGTATATTTCAACGGCTCATATTTAACTAAAGAAAATTACAGAAACAGTGTTACAACTCTTAGTTACTTCTTAGGGCGCTTGCGAACACGGCGGTCAAGCTGATCCTACACGTGTTCAATAGGATTCAGGTCAGGACTTAACGCCGGCCATTCCATGACCTGAATTCCACGTTCTTATAAAAAGTATCTGGTGATGCCGGCGGTATGTGGCTTTGCATTGTCCTGCATTAGGATGAAATTTTGACCGACGCTATATGCAGCATGCACCACATGGTCCTCCAAGACGTTTTCGATGTAATTCATGGCATTTAGTCTACCAGAAACCACAACAAGATCAGTTCTGTTGTCTATACTGATTCCAGCCCAAACCATCATAGATCCACGACCAAATCTATCCACTTCCTGTATAGTAGCGGCTGCGTAGCGTTCACCTGGACGTCTATATACACGTACTCGACCGTCGCAACGAGTTAAACGAAATCTGGACTCGTCTGTAAACAGTACAGGCGTCCAGTGACGAAGTTGCCAATCTCTGTGTTCCAGAGCAAACCTCATTCGCGCTGCTTTGTGATGCTGCGTAAGGCGTCGTGCGCGGACAGGTCTTCTTGGTTTCAAATTCGCTTGGTTTAATCTGTTTCTAACAGTTTGATCAGAAATTTCTATTCCATGTGCTCGTCTTAGGTCGTTTAGGAGGTCTCGTGCGGGGGTCTCGTGCTGTGGCAGTACGCTGACGCAGAGAGGTAATTTTCTTTAGTTAAATATATGCCCTTGAAGCACACCAAAGTTAATTTGCCTAGAACTATTATTTAAAAAGTTACTGGTTTCGAAAAAGGTGTTCCCCTAATTTTTTGAGCAGTGTAGAAGCCTCTATTCTAGACGAAAAGTTAATAATTAAAGATCTTTAATATTAGTTGTGTAACAGAGAGAGTTTATCCTTTACAATGCTGGCTCTTATTTGGTCCAAACTTTTTTTTCACAAAAGTTACCCTATAAAGTATCCATGATCTGAAAAGCAGATTTTTTTCATGATATTTAATTTTTACCCTTTCTTACATGGATTCTTGAATATAGAAATTACAACTTAGGTTTAAAAATAGGTAAAAATAAAACTACAAAAGTCATCGATAAAGAAAATAAATTAACTATAGGTAGCTACTTAAAATTGTCTACGACATACTATTTCAATCAACACCGGCATTTGTTAACAAAAAAAGAGACAATAAATCGCTTAGAATTAAATAAATACAGCCTGAATTGAATTCTTTAGGACCAAAAATAAAATATTTATTTTACGTTTCATCTTTAATTATACGAAAAATTGAAAAGCCACGCCCGTTGCTTTGATATGGATAAATCTTCCTAAAATACCTTATGTACGTCAATTAAATATTTATATTTAATTGGATTAACAACTATACCCCATTCATTCACTGATTTGCTATTTTTAGTGGACTTTAAGAGCTGTTACAAGAAATATTTATGGGTTAAAATTAACTTTATTACGTGCCTGTCTCACAGGTGATTTGGGGAAATTATAGCTTTCTAGAGGGTGGAGTTTAAACAAAAATGGCAAGAAATAAGAGTAGAAAACGATATCGTAAATTTGACTATCGCTTACAAAAGTATTGCGCCATGTGTTTGAAGGCTCGTAACTCTGAAATGGCTGAACAAAAAAAAATTAAATAAAGTGCGTTATACTCCTGAATCATTTCTACATAACAGGGGTGACTATCAAATTTTTCTGCCCATCGGTTTGGCCACGATCGCGAGAGAAGTAGAAAAAAGCACCCGATTCTGCGGTTTTAAAATAATGCTTAACTAAAGGTACAATACGTTTCATATTGGAAAAAAATGTTTAAATGCTTATTTGATGAACATACGGCCAAGCGTCTAGCCGAGCGTACATGCAAAAAGTTTAGCGTGGGAGGTTACGGCCTAGAGACCTATACGCTCTTATCTCATTTGGAGGAATTACATGCGTGGTGTGAAATATAACATAAAATATTATAAAACACAAAGATTTTGTGGAAATATCCTCGGTACGTTCGTTGAACTGGCGCTAGCCGCACAATGTTACAGCTGTAACGTGTGTTGTCCTTGATTAGTTGGTAAAAAAATAGCAGAAATAATTAGTGACATTCTTGGAGTATATCGTGATCGAAAGGAGTCGAAAGGAAGCAGCATATTTTCAAATAGAACTAATATGACAAGCATTGAATCGTGTTTGGAACTAGAGTCGCCTCTGCCTGATAACGTATCCACAGTCCACACCGGTAAAAAAGTAAAGTCGGTCGAAGATTATTACAACGTTGAAGTGGATGATGTTTAATTATCATCTTTTGAACTTTGTTGTTGTGTTTTCTGCTATTTCACAAGTTGTAGTGTGTAAAACGTGCAAATCAAATGCGAAATTGGCCGAAAGTGGCAACCGTGACTTAGGATTTCAAATCGTGGTTTCTTGTGAGAATTTTAAACAAACTTTCATTCCGAGTTGCCGATCTGTTCAAAAAGGATATGAAATGAATAGCGGAATTATCCTTGTCATGCGCATAAGAATAGGTGTAGATGTAATTGAAAAGTTTTGCGCATTCAAGGACCTTCCTCGTCAGATTTTTCACTCATTTTACGATAAAGTTGTTCGCACCATTTTTGTGGAAACAAAAGCATTGTCAACAAAGTATGCAGAAAGCAGCAGAAGAAGGGATGGCTAAAAGTCAATTGAAAATAGTAAAAAAAAAAAGAATGGCGTAACTGTCTCGGACGATGGAACATAGAGAAAACATATTTTTTCTTCTCTGTATGATTGGTGGCGCTTATCAGCTTGAGAAATGTTGTTGACATTCTCATAAAATCTAAATACTTACTGCAAAGCTAGCAAATTTTGGAATAAGAAAAGGAAATAAGAAAAGGAATGCATAGATCACGTGAAAAAACTAATGGCACTCGTCGCCGCCATTTGACAAAAATTAGTTAGGGCCTCGAAGAAAAAGGGAAGTTAACCCAGAAGCTTATAAATGAGCTTTCAATTTATGATGGACTAGCCATTCATCATAATCATGATTCAATTGATAAAATGAAGAAAATACGTCTGGGCGACACTGTATCATAAATTCTGACCGATGAAATGCCACCTGGTGATTTCATTTTCATTTTCACTTTCAAGTGGCAAAGTAATCGTGGATATTGCAGCAAGTATAGCTATATGGTGTTGTCAATGATGCATTATCTAGCCTTATGAAGTGTATGGAGGTATTATGGATGTGCATCTAGCCAAACTGCAATAATATCTGCGCGAAGGCTGCCGCACGGGGCATCATGTTTTCAGAGTCATCCCTGACTGGTGCTGCAAAACAGGCCCGTCTGTCGTCAAAATCAAACAGAAAGAAACAAGAGGAGGAAAATGTTAATTTGAAAAGACAATTATATGGTCAAGGCTTCGCCAACTATAGTAAAATATAACAATTCTATACATCAAAGTTACACAATATTTTAAACGGTGTTTTCTCAAAACCGCATTTTTCAAACTGGCCGGAAAGATAACTTCAACTGATCTTCGTCAAATTACTTGAAATTTTATATGCAGCTTCAGAACAATATTATCTAGAGAAGTACGTACGGATTTTACGATAAGTTCGAAACTTTTTTTGTTATAAACAATTTTTAACCTAATTTTGTACCTAAAAGTGATATTTTGTGTTCAAACGTCCGCCATTTTGTTTTAAAGCGGAATTTCCTAATATCCGTACGTACTTCCCGAGATAATCGTATATAGAATCAGTTCTTTTTTTTTTTATTGTGAATATTCCTCAAAATATGAACAATAAGGGGCTTTAAAGAGATTTTGTAATTAATTCATTTACTATATTGTAAAAAATATACCTACAAAATCGGCTATTTTTTGTCGCGCTAGAGTGGCATTACCCCTTAAACTCCCAATGGGCCTCAGGTAACGACATTAATTTTACTTCATTGCATCTGATTTTTTTTTGCAATTAAATCCAATAGCAGTACCTTTTCTTGATGGTGATTTTTTGCAGATACAACAGCTGTGCTATAGTTAATTGAGAATAGCCTCATTAAACAAAATTTAGCGATTGTTTTCGTGCCTGTCGCGTTGTTGTGTTAATACTCGTTGCCGAGATATCCACTTTCATGAAAACCTTGTTTATAGCCGTTATTGCAAGGAAAATTTGGAAAATACAACTGCCAATTTGTAGACAAGATCTTGAGCTATACACAGTGTAAATTTGATTTTTTTTGGGCAAGCGGTTTAGGAGAAAGAAATTGGAAAGACCAGCGTTTATTAAAAACTGCTGAAATAGGGTACATTTTTACACTTCTCTCGCCCTTCTGTCCAAACCTAGGGGCAGAAAATTTTGATAGTCACTCATGTTATGTAGAAAGAATTCAGGAGTATAACACACCTTATTTTATCTTTTTTTGTTCAGTCGTTGCGGAGTTACTACCCTCCAAACACAGGGCTCAATACTTTTGCAACAGATAGTCGGGCACTTACTTCAATAGATGCCCTAGTTCATGAGCGATGGTGTACGAAGTGGACAAGCCATTGTCTCTAACTAGCGCACAACTTGAATTTTCAGAACACATAGCTCCAACCTCTGCTATGCCCAACGTATGGCAAGTATTTGGGTCTGAAGCCCTACATATTTGATTCCTGGAACAATCATAAAAAGAAACATGGGTAAGATTTTTGAAATGGCAACAAAAACGAATCAAATCATAAAGTTGAAATCGCGTACATACTTTTTGGACAGCTTGTACATACCTTGTCAGCAATAGTGCTGCGTCATGTTGCACATCGTTGACGTAGTTCATTTTTTGCCACTCGCAAAATTTCTTCAACATTTCGTCTGAAATACAAGATAATACATGAGCTAGAGTAAGGTCGAATAGTTTGATATTTTCGTCTGGAAAATGTCGTCTAAATATTTTTTTGAGATGCTTACTACTGAGTGGTGGATATATGGTATCCATATCTATGGAGATCTTCACAACTGCTAGTGATATGGGGTTCCCAATAGTGGCATCTTTGAATAGTGTTGACACCTAATAGAACATACCAAAAAATGCTTTACCACACAAAAAAATCACACACAAAAAGTACTTACATGTAACATAAGGGTGTGGATGTATTGCTCCATGTTTTCTTGAGTTTTGTGGTACTCCAACATTGTTCTGTCAGCAACTACCAATAGCTCAATATAATATTCTTTCTCTGTTCTTTTCCTCCTTACGTATTGTGGAATTTTTTTAAAAGCCTGTCTTGGTTTTCTAATATATTCAGTGTTGTTCATTTCAGGAACAACCTCATCTATGTAGTCAAAAAATAGAGCTTCTCTTTTCTTTCTGTAGTGCGTATGTCGGGCACTTTCATGTATGATTTCGTCATCTATGACCATCTGATCTAAAAAAAGATTGAGGTACAGTCATGGGCGCTAATGTTGGATGTGGGAAGAGGGGTTTTCATATTTGGGTTTTATTAGACTCAGGCCAATTCTGTAACGCAGTTGTTACGTGGCAAGTGGTTAAATTTCTTAGCAACGTTGTTAAAATATAAAATGGTATTCTGTAACATATCCAGTGGTTAAATAAGTTTGCCACCAGTTGAGTGGCGAACTGAGTGACTACGAACTACGTAGCAACCGATAGGGAGAGGGACGTGCTGCTAAACACTCTTCAAGCTCTTTAACCTTAAAATAAAAACGAAAGATTTACATGAAAGATGGGACACTGAAGGAACTTAAGGGATACTACCATTGGCTTTTCCCTAGGATGTATAAATATACAAGTAAAAAAATAATGTTATAGTCTATTACAATTTTGTGTTCGTCGACTATTAAAACAAGTTTGTTAAATTTATTAAATGCACAGTGGAAAGATTACCACAATTAAACTAAATGATCATTGTTAAAGAATTAAATTAGTATCCAATAAACGAGAAAAACTTTAAAACTTTTAACCACAACTACTAGAATTTAACCAGTTGTCGTATTAATGAACCCCTTCAATTGAAACTTGTGGTCCTATATATCCGAATAACCTAACCGCACAATTCATAAATGCACTCAGACGCGAAGTCTCAGAAGAATAAGAATAACAACAAGAATAATTCATTTTTGCACAAATTTAATTTTGCCGTAAATTGTTTCTACAATTCTTCGACGTTACGGGCTTCCTTAAACGGAGTTGTGTGCGTCGCAAAAGAACTTTATTTTTGTGAATAAAGTTAACCATGACGGCATAAATATGGATTTTGTGTAGTTCTACTCTCGCAGATACTCCTATTCTTTTGCATATTTTTAACTTCTGTGTACACAGGGTGGTCCAAATTTATACCTTGCAAAATTTTTTTTTTTTGGTGGGGGACAACGATCCCCCCTTAATCGGTTCCTTTTCCGAAAAAAAAAATTACCCTAAACTTGAAAAAATCGGGTAACGTTAACACGTGCAACCCAGCACCTCAAATTTTCCATTTCACATACATTGCTAAAATGCATCTTTTTTTCCTTATTTTTTCACGGTTCGGATTAAGAAAAAAAGTTGCGGGAGATTATCAGAAATTGTTCAGAACTTCCCAAAGATCAAATCCACAACCACTATTTTTTTTTTCACCGCTCCCACCCTCTCCTGCAGTACCCTAAAAATGAGGGAAAATTTTCCCCAAATTTGCAATTTTACAAACTTAGGTGATTTATTATTTTTCTGACAGAAATTACTATTATTGGATAATTGACATGTTTTTTGTCATTTATTAACTAACTTAAAAATTTCAAAATTGTTTAAGCAATTACCATTTGTTTAAACCAAAATATACGATGTTACGAACTCATTTTTCCATTTGTTGCAAAAGTTATTAAATTATTGCTTTTTGGTGATTTATTAACTGATTAGCAATTGTTAAAACAATTAGCATTTGTTTAAACAGTTACCATTTGTTTAAACAATTACCATTTGTTTAAACAAAAATATATGTTGTTACGCACATATTTTTCTAATTTTGCAGAAATTATTAGATTTTTGGAATTTTTTGTCATTTATTAACTAATTTGTAATTGTTTAAACAAACACTATTTGTTTAAACAAATACATTGTTACGGACATATTTGTTATATTTATTGTAGAAACTATTAAGTATTAAATTATTGGCATTTTTTTGTCATTTATTAACGAATTTGCAATTCTTTAAACAAGTACCATTTGTTTAAACAAATATATATATATTGTAATGGACATAATTTTCTAAATTTTTTGCATAAATTATTATTAGATTAATGGCAGTTTTATGACATTTATTAATCAATTTGTAATTGTTTAAAAAAATACTATTTGTTTAAACAAATATATACATTGTTACGGACATATTTTTTTATATTTATTGTAGAAACTATTATTAAATTATTGGCATTTTTTGTCATTTATTAACGAATTTGCAATTCTTTAGACACGTTCCATTTTTTTAAGCAAATATTTTTTTGTTTTTCGTTTTGTAGAAATTATCATTATGTTGTTGGCATGTTTTTTGTAATTTGTTACTTAATATGTAATTGTTTGAACAATTACACATTATTGTTTGAACAAATAAATTTATTTAAACAATAATATACAATGCTAGTACGTATTTCTTGACAAAAATTATTATAGGATTTCTGGTCTGTTTTGTAATTTTGGAGGGTTGACGATATCGGTCAAACAAGTATTGTAGTTGCAACACTAATTATTATTATAGGTTATAATTTGCAATAATTGAAAATTAGTTAACAAATTTGGCAAGAACAAAAGACAAGAAATACAATAATAATTTTCGCCAAAAAGATACGTCAGTGCCATTGTATGTTTTTGTTTCAACAAATGGTATTTATTTAAACAATTGCAAACTAGTTAATTAATGACAGACAATGCCAACAATCTAATAATAATTTCTCAAGAAAAAGGAAAAATATGTCCTTAACATTGTATATTTTTGTGAACAAATGGTATTTGTTTAAATAATTTCAAATTACGGTATATATATTTGTTTAAACAAATTCTAATTGTTTAAACAATTTCAAATTAGTGAATAAATGACAAAAAATATGTCAATAATCCAATAATAATAAACAATAAAACACGTAACATTGTAAAATTGTAAATTTTGGGAAACTTTTGTCTCATATTTAGGGTACTATGGGGAGGGTAGGGGGTAGTGAACAAAAAAATAGTGGTAGTGGATGTGTTCCTTGGGGAGTTCTGAACAATTTCTGATAATCTCCCGCAACCTTTTTTCTAAATCCGAAACGTGAAAGAAAAAAAGGAAAAAAAGATGTTTAGGAGGAATTTTTTTTTCTGGAAAAGGAACCGATTGAGGGGGATCGTTGCCCTCTAGCAAAAAGTCCGTTTTTTGGACCACCCTGGTGTACACAGCACATCGAAGGGTACTAATCAGCTGATTGAATATTTTGTACTGAATGCACCTGACTATCAACAGTTAACAACTGTTGTTAACCGCATGATTCTTAACAAGTGGTTAATTTTTCCAATATAGAATGCGAAATCTTATTAAAGTCGTTAACAAGGTGGTTAACGAAAGTTGTTAACGTAGTTGCTACGTAGCAACTTGCAACGTAACTGCGTTACAGAATTGGCCTGAATGTCTGTCTAAATCGTGGTCTAAATGGTTTAATTTTATGTTTTTTTTTGTAAATTCTTATACTAATTATAATTTGTAACCATCTTCTTCTAATTCCTAGTTAAAATTACATTTATATAAGCACAGTCGGTTTTTTAAAATTTGTTAAAAGCATTGATACTACCATACATCGTAAGATGACTGTCATCTTTGTGCTGGCGATCGAACTATTTCTTTGTGTTGAAGGAAGCGAAACTTTGAGCGTAGACCTTGTACGGAGCTACGTTTAAAAATACGGAACACCTACGTAAAAAAAGTGACTTAAACCTGCTCTGCGTAAAGAGCAATACACTTGAGTGGTGTGCGCTCTCGCCAGACAGCATGGCGACTAACAACCTGTTCTCGAAGACCAAATATAATAAATACGCTCACTTGCGTTCTCTATGTGGAAGTGTGGGTATTGTAAGAGATCGCTGTTTACACAATTATTTAGTGTGTCGAGTGATTCCTATATAATAATCGTAGGACGTTTTCTCCCAAACGAAATTATAGATTTTATTTATAATGTGCTTCGCTTGTTGCATCAAAATTGATGATGACAGGCGCAAGAACACTCAAAGTTCAGAATACAATGTCAAGACCAGAATTCTGGTAAAATCAGTGTTTGTTGCGGAATGTTGGATGACGTATTACCGTATCTTTTCACGAAACATTAAACGCTCAAAGGTCTTCCGAAATATTTATGTTTATTAGCGAAATATTAATTAAACAATCACCTTAAACCATAAGTTACACTTAATAGTGTAAAAAAATGTCAAGTATGCTTTGAATTCACATATGAAAGCCTACTAAAGATGACAAATGAATTTAGTTGTCAATTTTCGTTGATTAGAGACGGCATTAGAAGTAAAACGAGGTATCTTAGTGAAGTGCAAGTTGCTCGTGCTGTCGCCCTTATTCAGCATGACCACTCTATTCGACATGTTAGCAGGGACCTTCAGCTAAAACCTTCAGTTAGTAGGGACACTATACAGCTAAATATCCAGCTTAAGACCAGAGATCAGCTCGACGTAGAAGCCGAGAAATTCATCAACACCATCCAGAAAGCCGCTTGGAACAACACTAAAGAAATCCCCCACAGAACTATTGGAAATAATTATCCTATGGAAACTATAGAAATGGTCAAGCAAAAAAGACAAGCTAGAAGAAGATGGCAACAGTCACGAGATCCAGCTGACAAAACCATACTTAATAATAAATCCCAACAACTTAAACACGAAATTCAAAAACTAAAAGCGGCATCATTGGAATCCTTCTTAACCAAATTGACTCCCGATAAAGAAACAGATTACTCGCTGTGGAAAGCAGTGAGGAAATACAAGAGGCCAGTGGCCCATGTCCCACCTATAAGACGAAGAGACGGTACCTGGGCAAGAGACAATAAACAGAAGGGTGAAATTTTTGCAGAACATCTAACAGAAATCTTCCAGCCCCACAACATAGAATCAGAGCCAATCACGAATGAAGATATAACCTATGATGAAGAAGCCATACAGCTAGTTACTCCAAAGGAAGTTGCCAGAGAAATCAAGACAAACCTAAATCCAAAGAAGGCACCTGGATATGATCTTATCACAGGAGAAGTTCTTAAGCAATTACCTAAGAAAGGTATTGTTATGCTGACGTACCTAATAAATGCATCGTTCAGATTAAAATACGTTCCACATGTCTGGAAAGTAACAGAAGTTATCATGATACCAAAACTAGGCAAATCACCGACCGAGGCCAAATCATATCGCCTAATATCACTGTTACCAATGATATCGAAGCTATTTGAAAAGTTGCTTCTAAAGAGAATGAAACCTATCATTGAGAGAAAAGAACTAATTCCTAATCACCAATTTGGTTTTAGAGAAAAGCATTCCACTATAGATCAAGTCCATAGAATAACAGATGTCATAGAGAAAGCATTAGAAGAAAAGCCTATTTGCTCAACAATCTTTCTTGATGTGACACAAGCTTTCGATAAGGTTTGGCACGAGGGATTGATACACAAACTAATGAGTATGCTACCTGTACAATACGTCGAGCTGCTAACATCCTATATATCTGATAGACTATTCAGAATAAAACAGATCGATGAATACTCGGAACTGAAAGAAGTCAAAGCTGGGGTACCCCAGGGTAGTGTATTGGGACCAATTCTCTATCTACTATATACAAGTGACCTTCCACAGATGGAAAATGTAACAGTCGCCACATTCGCAGATGACACGGCTCTAATGGCAGTGGGATCAACTATTGGTGAATCTACCAGGAATCTTCAACAAGCTAGTAATAAAATATATAAATGGACCAAAAACTGGAAGACCAAGCTCAACGAACTGAAATCTGTCTACATTAACTTAACAAACAAAAGAATCGAGGACATACCTCATGTCAAGATTAACGACGCCATAGTTCCATATGCGCACACTGCACAGTATTTGGGTATGACACTGGATACAAAACTAATGTGGAAAGAACATTTTAAGAAGAAAAGAGTAGAGCTTGGCCTCAAATACAGAGAACTGTACTGGCTTCTGGGAAGAAACTCTCAGTTGTCAGTACAGAACAAACTACAAGTTTACAACCAAGTACTAAAAGCGATTTGGTTATACGGCGTCCAGCTTTGGGACTGCGCAAAAAGCTCCAATATACAAGGAATCCAGATTTTTCAAAATAAAGTACTAAGGAATATGGTTAACGCTCCTTGGTATATACGGAATAGTGACCTGCACCGTGATCTTGGTGTCCCACAAGTCATCCAAGAGATAAAAAGATTCGCCACTAAGCATGAATCTCGCCTAAGCCATCACGTCAACGTAGAGGCCCTGCAGCTACTGGACAACTACAATCTAGTGAGAAGACTAAAAAGAACTAAACCCTTCGAACTAGTGAATCAGTGAAATGTGTAAAAAGCAAAGCACAGTGAGTGAAGTGTTAGTGCTTCTTGTTTGGGACAAAGTAAATATAGGGACATCAGTGGATAGCCTATTAGAGACAAGTACCTAGTTTTAAGAATTCGGATTTAAATTGATGGTTAATCTTTTAGATTAGTTTCAATATGTTAAGCATCTTACGCTTATTAATAAAAAAAACTGTTAGAAACAGATTAAAAAGAGCGAATTTGAAACGAAGAAGACCTGTCCGCGCACCACGCCGTACGCAGCATCACAAAGCAGCGCGAATGAGGTTTGCTATGGATCACAGAGATTCGTCACTGGACGCCTGTACTGTTTACAGACGAGTCCAGATTTCGTTTAACTCGTTGCGACGGTCGAGTACGTGTATATAGACGTCCTGGTGAACGCTACGCAGCCGCTACTATACAGGAAGTGGATAGATTTGGTCGTGGATCTGTGATGGTTTGGGCTGGAATCAGTATAATCATCTTGGAGGACCATGTGATGCCTGCTGCATATGGCGTCGGTCAAAATTTCATCCTAATGCAGGACAATGCAAAGCCACATACCGCTGGCGTCACCAGAAACTTTTTACAAGAACGTGGAATCATGGAATGGCCGGCGTTTAGTCCTGACCTGAATCCTATTGAACACGTGTGGGATCAGGTTGACCGACGTGTTCGCAAGCGCCCTAATCCACCACTAACCATACAGGAACTGACACAAGCCCTGATTGAGGAATGGGAAAGCATACCCCAAGAGTCTCTTCGCAGATTAGTGCGAAGCATGCCACGCAGGTGGGAGAAAGTGATTCGTGCTCGTGGAGGGCATACACTGTATTAAACCTCACCAATCCACAGAAAACCCGACTGTCATCGATACTATGACAGTCATTTCCATTTTGTTTTGCGTTATTAATTTAAATTTTTTAGTGGAAGTTAGAAGTAACAAAGAGTTGTAACATTGTTTTTGTAATTTTCTTTAGTTAAGTCTATGCAGTTGAAGTATACCAAATTTTATTTGCCTAGAACTACAGATAAGAAAGAAGTGCGCTTTAATTAGTTTAATTAATAATTGCTTCAATAACTTGTAAGTAGAAGAACAACTAGAAGACCCTTATTGATCTAAAAAGGATAATCAATAATACACAATTTTCCTTGTAAATTCTATCAGTCAATTCGAACTTTATCACTCACATCACTTTTATATAATAATCTACATGATTGCGAATTGTGACCAATTTAAAAACCTGTTTTCAAACGTGTTTTTTCTTAACAACTAACTCCTCTAAATATTATTTAATATCATTAACAGCAGGTCTGCGAATTCTTCCATATAATGAGACGCCCATTTCGAGATTGTTTTAGTAAATGCGAATGCCCTGAGGCGGAACACCTGTATACAGAATTCTAAACCGCCTTGACAAAAAAAGAGACCAGTAATCGTTTTTTTTTTGTGTTAATAGAGATTATGTCGCAGACAATTAGAATTAGTGTAGGTTTATAGGTTATATAAATCAGGGCTGTGGAGTCGGAGTCGTGGAGTCGGAGTCGAAGTTCAGACAAATTTCAGAGGAGTCGGAGTCGGAAAAAATGTACCGACTCCGACTCCGGGTCCATGTTTAAATAATGTAGAAAAAGACATGCGAGATGGCTGTTGCCTCAATAGATAGTAAACGACTAACTAAACATTATTAGGTCTTTTACAAAGTAGATATAGTTTAACTACAAAACACACAGGTCGGTGGTGAGTGATGATTAGAAAAATGATTATTGTGAGTCGCTTGCCGCGTCGCATATATAGTTTATGAATTTCCCATTTCCAATAACCAACTTCAATATGCTAATTATGATAGCTAGATCATGTACAAATAGAAAAATCGGACTTCGATACATACTTATAGACGAATTAGAACTTTCCAAAGTGAAGCGTCAACGTGTGGTTTTCCTTATTCATCAAAATTACGATAATTTGCTCGTATTCGTTCAGCCACGAAGAACAGCTGAACAATTCATTAAATATTGCAAAAAGTATTTTAATGATATTCCCTTGCAATTTTAAAAAGAAAAAACAGTTTCCTACAGCTTTTGTACCAGAAGAAACAACGTGATGGTATCACAGTCGTATTATCAACTCTCAACATTTTTTTTATTTTTATTTGTCCCAATATCTGAATGTTTGTAAAAGATAATGCTTTACTAGGAAAACTTTGCAATTTTAGCTTTAATGTATGATAACTTTAAACGTTTAACCGAAATTGATTCTTTTTTTTGGGACATGAACAAATTTATCAAAAGTATCACCCTTGATTATACAATATTATGGTATAATCACATCCCTATGTATTTAACAAAATATGTACAGATTTTAAATTGTTACTGATTCTGTCGAGTGTAGGTTACGGCTTTTAAGATTATTGGTGGCTATGTCGTAGTCTTTTTGCGATCAACTAAAAAACACCGATATTCGCAGATTCCGTCAGCTACACTTGACAGAATTGAGCCAGATATATTTTTATTATTAGCAAAGGTACAAACTTCACTCTAGCGTAATTTTTAATGCATAAACTTAAACATGCATAATATATGTATAATAGCCGATTAAAAATTATAACTGCATTTCCGATTTAAACTCTACCTTAAGTTGAATGTCGGAATATCCATGTATGCAAGTCATACTCATTGCAGCCAGAATTGTGACGTCATTACCACTAACAGAAGTAAGAGTTGAGATTATTTTCAGCTTATTTTGCACTTAATGTTGTATTCATTGAAATAAATTTTATTTTGTACTATACAGTGGTTTTGTTGTACTATACTTTTGTTATTATTAAAGATAGAACATCGGTTCAAGTGACAAACTAGTTCAGAATTATGTGCTCTCTAATGAGAAAACAGTTGAAGTTCTAATGATTTCAGAGATATTTTGAAAATATAAAAAAGCGTCCTTTTTAAATATGGCCATAATTGTGGTCCAATCAACAGGCCTTTTTGATTTTATTTACAATTAGATTATGTCAGATTTAATTTTTTTTGCCATTAAATTCGCTGGAAACAAATAAAATTTTGCCGGAGTCGGAGTTGGAGTCGGAGGCGGAGTCGGACTACCAAAATTATCTGGAGTCGGAGTCGGAGTCGGAGTCGACAGATTTTTTACCGACTCCACAGCCCTGATATAAATTGTCTATAAATTCCTGATACACTTGACAAAATATGATATTCCATCATTTTTGTTAATCTTTTACCGATTTAGATGATTATTTCAGCACATTGTAAGTAAATTGGTCAAAATTGAACTTTTTTTACCATAGAAAAGAAAATATTGCTATTTTACTGCAAAATTGTGAAATTATTTAAATAATTAGAAATTCGAAAGAAATTGCCAGGTTATCCAAGTATTTTCCTTTTAGAGAACTGTCTAAAAGATAATAACAATTCTTGCGCATGCACCCTATGGGTGCTTGAAAACACAATTATATAAGATTGCAATTAAAATTTATTGTCGGCAACCTACGGACCCATTTCATATGCTACCATACTTAGAGTTTATAGACTCTAACAATTTAGAAATAGGTTAAAAAATGGCAAATTTATGATTCCCACTGTATTACAAACTAAACGCTATTCGACTGTAAATATGTGCCACTTGTCTGTTTGTTAGGCTTGAACTTGCGCAACCTCTCTTTCAAAAGTACACGAATGAATGAATATTGATGACCAAGCATTGTATGACTGCACTCAAGTAGTGTCAACGGCATTTACCGCGTTTGTAGTCAAAATTCTTGATGACACTTAACATACAAACGTAAAAGTATTTCGGTTTACTTTAAAAATAAGATGGGCATACAATAGGTCCCTTTTTCCAATCCATTTTGAGGAAATTGTAAGAGAAAAACGTGTAAAGCAGTTTTTCAAGTAACCAGATACAAGTCTGTAAAGAAACGCAGTTCAATGATTGAAAATTTCTTACTACTGTGAAATTAAAGACTTTTCCTATGACATTTAAAAATTGCCCTGTAAAATTACTGTGGTACTGTTGTAATTTCGCAGAAAATAATTAAACAAAATAAATTTATTAAAAATTTTAAAAAAATATATATCATTGGTCAAAATATAATAATTAAGAAAAATTTATTCTGAGTAAAAAGTTTCATAAGGACCGACTGATAACAAGCTAATATTCCTTAAGAAGTTAGAGCCATTTAAAATACTGTGTTATTAATATTTTGTTATTTTTTAAGGTATTGAAAAAATGTATGAAACTTCGAACCTTATGAAACATTTGAGTCAGAACAATATAAGTAGAAGACATTTGTACACACTAATTTCACCTAACGGGTGTTTTTTTAGAGGTATAGAACTTTAAGTTGGCAACACTGTTTTAATTGACCGCCACTTTGTCAGCTACCAGGTGAACCTGAACAACGCATGCAAATTGTGCAGATTTATTTCGAAAAACACTATTCAAACTCATTGTTTGAAATCGATCGTTGTACTGTCGTGATGTGTTGTTGCTTGATATTGTTTGTAATGCTGTTTTCTTCGTCTAAATGTGATTAATTGTTGAGACCATAAATAGTCCCTGATGAAGCCAAAAATTATTGGCGAAATATTGGACTAATAAAAAGGTCAAACCAACGACAATTTTTGATTTGGAGCCATGCTAACCCAATAAAAAACTACGGCTTTGATTTTACACTTTATCTTTGTCATTTTCTTAATTCTTCTTACCTTGTGTTTCACATTGATCAGCATCGTGCGTTATTTTCGGTAAATTTGTATCGCCTTTCTCTATTTTGGTTATTCTGTGCTGTAATGGTGTTGATCCATTTTGAAATTCGTCGCTTGGTTCTATGTAGAAGTTCCCAAAAGATGAGTGGATATATCCGGTCTGAAACAAAAATATTTTGTTTATTATTAAACATATTAAAGATGTTAATTTGCTGATTACTTGTTGCGATAATGCCTTATTTGTTATTGGAGTGTTATTGGCCATAATTGATTTCTAGATGTCCCATATAGACTAGAAAATAATGACTATATATACGGGCGCCACTAATTGGCTTTTGACTGAACAAAACCATAATTAATGAGACGAAAAATCGAAATGACACAGATCGCAATGTCGATTTTGTCGCGTTAGTATTTAGGTTAGTATTTATTTGGTCATTTGAGAGTGTGATACAAAGATATGGCATAACTTTGAACTAGTTAAGCCAAATAGATATAGAGCTAGATAGGTGCTGTAATATACAGGGTCTCCCATGACGAGCTGCCATTAGAAGTATATGGAGAACCAAATTAAATGAGAGATTGAAATTTTATGGATTTATATTGTTGGACACGATCGTCTCAACAAAAATATTTTGAGTTTTCGGTTACTTCCGGTTACACCGGAAATGATGTCACCTTTTATATTTCAAATAGAGCACCCTGTATTTTATCGCAATTTTGAAATCTTCATTAAATTTTCGATCAATTTTATGTTACATTCCCTATACCTAACATGTGTCATTTTTGAGATATTCATGCCATTCTTTGGGATACTCTTGAGGTTAATATGACTTCTGGTTTTTCCGGAAATGACGTCATCATTGAAATTTTAAATGGCACCGTATATTCTTTGTGTGATATTTTGTTGAAATTCGTAGCGTACAAATGTTGTAAGAAGCAAGGAAATCGAAAAAAATATTGACCTAATGATCAAAGTCACCGTAAGTCAAAGTCACTCAGTGGACTACTCGAATGAGTAGTCCTCTGGAATCGACACCACAAAAAAAAACGGGTATATACTATACATACACACACAGACATTTTTTTTTAGCTTAGTCAAAAATGTTCAGACGAGCCAAAATGGCATATTTCGACACGATTACAATACTTTGTCATACTACGTATAAACTCAACATCCAATCACAAATTTAATAAAATATATGTGTATTAGTGCCAATTGCGATCGATCAATTTTTCAAAAGTTTTTCAAATTTACTTGTCACGGAGATTATTAAGAACTGCTCAAAACGTTGAAATAAAAATATATCTCACAGATGGACATAGACAAAAAAAAGTAAATTGTTTTGTTTGCGAAACTTGAAAGTAGAGTAGTAATGAAAATAAATTATTATAGCTTTTTTTATAGGCGGTGTCTTGAAATTCTGGACATGTAAAAAAATAAAATTTTGTCTGTAAAGTTAAATAAAACAAATTTAATATTACAGAAAATAACCCTGTTGTTAAATTTAAATTCTGCTTGGAGACTAAACAAATTATTTGTGCTGTCGCCGAAAGGTTTGGTCATTTTCAGTTTTATATCTTGTTATTTGTTTATAAATACTCCAAAATCCTTGTGTTCTTTGAGTCAAAGATTGTTCCATGTACTCTACAAAGACTATGGTTTTGTCATTGTCTTTTCTAGCCCAAGTTCCTTCCGGCCTTTTTATTAGCGGAACTTGGGTGATTGGTTTCACCTATACTCTATTCGTCGCCTTTCATAGTGTTAAAAGTTAATTTATTTTATTCCGGCCTGATTTTAGTTTAAGTGTTCCTTCGATAAACACAGCTTGGTTTCAAAAGATTTTCCCAATCTGGATTTTGCACTTTTATAGCGTTATTCATACTTTGGAAATAAAGTTGGGAAATCACTAAGACATTAATATTTCTGTCTGAAAGTAAACATACGTCCGATGACTGATCCTCGAGATGAATAAATAACAAGTCTGTTGCTTTTCTTCGTCATTTTCAATGATTGTTTTCATAGCATCGGGCAAACGATTGAGCGTGATTGACAGTTTATCATGATTTAATTTAATATTCCTCAGCTGGCCGCCAAGAGGTCACTACTAAACTGAGCCAAAGTTCAAGTTCACCACGCATCAACCGCTGTAAAATCTATTCCGGCAGATATTCTTATTTCCAAACTGGAGATGAAAAAAAAAACAGTACGCACAGTGTCCTATATTACCGACTTTATGCTGCTAAATCACAATAATGTTTAAGACATCATAGGCGTTCAGAAAAATTGTTCAAACATAGAGTTGTTTTTAATTAGTCGAATGTTATGATTTTGGTTCATGTGCGATTACGAGCAAATTAATTGCGATAAAAATTATTATCATACACGCCTTGGTCACAGATAAATTGAGTAATTAATTCTGAAAATTACAGTTCTCTATCAATTCTAGTTTGCTCAGGAGAATTTTTAAAACATAGAGTTTATGTTGTTTTAGGTGGTAGAATGTTATGATTTTGCTTCATGTGCGATTAAGAGTAAAATAGTTCCTAAAAAAAATATTATCATACACGCCTTGGTCACAGATAAATTTGGTAATTAATTCTGAAAATTGCAGTTCTCTATCAATTCTAGTTTGCTCAGGAGAATTTTTAAAACATAGAGGTTATGTTGTTTTATGTGGTAGAATGTTATGATTTTGCTTCATGTGCGATTAAGAGTAAAATAGTTCCGATAAAAATTATTATCATACACGCCTTGGTCACAGATAAATTGGGTAATTAATTCTGAAAATTACAGTTCTTTATCAATTCTAGTTTGCTCAGGAGAATTTTTAAAACATAGAGGTTATGTTGTTTTAGGTGGTAGAATGTTATGATTTTGCTTCATGTGCGATTAAGAGTAAAATAGTTCCGATAAAAATTATTATCATACACGCCTTGGTCACAGATAAATTGCGTAATTAATTCTGAAAATTACAGTTCTCTATCAATTTTTGCTCAGGTGAATTTTTAAAACATAGAGTTTATGTTGTTTTAGGTGGTAGAATGTTATGATTTTGCTTCATGTGCGATTAGGAGTAAAATAGTTCCGATAAAAATTATTATCATACACGCCTTGGTCACAGATAAATTGGGTAATTAAATCTGAAAATTACAGTTCTTTATCAATTCTAGTTTGCTCAGGAGAATTTTTAAAACATAGAGTTTATGTTGTTTTAGGTGGTAGAATGTTATGATTTTGCTTCATGTGCGATTACGAGCAAAGTAGTTCCGATAAATATTATTATCACACACGCCTTGGTCACAGATAAATTGGGTAATTAATTCTGAAAATTACAGTTCTCTATCAATTCTAGTTTGTTCAGGAGAATTTTTAAAACATAGAGTTTATGTTGTTTTAGGTGGTAGAATGTTATGATTTTGCTTCATGTGCGATTACGAGCAAAGTAGTTCCGATAAATATTATTATCACACACGCCTTGGTCACAGATAAATTGGGTAATTAATTCTGAAAATTACAGTTCTCTATCAATTCTAGTTTGCTCAGGAGAATTTTTAAAACATAGAGTTTATGTTGTTTTAGGTTGTAGAATGTTATGATTTTGCTTCATGTGCGATTAAGAGTAAAATAGTTCCGATAAAAATTATTATCATACACGCCATGGTCACAGATAAATTGGGTAATTAATTCTGAAAATTACAGTACTCTATCAATTCTAGTTTCCGCAGGAGAATTTTTAAAACATAGAGTTTATGTTGTTTTAGGTGGTAGAATGTTATAATTTTGCTTCATGTGCGATTAGAAGCAAAGTAGTTGCGATAAAAATGATTATCATACACGCCTTGGCCACAGATAAAGTGGGTAATTAATTCTGAAAATTACAGTTCTCTATCAATTCTAGTTTGTTCAGGAGAATTTTTAAAACATAGAGTTTATGTTGTTTTAGGTGGTGGAATGTTATGATTTTCCTTCATGTGCGATTAGGAGTAAAATAGTTCCAATAAAAATTATTATCATACTCGCCTTGGTCACAGATAAATTGGGTAATTAATTCTGAAAATTACAGTTCTCTATCAATTCTAGTTTGCTCAGGAGAATTTTTAAAACATAGAGTTTATGTTGTTTTAGGTGGTAGAATGTTATGATTTTGCTTCATGTGCGATTAAGAGTAAAATAGTTCCGATAAAAATTATTATCATACACGCCATGGTCACAGATAAATTGGGTAATTAATTCTGAAAATTACAGTACTCTATAAATTCTAGTTTCCCCAGGAGAATTTTTAAAACATAGAGTTTATGTTGTTTTAGGTGGTAGAATGTTATGATTTTGCTTCATGTGCGATTAAGAGTAAAATAGTTCCGATAAAAATTATTATCATACACGCCTTGGTCACAGATAAATTGGGTAATTAATTCTGAAAAGTACAGTTCTACAGTTCTCTATCTATTCTAGTTTGCACAGGAGAATTTTTAAAACAGAGTTTATGTTGTTTTAGGTGGTACAATGTTATGATTTTGCTTCATGTGCGATTAAGAGTAAAATAGTTCCGATAAAAATTATTATCATACACGCCTTGGTCACAGATAACTTGGGTAATTAATTCTGAAAATTACAGTTCTCTATCAATTCTAGTTTGTTCAGGAGAATTTTTAAAACATAGAGTTTATGTTGTTTTAGGTGGTAGAATGTTATGATTTTGCTTCATGTGCGATTAAGAGTAAAATAGTTCCGATAAAAATTATTATCATACACGCCATGGTCACAGATAAATTGGGTAATTAATTCTGAAAATTACAGTACTCTATCAATTCTAGTTTCCGCAGGAGAATTTTTAAAACATAGAGTTTATGTTGTTTTAGGTGGTAGAATGTTATCATTTTGCTTCATGTGCGATTAAGAGTAAAATAGTTCCGATAAAAATTATTATCATACACGCCTTGGTCACAGATAAATTTGGTAATTAATTCTGAAAATTACAGTTCTCTATCAATTCTAGTTTGTTCAGGAGAATTTTTAAAACATAGAGTTTATGTTGTTTTAGGTGGTAGAATGTTATCATTTTGCTTCATGTGCGATTAAGAGTAAAATAGTTCCGATAAAAATTATTATCATACACGCCTTGGTCACAGATAAATTGGGTAACTAGTTCTGAAAATTACAGTTCTCTATGAATTCTAGTTTGCTCAGGAGAATTTTTAAAACATAGAGTTTATGTTGTTTTAGGTGGTAGAATGTTATGATTTTGCTTCATGTGCGATTAAGAGTAAAATAGTTCCGATAAAAATTATTATCATACACGCCTTGGTCACAGATAAATTGGGTAATTAATTCTGAAAATTACAGTTCTCTATCAATTCTAGTTTGTTCAGGAGAATTTTTAAAACATAGAGTTTATGTTGTTTTAGATGGTAGAATGTTATGATTTTGCTTCATGTGCGATTAAGAGTAAAATAGTTCCGATAAAAATTATTATCATACACGCCATGGTCACAGATAAATTGGGTAATTAATTCTGAAAATTACAGTACTCTATCAATTCTAGTTTCCGCAGGAGAATTTTTAAAACATAGAGTTTATGTTGTTTTAGGTGGTAGAATGTTATCATTTTGCTTCATGTGCGATTAAGAGTAAAATAGTTCCGATAAAAATTATTATCATACACGCCTTGGTCACAGATAAATTTGGTAATTAATTCTGAAAATTACAGTTCTCTATCAATTCTAGTTTGTTCAGGAGAATTTTTAAAACATAGAGTTTATGTTGTTTTAGGTGGTAGAATGTTATCATTTTGCTTCATGTGCGATTAAGAGTAAAATAGTTCCGATAAAAATTATTATCATACACGCCTTGGTCACAGATAAATTTGGTAATTAATTCTGAAAATTACAGTTCTCTATCAATTCTAGTTTGTTCAGGAGAATTTTTAAAACATAGAGTTTATGTTGTTTTAGGTGGTAGAATGTTATCATTTTGCTTCATGTGCGATTAAGAGTAAAATAGTTCCGATAAAAATTATTATCATACACGCCTTGGTCACAGATAAATTTGGTAATTAATTCTGAAAATTACAGTTCTCTATCAATTCTAGTTTGTTCAGGAGAATTTTTAAAACATAGAGTTTATGTTGTTTTAGGTGGTAGAATGTTATCATTTTGCTTCATGTGCGATTAAGAGTAAAATAGTTCCGATAAAAATTATTATCATACACGCCTTGGTCACAGATAAATTTGGTAATTAATTCTGAAAATTACAGTTCTCTATCAATTCTAGTTTGTTCAGGAGAATTTTTAAAACATAGAGGTTATGTTGTTTTAGGTGGTAGAATGTTATCATTTTGCTTCATGTGCGATTAAGAGTAAAATAGTTCCGATAAAAATTATTATCATACACGCCTTGGTCACAGATAAATTTGGTAATTAATTCTGAAAATTACAGTTCTCTATCAATTCTAGTTTGTTCAGGAGAATTTTTAAAACATAGAGTTTATGTTGTTTTAGGTGGTAGAATGTTATGATTTTGCTTCATGTGCGATTAAGAGTAAAATAGTTCCGATAAAAATTATTATCATACACGCCATGGTCACAGATAAATTGGGTAATTAATTCTGAAAATTACAGTACTCTATCAATTCTAGTTTCCGCAGGAGAATTTTTAAAACATAGAGTTTATGTTGTTTTAGGTGGTAGAATGTTATCATTTTGCTTCATGTGCGATTAAGAGTAAAATAGTTCCGATAAAAATTATTATCATACACGCCTTGGTCACAGATAAAGTGGGTAATTAAGACTGAAAATTACAGTTCTCTATCAATTCTAGTTTGCTCAGGAGAATTTCTAAAACATAGAGTTTACGTTGTTTTAGGTGGTAGAATGTTATGATTTTGCTTCATGTGCGATTAAGAGTGAAATAGTTCCGATAAAAATTATTATCATACACGCCTTGGTCACAGATAAATTGGGTAATTAATTCTGAAAATTACAGTTCTCTATCAATTCTAGTTTGTTCAGGAGAATTTTTAAAACATAGAGTTTATGTTGTTTTAGGTGGGAGAATGTTATGATTTTGCTTCATGTGCGATTAAGAGTAAAATAGTTCCGATAAAAATTATTATCATACACGCCATGGTCACAGATAAATTGGGTAATTAATTCTGAAAATTACAGTACTCTATCAATTCTAGTTTCCGCAGGAGAATTTTTAAAACATAGAGTTTATGTTGTTTTAGGTGGTAGAATGTTATCATTTTGCTTCATGTGCGATTAAGAGTAAAATAGTTCCGATAAAAATTATTATCATACACGCCTTGGTCACAGATAAATTTGGTAATTAATTCTGAAAATTACAGTTCTCTATCAATTCTAGTTTGCTCAGGAGAATTTTTAAAGCATAGAGTTTATGTTGTTTTAGGTGGTAGAATGTTATGCTTTTGCTTCATGTGCGATTAAGAGTAAAATAGTTCCGATAAAAATTATTATCATACACGCCTTGGTCACAGATAAATTGGGTAATTAATTCTGAAAATTACAGTTCTCTATCAATTCTAGTTTGCTCAGGAGAATTTTTAAAACGTAGAGTTTATGTTGTTTTAGGTGGTAGAATGTTATGATTTTGCTTCATGTGCGATTAAGAGTAAAATAATTCCAATAAAAATTATTATCACACACGCCATGGTCACAGAGAAATTGGGTAACTAATTCTGAAAATTACAGTACTCTATCAATTCTAGTTTCCGCAGGAGAATTTTTAAAACATAGAGTTTATGTTGTTTTAGGTGGTAGAATGTTATGATTTTGCTTCATGTGCGATTAAGAGTAAAATAGTTCCGATAAAAATTATTATCATACACGCCTTGGTCACAGATAAATTGGTTAACTAGTTCTGAAAATTACAGTTCTCTATGAATTCTAGTTTGCTCAGGAGAATTTTTAAAACATAGAGTTTATGTTGTTTTAGGTGGTAGAATGTTATGATTTTGCTCCATGTGCGATTAAGAGTAAAATAGTTCCGATAAAAATTATTATCATACACGCCTTGGTCACAGATAAATTGGGTAATTAATTCTGAAAATTACAGTTCTCTATCAATTCTAGTTTGCTCAGGAGAATTTTTAAAACGTAGAGTTTATGTTGTTTTAGGTGGTAGAATGTTATGATTTTGCTTCATGTGCGATTAAGAGTAAAATAGTTCCAATAAAAATTATTATCATACACGCCTTGGTCACAGATAAATTGGGTAATTAATTCTGAAAATTGCAGCTCTTTATCAATTCTAGTTTGTTCAGGAGAATTTTTAAAACATAGAGTTTACGTTGTTTTAGGTGGTAGAATGTTATAATTTTGCTTCATGTGCGATTACGAGCAAAGTAGTTGAAAAATGTAACTTTATAGGATGTGAAAAACGAAGCCAAGCAAGTCTTTCGGCGTTTAGACTAATAATAGTAATCCTTACTCATCCTAAGATTTCAGCATATCTTACCAAGTATGTACCAATTTTCTGGCCGCCGCCTCTCTATTTAGGCAATTCCCAAGTTAAGAAACTTTATAAATTGGCCGATAAACACTCAATCTACTCCATAGACGCGCGCATTCCGCTTACTACGGTTTACAATTTTCCAATTTCTAGTAAACTCACGTTTCTAGCAAGTGATTAGACGCTCAGTTAGAAACACAAAGTTAGACACACAAACAGTTCATCAAACGTGGATGAACATCGGCCAGAATCCCAAGAATTATAGACAATAATTCGACCTATTTGTACGAATTTTACGCTCCAAAAATTACCAACCGGAAAAAAATAAAAACAAGCAGTTCGGATTAGCTATCCCGCGAACGATTTGTTTTCCATGGTGGTTAAATTGGGATGTTTTGATTTTCGGCACGAAATCGTGTTGCTATGCGGCGAGATTTTCGAAAATTTTCATCTGGCGTAAATCAAATTATTATTATGGGCGGTCCTTAATATGTCATCGGGGTGACTCATGGAGATTTGATTATACAGTTGAAGCAAATTTCGTGTTATGATGAACTTTTTTTGATATCGGACGCGAATATTAGTCGAGCTGATTTTGGCTTGGGTATTTTTGGAAAAGATCAAGGCCGCGCAGTGACTGGTCCGCACTTTATTTCTGTATAGTTTAGTTTTCCCGCTCGGGTCATTTTCGATTTTCCGCCAATTTAATGCCATTGACGTATCTATGCAATACTCATGGTCACAATTAAAAAATCCGGGGTTACAATTAACAAACTATAACACCGTTTTTAGCAACTTTTTTCTAAGATTGGCCACAATGATATCAAACGCCATATGTCAAATAGAAATACACACAACCACAAACTGCCTTTTTAAAATCGCTTGCAATCGCATAAACTGCAAAATATCTGTATTCTGTATAGATTTAAACATGCGTGTAGCGTGCCAAAGAGTTGGGCCTTTTTTGCGACTCTGGTAAGTTATCGTGCATCATTCTCGTCAACTAAACATCAAATCCCCCTTTCAGAAACGATACAAGGACCACATTTACCTGAATAAGGAGTTATGCGAAGATCAAACCATCATCGTAGATATGATCGGGTTCAAATAATACCCCGGGATTGTATATGCTCAATAAATAGTTTATTGAATATCAGCATGCACGTACCAAGCTATAGTAGATATAAAGTGTTGAGGATTTCCTAGTTTATGTAACGTCTATGTTTTCGGTAACATTTTGGACAGAATTCTGGTCGTGCCAATACAGTATTCTTTTTTTGTACGTCGCTTCCAACTTTGTCTTAGTTCTAGTTGTGTGCAACTAAATGTGATAATAACTGATAAGGAGAACATGAAAGATAGAGTCCGAGCTGCTTTCAATGGGTTATGTGCTAACTCTATCAGGGACGCCACCAACAATAATATTATGTTAAAAAGAAATGAAGCATCTTTAGCTGAAAACGGCAACGTTTTTGAACAGTTACTGAAATAGAATTAAGCAGTTTTTTTTAATTTACTTTACGATTTTGTTTTTACGAGTATATTTTATTTAATATTGTGTTTTCTTGTGGGCTTATAATTTTATAAATACTAAATTAATTATAATGAAGAAATACCTAAAAAAACTTGTTTAATAATGTTCTGTTTATTCCAATTTGTTCAGTTGTTTTTAAACGCAATCTAGATTTGGCAATGTTTGCAATTTCTACTGTGATGTTTAAAAATCGATGTCAGTAGGTACAAGTACATTTTAGGTATAGGACATTGTACACAAGGTTGATCTAAAATTTTCCATAGAATTGAGAAATGTATTCATATGTTATAACCAGTGTAGGGACAAAAATGTATGTCTCGCAGTACTAGAAGTCGTCCAGCTATGAGTGTGGCGGTCGATAGTAAACCGAGTGAATTTAATATTAAATGTTTGTCGTAACTATATGCAACACGTGCCCACTGAAATATTTTACTCATTTCTTGGATATGGATTGAACGCTTGTATTACTGCATATTTTTCTAAATTATCTTCAGTAAAATTATTTCGCTTAGATGTTAAAATGTGTTTAAACCTTGAAAATGATCTTTCTACATCGCAGGTAGTCACAGGCGGAAAAGAATAAACCAACACCAAATTGGAATATTTTTGAGAAATTCCTTCATTCGTAAATGAATTCGTAGAGATTTGTTTTAAAATATTAAAATCCGGATTTCTATGTACTACCGCATCAATTTTTTTTTGTAAGTTTTTACTGATTGGTGCTTCAATGCTTCGTAACCTTTCGTACAGAGATTCAATCCTTTGAAAACTGCTTGCAGTTCAACATTTTGTTGTTCAAGAAACTTTATGGTTGGCAATACTTGCGCAAAATTTGTATCAATAAATTTTAATTGTTCATGCAAATCTTGTAATGATAGTACTTTTTTGCAGTCTTTAATACTAACTGCTTCATCAGGCAAATTTAAGACGAAGGGTTTGATGATATCAAAGTTTCTTGCATAAAAAATTGCCGCTTCTAACCATGTACCCCATCTCGTAATAACTGGTTGTGGTGGCAAAGGTAGATTAGGGCACTTTTCCTTGTAAAGAGACAATCTGGAAGGAGCTTTCAATAACATTTTTTTGCATGTGCTTATTAGCGTATTCACGTCTGGAAATTCTTCCCGAATAAATTCACAAATTCTATGAATAGCGTGTGCACATGTCAAATGAAGAATATTTGAAAAATGTTGTTTAAGTAATTTTCCAACTTTTAACATAATCGCAGCAGCGTCAGAAACAAACATTAATACTTTGGTAGCGTCTGTGATTCCTACTTTTTTTATGGCGTCATTTACTATTGTACTTATCTCTTAAGCTTTGACGGTACAGCGAAACTGAGTAGATATTAAACAGGGTTTATATAAGTCTTGCGGGTCCAACAATTCGACAAAGACGTTGACCACACATCTACCCTTCATATCCGTAGTTTCATCTGCAGAAACCCAAATATATTTGTCGGATAGTTTTGACTTTATTTTAGAAATTGTTTTGTCATATTGCCCTTGTACGTAATATTTTCTAATTGTGGATTCATCGGGTAAGTCTCGTCCAGTATACTTCTTGATAAATTATTTAAAAACGGGATTATTAATTTTTGTGAAAGGTATATTAGCAGAAATAAATGTTTCAGATAAATCATCAAAAAGGTTTTTACGAATAATTAAATTTCGTGAGCAGAAATTGCAAACCACTTCCCCTTTCTTAACGAACGTGAAAGTATTACCAAACTCAGCTAGCAAACGATTCATTGCAGGATTTTCAAACTAAGTACAACTATAAAATAAAAAAATAATTCAACTCTAAGTATAAAACAGAAGAACAAATTCGAAATGGAAAATAAAATCAGATATTCACACAAAATTTCAAGAAACAACACAATTGAAAGAAACTGCTCAAATTATCTATCGACGAAGCGGAAATTTAAACAAGGCAATCGACTGTACTCGATCAACGCCAAAGCAGGTGTAGTGGTATGTACACCATGAGCCGAAGCCAGACCGGCTAGCCGGTCGCGTCCCCACCAGCACGTGTCCCATGCACGACACTGGAAAATATACATTTTTGTCCGGCCACTGGTTATAACATATTTTATAACTTTTAGAAGAATTCTACCGATGTGTCGATGATATGTTACCTTCACAACAATTTTGCTGGACAACTTTTTTCCAACGGTCACATGCAAAGTTTCAGCTGTTAATATTAAAAAATTGCGGAGTTATGTCTATAAAAAATTAAAAAATGGCATTTTCGAGTAGGAAACATAGTGGGAATATACTACGGACTGTCCTGCACAGGATGGCACAGGCGGCTTCCTGCTAGTCTTTATATCAAAAAAGCTTTTTGCTTTTTTGTAGCTCTATAGCTTGGCCTCCTTTGAAAGTAATACATAGCAGTTGACTCTGTTGGTCGCTTTGTGCATTTATGTATTTACAATCAATAGTTTAGTAAAGCGGTAGCAGTTTTTATTCGAACCAGCGCTAACCCGACTACGCACATCAAAACATTCTATTTGATTGAGATCGCTCGCGTCTGCATTACAACTAGTTGGCCAGGATTGGACAGATATTTTGATTCTATTGACAGTATTGTCAGAACATCAGTGTTCGACACTGCTGTATAGTATAATAAAGTCATGTGCCTGGCAGATTTTTTTTCTCAAATTAGATATAATTTAAAATACTAATTGGAAATCTTTGATATGCTGTGATATTTACTCAAAACTTTATCGATTATTATTCTTTCACTGTGAGGTATGCAAATTTATTGTATGTACATATTTCTATGGTATTTTTTGTAGATACAAATTTAATTAATTTTTCTTAACTTTGACAGCCGGTTGCGGTACCTAAATATTTTTTTAAATTACAAATCATTTTGAATGGGTGGCCGATTTAGGATACATAAGAGAATTAAAAAAACTGTCAGTTATTAGATAAAGGTCTCATCTACCTGTTTCACTATCCCAAACATAGAAAAGAAAACACCATTCATCCCCAATATTGTTTTCACATCATGGCCTCTATTTATACCATCTTCAATTTACATAATCTGACACGTGCCATTTCACACAGCCCGACAACCTACAATTCGAACGAAAATCTAAAACAATCTAATTGCACTTCGATGTTCTTTTTATCCTCTCGAATTCCCAAACGATGGCTTGTATAAACGAAAGAACCACTTGACGCTTTTAGAATTTCTTTGAGCGCTGTTCTTCTAAGCGGTTTATAATGCATTTTAAGAGTATACTTAGGTGGCCTGAGTTTGATTACAATTAACCTTTGGCAGTATTAAAGCCTCTAATATGTTTCGAAACACCTCTCGCGCGATGTTAAATTCGTATATAAAAGACTGGTGTGTAGGCTTATGGCTCGTGTGGGCAGATGAGGTTAATGCAATACCCAGGATCCCGTATGCAAATGTGCGTTATTTTTATTATTATCTTGAGTAATGCTCGCCATCAATGCTAAGCACCAGTCTTCCTTGTTCTTTGTTGGATCTGGACAAAGGATATATTCAAAATAGCCAAAATAATAATGATGGAATATGAAAAAGCGTTTTGGTTAGAACTGTATGCCCTGAATACGAATTCGGACTCAAAAATTTGAGGTAAAAATGTAAAAAAAAACGCGAATTTGGCAACTTTTGCAAAATTAATGCCAGCTGAATCTAATATCCTAGAAACATCAAAAGGATCTCTCATAGAAAACGTTCGTTACATCAAAACGCCCAATATCACTGTTACCAATGATATCGAAACTCTTTGAAAAGTTGCTTCTAAAGAGAATGAAACCTATCATTGAGAGAAAAGAACTAATTCCTAATCACCAATTTGGTTTTAGAGAAAAGCATTCCACTATAGATCAAGTCCATAGAATAACAGATGTCATAGAGAAAGCATTAGAAGAAAAGCTTATTTGCTCACCAATCTTTCTTGATGTAACACAAGCCTTCGATAAGGTTTGGCATGAAGGATTGATACACAAACTAAAGAGTATGCTACCTTTACAATACGTCGAGTTGCTAACATCCTATATATCTGATAGACTATTCAGAATAAAACAGATCGATGAATACTCGGAACTAAAAGAAGTCAAAGCTGGGGTACCCCAGGGTAGTGTATTGGGACCAATTCTCTATCTACTATATACAAGTGACCTTCCACAGATGGAAAATGTAACAGTCGCCACATTCGCAGATGACACGGCTCTAATGGCAGTGGGATCAACTATTGGTGAATCTACCAGGAATCTTCAACAAGCTAGTAACAAAATATACAAATGGACCAGAAAATGGAAGACCAAGCTCAACGAACTGAAATCTGTCCACATTAACTTCACAAACAAAAGAATCGAGGACATACCTCATGTCAAGATTAACGACGCCATAATTCCATATGCGAACACTGCAAAGTATTTGGGTATGACACTGGATACAAAACTAAGGTGGAAAGAACATGTTAAGAAGAAAAGAGTAGAGCTTGGCCTCAAATACAGAGAACTGTACTGGTTTCTGGGAAGAAACTCTCAGTTGTCAGTACAGAACAAACTACAAGTCTACAACCAAGTACTAAAACCGATTTGGTTATACGGCATCCAGCTTTGGGGCTGCGCAAAAAGCTCCAATATACAAGGAATCCAGATCTTCCAAAATAAAGTACTAAGGAATATGGTTAACGCTCCTTGGTACATACGGAATAGTGACCTGCACCGTGATCTTGGTGTCCCACAAGTCATCCAAGAGATAAAAAGATTCGCCACTAAGCATGAATTTCGCCTAAGCCATCACGTCAACGTAGTGGCCCTGCAGCTACTGGACAACCAGAATCTAGTGAGAAGACTAAAAAGAACTAAACCCTTCGAACTAGTGAATCAGTGAAATGTGTAAAAAGCAGAGCACAGTGAGTGAAGTGGTAGTGCTTCTTGTTTGGGACAAAGTAAATATAGGGACATCAGTGGATAGCCTATTAGAGACAAGTACCTCGTTTTAAGAATTCAGATTTAAATTGATGGTTAATCTTTTAGATTAGTTTCAATATGTTAAGCATCTTATGCTTATTAATAAAAAAACATCAAAATGCTGAAAGTTTTTTTGAAACATTTACAGCATCAGCGAAAAACGCAATAGTAAATAAATTTGAATACAAACAAAAATTACTTTCCTTTAAAGTAATATTTTTGTTTTGGTTTAAAAAGACTTTTCTTTACGAGAAATCTAAGTTTGGTTCAAACAAATATATTTGTATACAAGAAGAGATTTATTTCCTTCGAAGAAAATGTTTGCTTTGGCTTGAAAATACGTTTACTTCCGCCAAAGAAATAATATTTTGATTTAAATAAATATATTTTTAGTGTGAATACCTCATCCAACTGTATTGTTAGATGGCGCTGTAAACAGTCTCCTCGCAGTTCGGCCTTATCTTGCGTATAAATAGTAGCTGGTGAAAGCCTACAGCTCAGTTGATGTCATGCGTCTGCCTAAATTGCTAAAAAGGCCGTGTGATCGGCACTGTAAAGCACGGTGGATGGAGATTCAAGTACCGATTCCGAATCAGCGTACACTTTGCTACTCTAACCTTGACTATATGTAGATCCGGGAAAACCAACCACTGGTCTAGGATGTGCGACATCCCAAAAGGCGGTGACACGTGGAGATTTTACTGTACGCCAGTGATGTGGGCCGGGTAAATACCCGGCGGGTGGGAACTTATAAAATGGGTATTTACCCCTACTTAGGGTAAATACATAATTTTGGGTTTTATCCTTTTTTATCCTTAAAACACCATTTAACATTTCAGAGATTCAGGGTGTCACATTTTTTTCCAGCAATAGTATATTATTATACAAGTTTTATAAGACGTCAAATTGGCGCACGAGTTGTTTTGTCCAAATGGAACGAGTGCACCAATACGTCTTATAAAACGAGTGTAATATACTATTTTTTCTACTTTGCGTCATTAATTTTATATAAGTTTAGAAATTGTGGTTACTATATCGCGCTAAATTAGAATCTAGGGTATTTTGCGGGTACCACGTGGTAGCACTGTAGTAACTGTCAACTTCGTTAAGGATGATATCGATGAGATAAAATCATGACAAAATCTAATTGTGAATAATTTTACTCTACTTTAGCCTACAAGTTTGAATAAATATTCAGCGAGGTCGCAACGATGATCATAATGGAGCTTGGGGCAACACTTTTAACCCTACTGTGATAAATACATGAAACTTAACCTAAAAAGTTAACAATTTTAAAATAGTGGTTTCATAAGTATAATAATCAGAATAGAAGTGTTTGGCGGTGACTGATTAGTTACTTCGAAGAACAAGAACTTACTAAAGAATTGTTATAACGCTTAACGAATAGCGGTGTCTACCTAATTCCGCTACGTAGCCGTTACGGCTTATATATTTACAAGCACTTATAATTGAAACCCAATTCTAATTTCGGCAAAGTAGTTTATTAGAATAAATTATACTTAGTAAAATTACATGTGATGGAGGTAATACAAATACATTGCACACAACCAGAACTAAGACGAAGTCGAAAGCGACGGACAAAAACGAATATGAATTGAACCGAGCATCCAAGCGTCCAAAATATTACCGAAAACTTATATGTTACATAAACTAAGAAATCCTCTACACTTTAAATGTACTATAGCTTCGTACGTGTATGCTGATAAACCATTTATTGCGCATATACAATCTCGCAGCAGTAATTAAAATGTTCGTATCTACGATGTAGGTTTGATCTTCGCATAATACCTTATTAAAGTAAATGTGGTCCTTGAATTATATCTGAAAAGGGGATTTGATGTTTAGTCGAAAAGAATGATAACGATCACTTACTAGAGTCGTAAAACATCACCGTAAACGTCATGCTGGCGTATTTTGATGAACACAGTAAAACTAAGAAACCCCCAATCCTTTGGCCATACTATAGCAGGCTACACCCATGTTTAAATATGTATAGAATATTGATATTTCGCAGTTTATGTGATTGCAAGCGATTAAGTAGATGCAGTGTGTGGTTATGTTGGGTTATGTATTGTACGTTTGACATATGGCATTTGATATCACTGTGTACCAATCAGACAAAAATGTTACTGTTTTCGGTATTACAATGTGTTAATTGTAATACCGAAAACAGTGTTACAATGTGAGCATTGTGAATGCAAAGTAGAAAAAAAAATTATTTTTAGATAGTAAATGTCATTCTGAGTATAACTTTTCATAGGGACATAATTGTTTTCTCACCGCCAAGTTACAGCCGCTTCAAATATTAACTAAATAAACAAAAATAAAGAATAAACTACATATCAAACAATGCTAAAACTAAGAAAGGGCATAATCAATACCCATAACAAAATTTAAAGTAAATAAATTTAAGTAAAAAATTCAAAATGTTAAAAGAGAAAACAAAATACATATGAAACTGTTTAGACATTTATTTCTCTACAAGTAATTGTCATTCTGAGTATAAAGTTTCTTTCATGCCGACTTATTAGGTTTATCAATTCCCAAAGAAGTTAAGTCATTTAATTTACAGTTTTGCAATTAATTTACAATTATTTCAAACGGTTGTAATTCTGTAAGGAATAAAGAAACAAATAGGTCCATATGAAACTTTTTATGCAGTGCGGCATTTACTATCTGGAAAAAGTTATGCGGGGAAATATATGGGACACTCTGTAGATGTGTACTCTTGATTACAAATAATGTAAAATATTTGAGTTATATAAGAACATTCAGTACATTTAGTTGGGTTCATAGCAAAATAAGAAATTGATTAACAACGACAAAAGCCGCTAGGTTGACATACTTAACATTTAAACATAAGTAATCTTCTTCGATAACAGAATCAGAAAATATGGAAGATTCACACGATTGAATGGACGATGATGACAAGGAAATGTCTGCAGATATCGTCAGATGAGACTGATATTTTTATTCTTTTATTTAAAAATGTTTTTATTTTATAAGAATAACCTTTATTTTGTGATAAGAGAACACCTTTTGATTTTGTGATGGAAGAAATACCTTTATTTAATAATTAAATATTTCCTTTTACTGCTATTTTTAATAACAATATTATGTTTCTAAATACCCCTATAAATACCCACTTTGGGTAGATATCCGGGTATTTACCGTTGATAATAAATACCCGGGTATTTAACATCACTGACTGTACCCTTCGAAAAGTTCTAGTCAATAATAAGTGCGCATTAATTTCTTTCGCAAACTAATAATTTCTTACAAATATTTCCAAAAAATGCGTTTTTATCCGCAAAGAAATATTTCTTTTCCTCTATTGAAACACCAGATTTCTTTTAGTCAATACATATTAACATGAATTAAATAAATAATTAAATAAATGGATAATTGTAAACAGAACAAATAATAATTATTTCAGTACGATTGTCAAGAGTGCACATATCATTTCCATGGTCTCTATGGTAGTTCTAATATTCCCATAAATTTCTTTTATTTCTAAGAAAACTATTTTGTGTTGATACCTCGTTGTGGAGCACCCTGTGTGTATAAAAGTACTTTCTCACTGTAGAGAACTTCTTCCTTGTTCTGTACCACTTTGTACATACATTATTATACACAATACCAACATTTTGTATACCATTTGTTTACACAAAACTATCATATATGCTTCGACGAAACAATAAAACATATGAGTTACAATATCCTTCAACGTAAACACTTGTAAACACTCGCGAATGCTGAGGTCCTCGAAACTATGTCGCAATGACAAATCTGACCGTTACTAATGTCCGATATTTTTGGTTTCTCCAACTAGACGCGCCTCAAAATATTATTTTGAATCACTCGCGAGCCAGTTGGATAGTCAAATACCCGCGTTCGAAATAGACGTAAAATTCGGTTCATTGTCGTGCCGTTTATTATATTTTGCACGGTCTATATTCATAGTAAAATGGTACGCTTTCTTCTGAACGAGTTTACGTGTGTTTATGTGCTAATTTTTCTTTTAATGTTCCCCTATTTTGTACGCCGTGTGTTCCATTTGGTGTATTTTAAACTTGTCTATGTACCGTTGATTCTAAAAGCTTTTCCGATAGTTTTAATGGATAGATAGATTTAGTAGAAATTCACGTTTGGGACATACATTTTTAGATAGGGAATAACATGTTAATTTAGTCATAACATTCCTCAAAATTGCTGATATTTGTTGTAGGTATATAATTATAAAACAAATCTGTGTGAGTGTTACGTCGATAATATGGAAATGAGATTGTTTATAATGTTATAACAAATTAATTATTCAACTAATTACTCCTTGCTTATTTTCGGGTACCAATTTATTTTAATTATTGGTGTTTTATATCTTTATTGCTTTGTTATTGTTAAATTTATATTTTTATCATTTATGTTTCAATTTTCGGATTATATTAATTGAAATTTGTTGAATATTTTGTCTTTGTCTGAATATTTTGTTCGACAGTATGGAAACATTTTTTTTTATTTATTAATAAGCATAAGATGCTTAGCATATTGAAACTAATCTAAAAGATTAACCATCAATTTAAATCTGAATTCTTAAAACTAGGTACTTGTCTCTAATAGGCTATCCACTGATGTCCCTATATTTACTTTGTCCCAAACAAGAAGCACTAACACTTCACTCACTGTGCTCTGCTTTTTACACATTTCACTGATTCACTAGTTCGAAGGGTTTAGTTCTTTTTAGTCTTCTCACTAGATTCTGGTTGTCCAGTAGCTGCAGGGCCTCTACGTTGACGTGATGGCTTAGGCGAGATTCATGCTTAGTGGCGAATCTTATTATCTCTTGGATGACTTGTGGGACACCAAGATCACGGTGCAGGTCACTATTTCGTATGTACCAAGGAGCGTTAACCATATATATTCCTTAGTACTTTATTTTGGAAAATCTGGATTCCTTGTATATTGGAGCTTTTTGCGCAGCCCCAAAGCTGGATGCCGTATAACCAAATCGGTTTTAGTACTTGGTTGTAAACTTGTAGTTTGCTCTGTACTGACAACTGAGAGTTTCTTCCCAGAAGCCAGTACAGTTCTCTGTATTTGAGGCCAAGCTCTACTCTTTTCTTCTTAACATGTTCTTTCCACCTTAGTTTTGTATCCAGTGTCATACCCAAATACTTTGCAGTGTTCGCATATGGAACTATGGCGTCGTTAATCTGGACATGAGGCATGTCCTCGATTCTTTTGTTTGTGAAGTTAATGTGGACAGATTTCAGTTCGTTGAGCTTGGTTTTTTGGTCCATTTATATATTTTGTTACTAGCTTGTTGAAGATTCCTGGTAGATTCACCAATAGTTGATCCCACTGCCATTAGAGCCGTGTCATCTGCGAATGTGGCGACTGTTACATTTTCCATCTGTGGAAGGTCACTTGTATATAGTAGATAGAGAATTGGTCCCAATACACTACCCTGGGGTACCCCAGCTTTGACTTCTTTTAGTTCCGAGTATTCATCGACCTGTTTTATTCTGAATAGTCTATCAGATATATAGGATGTTAGCAGCTCGACGTATTGTAAAGGTAGCAGTATGGAAACATGAGAAACTCTATGAGACGGTTTGTTATTTTAAAAAAATCTTCAAACGAGTCGATTTTCAATTATTATAATATACATTTCTATGAAAAAAATCATCAACAGTTTTTAATGTGATTCGATTTATCTACGTCCATCTGTCTGTCCGTCTTTCCGTCCGTCTGTCCGTCTGTCTGTCTGTGTACACGATAACTGCCGTAATTTTGAAACAATTGATCTGAAATCTGGTATACAAGCTTATCTCTTAAAAGGTAAGGACAAGTTCGTGAATGGGCATAATAGGTTCACTTGTTTTTTTTTACTTTATCATACGTAGTATGTAAAGTATGGTAATAGTGCCAAGAAAAGATGAGATTTTAGCGGAAATATGCCTTTTTTTGGGTCCCCTGAACATTTTTGACCAAGGTACCAAAAAATGTCTGTGTGTGTGTGTGTGTATGTATGTGTGTACCCGTTTTTTGTAGCGACGATTCCGGAGAAACTACTAAAGGTATCGGGACGAAACTTCATATTTAGAAGTTTCATAACCAAACTTAGAGCTGAAAAGCTTTCTGTTGAAAAGGGTTCAAAGGAACTGGAGGGTTAGTCTTAGCGTTTTTGAAAGATTTTGCAAATAAGCCGCCATTTCTGGAATTTCGTCGAAATAGTTAAATAATAAATTAAAGAAGAGGAAATTCTGAATAATTTATGTTTATAAGATTTGTTGGTACAATCAATAGTTTAGCTGCATGAGCAAATTCTATTTCATCGAGATCGGTCGTACTGCATTAAAACTAGTAGCCAGGATTTATCAGATTTTTTGATGCTAATGACAGTAGGTACTGTCAAACGCTAATGTTTTGACAATAACTTCTGTCAATATAAGCTGCGTTCGGATATTGTATTACACTTTTTACACCCAATAACACGTAAGTGCCATTTGGACGGTGTACCCGGTGTCAACGAGTACAATATCCGAACGCAGCATTAATCGACATACAGTTCTACTAATTTTATTTTAATGCAGACATGGCCGATCTCGATCAAATAGAATCTCATCCAGCTAAACTATTAATTTTATATATAGTATGATAAAGTCATGTGCCTGGCCATATCAGATTTTTTAAATGCCTTGTTTTTGAGTTATAAGCAATTAAAAAAATATTCCTACAAAAAAATCTCAGAATTAAAAATGCAGAAGCACTATTAGTAAATGATTACTAAGATAACTAAGTTTCTATAACAAAATAAACGTTTATTTTGTTTGTTTAAAGCAAAATTGCATAAAAGGGGAAAAGCAGAATGTAAAGAGAGAAAATAAAGAGAAGAAATCAGAAAACGAGATACCAAAAAGACGACTGCTAATATAATAAAAAAATAAATTGACGAAAACAAAAAATAATGAAAAAAGAAGCAAAAAAAGTAAAAAGTAAACAAAGACAGATAAAAAAATAAACAAAGACAGATCAACAAGAAGCCACAAGAAACAAAGAAGCATAAGGAACAAGAACGAAATCAAAGAAATTAAAAGCGAAATAAAAACAAAATCCAAAGAGAATAACAAAATCTACAGACAACATAGGAAAGTATTAACAAAATTAACAACCGACAAACTATTAATTTATATATATATATATATATATATATATATATATATATAGTATGATAAAGTCATGTGCCTGGCCACACCAGATTTTTTTATTCTAACGACAGTAGGTAGTGTCAAACGCTAATGTTTTGACAATACTTACTGTCAATATAAGCTGCGTTCGGATATTGTTCACCGTACACTTTTTACACCCAATAGCACGTAAGTGTCATTTGGACGGTGTACCCGGTGTCAACGGAGTACTATATCCGAACGCAGCTTTAATCGACATATCTGTCTAGTTCTAGTAATTTTATTTTAATGCAGACATGGCCGATCTCGATCAAATAGAATCTCATGCAGCTAAACTATTAATTTTATATATAGTATGATAAAATCATGTGCCTGGCCACATCAGATTTTTTTTTAAGTGTAATAGCAATTCTTAATTCTCATGAGGTTCTTTCCAATCTGCCGAACAAATCATAAACATCGGTGAAGTAGTTCAAAAGATATCAAACATCAAAGTATATCAAAGTATCCATAATTTTGTGTTAATGAGTTCCTATACTTATTAAAAGTGTTATTATAAACCTGCGTAAAAATTTTGTTTGTTTGTGTTTTTTTGTTAGATAATTGAACATTAATTATAAACAATATGTTTTTGTAAGAAAGTTGTTTGATTTATTTATTACCAACATCAACAAGATTACAAGGTTGATGGTAACATGCTAACGAATTTAACGATAATGTAGATCTTCTAAAATAAAAAATTAGGGCAGCCATAACAGACATAAATCAGGGGAATAAACACGGGTACTTGAAGCACTGACTGCGTTTCTTTGTAATTCCAAAATTAATAATTCTATCCAGACTTTACGCATCGATATATAAACAAACGAAAAGGACGTCAACCCGATTCGGAAGTCATTTGTTTTGTCCCCAAATAAAACACGGGAGGATATATACGACAGTTTCCTGGGTATATTTACGGTACGAGTTTTAAATTAACTAACGGAAGTCGTTCCGGAATTCTACGTTTGGTGTACCAAACGTATTTATAGTATAGACGAAAGTGACAACCGACCTTCAGAATTTCACCTTCATTAGCGCTGATTAGCATTGCAAATTGACCTTTTACACGCCGCATCACTACTGAATGTGTAACTATCGTGTTTTTTAAAGTGTATTTTATTGTTTTGACCAGCACAAACCTACTTAAATGGACAGGATATATATTTTTTTAATTAATTAACAGCACCTTAGAGGTACTTACGTATAACACCTAGTCTGATGACTATCTACCTATATTAATCTAACGTAATAGACAATAGAGAGTTTTAGATGAAACAAAAAAAGACGAGTAAGTAAAACTTGGAATCTGAAGACTGATACCAATCAATAGATTATGGTTCTAGTAGTAACATATTAACATGTATAGAACCATAGTTAATAGGAAAATATGTCATTAATTAGAAACCTTTGAAAAATTGTGCCTGTCAGTCTTTAATCCTTCATTCCTCGAATCTCACTAACCTAATCGCAAAATTAAAAATACCCTCTTGTAGCAGACAAAATTTACTATCAAAATGATTCTGGAACCTATACGAGAAAATGATCGGTTAATTTTATATAATCAATTATAATTGAGTTAACTAACTTTTGGCGATTCCATGTTAACCCATCGGTTGACATTAGAACGGACATTTCTAATGTCAACGGCAATCATCAACAATCGTTTGACATTGGGACGGGCATTTGTAATGTCATCTGAACGGTTGACATTCATTTAGTCGCAAAAAAACTCAAAATTTTCTTCTTTTCTTCAGTTTTTTATGCGAAGAAGGCATAAAACTGCACTTTTCGACGTAGACCACTATATAAAAAAAATAAAGTACTCTAAATTTCAGTTATTTTGGCCAAACTGTGTAGCCGCTAGATCGCGTTGAAATTTTATGTCACATTACGCGAAACCGCTAAGTCAAGAGCTCTTCACCAAAAATTCAGTAGAGACCTAAAGTATTACTATTTATTTATTAAAAACTATATATTTGCTCTTTTTAATTAATACTTAATGTATTATGTATTTTTTTGTAAAAAATAAATAACTCAAATCTTATGTGATAGGCACATGACTTTATCATACTATATATAAAATTAATAGTTTAGCTGCATGAGATTCTATTTGATCGAGATCGGTCGTGTCAGCATTAAAATAAAACTAATTAGCCAGGATTTAACTTCCTGTCATTAGAATGAAAATACCTGTCAAATCCTGGCTAACTAGTTTTATATTAATGTAGACACGACCGATCTCAATCAAATACAATTTGCTCATGCAGCTAAACTATTAATTTTACCAAAAAATGGACATAAATTATACAAATTTGTATACGTAAATTATACCATTTCCTCTACATCAATTTCTTCCTCAATATACAGTGTGTCCCCCGATGGACCTAACTAATGGACGTAATTCCTAAAAAGTCCAAAGCCATTGTTAATATTTGGATTTAACATACATCATGGTTAGAAAACACGAAAATGTTAAATTAGGTGAAAAGTAAACTATCGGTTTTTCGGAATTAGAACAAAAATGTTATAGGTAAAAGTTGTTTTATATTTAAATTGATGCCTAGATATCAAATTTCAATGTTGTATTCTAAGTTTTATATTTTATTTATTTTTAACAAAGTAATTTAACAAAACATTACTCCACATGTTCCCCTCCTACAGCTACACATTTTTCCAATCTTCTTCTAAACTCCCGATATACCAAATCTATTGTTTCTTCATTTATTTCGTCTACTGCTTCCCTAATTTTTAATTTTAGAATGTCTACATTATCATGAAAATTATTCGCATACACCTTCTGTTTTAAATAACCCCACAGAAAAAATCAAGCGGCGTTAAATCAGGTGAACGTGGTGCCCATCCTATAGGGCCGAATCGTCCAATCCATTTATTTGGAAAATGTCTTCAACGAATCCCTGACTTGAAATGTCCTATGAGCAGGACAACCGTCGTGTTGATAGTGTAGTGAACAACTGAGCTGTAAGCTGATTTCGTCCAAAGTAGGTAGCAGAAAAATTTCCAACATATCAAAATAAGTGTTTTGGTTTACAGTACCGTCAAAAAAAGTATGGTCCAATTATTTTCTTGTAGTAAATCCCACACCAAACATTCACTTTTTTTATATTTTTGAGAATTGGTTGTAATACTGAAATTTGGATTTTCTTGAGACCAATATCTGCAATTCTGTGAACTAACAACTCCATTTGTGGTAAACGTCGTTTGTTAGAGAAAATAATTTTTTGGTAGAAAAATCTATCGGCCATAATTCGTTCTCCCATTAATAGGCAAAATTCTAATCGACGAGCATCATCTCCTTCTACTAAAGTGTGTATCAGTACTGGTTTACAAGGATGAAATTTTTGATTTGAAAAGATTCTTTGCAGGTGGCTTTTACTGATGTTCAAGTCTCAATCATAATTGTGGTCTCTAAATTTTTTGTTCACCTTTATGTAATGTCTTTTCACTGGTCCGAGATGTAAAATTTGAAATAGAACATTTAAGTTTGATGTTTGAGCATAAAATTAATTCAAACTAACTTTTACCTATAACATTTTTTATCTAATTCCGAAAAACGGATAGTTTACTCTTCGGCCAATTTAACATTTTCGTGTTTTCTAACCATCCTGTATGTTCAATCAAAATATTAACAATGGCTTTCGACTTTGTAGGACATCCAAAACTCTTTATAAAGAATGACTTTTTCTCGAGAAATTAAAAATTACGTCCATTATAGGTATAGTTAGGACCATCGGGGGACACACTGTATATATCTCCACAGAAAGAAATAAAATGGGACTAAATCAGGCGATCTAGTTTGCCAAAGCATTGGACCACCATGAGCAATTAACGTTTTTGATAAATAGCACTTAAACAAGCTTGGAGTGGCACATAAATTACTAACTCTTTGAAATTTGAAGAAGAAAATCATTATCACAAATTATACGTTTGTACAATTAAAAATTGCAGAATGCCATATAAATATTAAGTTAGAGTTATCATAATAACTTTTTACCCGTTGACAATACATCCACCAAGTTAGGCATTTTTGGAAAACTGATTTATCGATCTTTCGGAGTATAATACAGTTTTGCGTCAGAAGTAATCAGCTTTTGCCGATGAGTAGTCGCGCAAAACACTGGGCAATCTTCTCTTCACATCCTCCCACGTATCTCGCCGTGCTTCAGATGTTCCAGCGTGGTAGGCAAGAATAAGTGGTGCAAAAGGACGACCAAACTGGTCCGCCTGTTCAACCTCGCCTCTTTTGAAAAAAAGGAACAACAACCCCCACTTTTAAACTGGTTGTAATGAATGTTCGGACCTCCGCATGAGCTAATGTACGCTGTAATTGGTATCCCTGTCCGAGCTACCAACGCAATATTCAAATTGACAGGCCAGATACGATGCGAACTCCGAGAGGAGTTTGATCAGTATGGGCCAAAGGTTGCACCTTGCGGTTGCCAATTTTACGGTGAATTACACTGTGCAGTAAGTTTAAACTTTTTGTTGTTTTTTCTTATTTAGCATGGTGTATTTCTATTGATCTGTGGTCACTGATAACCCCAAATCAACTCGTTTGTTTCTATCATGTCTGTGTTTTGGAATATATAAAATTAATGCTTTTTTCTAAAAAAAAAAGCGCATTAAAATCGAAACCGTTTGTTGTATTAAAAAAACCTCGACATATCCATTTTATTTTATAGAATTTCGCCTTTTTAGTGATCTTTTTTTCTTAGTGATCTTGGTAGATCCCTGAATTGTCATCATAGTAGAACATTTTTTGGCCTTAGATCAGAAAATGTTTGAACAAAAGGCAATTGAAATTTTGGGCAATAATGATAACTTTGGGAGCATCGATTTTGTGAATGAGAAGTGGAAAGGTGCTCTTGACATATTATTTGGCGCTGCTGACAAAATGGAACTCAAAAGATTAAAGAATAGTTTAAAGTCAAAATAAAAAAGCCTATAGAAAAATGCTTTCCGATGGCAGTTGCGTCTGATTATTGTCTGCTGTAATACATTATAACATATAATTAAATGTTGACTATAAGAGCACAAGTTATTTTCTTCTGAACTTCTTTAGACTTGCACTCTGGAGTATTGTAGTGCGTTTGTAGTGAGTTGGCAACCATGTTTACAATAGCGACGATCGTGAAAGTACTATATAATCGACTAGAAAACTCAAACACAGTCCAGTTTGAATATTTGTACAAATAGAAAGCAATACATTTATTTCTTTAGGTTATGCCATACGTCAAATGTAATAAATACGAAATAAAAGCAGACATGTTTACAGTAGCGCCATCTACATCTGGTGTTTTTTTATTTCGAAACTTCACGCTGTTCCAATTTTTTCCGCGTTTTTTCATAAAGCAGATGGGAGTCATTACTGAAACGAATCAGATGGGACTTATTTTTTATTTACTATAGACTAAATAATTAAAAATCTGATGTGGCCAGGCACATGACTTTATCATACTATGTATAAAATTAATAGTTTAGCTGCATGAGATTCTATTTGATCGAGATCGGCCATGTCTGCATTAAAATAAAACTAGTAGAACTAGACAGATATGTCGATTAAAGCTGCGTTTGGATATTGTACTCCGTTGACACCGGGTACACCGTCCAAATGACACTTACGTGCTATTGGGTGTAAAAAGTGTAATACAATATCCGAACGCAGCTTATATTGACAGACGTTATTGTCAAAACATTAGCGTTGTCAGTAATGTCATTACTGTCAAAATTTAGAATCAAAATTTCTGACATATCCTGGCTACTAGTTTTAATGTAGTACGACCGATCTCGATAAAATAGAATTTGCTCATGCAGCTAAACTATTGATTGTATCAAAAAATTTCATATTCATAAATTATTCAGAATTTCCTCATTTTTAATTGATTACTTAACTATTTCGACGAAATTCCAGAAATGGCGGCTTATTTGCAAAATCTTTTAAAAATGCTAAGACTAAACCTCCAGTTCCTTTGGACCCCTTTCAACAGAAAGCTTTTCAGCTCTAAGTTTGGTTATGAAACTTCTAAATATGATGTTTCGTCCCGATACCTTTAGTAGTTTCTCCGGAATCGTCGCCACAAAAAACGGGTACACACACACACACACACACACACACACATACACACACACACAGACATTTTTTGTACCTTGGTCAAAAATGTTCAGGGGACCCAAAAAGACATATTTCCGCTAAAATCTCAAAATTTTTTTTTGGCACGATTACAATACTTTACATACTGCGTATGATAAAGTAAAAATGTAAAAATGCGTGATTTTTGCATTGGAACAGAAAAATTATCATCGTAAATTTTGAACGTATATACAACGTCTTACCTTTAGAAGGCAAATTATAAATTTTTAATCTTTCCTTTAGCAGAAATAAACGCTATATAATCTTTGTACAAGATAGATATTGTAAATATATAATATATTTTTATCTAGAAATATGTATTTTGTTGCTCTATTGAAACAACTTGCTGATTTAAATTAAACAAAAGTTTGTCTCTGTATAAGATTTACTATCAAGTGATCATCTTAACGCTCAAATGGGGGCACTACGAAAAAAAGTATTTACTTAATAGACATATTTTAAAGTCAACGAAGATAGCGAACAAATGTTCTAACTCAATGGCTACAAAATACAAGAGCATAATATGCAGGGGCCCGGTTTTGAAAAAAAAAAATCTGATGTGGCCAGGCACATGACTTTATCATACTATATATAAAATTAATAGTTTAGCTGCATGAGACTCTATTTGATCGAGATCGGCCATGTCTGCATTAAAATAAAACTACTAGAACTAGACAGATATGTCGATTAAAGCTGCGTTCGGATATTGTACTCCGTTGACACCGGGTACACCGTCCAAATGGCACTTACGTGTTATTGGGTGTAAAAAGTGTAATGCAATATGCGAACGCAGCTTATATTGACAGAAGTTATTGAGAAAACATTAGCGTTTGACACCAAGACTACCTACTGTCATTAGAATCAAAAAATCTCACAAATCCTGGCTACTAGTTTTCATGCAGTACGACCGATCTCGTAGAAATAGAATTTGCTCATGCAGCTAAACTATTGATTGTACCAAAAAATGTCATAGTGATAAATTATTCAGAATTTCCTCATCTTTAATTTATTATTTAACTATTTTGACGAAATTCCAGAAATAGCGGCTTATTTGCAAAATCTTTCAAAAATGCTAAGACTAAACCTCCAGTTCCTTTGGACCCTTTTCAACAGAAAGCTTTTCAGCTCTAAGTTTGGTTATGAAACTTCTAAATATGAAGTTTCGTCCCGATACCTTTAGTAGTTTCTCCGGAATCGTCGCCACAAAAAACGGGTACACACACACATACACACACACACACACACACACACACACACACACACACAGACATTTTTTTGTACCTTGGTCAAAAATGTTCAGGGGACCCAAAAAGACATATTTCCGCTAAAATCTCAAAAAATTTTTTTGGCACGATTACAATACATACTGCGTATGATAAAGTAAAAACACAGTCATTCAACTGTGTCATGTTGTTAACACGCTAATCTAAGAATACTATTATTAAGTAATTTATATCTTTCTTTGTAAAAAATCACTAATTTCACCTTTCACAAGTCATCACAATCACTAAGTCAATAACGACATAAAATCATAAAATTTGAAAAAGAATGTTAAGTTCAAATAAGAACAAACCTGAAAATTTTAAGATTTTCTTAAAAAGCGGAACATTTTTAAACCTCCGCTGAACGCGGGACGAAATGTAAAAAATCGGGACTGTCCCGCCAAAAGCGGGAGGTCTGGTTACCTTAGGTATGATGCAAGATACAAAACTGAGGTGGAAAGAACATATTCAAAAAACAAGAGTATTACACATCAAGTAACCAGTTTTAAAAATTCAGATTCAGATTTGATGGTTGATCTTTTAAATTGGCAAAAAGTGTGGAGAAGACAAGTATACAAATATAAATAGGAACTTACCATGCCATGGCATAATGAGACGGTGACCTTAGAATTTGGATCGTTCTTCAATTTTCCTGTATAGAAACATCCGGCCAGCTTAGTGTCGTGTTTTCTTTTCTGGGCATTGTTTTCCGAAAAATGCGTTATCTGGTGAAGAGAAAACCAAAATAATATGGTTCAAAAAAAGGGAAAAATAGTAAAAACTTACATATAACTCAGGAAATACAGCTTTGTCGTTATGGGCAAGCTCGAGTACCATTTTCTTGCCAAAAGCTTCGATTTCATATTGGGGATGTGGGTCCCAAACTTCAGCTCCTCTGTGCCTAAAATGGCCACTATGGTGTCGAATATTTGAATCTGTGAACAAAAGAACAAATTTTGTCGAAAGTCCACCTAAAAGTACCCGGTTTAAGACCCAGTTCTACCTGTGCTAAAACGCGTTTTCTATTAACGGCGTTATTTATGGTTCAAAATTGATGAAATTCTCAGTGTCAATTCTTAGATAAATAAGGAGTTTGGCTAGGCCAAAAATATTTTTTTGGTAAGATAAAAATGAATTTTACTTTTACATCTTTCTCTTTTCTTCAAATATAATACCCCTAGCCAAAGTCTCACTACAATAATAGATTTTTTATCTACGTACAATTTCAGCCGAAACATTATAATTTTTCCGCTAACCGAAAAATGCGATAATTGTCAGATATGTAAACAATGGCCATATTTCGGCTGTTACGTATGGCCAGTTGATCGCAGACACCATAAGCTTTAATCGATACGTAAACCACGGCATAGAGACGGGCCCCGACAGAAAAACATCGAAACTAAACCTTTTGTTTCGTAGTTGCGATGTTTTTACAACGGAGCCTTAATTTGCAAAAATGGCAAACATACTTATAAACTTTCGTAATATTTTAATATTAATACTTTGTATAGAGTTTATTTCACGACAAGTGGCAGTAAGCCGCTGACATATTGCTCAAACGTTCCTACGCATTGACATGTGTTAGAATGAAATGAAGAAGATTGTTATTTCATTCTAACACACGTCAATGCATATAGGAACGTTTGCGCGTTATGTCAGCGGCTTACTGCCACTTGTCGTGAAAGAAACTAGAATAAATCTAGTTAAATAAGTTCTAAGTAACCTATAACTCTTTAAATATTAAACATCAAACTACCCAACACACTGTATACAGAGCAATATTAAAGTACTGTAAGGTAATAGCATACTATTCTTTAAATTGTAAATATCACAAAAACTAGTAAAAATAGACATACCTGTTAGTGTGTAGTTATGCAAATGATCATATAGAATATCATGATCGTGTAACGGTGTAACTGACGGTATTTTGAGTGGCGTGACGTATTGCACATTGTTCTGTTTTGATGTATATTGCTTCCCATTATTTGGTAATTTTGGCTCGTTTTCTGTCTCCACAGTAGGCTGGTATATACTAGTTGCCCCATCTGAAAAGAAAAGACAATAATAGTATATTATTATACAAGTTTTATAAGACGTCAAATAGTAAACTGTCAACCAAATTCTAATTTCGGTGAAGTAGTTTATTAGAATAAATTATACTTTGTAAAATTACATGCGACGGAGGTAACACAAATAGTTGCACACAACTAGAACTAAGACAGAGTTGGAAGCGACGTACAAAAGAGAATACGGTATTGGCACGACTAGAATTCTGTTCAAAAAAGGTCAACCGCAAGCGAAAAATTCAGACTGGTCCGAATTGTTTTTTATTACTTAATAATTAAGCTTAAATGTGTATATGTTGTAAATATAAAAGCAGTTTCAATTTTTGCTAATTTTGTAATAAATTCTAGGTCTGTAATTTTTATATTTTTTATTGAACATTTTTATCTTTGTGTATTTAGCTTGTTAAAAGTAATATCATATTGTTGTTGTTATTTCGACTTTCTCTACTAACAACAACATTTTCCCTCAGAATGTAAAAAGGGCGAAGGGAGTTCGAATAACGGATTATTTTTAAATTTGATCTTACCTATATCCTAATGTCGCGTCCGTTACCAAAAACCATATTAATTGTTGTCATTAGTCGATAAACATTTGAAATTCAAGCAACATTCAGTTACAAAGCAAGCTTATTCATTTGTTTCAGAAAGCACAAAAATTTACTCACGACAAATCAAAATTAAAATTTTATTTGTGTTTGCAATTTGTTGCGTCCGTAACAGTATGAGGCGGCCTTTTGACTTATTTCGTTGCAAAAATCATAACTTTTGACCTAATGAAGATATTTAAAGAAATTAAATTGCATCTGAAAGTATAATATCTTAGCTTTAAAACACAGTAGAACATCAAAAATTCGAACGTCAAAAATCCGAAACGTCAAAAATCCGTTTTACAAGAGTTTAAATACATAATTAGGTAATAGTTTGTGTAATAGATGTATATTTAATCGACTAACGACGGCATTTTTAGACATTTCTTAAGCCTAACTGTCATTTTCTAGGTTATTTTCGAAAATCCGAACAATTTGATAATCCGAACCACCTTCGGTCCCAATTAGTTCGGATTATCGGCGCTCTACTGTAAATGGAAATACAGAGTGCTACAGCAAACAGGGTGCTTGTTGAGATACTTTTGAAAAATGCAAACCATAAAATTTTCAGAAAATACCATAGTAAAATTACTGAAAGTTTTTTTTATAAAGTTACTGATTTGAAATCGGACCTGTTTCAAGCTGTACGTTGGAACGGTTGTACCTTGAAACAGGTCCGATTTCAAATCAAGTATGCTTAAGGTGTGTTCTGATTAGTGGTAATGGCAGTGGTAGTAGATGCCATTATAGAATTTCTGATAGAGAGTGTTAGTGACTCAAATTTATGTACATGCAAACTAATATGTGTCACTATCACGGCTGGTGAGAAATACTATAATTTCGTCTGCTACCACTGCCATTACCTATCATTACCACCAATCAGAACGCACCTTTACGTTCTGATTGATCTCGTAGTAGCTCGATACTCGGTATAGTAGCGTGTAGTAATCCAATTTTACTATATTATTATAACTGAATTAGTTTTATGTTAAGTTTCTGAAATAAAGTTAGAGTTGAAATGTACATTATTGTATTTTATGCTTTGGGAAAAAACTGTCGCGTCCGTAATGTCGCGTCCGAACTCGTACTATACATCATAAAAAAAGCTGAAATATATTTCCCACATTTCATAAGTCTACCCACAAAAGACATTCTCTGGTCTTAATTTGCATATAAACCAAAAAAATTTTTTACTCAAAACATTGCTGAATTTGGAATACTTCTACTCGCGTTAAAAAAAAACTTCCATTTTTTGGTCGCGTCCGAACACTTTTGTTTTTGCTTGTATATTTCCACTTATATCCTTCCAATTTTTTGGTTTAATATAGCACTCTACTAGTACTTTGCACTAATTAAAATATGCATACGATTTTTTAAGTTTTGTTAATCGCGTACGAATGTCGCGTCCGTTACCCAGGATATACCTATATACGTTACATAAACTAAGAAATCCTCAACACTTTAGATGTACTATAGCTTGCTACGTGCATGCTGATATTCAATAACCTATTTATTGCGCATATACAATCCCGCGGCAGTATTTGAACCCGATCATATCTACGATGTAGGTTTGATCTTCGCATAACTCCTTATGTATCTGAAAGGGGGATTTGATGTCAAGTTGACGAGAATGATGCACGATCACTTACCAGAGTCGCAAAACATCACCGAGAACGTCATGCTGGCGTATTTTGATGAACATATGGGTAAATGCATGGAGAAAGAATGTAAAAAGAAAAAACGAGTTGATTGTCCAAGTAGTGATGGCTATTTCAGTTTCTGTAATAACTAATCCAATGATTTTATTGATACACGAAATAGGCCGATTTATACATCACTACTATCAGATATGCCTACTGTCTTTCTAATCACAGGATTTGACGTGTTTTGTAATACTAATCACATTAAATTGGCACATAAAGATCTGCAGACTATTTAAAAATAATAAAGCCAAAACAATACTAATTTTGGGCTCGGTTATCGTCGGACAATAAAACATATGTTTGGATAATTTAAACATTCTGATATGGACGCTCAAGATTCCTTCTTATCTTCGCGTATCAACTTTCTTGTGAAGGCGGAGTTCTTGAAACACACACTCGACACATTGCTATGTCCGCGAAAAAATAAAATCCAACACATCTTTCGGAGAAATTCGCCATGTTCTCGTCCGGCACAGAATTTTATCCGCATAACTGCTACTTTTTTGGTATTTCGAATATGTCGTTTGTTTTCTCCCGAATGCCATTTTTAGCGTTCGATTTGTATGTTGTTTTATTTTCACATGTCCGAAAACAATGGCCGAGTGACTGTGATGGATGAGTGACAATCTATCAACAGTTTTGCGTTTTTTTGGTAGCAGAGATACCTACAGCGTGTCCAGGATAGTTTGCAGCATGTAGGAAATTTCTCTATTATTCATGTTACAGGAATTTTTTCACCACAGTGCAAAATAAATCTAAGACTGCTACAATTTGAAAAATAATAATAAAAACTAATGTTTTTATTCGAATTTCTACTTTTTAAATAATTTTCTATAACGTAAAATTATTTTCATTTATACAGGGTGTTGCATTTAGGTGTGACGGAACGTCCTGTATATTTTATTATATTATGAATATTACTCAATTTTTTATCCAACCGTGTATGTTGCTAGGTCACAGCGTTAATAGTTCCAGAGATATTCAACTGTTTTTCCAAAATATGCCCGTTGCAGGATCTTTTTAAAAACTATGTAAAAACGACACTTTTGCCGATTTTGCCTTTAAACTATGTGAGACAATAGTCAAAGCCAGTAGGTAGATGATAGTATCCAAAGATATTAGATACACTATACGATACAGTATATATATATATATATATATATATATATATATATATATATATATATATATATATATATATAGGAGAGAGGTATTTGTCGGGCAATTCCGTCATACGAAGATCGAAGATCGAAGAAGCAACCGTATACACGTGTTTCGGACTATTAGTCCTCATCAGTACGGTATAGCCAAGGAGCAAGATGGACACTCAATGGAAAAAGCACTCAAATGGAGACCTAAAGGGGGTGACCAATGTCGCCAATTTGGTGCTTCAGTCCCAACATCTTCAGGATTCGAAGACAAGAAGTGACGTCGCTTCTTGTCAGGTTTTAGCGTTTCTGTTTGTTTTTGTGTATGAGCGCACATACTATTACAATGAAGCGTCTCCGCACAATTTTGACACAAGTAAACAATATTTCACCATAGTCCCCTAAAATTACACGGTTCCTGGTTTACTTCGGAGCCCAACTGAAGTTACTAGGTCTTCAGGTTCGCTCGCTGTACGTTTGGAAAAATTGCAAAACATACTTATAAAATTGTGTAATACCTTGATAACCGTAATACGTTTTATATGAATAAATCTAGTTAAATAGGTTCTAACTAGCTTCTTCTATAACCGTTTAAATATTTTACATCATGCTACCCACAGCACACTGTATACAGAGCAATATTAAGATATTAATAGCATACTACTCTTTAAATTCCAAATATCACAAAAACTAGTAAAAGTAGACACGATATAGTGAATATAAATTACAAAGAACTTAAGGGACATTTCAATTAGCAAATAATATACAGGGTGCTCCATTTAAAAATCTCAAGAAAAAGCCGGTTAAAAATGTTTAAAAACTAGTGCATGCTACTATCACCCTGTATAGCGCATCTAATTTATCATGACATCAGCATCTAGCTATGGGTTTCGTTATTATGTGACAAAATTTTTAGGACAATATCTGTAAAAATGTAGTAATAACGTGATTTTTGAGAAAGACCTGCAATTGCCAATTATTTGACAAACAATTGAATATCTCAGCAACTGTTTACTTTGCACAGGTACAACGTACACAGTATATATATATCAATTTTCCCAATTATCCACAAATTTATATAACTTAAGGTCGTGACCTTCAACTATGGAACACAATTAGAGTGACCAATCTTTGAAAACATGATTTTTTTTGTTGGTCGCTGACCCTCAAACAAACGTCATCAGTACTTCAATGCCACTTGTGAGCAAACTCTAGGATTTTAAATAATAAGTTCATCCCTCAAAGATTACTTTGAGACCCTTTTGAAATCTCCAGATTATTGGGCTACGTCGTAATAAATACGCCAACTTTGCAAAATTCTAACTTAAAAATATACTACTTATTAGGTATGTTACCCTTCGTAATAAATGACAACGATTCATCTTAGAAAATCTTGTCACACAGTACTATCAGCCCTCCACGGCAAGACGTTGAGATTTGGGACACCTGTATATAAATTCTCTTGTGTCCTACTTTTAGCATTCATTTTTCTGGTCTCTTCTTTTTCGCATACTCGAAAACAATGGGAGCGCGACAGTTCTGACGAATTAGTGGACAGCCCACGATAGCATTTGTCTCTTTGTTATTATCTGGTGTTTGGCCATCGAGTGAATAACATAGATGTCCGAGAAGTCAAGGAACTGAAAAAGGGTTTATTGGTTTGGGGTTAATTGTCCCGTTACTATTCTTGGATGTCGCGGTCGAGCGCCTTTTGTTTCAACTTACGCGTGCTTGATAGGTCAGTAGCTAATGGAGAACTCTGAATATGGATGACAATGCGCGTAGCGCTTCTACAGGGTGTTGCGAAAGAATGAAAGAAAATGTTATGGAAAATTTAACAAACTCTAATTATAGGATACATAAACAATTGAATATATTCTACTTTTAAGTGTATTGTTTATAGATAAGTAGCCAGCGATCAGCAATAACTTATTTTTTGAAGTATTGCCTCGCTGACCCGTGTTTTATGACTGGTGACCTTAGTGATATACGGTTAATATCCTTTTGCAAAAACAAGTGCAGTCGCCTTTGTAAATATACGATTTTTAGAATAATTCTAAGAAGGCTATTCGTATCATCACTATATAAAAATTGAGCGTTGCTGACCGTCTTGTTAATTTTTTCTTATTTGAGGTTATGTTTGTGTTTCAGTTGTATTTAGCTTATTTTCGTATTGACCTTTAAATTCCTCAAAATAGCACATTCATTCATATCTTACACAGTATAAAATTCCTGACGCCAATTGATATAATTGATTTTATAATATTGTAAACATCATAAAATAACCTCATGTTCATTCATTAACGTACTTTCATATAAGAATTCGTTTTTCGATTTGCTGATACTTTATTACACTGCTCAGAAAACACTTTTTTCGAAACCTGTCGATGACAGGGCTTGTGTCAGTTCCTGTATGATTAGTGGTGGATTAGGGCGCTTTCGAACACGTCGGTCAAGCTGATCCCACACGTGTTCAATAGGATTCAGGTCAGGACTTAACGCCGGCCATTCCATGACCTGAATTCCACGTTCTTGTAAAACGTTTCTGGTGATGCCGGCGGTATGTCGCTTTGCATTGTCCTGCATTAGGATGAAATTTTGTCCGACGCTATATGCAGCAAGCACCACATGGTCCTCCAAGATGTTTTCGATGTAATTCATGGCATTTAGTCGACCAGGAACCACAACAAGATCAGTTCTGTTGTCTATACTGATTCCAGCCCAAACCATCACAGATCCACGACCAAATCTATCCACTTCTTGTATAGTAGCGGCTGCGTAGCGTTCACCAGGACGTCTATATACACGTACTCGACCGTCGCAACGAGTTAGACGAAATCTGGACTCGTCTGTAAACAGTACAGGAAGTCTTCTTGGTTTCAAATTCGCTTCTTTTAATTTTTTTCTAACAGTTTGATCAGAAATTTCTATTCCATGTGCTCGTCATAGGTCGTTTAGGAGGTCTCGTGCTGTGGCAGTACGCTGACGTAGAGAGGAAAGGACAAGAAATCGGTCTTTATTTTGTTAATTTTTTCGATTTCGACCTTGTCCAGCTCTTCTAACATATTGGCCAGTCTCCCGAAACCGATGCCATACACGCTGAATAACAGAAGGGGAAACTCGAAGGTCCCTGCTAACATGTCGAATAGAGTGGCCATGCTGAATAAGGGCGACAGCACGAGCAACTTGCAGTTCACTAAGATGTCTCATTTTAGTTCTAATCAACGAAAATTGACAACTGAATTCATTTGTCATCTTTAGTAGGCGTTCACACGTTAATTCAAAGCATACTAAACATTTTTTTCCATTTTGTCCGATTTTCTGCCGTCACGATTTTGTAATCTTATTTTATTTGTCTAAAATAAAGTTTATAAAATATTTCACAAAAAGGAAAAATGTAATTTTATGCCCATAATATCAAATTGGAATATGTAGTAGTAACTTAAATCTGAGATATCAGTCCAGTCAGTACTATCAATAGTATATTATCAAATAAAGTCGTCATCATTTGTTGTTAATTATAATGTTTACTTCAGATCAATCGATGAACTAAGAACAAACGCTTAAAACATGATGAAATATTAAAATTGCTATAAAATAATCATATTTGATATCTGAGTATTAAATTGCCCTGTTTTAGGACATCTCAACAAATACAAATGAAGAGTTAATAATGAACTAAGTGCCAAAAATTGAAAAATTGGTTTTATTACATTAAAGTGGGCTGGATATCACTGGCTTTAATGTAAATAACGGACTATGTAAAAATATGTCGTGGAATACCTAACAAACTTGACCGCTCGATCTCGCATGAGTTAACTTTCGGCGTATTTTCGAAATAGCGCGCTAAGTGCCTTTAGTCAGTGCCAGTAGTTCCTTATAATTAAAATATTATGCATTTTATACAAAAAAATGATTCCTACAAATAACTCTTAGAATTAAAAAAAAATAAATAAATATACAGGATGTTCTATTAGAAAAAGAAAAGGTTTGCAAACTTCCATAATAAAATGAATAATATATTAAACAAGAGCTTGTTTAATTTTATAAAAATATGAATAGGGTATTTGACTGTATTAAAAATATGGCTTGTACTATAGTCATCCTAATAGATTACAGTTTAAGAAAACTATTTGTTATTACTTTTGAAAAAAATATGCTTTTTTTCTATTAAAAACCAAAATTAAAGTTGAATTTTATTCACGTCCTATCACGTGATTGAAAAAAGCTATGTAATTGGCCCAGTCTCTAGTGACGTCATTCGTTAATACGCTTAGAGCGCGTTCGGTTTGTCAGGGTAGGGTATGAGGAGAGCAATGCTCATATAACCTGGGTCGGCTGTCTCTCTCTTATATGCAGATAAACGCCGTATGACGTTAGTCCGCCTATTATGCAGCGCGTCACTCTCACCGCACCCTACCCGATTATCCGAACGCGCTCTTATGCTTCTCCCGTTTGAATTTAATAGCACTAAAGTGCCATGTAAGCATAACTTTGTAGGTTAGGTTAGCCCTAACCTTAAGCTGTCAGATCAGATAATACCTGGTTCGAAAATACGATAGATAACTTATTCTAGTCAGTTTTACTTATGTCGAAGTAATCTTCACAACAAAGAAACACTTGTATTGGCCGCTATTTATTTCATTTGGATTTCTACGAGCCAACCACTTTATTCGCAGTGTCAAATCTTGCGGAACAGCTACAAATAGTTTATCCGGAGTTTTTATTGACGTATTTCTGCATTGTGGATTTATACACCATATATAACCCATTTTTATGTAGAAATTGTGAACACAACACATCATACAACACAATTACCAAACGCCGACCATGCCGATGCTGGCAGACCATATGGGCCGATTTGACATTTAGTATCGTGTGACGTCACACAACAGAAAGTATCGTTTTGGTGGTACATTTTGTGATTCAATTTCTAACGCTGATTTTTATGAAATATTGGGGAAATAATTACGAAAAATAATGCATTTACAATGTAGAGTGAAGGAATAAACACACTAAGATGGTTTTCCAATATATGTCAAATACTCTATTAAGAACAGTGTCTGATTTTTCCGTTTTACTGCTTGTTATTTTTAAATGCAAAAAATAATGCTTGTCTGCTACGTCAGTGGCATGAGGATTCCTCTTCTTCACATAAAGCAAGCCTGTCAAGTAGCTTATTTGGATTGGTTGAAAAGTCCAATCAACGAACTCAAAGAAGTGTTTAGACTTGTGCGGATTGTGTGTTTAGCTTAGCCCGAGACTATATAGCCATTAAATTAATTGCCAAGAGGTCTGCAGTGATTCACTCTCTATACAGGCGCTGGCAGTTTTCGCCTAAGACTAAAGAGTGAATTAGTCTAGCCTTGAACCCTCAAAGGTCGTTTCCGACCGTTTGTGGGACAGAATTCTGCCTCAATTTGACGTAGAGGCAAGGTCACGTCGACCGAAAATTATCATATTATGGTCCAGATCTGAAGTTAGCAAAAATGAACAGAACTATTCGGTTATCTTGTTGTGATAGTACGCAAAGAAAGGTCGACTGTTAAAAATCTCTTGGTAACCTAAGAATATTAGTGTTTAGCTTTTCTTTACACAAATGTCGTTGACCTGTGTTAAAATTTGTTAGAATCAATTTTATTGATGTTTGATGATTTTTTAGTTTTATTGTTTTAAACTAAATTTATTTGTAATAGTATTCTGTAATTTTGAATTAAACTACGAAATTAGAACTACGGTAGAGAACATCCCCAGAGAGAGGACAGAAGTATTTTTTTGGGAAAACCCTTGTTGAAAAATATTGAAATCTATTTTTTTTTTAATTTTTGTGTCTGTTAGAATTGCAATTTTTTTCTATTCTATTTTTAGTGCCAAAACTGTATTAATTTTTTGATTAATGGAATGATATGAGAAAAATTAAATTATCTACCCGAATTTGTAACTCTTCTAAACCAATATAAAAGCAAAATATTTTCATCTGTCCTAATAATATTTATATCTAAAAAAGAAACACTAAAATTATTTTCTTTTTCAATAGTAAACTGAAGATTTTGATTAAACCTATTAGACCAGTCTAATGTATTTTCAATTTGGTCCTCAGGCAACGCACAAATAATATCATCCACGCATTTATGAATTTAATGAAAGTTTAATTTGATTTAAATGCTGTTTATTAATGAATTAAATACTTGTAATTTAAAAAAAAATTATGTGGTCAGGCACATGACTTTATCATACTATATATAAAATTAATAGGTTAGCAGCATGAGATTCTATTTGATAGAGATCGGTCCTGTCTGCATTAAAATAAAACTAGTTAGGCAGGATTTGACAGATATTTTGATACTATTGACAGTAGGTATCGTCAAAACATCAGCGTTTGACACTACCTACTGTCATTAGAATGAAAATATCTGTCAAATCCTGATATTAATGCAGACACGACCGATCTCGATCAAATAGAATTTGCTCATGCAGCTAAACTATTAATTTTACCAAAAAATGTCATAGACAAATTATTCAGAATTTCCTCTACATTAATTTATTATTTAACTATTTTGACGAATTAAAAATTATGTAGAAAATGTATAATTTATAAAAAAATAATTTATAAACATTTATTAGTTATTGAAATCATGATGGTATAAAATTTTACTTTCTTATTAATCGTTTTGTTTGACATTTGTCAAAAGTTTAGAAATTTTCTTGTGTTCATGTAAGTAGTTTATAGTTTATTTAGGAAGTATTTATAAATTTGTTATATTCTTTGCATAAATCATTACCTATTGTAGATTTCCTGAACAATGGACTACTCGAAGGAAGTACCCTTAAACGTCATTTTCACGCTACGATTATCAGCAAATTATCAAGAATTTGTTATCGTAGTGTCGGAAAAATGTTTTTCCTCGAATAATCAGGGTACTTCCTTCGAGTAGTTCATTAAGTGACATTGACTTGTACGCTGACTTTGATCATTAGGTCAATATTTTTTTCGATTTCCTTGCTTCTAACAACATTTGTACGCTACGAATTTCAACAAAATATCAAGTAGTCGTTATCATTGTAATCAGAAAGATGTTTTCTATCGAATAATCACAGTGTCGCCAGTGGGTGAAAAAAAAAAACAACCCGTGAAAAAAATGATGACTCACTGGCCAAAAACCAATTAAATCACGTTAGAGGGCGCCAGTAATGCCATGTCGACCAAAATCGATTTAGTTAGTGTTATTATTTAGTTATTTGACAATTTTCGACTATTTTCACCAATTCATAGCTACCTAGCTTAATACACAAAAAAGTTATTTTTGCGTTGCCTTGGTGATAAAATTTGACGATCGAAATGTTTTTGTGTTCAGAATGTCATCCTGATTGAAAAGATCTCACAAAGAATATAGGGTGCCGTTTAGAATTTCAATGATGACGTCATTTCCGGAAAAACCGGAAGTCATATTAATCTCAAGAGTATCCCAAACAATGGCATTTTTTGTCTATTAACACTTTCCCAAATTTCATTCGTCCAACTTTATAAACAAAGAAATAAACGGAAGTACCTATGCAGTGGGTCACCCGGTATATAATAACACGGCAAATCCAAAGACAAAAGCAAGGAGTGCTTTGGTAGAAATGTGGCGTTCTCTAGAAATCCTAACTAATCTGTACGCATAACACAGTGTCAGTAATATTCTCATAAGAATAAATAATTTGATAAATAATTAATTTGATAATTGTAATTCTTTGTGGAAATGTGAAATTTTCCATGGTTTCCACAAAAATATTTCGCAAAAGCCACCTTATTGTATTCTCCTTGTTTATTCTATTTCGTGTTCTTCTTGTAATTTATTGTATGTTGGGCGGACTGGTAATTATTTAAAAACTAAAATTTCGTATATATCTCAGAAAAATTGCTAATAACACAATTTTCCAATATGTTTCGGACACGGTATAACGAAATTTTTTTTAGTGGCAAGACTTTTCTATTTCTCTAATGCCATCTTTATGAACGTGTTTATGTATTTTAGAAGCTATAGATAACTGCATATCCGCTGTCGCATTGATATTCAGATTTAGAAAGTAGTTTTGTGTAATATTAAATATATAGACGGTAAGATTCTAAATTCTGCATGCGCTTCCTTAAACATTCTCCTGCTATCTTGTGATTTGTGGCCAATGGTCAATTTTCCGCTAACTAAAGCTGCAGACACGGTGCTGTGGTATTCAAAAACGGTCAAGAACCTTAACAAGCTAAACATCCCTAAACGACGATAACGTACGTAGACAAAACTAACCAACAAATCTTCGATTCAACCTAATATAAAATTGCAAACATACGCGATAAGTTTTGTATCAACAATTACGGTAATCGTTTTCAATTTTTCGACCTTAATAGCGACTGCAAAACAAGGCACGTTGATCCCGATTATTACCGGGAGTAATTGACCGTGTAAACTATTATTACATATCCAATTGCCATGGAAACTCCTAGGCCTACATCATTCATGCCATTGGTAATTGCTTCCACTCTTAGTTTGTACGTAATCACATGGTATTTACTGCAAACGTCTACGAATGTTTATGTTTGTAGATTTAGGGGGATAATTATTGCGTCTCTGGTGCTAATCCCAGTGAAACAAAAGCTTATCGTTTCGCATACATAATATATACAGTGTCCCCAGATGGATCAAACTGTACATAATAAGAATCTTTAAGTCTTAAAATGAATATACCGTATATGTATATGTAGATGTGTGAATTATATGTATATATGGCGCTTGCGAACACGTCGGTCAAGCTGATCCCTCACGTGATCAATAGGATTCAGGTCAGGACTTAACACCGGCCATTCCATGACGTGAATTCCACGTTCTTGTAAAAAGTTTCTGGTGATGCCGGCGGTATGTGGCTTTGCATTGTCCTGCATTAGGATGAAATTTTGACCGACGCCTTATGCAGCAGGCACCACATGGTCCTCCAAGATGTTTTCCATGTAATTCATGGCATTTAGTCTACCAGGAACCACAACAACATCAATTCTGTTGTCTATACTAATTCCAGCCCAAACCATCACCGATCCACGACCATATCTATCCACTTCCTGTATAGTAGCGGCTGCGTAGCGTTCACCAGGACGTCTATATACACGTACTCGACCGTCACAACGAGTTAGACGAAATCTGGACTCGTCTGTAAACAGTACAGGCGTCCAGTGACGAAGTTGCCAATCTCTGTGATCCAGAGCAAACCTCATTCGCGCTGCTTTGTGATGCCTGCGTAAGGGGTGGTGCGCGGACAGGTCTTCTTGGTTTCAAATTCGCTTCTTTTAATTTGTTTATAACAGTTTGGTCAGAAATTTCTATTCCATGTGCTCGTCTTAGGTCGTTTAGGAGGTCTCGTGCTGTGGCAGTACGCTGACGTAGAGAGGAAAGGACAAGAAATCGGGCTTGATTTTGAGTAGTTTTTCGATCCCGACCTTGTCCAGCTCTTCTAACATATTGGCCAGTCTTCCAAACCGATTCCATTAACGCTGAATAACAGAAGGAAACTCGAAGGTCCCTGCTAATATCGAATAGAGTGGCCATACTGAATAAGGGCGACATCACGAGCAACTTGCACTTCACTAAGATGCCTCATTTTACTTCTAATGACGTTTCTAGGGGACCCACGTTTCTAATCAACTGAATTCATTTGTCATCTTTAGTAGGCTTTCATACGTGAATTCAAAGCATACTTGACATTTCTTCCATTTTGTTTTGCGTTTATAATTTACATTTTTAAGTGTAACTTAGAAGTAACTAAGTTACAAGTTTCGAAAAAAGTGTTCCCCTAATTTTTTTGAGCAGTGTATAGATCAGGGTTCCTGTAATAAGCTTTCCAATTAAAACGGGATGCTCTATCACTTGCTTAACAAATAACGAAAACTTAAAACTCAAAACAAAAACGTTTGAATTTTATTGAAAATGTTTGCAGACTTTTTTTTTAACTCCATCCACGTATGTTAAATAGAGAACCAATCTCGAGAAACTTGATTTTGGAAACACCAGGATTTTATAACTTTTAGTGAATGGTGAGATCCTTAAGTTAGGAAGAAGTTCATTCTAGAAGATTATCAAGTCATTCGAATAAATTATTATAGTTTGCTATAGCAATTCTTTGTAGTTTATACGTGAACATAATTTATAATGATAATTGGTATTGATTCATCAACATTAACAGGAAGTGTTGGCGTTATAAAGAAAAAAAACCGGTAGATTTGCAACCGCAGTCAGTTATGTTAATTACAACAGATTACTGGAAACGATTATAAGCAAAAATGCATCAAATAGTAATAAATCTTCAAGAAAAGACCAATACAAATTATCTACATTATTTTCCTGTTTGTCATCTACATTCTTCTTCCAGAGCAAAACTGAGAAATTTTAAAAAAATTATAATTTTCAGAAAATTTGGTCATCTGAATGTATTGAACATGCCATATCAAATGACAGATAAAACAAGTGCTGAACCCAAATGGGTATAAAACTAATACGGCGCCCATAAGAAAAAAGCCACATTTTGGCCCAAATATTCAGAGATTATGACAAAATCTTATTGTGGATATTTTGTTGCACACAACTAGAACTAAGAGGAAGTTGGAAACGACGTACAAAAAAAGAATACGGTATTGGCACGACCAGAATTCTGTCCAAAATGTCACCGAAAAAGTATACGTTACATAAACTAGGAAATCCTCAACACTTTAGATGTACTATAGCTTGCTACGTGCATGCTGATATTCAATAAACTATTTATTGCGTATACAGTGTGTCTCACGGAACGTTGGATTGTATGGGTACTTTTGTTATTATTAGAAATAGAGAGTCGCTTAAATGGACAAAGTAGTGCATATTTATGTGATCTTTCATAATCTGTTCAGAAAACAGTTGAATTCCAAACGGTGCCCAAACTATTTTGAAAGAAACAAAAAATGTCATTTTTTAATTATGGTCATCTCTTCTTTATTTGTGATCCAATCAAAAAAGCGTTTTGTCAATTTAAAGGCACTTTTTTGTCTACAATCTGATTATGTCAGTTTAAAATTTTTTTCGCCAATGAATTCGTCTTAAACAAACGAAACTTTTGTTTTACTTATGGACGCGATATTGGTTTTATACATGTTTGGATTCATCATTTCTTTCTGAGTAATTTGGTATGCCGCATGCCATGTTTTAAATACAATAAGGTAATAGAATTGACTAAAAATTGTACACTTGCAGAATAGCTGAAAATCGCGTGCCATGGAAGACATTTTGTGAAACAATGTGATATCTAATCATCTGTACCCATCTGTTCAACAAAATTGGCGAAAACCCAGAATTTTATTTAAAAAAATTATGGTCCGATGAAACATATTTGCTAACTGCGTTATTTTTAACTGAAAGAAGACGCACTACTGTATACTGGGCCTGCGAAAATCAGCACCTTTTTGTACCGCGCCATAATCAGATGCGGTTTGGTTTTAATGTATGGTGCGGTATAGTGGCCAACCGATTCATAGGACCAATTTTTTATAACAAAAATGTAACTTCGGAGAGGTATCGGCAATATTGCTCTCTGATGACGTGGAAGAAAGAATGGACGATAAACCGTTGATCTTACGCTAAGGTATGAGGTTCCAACAAGACGGAGCACCTGCAGATAATGCCCGAATTGTGAGGAACTATTTAGATATAAGACATAAACGGAGAGTAATTGCTACCTATTCAGAAGTATCATGACCACCAAGATTGCCAGATCTTACCCCTTGTGATTTTTATCTATGGAGTGACTTAAAAAATAAGGTGTATGGTGTTTATAATTTTGGAAACGTTGGGGAGTTACGTGACACCGTCATCGCCGCTTTCAATTCTATTGACGGAGGAACCCTCGGTAAGGTCACCGTATTACGGAAGGCTGTGAAACATGCCTCCACGAAAATGGCGAGATTTTTGAAAACATTATTTAGTTTGTTAAAATATTGTTACTTTTTGTAGTTAGTACAAATAAATAGATTCCAAAATTTTACTGTAACTTGACTATGGTCACATAAATACTGTATCACTCAAATGTGCTTTTCAGGGCACTATGCGATTTTCAGATATTAAAAAAAAAACTTCAATTTTGTTGGCTTATCGTGTTCTAAATATGGCATGTGGAATACCACATTGCTCAGAAAAAAATTCTGAATCCAAACATGTATAAAACCAATATGGCGTCCATAAGAAAAACAAAAGTTTCGTTTGTTTCTGACGAATTCATTGGCGAAAAACTTTTAAACGGAATTGTAGACAAAAAAGTGCCTTTATAATGTCAAAACGCTTTTTTGATGGGGTCTCATATAACGAAGTTATGGCCATAATTAAAAAAAAATTAAAAAATGAGTTTTCCTACCTATTACATGAGAACCTCCGCTTAAATGCAGATATGTTATGAAATATGGTATAAAACCTTCAAAATATCGAGAAACATTTCTAGAAACAAAACGGAAGAAGAAATAACGCGAAATAATGACATGACTTTTTTCCAGCGAATCGCCTTTAAGTGTCCCATGGCAAATTAAGGAGAAATTACATGTACACTCACTGCTGACAGATCAAAATGGAAGTCGTACGACCTTTGCTGACGCGGTGATATTCAGGAAACCACTGACAACTCAAAAAAGAAAAAACGATTTACCTTGTCTAAAAAAATCAGTCCGCAAAAACACAGCACACACGCAAAAAATATGTAGCCGTTATAAATTCGCATCTCTCGAAAGTACACACACTCAAAATATACGAAAAAAATTAGAAAAAATTTTTGGAATGCGTATACAAGTGATATAGATTTACAAGATATAATGTTATATCCCTTAAGAATCTTTAAGAATCTCTCAAGACTTGTTTACACCATTGAAATTGATTTGCGTCAAGTGGCCAAAGCACTCTCCAAGCCTAGGTTTTGTTAGTATAAACGTGAATAGTTTGTTTATACGGGCAATAATCAAAAGTCGGACATACTGTAGAAATACTATGCCGAACGCCAGGGTCGGTGTACAATTGCGATGTAATTTGTTTATACAGTTGAACGTACGGCTACTATAAACATTTTCGGCTGGTATAATTTGTTGTACTGTTAGTAAATTGAATATGGGTTAACTGATTTAACGCATTTAACCCAAACGTTTTTATTTACTAGAAATGTTATTTTTAACATCTAAATCGAAATCTTTTGTTAGATTTATTTGACTAATTTTTTATAAACTCAAATAAATCTCAAAAATCCACTGTAAGATGTAAGAAAATTGTTCATTCTTTACATTTCATTTGGTGTATTGCTTTTAGAATTTTGCGTATAATTTACCTGGAGGAAATTCTCCTTTGCAAAAAATCAAATACAGTCCAACCAAAAGATAGGTAAGGGTGTCCTAAATTCCGACATATTTCTGTTTAGTTGGATAAAATAAGAAATTTACAATATTGAACTATATTTTAGGACATCAGGTTTGTTGATTTGACATTACACTTATCAACCCACAATCGCTTCTTATTCTATCAATGATAATTGAGTGTTATGCTAAAAGTTGATTTTTTCCTTATAAGTAGGATTACCATAATTATGAAGTTCCAAACAGGGACAGGAATGACGTTCGAAAAGACATATAAAATAATTATGTAAGTATTCCTGGGCAACGAGTAACTCCTTAATGCTAAATCCGGTAAAGTGTCAAGTACTCTTCATCGGGAGTCGTGCGGGTCGAGAAACTGTCGGTCAATCGAACTTCAAAATCGCGTTAAACGGTGTCAGCCTTCCAATCGTCGAAGAAGCTCGGAATCTCGGTGTGATGTTGGACAGTAATCTCTCTTTTAATGGACACGTTGATCGGTTGTGTCGGGGTGCTTACGCGAAGTTAAAGCTGCTCTACCAATTCAAGGCTATTCTACCAACTAAAGTGAAACTTATGATTACAGATTCCTTGGTGTTGTCTAGCCTGGACTACGCAGATGTTGTTTATGGGCCCTTTCTTACACAGGCCAGTAAGCGACGACTGCAGAGTATCCAGTACAGCTGTTTGGCGTTTGCCGTTGGGTGCCCCCGACGCCAGCATATGACCGGGGTATTGCGAGAGCATCGCTGTCTGCGAATGGGTGAGCGTCGCTTCCTCCACTATGTCGGCGTGGTGCGCTTGGCTGCTGTCGAGCATCAACCGCCCTATCTGGCCGAGAAAATACAGCTGCGGATTGAAGCACATGCCCGAGAGCTTCGTCGGGTTGCCACGACAGCGACGGTTCCAGAACACAGGGCAGCGTTCTTCAGGAGGTCTTTCTCCTATCTCGCTGCCTTTGTTGTAAACAATACCCTCAGCACCATCGGCTTCCGCAGCCGAGAATCCACCATCGAACCTTTGAAGAAGGCGCTTTTATCGGGCGTGATTGTGTGCGAAAATATTTTTTGAGATATTTATTTTGAAATTCTATTTCGATGTTTTTTAATTTTCTTCGAATTCATTTTTTATACTGTTTCCTTGTCATTTCGTTTGGTAGTACTTTATATCACTTCGGTGTTGTACTTACCCTTTGTATTTTACATACAATAAAGTTATTTTATTTATTTATTTATTCAATTAAATGAATACTTACCAAATAATACGTAGAATAAATCGAACTGATCGGTACTTTTGTGACAAAAAAATCAGAAAGAGGTATAATTACTTATTGAACCACTTCTATTTTTTGATAGTGTACTTTTCTAAATATAAGGATTATTATTTAATAAAACTTAAAAAAAAATCTGTTTTAACCATTGCATAAAATTTGAGCTGCCAACATTTATTTTGTAGAACAATAAATGAAGTCAAATTAAACTATCGTTGGAAATACTCGGACTTACTCTAAGGCGGAGGAAGAAATTTATGGGGATATTAACTACGATGGTGAACATGAAGAATAAAATAAGATGGCGTTTCCAAAATATTTTTGTGGAAACAATGGAAAATGTAATATTTCCACCGAGAGTTTGAGGTTCGAGACTACACGCATTGACCTGAGAGGGCTGACATATTGTGCACTCTTGACAATCGTACTGAAATAATTAATATTCATTCAGTTTACAATTATCCATTCATTTAATTATTTATTCTTATGAAAGTATTACTGACACTGACATAAATTCATAGTAGCAGCTTACAATGGCTGTAAGTTGTTGCATGAACAGAAGTATTAATTACTACATTTGCGAGATTGTTGAATTTCGACCAACAAGATTGTCGACCAATTTGGATATTTAATATTAATTTATGAATTATAGTGTATAAGTCACAAATATCGAATTATATGCTTAATATCTTTTTAGCTGTTGTCGATCTTTCCAAGTAAGTCAAGATATATAGGGTGTTTCAATTAAAATTCTTAAACTATTTGTCATTATTTAGCAAACGTCTGGTTATTCGGGATAAGTCATCTTAGAATCGCATCTCAATAATAACTGTCGAAAAGTGCGATACTTTTACTATCCAAAATTAGTTCCTTTGTTTTATCCTTGTTAGTTACCCCGGAAAGATTTTTTGAAGAATGCTTGTTTTTGATTTTAATTTCACAATAGGTATCTCAGAAACAGTTGATAAAAGTCTAATATAAGTTGATGTCAAAACAATTAGGATAAAAATCTTGCTGAAAACTGCAATAATATACCTAGTGTTCCATTTAAGCAAACATAAGTTTGTGTTGGTAGTTTGTACGTTGTTGTGGGATGTTGTGTAAGCATCATATTTTCTGGCTGTAGAGCGTATGACTGTCTGCAACTTGTATGTATGGAAAGAACGTAAATTTGATTTCTTAAGCCCATTAATATACTTTGTTTATTGCGTGGAACACCCTGTACATAATATTCTAAAATCAATACCAAAGGACTATACAACCTCCATTATACAACTTTAATTCGACTAATGGTAGAAAATTATGCAGTCATGCCTGGAAAAGTTATAAATATTTCGCTAAACTAGAACACCGAAATGTATATTCCATGTTCAAATGAAGACACCTCAGTAGTTCGCCTCGGAGCATTCATGTATGACTAACCGAATTAATAACCTACAATTTTGTGTATGATAGAAAGTTATTCAAAATTTTTTTTAAAAAATTTAAACTTTTTTTTTGCGTAGCCAACTAAATTATAAATTTCCTCCAGTCGGTGCTCTACATAATATTGTCATATGGATGTTTTTCATCTACAATTTCGTTTAGCAGAGAAATGATAAACAATTTTTGTAAAAGTTATAAACATTTTTCTATAACAGAGATACATACGTTCTATAAATTCGAAATTGTGGAATTGCGTTGAAATATTGTTACAATCATTAATCGATTAGTCACTATTTAACACTTTGTTGCTGATAATCTTCAAATCATGATAATGCGTATCTTTCTCATAAAAGGCAGCATCAAAAGCATGAGGGCAGTTTTCTTGACAGAAAATTTGATTTGCGCTCTTTGTACATATCTAAAATATTTCAACTTGCTGACAACTAAGATAGAAATCTGTGATAGTATGTTAAGAATTTTAACCGGGACATAATACCAGACCGGCCGGGACACCGGGACCGATATCTCAAACAGGGACTGTCCCGGTCAAACCGGGACGTATGGTAAACCTACTTATAAGGTAACTGCAATTCGATTTCTTTTTACATTGCTACAAGATAATAGTAATTATGAAAATTCTAATTTCTATTTAGGCTGACTAAAAATGCTTTATATTTTCATAATAATACGGTGTACTACTCTTTTAACCACTATTATTTACAAATTTAGGGGTGTCGGAATTAGGTACATGTAGATATAACACGTCCGTAAATTAGACTCTTAAATTAGAAACTTTTGCTGTCTTTACACAAGAAAATAACACATTTTACATCGTTTGCTATAATTACAATTAATTGTGCGCATTCTGTCCAAATTCCGACACGAGTTTCGGAATTATTTAATTATTTTTTTGTTTCGTTTTGAAATAATTTATGGGCAGTAAATCAATTACTTGCATAGTACACTACATGGTACACTACACTACATACACATACAGTAAATGTTACCCGAATAACTCGTAACAATTTTGTTCGAAACTTCGCCATTATTATGATTTTGGCCTTAATGGCAAAAACGATGGTGGACCCAATTTCATGGCAGGAAATGAAGCATCAAGCGCTGGGAAACACGTGTTGCCGTTGGCCTGTTTTCAATGTTGAAACTACGGAAACACAACACTAACAACAGGCCAGCAACTCGCTCGTATACACGAGATTTTATATTGGAAATTATTGAACCAGATGCAGAGTGGGTGGTCCAATAATCAAAGATCTAAAGGAAATGGGTTTCACATTTAATGTTTTATTTGTTTGTTTTTTAATAGGTGATTGTTTTGTTTATAACACAAGATCTGTTGACGATCTTGATCGATGTGTGAAGAGAATTACGAAAGTAAGGTAAACGTCCCAAATTCAAACTGGTTAAGGGATTTTTGTTACATTTGCAACTATAGAATGTATATTTATGTGGTGCTATGTAAACTTTTTTGAAACACATATTTCCTTCTAAAGATATCTGGTTATTCATTTTTAATGAAAATTGATAATAGTTATGTAATTTATATTATATTTTATAAGTTTAACAATTGTCCCTAATTCCGACACTAAGCGTATATTTTGATCCGAAATCCGACACCTCTGTAAACCTAATTCAGACAGTGATCCTAAATCAGACACTTGTGGTACATTATTCCGACAAATATAAACATTCAAGTAAATACTCAGTGTTTTAAATATTGTTAAATAAGATTTATTATTAAGAAATGTTAAACATTTATGTTTTACCATTTTTAATGAAACACAGTATAAAATAAGTGCTTAGTCTTCTTCAGTCTACCCTCTCTACCTCATCTGCATTTTAATGTTTCTTGCATCTGTAATTTTTAGTGTTCTCTTTTTCTTGCGCAGCTTTTTATTCTGTCAAGCATTAGATTTAGTGGTACAGAAGAACAGTTTCCTTTTACGTTATTTGGGTGTTTCAGACCAGAATGATTTTTAATGGAGATGGCATGAGTTCAACTGTTATCTCCAAGGGTGGTGTATTAATGCCAAAATCGCTACTCTCTGCTGCTAGTGTTGAATCAATCTGTCTTATTTCATCATCTCTTATGATGCCTGTCGATATTTATGACGGAATTAGGGACTATTCATGATCGTAATTCCGACACCCTGTAATAATTAGGGATTATTGATGTCCGTAATTCATACACTCGTATCGGAATTTTGACAAAATGCGTACAATTAATTGTAATATAGTAAACGATGTAAATAAAATGTGTTATTTTCTTGTGTAAAGACGGCAATAGAGCTATATGTATTACTTCTAACCATGTACACAATTCCGACACACATGTCTGATTTACGGACGTGCTATATTTACATGTACCTAATTCCGACACCCCTGAATTTGTAAATAATAGTGGTTAAAAGAGTACAACGTATTATTATGAAAATATAAAGCATTTTTAGTCAGCCTAAATAATTTAATTTTAATTACTGTTATCCTGTAGCGATGTAAAAAGAACTCGAATTGCAGTTACCTTATAAGGACAAAATCAACTTTTAATATAATACTCAATTATCAAGATCAGTCAAACTTCAATTTGGGACGTTTACCTTAACATCAAGAAATTCATATTGTGGTCACGAAAAACCTGGTGTGATGCCCTAGCAGACACCAGCTTGACAGAACACAATTTTACTTCAAACGACTGTATTTGTAAACGAGGCAATATTGTAACACAAATGAAAGCATGCAATATTCATAATATACATACTGAAACAAACAAAAAAGCGTAAGAAATAGAGGCATTACCTTATTTGTAGCGATCGTTATTCCGCGGATAATTAAATGTCGAAAAATTGTTGAGTATAAATAACTTAACCAAGGTAAGCGGGACTTCCGCCTTTCGATGTTCGTACGTTGCTATGGCAATGTCAAACTCATCAACTGTTACCGTAAAAAGAGATGAGGATTTAATCTTTAATCTTTTTTCCTAACAATATCTTCTGTTAATAACCTATTAGCCACCCACGTCTTTTTCATAAAAAGGTATCGTACTTCTGAAATAGCGTAAAATTGGATTATCAACGAATGTTTATAACGGACATAATAGCGTTTATATGGACCATAATAGGCTAATGAGGGACTTTATGGGACGAGAAATCTTGAAATAATAAAAAAAAATAAGACGGTTTTGGGTCATTATAATTTTTAGCTCTGCCCACATTAGAATAGAAAAACTTTCGATTGTGTCTAATACAAGTCAAGTCAAATTATGTCTAAAAATTGCTAAACTTGGACAAAATTAGTTTATTTTTCTGTATAGCATTATTTAAAAATGTCAATGATGTCACAAGTCAGAATCTTTTTTTTATTAATTAGCATAAGATGCTTATTAATGCATATTGAAACTAATCTAAAAGATTAATCATCAATTTTATTCTGATTTATTAAAACTATGTACTTGTCTCTAATAGGCTATATATGTATTGATGTCCTATCTCTACTTCATGCTTTATTTATTGGGGAGGCAAAGATTTATAATTTAAATATTATGATAATTATTATTATAATTTTGCGTCTTAATGCTGGTAAATTAACTGATTTAGAAGCCAAAATCTCTATTAATTGCAGACAGAACTTTTATCATTGGAAACGCTACAGAAAAGCTGTAGATCATAAAAAAATCTACAACATTCGTACGTGTCACTTTTTACTTCGACCCCAAAAATTTCCGAGAAAAATGCGAAAAGCTTTTTTGTTTTTTTTTTTTAATTTCTGCAAGAAAAATCAATTTTTATACAATTTTGCGAAAGCATGCCTTTTTAAGTCTTAAATCGGAATATTTTTTTATATATATATAGGTACAAAAATAAAGAAGTTTTTGAGGTATTCAGTCATTTAAAATAAATTGTGTGGTGAACAGGTCATCGTACAGAGTACAGACATCCGTACTCATTTTTGTTTTGTTTTTACATGTACTTTTTGATACAATAATAAAAAAATAATAGTCCGTAGTAGTTTAACTGCTCAAAAATTGTAAAACCTCAAAACTGTCTTTTGCAACAATGAATATTTCAGTAATTGTTAATAATTTGTTTAAATGTTTAAGTTAATTAAAAAACTGATTACACCATTCAATTGTACGGAAAAAATACAAAGAAACTGTCATTGTTTGACCCGAAACTAATTTTTTACAGTAATCCTGTAAACATTAAATTAGAATAATAAGGCTTCGCATACGTAAGCAAAATAATCAGTGTTTTTGTTATAAAATCAAAAAGTATGCAATACATAGGTTGTAGATCATGAGAAAATCAGTCACTTTTGTAGAGGTTACTACAGTAGAGCGTCAATAATCCGAACTAATTGGGACCGAAGGTGGTTCGGATTATCAAATTGTTCGGATGTTCGAAAATAACCTAGAAAATGACACTTGAGGCCTACAACATGCCTAAAAATGCACTTTAATCGATTAAATATACATATATTAAACAAACTATTACATAATTCTGTATTTAATAGTATATTATTTGACGAGCACATAACTAAGGATATAAATCGCGAGCATGAAGTTTATAGATTTTTATAGATAAACATTGCGAGCGATTTATATCTGTTGTGTGCGAGTCGAATACGACGTTTTATCTACGACTCATAAATTCCATTTTATATCAAATATTTAAACGTATTTGTCAATGATGGCGAGCTGTCACATAACTGTCATCTGGTTTTGACAGACTTTGACACTAGCGTTGTATAATGATGGCAGTTCGTTCAAATAATGAAGTCATTATTTGAACGAACTGTTATTATTATACAACGCTAGTATCATTATAATCATTGGCGTGTATCATGATGGGGATTATATAGCCATAGACAATACGTATGCAATGAACTTATTATATGTGAGTCGTAGATAAACTCTTTTAAAACGCGTTCGGATTTTTGACGTTCTACCACAGACTAGACATATCAAACTGGCCACTCGAAAAAGGAACTACGTTTGGAGAGAGAGATAGAGGGCTAAACCCGATTAAAGCCCATTCGTGAGTACTCGGGAGAAATCAATAAAACAGCACGTGGATTTTAAAATCAGCTGTTTCCCCAACCGCCAACTCTAACCTCAAACAACACTTGTTTTGACGTTAACATTTGTTGGTTATCTGATCGGTATTTATTGCGATGTTTCTTTTCGTGTTTTCAAGTAGTTAGTCGGTCTGGAACTTGAATAGCATTAGACCAGTGAGTACGTCACTTATTTCAATGGTTATAATTGACATTTGAATATCAAAACAATAAACTTAAAATAACTCTAACTTCCCGCCCGAAAGCTAAACCAAATTAAAGGGCAACGTTTCAAGGTGCCTGAACGGCAGGTCATAAAGAACAAAGGATTTGCGCGAAGTGACCAGTCTTATATGTCTAGTCTTTGGTTCTACTATATATACCATAAGCTCTACAATTAGTAAACACTCTAAATTTAATTTTGCTGCACTATCTTTTAAACGATGAGAAATTGTTTATCGAATTACATATCTAAAGGTGCTCTTACACGACGCCACTTTTCGTATTGCGCAAGTTAAAAAATGGCGCAATTCTTGTATTGCAATGTGTGAACAACGCTGCAACTATAAATATTGCGACACTTTCAGTACAGCGCGCAATTTTTTAAAGTTGCGTACAGCTGAAATGTTGCTGCGTGTAAACAGGTACAAACACGGTACTAGCGCCACACAGAAATGGACCGACGTGTTGGTCCACTTCCACTTTAGTGGCGCAACATTTATAGATGTATATACGGTAGTGTTGGTTAAACATCGATAGTTGGCGTGTCCGATAGTTATTGTTAAAACTATCGATAACTATCGAACTTCAACACCCTTTAGTAAAAAACTTATTAAATTGTAATTTTGTAAATAAAGGATGCTAACCGATAAATACTAATTCTCTAAACAGAAAAGAACATAAATAAATATTTATTATTTCAACATACAATGTTAACAACAGAAACAAGTTAAAATAAATCCTTCTTCTCTAAAAAGAATTTCGAATAAATATGTCATTCTAAAAAAAAAACAGGTAAATAAATATTACAATAAATATTCCAACTAAAGTCCTCGTAAATAAACAACTGATTTTATATTTTCCGCATAATGCACATTTAGCAAAATTTTCTTTCTACTTGTTAAAGTAATTCCCAACCCAACCCAAGACGAGACTTTTTGGTCGAATAATTTTTTTACGATCGTAACGATTGACATTGATGGGAATGTTAGGTTAAACTTAAAATGAAATTTCTCTACATTTAGATCCTCCTATCATTCTTGGGGACTTTCTCCTGTAGGTTCGACAAAATATGCAATAATACGCGGCAAAGTTAAAATTTCAATAAGAGCCTTTTCCTACAAAAGCGGCCTTGAATAGCTCATTAACATTAGCTCATAACACGCAGTTGCTCTAGTCCTCTCATCGGCATCAGAATCTGAATCCATTTTTTATGGAATAAACAACAACACAGTATCACTATCGCCGCTTAAAACATAATGAGGCAGAATATAAACACAACCACTACAAGTACGAGGGTGCGCAGTCGTTCCTTGACCAATTCTAGACATTCGACGTGCCACTTTTACAAGTTGCAGCAATGAAAAGTAGCGTGTACTGTGTGAATAGCATCGCAACTTTAAAATGTGTGGCTGTCACTTGGCGCTGGCGCTAGTCGAAAGTGGCGCAACTTTTGACTGATTTTATCTCACGTGTGAACACAACATGCCATTTCATAGTGTCGCAATAGAATCTCGCGCAACAAAAGTGGCTACGTGTAAGAGCACCTTAACACAAAAGACAATTTTCTATTCTTAATCAAAAATTGAAATTAATTAATTTTGTTTCTTCAAAATGCTCATTTTTCAAAATTAAAAAAAAACAAATAATAGCTTGCACTTTTTGTATTTAATTCCCAAAGTTTGATAGTGGTATGGAAATGGGCTCTCGTCTTAAAAAAAGAGTAAATGTCTACAAACATAGTATTTAGAACGAGAAGTCAACTATCACATGAAATTGTATTGAAATTGAACAGTTATTTATAGTCTAATAGTACCACTTATATGATTTAAAATTAATAACAGTATTAAAATAAATAATAGTGTATTGCGTTCACTTGATTGGTTTACCATTTTCAGTAAATATTATGTTTGTAGACATCTACTTTTTGCTTAAGACATGAACCCATTTCCGCCCCTCTTTCAAACTTTCGGAATTAAATAAAAACAGTATTTAATTTTGATTATTTCCCAATTCTCCTCTTGAAAGTTTTGAAAAAAAAAATCATAAATTTTGGTATTTTTCTATAACTACAAAAAGGCAACAATTGTACAAAATTTCATCAAAATCCAAGGTCGTGAGGAATAAAACTGACCAAACTACAAGAACTGCCGATTTATGTTTTTCGAAGATGATTTGATATTTTATTGCAAACGTAACAAAATGCTTAAGATAAGTGATTTTTATGGGATATCTTTAAAACCATTTGATCTATAAATTCATACATTACATACAGTTGTTTTGCTTTTCCCAATTTGTCTGTATGTGAAGTTTGTTGTATCAGACTACATTGAATTAAAACGTTTCTTGAGGAGGTTGAAAAGGTGTGCGTAAAATACATCAGATTTTATAAGAATGACTCAATAAATAACAAAAAAAAAACACACTAACGATATAATAATAATTCTTGTTATAATTCGGTCACGTCATCGTATTTTTTTGCCATCTTAAATTGTGGGTGTGGAAAGAATACCTTAATAACAAATTCCTTGCGCTTGACCGTCTGACCGTAACAATAAATCGATTAAATTACCGTACAATATGATATAAAACTATATGGTTGAGTTTTATTGTGGCCCAACCTGTTATTTAAGATTCTTTTGTCACCGTTTTTATGTGGATGTTTCAGTAGATACATCAGAGAAAGAAACTTGCACGTACTATTAAACAAAACACGACAAACCAGAGTTAAAAATAAACTCTCTTCGATTTATTTTATCATCAGGAAACGCTCAAAAGATCGTTTTTTGCATTGGATCTTGGATTGTTATTAATTGTTGGTATTACGGCACATGCCCGTCTAACAAGGTCTTCGCTCATGAATGTGCATAATTCAGTTTCAATTTCTATTCATCGCCGCATCGAAAAACAAAATCGCCAGCGGCAAGGTTGACAGGTTGCAAGTGATGCAGAAAAATCGGCAGGAATATGCATTTTATATCGCATGATGGTTCGCTGTACGCAATTCACGAACAACAACCAGTGACGAATGTAGTGGGGCAAAACTTGTCTATAATAGGCTATCCACTGATGTCCTATATTTGAGTAGCAGTCTTTCTATATGCATTTTGTCCACAATTCGAAATTTTCAACCAAAATAATGGCGAAATAATCTATGAATGGTGGGCTACAACCCTGTGTATTAAAATTGGTTCTAAATGCATTTTGTCATGTGTAACATTAATCAAGAAAAACTGTTTAATATTCTATGTGTACTATGTCCAGTGTTGAAAGACAAACGAACAGCATTCTGTCCAATGATTTTGACGTGGGTGGCCAAAGACAGTTTTGTGATGTTTGCACTATAGCTTGCTACGTGTATGCTGATATTCAATAAACCATTTATTGCGCATATACAATCCCGCGGCAGTGATTTTTGCATAACACCTTATTCAGGTAAATGTGGTCCTTGTATTATTTCTGAAAGGAGGCTTTGATGTTTAGTTGACGAGAATGATGCACAATCACTTACCAGAGTCGCAAAACATCACCGAAAACGTCATGCTGGCGTATTTTGATGAACAGAGCAAAACTAAGAAAACCCCAGCCCATTGGCAATACTATAGCATGCTACACGCATGTTGAAATATGTATAGAATATAGATACTTCGCAGTTTATGCGATTGCAAGCGATTCAAAAAAAGGCAGTTTGTGGTTATGGGTGGTTACGATTGACATATGGCGTTTGATATCAATGTGACCATTCTTAGACAAAAGTTACTAAAAACGGTGTTACAATTTGTTTACAGCCAGCACATGTTATACAAGGTGTTACATTAAAAAAATTCAATAGATTTGAGCAAGACCTCCGGTTGCAATTTTTTTGACAAACAATTGAATAGAAATTATTTACTTTACTGAGATATACACTGCCGCTCATGGAAGTTCGGACACATAGTAAACATATAGGAAATAATGATAAAAGCACTGATAACGTAGCAATAGGCACCTCTATTTCTACCAAATAGCGAACACATTCTTAACGTTGATTTCCAGTAACATACGACATCATTAAATGCGCTAATTTAAAATAATTTTTATATTTAATTATTATGCAACATTTATGCTGTTTTGTTACTGGTTGTTGGGAATTTTCTAGTTTCCATTGGAAAGGATTAAATACGAAATAACAAATAGAGTCATAAGTACTGCATCCCAGACACATGTTGCACCCCATTTTTTCACAAAACCTGCATGGGCGCGTTGCCGTACGAAAACCATTGCTTCGTCGGGGAAATCGTCAGAAACGACTTCAGTGGGCACGAACACATCGAAGTTGGACAAATGAAGACTGGAAACGGTAGTTTCTGACGATTTTCCGGACCAAGCAATGTCGTTTCCCTGTGCTTACGAAAATTGGTCTTTCACGATCGCGATTGACTTCAGAGGTGATTTTAGGTGCGATCAATTTTCTGTTTTGCTTAAAAATTAATTTGAATCGTTCTTCATCCACTTGGGAAATTATTCGTGATAGTCCGGGCCGAACACGTCATCCAAATTCCATGTTTCATTAAATAAGGCATTCCATTAAAAAATCTTTAACGTATCTTTAAGAGCACACTTTTTAAATTTCATTTTGTATTTGTTAGTTTTTGTTTGTTTTTGAATTAGATTTTTCAATTAATAATATTTATTATTAATATTAATTAGTTAATAACACCAAAGCACTCCTACCCACACTTGAGTCAAACTATTATTTACCTACTTTATGGACGATTTTACATTCAGCTGATAGATTTTTTAAATTATCTTAATAGTGGCATTGGATGATCTGGACAAACATAAAGACATAAGTGGTACTTAGTTGAAAAGGGCTTTAATCTCAGATATATATAAGACTATAAATAAGAGCCTGTGAGCAGCCATTTGGTCCAATTCATCACGCAATAAACAGACCATCATCACGGCCAGCCATGTTTATTTGATCGTTAATTCGAAGAAGTTCGTCTGGGTTTATTAATTGGCTTTAATCTTAGCCCTTTAATCAAAGCAAGCGAGTGCTCTGCACTCTGACTAGAATAAATATATGCAGCGTGTTTCAAACAAAAAAAAACAATCAAATGAATACTGAGAATGTAGAAAACATGGAGACAATGGTGGCCACGTAAACAGTCAAGTTCAGAAGTTAATTAAAAACGACAATAATTGCAAAACTGCGCCAGGCTATAACTTGATAATTGGAGAGGTACTTAAGCAGCTTCCAAGCAAAGCTATAGTGAAGCCCGTCATGATTACAACAAATTGTAACTCAGTTTTTAGTAACTTTTTTCCAACATTGGTCACATCTCAAATGCCATATGTCAATCGGAAATACACATAACCACAAACTGCCTTTTTAGAATCGCTTGCAATCGCATGAACTGCGAAATATCTATATTCTATACATATTTAAAGATGTGTGTAGCATGCTATAGTATGGCCAAAGGGTTGGGGTATTCTTAGTTTTGCTCTGTTCGTCAAAATACGCCAGCATGACGTTTTCGGTGATGTTTTGCGACTTTGGTAAGTGATCGTACATCCTTCTCGTCAGCTAAACATCAAATCCCCCTTTCAGATACAATACAAGGACCACATTTACCTGAATAAGCAGTTATGCGAAGATCAAACCTATATCGTAGATATGATCGGGTTCAAATACTGCCGCGGGATTGCAGCGCCGCAGTAAGGAAATCTTGCGCCTGGGGCCAAATATCTGACTGACGCCCCTTTGAGTAAATAGGTGATTTTTTCTTTCTGAAAATATCGGCATGGCGCGGCGTCGGGGACGGTTTTACAAAATGTTGCAGGGGGTGTGGAAGATATCTTTTAGTGTTTAATGGTGCCGTAGTAGTAATGACTATGCTATTAACTATTTTGTAACATTTACGTCTTGTGTTTCAAGTAATTTTGCCGCATTTCTATCGTTTGTTTAATAATAATGTTTGTTAATAAGTGTACCTCTTTAATACCTGTTTTCTTAGAATTTAAGATTTTGTCTAACTTTCGACCAATATTGTAGCCTTTTGATTACTTATTAATTGCTAGGAGTAATTGTTGTTAATTTCCTATAAGAATTTCTAGCTCGTATTAACCAGGCAAGCCCCAATGTATAACAAACAATTGTCACCTTTCAATAAACACGATTATAGACTTTCCAATGTTGTCCATTTTCTCTGAATTATCGGTTTTAAACATTAGTTCTCAATAACACGAGTGAATGCTAAATAATGTTGTCGCCCTTCTACTATTCTCGATGTACACGACCCAACAAATCTTATAGCAAATTAATAAACGATGCGATAGCGAGTCATTCAGACGTCGAAAGATTGTTTTTGAAAATACAGGCACAACATGGACCAAATTCATAATTCTATAATCATATCAATCGAGCATTCGATAAAAAAGGCTTAATAACAAATTTATAAACAATAAAATGGCTACAATATTATTTTAAAATTTACCGCATTAGCGAGAAACAATGACAAAATATAGAAAATAAAACAGCAGTGTCATAACCCAGATGCGCTGACAATGCTGTCAATAGAATCAAAATATCTGTCAAATCCTAGATAACTTTAGTTTTAATGCAGTATGCAGGTCTAAGTTTTGTCTACTAAAGTTTCGCTCCGATACCTTTAGTAGTTTGACGGAATCGTCGCCACAAAAAAACGAAAAAAAAATTTTTTTTCGATAAAAAAAAAGCATTCACATTTGAATTTCTGTGATAAAGATCTACGACGAAATACAAAATTGTTGTTATTACTATTTACTATTATACTAACATTTAAAAGGCGTCAATATTAGATCAACTACTAAATACTTGTTGCTATACGCATAAGCTGTATAGAAAATCAGGCTAAAGTGTTTAGAGAGTATACAGACAATAGTAGACCAACTTTTGAAGGAACTCTTGTCTGGAAACGTATTGGAAACGCTGAAGATAGTCGGAGTGGTATCAATTTTACAAAGAGCATAGGGAAAGTAGTGTCATGTAGCATAAGATGGCGCTCTTAAAACCAAACAACTTTTGTCTGATTTTTTTAATTATTTAGCTTCTTTGAAATGAGTTAATGAGAACCCAAGTTTTTTTAGTGTACGGTTTTTAAGTACGATTAAATAAAAGTTCAAACAATAATAATAGTCATTTTGGACGTAACCTAGGTGTAAGCGCCACCCCTGTCCATATGAAATGGCGCCCCTACGCTTAAGCGCCTGGGGCCGTCGCCCCCTTCGCCCCCCCCTCACTACGGCGCTGCGGGATTGTATATGCGCAATAAATTGAATATCAGCATGCACGTAGCAAGCTATAGTACATCTAAAGTGTTGAGGATTTCTTAGTTTACGTAACGTATATGTTTCCGGTAACATTTTGGACAGAATTCTGGTCGTGCCAATAACGTATTATTTTTTTTGTACGTCGCTTCCAACTTCGTCTTAGTTCTAGTTGTGTGCAACTTTGTGTTACCTCCATCGCATGTAATTTTACTAAGTATAATTTATTCTAATAAACTATTTCACCGAAATTAGAATTTGGTTTCAATTATAAGTGCGTGTAAATGTATAAGCCTCAACGGCTACCTAGCGGAATTAGGTAGACACCGCTATTAAACGTTAAGCGTTATAACAATTCTTTAGTAAGTTCTTGTTCTTTGAAGTTGACTTTTTAGGTTATGTTTCTATAACTATATCGTTTATTCACTGGTTTTCATGTAAGTTTTATCACAGTAGCCGTTGTGGGCTAATAGTGTTGCCCCAAGCTCTATTGTGATCATAGTTGCGCCCGTTGATTATCTATTAAAACTTGTAGGCTAAAGTAGAGTAAAATTATCCACAATAAGATTTTGTCATGATTTTATCCCAACTTTGCGAAGTTGACAGTCTACTACAGTATCAACAGTACTACAGTACCACTTATTCTAATTAAACTACCAAACACACTGAAAACAGAGCAATATTAAGGTACTTACATACTATAATAATAAACTACTCTTTAAATTGCAAATATCACAAAAACTAGTAAAAATACCTGCAGGACATACTGAATATAAATTAGAAAGAACTTAAGGAACGTTGCCGTTAGCAAATAATATACAGGATGTTCCGTATAAAAATCACTAGAAAAAAAAAACATTTAATTGCAACTTTAACCTACATTCTGGACCTTTAACCGCAATGACACAGCATTTATGTCAAAGTGGGGACGCTCTATATATATAAAACTTGATCTGGACTGAATTCAAGGTATGCCAGACGACAAAAGGCTTTGGACTCGCTGACAGGTTGTTAGGGTGATCCAAATGCCATGATGAGTTCGGTGGCCAGAAGTCTACAGACAGCTAGCTGAGAAAATTACAGAAATAAATTGTAAACATCGACAGTGGCGAACAGGCCGTAAATTTAGACGTTTTATTTTTAACGGAGTAGGCTTAGATCAAGGCCCTGGCGATTTGGATTACCCGAGCTAAAAAAAGACTTTTCCGATTGCTTTTTGCGCGAATTGAAATCTGCGTAAGAAAATGACGGGTAGCGCATCTGGCCAAGAAAAAAAATTGAAATATTTATTGGAGGTGGACCTAACTATACCTACAATAGACCAACATTTGAAGGAGTGAAGTAAATAACGAACTAAGTGCCAAAAACATTATTCCGAGATATTTAGAAAATAGTGTGCAGCAAGATGTTTTATAGAAAGCCATCCCTAATTTTTTGTGCATATTTAAACAGATTGTACATCACATGTTGGTGTTGTTTTTTGCCCAGGTCTTGTATCGCAAGAACAAATCTAAAGCAAATTCAAAAATTCGTAGAAGGTGCTAAGTACCATAATATTTATTTATACATATTTTAAGCTAAGTTGATATTTTTTTATACTAGAAAGTAAAACTTAATAAAAATAAGTTGCTTGACCAACTATACTTCATACAGAGTGTCCGTTGTTCGAAAAAATACATGGGGACCTCGTTTACTGAAAGCCATGCAAAATTTGATAGTTCTGCTCAATTTTATAGTCATTAATTTTCTTTAAAAATGCGTTTATTTGTTATTTTGCAAATGTACTGAAAAACTGTTGTTTTTTGTGCAATCTTTCTAAGCTAAAGATGTTTATATAAAGTTTACATTGAAAATGACTTATCTTAATAACTTTCTTCAGAAAAAGTAAGGACCAGAAATCAAAATCCACGCAACGTCTTCCTTTTATTTTGAATTATTATATTAGAAACAAGCTTTAATATTTTTTTTCACGAACTACTCAAGGTATCACACAGTATTGATATTAACAATATCGTACATTTTCTTTTTATAAAAACTCAAAATAAAATGTAATTCTAAAATACATGACAAATTCATGAAACAGAAATAACATGAACTTTTTTGTAATAATAAAATTACCAGAACACGCAAATAAATCGCCAGCCGTAAAAAATTTCAAAAAAATTCAAACAAAACTTTTTTTGGCTTTAAACAAGCTATCGTTAAAATATATTGTATTCTGGAAATTTGGTAATTTTTCCTTTTTTAAATAGACCCTGTATATTTTTACATTTTTTAATTCAAGATTAATTCTAAGAATAGTAAAAAAAGTTGTATAACAGTCATATCATGGATTCGTGACAATATTCAATATAATAATTCAATTCAAAAATAAGATCAGAATCATGAATCCTCTCAGTCCAAAGATGGCACTTCTGAAAACAATCAATCCTTTCTTCGAAATATTAATAAAAAAAACATAAGAGACAAAACAAACGAAATGATTTAAGCGCGAAGTCACATACAGATAAAATCACTATGATGTGCACCAGTCATAATATCAGATACGTACGTGATGATTTTCTCAAACTCGATCTGTCATGAATTAAACATATAGAAAGTCAAGTATAAGACAGACGGCTCTCGGTCAGAAAATGATTATAAACAAAAGCGGTCCCCGCACTCTGTACTTTACCAAATAATTGCGGCATTGAGTTGATCCTTACAAGGCCTGTGTTGATATTTAAATGGAATTCTCGGTATTATCTACGCGATACGTCATCAAATTGAGGAACAAAAATCAATTATGAATTTGACCATTTATGGATAATATTGCCTTTTAAGCAAGCGTGGTTTATAGAGGAAGTGAACAGTGTTGAGAATTATGGTTAAAAAAATATCTTTTAACTTTTTTTTTAACAAACTGGAAAACGTAGACACTCATTCTACTCATATTGGATAAAGTACAGTAAATGCTGTTCTAGAAGTGCAACAAATTTCAACTTTTTATTTCTATTGGTTAAGTTAAGTTACACTAAAAAATGTAAATTAATAACGCAAAACAAAATGGAAATGACTGTCATAGTATCGATGACAGTCGGGTTTTATGCGGATTGGTGACGTTTAATACAGTGTATGCCCTCCGCGAGCACGAATCACTTGCTCACATCTGCGTGGCATGCTTCGGACTAGCCTGCGAAGAGATTCTTGGGGTATGCTTTCCCATTCCTCAATCAGGACTTGTGTCAATTCCTGTATGGTTAGTGGTGGATTAGGGCGCTTGCGAACACGTCGGTCAAGCTGATCCCACAGGTGTTCAACAGGATTCAGGCCAGGACTTAACGCCGGCCATTCCATGACCTGAATTCCACGTTCTTGTAAAAAGTTTCTGGTGACGCCGGCGGTATGTGGCTTTGCATTGTCCTGCATTAGGATGAAATTTTGACCGACGCCATATGCAGCAGGCACCACATGGTCCTCCAAGATGTTTTCGATGTAATTCATGGCATGTAGTCTACAGATATCATAGAGAAAGCATTAGAAGAAAAGCTTATTTGCTCAACAATCTTTCTTGATGTGACACAAGCTTTCGATAAGGTTTGGCATGAAGGATTGATACACAAACTAAAGAGTATGCTACCTTTACAATACGTCGAGCTGCTAACATCCTATATATCTGATAGACTATTCAGAATAAAACAGATCGATGAATACTCGGAACTAAAAGAAGTCAAAGCTGGGATACTCCAGGGTAGTGTATTGGGACCAATTCTTTATCTACTATATACAAGTGACCTTCCACAGATGGAAAATTTAACAGTCGCCACATTCGCAGATGACACGGCTCTAATGGCAGTGGGATCAACTATTGGTGAATCTAGCAGGAATCTTCAACAAGCTAGTAACAAAATATACAAATGGACCAGAAAATGGAAGACCAAGCTCAACGAACTGAAATCTGTCCACATTAACTTCACAAACAAAAGAATCGAGGACATACCTCATGTCAAGATTAACGACGCCATAGTTCCAAATGCGAACACTGCAAAGTATTTGGGTATGACACTGGATACAAAACTAAGGTGGAAAGAACATGTTAAGAAGAAAAGAGTAGAGCTTGGCCTCAAATACAGAGAACTGTACTGGCTTCTGGGAAGAAACTCTCAGTTGTCAGTACAGAACAAACTACAAGTCTACAACCAAGTACTAAAACCGATTTGGTTATACGGCATCCAGCTTTGGGGCTGCGCAAAAAGCTCCAATATACAAGGAATCCAGATCTTCCAAAATAAAGTACTAAGGAATATGGTTAACGCTCCTTGGTACATACGGAATAGTGACCTGCACCGTGATCTTGGTGTCCCACAAGTCATCCAAGAGATAAAAAGATTCGCCACTAAGCATGAATCTCGCCTAAGCCATCACGTCAACGTAGAGGCCCTGCAGCTACTGGACACCCAGAATCTAGTGAGAAGACTAAAAAGAACTAAACCCTTCGAACTAGTGAATCAGTGAAATGTGTAAAAAGCAGAGCACAGTGAGTGAAGTGTTAGTGCTTCTTGTTTGGGACAAAGTAAATATAGGGACATCAGTGGATAGCCTATTAGAGACAAGTACCTAGTTTTAAGAATTCAGATTTAAATTGATGGTTAATCTTTTAGATTAGTTTCAATATGTTAAGCATCTCATGCTTATTAATAAAAAAAAAATTTAGTCTATGTGCTCGTCTTAGGTCGTTTAGGAGGTCTCGTGCTGTGGAGTCAGCTGACGTAGAGAGGAAAGGACAAGAAATCGGTCTTGATTTTGAGTAGTTATTCGATTTCGACCTTGACCAGCTCTTCTAACATATTGGCCAGTCTCTCGAAACCGATTCCATAAACGCTGAATAACAGAAGGGCAAACTCGAAGGTCCCTGCTAACATGTCGAATAGAGTGGCCATGCTGAATAAGGGCGACAGCACGAGCAACTTGCACTTCACTAAGATGTCTCATTTTACTTCCAATGACGTTTCTATGTAACTAGGAGTTGTAACATTGTTTTTGTAATTTTCTTTAGTTATATATATGCCCTTAAAGGATAAAACTATGGCTTAAAATGAGACAAAATATTTAATTGATACAATTTACAATATAACAAAAATAAATAAATCTCATTATTGGTAATTAATCATTGGAAAATATTCCAGTCGTATTTGACATTGGACAGCTATAGGTAAAGGTAGAAGTAAAATTAACATACTGCATCTAATTAGCACAAACGATGCTTCCACACTGCAAGATCTTGAAAACTGATAATATTCTTGATTAGTGAAACAAATGGACGAAGAAAAGACAATATTTTTCTGTAACTTATTTTTAACACTGTTTTTTTCCTAATCCCTACTCCCTACTATATACTAAAAGTCTAACACAGTCCGCGCAAGAAGTTTACGAAAATCGGTGAATCGGGGGAAGGGTCTGCTTCTCGGAGAAGCGAAAATCGGCGCCGCAGGCGCCAATTTTTCGCCGAAAATTGGATTGTACAGCGCTTAGTCTTTCGATTTCGTCCAATTTCCGGCCAGTTCTCGTTATTTTTTACCTCGATTCGGCTAAATTTATGGATTATCCTTTCGAACTGTACACGCCAGCGCGTCATCATGCCAATCGATCGAGGTTGCTAGGCAACGGCCGCGCGCTTCGCGACGCGGTCACCAGACGGCGACACATCATGTCGCTGTTGAGGTTACTCTACGAAGCAATAGATGGCGCGCCCGTAACCGCTCAGAACGTACGAGCATAATCACGTCGCGCGTGTAAGAGCATCCGAGCTTTTTGTCTCTCTCTTAACGCTTCGGCGATCTACCTAGGTCGACCACAGGCCTGTTAGGCCTGCACATTCTCCTAGTATACTGTACTAATATCTACAACTATAAAAGCAACTCACCTTTTCCTATTGTCACGAATTCCTCCCTGTCCAGGTTACTGGATTCTTCATAATTGAAAGTGACGTTGTATTTCTTGTTGGGCCTGCTATTGGTGTTGCCATACTGTACCCAGACTAATACTATAACGACTACTAACGCAAAAATAGCTGCGATAATTAGAAACATAAGACATCTTTGGTGTAATTTCGAAGACAGCGACATCTTGAACACTCTGTATATATCTATCTATATATTTTGGCAGTTTTTGTTCCTTAGTTCCCTTAAATTCTACCTAATACTTTCTTCTTTTTAGTATATTTAAATAAGTAGTACGTCTAGCTAATATAGCTAATAATTATTTCAACCAGTATTTCACTCTAAAAATGAACAGATTTATTTCAATTAGGAGAATTAGTATGTATATTGTGATAAATTGGGATGAGTAAGCCCGCAAATTAATCAAGACGGGCATAAATTAATTAAGGAAAACGATTTTAATTTGTCGAAGGACGACTTTTAGTCTTCATTCTGATTATATCTGTCCGCGTCCGTGTGACTAATGTTGATTAAAATTGATATTTTTAACTTGTGTGTATGTAGTGTGCCATCACTTAGGAAAAGCTTCATTAATTGAAATATAGATGGCGCTTAGTATTCCTTTTTTTCTAAGTAGGCACAAATGAAATCTCAAACTATACCTATAATGGACGTAATTTGTAATTTCTCGAGAAAAAGTCATTCTTTATAAAGAGTTTTGGATGTCCTAAAAAGTCGAAAGCCATTGTTAATATTTTGATTTAACATACACGATGGTTATAAAACACGAAAATGTTAAATTGGCCGAAGAGTAAACTATCGGTTTTTCGGAATTAGATCAAAAATGTTATAGGTAAAAGTTAGTTTGAATTAATTTTATGCTCAAATATCAAACTTGAATGTTCTTTTTCAAATTTTACATCTCGGACCAGTGAAAAGACATAACATAAAGGTGAACAAAAAATTTAAAGACCACAATTATTATTGATCAGTTGACAGTAGTAACACCGTATCCACGCAATTTGTTGATAGAAGCTGATTGAACGTATGTTGACTTTAGAGCAAAGGGTTTATTTAGTTCTTTGTTACGGCATAGGTGTACCGCCGTGCTATTGAAATTTTTAACAGAAAATACCTTGAGGTATACGTTTCTGTCAATTGTGTTCGTGAATTGGTTAAAAAATTTCATGCAACAGGAGACGTGAAAAATATCAAAAAAAAAGCGAAATGGCGAAGATGATGCAGGAGCTATGTTAGCTATTGATTCCGTGAACACTTGCCCAAAAAAATCGTTGAGGCAAAGATCTCGAGACTTGAACATCAGTAAAAGCCACCTGCAAAGCATCATTTCAAATCAAAGATTTCATCCTTAGAAACCAATACTAATACACACTTTAGTAGAAGGAAATGATGCTCGTCGATTAGAATTTTGCCTATTAATGGGAGACCGAATTATGGTCGATAGATTTTTCTACAGAAAAGTTATTTTCTCTGACGAAGCGACGTTAACCACAAATGGAGTTGTTAGTTCACAGAATTGCAGATATTGGTATCAAGAAAATCCAAATTTTCGTATTACCACCAATTCTCAAAAATATAATACAGTGAATGTTTGGTGTGGGATTTATTACAAGAAAATAATTGGACCATACTTTTTTGACGGTACTGTAAACCAAAACGCTTATTTTGATATGTTGGAAAATTTTTTGGTACCTACTTTGGACGAAACCAACTTACAGCTCAGGTGGTCATTACGCTATCAACACGACGGTTGTCCTGCTCATAGCGCATATCAAGTCAGGGATTGGTTGAACAGACATTTTCCAAATAAGTGGATTGGACGATTCGGCCCTATAGGATGGCCACCACGTTCCCCTGATTTAACGCCGCTTAATTTTTTTCTGTGGGGTTATTTAAAACAGAAGGTGTATGCGAATAATTTTCATGATAATGTAGACATTCTAAAATTATAAATTAGGGAAGCAGCAGACGAAATAAATAAAGAAACAATTGATTTAGTATATCGGGAGTTGCTTTGTTAAAAATAAATAAAATATAAAACTTAGAATATGATATCTGGGCATAAATTTAAATATAAAACAACTTTTACCTATAACATTTTTGTTCTAATTCCTAAAAACCGATAGTTTACTCTTCGGCCAATTTAACATTTTCGTGTTTTCTAACCATCCTGTATGTTAAATCAATATATTAACAATGGCTTTTGACTTTTTAGGACATCCAAAACTCTTTATAAAGAATGACTTTTCTTCGAGAAATAAAAAATTACGTCCATTATAGGTACAGTTAGGTCAATCGGGGGACACACTGTATATAGTCTACAGGCATTATAGAGATTATAAGAATTAATCTGTTAATTGTATAATAATTAAGATTAATTATAGCAGGTTGGCAAAAAAACCATATGCTAAATGACTATGTAATTAATATCATAATTACTGTAACATAGTGGATTAGTGTTTTTTTTATTACACGTGTTGAGCTTGTCCTGAGCAAATGGAACACGTTATTTTTCGTCAAAAATAAAGAAAAAAATATTGCTTTTATAAAAGATTATTTATTCTATGTGCGACTTACCGTTTTGAACTATTGTATATATAAAAATATTGAGTATATTATATTTAAAAAAATAATAATAATAAGTGCAATATTTCATCTATCTTGCATCCGCTGTGCAGGCAGAATGTTCCTTTTAAAAGTGCTCACACGACATGATACTATAATGTGACGTTTGATATATTTAAATAGCATGGTTTGTATCGGACGGATTGTAATTTTTCTTTTGTTTTTGGGAGTCGGTCGCTTCGATCTCTGGTAACGGCGTTAGCTTTCGATTGTTCTAGAAGTACGGGATTGCATAGCATCCAACTTGAAGTCTGAGCCTGCAACACAAAAATAAAAAACAAATAGATATTAGTTACATACTTATTTCAACAAAATACTAGCAAAAATATTAATTAAGTATGGAGTTACACTTAAAAATTTGAATTAATAACGCAAAACGAAATGGAAATGACTGTCATAGTATCGGGTTTTCTGTGGATTGGTGAGGTTTAATACAGTGTATGCCCCCCACGAGCACGAATCACTTCCTCATACCTGCGTGGCAAGCTTCGCACTAGTCTGCGAAGAGATTCTTGGGGTATGCTTTCCCATTCCTCAATCAGGGCTTATTGAGGAATGGGAAAGTTCAGTTCCTATCTGGTTAGTGGTGGATTAGGGCGCTTGCGAACACGTCGGTCAAGCTGATCCCACACGTGTTCAATAGGATTCAGGTCAGGATGCCGGCGGTATGTGGCTTTGCATTGTCCTGCATTGTCTGAAATTTTGACCGACGCTATATGCAGCAGGCACCACATGGTCCTCCAAGACGTTTTCGATGTAATTCATGGCATTTAGTCTACCAAAAACCACAACAAGATCAGTTCTTTTGTCTAAACTGATTCCAGCCTAAACCATCACAGATCCACGACCAAATCTATCCACTTCCTGTATAGTAGCGGCTGCGTAGCGTTTACCAGGACGTCTATATACACGTACTCGACCGTCGCAACGAGTTAAACGAAATCTGGACTCGTCTGTAAACAGTACAGGCGTCCAGTGACGAAGTTGCCAATCTCTGTGATCCAGAGCAAACCTCATTCGCGCTACTTTGTGATGCTGCGTAAGGCGTGGTGCGCGGACAGGTCTTCTTGGTTTCAAATTCGCTTCTTTTAATCTGTTTCTAACAGTTTGATCGGAAATTTCTATTCCATGTGCTCGTCTTAGGTCGTTTAGGAGGTCTCGTGCTGTGGCAGTACGCTGACGTAGAGAGGAAAGGACAAGAAATCGGTCTAGATTTTGAGTAGTTTTTCGATTTCGACCTTGTCCAGCTCTTCTAACATATTGGCCAGTCTCCCGAAACCGATTCCATAAACGCTGGATAACAAAAGGGGAAACTCGATTTTACTTCTAATGACGTTTCTAATCAACGAAAATTGACAACTGAATTCATTTGTCATCTTTAGTAGGCTTTCATACGTGAATTCAAATCATACTTGATATTTTTTCCATTTTGTTTTGCGCTATTAATTTCCATTTTTAAGTGTAACTTAGAAGTAACTCAGAGTTGTAACATTGTTTTTGTAATTTTCTTTAGTTAAATATATGCCCTTAAACATACCAAATTTGATTTGCCTAGAGCTATTATTTAAAGTTACAGGTTTCGAAAAAAGTGTTCCCCTAATTTTTTTGAGTAGTGTATTTTGAAAACTGCACGTATTGAATAAGCTTATTAATGTCCTTTGCTTCGAGCGTGGGACACCCTGTACAGTAAAAATTTAGTAATAAAAAATATCATGGACGTTCAATTTTAATTCTAAAAATACTAAACAAATTCGAGTCACTTATTCAGACATTTACACACATTTGCACTAACAAAGGGACTAACGTCAATTAGATTCAATATAGATAAGTTCGTTTACATTACAGAACATTAGACTTTGTGAGCAAATGCTGGGGTTTTCAATGTCAGTTCGTCATAAACCGAATTTAGTTTAAAGCAGGGGTTCTCAACCGGTGGTACGCGGACCACTGGTGGTACGCGAAGGACTTACAGGTGGTACGCAAAAGGTACCAAACTTAAAATCATAATTATTCAGATGATATTGTTAAATTGTTTGACCCAAAATTATAGCGGTCAAATCAGATAATACCCATTACCGTACGCAGACGTATTTCAAATGGCACATTGTGTACAAGGAAGTGTAGTTAAAAAGATAAATCAAAGTTAATATTTTGCGCTACAGTTAGATGAAATACTGACATATTTAACTTCTATCAATTTATTAGTCTTTATCCGATTCGAGGTGGAAGAGAAAATTGCAGAGGAATAATTACTTTGTAAACCTCTGCTCGAAAGAACAACTGGTGAAATATTCAAATTTCTTAATAATTTTATGTTTAACAATTCCATTCCATGAGCGAAATGCACTGGTGTCTGCGCTGATGGAGCTCGGGCTTTAAAGGAGCTCCTACACGCAGTGCCAACGTCTCGCCAACGTTGGTGATGTGACACGCTGCGCGTAGTGTGCGCATTCACTTCGCCAATATTGGCCAACGTTGGTATTGGGCGCACGGTATTTCTGTGCATCGTAGAAGGCTCGTAGCGTCCCGAAGAGAATTAAAAATGAACAGTGAAGACGATATCATTGCTGTTGCCGCAGCTCCCATTATTTTAAGCAGTGCATTGTTGCTTAGAATTAAAATAAGGAACCCTCGAAAGAGGGCACTGTTTAATAAGGTTGTTAAATATTAAACATGTTTTTCAGTCATTATTTATGCAGTACGTTTAAAAATATTAAATACATTAAGGAATACAAATATACAGCAATACAGGAAACAAAATTATTTAGTTTTTTATATTTGCCACGTGACATTAAAAAAATCTCCCTTTTTATTTTCTTTATGTTTCAAGCAACAAATGCGGAATAAGATGGGATAAGATCTGATCCACTGAGTAGTCTATATTTTTATGCCGGACCCTGTTAATTTGTGTCGTTTCTTTATATAATTATTTCATTTCAGTCAAATCGATGAATTCATAATTTTGATTTAAAATATAATTTATATAATAAAACTGAAATTATTTATAATAAGATACAAAGAAAAATTGAGAACCCTTACATACACGGAGTTTTAATTATAGATTAAAACTCCGTGTAGGTATGTATATTATGTGGTATATTTATTATCAACCCAATATTTTTAGTAACAGATATACTTTTTGATATTTTTCTGATAAACAAAATAAGGAAATGCATCCAGTATAGTTTTTAAACTTTGTTGAATACATTAAATACATCAGATTATTTAAACTTGCCGCTTGAAACTAATCTATAAATTGTTAATTAATAAATAGTTAATTGTTGTTAATTATATAAATGCAACTTTGTTTGATTGTAGTCAAGATTGTAGGGAAGAGGGTTGACCGCAGTCCTTGGACCCCTATACCGTATGACTCCCCATCGTATGTAGATTCATATCCCGCGTCCCTCCAAACCCCCTCCCTCACCTTTCCCACCCCACCCTAGCGAATAAGGTTGACCGCAATCCCAGAACCTAAATACCGTATGCTTCCCCATTGTGTGCGAATTCATTTTTAAAATTTTAATGATGACGTCATTTCTGGAAAACCCGGAAGTCATACTAACCTCAAGACCATCCCATAAATTGGCATTTTCTGTCTATTAACACAACGTTCATTCCTTCGGCGTAAAAAAACACAAAAAAATAAACAAACGTACCTATGCCGTGGGTCACCCATTATAACGACTTCAATATTGTCTTCAGAATATTAATTTATTGTAACTGTAAGGTTAATATAATGCTTATACGAACCATAATTATTGTGAATAAATTTACAAGATATTAAAAAAAGTTTTCATGTTTTTACATTTGGGCAATCAGGCATTTGGGCAAATAATAAATCATCATTGTCCTTAAAGTACGTACAAACATAAATAATGCAGTATATATAATAAAACATAGATAGATATCTAAACTTTTCATCGGTAGTACGTACAATGCTAAAACAGAATGAAATATAGCGGACAAGGTCGACATATTGGCGATGTGCATTGGCACTGTTGGGCCCCGCTACGCGAAGCACTCCGATGGCCAATGATGGCCCCTATTGGCACTGCGTGTGGGAGCACCTTCAGAAAAAAAGAATTGCAGTCAACATTATTAAAACTCGAGCATTCACTTCTCGAAAGTTTTCAATATTATGTCAGGAGATGGGTAGCAACAGAAGTCACTCTTGTTACATTCCGATGATAGATGGCTCTCGAGAGGTAAAGTTTTGAATCGTCTCTTCGAACTTAAATCAGAAGTTTTTCTTGACAACGCTAATTTCGAATCCAAAATTCTTTCTTTGAAGATTTGTGGATGGCCCGGTTAGCATATTTAGCTGATATTTTTGGAAAGCTGTATGAATTAATATTAGTTTTGCAGGGATCAAAGGTTCATTTAATTATCGTTGAAGATAAAATTATCAATAAATAAATAGAGTTAATTATAAAAGAAGTTAATAAAAATAAATGTAGTTTATTGCCAGCATTCGAAGGCTCCCTTGAAGAAAGATGGGAAACATCAATGATGTATTAGGCGGATATAAAAAAATTTATTGATTGCGCACCTCTTTAAAAAACAATAGTTATTTTTCCAAATCTTTGCCAATGAAAATTGGATCGGAAATCTAATGTAGGTATGGGTTTTCATCAATATTATATTTAAACAACAAACATAAGCCAAAATTAATGATTGAGCCAAATTTGAGCTTGAAACTAATTGACACAGTTCATAATATTTAAAAAAAATTGGTTTAGCAAAACAGCCCCAAGGGTTTTTATTTATTTTTATTATTTTTTATTAGTTTTTATTTTATACCAAATGAAATTTTGTTAGGTATATAATTTTTATTGTTATAGGTTTCGATGAGGATATGTTTTTACCAAGTGAACTTTTGTTTTAAACGTTATTATTTTATTAGAAAATAAATAAGTAGGATTTCCCTGTATTAATATGCATTTTTGTATAAACGGTGGTGGTACGAAGAAATTTGGATATTTTTTAGGTGGTACACGGAACCTAAAAGGTTGAGAACCCCTGGTTTAAAGTACAAAATTCTTATAGTCTAAACTAGGTTCATGGTTTAAACTGGAGTCAAAAAACCAGCCCTATACCTATTAGCACTTTTAAATCGTAACATAAGCACACCTAAATTTGCAAACGATATATTTGAGGCGCCCAAATGCTTGCAAAAAAAAAAAGAAGAAGCGTTAGTTTACTAATGTTTTACCAATATTTTACCCGGCTGAATTCAAAGACGAGACGCAAATAAAAAAAAACTACGCGAAAAAAACTAATTACATAATATAACCAACTGTTATACACCTCTTTACAAATATTTGAGTTTAGGAGACTTATAATACTGTAGCGGAAAAAAAATCAGGTGATTTTTTTGGCGAACATTCGACCTTGGTGTTTTAGATACAAACCAGATGCGTCCTTTTCAGTTTTGATTGCTATTTACACGTGCAATGCGTACGAATTGGCCTCATGGTCGATTCCGTGGTTTTTTTTCTCTAAATATTTAGACGGGCGTTCGCGAAAAAAATCGCTAATCGTTTATGTACTGGCATATATAGGCCAGCGCTTGTAATTGTAACGATTTTAAAATTGGGTCAGCGTATTGTTACGAGGCGTGCTGAAATGCACTGAAACTGTAAACAAACGAATACAGGCAGTTGTATGCAAAATCTGTAATGGTTTGTGTTTTCAGTGTAGCTTTTCTGGCTACTTTGTTGCTAGTTTTGTAGTTGAAATTACTGTAAAAATAGCACTAGGACTGTCTGGGAAAAAAGCAATAAAAGTCACTTTAACTACATCACGATTTTTGCACTGTGAAATCAGAATCACTTGTCAGTTGATTGACTATTTTTGACAAAGTATGTAACTGGAAATCTGTGACATTTTCTGGTAGTCTTTTTTACTTTATCATACGCAGTATGTAAAGTATTGTAATCGTGCCAAAAAAAATTTTTGAGATTTTAGCGGAAATATGTCTTTTTGGGTCCCCTGAACATTTTTGACCAAGGTACAAAAAAATGTCTGTCTGTGTGTGTGTGTGTGTGTGTGTGTGTGTATGTGTGGATGTGTGTACCCGTTTTTGTGGCGACGATTCCGGAGAAACTACTAAAGGTATCGGGACGAAACTTCATATTTAGAAGTTTCATAACCAAACTTAGAGCTGAAAAGCTTTCTGTTGAAAATGGTCCAAAGGAACTGCAGGTTTAGTCTTAGCATTTTTGAATCATTTTGTAAATAAGCCGCCATTTCTGGAATTTCGTCGAAATAGTTAAATAATAAATTAAAGAAGATGAAATTCTGAATAATTTATCACTATGACATTTTTTGGTACAATCAATAGTTTAGCTGCATGAGCAAATGCTATTTCATCGAGATCGGTCGTACTCCTTTAAAACTAGTAGCCAGGATATGTCAGATTATATGTCAGATATGATTCTAATGACAGTCCGTAGCGTCAAACGCAAATGTTTTGACAACCTACTGTCAATATAAACTGCGTTCGGATATAGTATACCGTACACTTTTTACACCCAATAACACGTAAGTGTCATTTGGACAGTGTACCCTGTGTCAGCGGAGTACAAGATCCGACCGCAGCTTTATTCGACATATCTGTCTAGTTCTACTAGTTTTATTTTAATGCAGACATAGCCGATCTCGATCAAATAGAATCTCATGCAGCTAAACTATTAATTTTATATATAGTATGATAAAGTCATGTGCCTGGCCACATCAGATTTTTTTAAATTTAATCTGAAAATTATGGTTAAAAAAAAGCTAAAATTAATTCATTTTAATTCTATTCTGTATTCATAAACAAATTTTATTTATGTAAACCTACATTAGTTTAAAAAAGATAGTATCTTTATATTATTGGCGACATTTTGCTTCCTTTAATTTGTATAATATTATTATTATTATTATATGTACTTTGTCTACATTTTCTTAACAATTTCTTTTTATTTTGCAGGAGTTGGACAAATCTAGGATTGTGAAGAAGGTTGATAACGCAGTGAACTTTTTGGAGGTCTAGAGGTTAGTTTTTTTTTATTTTTGCCCCTTCTAGCCTAAAATATATATTTGAATTTGGCTAGGTATATTATTGCAGTTTTTAATTAACACTTTTATCCTAATCATTTTGGCAATAAGTTGTATTAGGCGATATTATCATCAAATATTATCAAGTGTCAACAACATATATTTTTCAAAAAATCATTCTGTCGAATGAGGTTGGTAAAGGTATCCATACTCGTCATCATATACAGGGTGAGTTATTAGTATCCCGGCTATCGACCATCAAATCGTTTGAGTAAGAAAAAAATGTTTTGTACAAGAGTTGTTTGACTCATTAGTTTCTATAACGTAAAATTATATTCATTTGTACAGGGTGTTGCATTTAGGCGTGACGGAAAGTCAGTACATTTTTTTAAATGGTACGCCCTGTATATCATACCATAATATGAATTCTAAGGAAGTTGTCTTTTCAACTGTGTAAGTTGTACCTGTGTAAAGTCAAAAGTTTCTGAGATATTCAATTCTTTGTCAAAAAATTGGCCTTTCTTAAAAACTACCTTAATACTACACTTTTTCAGGTATTGTCCGAAAAATTTTGTCACATAATAACTATACCCATAGCTAGATGCTGATGTTATGAAAAATTAGATGCGGTATACAGGGTGACCGTAGCAGGCATTAGTTTTTAAACATTTTTAAATAGCTTTTCCTTGAGATTTTTAAATGGAACATCCTGTATATTATTTACTAATTGAAATGTCCCTTAAGTTCTTTGTAATTTATATTTACTATATCGTATATCTATTTTTACTGGTTTTTGTGATATTTGTAATTTTAAAGAATCGTATGCTATTTAGTATCTTAATATTGCTCTGTATACAGTGTGCTGGGTAGCATGATGTAAAATATTTAAAGGGTTATAGAAGAAGCCATTTAGAACCTATTTAACTAGATTTATTCCTATAAAAAGTATTACGGTTATCAAGGTATTACCTACACAATTTTATAAATATGTTTAACAATTTTTACAAAGGTACAGCTAATAACTTCGGTTGGGCTCCGAAGTAAACCAGAAACAGTGTAATTTTAGGGGGACTATCGTGAAAAATTGTCCACTTGTGTGAAAATTGTGCGGAGACATTTCATTTTAATAGTATGTGCGCTCATACACAAAAACAAACAGAAACGCTAAAACCTGTCTTGATGAGCTACGTTTGGGAACGGATTTGTATTCAGTACAAAAAACAACCAACAATATCTACTTCAATATCTACTAATTGGTTTAAAATAGGTTATTTTTCTGGAGGGACAATTCAAAATTGGGATAATATGAATCATAGTATGAGTAATATTGATAATGTGAATGGAAAGTGGGTTATTTGGAAGTGTTTTTAATATTTTTTTTTGCTATGGTTGAAAATCTGAATCTAACGAATTAGTTTGTTTTTGTTTCATATTTGGTTGTTGTGTGTGAGCACATTAATCACATCAAAGAAAATCTGATTTTCGACAGTCAGAAGTCAACAAATTTTCACAATACTTAACCTGAAAGTATATGGTTTAGGGCTTACTTTAGCAGTAAATGGAAAATTTTTAAATCGCGTGTTCGGTTGCCATGCGATAGACAGCAAAATATACTTATAAAATTTTTTTTAAAATTGTTAATATGTTGATAACGGTAATACTTTGTATAAGGATCAAGCTGGTTAAATCGTTGCTAAATTATTTCTTCTATCGCCACTTGAAGACTTTACATCAAACTACCAAATACCTTATTCACAGCAATATTAAGATTTACAATTGCATTACATTTTCGTTAAATTGCAAATATCACAAAAATTGTAACTAAGTATATGACATACTAGATGTAAATTAGAGCGAAATAAAGGGTTATTACAGCCAACACATATTATACAGGGTGTTCCATTTAAAAAAGTCGCGAAAAGGCCATTTGAAAAACATCAAAATTTACTAAGTTTAATGATCATCCTGTATAGTGTATCTAATATCTTTGAAAACTATCATCGATCTACTGACTTTGGGTATTGTCTCACATAGTTTAAAGGCATAATCGGCAAAAATGTCGTTTTTACATAGTTTTTAAAAAGGCAACATACACGGTTGGATAAACAAATTTATTAGTATTCATAATATAATAAAATATACAGGACGTTCCATTTAAAAAAATGTACATACTTTCCGTCACACCTAAATGCAACACCCTGTATAAATGAAAATAATTTCTAGTAATAGAAAATTGCGAGTCAAACAACTTTTGTATAAAATATTTTTTTCTTTCTCAAACGATTTATTAACTATCGACCGTCGGTATACTATAACTCACCCTGTATATATATATATTGGGGTTACTACATACTACTACATACTCCATAATTTCTACTAAAAATATTTTCCCCATAAATTTCTTTCTCAATATGTCTCCACAGTAAGAAATCAAACGGGATTAAGTCTTTGTTGAATATAATTTAAACAATTATCAATAAATCAATATCACAGCGAGTATGCTAAATCTTCGTAATTGAAACGTCTGCAAAAATCCGACTAGCAAGAACGCGGGGAATGTTACGTGCGCTAAAACCAGTATCTACTTTACAATGTCGATTTTTGCAGCTCGCTGGACACCGAAGCAATAAGCAACCCTGCAATGCCAGCAATACAAAGCTGATAAACTATGTTGAACGGCGTTTGTTGGTATGCATGTATACATACCTAGGCGTGTACCCAGGTTCACGCACTCGAAATTGAACCTCATTCCTTCTTACTTCAAATCTTCGCGAATTCTTAGCACTATGGTAGGTACTTCTTACTAGGATGTGACGTTGTTTAGCAAGAAGTTAATTTATGGTTTGTAGTCTTTTCTCACAGGTGACAATAGAGAATTAAAATCGTCATAAAAAATAGTTCATATTAACCCAACGTCAACATCGCAGCTTTTTTGTTTGTTAAAAAACGGTCAATTTGCACGAAAAGCAGAGCGAGAAACGTAGAGTTAACGGTTCATTATTTTTATCAACATGCATGCAAATTGGCGTAAAATTACGTGCTAATTGAACACTCATTTGTGGAATTAAAAGTAGGCCTGGAATTTTGTGCATGTTCTAATGCAAAAATTTGCACGAATAATAAAAGGCACTTTTTGATTTTTTTCAAAAAATAAAGCGACAGTTATTACAAAAGTTATAGACATTTTTCTGTAGAAACTGATTGACATACGTTTGCTATTCGAACGGACATTATCGCCATTTAGGGGTTCTTGTCCAATGGGCAAAACTATGAGCGTCGAAGGGCTACTAGGTCTTTTAATTACCTACAATTTGATGTATGATAGAAATTTATGCAACCATTTTTACAAAAGTTATAAACATTTTTCTGTAGCAACTGATTGACATACGTTTGCTATTCGAACGGACATTATCGACATTTCGGGGTTCTTGTCCAAGGGGCAAAACTACGAGCGTCGAAGGGCTACTGGGTCTTTTAATTACCTACAATTTGATGTATGATAGAAATTTATGCAACCATTTTTGCAAAAGTTATAAACATTTTTCTGTAGCAACTGATTAAAATACGTGTGCTATTCGAACGGACATTATCGCCACTTAAAGGTTGTTGTACATGGGCCAAAACTCAGAGCGTCGAAGGGCTACTAGGTCGTTTAATTACCAACAATTTGATGTATGATAGAAATTTATGCAATAATTTTTGCAAAAGTTATAAACATTTTTCTGTAGCAACTGATTGAAATACGTTTGCTATTCTCACGGGCATTATCGCTATTTAGCGGTTGTTATCCATGGGGCAAAACTCCGAGCATGGAAGGGCTACTAGGTCTTTCAATTACTCACAATTTGAGGTATGATAGAAATTTATGCAACAATTTTTGCAAAAGTTATAAACATTTTTCTGTAGCAACTGATTGAAATACGTTTGCTATTCTCACGGGCATTATCGCTATTTAGCGGTTGTTATCCATGGGGCAAAACTCCGAGCATGGAAGGGCTACTAGGTCTTTCAATTACACACAATTTGAGGTATGATAGAAATTTATGCAACAATTTTTGCAAAAGTTATAAACATTTTTCTATAGCAACTGATTGAAATACGTTTGCTATTCTCACGGGCATTATCGCTATTTAGCGGTTGTTATCCATGGGGCAAAACTCCGAGCATGGAAGGGCTACTAGGTCTTTCAATTACTCACAATTTGAGGTATGATAGAAATTTATGCAACAATTTTTGCAAAAGTTATAAACATTTTTCTGTAGTAACTGATTGAAATACGTTTGCTATTCGTGCGGACATTATCGCTATGTGGGGGTTGTTGTCCATGGGGCAAAACTCCGAGCGTCGAAGGGCTACTAGGTCTTTCAATTACCTACAATTCGATGTACGATAGAAATTTATGCAACAATTTTGGAATATGTTATAATCATTTTACTGTAGCAACTGATTGAAATACGTTTGCTATTCCAACGGACATTATCACCATTTAGCGGTTGTTATCCATGGGGCAAAACTTCGAGCGTCGAAGGGCTACTAGGTCATTCAATTACCTACAATTTGATGTACGATATAAATTTATGCAACAATTTTTGAAAAAGTTATAATCATTTTACTGTAGCAACTGATTGAAATACGTTTGCTATTCGAACGGACATTATCACCATTTAGCGGTTGTTATCCATGGCGCAAAACTCCGAGCGTCGAAGGGCTACTAGGGTTTTCAATTACCTACAATTTGATACATGATAGAAATTTATGCAACCATTTTTCCAAAAGAATTTTTCTGTAGCAAATGATTAAAATACGTTTGCTATTCGAATGGACATTATCGTCATTTAGCGGTTGTTGTACTATCGTGGCCATATATTATATCCCCTCCTTTGACGTCGAATCTCTCGCAAATCTAGGGGCGAAATCCCCGCACCACCCCAAAGATCGAAGAGCGCCGCGTCAATTGCGGCGATCATGAGATGCTTCAACACGATCTTTTGTAGGGAAAATGCAAGATAAACAATGATTCTGTAATAAAATTTAAACATGATTTATTAGGTAGCCTATGATCGATACTTCATCATCCTAGTTCTTCTAATAACGGAATTGCTGGCATTGCATAATATAGCTTTTTGTGGGTCAACCACTAATCCAATCATTTGACAAAAGTGCACATTGAAAGCTAACATTCCGCGGGTGATTTTACTTTTTAATTCGTTGAAATCTATGGATTATTTCCGGAGTAATTAATTGCTAAAGTTAAACGAATGAAATTTACGGGGCAAAACGAGGGCAAATTCGTCTTAATTTGGAAAAATCGGGTAAACGCCAACATATACAGCTTTCTAATTTTTATGAGTTGTAGCATATTAATCAAGGACAACATCAGAATTTTTTTTCAAATTTTTTCGCCCCTGGATTGGCTAGAAAATCGACGACAACAGAGGGAACATAATATATGGCCACGATAGTACATGGGGCAAAACTCCGAGCGTAGAAGGGCTACTAGGTTTTTTGATTACCTACAGTTTGAGGTATGATAGAAATTTGTGCAACAATTTTTTTTTGATAAATAAAGCAAAAACTCTACCTAACATTGGCTATTGTCGAGGCAGGATTATAATGTGTGATTTTACGTAATAGTTAAGTTATTAGTCTGAAAATTTGACGGTATTTTCGTCTTGGTTCGCCTGCAAAATTATAATGCATCGTCGGATATATTAATCGATCGAATTGTTGGAACTGAGTCAAAACTTTTGGCGTGCCAAAAAGCATATTTACACTACAACCTGGCTGGCAAATACATGCCGCTAAATTGCTATAATATGATATACATCCTGCAAAATCGTGAAGTTTGAACTCTGCCTCTTAATCTCTCTTATTTTATATTTCTGACCTCTTTTTTTTGAAAATTTATTATTCTCTTTATTGCTTTATAGTCTTTTCTTCTGAACTTAAAACAGACAGAAATTAAAAATATATTGTGTATTTCTGTATTTTAACAACTGGCCCATATAACGGTAAACATTTGACAAATGTCGCCTTTTAGTCGCCTTTTTAACCGCTGTTTTTGTTCGCATTTCATTGTTCTTTAGCATTTTTCTTTTACATTTTTGAGTCAACGTGTATATAGGCATGACTTTTGCTTTCGTTCGCGCTATCTGTTGTTTAATTTAAAGATTATGACAAAGGTTGTGTTACTAACAATCCAAATGCTTGTTCAAACAGACTTATATAATAGACGCTATAACTTTTTTCGTCTGTTTATTTTTAGTATGTAGGTCATTAACTTGAGTTGGAAGTCAAGTAGACAGATTGAACTATATATATTTTTTCTTAAGGATATTGTCCAGAAAATGTATTATAGTCATATAAACATACATATAATTAATTTACATATAAAATGTAAATGAATGACGCAAAACAAAAAGGAAATGACTGTCATAGTATCGGGTTTTCTGTGGATTGGTGAGATTTAATACAGTGTAGGCTTGTGTCAGTTCCTGTATGGTTAGTGGTGGATTAGAGCGCTTGCGAACACGTCGGTCAAGCTGATCCTACACGTGTTCAATAGGATTCAGGTTAGGACTTAACGCCGGCCATTCCATGATCTGACTTCCACGTTCTTGTAAAAAGTTTCTGGTGATGCCGGCGGTATTTGGCTTTGCATCATCCTGCATTAGGATGAAATTTTGACCGACGCCATATGCAGCAGGCACCACATGGTCCTCCAAGATGTTTTCGATGTAATTCATGGCATTTAGTCTACCAAGAACCATAACAAGATCAGTTCTGTTGTCTATACTGATTCCAGCTTAAACCATCACAGATCCACGACCAAATCTATATACTTCCTGTATAGTAGCGGCTGCGTAGCGTTCACCAGGACGTCTATTATACACGTACTCGACCGTCTCAACGAGCTAAACGACATCTGGACTCGTCTGTAAACAGTACAGGCGTCCAGTGACAAAGATGCCAATCTCTGTGATCCAGAGCAAACCTCATCCGTTTGTGATGCTGCGTAAGGCGTGGTGCGCGGACAGGTCTTCTTGGTTTCAAATTCGCTTCTTTTAATCTGTTTCTAACTACGTACTCTCTACGTAATGACGTAGAGAGGAAAGGATAAGAAATCGATCTTGATTTTGAGTAGTTTTTTTCGATTTCGACCTTGTCCAGCTCTTCTAACACATTAGCCAGTCTCCCGAAACCGATTCCATAAACGCTGAATAACAGAAGGGGAAACTCGAAGGTTTGTCGAATAGAGTGGCCATGCTGAATAAGGGCGACAGCACGAGCAACTTGCACTTCACGAAAATGCCTCATTTTACGTGAATTCAAACTTGCCCGTTTTTCCATTTTGTTTTGCGTTATTAATTTACATTTTTAAGTGTAACTTAGAAGTAACTAAGAGTTGTAAATTGGTAATTGTAAACTGAATAAATAAAAATCTAGTGAAGGAATCTCACAAAATAAATCTGCTGAGTTTAACTTTCTTCTTTTTACTGCAACCGTATCTTGAAAACTAAATTTGATTAAATAATTGAATAATGAATTCAAGACTTAATATTGTAGTCTACTCGTCAGCTTTTATTTTCGCTATTACAAAATATGGATTATATTTCTTCAATCAATTGGCATGTGTGAACCGGGCTTTAATGAGATGTACATTCAATGCATATAAACTCACGATCACGATCAATCATATCAATATCCTTCAGACAAAAATGAAGTGGTGGGCCTACGCAAAGCGAAGAAAAAATAGGTGTGTGGCCAGCCAATTTTGTCTTGTATGACAACCTACTCATTTTTCATTCATGTTATTCATCAGACCTCATGAATACAAACATTAATATTAATAATGTCGATATTGGTTACCAGTGCAGTGACAACAGTCAAATTTAGGTTTAAGTTTAAATCGATTATGGTTTTGACTTGTTGTCAGTTGTATGTCTAACGAATTATTGGTTGAGAAGTGATGATTGTTTTTAAATATAAGAATATTCTGTTTAAGAAATTCCAAAATTATTTCTTGGAAGAAGAGAATTTATAAAGAAAGGAAAATTAAACTATTTACCACGGTTTAGACAGACTTTGCATGCTGACATTTTTGTATAACAAATTCTTAGCACATAGGAGTATGAGCATCACTTCCAATGATTTGAACTGCATAAATTTAAATAAATAAATAATGAAAATATAAATTTCAGGCAACATATTCCATCCCATTTTATTGTAGTTTTATATTTTCAATTTTGTTTGTTCATACATCAAGTAAAAAATGACTAAAACAAATCTAAAAGTATTCCTAAAACATAAAACACTTACAAACTTTGCAGATAAATATTTTTTAGTAACATATTCCCCAAATTTAAAATAAAGCATCATCCCCAAAAATAATTAAAACCAAATTTAAAAAAAGAGTATATCGAAATCCTCTACGTACCCTATGTATTTCTAGAATAAAAAAATCTAATAATAGAATAATAAGAATATTCTGTTTAAGAAGTTCCAAAATTATTTCTTTGAAGAAGAGAATTTATAAAGAAAGGAAAATTAAACTATTTACCACGGTTTAGACAGACTTTGCATGCAGACATTTTTCTATAACAAATTCTTAGGACATAGGAGTATGAGCATCACTTCCAATGATTCGAACTGCATAAATTTAAATAAATAAACAATGAAAATATAAATTTCAGGCAACATATTCCATCCCATTTTATTGTAGTTTTATATTTTCAATTTTGTTTGTTCATCCATCAAGGAAAAAATGACTAAAACAAATCTAAAAGTATTCCCAAACCATAAAACACTTACAAATTTTGCAGATAAATATTTTTTAGTAACATATACCCCAAATTTAAAATAAAGCATCATCCCAAAAAATAATTTAAACCAAATTTAAAAAATAAGTATAACGAAAAACCTCTACGTACCCTATGTATTTCCAGAATAAAAAAATCTTTTTAATATAAGAATATTCTGTTTAAGAAGTTCGAAAATTATTTCTTTGAAGAAGAGAATTTATAAAGAAAAGAAAATTAAACTATTTACCACGGTTTAGACAGTCTTTGCATGGTGACATTTTTGTATAACAAATTCTTAGCACATAGGAGTATGAGCATCACTTCCAATGATTTGAACTGCATAAATTTAAATAAATAAACAATGAAAATATAAATTTCAGGCAACCTATTTCATCCCATTTTATTGTAGTTTTATATTTTCAATTTTGTTTGTTCATACATCAAGTAAAAAATGACTAAAACAAATCTAAAAGTATTCCTAAAACATAAAACACTTACAAACTTTGCATATAAATATTTTTTAGTAACATATTCCCCAAATTTAAAATAAAACATCATCCCCAAAAATAATTCAAACCAAATTTAAAAAAAAAGTATATCGAAAAACCTCTACGTACCCTATGTATTTCCAGAATAAAAAAATCTTTTGATATAAGAATATTCTGTTTAAGAAGTTCCAAAATTATTTCTTTGAAGAAGAGAATTTATAAAGGAAAATTAAACTATTTACCACGGTTTAGACAGACTTTGCATGCAGACAATTTTGTATAACCATATCTTAGCACATAGGAGTACGAGCATCACTTCCAATGATTTGAACTGCATAAATTTAAATAAATAAACAATGAAAATATAAATTTCAGGCAACATATTCCATCCCATTTTATTGTAGTTTTATATTTTCAATTTTGTTTGTTCATACATCAAGTAAAAAATAACTAAAACAAATCTAAAAGTATTCCTAAAACATAAAACACTTACAAACTTTGCAGATAAATATTTTTTAGTAACATTTTCCCCAAATTTAAAATAAAGCATCATCCCCAAAAATAATTCAAACCAAATTAAAAAAAATATATATCGAAAACCCTCTACGTACCATATTTCCAGAATAAAAAAATCTTTTTAATTTAAGAATATTCTGTTTAAGAAGTTCCAAAATTATTTCTTTGAAGAAGAGAATTTATAAAGAAAGGAAAATTAAACTATTCACCACGGTTTAGACAGACTTTGCATGCAGACAATTTTGTATAACAAATTCTTAGCACATAGGAGTATGAGCATCACTTCCAATGATTCGAACTTCATAAATTAAATAAATAAACAATGAAAATATAAATTTCAGGCAACATATTCCATCCCATTTTATTGTAGTTTTATATTTTCAATTTTGTTTGTTCATACATCAAGTAAAAATCTGATGTGGCCAGGCACATGACTTTATCATACTATATATAAAATTAATAGTTTAGCTGCATGAGATTCTATTTGATCGAGATCGGCTATGTCTGCATTAAAATAAAAGTAGTAGCACTAGACAGATATGTCGATTAAAGCTGCGTTCGGATATTGTACTCCGTTGACACCGGGTACACCGTCCAAATGACACTTACGTGTTATTGGGTGTAAAAAGTGTAACGGTGTTCAATATCCGAACGCAGCCTATATCGACAGTAGTATTTTCAAAACATTAGCGTTTGACATTAGCTACTGTCATTAGAATCAAAAAATCTGACATATCCTGGCTACTAGTTTTAAAGCAGTACGACCGATCTCGATCAAATAGAATTTGCTCATACAGCTAAACTATAAATTCTACCAAAAAATATCATAGACATAAATTATGCAAAATTTCTTCTACTTTAATTTATTATTTAACTATTTTGACGACATTACACAAATAGCGGCTCATTTACAAAATCTTCGAAAAATGCTAAGAGTAAACCACCAGTTCCTTTGGACCCTTTTCAACAGAAAGCTTTTCAGCTCTAAGTTTGGTTTTGAAACTTCTAAATATGAAGTTTTGTCCCGATACCTTTAGTAGTTTCTCCGGAATCGTCTCCACAAAAACGGGTACACACACACACACATACACACACACACACACAGACATTTTTTTGTACCTTGGTCAAAAATGTTCAGGGGACCCAAAAAGACATATTTCCGCTAAAATCTCAAAAAATTTTTTTGGCATGATTACAATACTTTACATACTGCGTATGATAAAGTAAAAAATGACTAAAACAAATCTAAAAGTATTCCTAAAACATAAAACACTTACAAACTTTGCAGATAAATAGTTTTTAGTAACATATTCCCCAAATTTAAAATAAAGCATCATCCCCAAAAATAATTCAAACCAAATTAAAAAAAAAGTATATCGAAAAACGTCTACGTACCCTATGTATTTCCAGAATAAAAAAATCTTTTTAATATAAGAATATTCTGTTTAAGAAGTTCCAAAATTATTTCTTTGAAGAAGAGAATTTATAAAGAAAGGAAAATTAAACTATTTACCACGTTTTAGACAGACTTTGCATGCACACAATTTTGTATAACAAATTCTTAGCACATAGGAGTATGAGCATCACTTCCAATGATTTGAACTGCATAAATTTAAATAAATAAATAATGAAAATATAAATTTCAGGCAACATATTCCATCCCATTTTATTGTAGTTTTATATTTTCAATTTTGTTTGTTCATACATCAAGTAAAAAATGACTAAAACAAATCTAAAAGTATTCCTAAAACATAAAACACTTACAAACTTTGCAGATAAATATTTTTTAGTAACATATTCCCCAAATTTAAAATAAAGCATCATCCCCAAAAATAATTCAAACCAAATTAAAAAAAAAGTATATCGAAAAACCTCTACGTCCCCTATGTATTTCCAGAATAAAAAAATCTTTTTAATATAAGAACATTCTGTTTAAGAACTTCCAAAATTATTTCTTTGAAGAAGAGAATTTATAAAGAAAGGAAAATTAAACTATTTACCACGTTTTAGATAGACTTTGCATGCAGACAATTTTGTATAACAAATTCTTAGCACATAGGAGTATGAGCATCACTTCCAATGATTCGAACGGCATAAATTTAAATAAATAAACAATGAAAATATATATTTCAGGCAACATATTCCATCCCATTTTATTGTAGTTTTATATTTTCAATTTTGTTTGTTCATACATCAAGTAAAAAATGACTAAAACAAATCTAAAAGTATTCCTAAACCAGAAAACACTTACAAACTTTGCAGATAAATATTTTTTAGTAACATATTCCCCAAATTTAAAATAAAGCATCATCCCCAAAAATAATTCAAACCAAATTAAAAAAAAAGTATATCGAAAAACCTCTACGTCCCCTATGTATTTCCAGAATAAAAAAATCTTTTTAATATAAGAACATTCTGTTTAAGAACTTCCAAAATTATTTCTTTGAAGAAGAGAATTTATAAAGAAAGGAAAATTAAACTATTTACCACGTTTTAGACAGACTTTGCACGCAGACAATTTTGTATAACAAATTCTTAGCACATAGGAGTATGAGCATCACTTTCAATGATTTGAACTGCATGAATTTAAATAAATAAACAATGAAAATATAAATTTCAGGCAACATATTCCATCCCATTTTATTGTAGTTTTATATTTTCAATTTTGTTTGTTCATACATCAAGTAAAAAATGACTAAAACAAATCTAAAAGTATTCCTAAAACATAAAACACTTACAAACTTTGCAGATAAATATTTTTTAGCAACAGTTTCCCCAAATTTAAAATAAAGCATCATCCCCAAAAATAATTTAAAACAAATTAAAAAAAAAGTATATCGAAAAACTTCTACGTACCCTATGTATTTCCAAAATAAAAAAATCTTTTTAATATAAGAATATATATATACAAATTTAAAAAAAAGTATATCGAAAAACCTCTACGTACCCTGTGTATTTCCAGAATAAAAATCTTTTTAATATAAGAATATTCTGTTTAAGAAGTTCCAAAATTATTTCTTTGAAGAAGAGAATTTATAAAGAAAGGAAAATTAAACTATTTACCACGGTTTAGACAGACTTTGCATGCAGACATTTTTGTATAACAAATTCTTAGCACATAGGAGTACGAGCATCACTTCCAATGATTTGAACTGCATAAATTTAAATAAATAAACAATGAAAATATAAATTTCAGGCAACATATTCCATCCCATTTTATTGTAGTTTTATACTTTCAATTTTGTTTGTTCATACATCAAGTAAAAAATGACTAAAACAAATCTAAAAGTATTCCTATAACATAAAACACTTACAAACTTTGCAGATAAATATTTTTTAGTAACATATTCCCCAAATTTAAAATAAAGCATCATCCCCAAAAATAATTCAAACCAAATTTAAAAAAAAAGTATATCGAAAAACCTCTACGTACCCTATGTATTTCCAGAATAAAAAAAAACTTTTTGATATAAGAATATTCTGTTTAAGAAGTTCCAAAATTATTTCTTTGAAGAAGAGAATTTATAAAGAAAGGAAAATTAAACTATTTACCACGGTTTAGACAGACTTTGCATGCAGACATTTTTGTATAACAAATTCTTAGCACATAGGAGTACGAGAATCACTTCCAATGATTCGAACTGCATAAATTTAAATAAATAAACAATGAAAATATAAATTTCAGGCAACATATTCCATCCCATTTTATTGTAGTTTTATATTTTCAATTTTGTTTGTTCATACATCAAATAAAAGTTGACTAAACCAAATCTAAAAGTATTCCTAAAACATAAAACACTTACAAACTTTACATATAAATATTTTTTAGTAACATATTCCCCAAATTTAAAATAAAGCATCATCCCCAAAAATAATTCAAACCAAATTTAAAAAAAAAGTATATCGAAAAGCCTGTACGTACCCTATGTATTTCCAGAATAAAAAAATCTTTTTAATTTAAGAATATTCTGTTTAAGAAGTTCCAAAATTATTTCTTTGAAGAAGAGAATTTATAAAGAAAGGAAAATTAAACCCATTTACCACGTTTTAGACAGACTTTGCATGCAGACAATTTTGTATAACAAATTCTTAGCACATAGGAGTACGAGCATCACTTCCAATGATTCAAACTGCATAAATTTAAATAAATAAACAATGAAAATATAAATTTCAGGCAACATATTCCATCCCATTTTATTGTAGTTTTATACTTTCAATTTTGTTTGTTCATACATCAAATAAAAAATGACTAAAACAAATCTAAAAGTATTCCTAAAACATAAAACACTTACAAACTTTGCAGATAAATATTTTTTAGTAATATATTCTCAAATTTAAAATAAAGCATCATCCCCAAAAATAATTCAAACCAATTAAAAAAAAAAGTATATCGAAAAGACTCTACGTACCCTATGTATTTCCAGAATAAAAAAATCAATAATAATCATCAAATGGATATTGGAACAATCGCAACTAACACCGTACCGGACTCAAAATCGTTCCTATGGAAACGGGACGCGCGCGGGGTTCCTCAAGACCGGACACACGAGCGCGTGTCGGACGAGACTGGTACCCGGTATCAAATGTTTAGGTTCTTTGGCCGAACCTCCTACCAACTGGCCAGCGCACTCGGCCGAGTCGAACTCGCTTGAGAGAAGCAACCAAAGCAACAGCTCTATAACTAAAATCGCCATTCGCAGCTCAGTCGGGCTCTATTTTCAGCAATAATTATAGGAAATAAATCGGGTAGTATTGAAATTTGGAAACTATGTTCGGATGTACTATTCTAAAGTCGTTTTTATAAATGCCTATTTTGCATATAGTCCAGTCAAAAGGTATTTTGGGCAGGAAAAAAATATAGAAGTTATTTTTCTTTCATTCTATATGTTTTTTGGGGTGCTGGTTTCGAACTTCAACTTTGCTACTTCCCACGGATAATGGCTTCACAACGAAAATCGCAAAAAACTAAAAATTTTTGACTTTTCTTCGGTTTATTGCCAAAAAGTCATAAAACTATGCACTTTTCGACGTAGACCATTATATACAAAAATAAAGTACACTAAATTTGCTATGAAAAGCACCCCCAAGTGTACTTTTTGGTTGAATGGTTTGGCCGCTCGAGCGCGCTGAAAGAAGACCAAATTTTCCTACTTTATGTGATGTGCGTATAAATACAACAAAGCTTAGATTCTGATAAAACTACATTAAATTTCCTAAAAATTGCATACCTTTATCAGTTATTTTGGCCAAACTGTGTAGCCGCTAGAGCGCGTTGAAATTTTGTCACATTACGCGAAACCGCGATAACAAGAGCCCTTCAAAAATTCAGTAGAGACCTATATTATTACTTTTTATTTATTAAAAACCATATATTTGCTCTTTTTGATTAATACTTAATGTAAGTACGTAGGCTTTCACGGCCAGAATCATTTAGAAAATAAACTGCTTCCGGGTTATGCCGTGTGTCAAGATTTGTTAATGCTGACGTTTCGCGAGCCATGTTGCTCGCTTCTTCAAAGCTAATTGAATACTGAAGACCTACCAAGAAAGTCTCCCTTATATACCTGAATTTACACCTCACTGCGCACATCTGGCGCTGCCGCTCCATGTGTTTTTCCACCTGACCGCGTTAGGATCGATTTCCAGACCCTACTAATGTCAGTACCGTCCTCGCGATTGATGTTGTCAGGATGTTTGTAAATTTCGATGGCTTCTCTAATAAGCCTTCGATGATAATTACCCACCCTTGCCAACATCTTCGCGTCATCGAAATCCATTGTGTGTCCCGACTCGTGGCAGTGTTGAGCAACAGCGGACTGTTGGATCTTGCCTAGCCGGGTGTCCCTAATGTGCTCCTTGATTCGACATTCGATGCTTCGTCCTGTCTGTCCTACATAGCATGTTCCGCACTCACATGTTATCTTGTATACCCCTTCGCTCTTCAGGAGTGGTGTAATATCCTTTGGGTTAGGCAAAAGATCCTTTACCTTAGCTGGTGCTCTGTACCTTACCGTGATACCCGATTTCTTCAGTAGGTACTCTACCGATTCTCTCTGATACCCCACTTACGTATGGTAAGCAAGCGAACCCCTTTGACTCTTGCGGTTCCTCTGAGACTTGCGGTTTTCTTTGTGTGACACCCCGTATGTCAGACTTGGTGTATCCATTCTGGCGTAGGGCCCACTCCAAGTGTTTCCGTTCGTCGTGCAAGGTGCTAGAGTCGCATACCTTCTCGGCTCTGTTGAACAAAGTGTTAATAACACTTCTCTTCTGTTGGGGGTGGTGGTGTGATTTGGCGTTCAAGTACCGATCGGTATGTGTCTCTGACAACATCAATCGCGAGGACGGTACTGACATTAGTAGCCAGCGCCAGATGTGCGCAGTGAGGTGTAAATTCAGGTATATAAGGGAGACTTTCTTGGTAGGTCTTCAGTATTCAATTAGCTTTGAAGAAGCGAGCAACATGGCTCGCGAAACGTCAGCATTAACAAATCTTGACACACGGCATAACCCGGAAGCAGTTTATTTTCTAATACTTAATGTGTTATGTATTTTTTTGTTTTTTTTTTATAAACAATCGGGCTCTTCACTTAGCGGCTTCGCTTAGCTTAATATGATAATACATCAACCCGATCTCACGGCTACACGGTTTGGGCAAAGTAAGTGATTAAGATGTGCAATTTGCAAGGAAATTAATGTAGTTTTAGCACAATCCTAGCCTTTTTCAACTAACTCGAAAACTGGGTTTTACACAAAGTATTAACAAAGTATATAGGAAAATTTGTCCTTCATTCAGCGGCCAAACCCTTTAACCAAAAATGCATTTCAGGAGTTCACTTATAGGAAATCTAAGGGGTAATGCCACTCTAGCGCGAGAAAAAATAGCCGATTTTGTAGGTCTATTTTTTACAATATAGTAAATGAATTACAAAATCTCTTTAAAGCCCCTTATTGTTCATATTTTGAGGAATATTCACAATAAGAAAAAACAAAAATAAATAAAAAATAGCAGCGTTAGAGGACATCAAAGGAAACCTCTTCCGGCGGACAGGGTTGCACGGCCGGAAAGATTTTGCACGCAGTTTTTCACTTAGCCATAAAAACAACAAAGGAATTGATTCTATATAAGATTATCTCGGGAAGTACGTACGGAAATTAGAAAATTCCGCTTTAAAACAAAATGGCGCACGTTTGAACACAAAATATTACTTTTAGGTACAAAATTAGGTTAAAAATTGTTTATAACAAAAAAGTTTCGAACTTATCGTAAAATCCGTACGTACTTCTCTAGATCATATTGTTCTGAAGCTGCATATAAAAGTTCAACTGAATTGACGAAGATAAGTTGAAGTTATCGTTCCGATCAGTTTGAAAAATGCGGTTTTGAGAAAGCACCGTCTAAAATATTGTGTAACTTTGATGTATAGAATTGTTATATTTTACTATAGTCGGCGAAGCCTGGACCATATAATTATCTTTTCAAATTAACATTTTCCTCCTCTTGTTTCTTTCTGTTTGATTTTGACGACAGACGGGCCTGTTTTGCAGTGTCAGTCAGCGATGGCTCTGAAAACATGATGCGCCGTGCGTCAGCCTTTGCGCAGAAATTATTGCAGTTTGGCCCGATGCTCATACATAATACCTCCATAACCTGCATAAGCTGGATAATGCATCATTGACAACACAAATGGCTATACTTGCTGCAATATCCACAATTATTGTGCCACTTGAAAGTGAAAATGAAAATGAAATCACCAGGTGGACAATTCTCGTGCTGCGGCATTTCATCGGTCAGGATTTATGATACAGTGTCGCCCAGCTTTATTTTCTTCATTTTATCGATTGAATTATGATTACGACGAATGGCTAGTCCATCATAAGTTGAAAGGTCATTTATAGGCTTCTGGGTTAACTTCCCCTTTTCTTCGAGGCCATAACTGGTTTTTGTCAAATGACGGGGACGAGTGCCATTAGTTTTTGCACGTGATCTATGCATTCTTTTTCTTATTTACTTTTCTTATTCCAAAATTTGCAAGCTTTGCAGTATTTAGATTTTATGAGAATATCAACAACATTTCTCCAGCTGATAAGCGCCACCAATCATACAGAGAAGAATAGCTATGCTTTCTCCATGTTCCATCGTTACGAGACAATTACGTCATCCTTTTTTTTGTACTATTTTCAGTTGACTTTTAGCCCTCTCATCTTCTGTATACTTTGTTTGCAAACTGCTTCTGTTGCGACAAAAATGGTGCGAACAACTTTACCATAAAATGAGTGAAAAATCTGACGAGGAAGGTCCTTGAATGCGCAAAACTTTTCAATTCCATCTACACTTATTCTTATGCGCATGGCAAGGATAATTCCGCTATTTATTTTATATCCTTTTTGAACAAATGGGCAAATCGGAATGAAAGTTTGTTCAAAATTCTCACAAGAAACCACGATTTGAAATCCTAAGTCACGGTTGCCACTTTCGGCCAATTTCGCACTTGATTTGTACGTTTTACACAGTACAACTTGTGAAATAGCAGAAGACACAGCAACAAAGTTCAAAAGATGATAATTAAACGTCATCCATTTAAACGTTGTAATAATCTACAACCGACATTACTTTTTTGCAGGTGTGGACTGTGGATACGTTATCACTTATCAGGCAGAGGCGACTCTAGTTCCAAGCGATTCAATGCGTGTCATATTAGTTCTATTTGAAAATCTGTTGCTTCCTTTCGACTCCTTGCGATCACGATATACTCCGGGAATGTCACTAATTATTTCTGCTATTTTTTACCAACTAATCAAGAACAACACACGTTACATCAGACAGCTGTATCATTGTGCGGTAAGCGTCAGTTCAACAAACGTAACGAGGATATTTCCACAAAATCTTTGTGTTTTATAATATTTTATGTTATTTTCACACCACGGATGTAATTCCTCCCAATAAGATAAGAGCCTATAGGTCTCTAAGCTGTAAACTATCACGCTAAACTTTTTGCATGTACGGTCGGCTAGACACTTGGCCGTATGTTCATCAAATAGGCATATGAATAGGCATCATTTTTCATATGAAACGTATTGCACCTTATTTCTAAGATCCCAAGACGTCATTTAAAAAACCATCTTAGTGTGTTTCCTTCACTCTACATTGTAAATGCATTATTTTTTGTACTTATTTCCTCAATATTTCATAAAAATCAGCGTTAAAAATTGAATCACAAAAAGTCCCGCCAAAACGATACATTCTGTTGTGTGACGTCACCCGATAGTAGATGTCAAATCGACCCATATGGTCTGTCAGCATCGGCATCGTCGCCGTTTGGAAATTGTGTTGTATGATGTGTTGTTTTCACAATTTCTACATAAAAATGGGTTATAAATGGTGTATAAATCCACAATCCAGAAATACGTCAAGAAAAACTCCGTATAAACTATTTGTAGCTGTTCCGCAAGATTTGAAACTGAAGAAAGTGGTTGGCAAGTAGAAATCCAAATGAATAAAATAGCGGCCAATACAAGTGTTTTTTGTTGTGAAGATTACTTCGACATAAGTAAAACTGACTAGAATAAGTTATCTATCGTATTTTCGAACCAGGTATTATCTGATCTGACAGCTTAAGGTTAGGGCTATCCTAACCTACAAAGTTATGCTTACATGGCACTTTAGTGCTATTAAATTCAAACGGGAGAAGCATAAGAGCGCGTTCGGATAATCGGTTAGGGTACGGTGAGAGTGACGCGCTGCATAATAGGCGGACTAACGTCATACGGCGTTTATCTGCATATAAGAGAGAGACAGCCGACCCAGGTTATCTGAGCATTGCTCTGCCCATATCATACGCTGACAAACCGACCGCGCTCTAAGCGTACTAACGAATGACGTCACTGGAGACTGAGCCAATTACAGAGCGTTTTCAATCACGTGATAGGACGTGAATAAAATTCAATTTTAATTTTGGTTTTTAATATAAATAAAGCATATTTTTTTTGAAAAGTAATAACAAATAGTTTTCTTAAACTGTAATCCATTAGAATGACTATAATACAAGCCATATTTTTAATACAGTCAATTTCGTTATTACTAATGTCATCTATCGGCAACTTCGTGAATCATCGCAAGAAAACATACAGAAACCTCCAAGGGCGGATCTTACAAAATACGTTACACATAAAAAGCGGAGTTTTGTCATCATTTTACGACGTATCTCCCACATACTATGTGTTTCCTATTTTGTTCCTTCTATTCTGCATCTGAACACTCCAGCAGCAAACCGTATATGCCGGAACTACACTCTTTAGTGGTTTAAGCATAGAGGTTTAACCCAGGAAATGCCTGAGCTCTTCGTCCGCCGTGCTTTGGCAGGAACGTAAAGCCGTTAGTCCCGGCAACCAGGCGATCAGATTTGAGTGATAGTTTAAAGGTTCGTCTATTGACTTTAATGTGTGTTCCATAATAAATTCAAACTGAATTCAAGCCCCACAAAAATAAATCTAGATCAAATTTGACCCCCATTAAAAAAAACAAATAACATGCAACCAACGAAAAAAAAAAAAACAATAAACGCTCCAAATGTTAGTAAAAATTATATCATATCTTTATTACGAATATATTGTTATATCTTCACTAAACAAACAATCGAACCAACATTCAAGCGTGAGACAGCATTTAACAGAAAAAATATCGACAGACAACGTTGTCTCAAATAGAATAACTTAACAAATATATATATATGTAGGTAATATGTTTATAGCGGATACAATAATTATACAACACTAATAGAAAATTCAAAACATACACTTAAGTAGACAAAACTGGGATAAATATTTTGTTTAGTCGGAATATATAATATAATCACATCGTGGCGACAAAAGCGGGGTTAGGTTTGGAATTCCTTGCTCGGCGTTGAGATTCCTATCGCCTCCTCGTAACCCTCAGTCGACTGTTTCTTCGATTTTTTTAGTTTACCTAAAAATTTTGATCTTTAGAATTTTTTTCTTTATTTTTTTTAGTAGATATACCTACCTTCTTTTTCCTTCTTGGGTTTACTCTTTTTCTCTTTGCTGTCCTTCTTGTCTTTCTTATGATGCTTCTTAACCTTCTTTTCTTTAATTTCTTCATTCTCAATAGGTTCGGCAATTAATAAATTGCTTATAACTTCGTCTTTAGGCTTATTATGTTCCTTTTCGGACTAAAAATGAACAATATTTTTAGATAAATACGTATAATTTTTTTTATTATTTAAAAAAAAACCTTTTTCTTGTGTTTCTTAACTTTCCTCTCCTTCGGTATTCTTTCCTCTGGTTTTTTCTGTACCGACTCTTCGTAAGGAGGTCTAAAATAACGATTCAAAAAACACCCAATATTACAAGTACAAACATGAGTTAGCAAAACTATTGTTAGTATACAGTTTAGTCTACACACTACTAGTAATAAATACTCCATGCAAATTGTTAATTACAGATTATTAGTTTAGTTTAAAAAAATCGGGAAAAAAGGTTTACCAAAATTTAAAAAAAATATAAAAAACTTACAGTTCTAAGTCTATGTCCAAAGCACGGTGTGGATCATCAAGATTTCCTCGACTGCTGTCACTATCCGATAGTGTGGCTCCCTCTGGTAATTCTAGCCCTTTGTTCACAACAGTCATGCTGTTTTCATTCTCATTTTCATCGGATGAACTAAAAAGTATGCATAATAAAAGTAATATGTAATCCTACCAAATCACTGATAGGGTTGACCCAAAAAGCTGGCCAAAATTATTTTTTTTACCTCCAGAGGTGTTTTTATTTATGCATAACATTTTATTGTTCATATTTGAGCCAATGGTTTTATCAATCCTTTTACTTGCCAAGTAAATACGTAACAAAAATTTGTTTTTGTCTTTGGGTCTATGAATTAATAAATATGTAAAAATTTCACTTTTAGAATTGAAACTTTTTCTATTTTCAAAATTATTGCCACCCTTTAATACATTGACTGTTAAACTACACTCAGTGGCGCACTTGATTTTTGATATAACTTTAAAGTCTTGTATTTTTAAACCAGTAGGACGCTTTTTTTATTTTTATTTGATGGTAGGCAATTCCTTTGTCTTTAAAAAGCAATTAAAGAGGAGGAAGTTTTTTCAATGTATCCTGGATAGTAGTGGAAAAACTGGAACCATTTTTTTTCCTCGTTTTTGACACCCTGTGTGTTAATCAAGCAATAGTATAGACAGTGCTGACCTTCTATATGAAAGACACTTCTTTTATGAGCATTTTGTTTTTTAATTCAATGATTTATCTCTAAAATTTGTGTTAATTACAGGTCTTTTTTTTTAAACATGAAATAAACTGATACATGTTTCTAGAAATGTGTAAAAATTATAAAAGGGGAAAACTGCTTAATACCGTATATTGCCTTCCCTAGTAACTTTAAGAGTTACTAATCTACGTGGCGTACTGGAAATCAGGTTTCTTATCGTTTCTATTGGTATACGATCCCATTCTTCCACGCAAGAACTCACCTTTCTCCCTAATTCATCCCATGTTCTATAGCAGGGGTTCTCAACCGGTGGTACGCGTACCACTGGTGGTACGCGAAGGACTTCTAGGTGGTACGCAAAAGGTACCAAACTTAAAATCATATTTATTCAGATGATATTGTTAAATTGTTTGACCCAAAATTATAGCGGTCAAATCATATAATACCCATTACCGTACGCAGACGTATTTCAAATGGCACATTGTGTAAAAGGAAGTGTAGTTAAAAAGATAAATCAAAGTTAATATTTTGCGCTACAGTTAGATGAAATACTGGCATAATTAATTTTTATCAATTAGTTTTCATCCGATTCGAGGTGGAAGAGAAAATTGCAGAGGAATAATTATTTTGTAAACCTCTGCTCGAAAGAACAACTAGTGAAATATTCAAATTTCTTAATAATTTTATGTTTAACAATTCCATTCCATGAGCGAAATGCACTGGTGTCTGTACTGATGGAGCTCGGGCTTTAACAAAAAAATAATTGCAGTCAATATTATTAAAAGTCGAGCATTCAGTTCACGAATGTTTTTAACATTATGTCAGGAGACGGGTAGCAACAGAAGTCACTCTTGTTACATTCCGATGATAGATGGCTCTCGAGAGGTAAAGTTTTGAATCGTCTCTTCAAACTTAAATCAGAATCAAGTTTTTCTTGAAAACGTTAATTTCGAATTCAAAAATTCTTTCTTTGACGAATTGTGGATGGCCCGGTTAGCATATTTAGCTGATATTTTTGGAAAGCTGTATGAATTAAATTTAGTTCATTTAATTATCGTTGAAGATAAAATTACCAATAAATAAATCGAGTCAATTATAAAAGAAGTTAATAAAAATAAACGTAGTTTATTTCCAGCGTTCGAAGGCTCCCTTGAAGAAAGATGGGAAACATCAATGATTAATTAGACGGATATAAAAAAATTATTGATGAAAATTATTGCAAAATTATTGCACCTCTTTAAAAAACAATAGTTATTTTCCCAAATCTATGACAATGAAAATTGGTTCAGAAATCTAAAAGGTATGTAAATATACCAAACTTCACAACCTAATAGAAAAAGAACATTTAAGAACATTTGATAGACATTTCCTCACACACAGCGCTGATAGAAGAATTTAAAATTATTACAATCACCGTTTTTTGGATCCAGAAGAAGAATTATTTTAAAGAAACTGGAGATAAAGATATTAAATTTTTAATGCCTTTTTGCGCCACAATTTATGTGAAATTTATGTAGGTATGGGTTTTCATCAATATAATATTTAAACAACAAACATAAGCCAAAATTAATGATTGAACCAAATTTGAGCTTAAAACTAATTGACACAGATCATGATATTTAAAAATATTGGTTTAGCAAAACAACCCCAAGGGTTTTTTTTATTTTACTTTTATATACCAAATGAAATTTTGTTAGGTATATTTTTATTGTTATTGGTTTAGATGAGAATAAGTTTTTACCAAGTGAACTTTTGTTATAAACGTTATTATTTTATTACAATATAAATAAGTAGGATTATCTCTTTACCTGTATTAATATGCATTTTTGTATAAAGGGTGGTGGTACGAAGAAATTTGAATATTTTTTAGGTGGTACACGGAACCTAAAAGGTTAACAACCCCTGTTCTATAGGGTTCATATCGGGGGTTCTCGCAGACCACTGTAATGTGGTGATACCCGTAGCTTCAAAGAAGTTTCGCACTATTGTTTTGATGTGTGGTCGGGCATTATCCTGCATCAATATAAAATTATTGCTGTATTTTACTGCTGTAAAATGTCAATATAGATTTGGGTTGTAATCGACCCCTCACCGGCAAATCATGAAGGGGGTTGTCTTTCCATTCATTAGTAACCTTTCACCATTCTTTCTCCACATCATTTTTCTTTCATCTCCCATGTTAAGGGAAATACCTGGACTCATCCGTAAACATGACCATTCAGGAATAGTCGATTCTCTATAACTTTCAACAAAATTTCTTCTGACAGCACTAGGTCTCCTAGCTTTTAAATTAACATCTTTTAGACGTCTTATATACCACCTGCTTACTTACGTCAACAACACGAATTTGTTTTTAAACGTTTTTAACAATTTCTATTAGTTTATTTCACTACAAAACTGTTTCTCGATAAGTTCAGAAAGTTGGTAATATGCAAGGGTTCAAATATAAGGCAGTAATTCGGACAATTTTAGAGATAAATCAATGAATAAAAAACAAAATATGTACCCCTAAAAGACGCGTCTTTCATATAGAGTGTAAGCAAAATGAAGAAAAAACATGGTGTCAGTTTTTCCACTATAATCCAGGATATATTGAAAAAAATCCACCACTTTCATTTTTTTGAAAGACAAAGGAATTGCTTTCCAACAAATAAACAAAAATAAAAATCTGGTTTAAAAAATATAAGACATTAAAGTTAGGTCAAGAATCAAGTGCGTCACTATTTTTGGAACTGAGTCTATTAGAAACTGGATTAGGTATTTTTTAGAATTTAGCATTTTAGAAATTTGATTTATTATAGCCAGCTTTTTGAGTTTTTCGAATGGAATACCCCAATTTGTGACTGCGCTAAACTAACCTTTCAACCTTCTGCTTTCGACTTTTCTTTGTTTTCTTCTTCATCTTCCGCTTCTCCTTGTCCAAATTCAAGTACTTATCGGACCGCTTCTGCCCAGCTAGTTTCAACGATAAGTTCAAGTCTAATTCTCGAACCGGAGGCACACCTTCGACATTCTCCATATTGAAGTCTCCTAGATTGTTCGATTTCTTCACGGTTCCCTTCAAATAGTGAGGGTTGTGCTCCATCTCGTTAATTCTAGCCTCCCTGATCTATAAGAACAAAATCGACAAACAAAAATACAAAAAACTCATAACCCGTTACGTTACCTTCTGTAATTCTTCTCCGGTCAACTCAGGTTGGTACCTTTCTGTCCTGCTTGTCTTCTCGGACTTCACAAACAGATTCTCCATTATTTCTGAACCGGATTCTGATTCCGAGGACTCTTCTGGTTCGTTGATCCAAGCGTCTAAATCTAACCTAAGAATTGACGGAAGGAAAAAGTTAAAAGGGATTCATATAGAGGTGTTTGAAATTATTTTTTTACCCTTCCGGTATTGGAACTTTCTTCTGTGCTTTTGGTGCGACTGGGTTCAGTTCACCAGTGAACAGAATCATCAGTTCAGAAGCTAGCGTTGATTCGGGATCTATGATGCTTTTCTCCATGCTGTCGTCGCTCAAGATCAACTTGGACGCTTGCTTCTTTTCTGTAAATCAAAATGCAGTTTGAGTTTAGTCACTTACGGTGCCTGAGTTTGCTAAATACGAATTTACCACGAAAGTATCTGTGATAAAATTGATTTTCGAGGAAGCCAGATTACAAATACTTATGACAGTAAGTCCTGAAATTTACAACTCCCCACCGTTATTATTCTGATCAGTGGAATTTTTCAGTGTCACTTTAGTCACTTTTGTGGCTGATTTTGCTTAATTATGTCGCAAGATTATGTCACATATAGATACGAAAGTAAGTCCTGAGTTAGTCACTGTGTTGCCTGATTTTGCTTAATGTGAATTTACCACAAAAGTTGACGCAATAAAATTAATTTTTGAGCAAGATTATATCATATATAGATACGAAAATAAGTCCTGAAATTTACAACTCCACAGCTTTATTATTTTGATCAGTGGAATATTTCAAAGTTTGACTTTAGTCACTTCAGTGCCTGATTTTGCTTAATATGGATTTACCACAAAAGTTGATGTAATAAAATTAATTTTTGAGCAAGATTATGTCACATATAGATACGAAAGTAAGTCCTGAAATTTACAACTCCACAGCTTTATGATTTTAGTCAGTGGAATATTTCAAAGTTTGACTTTAGTCACTTCAGTGCCTGATTTTGCGTAATATGTATTTACCATAAAATTTGATGTAATAAAAATAATTTTTGAGCAAGATTATATCATATATAGATACGAAAATAAGTCCTGAAATTTACAACTCCACAGCTTTATTATTTTGATCAGTGGAATATTTCAAAGTTTGACTTTAGTCACTTCAGTGCCTGATTTTGCTTAATATGGATTTACCACAAAAGTTGATGTAATAAAATTAATTTTTGAGCAGGATTATGTCACATATAGATACGAAAGTAAGTCCTGAAATTTACAACTCCACAGCTTTATGATTTTAGTCAGTGGAATATTTCAAAGTTTGACTTTAGTCACTTCAGTGCCTGATTTTGCGTAATATGTATTTACCATAAAATATGATGTAATAAAAATAATTTTTGAGCAAGATTATATCACATATGGATACGAAAATAAGTCCTGAAATTTACAACTCCACAGCTTTATTATTTTGATCAGTGGAATATTTCAAAGTTTGACTTTAGTCACTTCACTGCCTGATTTTGCTTAATATGGATTTACCACAAAAGTTGATGTAATAAAATTAATTTTTGAGATAGATACGAAAGTAAGTCCTGAAATTTACAACTCCACAGCTTTATTATTTTAGTCAGTGGAATATTTCAAAGTTTGACTTTAGTCATTTCAGTGCCTGATTTTGCTTAATATGGATTTACCACAAAAGTTAATAAAATTAATTCTTGAGCAAAATTATGTCACATATAGATACGAAAATAAGTTCTGAAATTTACAACTCCCCAGCGTTACTATTTCGATCAGTGGAATGTTGAAGTTTGACTTTAGTCACTGTGTTCCCTGATTTTGCTTAATGCGAATTTACCACAAAAGTTGACGCAATAAAATTAATTTTTGAGCAAGATTATGTCACATATAGATACGAAAATAACTCCTGAAATTTACAACTCCCAGAGTTATTATATTGATCAGTGGACTTTTAAAGTTAGACTTTAGTCACTGTGTTGCCTGACTTTGCTTAATGCGAATTTACTAGAAAAGTTGATGTAATAAAATTAATTTTTGAGCAAGGTTATATCACATATAGATGCGAAAGTAAGTCCTGAAATTTACAACTCCACAGCTTTATTATTTTGATCAGTGGAATATTTCAAAGTTTGACTTTAGTCACTTCAGTGCCTGATTTTGCGTAATATGTATTTACCATAAAATTTGATGTAATAAAAATAATTTTTGAGCAAGATTATATCACATATAGATACGAAAATAAGTCCTGAAATTTACAACTCCCCAGCGTTATTATTTTGATCAGTGGAATTTTAAAGTTTGACTTTAGTCACTGTGTTGCCTGATTTTGGTTAATGCGAATTTACCACGAAAGTTGACGTAATCAAATTAATTTTTAAGCAAGAAAAGTAGTCACTATAGTCACATATAGATACGAAAGTAAGTCCTGAAATTTACAACTCCACAGCGTTATTATTTTGATCAATGGAATATTTCAAAGTTTGACTTCAATCACTTCGGTGCCTGATTTTGCTCCGAATGGATTTACCACGAAAGTTGACGTAATACAAGTGTTATTTTTACACTTACTTGAGGACATCTCATCCTTGACAATCTTCAATATCGCTGTGGTAGTACAAGCCCTTTCCTGGACCTCAATCTCTCCAGAAGTGCCAGCACTAGCCAGTTTATCAAGCACTTCGTCACTCAAATCGATTATGTCATCGTATCTCTCGGCTACTTCAAGCCTCAGCATGATATTGACAAACAGTTTGAGGATATTTTGTATGAAAACGCCCTCTATATGTTGCGGGAGCGTCTTGTACTTGATCAAGGCCCTTAAGGTCTGTTCGGGGTGTTCCAATTCGCTGCCGAATTCACCGCAGAGGAATGTTGCAGCCAATAGAACTTCTTGCATGATGGTGAACTGGCTCGTTGAGGAGTAAACTTCTAGGACTTGAGCCATTTCTGTTACCGCAAAATGGCGAATCGCAGGCACTCGTATGCAGACGTCCATAAGTTGAGACCCAATCACATGACCTGTTTGAAAAATTACTTTTTGTAATTTGATGAGCTTATATGTCTCTAAATTTGTAGTCATATGTACACACACAGTCACTATAGTGACAGATTTACATTTGTTGAAATGTATTTCTTCGTCCACAAGAAGTTGGAGTAAAAATCACTCATCTTGCAAAATTTGTAGTCATATTATCACTAGTCACCACAGTTGAATTTGTTAGTTTAATATTTTTAAAAATTTATTTTTTTCTTGAATTCTAGTTATAACCTCTCCTTGCAAAATTTGTAGTCCTAGACCACTTAGTCACAATAGTACTACTTGTAAAATTTGTAGTCATATGACCACTTAGTCACAATAGTTGAATTTCAGTTTCATAGTTGTTAAAATGTAATTTTCTATTACCAAAAGAAATTAGTTATAAATAGTTATAAAGTTATAAATAGTTATAAATACTCACATTGAAACATTTGTAGTCATATTATCACTTAGTCATAACAGTTGACTCAGATAGTGTTATATTTTTAAAAACGTATTTTTCTGCAATTAGCGTTAAAATCTCTCCTTGCAAATTTTGTAGTTCTAGACCACTTAGTCACAATAGTACAACTTGCAAAATTTGTAGTCATATGATCACTTAGACACAATAGTTGACTTTCACAGTTTCATATTTGTTAAAATGTCATTTTTTAGATCCAGAAGAAATTAGAGTTATACTCACATTGAAAAATTTGTTGTCAATGAACACTTAGTTCAACAGTTGAATTTGATAGTTTTATATTTTTAAAAATGTATTTTTCTCTGGAATTAGTATCCCTCCTTGAAAAATTTGTAGTTCTAGACTATTTAATTTTCTATTACCAGAAGAAATTAGAGTTATAAATATTCACATTGAAACATTTTTAGTCATATGATCACTTAGTCATAACAGTCGAATCAGATAGTTTTATATTTTTAAAAATGTGTTTTTCTGCAATTAGCATTAAAATCTCTCCTTGCAAATTTTGTAGTTCTAGACCACTTAGTCACAATAGTATAACTTGCAAAATTTGTAGTCAAATGATCATTTAGACACAATAGTTGACTTTCACAGTTTCATATTTGTTAAAATGTCATTTTCTAGATCCAGAAGCAATTAGAGTTATACTCACATTGAAAAATTTGTTGTCAATGAACACTTAGTTCAACAGTTGTATTTGATAGTTTTATATTTTTAAAAATGTATTTTTCTCTGGAATTAGTATCCCTCCTTGAAAAATTTGTAGTTCTAGACTATTTAATTTTCTATTACCAGAAGAAATTAGAGTTATAAATATTCACATTGAAACATTTTTAGTCATATGATCACTTAGTCATAACAGTTGAATCAGATAGTTTTATATTTTTAAAATGTATTTTTCTGCAATTAGCGTTAAAATCTCTCCTTGCAAATTTTGTAGTTCTAGACCACTTAGTCACAATAGTACAACTTGCAAAATTTGTAGTCATATGACCACTTAGACACAATAGTTGACTTTCACAGTTTCATATTTGTTAAAATATCATTTTCTAGATCCAGAAGAAATTAGAGTTATAAATACTCACATTGAAACATTTGTAGTCATATTATCACTTAGTCATAACAGTTGACTCAGATAGTGTTATATTTTTAAAAACGTATTTTTCTGCAATTAGCGTTAAAATCTCTCCTTGCAAATTTTGTAGTTCTAGACCACTTAGTCACAATAGTACAACTTGCAAAATTTGTAGTCATATGATCACTTAGACACAATAGTTGACTTTCACAGTTTCATATTTGTTAAAATGTCATTTTTTAGATCCAGAAGAAATTAGAGTTATACTCACATTGAAAAATTTGTTGTCAATGAACACTTAGTTCAACAGTTGAATTTGATAGTTTTATATTTTTAAAAATGTATTTTTCTCTGGAATTAGTATCCCTCCTTGAAAAATTTGTAGTTCTAGACTATTTAATTTTCTATTACCAGAAGAAATTAGAGTTATAAATATTCACATTGAAACATTTTTAGTCATATGATCACTTAGTCATAACAGTCGAATCAGATAGTTTTATATTTTTAAAAATGTGTTTTTCTGCAATTAGCATTAAAATCTCTCCTTGCAAATTTTGTAGTTCTAGACCACTTAGTCACAATAGTATAACTTGCAAAATTTGTAGTCAAATGATCATTTAGACACAATAGTTGACTTTCACAGTTTCATATTTGTTAAAATGTCATTTTCTAGATCCAGAAGCAATTAGAGTTATACTCACATTGAAAAATTTGTTGTCAATGAACACTTAGTTCAACAGTTGTATTTGATAGTTTTATATTTTTAAAAATGTATTTTTCTCTGGAATTAGTATCCCTCCTTGAAAAATTTGTAGTTCTAGACTATTTAATTTTCTATTACCAGAAGAAATTAGAGTTATAAATATTCACATTGAAACATTTTCAGTCATATGATCACTTAGTCATAACAGTTGAATCAGATAGTTTTATATTTTTAAAATGTATTTTTCTGCAATTAGCGTTAAAATCTCTCCTTGCAAATTTTGTAGTTCTAGACCACTTAGTCACAATAGTACAACTTGCAAAATTTGTAGTCATATGACCACTTAGACACAATAGTTGACTTTCACAGTTTCATATTTGTTAAAATATCATTTTCTAGATCCAGAAGAAATTAGAGTTATAAATACTCACATTGAAACATTTTTAGTCATATGATCACTTAGTCATAACAGTTGAATCAGATAGTTTTATATTTTTAAAAATGTATTTTTCTGCAATTAGCGTTAAAATCTCTCCTTGCAAATTTTGTAGTTCTAGACCACTTAGTCACAATAGTACAACTTGCAAAATTTGTAGTCATATGATCATTTAGACACAATTGTTGACTTTCACAGTTTCATATTTGTTAAAATGTCATTTTCTAGATCCAGAAGCAATTAGAGTTATACTCACATTGAAAAATTTGTTGTCAATGAACACTTAGTTCAACAGTTGTATTTGATAGTTTTATATTTTTAAAAATGTATTTTTCTCTGGAATTAGTATCCCTCCTTGCAAAATTTGTAGTCCTAGACTATTTAATTTTCTATTACCAGAAGAAATTAGAGTTATAAATATTCACGTTGAAACATTTTTAGTCATATGATCACTTAGTCATAACAGTCGAATCAGATAGTTTTATATTTTTAAAAATGTGTTTTTCTGCAATTAGCGTTAAAATCTCTCCTTGCAAATTTTGTAGTTCTAGACCACTTAGTCACAATAGTACAACTTGCAAAATTTGTAGTCATATGACCACTTAGACACAATAGTTGACTTTCACAGTTTCATATTTGTTAAAATAACATTTTCTAGATCCAGAAGAAATTAGAGTTATAAATACTCACATTGAAACATTTTTAGTCATATGATCACTTAGTCATAACAGTTGAATCAGATAGTTTTATATTTTTAAAAATGTATTTTTCTGCAATTAGCGTTAAAATCTCTCCTTGCAAATTTTGTAGTTCTAGACCACTTAGTCACAATAGTACAACTTGCAAAATTTGTAGTCATATGATCATTTAGACACAATTGTTGACTTTCACAGTTTCATATTTGTTAAAATGTCATTTTCTAGATCCAGAAGCAATTAGAGTTATACTCACATTGAAAAATTTGTTGTCAATGAACACTTAGTTCAACAGTTGTATTTGATAGTTTTATATTTTTAAAAATGTATTTTTCTCTGGAATTAGTATCCCTCCTTGCAAAATTTGTAGTCCTAGACTATTTAATTTTCTATTACCAGAAGAAATTAGAGTTATAAATATTCACGTTGAAACATTTTTAGTCATATGATCACTTAGTCATAACAGTCGAATCAGATAGTTTTATATTTTTAAAAATGTGTTTTTCTGCAATTAGCGTTAAAATCTCTCCTTGCAAATTTTGTAGTTCTAGACCACTTAGTCACAATAGTACAACTTGCAAAATTTGTAGTCATATGACCACTTAGACACAATAGTTGACTTTCACAGTTTCATATTTGTTAAAATATCATTTTCTAGATCCAGAAGAAATTAGAGTTATAAATACTCACATTGAAACATTTTTAGTCATATGATCACTTAGTCATAACAGTTGAATCAGATAGTTTTATATTTTTAAAAATGTATTTTTCTGCAATTAGCGTTAAAATCTCTCCTTGCAAATTTTGTAGTTCTAGACCACTTAGTCACAATAGTACAACTTGCAAAATTTGTAGTCATATGATCATTTAGACACAATAGTTGACTTTCACAGTTTCATATTTGTTAAAATGTCATTTTTTAGATCCAGAAGAAATTAGAGTTATACTCACATTGAAAAATTTGTTGTCAATGAACACTTAGTTCAACAGTTGAATTTGATAGTTTTATATTTTTAAAAATGTATTTTTCTCTGGAATTAGTATCCCTCCTTGAAAAATTTGTAGTTCTAGACTATTTAATTTTCTATTACCAGAAGAAATTAGAGTTATAAATATTCACATTGAAACATTTTTAGTCATATGATCACTTAGTCATAACAGTCGAATCAGATAGTTTTATATTTTTAAAAATGTATTTTTCTGCAATTAGCGTTAAAATCTCTCCTTGCAAATTTTTTAGTTCTAGACCACTTAGTCACAATAGTATAACTTGCAAAATTTGTAGTCAAATGATCATTTAGACACAATAGTTGACTTTCACAGTTTCATATTTGTTAAAATGTCATTTTCTAGATCCAGAAGCAATTAGAGTTATACTCACATTGAAAAATTTGTTGTCAATGAACACTTAGTTCAACAGTTGTATTTGATAGTTGTATATTTTTAAAAATGTATTTTTCTCTGGAATTAGTATCCCTCCTTGAAAAATTTGTAGTTCTAGACTATTTAATTTTCTATTACCAGAAGAAATTAGAGTTATAAATATTCACATTGAAACATTTTTAGTCATATGATCACTTAGTCATAACAGTTGAAAGAGATAGTTTTATATTTTTAAAAATGTATTTTTCTGCAATTAGTATTAAAATCTCTCCTTGCAAATTTTGTAGTTCTAGACCACTTAGTCACAATAGTATAACTTGCAAAATTTGTAGTCATATGACCACTTAGACACAATAGTTGACTTTCACAGTTTCATATTTGTTAAAATGTCATTTTCTAGATCCAGAAGCAATTAGAGTTATACTCACATTGAAAAATTTGTTGTCAATGAACACTTAGTTCAACAGTTGTATTTGATAGTTTTATATTTTTAAAAATGTATTTTTCTCTGGAATTAGTATCCATCCTTGAAAAATTTGTAGTTCTAGACTATTTAATTTTCTATTACCAGAAGAAATTAGAGTTATAAATATTCACATTGAAACATTTTTAGTCATATGATCACTTAGTCATAACAGTTGAATCAGATAGTTTTATATTTTTTAAAATATATTTTTCTGCAATTAGCGTTAAAATCTCTCCTTGCAAATTTTGTAGTTCTAGACCACTTAGTCACAGTAGTACAACGTGCAAAAATTGTAGTCATGTGACCACTTAGTCACAATAACTGACTTTCAGAGTTTCATATTTGTTAAAATGTTGTTTTCTAGATCCAGACGAAATTAGAGTTATAAATAATACTCAAATTGAAAAATTTTTAGTCTTAATATGATCATTTAGTCACAATAGTTGATTTTTAGTGTTTTATATAATATTTGGTGTTGACTACAAGAAATTAGAATTATAATGACTCACCTTGCTTAGAACCAAATTCCATTTGAGCCAGTTCGACAAGAACCGTAATGTACCACTCGAAATTCGTAATGAATTGATAATTATTCTGCGAGCAAATCAATATAATCTTGCTCAAAAGCTCATCCCGATAAATAGTGCCCTCAGCTTTATCCATATGAACCATAAGCTTCTTAACAATCTCCATGAGGTTTTTCTTCGACACCTGAAAAAACAACAAAGAAACATTACCAAAAATTCCAATCGCAAAACACCAAAAAATATTCCTCAAAGAGATACGCACCATTCCATATAACAAATCGAGCGCCCTTAACCTAATAGATTCATCTTTATCTTCCATACACTGCAGTATCAAATCCTTATGCGCCTGAACACTTTTCGGGTGCGTTTTGAGTATTTTTGACATCGCCAAGAGTCCTAAATATTTCACTGCAAAGAGATAGAAGAAAATAAGAAGTGGGCAATTGGTTTTTTCTTTCTGATTATGGAAAAAAAAGATTTTTTGGAACACTTACGATTTTGGTCGCTGTCCTCTATAAGGATCCTCAATTTCTGGACGCAAAGTTGGATGCTTGCTGCGTGGTTTGGCATACCGGACGATATACTGATCAAAACTGCTATGACGGTATTTATGCACTCGTATAGCAAGCTCATCGCTGATGTGCTATGTTAGAGAATAGAAAAGAAATAAAGAAATAGAATAGAAAAATAGTTATTTTTTATCGGTAGATCTTATGGCTTTAAGCCTGTTTTACACCAAATGTCTTTGTGAAAATCTTTTCTTTTCGTTTACGAACCATATAAGTACCTACATAATGAATATTTTGGTAAAGATCTTGGGTGTAAAACGACTCTTAATAGTAGTATCTAATAAGCAACGAGTCACAAAATTGACAGAACTACAGAAGGGAGAAAGAGTATATTTTTCAATTACCTGTGTATGAGATTTGTTAGAGGTTCTATCAGTTTTTTGCCTAGCCTAGGTTCTAACGGAGTTAGCGCGCCAAACTGCAAGGAAGAGCGAACAAAATTATTTCTCGGGTAAAAAAATAATAAAAGAAATACATGGTGTAAAAAATGGTGTAATTTTTGGTCGAAATTTTTACTTAAAACTGTTTGTCGTCTAGATATTGGGATGATTTAAATAACAAAATGTTCAGAATAAATGAAGCAATCAAAACATCGTTTTAGTGTGTGTTGTGTTGTATTTAATATAAAGAAAAAAGCCACAGCAAACCAAGTTTTATGTATCTAAAACAAATACAGTTTAATATTAATCAATTTTAATTATTTTACCGAAAAATAATCGACATCAGTGGTGCCGTAATCTTAACTCCAAGACGAGGTTCCAACATTACCAGTGAAGAGAACTATGCTCAAAAATTAAATACGAATGTATCTAACGTCTCATCGTCTCATGATAACGCCAGGCAATAGAGCATTTAAAAGTGGAAAAAATACAGTGTCTCACGGGACGTTGGATTGTATGGGTACTTTTGTTATTATTAGAGATTGAAATTCGGTTAAATGGACAAAGTAGTGCATATTTATGTGCTCTTTCATAATCGGTTCAGAAAACAGTTGAATTCCAAATGGTTCCCATGCTATTTTGAAAAAATCATAAATGTCATTTTTGATTATGGTCATAACTTCTTTATTTGTGATCCAATCAAAAAAGCGTTTTGACATTATTTTTTTCTTTTTATTATTAATAAGCATAGGATGCTTAACATATTGAAACTAATCTAAAAGATTAACCATCAATTTAAATCTGAATTCTTAAAACTAGGTACTTGTCTCTAATAGGCTATCCACTGATGTCCCTATATTTACTTTGTCCCAAACAAGAAGCACTAACACTTCACTCACTGTGCTCTGCTTTTTACACATTTCACTGATTCACTAGTTCGAAGGGTTTAGTTCTTTTTAGTCTTCTCACTAGATTCTGGTTGTCCAGTAGCTGCAGGGCCTCTACGTTGACGTGATGGCTTAGGCGAGATTCATGCTTAGTGGCGAATCTTTTTATCTCTTGGATGACTTGTGGGACACCAAGATCACGGTGCAGGTCACTATTCCGTATGTACCAATTAGCGTTAACCATATTCCTTAGTACTTTATTTTGGAAGATCTGGATTCCTTGTATATTGGAGCTTTTTGCGCAGCCCCAAAGCTGGATGCCGTATAACCAAATCGGTTTTAGTACTTGGTTGTAGACTTGTAGTTTGTTCTGTACTGACAACTGAGAGTTTCTTCCCAGAAGCCAGTACAGTTCTCTGTATGTGAGGCCAAGCTCTACTCTTTTCTTCTTAACATATTCTTTCCATCTTAGTTTTGTATCCAGTGTCATACCCAAATACTTTGCAGTGTTCGCATATGGAACTATGGCGTCGTTAACCTTGACATGAGGTATGTCCTCGATTCTTTTGTTTGTGAAGTTAATGTGGACAGATTTCAGTTTGTTGAGCTTGGTCTTCCATTTTCTGGTCCATTTGTATATTTTGTTACTAGCTTGTTGAAGATTCCTGGTAGATTCACCAATAGTTGATCCCACTGCCATTAGAGCCGTGTCATCTGCGAATGTGGCGACTGTTACATTTTCCATCTGTGGAAGGTCACTTGTATATAGTAGATAGAGAATTGGTCCCAATACACTACCCTGGGGTACCCCAGCTTTGACTTCTTTTAGTTCCGAGTATTCATCGATCTGTTTTATTCTGAATAGTCTATCAGATATATAGGATGTTAGCAACTCGACGTATTGTAAAGGTAGCATACTCTTTAGTTTGTGTATCAATCCTTCATGCCAAACCTTATCGAAAGCTTGTGTCACATCAAGAAAGATTGTTGAGCAAATAAGCTTTTCTTCTAATGCTTTCTCTATGATATCTGTTATTCTATGGACTTGAGCTATAGTGGAATGCTTTTCTCTAAAACCAAATTGGTGATTAGGAATTAGTTCCTTTCTCTCAATGATAGGTTTCATTCTCTTTAGAAGCAACTTTTCAAAGAGTTTCGATATCATTGGTAACAGTGATATTGGGCGATATGATTTGGCCTCGGTCGGTGGTTTGCCTAGTTTTGGTATCATGATAACTTCTGCTACTTTCCAGACATGTGGGACGTATTTTAATCTGAACGATGCATTTATTAGGTACGTCAGCATAACAATACCTTTCTTAGGTAATTGCTTAAGAACTTCTCCTGTGATAAGATCATATCCAGGTGCCTTCTTTGGATTCAGGTTTGTCTTGATTTCTCTGGCAACTTCCTTTGGAGTAACTAGCTGTATGGCTTCTTCATCATAGGTTATATCTTCATTCGTGATTCGCTCTGATTCGATGTTGTGGGGCTGGAAGATTTCTGTTAGATGTTCTGCAAAAATTTCAGCCTTCTGTTTATTGTCTCTTGCCCAGGTACCGTCTCTTCGTCTTATAGGTGGGACATGGGCCACTGGCCTCTTGTATTTCCTCACTGCTTTCCACAGCGAGTAATCTGTTTCTTTATCGGGAGTCAATTTGGTTAAGAAGGATTCCAATGATGCCTCTTTTAGTTTTGAATTTCGCGTTTAAGTTGTTGGGATTTATTATTAAGTATGGTTTTGTCAGCTGGATCTCGTGACTGTTGCCATCTTCTTCTAGCTTGTCTTTTTTGCTTGACCATTTCTCTAATTTCCATAGGATAATTATTTCCAATAGTTCTGTGGGTGTTGGGTTTTGACATTATAAAGGCACTTTTTTGTCTACAATTTGATTATGTCAGTTTAAAATTTTTCTCGCCAATGAATTCGTCAGAAACAAACGAAACTTTTGTTTTTCTTATGGACGCCATATTGGTTTTATACATGTTTGGATTCATCATTTCTTTCTGAGTAATTTGGTATACCACATGCCATGCTTTTACTACCTACATAAAGATAATAGAATTGACTGAAAATTGTACACTTCGAGAATTGCTGAAAATCGCATGGTGCTATGGAAGACATTTTGTGAAACAATGTGATATCTAGCCATCTGTACCCATCTGTTGAACAAAATTGGGGAAAACCCAGAATTTTATAAAAAAAAATATTATGATCCGATGAAACATATTTTCTAACTGCGGTATTTTTAACTGAAAGAAGACACACTACTAGGTACTGGGCCCTCGAAAATCAGCACCATTTTATACCGCGCCATAATCAGGTGCGGTTTGGTTTTAATGTATGGTGCGGTATAGTGGCCAACCGATTAATCGGACCAATTTTTTATAACAAAAATTTAACTTAGGAGAGGTATCGACAATATTGGTCTCTGAGGACGTGGAAGAAAGAATGGACGACATACCGTTGGTCTTAAGCTAAGGTATGTGGTTGTGAGGAACTATTTAGATATAAAACATAAACGGAGAGTAATTGCTACCTATTCAGAAGTATCATAACCACCGGATTGCCGGATCTTACCCCTTGTGATTTTTATCTATGGAGTGACTTAAAAAATAAGGTGTATGGTGTTTATAATTTTGGAAACGTTGGGGAGTTACGTGACACCGTCATCACCGCTTTCAATTCGATTGACAGAAGAACCCTCGGTAAGGTCACCGTATTACGGAATGCTATGAAAAATGCCTCCACGAAAATGGCGAGAATTTTGAAAACATTATTTAGTTTGTTAAAATGTTGTTACTTTTTATGTTGTGTAGTTAGTACAAACAAATACATTCCAAAATTTTACTGTAACTTGACTATGGGCACATAAATACTGTATCAGTCAAATGTGCTTTTCATGGCACCATGCGATTTACAGATATTAAAAAAAAAACTTCAATTTTGTCGGTTATTGTGTTCTAAATATGGCATGTGCCGCATGTGGCATGCCAAATTACTCAGAAAAAAATTCTGAATCCAAACATGTATAAAACCAATATGGCGTCCATAAGAAAAACAAAAGCTTCGTTTGTTTCTGACGAATTCATTGGCGAAAAAAATTTTAAGCTGACATAATCAAATTGTAGACAAAAAAAGATGGGATCACAAATAAAGAAGTTATGACCATAATTAAGAAAAAAACATTTTTGGGTTTTTTCAAAATAGCTTGGAAACCATTTGGAATTCAACTGTTTTCTGAACGGACTACGAAAGAGCACATAAATATGCACTACTTTGCCCATTTAACCGACTTTCCATCTTTAATAATAACAAAAGTACCCATACAATCCAACGTTCCATGAGACACACGGTATAGCCTGTTGTTAATATTGTGCATATAAAGATTAAATCCACTCGATGAAAGTGATATCAAATAACAGCTTATGGTACATTTTTTTCCACTTAAAAGTGCTTTTTGCTTGAACTATAACTCACGTAACAGCAAAAAAAGAGTACTCACCAGTTTGATGATCTTGATCAGCATCCAATTATTAGTACTAGTTGTCATCAGCTTGAAAAAAACAGGAGCTAAGCTAAGATAGTTTTTTGGGTTCTTCCTAGCCAATTCGCAAACAACGTTAACAGCGGCAGACTGAACACCTAAAAGACACACGTGGCATCAATATTCGTTAAAACAGAATAGAAAGATGATTATTTTATCGTAGACAAATGTTCGATATCGCATTTCGACATAAATTTTAACAAACCTGGGTCTGGGTCTTCCAATTTTTCCTTCAAACGTGGAAAAGCCGGTCGTAGCGCTTCGGGGTATTTCAAGAACACCTTGTACATCATAAGTACCGCCTTTTTCCTAATGTACGGTTTTGTGGAACTTAACTAAAAATAATTAGTTTTAATTTTGTTTTTTAGTTAACAAAATGTGATTTATTATATAATTTGATATTTAATATGCAGTGAACTGTATATACTACGTATAACTGGAAAGGACCCATAATGGTCAATAAGTGCGGCAAATGCGTTTGGTATGCAACCCGCAGTGAAGTGGGCAAGCTATCTCTTTCTATCTTATATCTTTTTCAATTTAATTGGAACAAATTAATCAACACTTAACTCTAGCAGAGACTTAAATACATGAGGTAATAATCGCAGATTTAATACAAGTTATATTTTATTCATATATTCCGCCTAATTAAAATTTACAGACTATACTCTATTCACTTTAAGAATAAAGCGTTGGATAAGATAGGGCTATAATTTGCGGCTTGTGATTGGCTGAAAGTTGAACCAAATTTACACCAGCCAACGCGCGTATGTCACTTGAATTTTGAAACGTCATGTCATTTGCGTCAGATTCAAGATTTTCGTTGTGTTCTAGTTGTTGTGTTCGGAATATTTTGCAGTCTAACAATTCAAATAAAACTCAGTTCTTTTTAGAACTCCACACAATATTAACATTGTAAAAGGTAATCTTAATATTGCCAATAATATTTGTTGTTAATGTTTTACGATGATATTTAATAGTGCTAATATGGATGAGAGAATGCAGGCTGGTTCATCAAAAAATCCGCAAGGAAAGCCCATTCGCAGTGGACAACGGCTGATGGCCTACAATGCATATCTCGAGTACAGTCGTGAACCTGGAAATTCGAAGTCAGCTTCTGTAAAATTAGCTTCGAAGCTTGTAGGTATTGGAGAATCAACAATGTGGGCCATTGTAAAGGAAAAGGGCACTTCTGGAGTATTACGTTCTCCAACCAAAAAACGTAAACGGGAAAACACTTACGACAAATTGGATCAATTACAGAAAAATGCAATTAGGCGACATGTTCATTCTTTCTATTTCAACAATGAATTACCAACTATTTCCAAAGTATTAACGGTAATGATATGATTATTTATGTAATATTGAATTTAAGTGGAATTTTGTGTAGGCTATTGAAGCAGATGATTTCATACCTACGGTGAAGCGAACAACTTTGTGGAAAATATTGCGTATGTTGGGATTTAAATGGGAGAACCGAAGCAGGAAAAGTATTTTAATTGAAAGACAGGATATTGTTTTATGGAGACGAAGATATTTGACCAGTATTAGACAGCATCGCTCAATGGGGAAAAAAATCTATTACTTAGATGAGACATGGGTTAATGCTGGTCACACAAAACCAAAGGTCTGGAAAGATACCACTATAACAAGCGCTCGACAAGCATTTGTTCGTGGGTTATCACGAGGTATAACAGATCCTTCTGGAAAAGGAAAACGTCTTATTGTTCTACACATCGGCTCGGAAGCAGGTTTTGTAGATAACGGCCTTCTGTTATTTGAATCAAAAAAGACTGGCGACTACCACGAAGATATGAACAGCGACGTCTTCACGGAATGGATGAGAAATATGTTGCCACGACTTGAGCCTGGATGTGTAATTGTAATGGATAATGCTTCTTACCATTCCGTGAAGATGGATAAAGTACCAAACAACTCTTGGCGAAAAGGGACATTAATAGAATGGCTTATGTCAAAAGGCGTAGCCGTAGATAACAGTATGTTGAAAGTGGAACTTCTAGAAATGGCAAAAAAGTATACAAGTGATAACCCAGTCAACTATGTAATCGATCAATTAGTGGAGGAAAGTGGTCGCAAAATTTTACGATTGCCTCCATATCACTGCGATTTAAACCCAATTGAATTAATTTGGGCCCAAGTTAAACATCATGTCGCCGCAAAGAATAGAACATTTAAGTTGCCGGAGGTAAAAACTCTGCTTCTTGAGGGTTTGGAAGTTGCAAATGCGGAACGGTGGAAAGCTTGCATCAAGCAGAAAACAAATTATATCAACTGGACAATATTGTTGAAGATATTATGGAAGAGTTTATTATGACAAATTTTTCGTGTTTTTTTTTTACTTTTTTAAACAGTGATATAACGGAAGACGTGTGAGGACGCTTTGAGAACTGCTGTCGGAACAAATGCTGCTCGTAGAGATATACGTGAATAAACAGTGATATTTTATTCCTTTTTTTAGTGTCATTTCTTTGTTTGTTATTCTTTATTGTTAGCATTAAGTGTTTCTTGTGTACTAATATTTAATAAAAAGATAGCAGACAATATAACGTTTTAATTTAACGCACTAACTACATAACGATGGCTAATTGACAAATCAGCGGTGCGAGGTATAGCACACCATTGTCGTGACATAACCTTTCAATTTGCCGCTATTGACAGCATATTGCTCCAGTGTAAATCGGGCTCAGTTGCCCCCCACTACTATGTTCTTATCGTGAATAGGGTATAGGTACTATTACAAACATAAAAAACGGGGACACTCAAATTTGCACTAATTAAACTGGGCTTCGTAATGTCATGTCAGTAAGCTCGTCATGTCACATTAATGTCATCGTGAATTTTGACGTAAGAAATAAGAATGACGCCATTGAATGAATTTCAGAAGGCAATAATTTAAACTCGAGTACATGATGGAATGCATTCGAGACATTGTTACTGAATTAAGTGTCGGCAAGAATACCGCGAAGAATAAAATTGATGAAACCGGAACAAATTTGTAGGTTGACAAATACTGTCAGAGTTTAGACGTCATAGGTTAACAAATACTGTCAAAGTAAATGTTACACAACTAAAATTGTTGAGAATATAAGTGCCTAATTTCACTTTGCTGTCCCCGTTTTTTATGCTCGCGATGGTACTCTCAAATTTTATATTAGTAGTTATTCCTTAATCTGAAACATTTGCAGTCCAATAACTAAATGCTCTTTGTATTACTGAATTAAGGAAACGCATTCTGACATTAAAAGTAGTCCACATGATGCTGATTATATTATTCGAAGATATTAATATTTATAAATTATTTTTCACATTTTAAAATTTGTATTTATTCAAAATATGTATACATTGAGCGCGTAAAGTAAGAAAACATGACACAATGTCTGAAACGGTTTCATATTTGAAAAATTTCGTCGATTTTTTATTATCAAAATATACATATTTTTTACATCAAATTTAATTTCCGACTTTCAATTGTTTTCGACTTATGACGTCATCGACACTTTCTAAATGGCAATCCCATATTTTTATACCCCCCCACATTTAATGTGGTGAGGGTATATTGAGTTTGACTCAACATTTGTAACACCCTTAAGGAGGCTTATCTCTTAAAAAGTATGGACAAGTTCGTGAATGGGCAAAATCGGTTCACTTGTTTTATTTTTTTTTATATTATACGGTGTGGGGTATTTTAACTTCAGCACGGGTAAAGATAATTTTCTTACTACTTTGCACTGATCTGTTAATTCTCGTAATTCACAAAACTTATCATTACATTAAAAAAAATCGAAAAAAAGACAGTTGAAACTTACGGTTATATTGATAACTTTTGTTTGTTTATGGTAGCAAATAGGCGGTTTCAAAAGCTGCATATCTCGTCAGGTTATAGCGTTTTTTTACCTTTTTTTATAAAGGCGTCTGACCCCAGTTAAAGAATCGCTGTAAATGCTTCAAAAACTTTTGGGAACAAATTTTTTGAATTTCAGGTAAAAATACAAAGATTTAGGTTTACTATGAGACCATTTTGAGGTTTCTAGGACAATGGGTTCAGCTGGAATAAAATAAAAAAGCGAAACACTACTGCCTTCCGCTATCTACCTACGGTAGTCAGACAGTGACACATAGCCCACGTCATCGCTCTGTCTCTTTTGCTTGCGCCTGCATCACATCTCGCCAGCCAATATAAAGCGCGGGTCCCTTCCTGTTATACGTAGTATATACAGAAATAAATAATTACGACACTCACCAGTGTTAATATATCGTTGGATAAATCTCTAGCTAAGTCTGTACTAATATAGCAACTCAATGATGTAAGTGCTAATCCAGCCTCGTATTGATTCTGAGAATTCAGCTCCTTCCTAATCATATTTGTCGTCAACATCAATAACTACAACATAAAACAATAACAGAAATCCACCAATATTTCTCTCCACCAATTTTAAGGTTAGAAAACATACCTCAGAGTCGCAATGAAAACTTTGACTTGCCGCAAGATATCCGATACGTTTCAACGTAAATTTACTCGAGCTCATAACCTCGATTATGTTGAAGCCAGCCCAGGAGATATCGTAGCCCAACATTTGTAGCTAAAACCCATAGAAAATTAACAAAAGGGAAAAACGGAAAATGTTGGTGATTTACGTAGGTTAGCTTGGCTATAGCGTTGCTTTTGACGGTTAGGTTATCTTGGCGGAGCTCCTGTTTGATATCCTCCATGCATTGCGATATGTATTTCGCCTAAAAATTTATAAACGTTTATAAAATCGAGAAAGATAGGTTATGTTTTTAATGTTACTTCGTTTTCTTTATTGTTTCGGATTCCTCGCACTAAATCGGTTAGATTCTTATCGAACATTCTCTCCAGGTTCCCCTTGACTTTTTTCAAAGCCATTTCAGCGCTGTAAAAATTAAAATATTACAGTATTTTTAGAGAAATAATTAAATTAGTTAAAATGCATTTTTCGGGTAATTTAGAAATTTTGTATGTATTATCTAGGCTTGTCTGCACAACAAATGCGTGATAACACAATCATTGTCCGATTCAAATATTAATTTATAACCGATATCGTATGTTTGCTGAAATAGGTTAAATTTCAATAAGTCAATAAACTTGTTATTTTCTATTATTCCTGTTATCAATTTTAGCATATCCTTGAAGTATATAATTTCCTCTAATAAAAATCACCGTCCTTACCTTAAATTCATTATATCTGTCGCTATTTATCGCTATTTTTTCGGATAATTGAACTAAAGAAATTGAACTGTCAAACAATTGACATGTAGGCAACCATTTGTACTTCCTGCCACGTCAAGGTTGGGTTCTGCTTTACCTACTCCATCGCCGGGTATCCCGTTTTCTGTCTTACCGATCGGAATAATTTCGACGGAGTTGTCATTTAGGTTCTGATTTTCGGCGTCTTTCGTTTTAGTTTTATTGTGGAAAATAACAATTAAATTTGTGTTGTGAGTTTTATATTCCAGTTGTTCGTTACTCCAAGTGGCATTGAAGTAAGTTTTGTTTGTATATGCTTTTGTCTTTGCCATTTTTTTGTACTATAAATTTAACCAATACAAGGGTTGTGCTTTTCTCAAAATACATTTCAAAGGACATGTTGCATTTTGCGTACACACTGTACACAGCCCTTATATAACACTTCTTAACCTCCTGATGGACATATCTTAGAAATGGTCAAATTTTAACTGCATGCTATTGCTTTTATTATTATTAATTTTTCGAGAAAAAAAAATAAATCAAGACGGAACTGATAATAGTTTATTCAGCCATCTCAATAAATAAAACAAATTATAGCACTTTTCTTTTCAACGTTACGTTCTACGTCTCTTTCTATTGACTTTATCTTTGATCCATTGGCTGTAACTTGAAGTCTTCGTGAAGATCTCTGGCATCGTGGTAGTGCAGTCCAAGAAGATGCCATCCAAAACACCTATCAGCACGCCACTGCAAACCATTGGCGCACCAACATCTTTGTGGCATGATGCCCCCTTACTATACCCTTCAGCGCAAATATTCGAATTGAAGATGTGGTGTTGCTTGGCCTTACATTTCTGAAAAGTCAACGGCTTCAACTTCACCCATTGCAAAACATTGGAATTCTTGCTGTTCTTCTGTTTGTTTCCCCAGCCGGCCATGGTACAAGATTTATAATTAGAATTATCAGGTTTATCCTTATAATTGACTTCGATGGCTTTGGTCGTATCGGAAAACTTCAGTTTTGACTTCAGTTCCACCAGAGCAATATCGGCATTGCTGAAGTTCTCCAAAGTGACATAACGCTCGTGTATGGTGATTTTCTGGACTTTGACCATTTGACCTTTGAGCAATTGTTCGTGGCCAGCGTAGACCTTGAATTTTGACGCTTCGTTAGGTTTTGTTTTTTCGAAACAGCTCGCTGACGTCAGTACGATTTTTTTGTGGATTATCGCGCCAGCGCATAGCAGCTGATCCTTGTGGAATATCTGAACCATGTAAGGATATTCCTTGATGTCAGCGTCCTTTCCATTGACCATCCTTGCTGCTGAATATTTCGTGCTTTTGATGTTTTTGGCGCCCCGTTTTTTGATTCCTACAATGTTATTTAGTGTTAGGACTGCATTGCATCAAACATTTCTTGACGAAAATTGATATTGTTTCCATATGAAGATGAAAAAAACCCTAATAGGGTTAAATCGAGGGTCTGGACGGCCAGATTCGAGCTTTTGTAATACTACTTATCCAATGTTGCTTTTCTTGCGAATTGAAGCAGTATTAAATTGAAGATACAATTCACCATTTCAGGTTTGACGAAAATTGTTTGAAAATCCTTTTGTTTTTGTTTCAGGCGTCAAATCTGGAACTGTGATGGTGGGTTGTTGATAGATAGCAGTTGGCTTCGTAGTGCAAGGTTAGTACTGTTTAAAGTAAATAGTTTCTGAGATATATTGTTCACAAAGGTGAACAATAGGGTATTTGACTATTATTGGAAAACCATCTTAGTGTGTTTATTTCTTCACTCTACATTGTAAATGCATTATTTTTCGTAATTGTTTCCTCAATATTTCATAAAAATCAGCGTTAAAAATTGAATCACGAAAAGTCCCGCCAAAACGATACTTTCTGTTGTGTAACGTCACCGGTTAGCATATGTCAAATTGGCCCATATGGTCTGTCAGCATCGGCATCATCGCCGTTTGGTAATTGTGTTGTATGATGTGTTGTTTTCACAATTGCTACATAAAAATGGGTTATAAATGGTGTATAAATCCACAATGCAGAGATACGTCAAGAAAAACTCCGGATAAACTATTTGTAGCTGTTCCGCAAGATTTGAAACTGCGAAGAAAGTGGTTGGCTCGTAGAAATCCAAATGAAATAAATAGCCGCCAATACAAGTGTTTTCTGTTGTGAAGATTACTTCGACATAAGTAAAACTGGCTAGAATAAGTTATCTATCGTATTTTCGAACCAGGTATTATCTGATCTGACAGCTTAAGGTTAGGGCTATCCTAACCTACAAAGTTATGCTTACATGGCGCTTTCGTGCTATTAAATTCAAACGGGAGAAGCATAAGAGCGCGTTCGGATAATCCGGTATTGTACGGTGAGAGTGACGCGCTACATAATAGGCGGACTAACGTCATACGGCGTTTATCTGCATATAAGAGAGAGACAGCCGACCCAAGTTATCTGAGCATTGCTCTCCCCATACCCTACCCTGACAAACCGAACGCGCTCTAAGCATACTAACGAATGACATCACTGGAGACTGAGCCAATTACAGAGCGTTTTCAATCAGGTGATAGGACGTGAATAAAATTCAATTTTAATTTTGGTTTTTCATAGAAATAAAGCATATTTTTTTTGAAAAGTAATAACAAATAGTTTTCTTAAACTGTAATCTATTACGATGACTATAAAACATGCCATATTTTTAATACAGTCAAATACCCTATTGTGCGGAGACGTACAGCGTACATGGAATCTTACGTTTTTCGAGAAACTAAAGTATAAATTTTAATAAATAGCTCAAAATTGTACATAACGATTAAAAAAATATTCGGATTCGAGTTTTTTTTTCGTTTCTTTGCATTTTTTGAGAACATTTACCATGGTAATGTATATATTTTTTTCACCATCGGAAAGTAGATATTTCAACGAACAAAAAGGCCACCGACTTTTTTTAAAAAAGCAGATATTTTGACGTGAGAATTTTCGATTGGAAATTAGGGCTTTTTCGATAGCAAGTCAAAATAAGGTGAAAAAATAAATATTTGAAATCAAAAAAATTACAGTGTGTTTGGGACATAAAAAGGCAAGTTTACACCAAATTTCGTGAAAATTTTTTTTTGTAAAGGAAAAATAAAAAGCAAAAAACTTGGTTATTTGAATTTTTCACATAAATTTTGGGGTTATGTGGAAAAAGTGTAAATACACAAGTTGTAGATCTTTTTATTACCTACAACTTTGCCATTTAACTTTTTTCCATAGGACTTGTAGTTTTGCCGGAAATCGAGATAAACCGTTTTTTTACCCTTAAATACCCCCCTCTTCCACTTCTCGAGCTCAGATCGCCCGTAAATTATTTTTCCTTTCATTTTTGCTATATTCTCTTCCTTTTTCATCGGGTTTCATCCTACTATTATTTTCTTTTGTTTCAAAAATTATCGACCCTGGTCTAGAAGGGTTACAGTTTTTCAGGTGCATTTTTTTTCTAATAGTTGGTATCAGTTGGTATGTAAACGTTGTTAGAAGACACTTGACTTATGTACTGCCTTTTTTGTCATACCAAGTAATTCCCAAGTGTTCGCGTCAATAGTATTGATACAAACGACAAGTATAAAACATATATCTACAACTCACATATAATAATAAAAGTTCATTATATTATATAGATTGTTAAAATAGTATACTTCTTGTTTTGAATGATAACAATAGTCAAATTAATGTGACTGGTATTTATTTACAGATAAACAAAACACTACTAAAAATTGAAGTATTTATGATGAAATTGTAATAAATCATGTGTCAATATATCGAAAACTAGCAACATTTAAAATATTTGGTATAAAACGGTCGTAGATATGCTCGTCAAACAACATAGGTACTATTTCCAGTATCTCATTCTTTTACTTTTGCGTCTACTTTTCGTGTTAATGATTCTCTTGTGTCGATGCAGTTTACTCCTAATCCAGTCCTTGTAATACGCGGTCTTCGTGAATATTTCCGGCGCCTTAGTACTGCAATCTACCACCAGGGCATTCAAGATCCCAATCATAACTTGATCGCACACCATGGGTCCCCCCAAATCTCTATGACAAGAAGCGCCTTTATCGTACCCTTGTGCGCAAATATTCGACTGAAATAAGCCTGGGTAGCGATCTTTACACTTTTGGAAGGTCATCGGCTTCAACTTCACCCACTGGAGCACATCAGTGGTTTCCTTGAGGTCATCGGAGGCACCCCAACCAGCCATCCTGCAAGACTTGTAGCTCGAGTCATCAGTATGATTGTGGTAGTTGACTGCGATAGGTTTGACGGCATGGGATAGCTTCAATTTTGACTTCAACTCGACGAGAGCGATGTCGGCAAACGCAAAGTAGTCAAGCCCGACGTAGCTCTCGTGTGGGGTGATCTTTTTGACCTTGACCATTTGACCTTTGTAAAGGCGGTTGTCCCCGGCGTAGATCTTGATTTTTGACGCGTCTTTAATGTTCGTTTCAGCGAAACAGCTCGCTGACGTTAGTATGAACTTCTTGTCTATGATGGCGCCACCGCATTGAAGTTTACCCTTGTGGACTATTTGGACCATGTAAGGGTAGTCTTGGATGGTGGCGTTTTTCCCGTTGGCCATCCTCTTGTTTTTGGTTTTTCCCTTTTTTGCCTGGGCTAAAATAAGTCTGGTAAATGTTGTACACTCGAGGTTTAAAGAAACATTATCTATCCACCATGGTCATTACTTGGCATAACAAGCACAGTTAACGATTGGTTTTGTCACAAACTCTTTGTAATTATGGCGGAAAATACGGTGTTGTGGTTGGTATCTTACCTTGTGAAGCGTGTACAGCCACTAGAAAAATTAGAGTACATATTCTGTGTACGTCAAACTTCATTTTATTGTACCGATACAGGCGGTAAAATATAAAATATTTTAAACAATACGTTCTCTGAATATTGCAGGTTTTAGTTGGAGTGATACCTACGCAAATTGTACTTATTATTGGTTTGTGTGGGCGTTAATTTGATGCTATATGAATGGCTATGGTCAGTTGTTCATGAGGTGATGGTGTTTTAAATAACGAAACCAGCATCTAAGAAATAAATTTATTAATTTACTTATCAAAATACCTTTATCGACACGGACACTTACCAAATCCAAATACCAAAATTCTATGGAATAACAAAAGCTATTTAGTCGTTGTCCTGCGTTGTCCTTCATCGTCTCTCGCCATCCTTACGAAGAACGTCCCGTATCCAGGAGTAAAAAGCAGGGACGGAAGTATAGACTTCCGGTTGCTGCCTGTCGCAATTTCTAGACCCGTAGGAAAGCAGGCCAGCAACGGCCCCATCGCATACCAGCGGCCCTCCCGAATCTCCAAAACAAGGAGCAGCACCGTCTCTCAACGCCAGAACGCAAATATTCGAATGAAAAAGCATGTAGAACCTTCCGCACTCCCCCATCGATATTGTCTGCAATTCCAGCTGCTGCAGGACATCTGTATTGTAATAGTCGTCTGTCTTTCCCCATCCAGCCGTTTTGCAATCGCTGTAGCTCCATTCGTTCGTCGGTACATCGATCATGGCCACTTTATCACTGAATTCGAAGTTGGCTGGAAAGAAAAGCAAAAATATGAAGGTGGTTTCCTGTAGTAGATGGGCAGTAAGTAGCTGGTTAAAATGTGGTATCAACTTGTAGTATATTGTTAGCATTAATTAAGAAGCGGATGAAAATGAATCCAGGATGAGGATTATTTGTGAAAAAAAGACGCCGGCTGTCCAAAGAAAAAACAAATTAAGGGGTAATGACACTCTAGCGCGAGAAAAAATAGTCGATTTTGTAGGTCTATTTGTTACAATATAGTAAATGAATTACAAAATCTCTTTAAAGCCCCTTATTGTTCATATTTTGTGGAATATTCACAATAAAAAAAAAAAAAAATAGATAAGAGAATAGCAGCGTTATAAAACATCAAAGGAAACCTCTTCCGGCGGACATGGTTGCACGGCCCGAAACATTTTGCACGCAGTTTTTCACTTAGCCATAAAAACAAAAAAAGAATTGATTCTATATAAGATTATCTCGGGAAGTACATACGGAAATTAGAAAATTTCGCTTTAAAACAAAATGGCGCACGTTTGAACACAAAATATCACTTTTAGGTACAAAATTAGGTTAAAAATTGTTTATAACAAAAAACGTTTCGAATTTATCGTAAAACCCGTACGTACTTCTCTAGATAATATTGTTCTGAACCTGCATATAAAATTTCAAGTGAATTGACGAAGATCAGTTGAAGTTATCGTTCCGGCCAGTTTGAAAAATGCGATTTTGAGAAAACACCGTTTAAAATATTGTTTAACTTTGATGTATAGAATTGTTATATTTTACTATAGTCGGCGAAGCCTGGACCATATAATTATCTTTTCAAATTAACATTTTCCTCCTCTTGTTTCTTTCTGTTTGATTTTGACGACAGACGGGCCTGTTTTGCACTATCAGTCAGGGATGGCTCTGAAAACATGATGCGCCGTGCGTCAGCCTTCGCGCAGATATTATTGCAGTTTGGCTAGATGCTCATACATAATACCTTCATAATCTTCATAAGGCTGGATAATGCATCATTGACAACACATGTAGATATACTTGCTGCAATATCCACAATTACTTTGCCACTTGAAAGAGAAAATGAAAATGAAATCACCAGGTGGCATTTCATCGGTCAGAATTTATGATACAGTGTCGCCCAGATTTATTTTCTTCATGTTATCAATTGAATCATGATTATGACGAGTCCATCATAAATTGAAAGCTCATTTATAGGCTTCTGGGTTAACTTCCCTTTCTCTTCGAGGCCCTAACTGGTTTTTATCAAATGGCGGGGACGAGTGCCATTAGTTCTTTCACGTGATCTATGCATTCCTTTTCTTATTTTCTTTTCTTATTCCAAAATTTGCAAGCTTTGCAGTAAGGATTTAGATTTTATGAGAATATCAACAACATTTCTCCAGCTGATAAGCGCCACCAATCATACAGAGAAGAAAAGCTATGGTTTCTCTATGTTCCATCGTCCGAGACAGTTACGCCATTATTTTTTTACTATTTTCAATTGACTTTTAGCCCTCCCTTCTTCTGCTACTTTCTGCATACTTTGACAATGCTTCTGTTTCCACAAAAATGGTGCGAACAACTTTACCGTAAAATGAATGAAAAATCTGACGAGGAATGTCCTTGAATGTGCAAAACTTTTCAATTACATCTACACCTATTCTTATGCGCATGACAAGGATAATTCCGCTATTTATTTCATATCATTTTTGAACAAATCGGCAACTTGGAATGAAAGTTTGTTCAAAATTCTCACAAGAAACCACGATTTGAAATCCTAAGTCACGGTTGCCACTTTCGGCCAATTTCGCATTTGATTTGCACGTTTTACACACTACAACTTGTGAAATAGCAGAAAACACAACAACAAAGTTCAAAAGATGATAATTAAACGTCATCCGCTCCAACGTTGTAATAATCTTCAACCGACATTACTTTTTCACCGGTGTGGACTGTGGATACGTTATCAGGCAGAGGCGACTCTAGTTCCAAACGATTCAATGCTTGCCATGTTAGTTCTATTTGAAAATCTGCTGCACCCTTTCGATCACGATATACTCCAAGAATGTCACTAATTAGTTCTGCCATTCTTTTACCAACTAATCAAGAACAACACACGTTACATCAGACAGCTGTAACATTGTGCGGCTAGCGTCAGTTCAACGAGCGTACCGAGGACATTTCCACAATATCTTTGTGTTTTATAATATTTTATGTTATATTTCACACCACGCATGTAATTCCTCCAAATAAGATAAGAGCGTATAGGTCTCTAGGCTGTAACCTCTCACGCTAAACTTTTTGCATGTACGCTCGGCTAGACGCTTGGCCGTATGTTCATCAAATAAGCATTTAAATTTTTTTTTTCAGTATGAAACGTATTGTACCTTATTTCTAAGATCTCAAGACATCATTTAAGCAAAAAAAAATTTATTTTTGATTTTTCAAAAAATCTAGATTGGCATTACCCCTTAAGACATGAAAACAATTTAGGCAAAAATGCTTGCTCACTTCCTGCTTTCATCATGGCTATGTCAGCGTGAGAATAATAGTTGATGTTGAACCGCTCGTGGACGACGACTGTGACGACGTCATGCTTAGAACCCTGTCCAGAATAAGTGCTACCAACGAACAATTTGTATGCGATGGGTCTATATGGTGCGTAGTCTGTCATACAATGTGCTGCTGTCAGAATCCAGTAGGCTGTTATTATAGAACCGCAGCAGTGTTGCTTGCCATTGAGCCTGATGTCAACCATGTAAGGATGTTGCTCAATGGTAGTCGACGTACCTTTCACTATCCTCGCTGCTTGTCGAGCACTTGCTGAAAAACAAGAGGACTGTTTTGACTCAGATGTAGGTTTCACTGATATACAACTTGACGATATTCTATAGCATTTGTTTTGCTTACCAGTTAGCCTAATAATGGCGACAAGGATACCCCATTTCATTGTAGTTAACCTCGTAATAGAGAATTGCTATTTCCAAGCCTTCATTGGGATTACCTTGGATGTTTTTTGTTTGTTTTATGTACACAACAGCACTGCCATCAGGTTGATAAACGCTTAAACTGGACAGAATAGCTGCGTGTCAATCGTAAAATTGATAAGCGTCCTGCCAAATCAATTAGGTGAAACATTTCTGTCCATTGTTTAATAAGCAATTTGTTCATTTCAAAACTCAAAGCCCAGGCAGATTAAGTAATTCCCGTTGCAATAAGTCCCCAATTCTTCCTTTCACAATTATGTTGTGCATAAATAATTAATAATGCTATTTCCTTTATTTGGTACATGCTTGGACTAAATACTTAATTATTAACTTGGACGGCTGATTTCAGCCCCCTTATGGGAATTTACGTATATAGAAAAACGCTAAATACTCGAGTACCCTTGGAGATATCGCAATAAAACTAACACTGTTCGAACGACCATTCTTCGGCCTATCTAAAAATGGAAAAGTCCGATCCGAAATATGTAAATTAGTATCCATAATTAATTAATAACTGATTAGGTTACACGGAATATTTGCAAAAATCGGTATATTCAATAGGCTGTATCTCGTTGACCCTTTGTTCAATCTTAACAAAACCAACACCATTCGATTTCCCTCTTCTTAAACTATAGGAATGTCTTTGACTAGTGTTAGTTTCATTGCGATTCCTCTAAGAGTACTCGAGTAATTATCGTTTTTATATTCACGTAAATTCTCATAAGAGGGGCTGGAAGCCACCATTTTTCTAATTATTGTATATTTAGGCTGATGATGTTTTAAATGACGAAACCGGTATCTGAGAAATAAAGAATTTATTAATTTACTTATCAAATATACCTTTGTCGACATGGACACTTACCAAATCCAAATACCTAAAATTTTATTGAATAAAAAAACTGTTTAGTCGTTGTCCTGCGTTGTCCTTCATCGTCTCGCGTCATCCTTACGAAGAACGTCCCGTATCCAGGAGTAAAAAGCAGGAACGGAAGTATACACTTCCGGTTTCTGCCTGTCGCAATATTTGGACCCGTAGGATAGCAGGCCAGCAACGGCCCCGTCGCATACCAGCGGTCCTCCCGAATCTCCATAGCAAGGAGCAGCACCTTCTCTCAACGCCAGAACACAAATATTCGAATCAAAAGGTGTGTAGAACTTTCTGCACTCCCCCATCGATATTGTCTGCAATTCCACCTCCTGCAGGATATCTTTATTGTGATCCTCATTTGTCGTTCCCCATCCAGCCGCGTTGCAATCGCTGTAGCTCCATTCTGTCGTCGGTACATCGATCATGGCCACTTTATCACTGAATTCGAAGTTGGCTGAAAGAGAAAAACAAAAATATGAAGGTGGTTTCCTGTAGTAGGTGGGCAGTAAGTAGCTGGTTAAAAAGTGGTACCAACTTGTAGTATATTGTTAGTATTAGTTAAGAAGCGGATGATAATGGATCCAGGATGAGGATTATTTGAGAAAATAAGACATGAAAACAACTTAGGCAAAAATGCTTGCTCACTTCCAGCTTTCATCATGGCTATGTCGGCGTGAGAATGATTGTTGATGTCGAACAACTCGTGGATGACGACTTTGACGACGTCATGCTTAGAACCCTGTCCAGAATAAGTGCTACCAACGAACAATTTGTATTCGATGGGTCTATATGGTGCGTAGTCTCTCGTACAATGTGCTGCTGTCAGAATCCAGTAGGCTGTTACTATGCAACCGCCGCATTTGTGCTTGCCTTTGAGCATAATCTGAACCATGTAAGGATGTTCCTCAATGGTAGTCGACGTACCTTTCACTATCCTCGCTGCTTGTCGAGCACTTACTGAAAACCAGAGGACTGTTTTGACTCTAATATGACTCAGATGCAGGTTTCACTGATATACAACTTGATGATGTTCTATGGCATTTGTTTTGCTTACCAGTTAGCCTAAAAATGGCGACGAGGATACCCCATTTCATTGTAGTTAACCTCATAATAGAGAATTGCTATTTCCAAGCCTTCATTGGGATTACATTGGATGTTTTTTGTTTGTTTTATGTACACAACACCACTGCCATCAGGTTGATAAACGCTTAAACTGGACAGAATAGCTGCGTGCCAATCGTAAAATTGATAAGCGTCCTGCCAAATCAATTAGGTGAAACATTTCTGTCCATTGTTTAATAAGCAATTTGTTCATTTCAAAACTCAAAGCCCAGGCAGATTAAGTAATTCCCGTTGCAATAAGTCCCCAATTCTTCCTTTCACAATTATGTTGTGCATAAATAATTAATAACGCTATTTCTTTATTTGCTAAATGCTTGGACTAAATACTTAATTCTTAACTTGGACGGCTGATTTCAGCCCCCCTTATGGGAATTTACGTGTATAGAAAAACGCTAAATACTCGAGTACCCTTGGAGATATCGCAATAAAACTAACACAAAATGAAAAAGTCCGATCCGAAATATGTAAATTAGTATCCGCAATTAATTAATAACTGATTAGGTTACACGGAATATTTGCAAAAATCGGGATATTCAATAGGCTGTATCTCGTTGACCCTTTGTTCAATCTTAACAAAACCAACACCATTCGACTTCCCTCTTCTTAAACTATAGGAATGTCATTGACTAGTGTTAGTTTCATTGCGATGCCTCTAAGGGTACTCGAGTACCTAATTAGCGTTTTTCTATTCACGTAAATTCTCATAAGAGGGGCTGAAAGCCACCATTTTTTTCTAATGATTGTATATTTAGGCTGATGGTGTTTTGAATGACGAAACCGGTATCTAAGAAATAAAGAATTTATTAATTTACCTATCAAATATACCTTTGTCGACATGGACACTTACCAAATCCAAATACCTAAAATTCTATTGAATAAAAAAACTATTTAGTCGTTGTCCTGCGTTGTCCTTCATCGTCTCGCGTCATCCTTACGAAGAACGTCCCGTATCCAGGAGTAGAAAGCAGGGACGGAAGTATACACTTCCGGTTTCTGCCTGTCGCAATATTTGGACCCGTAGGATAGCAGGCCAGCAACGGCCCCATCGCATACCAGCGGTCCTCCCGAATCTCCATAACAAGGAGCAGCACCTTCTCTCAACGCCAGAACACAAATATTCGAATCAAAAGGTGTGTAGAACTTTCTGCACTCCCCCATCGATACTGTCTGCAATTCCACCTCCTGCAGGATATCTTTATTGTGATCCTCATTTGTCGTTCCCCATCCAGCCGCGTTGCAATCGCTGTAGCTCCATTCTGTCGTCGGTACATCGATCATGGCCACTTTATCACTGAATTCGAAGTTGGCTGAAAGAGAAAAACAAAAATATGAAGGTGGTTTCCTGTAGTAGGTGGGCAGTAAGTAGCTGGTTAAAAAGTGGTACCAACTTGTAGTATATTGTTAGTATTAGTTAAGAAGCGGATGATAATGGATCCAGGATGAGGATTATTTGAGAAAATAAGACATGAAAACAACTTAGGCAAAAATGCTTGCTCACTTCCAGCTTTCATCATGGCTATGTCGGCGTGAGAATGATTGTTGATGTCGAACAACTCGTGGATGACGACTTTGACGACGTCATGCTTAGAACCCTGTCCAGAATAAGTGCTACCAACGAACAATTTGTATTCGATGGGTCTATATGGTGCGTAGTCTCTCGTACAATGTGCTGCTGTCAGAATCCAGTAGGCTGTTACTATACAACCGCCGCATTTGTGCTTGCCTTTGAGCATAATCTGAACCATGTAAGAATGTTCCTCAATGGTAGTCGACGTACCTTTCACTATCCTCGCTGCTTGTCGAGCACTTACTGAAAAACAAGAGAACTGTTTTGACTCTAATATGACAGATGTAGGTTTCACTGATATATAACTTGATGATGTTCTATAGCATTTGTTTTGCTTACCAGTTAGCCTAAAAATGGCGACGAGGATACCCCATTTCATTGTATTAAACTTCATAATAAAGAATTCCTATTTCCAAGCTTTCATTCGGATACCTTGGATGTTTCTTGTTTCTTTTATGTACACAACAGCATTACCGTCAGGTTGATAAACGCTTAACTGGATAGAATAGCTGCGCGTCAATCGTAAAATTGATAAACCTCCAGTTAAATCAATTAGGCGAAACATTTCTGTCCATTGTTTAATATGCAAATTGTTCGTTTAATAACTCAAAACCCAGGCAGATTAAGTAATTCTCGTTGCAATAAGTACCCCAATACTTCCCTTCATAATTCGTTTGTGCATAAATAATTAATAATGATATCTTATATATTCTTGAAGTTCAAAGGTGTAGTTTCATATAATTGCAAAAAAAAACCTCTTTAGCCTTTGCAGATTATTTATTTCTTTTTAGTACCGGTTTCGATCTACGATTATCATCAGCTTAAATGGTTAAGTAATCTGATGGTTTAGACGTAAAACTTTTTTACGTCCCAACCATCTTGACACGCTAATGGCTTGTCGTTTCTAGGAGAACTTGGAAGTTTTTTAAAGTGTATTTTACTGTTTATAAGGCTTTGGATTACTTGACCATTTAAGCTGATGATGTCGTAGATCGAAACCGGTACAAAAAAAAATCTGCAAAGGCTAAAGAGGTTTTTTATTGCAATTATATAATATTTTTCAGTGAACATCAACATTTAGTCTACTGTCGCGCCAAAACGCTCCGTGACGTCATAAAATTGGTGAGAAGCTCAGCGAGCCTAGGCCGTAAAAAGCAGCCGAAAAGAAGGACCTACGGGCACGAGAAGGGCATCGAGTTGAATGTATAGCATCTGGAGGACGTTGTGTGCGTTGTGTACGTTGTGTGCGAATCTTTGCGTGTTGTCAAAAGTGACAGTCGTCTGAGAAGAGGCACGGCAAACGTTAATGTCAATCTTTTCACATGTAGTATTAAGCCTTGTATACACTGCAGCTGTAACGTGTAATGTAACGTGAATGCTCGTGGACGGGGTTAAAACGACCGCGCAATGCATTGGCGCGTTAGTCCCGCTCGTAGGTGATCCACAGTTGTTCGACGAGCGTTGAGAAGCATGGAATCGTCATTTCAAGTAGCCGTTGCTTGCGGTGCATTTATGTTGATGCATGAATTAACTACGTATAGAAAAAAGCGAAGATGGTGGTTTATTTTTGGCCCATAATTAAGATTTTCGACTGTTTGGTACCTTTATTTAGATCTTCTTCAAATATTGGACATTTGTTTTTAATGCCATGTATATTATTCCATTATTAAAACGTGCAGCATAACAAATTATTCAAAAAAGTCAATGTTTTATTTGGGTTTTTTTCACTTGGAGAATTTTTTATTAAAATCTATCGTAAGAGTTTGTTTTTCAAGTGATACCTTTTCAAACTATGTATTATATTACCAGAAAACTATTACGCATTTTTTTTCTTCACAAAACTGTGTGCGAAAATGCACAGAAAAACTCATAATTATATTAATTATAAAGAAATTTGAAATTGTTTTTCTGATCATCTACCAAGTGAAAACATTTCTTTATTACAAAATAATAAAATCGCCTTCTGGTTTTACAGTTATTATTGCTGATTACTCGATTTCTTTTAAGTTTTGCATAACCCTGGAACATTTTCGCAAAGTACCCTAGTTTGTACCGGAGGTTGTGATAAAAAAAAAGTTGGGATATTGGCACCTTAAAATTTATTCGTGCGAGATGTCATGATACTTAAAAACTATGTTTTGTTTGAACTCTTTCTTAACATCATTAAAGAAATTTATGGAGCATCGAAATTTGGTGACATTGGTACCTCACTTTTTTTTATTTAGCGCCAGTGAAGAGAAATTTAAGAAAATCTAACAACCGTTTTACGTAAACCTATTTGGATTTGAAAGAGCTATCGAATGATGCCTCACGCGACTGACTGTACCAAAGCTGTTTCTAAAGTTGGTACCTATATCATCAACTTTTGCTTCAAATTAAAATAAAATATGTATCCAACAATGCGAAAACGAAAAAAAAACACAATAATACCCATTATAACAATCAAAAGTAAATACATTTAAGTAAAAAAAAATATACCATGACGAAAAATAATTCAATCTGTTTTCAAATGTAATTCTGAGTAAAAAATCATATGGACTTGCAACGCATAAATGTTTAATTGTAGGAACCTTGACACAAAAAGAGCCAATCTGGCTGCATTGTTCACTTCATTCAATACTATCGGACTTGTTTAGACCTGTGGGTTTCAATGAAATTGTTCTACCACGTTCTTCGTCCCAGCTATCCATTTTAATAAAAATCCCCGTTTATCTTGACGTTGTTCGCACTGCTTGTTCGCTGCACAGTACACACTGGCCGATGCGCAACCAAACACGTCCACGCTGCAACTGCTCGGTCCCTTTGTGTTCGCGGCAAATACCGACAGCCGACGGAGCACGGCGAGCACACAGTGTAATGCTCGCTGTAACATGGAATGCGCGCTTGTACCCCGTCCACACAGGTTACATTACACGTTACATTACATGTTACATTACGTGTTACAGCTGCAGTGTATACAAGGCTTTAGAATGTCGGTCCAATCGAGGTACTCATTACTAATCATTACATTTTGGGTTCAGAAAATCATCACTATTGAAAATACCGCTGACAAAGTATAGCCTGCAGTTTACAATGTAAAACATGACGTAATTTCCGGAAAAACCGGAAGAAGTAAAAATTGTCAATCGATGTGTTTCGTTTTTCTAATATCATCCCTATTGAAATCACTGCATGCAAAGAATAGTGTGCAATTTGAAAGATAACGTCCATTCCGGAAAAAAAGACGGAAGTCATGCTAACATCAAGTATATCCCAAAACTTAAAGATTTAGTCTATTATAGCTATCCAAATTTCATTCCTCTGGTTCCACAAATAACAGCGTGGATCACCCGCTATAATAGCACATTTCAATACCGTTAATCGAAATTAGTTTTGCCTAGTCCATACCAGTTTGACCTAAAGTATGCATTTACAAACCAGGTTAAACTAGTTCGACCTAACGCGCTTCGGCAGAACTAGTTTAACCTGGTTCTACCTGAAAACTGGATTTGCCGGTAACATATATTTAGGCTGATGGTGTTTTAAATGACGAAGCCGGTATCTAAGAAATAAAGAATTTATTAATTTAATTATCAAATATACCTTTGTCGACATGGACACTCACCAAATCCAAATACCAAAATTTTATTGAATAAAAAACTATTTAGTCGTTGTCCTGCGTTGTCCTTCATCGTCTCGCGTCATCCTTACGAAGAACGTCCCGTATCCAGGAGTGAAAAGCAGCGACGGAAGTATAGACTTCCGGTTGCTGCCTGTCGCAATATCTAGACCCGTACGAGAGCAGGCCAGCAACGGCGCCATCGCATACCAGCGGTCCTCCCGAATCTCCAAAACAAGGAGCAGCACCGTCTCTCAACGCCAGAACGCAAATATTCGAATCAAAAGGTTTGTAGAACCTTCTGCACTCCCCCATCGATATTGTCTGCAATTCCACCATCTGCAGGATACCTTTATTGTGATCCTCATTTGTTAATCCCCATCCAGCCGCTTTGCAATCGCTGTAACTCCATTCGGTCGTCGGTACATCGATCATGGCCACTTTATCACTGAATTCGAAGTTGGCTGGAAAGAAAAGCAAAAATATGAAGGTGGTTTCCTGTAGTAGATGGGCAGTAAGTAGCTGGTTAAAAAGTGGTACCAACTGTAGTATATTGTTGGTATTAGTTAAGACGCGGATGATAATGAATCCAGGATGAGGATTATTTGTGAAAATAAGACATGAAAACAACTTAGGCAAAAATGCTTGCTCACTTCCAGCTTTCATCATGGCTATGTCAGCGTAATTATGATTGTTCCCGTCGAACAGCTCGTGGATGACGACTGCGACGACGTCATGCTTAGAACCCTGTCCAGAATAAGTGCTACCAACGAACAATTTGTATGCGATGGGTCTATATGGCGCGTAGTCTCTCGTACAGTGTGCTGCTGTCAGAATCCAGTAGGCTGTTACTATACAACCGCCGCATTTGTGCTTGCCGTTGAGCATAATCTGAACCATATAAGGATGTTGCTCAATGGTAGTCGACGTACCTTTCACTATCCTTGCTGCTTGTCGAGCACTTACTAAAAACAAGAGGACTTTGACTCTAATATGACTCAGATGTAGGTTTCACTGACACTCAACTTGATGATGTTCTATAGCTTTTGTTTTGCTTACCAGTTAACCTAAAAATAGCGACAAGGATACCCCATTTCATTGTAGTTAACCTCATAATAAAGAATTGCTATTTCCGAGCCTTCATTGGGATTACCTTGGATGTTTTTTGTTTGTTTTAGGTACACAACAGTATTACCGTCAGGTTGATAAACGCTTAACTGGATAGAATAGCTGCGTGTCAATCGTAAAATTGATAAGCGTACTGCTAAATCAATTAGGTGAAACATTTCTGTCCATTGTTTAATGTGCAAATTGTTCATTTAATAACTCAAAACCCAGGCAGATTAAGTAATTCCTGTTGCAATAAGTTCCCCAATACTTCCTTTCACAATTCTGTTGTGCATAAATAACACTGTGTTACAGTGAAAATATACTTTTCACGAGACATAGTGTAAGTTGTTAAGCTGGAAGAACTGAACGTAATGGTATATACGAAATTTTTCAAACACCCCCAAATCTTGATTTTTTTCAAAAAATCTGTTTTTGGGTACTTGCATGTGTATAAAAATGCAGAACTCCGCCATTTTCCATTCGATTTCCAAAATAAAAAATGCAATTGATAGAGGGAACACAGGCCATTATAAGGTTGAACTGTTCAGTCAGAGTCAATAAAAAGTCGAAAATTTATGGACGTTCAAATTCAGAAGTTTCCCATTATTTTCGCATTTTCTGAAGTTTCACAACAGTTTGATAACCTGTTTCAATCCATAATATTTTATTTCTATTTTTTTGTTGTAAGCCTATTTAAATGTGCGTTTAATACGAGTTTGTTTATTAGAATCGGTTGAAATTTGACTGAGACATCAAAGTTTCAATCACCGTCTTGACATTTACACAAGCAGAAGGAATATACCTACGGCCCTACCGCAATAAATCCGTACTCTTAATTCACATTAAGTAGACATTATTTTGTTTGTTTATTACCTTGTTTTATTGTATTTTAGTCTATTTAATATGTTATTCATAAGTACTCTACGACTAACGTACCTAAATATCGTAAAATCATTAATCGACAATCTTAACCCATTACAATTGTGTATAGTATTAGGACGATGTAGGTCTTTAGTATCACCAAATTTCATGTAAAATAACAATCAAACTGATCCATAAGCAGTAAGAAATCAGCTGTAGTGCAAGCTTCAGTGCAAATATAAGAAAAGTAAAATGTGTGACAATCGCAATAAGTTTTGTTACGTCTGCGGATTGTTTGTGGACAAACAGCATCGGCTACAATTAGTAAAAAATAAATCAGTGGTTGAGGCATACAACAAATTTTTTGACCGTGTTTACACCGCAAGTCGCTGGTATGAACCAGAATACGCGTGTGTAGTTTGTTCGTCAAAATATTGAAGTTATGGAAATAAAAAAATATTGAAATCACGATGTAACTCAGTACTGTTCCAATAAACGAGTGAAAATTTTACTGTTGGTGCAATTAATTTTGAACTCAATTATACCTGGAAATGTAATGGACGTAAACTCTAATGTACTTAGTAACATATTGTGATAGTCTGGCAGGTAACAACAAAAAGGAAAAGAAAAAAAACAGTGTCATAATTTTAGTATAAAGACTACTATTACAGACGGCCTGTATATTTCTTCTCCGTAGTGTGATGTGTCTAGCCGGTCAATAAAATTTGATAATTCTGTTAAATTTCAACCGATTCTAATAAACAAACGCAAATTTAAACGGGATTTCAATTAAAAAAATAGCAAAAAAATATTACCGATTCAAACAGGTCATCAAATTGTTGTTAAAATTGAAAAAATCTTAAAGTAATTGGAAATTTCTGAACTTTAACGTCCATAACTTTTCGATTTATTATTGCATCTGATCGAATAGTACTTCTTTATAATGGTCTATGCTTCCTCTTTCATTTGCATTTTTTATTTTGGAAATTGAATAGAAAATTGCGGAGTTATGAATTTTTATACACGTGTCAGTACCCAAAAACGGTTTTTTTTAAAGCGAGATTTTGGGGGTATTTGGAAAATTTCAGCTATACCATTATGTTCAGCTCTACCAGCCCAGCAACTTCCGCTATGTCTCGTGAAAAGTATATTTCGTTCTTCTTTTGTAGCACAATGGAATTAATAATGATATCTCTTTATTTGCTAAATACTTGGGCTAAATACTTAATTCCTAACTTGGAGTGCTAATTTCAACCCCAATCCCTATCCCCTTATGGGAATTCACGTGTATAGAAAAACGCTAATTTGGACCTTTGTCGACATGGACACTTTCCAAATCCAAATACCAAAATTTTATTGAATAAAAAAACTATTTAGTCGTTGTCCTGCGTTGTCCTTCGTCGTCTCGCGTCATCCTTATGAAGAACTTCCCGTATCCAGGAGTAAAAAGCAGCGACGGAAGTATAGACTTCCGGTTGCTGCCTGTCGCAATTTCTAGACCCGTAGGAAAGCAGGCCAGCAACGGCCCCATCGCATACCAGCGGCCCTCCCGAATCTCCAAAACAAGGAGCAGCACCGTCTCTCAACGCCAGAACGCAAATATTCGAATGAAAAAGCATGTAGAACCTTCCGCACTCCCCCATCGATATTGTCTGCAATTCCAGCTGCTGCAGGACATCTGTATTGTAATAGTCGTCTGTCTTTCCCCATCCAGCCGTTTTGCAATCGCTGTAGCTCCATTCTGTCGTAGGTACATCGATCATGGCCACTTTATCACTGAATTCGAAGTTGGCTGAAAAGAAAAGCAAAAATATGAAGGTGGTTTCCTGTAGTGGATGGGCAGTAAGTAGCTGGTTAAAAAGTGGTACCAACTTGTAGTATATTGTTAGTATTAGTTAAGAAGCGGATGATAATGGATCCAGGATGAGGATTATTTGTGAAGAAAAACCTCCGGCTGTCCAAAGATAAAAGCCAAATTAAGGGGTAATCCCACTCTAGATTTTTTAAAAAATCAAAAATTTTTTTTTGCTTAGATGATGTCTTGTGATCTTAGAAATAAGGTACAATACGTTTCATATTAGGAAAAAAAAAATAAATGCTTATTTGATGAACATACGGCCAAGCGTCTAGCCGAGCGTACATGCAAAATGTTTAGCGGGAGAGGTTACAGCCTAGAGACCTATACGCTCTGATCTTATTTGGAGGAATTACATGCGTGGTGTGAAATATAACATAAAATATTATAAAACACAAAGATTTTGTGGAAATATCCTCGGTACGTTCGTTGAACTGACGCTAGCCGCACAATGTCACAGCTGTCTGATGTAACGTGTGTTGTTCTTGATTAGTTGGTAAAAAAATAGCAGAAATAATTAGTGACATTCTTGGAGTATATCGTGATTGAAAGAAAGCAGCAGATTTTCAAATAGAACTAACATGGCAAGCATTGAATCGTTTGGAACTAGAGCCGCCTCTGCCTGATAACGTATCCACAGTCCACACCGGTAAAAGGTAATGTCGGTTGAAGATTATTACAACGTTGGAGAGGATGATGTTTAATTATCATCTTTTGAACTTTGTTGTTGTGTTTTCTGCTATTTCACAAGTTGTAGTGTGTAAAACGTGCAAATGAAATGCGAAATTTGCCGAAAGTGGCAACCGTGCTTAGAATTTCAAATCGTGGTTTCTTGTGAGAATTTTGAACAAACTTTCATTCCAAGTTGCCGATTTGTTCAAAAATGATATGAAATAAATAGCGGAATTATCCTTGTCATGCGCACAAGAATAGGTGTAGATGTAATTGAAAAGTTTTGCACATTCAAGGACATTCCTCGTCAGATTTTTTCACTCATTTTACGATAAAATTGTTCGCACCATTTTTGTGGAAACAGAAGCATTGTCAACAAAGTATGCAGAAAGCAGCAGAAGAAGGGAGGGCTAAAAGTCAATTGAAAATAGTAAAAAAATAATGGCGTAACTGTCTCGGACTATGGATCATAGAGAAAACATAGCTTTTCTTCTCTGTATGATTGGTGGCGCTTATCAGCTGGAGCAATGTTGTTGATATTCTCATAAAATCTAAATACATACTGCAAAGCTTGCAAATTTTGGAATAAAAAAGGAAAATAAGAAAAGGAATGCATAGATCACGTTAAAAAGCAAATGGCACTCGTCCCCGCCATTTGACAAAAACCAGTTAGGGCCTCGAAGAGAAAGGGAAGTTAACCCAGAAGCCTATAAATGAGCTTTCAATTTATGATGGACTCGTCATAATCATGATTCAATTGATAACATGAAGAAAATAAATCAGGGCGACCCTGTATCATAAATTCTGACCGATGAAATGCCACCTGGTGATTTCATTTTCATTTTTTCTTTCAAGTGGCAAAGTAATTGTGGATATTGCAGCAAGTATAGCTATATGTGTTGTCAATGATGCATTATCCAGCCTTATAAGGATTATGAAGGTATTATGTATGAGCATCTAGCCAAACTGCAATAATATCTGCACGAAGGCTGACGCACGGTGCATCATGCGCATCATGCCATCCCTGACTGATGCTGCAAAACAGGCCCGTCTGTCGTCAAAATCAAACAGAAAGAAACAAGAGGAGGAAAATGTTAATTTGAAAAGATAATTATATGGTCCAGGCTTCGCCGACTATAGTAAAATATAACAATTCTATACATCAAAGTTACACAATATTTTAAACGGTGTTTTCTCAAAATCGCATTTTTCAAACTGGCCGGAACGATAACTTCAACTGATCTTCGTCAATTCACTTGAATTTTTATATGCAGCTTCAGAACAATATTATCTAGAGAAGTACGTACGGATTTTACGATAAGTTCGGAACTTTTTTGTTATAAACTATTTTTAACCTAATTTTGTACCTAAAAGTGATATTTTGTGTTCAAACGTGCGCCATTTTGTTTTAAAGCGGAATTTTCTAATTTCCGTACGTACTTCCCGAGATAATGTTATATAGAATCAATTCTTTTTTTGTTTTTATGGCTAAGTGAAAAACTGCGTGCAAAATCTTTCCGGCCGTGCAACCCTGTCCGCCGGAAGAGGTTTCCTTTGATGTCCTCTAACGCTGCTATTTTTTATTTATTTTTGTTTTTTTTATTGTGAATATTCCTCAAAATATCAACAATAAGGGGCTTTAAAGAGATTTTGTAAGTCATTTACTATATTGTAAAAAATAGGCCTACAAAATCGGCTATTTTTTCTCGCGCTAGAGTGGCATTACCCCTTAAGACATGAAAGCAATTTAGGCAAAAATGGTTGCTCACTTCCTGCTTTCATCATGGATATGTCAGCGTATAAATCATCGTTCCTGTTGAACAGCTCGTGGACGACGACTGAGACGACGTCATGCGTAGAACCCCGTCCAGAATAAGTGCTGCCAACGAGCAACTTGTATCCGATGGGCCTATATGGCGCGTAGTCTGTTGTACAATGCGCTGCTGTCAGTATCCAGTAGGCTGATATTATACAACCGCCGCAGTTGTGCCGGCCATTGAGCATAATCTGAACCATGTAAGGATGTTGCTCAATGGTAGTCGACGTACCTTTCACTATCCTCGTTTCTTGTCGAGCACTTACTGAAAGACAACAGGACTGTTTTGACTCTAATATTACTCAGATGTAGGTTTCATTGATATACAACTTGATGATGTGCTGTAGTATTTGTTTCGCTTACCAGTTAGTCTAAAAAGGGCGATGAGGATACCCCATTTCATTGTAATAAACCTCATAATAAAGAATGTCTATTTCCAAGCTTGCATTGGGATTACCTTGGATGTTTTTTGTTTGTTTTATGTACACACCAGCATTGCCATCAGGTCGTAAAATTGATAAGCCTCCAGCTAAATCAATTAGGTGAAACATTTATGTCCATTGTTTAATAAGCAATTTGTTCATTTAAAAATTCAAAACCCAGGCAGATTAAGTAATTCCTGTTGCAATAAGTACCTAAATACTTCCATTCACAATTCTTTTCTGCATAATAATATTATAAAATTATTACTTACAAGTATTGCAAAATATAAATATGCGAAAACAAAATATAGCATTCTGTCTAAGGGGACTGATGCTTATTTTTCATGTAGGTTTCAAATTCTTCAATCCCATGGTAACTCCCTGACCAGCATATGCTACAACTCTTGAAGCCTCCCAGGAGTTATTGCAGCCAGGTCTTTGGAAGCTTATTAAGCTGATGATGTGCGTCCTTGGTTGTAATATTTGTAATATCTTCTGCGTTCCTGAGACTCCGTTGGGTGACCTCACTTCTTCAAGTCTAAGCTGGGAGCTCTTCTCTAGCTTGTAGAGGTTGTTGTTAAATGTACGCTTCCGTGCGAGTAACGATTTTGTTTTTAGTAACTTTTTTCTAAGATTGATCACATTGAGATCAAATGCCATATGTCAGACGTATTATACACAACCACAAACTGCCTTTTTAGAATCGTTTGCAATCGCATAAACGCGAAATATCTATATTCTATACATATTTAAAGATGCGTGTCAAAATACGCCAGCATGACGTTTTTGGTAATGTTTTTCGGTTCTGGTAAGTGAACGTGCATCATTCTCGTCTAAACTAAACATCAAATCCCCCTTTTAGACACAATACAAGGACCTCATTTACCTGAATAAGGAGTTATGCGAAGTTCAAACCTACATCGTAGCTATGATCGGGTACAAATACTGGCGTGGGGATTATATATCCGCAATAAATAGTTTATTGAATATCAGCATGCACGGAGAAAGCTATAGTACGTCTAAAGTGTTGAGGATTTGCTAGTTTATGTAACGTATATGTTTTCAGTAACATTTTGTACAGAATTCTGGTCGTGTCAATACCGTATTCTTTTTTTTGTACAACGCTTCCAAGTTCGTAGCTCTAGTTGTGTGCAACTATTTGTTTTACCTCCATCGTGTTGTTCCCTTACTCTAGAATACTCTATACTTTGTAACGTAATTTATTCATCTTCTAATCACCATCCACATGTATGGCTTACAACTGTCAAACTCGATCTGATTTTCCCATAATCTGGTTCCCCAAACGGACAACCGGAAACTAACGTATGGGTATACAAATTCCAACAATATAACAATACATTACACATCGCATGTAATTTTACAACGCATAATTTATTCTAATCAACCACTTCACCGAAAATAAAATTTCGGTTCAATTATAAGTGCGAGTAATTGTATAACTAATCAGTCGCCGCCAAATACTTCTATTCCGACTATTATAATTATTAGACACTATTTTTAAGTTAACTTTTTAGGTTATATATCTATATCCTTTATTCACTCATGTCATATAAGTTTTTATCACAGCAGCCGTTGCGGGTTAATAGTGTTGCCCCAAGCTCTATTGTGATCATAGTTGCGCCCCGTTAATTATTTATTAGAACTTGTAGGCTGAAGTAGAGTAAAATTATCCACAATAAGATTTTATCATGATTTTAGTTTTACGAAGTTTTACTTTACTACCAGTGAACTGTATATACTACGTATAACTGGAAAAGACCCGTAATGGTCAATAAGTGAGGCAAATGCATTTGGTATGCAACCCGCGGTGAAGTGGGCTAGCCATCTCTTTCTATCTCACACGGTACTATAACCGTATGCGGTTTGAATTTAACTTTTTTATTTGTAATATCTTTTTCAATTTAATTGGAACAAATTAATCAACCCTTAACTCTTGCAGAGTCTTAAATACATGATAATAGATAATAATCGCAGATTTAATAAAAGTTATATTTTATTCATACAGTGTGTCCACGAAAGTCCGCACCATATGGAAAAAAATTTTATTGTGTATTTCTCAGAAAATTTTATTCTTTATAAAAGTTGGCGGCTCGTATGAAACCAAAACTGCAACCGTCAAATATGTTAATTTCGGTGCCATATACCAAGCGATTCAGAATATATGAATGTGTGATAAGAGTAAAGTACCTGTATTTTTATTATTATCGATAAACTTTATTTGGAAATGTTGTTTAGAAGTAAAAATTATATTCAAATATGAAGTCAGAGCCACCTACCTTGAAAAGAAATATTTTCAGTTTTTTTCTTAATTATTACTTTTGTGACAAATATTAGTAAATGCCAGTGATACTAAAAGGTGATTTGATCTTTTTAATCTATTTTTTGGAAATTTGAATACATTTTTTATACTTTTTGTTATTTTGGTATGATAACTAATGTTTATTTAGAACTAACGCAAAATTACTTATTTTCTTGGTGCGAAGTTGATATTTCACCCTGTAGATATTAATATATCATACAATAACTAATTCAGGAGCGTGACTTACCTTTTATTCAGTTAATATTATTGACTGTGGACAGATTTATAATAGTAGTTATCCATCTACACCGAGCGATTCTCAAGGGGTGGTACGCGCGGTACTACCACTTATGAAATTTTATTTTCACTGATAATATCTTAATAAACATAACTGAAACCTCCATCAATTGTGTCTTGAATCAATTATTTTATGCAAGAATGTATCTTCTTATGTACAGCAGCACAAAACGCACCAATAACCACCTAAGTATAGGTTCTTGTACACGCAACCCAATGATACAAAAAAGAATATGAAACAAACAGTTTATTTTCTTTATGCAACATTGTTTAAATTTTAAAATAAGCATACACCACTATCACAGGTGGATATGAAAAACAAAAGCATTATCCAGACATTATCCATTTAATCGTACTCACTGCAGTTTACGTTAGTTTATGTGCTGTAACTTTTAAAACCATGCTTACACTCCAAAAAAATGTTGAAATTCTTTTAATACATGGAGAAAACAGACCGCACCGAGATGTTGCTGCTATTTTCAAGACATCTACACAACCAAATTGCCCATTCAATCATTTCCAGGAAATGAGAAAAATCAAAGAGACTGGGTCTGTTGAAAATAGCTCAAGAAACCCCACAAAAATATGTTTCCAAAATGAGGAAACAAGTTTGCCAGTGTTGCAAGAAGTAATCGAGCATAAAACGACTTGTGTTCGACAAATTGCTTCACACAGCCAATGCAATAAATCAACATTACATAAAATAATAAAACTAAACAAGTATCACCCTTATAAACCAAAATTTATAAGCCTACACTAAAAGAAAGAGACTTCGACATCAGGTATGACTATATCATCTGGTTTGAGGTGAATATGAAATAGAACATAGTTTTTTTTTTTAAATATTCTTTGGACAGATGCGGCAACATTTACATCAAATGAGACTGTTTCTTCAGAAAATTGCCGGTGGTGGACACATGAAAACACGAACTTTACAATAGAATGCCGAGATCAGTACCATTTTAAGACTAATGTGCTGTGCGGTATTTTGAATAATCAAATATTTGGGCCTTTTTTTTCGTCAAAATATAAATGGGGAATTATATCTTCAGTTCCTGAACAAAAAGTTGTCACCTTTTTTGCCGTTAATTCAACGGGCGCTAATTTAGTTCCTGCTTGATGGTGCGCCTATATACACAATATAAACTCTGTCTAGAACTTTTTAAATCATCAATTTTGCCATCGCTGGATAGGCAGAAATTCGGAATCAAGATCCTGGCCACCTAGATCCCCCGACTTTACCCCGTTAAATTTGTTTTTGTGGGTTAACGTAAAAAATAACGTATACAAACACCGACCATTTAGAGATATAAATCATTTAGAGGAAACTATACAACATTTTAACTAGTAGAAATAAAATTAGTTCATAGATAATAAATTAGCATTAATAACATATTCATAATAGTTATTAACTTAATAACGGGCAAATCAGTCATAATTAATTCAAGAAACAATAGATGTATGATGCTTTAGTTAATTTTATTAAAATATTATCAGTGAAAATAAAATTTCATAAGTGGTAGTACCGCGCGTCCCACCACTTGAGAATCGCTCGCTGTAGATGGATAACTACTATTATAAACCTATCCACAGTCATTAATATTAACTGAATAAAAGCTAAGACACGCTGCTGAATTAGTTATTGTATGATATATTAATATCTACAGGGTGAAATATCAACTTCGCACCAAGAAAATGAGTAATTTTGTGCTAGTTCTAAATAAACATTACTTATCATACCAAAATAACAAAAAATATAAAAAATGTATTCAAATTTCCAAAAAATAGATTAAAAAGAACCTTTTAGTACTATTGGCATTTACTAATATTTGTCACAAGAGTAATAATTAAGGAAAAAACCGAAAATATTTTTTTTCAAGGTAGGTGGCTCTGATTTTATATTTGAATATAATTTTTACTTCTAAACAACATTTCTAAATAAAGTTTATCGATAATAATGAAAATAAAGGTACTTTACTCTTATCACAAATTCATATATTCTGAATCGCTCGGTACATGGCACGGAAATTTACATATTTGATGGTTGCAGTTTAGGTTTCATATGAGCCGCCAACTTTTATAAAGAATAAAATTTTCTGAGAAATACACAATAAAATTTTTTTCCATATGGTGCGGACTTTCGTGGACACACTGTATATTCCGCGTAATTGAAATTTACAGACTAGGCACAATCGCGAGCATAAAAACCGGGGACACTCAAATTTGCACTAATTAAACTGGGCTTCGTAATGCCATGTCAGTACGGTTGTCATGTCACATTAATGTCATCGTGAATTTTGACGTAAGAAATAAAAATGACGCCATTGAATGAATTTCAGAAGGCAATAATTTAAACTCGAGTACATGAGCGAATGCATTCGAGAAATTACTACTGAATTAAGTGTCGGCAAGAATACCGCGCAGAATAAAATTGATGAAACCGGAACAAACTTGTAGGTTGACAAATACTGTCAGAGTTTAGACGTCATAGGTTAACAAATACTGTCAAAGGAAATGTTACACAGCTAAAATTGTTGAGAATATAAGTGCCTAATTTCACTTTGCTGCCCACGTTTATGCTCGCGATGGTACTCTCACATTATATTATATTAGTTGTTATTCCTTAATTTGAAACATTTGCAGTCCAATAACTAAATGCTCTTTGTATTACTGAATTAAGAAAACGCATTCTGACATTAAAAGTAGTCCACATGATGCTGATTATATTTATTCGATAATATTAATACTTATACTTAAATTATTTTCACATTTTGAAATTTGTATTTATTCGAAATATGTATACATTGAGCGCGTAAAGTAAGGAAACACGACACCATATCTGAAACGGTTTGTTATTTGAAAAATTTCGTCAATTTTTAATTATCAAAATATATATATTTACATTAAATTTAATTTCCGACTTTCAATTGTTTTCGACTTATGACGTCATCGACACTTTCTAAATGGCAATCCTATATCTTTTGTACTGATATTGATAGATCTGTTAATTGTCGTAAAGATAATTCACAAAACTTATCGTTACATTAAAAAAAAAACGAGAAAAAGACAGTTGAAACTTAGGGTTTAATTGATAACTTTTGTTTGTTTATGGTAAGCGAATAGGCGTTTTCAAAAGTTAAAGAACCGCTGTAAATGCGTCAAAAACATTTGGGAACAAATTTTTGTAATTTCAGGGAAAATACAAGGATTTAGGTTTACTATGAGACCATTTTGAGGTTTCTAGGACAATGGGTTCAGCTGGAATAAAATAGTGACACATAGCCCACGTCATCGCTCTATCTCTTTTGCTTGCGCCTGCCTCAAATCTCGCCAGCCAATACAAGCGCCAATTTGACGTCTTGTAAAACGTATAATAATATACTAATTGTCGTACGTCATTGTCATCATTATTGTCTAGATTTGGCATTCCATATGTCAATATCAAACTTCGTGTGACATACAGTTGTCATCCACCGCTTATATTTGACGCGCAGACCATGAGGAAGACTTGTAAAGAATTATTCACAGATGTCCATTTTATCTTCAAACTCATAGAATTCCTATGCTGTTTGGGTGGATTGGTGGCATTATTTTTATACAAGCATGATTTTTCGTCTGTTCACATCAGAGATACTCTCGTAGTGGCTCTGTACGCCTTTCTCTTTGTCGTTTTTTGCTTCATCGTTATCTATATATGGGATGAGACACACAAGCGGCTAGAAGCGCAGTTGTTGAGCATCGGTGGACTGCATGCCTTAGTTGGAGGAGTCTACGCAATAATTGAGTACCGCAAAAAAACTAAAATCCATTATGGTGTCGATGATGACGATGACGATGACGAAGATGACGATCATCGGACAATGCTTATGTGTACAGGAATTTTTTCACTGTTCGCTGGAACTATCATGCTGGTGGATGTCGTATTACATTGGTTCAACAAATGATCTGCGAAAATAACTTGATAATACTTAGGTGCCATCTAGAGAAGGAAATATATGAAGAGATGAACATGGTACAATGGAAATCGTAGATTTTAAAGCCCATTATTGATTCGATCAGCATTAAAATCAACCTGACATACGTTGTCATTCAATGTTTAACCTCTTAAATTCTATGTGTAAACTCTAATATCAAAGATGAAGGAGTTCTAAATTACAAATAGCGACCATGGTGAAGAAGGGCTTATTCAGCGACGTACATTTTATCCTTAAAGTATTTTAATCTTTCTACTGTTTGGTTGGTTTGTTAGAATTGTACTACGCCAATATTGACAGATTACGTGAAGAGATTGTGTCGTTTTACTTCAGATGCTTATCCCTACGTATTATTATTATTATTACTGTTATTATCATTATTAAACATTATTATATTATTACAATTTTTAACTTTGTTTAAGTTGTTCACAAACGGGCATTTTTAAAAAAGTTTAGAGTTTTAAATGGAACATTCAGACCAATTCTGTAACTCAGTTGTTACCTAGCAAGTGGTTAAATTTCTTAGCAACGTTGTTAAAATGCTATTCTGTAACATATCCAGCGGTTAAATCTTTTGCCACCAGTTGAGTGACAAACTGAGTGACTACGAACTACGTAGCAACCGATAGGGAGAGGGAGGTGCTGCTAAACACTCTTCAAGTCTTTGGCTTGTGACACTTCCTTTGGCTTGTACGGTCATGGAAATAAGTAAGTTCGTATCGCTGTCGCAGGTTTTGAAAATAGTATGTCGGTTATATATTCGTGTACTGTTCTACTTCGACCCGGCCGTTTCGCAAAAAGTTGTCCGTCACGAGGTGGTTTTTCGATGGATGTAATGTAACGGGATTTAGTTTATTTTTAGCGTGTCCGACCTTTTCCTTAATGTGATATCTTCATTGCAATGTAATAAATGAACTATGATCACTACAGTTAAGTTTACGAGTAGGTAATGCATTTAATTAATTATAGAATTACTTTTATAATAATATTAATAAACATATCATGACACATATAAATTTATGTTAACTAATACACATATTAATTACGCAAGTAAATGCATTTGCCCAGCAGTAGGATGACGGGTTTAAGTAAGTAAGTAAGTAAATGCGCAAATCAACTTGATGCCAAGGATTATCACTAAATATAGACTATTTCAGAATTGTAATATTAAAATATATTCACTAAACGTAAATAAATTCTCTAAATTGAATTTAAATTTACATTTAGGACGAGCATGTATTTTGTATGAAGGACAATTGAAATTTTATATCTGTATTTACTTTACAGCAGTTAATGTTCAATTATCTTTCATGACATCTAATACAGGCTTGACAACCAAAATAATTTAAATTATAGCAATATATACAGGCTGTCCCACGTTTCTTACGCAAAACAATTTTTTTTCAGAAAGTAAATTACTTTTTCAATTCATTAAAAAGTTACAACCGTTTGAATTATTAACAATATCTTATTTTAAACGGCTCCAACTTCAGAAGGAACAAAGAAAACCAATAAGACCATAGGAAACATATTACTTTCTACTTTCTAGAAAAAAAAAACAAAGCATTTTGGTATTTTCTTTTGTTCTTTTGTTAAGATAAATTATTAAAATTTTACTTATAATTAATAATTTTTTATTGTTGTAATATGAATTTATTTTGTTTCATGTTTGGTGTTGCATTGTTTGATAACTAATTAATTTTTTATTTTTCTTGTTTTGTTAATATTTCAAAGAGCTCTACAGAAGTTTTATTGTAATATAGTTCCAGTTCAATAAGCACACATTTTTCATTTATTATATATTAGCTGGAACATTATTGAAAATTTTATTTCTAAATTTGTTTTCTAAATAAATTAAGAGGCGTGCATTAACAACGATAATAAGTTAAAAATAACATTTTGACTTATGAATTGTGTACTGTAAGGTTAGCTAAAATGCATATACATTAACAATAAAGGTCTTTTTAATTCCCAAACAATATAAACTATAGCTGAAAATGTTTAACGACATACTTTGTCAAAGTAATATTATAAGTTAATAATATGGTAACATACAGGCGGGATGTAAATTTTAAATATTTCAAAATTTACAGCCACAACCTGAATTTGAAGCAAGGCCTATTGCGTCGCTAGCACAATGTCAATAGCTCAGATGGGAGAGCATTGTGCTAGCGACGCAAAGGGCCCTGGTTCAAATCGTCAAGTTGTTGGTTTCTCTTACGTATAGCTTTTATTGCATATGATTGTGAGTAATTAATATGCAATAAAAGCTATACGTAAGTGAAACCAACAACTTTTCTTTCTGAAGCGTCTCCTTTTGGGAAATTATATACCCGTTACCAACACAATTTATACTCATCCCAGGCCAAATTTGATGAAATAATTTTTATGTTGTATAAATGTTCTTTTAGATGGTCGTAAATTTTGGTTTATTTTTTTTTAAATAATAATTATACCTAATATATTTACATTCCATCAAAATTCGACGAAAATTTAGAGCTTGCTTCCAAAAATTTTTGTAAATTAGTGATATACATAATTGTCATTATTTTCAGTTGTCAGATATTTGTAACATATTGCTGTAAAGTAAATACAAAATAATAATATAAAAAAATAGTAATGATACATTCATGCTATACAAAATACATACTCCTTTCTGTTTATTAAGTTAAACACTGCAAAATATCGTTGAAGCTAAATATCTCGAAAACACCAGTAAATCACAATTAACAAATTACCATAAAGACAAATTTAAAGCAATTTAATTTTAATTTATTTCTATTTTGTGAATAAATGTTAATACATATGTCAGTTCTGAAATAACCTGAAAAGTAAAAATATTGACAACAACAAATTGATTTTTGTATTTATTAACACAAAAAAAGCTATTAGATGCAATAAGGTTGTAAGTATAATTTGTTGTGTTGTATGCAATATCTGGAAACGAGATTTTCTTTTCATGTAATCGAAAACTTTTATGTTTATTAATATAAAATTAACGTCATATTTAATAAAAACACAATTACATTGCAATGTAGGAATTACATTAATTAATTACACATTAAGCTAATAAATAGAAACATATAAATCATTATAAACCAATTCAAAGCATTCGAACACGGTTTCGCAAATAATAAATTTCCGATATACGAGTAGAAGCGTAAACGCACAATTTTTTGCACTTAGCGGCCGAGCGGTCGATCAGAATAACAAAGAACTTGTACTTGGATGTATCATCGACACACCGCTAAAATATTTATAGAACTTACTTAATACCAAGAGTGTACATACCTAGGATGTATATCTATACAAGTAAAAAAATAGTGTTATAGTCAAATACAATTTTGTACTCGTCGACTATTAAAACAAGTTTGTTAAATTTATTATAATGTACAGTGGAAAGATTACCACAGATAAATTAAACGATCATTGTTAAAGAATTAAATTAGTATCCGATAAACGAGAAAACCTTTAAAACTTTTAACCACAACTACTAGAATTTAATCAGTTGCCGTATTAATGAACCCCTTCAACTTGTGATTATACATATCCGAGTAACCTAACCTCACAATTCAGAAATGAACTCAGACGCGAAGTCTCAGAAGACTAAGAATTACAACAAGAATAATTCATTTAACGCGATTTTACTGAGCAGCTATCTTCTGTGGACCTTTGCACAAATTTAATTTTTGCATAAATTGTTTCCACAATTCTTCGACGTTACGGGCTTCCGTAAACGAAGTTGAGTGCATTGCAAAAGATCTTTAATTTTGTGAATAAAATTAACCATGACGGCATAAATATGGAATTTGTGTAGTTGTACTCTCGCAGATACTCCTAGTCATTATTAATTTGCATACAGAAGTGTGTACACTGTACACAGCACATGGAAGGATACTGATCAGCTGATTGAATGTTTTGTACTGAATGCGCATGACCATCAACAGTTAACCACTGTTGTTAACCGCATGATTCTTAACAAGTGGTTAAAGCACTTGTTACGTAGCAACTTGCTACGTAACAACTGCGTTACATAATAGGGTATTACGGTCATGTGGAAATTTAAGCAAAAGCGTGTATTAGGCGATTTTACAGTATATAACCGGAAATTCTGTTAAGTTAAAATTAAATTACATTCAGAATTTGTTGAGAAAATTACAATTAAAATTTGAATTTTCCGATCATTGTCGTGATTGGCCAAGTGTAGAATTGGCACCGTAGCCACGAAATTCATCAAAACCTAGGGAATTTTCTTGTAACACTGTTTGCACCGCTGTTTGTATGTGTGTTGACAAGCTTCGACGGTACTATTTACAGCGTATCGTAAAGTTATTACTTATCAAGTAAGTTGTTATAAGTTGTTAAGTTACCAGCGCAAGCATGTGTTCTGTGGAAGGTCATTTTACCAAAGCGAATTCGCAAAATTTGCCCACGATCATACACTGTCATACATATTATTCAACCAGCTTGCAATTGTTCATAGTAAATTAACGACAAAGTAATGAAACATCCCCCAATCACATGGTTCACAAAGAAATTTCAATGTAGAGGGAAAGACTAGTAGTAAAAAATAACTGCTTAAATAGAAGTTTATTAATAATACATATTGACAATACATTTCTTATTATATAATCGACTGATTTGCTGTTGCAACCCGGCACACAACAAACTCTATATTATTGTTTGCTCATGTTGATTATGTATGGTGTTTGCTGGTGTTGATATATTAAAAAATCACTGACCACCTAACCTCAATACACGAACGGTAAACAGAGTGAACTACGCGACTGTTGGCACTACAGCAACATAAAATAACTATGCGCGACGTTGTCAAGTTTCGCATTATAATCCCTCCTTGTGACGTCACAAGTAGGATTTTTATTTGAATTTCAAAACGCGTTTTCTCCTAATTTAAAGCGTTGTTTGGCATTTTACGTGTGAAAGGGTGATGCTAAGCTAACCTACTTTGTAATAGAACAGAATTTGAAAAGTGCCGTAATACCCTATTGGCCTAATTGTGTATATCTTGAAATAGGTCTATCGTCAATAGCTACAATGTTATTAGGCATCTAATTTATAACTCATGGACAATGATTCATAAAGTAATTTATCGCATTTTAAACAATTTAACTATCTCCGCTGCTTCATTTGTTTTGAATTCAATGTTTGTCGGTTGGCCCTATAAGTTACAACGGCACTTGTTTCGCAAGATTGGGATATGCTTAAACCGGACCGAGCAGCAGTGACCCGAGTGTAAAATTGATAATGTTTATTGTATTTGCGTATTTATTGCATTCGAAAGCATTATTCAATACTTATGTTGTACGCTAGAAGGTTGAAGACAGGGTGATTTATAACTAGTGTTATGCTACTAGTACTAAGTTGGGTTATGTGGTCATGTGAGGTATCATGGGATAGTTGATTCAAAACTTCAAAGTAAATTTAGAAAATAAACCATGTTGCGCGCTTCTTCAAAGCTAATTGAATACTGAAGACCTACCAAGAAAATCCCCTTATATACCTAAATTTACACCTCACTGCGCACATCTGGAGCTACCGCTCCCATGTGCTTTTCCACCTGACCGCGTTAGGATCGATTTCCAGACCCTACCAATGTCAGTACCATCCTCGCGATTGATGTTGTCAGGACTTTTGTACATTTCGATGGCTTCTCTAATAAGCTTTCGATGATAATTACCCACCCTTGCCAACATCTTCACGTCATCGAAATTCATTGTGTGTCCCGACTCCTGGCAGTGTTGAGCAACAACGAACTGTTGAATCTTGCCTAGCCGGGTGTCTCTACTGTGCTCCTTGACTCGACATTCGATACATCGTCCTGTCTCTCCTACATAGCATGTTCCACAGTCACATGTTATCTTGTATTTCTCCCCTTTGTTCTCCCTCCACCCCTTCGTTCCTTTGGGTTAGTCATATTATGGGATAAGAGACTTTTACTGTTCAGTGTTCACCTGGTTGGCAAAATTATAAATTAGCGTTTAACTAAAAAAAAAGTAAAATAATCGGTTAAGTCTCCGACCCCAAAACGCGAAAATAACCCACGTCATAATTATTGCGCCAATCGTGAAATGCTCGCAACCATTCGATTACGAAGGTCCATATGCAACTGCCATCAGAAAGGAATATCAATATTTATTAAAATTATTTATGCAAATTTTGGTGTGGACTACAAATATAGAAATGCTTTCCGATGGCAGTTGCGTCTGATTATTGTCTGCTGTAGTACATTATAAAATATAATTAAGTGTTATCTATAAGAGCACAAGTTATTTTCTTCTGATTCTCTAGACTTGCACTCTGGAGTATTGTAGTGCGTGTTTGTAGTGAGTTAGCAACCATGTTTACAATAGCGACGATTGTGGAAGTACTATATCATCGACTAGAAAACTCAAACACAGTCCAGTTTGAATATTTGTACAAATAGAAAGCAATACATTTATTTCTTTAGGTTATACAATACGTCAAATGTAATAAATACGAAATAAAGTCAGACATGGCTATAGTAGCGCCATCTACATCTGGTGATTTTTTTATTTCGAAGCTTTGGAGAGAAGTTCGCAACACTTCGCTATCTGACTTGAGACGGGAGCCTTAACGATGCTTTGGCTTTGCTGTAGTAGGTATTTCAAAAAATATAAAAGGCATTTGACGCTTCTTGGGAAGTCCATCAAACTTAAGGATCCTTCTGATCCATGAATAGTAAGCAGCAACAGCTGTGAAGACTTGCGGGTCCTGCCTGTCGCACTCATCGGATCCGTACGACAACAGGCCAACTTGGACTCCCCTGCAGATCAAGGGTTCGCCCGAATCTCCAAAGCATGAACGCGCGTTGTTTTGAACCGCCAGCACGCAGACGTTGGAACGGAACGGATGGAATGGCACACATGCTCGACGGGGTATCGTAAACAGTTCTACCTCTTGAAGGTATCCAATGTCATCGATATCTGTCGCTCCCCATCCAACTGCCATGCAATCCCTGTAGTCTTGGCTGCGCCTCTCCACGATGGCCAGTTTTATCTTCTCCACCGTTGGACCAAACTGGAATTGACCTGCAATTTTTTATAGTCATCAAAAACAGGGTCTATTTTTCTTTGTGGTAGTTATATTTCAATGTTGATAGATGGTGTTGATGGTCACGGTCGTTTTCGACCGAATTTGACAAAAACCCTGAAAAATATAAAGTAAACCTGCAAACTGGTAATAAAGAGTCATTATAAATGATTGTAGTCGAAATAGGCTATGCTCATGTTAGTATACTTCTGCCGCTTAATACAAACAAGTACCAAACTAACATTAGGTTATGCAACCAATTTAACAGTTGCGCATAGAACAGTAGTATAATAGTAGTATTCAGTTCAAATGAAGCGGAACACTGTTTGTATAAGAGTCTCATGGTGACAAATCGTTGTACATCGTCTTAAAACCCATAAAGAAATTTGGAAGGCCATACAAAGCAAACAAGAAGGACATTATTGCAAGATCTAGAGACAAACAATCTAAACAAACTGACATTGGTGACAATATCGGATAGTACTCGAAAGAGACCGTTGTCAAGTTAGCCCCCCACTTTTGAATTTTAAGTAAATTGTTATGCAAATCGTTTGGGAATCGTTAGGGAGGGTTTGGGAGTCACTTTTTTCGTTTGGGAGTACATTGTTTTTGAGAAAATGAAATTGTTTTTTGTACCGTCAAGTTCACATTTTGTGATTTTCTTTACTGGAATGGTTTGGAAATCGTTAGGGAGGATTAGGGAGTCTAGTTTCGACGTTTGGGAGTAATTAGTTTAACTGCAAAGTAATATAAATGTTTATTACATAACCCCACTTTTTAGTTTACCAGCGGAAAGTTACGCTAACGGCTTTGTTTTGCTATACATTTCACCCATTTCTTCACAGACGGTTAGAATATCCCTAATCCTCCCTAACGATTTCCAAACCATTCCAGTAAAAAAAATCACAAAATGTGAAAGTTGGGGGCTAACTTAACGGTACATAAAACAATTATCGTTTTCTCTAAAACCATGTACTCCCAAACGAAAAAAATGTACTCCCAAACCTTCCCTAACGATTCCCAAACGATTTGCATAAAAATTTACTTAAAATTCAAAAGTGGAGGGGCTAACTTGACAACGGTTCGAAAGAGTCAAAAGTCTAAAAAAGACTTGACATTTTGGATACTTTACCGTCAATTTGCATCATGGCTATGTCGGACATGTGTGCCTTCTGCGGGTCATAATACGGGTGCGGTATGACTCTAATGACGTCATAAATGGTACCCCGCTCCAGACTTGTGCCACCCACCGACACTTTGTACTTTATACGCTTATCTCTGGTGCAATGTGCACCTGTAAGAATCCATGTTGTTGCTATGATGGTGCCGCTGCAACGTTGCAAGCCACCTTGGAATATGGCGACCATATATGGATGTTTTTCTATATTCACAACGGTTCCTTTCATTGTCCTGCCCTGTCCTCGTGGTTGTACGCTTTCTAAAGTAAAATATGGTATATGAAGTATTTGGGGATTCAATTCTAACAACGTTTTAAGCAACTAGTGAGTTCTGTTATGCTAAAAGGATTGTCCTTACCTGTGATGTTCAAAACTCCGAAAATGATGCTCCATTTTATCATTTTGAAGATCATGTTCGAATATATTGCTATTTATGCTAAGATTCATTAGTATAAAATTCAATTTTTATCGAATTTGTTGCGTTCATATAGAAGTCTTCAGTCTTTCAAACAAATGCTTAATTTGGACCGAATAGCAGCGACTGGATCGTAAAATTGATAATGTTTAATGTATTTGTTTAACAATTGGCATCGACAGAATTATTCATTATTTATTTTGTAGGCTGGTAGACTGAATACAGGGTGATTTAAAACTGGTGTTCTACTACTAGTACTTAGCTAAGGAGCGTGGCCATGTGAGGTATCATGGGATAGCGCTTTAAAAACAAAGTAAGTTTCGTCTGAAAGTTTGTTTTATTTGACACCACTGAAGTGAGTTGAAGAGAACCGAAAATTGGTGATGTTCGTAACATCCTTAGTGATCATTATGATTGTGATGTAAGGGAAAAGTTGTTTTATATTATATTGTATGCACAAGTGTCATGCAGTTACAAATATTAGAGGTTTGAAATTTTGAAACCAGTAATTAGGTTTGAAATACCACAATGCATGGTATGGTCGAATCACTATTAAGTTACTTCTAAGTTACACTTAAAAATGTAAATTAATAACGCAAAACAAAACATAAATGACTGTCATGGTATCGATGACAGTCGGGTTTTCTGTGGATTGGTGAGGTTTAATACAGTGAATGCCCTCCACAATCACGAATAACTGCCTCACACCTGCGTGGCATGCTTCGCATTAGTCTTTGAGGAGATGCTTGAGGTATGCTTTCCCATTCCTCAACCAGGGCTGGTGTCAGTTCCTGTATGGTTAGTGGTGGATTAGGGCGCTTGCGAACAGTCGGTCAAGCTGATCCCACACGTGTTCAATAGGATTCAGGTCAAGACTTAACGCCGGCCATTCCATAACCTGAATTCCACGCTCTTGTAAAAAGTTTCTGGTGATGCCGGCGGTATGTGCCTTTGCATTGTCCTGCAGCACATGGTCCGCCAAGATGTAGTTCATGGCATTTAGTCTACCAGGAACCACAACAAGATCAGTTCTGTTGTCCATACTGAATCCAGCCCAAACCATCACAGATCCACGACCAAATCTATCCACTTCCTGTATAGTAGCGGCTGCGTAGCGTTCAGGAGGACGTCTATATATACCTACTCGACCGTCGCAACGAGTTAAACGAAATCTGCACTCGTCTGTAAACAGTACAGGCGTCCAGTGACGAAGTTGCCAATCTCTGTGATCCAGAGCAAACCTCATTCGCGCTGCTTTGTGATGGGTGGTGCACGGACGGGTCTTCTTGGCTTTAAATTCGCTTCTTTTAATCTCTTTCAAACAGTTTGATAAGAAACTTCTATTCCGTGTGCTCGTCTTAGGTCGTTTAGGAGGTCTCGTGCTGTGGCAGTAAGCTGACGTAGAGAGGAAAGGACAAGAAATCGGTCTTGATTTTGAGTAGTTTTTCGATTTCGACCTTGTCCAACTGTTCTAACATATTGGCCAGTCTCCCGAAGCCGATGCCATAAACGCTGAACAACAGAAGGGGAAACTCGAAGGTCCCTGCTAACATGTCGTAAAAAGTGGGCATGCTGAATAAGGGCGACAAAACGAGCAACTTGAACTTCACTAAGATGCCTCAATTTACTTCTAATATGCCCTTAAAGCGTACCAAATTTGATTTGTCTAAATTAAAAATTAAATGATAAATTTATTAAAGAAAATCATATATTGTAGGTTATGCTGAGTGATATTTTTATTTTCAGGAAACGAATCTGGAATTTTTAGCCTGAAGTGGTCTACAAAAATGAACTGCGAACTCGAAAAAAGGTAAGTGAATATTTGGTAACATTTATACAATATATTCGGCGACTTGGAAAAAATAACATTGTGTGACTTTTATACACAATTTGGTAGAAATTTTAGGCTACCAATAAACAAATATTAATTATATTTCGCAATAAATACACACATTCCTACTTAGGTTCCCTAATTTCCTTCCTATCAGGTTCCACACGCGTAGGGTTACCAGATTTATTTTACCTATCCCCGGACTTTTCCTTTCAAAAATCCAGACGTAACTATGAAATGACTAATTTTTTGTTTCTTTTTAAGAATAAATTTCTATATAAACTTCTTTTTATGTCTAACATGTTTACATATAATATAATACATATTATTATAATATTGATATTGCACAACAAAAAACTAAAAAAAAACGAACAAACTACTAAAATACAATAAAATATGTTAGGTTTATTTAAACGCCATCAAAACTCATACTTGTCGCTGAACTGAATTTTATTTATAGCGGCATATTTTTGGGCAAAAGTACGAAATCATAAAATTGCTCACAAGTCATATTCAAATTAAACTTTGTCATGATGATTCCTTTACGGACGATAAGTCTGTATTTCGCACCGCTGCGACGCGCCGACGCAAACTAGGGGATTTTGTCGTCACTGCCGGTCTAAAAATCGGGGATTCCAAGACTTTAATTAAAATTGAGTCAGGGTAATTTCCCCGGACGATCAAACAATCCCCGGCCGGACGTCCCCGGACTCCCTGAAAACTCGAACATGTCCGGCGAAATCCGGACGTCTGGTAACCCTACACACGCGTTAGATTGGGGATAAATCAGGAGATCTAGGTGGCCATCACTCAATTCGGCTCCTCAACGACCAGGCCACATAAAAGATGGGAAACGCGGCCTGGGAAGGCCATCGAACTTAATTATCTTTCTGATCCACGAATAGTAAGCAGCAACAGCTGTGAAGACTTCCGGTTGCTGCTGGTCGCACTCGCTCGATCCGTACGACAACAGGCCAACTTGGACTCCGCTGCAGATCAAGGGTCCGCCCGAATCTCCAAAGCATGGTGCCGCGTTCTTTTTAAACGCCCGCACGCAGACGTTGGAGCGGAACGGTTCGAAAGGCACACAGTCTCGAAGGGATATCGTATACAGTTTTAGCTCTTGGAGGTTTTCCATCTCATCGGCGTCTGTCATTCCCCATCCGGCTGTCATGCAGTCCCCGTAGTCCTGGCTGGGTTTCTCCACGCTGGCCAGTTTTATCTTGTCCACGGTTGGACCAAACTTGAATGTACCTGCAATTTTTTATGGTCATCAAAAACAGGCTCTATTTTGCTGTGAGGTAGTTATATTTGATCGTGATCCAGAAAAATATCCCGAAAAGCTGGCCAAAACCTCAAACAATGAAAATTTGATTCGGAGAATTTTGATTGTTGGGTTGCATAGAGAAATGATTACTTTAAGGAATTGATCAATCAAAGAAAGGCACCTTTTATTTCACTGTTACGTTTCGATTTTTGTTGACAATCTTCTTCAGACAACTGCAAAATAAATTCAAAATAACTCAACAAATAATTACAACAAGGAGGCCTTTGTCCGAATGGATCTTCACCCAAATTAAATTTGTGTTGTATTTATTTTTGAATTTATCTTATGTTTTGATTATGGGATGAAATAAAGGCTATTATTATTATTATCATTATTGTTATTATAATTACAACAATAACGCTATTAAAAACTAGTTTATCAAACTATTTAGATGTCACTGTATTTATTTTAGTAGACGTTGGACATTTTAAAGTTTCATATGAAAATCAGTTTTGTGCCTTTGTTACAGTGTCTAGTAGGTACCGCGGTAATAGTTACCGTCCCTAGCAAAGAGGGTTGACCTCAGTCCCGGTACTCCTATACCGTATGACTCCCCATGGCATGTGGATTTATACCCCACTGGGGGTGAGGGAGGTTCGCGGGTAAAAATGTCATTCTGAGTGAAAAGTTTCATGCGGACTTATTGAGTTTTTCTGTTCCTAACGAAGATATAACGGTTTAAAATACAGTTTTGTTAATGTATGAAACGGTTGTAACTTTTTACGGAATAAAGAGAACAAAAGAAATCTATATAATAGTGATCGACAGCGTTTGAGCGCGCCGCAGATCTCGGTCAAGTTTGCAAGCATTTTTCGCCTATTTCGCAATATTTTAACGCAAAATCAGAATAGACGTTTTGTAGCACAATACTTCTACTTTCGAAATACGTAAAAAAAACTAAAATCGGACCACCTCCGAAGCATCCAGGCTAGCCGAACCATATTGCATAATAATAATTCAAATCGCAATTGTGCAAAAACTAATCATCGGACAACGCCTGGGTGGTGCACACTTAAAGTACCCATCAATCGCTACTTTCTCGCGAAAAGCCTGCGTTACAACTTTGAAAATGGCGGAGTTATAAATTTTTTAAAAAAATGCATATTTCTCCGGTTCTTCCGAATTTCCTCCGTTAATATTAATCTGATCGGGTCCGTGTAGGGTTCATTTCTTTCGTCTTTTCATTCTCTACAATTCGTCTGTTGACAGTATCAAGATTGCTCCATCGGTTCAGCTTTTACAAGCGAACAACGAAAAAAAACACGATTTTTTTAGGTTTTTTGTTTATAACAAATTAAGTAATGATATTTGCTAGTCGAAAACACATCACAATACATCTACGGACTGTTCCACGTGACCTGGGACCGGCGGCTTGCTGATACTATTTTTGTCACTGCCTGGTCTACCAATGAACGTAGTAAGAAAGTAATTAATAATGTGTAGGATAAACATGTTTCGTTCACATTTTCTGTTTAGCGATTGCAGTTGCCTATTCTGTATCCAAAATTAATGCAATCATTGTTATTTTTTTAATTAAGCTAGCTAGCCATAAGAAAAACAATTCTATTCGCCCTGTGCATACACCGCGGAGGGGAGTTGCAAAACGATCTAAGCGCCCGTAGCGGAGAAATACTTGCCTACACTATGTGCAGTAGTTCACGGCGCATTATGTTGTTTACCAATGTGTCAGAACTAATAACATATCGTTGGTATAAATAAATAATCATAATGGGACACAATAAGTGTTGCGTTATCAACTGTAATAATACAGGAAGAAATATTAACAAATATTAACAATATTGTAATAAATAATATAAATTTGATCGGACCACTTTATACACCACAGATAACTGTAATATTTATTAGCAATCTGCACCATTTACGCCTCGTGGACATACTTCCGCCTACCCCTGTAGAGGCGCTAGCATCGCGCACCTGGCCAATGGCTTAGAATTCATAACAGAATTTACGTGACGTGACGTTCCATATAGTGCGAATTGACCTGAATTGTATCAAAAGTTATTCATATTAAAGTATGTTTTGTGTATATTTGACTCACATGTGTATTATATTAAAATTACCATAATAATTTTCTTAATTTTTGATACTTTACCTTTGATTTGCATCATGGCTATGTCCGACCTGTATTTGTTAACAGCGTCATACTTCGGGTGCGGTATGACTTTAATGACGTCATAAATGGTACCCCGGTCCATTCTTGTGCTACCAGCCGATATTTTGTACTTTTTCGGCTTCTTTCCGGTGCAATGCGCAGCTGTAAGTATCCATGTTGTTGTGATAATGGAACCGCCGCAATGTTGCGCACCACCTTGTAATATGGCGACCATATATGGGTGTTTTTCTATTTTTGTAAAGGTACCTTTCACTATCCTCTTCTGTTCCGGTGGTTCTACGCCTTTCGAAGAAAAACATCCTATATGAAGTATTGGGGGATCAATTTCTATCGAATTTTTCAAGCAGCTGCTAAGTTTTGTTATGCTTACAAAGATTTTTTTTACCTGTTATCTTCAAAACTCCGATAATGATGCACCATTTTAGCACCCTGAAGATCATAATTAAATATATTGCTATTCATACGGACATTCATTGGTATAAAGTTCAATGTTTGCCGAATTTGTTACGTTTAGTACCAGTATTAATGGTTTATTTAGAAATCGAATTGAGTATGAAACTTGTGCTTTCCAGCGAAGCTTGGTATTCAGCTTCATATCAAGTTATTTTTCTTGTTCATTATTGCATCCAATAACTAATATTGTTTGACAGCATTCTGATGTTCTTCAGGAAATAGGGAGCGAATGTTGGGATATGTCGTAAAATTACAAAACTGCACTGTCTTCGTGGTTTAACTACATAAAAACGTCGTTAAATTGATAATTTTTATAGGCACGTTTAACAATGATTTTTATAGGTGCATCAAAAGCATTGTTTAATACATAAATGAGTCGGAATAATAAGGCATCAGGTCAAATAAAATGTATTTATTGAACAACTAGGTACAAAACCTTCCATCAAAGCGAATTACGCACCAAAGATTAGAAACGGGCGATGACGCCACTATAGAGAAGTGGCCATTCTTGGTCCAAATCATTTACAAGAACTACCATTTTGCTTGCGGAGGCTCTGTCATCACAAACAGATGGGTCCTCACAGCAGCTCATTGTTTCCTAGACACCATACTTGCACATTACAAAATCTACGTTGACAGTGCCAGCTCATACAAAGGCACGAGCTACGACGTGGCGACCATCAAAATCGACGAGCATTGTGGGATGCGCGTGGATGTTGTAATCGCGGACGTGGCACTGATACAGACAACAGGTGCATTTGTATTTAGCGAAACGCTTGTAGCGATTAACGTAGATTTTGTTGAAAGACAATCTGACGCTGACTACAAGAATTGCTCGACAGCAGGATGGGGGCGGACGAATGCTTCGATACCATCGCAATTTATGAAAGGTTTGGATGTGCATGCGCTGGACGTTGAGACTGTTTCCCATGAGGATTGCAAGTTGTCGTGGGCAGTGTTGCGGTCCAGTTTGTGCGTAAGGGCTGTCAACCGCCTTGGTTCGCCCTGCTGTGGAGATTCTGGTGGCCCGTTGGTTTGCGATGGAGTTCTTGTTGGCGTGGTGTCTTTTGGTAATGACTGTATTGGTTTGGCAGTCTATGCCGAGGTAGCATCGTTTCGCATTTGGATGAATTCTTACATGAAGAAGTTTCAGAAGACATTTGGGCTAAGTTAGGAGTAAAGGTCTCTCTTCATTGTCAACACCTTGTATTCGAAAATTATATTAAATTATATTATGTTATATTTTTTTATTTTTACTTTATTTTATTTTTACTTTATTTTATTTTATATGATAAAGTCTTAAACTTTCACATCACTACACCAAATTTAAATGTTTAGTTCTTTAGAGTCTACGTCACTATTGTCAAGAACCTGTTTTGCCTGGACTTGTCGTGCTGTTCTGGGGTTTCTTTGCTAACTTTCGTATTTCGTTGGTTAATAACTCCGTCTCAAAGTTCCTGTGAAGAGTGCTATTTTGCCGACGATGTTTCTTAGCACCTTACTTACTATATACTGTTTGGTTTAAGCAGACGCTAACGTTTGATAGTTCGAGACAACGTGTGGCCAACGTTCAAGCCTCAAGCTAGCAATGCCAAGCTTCCAACGTTCGGTTTTGGTCATGTTTGAGCCATTCTCGGTATTTTGACAAAATTGAAGAGAGTTTCTCAAACATTCGAAGCATCGTTTTTTTTTTGATGTGCTGCTACCCGGTTGATTCGTAATAGTTGATAGAGTTTTGTATTAATTCATATAGGATTAAACGGATGATGTTAAAACGGCAGCTTTTAAAATTATGCAAATTATACATTATGCCTTTCACGTTCTATACTCAGATACACTGTTGCATCCTCGATATCTTAGAACTTAAGTACACAATAAGAAACCTACGTAAAAAGAATACAATTATCCAGCAGGTTTTGTGGCATCGTTAAATTGATAATTTTTATATGCACAAGGTGGATGAAAACCATTGTTTAATGTATAAATTAGTTTGAATGATTTGGGATCACTGAAAGCAAAATGTATTCTGCTACTGACATTTATACTAATCACATCAGGTACAATGTCCAATATCAATCGCCAATATTGTGATAACTTGTACATAATTCATATATAATCTCTTCTTTTAGAAACAAAACCTTTCATCAAAGCGAATTACGCACCAAAGATTATAAACGGCGATGACACAGCTATAGCGAAGTGGCCATTCTTGGTCCAAGTCATTTACAAGTACTACTATCTTGTTTGCGGAGGCTCTGTCATCACAAACAGTTGGATTCTCACAGCAGGTCATTGTTTCAATGACACCATACTTGCACATTTCAAAATCTACACTGACAGTACCATCTCATATGAAGGCACAACCCTCGAGTTAAGGCGCTGCCACATGATGCGGTGAACGTCTCGGCAAATGTTGGACTGAACGATTGAGTCAAATGAGTTCGACAGTTGATGCGATAATCGAAAAAAGGCCGCTACACGTTGCCACGAACGCCTTCCAACGTCGTCGAACGTTTGATAGTTCGCCCCCAACGTGTGGCCGACGTTTAGGCTTCCAGCTACCAATGCCGAACGTGCAACATTCGGGTTTGGTGACGTTCCGGCCGGTGTCGGTATTTTGCCAATGTCAAAGGATTTTTCGCCGCCGGCATTCGAAGCAAGGTTGTTTTGATGCGTATCTTCACAAATTGTCCAAATTTGCTAGTTTTTAGAATTTATATATGAAGTGTGAATTGTAGTTTTATATATTATTCTTTAACACTCATTTAATACTTTGAAGAAAATTATATATTTTTGCACTTTCGATGTTATTCATGGTTTGAATAATAATAATGATGCACAATTTTAGCATTCTGAAGATCATATTTAAATATATTCGTATTTATACGGACATTTATTGGGATAAAATTCAATGTTTGCCGAATTTGTTACGTTGATATAGAAGAAATAAATGAATTCCAGTCGCGAAACGTATTGCTCAAACTGGGTAAAGTAGCTATACGCTTCAAACGTAAAATTAACAATGTTAGTTATTGTCTCCTTTTATAACAATTTGATTGGTTGCAGCAGTTTATGTATTTTTTATTGTGTAAACCAGTAATACTCGTTTATTTAGAAATCGAATTGAGTATGAAACGTGTGTTTTCCAGCAAAGCTTAGTGTTCCGCTTCATATCAAGTGGTTTTTCGTGTTCATTGTTACGTCCAATAACTAATATTGTTTGACAGCATTCTGCAGTTGTACACGAAATAGGAAACGTATGTTGGGATATGTCGTAAAATGACAAAACTGCACTGTCTTCGTGGTTTAACTCGTTAAATTGATAATTGTTATTGGCACATCAATTTTATGGGTGTACATCAGTCATATCAACATCAGTTATACATCAGGTCCAGCAAAATGTATTTATTGTACTACTATTTAAACAGGTTAGAAACGGCGATTACGCCACTATAGAGAAGTGGCCACTCTTGGTCCAAATCATTTACAAGAACTACCATTTTGCTTGCGGAGGCTCTGCCATCACAAACAGATGGGTCCTCACAGCAGCTCATTGTTTCCTAGACACCATACTTGCACATTACAAAATCTACGTTGACAGTGCCAGCTCATACAAAGGCACAAGCTACGACGTGGCGACCATCAAAATCCACGAGCATTGTGGGATGCGCGTGGATGTTGTAATCGCGGATGTGGCACTGATACAGACACCAGGTGTATTTGTATTTAGCGAAACGCTTGTAGCGATTAACGTAGATTTTGTTGAAAGACAATCTGACGCTGACTACAAGAATTGCTCGACAGCAGGATGGAGGCGGACGAATGCTTCGATACCATCGCAATTTATGAAAGGTTTGAATTTGCATGCGCTGGACGTTGAGACTGTTTCCCATGAGGATTGCAAGTTGTCGTGGGCAGTGTTGCGGTCCAGTTTGTGCGTAAGGGCTGTTAACCGCCTTGGTTCGCCCTGCTGTGGAGATTCTGGTGGCCCGTTGGTTTGCGATGGAGTTCTTGTTGGCGTGGTGTCTTTTGGTAATGACTGTATTGGTTTGGCAGTCTATGCCGAGGTAGCATCGTTTCGCACTTGGATGAATTCTTACATGAAGAATTTTCAGAAGACATTTGGGCTAAGTTAGGAGTAAAGGTCTCTCTTCATTGTCAACACCTTGTATTCGAAAATTATATTAAATTATATTATGTTATATTTTTTTATTTTTACTTTATTTTATTTTATATGATAAAGTTTTAAACTTTCACATCACTACACCAAATTTAAATGTTTAGTTCTTTAGAGTCTACGTCACTATTGTCAAGAACCCGTTTTGCCTGGACTTGTCGTGCTGTTATGGGGTTTCTTTGCTAACTTTCGTATTTCGTTCGTTAATATCTCCGTCTTAAAGTTCCTGTGAAGAGTTCTACTTTGCCAACGATGTTTCTTAGCACCTTACTTGCTATATACTGTTTGGTTTAAGCAGACGCTAACGTTAGATAGTTCCAGACAACGTGTGACCAACGTTCAAGTCTCAACCTAGCAATGCCAAGCTTCCAACGTTCGGTTTTGGTCATGTTTGAGCCATTCTCGGTATTTTGACCAAATTCAAGAGAGTTTCTCAAACATTCGAAGCATCGTTTTTAAGGTGTGCTGCTACCCGGTTGATTCGTAATAGTTGATAGAGTTTTGTATTAATTCATAAAGGATTAAACGGATGATGATAAAACGGCAGCTTTTAAAATTATGCAAATTATACATTATGCTTATTCACGGTCTATACTCAGATACACTGTTGCATCCTCGATATCTTAGAACTTAAGTACACAATAAGAAACCTACGTAAAAAGAATACAATTATCCAGCAGGTTTTGTGGCATCGTTAAATTGATAATTTTTATAGGCACAAGGTGGATGAAAACCATTGTTTAATATATAAATTAGTTTGAATGATATGGCATCACTGATAGCAAAATGTATTGTGCTACTAGCAATTCTACTAATCACATCAGGTACAATGTCCAATATCAATCACCAGTATTGTGCTATCTTGTACATAATGAATATGTGATCTCTTCTTTTAGCAACAAGATCTTCAATTAAAGCGAATTACACACCAAAGATCATAAACGGCTATGACACCACTATAAAGGGGTGGCCATTCTTGGTCCAAATCAGTTACAAGAACTATTTTCGTTGCGGAGGCTCTGTCATCACAAACAGATGGGTCCTCACAGCAGGTCATTGTTTCCTAGACACCATACTTGCACATTTCAATATCTACACTGACAGTACCATTTCATATAAAGGCACACGCTACGACGTGGCGACCATCAAAGTCCACGAGCATTATGGGTGGCGTGGGCCTGTAATACTGCGGACGTGGCACTGATGCAGATAAGAGGTGTATTTATATTTAGCGATACGCTTCGAGCCATTAACGTAGATTTTGTTGAAAGACAATCTGACACTGACTACAAGAATTGCTGGACAGCTGGATGGGGTCAGAGGGCTGCTTCGAGTACACCGCAATATACAAATTATTTGAATTTGCAAGGGCTGGCCGTCGAGACTGTTTCCCATGAGTATTGCAAGTTGTCGTGGGGAGTGTTGCGGTCAAATTTGTGCGGAACATCTGTCAACCGCATTGGTTCGCCCTGCTATGGAGATTCTGGTGGCCCGTTGGTTTGCAATGGAGTTCTTGTTGGCGTGGTGTCTTTCGGTAATGAACACTGTGTCGGTTTAGCAGTCTATGCCAAGGCAGCATCGTTTTACACTTGGATGAATTTTTACATTAAGAAGTATCAGAGGAGGTTTGGGCTAAGTTAGGAGTAAAGGTCTTCATTGTCAACACCTTGTATTAAAAAATTATATTAAGTGTCCTGGTTTTACTTAATTTTAATTTGTATGATAACGTTTTCAACTTTCACATCACTACACCAAATTCAAAATGTTTAGTTCTTTAGTGTCGACGTCACTATTGTCAAAAACCCGTTTTGCCTGGACTTGTCGTGCTGTTCTGGGGGTTCTTTGCTAACTTTTGTATTTCGTTTGTTAATAACTCCGTCTCACGGTTTCTGTGAAGAGTGCTATTTCGCCAACGATTATTATACAGTGTGTAACAGGCAAATGGAATAAATTCGATAATAAATAAATGGGGGCGTGTTTGAAAAAACGCTCGGACACGTCGATTTGTATTTGTAGTTGCGCACTTTTTTCAGTAAAAACTTTTTATACAGGGTGTCTCGTGTAACAGTGGCCAATACTAACTTTCTTATTTTAAATGTAACACCCTGTATATTATTCAATTTTTTGATTCCTCTGTAAATTCTAGACATATTTTATGTACAATATCCTATACCTATCTTCAACTGTTCCAGATTCATTTCCAAAATTAACATAAAAAAGTAAAATTATTTGATTAAAGAAATTCGATAGAAAAAAAACTAATAAATAATACTGTTTATTTCTTGATAACATAAAACACACAAAAAAGTGAATGCTAATGTAGGAAATGTTCAAAATGCTCGCCGCAAACTTCTTGGCAACATACCAGCCTTAAATAAAAATTTCTTCGGACGTTAATCAACATCTCGGGCGTAACCGATCTAATCGCAAGCGTTATTTGTCTTCTTAAGTCAGCTAAGTCGAGGGGTTTAGTTTTGTATACAATACTTTTGACATATCCCCATAAGAAGTAATCTAATGGCGTCAGATCAGGGGATCGTGCTGGACATTCAATCGATCCTCGCCTGCCTATCCACCGATTGGTAAACATTCGGTTGGGGTACTGCCGGACATTGATTCGGTAATGGGGCGGTGCTCCATCTTGCTGAAACCATATCATATTCGCTGGAACTTGTGGGTTTGCTGGATCAGGATATGAGTTTGTCAAAGTTGGCAAGACATTATTTTGGAGCAGTGCTAAATAATTATTGCCATCCAAATTGCCATCAATAAAGAAGGGACCTACGATATTATCTCCAACAATTCCTGCACAAACATTTACCTTTTGAGGGTATTGCATATGTTCTTCTCTCATCCAGTGTGGATTTTCCCTAGACCAATAGCGGCAATTTTGACGATTAGCATGACCGTGAAGCGTAAAGGTGCACGCATCAGAAAACAAAACATGCTCTAATTGGATGACATTGTTATCTAACATTGCCATCATTTCTTCGCAAAAATACGTTCTCCTATCAAAGTCATCTTCCATGAGCTCGTGAGTTGGTATCATTTTATAGGGTTGCATTTTATTTTCTTTTAATGTTCTAAAAATCGTTGAATGACTAACATCGAACGTTATGGCTGCTTGTCGAGTAGAAGTATGTGGGTTTTCCTCAAACTCAAGCATAATATCCAATTTGGTATCGTTACTTGTTGCATTGCCAGCTGATTTTATTATCTGCCTTACATGTCCAAGCTCGCGAAACTGCTTCTCTATTTTACTAATTGTCCCTTGGGATATAGGCGGCAAATTTGGAAATTTTTCTTGAAATAACCTAGCAACTTCCATTTGTGTCCGTGTAATATCTCCATAACCAATCATTTGTAGAATGGTTATTTTGTGCATTTCTGTTAAATGAACCATTTTTATGATGTACAGTTAATGAAATTCAAAAGACTATAACCATAACTATAACACTGACAGCTCCTGTCATGCAGTTAGACAACACTTTATTAAGGCTAGGGCAGCTTGGTTTTTATTTCATCAGTAGGTACATAAAAAAACACTGAAATGGTTTTTGCCAATAGTTTTTGCTTACTTTATCGTTATCAATACCTAAATGTTAAATAAGTATTGAGTATGTTGTATCGAATTTCTGTAATCAACTAACTTTATTTTTTAATGTTAATTTTTGAAATAAATCTGGAAACACTTAATTTTTCCGAAACAATTGAAGATAGGTATAGGACATTGTACATAAAATATGTCTAGAATTTACTGAGGAATCCAAAAATTGAATAATATACAGGGTGTTCCATTTAAAATAAGAAATTTAGTATTGGCCATTGTTACACGAGACATCCTGTATAAACAGTTTTTACTGAAAAGAATGCGCAACCACAAATACAAATCGACGTGTCCGAGCGTTTTTTCAAACACGCCCCCATTTATTTATTATCGAATTTATTCCATTTTGCTGATACACACTGTATACTGATTTTGTTAGATTAAGCAGACACTACACCATTTAAACGTTTGATAGTGTGACAACGTTTGGCCGACGTTAAAGCCTCGAGCTAGCAATGCCAAGCTTCCAACGTTCGGTTTTGGTTATGTTTGAGCCATTTCGGTATTTTGACAAGAGTCAAGACAGTTTCTCAAACGTTTGAAGCATCGTTTTTGTTTGTGCGCGGCTACCCGGTTTATTCCTAGTAGTCGATAGAGTTTATATTAATTCATAAAAGATTAAACGAGTGTTGATAAAACGGCAGCTTTTAAAATTATGCAAATTATTCATTATTCTTATTCACGTTCTATACTCAGATACATTGTTGTATCCTCGATATCTTAGAACTCGATTTGTAACGAAACTTCGTTCGTTTATTTGGCGAATACTGTTTTTGTATATTTTTGAACTCGTCTGAACGTCCGATACGTAAACTAGCTCCGAGACTGGTTTGGTATGTGATTGTCGTAGTGGGGGTCGTTTTGACGGTATATAAGCCCGAGCATTTCCCTCTACACAGCAGTCTCCCTGCTGGCCCCTTGTGTTGGCGGGAGAACTCATAGCTCAGTCTATTTTCGCTGGCCCATTGAATGCTGGTCAAATAGCTCAGAGTCCTCCCTACTGGCCCTTTGCATGCTGGTGTTAGAGCTCAAGGTATTAGCTGATGGCCCCTTGTATGCTGTTGATAATATATCGCACTGCTTACCTCTGCTGGCCGTAGTTGGCGAGGTAGTTTTCTTTTTTCAAGATATATATTTTTTTCCAGATATGTTAATTTTACCAGATATATGTTAGTAAGTATTATCGAACTCCGCCGTCACCGAATTGGGGACCTACGAGCTACCTACAACAGGATTTAATATTGTTATATTTATTGTGTAACACTTCTCCACCGCACCAGAGAAGAAGGTGCGTTACAGAGTACACAATAAGAAACCTACATAAAAAGCATACAACTATCCATCAGGTTTTGTGGCATCGTTAAATTGATAATTTTTATAGGCACAACGAATAATAGGTGCATCAAAACCATTGTTTAATATATAATTTAGTCGCGGTGATATGGCATCAGGGCAAGCAAAATATATTGTACTACTAGCAATTACATGTATCACGTCAGGTACATGTTCAATAGCAGTTACCAATATCGTGCTATCTTGTACATAATGCATGTATGATCTCTTCTTTTAGAAACAAAACCTTCCATCAATACGAACTACGCACCACGGATGATAAACGGTCATGACACAACTATAGAGAAGTGGCCATTCTTGGTCCAAGTCGTTTACAAGAAGGAATGTTGGTGTGGAGGGTCTGTCATCGCAAACAGGTGGGTCCTCACAGCAGGTCATTGTTTCAGAAGCACCAATCCTGCAGATTACAAAATCTACGCTGACAGTACCATCCCAAACAATGGCACAGTCTACGACGTGGAGATCATTAAACTCCACGAGAATTATAACCGGACGAATTTCTCACTAATTGCTGACGTAGCACTGATGCAGATAAAACGCGAATTTAGATTTAGTAAAACTCTTCAAACGATAAAAGCGGATTTTGCCGAAAGACAATCTGACACTGAATACAAGAATTGCTCGACAGCAGGATGGGGTTCGACGGTTGCTGGGGTTCCAACGACTGATGGTTTGAATCTGCAAGGGCTGGACGTCGATACTGTTACTCATGCCGAATGCAAGCTGAAATATCAAGTGTCGCGGGCCAATGTGTGCGTAAGGGCTGTCAACCAACCTGGTTCGCCGTGCAGTGGAGATTCTGGTGGCCCGTTGGTTTGCGATGGAGTTCTTGTTGGCGTAGTGTCTTTTGCTAGTCCGAATTGTACTGATTTGGCAGCCTATTCTAAGGTAGCATCATTCTACACTTGGATAAATTCTTACATGAAGAAGTTTGAGAAGAAGTTTGGGCGAAGTCAGGGGCAGTGGCGTATCTAGGGTAGGGCACCCGCTCAGCTGCGCATAATTTTTAAGCAACCTGAAAACTTTTGAGTCCTGACTTTGACTGACTCTTAATGCCTGTTCAGACATAGGTACATAAGACAAGACAAGGATAAAACCAATGCAATCAAATGTACAATGTACGCATTAATACTGACATCAGCAGGGCTGGATTAACCATAAAGCACACCTAAGCATCCTGTGAAGAATGTTATTTCGTCAACCATGTTTCTAAGCACCTTATATTGGAAGCCTTGAATAATACTGGTTTTGTTTGGTATAAGCAGATACTATATCATTCAAACGTTTGATAGTTCGTGACAACGTTTGACGACGTTCAACCCTCGAGTTAGCAATGCCGAGCGTCGAACGTTCTGGTTTGGTCATGTTCGAGCCTTTGTCGGTATTTTGACCAGAGTCAAAAGAGTTTCTGTAACATCCGAAGTATCGTTTTTACTTTATCATATGGTAAAGTATTGTAATCGTGCAGAAAAAGAAATGAGATTTTAACGGAAATGTGTCCTTTTGGGTGCCCTGAACATTTTTAGCCAAGGTATAAAAAATCTGATGTGCCAGGCACATGACTTTATCATACAATATATAAAATTAAGACCCAGTTCTACCGCTCCCAAAACGCATTATCGATTAGAGGCGTTATTTATTGTTCAAAGTTTATGAAATTTTCAGTGTAACTTCTTAGATAAATAAGGACTTTGGCTAGGGGTAAAATTTTTGTTTTGCAAGATTAGAATTAATATTACTTCTACATTTTGTTTTTTTTTTCAAATATAAAACCCCCAGCCAAACGTACAATACAAAAATAGATTTTTTATTATTAAGTACAATTTCAACCCAAACATTATAATTGTTCCGCTAATCGACATAACTGTTTACGAGTTATGTATACGTTAAGTAATTCTGGATGAGTTTGATGTAGATTCAATTTTTTACTCGTCCTAAAAGATGGATAGTTGAATCTCCCAGTAGCGATGAGGATAATATAGTAATGTACAGTCGTTTCAAGATGAACTGCCAAAACAATCTACTTCCGGTCAAAGTGAGTAACTGGAAAATCTTATTTGTTGTCAAAGTGGAGCACAACAAGAAACATCTTACATGTTTCAATGTATTCCAATATGTCAGAAAATATTTTTCTTTTTACATCACCTAACACTGAAACGTTATATGAGCATTACAGCTCATTTTGATCAGTTTGGAATACTACCACTTCGACCGTTAATAATAGACGCTAAGAAGACAGACGATTTCATAACAAAGCCACAGAAAGAGCTTCCCGAGAAAAGACGCTATCAAGGAACCAATACAAATGCAAGATTTATTCATAGTATAAAAAATAATTTCATTCTGTACTATTACAATCAGCAATACTTTTTTTACATTACATCATTATTTTCACAGCAATGTTATCGTCTTTCATTTCAAGTGTATAATAAATAATAGCATAATTTATCGGATTTCAGTAATACAACAATATAAGCCAAATTCGTGAGGGAATATATCGAGGGAGGTGTAGTTCGTATTTTTTTGTTTTACTTGTTTTCGGCAATAAATAAAAAGAAGTATTTATCTTTATTTTGGTGTATTGCTTTTGAATTTCTAATATCTAATAGGTTGGTAATCGCAGGGAAATCTTACTTGTTTTGCGAGTAAAATGCAAGCGCACTGATTCCTTCCGCGAAAAACTAGTTCCGTTCATCGCCCCGTAACTTCGTCAAATTTCATCCGATTAATCTCGGATAGATGACACGTTAAAGTAATAAGATTCCAGCATTCTGAATATGCCAAAACCCCAAAATCGATAATTTAGCAGTAAGACCCCTTTCTTCGGAGCCGGTCACATATGCGAAGTGATGAGTGAGAACACTGATACATTATAACTTGAGCGAAAACGAGAGCGCTTTCGCGCGGCGACATACTGGCTGAGTACTTCCCCTTCGAATGTACTCGCGTCGACTATGCTCCGCCTTTGCCTGCTTCCTCTAAACCCCCAACCCCCCCTTATCGTAAAACTGTGGTCTGGCTGACGTTGGTGGGAGGGAGATAGGCTGACCACTCCCAGCAAAAAAAAACATCGCAACGAAATATTTCGTTTCGAAGTTGCGATGTTTTTAAAACGGAGCCTTGAGGAATCACTAGAGGTAGTAGCTTACTACAAAGCAACACTACATAAAACCAAACATCCTGAGCTTAATTGTGTGTTAATAATCACGTGTAATACATTAAATTATAGATAAAGGTGTATTACACCGGGTACGAATGCCACTTTTTTTCATTTGCGTTGTTGTTTTGTTTTTTACCCTTGCTAAAGAAGCCAATAATTGGTAATTTTTGTTATTTTTTTTTTCCAAATCCGAACCAAACATCAAAAAATCAATATTACAACATTTTGTATTGAGCCTTCATGAACTTGTGTAAAAAAAAATGACAACAAAATATGAATGTTGTAATGATTGAACCGTTGGTTTTTTGAACATGTGAATGAGACGAGAATAACATATTTTATAGTCGTACGGTGCAGCCATCTGTTGGATAAACACTACATCATTTTCTTCGACCAATCAAATTCAAATGGTACAGTCTGATGCAGCAGCATGAATACGTAGCCAGGGGAATCACAAATATTGAGCAATTTCGGCCTAACAAAAATATTGATCGCATGTTGACACGGGAGTGGCGCCGCGCCCGGCAAACGAAAGCCATACGAAAAATAAATTTTACCGTGCTGGTGCTACGTAGATAGCAACGACTCGCTTAGAAATTAGGACAGCATGTTCTTGCGGAACTGTATGTGATCAACATGAATTGTTGAATTTCGACCAAAATAGGCTAGAAACCGAATACGAGAAATAATTTTTTGCCGTCCTGATGGACTCTACAGCAAAGAGCGAGTTATAAATTAGGAGCGAATGTTCCCGCGAGGGTTTATAGTGCAGCAACCGCAATACCTACTTACAATGTTACAACTAAATTATTACTAAGGAAATAAAAGTTATTTAATTTTTAATCAGTCATTTATTTTTGGTCATTTCAAATATATTGGTATTTAGATTTAGAAAATAATATTAATACCAAACACTTGTCGCTTGGCAATGCATTCAGGGCAATCGCAATCTATGTAGGATGGTTGGCTTTAGTTCGACTTGTTGTACAACAGACGTAGAACAGACGCTAGAAATATGGGCAAATTAAAAAATCATCTGTCTTTATGTGGCCCGCGTTCTAAGAAAACTAATAACTTGCGAGAGTACCTGCGGTAAGTGTATATTATACGTGTAGTGTAATTCTTCGCTAATTAACTTCGCTAGTTAATTTGGGCAATACTCTCTTATAGGTGTAAGCGTGCCGGATGACCATATATGGAAAAAACTTTTATAAAGGTGTAAAATATTTGAACATGTATCTATATAATATATAATAAATGACTTATACATATACATAAAGCTGCCTGTTTTATCGAAATCGCTATTTTTTCTCATACCTACAATTGAAATTGAAGTACGTATACTACCAAGTCTATACATAGCAATAATAATTTTGAGTAAAATTTCAAAATGCAGTATCCAACTGATCTAGAATTAAAATAGGAATATTATATTTACTAACACCTACTTGCGTCACCCGATAAAAATTTGAATTTTTATATGAGGTGTGTTTTACCTGAAAGTATCGATCTCTGCTAAGTACGAACGAGACATTTGAGATTTTTGATGCACAAAGAAAACGTTAAATGGATTTAAATAAGTATCTGAGTACGAATGCTTTCACGGCCAGAATCATTTAAATTTAGATGATAAATAGTTACCGGTTTATGCCGTGAGTAAAAATTCATAATTACTGTCTTCGCGAACCATGCTGTTCGCTTCTTCGGAGCTAACTGATAATTAGTTACTAATTCTAATAATAAATGTAAAGCAATAAATGATTTATGTAAGAAAAGCTGTCTGTTTTACCAAAACTACAATTTTTTTCAACATACAAAAGGTAAAATGTTCAACCATAGTTAGTAGTAAAATAGGAATGTTATAATAAAGCAATTAATTAATTTGTATCACTGTATTGTTTTGTGGAATTGTATTTGTATTTAAAATATACGAGAAAAGCATTTCAGAACATGCGATAGTCACATACACAAAATTATTAGGAAACGGTTCGGCGCCAGTCGACACCGCACGGCCCCTTTGATCTTCGCCGCCAAAGAACGATACCGCCGTTCCCCTCATCTAATCAGTGCGTTGCTTGCATTTTCTGCGGAGTGTACAGTGGGCGCGGCTTGCTCCCTCCTCTCGCGCCTCAGTTTCGTCGATCTTTTGAGGCCGGTGACTAACATTTACTCTTAATAGGAAATTAAATTAAATAGTTTAACTGGAGACCTTCACTCCTTACTTCGCCCAAACTTCTTCTCAAACTTTTTCATGTAAGAATTTATCCAAGTGTAGAATGATGCTATCTTAGCATAGGCTGTCAAACTACTACAATCCTCATTACCGAAAGATACCACGCCAACAAGCACGCCATCGCAAACCAACGGGCCACCAGAATCTCCAAAGCAGGTCGCCGCAGCTTGCTTGACAGGCCTTATGCACACATTGGACCGCAACACTCGAAATATCCGCTTACAATCGTCATGACTAACAGTATTGACGTCCAACACTTGCAGATTCAAACCATCAGTCAAACCACCCGTAGGAGCCGTCTGACCCCACCCAGCTGTCGAGCAATTCTTGTAGTCAGCGTCAGATTGTCTTTCGGCAAAATCTGCCTTTATCGTTTGAAGAGTTTTACTAAATGTGAATTCACGTTTTATCTGCACCAGTGCCACATCCGAAATTATCCTGTGACCCAGTGTATAATTCTCGTGAAGTTTTATGGTGTTCACGTCGTAGATTGTGCCATTTTTCGGGATGGTACTGTCAGCGTAGATTTTGAAATTTGCAGGATTGGTGTCCTCGAAACAATGAGCTGCTGTGACGATCCACCTGTTTGTGAGGACAGACCCTCCGCAATAAAATGAATTCATGTAAACGATTTGGACCAAGAATGGCCACTTCTCTATAGTTGTGTCATCACCGTTTATTATCTTTGGTGCGTAATTCGCTTTGATAGAAGGTTTTGTTTCTAAAAGAAGAGATCACATATGCATTATGTGCAAGATAGCACGATATTGGTAACTGCTATTAAACATTGTACCTGATGTGATACATATAGTTGCTAGAAGTACTATACATTTTGCATTTACTGATGCCATATCGTTCCCACTGATTTGCATATTAAACAACGGCTTTGATGCACCTATTATTCGTTTTGATGTGCCTATAAAACTTATCAATTTAACGATGCCACAAAACTTGATGGGTAATTGTTTGCTTTTTATGTAGTTTTCTTATTGTGTCCTGTATAGATATCGAGGATACAACAATGGATCTGAGTATAGAACGAGAATATGCATAATGCATAATTTGTATAATTGTAAAAGCTGCCGTTTGATATAAATTCTATAAGCTACTAAGGCAGAAAACTGACCGATGAGATAAGCGACTTGCCTAACAGGACATTCTATATGAGTCCATAGAAACATATACGCTGTCGCATATCGCTAGTCGCTTATCACGTCGGTGAAATTTCTACCTAAGAATGAACCCACACACAGAAAAGTGATTATTTGGAACGCGAAAACATAATTTCTTGAATTTATTTACTAGATTCAAATGCATATTTACTTGGATGTAGAAAGTTAGGTATATACAAGAAATGCCACATACTCAATGTAACTAAAATAATTTCTCAGATAAATGCTGTCGACAAATAAATTCTTTCTTTATAAGAACCAATATTGTATTGAAAGAAGTAATTGAATTTTTCGTGCCAAAAATGTCAATTGATACAACGAAGTAATAGTAAATCCATCCAAGTGCGTAGTTACTTGATCCAAGAAAATATAAGACATTTAATATAAGTAAGTATTGTTTACTGAATAAAAATCTACCAATTATTAAACTGAAGTGATTTTCACTTCTTTGCAGTAATCCCTTTCTCTGGAATAAATATGCGCATCGTGATTTTGTCAAGGTTCGCGCGCCCGCGCGTAGGGCTGGCGCCGTAAAGGAGCGAAACCTAGTACGAAAACAACAGCGAAGTACCCGTAGGGCAGGGATGCACAGGTTTGTTGGGACCAAGGGCCACATCGATTAATCGGATTAGAGAAATTTTAAAATTCTTTTAATTAAAACATTATTTTGTTTAATAGATTTTAGATTAGAATACCAAAAAATATTAACAACAAAAAGTTCTTTGTACAGTATAAAAGCGACTATAGCTGATTTGTAACGATGGATTCCTGAAACGCCGCGATGGATCCGTGCGCAGTTAGAAAGTTATAAGTATAACACATATACTTTACATATACCCTTACTTGTATATACCCGGTGGTCGTTTTAACTTGAGACTCCTAAATATCTCTACGTTGTACCATGAGTAGACATGACAGTCGTCGCTTTGACTGCCAGACGGCGAGCGCATTATGGAGCGCATCCCATGCAGTGGCAGCGGTTGTAACTACCGCAGACGCCACAAACTTCCATCGTCAATAACATTTGATAGATGCATCATACGAAAAAAATGTTCAGACAAAAGATTCTTCTTATTTAGCGTAAACATAATTCATTAAAAAAATTTGGGTATTCTCATTTAGAAAAACGAAGTTAACCTCATTTTCACCGATTGCAGCGCCATCTGCAATGAAACTGATATCGCCATCTCATTTCTCCTTTTGCGTCCTACAAGTTTATTTAAGACACTTTTGTCGTACCATGCATATTTCTCGAGATATTTATGAGTCTCAAGTTAAAACGACCACCCGGTATAAGCGTACACATTAGCTTTGTTCGCTGAGCGCGTTCGGAACGTGTTCGGGACGTAATTTATATTGGACCAGATGTGTTGTGTGATAATGGTAGGGAAATCATAGCGAGACATCGGATTGGTCCAATATAAAAATGTACCTGAACTAGTTCGGGATTCGCTCAGCGAACAAAGCTATTATCAGATTTCCGTAGTCTATACTTAAGCCTTTGTTGTGATTTGTAGTGCCTATTTGAAATTTTTTACTCATTAAATTGTAGAGTGATGGCACCAAAAAGAAAACGTCTTGTTTTAACCGCGTTTGAGAAAATGATAATCGTTGATGGTCTAGCAAAAGGTGAATGCGCGAAAAAGTTTGCCGATGAGTATGGTGTCGGAGTTTTAACGATTAAAAGAAAATGCTGATTCGTTAAAAAATGTATTTCAAAATTGAGAATGAAGATGGAAATTCATGTAGAATATCTATGAAATGGCCTGTAAATGAAAAGTTGAGCATGCGGTTTACACTTGGTTTGTACAAAACCGTTCTCGATGCTAGCCGTAGTTTCAGAAAAGGCATTATAGTTTAATAAAAAAAAAATAGGAGGGGATTTGTAATTTCAGGCAAGATAAGGTTGGCTTAGAAAATTTAAAGAAAGGCATGGTATTTGTGAACTCGAAATTCACGGCGAAAAAATGCCTTCCGGCAAGCATTCCGCAGATACGTTAGTTTCAGTATTTACAACAAAGTTTTCAGGACAATTAGATAAAGATTTTATCTACAATGCGGATGAAACTGGTATGTACTGGAAAGCCCTGCCTAGAAGACCACTGGTAAAAAAAAGTTACTTCACCTGGGTATAAGCGCAAAGATTGTCTCACAATGAAAAATCCAGGTATCCGGAGTTTTGATTATCCGGATCGGGTCTGGTCCCAATTTAACAATTTAAAATTAGTTGGTTAGTTAGTTAGTGGTTGTGGATTCGTTCCTTGAGGAATTCTGAATAATTTCTGATAATTTCAAGCAACTTTTTTCTAAATCCGAAACGCGAAAAGAAAGGAACATTTTAAACATTTTTTTAATTTTTAAATTAGTTAATAAATGACGAAAAACATGTCAACAATTCAATAATAGTATATTAATTGAAACATTAAGTTCAATTAACCTCCTGTATAGTGTATCTAATATCTACTGGCTTTGACTATTGTCTCCCATACCTAGTTTAAAGGCAGAATCGGCAAAAATGCGACTTTTATATAGTTTTTAAAAAGAACCTGACGGGCATATTTTAGAAAGACACTTAATATCTTTGGATTTAATAACGCTGTGACTTAGCAACATACACGGTTGGGTAAACAACTATAGTACTATTCTTAATAAAAAAAATATACGGTGCTCGATTTAAAAAAATTTGCATACTTTTCGTCACACCTAAATGCAACATCCTGTATAAATGAAACTAATTATACGTTATAGAAACTGGAGAGCCAAACAACTTTTGTATAAAATTTTTTTTTCTTTCTCAAACGATTTATTAGCTATTGACCACCGGGATAATAATAACCCACCCTATATGATAGTTAATTATTTATGTTTGCTCGTGCTTTGTTTATTCTTTCAACAAAATGTATGCATGACATTTTTGTCTTGTCTTGTCTCTGGTGGATAATAAATAAATTTGTTTTCCTTTCAGACCTTACAAGTCAGCAAGTGCATTCCGTAATTGGATATTGACGTCCAGGAAGTACGGTTTTCTTTCTTTGTATTCGCCAACTGACAGGAGAGGATCAAATACCTACCCCGATATCTCTGATGGTGTTTTCGAAGAATCAGAACCTCGCTGAAACGTTCTCGTAGCTTGAGCAGTATGTTAGATTCGGAAGCAGACTTGGAGGAGTCAAAAGCAAATTTGACAACCGCATCCACCTTGACGCAGGCAAGTCTGCAGGAACAGACGGAGAAGGAGGACCTCGACGCTCAGCAATGCCAGTGCCGATGTGTTGGCGAGTGAAATGTAACAAATTTGTTTCATGGTCGCTTACGAGCAAACTAGCTGAGATAATATTTAGTCTTTATATTATTTATTAGCAGATAGATTAAGTAATTAATCCTGAAAATTACAGATCTCTATCTGCTCAACTTTCTTCAGGGCAATTATTAAAAAAATTTGTTTCCGATGTTTTGGCGAGTGAAATGTAACAAATTTGTTTCATGGTCGCTTACGAGCAAAGTAGCTGAGATAATATTTAGTATTCTATATTATTTATTAGCAGATAGATTAAGTAATTAATCCTGAAAATTACAGATCGCTATCTGCTCAACTTTCTTCAGGGCAATTATTTAAAAATTTTGTTTCCAATGTTTTGGCGAGTGAAATGTAACAAATTTGTTTCATGGTTGCTTACGAGCAAAGTAGCTGAGATAATATTTAGTATTTTATATTATTTATTAGCAGATAGATTAAGTAATTGATCCTGAAAATTACAGATCTCTATCTGCTCAACTTTCTTCAGGGCAATTATTTAAAAATTTTGTTTCCAATGTTTTGGCGAGTGAAATGTAACAAATTTGTTTCATGGTTGCTTACGAGCAAAGTAGCTGAGATAATATTTAGTATTTTATATTATTTATTAGCAGATAGATTAAGTAATTGATCCTGAAAATTACAGATCTCTATCTGCTCAACTTTCTTCAGGGCAATTATTTAAAAATTTTGTTTCCAATGTTTTGGCGAGTGAAATGTAACAAATTTGTTTCATGGTTGCTTACGAGCAAAGTAGCTGAGATAATATTTAGTATTTTATATTATTTATTAGCAGATAGATTAAGTAATTGATCCTGAAAATTACAGATCTCTATCTGCTCAACTTTCTTCAGGGCAATTATTTAAAAATTTTGTTTCCAATGTTTTGGCGAGTGAAATGTAACAAATTTGTTTCATGGTTGCTTACGAGCAAAGTAGCTGAGATAATATTTAGTATTTTATATTATTTATTAGCAGATAGATTAAGTAATTGATCCTGAAAATTACAGATCTCTATCTGCTCAACTTTCTTCAGGGCAATTATTTAAAAATTTTGTTTCCAATGTTTTGGCGAGTGAAATGTAACAAATTTGTTTCATGGTTGCTTACGAGCAAAGTAGCTGAGATAATATTTAGTATTTTATATTATTTATTAGCAGATAGATTAAGTAATTGATCCTGAAAATTACAGATCTCTATCTGCTCAACTTTCTTCAGGGCAATTATTTAAAAATTTTGTTTCCAATGTTTTGGCGAGTGAAATGTAACAAATTTGTTTCATGGTTGCTTACGAGCAAAGTAGCTGAGATAATATTTAGTATTTTATATTATTTATTAGCAGATAGATTAAGTAATTGATCCTGAAAATTACAGATCTCTATCTGCTCAACTTTCTTCAGGGCAATTATTTAAAAATTTTGTTTCCGATGTTTTGACGAGTGAAATGTAACAAATTTGTTTCATGGTCGCTTACGAGCAAACTAGCTGAGATATTGTTTAGTACTTTATATTATTTATTAGCAGATAGATTAAGTAATTAATCCTGAAAATTACAGATCTCTATCTGCTCAACTTTCTTCAGGGCAATTATTTAAAAATTTCGTTTCCGAAGTGTTGGCGAGTGAAATGTAACAAATTTGTTTCATGGTCGCTTACAAGCAATGTAGCTGAGATAATATTTAGTATTTTATATTATTTATTAGCAGATAGATTAAGTAATTAATCCTGAACATTACAGATCTCTATCTGCTCAACTTTCTTCAGGGCAATTATTTAAAAATTTTGTTTCCGATGTTTTGACGAGTGAAATGTAACAAATTTGTTTCATGGTCGCTTACGAGCAAACTAGCTGAGATATTATTTAGTACTTTATATTATTTATTAGCAGATAGATTAAGTAATTAATCCTGAAAATTACAGATTTCTATCTGCTCAACTTTCTTCAGGGCAATTATTTAAAAATTTTGTTTCCGATGTTTCGACGGATGAAATGTAACAAATTTGTTTCATGGTCGCTTACGAGCAAACTAGCTGAGATATTATTTAGTACTTTATATTATTTATTAGCAGATAGATTAAGTAATTAATCCTGAAAATTACAGATCTGTATCTGCCCAACTTTCTTCAGGGCAATTATTTAAAAATTTCGTGTCCGAAGTGTTGGCGAGTGAAATGTAACAAATTTGTTGTTTCATCGTCGCTTACGAGCAAAGTAGCTGAGATAATATTTAGTATTTTATATTATTTATTAGCAGATAGATTAAGTAATTAATCCTGAAAATTACAGATCTGTATCTGCCCAACTTTCTTCAGGGCAATTATTTTAAAAAAATTTTTCCAATGTTTTGACGAGTGAAATGTAACAAATTTGTTTCATGGTCGCTTACGAGCAAACTAGCTGAGATATTATTTAGTACTTTATATTATTTATTAGCAGATAGATTAAGTAATTAATCCTGAAATTTACAGATCTCTATCTGCTCAACTTTCTTCAGGGCAATTATTTAAAAATTTTGTTTTCGATGTTTTGGCGAGTGAAATGTAACAAATTTGTATCATGGTCGCTTACGAGCAAACTAGCTGAGATATTATTTAGTACTTTATATTATTCATTAGCAGATAGATTAAGTAATTAATCCTGAAAATTACAGATCTCTATCTGCTCAACTTTTCAGGGCAATTATTTAAAAATTTGGTTTCCGATGTTTCGACGGATGAAATGTAACAAATTTGTTTCATGGTCGCTTACGAGCAAACTAGCTGAGATATTATTTAGTACTTTATATTATTTATTAGCAGATAGATTAAGTAATTAATCCTGAAAATTACAGATCTCTATCTGCTCAACTTTCTTCAGGGCAATTATTTAAAAATTTCGTTTCCGAAGTGTTGGCGAGTGAAATGTAACAAATTTGTTTCATGGTCGCTTACGAGCAAAGTAGCTGAGATAATATTTAGTATTTTATATTATTTATTAGCAGATAGATTAAGTAATTAATCCTGAAAATTACAGATCTCTATCTGCTCAACTTTCTTCAGGGCAATTATTTAAAAATTTTGTTTCCGATGTTTTGACGAGTGAAATGTAACAAATTTGTTTCATGGTCGCTTACGAGCAAACTAGCTGAGATATTATTTAGTACTTTATATTATTTATTAGCAGATAGATTAAGTAATTAATCCTGAAAATTACAGATCTCTATCTGCTCAACTTTCTTCAGGGCAATTATTTAAAAATATCGTTTCCGAAGTGTTGGCGAGTGAAATGTAACAAATTTGTTTCATGGTCGCTTACGAGCAAAGTAGCTGAGATAATATTTAGTATTTTATATTATTTATTAGCAGATAGATTAAGTAATTAATCCTGAAAATTACAGATCTCTATCTGCTCAACTTTCTTCAGGGCAATTATTTAAAAATATCGTTTCCGAAGTGTTGGCGAGTGAAATGTAACAAATTTGTTTCATCGTCGCTTACGAGCAAAGTAGCTGAGATAATATTTAGTATTTTATATTATTTATTAGCAGATAGATTAAGTAATTAATCCTGAAAATTACAGATCTGTATCTGCCCAACTTTCTTCAGGGCAATTATTTTAAAAAAATTTTTCCGATGTTTTGACGAGTGAAATGTAACAAATTTGTTTCATGGTCGCTTACGAGCAAACTAGCTGAGATATTATTTAGTACTTTATATTATTTATTAGCAGATAGATTAAGTAATTAATCCTGAAATTTACAGATCTCTATCTGCTCAACTTTCTTCAGGGCAATTATTTAAAAATTTTGTTTTCGATGTTTTGGCGAGTGAAATGTAACAAATTTGTATCATGGTCGCTTACGAGCAAACTAGCTGAGATATTATTTAGTACTTTATATTATTCATTAGCAGATAGATTAAGTAATTAATCCTGAAAATTACAGATCTCTATCTGCTCAACTTTCTTCAGGGCAATTATTTAAAAATTTTGTTTCCGATGTTTCGACGGATGAAATGTAACAAATTTGTTTCATGGTCGCTTACGAGCAAACTAGCTGAGATATTATTTAGTACTTTATATTATTTATTAGCAGATAGATTAAGTAATTAATCCTGAAAATTACAGATCTCTATCTGCTCAACTTTCTTCAGGGCAATTATTTAAAAATTTCGTTTCCGAAGTGTTGGCGAGTGAAATGTAACAAATTTGTTTCATGGTCGCTTACGAGCAAAGTAGCTGAGATAATATTTAGTATTTTATATTATTTATTAGCAGATAGATTAAGTAATTAATCCTGAAAATTACAGATCTCTATCTGCTCAACTTTCTTCAGGGCAATTATTTAAAAATTTTGTTTCCGATGTTTTGACGAGTGAAATGTAACAAATTTGTTTCATGGTCGCTTACGAGCAAACTAGCTGAGATATTATTTAGTACTTTATATTATTTATTAGCAGATAGATTAAGTAATTAATCCTGAAAATTACAGATCTCTATCTGCTCAACTTTCTTCAGGGCAATTATTTAAAAATATCGTTTCCGAAGTGTTGGCGAGTGAAATGTAACAAATTTGTTTCATGGTCGCTTACGAGCAAAGTAGCTGAGATAATATTTAGTATTTTATATTATTTATTAGCAGATAGATTAAGTAATTAATCCTGAAAATTACAGATCTCTATCTGCTCAACTTTCTTCAGGACAATTATTTAAAAATTTCGTTTCCGAAGTGTTGGCGAGTGAAATGTAACAAATTTGTTTCATGGTCGCTTACGAGCAAACTAGCTGAGATATTATTTAGTACTTTATATTATTTATTAGCAGATAGATTAAGTAATTAATCCTGAAAATTACAGATCTCTATCTGCTCAACTTTCTTCAGGGCAATTATTTAAAAATATCGTTTCCGAAGTGTTGGCGAGTGAAATGTAACAAATTTGTTTCATGGTCGCTTACGAGCAAAGTAGCTGAGATAATATTTAGTATTTTATATTATTTATTAGCAGATAGATTAAGTAATTAATCCTGAAAATTACAGATCTCTATCTGCTCAACTTTCTTCAGGACAATTATTTAAAAATTTCGTTTCCGAAGTGTTGGCGAGTGAAATGTAACAAATTTGTTTCATGGTCGCTTACGAGCAAAGTAGCTGAGATAATATTTAGTATTTTATATTATTTATTAGCAGATAGATTAAGTAATTAATCCTGAAAATTACAGATCTCTATCTGCTCAACTTTCTTCAGGGCAATTATTTAAAAATTTCGTTTCCGAAGTGTTGGCGAGTGAAATGTAACAAATTTGTTTCATGGTCGCTTACGAGCAAAGTAGCTGAGATAATATTTAGTATTTTATATTATTTATTAGCAGATAGATTAAGTAATTAATCCTGAAAATTACAGATCTCTATCTGCTCAACTTTCTTCAGGGCAATTATTTAAAAATTTTGTTTCCGATGTGTTGGCGAGTGAAATGTAACAAATTTGTTTCATGGTCGCTTACAAGCAAACTAGCTGAGATATTATTTAGTACTTTATATTATTTATTAGCAGATAGATTAATCCTGAAAATTACAGATCTCTATCTGCTCAACTTTCTTCAGGGCAATTATACGCACGCACACACACACATGCGCACACGATACTTTTACCGAGTTGATTGTTGAACATTAATGCATTTGTATTATGGTAATAAATATTTCAAATAAAAACCCAATCTTTTCTTTAACCTCTTATTTCAAATTTAGCGGTTAGTTCAGCTATTTCCCACAGGGGAATCCGTGGCGCCACCGTCGCAAAATAATTTTGTGGTTAGTTCAGCTATTTACCACGGGGGAATCCGTGGCGCCACCGTCGCAAAATAATTTTGCGGTTAGTTCAGCTATTTCCCACGGGGGAATCCCTGGCGCCACCGTCGCAAAATAATTTTGCGGTTAGTTCAGCTATTTCCCACGGGGGAATCCGTGGCGCCACCGTCGCAAAATAATTCTGCGGTTAGTTCAGCTATTTCCCACGGGTGAATCCGTGGCGCCACCGTCGCAAAATAATTTTGCGGTTAGTTCAGCTATTTCCCACGGGGGAATCCATGGCGCCACCGTCGCAAAATAATTCTGCGGTTAGTTCAGCTATTTCCCACGGGTGAATCCGTGGCGCCACCGTCGCAAAATAATTTTGCGGTTAGTTCAGCTATTTCCCACGGGGGAATCCATGGCGCCACCGTCGCAAAATAATTTTGCGGTTAGTTCAGCTATTTCCCACGGGGGAATCCATGGCGCCACCGTCGCAAAATAATTTTGCGGTTAGTTCAGCTATTATTCCCCACCAGGAAAATTATGGCGCCACAGTCGCAAAATTAAAAGTCAAATAAAACATTTTATTAAAAATCGTATTAGGAGAAACTGGAGCACCATCATGTATATTACAATTTATTTTCATTAGGACACCTAGAAGTTAGGCAACCAAATTAACACATCACTGTTAATTTGGTTGCCTATACACCAGGGCCTAACTGCTAGAAGTTAGGCAACCAAATTAACACATCACTGTTAATTTGGTTGCCTATACGCCAGGGCCTAACTGCTAGAAGTTAGGCAACCAAATTAACACACCACTGTTAATTTGGTTGTCTAACTACAGGATCTAACCGAATTAACTCGACTTGGGTTCTCCCTTTCAGAGCGTTGCGTACCATCCGTGCGGACAGTACGAGCGTGCCGCTATATCTACAGGGATACTGGGATCAGCGTGTTGCTCTGAAAGCCGCCATATATCCCTGTAGATATAGCGGTACGCGCGTACCGGTCGCACGGATGGTACGCAACGCTGTTAAAGGGCCCTTAGGCCTATGAAAGGGGATGGTGAGAATGTTTTTGTGCGGACTCAATTTGACAGCGAATTTTAAACAATACTGTTGCGGCCCAATCTACGCATCCACGTAGAGCTCACGCGTAGAGCATGTTGTTATTGTACAAAGAACTAGACTAGAATTCCTTCTTCTCGCTTTGAATGCCGTACAACCTCTCTGTAATTACTATACTGCAGGGAGACAGACAGGTTGTTCAGCATTCAAAGCGAAAAGACGGATAGTCTATTCTATTTCTTTCTGCAATAAAAACGTGCTCTATGCACATGCGTAAATTAGGCCGCAACAGTGTTGTTTAAAGTTTGCGGTCAAACTGAGTCAGCGTGTCTGCGCATGGCGTACAAAAACATTCTCGCCATCTCTTATCATACGCGTAAAAATGTAAGCATAGTCGAATAGGGTAAGACGCAGTGACTGGTTTTACCATTACATTTGGAACAAAAATCATTCAGGACGTGCATCACGTTAATAGAAATAACAGCCGTTCAAAATGAAGATTGTCCTGATAAAAATAACACTTTGCGTCAGTTTACTACGGGTTAAGTCTTAACTATGAGTTTACGGGTTTATCAATGGTCGGGTTACCCCTAACAAATGGGTCAAAACTTGTTTCCTACAGTTTATGATTAACCTAAATTCGACTTCTGACTCTCCCGACGAGGTCCACAGTTGACCACCATGTTGACGTCTTCTGCCCGTCTCTTCAAACTATGTCGGATTCCATACAAGAAGTGTATCAAAAATCCTAAAAGGAAACAAAAATTAAATTACGATCTTTACATAACTAGTTTAGTTTAAGTTAGCTTACAGACTACAAGCCAAGCCATGGACAACATCCGTCGTCCCGTTTGTTTTGATGTGTACAATGTGTTTTGTTCGAAGTCATAGACTTATTAGATGTATTGTGCCGTAGTGTAGTAAAATTATAATGTTTCATCACACAGTTCTTGCTGCCTCATATAACTCCACGTGAGTGTTGTATTTTAATTATGATTGTTCTGATTGCTTATTCTGTGCTTGTTCTCTCATTGTAGATTTTTTATTGCCTGAAGAAGAACCCAAAAAAGGTTCGAAATATAGCAATTCACAAAGAAAGCGAGTTTTTCTAATATTTAATTGATCGAACACCCAACTAACCCACTCTCTCTCTCTCTCTCTATATATATATATATATATATATATATATATATATATATATATATATATATATTACATATATGCTCGAAACCTAGTAGCCATAAGTGCAAATTAAAGAACAACATCAGAAAAAGATCAGCTCTTTTATTTTCCCAATCACATTGACTGATGTAAAATGGAGGAATTCATCAATAGTATTATAATTTTTTGTTTAATAAAAACGTTTTTAAAATATCGTATGTTTGTTTGTGATTCACACTATCTAAATACATTAAATTTTGACTACACCTACACTAGAAACATGATATATTTTGTATATTTACACTTGACGTATGTTAAAACCCACTGGGGAATAACTAATATAACTTGTTTATACAAGGAGTTGACAATGAAGAGACCTTTACCCCTGACTTCGCCCAAACTTCTTCTCAAACTTCTTCATGTAAGAATTCATCCAAGTGTAGAATGATGCTACCTTAGCATAGGCTACCAAATTAGTACACTCGTCATTACCAAAAGATACCACGCCAACAAGCACGCCATCGCAAAGCAACGGGCCACCAGAATCTCCGTGGCAGGACGAAGCATGGTCCTTGACAGCCTTCACGCACACATTGGACCGCAACACTCGCAACACTCGAAGTTTCACCTTGCATTCGGCATGAGTAACAGTCTCGACGTCCAGCTCTTGCAGATTCAAAGCAAGAGTCCAACTACCAGTAGTAGCATTCGTCCGACCCCATCCTGCTGTCGAGCAATTCTTGTATTTAGTGTCACACTGCCTTTCGGCAAAATCTGCTTTTATCGTTCGAAGTGTATTACTAAATCTAAATTCACGTTTTATCTGCACCAGTGCCACATCCGCAACTAGCCACGTCTCGTTATAATTCTCGTGAAGTTTTATGGTGTTCACGTCGTAGATTGTGCCATTTTCCGGGATGCTGCTGTCAGCGTAGATTTTGAAATTTGCAGGATTGGTGTCGTCGAAACAATGAGCTGCTGTGAGGACCCACGTGTTTGTGATGACAGACCCTCCGCAAACAAATGAATTCTTGTAAATGATTTGGACCAAGAATGGCCACTTCTCTATTGTTGTGTCATCACCGTTTATTATCTTTGGTGCGTAATTCGCTTTGATAGAAGGTTTTGTTTCTAAAAGAAGAGATCACATATGCATTTTGTACAAGATAGCACGATATTGGTAATTGTACCTGATGTGATACATATAATTGCTAGAAGTACAATACATTTTGCTTTTACTGGTGCCATATCGTTCCCACTAATTTACATATTAAACAATGGTTTTGATGCACCTATTATTCGTTTTGATGTGCCTATAAAAATTATCAATTTAACGATACCACAAAACCTGGTGGATAATTGTGTGCTTTTTATGTAGGTTTCTTATTGTGTAGTCGAGTTGTAAGATATCGGGGATACAACAATGTATCTGACTATAGAACGTGCATAATTTGTATAATTTTAAAAGCTGCCGTTTTATGATAATAAATTTAATCCTTTATGAACTAATATAAACTCTATCAACTACTAAAAATAAACCGGGTGGCCGCGCACAAAGAAAAACGATGCTTCGAATGTTTGAGAAACTCTCTTGACTTTGGTCAACCGACAATGGGTCGAACATGACTAAACCCGAACGTCTTAAATGAAGAAATTTGAGAAGAAGTTTGGGCAAAGTTGGGGGCAGTTATATTACTAAGTTATATTAAGAGCGAAGTCCAACAGCTGATCGACAGAGGCTTGACTGTTTTTTGATAAATTTGGAAAAATCAGTTGAGAATTGGTCTTTGCGTGGGGATGTCGACGTTTTCGCTAAAGCTACTTTGGAACAAGATAGACTTCGCCGACGTGCGGTCAACATTATATGCTCTAACGTCTTGAACGCTGTTTCAATTTATTTTTGCACACGTAATCAGGCTGTCTACTGTCTAGTGATTATTTCCAACGCTTACCAACATAACATGAAAACTCTAAAAATTACTGTGATAAATTATGGATAAATTGTTGACATAACCGCATCATAACCTATGTTGAGAATTTGAGTTATTTATCATATATTTATATGATAAATAACTTCAACATTTGTCTACGGTTTATGAAGTGATATCTGCAAAACACACGTACTATGAATACACGCACGCACTATGAATATGTGGAATATTTGAAAGTGTATTGAGATTATATACCCATAAACATTTATACCTCCTAAAAAACAAACCCCGTACCAATAACTTTGGTCACAGATTACTTACTCTTGGTACGATAGATTATGCACTCATTTCTCAGCTGATAATATACTCTTATGCCTAGCTACTGAAAAACATACATATCGACCCATGCAACAAAGACTATCGTAACTAACTAACAAACAAAATGTAGTTACTATAGTCTTTGTTGCATGGGTCAATATTACATATGTACATCAACAGCACAGGGATCTGATGACGTATAAGAAAAACAAAACACTTAATAAGTTATTCTTTATTTACCAATTTGTAATTCATATATTATTTATAAAAGACAATTAGACAACATAAGCTTTATAATATTATATAGCTTTATTAATATTATATTATAATATCAAAATCACAAAAATGTTGATCCTCGCTATCATCAGACCACACGCATACAGGTCGTAATGCTTGTTCGGTTCTTCGGGGCTAATTCCAATACTATCTGCGGTTTGTTGTGTTAAACGTAATTCTCCATGCACTTTCCACTTGAGAAGAAAAACATCTGGAGTCAGTGGTTGATAAGTTGACTATGTCCCATTATACATTTCTCATATAGTAATGTTATAGACGTCTTCCAGTAATATTACCAAAAAATTTGATAAAAAATCGGTAATCTTCAGCATACCTCGATAATTTTATTGTCAGTTCATGGAAATTAGAAAAATTAGTAATCACATCTCGTCTCAGAAATCCTCTTCGATCAACAAAATAGTTCGTAAGGATTTTGATTCCTCGTAATGTGATTTGAATTCAATTACAAAACCCGTAATGAGCTTCTGCATCGTACCATAGTTGCAGCTTGAATTCTCTGGTAGTAGAATGGATAAAACAGCACTGTTTATATGTATATTCTGCTAACTAACCTAACAATTAACATGGAGTTGTTAAGAAAATAATAGTATATGTCTTACTTCTTTAGGCACAAACCTGAACGCATTTCAACAAAATATCAAGTGTTTGGTATCATTGTAATCGGAAAAATGTTTTCTATCGAATAATCAGGGTGTCGCCTTTGGGTACCCGTGAAAAAAATGACTCACTGGCCAAAATCCAATTAAATCACGCTAGAGGGCGCCAGTCATCCAATGTCGGCCAAAATCGATTTAGTTAGTGTTTACTTGACAATTTTCGACTATTTTCACCGATTCATAGCCACCTAGATTAATACACAAAAAAGTTATTTTTGCGTTGCCTTGGTGATAAAAATTGACGAACGATATGTTTTTGTGTTCAGAATGTCATCCTGATTGAAAATATCACACCAAGAATATAGGGTGCCATTTAAAATTTCTATGATGACGTCATTTCCGGAAAAACCGGAAGTTATATTAACCTCAAGAGTACCCCAAAGAATGGCATTTTTTGTCTATTAATACATTCTAAAATTTCATTCGTCCAGCTTTATAAACAGAAAATAAACGGGAGTACCTATGGCGTGGGTCACCCGGTATACTGTTTGGTTTAAGCAGACGCTAACGTTAGATAGTTCGAGACAACGTTCAAGCCTCCAGTTAGCAATGTCAAGCTTCCAACGTTCGGTTTTGGTCATGTTTGAGCCATTCTCGGTATTTTGACCAAATTCAAGAGAGTTTCTCAAACATTCGAAGCGCCGTTTTTTTTTTGGTGTGCTGCTACCCGGTTGAGTAATAGTTGATAGAGTTTTGTATTAATTCGTAAAACATTAAACGGATGATGATAAAACGGCAGCTTTTAAAGTTATGCAAATTATACATTATGCTTATTCACGTTCTATACTCAGATCCATTCAAGGGCGTAGTCAGAAGTTTTTACAGGGGGGGGGGGGCAAGGAGTCAGAAAAATACCAAAATTTAAGTAAATAAATATTTCTTATCGCATATCTTTTTGTTTATAAAAATATATGTATGAGGTATGTACATAATATGAAATATGCTAATAAAACATTACGTAATGTTAAGTTTCCGCTTGTTTTCGGAAAACTTCTGCAGGACAGATTCTTTGAATTGCTCTTGGTCTTCATTTGCAATGTTGCGATGAACGCTGAGCATGCTACCGAAACAAATATTCTTGGAGGACATGTATCAAATGTATCAAAATGTACATATAAGTGTACAAGAACAGTAATACTAATATATCATAATTTCCAAGATATTTGCGAACAGCGAATTAATGCAAGAACCGCCATAACGCCATCTATTGCTTAAAAGACAAACTATAGGTAAACGGGTTGACATTTGCCAAACGAGACCAAACTCGAAACTCAACAAAATTAGACTAATCTAAAGTAATATTTAGCTATATGCACTTAAACTGCAATAATTACGTGATTACAGCGTTACGGATACAGTGATAACACTGTAATCACGTAATCCTATAACTGAAATACTCTTTAGGACCAGTGGCGGACTGGGTCCAAAAATATTGGTTGCCAGGAAGCCAGGAGGGGGCCCACATTTTTTTTTTGTTCATGCTGCCGGTATATACATATACAGATGTCCCACTTTTTTCCCCGCAAAATTATTTTTAAAAAGCAAATGTCATTCTGAATAAAGTTTCAGCCGTTTGAACACACCCACTACACCTTACAACGATAGAAAGTAAATAAATTTAAATAAAAATATTTAAAAGAAAATCGACATAAATTGAATAAAAATGAACCAAAAAATTCATATGAAGCTTTCTATTATTTTTTTTCTAGAAAACAAATGTCGTTTTGAGTAAAAAGTATCATATGGACTTATTGGTTTTCTTAAGAAGTTAGAGCCGGTTAAAATACGGTTTTGTTAATAACTCAAACGGTTGTAACTTTGTTATAAATTGAAAAAATAATAAGTCGATATGAAACGTTTTACACAGTATCTCATTTACTATACAGGAGAAAAAAGTGAAAAATGAAAGAGTTACAAAAAAAACTTACAAAAATATTATAAAATAAAATGTTCGACTAAATATTATGGAGGTAAAGTAAAACTGTGTTTGGTGTACAATAGTTTTAATAATATAAAAAAAATAATATTCAAACAAAATAAATAGTATTCTTACAAATAAACAAACATAAAAATATTAAAAATATATCATAAATGTATATTTATCGATCTTATATATCTTTCAGCTTTCCTAAAATGTCTAACTCGGTGGTCTATCGTCAACAGCTAAAAATATATTAAGCATCTAATGTTACATTTGTAACTTATGCACAATATTCCCAAATTACTATTAAATATCCGATTGTTCGATGAAATCCAACAATCTCTCAATTATAATAATTCTTCTTTTCATGCAGCAGCTTTTAGTAATAGCATTTTGCAAGTTTGATTTATACAAACATATAATTTTTGATATTTATTTTCTTCAAAGATTAAGAATTAGTAATTTATGTATCAATCTAAAATTGTTTAAATAATACTTATCAAAGACATTAAATTGTTCATGGTGGTCCAACACATTGGAAAACTAGACGCCTGATTTAATCGGGTTTGATTTGTGACTCTGAAGACATATTGAGGAAAACATTTATGGGAATATTACAACTACCTACGATAGCAAACATGAAGAATAGAAATAAGGAGGCGTCAAAATGTTTTTGTGGAAACCATGGAAAATGTAATATTTCCACCAAGGATTTCCACCGAGAATTTGAAGCAAGACTGAAACGCATTGACCTGAGAGGGTTGATATGTGGACTATTGACAATCGTACTGAAATAATAATTATTTATTCAGTTTACAATTATCCATTTATTTAGTTATTTATTCTTATGAGAGTACAGAAATGTTTGGATGTCTGAAGAACACCACATTGCTACCAAAGTACTCCTTGCTTTTGTTATCAGTAGTAACTGGAACATCCCTATAAACTTATTCCTTAACATGTCCCGAAATAAATAAATTGAACAGGCGATTTAGCTGGCTAAGGCGTTAGACCACTACAACCAACCGAAGGATCCATTAAAATTCTTTAAATAATTTAGAATATTACGTAAATAAATAATAAAAATTTTAAATAAGTTTCGACTGGTACTAATAAAACTAATTCTTGGATGATCATAAATTGTTCGTTTGTGTAACTCATAGTAGCAGTTTTCAATGACTAAATGTTGCTGCAGAAGAATCTTTACATTTGTGCGATTGCTGAATTTCGTCGTGACAACTAGATATTTTATATTAATTTATGAAATATTTTGCATGCGTATAAATGTTATATTAGATGCTTAATAACTTTTAGCTGTAGACTTACCGAGTTAGACATTTTAGGAAAGTTGATTTATCGATCTTTCGATGTCAAGATATACAGGGCTGTTCCATTTAAAATTCTTAAGTTATTTGACATTTAGCAAATCTCCAGTTATTCAGGATAAGTCATATTTGAATCGCAAATGAATAATAACTGTAAAAAAATGCGATACTTTTACTATGCAAAATGAGTTCTTTTATTTCTTTATTCTTGTTAGTTACCTTAGAATAATTTTTTGAAAATGCTCATTTTTGACAAACATTTTTCAATATCTCAGAAACAGTTGATAATAGCCTAATACAAATTGATGTCATAACAATTAGGCTAAAAATGTTCATCAAAAATTGCAATAATATACCTAGTGTTCATTTAAACAAACATAAGTTTGTTGGTACGTTATTGTGGGACACCCTGTAAGCATGCCAATATTTTCTGGCTGTAGGGCGAATGATTATCTATAACTTTTATAACACCCTGTACATCAATTTTATGATATCTTCGAAAGTGAAAAAGATATATTACTTTTTATATCATTGATCAACACAAAAATGCGCAACTTTGTTTCTAATATTTTTTTCTATATTCATGTTTTTCTTTTTAATTTATTTTGTTTTAAATTACATATTGTATTTTATAAATAAATTTTATTTTATTTTTATTGCATGTATAAAAGAACATTCTGTACAAGTGATTCATTTTTATACCCAAGTAAAATTTTATTTATTTGATTTATTTTGGTCCCTTTCATATGTTCAGCCAATATTCCATAATGTTTTCCTATATCAATTATCCGATTAAGTTTTAATTTTGTTCATCATAGCATTGATTTTTCTATTTTTAATGTTTCTTGGTAAAAACTACCACATCATGCCATAATAATTCTGTACTCTGTGACGTATTGGTATTTCAATTTCGGATGAATAATATTCTTGCCAGAAACTGGTCAATAAAATTTTTAAAAACTTGTGTTTTTATGAAATTTAAACGTCTATTAAAAAATATCAAGTTCGATTAGTAATAGATTTTAAGTTCTCTTAACAAGGGCCTTTTGGAGAATTTTCATTGTTTCCCAAAGTGGGTTTCTTAAAACTCACCATGCAGTTTTCTTATGGGGTTCATATTTATTGCCAAACATAAATATAAATTCTTACCGAATTTATTGCAAATAGGTGGGGCCCTCTTATTGCCTGATATCTTTTCGTGCGGCGGTCCAGTGATAATTTCAGTATAAATAAATGTATTATTAATATTATCAACATATTGTCTTAAGGGGGGGGCCACTTGCCATCGGGCAACCTGGCATTATGGCCAGTCCGCCACTGTTTAGGACCAGTAATCCTAATCACCCAATCATACAACGATATAACACTAGTTTCCAAATAATAATTAATACTTAGTGAAATAGTTTCTTATATCCATTGCAAAAAAACACTGCTTTATTATGGCGTTCAATAACTACACATCACACAGACTCCAGTAATATACAAAGTAGATATGTGGTTTTGGTTGCCAAACCGACAAGTAAATTGAAGATATAATTTTATATTGCTTTATTACAAATGACATTATATTATTATATAAGGTTATTTGTAATAAAGCAATCTAAAATTTTTACTTCAACTTACTTGTCGGTTGCATAAACAATTCCTCTATTAATTCCCAATAAATCAACTTAACAATAAATACCTCACCCTGTATTGAGATCTGAAGTTAGGTACTGGTATTTGAGTTGCATACTCGACGGTAATTTATTAAATTACATTTTCTCATAAAATAAGCACAACTGGCTTTTGCAGTACATGTTATGTGTCTTTGTAAATTTATTATGTACCTAATACAATTTTGTGCATTTTTATTTTGAACGCCAGGGGGGGGGGGCAGCTGCCCCCCTGCCCCCCCCCTGGCTACGCCCTTGGATCCATTGTTGTATCCTCGATATCTTAGAACTCAGGTACACAATAAGAAACCTACATAAAAAGCAACAATTATCCATCAAGTTTTGTGGCATCGTTAAATTGATAATTTTTATGGGCACATCAAAACGAATAAATAGGTGCATCAAAACCATTGTTTAATATGTAAATTAGTGGAAATGACATGGCATCAGTAAATGCAAAATGTATAGTACTTCTAGCAATTATACGTATCACATCAGGTACAATGTTTAATAGCAGTTACCAATATCGTGCTATCTTGTACATAATGCATATGTGAACTCTTCTTTTAGAAACAAAACCTTCCATCAAAGCGAATTACGCACCAAGGATTATAAACGGCGATGACACAACTATAGAAAAGTGGCCATTCGTGGTCCAAATCATTTACAAGAAATCATTTTATTGCGGAGGGTCTGTCATCACAAACAGGTGGGTCCTCACAGCAGCTCATTGTTTCGTTTACGACACCAATCCTCCAAATTATAAAATCTACGCCGACAGTTCCATCCCGAAGAATGGCACAATCTACGACGTAGAGACCATAAAACTCCACGAGAATTATAACACGATAGCGCTAATTTCGGATGTGGCACTGATTAAGATAAAACGTGAATTTATATTTAGTAAAACTCTTCAAACGATAAAAGCAGATTTTGCCGAAAGGCAGTGTGACACTGAATACAAGAATTGCTCGACAGCAGGATGGGGTCGGACGAATGCTATGGGTAGTTTGACCGAGGGGAATCTGCAAGTGGTGGACGTCGAGACTGTTAGTCATGCCGAATGCAAGCAGAAAATGCGAGTGTTGCGGTCCAATGTGTGCGGAAGGGGTTTCAAGCATGTTGCGGTCACCTGTAATGGAGATTCTGGTGGCCCGTTGGTTTGCGATGGCGTGCTTGTTGGCGTGGTCTCTTATGGTATTACTAAATGTAGTAGCTTCACAGCCTTTTCTAAGGTAGCATCATTCTACACTTGGATGAATTCTTACATGAAGAAGTTTGAGAAGAAGTTTGGGCGAAGTCAGGGGTAAAGGTCTCTTCATTGTCAACTCCTTGTATAAACAAGTTATATTAGTTATTCCCCAGTGGGTTTTACTTAATTGTAGTTTATATTATTATTATTATTATATAAAAGTAAACGCATTCAATCACAGTAATAAAGCAAACTGGCGCGTGGTGCGCTGGTACTGTTCATCATTTTAAGCGCGCTTAGCAAAAAACGGATAATGAGTATATTGTTTTTTTAAATTTATTTTGTCTATTTTATTGGTCCGAGCATCGAGCTTATATGACTAGAGGGAGCGTGACGGGCTTTGTTTGTGGCCAAAGATAATAAGGTCGAAAGTCGTATATTTTCTCGTTCCCAATGTAACGCACCAATGAGCGGTCAGATTAAACTGGCGGCTATATGTCAAATTTGAATTAGGTAGTCGCGTATGGCGTGAAAGGTAACCTCACAAAGTAAAAATCCTTTTCTGTTTTTGAATGTACATACATTTGTAGTACCTGTTATAATTGTGACATTTGTTAAAAAAGCAATTAAACCATCCAAGAGCAATTAATTCGCTATTCCAGTTCTCTGCAAAAATCTTTTTGAGTGACATTTGTTCAACTTTTATATAGTAACAACAGAATCCATTTTTTATAGGTTTGGACAAAATGTATTCTCGCGTGTAAGATTTTATTTGTTTCTGTATAGCTTGACCAGCGAGTAGTTGCATCGCGAGCGTTGCGCAGAACAAGTCACGTACTCATTATATTTACGCTCTGCGCACCGCTGTCGAGTCAAGTTAAAGTTGGTTGTACTATACATGATTTGTTTATTTTCTTTAATAGGAATATGGCTAATAAACTACAAGCAAAATACAACTTATAATAGGAAAATATTTTATTTGAACAAAATTGAACTACTGGTTTTTAAACAAAATGGTCGTGTGAACTTCGAACTCTTTTTTCTGATTCTAATAACATGGTTTTACACAAATAATGCTCCATTAATGTTGATAAATTGCACACTTTTTGTCTTAATCGCATGTTGTAACGAGACAATTGGCGAATTCGAGCAATTTTCTTGCTTATGGTAGTTCTTGCTAATGCTAAAACTGCCCGTGCTTGAGGAGACGAAGATAAGTCTGAAGTATGTACGTCCCATATATCGAGGATTGTACCTACAATAAAATAACGTTAAAATATACCTAAAACAAAGTTACATATTACATAAATTTTCTCCTTTTTCTTGGCATCACTCGTAACAAAAATACTTCGCACCGCACTACGGGAGAGTTATGGTCTTCCGTCTTTTCCCAGTTTATAATCGCTATTAGAAAAGTGTCTTGAACACAACACAGTTGTTTTAAAAACCCGACTTTTTATAGGTATAGCTTCAATCCGACCTTGTTTTGAGTCTTGAACTGTTGGAAATCTACGAGAAGGTATATGTTATAATTTAATATTACCTACTGTATTGCGGTAATAAAGGTCATACCTGTGAGACGTTATATTTTTTGATGCTGCCTTTTTACAAAAGCAGCAGTTTCGCCCCATTGTTACCTCTTAACCATCCAAGGTACCATCTACATTCTACATGCATATATATAGGTAAACAAACTCATAACCTCGATGTAAACATATGTTCAAAATAATGGCGGTATCTAGCATCTGTGCGCATGCGCGACCAATGTGCACGAGAATCTACAAGAAATTCGACCTTATTGACAAGGTATGTTGGGCCAAAACAAGCCAATGCATTGGGATAGGCCGTACTCCGTCTAGTTATAGATGGTCTAAGGGTCCGAGTACTCAAAACATACGTCAAGTGTAAATATACAAAATATAGCATGTTTCTAGTGTAAGACTAGTCAAAATTCAATGTGTTTAGATAGTGTCAGAAAAAAACATACAATATTTTAAAATAGTATATTATTATACAAGTTTTATAAGACATCAAATTGGCGCACTAGTTGTTTTGGGCACGACGAGCGTAGCGAGGAGTGCCCAAATGGAACGAGTGCGCCAATACGTCTTATAAAACGAGTGTAATATACTATTTTTTCTACTTTGCGTCATTAATTTTATATAAATTTAGGAATTGTGGTTACTATATTGCGCTAAATTAGAATCTAGGGTATTTTGCGGGTACCACGTGGCAGCACTGTAGTAACTGTCAATTTCGTTAAGGATGAGGTCGATGAGATAACATAATGACAAAATCTAATTGTGAATAATTTTACTCTACTTTAGCCTACAAGTTTGAATAAATATTCAGCGAGGTCGCAACGATGATCATAATGGAGCTTGGGGCAACACTTTTAACCCTACTATGATAAATACATGAAACTTAACCTAAAAAGTTAACTTTAAGATATTGGTTTCATAAGTATAATAATCAGAATAGAAGTGTTTGGCGGTGACTGATTAGTTACTTCGAAGAACAAGAACTTACTAAAGAATGGTTATAACGCTTAACGTTTAATAGCGGTGTCTACCTAATTCCGCTACGTAGCCGTTGCGGCTTATATATTTACAAGCACTTATAATTGAAACCCAGTTTTAATTTCGGCAAAGTAGTTTATTAGAATAAATTATACTTAGTAAAATTACATGTGATGGAGGTAATACAAATACGTTGCACACAACCAGAACTAAGACGAAGTCGAAAGCGACGGACAAAAACGAATACGAATTGAACCGAGCATCCAAGCGTCCAAAATATTACCGAAAACTTATACGTTACATAAGCTAAGAAATCCTCTACACTTTAAATGTACTATAGCTTCGTACGTGTATGCTGATAAACCATTTATTGCGCATATACAATCTCGCAGCAGTAATTAAAATCGTTCGTATCTACGATGTAGGTTTGATCTTCGCATAATACCTTATTAAAGTAAATGTGGTCCTTGAATTACATCTGAAAAGGGGATTTGATGTTTAGTTGAAAAGAGTGATAACGATCACTTACCAGAGTCATAAAACATCACCGAAAACGTCATGCTGGCGTATTTTGATGAACACAGCGAAACTAAGAAAGCCCCAATCCTTTGGCCATACTATAGCTGGCTACACCCATGTTTAAATATGTATAGAATATTGATATTTCGCAGTTTATGTGATTGCAAGCGATTAAGAAGATGCAGTGTGTGGTTATGTTGGGTTATGTATTGTACATTTGACATATGGCATTTGATATCACTGTGTACCAATCAGACAAAAATGTTACTGTTTTCGGTATTACAATGTGTTAATTGTAACACCGAAAACAGTGTTACAATGTGTGCATTGTGAATGCAAAGTAGAAAAACGTTTTTATTAAACACACAGTTATAATCTGGAAAAACTGCTTCAAACCGTGTATTGTCTCCCTTAGCAACTCTGAATCTGAGTCTCTGATCTACCATGTTAAGTCAAAACCTTGACTCATCCGTAAACAAGACATTCGACCATTCAGGAAGATTCCATTCTCCATAATTTTCACCGAAATTTCGAGACCTTTTGGGGGGTCTCTTAGGTCTTGGCTTTACTTACTTCAACAACACAAAAAATTAATTGCTATAGCAACGGCAATAGGTTTTCAAAGGCAATGTGATCCTGCAATTAAATAAATTTGTGGTATAAACGTAAAGCTTCAGCAAAAAAAGCTGTAATTCGGACAATTTTAGGGATAAATCAGTGAATAAAAAACGAAATGCTCGTAAAGCAAGCGTCTTTCATATAGAGACTCTCAATCATTACTTGATTAACACACAGGGTAGGTCAAAAGTGAGAAAAGAATCTACAGATCTACAGATTTGTTGTGGTAATGTATGTATATTAATTGTTATTGTTGTATCCATGCCATGTGATAAAATATGTCTGGCTCATGTACACACAGAAAAGGGATTATTTGGAACGAGAAAACATAATTTCTTGAATTTATTTACTAGATTCAAATGCATATTTACTTGGATGTAGAAAGTTAGGTATATACAAGAAATGCCACATACTCAATATAAGTAAAATAATTTCTCAGATAAATGCTGTCAACAAATAAATTCTTTCTTTATAAGAACCAATATTGTATTGAAAGAAATAATTTCGTCCCAAAAAGGTTAATTTCTCCAACGAAGTAATAGTAAATCCATCCAAGTGCGTAGTTACTCGATCCAAGAAAATATAAGACATTTAATGTAAGTAAGTATTGTTTACTGAATAAAAACACACCAATTATTTAACTGAAGTGATTCTCACTTCTTTCAAGTAATCCCTTTCTCTGGAATAAATATGCGCACTGTGATTTTGTCAAGGCTCGCGCGCCCGCGCGTGTAACCTAACCTAGTACGCAAAACGGAACCTAACCTAGAACGCAAAACAATAACGGATTACCCGTAGGGGATGTGCCTTGTAATTTATTGGGGATGTGTATTGTGATTTATAGTGTACAATAAACGTTTCAACACGGAATAGTTTGATGTAACGCACGCAACAGTTTAGAACGAGTAAGTAAATATAACATACCTATCTTGTTAATTAGCAATAGAAAACGTATTTGTGCCAAATCTTTAAAATTCTTACATTAAGTAGCTAAAAATATTTACCGGGAATAAAAATATACACTTCGTTGAAGACACTTTCTTAAATCTAGTAATTATTCCAAGAAATAAAATTTCTTGGTTGAAGTCAATAATCTCTCGCGTATATACGAACCTACCAACTACTTCAGCCAAGTAATTCTCTCTTCGTTCGAGAGATCACTTTTCTGTGTGTAGAAGACTCAAAGAAGTGAAATTTTGACATATGGGATACCGATATTTTTACGCGAAATTTAGTATACTTATACAGGAAGGTGTAACTGAGAGATATTATGTGATACTTCTTTTTCAATTTTAAGTTGTGTTCTCCGTACAAAAAATTGCAGTCAGGCAATTTTATGACAGACTTAGCAACTTTTTGTCAAAAGCGATCAAAAATTTCAAAAATCTATCACTAGACGGAAAATAGCATACCGTTTGTATCCTCGATATCTTAGAACTGGAGTGCACCATAAGAAACCTACATAAGAAGCATACAATTGTCGATCAAGTTTTGTGGCATCGTTAAATTGATCATTTTTATAGGCGCATTAAAAGAACGAATAATACCCATTGTTTAATATATCTATGATGCGCTGACAAACGAGTATAAAGCCACAATTAGAAAGGTATTCTTTTATACTCTTTTTTTCCCACCCGTCATAGATATAGTTTAGTCGGAATGATATGTCATCAGGGCAAGCAAAATGTTTATATTGTATTACTAGCAATTATACGTATTATTATCAGGTACAATGATCAATATCAGTCACCAATAGTTTGCTATTTTGCACATAATGCATGTATGATCTCTTCTTTTAGAAACAACACTTTCCATCAAAGCTAATTACCAACCAAAGATTATAAACGGCGATGATACCACTATAGAGAAGTGGCCATTCTTGGTCCAAGTCATTTTAAAGAACAACTATCATGTTTGTGGAGGCTCTGTCATCACAGACAGTTGGGTCCTCACAGCAGCTCATTGTTTCCCAGACACAAATCCTGCAAATTTCAAAATCTACGCTAGCAGTACCATCTCATATAAAGGCACAAGCTACGACGTGGCCGCCATTAAAGCCCACGAGAATTATAAGAAATCTAACTAACACGTCAGTAGTCGCGGACGTGGCACTGGTGCAGATAAAAGGTGTATTTGTATTTAGCGATACGCTTGTAGCGATTAAAGTAGATTTCGTTGAAAGACAATCGGACGCTGACAACAAGAATTGCTCTACAGCTGGATGGGGTCGGACGAATGCGTCCGAACCTGCGCAAATGTTGAAAAGTACGAATTTGCAAGAGCTAGACGTCGAGACTGTTGCTCATGAGGATTGCAAGATGCGTTGGACAGCGTTGCGCTCCCAATTGTGCATAAGGGCTGCCAACCGCCCTGCTTTTCCTTGTTTCGGTGATTCTGGTGGCCCGTTGGTTTGTAATGGAGTTGTTATTGGCGTGGCGGCTTATGTTGAAAATAGAAACTGTACTGGTTGGTCAATCTACACTAAGGCAGCATCGTATTACAGTTGGATAAATTCCCACATTAAAAAGGCTGAGAGGAGATTTTTACTGTTCAGAGCAAAGTAAATAAAGCAAATATTACGTGTTTCGCATTGGTTTTTGCTTAATTTTAGTTTATATGAAAACGTTTTAAACTTTAGACACTACTTTTGTCACACCACTGCACCAACTCTAAATGTTTAGTTCTTTTGAGATTACATGTCACTATTGTCAAGAAACAGCGTATAATCGTATAATTACGAAAAAACAATGCATCGAAAGCAGGTATAACCTGTGAAGTGAAGTATCATCATAAAAATTATCAATTGTACAACCTATATGCCATTAAACATAAGAACATTATTCAGTTGACTAGTAACTGATATTGACCCTCATCATTTTTTTTATGTTGTGATTGCAAGTTTAATAGGTAATTGTGATTATAATCTTGCGAACCAAAATGATACTTGACTCATTACAATGGAGCCTACTTATTGTAATTATCGTATTCACAACAACAGGAGTAAACAAAAAAATAAAAAGTAAGTACCTGTTCTGTTGCTATAATCTACTATTTATGTACTGTGAGCAAAGCAAAACGGTACAAATTTTGTTTTTACTTACATGTTCTTCTAATAACATTTAGTATTGTATTGTGAAGATTGAAATACCTTACCCTGATGCCAGATTTCTTCGGTAACCTACCGAATCTTGGTGGTACTTCTTGCAGAATGTTTTACAACGTTTGTCACTTTATAATCGGATAAAAATAATAAATTTCAAGTGAATATATTGCAAAGCTGGAGCTTTTGTCGTGCTACAAATACGTAGTATAAATACCACATATAAATTGACGGAAGTCAACCCTCGTTTGTTAGAGCCATTCAGAAAACAACGAGCAGCGCAATTTGGCCTCATTTTGACATATTTAGGCACTTTTTAAGACTCTTTTTGTGACATTTGTGGTGATTTTCTCGTAGTATAAACCCGACGTCTGGTTTTATTCCTCCTGGTTATTAAATGGAATATAATTCCATCGTGAATTTGGTGGAAGGACAAGATAGCTTAGGTGATTCAGGAACTCAGTGAGTTTGTCTCTACCATGTGGCCAAACCGCAAAGGTATCATCGACATATCTAACCAAATGGTTTGGTTCGTAGGGACTTGACCTAATGGCTTCTTCTTAAAGATTCCTATGAGGAAATTAGGGATAACCGGTGAAAGAGGTGTCTTATTGCGGTCAACAGACACGTTGTACCGTTTTTGTGTTGTCTCACAGTGCATGTTTGTTCCTGACCATAAGGGTACATACTAAGGCTTCGAATCCCAGGATTCCGAGATCCCGAAAAACTTCAATCTAAATAATTTTCTTATTTTTTTTGTTAATTGGCTAAATGTGGGCACTGATCTACAATAAATCAATTGAGCTGTTATTTTTTAAAGTATGAACTGAATTAACTATCATCTTACCACCCAGCATATGGGTAGGTGAGGTTAGCGGTTATAGATCATGCGAATTTTGATGGTAATATTCGAGATAATAGACTGCACACAAGGTTGCAAGCACTCCCGTAATTAAGCATACCCGAACCGACGCGAACCAATCATTTAGTAGCTTTTTACTAGTCAAAATCAAATCAAGAATGACGCTCCGGCGCGTCGCCACCGTCCGCGGGTTTTTGGGCGCTCCCCCACTTCCCAGGAAATGTTCCGGGCCAGCCCCAAAAAAACGCCATTCATGAGTCAAGCACCAATGATCGTTCTGATGGTTCCCAGACATTCCCCATTTTAGAGTTGGCCATTATGACTTTAGACACAACAGACGACAAGGCTATTTTTTTTTCATGACAATAAATTGACTATTTATATTGTAAGAAGTTGCACTGACTATTCCATCAATTTTGAACCATAAATCAAGTCCCCGAAATCCGGGATCAGTATATTGTCCGGGATTGTAAGCCCTAGTACTTAACCAGTTTTATTTTTAAAATTTCATCTTTTAGAGCCAAAGTTTAAAGATTCCAAAAAGCGTTTGGAAGGAGATTCTTCCGTGTCGATACAGAAGTACCCTTCTTTAGCAGAAATACTGTACAAGGGTGAGCATGTTTGTGGCGGGGCTATCATCCACAACCGTTGGGTTGTCACAGCTATCACATGCATGCGCAACCGGAAGGTAAAACCAAACAGAGTCAAGGTCAGAGTTGGAAGCGATTCTCCTACTGGAGGGACTATGTACGATGTCGTCCAGATAATACCCCACCCTAAGTACAAACGGCGTAACGACTTTGCAAACATAGCCTTACTGCAGATCAAAGGTGCCTTCAATCTTACACGAAAAGTGCAAATCGCTACGATGGATAAAGGTAGACTTGCTCGCGAGAATATTGGTTATAAGAAGTGTTCCACTGCTAGTTGGTTTATGGGACATATGAACGATAATGAGGATAGCCTTAAGGAGTTAGATATGGTTCCTGTTACTCCGAAAAAGTGTCGAAAGTCTTCTTATGCGCTTATGTCTAAGATATGCCTCAAGTCTAAGAATAGGGGCGAACAGCATTGTTTCTTGGATGTTGGCAGTCCGCTATACTGTCGTGGTTTGTTGGTTGGTATCACGTCTGTTGGTGCCAAGATTTGTGATGAGGATACAGCGGTACCATTCACGAAGATCGCTTATTTCTATAACTGGATCCAATCTCATACCAAAACGTATGCCGCCAAGAAGTCGTTGTGCGAGTGGTTGGTGGGGATTTGTTTTTGGAGGTATTTTTAAGTCTTTGTTGTTTCATTTTTTGTCTTTATTTATATGTATAATAGCAATAAAATATAAACTACATACAGAATAGCTTAAATGTATATTTTTAAACAACCTTTATTAATTTGTTAAGTTAATTTTTAATGCTGTCGCATTAATCAAAGGTTTATGGTGGGGATTTGTTTTTGGAGGTATTTTTAAGTTTTTGTTGTTTTATTTTTTGTCTTTATTTATATGTATAATAGCAATAAAAATATAAACTACATACAGAGTAGCTTAAATGTATATTAGACCAGGCAATAGAGACTTTTTCGTGACAAAAATAGTATCAGCAATGATGTGTTTTCGACTCGCAAATATCATTACTTAATTTGTTATAAACAAAGACCTAAAAAAATCGTGCTTCTTTTCGAAATGAACAATATATATATATTGACAATATATTCAGACGATAGCTTGTTTAAAACCAACCCACTTTTGTTTGTGTTTTTCTTTGAAATTCTTTACGGTTAAAGAATTACTAAGGTGTTCCGATAATTTTAACTAATCCTGTATAATCCGCCATTATAAATTTATTTTGAAAATCTGACATGACATTTCTAATCATCAATCTTCAAATATTACGAGATATAAGGTTCATGCAAATCCAAGATTTTGTACATTTTCGGTCGCCATATTGATTGTGCCATTTTGAATTTTGAAAATTGGACATTGGATTTGTTGTTTAAGATCTTCAAATATCACAGCATATAAGTTTGATAAGCACCCGACATCTTTCTAAATTTTCTGGTCGCCATATTGAATCCGCCATTTTGAATATAAAAAATTAGACATCGGGTTTGGAATCAGAACCCCAAAAACACTATATATCATAATAAAAATATTATTTAAATGCTTTAAGCTTTAAATAAACAAATATTTTTAAAAACGTACGCTGTTTTTCCGTCGAGTTCAAAAACAGTACATGTCCATGATGATTGTTTTAATCATGCTTTTAATGCAAATAAATAAAATATGTAATACATTTAATTCTCTGTGAACTACTTTATATTTTGTCTGTTATTTTGATGATTTTCTCACAACTCGCTTTTTGGACATGTACTGTTTTCAAACCGACCGATTCAATTATAAACAGTAACTTACAGTTTAGACGGAGATTTTACCACCTTGTGGAGTAATCAAGGATCTTTAGAATTAAGGAAAATTGTTTTTACGCTTGACGATAGATACGTTTTATTCAAAATAAATGGTAGAAACTGCAGCTTGGTTGTTCTTTTGTCTTTTCTTTGTCATAGCCTTCTCGATGAATGAAGCATGCCTTCCGATCCTTGTAAATTGGTCGGAGACATCGGGTATGCAAGTATTTGCCCCCATGGCAAGCACCCCAACGAGTACTTTTTCGCACACTAAGGGTGAACCAAGATCGTGCGAACACGTAGCCGCGTCGTCTTCTTTCGGGAATCCGCACATGACGGACTTGTCCATGTAGGGCCATTCATCACGGCATCTCTCATAACTCAAAATCTTCACCCTTAAGACCTGCAACAGCGATTTTTTCTTCTTGGTCTCCCAACCAGCTAAGAAACAATTTTGATACAGTACATCTTTAGCCCTCTCCTTTTTCTCCATGCGGACGGCTTTGACAGTCGGCCCAAAACTGAACTTCCCCATGATTTTCACCAAGGCGATGGTGGAAAATGCTGTGTTGTTGTTCAAGTAACTCTTGGCGATTCTGGCCACTTTGAACGATTTGCCTTCTTGCGAAATCGTGCTTCCTACGATGACACGGTGTAGGTTTTGATTGGTACTTTGTTCCTTAGTTCTAAAGCAGCTAGCTGATGTCACGACGAAATTTGGGGCTATTATCCCTGCGCTGCAGATGCGTTTGTTCTTGAATGTTATTTCAGCCATGTAGGGGAGCTGCTTGATGGCTACGTATGATCCTCCTGTTAAACGAAGTTGAGATTTCTTCAGTTTTGTCCCTGGAATCGAAATTATGTTACTGAAACGTGTATGACGCATACTTAAGAGGGGCGATTATCCATATACCAGTTACATGCACAACACGGGCGCATAAAAAGCAGATCGGAGTCGAAACTATTGCACTGATGTGTAAAAGTAAGGCATTGTTGGAATGTGTAAGCATAGGGCATTGGTGCGGGATAAGAAGAGAAGCTAATGGTTCATTTAATATGCTGATATGGTGATTAAGCCAATAGCATTAATCCTGGAACAGAAGCTACGAACTGTCACCGCAGACCTCTGTCAAGAAGGTTTCTCTAATAAAGGCCACATACCGAGACACAGGAGAAGACTAACTACAACTCAGATCAATAATAACTAATAGTTGACAACAAGTACAGTAGCCGCCTAATGGCAAAGGGCAGAAATCGGCTGAACAAATTAGGTAAGTATGTTTGTTTATACACTAACACTTGAGTACGACGGTTCACCCTTAGATGGAACCACATCCTGGAACCACAGACTCAAGGCCGACGTCGAACTCACTAGCATAAACGCCCCTCTTAATGAGAAAGAAAGATTGGTTTAATTTGTTTTTCTTTTGTTCCAGAAGATGGTTGGAAGAAGGCTGATCCTTCTCGGATTTTGATCTTGAGGTGAGTGTTTACCTTTAGGAAAATGCAGAAATAGAATCAGTAAAACCTTAAAACTGGTTGGAACATAGTTCATTGTCTTTGACTCTTATTCTGAGTTGTTTGTCAATGGCGAGAACATGGAGTTTCGTTCTTGACATACGGTGATTATCTGAATCATAGTAGGTATTGTTGTTTTATTTTACGATTGTATTGTATTGATTTTTAATTGTCTATATTTAACACCACTAGGCACATACAATGAATACAACAAGAAAACGTTTGTTTAGCTTATTGTCCATAGCGTTCATAGAACAAAACCAAGCTTCTTCTACTTCTTTGGCATTTACCAAACCATCAAAGAGAAACGTCGCTATTTATTTTATGTTTCCTCTTAGGTTTTTTCTTGTTCCTTTTCCCCTGCGCCTTCATCGATTTGTATTGCTTTTTGCGCTCTTTCGTTTTCTCCTGTTTTGTTTTATCTTTCTCTTTGTTTGTCTCGTTGGCATCCTCGTCCCTCTCTATGGTATGCATTATCCACGGATAATATGACGATACCCTAGTGTAGATTTCGGACTTTCTTGGTACACAATCCATAGTACCATAAGACAAGATGCCAATTTGGGTACCGTTGCACACTAATGGTGCACCTGAGTCTCCAGAACAGGTACCAGAGCCCTTAAATGTTCCAATTGCGCATATGCTGGATCTGCAAGATAAAAACCATGAGACCCCTGAATTCTCTAGTACTACTATGCAGCATACCTAAAAAGGTATGGCCACTCTTCGTTGCAAAGCGACGAATCGACCACTTTCATCCTGACCGATCTCAAGAAATTATCGGGTTGTTCGTCGATGTATCCATCGTTCTGGTCGAGACCCCAGCCGGCAGCCATGCAATCGTCAGGCCAGTGTCTCTCCTGTTAGACGATTTGTTCAGCTTGATCGCCTTCACGTTCTTTCCAAATTTAAACTTGCCCTTGATCTTGATCAGGGCCAGGTCTGCGTAGTGATCGTGATCGTCGCCTCCGTACATCTCGTGGACGACCAGTTTGGCTACGGCGTATAATTTGCCTTTCCCGTCGCTTTGGTGGCCAACTCCAACTCTGAATTTTGTCTGATCCGATGTCATTTCGTGGTCTATGCAGTGGCCTGCCGTTAGGGCCCATTGTGGTGATATTATGCTGCCACCACATACCTGATCGTTCTCGTATCGTAAGTCGATCAAGTAGGGGAAGTCTTCGATTTTTGCTACTTTGCCTTTGACTATACGCATCATGTTTTCGTCGTGTTTGAACGGTGTGGCCACTAGTGGTTGTTTTAGTTTAGTTTAGTTATGTTTTGTAGAATAAAGGTTGTTTACCTTTTACCAGTAGCATGCTGTCAAGAAGCAATATCTTCCATATGACGGATTCGTAATTCATACTTTGGATTCTCAGGATCAGTCCTACGTCACATACAATGGTCTCATTTCGCCTACTGATGTTTTTTTACTGCTCTTCTGAGTTATTACTTGCTTTATTATTGTTTTATGATTTTATAATAAAACATCGCGCTTCGCTTTTTGCTTTTTGATGCTCATATCTTCGTCAACAATTGGGACTTTCGAACCGCTCGATAGTCGTTAACAATTTTTGGTTGATCAGCCGAACAACCAAATTGTTAAGAAACAGCTAGTTAGTCGTTTAGAAGATGATGGATCCTTTTCGGAATTTGATTTTGAGGTGAATGTTGTAATTATTACCTTTAGGAAAGTGCAGAAATACAATCAGAAAAACTTATATATTAACTAACACTACTATGTACACATACAATAAAATAGTAATATCTAGTTTTAAATTACGAGTCATCATATGAAAAACGTTTGTTTAACTTAACGTCCATAGTGTTCATAGAACAAAACAAACTTTCTTCTACTTAATATTTACTAAACCATGAAAGAGAAACGTCCCGGTTAATTTCACGTTTCCTCTCAGGTTGTATCTTGCTCATTTTCCCTTCGCCGTTTTTCGATTTGTATTTACTTTTCCTCTTTTTAGTTTTCTCTCGTTTTGGTTTATCTTTCGGTTTGTCTTTCTTGTCACCCTCCTTGTCCTTTTTTATGACATGCATTATCCACGAATAAAATGACGATACCCGAGTATAGATTTCGGACTTGGTTGGTACGCAATCCATAGTACCATGAGACAGGATGCCAATTGGCGTACCGTTGCATACTAATGGTGCACCTGAGTCTCCAGCACAAGTGCCAGAGCCCTTAAATGATCCGATCGCGCATATGCTGGATCTGCAAGTCAAAACCCACGAGACGAGTTTAGTGCATCCCCGAATACAATTGTATTTCGTCTAGTACTATTATACAGCATACCTGAAGAGGTATGGCCACTCTTCGTCACAAAGTGACGGATCCACAACTTTCATCTTAACCGATCGCAAGAAATTATCAGGTTGTTCGGCCACGTAACCATCGATCTGATCGAGACCCCATCCAGCTGTCGTGCAATCGTCAGGCCAGTTCGTATCCCTCTTGTTAGACGATTTGTTCAGCTTGATCGCCTTCACATTACTTCCATATTTAAACTTGCCCTTGATCTTGATCAGGGCCAAATCTGCATATAGATCGTGTTCCTCGCCGTCGTACATCTCGTGGACGACCAGTTTGGCTACGTCGTATAATTTCCCTTTCCCGTGGGCTTTGTGGCCGACACCAACTCTGAATTTTGTCTGGTCTCTTGTCGTGTCGCTGATTACGCAGTGGGCTGCTGTTAAGGTCCATTATGGCGATATTATGCTACCACCACATATTTGTTGGTTGTTGTATCTCAAGTCGATCACATAGGGGTAGTCTTCGATTTTTGCTATCTAGCCTTTGACTATACACCTCATGTTTTCGTCGTATTTGTACGGTGTGACCACTAGTGGTTGTTTTAGTTTAGTTTTGTTTTGGAGAATAAGGGTTGTTTACATTTTACCAGTAGCATGCTGTCAAGAAGCAATATCTTCCATATGAGGGAATCGTCGTGTCGTAATTCATACTTTGGATTCTCAGGATCAGTCCTACGTCACATACAATGATCTCATTTCGCCTACTGATGTTTTTACCGCTCTTCCGACTTATTACTTATTTTATCATTGTTTTATGATTTTATAATAGAACATCGCGCTTCGCTTTTTGTTTTTTGATGCTCAATGTATCTTCGTCAACAATTGGGACTTTCGAACCGCTCGATAGTCTTTAAGAATGTTTGGTTGATCAGCCGAACAACCAATTTGTTAATAAACAGCTAGTTAGTCGTTTAGAAGATGATGGATCCTTTTCGGAATTTGATTTTGAGGTGAATGTTGTAATTATTACCTTTAGAAAAGTGCAGAAATACAATCAGAAAAGCCTATATATTAACTAACACTACTATGTACACATACAATAAAATGGTAATATCCAGTTTTAAATTACGAGTCACATCATATGGAAAACGTTTGTTTAACTTAACGTCCATAGTGTTCATCGAACAAAACAACCCTCTTCTACTTAATATGTACTAAACCATGAAAGAGAAACGTCCCGGTTAATGATACGTTTCCTCTTGGGTTGTTTCTTGCTCATTTTCTCTTGGCCATTTCTCGATTTGTATTTATTTTTCCTCTTTTTAGTTTTCTCTCGTTTTGGTTTATCTTTCGGTTTGTCTTTCTTGTCACCCTCCTCGTCCTTTTTTATGACATGCATTATCCACGAATAAAATGACGATACCCGAGTATAGATTTCGGACTTGGTTGGTACGCAATCCATAGTACCATAAGACAGGATGCCAATTTGAGTACCGTTGCATACTAATGGTGCACCTGAGTCTCCACCACAAGTACCAGAGCCCTTAAATGATCCGATTGCGCATATGCTGGATCTGCAAGACAAAGGCCACGAGACGAGTTTAGTGCATCCCCGAATACAATTGTATTTCGTCTAGTACTATTATACAGCATACCTGAAGAGGTATGGCCACTCTTCGTCACAAAGTGACGGATCCACAACTTTCATCTTAACCGATCGCAAGAAATTATCAGGTTGTTCGGCCAGGTAACCATCGATCTGATCGAGACCCCATCCAGCTGTCGTGCAATCGTCAGGCCAGTTCGTATCCCTCTTGTTAGACGATTTGTTCAGCTTGATCGCCTTCACATTACTTCCATATTTAAACTTGCCCTTGATCTTGATCAGGGCCCAATCTGCATATAGATCGTGTTCCTCGCCGTCCTACATCTCGTGGACGACCAGTTTGGCTACGTCGTATAATTTCCCTTACCCGTGGGCTTTGTGGCCAACACCAACTCTGAACTTTTTCTGGTCTTTTGTCGTGTCGCTGATTACGCAGTGGGCTGCTGTTAAGGTCCATTGTGGCGATATTATGCTACCACTACATACTTGTTGGTTGTTGGATCTCAGGTCGATCACATAGGGGTAGTCTTCGACTTTTGCTATCTAGCCTTTGACTCTACGTCTCATGTTTTCGTCGTATTTGTACAGTGTGGCCACTAGTGGTTGTTTTAGTTTAGTTTTGTTTTGGAGAATAAGGGTTGTTTACCTTTTACCAGTAGTATGCTGTCAAGAAGCAATATCTTCCATATGAAGGATTCGTAATTCATACTTTGGATTCTCAGGATCAGTCCTACGTCACATACAATGATCTCATTTCGCCTACTGATGTTTTTACTGCTCTTCCGACTTATTACTTATTTTATCATTGTTTTATGATTTTATAATAGAACATCGCGCTTCGCTTCTTGTTTTTTGATGCTCAATGTATCTTCGTCAACAATTGGGACTTTCAAACCGGTCGAGTCTTTAAGAATTTTTGGTTGATCAGCCGAACAACCAAATTGTTAATAAACAGCTAGTTAGTCGTTTAGAAGATGATGGATCCTTTTCGGAATTTGATTTTGAGGTGAATGTTGTAATTATTACCTTTAGGAAAGTGCAGAAATACAATCAGAAAAACTTATATATTAACTAACACTACTATGTACATTGTACACATACAATAAAATAGTAATATCTAGTTTTAAATTACGAGTCATCATATGGAAAACGTTTGTTTAACTTAACGTCCATGGTGTTCATAGAACAAAACAAACCTTCTTCTACTTAATATGTACTAAACCATGAAAGAGAAACGTCCCGGTTAATGATACGTTTCCTCTTGGGTTGTTTCTTGCTCATTTTCTCTTGGCCATTTCTCGATTTGTATTTATTTTTCCTCTTTTTAGTTTTCTCTCGTTTTGGTTTATCTTTCGGTTTGTCTTTCTTGTAACCCTCCTCGTCCTTTTTTATGACATGCATTATCCACGAATAAAATGACGATACCCGAGTATAGATTTCGGACTTGGTTGGTACGCAATCCATAGTACCATAAGACAGGATGCCAATTTGGGTACCGTTGCATACTAATGGTGCACCTGAGTCTCCACCACAAGTACCAGAGCCCTTAAATGATCCGATTGCGCATATGCTGGATCTGCAAGACAAAAGCCACGAGACGAGTTTAGTGCATCCCCGAATACAGTAAGTATTTCGTCTAGTACTATTATACAGCATACCTGAAGAGGTATGGCCACTCTTCGTCACAAAGTGACGGATCCACAACTTTCATCTTAACCGATCGCAAGAAATTATCAGGTTGTTCGGCCAGGTAACCATCGATCTGATCGAGACCCCATCCAGCTGTCGTGCAATCGTCAGGCCAGTTCGTATCCCTCTTGTTAGACGATTTGTTCAGCTTGATCGCCTTCACATTACTTCCATATTTAAACTTGCCCTTGATCTTGATCAGGGCCAAATCTGCATATAGATCGTGTTCCTCACCTCCGTACATCTCGTGGACGACTAGTTTGGCTACGTCGTATAATTTCCCTTTCCCGTGGGCTTTGTGGCCAACACCAACTCTGAACTTTTTCTGGTCTCGTGTCGTGTCGCTGATTACGCAGTGGGCTGCTGTTAAGGTCCATTGTGGCGATATTATGCTACCACCACATATTAGTTCGTTGTTGTATCTCAACTCGATCAAATAGGGGAAGTCTTCGATTTTTGCTATTTTGCCTTTGACTATACGCATCATGTTTTCGTTGTATTTGTACGGTGTGGCCACTAGTGGTTGTTTTAGTTTAGTTTAGTTATGTTTTGTAGAATACAGGTTGTTTACCTTTTACCAGTAGCATGCTGTCAAGAAGCAATATCTTCCATATCAGGGATTCGTAATTCATACTTTGCATTCTCAGGATCAGTCGTACATCACATACAATGGTCTCATTTCGCCTACTGATGTTTTTTACTGCCCTACTGACTAATTACTTGCTTTATCATTGTTTTATGACTTCATAATTAAAACATTTCGTTTCGCATTTGTGTTTTGATGCTCAGTTCATCAACAATAACGAGTTTTTGTTTGTTTACAATTAATGTTGAGGTTAATTACTAATGCGGCCTTCTTTTGTTTCAGAATACCAGCGACAGCTTTCTCCGCCTTGTCCTGTTGATATGGACGTCGTATATTCAATTGTATTATTTATTAAATCCATATATGTTAATAAATATTTTAAATAAAAAAAAAACAAGGTTTTAATGCTCCTCGAAGTCCTAAGAAATCCGAATCAACCAAATTTCATCAGTAGAGTTAAAATTCATTTAATTTCTAAGTGGACAGTGGACACGCAAACCGGAGCGCCATCTATCAGCCAATAGTCGAACTAAGTGTGGTGTGCGTCTCCGCTAATGATTATAGCAGCAGTAACAAACAACAAAAATAAGACATTTGGCAACGCTATCACGACATTCAACATCAACGGTTGGCAACCCTGCATCTCCCACAACTATATTTACGTATGTCTGCCACATTGTCAGAAAGTAAGGTTAAGTTAGCAGAATTTACACCAAAACCCATCAAATATGGGTAAAAATCACCGCCATAAGAAGCAACTGAAGTCCGAGAAGTCTAAAGTCAAGCTAAAAGGCAGTAAAACAAAATTCCTACCGAAAGGTCAAAACGTAACCAACACAGCATTCAAAATAAAACCGATCGTTCTGCTGAACCAACTACAAGAACACACCGGAGAGCAAGTCACATCGAAGAACCTCAACTTTAAAGACATCGTTAACCGTCTAAAGCACCACAACACAAAAGTCAAAGTCGAAAATTGCCAGCAAATGAAAGAATACGTAAACTTAATTACGACCGAAGAACTGGGTAATCATTTATCTGATATAATCCAAGCGATATGCCCGTTATTAGTGGACATCGAGCAAAAAGTACGTCGCGAGTCTCTAAAAGTCTTAAACGACATACTTACGTTACGTTCGTCAACGAGCATCGAACCATTCTTCGACCGTCTAACCTCACATTTGTGTTGCTCGATGACGCATATAAGCGAAAGCATTCAGGAAGACTCGTTACTAATTATCGATGCGTTCTTGACTCACGTACCCGACTTAGTTGCAAAACGTTGCGACAAAATCATTAAGAATTTCATTCTGCTTATATCGAGGATAAAAATCAACGCAAACGATCGTAGTATGTTGCAAACGAACGTCAAGAATAAGAAGACTAGCGTGCAGTGGAGATTGTCTGTTTTGGTGAGGCTGAAGAGAATGTTGAGTGCAATTTCAGAGAAAAAACGTAAGGAATGTGTTAATAGGTGAGAAATTACGAAAAACTTATTAAAAAATTATGGGACAATGTTGAATTTTTGTTTAAGGGATGAAGAAGTTAAGATTGTTGATGTAACGGATACGACAACCTGCGTTCCAGTTTACTACGATTGGTACACGAAATTTTGTGTTAACCCGTTTGAAAAAAATAACAGCTCGATGCAGTGGTTAGAAAGTTGTATGAACGATGTGTTACCGTTGTTAAAAGACATCTGGATGGAAGTAATGCCAAATAATTCCCACAATGCTCTAAGATTAAGTAAGATACACTTTTTTTTTAATTTGTTAAGAGTAAATGTCAGTCACCGGCCTCCAAAGTTCGACGAAATTGAGGCGTGAGAGGAGGGAACAAGCCGCACCCACTGTACTCTCCGCAGGAAATGCAAGCAACACACTGATTAGATTAGGGGAACGGCGGCATACTTCTTTGAACAAGTGTTACGGTGCCGTTTACTAATAATTTTGTGTATGTGACTCTATCGCATGTTCTGAAATGCTTTTCTTGACCGCGGAGAAGTTAGCCATAACTTCTTTTTTCGAATTTTGTTATGAAACATATATCAAACGATAGGGTTCAAGTACTATACGCCAGTGTTTAGCTCGAAAAATTCATCAAACGGTGTTGTCGGAAATTTAATTTATTTCGTTACGCGTCACCTTATAAGAGCACTTGTCATCTCAATAAAAAATTGCCCATAACTTTTTGCAACAACCTCATATAGAAAGAAGTGATACAAATTCCAAAAACCCATAAAATTTTGCATCCAATAATGGTATTGGGAAGGTACTGCCCCTAATATCACCTACCCCCATACGACTATAATACAAGAAAAGTTAACACTTGAGCTTGAATAAAGTTTTCCACAAAAATATTACGTTTAGTTTTCATAGTTCCCTTATGTTATAATTTATGTTTAAATTTGTACTTTTATGTAGTATCCCTTTCCGATATGCTATATGGGTTATCACTTTAACTTGAATAATGTTCTAGACTCTAGACCCACAAAAATTTTAGGTTTATTTTTCATAGCTCCTTTATGTTCCAATATATGTTTAAAGCATTTTTAGGTAGTCCCCTCTTCTGATATGCTATATAGGTTCATATATTGATAATAATTTATAAAAACCAATAAAAAACTAATAATATAATGATATAATGAAATGAGACATATTACATACTAGAAACTATGTTATGCACTATACCTATTTTATTGCATGCAATAAAAAAAAATTAAATTTATTTATAGAATAAAATATGTAAATTAAAAAAAAATACAAAAAAAATAGGAACAAAGTTGCGCATTTTTGTGTTGATCAATGATATAAAAAGTAATATACCTTTTTCACTTTCGAAGATATCATAAAATTGATGTACAGGCTGTTATAAAAGTTATAGCTAATCATTCGCCCTACAGCCAGAAAATATTTTCATGTTTACAGAGTGTCCCACAACAACGTACCAACAAACTTATGTTTGTTTAAATGGAACACTAGGTATATTATTGCAATATTTTATGAAGATTTTTAGCTTAATTGTTTTGATTTCAATTTAAATTAGGCTATATCAACTGTTTCTGAGATATTGTGAAAGGATCAAAAATGAGCATTTGCAAAAAATTATTCTAAGGTAACTAACAAGAATAAAGAAATAAAAGAACTCATTTTGGATAGTAAAAGTATCGCATTTTTTTACAGTTATTATTCATTGGCTAAATAAATTAAACTCTAATATGACTTATCCGGAATAACTGGAGATTTGCTAAATGTCAAATAACAAGAACTTTAAATGGAACATCCTGTATATCTTGACATACTTCGAAAGATCGATGAATCAACTTTCCTAAAATGTCTAAGTCGGTAGGTCTATCGTCAATAGCTAAAAGTTATTAAGTATCTAATTTAACATTTATGCGCATACAAAAAATATTTCATAAATTAATATAACATATCCAGTTACCACGACGAAATTCAGCAATCGCACAAATGTAATGAGTAATCAGTCTTCTGCAGTAACGTTTAGTCATTGCAAACTATGAGTTACACAAACGAGCAATTTATGATCATCCAAGAATTAGTTTTATTAGTACCAGTCGAAAATTATTTAAAATTTTTATTTATTTACGTAATGTTCTAAACTATTTAAAGAATTTTAATGGATCCTTGGGTTGGTTGTAGTGGTCTAACGCCTTAGCCAGCTAAATCGCCAGTTTAATTTATTTATTTCGGGACATGTTAAGGAATAAGTTTATGGGGATGTTCCAGTTCCTACTGATAATAAAAACAAGGAGCGCTTTGGTAGCAATGTGGTGTTCTTCAGAAATCCTAACATTTCTGTACTCTCATAAGAATAAATAATTAAATAAATGGATAATTGTAAACTGAATAAATAATTATTATTTCAGTACGATTGTGCACATATCAAACCTGTCAGGTCAATGCGTTTCAGTCTTGCTTCACATTCTCGGTGGAAATATTACATTTTCCATAGTTTCCACAAAAATATTTTGACGCCTCCTTATTAGTATTCTTCATGTTCGCTATAGTAGTTGTAATATTCCCATAAATTTTTTCCTCAATATGTCTACAGAGTAACAAATCAAACTCGATTAAATCAGGCGATCTAGTTTTTCAAAGCGTTGGACCACCATGAACAATTTAATGTCATCGATAAATATTTTTTAAACAATTTTGGATTGATATATAAATTACTAATTCTTTGAAGAAAATAAATATCACAAATTATACGTTTGTATAAATCAAAATTGCAGAATGTTATTACTAAAAGCTGCTGCATGAAAAGAAGAATTATTCTAATTGAGAGATTGTTGAATTTCGTCGAACAATCTGGATATTTAATACTAATTTATGAATATTGTGCATAAGTTACAAATGTCACATTAGATGCATAATACCTTTTTAGCTGTTGACGATAGACCACCGAGTTAGACATTTTAGGAAAGCTGATTTATCGATCTTATATATTGTAACTATTCGTTCTATTTCTTATTTTTAACATTCTATTTCATAATATTTTTGTAAGTTTTTCTTTGTAACTCTTTCATTTTTCATTTTACCCTGCAATTTTTCTTCCGTATAGTAAATGAGATACTGAGTAAAACGTTTCATATGGACTTATTATTTTTTCAATTTATGACAAAGTTACAACTGTTTGAGTTATTAACAAAACCGTATATAACTTCTTAAGCAATTGAGAAAACCAGTCCATATGATACTTTTTACTCAAAATATTTGTTTTATAGAAAAAAAAATAATAACTTTTTAGCTGTTGACGATAGACCACCGAGTTAGACATTTTAGGAAAGCTGATTTATCGATCTTATATATTGTAACTATTCGTTCTATTTCTTATTTTTAACATTCTATTTCATAATATTTTTGTAAGTTTTTCTTTGTAACTCTTTCATTTTTCATTTTTTCCCCGCAATTTTTCTTCCGTATAGTAAATGAGATACTGAGTAAAACGTTTCATATGGACTTATTATTTTTTCAATTTATGACAAAGTTACAACCGTTTGAGTTATTAACAAAACCGTATATAACTTCTTAAGCAATTGAGAAAACCAATAAGTCCATATGATACTTTTTACTCAAAATGATATTTGATTTATAGAAAAAAAATAAATAAGAAGCTTCATATACATTTTTTTGTTCATTTACTTATTCAATTTATGTTGATTTTGTTTTAAAAATTTTAGTTAAATTTATCTACTTTCTATGGTTGTAATATGAAGTGGGTGTGTTCAAATGGCTGAATTTTTTCAAGGAATTGAGAAAACAAATAAGTTCTTATAAAAAATTTATTCAGAATGACATTTGCTTTCTAAAAATAATTTTCGGGGAGAAAAGTGGGACACCTGTATATATATATATATATATACACTGGTGTATGTTTGCTTTTATGTAGTGTTGTTTTGTGGTACGGTACTACCTCTAGTGATTCCTCTTAAAAGGCAAAAAGATTCCTTACTGTTTATAATACAGATTTATTTTTTCAGGGCCCGATAAAGCGACAACTTTGACGGAAGAATCCGCAAACACCCTAAACTGCATCTTGCACATTCTTTTAAGCTTCCACGAACTTCAAATTATAAATTTGGAAGAAAGCGCTGAAACAGTAATAAACTACGATAATTCTAAATGCATAAATCTAGTATTTAACTTACGTCTAGGTTCCGCAAAACAACAAAAAATTAGGCTCCGATGTCATACTTCTAATGTTGAAAACATTCCCGTACGTTAAAGATATCAATTCGATATCAGCTCCGGCAAAAAAAGGTGGAGGGCCGCAGGTATCGGACAAAAATTCCGTAGAAGAAAACCTGATGATTTGTTATTTATTCCTGGTGAAGTTCGAAAGGAATTTCGATAATCACAACGTTAAGCAGATTTTGAATTATTTGAAAGGTAATTAAACTAGTGTTGACCTAATTTTAGATTTTAATGAGTTATTTTCAGAATGTATGTTCAATCGTAACTACGTGTCGCAAGATAAATCACCGCTAATGTTAAAAGTTTTAACACAAGCTTATATGAAAAACCTTAAATTTTGGAAAAACCCTGTTCTTGATCTTCCGGATTTTCTTACGAGTACTGGTCATTACTTTTTGTACGATAGAAACCAAGCGAATAACGGTATAGACGTATTTCTTTTGCTCAGCGATCATGCTTCGCGTTTGTATGTGTCTGCGTTTAAATTTTACACAAATCTAATAATATAATTTTAGGGAAGAAGAATTTTTACCCTTAGCGGAAAAAGCTTGTTTATTACTAACGGAAGATAAGTTGCAACTTAAAGTTTTAAGTACACTTTTGTTACTGGTCAAGAAAAGCACCAAGCAGGTGCAAGTTATGGTAGATATCCTAGCACCTAGGATATTGCGTGAGTATTAATTTCTAAAGATTGTCTAGAGTCGAGAAGTTATCGTTATTCTTTTTTTTTTTTTTTTAGGAAATATAAGCAAAATCAACATAGAAGGAATCAGCATTGAGCGACAAAAAATCATCCATATTTTATATTTGTTCTATTACAGCCCGTTATCAGATCAAAATATTGCTTTGTTGAGAACGTATGGTATAATGAATCCCCTGTATGATGGTATTGTGCAAGAGATCTTAGCTCAGACGCACAAATAAATTGAAGTGTAATTGTTTTATTGATTAAATAAATAACATAAAAATTTATAATTTGTTTAATATACTACTATCGGTTGCAAAAGTATTGAGCAACGACTGAAGACAAAAAATCTGATGTGGCCAGGCACATGACTTTATCATACTATATATAAAATTAATAGTTTAGCTGCATGAGATTCTATTTGATCGAGATCGGCTATGTCTGCATTAAAATAAAACTAGTAGAACTAGACAGATATGTCGAATAAAGCTGCGGTCGGATATTGTACTCCGCTGACACAGGGTACACTGTCCAAATGACACTTACGTGTTATTGGGTGTAAAAAGTGTACGGTATACTATATACGAACGCAGCTAATGTTGACAGTAGGTTGTCAAAACATTTGCGTTTGACACTACGTACTGTCATTAGAACCATATCTGACATATCCTGGCTACTAGTTTTAAAGGAGTACGACCGATCTCGATGAAATAGAATTTGCTCATGCAGCTAAACTATTGATTGTACCAAAAAATGTCATAGTGATAAATTATTCAGAATTTCATCTTCTTTAATTTATTATTTAACTATTTCGACGAAATTCCAGAAATGACGGCTTATTTACAAAATGTTTCAAAAATGCTAAGACTAAACCTGCAGTTCCTTTGGACCATTTTCAACAGAAAGCTTTTCAGCTCTAAGTTTGGTTATGAAACTTCTAAATATGAAGTTTCGTCCCGATACCTTTAGTAGTTTCTCCGGAATCGTCGCCACAAAAACGGGTACACACACACACACAGACATTTTTTTGTACCTTGGTCAAAAATATTCAGGAGACCCAAAAAGACATATTTCCGCTAAAATCTCAAAAAATAATTTTGGCATGATTACAATACTTTACATACTGCGTATGATAAAGTAAAAAATTGAAATAAAGTGTGTTATAATCCTGAACCATTCTAAATAACACTATTGATAAATAACATTATTTTCTGCTCCAAGGTTAGGACAGAAGCGCGAGAGAAGTTTAAAAATGTACCCGATTTTAGCACTTTTTAATAAACGCTCGTCTTTCCAAATTTTTTTCTGCTAAACCGCTTGCCAAAAAAAAATTCAAATTTACACACAGTATAACGCAAGATCTTGTCTATAGATTGGCTTTTGTATTTTACTCATTTTCTTTGCAATAAAGGCTATAAACAAGATTTTCATGGAAGCGGATATCTCGGCAATGAATATTAGCACGATAACGAGACAGGTACGAAAACAATAGCAAAATTTTGTTTAATGAGACTATTAAAATAGAAACACATTTCAGACGTTCATTAATTTTATAAAGCGACATGAATATTCGACATAATTTTGGTACAGCTCGCAAGTACGTCACGTCGTTCGACGCAGTCGTCACCGGCTCGGGATTCGAGGCCGACTTACAGCATGTATCACAGACCCGTACCTAGAATTAAAACAAACATCGTACATATTTATTGATGTAACCAGCATTGAAGTTGAAGGTTTGAAATGGTGGACTCTTTGTTTAATGAAAGAATAGATTGCAAGTGTACAACTAAGAGCTGTAAGCATGTTTTTTTTTTGTTTTTACTCCCTTTTGAACCAACAGCAGCAAATAAAATAACAAAACCAAATATTTTTTCTCAGGCCTCAATAATATGATTTTTGGTAAAATCAAGATAACATAAATTCATAAATATATATTGAATAAAGTTTCTTGAGTAACTGCGTTGCGTGCGTACGTGTTTTGCAAGTATTGAGCAAGAATGATGAAGTATTATTCCAAGGAAGTAAAACAATATTAATTATCAATGTCAGAAATTCCTTTGTCAAAAAATCACCATCAAGATTTTATTGGAATTATATAAATCGGAAGCAATGAAGTAAAATTATTGTGGTTACCTGTAGACCATTGCAATTGAATTAATCTGGGCATACGTACAAAATAAAGTTGCAAAAAGCTACAGTACATTTGAAAGTAGAGATATGTTAAATTTACGTATCAAAGCGCTGTTTCAAAAGAGATATGGCAAAATTCTGTTGCAATTTTGCAACATAATTTTTTGGTGTGGAAATCAAAAACACTACATAGATAAAGATCATATTGTTGACTCAATTGTAGAAACAATTATAATCAACTTGCATGAAGATGATGATGATGACGGATTATTAGACTACAACGACAACAGTACAGATAATGAAGAGTGATTTTAGACAATGATAAAGAAGTTGCCTCGATAGTTCCAATGTTGGTGGTTCTTCTGGAACTGCACAATGGGGTATTCCGGTGTTTTTGAAATTGTAATTTTTTACAAAGTATGGGTGCTACTGTTTGCTACTTCACAAGTAAAATATCAAACATTGTTTTAAATTAAGAGAAATCGTTGTTTGAAGTAGGATTGGTCTTTGTGACGTCACAAAGACCGCTCAAAGTGACCGACTTGACAACGTTGCTATATCTAGGGTGGACGTAGTAAATTTTTGTCTTCTGTTATGTCAACGTTTAGAATCGCTCGTTTGTTGACACCTGCTTTGGTTATTGAGGTTATATCAAACACTTGTTCAAAATGTATAAACGCCAACGCCGACATTGTTCTGTGCCGGGCTGTAACAGCAGTAGAACAGTAACTCCTGATAAGATTCTTTACATTGCCGACTAGCGAGATGAGAGATGTTTGGCTTCAAGTTTCAATGATCAAATCATCTCTCAAAAAAGTTACCTTTATTCATTGTCAAACAACAGGGTCGCCAACCCTCAACTTGGCCGATCAGCTGTTCGAGAGCTGTCCGCTGTTGCCACCGCTACTAGGGATCGGTAATCATCGAGTATTTCCGAGGGTGGTCGGTGAATTCAAACGAAATGCACTTTTAATTGCAATTATCTCATGGAAAAACTAAATCAAAAAGCTCATAGCTTAACTTTATGAATCCTCATAAATTGTACAATAGGTTAAACCGAATATCTGCTTAAATTTTGACATGACCGGAATACCCTATTCATTAAAAGTTTAGCACAAATACTTGTCGCAATTGAAACATTTGCCGAAAATTCCAGACCGTTTGTTTTGGCCCCAGAACCACTGATTTTTTGGCAGCAATAATATGAAATAATAATAATTCACAAAACAGAATATGTATACAATTCCACAAATAAAAAAAAATCACTTACCTATGCTATTTTTAAAAATAAAACCGAATGAGAAAATGGCAAAAATATTGAATACGATCCTGAGAGTTGATCGTTTGAAATCGTCGCGCGAAGCCTCGAATCGTTTCCCGCGCGTAATCCCCTTTCCACAAGGTGAACCAACCTGCGCACCGGATCGATCTCATTATTTTCACTCTTAAAAATTCCAAAATAACTTTTATGTTATTATACATCAATGGATGAGTATCACAATAAATAAGGATTGTTTACGTGCTAACCGCGTTGTCCTGCTATCGTTTGTTTCTGAGCTATCCGCGTCCATAAAAAGCTCGCTTACAGACTTTATTACATAAGAAATCAAGAAATTTTAAACACCATTCTATAGAAGAGATTCTAACTGTAACCTGAACAACAATTTAATTTTTTTGGTAAGTTGTTTAGGAGACAACCAGAATCTAGTGAGAAGACTAAAATCAAGTACAAAGTGTAAAAAGCAGACCAGTTAAGTGTTAGTGCTTCTTGTTTATGACAACAGTATATAATCACAAAAGAACAGACTGCAATAAGTAAAAAAATATATAATCTTCGCCGATAATACATTCACGTAAATTTCCCGAAAACTATCAAATCCTTTAGAAAAGTCGAGTTGCCCAACATGATATTATACTTGGCCAAATAATATTTTTCATCTCCAACACCGCCCTTCTTTTTCTTTTTCGACCCTTTGCTCCCTTTTGACTTTTTGCTGCTTTTACCACTCTTGCTACTCTTGCTCTTGCTCTTTTTATCTGAGCCTTTCTTGCTCTTCTTGTCACCCTTCTTGCCCTTTTTACCCTTCTTGCCCTTTTTATCTTTTGCAGCAGCGGGATCAACAGGTGGAGGGGGAATACCAAACCTTAATTTCACCACCTTCTTCGATTTGGCGGCAATCTCAATCTTTGCACCGTCAGCAATTTCAAAGTAAGACATTGCTGGAATGGAAAAACTTTTAGAAAATTGTCTAGATCGCTATTTTAGGAATATTGGTGTTTATAGGGGTTTCCAATAAGTTTCACAACTTTGTAGCTTACTTTTTTGAAAACCCTTAAAACATTTCATCATAATTCATAACATTTAATTTCAGTTTAGGTAACTTCCTAATAAATATCACCTTTTAATAAACTCCTCTTGTCGAAGAAGTTCTCAATCGAATACGCTTCGTCTTCAGTCAGTTCCGGCGAAGTTTTGTTCACCTTCTTCTCCTTGCCCTTGCTCTTTTTTGACTTCTTTGACTTCTTCGAGCTCTTGCTCGATTTCGAACTTTTCGACGACTTTTTGCTCTTTTTATCCTTCTTGCCCTTCCCTTTACCCTTCTTCTTGTCCTTTGGTTCCTTGGGCAGTTCCGGCTTCGGCATCTCCTTAATTTCCCCCTCCAGTTCCAATATTTTATCGAAATTCAATGTCACAGCGGCGGGAGCATTATTCGTAATCTTAAATCATTTTATTTCGTATAAATGACAGTGGCGGCTCGTGCATTGGATTGCAGGTTTGCGCAACCCCCAAAAATAACAAGGAAACGAAAAGAGTTTAATTGTATATAAATAATAGTGTAATAGTCAATACGATCTATAACATATAACTTAATAAAATATCGAGCATTTTGTCGAGTATTCCAAGCGCAAGTCGCTATACGGCCTAGGGCCGCAGCATGGCCGCAACCGTCTGCTACCGCTACACTGCGTATCGACGCCTGAATTGTAGCACGCGAGCGAGCAAATTGGGCCGCGTCGATTGGTTCGTTTACTCTGAAATGGTTGCAAGTTACACCAGAACTACTGGACCACGCCCCCAGTGGTGTCTAGAAGCGAAGCGACGTCATGCTTACGCGACTGGCGATGTGCATTATTGCATTATGGTTGTAGACAGTTGACTCTTCACACTCGTACGCTGTGGAGGTTGGTTGCCCGTGAAGCGCTTATTACACGAAATTAAAAACAAATAATGAATTCAGTTTTTCAGAGTTTATTAGCTCAACCATTTAGCAGTCTAAGTTGCATCGATAAGAGCGAAATAAAAAGGCTTGTGTGGCCTACCCCTAATTTATTGATAAAACAATGCGTGTCAACCAAATCTCGGTCATTTACAAGGGCATTTAATGCTGATGTTTACAGCAAAAATGAATGGATTTGTAGGTGTGACCAGGGCCGTCCTAAGATATTCGACGCCCGTGGGCTACTAAAATTAATGCGCCCCTCTTCATAAGAAAATACACGAGATAGCTAACGGATGCGGGGTGACCGACAAAGTTATTCAAAAGTGTCAGAACTAGAAAAAGCCAATTCATTATCATTATACTAAACAAACACATAATATTTACACAAAAATCAAAAGAAAAGACGAAATGAAAAACCAACGTTTATAGTAAACAAAAAAAAAAAGAAGTAACTAATATATTTGTTGTCCGTGCTTTTTCTTTTACAAATTGATATCACACGTATTTAAGTTATTAAATAGGTCACTCTATATAAATAAACTAGTCAAATAATTTAATTTGCTCTGCCCTAAAGAATTTGTAGTAGCATTACTAAAAATGCGCAGTGCGTAGTACTGTGGCCACGTTAGGACATGTAGAATAATTGACTCAAATATTGGGTCAATTATTTATTATCCTTGAAAAACTACCAAAAGCTTTATGTTGAAACATGTGATTAGATTTGCCATCAAATATAAAATAATCTTAGAAAAACATAAATCAGCTGTTCTTGTACCTACTCCTTTTATAAGGAATAAGTTGGGAATAAATTGGCTTTTAAACTATTCTTCCATATAATAAATTGTCAGCCTAGTTTGTACGAAAATAGTCCAAATACTAAAATACTAAATATTTTGCCAACATAGCTTTTGTGTTACATAATTCGATAAGCAAATTTCACATCGATTAAAGAATGCCATAAGTATCATAATAATTTATAGTATATATAGTCCGTCTTTACATCCCTAATAAGTAAAGCAGCTGGTATCCGTCTGGTTCTATACAAATCTAAACCGCTTTTTCTCTACTGTAAATGTTATTGTTTTGGATTTAAGCCATTTAAATATTAGGACGACACTGTTCAACATTTTAGTGGAAGATGTTACTTTCATATTTATGGTATGTAGACATTGAGCGCGCAAAGTATGAAAATATGAGAAAATCTAAATGAGGGTTAGTTATTGTACAAAATTCTCGAACACGTTGATTTTTAACTCTTGGGAACATGGATATTCCGAATAGAATATGAAAATGCGTTTTGGGTAAAATTAGTTGCACTGCGTACGAACACGGACTCTCCCGTAAGATTGTTGAAACAAGTGAGATAAAAATGTCAAAAACCTGAACCCAATGTTCTAGAAACCTCAAAAGGGCCTCCTAGTAAACCTTAAACTTTGTACGTTTACCTGAAATCCTGAAAGTTTGTTCACAATATATTTCAATCATGTACAACGATTCTAAGTAGTGTGCTGATGGTTCAATTCCTATTGCAAACATATCTACCTAAAACTGCTATTCGCTTTTCATTCACAAAGAAAATCCTTAATTTTTAAACTTTGTCTCGGAAATTTTCTGATGTAAGGTCATACAATTTGTATGCTACCATGAAGACAATTAACAGATCTAACATAATCAACAAGAAAAATATGGAGTTTGCCATTTGTCGATGACGTCATAAGTACAAAACGGGAAAGTGAATTTGTTACAGATATGTGTATAATTTGCAATCGACGTGTTCAAGAATTTTTGTAGTTAACAAACAGTTTCCGAGATTTGGTCATGCTTCCTACTTTGAGCGCTCACTGAATATTTCTTCAAAAATAACAAAAGAATCAATAAGTAAGAACAGTTCATAATTGAGTAATAACTTTAGTTAACTGTAATTAACATTTCTAAAAAAATAACAAGCCCATATAAAATAAAAGCACAGTAAATTTGGAACACCAAAGTAAAAGATGCAGTTATTATTATTAACAATGAACAACAATGAAACCATGATCAAGTAGATCAGTATCTCATATAGTTTTTCATGATCTCATACATGTTTATTAGATGTCTCATATATTTTGATAAGTAAAATTTAACCTAGACTGGCACATCATAGAAAACTTGCGCTAACCGAACCAAACCCGAATGTTTTTCATTGATACTCCATATATAAGTAACTTGGGAAATTCTAAGAGCAGACATACAATTTTCTATTTCATTTAGAAGAGGTTATTTGGTTGATTTTGTCATGAAAAGATTTATAATAAAATCAACTAATATCAAAATAACTAATAATAACATAAAATAAAACACCAATAAAAATTGCCGCCCTCAAAAGGTTGAATTGAAAAAACTTATAAGTCCATATGAAACTATTTACTCAGTATGAACATTTACTCTCTGAAAAAAAGTTCTGCGGGAAAAAAAGTGTGACACCGTAGATAGTGCTAAACAATAACAGAGATTTAAGACCCATGGGACGTAGCAGCCAAAGATAATTAAAATTAGAGTATTTAAGAATAAGAATGAGTCATTTTTTTAGTGCACAAATAAAGATATTTTTCTATAACACGTATATGTCCTATAAAACTGGTAGGTATATATCTGAAAGTTGCAACCCCCATTTTTTTAGATCACGAGCCGCCACTGATAAATGAAATGAAAATAGCAACGATTTTCCCTGATATGGTCTACTAAATAGTATCAAGGTAATGGGAGAAGTTAAAACACATTTTCGTAGCACTGTTAACGGTACGAAGACATGAATTATTTAGAAAAAAAGGAACAACTTACCTCTAAAATAAAGTCTGAAAATGATCCATCGTCAGCCTCCAGTCTGCAAACTAAAAACTCCGGTTTGAAGCCAAAATTTGGTTCCACAGCATCTCCTGTTAGCTTCAAAGGACACAACGTGTTTCCAGCTTTAATTTCAATGTATTCGGCAGCCTAAAACAAAGAAAAAATACTGGATTAGCACAGAATGAAGCATAAAAAATATGATGTGGCCAGACACATGACTTTATCTGGAAAAAATATATATCTCGAAAAGATCTACCTCGCCAACTACGGCCAGCAGAGGTATGCAGTTCGATATATTATCAACAGCATGCAAGGGGCCATCAGATAAACTAGCGCCTGTGTTGTCCTCTAGTAAGTAGTCCCGGACGTTCACGAGCGCAGGCGGTGGGCCGTCGGGTTCAATCGGGACTCTACGCTAGAAAGCCTCGGTATAGGTACATAGAATTAGTGTATTCGACTTTCGCGCGAATCCGATAGTACAGACTGGTTCTCCTTATATTTGATTCGACTGAAAATGGCGCGACACCGATGTAAACAAACTTTAACGTACGTTGTAAAGTCTCTAATTAAATAATGTAGTATCCTGTTTTCTAACAACAGTTCTTTTGTTTCTGTTCTAATAAAATAATCGTGCCCGCGCATATGGCGTGTAAGGCAGAAAGTTGGACACTAATAGGAGAAACCTAAAATCCAAATATGAGAATGTAATTATCTCAGGAGTACCTTTATGGTGGAAGCTATGCAAAAATGACAGAAAATGTTGAAATACGGTGCGAAGCCGACAAGCCAGCTGCACGATAATTGCAATTCTTACAAAAACGTGCCACTTGATTGACACCTTATGTTTATATGTGATTTAGAGTGATTTATAATTCGATACCTCCTTTTTTCGTTCGGCTATAGTTTTCGAGATGTTCTAAAGTTTTGTGACAGTAGCTAAATTAATAAACAAAGAGATAAAGCAGATGATCGATAAATAAATATTAACAATGGATGATATTCCGAACATGTGATACAAATAATAATTTTTGGCATTTTAATAATATTAATCTTATTCCACGTTCTTTGTTTATTAATTTACTCGCGCACATAAAACTTTCAAGTTAAATATCTCCAAGACTATTGATCCAAATAGAAGTTATTTAGCATTTTAATATCATATCATATGAAGTGCACACGGCGTGAAAATATACTATTACTCACAACTATGATTCTATACTCTATAGTTCTAGAATATATTAAGTGCACCGCAATCGTTCCTACTTACCTACATGAATATTGTATCGATTAAAACATCTACTAATTGTTATATAATCCATTTATTGAAAACAAAATAACTATACATTTAATAACGAAAAAGGTATTCAAACATAATTTTATTTATATACAGTGAGCGCGTAAAGTATGGAAACATGACAAAATCTCAAGAACGGTTTGCTATTTTAAAAAATCCTCGAACACGTCGATTTATAATTATCAAAATACACCTTTTGATATCAAATTATTTTTTTTACCTTCAATTGTTTTTAACAGATGACGTCATCGACATTTTCTTTAAATGACAACCCTATATCTTTTTTAATGAATTTGACAGATCTTTTAACTGTCTTAATGGTAGCATAATATTTTTATTACGTTACATCAGAAAAATTTCGAGAAAAAGACAATTGAAGTTTATGAAACAAAAGTGACAAAATCTCCGGAACGGCTCGACCGATTTTAACGAAATTTTGGAATTAAGTATTTTGCAACCTTGTGAAGTCACTGGCGTTATTATCGTTGATACACGTTTACAGTTTCTGAGATATAATCTCAAACTTTTGAATTTGAAACAGAACACCATGTATATTTTGACATTTTCTGTTACAGTCGTCCATTACCTATTCAATGTTACTACGCTTGTTATAGTATTATATCAAAAACATGTAGTAATTAACAAAAACCTTTATTACTCAGGTCTAAAAATTAACAAAGAAAAAATTGACTGCTATAAGTCTCGTTACATATGGTACACGTTGTATTTTCAGCCATATCATAAGCTAAAATATATGTTATTGAATTAGAAAAAAGAAAAAAAATATATAAGTGTTCTGCAACTTCTTGCCATAAATTCAATTTAAAAAATAAATATTTTTATATTTCATTTTATTTTTTAATAAGTTTAATAGTGTAATTTATATTTTGACTGTATTATGTATTATGCTGATGTACTTACTAGTTTATCCCCTAAGCTTGTCTTTATTTGCTGGAAATATTAAAAAAAGTTGTGTTATTCTAAACCCCTTAGGTGAAACACGCTCGCCGCCCATGCAGCTTTGTTTACATTCGCTTACCTTAAGTTCTCACGGCGCCCATCCGTGTCTCTTTATTTATCTGAGATTTATCCCCAGAAGTTGCAGGATACCTTGCATAATCGTATTCACTACATAAATACGTAAACAGAACGTTAAATCTGAGTTTCAAACAAATTTCAAGTTTATTGCTGACTAAATTGAAATGATTTTGCGTTCCATCAATTAATTAATTGCTATACAAATAGTAATAAGTAACTTACATGTGTTTTTCTAAATATTCTTAACCAAACACAAATGTCTATGCACAAACTCTAAACACTGGCCAATTTGACAGGTACTCAGCGCTCCGTACGGTTGTCGGTTACATTTAAATTACAGTCGCTCAATGTCGCCTGCGTTCGTGAATGTCCGGGACTACTTACTAGAGGACACCGTAGGCGCTAGTATCAGATAATACCTTGAGTTCTAACACCAGCATGCAAGGGGCCAGTAGGGAGGACTCTGAGCTATTTTACCAGCATTCAAGGGGCCAGCGAAAATAGACTGTGAGTTCTCCCGCCCTGGCAGTCTCGGAACTAGTTTACGTATCGGACATTCAGACGAGTTCAAAAATATACTAAAACAGGATTCTCCAAAATAAATGCACACAAGTAAAAGTTATACAATCAATAAAAACTTATTACTAACAAAACACACTTGCATTTACTTATAACGAACGGAGTTTTAAGACAACTGGACAAAAAAAAAACTAAATATCCAACAACGTAAGCCACCAAATATCTCTAGGAACTTATGTCAAGTCATATTACACTGGATCAGACGTCATATTTGACATTTCACCCAGCTCAGTCTTTCTTCGGATTTTTGTTAATACATTAACCCAGCATGGCCAAGATAAATACAAAAAATAACGCTCCCTTTGGAGTAAGGACCAAACGTTTTGCACCGATTGGATATCATCCTGGATTGGACCCAACTGGGTCTATGACTGCTGATAGGAATAAAATATCACCAGGAGACTATGACCCAGAACCAATGCAGTGTCGATATAAGAAATACCGGCTAGGAGGAGCGCTGTAGGTATATTGAGTTACCCAAATCTCACATATTATAAATTAAAAATTTGAGACTAGTTTGGTACTTTTGAGGCTACAACGTTTTAATTCAATGTACACTGCCGCTCATGGAAGTTCGGACACATAGTAAACATATAAGAAATATTGATAAAAGCACTGATAACGTAGCAATAGGCACCTCTATTTCTACCAAATAGCGAACACATTTCTAACGTTGATTTCCAGTAACATACGAGATCGTTAAATGTGCTAATTTAAAATAATTTTTATATTTAATTATTATGCAATATTTATGCTGTTTTTTAATTGGTTGCTGGGTATTTTCTAATTTCCATTAAACAGGATTAAATACGAAATAACAAATAGAGTCATAAATACTGCATCTCAGACACATGATGCGACCCAATTTTTACCAGATTTTTGCATCAAATGCTCGAATTCGTATTCAAACGAGTCCGTGCCTGCAATCTGTAGATTGCACAAGATAACTCTGTCACGCGGAAGACATCATGCGACGCGGAAAGCCAACAAGCAAGGAACAGCGTTCTGTAATTATCACTTTTCATCAGGAACAATTGTCAGTTCCTGAAAATTAAAATAAATTTTTAAGCAAAACAGAAAATTGACCGCCCCTAAAAACACTTCTGAAATCAATCGCGATCGTGAAATACCAATTTTCGTAAGCTCAGAAAAACGACGTCTCCAAGCGGAAAATCTGCATGGACGCGTTGCCGTACGAAAACCATTGCTTCGTCGGGGAAATCGTCAGAAACGACTTCAGTGGGCACGAACACATCGAATTTGGACAAATGAAGACTGGAAACAGTAGTGTCTGACGATTTTCCCGACCAAGCAATGGTTAGCGTACGGCAACGCGCCCATGCAGATTTTCCGCTTGGAGACGTCGTTTCCCTGTGGTTACGAAAATTGGTCTTTCGCGATCGCGATTGACTTCAGAGGTGATTTTAGGTGCGGTTAATTTTCTGTTTTCCTTAAAAATTAATTTTAATCGTTCTTCATCCGCTTGGGAAATTATTCGTGATAGTCCCGGCCGAACACGTCATCCAAATTTCATGTTTCTTCATATAGGTGAAGAGTGTCACTTATCGTTGACTTAATTATCGTTGACTTATTTCTAGAATTTTCACGAACTGTCAATGGTTCCTGATGAAAAGCGATAATTACAGAACGCTATTCCTTGCTTGTTGGCTTTTCGCGTCGCATGATGTCTTCCGCGTGACAGAGTTATCTTGTGCAAACTACAGATTGCAGGCACAGACTCGTTTGAATACGAATTCGAGCATTTGATGCAAAAATCTGGTAAAAATGGGGTCGCAACATGTGTCTGAGATGCAGTATTTATGACTCTATTTGTTATTTTGTATTTAATCTTTTTTAATGAAAACTAGAAAATTCCCAACAATCAGTTACAAAACAGCATAAATGTTGCATAATAATTAAATATAAAAGTTATTTTAAATTAGCACATTTAATGATGTCGTATGTTCCTGGAAATCAACGTTAAGAATGTTTTCGCTATTTGGTAGAAATAGAGGTGCTTATTGCTACGTTATCAGTGTTTTTATCATTATTTTATGTGTACGAACTTCCATGAGCGGCAGTGTATGTACAATGGAACAGATTTCTCCTAACGATATTTGAAAACAAGAAAGAACGAAGCATCATTGAAAAATTTGTTTCTAATTTGGTACAAGAAGCGCAGGCAGTTTGACAGAAGCAACATTTGTCTTATCAGAAAAATGAACTCATATCGTGTTAATGTTATGTTTAAGTTATTTAGGAATACACAATTTTAACTACGCCCCTGACTCTACTTAAAAACTTAAAAACTTAAAAACTACGTTTACGTACCAGTCCAGTCTTCAAAAAACAAAAATTCTCACTTGTAGATGGGATCGTCAACTTCGCACTGAGGAATTCTCCAAAAATTTGGGCTTTAGAAACGCTCATATCCTGGATGAGCGGAGATACATACGTTCCCTAGGTGGTCCCGGCTCATATGACGTTTCTGAAGGAGTGTACAAGAGACAAAGCAGCTCCGTGCTCGAGAATGTCAACTTTGGGAAGCAACCGAGATTCTACAAGATTGAAGACTCATTTCCACCACCAGGCACGTACACCAGAGACATTCTGGCCACCTCTACCGTAATCAAGAAGCAGATGACTCCGGTACCAAATTTTGAATGGGATGGCTTCGTGGATAGGTTTAAGAGGCTCAACAAAAACTGGCAAAAGGCACCCAACAGGTATACAATTTTGGATATATTATAACAAACATTAGGGTGGACCTTATTTTTCTATCGATTTTTTTATTATAGTATATCACATTACAAGAGCTGTAACTAGCATATTACGTACTAGTGGAAAGTTAACTTTGTTACTTTTCACGAGCACGTTAATATGCGTTACATCTCGAGTATTACAGTACCTAATTTTACCTACGATCGACATTACAGATCCAATCACTTACTTTAAATAAAGTAGAAATATTGCGACAGAAGTAGATGTATTAGGTTAGGTTAGTATATCTGACAGTTCAACAAAAATGTTCGACATTTTTTGTTATAGTATATTAAATTACAAGAGCTGTAACTAGCATTACGTACGAGTGAAAAGTTAACATAGCGGCGAGTTTTGTTATTTTTCACGAGCACGTTAATGTGCGTTACATCTCGAGTATTGTACATAATTTTACCTACGACCGACAATTACAGATCCAATCACTTACTTTAAATAAAGGAGAAATATTGCGACAGAAGTAGATGTATTAGGTTAGGTTAGTATATTTGACAGTTCAACAAAAATGTATTTTATCGATAGCCAGTTATTCGCGCGACATCTATTTCAACCGTGGGGAACTGCATTTGAACTGTTCTGACAAGAGGGGAAATTATAATCAAATAGAAAAAAAAATATGAAAATATGGATCTACATTTGCGTTGTGATGACATTATGTCGTGCGTTAAAAACAACCAGAAGCAGATGTTTGTTATAAGCGATATAGGGTGAAGCAGTCCATGACGTAAGGGACTTTTATACATACGGTCGTAGGTAATAGTATATTACATTACAAGAGCTATAACTAGCATATTACTTACGAGTGGAGAGTTAACATACGAGCCGCGTTTTGTTATTTTCCACGAGTACGTAATATGCGTTACAGCTCGAGTATTGTACATAATTTTACCTACAACCAACAATTTCAATAAATTGTATCAAAAATAACAAACAAATACAGGTAAGAATATTTGACGGTTAACCAATCAATGTATTCGCGCGACATCTATTGCAACTACGGAGAACTTTGTCTGAAGTGTCGATCGAAAATTCCAGTACAAATTCAACATAAATTATCACGTACAAGTAATATATGTTACAGCTCGAGTATTGCACTTACTTACGACCGAAAATTTCAATAAATATAAATTGTATCAAAAATGACAAATAAATAATCAAAATATTCGCGCGACATCTGTCATTATGACATTAGGTCGTGCGTTAAAAACACAAACGCACAGCCAAAGGCACACGTATGTTATAAGCCATATACGAGCTAAGCAGTCCGTGACGTAAGGGACATTTAGGCCGTCTGCACATGGGGCAACCGAAAAGAAACTGTAGTAGCGTGGATACCAGGAGACTGGGCGACTGGGGTACTCAAGTTGCGCCTTGTCCACACACGGTCTATAGTCACACAGTGCGATCCAAATCAGTTTACTCGTCTCTGCCCTTAAATCAGTACATTCTTGGATGTAATCGTTGTCCAACATAGTGGATAATAATGATTTCAGTGATGAGGATTTGTTACTATACTACTATTATCGTCGCAGAAGATATTGAATAAAAAGAAGATTCTGGGTCCTCCCATATATCAAAAGAAATTCACACCGCCGATTACTCATTGCAGCAAAAGAACTCAATATTTCAGATAGTTATTTTTTAAGCTTCTATCGTATGTCGAATCAGAGTTATTTAGAATTGGTGCGATTTTTTCCCCTGGCCTACATAAAGAAAGTACCAACATGACGGAATGCGTTGAGTGCTGAGGAAAGGATATTAAGCACATTGACTTCTTTTCCCACATCACTCCAAGCTTTGTCCGTTACATATTTTGTTGTGTAGCCCTTTTCTTTATAATTGTTCAGCACAATTATACTTTTCTGCCAAACACACAGATTTTAAGTTCAACTGCTGCTCCATGTTCAGTGCTGTCAGCTGTCAATATAAGCGCGTCACGAAGAGACTGGGCAACGCGCGACCCAACATGTCAGGTTTCTGATACTCGAATCGCGTTGTCCCCCAGTCGCCGGTACTCGGGTTGCGCCGTGTGCGTTGAGTCATTGAAATATACATGCCGGTAGCCTAGTCGCGCAGTCTCCTGGTATTCACGCTACTACAGTTTATTTTGAGTTGCCCCATGTGCAGACGGCCTTACACATACGGTCGTAGGTAAAATTAATTATCATACATCTATTTGTGGTATTGGTAAATTTATGTAAATATGTAACAATTATTATTACAGTGATAAAAGTGCATAAAAAACATAAAAAATATTCTAAATCTTCACCTTGAAGATTATAATTCATAACAATAATAATGTTTATAGATTTAAAATTAATACCGAACTGGGTATCTAAAACATAAATATTAAGTTTTTATCTATTGATAATTAAGTTATGTTGTTGCTATTATTATTAGAGTATAGCATATTAGGATCTTAGAATGACCATAATTACTAATTATATTATTATTATTATTATTAATATTACAATAACATCTTCGTATTTGCCCGTTTTTCGATACAAGCCCTAATTTACGACATATGACGCATTTTTCAAATTAAACCTAAAAATTAGTTTCTTTTGTAGTGCCTTTTCGGCAATTTTTGCCAAGCCATCTTGTTCGTATGAGTCAAAGCGTACAGTGATTGCCCGATTAAAAAATGCGTGCTTTACTACGCTTACCTTAACTTCACTTCTTGTTTGTCACAAAAATACTGTCAAATATTGTAATCGATATTTTGCATATTTTACAATGTCCAATAGGGTATTTGACTATTATTGGAAAACCATCTTAGTGTGTTTATTCCTTCACTCTACATTGTAAATGTATTATTTTTCGTAATTATTTCCCCAATATTTCATAAAAATCAGCGCTAAAAATTGAATCACATAAAGTCCCGCCAAAACGATAATTTCTGTTGTGTGACGTCACCCGATAGTAGATGTCAAATCGGCCCATATGGTCTGTCAGCATCGGCATCGTCGCCGTTTGGTAATTGTGTTGTATGATGTGTTGTTTTCACAATTTCTACATAAAAATGGGTTATAAATGGTGTATACATCCACAATGCAGGAATACGTCAAGAAAAACTGACTAGAATAAGTTATCTATCGTATTTTCGAACCAGGTATTATCTGATCTGACAGCTTAAGGTTAGAGCTATCCGAACCTACAAAGTTATGCTTAGATGGCACTTTAGTGCTATTAAATTCAAACGGGAGAAGCATAAGAGCGCGTTTGGATAACTCGGTATTGTACGGTGAGAGTGACGCGCTGCATAATACGCGGACTAACGTCATACGGCGTTTATCTGCATATAAGAGAGACACAGCCGACCTAGGTTATCTGAGCATTGCTCTCCCCATACCCTACCCTGACAAACCGAACGCGCTCTAAGCGTACTAACGAATGACGTCACTGGAGACTGAGCCAATTACAGAGCATTTTCAATCACGTGATAGGACGTGAATAACATTCAATTTTAATTTTGGTTTTTAATAGAAATATATCATATTTTTTTTTAAAGTAATAGCAAATAGTTTTCTTAAACTGTAATCTATTAGGATAACTATAATACAAGATATATTTTTAATACAGTCAAATAACCTATTGAGTTGATGTGGATAGATTACCAGTGATAATGCATGAATCAAGATAGAAAAATAGAAAATTTTAGTGCAATTTTGTATTTTAGTGCAATTTTGTATTATATTACAATGAATTTTTTTACATAAATTCATTTATTTTCATCTTTGGTAAAGTTTAAATTTTGCATAATCAAAGTCTTCATGGCACGTCTTCCCAGTATGTAGAATAAATTCCAATCCATGGATCAAATTTTGGAAAAAAAATCCAAATAATAGACATCTTCGTTTGTAGATACAACCCGATTGACAAGAAGTCGTTTGAGGCTTTACTGGCAAGAGTTGTGTCAAAGAAAGGTCCGTACAACCTCTTCACCGGTCCGAGAGATGGCAGCACCATCAAGAATCATTTCGCGCCTGGCACACCATGTGCTCCTGATAAATATTATGACTGGCAAAACCTGACTGGATTGAATTACCTGCTATACCATCATGCGAAGAAGAGATGCGGACATTTTTCCAAGGACAAAAGGTTCAGGTTGAAGTCAAGCGTGAGGATCATGATGGATGATTTGGCCACTTGCTACAAGGACCCAAACGCGCCAAGTCCTGCCCATTACGACATCCGTCTAGATGGGTAATAGTATATTACCAGTGGCCGGAGAAAAATGTATGTCTCGCAGTGCTAGAAGTCGCCCAGCTATGAGTGTGCGTAGCGGGCACGCATGAGTCAATGACGACTTATGCGGTCGATTGGATTGATATCCATAGGCGAGAAGCGCCTGGCGGTCGGTAGTAGACCGAGTGAATTTAATATTAAATGTTTGTCGTAACTATATGCAACACGTGCCCACTGAAATATTTTACTCATTTCTTGGATATGCATTGAACGATTGTATTACTGCATATTTTTCTGAATTATCTTCAGTAAAATTATTTCGCTTAGATGTTAAAATGTCTTTAAACCTTGAAAATGATCTTTCTACATCGCAGCTAGTCACAGGCGCAAAAGAATAAACCAACACCAAATTGGAATATTTTTGAGGAATTCCTTTATCCGTAAATGAATTCGTAGAGATTTGTTTTAAAATATTAAAATCCGGATTTCTATGTACTACCGCATCAATTTTTTTTTGTAATTTTTTACTGATTGGTGCTTCAATGCTTCGTAACCTTTCGTACAGAGATTCAATACTTTGGAAACTGCTTGCAAGTTCAACATTTTGTTGTTCTAGAAACTTTATGGTTGGCAATACTTACGCAAAATTTGTATCAATAAATTTTAATTGTTCATGCAAATCTTGTAATGATAGTACTTTTTTGCAGTATTTAATACTAACTGCTTCATCAGGCAAATTTAAGACGAAGGGTTTGATTTATAAAGTTTCTTGCATACAAAATTGCCGCTTCTATCCATGTACCCCATCTCGCAATAACTGGTTGTGGTGGCAAAGGTAGATTAGGGCACTTTTCCTTGTAAAGAGACAATCTGGAAGGAGCTTTCAATAAAATTTTTTTGCATGTGCTTATTAGCGTATTCACGTCTGGAAATTCTTCCCGAATAAATTCACAAATTCTATGAATAGCGTGTGCAAAACATGTCAAACGAAGAATATTTGAAAAATGTTGTTTAAGTAATTTTCCAACTTTTAACATAATCGCAGCAACGTCAGAAACAAACAGTAATCCTTTGGTAGCGTCTGTGATTCCTACTTTTTTTATGGCATTATTTACTATTGTACTTATCTCTTCAGCTTTGACGGTACAGCGAAACTGAGTAGATATTAAATAGGGTTTATATAAGTCTTGCGGGTCCAACAATCCGACAACGACGTTGACCACACATCTACCCTTCATATCCGTAGTTTCATCTGCAGAAACCCAAAAATATTTATCGGATAGTTTTGACTTTATTGTAGAAATTGTTTTGTCATATTGCCCTTGTACGTAATATTTTCTAATTGTGGCTTCATCGGGTCAGTCTCGTCCAGTATACTTCTTGATAAATTTTTTAAAAACGGGATTATTAATTTTTGTTCAAGGTATATTAGCAGAAATAAATGTTTCACATAAATCATCAAAAAAGTTTTTAGTTGACGTTCCTGATACATTTTCCATGTGTTTTTTTGTTTTTACATGAGCCCGAAGACATTATTTATTACGAATAATTAAATTTCGTGAGCAGAAATTGCAAACCACTTCCCCTTTCTTAACGAACGTGAAAGTATTGCCAAACTCGACTAGCAAACGATTCATTGCAAGATTTTCAAACTAAGTACAACTATAAAATAGAAAAAATAATTCAACTCTAAGTATAAAACAGAAGAACAAATTCGAAATGGAAAATAAAAACAGATATTCACACAAAATTTCAAGAAACAACACAATTGAAACAAACTGCTCAAATTATCTATCGACGAAGCGGAAATTTAAACAAGGCAAGCGACTGTACTCGATCAACGCCAAAGCAGGTGTACCGGTATGTAACACCACATGAGCCGAAGCCAGACCGGCTAGCCGCTCGCGTCCCCACCAGCACGTGTCCCATGCACGACACTGGAAAATATACATTTTTGTCCGGCCACTGTATATTACAGTACAAGTGAAGAAACGCCGTGTTTTCACAATTATATTCATAACTAGCAAACTCGAAATTTATCTTTTGCTTTTCAGCATAACCCATTTGCCTGAAGGAAAATATCCTTTTAATGATTCTGTCGCGATAGCCAGAAAGGGCATCAAATGGACAATTTTTCCCGGACCTGGAAGGTATAACGTCAAAGATCCAAGATGCAAATACAACGATAAGAAGTTGACTTGCGTGTTCAAAAGTACCACAGGTAGAACAGAGTACAAACCACCGCAATACACATACTTTTAGTTCGAACACGTCGCAAATATTGTACCTAATTTAAATTTGAATAAATTATTATGACAATAAATTATTTATCAGTGTTTCAAACATCAAATATGTGTTTTATTTCTAAACTAGTTGGCTGTCACATGGCTGGAATTATGCTTTAAAGCCATGTTTCCAAAAGTTGAATGCGGATTATCTTCAAATTCCAGTAAGATATCAATTTTAGAACTGGCCAAAAAGCACTAAAAATCTACAAAAAACAGTAATGGCAGCTAAAGCATTACCTGGGTTTCATATGCTGGTGCATACGTTATAGGCAGTGTCAGAATATGTTCAGATGGTACAGCAATGCTTACAACGCTGGGGCATGTGAAGTTTGCAACTGGTGACAGCAAGTCGAAATGGGGTCTTATATTCTCATCTAAAATATTACATTGCGATAAAAAAATGTGATCAAGTAGCGAACATGGTAATTAATCATGGTGTTACTTTTTATGTTTCTGAGTTCGATAATTCGTCGTCTAGAGTCACCCATAGCTGTTGGTCCGAAATCAATCCTCTGCAGGTCCAGATTGTGGACAAAATCAGGCATGACGACTTTACATAAGGCTGTCAAGGATAGTTTCTCTTCAGTTCTTGCACTAAAATGCATGTTTAATTCTATGTATGTAATTCTATGATTCGAACATTTGTAAGACCACTACAAGATGCTACAGAAATTAGGTTATTCAAAATGTCCTCAATTGCATGTAGGTAAACAAAAGCCTAGAAGAAATGACAAGTGACGTAAGCACAGATTATTATTAAAAACCAATCACTAAATTATTATTAAGAAACCAATCACCCAAATACCGCCAAACAAAAAAAAAACGGATGGAACCTGGGCTAGAAAAGCCAAAGACAAAGCCATAGTCTTTAAAGAGTACTTGGTACGATCCTTCAGTCCTAATGAAGACACACTTAGGAAGAAATTATCAATGCTACAATAATCCAACGAAATCAAATATCCCCAGTTACTCCTAAAGAGGATACATGAAATAAAAAATATGAAAACAAAAAATCACCTGGTTTTGATCTGATGATAGGTGAGATCTTAAAAAAATTACCGAAAAAGTCATAGTTAAGATGTCTAACCCCTGCAACGCAAGACTTAAATATGTGCTAACTGTTTGGAAAACTGCGGAGGTAGTGAAGATTCCCAAGTTAGAAAAACTACCAAATGAAGGATCCTCCTACTTTACTACCCACAGTGTCAAAACTGTTAAAAAAAAACCACTTGCAAAACGAATGAAGCCAATCTTAGATGAAAAAAACATCATACCCGCTCATCAGTTTGGATTCACAAACAAACATTCGACAATTGATGAGGTGCACATAATAACAATGATCATAGAAAGAACTTTAGACGAAAAAAAGTATGCTTCTCTATATTCCTGGTTGTGGCAAAAGCCTTCGACAAAGTTTGGCACGAACGTCTACTCTATAAACTGGATCGGCTACTACTCTTCGAGTATAGCCAACTATTAAAATCATATCTTTCCGACAAATACTTCCGCATAAAGCAATATAATGAGTACTCAACTCTCATAAGTATTAAAGCTGGAGTACCACAAGGTAGTGTAGTTGGCCTAATTCTTTACCTTCTGTACACACATGATCAGATACTAAGCAATCTACTGGATCATTGGTAGGAAGTCGGCTTTGTCGACGTATAATAAACTCCTACTTTGCAAGCAGATATTTAAACCTTCGTGGACCTATGGTATCCAACTGTGGCGCTGCACTAAGCCAAGCAATATCACCATCATTCAACGCTTCCAAGAAAAGGTGCTAAGAAATATTGTGGGTGCACCTTGGTATATAAGAAACAGAAATATCCATAGGAATCGTGTGATGGACTAAGTAACCAACGAAATTGCAAAGTTTGCAGAGAATCATCAGAAGAGACGAGTTGGTGAAGTGATTTTACAAAAGCAGAGCACAATGTTACGTGAGTGATAAGCAGTGGCCGGACAAAAATGTATAGTTTCCAGTGTCGTGCATGGGACACGTGATGGTGGGGACGCGAGCGGCTAGCCGGTCTGGCTTAGGCTCATGGTGTACATACCACTACACCTGCTTTGGCGTTGATCGAGTACAGTCGCTTGCCTTGCTTAAATTTCCGCTTCGTCGATAGATAATTTGAGCAGTTTCTTTCAATTGTGTTGTTTCTCTAAATTTTGTGTGAATATCTGTTTTTATTTTCCCTTTTGAAATTGGTCTTCTGTTTTATACTTAGAGTTGAATTATTTTTTTATTTTATAGTTGTACTTAGTTTGAAAATCCTGCAATGAATCGTTTGCTAGCTGAGTTTGGCAATACTTTCACGTTCGTTAAGAAAGGGGAAATGGTTTGCAATTTCTGCTCACGAAATTTAATTATACGTAGTAAACAATGTCTTCGGGCTCATGTAAAAACAAAAAAACACATGGAAAATGTATCAGGAACGTCAACTAAAAATTTTTTTGATGATCTATGTGAAATATTTATTTCTGCTAATATACCTTTCACTTATATAAACCCTATTTAATATCTCAGTGGACGAGACTTACCCGATGAATCCACAATTAGAAAATATTTCGTGCAAGGGCAATATGACAAAACAATTTCTAAAATAAAGTCAAAACTATCCGTTAAATATATTTGGGTTTCTGCAGATGAAACTACTGATATGAAGGGTAGATGTGTGGTCAACGTCGTTGTCGGATTGTTGGACCCGCAAGACTTATATAAACCCTATTTAATATCTACTCAGTTTCGCTGTACCGTCAAAGCTGAAGAGATATGTACAATAGTAAATGACGCCATAAAAAAAGTAGGAATCACAGACGCTACCAAAGTATTACTGTTTGTTTCTGACGCTGCTGCGATTATGTTAAAAGCTGGAAAATTACTTAAACAACATTTTTCAAATATTCTTCATTTGACATGTTTTGCACACGCTATTCATAGAATTTGTGAATTTATTCGGGAAGAATTTCCAGACGTGAATACGCTAATAAGCACATGCAAAATAATTTTATTGAAAGCTCCTTCCAGATTGTCTCTTTACAAGGAAAAGTGCCCTAATCTACCTTTGCCACCACAACCAGTTATTACGAGATGGGGTACATGGTTAGAAGCGGCATTTTTTTATGCAAGAAACTTTATATATCAAACCCTTTGATATCATCAAACTCTTCGTCTTAAATTTGCCTGATGAAGCAGTTAGTATTAAAGACTGCAAAAAAGTACTATCATTACAAGATTTGCATGAACAAATTAATTTATTGATACAAATTTTGCGCAAGTATTGCCAACCATAAAGTTTCTAGAACAACAAAATGTTGAACTTGCAAGCAGTTTCCAAAGGATCTCTGTACGAAAGGTTACGAAGCATTGAAGCACCAATCAGTAAAAAAATCCAAAAAAAAATTGATGCGGTAGTACATAGAAATCCGGATTTTAATATTTTAAAACAAATCTCTACGAATTCATTTACGGATGAAGGAATTTCTCAAAAATATTCCAATTTTTGTTGGTTTATTCTTTTGCGCCTGTGACTAGCTGCGATGTAGAAAGAACATTTTCAAGGTTTAAAGACATTTTAACATCTAAGCGAAATAATTTTACTGAAGATAATTTAGAAAAATATGCAGTAATACAATCGTTCAATGCATATCCAAGAAATGAGTAAAATATTTCAGTGGGCACGTGTTGCATATAGTTACGACAAACATTTAATATTAAATTCACTCGGTGTACTACCGACCGCCAGCCGCTTCGCGCCTATGGATATCAATCCAATCGACCGCATAAGTCGTCCTTGACTCATGCGTGCCCGCTACGCACACTCATAGCTGGGCGACTTCTAGCACTGCGAGCCATACATTTTTGTCCGGCCACTGGTGATAAGTGACCAAAGCAGAGCAACGTGCAGTGTGTGAGGTTTGAAGCGTCAGCATCCAAACTAGATTTAGTTAAACCAATAGGGAACACAGACTAGGTGTTACACACAAGTACCTATGAGGTGCTGTTAATTAATAAAAAAAAATAATTACATGTCAGTTCCCTCGTGGAAAACGTCCACAATAAAATCAGCTCTCATCACGTAAGGCTGAAACTCACGCCACAATATCATCTCAGCTGGGTACATATCATAGTACGTTATGATGACATCTTTGTCGTCTATGATTATTTCCGGTAGTGGGGGGTCTTCCTCCTCTTGCACTGGCTCCAACTCAGATTTTGACGTTCCACTGCTCTTCTTACTCTTCTTGCCTTTCTTGTCCTTTTTATCTTTGAAAAGAATGCAGATGATAGATGCTGAGGTTCGTCTCAGCGTTCTCAATGGTATTACCTTTCTTCCCTTTCGACTTTTTACTGGACTTATCGCCTTTAGTAGACTTGCTACCTTTGCTACCTTTGCTGCTTTTACTGCCCTTCTTGTCCTTTTTGCCTTTCTTCCCCTTGCCTTCTTTCTTTTCTTGGGCCTTCAGGAGCCTGTCTTGTTTTTCCTTCTCTCTTTTGGCAATCAATTCTTGGCGCTTCTTTTCTATCAACTCTTGTCTCCGCAAATACCGAGCTTTTTCTTCAACGATGCTATCTGGTATTTCTGGCCTAGCTACAACCGTTAGTTTCACAGTCTAGCAACATAAAAAATTAATTATATCCTTATTACAGTATGTCCCTGGGATCAGTTACAAAGACGAAGAAAATGAATATTACTGATTTTTTGAAACGGATGCAGTATCAATCATAAAGAAGTTGAAAAAACTGAGTGGGGAAGACGATGCTTCTCCAATATTTCTCAAAATATCGATTGGTTGAAATGGCCAAACAGTAATATGTGTTTCCCTCTTATATAACTTGATCCGGGGACACTGTACATATTGGACAAAAAATTACTTCTCCATTTTGTATTTCACCGCATTTCGGGTGTATCACGACGTTCTCATTCGACCCTGAAATCCTGAAAGTAGCCACGTGAACCTTGCTGTTCTCATTTTTGTCCTCTTTATCGTAGCACAGGCACTTGTAACCCTTGAGGGACTTCCTGAATTTCAGCTCGACGGTCATCGTACTGTACGATCCGCAAGGCGTGTTCGGAAACACGACCAGTTGGTGAGAGAGGTAGACGCAGGTGTCCAAGATGGTACAAGTTATCCACAGACCGTTCTTCTTGATGCTGTCCGAAATGTTCACCATCGATGGGGCTGCCTGGGTCTGCGAATGCGTCTCGGTAAGGTACTCCGAATAGAATTCTTCTACTGAAATGTGCCATTGGAATGTTGAGGAACAAACATGGTTTTACGGTTTGAGAATAAAAAAAAAACGGCCTTAAAGTTTTATTGGTAAAGATGAACGACTACTACTCGAAGATGGTTCCAAGTTTCAACCTTGGGGTAGTATGATAAACAATTGGGCTGTTCCTGCAACTCTTTCCTCTACTTTTTAATCTGAGTACTTCTGGTTCCTCCCAATAGGAGAAGATGTATGAGAACAAGCTTGTGACTAAATGCCATCAGGAGAGAAGACGTGGAACTGATGCACAAGAGACTCGAGGAGATTGTACAGAAGTACAATCTTCAGTCTGGACGGAAGACCATCAGAAGAGGTAATCCAAATTTTCTTTGACAATGTTGAGGGTAACCGCGAAAGAAGACACGATGAGGCCATCGCCTTTTTGGAGGAGATATTGAACTCTGAAGACTACCAGAATAGGAAGCAAGTTAAGAATGCTTCAGCCCAAGTTATACCTAGATATTTTGACGAATCTGACGCCGAGGTCCAGGAGTACATAAGGAGCAACACTATCGAAGATTTTCCGTTGACCAAATGCACCCACGAGAGGTTGAGAAACAAGTTATTCGACGATGTTAAGAAGAAGTGCTTGGAGAGTAATAGACCAAGAGCCCGTGACCGCCAGACCTTCCTCATAGTATAAAAGCTGCAAATTTCTCTGCGCATTTCCCCAACACAGGTAAAGAACGATTGGCTACTATGAAGTTTGGATCATAGTGGCTTTGGCAGGTAACGGGTAGCAAAGGGGTAGAAAATTGCTACCTACTTTCGTCAAAGTATAAAGCGTAATCTTTTTTATATTTTCTTCGGAATAATATTAGAAATCTCATTAACGATTGCCAGACACTTACTATCGTGGCAACCCTTCGCCAGACACCCTTAAACTTTAATAAATTGTAGTTGTACTTTCGTTATTTTATAAAGGCTGAATTTTTTATATGTTACTTGGGTAACTATTAGAAGATGTTTTCTGAAAAGCCAGACAGTTTCGACAGTTCTAACATCTTGCCAGACAAAATTGAAGGGCAGCTGTATGTGCGAGCGCTGAGGCAACATTACGTTCAACGGGTGCGAGTAAAGATAGTTATTAGGATTTATCGGATAATTTCATTATATAGAATTATTTATGACAAAAAAAAAAAATTTTTAAAGGATTATTCAATATTATTTTCATGTTATAGAAATATAAATAAAAAAAGACATCTAATACATGAATAAATAATGTTTTATAATTTCATGAATTTCAATTTGTTTTTAACATTCAATTTAGTTCAAATATCGACATTTCATTAAAATTTTATGTTTATTATGGTTATAGAGAAAGGAAAGAAAAAGGATGAGGTTGGTTGATTTGTTTTACATCATCCTTTTTTAAAAATTAAAACAAATTTTGACAGGACGAAGATTTGGTCCTACCACAAATCCCTATAATAAACCCCAGATTAAAGCGGCTGTACGACGACCCTGAGTACATGCAGGACCTAGTGACGAAAAATAAGGACTACCAGGACTTTTTGTATTACGTCGAACGCCAGAGAAGAGGGTTAACGTACTGCAGGAGCTATATATTCGATCCTTGGTTTCACTGCAGTCCTGATCCTTTAATTTTCAGCGTAAATATCTAAGAAGAAGCTCTTATAAACTCGTTAATTTAAAAATGTTTGCCTGTCATTTAGAATTTGAAGAACGGAAATATTTATAGGAAAAGGATCAGCATACTGTACACTGATTCGATGTCCAAGAAAGTAAAGCTGCTGTCTGCGAAAGTTCCAAATGGTTTGGGAATTTGAAATTATTGAGGTATTACGTTTTACCGTCAACATAATTTGAGACCTATTAAAACTTTAAGGCCGTCATGTTGGTGCAATAGAAACCTGAATCGTGCGGTACCGAAATCACTTCGCTTTGAGTTGGTATGACAAGGGCTGCCTCGCCCTCTTCGCCAACTCCCTCCCCCTCAAACTGTTGCAGTTTCAGCGTCTCCAGTAGCAAATTGAAATCCGGGTCGTATCTCAAAATTTGAACGGAATGTTCCATCTCAATCTCCAAATCGCTCCTATGGCATAATCTGACCATTTTCAGCATCAGGTCCATCGACTTCTTCAGGGCTCTATTATCAAAACTCTACAACCATAACTATGTTCTAGGTGAACAACATGACGTACCGCGTGTCCAGGCATGTGAGCCATCACAATATGACGACGTCAACGTTTCTAGACACGCCAATGATACACAATTTACCTTTTTTATGGAACCGAGACATTTGATCGTGGTGACAGAGATTCTGAAGAGCAAGCTTGTGCTGGTTTCGTTAGCAAGACGGGGATCGCAGCCATCTTGCGATTCTGGACACAACATCACTTTCAACAGGATAGATTGATACGGTTCGATAACACCAAAACCGTAGTTTGGAATTATTGTTACACACTGAAAAATCCGCAGTCAAAGTAGAGAATTACTATCGGTTGAAAAAGTATTGAACCCTGTGTTTTGAGGTTCGTAACTTTGCAACGCCTGATCAAAAAATATTGAAACAAACTGTGTTATACTCGAGAATCATTTCTAGATAACACGATTGACCATCAACATTTTCTGCCCCTAGGTTTGGACAGAAGCGCGAGAGAAGTGTAAAAATGTCCCCTATTTTAGCACTTTTTAATAAACGCTCGTCTTTCCAAATTTTTTTCCGCTAAACCGCTTCCCCAAAAAAATCAAATTCACACAGAGTATAACTCAAGATCTTGTCTACAGATTGGCTTTTGTATTTTACTAATTTTCTTTGCAATAAAGGCTATAAACAAGATTTTCTTGGAAGCGGATATCTCGGCAACGAGTATTAGCACGATAACGAGACAGGTACGAAAACAATCGCAAAATTTTGTTTAATGAGACTATTGAAATAGAAACACATTTCAGATGTTCATTAATTTTATAAAGCGACATAAATAATCGATATAATTTTGGTACAGCGCGCAAGTACGTCACGTCGTTCAACGCAGTCGTCACCGGCTCGGGATTCGAGGTCGACTTACAGCATGTATCACAGGCCCGTAGTTAGAATTAAAAAAAGATATCGTACATATGTACTGATGTAACCAGCATTGATGTAGAAGGTTAGAACTGGTGGACTCTTTGTTTAATGAAAGAATAGATTGCAAGTGTACAATGAAGAGCTGTAAGCATGTTTTTTTTTGTTTTTAAAGCCTTGTGAATCAATAGTAGCAAGCATATATTATGAGGTAGCAAAAAGATAACATAAATTCATAAATATTTATTGAATAAAGTTTCTTGAGTAACTGCGTTGCGTGCGTGCCTGTTTTGCAAGTATTGAGCAAGAATGCTGAAGCATTATTCCAAGGAAGTATAACAATTAATATTAATTATCAATGTAAGAAATTTCTTTCCCAAATAACTAAAGCACATATGCTGTATATGTCAAAAAATCACCATCAAGAGAAGATACTTCTATTAGATTTTATTGGAATTATATAAATCGGAAGCAATGAAGTAAAATTATTGTGGTTACCTGTAGCCCATTGCAATTGAATTAATCTGGGCATACGTACAAAATAAAGTTGCAAATAGCTACAATACATTTGAAATTAAGGATATGTTTTTATGTAACAAAGCACTGTTTCAAAAGAGATATGGCAAAATTGTGTTGCATCACAAAACAGAATATGTATACAATTTCGCAAATAAAAAAAAATCACGTATGCTATTTTCCAAAATAAAACCGAACGAGAAAATGACAAAAATAGTGAATACGGTCCTGAGAGTTGATCGTTTGCAATCGTCGCGCGAAGCCTCGCATCGTTTCGCGCGCGTCATCCCCTTTCCCCGAGGGGAACCATCCTGCGCACCGGATCGATCACATTATTTTCACTCTTAAAAATTCCCAAATAACTTTTATGTTATTACCAGTGGCCGGACAAAAATGTATATTTTCCAGAGTCGTGCATGGGACACGTGCTGGTGGGGACGCGACCGGCTAGCCGGTCTGACTTCGGCTCATGGTGTACATACCACTACACCTGCTTTGGCGTTGATCGAGTACAGTCGCTTGCCTTGTTTAAATTTCCGCTTCGTCGATAGATAATTTGAGCAGTTTCTTCCAATTGTGTTGTTTCTTGAAATTTTGTGTGAATATCTGTTTTTATTTTCCATTTCGAATTTGTTCTTCTGTTTTATACTTAGAGTTGAATTATTTTTTTATTTTATAGTTGTACTTAGTTTGAAAATCTTGCAATGAATCGTTTGCTAGCTGAGTTTGGCAATACTTTCACGTTCGTTAAGAAAGGGGAAGTGGTTTGCAATTTCTGCTCACGAAATTTAATTATGCGTAGTAAACAATGTCTTCGGGCTCATGTAAAAACAAAAAAACACATGGAAAATGTATCAGGAACGTCAACTAAAAACATTTTTGATGATTTATGTGAAACATTTATTTCAGCTAATATACCTTTCACAAAAATTAATAACCCTGTTTTTAAAAAATTTATAGTATACTAGACGAGACTTACCCGATGAATCCACAATTAGAAAATATTACGTACAAGGGCAATATGACAAAACAATCTCTAAAATAAAGTGAAAACTATCCGATAAATATATTTGGGGTTCTGCAGATGAAACTACGGATATGAAGGGTAGATGTGTGGTCAACGTCGTTGTCGGATTGTTGGACCCGCAAGACTTATATAAACCCTATTTAATATCTACTCAGTTTCGCTGTACCGTCAAAGCTGAAGAGATATGTACAGTACAATAGTAAATGACGCCATAAAAAAAGTAGGAATCACAGACGCTACCAAAGTATTACTGTTTGTTTCTGACGCTGCTGCGATTATGTTAGAAGTTGGAAAATTACTTAAACAACATTTTTCAAATATTCTTTATTTGACATGTTTTGCACACGCTATTCATAGAATTTGTGAATTTATTTGGGAAGAATTTCCAGACGTGAATACGCTAATAAGCATATGCAAAAAATTTTTATTGAAAGCTCCTTCCAGATTGTCTCTTTACGAGGAAAAGTGCCCTAATCTACCTTTGCCACCACAACCAGTTATTACGAGATGGGGTACATGGATGGAAGCGGCAATTTTGTATGCAAGAAACATTGATATCAAACCCTTCGTCTTAAATTTGCCTGATGAAGCAGCTAGTATTAAAGACTGCAAAAAAGTACTATCATTACAAGATTTGCATGAACAATTAAAATTTATTGATACAAATTTTGCGCAAGTATTGCCAACCATAAAGTTTCTAGAACAACAAAATGTTGAACTTGCAAGCAATTTTCAAAGGATTGAATCTATGTACGAAAGGTTACGAAGCATTGAGCACCAATCAGTAAAAAATTACAAAAAAAAAATTGATGCGGTAGTACATAGAAATCCGGATTTTAATATTTTAAAACAAATCTCTACGAATTCATTTACGGATGAAGGAATTCCTCAAAAATATTCCAATTTGGTGTTGGTTTATTCTTTTGCGCCTGTGACTAGCTGCGATGTAGAAAGATCATTTTCAAGGTTTAAAGACATTTTAACATCTAAGCGAAATAATTTTACTGAAGATAATTTAGACAAATATGCAGTAATACAATCGTTCAATGCATATCCAAGAAATGAGTAAAATATTTCAGTGGGCACGTGTTGCATATAGTTACGACAAACATTTAATATTAAATTCACTCGGTTTACTACCGACCGGAAGCGCCTATGGATATCAATCCAATCGACCGCATAAGTCGTCATTGACTCATGCGTGCCCGCTACGCACACTCATAGCTGGGCGACTTCTAGCACTGCGAGACATACATTTTTGTCCGGCCACTGGTTATTATACCTCAATGGATGCGTTTCTGAGATATCCGCGTCCATAAAAAGCTCGCTTACAGACCAATACATAAGAAAACAAGAACATAAAAACACCAATCTATTGAAGAGATTCTAACTGTACCCTGAACAAAAACGTTCGTCTAATTTGCCTGGACTAAAAACAATAATAAAAACTGTTGCGTCGTGTAAAATACCTGCGGCAAATCAAGAAAGCCATAATGCTGCAATGATGGCGTAAAATTTGTCAATCCAATCGAGGTGAAAACAGCTTCTCTTATAGATACTGCGCCAAAATTGACCATAAATTCATTATTGTAAACCTGAATGGCAGCCTTCTGGCGCGGTCTGACGCTCAAACCTAAGCTCTTCGTTAGTATGGCAAAAACGTGCACTTTCAACGATGGATAATCGTTCTCCTGCTTGCTGTTCAGCGAAACTTTTATCAAAAATTGCAGTATGTTCGTCTCATCATCGTAGAAACTATTATCGTAGAAGATATCTTTGGTCGGTTGAAATTTAATGAAGATGTCATGGTAATTATTTGCTTGTACTATGAATTCTGGTGTGTTGCAAGATAGGTAATACTTCAGGTTTACTGGGAAGGATATGAAGAGCCTCTGTGGTAAGTTGGAGGTGTTAAAAACCCTGAATTTTGTCTGGTAGGCAGAATTCATGCAACACAGTTCGAAGTCTAAGACATCAGGCTCGATGGTTATGAAATATGGGACAGTTTCAGCAGTTGCTGTCATTTCCTAAACAGAAAGGAAAATAATTAAAAGTATATCTGTGGAATCAATGCAAAAGCATCAAATACCTTGCAGTCAAAAAGCATCAGATCTCCTTCAACTTTCTGATAGATCTTCAGTTGAAACTTTTCAAAGTAATCGCCGACATAGTCGATATTTCTGAGGTACACCGAGACATATCTGCTTGAGAATGGTTCCAGGTAAAAACAGTAATCGGAAAATTGAAAATACGTGAATAATGCTGAAGCGCAAGAGCACTCGTCCTCTTCATCTTCAACCATAGTTATCAACTCTTTGCCACCAACCAAGTCCTCATTAGTCCCATCCTCGTTAGAGATGTTTTCGATGCTATGTTCAAATTGGAATGAGTTCAGTATCGGGCAAATTTGGAACTTGCAAGGTATGTCCCCATTGTTGATAACCTAGAAGGTTCATATGAGCTCAAATTATACCAAGTTTAAGTGTGAGGATTTCTGATGTCTTTGCGAGTATTGGATTGTTGCTTTTAATGCCAGTAACGAATTAATTTAGAGACATCAACCAGAAGAAGATATCTGAATGATTGTATGTACTCCTCAGCAGTGGCGGACTGGCCAGGTGGTGCCAGGTTGCCCGTTGGCAAGTGGGCCCCCCTTAAGACAATATGTTGAAAATATTAATAATATATTTATTTATACTGAAACTTGCACGGGACCGCCTTAAGAATTTGTTTTTATGTTTGGCAATAAAAAAGAACCCAACAAGAAAATTGCATGGTGAGTTTTAAGAAACCCCCTTTGGGAAACAATAAAAATTCTTCAAAAGGCCCTTGTTAAGAGAACTTGTTACAATGTATTACTATTTGAACTTGAAACTTTTTACTGGACGTTAACCTTTCATAAAAATTTTTTTTTTTAATTTGATTGAGCAGGTTCTGGCGAAAATATTATTCATCCGAAATTGAAATACCAATACGTCACAAATTACAGAATTGTTATGGCATGACGTGGTAGTTTTTACCAAGAAAAATTAAAAATAAAAAAGTCAATGCTATGATGTAAAAATTAAAACTTAAATCGGATAATTGATATACAGGAAAACATGGTGGGATATTTGCTGAACATAAGAAAGGGACCAAAATAAATCAAATAAATAAAATTTTAATTGGGTACAAAAATGAATCACTTATCCAGAATGTTATTTTATACATGCAATAAAAATAAAATTGAATTTAGTTATAGAATAAAATATGTAAATTAAAAAAAAAGAGAGTGCGCATTTTTGTGGTGATCAAAGATGTAAAAAATAATATACCTTTTTCACTTTCGAAGATATCATAAAATTCTTGTACAGGGTGTTATAAAAGTTATAGATAACCATTAGCCCTACAGCCAGAAAATATTTTCATGTTTACAGGTGTCCCACAACAACGTACCAACAAACTTATGTTTGTTTAAATGGAACACTAGGTATATTATTGCAATTTTTCATGAAGATTTTTAGCCTAATTGTTTTGACTTCAACTTGTATTAGGCTATTATCAAGTGTTTCTGAGATATTGTGAAAGGATCGTCAAAAATGAGCATTTTCAAAAAATTATTCTAAGGTAACTAACAAGAATAAAGAAATAAAAGAACTCATTGGATAGTAAAAGTATCGCATTTGTTACAGTTATTGTTCATTTAAGTACGTAGGCTTTCACGGCCAGAATCATTAAGAAAATAAACTGCTTCCGGGTTATGCCGTGTGTCAAGATTTGTTAATGCTGACGTTTCGCGAACCATGTTGCTCGCTTCTTCAAAGCTAATTGAATACTGAATGAATATACTGAATACAGTATTCAATTAGCTTTGAAGAAGCGAGCAACATGGTTCGCGAAACGTCAGCATTAACAAATCTTGACACACGGCATAACCCGGAAGCAGTTTATTTTCTATTGTTCATTTGCTAAATAAATTAAATTCTAATATGACATCCGGAAAAACGGAGATTTGCTAAATGCCAAATAACAAGAATTTTAAATGGAATATCTTGACATACTTCCAAAGATAGATAAATCAACTTTCCTAAAATGTCTAAGTCGGTAGGTCTATCGTCAACAGCTGAAAAGTTATTAAGCATCTAATTTAACATTTATACGCATATAAAAAATATTTCCTAAATTAATATAACATATCTAGATGCCAGGACGTTTTCAGCAATCGCACAAATGTAATGATTCTTCTGCAGTAACATTTAGTCATTGCAAACTACTACTATGAGTTACACAAACGAGCAATTTATGATCATCCAAGAATTAGTTTTACTAGTAGCAGTCGAAACTTATTTAAAATTTTTATTTATTTACGTAATGTTCTAAACTATTTAAAGAATTTTAAGGGATCCTTGGGTTGGTTGTAGTGGTCTAACGCCTTAGCCAGCTAAATCGCCAGTTTAATTTATTTATTTCGGGACATGTTAAGGAATAAGTTTATGGGGATGTTCCAGTTACTACTGATAACAAAAACAAGGAGTGCTTTGGTAGCAATGTGGTGTTCTTCAGAAATCCTAACATTTCTGTACTCTCATAAGAATAAACAATTAAATAAATGGATAATTGTAAACTGAATAAATAATTATAATTTCAGTACGATTGTCAAGAGTAGATCAACTCTGTCAGGTCAATGCGTTTCAGTCTTGCTTCACATTCTCAGTGGAAATATTACATTTTCCATGGTTTCCACAAAAATATTTTGATGTTTCCTTATTACTATTCTTCATTTTCGCTATAATAGTATTTTTTCCCTCAATATGTCTACAGAGTAACAAATCAAACTCGATTAAATCAGGCGCTGTAGTTTGTCAAAGCGTTGGACCACCATAAACAATTTAATGTCATTGATAAATATTATTTAAACAATTTTAGATTGATATATAAATTACTAATTCTTTGAAGAAAATAAATATCACAAATTATACGTTTGTATAAATCAAAATTGCAGAATGCTATTACTAAAAGTTGCTGCATGAAAAGAAGAATTATTCTAATTGAAAGATTGTTGAATTTCGTCGAACAATCTGGATATTTAATATTAATTTATGAATATTGTGCATAAGTTACAAATGTCACATTAGATGTTTAATAGCTTTTTAGCTGTTGACGATAGACATTTTTAGACATTTTAGGAAAGCCAATTTATCGATCTTATATATTGTATTTATTCGTTCTTTCTTATTTTTAACATTCTATTTCATAATATTTTTGTAAATTTTTTTTGGTAACACTTTCATTTTTCAGATAGGCATTTGCTTTCTAAAAATAATTTTCGGGGAAAAAGTGGGACACCTGTATATATATATATATATATATATATATATATACATATATATACCGGCAGCATAAACAAAAAAAAATGTGGCCCCCCTTAGCTTCCTGGCAACCAATATTTTTGGACCCAGTCCGCCACTGCTCCTCAGGTGAAAGAGAGTTGCTGGCTGTGTTATTAGGATCAACAAAACTACCCTAAATGGCGGAGTAAAAACAATGACCATACCTGTATTTTCTTCACGAAAGTTTTGTATCTGCACTTCCAATATTTTAAGATACCAAAATTGATATCCGTTGGTTTGATCAGGAGGATACCTGGCGGTGGTAGACAATGCACCTCGACTATGTATTGTTTATAATCAGTCGACATATTAGTCCAAGTTACAAACGCCAGATGGCCGACTAGAGGGTGCGTGACATTCGACGGAAATAGGGTTACCATGAAACTCAACGATAGGCCAGGTACCAAAAGATGTATACCAAAATTTTCAACCTGCAATTTTATACAGTGTGTCTCACGGGACGTTGGATTGTATGGGTATTTTTTTTATTATTAGATTAAATAGAAAATCTGTTCAGAAAATAGAATAATCTGTTCAGAAAACAGTTGAATTCCAAACGTTTCCTAAGCTATTTTGAAAAAACAAAAAAAAATGTCATTTTTTAATTATGGTCATAACTTTATTTGTGATCCAACCAAAAAAGCGTTTTGACATTATAAAGGCACTTTTTTGTCTACAATTTGATTATGTCAGTTTAAAATTTTTTCGCCAATGAATTCGTCAGAAACAAACGAAACTTTTGTTTTTATTATGGCCCCCATATTGGGTTTATACATGTGTGCATTCATCATTTCTTTCTGAGTAATTTGGTATGCCACATGCCATGTTTTTAATACAATAAGATAATAGAATTGACTCAAGATTGTACACTTTTACAGATTGTAACCATGTGATATCTACCCATCTGTTGAACAAAATTAGTGATCCCCAGAATTTCATAAAAAAAATACTATGGTCCGATGAAACATATTTTCTAACTGCGGTATTTTTAACTGAAAGAAGATGCACTACTGAGTACTGGGCCAGCGAAAATCAGCACCTTTTTGTACCGCGCCATAATCAGGTGCGGTTTGGTTTTAATGTATGGTGCGGTATAGTGGCCAACCGATTAATCGGACCAATTTTTTATAACATAAATTTAACTTCGGAGAGGTATCGGCAATATTGCTCTCTGAGGACGTGGAAGAAAAAACGGACGATATACCGTTGGCCTTACGCTAAGGTATGTGGTTCCAACAAGACGGAGCACCTGCACATAATGCGCGAATTGTGAGGAACTATTTAGATATAAGACATATACGGAGAGTAATTGCCACCTATTCAGAAGTATAGGTAGCAATAGCAAGTATAGTACCACCAAGATTGCCGGATCTTACCTCTTGTGATTTTTATCTATGGAGTGACTTGAAAAATAAGGTGTATGGTGTTTATAATTTTGGAAATGGTGGGGAGTTACGTGTCACTGTCATCGTCGCTTTCAATTCGATTGACAGAAGAACCTTCGGTAAGGTCACCGTATTACGGAATGCTGTGAAAAATGCCTCCTCGAAAATAGCGAGATTTTTGAAAACATTATTTAGTTTGTTAAAATGTTGTTACTTTCTTATTTGTGTAGTTAGTACGAATAAATACATTCCAAAATTTGACTGTAACTTGATTATGGGCACATAAAGACTGTATCACTCAAATGTGCTTTTTCAGAAAAAAAATTCTGAATCCAAACATGCATAAAACCAATATGGCATCCATAAGAAAAACAAATGTTTCGGTTGTTTCTGACAGATTCATTGGCGAAAAAAATTTAAAACTGTCAATCAAATTGTAGACAAAAACGTGCCTTTATAATGTCAAAACGCTGTTTTGATGGGATCAGAAATAAAGAAGTTATGACCATAATTAAAAAAATACATTTTTGTTTTTTTCAAAATAGCTTGGAAACCATTTGGAATTCAACTGTTTCCTGAACAGATTATGAAAAAGCACATAAATATGCACTACTTTGCCCATTTAACCGACTTTCTATTTTTAATAATAACAAACAAAAAAAAACTACCCATACAATCCAACGTCCCATGAGACACACTGTATACAACGTGGTAATTAAATAGCGAAGAAAATCGATAATTCCGTTTATGTTTGCAATAGAGCAAAATTCTAAAAACCCCGTCCAGAAAAAAAGGCTAATGGCGTCAGATCAGGGGACCTAGCCGGCCATTCCATTGGGCCTATTCTTCCTGGGAATAGGTTCCTGGGAACAGGTCCAAATAACGTCGCATATTAACAATTCTTCAATTTTTAAAAGTTTCAGTACCGGCTTATGTGTCGATCAGGATACCTTTCTCTGAAAAGTAGGCATACTTCTTGAGGAATTGTAATTCGATCTCCATATCCAATTATCATTAAAACTTCAATTCTTTGTTGTTCTGTCAGCGACGCCATTTTGTTAACACCATAAGCACCTCCTTTCAGATTTTTGCTCTATCACAAACATTAACGGAATTATCGATTTTGTCCGCTTAGTCGTTCTATGTCTCAAAACTACCAAAAACAAAACATCCTGTATATGTTTCTGATGGTAAAACAGAATACCTCAATAATTTCAAATTCCAAACCGTTTGGAACTTTTGCAGACACCAGCTTCACTTTCTTGGACATCGAATCAGTGTTCAGTATACTGACCCTTTTCCTATAAATATTTCCGTTCTTCAAATTCTAAAACAGCAGGCAAACATTGTTAAATTAACGAGTTTATAAGAGCTTCTTCTTAGATATTTACGCTAAAAATTAAAGGATCAGGACTGCAGTGAAACCAAGGATCGAACATAAAACTCCTGCAGTACGTTAACCCTCTTCTCTGGCGCTCGACGTCATACATAAAGTCCTGGTAGTCCTTATTTTTCATCACCAGGTCCTGCATGTACTCAGGGTCGTCGTACAGCAGCTTTAATCTGGGGTTTATTATAGGGATTTGTGGTAGGACCAAATCTTCGTCCTGTCAAAATTAGTTTTAATTAAAAAAAAAGGATGATGTAAAGCATATCAACCAACCTCATCCTTTTTCTTTCCTTTTTTGCCCTTCTTCCCTTTCTTACTCTTCTTGCTCTTCTTACTCTTCTTGCTCTTCTTGCTCTTTTTGCTTTTCGAGCTCTTGCTGGATTTGCTCTTTTTCGATTTCTTATCTTTTTTACCCTTCTTCCCCTTCTTATCTTTTTTGCCCTTTTTGGGCTTTTTTTCGGTTTCGACCGTTTCGTCCTTAACGTCCACGAATTCCTCTTCTTCTTCCATAAACTCCTCCGATTGTTCATCAATCTAAAAGATTTCCGTTCTTTTAGGTTGTTATTACGCTATGGAACGCGAAATTTACCAGATCGATGTGAGTTCCAATGACCTCCATATCATACCTTATCCTCTCCTTTCTTCTGACCTTGTAATCATACGTTTTGTTCATCTGGGCTCTGATCTGCTGCATCCGTTTGTCTTCTCGAGCCAGCTTAAGAACAATCTCCTCCATCCTTTCTTTTCTGCTTCGCCTCCTGAAGCATCTTATCCTCTTGATGGATATCACCCTCCTGGCTATCGAGTACTTCCGTCCAGATTGAAGATTGTACTTCTGGACGATCTCCTCGAGTCTCTTGTGCATCAGTTCCACGTATTTCTCCTGATGGCATTTAGTCACAAGCTTGTTCTCATACATCTTCTCCTATTGCGAGGAACCAGAAGTAATCAGATTAAGAAATAGAAGAAAAAATTCCTTTTACAGGAAAATTTTCAACCATAAAAGTAACTTTTTAAGACTATGAACTTTACCCTGATGACATCGATGGATATTTTCTGCTTCTCGAGCATATCCTTACTCTCCAAGCACTTCTTCTTAGCATCGTCGAATAACTTGTTTCTAAACTTCTCGTGGGTGCATTTGGTCAACGGAAAATCCTCGACAGTGTTGTTCCTTATGTATTCCTGGACCTCGGCGTCAAATTCGTCCAAATATCTAGGTATAACTTGGGTTGAAGCATTCTTAACTTGCTTCCTATTCTGGTAGTCTTCGGAGTTCAATATCTCCTCCAAAAAGGCGATGGCCTCATCGTGTCTTCTTTCGCGGTTACCCTCAACGTTGTCGAAGAAAATTTGGACAATCTCTTCTGGTGGTAAATCTTCGTACATGGTATCATATTCGAGAAAGTCTTCATAACTAATGACGATACTTTTGCTTGATTCTTGAAGGAGGTCTACTGAGTCTGGCACAGCATCAGACTCGGTTGACAAACTAGGACAAGACATGGTTGAAAAGTTTTGGATAGTTTTGGAGGTTTGTGTCAGATATGTGTCAATAAATGAAGGTTCAATGACATTTGACTAATAGCCCTGTTGAATTTTACCTACAGTTTGATACACTCTGCTTGGAAACGTATTCTGTGGGCTAGTTTTCATTTGCTGCCAAAATAAGTAAACAAAATAACAAAATAATTTCGTCGGTGCAATATTTTGAAAATTATAGCAGTTCGCTATTTTGTGCCAACAGACAAAATATAAAGTAGTTCACAGAGAATTAAATGTGTTACATATTTTATCTACGACTCACATATAATAAGTTCATTGCATACGTATCTATGACTATATAATCCCCATCATGATACGCGCCAATGATTATAGTGACACTAGCGTTGTATAATAATGACAGTTCGTTCAAATAATGACTTCATTATTTGAAGGAACTGTCATCATTATACGAATGTACTGTCAAAGTCAGTCTAAACCTACGTGGATGACAGTTATTTGACATTTTGCCTTGCCACCATTGACAAATACATTTAAAAGATTTGATAAAAAAAGGAATTTATGAGTCGTAGATAAAACGTCGTATTCGACTCGCACACAACTGGTATAAATCGCGAGCATGAAGTTTATACGCGAGCCGTAGGCGAGCGTATAAACATGCGAGCTTAGTTATGTGCTCGTCAAATAATATACTATTATTTATATTTGCATTAAAAGCAGAGCTATGATTAAAACAATCATCATGGACATGTACTGTTTTTGAACTCTACGGAAAAACAGCGTACATTTTTAACAATATTTTTTTAACAATAAATTAACTAAATCATTTAAATAATATTATTATTATGATGTATAGGATTTTTGGGTTTTTGATTCCAAACCCGTTGTCATATTTTTTTAATTAAAAATGGCGGATTCAATATGGCGACCGAAATGAAAAATTCTTGAATTTGCATGAAACTTATTTCCCGTAATATTTGAAGATTAGAAACCTCATGTCAGATTTTCAAAGTAAATTCAAAATAGCGGATTATAAAGGTTTAGTCAAAATTACCGGAACACCTTAGTAATTCTTCAATAGTAAAGAATTTCAAAGAAAATATTAACAAAAGTTTTTTAGTTTAAACAAGCTATCTTCTAAATATATATTGAATATACAGTGTTCATTTTATTCTGGAAATTTGGTAACCTTTTCTTTTTCAAATAGAACATCCTGTATATATTTACATTTGTTTAATCAAAGATCAATATTTAGAATTTTTTTTATAAACTGCATCAGTTTTTAGTTATAAGCAATTAATCAAAATCTTCAATGGTAAAAAATTTCAAAAAAAAAATCAAACAAAAGTTTTTTTTAACAAGCTGTCGTCTAGTATATTTTTAATATACAGTAGAGCGTCGATAATCCGAACTCATTGGGACCGAAGGTGATTCGGATTATCAAATATGACAACTAAATAGTAGAAAATACGAGTATTGGATAGAAGTTCAATCTTAATACATAAAACCAACACCATTCGATTCCGCTTTTCATAAACTATAAGAATGCCAAAAAGTCAAACTCGAAGGGATATCGAAAGGATATCGACCCGATATCGAAGCGATATCGATGCGATACCGAAGGGATATCGAAGGGATATTGAGGGGATTTATTTATAATTTAATTATGATAATAATTATGAATTAAAAAATGTATAGGATGTGCTATCGGAAAGAAGAAAAGTTACCAAATTTCTAGAATACACGGTAGTTTGTTTAAACCCAGAAAAAAATTTTGTTTGATAATTATTTTTAATTTTTCTTTACAGTTGGTTTTGTCTATTATTGATTAATTGCTCATAACTCAAAAATGATGCAATTTATAGAAAAATTATTCTTACAAAAGGTTCTTAGAATTAATCTTAGAATGAAACAAATTTTAAAATAAACAGGGTGTTCTATTTGAAAAGGAAAGGTTACCAAATTTCCAGAATAAAATGAACAATGAATGTATATTAAAAATATATTTTTCTACTTTGCATTCACAATGCACACATTGTAACACTGTTTTCAGTGTTACAATTAACACATTGTAATACCGAAAACAGTAACATTTTTGTCTGATTGGAACACAGTGATATCAAATGCCATATGTCAAATGTACAATACATAACCCAACATAACCACACACTGCATCTTCTTAATCGCTTGCAATCACATAAACTGCGAAATATCAATATTCTATACATATTTAAACATAGGTGTAGCCTGCTATAGTATGGCCAAAGGATTGGGGCTTTCTTAGTTTTGCTGTGTTCATCAAAATACGCCAGCATGACGTTTACGGTGATGTTTTACGACTCTAGTAAGTGATCGTTATCATTCTTTTCAACTAAACATCAAATCCCCTTTTCAGATATAATTCAAGGACCACATTTACTTTAATAAGGTATTATGCGAAGATCAAACCTACATCGTAGATACGAACGATTTTAATTACTGCTGCGAGATTGTATATGCGCAATAAATGGTTTATCAGCATACACGTACGAAGCTATAGTACATTTAAAGTGTAGAGGATTTCTTAGTTTATGTAACGTATAAGTTTTTGGTAATATTTTGGACGCTTGGATGCTCGGTTCAATTCATATTCGTTTTTGTCCGTCGCTTTCGACTTCGTCTTAGTTTGGTTGTGTGCAACGTATTTGTATTACCTCCATCACATGTAATTTTACTAAGTATAATTTATTCTAATAAACTACTTTGCCGAAATTAGAATTGGGTTTCAATTATAAGTGCTTATAAATATATAAGCCGCAACGGCTACGTAGCGGAATTAGGTAGATACCGCTATTAAACGTTAAGCGTTATAACAATTCTTTAGTAAGTTCTTGTTCTTCGAAGTAACTAATCAGTCACCGCCAAACACTTCTATTCTGATTATTATACTTATGAAACCACTATTTTAAAGTTAACTTTTTAAGTTAAGTTTCATGTAATTATCACAGTAGGGTTAAAAGTGTTGCCCCAAGCTCCATTATGATAATCGTTGCGACCTCGCTGAATATTTATTCAAACTTGTAGGCTAAAGTAGAGTAAAATTATTCACAATTAGATTTTGTCATGATTTTATCTAATCGATATCATCCTTAACGAAGTTGACAGTTACTACAGTGCTGCCACGTGGTACCCGCAAAATACCCTAGATTCTAATTTAGCGCGATATAGTAACCACAATTTCTAAACTTATATAAAATTAATGACGGAAAGTAGAAAAAATAGTATATTACACTAGTTTTATAAGACGTATTGGTGCACTCGTTCCATTTGGGTGCACTCGTTCCAAAACAACTCGTGCGCCAATTTGACGTCTTATAAAACTTGTATAATAATATACTATTAAACGATAGATTGTTAAAGCAAAACGACTTTTATTGAAATTTTTTTTGAAATTGTTTACGGTTGGAGAATTATTTAGGTGTTCCGGTGACTTTGACTAACCCTGTATATGGCGATATGATAGAGTATGATATTATGATAGTATTAAATTTCCTCGTCTTCGGTGGTAGTCAGTCCGGAAGTCACGTGGTAGTAAATTCTAAATTTTAACCAGTTGCATATTTGAGGACTTTTAATATTATCTCCTTTTTTGATATTGATAGTCATGAAAAATGTAAAAAAAAAATGTAGTTTTTACGTAATTTTTACGATATGCTCTAATGACTCACTCTGTATAATGTGTTTAATTCGGATATCTATCTTAACCTTTGACAAGCACGAGAAAAAATAGTCACATCATTGAAAGGTACTACCAATAATTAAATTCCTTGGAAAGAATTTGCCACTATCTGTCATTTCTATTTTGCTTAACGATAAACTTGAGTGGCTCAAGTGAAATTATTAATACATTTCTTATTTATCAAATGAATCACAAGTGTGAATGTATTCCAAATAATCTAACCTTACAAACCAATACATACTAACAAAGGAACAATTTTATTGTATATATACACAACTAATTATGTATTTAGTAATAATTCACTTAATTAAAATATAGAATAGTGAATGTTGCAGGTTGAACAGACCACTCGTTTCAAACAATGCCACCTCTTAAAAAAAATATATATTTTTTAGCGGATATATAGATAATACTTTTTTGAACCATTGTTATTAAGTCCAGATAAACGCTTTTGATGATGATCGATTACAGATATCCCTCCAGTTTAGCGAAGTATTTTAGTTAGTTTGTTCCGTATGCGAAGTTCCGTATTAAGCTCAAGTTTTAAAGTGATCTAGTTTCCTCCAAAATGACCAAAAGCTATACGGCATTGGCCATAGCTATTGGCTTCAGTGTTTTCGTGCAAAATGCGCTCGCAAACACACAGCCCATCTACGAATACGTCAGTAAAGATTGTATGTACTCATTACCGTTTGGAATCAACAAAAAATAATAAAGAAAATGTGTTTATACTTTTAGCTATACCGGAACTAAGTTATATGAATCTAAGTGTTGATCCATGCGACAATTTTTACGAGTATACCTGCGGGAACTTCAAGAATGTCCATCCCAGACCAGACGATACGCATATCATGGATCATTTCACCATATTACAAGAAGAGATCCACCAACTCATGAAAAGTAATGTAAACATCCTCCAAACATGTCTGGTATTGATGTGTGTTCTGTCTTTTTCACTTGTGTAGCGATTCTGGAATCTGAACGAAAATCAGATGAACCGACAGCTTTGCGAAAGGCAAAAGCTGCCTATAGCTCCTGCGTTAATACCGACTATGCTGACCGTTTGAACCTGCCCCAGAGAACTGTGATGGACCAATTGGGACTTTGGCCATTACTTACGGATCGCACGTATTCAGTACCGAGACTCACCATATACCAGGTGGGAGATATTGTGGCGCAGTACGGAGTACCTTTGTTCTTCAACTACCAAATTCTTCCCAACTATTACAATTCGTCCGAAAATATGATATACGTAAGAAGTCATCCTTCTGATCTTATCTCCGACATCGCTCAACATTGGGAAACATCTATTTTCAGATATACAGAGATGCACTATCAAACCCTCAAACGTTCTATGGGAAAATTGACAAAAATCTCGACGATTACCTTGATGTGAAGATACCAGCTTCAGGAACAAAGGGACGTAAAGGGGAAGAGAAAAGCACCATCTTGCCTTTCGAGCAATTCTTAAGAACCATAGCGTACCACTTGAGAGACACCGTGGGAACACATAGGAACGAAGCTGATATCGATGCTGATATTGCAGAAACCATCAATGTCATGAGAGTTCTTCAATCTGGTGGTGTAAGTACAAAAATTATTTCTACAAACAAAAGTACCAAGTCAATTCCAATTCTAGACAAACGAATTTTTTAAGAATCAAACTTTTTTCTAAAACCAGAGAACTCAAGACCAGGCTATTGTTACAAATATTACGAAGTCCTCTGTATATTAATTGAATGTCGCTTGTTCGATTAGTAGATAACAGATAACACCAAAAATGAATCTAATCTTACATCTACTACAAGTGCATATCAGATGACGTTAAAAATTACGCCACCATATACAAAGTTTAATACAACTACTATCGGTTCCGAAAAGTATTGACCTCAATCAAAAAAATCAAATTTTATATGCTTTAAGGGCATATATTTAACTAAAGAAACTTGTTTCTAAGTTACACTTAAAAATGTAAATTATTAACGCAAAACAAAATGGAAAAATGTCAAGTATGTTTTGAATTCACGTATGAAAGCCTACTAAAGATGACAAACGAATTTAGTTGTCAATTTTCGTTGATTAGAAACGTCGTTAGAAGTAAAATGAGGCATCTTAGAGAAGTGCAAGTTGCTCGTGCTGTCGCCCTTATTCAGCATGGCCACTCTATTCGACATGTTAGCAGGGACCTTCGAGTTTCCCCTTCAGCGTTTATGGATTCGGTTTCGGGAGACTGGCCAATACGTTAGAAGACCTGGACAAGGTCGAAATCGCAAAACTACTCAAAATCAAGACCGATTTCTTGTCCTTTCCTCTCTACGTCAGCGTAGTGCCACAGCACGAGACCTCCTAAACGATCTAAGACAAGCACATGGAATAGTAATTTCTGATCAAACTGTTAGAAACAGATTAAAAGAAGCGAATTTGAAACAAAGAAGACCTGTCCGCGCACCACGCCTTACGCAGCATCACAAAGCAGCGCGAATGAGGTTTGCTCTTAGGGTTGCCAACATTGCGCCTATGCTGACCCGGAGAAAAATAATTATATTATGGAATATAAGTTTAAATTACTTACAGCCGCCACAAAAATGTGCGGCTCCGACACATAGTTTTCAGTAACGTTTTGGTGTAAAATTTGGATATAGGTAGTGCAGAAAACGATGAGATCTAGATGCTAATTACTTAAGTAACTTAATTTATTTCAATTAATGTCTACCAGTTTTCCCTCTTTTTGTTTCTGCCTCTTATTGTCGATTTTTGTACGATACAACCAACATGAGACAAAATGCCATTATTACCACCTAAACCAAGCATAATTTTGATGTATTGAGCATTTTTTTAAGGGATCATGTGTTTTTGCTTAAAGTAATTATCTACACGTCCCCTAAATAAATTTAAATTTTCATTTTATTCCGACAATATTGACGTTTTGTATAAACCCCCATTATAAATGTGTCTCTAGTCAAAAATGATAACTATATCTCTCAGTATTTGTCAATATATAGTCCAACTAATAATAAAATTTTCAAATAAAGGTATCGCTGTCGTCATCTCCATGATTTAAAAAATACTGTTTTATGGCAGACCAGTATGACACGATTCTGTGAACTGCCTTGGACAAACTCAAACATATTGTTGGGATATTTCTTATCATCCGAGCAACATATATATTAAAATAATCAACGAAAGTTCAAAACATATTTTTTCTACTTTGCATACACAATGCACACATTGTAACACTGTTTTCGGTGTTACAATTAACACATTGTAATACCGAAAACAGTAACATTTTTGTCTGATTGGTACACAGTGATATCAAATGCCATATGTCAAACGTACAATACATAACCCAACATTAACCACACACTGCATCTTCTTCATCGCTTGCAATCACATAAACTGCGAAATATCAATATTCTATACATATTTAAACATGGCTGTATAGCATGGCTGTATAGTATGGCCAAAGGATTGGGGCTTTCTTAGTTTTGCTGTGTTCATCAAAATACGCCAGCATGACGTTTACGGTGATGTTTTACGACTCTAGTAAGTGATCGTTATCATTCTTTTCAACTAAACATCAAATCCCCTTTTCAGATATAATTCAAGGACCACATTTACTTTAATAAGGTATTATGCGAAGATCAAACCTACATCGTAGATACGAACGATTTTAATTACTGCTGCGAGATTGTATATGCGCAATAAATGCTTTATCAGCATACACGTACGAAGCTATAGTACATCTAAAGTGTAGAGGATTTCTTAGTTTATGTAACATATAAGTTTTCGGTAATATTTTAGACGCTTGGATGCTCGGTTCAATTCATATTCGTTTTTGTCCGTCGCTTTCGTCTTAGTTCTGGTTGTGTGCAACGTATTTGTATTACCTCCATCACATGTAATTGTACTAAGTATAATTTATTCTAATAAACTACTTTGCCGAAATTAGAATTGGGTTTCAATTATAAGTGCTTGTAAATATATAAGCCGCAACGGCTACGTAGCGGAATTAGGTAGACACCGCTATTAAACGTTAAGCGTTATAACAATTCTTTAGTAAGTTCTTGTTCTTCGTAACAAGAACTAATCAGTCACCGCCAAACACTTCTATTCTGATTATTTACTTATGAAACCACTATTTTAAAGTTAACTTTTTAGGTTAAGTTCCATGTATTTATCACAGTAGGGTTAAAAGTGTTGCCCCAAGCTGCATTATGATCATCGTTGCGACCTCGCTGAATATTTATTCAAACTTGTAGGCTAAAGTAGAGTAAAATTATTCACAATTAGATTTTGTCATGATTTTATCTCATCGATATCATCCTTAACGAAGTTGACAGTTACTACAGTGCTACCACGTGGTACCCGCAAAATACCCTAGATTCTAATTTAGCGCGATATAGTAACCACAATTTCTAAATTTATATAAAATTAATGACGCAAAGTAGAAAAAATAGTATATTACACTCGTTTTATAAGACGTATTGGCGCACTCGTTCCATTTGGGCACTCCTCGCTACGCTCGTCGTGCGCCAATTTGACGTCTTATAAAACTTGTATAATAATATACTATTGTCAATTAAAGTATCATTATTGAATGTTGATTTCTGACAAGCAAATATCCTACCTTTAAATAATACCCGTCTTTTTAAAGCCATTTTTGCTATTAGATTTGTCTCAGTTTATGATCATCGAGGCAGGATATAATCTTCTGCGTTCGTCGTACCGCTACAGAATTCCTACTGTATTCACTAGACATGTGACAAAATCTAAAAATGCTACAATTGCTACTTTCAAAGTTTCTCACATGCTCTCAAAAAGTTAAATTAAATTATAAGGATAAATAAAACGTTCTTCTCTGTTCTTTAATAAAGAACAGAACCTGCACATAAAATTAAATTGTTGTGAAGATTGAGTAATAGAGTGCTTCTTATTTTGAGAAAAATTCCTTTTTTTCAAGGGAAATCGCTACAAACTGTATGATTAGAATAACAATTACTGAATTACCATAATTTTTAAAAAATATTGAGGGGTTGCTGCAGTTTCTCGAAAGATCGATGATTACCTATAGTTAACCCGGAGAATTTAACTGAAAACGGAGAATGGTTGCCAAACCCGAAGTCTCCGGGTCAAAATGACCATGTTGGCAACCCCATTTGCTCTGGACCACAGAGATTTGCAACTTAGTCACTGGGCGCCTGTACTGTTTACAGACGAGTCCAGATTTTGTTTAACTCGTTGCGACGATCGGGTACATGTATATAGACGTCCTGGTGAACGCTACGCAGCCGCTACTATACAGGAAGTGGGTAGATTTGGTCGTGGATCTGTGATGCTTTGGGCTCGAATCAGTATAGACAACAGATGTGATCTTGTTGTGGTTCCTGGTAGGCTAAATGCCATGAAGTACATCGAAAACATCTTGGAGGACCGAGTGGTGCCTGCTGCATATGGCGTCGGTCAAAATTTCATCCTAATGCAGGACAATGCAAAGCCACATACCGCCGGCATCACCAGAAACTTTTTACAAGAACCTGGAATTCAGGTCATGGAATTGCCGGCGTTAAGTCCTGACCTGAATCCTATTGAACACGTGTGGGATCAGCTTGACCGACGTATTCGCAAGCGCCGTAATCCGCCACTAACCATACAGGAACTGACACAAGGTCTGATTGAGGAATGGGAAAGCGTACCCCAAGAATCTCTTCGCAGACTAGTGCGAAGCATGCCACGCAGGTGTGAGGAAGTGATTCGTGCTCGTGGAGGGCGGGCATAGAACTATTATTTAAAAAGTTATTGGTTTTGAAAAATTGTTCCCCTAATTTTTTTAGCAGTGTATAAAAATCTAGTTTACAGACTTTACTGCAAAGAAAAATATGTTCAAACCAAGGGGTAGAAAATATTTAATCATCATGCATGTCTGTTTTGTAAGTCTTGTTTCAGACTTACAAACCTTCAAACACAGGGCTATATACTTTTGCAACCGATAGTAGACAAATAAATCATCTATTTAAAAGTGTGGGAAGATTATTGTTATTATTACAATAGATCAGTTTTATTGCTGTTATCTGAACTGATAGGTTGACGACGGGTTGACTTTGAAATAAATTGGAACGGTCGCTATCGAAATAAAAACAATAAACAAAAATGACATTGGGATTTCTTATTATTTATTGGGTACTAGTAGTAAGCTAATTCTTTGTCAAGATATGAAACTGTGGATCATTATAAATATTGTTGTCATTATTCACAAACCGGTATTTTAATCCAATTTCCTATCTATTTAAATTTATGATAATTAGCTACACACCTTTATACTGTTTTAGAAAGGCGCTATTCTCATTTATTTGCGTACATACTTTTGATATCTTATCAATAGCGTTGTTAATTTGATTGATTTACAATTTTAAATTATTTACATTACAGAGTATATTAGTGTATTAGCATATTAGTATAACGGGTGATTTAAAATGACTGAGGACAGGTTGAATTTGCCGCCACAGTTTTGAACTTAGGTGTTACTAAGATGGTATGCGTGCATGATACAGGTTATGATCACTGTCAGGTACCATAGCGAACTCGTCAGTAAGGGTTACGTTCCTCTGCAACGATATTTCATCATTTTTCTCAATTAATTTCTTATTGGGTTCTTGAAGAGTCTTTCTAAAAATACATAATATTAAGGATTTTTCATTATTTGGGTAAGTTCATCCAGTTTTCTTAAATCAAATTAAGCTTTCTTAAGTTTCTAATTATGATCAGAGAATGAATCCCTTTACAAGAAGGAACAGCTACGCCACAGGACCAAAATAACAGCTGTCATTTGCAACCATTGCCAACATCACAATTATTCAAATTGGCGGGAAATTCAACCTGTCCTCAGTCATTTTAGATCACTGTGTATAAGATGGAATTAGTAACCAACGGAATGAACAATTTCGGCTCATTCTTTTAAATCGTTTTTTCAGGTCTTTGATGGAGTTATGTCAACAACATCGTCACTCACCACTGTTGAGAACCTACAAACATGGACAGACGAACATTTTGGAGAAGACACTGTAAGTTTCCAACTATTCCCGCAAAATAAATAATCCTTCCAAGCTAGACAAATCGAATATCTAACATATCAATCCTTCTTTCGGCCAACAGATCGACTGGTTGGAGTACCTTAACCGTCTTTTCGGTGCAACAGACGTCACAATCACCAGCGATATGAAGGTCATGCACAACTCAAACCTGACCTATGGCGTCCTGAACTTGTACAGGCAAGCCACAGACAGGATGCTCTGGAATTTCGTTATGGTGAGACTTTTTACCTACATGGCGCCAGATAGTGACGCTGTGATGAGAGAGGCTTTCGATACTTATTATACAAACCAAAGATACGACGTCTTCCCAAGGTGAGACCAAGCAAAAACTTAAAAGAGAAGTTTTTTTATATATTCTATGCATTCAGGTGGCGGTACTGCTTGAGGAAAATTCTGGGGTACCCTGATAAAGTCGAGTACAGCATGGCCCTGACTTATGAATACCAGAGGTACCACTTCAATGTGAACAAACTATCAGCGGTAAGTGATGTTGTTTATTCGAAATATCTCGTTCGAAAAACATTTGAGAAATTTTCTTTTCATAGGCAGCTGATATGATAACAGATCTTCAAGATGCCTTCAGAGATACTTTGACGCAAACGGACTGGATGGACGATCCTACTGAAGAACAAGCTCTGCTAAAACTTGAGAGTATGATCACGTTGCTTGGGTATCCCGAATTTGCTGAAGAAGCTAAACTTTTGGACCAATATTACGACCAATTGAGAGTCTGTACTTGGGAACATTTTGGGAACTCACAGAGATCGAGATCTTTCAACCAGATGTTGAATTTCCAGCAAATAGGAGCCCCACGTGATAGAGAAATGTACGTATGTATAATTTAAGAGAGATGATCCAAATATGATCTATCAGCAAGTGCAGGAGGGTAAGAAGGCCAAGTGCGAATGTAGATGTGATGCAAAAGTTTTATTATGAGAATAGCAGTTTTGAGAAAAACGAGCTTAAAATTTTTCAAGTGTTACTGTTTTTGGATGATCTTTTATATTTATACACAATGTTCGTGATTTGTTTATATCATCAGCTTATGGAACCTTTAGCCATTTAGTTTTTCTTGTTCATCAACCATTCCTTAGGTGGGAACTATACATACAACTAAAATTAATTTGATAAATTTTAGTTGGGCCTTATCTCCACTGGAAGTAAACGCGTTTTACAACAGAGCCAACAACAGAATTCGTAAGTTCTTCCATTAAATCTTGGTGCATAAATTTTCTAATTATGCAACAAACTTGATGTTCAGACTTTAAAACTTTGTAGAATTAAGACTTGGCTTAGCTCAACAATAGGTAAACATGATCTAAATAAAAAAATGTTTATTTCAGTTTTCCCAGTTGGTATTTTGAATGGAGTATTCTTCAGTGGACAAGTCAGGTAACAAATCAATTAATTTATTACGAGTTACAAACATATTGTCCTTGCTTTTCTTGATAGTGCTCTAGACTACAGTAGAATAGGAGCTATCATTGGCCACGAAATAACACATGGCTACGATAACGAAGGCAGACGCTACAACGAAATTGGCACCTTGTCCAACTGGTGGACAACAGATACAGAGGAGAGTTTCGACAAAAAAACAGACTGTTTCTTGGACCAATACGGCGAATATTACATAGAAGAAATTGACACTTATGTAAGTTGACGTTTCCAATAGAATTCTTGAAAAATCTAAACAATTCTTCCTGTATATTCAGGTAAATGCGTCAAGAACTTTAAACGAGAACATAGCTGACAACGGAGGCTTAAGACAAGCATACAGGGCGTTGCAGAAGCTAAAAGCCAGGTCATCTACCATGAAAACGGTTGAGGGTTTCACACCGGAACAATTGTTTTTCATCGGATATGGAACAGTATGTACAATTTTAAAATTATAATCATAGAATATTATGCAAAATACTCACCACAACTGTTCATGGATATCTTCTATATCTCTCTCTGTATTCATACATCGTTTATTTCACACTGAAACAAATAAATAACTATTATAATATTCTGTTTTAGATGTGGTGTATGTCCGAGTCCGAATTCTATCTTCAGCAAATGCAAGCTAATAATGTTTATGCCCCTGGACGGTACAGAGTTATAGGCGCCGTTTCAAATATGGAAGAGTTTGCTGAAGCATTTAATTGTCCAGTTGGAAGTAATATGAATCCAGAAAAGAAGTGTGTATTATGGTAAATCTAGAAGAAACGACGAAGCAACATACTTCTGTTCAGTATTTATTTTATGAGCTGTTTATATTAATAAGTGTTGACTGCAATAATAGTTAGAAATGTAGTTAAAGAATAATAAAGATGTTATGGTTATTTTATTTGCAACCTTGGACTTGAAACATTCAAAATCAGACCTGTTTGGATTATAAAACAGTTACGAACCAAATTGTCAAAAATATTCTTCTGTTTTTTTCAAGCGAATGGTATATACAACCATAATAAAATGAATCGTGTGTTTATCTCTTAAAAAGTAAGGACAAGCATGAATAGGCAAAATCAGTTAACTCCATTTTTTTCAAATTCACACGATAACTGCCGTAATTTTAGAGCAGTTGATCTGAAATTTGGTATACAAGCTTATTTCTTAAAAAAAAGGACAAGTTCGTTTTTTTTTTCAAATTCCACACCAAAAATATTTAATGGGGGGTAATTTAACTTCCACCTGGCAGAACATAATTTTCTTACTAGTTTTATAAGAGCATGATCTTTTTTTTGTTTTTTTTTTATCCGAAATAACGAGTTTGGTGGGACTTTTCCTACAAATTCGGGACTTTTTATGAATAATAATAGTATGACTTCATTAATAAATTGACCGAGTAACAAAAAAAAAACAAAGCTGCCAAAATGGTATTGAGGTTATGCTTCTGATATTATCGTTGAAGCTGTGGTCATTCGTTTTAATTTAATTATCTGCGAAATTATATTTGAGACAACAGTTTTTATTTCAGTGGATACATGAATCCAAAGAAGGCACCTGGATATGATCTTATCACAGGAGAAGTTCTTAAGCAATTACCTAAGAAAGGTATTGTTATGCTGACGTATCTAATAAATGCGTCGTTCAGATTAAAATACGTCCCACATGTCTGGAAAGTACCAGAAGTTATCATGATCCCAAAACTAGGCAAACCACCGAACAAGGCCAAATCATATCGCCCAATATCACTGTTACCAATGATATCGAAGCTCTTTGAAATGTTGCTTCTAAAGAGAATGAAACCTATCATTGAGAGAAAGGAACTAATTCCTAATCACCAATTTGGTTTTAGAGAAAAGCATTCCACTATAGATCAAGTTCATAGAATAACAGATATCACAGAGAAAGCATTAGAAGAAAAGCTTATTTGTTCAACAATATTTCTTGATGTGACACAAGCTTTCGATAAGGTTTGGCACGAAGGATTGATACACAAACTAAAGAGTATGCTACCTTTACAATACGTCGAGCTGCTAACATCCTATATATCTGATAGACTACTCATAATAAAACAGATCGATGAAAACTCGGAACTAAAACAAGTAAAAGCTGGGGTACCCCAGGGTAGTGTATTGGGACCAATTCTCTATCTACTATATACAAGTGACCTACCACAGCTGGAAAATGTAACAGTCGCCACATTCGCAGATGACACGGCTCTAATGGCAGTGGGATCAACTATTGGAGAATCTACTAGGAATCTTCAACAACCTAGTAATAAAATATATAAATGGACCAAAATTTTGGAAAACCAAGCTCAACGAACTGAAATCTGTCCACATTAACTTTACCATCAAAAGAATCGAGGACATACCTCATGTCAAGATTAACGACGCCATAGTTCCATATATGCGAACACTGCAAAGTATTTGGGTATGACTCTGGATACAAAACTAAGGTGGAAAGAACACGTTAAGAAGAAAAGAGTAGAGCTTGGCCTCAAATACAGAGAACTGTACTGGCTTCTGGGAAGAAACTCTCAGTTATCAGTACAGAACAAACTACAAGTTTACAACTAAGTACTAAAACCGATTTGGTTATACGGCATCCAGCTTTGGGGTTGCGCGAAAACTCCAATATACAAGGAATCCAGATTTTCTAAAATAAAGGAATATGATTAACGCTCCTAGGTACATACGGAATAGTGATCTGCACCGTGATCTTGGTGACCCACAAGTCATCCAAGAGATAAAAAGATTCGCCACTAAGCATGAATCTCGCCTAAGCCATCACGTCAACGTAGAGGCCCTGCAGCTACTGGACAACCAGAATCTAGTGAGATGACTAAAAAGAGCTAAACCCTTCGAACTAGTGCACCAGTGAAATGTGTAAAAAGCAGAGCACAGTGAGTGAAGTGTTAGTGCTTCTTGTTTAGGACAAAGTAAATATAGGACATCAGTGGATAGCCTATTAGAGACAAGTACCTAGTTTTAAGAATTCAGATTTAAATTGATGGTTAATCTTTTAGATTAGTTTCAATATGTTAAGCATCTTATGCTTATTAATAAAAAAAAATCAGTGGATATTGTTAATAAATTAATGAGTTCAAGCAATACAGAATTGTAATTGTGAAATGAAAAATTAATTAGTCTATAGGGAATTAATTATAACCGTACATTAGTTAATTAACTTTGTAAATCGTTGTTATTGAAAAGTCTAGATAAAAGATTTCAATGATCTGTAATAGATATCCCTCTATTTTAGTCAAGTATTTCATCTACTTTGTTCCGCATGAATAGTTCCGTATTAGCACCGGTTTCAAAGTGATCTAGTTTTCCCCAAAATGACCAAAAGCTCCATGGCATTGGCCATAGCCATTGCCTTCAGTGTTTTTGTGCAAGATGCCCTCGCAAATACACAGCCCAAGTACGAATACGTCAGTAAAGATTGTAGGTACTCATTACCGTTTGGAAACAACCAAAAATAATAAAAAAATGTGTTTATACTTTTAGCTATACCGGAACTAAGTTATATGAACCTTAGTGTTGACCCATGTGACAATTTTTACGAGTATACCTGCGGGAACTTCAAGAATGTCCATCCCAGACCAGAAGATAAGCATATCTTGGATCATTTCACCATATTACAGGAAGAGATCCACCAACTCATGAAAAGTAATCTAAACATCCTCCAAACATGTCTGGTATTGATTTGTGTTCTTTCTTTTTCTCCTGTGTAGTGATTTTGGAGTCTGAGCGAAATTCACATGAGCCGAAAGCTTTACAAAAGGCAAAAGCGGCCTATAGCTCCTGCGTCAATACTCACTATGCTGACCGTTTGAAGATGCCGCAGAAAACAGTGATGCACCAATTGGGAATTTGGCCATTACTTAAGCATCACTCGTATTTAGTACCGAAACTCACCATATACCAGGTGGGAGATATTGTGGCACAATACGGAGTACCTTTGTTCTTCAACTACCAAATTATTCCCAACTTTTACAATGCGTCCGAAAATATGATATACGTAAGAAGTCTTCCTTCGTGTCCGACGTCTCACAACGCTCAAAGTTCGAAAAAATTTATTTTTAGATCAACAATGAAACTATACTATCAAAACCTCAAAGATTCTATGGAAAAATTGACAAAAATCTGGACGATTACCTTGATGTGAAGATACCAGCTTCAGGAACAAAGGGACGAAAAGGGGAAGAGAAAACCACCATCTTGCCTTACGAGCAATTCTTAAGAACCGTAGCGTACCACTTGAGATACACTATGGGAACACATAGGCACAAAGCTTATATCAATGCTGAAATTGAAGAAACCATCAATTTCATGAGAGTTCTTCAATCTGGTGGTGTAAGTACAAAACTTATTACTACAACCAAACGCCCCATGTCAATACCAATTCTCAACAAACTTTTGAAGAATCAAACGTTTTACTATAACCAGAAAATCCATCCCAAGACCAAGACCATCCCAAGTATTACGACAAGTATTACGAAGTCCTCTGTATATCAATTGAATGTCGCTTGTTCCATTAGTAGATAACAGATAACAAGAGAAATAAATCTAATCTCATATCAACTACAAGTGCATATCAGACGACGTTAAAAATTTCGCCACAATATATTATAAAGTTTAACACAACTACTCTCGGTTCCAAAAAATATCGGACCTCTGTGTTTAAAAGCTAGTAACTCTGAAACAACTAATTATTTTTTAACTTCAACGCTGCTTCAATTAACAACTACGATGTCTGTTTTGATCTTTTACTCCTAAGTACGGGCCGTGGACCGAGGCTCCGATCCCGAACGATCACGACCCCGACCGACGACGTAACGTACTGCGCGGTGTCCCAAAACTATATATCGCACATACGAATCGGTTTAAGCCAGTGAACTGTATATACTACGTATAACTGGAAAGGACCCGTAATGATAAATAAGTGATGCAAATGCATTTGGTATGCAACCCACAGTGATGTGGGCTAGCCATCTCTTTCTATCTCATACGGTACTATGACCGTGTGCGGTTTGAATTTAACTTTTTATTTGTAATATCTTTTTCAATTCTCTTGCAGAGTCTTAAATATATGAGATAATAATCGCAGATTTAATAAAAGTTATATTTTATTTATATATTCCGCCTAATTAAAAATTACAGACTATAGGTACTATCGCGAGCATAAAAAATCTGATGTGGCCAGGCACATGACTTTATCATACTATATATAAAATTAATAGTTTAGCTGCATGAGATTCTATTTGATCGAGATCGGCCATGTCTGCATTAAAATAAAACTACTAGAACTAGACAAATAAGTCGATTAAAGCTGCGTTCGGATATTGTACTCCGTTGACACCGGGTACACCGTCCAAATGACACTTTCGTGTTATTGGGTGTAAAAAGTGTAATGCAATATGCGAACGCAGCTTATATTGACAGAAGTTATTATCAAAACATTAGCGTTTGACACCAAGACTACCTACTGTCATTAGAATAAAAAAATCTGACAAATCCTGGCTACTAGTTTTCATGCAGTACGACCGATCTCGTAGAAATAGAATTTGCTCATGCAGCTTAACTATTGATTGTACCAAAAAATGTCATAGTGATAAATTATTCAGAATTTCCTCATCTTTAATTTATTATTTAACTATTTCGACGAAATTCCAGAAATGGCGGCTTATTTGCAAAATCTTTCAAAAATGCTAAGACTTAACCTCCAGTTCCTTTGGACCCTCTTCAACAGAAAGCTTTTCAGCTCTAAATTTGGTTATGAAACTTCTAAATATGAAGTTTCGTCCCGATACCTTTAGTAGTTTCTCCGGAATCGTCGCCACAAAAAACGGGTACACACACACACACACACACACACACACACACACACACACACACACACACACACACACATACACACACACACACACACACACACACACACACACACACACACACACACACACACACACACACACAGACATTTTTTTGTACCTTGGTCAAAAATGTTCAGGGGACCCAAAAAGACATATTTCCGCTAAAATCTCAAAATTTTTTTTTGGCACGATTACAATACTTTACATAGGTACTGCGTATGATAAAGTAAAAAACGGGGAGACTGAAATTTGCACTAATTAAACTGGGCTTCGTAATGTCATGTCAGTACCTACGCTTGTCATGTCACATTAACGTCATCGGGAATTTTGACGTAAGAAATAAAAATGACGCAATTGAATGAATTTCGGAAGGCAATAATTTACACTCTACTACTAGACCAGGCAATAGAGACTTTTTCGTGACAAAAATAGTATCAGCAAGCCGCCGGTCCCAGGTCACGTGGAACAGTCCGTAGATGTATTGTGATGTGTTTTCGACTAGCAAATATCATTACTTAATTTGTTATAAACGAAAAACCTAAAGAAATCGTGCTTTTTTTCGTTGTTCGCTTGTAAAAGCTGAACCGATGGAGCAATCTTGATACTGTCAACAGACGAATTGTAGAGAATGAAAGGACGAAAAAAATGAACCCTACACGGACCCGATCGAATTAATATTAACGGAGGAAATTCGGAAGACCCGGTGAAATCTGCATTTTTTTCAAAAATTCATAACACCGCCATTTTCAAAGTTGTAACGCAGGTTTTTCGCGAGAAAGTAGCAATTGATGAGTACTTTAAGTGTGCACAACCCAGGCGTTGTCCGATGATTAGTTTTTGCACAATTGCGATTTAAATTTTTTTTTATGCAATATGGTTCGGCGAGCCTGGATGCGTCGGAGGTAGTCCGATTTTAATTTTTTTAACGTATTTCGAAAGTAGAAGTATTGTGCTACAAAACGTCTATTCTGATTTTGCGTTAAAATATTGCGAAATAGGCGAAAAATGCTTGCAAACTTGACCGAAATCTGCCGCGCGCTCAAACGGTGTCGAGTAGTGGGGTAGGCGGCCGACTCGGGGAAGCGCGCAGCGCGTTGGGATTACTATAGATACGCGCTTCCCCGCGTTTTCTGGAATGTACTACAAATGTATGAAAAGCAACAAGTTCCCAAAATGGGCTTTAAATTTTATTTATCGATTTACGCAGGTTTTGAGAATTCATTTCATTCAGATCATGCGAATTCCACATAACATATAAAAAACATGATGTTTGTTACATTAGAATATAACGCGTTTTTGTATATTTCGGCGCGGTTTTGAGAATACTCGACATCGTTCGAGCATTTTTGTGTCCCACCAAGAAAAAAACAGATCATTTCGATAGTTTCTTTTAGATTTTAACCAACAATCTCTATGGCGTCACATTTTTTTTTCAAAGAAGGTATCAACCAATATCAACTAATCTCGTAGTCACATGATTTCTACAAACCTTCAATTTTCAAGGTTCAAGTGTACATCTGACAAGACTTACGCCGGGCCCTAGGCATATCCCTATTTTGCCTACTGGTAAACGCGGCCCCGGTTTTAAAACATTATTTTTAAAATTTGAGGCTGCACTAAGACGAGCAATATCAACAAGTTTTTCAACGCTTCAAAAGTAAGGTGCTAAAAATATCGTCTGTGAACCTTGGTATATTAGAAATAGTAATTTCCACAGGGATCTTGAGATGGAGTTAGTAATATTAGCACACCAATATTTGAAGATGACTGATTTTCTTATCATATTTTCAGGTCTTTGATGGAGAAATGTCAACAGCGTCATCACTCACAACTGTCGGGAACCTACAAACATGGACAGACAAACATTTTGGAGAAGACACTGTAAGTTTCCAACTATTCCCTCAAAATAAAGAATCCTTCTAAGGTAGACAAATCGAATATCTAACATATCAATCCTTCTTTTGTCCAACAGATCGACTGGTTGGAGTACCTCAACCGTCTCTTCGGTGCTACAAACGTCACAATCACCAGCGATATGAAGGTCATGCACAACTCAAACCTAACCTATGGCGTCCTGAACTTGTACAGGCAAACCACAGACAGAATGCTCTGGAATTTCGTTATGGTGAGACTTTTTACCTACATGGCGCCAGATAGTGACGCAGTAATGAGAGAGGCTTTCGATACTTACTCTAAAAACCAAAACTACGACGTCTTTCCAAGGTGAGACAAGTAAAAATAGAAAAGAGAAGTTTTTTATATTTTATGCATCAGGTGGGAGTACTGCTTGAGGAAAATTCTGGGATACCCTGAAAAAGTCGAGTACAGCATGGCTCTGACTTATGAATACCAGAGGTACCACTTCAATGTGAACAAACTATCAGCAGTAAGTGATGTTGTTTATACGAAATATCTCGTTCGAAAAACATTTGAGGATTTTTCTTTTCATAGGCAGCTGATATGATAACGGATCTTCAAGATGCCTTCAGAGATACTTTGACGCAAACGGACTGGATGGACGATACTACTGAAGAACAAGCTCTGCTAAAACTTGAGAGTATGATCACGTTGCTTGGGTATCCCGAATTTGCTGAAGATGCTAAACTTTTGGACCAATATTACGACCAATTGAGAGTCTGTACTTGGGAACATTTTGGGAACTCGCAGAGATCGAGATCTTTCAACCAGATGTTGAATTTCCAGCAAATAGGAGCCCCACGTGATAGAGAAATGTACGTATGTATAATTTAAGAGAGATGATCCAAATATGATCTATCAGCAAGTGCAGGAGGGTAACAATGCCCAGTGCGAATATAGATGTGATGCAAAAGTTTTATTATGAGAATAGTAGTTTTGAGAAAAACGAGCTTAAAATGTTTCAAGTGTTACTGCTTTTGGATGATTTTTATATTTATACACAATGTTCGTGTTTTGTTTATATCATCAGCTTATGGAACCTTTATCCATTTAGTTTCTCTTGTTCATCAACCATTCCTTAGGTGGGAACTATACATACAACTAAAATTAATTTGATAAATTTTAGTTGGGCCTTATCTCCACTGGAAGTAAACGCTTTTTACAACAAAGCCAACAATAGAATCCGTAAGTTTTTCCATTAAATCTTGGTACATATATTTTCTAATTATGCAACAAACTTCATGTTCAGATTTTAAAACTTTGTAGAATTAAGACTTGGCTTAGCTCAACAATCGGTATACATGATCTAATAAAAAAAATGTTTATTTCAGTTTTCCCAGTTGGCATTTTGAATGGAGCATTTTTCAGTGGAGACGTCAGGTAACAAATCAATTAATTTATTACGAGTTACAATCACATTATCCTTGTTTTTCTTGATAGTGCTCTAGACTACAGTAGAATAGGAGCTATCATTGGCCACGAAATAACACATGGCTACGATAACGAAGGCAGACGCTACAACAAAATTGGAACTTTATCCAACTGGTGGACAACAGCTACAGAGGAGAGTTTCAACGAAAAAGCAGGCTGTTTCTTGGACCAGTATGGCAAATATTACATAGAAGAAATCGACACTTATGTAAGTTGACATTACCAATAGAATTCTTGAAAAATCTAAACAATTTTTCCTGTATATTCAGGTAGATGCGTCAAAAACTCTGAACGAGAACATAGCTGACAACGGAGGCTTAAGACAAGCATACAGGGCGTTGCAGAAGCTAAGAGCTAGGTCATCCACCATGAAAACTGTTCAGGATCTCACACCGGAACAATTGTTTTTCATCGGATACGGAACAGTGTGTACATTTTAAAATTATAATCATAGAATATCATGCAAGATACTCACCACAACTGTTCATGGATATCTTCTATATCTCTCTCTGTCTTCATACATCGTTTATTTCACACTGAAACAAATAAATAACTATAATAATATTCTGTTTTAGATGTGGTGTATGGCTGAGTCCGAACACTATCTCCAGCAAATGCAAGGTAATAATGTTTATGCCCCTGGACGGTACAGAGTTATAGGCGCAGTTTCAAATATGGAAGAGTTTGCTGAAGCGTTTAATTGTCCTGTTGGAAGTAATATGAACCCAGAAAAGAAGTGTGTGTTGTGGTAAATTTAGAAGATACGACAAAGCAACATACTTTTGTTTAGTATTTATTTTATGCGGTGTTTATATTGAAAGTCTTGAAACAATAAAAACAAAATAAAGGTGATAATCATGATCGACAGATAGCTTTGTGGGAGACCCATGCTGAAAAAGCGTGTTTAATTTAAATCTACCGGTTCAGGCCAGTTTGCACCTAATTAAAACTGTCTTCCGTATGTTTGGCCTGGGGACATACGAAAAGTTCAATATACACATAAGTATTTTATGTACGTAATTAATATGCAAATGCAGAGAACGAATGCCGATTATAGATATTACTTATCGCGTGTATTTCGCTAACTTTCTTTTTGCTCGGTAAAAATTCAATCATGGCGATGTTTATTTGTTTATTTATTTCAGGGTTATGCAATAAGTTAATAGCGTCCAGTTTTAAGAAGCTGAAAAAATCTAATTGAATATACACATGTGACTAACTGCCATCTCTCGTTTCGACAATATTGACTCCTGTGTTTGAAGGCACATAACTCTAAAACTACCGAACAGAAAAAATTGAAATACGGTGCATCATACTCCTGAATCATTTCTACATAAGTTGTATAACTGTCAACATTTTTTTGCCTCTCGATGTAAACAGGAGCGCGAGAGAAATGAGAAAACGTCCCCGATTTTTGCACTTTTAAATTAGTTAGCTATTTTGTGCCAACAGACAAAATATAAAGTAGTTCACAGAGAATTAAATGTATTAGATATTTTATTTATAGTTGCATTAAAAGCAGAGCTATGATTAAAACAATCATCATGGACATGTACTGTTTTTGAACTCGACGGAGGATTATTTAAAGTTTGAAGTTTATTTAAAGCATTTAAATAATATTTTTATTGTGATGTAGGTATGTGTAGTGTTTTTGGCGTCAACAATAAATTCCTTATTCATTTCATATTATTATATTTTCCGAAACGCGTTAGTAATGCAGCAAAAACAAACATGTGCACTTCGTACAAGGATATTAATTCCTTGTCGAAATTGAAATATAAAAAGACATCTCGTACTATGCCTCGAAAATAATTTCTTTCGACAACAAAAATGTATTTTTCTGTGGAGCATTGACGGTATGAATATGTTTTCGTCAAATATTCGAGCAACATTCGGCGTAGTTATTTTACAGCCATAATAGAACACGTTTTTGTCCAGCCGGCCGGTCCGCTTCGAGAATTTGAAACGTGTTTTGCACATGTGCACATATGCGATGTTTGGAATCAAAATAACATTTTTATACTCTAGGAATTTTTAAGCGTTGACTTATTTATAAAATATAAATCTCAGTTTAATTTGCTTAGACGAATAATATACTGGGTATTAAAACAACTTAACATTTTTTTTTTATTTCTGCAACGAATTAAATTGAAAATTCTAATACTTCTAGTACTGTTGCTGACCTAAAATTCTTTGGTTTTTTTTTAAATTAAGTATTATATTATCTAAATCGACACCAGATCTAACGATGCTATTAACTTAACAAAACCGGATACCCAAAGAATTTTTAAATCAAGATTTGCAAAGAAAAGCTTATTTGTTGAGTTATCAAATGAATCGGTCGGTTCGAAAACACTACAAGTCCAAAACGTGAGTTCTGAGAAAATTAACAAAATAATTTTGTTGGTGCAATATCTTGAAAAGTATAGCAGTTAGCTATTTTGTGCCAATAGACAAAAAATATAAAGTAGTTCACAGAGAATTAAATGTACTACATATTTTGTTTATATTTGATTAAAAGCAGACCTATGATTAAAACAATCATCATGGACATGTACTGTCTTTGAACTCGACGGAAAAACAGCTTATATTTTTAACAATTTATTTAACAGTTTATTTAAAGCACTTAAATAATATTTTTATTGTGATGTATATATGATGTAGGATTTGCATTAAACTTATTTCCCGTAATATTTGAAGATTGCTAATTAGAAATGTCATGTCAGATTTTTTAAATAAATTCAAAATGGCGGATTATACATGATTAGTCAAAATTACCGGAACCCCTTAGTAATTCTTTAACCGTAAAGAATTTCAAAGAAAAATTCAAACAAAAGTTTTTTGGTTTTAAACAAGCTATATATTTTCAATATACGGATGTTCATTTTATTCTGAAAATTTGGTAAACTTTTCTTTTTCTAATAGAACACCTGTATATTTAAAAAAAAATTATTCTAAGTGTTTGTAAGAATAATTTTTTTTATAAAATGCATCATCTTTGAGTTATGAGCAAATAACCGATCATTAATTAACGGATAAAAAAATAAAAAATTAAAGAAAAAATAACTAAACTATGAAATAGCGTAATAAATTTAATATTCAAGCTGGCAAATTAAATAAATGTGTATGTATGTGGGAAAATATTCTTAATTTGAAGTCCAGGAATTTTGATTAATTGCTTATAACTAAAAGATGACAGTAAAGTATTAAAAAAAATGATTTCTATAAAAGAATTAATCCTAGAATTAAAAAATGTATATTACCAAATTTCTAGAATAAACAATAGTTTGTTTAAACACAAATTTTTTTCTCAGTTGGAGAATTATTTAGGTTTCGGTAATTTCGTCTATTTTTGATTAATTGATCATAACTCAAAAATGAGGTATTTTATAAAGAAATCATATAAAAGATACTTGAATTAATCTTAGAATTAAAAAATGTAAAGATATACAGAATGTTCTATTTGAAAAAGGGAAGGTTGCGAGATATCCAGAATAAAATGAACACCCTATATAATAAAAATATATTTAAACGATAGTTTAAAACAAAACAACTTTTACTTGAAAAATTTTTTGAAATTGTTTACAGTTGGAAAATTATTTAGGTGTTTTGACTAACCCTATACATATATGGCGATATGATAGAGTATGATATAGAGTTTGATGATTATATACTTAATAGTATTAAATTTCCTCTTCTACGGTGGTAGTCGGTCCGGAAGTCACGTGGTAGTAAAATTCTAAATTTTTACCAGTTACATACTTGTGGACTTTTTTTAATATTATTTATCTTTTTGAAATTGATATTTATATTGATTACTTCGGCGTACCTTAACAACGATTTGAATGCAAATTACGAAGTTGGCGAATGTTTACGACTGATATCAGTAGAATCTGAGTAGAAACGCGTCGCATGAGCGAGCAAAAAGGCACTGGTCTGGACTTGTTTATTTCGCCCAAGCATTCTCTTTAGGTCTATTCGATAGAATAAATCATAGTGAACATTTTGGCTATTTCATGTTCAAAATGGCCAATTTTGGACTTGTACTGTTTTCGAACTCGCCGATTCAATTTAATTTCGGTATTTTGAATAGTAGTTAAATATAAATAATGAATTTGGATGTACAATTATTTATACCCAACAATATTTTACAAACACGGATTCAAACGGATTCACTGATCGCGTCAAAACTTCGCATCTCGTTCGACTTTTAACAAATAGTCGGAATGATATTAATTTCAAGGAATATGACAAGGGATATAACATTCGTTCCTGAGATATCGGCTTCCATCAAAATCTTGTTCGCAACCTTTATTATATAAAAACTGAAGAAAACAAAAACGCCAATCTATAGAAAAGACTCTAGATGCAACCTGGACAGCAACTGAAATTTTTGTGTTAAGTGGTTTAAGAGAAAATAAATCAGAAAGACTAGTGTTAATTTAAACTGCAAAAATCGGGTAAATTTTTTTCACTTCTCTTGCGCTCATGTTTACACCTAGAGGCAAAGAATTTTGACAGTCATACAACTTATGTAGAAATGATTCAGGAGTATGCCATACAGTAGAACGCCAAAAATCCGAACGTCAAAACTCCGAAACGTCAAAAATCCGAACGCGTTTTAAAAGAGTTTAATAGTTTGGTTAATATGTGTATATTGAATCGATTAAAGTGCATTTTTCAGGCATTTTTAGACATTTCCTAAGCCTGTCATTTTCTAGGGCATTTTCTAAAATCCGAACAATCTGATAATCCCAACCACCTTCGGTCCCAATTAGTTCGGATTATCGACGCTCTACTGTACTATATTTAATTTTTTTTCTGTTTATTAGTTTTATAATTATAGGCCTTCCAACAGAGGAGTCAATACTATCGAAACGAGAGATAGCAGTTAGGGCGATTCTCTCGTGCGTTGTCACATATACAGGGTTGGCCAAGATTACCGGAACACCTAAATAATTCTCCAACAGTAAGAAATTTCCAAATCTTATTCAAACAAAAGTTTTTTGGCTTTAAACAAGCTATCTTTTAACTATATTTTTAATGTACAGGGTGCTCATTTTATTATAAAAATTTGGTAACATTTCCTTTTTTTAAATAGAACATCCTATAAGTATATTATTACATTTTTTAATTCTAAGATTAATTATAAGAATTTTTTGTACGAATCATTTTTTTTATAAAATGCATTATTTTTTAATTAGAAGCTATTACCCAAAAATAGTCAAAATTACCGAAACACCTAAATAATTTTTCAACAACAAGTTCGAGAAAAATCGAATAAAAGTTTTTTGGGCTTAAACAATCACTCGTTTAAATATAGTTTTAATATACAGTGTGTTCGTTTTATTATGGAAATTTGCAAACCATTCCATTTTCTAATAGAACACCATGTAAATTTTTAAGATTAATTCTAAGAACATTTTATAGAAATAAGTTTTTTTTGAAAATGCATTATTTTTGAGTTTTGAGCAATTAAGCAAAACTGAAGCTGAATTAAGAATATGATTTTTTATTTTTTACCTGTTTGGTTTAAGTAAAACTTCATGAGTATTCATTCATGATTATAACTAAAACATTAAAATTTTATAAAGAAATAATTCCAACATAACATTCTTAGAATTAATCTTAGCATTAAAAAAATTTAAATATACAGTGTGTTATGTTAGAAAAAGGAAAGGTTTGCAAATTTCCATAATAAAATAAACACCTGTATATTAAAAATATATTTGAACGAGAGGTTGTTTAAACTCAAAAAACTTTTATTTGAAACATCATTTGATTTTTTTGTACAGTTGGAGAATTATTAAGGTGTTCCGGTAATTTTGACTATTTTTGGTTAATAGCTTCTAATTAAAAAAATAATGCATTTTATAAAAAAATGATTCGTATAAAAAATTCTTAGAATTAATCTTAGAATTAAAAACTTTAATAATATATAGGGTGTTGTATTTAAAACAAGGAAATGTCACCAAATTTCTATAATAACATGAGCACCTGTATATTGAAAATATATTTAAAAGATAGCTTGTTTAAAGCCAAAAAACTTTTGTTTGAACAATTTTTGGAAATTTCTTACGGTTGGAGAATTATTTAGGTGTTCCGGTAATTTTGGCCAACCCTGTATGTATTGTACTTCCTTGTTCTTTTTAATAATTTCAATTTCATTCTTTTTGTTTTATAAAAGTGCTTAGAAATGTCTCCCAATTATTATTTTAAACTCATATCAATCAACCTTTTATATCAAAATTAATCCTTGATGATTTCGTTGCAGTACATACTATAAATGATTGACACACTAAACGTATTATACTTGTAACACACTGTTATTATGTAATACTATTACAAGCAATTTTAAGCAACTGTGCATAGAAGGTTATATTCCTTATAACTTGGACAACAGTCCGAAAAGTTCAGTTGTTTTGACATTTTCGCAGGAACACAATTTAGAACAAGATAGCAACAACTAAAAATATATAATGTTACTGACGTAATATGGTTATAAGAAACAGCAGAGACAGAATTAACGATCTCAGATGCATGTTTTACACTATTGCATTATGGAACACAATAATAGCATAAGATTATATTACGTCACTTCATAATACCCAGACATACACCATAAACATAGACAACAAGTTTATGGATTAATTACCCAATTTATCTGTCATATCAGCATAATAATAGTAGTTTTTTAATATGTTTGTTCCATTTCATTGTTTGACTTTGTATTTAGGGTTGCCAGATCTTATCAAATTATATGATACGATGTGCTAGTAAATACAGGTTCATTGTTGCACAAAAACACAAACATATTGTTATTCTTGATAATGATAGCTGCAATTTTCGCCTTGGTGTTCCATATTTGCTGTGCTTTTATTTTATAAAGGCGTTTCAAAAGGTAAGGGCTTGTGATTAGGTATTTTTTGTTTACAGAAATTTTCATAAGCTATTAAGTTCTGCGTATTTATTCTTTTGTTATTTCTTAAGAAATATACAGTAAGCACGCAGTGAATGTAAACATGACTAAATCTTGGATACGGTTTGTTATTTACAAAGATCATTGAACGTGTCAATTTTTAATAATCAAAACAAACATACTTATAACAAATTCAATTGTTTTTGACTTATGCCGTTTTTATAGTTTCTTTCATTGCGCCCGCACCCTACCGATATAGCTTAAATTGCTGTAAATGATTCAAAAATATTTGTGTACAAGCTGCCAGAATTTCAGGTAAAATACCGAAGTTTAAAAATCCTGAATGCGCCTTTTTTTCGATATATTTTATTTGAAGATATATTGTTACGTGAAAACGAACAGAAAGGCCTAACCGTCAGACAAGTGAAAGCTAACTTCCATAATCTTAGTTCAAAAAACGATGTTGATGATGTTGTGATTTTAGTTCCAAAACATTGCAAAACAAAAACATAACAATTTGCAAAAAAATCTGCAGTCCGATAAGTGTAGTACAATATGTAAAACAGATAAAAAAAATCCCTAAAAAATTTCAAAATCAAACATGGGGCTCATAGGAAAACGAAAAGCCATAGTTTTGATTTTTCGTGCCTATACAATGTTATCGTTGCAAACGTCCAATTCCACAGATTTTTTACGTAAAAGCAGCAAAAAAGCGATGTTTCAAAATTTTACCCTATATACTAAAAAAAATCACCCTGTATACGATGCTATAAAGTCCCTACTGTTTCTTTTGACCAAAAGAAAATAAATGTCATTACCTACTAATTTTAATACATAAATTATTACTAGAATACTATCAGAAATATTGTATAGCCATACATAAAGCAACATAACATTGGATTGAAACGTTTGATTATTGCGAAGAATATGGTATGCTTTCAATCTTCACAGCATAAGCAATTAGTTTTTCAAAGAAATGATTATCTTTGGAAATATTAGTAATTGAAATTTGGTCGCGTTTTTTTGCACACAATGTATAAAAATTAACAAGCTACTAGTTACTAACCCATTGAATTATGTATTTTGAATTAAATTATAAACTTGTGAATTGCAAAAGCACAACTATATTATGAAATGCCATAATAGAACATATATGCAATTTTAAGCAATATTATAATAGAATGTTGTTTGCAAGTTGAACAATAGTTTCCAAAATTCACAAAACTGTATTGTTATTATACAGGGTGTCTCAACAGTGCGATCTCGGAAGATTGTGCCTCTGTTAATGAAGATATTTTAAAACTGATTTCACTCATATATACAGAACGCCAAGGCACACATTTTAAAATTATTAGCGTGTATACAGGGTGTTCCATAAGGTAGTACCAACCCAAACTTATGTTTTTTTAAATGAAATAACCTAGGATATGGCACAATTTTGAATTCCTCGCAAAATTTTGCGACAACGAAAAATAACATTACCTATCCTAAACTTTATACTTTTTGATTTATTGGCATTTTTATGGAAAAACTGCAATCTAAGAAACATTTATATCTCACTACCTGTTTTTAATTTTATTAGGCACGCTTAGATTATGATTAAGTAAGAAGCGTTCTATTAGTGTGATTACCTACCATATCCAAATTGTGTACAGGGTGGTCATAATCTGCAACAAAATATTTCAAACAGTTTTTCCTAAGAAAATTAATTTTTTGAATGGAACACCATGTATCTAATTAAATTTTTTAATTCTACGCATCGTCCTGCATGATTTCATCTTTTTTTTTAATAAACCAAAACATTTGATCACATCTGCAATTTAATATTATAATTTGAACTAAAATTTTACTTATGCACACAGAAAAGTGATCTCTCGAACGAAGAGAGAATTACTTGGCTGAAGTAGTTGGTAGGTTCGTATATACGCGAGAGATTATTGACTTCAACCAAGAAATTTTATTTCTTGGAATAATTACTAGATTTAAGAAAGTGGTTACTCTGCTGAAGTAAGTAAACAGTCTCAATGAAGTGTATATTTTTATTCCCGGTAAATATTTTTAGCTACTTAATGTAAGAATTTTAAAGATTTGGCACAAATACGTTTTCTATTGCTAATTAACAAGATAGGTATGTTATATTTACTTACTCGTTCTAAACTGTTGCATGCGTTACATCAAACTATTCCGTGTTGAAACGTTTATTGTACACTATAAATCACAATACACATCCCCAATAAATCACAAGCCACATCCCCTACGGTTACTTCGTTGTTGTTTTGCGTACTAGGTTAGGTTCCGTGGCGCCACCACCACGCGAGGGCGCGCGAGCCTTGACAAAATCACGGTGCGCATATTTATTCCAGAGAAAGGAATTACTTGAAAGAAGTGAGAATCACTTCATTTAAATAATTGGTGGTTTTTTATTCAGTAAACAATACTTACTTATCTTAAATGTCTTATATTTTCTTGGATCAAGTAACTACGCACTTGGATGGATTTAATATTACTTCGTTGGAGAAATTAACATTTTTGGGACGAAAAATTCAATTACTTCTTTCAATACAATATTAGTTCTTATAAAGAAAGAATTTATTTGTTGACAGCATTTATCTGAGAAATTATTTTACTTATATTCAGTATGTGGCATTTCTTGTATATACCTAACTTTCTACATCCAAGTAAATATGCATTTGAATCTAGTACATAAATTCAAGAAATTATGTTTTCTCGTTCCAAATAATCACTTTACTGTGTGTACCCTGTAGGCTATGAAAAACTGTGCTAAACAAGTTATTAAGGTATAAAGTTCATATAAAGTTGTTGTTAAAAAGCAGGTGTTGTTTTACTTATCTGAAAATAAAAGCAATTCATAACGCAACTCAATATCAAGCACTGTACATTTATTTTTCCATAAAGATTAATACTTAATATTGTTTTGCAAGAAATGGAAATTTATAACGGTACTTTTATGTAAATTTTTACGAGGAAGACAAGTTATTTCTGTAACGGTTTATTTTAGCACTAGTGTGTGCTAGTACTATTTTGTGCAGAACGCATTTTTGTTGCATTTGCCGAGAATCCACACCATGTCAATTAGTTCCTTCTGAGAAAAGTTCGCCATATTTCAAAAAATTATGCAAATCTAACTTAACAATATTACCACTACTGACAAATACATTGATAACTTGTGTAGCACATTCACTGCTTACAGGTAATATAATAAAATGTTATTTCAAATTATAATATTAAATTGCAGATGTGATCAAATGTTTTGATTTATTAAAAAGAAAGATGAAATCATGCGAGGAAACAGTAATTTAGGTAGATACTTAGCTGGTTTCATAATGTAGGTGTACACCCAGAAAAGTGATTATTTGGAACGAGAAAACATAATTTCTTGAATTTATTTACTAGATTCAAATGCATATTTACTTGGATGTAGAAAGTTAGGTATATACAAGAAATGCCACATACTCAATATAAGTAAAACAATTTCTCAGATAAATACTGTCAACAAATAAATTCTTTCTTTATAAGAACCAATATTGTATTGAAAGAAGTAATTGAATTTTTCGTCCCAAAAATGTTAATTTCTCCAACGAAGTAATAGTAAATCCATCCAAGTGCGTAGTTACTTGATCCAAGAAAATAAAAGACTTTTAATATAAGTAAGTATTGTTTACTGAATAAAAACCCACCAATTATTTAACTGAAGTAATTCTCACTTCTTTCAAGTAATCCCTTTCTCTGGAATAAATATGCGCACCGTGATTTTGTCAAGGCTCGCGCGCCCGCGTGTGGTGCTGGCGCCACGGAACCTAACCTAGTACGAAAACAACGAAGTACCCGTAGGGGATGTGCCTTGTGATTTATTGGGGATGTGTATTGTGATTTATAGTGTACAATAAACGTTTCAACACGGAATAGTTTGATGTAACGCACGCAACAGTTTAGAACGAGTAAGTAAATATAACATACCTATCTTGTTAATCAGCAATAGAAAACGTATTTGTGCCAAATCTTTAAAATTCTTACATTAAGTAGCTAAAAATATTTACCGGGAATAAAAATATACACTTCATTGAAGACTGTTTACTTACTTCACCAGAGTAACCACTTTCTTAAATCCAGTAATTATTCCAAGAAATAAAATTTCTTGGTTGAAGTCAATAATCTCTCGCGTATATACGAACCTACCAACTACTTCAGCCAAGTAATTCTCTCTTCGTTCGAGAGATCACTTTTCTGTGTGTAGAAGCACTTATTGACAAAAATTAAATTAAATTTAATTTTTATTATTATTAAAAATTAAAATTAAAAAATTAATTAGATGCAGGGTGTTCCATGTAAAGAAATTAACTTTCTTAAGAAAAACTGTTTGCAATATTTGGTTGCAGACTATGACCACCCTGTACACAATTTGGATATGGTAGGTAATCACGCTAATAGAACGCTTCTTACTTAATCATGAACTAAGCGTGTGCAATAAAATTAAAAACAGGTATTGAGATATACATTTTTTCTTAGACTTCTGTTTCTCCATAAAAATGCCAATAAATCAAAAAGTATAAAGTTTAGGGTAGGTAATGTTATTTTTCATTGTCGTAAAATTTTGCGAGGAATTCAAAATTGTGGCGAAATACAGGTTGTTCCATTTAAAAAAACATAAGTTTGGGTCGGCACTACCTTATGGAACAGCCTGTATACACGCTAACATATTTTAAAATGTGCGCCTCGACGGTCTGTATATATGATTGAAATCAGTTATAAAATACCTTTATTAACAGAGGCACAATCTTCCGAGATCGCACTGTTGACACACCCTGTATAATAGCAATAAACCGAATACAAATATTGTTACTCAAGATACAGAGTACACAAAACGTAGTATATTGTCGGCAGACATAATGACTTTAATTGAACATGAATACATATAAATATACTATCGCGTTATTGAGCAAAATAATAACTACAGTGGCGAAGGTTACAACATAACACGATAGTATACCTGTAATTTAGCGATCGGTAAGTCAGAAGTCAGTCATGTCCAGTCATTTGGTAGATTGGCGTGCCTGCGATAAGTACATAAAACTTGTGTGAGTGTTCTCAATTCTGAACCGTGTAGTATTTAAGAACCATAGAAAACTCAGGTGGAAAAAATATTCTTACACTAATTACAGGTGTAATTATATAGACAATTCAGGTAAGTTTTGTGTTACTTTTTTTTATAGATTACAATAATTGTTTTCGAGGAATCAATATTTATTTATTTTCAAGAAAATCTGATTTTGTGTTGGTATTATTACCGTTGTATTAATTGTTTTGTGGTAATATATGTGTCTATATTATTATTAAAGTTATTGTAAGCAGAAATAACTGCAAATGTTTAAATTTAAATTAAAAATTCACCAGTCAAAAAAGTAGGACATCTGGAATCTATAATCCTTAGGATTAATATAATCTGTGCGTTTGAAAACACTACAAGTCCAAATAGTGGGTTCTGAGAAGATTAAGAAAATAACCTTGCTGGTAAATTCCCTAAAAGCATAAAACGGATCATATATTTAATTTAAATTTACATTACAATCAGAGCAATGTGTAAAATAGTTAACTTGGACGGTACTGTTTTTGAACACAATGTTAAAACATCAAATAATATTTACAGTATGATTATTTTTTGGTTTTGGGAGTCTCTGCTCGAAAATCTTTTGTCAGATTTTTAAAATTCAAAACGTCGGATCTAATAAGGCAACATGATATGTAAAAACAATGTTGGATTTGTAAAAACCTTATTTCTCTTTACATTTGAAGATTGCTGTATCAGATTTTCAAAATTTAAAATTGCGTATCCAATATGTCGACCAGAAGCATTAAAAAACGTTGGATTTGTATGAAACTTACTTCCCTTAACATTTCAAGATAACTGATCCCGAATATCATGTCAGATTTTCAAAATTCAAAATGGCGGATTAATTGTGTCGACCAAAAATGTAGAAAATGGCAGAAAATCCTTATGAAACTTATTTATAATAACATTTGAAGAGAATGGATTTAAAAAAAGAACGTCTATTTTTAAAAATTAATAATGGCAGACCTAGGTATTATGGCGACAAAATTGTAAAATATGTTCGATTTGCATGAAACTTATTATCCGTAATATATAAATATGTATTGCAGATTTGAATTATCAAGTTAGATTTAAATAAATTTAAATAAATTTCAAATTGCTAAAAAAAGATATAAAAAACTTGAAGTTACATGAAACCAAATACAATATATATACAGGGTTAGCCAAAATTACCAGAACACCTAAATAATTCTCTGACGGTAAGAAATTTAAAAAAAAAATGCAATAAAATAATCTTTTTATAAAATGCATTATTTATGAGTTTTAAACAATTAATTAAAATTAGTCAAAATTACCAGAATACCTACATAACTCTCCAACCGTAAAAAAATTCAAAAAAACATTCAAACAAACGTTTTTTGACATTAAACAAGCTATCATTAAAATATATTTTTAATATACATGGTGTTCATTTTATTATGGAAATTTTAGAAACTTTTCTTTTTCAAATGGAATACCCTGTATATTTTTACATTTTATAATTCTAGGACTAATTGTAAACATTTTTTATTGGAATAATTTTTTTACAAATTTCATCATTTTTTAGTTATAAGCAATTAATCAAACTTACAAAAAATTCTTAGAATTAAAAAATAAAAATGTCCAGGACGTTTGATGAGAAAAAGGAAAAGTTTTCCATACTTCCATAATAAAATAAACACCTGTATATTAAAATAGTATATTATTATACAAGTTTTATAAGACGTCAAATTGGCGCACGAGTTGTTTTGGAACAAATGGAACGAGTGCACCAATACGTCTTATAAAACGAGTGTAATATACTATTTTTTCTACTTTGCGTCATTAATTTTATATAAGTTTAGAAATTGTGGTTACTATATCGCGCTAAATTAGAATCTAGGGTATTTTGCGGGTACCACGTGGTTGCACTGTAGTAACTGTCAACTTCGTTAAGGATGATATCGATGAGATAAAATCATGACAAAATCTAATTGTGAATAATTTAACTCTACTTTAGCCTACAAGTTTGAATAAATATTCAGCGAGGACGCAACGATGATCATAATGGAGCTTGGGGCAACACTTTTAACCCTACTGTGATAAATACATGAAACAACCTAAAAAGTTAACAATTTTAAAATAGTGGTTTCATAAGTATAATAATCAGAATAGAAGTGTTTGGCGGTGACTGATTAGTTACTTCGAAGAACAAGAACTTACTAAAGAATTGTTATAACGCTTAACGTTTAATAGCGGTGTCTACCTAATTCCGCTACGTAGCCGTTGCGGCTTATATATTTACAAGCACTTATAATTGAAACCCAATTCTAATTTCGGCAAAGTAGTTTATTAGAATAAATTATACTTAGTAAAATTACATGTGATGGAGGTAATACAAATACATTGCACACAACCAGAACTAAGACGAAGTCGAAAGCGACGGACAAAAACGAATATGAATTGAACCGAGCATCCAAGCGTCCAAAATATTACCGAAAACTTATATGTTACATAAACTAAGAAATCCTCTACACTTTAAATGTACTATAGCTTCGTACGTGTATGCTGATAAACCATTTATTGCGCATATACAATCTCGCAGCAGTAATTAAAATCGTTCGTATCTACGATGTAGGTTTGATCTTCGCATAATACCTTATTAAAGTAAATGTGGTCCTTGAATTATATCTGAAAAGGGGATTTGATGTTTAGTTGAAAAGAATGATAACGATCACTTACTAGAGTCGTAAAACATCACCGTAAACGTCATGCTGGCGTATTTTGATGAACACAGCAAAACTAAGAAAGCCCCAATCCTTTGGCCACACTATAGCAGGCTACACTCATGTTTAAATATGTATAGAATATTAATATTTCGCAGTTTATGTGATTGCAAGCGATTAAGAAGATGCAGTGTGTGGTTATGTTGGGTTATGTATTGTACGTTTGACATATGGCATTTGATATCACTGTGTACCAATCAGACAAAAATGTTACTGTTTTCGGTATTACAATGTGTTAATTGTAACACCGAAAACAGTGTTACAATGTGTGCATTGTGAATGCAAAGTAGAAACATATATTTAAGCGAGAGCTTGTTTTAAAAAATGTTTTTTACGGTTGAAGAATTATGTAACTGTATTCTATAAGAAAATTATTTCACTAACGAATGTTTTGAATTAGTCTTAGAATTACAAAATGTAAAAATATACAAGGTGTTCCATATGAAAAAGAAATTTACGAAATTTCTATAATAAAATGATAAAAAATGATAAAAATATATTTGAACAATGGATTGTTTAAAGTAAAAAAGCTTTTGTTTGAATTTTTTTTTAAATTTCTTACCGTTGGAGAATTATTTAGGTGTTCCGGTAATTTTGGCGAAGCCTGTATGTACATGACTACTTTATTAAACAGTCAAAAAAATACGTCATACAAAAAAAATATTATTTAATATAAATTTCATGACATAAAATAATATATTATGACTACAAAACATGTTTAAATCGCCAAAAAATGTAAAACAAACGCCGTATTCGTATGAATCGTATGTTTTGTTTTTTTTTTTATTTTTTGTTTTATCTTTTTGACAATGGCGGTGACCTCGCCAAAAAGTTGCTCCAAAGAAAACATAAAAACAACTGGCAGGATTTTTTACATTTCCAAATAATATAGGTAATTATCACTTTTTTCTTTCCACATAACTCTACAAAATGTTTATTTATCATTGTGCTTCAACTTGTAACAATAATTCGAGACCAGTTTGAGACTATGATTGATGATTGATTATGGTATATTGACGACAAAGCTCATAATTTGATTGTTTTCATTCAAATGAATTCAGAAAAGCAGTTTGTGGTTGCCATTCGAAATGATGACTGTATTTTAAAACAGGTGCCTGTGGTTTGTTCGGTCACTGGGTACATATTTTTTATCATTACTTTAGACGAAATTCTTAAGAGATATATATGTACATCTATAAATATCAAACATTTTCCAAAGAATAAAATAAATGCTTTCAGTACAGTGTTTGCAATTTAAATGGTGTAATTACACTTTATTGTTTTAATTACATCAAAAACATGCAAGTGTATATTAAAATTAACAACTCTGTTATGTTCCTTTTTATGGAATGTCCTCACATTTTGCATTGTTTACTATTATTAGCCACTTGTCGTTTACAGAATTTTATTATACATGCATATATACTACATATATGCATACGTTATTAATATTATATCAACTTTCTCTACATCATACCAATCAGAAATGAGTATTAGTTATACAAAAAAAAAACGTACCTAAACACCTGGCAATAGAAACAGACTTTTACAAAACTTTCTCGTATCGCATAAAAAATAAAATAAAAAATAAGACTACAGTGCTTTACAAATTAACAAAAGCATTTATACTAACTTTTAAATCCTTGCAAAAAAAATATGCGCACTTTTGGTTAGTGTCATATTTGAGTAATACATTATCGCGTCATATTAATATAAGTTCTTTCCTGTCCATGTTTATATAGCAATTATCACTATTAATACATCACGTCATACTAAAAGATGCGTCGTTTATAAAGGATGTATTTAGCAGAGAAAAAATGTTGTCGACTAATAGGAAAATCGTGCGTTTTGCGTATAAAGAAATCACAATATTAATGAGTACCTAATACTAACAATAATAATACTTAAATAAAATTTAAGTATTTTGCAGTTTGTTAAAAAGGAAAAAGTTTTTTAAAAGAAAAAATATTTATGTATACAAGTAGTTATAGAGATGTAGTTATAGACCAACTATTTGAACTGTATATATATACAGTTCTTGTGCTATCTTCTTTAGTAATATCAGAGATAATAGCAGTAAATAATAACGGCAATCAAGAAAAGAAAATGTTCTGAATGTTCTGGTACCTAATAGAAAAAAGAAAAACACACAAACTGTATGTTTATATTAAATTTTGTGTTAATTTTAATTTTATATTATAATCAAAAACTTGTACAAGACTATGTCCAACACAGAAATCTAACATACAAAATACTGTACAAAACATACACTGCTCAAAAAAATTAGGGGACCACTTTTTCGAAACCTGTAACTTTTTAAATAATAGTTCTAGACAAATAAAATTTGATACACTTCAACGGCATATATTTAACTAAAGAACATTACAAACAATCTTACTCCTCTCGTGCTGTAGCAGTACGCTGACGTAGAGAGGAAAGGACAAGAAATCGGTCTTGATTTTGAGTCGTTTTTCGATTTCGGCCTTGTCCAGCTCTTCTAACATATTGGCCAGTCTCCCGAAACCGATTCCATAAACGCTGAATAACAGAAGGGGAAACTCGAAGGTCCCTGCTAACATATCGAATAGAGTGGCCATACTGAATAAGGGCGACAGCACGAGCAACTTGCACTTCACTAAGATGCATTCTGTTTTGGGTTAGATTAATTTATTAATTTACATTTTTAAGTGTATCTTAGAAGTAACTAAGAGGTGTGAGATTGTTTTTGTTATTTTCGTTAGTTAAATATATGCCGTTAAAGTATACCAAATTTGATTTGGATAGCACTATTATTTAAAAAGTTACCGGTTTAGTAAAAAGTGTCCGCCTCATTTTTTTGAGCAGTGCATATAAGATGAATCATTAGGCTAGCACGTCCTACAAAAAAAAGAATCCAGAGTGAGATTAATTTTGAATCATTTCTCTCATGATATACATCACATTGTAGATGTCCCACTTTTTTCCTGAAAAAAATATTTTTTAGAAAGCACAGTCATTCCGTGTAAAATGCTTTATATGCACTTATTTGTTTTCAGATACTTAAGAAGTTACAGTTGTTTAACAAAATAAAGACACTTAAAAATAAAATTAAATTAAATTAAATAAAAAATAAATAAAAGTAAATAAATTCAAGTACAAATATTAAAAATAATAAAAATAAACAAATTAAGGAAAAAAAATCCATATGAAAATTTTACTAATTTTTTTTCCAGAAAGTAAATGTAATTTCGAATACAAGTTTCAAATTGACTTATTGGTTTTCTCAATTCCGTAACAGTCGTTTACAATACGGATTTGATTATATTTCAAAAGGCTGTAACTTTTATGAATTCAAAAAACTAATAGGTCCATGAGTCCAAACTTTTTACTCAGCATGACATTTACAATCGGATAAAAAGTTTTGCGGGAAAAAAGTGGGACACCCAGTACACAAATTAAAATCGTTTTCATATTATTTTATTACTAGTCATAGCAAATAATTTTCTCGCAAATAATGTTGAGTTACTTTTATTGAAATATTCTTATCAATTTTCATAAATTGTCAGATGATTTGCTTTAATAGAAAAAATACTAAAAATTGCCATATCTCATTAAACTGCAACCAATAAAACAATAACAAGTTCACTATCAACATTTCAATAACCAGACGTTTTCTTAAATTCGTCATAGAGCTGTTTTTCGACTTTATTTCGTAATCAATTAACGAATTCAATATTGATTATGGTACCAAATAACATCATGTTTGAATTTGCTCACAAATTAGCACCTGTCATATTTGTTCAAATGGCAGTTTTCCTGCTTTTTGTGGTTCTTTCCATTTAGAAATAGATTTTTTTTTAATTCTTTGGTTTTCAACCAATACTTTTTAACAATTTAAAATTGATAGCAAATAAATTAAAAAAAAAACGTTTATTTAAGCTTAAAACTTAAACCTACTGTTTTAAATATTATTAAACTAATAATAAATAAATAAATAGAACAAAAACATTCGATATTTGTTTTATTGTTGTTAAATATCGTAAAAATCGTTCGATACCTTCATTTTTTTACTGAACCAACTATTTGAAAAAAAATTAAACCTTGAAGTTATTGCAGCATACGCCATATCACATAAAATATTTCAAATAATTAACAATGTTTTGCAATGAACAATAGGCCCGTATATAGCTTACTAACATTCTAAAATTCTTCTATTTCCATTTGCGTAGCAATCAAAACTACCAAGCCATCATTTAACATTTAACAATTTTCGCAAATTCGTCGCTTTCTGTTGATTGCTCTATAAACAATCCGTTATCTAATCTACAACTCTATTATTATTATTGACACGATAACAAAAAAAAAACTTACAGGTGGCACAGTTACTTCGACTAGGGAATATCGCAAAAATATGTGCGAACTGGATCACTAAGAAGAAGTGTCATCCAGTTCTAGAACCAGTGAAATGTCAAATGTGCAAGGTAAGTGCATAATTTGGTTACTTTAGGCCATACTTTAGGCTCCATCTCATGTTAGAATTGATTATATGCAATGTCTACAAGTGCATAATGGTTTGTTGAATATACATGCAAGGTTATACTGAACTCGTGTGGTCGATTTGTTTCAATATTCTTTAATAATATTAAATTAGATTTGTTTTATTACGGTGTTTTTTAAAATAAGATATTTTAGAAAGAATTCGTGTTAGTGATCTTTACTTTAACTTAAGAGAAAAAGCCGTTTGAAATTTGAAAACAATTCCTTCTAATGGCAGCTTCACGTTGACAGCCGCATTGTTATTGAGGTTAGGCTACGTGAGATCGGTGCGATGTATAAACAAAACTATAGAGGACGGAAACGGCGGATAAGATATTATTTAATCTGCCAAGAAACGAAATCGGAGATGTTTGTCTGATGTCGTTTGACAACTTCTCAGGAAGACATCTTACATTAGAATCATTTGTTTAGTGATTTTAGTTCAAATTTAAAACTTGTTCTAAGGAAAAGGTTCTCATGTAGAGACCAAAAAAGTAGCTTAACTTTGGAACAGTTTTTCAAACAAATTGTAAGAGATATCAATAGTTTTTCTTTTGGTATATATTTATTATAGTTTAGTGTACAATAGTATATTATTATACAAGTTTTAAAAGACGTCAAATTGGCGCATGAGTTGTTTGGGTTTGAGTGAATAAAGGATATAAATATAGAAACATAACCTAAAAAGTTAACTTAAAAGTAGTGGTCTAATAATTAGAAGTCAGAATAGAAGTGTTTGGTAGTGATTGATTAGTTACTCCGAAGAACAAGAACTTACAAAAGAATTGACGCTTAACGTTTAATAGCGGTGTCAACCTAATTCCGCTAGGTAGCCGTTGAGGCTTATACGTTTACACGCACTTAGAATTGAAACCAAATTCTAATTTCGGCGAAGTAGTTTATTAGAATAAATTATACTTAGTCAACCGCAAGCGAAAAATTCGGACTGGTCCGAATTGTTGTTTATTACTTAATAATTAAGCTCAAATGTGCATATGTTGTAAATATAAAAGCAGTTTCAATTTTCGCTAATCTTGTAATAAATTATAGGCCTGTAATTTTTATATTTTTTTATTGAACCTTTTGGCTAATAATATTAACTTTTATCTTTGTGTTTTTAGCTTGTTAAAAGTAATATCATATTGTTGTTGTTATTTCGACTTTCTACTAACAACAACATTTTTCCTCAGAATTTAAAAAGGGCGAAGCTAGTTCGAATAACGGACTATTTTTAAATTTGATCTTACCTATATCCTACTGTCGCGTCCGTTGCCAAAAACCATACTAATTGTTGTCATTAGTCGATAAACATTTGAAATTCAAGCAACATTCAGTTACAAAGCAAGTTTATTCATTTGTTTCAGAAAGTAAAAAAAATTACTCACGAAATTAAAATTTTATTTATGTTTGTAATTTGTCGCGTCCGTAACCGTAACACTATGAGGCGGCCTTTTGACTTATTTCGTTGCAAAAATCATAACTTTTGAACTAATGAATATATTTAAAGAAATTAAATTGCATCTAAAAGTATAAAATCTTAACTTTAAAATACAGTAGAACATCAAAAATCCAAACGACAAAAATCCGAAACGTCAAAAATCCGAACGCGTTTTAAAAGAGTTTAAATACATAATTATGTAATAGTTTGTGTAATAGATGTATATTTAAACGACTAAAGTGCATGTTTTTAGGCATTTTTAGACATTTCTTAAGCCTAAGTGTCATTTTCTAGGTTATTTTCGAAAATCCGAACAATTTGATAATCCGAACCACCATCGGTCAAACCATAACATTTTCAGTAAACACCATAGTAAAATTACTGAAAGTTTGTTTATAGTTACTGATTTGAAATCGGACCTGTTTCAAGCTGTACGTTGGAACGGTTGTACCTTGAAAAAGGTCCGATTTCAAATCAAGTATACTTAAGGTGTGTTCTGATTAGTGGTAATGGCAGTGGTAGTAGATGCCATTATAGTATTTCTGATAGGAAGTGTTAGTGACCCGAATTTATATACATGCAAACTAATATGTGTCACTATCACGGCTGGTGAGAAATACTATAATTTCGTCTGCTACCACTGGCATTACCTAGCATTACCACCAATCAGAACGCACCTTTACGTTCTGATTGATCTCGTAGTAGCTCGATCGGTCGGTACTCCGTATAGTAGCGTGTAGTAATCCAATTTTACTATATTATTATAACTGAATTAATTTTATGTTAAATTTCTGAAATAAAGTTAGAGTTGAAATGAACATTATTGTATTTTATGCTTTGGGAAAAAAACTGTCGCGTCCGTAATGTCGCGTCCGAACTCGTACTATACATCATAAAAAAATCTGATGTGGCCAGGCACATGACTTTATCATACTATATATAAAATTAATAGTTTAGCTGCATGAGATTCTATTTGATCGAGATCGGCTATGTCTGCATTAAAATAAACCTAGTAGAACTAGACAGATATCTCGATTAAAGGTGCGTTCGGATATTGTACTCCGTTGACACCGGGTACACCGTCCAAATGACACTTACGTGTTATTGGGTGTAAAAAGTGTAACGGTGTTCAACATCCGAACGCAGCCTATATTGACAGTAGTATTTTCAAAACATTAGCGTTTGACACTAGCTACTGTCATTAGAATCAAAAAATCTGACATATCCTGGCTACTAGTTTTAAAGCAGTACGACCGATCTCGATGAAATAGAATTTGCTCATGCAGCTAAACTATAAATTCTACCAAAAAATGTCATATACATAAATTATAGAAAATTTCCTCTCCTTTAATTTATTATTTAACTATTTTGACGACATTACACAAATAGCGGCTCATTTGCAAAATCTTCGAAAAATGGTATGAGTAAACCATTCGTTCCTTTGGACCCTTTTCAACAGAAAGCTTTTCAGCTCTAAGTTTGGTTATGAAACTTCTAAATATGAAGTTTCGTCCCGATACCTTTAGTAGTTTCTCCAGAATCGTCGCCACAAAAACGGGTACACACACACACACACACACATACACACACACACACAGACATTTTTTGTACCTTGGTCAAAAATGTTCAGGGGACCCAAAAAGACATATTTCCGCTAAAATCTTTTTGGCATGATTACAATACTTTACATACTGCGTATGATAAAGTAAAAAGCTGAAAGATATTTCCCACATCTCGTGAGTCTACCGACAGAAGACATTCTTTGGTATTCATTTGCACATAAAACAACAAATTTTTTTCTCCAAACATCGCTGAATTTGGAATATTTCTACTCGTGTTAAAAAAAAACCTCCATTTTTGTCGCGTCCGAACACTTTTGTTTTTGCTTGTATATTTGCACTTAACTATTATTTAAAAGTTTCAGTTATTAATCTTATTATGAGGATCAGCCTTCAACAAAAAGCATTTCTTTAAGGGAAAAAAAAAGAATAACTCGATATGTTGAACGATTCAAAAGTACATTCTACAAGAGAAGGTAGAAACATTATACTTTTTAAAACTGCCTTTCTATATGAATTCATTGAAATATAATATTTTACTCAACATAAGTACCTAGTTCTATTCGTTCTCTACACTGTATCAAAATTTCACATTCCTACTTAAAAGCGTTACCGAAAAATTGTCATTGAATAAACACATCTGTTTGCGCAGCCTTAATGCAGGAAATTTCGACAGTAGAATACCATAGGCTATAAAACCGTAAAATTTACGAGAATCAAAAAACAGTGGCTTATTTTATACACTTTAAAGATCCAAAACATGAAAGAAAAAAAATTTTTCAACCTCTTAAGTTACTGGCAGTTATTTTTCAAAATAAAGGTAATTTTATCTTAAGTTAGTTTCATCTTTTTGGCAACAAAAATACCATGTCTGAAGCTACTCCAGGTAAAGAAAAAAAAACACAAATAAATTAGCAAGACAGCCACAACCTTGTAGAATAGTTATTAAAATTATTCACAATCCATTAGACATAAAAAAAAATAGATAATTATCCAATAATAGAGGTACAGGTGAGTCAGTCTTGAGTCCACAATTATTATCAAATTATATTTATTTCTAAGCAACTAATTTGTTGAACCAGTTCAACAACAAACAAATAACAGCACAAAGAACTCATGCGTATGCCAACAATTTTAAGAATTGGCTTACATAACAAAATACCTAGCGGTGTATAGCGATTATTATTCGCATGCGATAGCAAAAAGGTCATACTTCAGTGGCGTGCCGAATTAAATTTGACTGGGTGACATGAAGTGAAAGGTAAACCTCCTTGTTAATAATATTTGTTATGTATTTTAGATGCCTTTGACGAAGTAGACAACAAATATAACAAGGATGAAGTGCAGTACTTTCATGATGGTGAAAATAAATTGGTATGTATCTTTCATAGTTTTGTTTCTTTCAAAATTTGCTTTAAATTTACATTAAAACAAATATATTTTTTAGGAAATGCATGGTTATAAAAAGTCTGTATCGAGATCCACATTGACGTTATTAGGATATATAGTCACCTTCGGCATTTTGAGATTAGTATATCACTGGTACCCCCATTTTAGATTGTACTCAAGTCATACAAGATGTAAGTTATCGGAAGCAGAAAAAATTTTAGTCATAGTGAGTAGTTAACACTATCAAATACCATTTATGTATATCATTGCGAATCATTTCAACTTGTAGGATCGGTACAAGCGAAAATATAAAACTTTTTTCGTAGAAAACGTGGAACATATCACTTTAGAAAGGTAATCTATAAAATACCTCATAAATGCTACTTTTATTTGCTTTATTTTTTAGCAATATCTACAACATTAGAATCAGCTATAACTTATCTAATGGCTCGAGAAAAGGTATGTTTAGCTGATTAATAAAAACTACAAGTAGGTACTAAAGTTATTAAACATTTAATTTTACATTTATAACTTATGCAACATAATTCATAAATTAATATACATACAATATCCCAAGTATTTCTGTACACTACTACAACAGTGACAATAGTACTGGTATAAAAAATAAATTAAATAAATGGATAATTGTAAACTGAATAAATAAGAATTATTTCAGTACGGTTTTCATTAGCGCAATTTAAAAAACTTTTTAAATAATAGTTCTAGGCAAATCAAAATTGGTATGTGTTAAGGGAATATATTTAACTAAAGAAAATTACAAAAACAATGTTACAACTGTTAGTTACTTCTAAGTACACTTAAAAATGTAAATTATTAACGCAAAACAAAATGGAAAAAATTTCAAGAATGTTTTGAATTCACGTATAAAAGCCTACTCAAGATGACAAATGAATTCAGTTGTCAATTTTCGTTGATTAGAAACGTCATTAAAAGTAAAATGAGCTATCTACGTCAGCGTACTGCCACAGCACTATGCACAGCACGAGACCTCCTAAATGAGCTAAGACGAGCACATGGAATAGAAATTTCTGATCAAACTGTTAGAAACAGATTAAAAGAAGCGAATTTGACACAAAGAAGACCTGTCCGCGCACCACGCCTTACGCAGCATCACAAAGCAGCGCGAATAAGGTTTGCTCTGGATCACAGAGATTGGCAACTTCGTCACTGGACGCCTGTACTGTTTACAGACGAGTCCAGATTTCGTTTTAACCGTTGCGACGGTCGAGTACGTGTATATAGACATCCTGGTGAACGCTACGCAGCCGCTACTATACAGGAAGTGGATAGATTTGGTCGTGGATCTGTGATGTTTTTGCTGGAATCAGTATAGAGAAAAGAACTGATCTTGGTATGGTTCCTGGTAGACTAAATGCCATGACTTACATCGAAAACATCTTAGAGGACCATGTGTGCCTGCTGCATATGGCGTCGGTCAAAATTTCATCCTATTGCAGGACAATGCAAAGCCACATACCGCCGGCATCGCCAGAAACTTTTTACAAGAACGTGGAATTCAGGTCACGGAATGACCGGCGTTAAGTCCCGACCTGAATCCTATTGAACACGTGTGGGATCAGCTTGACCGACGTATGCGCAAGCGCCCTAATCCACCACTAACCATACAGGAACTGACACAATCCCTGATTGAGGAACGGGAAAGCATACGTCCAAGATTCTCTTCGCAGATTAGTGCGAAGCATGCCACGCAGGTGTGAGGAAGTGATTCGTGCTCGTGGAGGGCATACATTGTATTAAACCTCACCAATCCACAGAAAACCCGACTGTCATCGATACTATGACAGTCATTTTAATTTTGTTTAGCGTTATTGATTTACATTTTTAAGTGTAACTTAGAAGTAACTAAAAGTTGTAACATTGTTTTTGTAATTTTCTTTAGTTAAATAAATGCCGTTCAAGTATACCAAATTTAATTTGCCTAGAACTATTATTTAAAAAGTTACACGTTCCAAAAAAAGTGATTCCCTATTTTTTTTTGAGGAGTGTATTAGTCTAACTTCGAATTCTCGGTGGAAATATCTTATTTTCCATGATTTCTACAAACATATTTTCAAAACGCTTATCATTATAAAACCAAAAACAGTGTTACAATGAATCCATTATGAAACCAAAGTAGAAACAACCATTTTTCTATTTCAAAATAATAACCACATTACTTTTCTAGAGGAAATCGCAATTAAGACATTTACCTGCAAGGAAGTTTGCTACATTTGGGACACCGATTACCAAAAGTTCTTTAAACTTGTTGGACTCAATCATTCTACGCAGAAAAGTGATTTTTTCAAAACACCAGGCTATAATACAAATACGAGAAAATCCAGGTAAATAATTTTTTTCAATTACACCAAAGTAAAGATCCTGAAATTGCTTATATGTTTTCAGAGATATTATATATGGAAGTAACAAGATAGACGTACCATTCCAAAGTATCTCCAGGCTGTTTATTTTGGAAGCACTGACGCCATTCTATATTTTCCAAGTTTTTACTTTAATAGTTTGGTTTGCAGAGGAATATTACTACTACACGATAGCAATTGTTGTCATGTCTATGTACGGTATAACTTCGTCAGTTATACAAACTAGAAAAGTAAGTCCTCTTAACGTTACAACTTATCAAGTTAAAATACTCAAATATTTTTAATTTCCTGTAGAACCAGAAAAATTTACGTGGTACAGTTGAGATGAATGATGATGTTGACGTGATCTTCGACAATAAAATAGAAACGATAAAATCAACAGAGCTGGTCCCAGGTGATATTGTCGTTATACCAAGTAATGGCTGCAATATGTTATGTGATGCTGTATTATTAAACGGTACATGTATCGTTAATGAATCTATGTTGACAGGTAAGCAATCTATTCAAGAATTAAACACCCTGTAGGTGCTTAAATTTCAAATTAAAATTATTTTCTTCCTACAGGAGAGTCTGTGCCAGTTTTGAAAACTCCTATACAAGAATCTGACCGCCTCTACAACGAAAAAGATGACGAGAATCATACTTTGTATTGTGGGACAACTGTCATCCAAGCTAGAACGCAAGGTACTACTATATATGTAAACCTATAAACCACAAAACAATATAAAGAACACAGCAGTCCATGTTTTCCACTGAGAGTGAATTTGTGATTTTCCTAAATTGATTAAAAGATGCCAAAATGCAAGAAAACACTTGCAAATACACAACTGCAAAAACAATTCAATAATTCAGGTAAAACTCACCAGGGTTGTTTATGATACACGAATAAATAATATAAAGGACAAAGTAGTCCATGTTTACTACTGAGAGTAAATGTGTGATTTTTCTAAATTGATTGAAGGATGCCAAAATGCAATAAAACACTTACAAATGCACAACTGTAAAAATATTTCAATAATTTAGGTAAAACTCACCAGGATTGTTTAATATACACGAATAAATAATATAAAGGACATAGCAGTACACGTTTTCCACTGAGAGTGCATGTGTGATTTTTCTAAATTGATTGAAAGATGCCAAAATGCAAGAAAACACTTACAAATGCACAACTGTAAAAATATTTCAATAATTTAGGTAAAACTCACCAGGACTGTTTAATATACACGAATAAATAATATAAAGGACATAGCAGTAGATGTTTTCCACTGAGAGTGAATGTGTAATTTTTCTAAATTGATTGAAAGATGCCGAAATGCAAGAAAACACTTACAAATGCACAACTGTAAAAATATTTCAATAATTTAGGTAAAACTCACCAGGATTGTTTATGATACACGAATAAATAATATAAAGGACATAGCAGTACACGTTTTCCACTGAGAGTGCATGTGTGATTTTTCTAAATTGATTGAAAGATGCCAAAATGCAAGAAAACACTTACAAATGCACAACTGTAAAAATATTTCAATAATTTAGGTAAAACTCACCAGAATTGTTTAATATACACGAATAAATAATATAAAGGACATAGCAGTACATGTTTTCCACTGAGAGTGAATGTGTGATTTTTCTAAATTGATTGAAAGGTGCCAAAATGCAAGAAAACACTTACAAATGCACAACTGTAAAAATATTTCAATAATTTAGGTAAAACTCACCAGGATTGTTTATGATACACGAATAAATAATATAAAGGACATAGCAGTCCACGTTTTCCACTGAGAGTGAATGTGTGATTTTTCTAAATTGATTGAAAGATGCCAAAATGCAAGAAAACACTTACAAATGCACAACTGTAAAAATATTTCAATAATTTAGGTAAAACTCACCAGAATTGTTTAATATACACGAATAAATAATATAAAGGACATAGCAGTACATGTTTTCCACTGAGAGTGAATGTGTGATTTTTCTAAATTGATTGAAAGGTGCCAAAATGCAAGAAAACACTTACAAATGCACAACTGTAAAAATATTTCAATAATTTAGGTAAAACTCACCAGAATTGTTTAATATACACGAATAAATAATATAAAGGACATAGCAGTACATGTTTTCCACTGAGAGTGAATGTGTGATTTTTCTAAATTGATTGAAAGGTGCCAAAATGCAAGAAAACACTTACAAATGCACAACTGTAAAAATATTTCAATAATTTAGGTAAAACTCACCAGGATTGTTTATGATACACGAATAAATAATATAAAGGACATAGCAGTCCACGTTTTCCACTGAGAGTGAATGTGTGATTTTTCTAAATTGATTGAAAGATGCCAAAATGCAAGAAAACACTTACAAATGCACAACTGTAAAAATATTTCAATAATTTAGGTAAAACTCACCAGAATTGTTTAATATACACGAATAAATAATATAAAGGACATAGCAGTACATGTTTTCCACTGAGAGTGAATGTGTGATTTTTCTAAATTGATTGAAAGGTGCCAAAATGCAAGAAAACACTTACAAATGCACAACTGTAAAAATATTTCAATAATTTAGGTAAAACTCACCAGGATTGTTTATGATACACGAATAAATAATATAAAGGACATAGCAGTCCACGTTTTCCACTGAGAGTGAATGTGTGATTTTTCTAAATTGATTGAAAGATGCCAAAATGCAAGAAAACACTTACAAATGCACAACTGTAAAAATATTTCAATAATTTAGGTAAAACTCACCAGAATTGTTTAATATACACGAATAAATAATATAAAGGACATAGCAGTACATGTTTTCCACTGAGAGTGAATGTGTGATTTTTCTAAATTGATTGAAAGGTGCCAAAATGCAAGAAAACACTTACAAATGCACAACTGTAAAAATATTTCAATAATTTAGGTAAAACTCACCAGGATTGTTTATGATACACGAATAAATAATATAAAGGACATAGCAGTCCACGTTTTCCACTGAGAGTGAATGTGTGATTTTTCTAAATTGATTGAAAGATGCCAAAATGCAAGAAAACACTTACAAATGCACAACTGTAAAAATATTTCAATAATTTAGGTAAAACTCACCAGAATTGTTTAATATACACGAATAAATAATATAAAGGACATAGCAGTACATGTTTTCCACTGAGAGTGAATGTGTGATTTTTCTAAATTGATTGAAAGGTGCCAAAATGCAAGAAAACACTTACAAATGCACAACTGTAAAAATATTTCAATAATTTAGGTAAAACTCACCAGGATTGTTTATGATACACGAATAAATAATATAAAGGACATAGCAGTCCACGTTTTCCACTGAGAGTGAATGTGTGATTTATCTAAAATGATTGAAAGATGCCAAAATGCAAGAAAACACTTACAAATGCACAACTGTAAAAATATTTCAATAATTTAGGTAAAACTCACCAGGATTGTTTAATATACACGAATAAATAATATAAAGGACATAGCAGTACATGTTTTCCACTGAGAGTGAATGTGTGATTTTTCTAAATTGATTGAAAGATGCCAAAATGCAAGAAAACACTTACAAATGCACAACTGTAAAAATATTTCAATAATTTAGGTAAAACTCACCAGGATTGTTTAATATACACGAATAAATAATATAAAGGACATAGCAGTACATGTTTTCCACTGAGAGTGAATGTGTGATTTTTCTAAAGTGATTGAAAGATGCCAAAATGCAAGAAAACACTTACAAATGCACAACTGTAAAAATATTTCAATAATTTAGGTAAAACTCACCAGGATTGTTTAATATACACGAATAAATAATATAAAGGACATAGCAGTACATGTTTTCCACTGAGAGTGAATGTGTGATTTTTCTAAAGTGATTGAAAGATGCCAAAATGCAAGAAAACACTTACAAATGCACAACTGTAAAAATATTTCAATAATTTAGGTAAAACTCACCAGAATTGTTTAATATACACGAATAAATAATATAAAGGACATAGCAGTACATGTTTTCCACTGAAAGTGAATGTGCGATTTTTCTAAATTGATTGAAATATGCCAAAATGCAAGAAAACACTTACAAATGCACAACTGTAAAAATATTTCAATAATTTAGGTAAAACTCACCAGGATTGTTTAATATACACGAATAAATAATATAAAGGACATAGCAGTACATGTTTTCCACTGAGAGTGAATGTGTGATTTTTCTAAATCGATTGAAAGATGCCAAAATGCAAGAAAACACTTACAAATGCACAACTGTAAAAATATTTCAATAATTTAGGTAAAACTCACCAGGATTGTTTAATATACACGAATAAATAATATAAAGGACATAGCAGTATATGTTTTCCACTGAGAGTGAATGTGTGATCTTTCTAAATTGATTGAAAGGTGCCAAAATGCAAGAAAACACTTACAAATGCACAACTGTAAAAATATTTCAATAATTTAGGTAAAACTCACCAGGATTGTTTAATATACACGAATAAATAATATAAAGGACATAGCAGTCCACGTTTTCCACTGAGAGTGAATGTGTAATTTTTCTAAATTGATTGAAAGATGCCGAAAAGCAAGAAAACACTTACAAATGCACAACTGTAAAAATATTTCAATAATTTAGGTAAAACTCACCAGGATTGTTTAATATACACGAATAAATAATATAAAGGACATAGCAGTACATGTTTTCCACTGAGAGTGAATGTGTGATTTTTCTAAAGTGATTGAAAGATGCCAAAATGCAAGAAAACACTTACAAATGCACAACTGTAAAAATATTTCAATAATTTAGGTAAAACTCACCAGAATTGTTTAATATACACGAATAAATAATATAAAGGACATAGCAGTACATGTTTTCCACTGAAAGTGAATGTGCGATTTTTCTAAATTGATTGAAATATGCCAAAATGCAAGAAAACACTTACAAATGCACAACTGTAAAAATATTTCAATAATTTAGGTAAAACTCACCAGGATTGTTTAATATACACGAATAAATAATATAAAGGACATAGCAGTACATGTTTTCCACTGAGAGTGAATGTGTGATTTTTCTAAATCGATTGAAAGATGCCAAAATGCAAGAAAACACTTACAAATGCACAACTGTAAAAATATTTCAATAATTTAGGTAAAACTCACCAGGATTGTTTAATATACACGAATAAATAATATAAAGGACATAGCAGTATATGTTTTCCACTGAGAGTGAATGTGTGATCTTTCTAAATTGATTGAAAGGTGCCAAAATGCAAGAAAACACTTACAAATGCACAACTGTAAAAATATTTCAATAATTTAGGTAAAACTCACCAGGATTGTTTAATATACACGAATAAATAATATAAAGGACATAGCAGTCCACGTTTTCCACTGAGAGTGAATGTGTAATTTTTCTAAATTGATTGAAAGATGCCGAAAAGCAAGAAAACACTTACAAATGCACAACTGTAAAAATATTTCAATAATTTAGGTAAAACTCACCAGGATTGTTTAATATACACGAATAAATAATATAAAGGACATAGCAGTACATGTTTTCCACTGAGAGTGAATGTGTGATTTTTCTAAAGTGATTGAAAGATGCCAAAATGCAAGAAAACACTTACAAATGCACAACTGTAAAAATATTTCAATAATTTAGGTAAAACTCACCAGAATTGTTTAATATACACGAATAAATAATATAAAGGACATAGCAGTACATGTTTTCCACTGAAAGTGAATGTGCGATTTTTCTAAATTGATTGAAATATGCCAAAATGCAAGAAAACACTTACAAATGCACAACTGTAAAAATATTTCAATAATTTAGGTAAAACTCACCAGGATTGTTTAATATACACGAATAAATAATATAAAGGACATAGCAGTACATGTTTTCCACTGAAAGTGAATGTGCGATTTTTCTAAATTGATTGAAATATGCCAAAATGCAAGAAAACACTTACAAATGCACAACTGTAAAAATATTTCAATAATTTAGGTAAAACTCACCAGGATTGTTTAATATACACGAATAAATAATATAAAGGACATAGCAGTACATGTTTTCCACTGAAAGTGAATGTGCGATTTTTCTAAATTGATTGAAATATGCCAAAATGCAAGAAAACACTTACAAATGCACAACTGTAAAAATATTTCAATAATTTAGGTAAAACTCACCAGAATTGTTTAATATACACGAATAAATAATATAAAGGACATAGCAGTACATGTTTTCCACTGAAAGTGAATGTGCGATTTTTCTAAATTGATTGAAATATGCCAAAATGCAAGAAAACACTTACAAATGCACAACTGTAAAAATATTTCAATAATTTAGGTAAAACTCACCAGGATTGTTTAATATACACGAATAAATAATATAAAGGACATAGCAGTACATGTTTTCCACTGAGAGTGAATGTGTGATTTTTCTAAATCGATTGAAAGATGCCAAAATGCAAGAAAACACTTACAAATGCACAACTGTAAAAATATTTCAATAATTTAGGTAAAACTCACCAGGATTGTTTAATATACACGAATAAATAATATAAAGGACATAGCAGTATATGTTTTCCACTGAGAGTGAATGTGTGATCTTTCTAAATTGATTGAAAGGTGCCAAAATGCAAGAAAACACTTACAAATGCACAACTGTAAAAATATTTCAATAATTTAGGTAAAACTCACCAGGATTGTTTAATATACACGAATAAATAATATAAAGGACATAGCAGTCCACGTTTTCCACTGAGAGTGAATGTGTAATTTTTCTAAATTGATTGAAAGATGCCGAAAAGCAAGAAAACACTTACAAATGCACAACTGTAAAAATATTTCAATAATTTAGGTAAAACTCACCAGGATTGTTTAATATACACGAATAAATAATATAAAGGACATAGCAGTACATGTTTTCCACTGAGAGTGAATGTGTGATTTTTCTAAAGTGATTGAAAGATGCCAAAATGCAAGAAAACACTTACAAATGCACAACTGTAAAAATATTTCAATAATTTAGGTAAAACTCACCAGAATTGTTTAATATACACGAATAAATAATATAAAGGACATAGCAGTACATGTTTTCCACTGAAAGTGAATGTGCGATTTTTCTAAATTGATTGAAATATGCCAAAATGCAAGAAAACACTTACAAATGCACAACTGTAAAAATATTTCAATAATTTAGGTAAAACTCACCAGGATTGTTTAATATACACGAATAAATAATATAAAGGACATAGCAGTACATGTTTTCCACTGAGAGTGAATGTGTGATTTTTCTAAATCGATTGAAAGATGCCAAAATGCAAGAAAACACTTACAAATGCACAACTGTAAAAATATTTCAATAATTTAGGTAAAACTCACCAGGATTGTTTAATATACACGAATAAATAATATAAAGGACATAGCAGTATATGTTTTCCACTGAGAGTGAATGTGTGATCTTTCTAAATTGATTGAAAGGTGCCAAAATGCAAGAAAACACTTACAAATGCACAACTGTAAAAATATTTCAATAATTTAGGTAAAACTCACCAGGATTGTTTAATATACACGAATAAATAATATAAAGGACATAGCAGTCCACGTTTTCCACTGAGAGTGAATGTGTAATTTTTCTAAATTGATTGAAAGATGCCGAAAAGCAAGAAAACACTTACAAATGCACAACTGTAAAAATATTTCAATAATTTAGGTAAAACTCACCAGGATTGTTTAATATACACGAATAAATAATATAAAGGACATAGCAGTCCACGTTTTCCACTGAGAGTGAATGTGTGATTTTTCTAAATTGATTGAAAGATGCCAAAATGCAAGAAAACACTTAAAAATCCACTTCAAAAATTGAACAATTTTGGTAAAACTCACCAGGATTGTTCAATATACACCAATAAAGAATATAAAGGACATAGCAGTCCATTTTTTCCACTGAGAGTAAATGTGTGATCTTTCTAAATTGACTGAAAGATGCCAAAATTCAGGCAAATACTTAAAAATTTACAGTTAAAAATTAATTTCGCTAAAATGAGTGGTCTCTAATTTCAGAACAAGCCATGGTAAAGGCTGTTGTCATCAGAACAGGATTTCTGACATCAAAAGGCGAACTAGTCAGAAGCATCATGTACCCCCCTCCAGCAGATTTCAAATTTGAACGAGACAGCTACAAGTACATAGCAATTTTAGCAGGAGTAGCTCTATGTGGTTTCATCTACACAATTGTTTCAAAGGTAACACATACACCAGAAAATAAAAACACAAAAAAGAACAGAAGATTAAAACCATTTAAAATAAAATAATTGCTTTTACATGTTTTAGAGCACAAGACATTTGGCTGCCTGGGACACAATTATAAAGGCTTTAGACATAATAACAATAATAATACCACCTGCTCTACCTGCAGCTATGACGATTGGAAAATTATACGCTCTGAATAGATTGAAGAGGAAGAATATTTTCTGCATGAATTCAAGAGTTATAAATGTGTCAGGGTCTACGAATTGCGTTTGTTTTGATAAGGTATGATTCGATTTTCTCTGTGTTTATTTCTTGCTAATGGTCCATTATTTAACAAATTTCTTTTGCAGACAGGTACCTTGACAGAAGATGGTTTGGACCTATATGGCGTCCTTCCAGTTGAAATAATAGATAGTGACCATGTGGATCCAAAAGATTTAAACGAAAATAGCGATATTATCAAAGCAATGGCAACATGTCATTCCCTTACCTTAATCAAGGATGTCTTATCAGGAGACCCATTAGATTTAAAGGTAAACCAGCGCCGCCTTTACAATTTTGAAATAGTACTTTTGAGAACACAACGTTTTAATTCGATGTATTATTATGCATAGAATAAAATTCCTTCATATAAAGAATCGTCAGCCTAAGACGAAAATAATTTTTAGGCTTTTGAGTTACATAATTCGATAACCAAATTTCTCATCGACTAAAAGACGCAAAATTATGACTAATAATAATCATAGTATAAATCTTTGCATCTCCAATGAATAAAAGAAAAGAAAGAAAAGAAAGATGCCAAAATACAGTGAAATACCTAAAAAATTAATAACTGCAAAAATAATTTGAACAATTTTGATAAAACTCGCCTTCTTTAATATACACCAATAGCCAATATAAATGACTTAGCAGTTCATGTTTTCCCCTGAGAGTGAATGAAAGATGCCAAAATGGTTAAAATACAATAAAATACTTAGAAATTCACCACTGCAAAAATAATTGAACAATTTTCATAAAATTCGCCAGGATTGTTTAATGTACACCAATAAACAATAAACATGACATAGCAGTTCAAGTCTTCCCCTGAGATTGAAAGTGTGATTTTTCTAAATTGACTGAAAGATGCCAAAATGCAATAAAATACTTTAAAAATCACAACCGCTAAAATAGTTTTAAGAAATTTGGGAAAATTTGACAGGATTGTTTAATATACACCAATAAACAACATAAATGACATAACAGTCTATGTTTTCCCCTGAGAGTGATTTTTCTAAATTGACTGAAAGATGCCAAAATGCAGTCAAATGCTTAAAAATACACAACTGCTAAAATAATTGAACAATTTTGATAAACCTCGCCATGATTGTTTAATAGACACCAATAAACACTATAAAGGATATAGCAGTTCATGTTTCTCCCTGAGAGTGAAAGTGTGATTTTTCGAAATTGGCTGAAAGACGCCAAAATGCAGTAAAATAATTAAAACATTTACAACTATAAAAGTAATTAAACAATTTTAGTAAAACTTGCCAAGATTGTTTAATATGCACCAATAAACATTATAAAGGACATAGCAGTGTATGTTTCCACTGAGAATGCATGTGTGATTTTTCTAAATTGACTAAAATATGCCAAAATGCAATAAAATACTTAAAAATTCACAACTGCAAAAATAATTCAACAATGTTGGTAAAACTGGCCAGGATTGTTTAATATACACCAATAAACAATATAAACGACATAGCAGTACATGTTTCCCTCTGAGAGTAAAAGTGTGATTTTTCTAAATTGCCTAAAATCTGCCAAAATGCAGTAAAATACATAAAAATTCACAACTGCAAAAATAATTGAACAATCATGGTAAAACTGACGAGGATTGTTTAATATACACCAATAAACAATATGAACGACATGGCAGTACATGTTTCCCTCTGAGAGTAAAAGTGTGATTCTTCTAAATTGACTGTAAGATGCCAAAATGCATTTAAACACTTAAAAATTCACAACTATAAAAGTAATTATACAATGTTGGTAAAACTCGCCAGGATTGTTTAATATACACCAATAAACAATATAAATCACATAGTAGTTCATGTTTTACCTTGAGAGTGAATGTATGATTTTTCTAAACTGACTGAAAGATGGCAAAATGCAGTAAAATACTTAAAAAAATTACAACTGCAAAAATAATTGAACAATTTTGGTAAAATTCGCCAGGATTATTTAATATACACCAATAAACAATATAAATCACATAGCAGTTCATGTTTTCCCTTGAGAGTAAATCTGTGATTTTTCTAATTTGACTGAAATATGCCAAATGCAGTAAAGTACTTAGAAATTCACAACTGCAAAAATAATTGAACAATTTTGATTAGACTCGCCTGGACTGTTTAGTATACACCAATAAACAATATAAATGACATAGCAGTTCATGTTTTCCCTTAAGAGTGAATGTGTGATTTTTCTATATTGACTGAAAGATGCCAAAATGCAGTAAAATACTTAGAAATTCACAACTGCAAAAATAATTGAACAATCATGGTAAAACTGACGAGGATTGTTTAATATACACCAATAAACAATATGAACGACATGGCAGTACATATTTCCCTCTGAGAGTAAAAGTGTGATTTTTCTAAATTGACTGTAAGATGCCAAAATGCATTTAAACACTTAAAAATTCACAACTATAAAAGTAATTATACAATGTTGGTAAAACCCGCCAAGATTGTTTAATATACACCAATAAACAATATAAATCACATAGCAGTTCATGTTTTACCTTGAGAGTGAATGTGTGATTTTTCTAAACCGACTAAAAGATGGCAAAAATGTAGTAAAATACTTAAAAAAATTACAACTGCAAAAATAATTGAACAATCATGGTAAAACTGACGAGGATTGTTTAATATACAGCAATAAACAATATGAACGACATGGCAGTACATGTTTCCCTCTGAGAGTAAAAGTGTGATTTTTCTAAATTGACTGAAATATGCCAAAAGCAGTAAAATACTTAGAAATTCACAACTATAAAAGTACATATACAATTTTAGTAAAACTCGCCAGGATTGTTTAATATATACCAATAAACATTATAAAGGACATAGCAGTTCATGCTTTCCTCTGAGAGTGAAAGTGTGATTTTTTTTAAACTGATTGATTGAAAGATGGCAAAATGCAGTAAATTACTTTCAAAAATACAACTGTAAAAATAATTGAACAGTTTTGGTAAAATTCGCTAGGATTATTTAATATACACCAAGAAACAATATAAATCACATAGCAGTTCATGTTTCCCCTAGAGAGTGAATGTGTGATTTTTCTAAATTGACTGAAATATGCCAAAAGCAGTAAAATACTTAGAAATTCACAACTATAAAAGTAGTTATACAATTTTAGTAAAACTCGCCAGGATTGTTTAATATATACCAATAAACATTATAAAGGACATAGCAGTTCATGCTTTCCTCTCAGAGTGAAAGTGTGATTTTTCTAAACTGACTGAAAGATGGCAAAATGCAGTAAATTACTTTTAAAAAAATACAACTGTAAAAATAATTGAACAGTTTTGGTAAAATTCGCTAGGATTATTTAATATACACCAATAAACAATATAAATCACATAGCAGTTCATGTTTCTCTTAGAGAGTGAATGTGTGATTTTTCTAAATTGACTGAAATATGCCAAAAGCAGTAAAATACTTAGAAATTCACAACTATAAAAGTAATTATACAATTTTAGTAAAACTCGCCAGGATTGTTTAATATACATATACCAATAAACATTATAAAGGACATAGCAGTTCATGTTTTCCTCTGAGAGTGAAAGTGTGATTTTTCTAAACTGACTGAAAGATGGCAAAATGCAGTAAAATACTTAAAAAAATACAATTGTAAAAATAATTGAACAGTTTTGGTAAAATTCGCTAGGATTATCTAATATATACCAATAAACAATATAAATCACATAGCAGTTCATTTTTCCCCTAGAGAGTGAATGTGTGATTTTTCTAAATTGACTGAAATATGCCAAAAGCAGTAAAATACTTAGAAATTCACAACTATAAAAGTAATCATACAATTTAATAAAACTCGCCAGGATTGTTTAATATATACCAATAAACATTATAAAGGTCATAGCAGTTCATGCTTTCCTCTGAGAGTGAAAGTGTAATTTTTCTAAGCTGACTGAAAGATGGCAAAATGCAGTAAAATACTTAAAAAAATTACAACTGCAAAAATTGAACAATTTTGGTAAAATTCGCCAGGATTATTTAATATACACCAATAAACAATATAAATCACATAGCAGTTCATGTTTCCCCTAGAGAGTGAATGTGTGATTTTTCTAAATTGACTGAAATATGCCAAAAGCAGTAAAATACTTAGAAATTCACAACTATAAAAGTAATTATACAATTTTAGTAAAACTCGCCAGGATTGTTTATTATATACCAATAAACATTATAAAGGACATAGCAGTTCATGCTTTCCTCTGAGAGTGAAAGTGTGATTTTTCTAAACTGACTGAAAGATGGCAAAATGCAGTAAAATACTTAAAAAAATTACAACTGCAAAAATAATTGCACAATTTTGGTAACATTCTCCAGGATTATTTAATATACACCAATAAACAATATAAATCACATAGCAGTTCATGTTTCCCCTAGAGAGTGAATGTGTGATTTTTCTAAATTGACTGAAATATGCCAAAAGCAGTAACATACTTAGAAATTCACAACTGCAGGATTGCTGAATATACACCAATAAACAATATAAAGGCCATAGCACTCCATGTTTCCCACTGAGTGAATGTATGATTTTTCTATGTTGAATGAAAGATGCCAAATGCAGCAAAATACTTAAAAAAATCACAACTACAAAAATAATTGAACACTCTGATAAAACTCACCAGGATTGTTTAATATGCACAAATAAACAATGTAACTGACATAACAGTCCATGTTTTCCCCTGAGAGTGAATGTGTGATCTTTCTAAATGTGTGATCTTTCTAAAAAAGTAATGATTTTTCTAAATTTACTGAAATACGCCAAACTGCAGTAAAATACTTTTTCACGAAAATTTTCTTTTTCACAAGTGTAGATATAACACGTGTAGAAAAAAAATCTTAATAGCAAATTAATATACAATAGCAAGGCGACAACATTAATTATAATTCTAACGGTTTTTTTTTAATTTCCACAGATGTTTCAATCGACCAACTTCATGTTTTTTCATCACGAGCACAACGTCATCCACACATTAATAACACCGCAGAAATCCGTAAGTTCTAAAACTTTATTTCCTCCGATCGTATTGTATATTTTATCTCTTTTTTTTTACTAGGATCTGGAACTTGGAATAATTCACCAGCATCAATTCTCATCAAATTTGCAACGTATGAGTGTAATTGTGACAAACCTCGCGTACAGCAAAATAGAAGTATACTGCAAAGGATCGCCTGAAGCAATCCTGAAATTATCCACAGAAAAATCTGTCCCAGAAAACACTTTGGCCACGTTGAAGAGATATACGGAACAGGGCTATAGAGTTTTGGCCATTGGAATGAAACTTTTGGACAAAATGCCTTTGGAGGAAATCAAGAAAATACCGAGGGAAAATATTGAATCTCAACTGAACTTTGTCGGTTTTCTAATATTCGAGAATAAGCTAAAACCGGAATCGCCGGAAATTATTCATGTGCTCAAAGATGCTCAAATTAAAGTTGTTATGATTACAGGTAATTATAATTATAATTTTTGTTTTATTTCCTATTATTTTTTGTTTCTTAAGGTGATAATATACAGACTGCAGTTTGTGTTGCGAAAGAATGCGGAATCTTAGAAAAAACCGCTAGAACTATTAACGTGGAGGTGACAAATATCGACAAACTTGAAGACCCGAAACTAGAATTTCATTCATACGAAAGTTTTGTAAGTTTACCTTTTGTTTAATATCTCAACTTCTATAACATTACAACATGTTCTTTGCACTTTTCAGTTTGAATCAGATATGGAAGAACAGATATACAATTCGCTGGACAAAATTAACTTAACTGTCACTGGGCAACATTGGGCTTTGATAAAACAATACTTTCCCGAAGAGATTCCAAAAATCGTATGCATGGGGACAGTGTTTGCAAGAATGTCCAGCGACCAGAAACAACAGCTGATAGTGGAACTACAAGCATTAGGATACTATGTTGGTTAGTAACTGAACCAATTTATACTTTAAAAAGCATTTGAACACAGGATGTGTAGACATTCTCAAAAAAATTAGGGCAACACTTTTTTCGAAACCTTTCTGGAATTACGTCGAAATAGTTAAATAATAAATTAAAGTAGAGGAAATTCTGAATAATTTATATCTACGACTTTTTTGGTAAAATTAATAGTTTAGCTGCATGAGCAAATTGTATTTAATCGAGATCGGTCGTGTCTGCATTAAGGGGTAATGCCACTCTAGCGCGACAAAAAATAGCCGATTTTATAGGTATATTTTTTACAATATAGTAAATGAATTACAAAATCTCTTTAAAGGCACTTATTGTTCATATTTTGAGGAATATTCACAATAAAAAAAAACAAAAATAAATAAAAAAATAGCAGCGTTAGAGGACATCAAAGGAAACCTCTTCCGGTGGGCAGGGTTGCACGGCCGGAAAGATTTTGCACGCAGTTTTTCACTTAGCCATAAAAACAAAGAAAGAATTGATTCTATATAAGATTATCTCGGGAAGTACGTACGGAAATTAGAAAATTCCGCTTTAAAACGAAATGGCGGACGTTTGAACACAAAATATCACTTTTAGGTACAAAACTAGGTTAAAAATTGTTTATAACAAAATAAGTTTCGAACTTATCGTAAAATCCGTACGTACTTCTCTAGATAATATTGTTCTGAAGCTGCATATAAAATTTCAAGTGAATTGACGAAGATCAGTTGAAGTTATCTTTCCGACCAGTTTAAAAAATGCGGTTTTGAGAAACCACCGTTTAAAATATTGTGTAACTTTGATGTATAGAATTCTTATATTTTACTATAGTCGGCGAAGCCTGGACCATATAATTATCTTTTCAAATTAACATTTTCCTCCTCTTGTTTCTTTCTGTTTGATTTTGACGACAGACGGACCTGTTTTGCAGCATCAGTCAGGGATGACTCTGAAAACATGATGCGCCGTGCGTCAGCCTTCGCGCAGATATTATTGCAGTTTGGCTAGATGCACATCCATAATACCTCCATACACTTCATAAGGCTGGATAATGCATCATTGACGACACATATAGCTATACTTGCTGCAATATCCACAATTACTTTGCCACTTGAAAGTGAAAATGAAATCACCAGGTGGCATTTCATCGGTCAGAATTTATGATACAGTGTCGCCGAGACGTATATTCTTCATTTTATCAATTGAATGACTTTTAGCCCTCCTTTCTTCTGCTGCTTTCTGCATACTTTGTTGACAATGCTTCTGTTTCCACAAAAATGGTGGGAACAACTTTATCGTAAAATGAATGAAAAATCTGACGAGGAAGGTCCTTAAATGCGCAAAACTTTGCAATTACATCTACACCTATTCTTATGCGCATGACAAGGATAATTCCGCTATTCATATCATATCCTTTTTGAACAAATCGGCAACTCGGAATGAAAGTTTGTTCAAAATTCTCACAACAAACCACGATTTGTAATCCTAAGTCACGGTTGCCACTTTCGGCCAATTTCGCGTTTGATTTGCACGCTTTACACACTACAACTTGTGAAATAGCAGAAAACACAACAACAAAGTTCAAAAGATGATAATTAAACGTCATCCACTTCAACGTTGTAATAATCTTCAACCGACATTACTTTTTTACCGGTGTGGACTGTGGATACGTTATCAGGCAGAGGCGACTCTAGTTCCAAACGATTCAATGCTTGTCATATTAGTTCTATTTGAAAATATGCTGCTTCCTTTCGACTCCTTTCGATCACGATATACTCCAAGAATGTCACTAATTATTTCTGCTATTTTTTTACCTAATCAAGAACAACACACGTTACATCAGACAGCTGTAACATTGTGCGGCTAGCGCCAGTTCAACGAACGTACCGAGGATATTTCCACAAAATCTTTGTGTTTTATAATATTTTATGTTATATTTCACACCACGCATGTAATTCCTCCAAATAAGATAGGAGCGTATAGGTCTCTAGGCCGTAACGTCTCACGCTAAACTTTTTGCATGTACGCTCGGCTACACGCTTGGCCGTATGTTCATCAAATAAGCTTTTAAAAATTTTTTTCCAATATGAAACGTATTGTACCTTATTTCTAAGATCTCAAGACATCATTTAAGCAAAAAGAATTTTTTTGATTTTTCAAAAAATCTACAGTGGCATTACCCCTTAATATAAAACTAGTTAGCCAGGATTTGACAGATATTTTCATTCTCATGACAGTAGGCAGTGCTTATTTCGTTGCAGAAATAAAAAAATTGTTAAGTTGTTTTAATACCCAGTATATTATTCGTCTAAGCAAATTGACCTGTGAGATTGATATTTTATAAATAAGTCCACGCTTAAAAATTCCTAGAGTATAAAAATGTTCTTTCGATTCGACACACGGAACATGTGCAGTCCCAAAAACACGTTTCAAATTCTCGAAGCGGACCGGCCGGCTGGACAAAAACGTGTTCTATTATGGCTGTAAAATAACTACGCCGAATGTTGCTCGAATATTTGACGAAAACATACTCACACCGTCGATGCTCCACAGAAAAATACATTTTTCTTGTCCAAAGAAATTGTTTTCGAGGCATAGTACGAGATGTATTTTAATATTTCAATTTCGACAAGGAAATAATATCCTTGTACGAAGTATGCACATGTTCGTTTTTGATGCATTACTAACGCGTCTCGGAAAATATAATAATACGAAATGAATAAGGAATTAATTTTACTATATTACAAAGTATTGTAATCATGCAAAAGAAAATGAGATTTTGGTGTAAATATGTTAGGTATACGTATACCCAGTGGCGGACTGGGTCCAAAAATATTGGTTGCCAGGAAGCTAAGGGGGGCCCACCTTTTTTTGTTTATGCTGCCGGTATATATATACAGGTGCCACTTTTTCCCCGAAAATTATTTTTATAAAGCAAATGTCATTCTGAATAAATTTGTTATAAGGACTTATTTGTTTTCTCAATTCCTTGAAAAATTGAGCCGTTTGAACACACCCACTACACATTACAGCCATAGAAAGTAAATAAATTTAAATAAAAATATTTAAAACAAAATCAACATAAATTGAATAAGTAAATGAACAAAAAATTTATATCAAGCTTTCTATTAATTTTTTCTTCTATAAAACAAATATCATTTTGAGTAAAAAGTATCATATGGACTTATTGGTTTTCTCAATTGCTTAAGAAGTTGGCGTCGGTTAAAATATGGTTTTGTTAATAACTCAAACGGTTATAACCAGGGCTGCGGAGTCGGTAAAAAAATTCTCGACTCCGACTCCAGATATTTTTCGTGGACCGACTTCGACTCCAGAAAAATTGCATACAAAAATATGTTCAAATAATTATGTGTAATAAAAATGTTACATATGTAAGTAATCATAAATTTGACGTAGAGTAATACAACCCAGCAACATTAAATTTACTATGAAAACAAAAGCACTACCAGGAAAAAAGAAACAAATTTAATAAATTAAATTTATATTCTTTGTATCTGATGGTATTAAACATATGGCTTGTGCATGTCCAATTAGGTACTCACAAACAAATGCTGAAACCATAAGCAAAACAGAAGTTTTATTTGTGTCCACTGTCCAGAGAATTTGTTGGCAAACATATTTAAACTGACAATGTAATTGTAATTAAGAAACGGCCTATAAGATGCAAAAAGGCCTACTGATCAGACCACAAATAAAAAAGTTATGTCCACATAATTATAATATGTAATTTCTTTCAGTAATTTGTTTATTCAAAATATCTCTGACATCATTAAGTATTTAACTCGGCACTACTTTGTCCATTTAACCGACTTTCTATCTCTAATAATAACAAAATCACCCATAAGACATAGTGTATAATACAAAATAAAATTCATTTTTATTCAAATAAAATTAAATGCAAAATACGTTTATAAAATTGTTGTGAGGAACAGAATAGCTCCAACCATCCTGCAAGGATGCCCTGACATAATTTATAATTATTTTCAAAGCTGACTCCAAAGCAGCATAATTATGGCTGCAACAGGTAATCTGGATAAATGATTATTACTACATTGAACTATGGCCCCTACTTTCTCAATCTCATTTAAAATCTTTTGTTCAAATTACCTTTTTCAAATTTCTGCCGGATTACTTTTGTTAAGCGTCTTCGCTTTCGTTTGAACAGTGTGTTTTGTAATTTTATTATTTACATATGAATGTAGGTAGGTACTTTGTCAAAGACCTAATAGAATGTTAAGTTTTATTTGTTTACTGTCTACTGAGGCAACGTCCATCTCGCATGTTTTTCTTTTTCTACAAAAATTAAACCTGGACTCGGAGTCGGTACATTTTTTCCGACTCCGACTCCTCTGAAATTTGTCTGAACTCCGACTCCGACTCCGACTCCGACTCCACAGCCCTGGTTATAACTTTGTCATAAATTGAAAAAATAATAAGTCCATATGAAACGTTTTACTCAGTATCTCATTTATTATGCGGAAGAATATTGCGGGGAAAAAATGAAAAATGAAAGAGCTACAAAGAAAAACTAACAAAAATATTATGAAATAGAATGTTAAAGATAAGAAATAGAACGAATAAATACAATATATAAGATCGATAAATCAGCTTTCCTAAAATGTCTAACTCGGTGGTCTATCATCAACAGTTAAAAAGTTATTAAGCATCAAATGTGACATTTGTAACTTATGCACAATATTCATAAATTAATATTAAATATCCAGATTGTTCGACGAAATTCAACAATTTCTCATTAGAATAATTCTTCTTTTCATGCAGCAGTTTAGCATTCTGCAATTTTGATTTATACAAACGTATAATTTGTGATATTTATTTTCTTCAAAGAATTAGTAATTTATATATCAATCTAAAATTTTTTAAATAGGTAATATTTATCAATGACATTAAATTGTCCATGGTGGTCCAACGCTTTGAAAAACTAGATCGCCTGAGTTAATCGAGTTTGATTTGTTACTCTGTAGACATATTGAGGAAAAAAATTATGGGAATATTACAACTACTATAGCGAACATGAAGAATAGTAATAAGGAGGCGTCAAAATATTTTTGTGGAAACCATGGAAAATGTAATATTTCCACCAAGAATGTGAAGCAAGACTAAAACGCATTGACCTGACACTGTTGATATGTGCACTCTTGACAATCGTACTGAAATAATTATTATTTATTCCGTTTATAATTATCCATTTATTTAATTATTTATTCTTATGAGAGTACAGAAATGTTAGGATTTCTGAAGAACACCACATTGCTACCAAATCACTCCTTGTTTTTGTTATCAGTAGGAACAGGAACATCCCCATAAACTTATTACTTAACATGTCCCGAAATAAATGAATGAACTGGCGATTTAGCTGGCTAAGGCGCTAGACCACTACAACCAACCCAAGGATCTATTAAAATTCTTTAAATAGTTTAGAACATTACGTGAATAAATAAAAACTTTAAATAATTTTCGACTGATACTAATAAATCTAATTCTTGGATGATCATAAATTGCTCGTTTGTGTAACTCATAGTAGCAGTTTGCAATGATTAAATGTTGCTGCAGAAGACTCATTACATTTGTGCGATTGCTGAATTTTGTCGTGGCAACTAGATATGTTATATTAATTTATGAAATATTTTTTTGTATGCGTATAAATGTTAAATTAGATGCTTAATAACTTTTTAGCTACCGACTTAGACATTTTAGGAAAGTTGATTTATCGATCTTTCGAAATATGTCAAGATATACAGGGTGTTCCATTTAAAATTCTTGTTATTTGACATTTAGCAAATCTCCAGTTATTCCGGATAAGTTATATTAGGATTTGATTTATTTAGCAAATGAATAATAACTGTAAAAAATGCGACTGTTTTACTACCCAAAATGAGTTCTTTTATTTCTTTATTCTTGTTAGTTACCTTAGAATAATTTTTTGAAAATGCTCATTGTTGACAATCCTTTCACAATATCTCAGAAACAGTTGATAATAGCCTAATACAAGTTGAAGTCAAAACAATTAGGCTAAAAATCTTCATCAAAAATTGCTATAATATACCTAGTGTTCCATTTAAACAAACATAAGTTTGTTGGTGATTATCTATAACTTTTATAGCACCCTGTACATCAATTTTATGATATCGTCGAAAGTGAAGAAGGTGTATTACTTTTTTATCATTGATCAACACAAAAATGCGCAACATTGTTTCTATTTTGTTTGTATTTTTTTTAATTTACATATTTTATTCTATAAATAAACTTAATTTTATTTTTATTGCATGTATAAAAGAACATTCTGTATAAGTGATTCATTTTTGTACCAAAGTAAAATTTTATTTATTTGATTTATTTTGGTCCCTTTCATATGTTCAGCAAATATTCCACATTGTTTTCCTGTATATCAATTATCCGATTTTTCAAGTTTTAATTTTGTACATCATAGCATTGACTTTTTTATTTTTAATTTTCTTGGTAGAAACTACCACGTCATACCATAACAATTCTGTACTTTGTGACGTATTGGTATTTCAATTTCGGATAAATAATATTTTTGCCAGAACCTGGTCAACCAAATTTAAAAAAAAATTTGTTTTTTTATGAAAGATAAACGTCCAGTAAAAAGTTTCAAGTTCAAATAGTAATACATTTTAACAAGTTCTCTTAACAAGGGCCTTGTGGAGAATTTTAATTGTTTCCAAAGTGGGTTTCTTAAAACTCACCATGCAATTTTATTATTGGGTTCTTATTTATTGCCAAACATAAAAATAAATTCTTAAGGCGGTCCCGTGCAAGTTTGAGTATAAATAAATATATTATTAATATTTTCAACATATTGTCTTAAGGGGGGCCCACTTAAGGGGGGGGGGGGCACTTGCCATCGGGCAGCCGGGCACCACCTGGCCAGTCCGCCACTGCGTATACCGTCAGGTCAACCGACTTAAACACATGGATTTTTTTTTTTAGTAAGGATTATTTGCATGATAACTGCGTTGTCCTGCTAACATTCGTTCCTGAGATATCGGCTTGATCCAAAATCTTGTTCGCAACCTTTATTACATAAAAACTGAAGAAAACAAAAACGCCAATCTATAGAAGAGACTCTAAATGCAACCTGAACAAAAACTGAAACTTTTGTAGTAAGTAGTTTAAGAGAAAATACATCGGAAAGACGAGCGTTAATTTAAAACTGCAAAGATCGGGTATTTTTTTTCACTTCTCTCGCGCTCATGTTTACACCGAGAGGAAACAATTGTGACAGTCATACAACTTATGTAGAAATGATTCAGGCCCTTTAAATCTATCCAATGATACCACACAGGGCTGTTAAAACCAAGCGTACGCTCATGGATATCAAAAATAACTATTTTGTCGACTCCATGTATATTTATATCACAAATTTCTTGCAGCTATGTGCGGCGATGGAACAAATGACTGCGGCGCTCTGAAAGCAGCCCATGTTGGGATCTCCTTATCAGAAGCAGACGCCAGCGTAGCTTCACCATTCACCAGCAAAGTCCAAAACATATCCTGCGTCAAGGAAGTCATCAAAGAAGGACGAGCAGCTCTAGTCACCAGTTTCGGCGTCTTCAAGTTCATGGTTTGCTACAGCCTAACCCAGTTCACCTCAGTGGTCATCTTGTACGGGATAGACTCCAATTTGACATCACTACAATTCTTATTCATCGACATCTTCTTAGCTTTAAACATAGCCTCGCTATTTGGCTACACAGCCGCGTACGACAAGGTCCTGTACACAAAACCACCCTGTACATCGCTCCTGAGTTACGTCCCCATCCTATCGATAATTTCGCATTTGTTTTTGGTGATTAGCTTTCAAGTGGGTGCGTATTATTTGATCCAGACCTTCGATTGGTTCTATCATTTCGTTTATGATCCAGAAAATTTAAATTTCTTTGCGTCATACGAAAATTACGCGATTTTTTCGATATCTATGTTCCAGTATATCATAATCGCGATAACTTTTTCTAAAGGGAAACCCTACAGGAAGAATATACTAACAAATTATTACTTGTGCGCTAGCATGATAATTATGACTTTAATATGCGTTTATATGACATTATACCCAGCGCAGTGGATATTAGATGTTTTAATAATGATAGCACCGACTGATATTAACGCTGGTTTGATAATTTTGGGCCTTGCGTTTGCTAATTTGATCCTGGCGTTGTTTTTTGAGGATGTATTGGTAGATTGGTTGTTTGGGACAAAAATAAGCCCAGTTTTGCCTAGGAAAGAGGAGCCGTATTTGAAGATATTGGACATTGGGTGTGCAGGGTGGGTGCAACCTCAGAAGCAGACCGTTGTTAATGTAGATAAAAGTATTAACAAGAATGGGTTTTACAATGAAGCTTATGAAAACCATGAATTGTAATAGGAGATACAGCGAAATATTGAGTATTATTTTAGTCTATTTATTATTTTTAGGACGTTTGTGATACTATATTTTTATTAAAGATGTTTTTAGGATATCGAAACGTGTTTTTCTTGCTTCGATTGTAGGCTAAGAATTCGGTAGGTATTCAGCAGGAGGTCAAGAGATGTCAATGTTATTCGATGCAAAATAGACTCTAATTATATCTCCTATGTTCTATATGCTAAAAGCGTGTAGTATGCGGTGTATTTTTTGTTTAGTCAGACGAAAAATACTCGCGTTTTCACTTGGTATTACATAAGATGACATCACCATGAAAAGAAAACGTAAGTAATATAGAAATAAAATGCATCAACACCACTCAGTAAAACGACAGTTCTTGGAGGATAAAAATGCAAGTGTTTTGAATATTTGTTTGGTAGAAATAACGTTTATTTGTTACTCGAGCCCTGCGGGCTCTCGTGACTATTGCCAAATGGCAACAAGTTTGAACAAAATCTGTCAAATTATTTTCTAATTTATGGAACTCTCGAGTTACATTTGACTAGATTATTTTTTTATTCACAAATTTTTACAATAAAATAGATCAATAAAACTATCATAAAATTATTGAAAACTTTAATTTAATTAATTATTACTTACAATATATGAAAATATCGTTGACACATTGTGAATATATTAAAAGAATTAACAATTTAAATTAGTACAATGAAAAACGCAATTATTAAAAATATTTCGAGACTCATTATTTATTGAGGATTTGGAATTGCTTGTTATATTAAGACCCAGTTCTACCTCTCCTAAAACGCGTTTGCAAATAAAAGCGTTATTTATTGTTCAAAGTTTATGAAATTTTTTATGTAACTTCCTAGATAAATAACGAGTTGGGCTGGATGAAAAAAAAATTTTTTTAAAGATAAAAATCAATTTTACTTCTACGTCTTTGGTTTTTTTCAAATATAAAACATTTAGCCCAACTCATGATACAAAAATAGATTTTTTATTTAAGTACAATTTTAATCTAAACATTATAATTGCGATAACAAAGCGTAATTGCCAGAAATGTATGTAATTTGCCTATATTACGGGCCCGGTGTAGACAGCAGACGTTAGCAGTTTTAAACACCGCCTATAACTACGCCACGCCTACTGCTATTTTTAAATTAGACTGTTCACAAGTTACGACCGTATATTGTATCAGGAGAACCGAGTTCTCGCATTTCACATTTATACGCACGGTTTACAAATTTAACACACGATAAAAGTCATATACTGTATGATATTATACTTAGTGTAGTTATACCCGCTAGGTGTTAGGTACATTTGTTTAATAATGGGTAGAAGTCGTGGCAAAATACCTAAACATCCGCATCTGCCCTCTAGACGAATTAGTAAAAGACGACTACGTACCACCTAAGTTAAAATATATGTATAGATAATCTAAAAGAACAATATTGTAATTATTTAATTACAAATGAGACAAAGAGACCAGAACAGGACTCAAATAAACATTTTATTTAAAATGTCGGTTTTGTGGACAGGAAGAGACAATTAGCAGTGACGAACTTGGGTCGGCTCTAATGGATATTAGTTCAGCGACTGTATTGGGCAGTGTTACAGCGAGAATTGGATATAGCTAATGCCTGAATTTGTTTTCATTCATGAATCTTGCATTCATGACGCCCAAAACGTTATAAAATATAGCGAACTTGTAGGTGACAAAATATTTGGGATTTATATAAATGGTTTGGGGAACTTTGCACTATGTATATTATGATTTTACTTTATCATACGTAGTATGTAAAGTATTGTAATCGTGCCAAACAAAATTTTTGAGGTTTTAGCGGAAATGTCTTTTTGGATCCCTTGAACATTTTTGACCCAGGTAAAAAAAAAAATTCTGTGTATGTGTTTTTTTGTGGCGACGATTCCGGAGAAACTACTAAGGTATCGGGACGAAACTTCATATTTAGAAGTTTCATAACCAAACTTAGAGCTGAAAAGCTTTCTGTTGAAAAGGATCCAAAGGAACTGGAGGTTTAGTCTTATAGCATTTTTGAAAGATTTTGCAAATAAGCCGCCATTTCTGGAAATTTGTCGAAATAGTTAAATAATAAATTAAAGTACAAGAAATTCTGAACAATTTATGACTATGGCATTTTTTTGGTAAAATAAATAGTTTAGCTGCATGATGAAATTCTATTTTATCGAGATCGCTGCATTAAAACTAGTTAGCCAGGATTTGTCAGATATTGTGATTCTAATGACAGTAGGTAGTGTCAAACGCTGATGTTTTGACAATACCTACTGTCAATATAATCAAAATATCCGTCTAGTTCCAGTAGCTTTATTATAAGATGCAGACATGGCCGATCTCGATCAAATAGAATCTCATGCAGCTAAACTATTAATTTTATATATGGTATGGTAAAGTAATGTGCCTGAACGCATCAGATTATTTTTTTTTATTTTTGTCTTCGTGTGTCACTGCCGTGCGTTCGTTCGATATCCAGCATGTTTATAAGTAGATGTATTAGGTCCTCATTGCTCGATTTTAATTAATTCCTTTCTAAATTGAAGTCCATAATTCTGCGATGAGTTATCATGAGTTAATACATTTTTGTCAATTTACTATACTGTATGTATGTCACCCTGTTAAAAAGATTAAATATTATAATAGCAAGCGCGCTCTCTCTAAATTAAATCAATATATTTTCTTTTACCGCCTGGTGGCCGCCAGCCAGCTGTATGCAGTCCGGGATGCATATGCGTCCGTGATGAGTGAGAACACTAATACATTGTAACATGAGCGAAAGCGAAAGCGCCGACGCGCGGCGACAAACTGGCTGAGTACTTCCCCTTCGAATGTATTCGCGTCGACTATGCTCCGCCTTTGCCTGCTTCCTCCAAACCCCCCAACTTCCCCTTATCATAAAACTGTGGCCTGGTTGACGTTGGTGGGGGCCAGGCAGACCACTCCCAGCAAAAAAAAACATCGCAACGAAATATTTCGTTTGGAAGTTGCGATGTTTTTAAAACGGAGCCTTAAGTGTTTCCTCCTGCGTATTTTCTCTAAGATTATTTATTATATTTGAATGATGTTCTTGGTTCAATTGTAAGTATGGTTTAATCCAACTTGCAGAATTATGACCAGTGACCTTGATTAGTTCTTGTTCTCCTACACCAGCTTTTGAAAGGTTACTTACTGCACTTGATCTGGCAGAATGGTTAGTTATTTTTTTAGTAACTGTGTCTAGACCTACTTTTTCTGCGGATTCTTTTATCCATTTTGAAATGGAATTTATTCCCACAGGAACGTTTTTATACCAAAAACCATGAGTTTGCCAAGCCGGATTTGGAGTAAGAAACAAGCGTTAATATTTTCTTCACGTTTACTCATTAGTTTTTCAAAAAGACGAACAGGGCAAATATCTGGGTTATTTATGTTTGGAGTCAACCACTTACTATTAGCGCACCTTTGTGCTCCACCCTGTGCAGTTTTTGTAAAGATGGGATTGTATTCAATCCGGCCAGTATTTAATCTTTTTATGTCGGTTTCTTTTTTAAAATAATGAACTAAACATTTCGTAGCTTCTCATCCCCTCCAAGCTAGTTCATACGATGCAACGTGAAAAAACTTTCTTTGCAATCCACAAGGTGTATCTTCGTCCCAATAGTTAAAAATTTGCAACAATTATGTATTAGAAAGTGCCACCGAACTTTGTTTGTGCTTTTCAGGATGTTTTTGTAAAATTTTCAAAGGACCTGTTATACTTATTAAAGTAAAGTTCTTGAACTAATTTTGCCGTTTTATTCCACATTGTCTTTATTACTGCTTCTTTATAATCATTTCCGTCTTTTCTTTTCATGTTATAAGCCCAATCTTTTAAAATCAATGCCAGAGTAGCTGTTGTAGTAGATTGATCCAGAATATAATTTCTTTCTTTGGTGAAGGTCTTAAATTGTCTCCATATAGACTGATTACTTATTAGAGTATTTTTCGAAGTAGTTTCTAAAATCTTTTTTGTAATTTCTGCATTAGAAAAGGTACTAAACCGATGACTTTCACCCATTTCGCGTTGACACAATTAAGTAATTATTTTGACAAGTATCTGACAGCTGCTAGGCAAATAAAAGCTACAGTGATTATTCCCGAGAATAATCACAAGAGATTTATTCCCACTATAATAATGACATAATTGGTTGAAACTTACCCTTGTGACAAATAAAGAAGCATTTCATTGGTTTTAACAAACGTCAAAAAATAATCAGTGTAACTTTTTAGATAAATAACGCATTGGGCTGGATGAAAAATAATGTTTTGGAGAGATACAAATTAATTTTACTTCTACATCATTGGCTTTTTTCAAATATAAAAAATTTTATTTTTACCAGTTTCTGTGATTTGAAATTTAATAATGAAAATACCTGATTTACTTATTGCTTTGTATACAGGGTGTATTTAACCCACATTAGCATCAAACTACCATATAAGTTACGCGCAGAACAATTAATGTTACCGATCAAAATACTTCACTTTAATATATATTTTCTTTAATTCCAATTGTCGCAGAATCTAGTCAAAATAGCTACATGACATTCTTAATATACAGGGCGTCTCACGGAACATGATGTACATTGGATCTCAGAAACTATAAGAGCAAGGATGTCGGTCAAATAGGACAAACATTGCGTAAATATAGACGCTTTTCAGAAGTTTTTACTTTTCTAAAGTTTTGCATAGATCACTAGATATTATGGAAAAAATAAAGATGCAGATTTAAATAGAATATCTAGATTGCTTTTAACCTCATGTATGTATAACACGTTATGATCCAATAGAATTTTTACAAAATTTTACGTAAAAATTAACAACCTAATAATTTCACATTATTACTTAGTTTTACAAAAATAGCATTATTCTTTGGGCCTTGTTACGGCAATACTTTATTTATAGTGAATAACAAATAAAAAACTTCCCAATTAAATTAATTAAAAATATCATTAACAGAAAATATTTCATACACATTTTAAAATTTGTTGTAATTTTGTTTCTAAACTTAATTACTATTAGTTCTATTAGGTATCTTTCAAAGCCTTTTCCACTACTTCCTGAAGGTCCTGCAAAACCCCATTAGAAAAAATCAATGGGCTTAAGTCGGGTGATCTGGCGGGCCACCTAATGGCACTTTTTGCGATATGTTCATAAATGTGTTATACATGGTTGTAAAGCATTTTCAATATTTTATTTAAATCTGTAAAAGTTCAATATGGCGTCAATAAGAAATAAGAAAGTTGAATAACGCCCAGCCAAAGGCGATGTACAAAAACATTTTTTGATAACATAAATGGCTTGCGAGTATGCTCTTATGTCGGAACACAAAATAAAAATAAAAAACATTTGAAACATTGTAAGGAGAAAGGAGAAACAGTGTGTATTCGTTAAGGTTTAGTTGTAAACTCCAACAAAATGGTATTGTTATGAAAGATTAATTTATTATGTTGATATAAATTCATAATAATTAAACTCCTTGGAAAAAATAATGAAAAAATTAGAATCAACGTTCATCTAAGTCAAACATCTTTTGTATCTGAAAAAAAAAGATTTCAGAAGTTCATCAACTTCTACAAGAAAATCAAAATTACGTATACTGAAATATGTGTACTTTTCATAATAATCAAATGTTAAGATTAAAATAGCCTATATATATATATATATACCGGGTGGTCTTTTTAACTTGAGACTCCTATATATCTCGAGAAATATGCATGCTACGACAAAAGTGTCTTAAATAAACTTGTAGGACGCAAAGGGGGAAATGAGATGGCAATATCAGTTTCATTTCAGATGGCGCTGCAATCGGTGAAAATGAGGCTAACTTAATTTTTTTAAATGGAAATATCCAACTTTTTTAAAATTACGATTTTACGCTAAATAAGAAGAATCTTTTGTCTGAACATTTTTTTCGTACGATGCATCTATCAAAAATTATTGACGATGGAAGTTTGTGACGTCTGCGGTAGTTACAACCGCTGCCACTGCATGGGATGCGCTCGCCGGCTGGCAGTCAAAGCGACGACTGCGTAGACACTCATGGTACAACGTAGGAAGGTATGTGCATAAAGGGGACACGTTTTGGTATATCGCGCGTTGCCCCGTCATGCGCATACGGTTTGTTTACGCACGAAAAAAAAATGCATCGTACGAAAAAAGTTTCAGACAAAAGATTCTTCTTATTTAGCGTAAAATCATAATTTGATAAAAAAAAAGTTGGGTATTCCCATTTAAAAAAATTAAGTTAACCTCATTTTCACCGATTGTAGCGCCATCTGCAATGAAACTGATATCGTCATCTCATTTCCCCCTTTGAGTCCTACAAGTTTCTTTCAGACACTTTTGTCGTACCATGCATATTTCTCGAGATATTTAGAAGTCTCAAGTTAAAAAGACCACCCGGTATATATTAAGTAAAGCGTTGTCTAATTTTCAGAATTAATAACCTAATTCATCTATGACCTAGACACACATAAATAATCCTTTCTATACTATCCAATCTACAGATATGATATGCACAAATCAAATAAAAAAAATGATCAAAAATTGCCCAACGTAACAATCGATAAGAAGGCTGAATGGAGGTCAAGATATGTCAATACCATGAAACAAATCTATTTATACCCTAATTGTAAGTTATATATCAATAACTAGCCCACCGAATATTTTCTGTGAAGTCTAAAAAAGTGACTAGTCCCGTTGTTCTGATGACAGTTTAAAGAAATTGTAAGTAAAGCGCAGTAATATACTATATTAATAATATTCGTAATCAAATGTTTACACAATTCTTTCATAAAATGAAAATGTGATTAAGGATTGAGAATATTAGTAAGTAATCGATATCACCATGGTAACCAACGAAGTATTATTATGTATTATTAGATCATTATAATAAACACATAATCTATTAGAAGATAAGCCTAGAACCCAGAAGTGTTAATCTAAAAAAAATTGAACCCATTTTTTATCGACGTATTTTTTATATGAAATATCTTCATGCATTTTGACGTATGTATTATAGTTTTTAATAACGTTGATCTAACAAAAAAAATTAATGTGCACATGGAAACAGTGCTGTTTTGAATAATAGCTATCAACATCAGTAGATCGTGTATAAACATTTCGATTGGAGATTATTTTATTACATTTCGATCGATATTCGAAAATATGGAAATTTACAAATATTGCAAAACTTCGTGGGCAATAATACATAGTTCTTGCGATAATGTTAGCCTTGCAGTTTGGATCACTTACCCAACTTCCTTGTTATTGCCGAAGATGCAGTTGTAGTTAATTTATTAATAAGAAATTATATTCGTAACTTGAAATAAACAAATGACACATGCAGTCTATTTGAATTTAGGAACAAAACAAAAGCGAATGATGCAAGAGAACGTATTTAGGATTTTGCGAACAAATAGTTCTTTTATTAAAGAAATTAATTATTAATTGATTGAAGGCATTAATATGGCCCTTTAACGACAATAACTTTTCGGAGGGTAGATACAAACGTTGCATAAAACGTTTATTCCCATAAATTACATAGGCCTTTATTGGCTGTCTAATTAATACTAGTAATTGCAATTATCTATATCTAGCTCATTCACTTATTCATTCCCTACGTCAGCAATTACAAGATTCCTAATATTTCTTGAATCAGCTCATAGAAACATACACTACATTGTACAACGTACATCCATATCAAATATAAATTATTCCAAGCTGTAAATATTTGTGTGTCTAAGAAATATGTTTTGATCAAAAAGAATAAATTCAAAGGATATGTGACCCCGCACGAGAGAATCGCCCTCACTACCATCTCTCGTTTCGATAATATTGACTCCTGTGTTTGAAGGCGCATAACTCTAAAACTATTGAACAGAAAAAAATTAAATAAAGTGGATCGTACTCCAGAATGATTTTTACATAAGTTGTATGACTGTCAACATTTTTTGCCTCTCGGTGTAAATATGAGCGCGCGAGAGATGAGAAAAGGAACCCGATTAATGTATGTGTCGTAGGCTTATTATAACATCAGTCTTATTATAATACGCCTAGGCTTTTTTAATATGACTAGGCGTATTGTAAAACTACCAAAGTAAATGAAAATCTGACAATATGACTGATTATTTCAGACGTGTTATAATACGCCAGACGCTTCTTAGTCTTATTGTTCAAAAGAATCTGTACGCGATTGTTTTTAGAATTTGACTGTATAAAATACGTCGTAATACGACTGGCAGTATGCCAGGCAAATTATGGAAATCGCTTATAGGACAAAAAATAAATAATTATAGATTTAGATTATTTGTTACAACATGGTAAACTCTTATGACATTTGCTTGTACATTTCATATGGGATTTAAAACAAACATTTATTGTTACGACACTGTGACTTGCTTGGTTTGCAAGAACACTTTTTGAATCCCTGTCCTTCGAATTTTGAAAATAATCTTAAAGCTTCTCTTACGGAAATTACTTTATCCTCTGGAATGTAAATCCCTTCATTAGGATGGGTGGTCGGTTGGTTAACGTTAACGCACGAAAACTATTTTCTCGATCTGTCAAATAGCGGGTACGTATTCGGGTACGAGTTTTAGTTGTTTTGGCAAATTCAAACGGTTAACCATAACATAAACTTATGGTTAACCGTTTGAATTTGCCAAAACAACTAAAACTCCCTATTAAAACTTAGAAATTTTTGAGGTTATGGTAATATTTCTTTATTACAATTTCTCACTTTTGTAAAACTTTTCAAGTTCTTTATAATAGTTGTCTTTGTGAATAAATACACCTTGCGAGTCATCACTCATTTTTAATCCAATAATTTGCACGAATATTGCACAGAGAAACTGAACAGTAAGTCACAATAACAACACACAATAGGGTATTCCGGTCATGTCAAAATTTAAGCAGATATTCGGTTCAACCTATTGTACAATTTATGAGGATTCATATAGTTAAGCTATGAGGTTTTTGATTTAGTTTTTCTATAGGATAATTGCAATTAAAAGTGCATTTCGTTTGAATTCACCGACCACCCTCGGAAATACACGATGATTACCGATCCCTAGTAGCGGTGGCAACAGCGGACAGCTCTCGAACAGCTGATCGGCCAAGTTGACGGTTGGCGACCCTGTTGTTTGACAACGAATAAAGGTACCTTTTTTGACAGATGATTTGATCATTGAAACTTGAAGCCAAACATCTCTCATCTCGCTAGTCGGCAATGTAAAGAAAATCTTATCAGAAGTTACTGTTCTACTGCTGTTATAGCCCGGCACAGAACAATGTCGGCGTTGGAGTTTATACATTTTGAACAAGTGTTTGATATAACCTCAATAACCAAAGCAGGTGTCAACAAACGAGCGATTCTAAACGTTGACACAACAGAAGACAAAAATTTACTACGTGCACCCTAGTAATAGCAACGTTGTCAAGTCGCTCACTTTGAGCGGTCTTTGTGACGTCACAAAGACCAATCCTAATTCAAACTTCAAACAACGATTTCTCTTAATTTAAAACAATGTTTGATATTTTACTTGTGAAGTAGCAAACAGTAGCACCCATACTTTGTAAAAAATGACAATTTCAAAAACACCGGAATACCCCATTAGCCTGACAAGCCGTCACGTCAGTCGTATTACAATACGACGAGTATAACCAGTCAGAATCCAGAGTAATCGCGCGCTTTTGAATTTTGACAATAAGCCTAATAAGCAACAGGCGTATTATAATACGCCTTAAATTGTCAGTCAAATTGTGAGATCCTCGATTATTTCGGTGATATTGCAATACGCCTAGTCGTATTGAAAAAGCCTAGGCGTATTATAATATGACTGATTTTACAATAAGACTACGACATATGCACTTTTAAATTAACGCTCGTCTTTCCAATGTTTTTCCTCGTAAACCGCTTGACACAAAAATTTCAATTTTTGTTCGTATTGCATTTAGAGCCTCTCCTATAGATTGGCGTTCTAGTTTTCTTCAGTTTTTGTGTAATAAAGGTTGCGAATAAGATTTTCATGGAAGCGGATATCACAGTAACGATTATTAAGCACGATAACGGGATATGCACGTAAACAATCATCACATTTTATTTAATGCGACGGTAGAAAAAGAATTGCATAACAATTTTTAAGTAATTTTTAAAGCGATTTAATATGAATGATATAAATTTCCTGAAGCGCGCACTACGTCAATCGTAACGGTAAATAGAAACGTAGGGGGACAGTGGAAGATTATTTACTATTAGTGCGATACGATCAGAACAATTTAATTGCGGAATTTTGAATAGTAGTGCGAGTAAAATACAGATAATGAATTTAGATGTACAATTAATTATACCGGCATCTCGTTCGACTGCCTCGCACCAAAACCCACAAGCGAGGCAAGCCAAACTGTTCAAAATATTGTTCATGTTTATTTCGGTCTTAAAAATTAACAAAAAGTCGAAATGCTATTAAATTCAAGGGATGTGTATCGCAGTAAATAAGAATTATTTGCATGCTAACTGCGTTGTCCTGTTAATATTCGTTACTGAGATATCGGCTTCCATCATATTCTTGTTTGCAACATTTATTACATTAAAATTTAGAAGAAAAAAAATTGAAAAACGAACGTGAACTTAAAACTGCAAATCGGGTACTTTTTTTCACTTCTCCGCGCTCATGTCTACACCGAGAGGCATAGAATTTTGACAGTCATACAACATAATATGTAAAAATGATTCAGGAGCATATTTTTTAATTTTTTCTGTTCAGTAGTTTTAGAGTTATGGGCCTTCAAACACAGGTGTCAATATTATTGTAACGCCAGATGGCAGTTAAGGCGATTCTCTCGTGCTGAAACACATATGTGTCTTAAAAACAAAATATCTCTTCGGGCTTCTTATTTTGTTAAAAATCCTATAGTTTTTCAAAGGGCCATGGTTTTTTTTAAAGATATTGAGGCTGTGAAAGTTAAGAAAACCAATTATATTTGTACAATTATCTTAATTAAAAAAATAATCGTTTAACTTTTGAGTTTAGATATGAGAGCATTACAGATTTCCAATCACATAGTTTTTCAAAAATACAATAATCTAAACTAAATGTTTACCCTGCCCTCCTCGCTAGACTCGTCGTGCCCAAAACAACTCGTGCGCCAATTTTTGTCTTATAAAACTTGTATTATAAATTATAATATACTATAATAATCAAAAATTTCTGGCAATAACCTCAAACACTAAGCATACAGAGAACTGTCAAGTTCGGAGGTTAGAATTCATATATAGTTCACTAAGCTGACTTTGATCATTTACCCATATTTGTCTATTGGGCAGCTTTACACGACAATTCCACGCTACGATTTTCAGAAAAATATCAAGTATTTCGTATCATTGTAATCGGACCCGTGAAGTACATGGGAAAAAGACTCATTGGCCAAAAAACAATGAAATCACGCTAGAGGACGTTATCGGCCATAATCAATTTAGTCAGTGTTTATTTGACAATTTTCGACTATTTTCAACTAGATTATTAAACAAAAAAGTTATTTTGTCGTTGCCTTGGTGTTAAAAGTTGATGACTGATATGGTTCTTTTCATTTCCGGACAAACCGGAAGTCACACTAATAACATCAAGAGTTATTTGTCTAGTAGGTAGCACAGCTCAAAATTTCATTCGTCTAGCGGCTTATGTAAGTAAAAACTAAACGGAAGTACCTATTTACAGAAATTTAAGTCTTTTGGTAATACATATGTCCAAAACTACAAAAGATAGTTTACTAGTTTTACATTTGTTTTATCACAACCTGTATAAATGATTTCAAAACAGAGAAATACTTGAGTCTGACGGTCATAATGCAGTTATAAAAAAGCTTTATCGGGGCTTTTACAGTGTGCTCAAAATTTGTTGTCATCGTTTAATCATGTTTCAATCAAAGTAAGAATAAAAAGAATCATCAAAATCGTTTGAGAGGTTCTAGAATAAATCAACATTAAAATTCAGAAAAATTCTTAGGATTAGATCACCACAAAGCGACAAACAAAACAATTTAGCTCCAAGCAATTGGTCTTCTTGATTGTGCCACTCAAATTAAAACAATTTAGCCGCTGGCCAGTTGACCTGTCAATATTATTATTATTACTCATCCCATCACTTCGCTTTTGTTTTGCCCCACATTAAAAACACATGACAATCTCGTGATTCGATTGAATTGTTCTAAACAATTATCACAACTTAATAACTTCTGCAAATATAAGATAATGTCACCGGGTATACTGACAGTGAACATGTAAAAGCTTTAAACAAATATTTTTCCTCGCTGAAATGTGTAGGAATTCGCACTGCTATGCGTTGAGTTAATTTTTTTGTTTTTATGAATTAATTGCTGCAAATTGCAATTAAAAAAATCAGCTGATGGACAGATTTGAAAACTATTTTCTTGGCAAACAATCACCCATTGTTTGAAGTATGACGACCTTCAATCATTTTTTTTATTAACACTGCCAATCGATAGTTATTAATGTTTGTAAACACTTAAACCACAAACACAAAAACATTTGTAATTTAATTAGTAGAGTAAAAAACTTCTTCGTGCTAATTTTTTTAATTTATGTTGCAGTCCATTGTTATATTTCACATTACTTTAGAAATATTGCAACAATTATCGCATTTTGCAAATGTTTACATTCTTAGTCGAAAGATCCAGAAATCATTGCGTCAGTGGTAATTTGCCCCCAAAAAAATGATTGCGGGGTTCCAAAGTAAATAATATCTCAAAAATATATGGCGTCTACTGTCGTCTAGGGTGGGAGAAAAAAATTACAATTTAGATGATTTTTTATGTAAAAAAAATATTTATATTAATAGTTATTTATTCAATTTTTTGGGAAAACGGCAACAATAAAGTTTTTAGTCGTTTTAAACAAAGAATATAACAAATTTATAAATACTTACTAAATAAACTGTAAACTACCAAAACACATAAAACTTTTTTAAAAACTTCTGACAAATGTCAAACAAAATACTTCATAACAACGTAAATTAAAATGATATCTCAATATCCATGAAAAAAGAATATATAAATTAATTAAGAATTTCCACCCTTAAAATATTTCAATAAAGTTAATCAATTTTTATAAATTATGCTCACATTTTCTACATCAGTTTTAAAATTACATGTACTTAATTCATTAATAAACAACATTTCCAAAAAATTTCTATTCGGTTGATTTTTACAAACACCTAAAATTTTAACATTTTTTAAAACAAAGGAGGTTGTTGAAGAAAAAGAACATTATAGTTATGATTTGACCGAGAACCAAATAATAAACGATTAAGTAACTTTTTTTCAAAATGTTGCTTATTAATGAATTAAATACATGTAATTTTAAAACTGATGTAGAAAATGTGAGCATAACTTATAAAAAATTATTAACGTTATTGAAATCTTTTAGGGGTCGAAATTTTTAATTAATTTATATATTTTTGTTCATGGATATTGAGATATCATTTTAATTTACGTTGTTATGAAGTATTTTGTTTGACATTAGCAAAGTTTTTAAAAAAAGATTTATGTATTTTGGTAGTTTATAGTTTATTTAGTAACTATTTATAAATTTGTTATATTCTTTGTTTAAAACGTTCCTTGTAGATTTCTTCAGGAAGCGAAATATTGAAAATTAAAAAAGACTAAAAAGTTTATTGTTGCCGTTTTCCCAAAAAATTGAATAAATAACTATTATAATAACACGGCAAATAGAAATTTAATAATTGAGTTGATATTTATATTATATATTTATGGTTTTGAATTTCAAAACCAAAAATTCTGCCATATCTTTTGAAACAGTGCTTTGTTACATAAATTTAACATATCTTTAATTTCAAATGTACTGTAGCTTTTTGCAACTATATTTTGTACGTATGCCCAGATTAATTCAATTGCAATGGGCTACAGGTAACCACAATAATTTTCCTTCCATACTTCCGATTTATATAATTCCGATAATATCTAATAGAAGTATCTTCTCCTGATAGTGATTTTTTGACAAATACAACAACCGTGCTTTAGTTATTTGAGAAAGAAATTTCTGATATTAATAATAAAATTGTTTTACTTCCTTGGAATAATACTTCAGCATTCTTGCTCAATACTTGCAAAACACGTACACAAGCAACGCAGTTACTCAAGAAACTATATTCAATGCATATTTATGTATTTATATTATCTTGATTTTACCCAAAATCATATTATCGGGGCCTGAGAAAAAATATTTGGTTTTGTTATTTTATTTGTTTATGCTATCTGATAATATTTAATTCCTGCTGTTGATTCAAAAAGCATTAGCAAAACAAAAAAATCTGATGTGGCCAGGCACATGACTTTATCATACTATATATAAAATTAATAGTTTAGCTGCATGAGATTCTATTTGATCGAGATCGGCTATGTCTGCATTAAAATAAAACTAGTAGAAGTAGACAGATATCTCGATTAAAGCTGCGTTCGGATATTGTACTCCGTTGACACCGGGTACACCGTCCAAATGACACTTACGTGTTATTGGGTGTAAAAAGTGTAACGGTGTTCAATATCCGAACGCAGCCTATATTGACAGTAGTATTTTCAAAACATTAGCGTTTGACACTAGCTACTGTCATTAGAATCAAAAAATCTGACATATCCTGGCTACTAGTTTTAAAGCAGTACGACCGATCTCGATGAAATAGAATTTGCTCATGCAGCTAAACTATAAATTCTACCAAAAAATGTCATATACATAAATTATAGAAAATTTCCTCTCCTTTAATTTATTATTTAACTATTTTGACGACATTACACAAATAGCGGCTCATTTGCAAAATCTTCGAAAAATGCTATGAGTAAACCACCAGTTCCTTTGGACCCGTTTTAACAGAAAGCTTTTCAGCTCTAAGTTTGGTCATGAAACTTCTAAATATGACGTTTCGTCCCGATACCTTTAGTAGTTTCTCCGGAATCGTCGCCACAAAAAACGGGTACACACACACACAGAGACATTTTTTTGTACCTTGGTCAAAAATGTTCAGGGGACCCAAAAAGACATATTTCCGCTAAAATCTCAAAAAAATTTTTTGGCACGATTACAATACTTTACATACTGCGTATGATAAAGTAAAAACAAGCTTACAGTTCTTCGTTGTACACTTGCAATCTATTCTTTCATTAAACAAAGAATCCACCGTTTCTAACCTTCAATGCTAGTTACATCAATAAATATGTAGGATGTTTGTTTTAATTCTAAGTACGGGTCTGTGATACATGCTGTAAGTCGGCCTCCAATCCCGAGCCGGTGACGACTGCGTTGAACGACGTGACGTACTTGCGCGCTGTACCAAAATAATATCGCATATTTATGTCGCTTTATAAATTTAATGAACATCTGAAATGTGTTTCTATTTCAATAGTCTCATTGAACAGAATTTTGCGATTGTTTTCGTACCTGTCTCGCTATCGTGGTAATACTCGTTGCCGAGATATCCGCTTCCATGAAAATCTTGTTTATAGCCTTTATTGCAAAGAAAATTAGTGAAATACAAAAGCCAATCTGTAGACAAGATCTTGAGTTATACTCTGTGTAAATTTGAATTTTTTGGTAAAGCGAATGAGCTTATTTTGAAGCAATATTTTGGTACAGCCTGTAAAATTTGTTACAATTTATTATGCAAACACCATAATCCAGCACGTAATTTTTTCTTCAAACTGATAATTCCCACCATTCATTACAACACAAATTAAATATTTACTCATTTTTTTATTATTCCAGACAGAAAAATACGGCATAACGTCAACTCGTGGTATAGAGAGCAACACTAAGTCACACTCAACAATACAACAATAAATAAAAAAATTCGCCGACAACAACGGTTACAGTAAAGCCATGATAAGGAAACTTAACAGAAAAATAGGACAATCGCGAAAAAATAAAACACGATTAAACCAATTTGCTCTCGCTTGGGAGACGTTTAGAAAATTGTATCATAGATGTGATAGCAAAACGTCAGAAAAAATCAACACTACGATATAAAATATGTAGCGCTGCCTCTAAACGAAACAAATGCTATCGGTACGTTTAGCACATAACGACGTGCGTGCAAAGTGGGGGAAACACAAATTTTGAGAAATTGGAAATACATACACGGTCTTGGAACTAGTTAGAACTGCTCAATAAGACAAATAAGATAAACATAATACGTAAGATTTAGTTAATGTTAGTGCTTAGTGTGAAGTGATTCGAGTTTAGAAGAAATAAAAAGAAGAAAAAAAATGGAGAAGTTTCAAAAAGAAGAAGTGTTGAAAAGATCTACAACAAAACAGGTATTTATTTAATTTCTTATCTTGTAGAAAAATTATTTATTTATTTATTTAGTCAGTTTTTTCATTTCCAACATATAATATCAATTATATTTATAAGTTTAAGTATATTTTAGCTAGATATCTCAAGCCTTGTAATCTCTATCATATATTTATCTGATCATTGTGAGAAGGAAAATATTTGTCGACACTTCAATATGAATAATTATCTATTGTTTCATTATTATCTTGCCAGTGCACTTAAATGCTGCAAATCACTTTTTGATTTCTAAGTCAGATACAGTGCGATGTTAATATACGAGATCTTGATAAATAGATAAAACAAAATGGATTATACTGTTAACACAAAATTAACTATCATATTCTTCAAAAAGTTCGATTTCCTTTCTTTTCGTTTGACAGAACTATACTATACTACAATGGACCAACATTATCATTTCTCCAGAAAATGTTATTATTCATAAAGAGAAAATAAGAATTTGTTAAATTATTTGCTTAAAAGTAGAGTATCAGTATCATTAATCGTGTCGAAAATAAAATGAGATTTTACCGAAAATATATCCCCTAAACATTTTTGACCAAGGTACAAAAAAATTTCTGTATGTGTGTGTATACCTATGTCTACTCGATTTTGTGGCGACGATTCCGGAGAAACTACTAAAGGTATCGGGATGAAACTTTCTTCTTCCTTCTTTCTGTAATTTCGTCAAAATAGTTAAATAATAAAATAAAGTAAAGAAAATGTTGTATAATATACAGTGCTTCCCAAAAGTAACGGATAAATTCAATAAAACCTTAAATACAAATATTTCAGAGAAATGCTCTGACACGTCGATTTTTATTTTTAAATTACTATCCTGACGTACACTTTTCAGCCCCCCACCCCTTCGCCCCTAAGGGGTGGCAACCCCAACTTTAAAAATTCAAATAGCAAAGTACCCCTTGCGATACCTCAATTGATAGATTTTTTTATTCTGAATACAACGAAAAAAAGATTATCAAAATCAGTTGATAAATAACCGCGATATTTACCAAAATGTATTCAAAGAAGAACGTCAATATTCGAGTAAGCGCTGTTGAAGCGGGCATAGCAATATCGTTCAAACAATTGCAACTTGTTTTTACTTATGTCAAACACAATTCAGATTTTTCGTCATTAAAGAAGTAGTAGCAAAATGAGATTTACAGAAACCGAAAGAATCGAAGTTTTAATGATTGGGTTTGGAGATAGAAGCCGGACGCATGACGAAGTTCGTGTTTTGTTCAATGAAACGCACCCGGACCGTGCGCCAATATCGGAATCTACAGTAAGTCAAATCGAAAACAAATTTCGCGATCTCGGTCATGTACGGGATAAGCCTAAGGCAGGACGTCCATTGGCCTTAATTGAAAACCGACAATTGGATGCTACTTTAATGGTGCAAGAAAATCATTCAACCCTTGCGGAGGTCGCTTCACAAGTTAGTGCGTCAAAAAGCACAGTGTCCAGATTATTTCGAAAGCACAAATTTCACCCGTATGAAGTGCACTTGGTACAAAAATTGTCCGATGATGACTTTGATCGACGAGTGCAGTTTTGTGAGACAATGATGGAACTCTCTAATGAAAATCCTTGCTTAATTAGAAACATCGTTTTTTTCTGTTGAGGCAACATTTTGTCTGAATGGCACCGCCAATAAACAAAATTGCCGTTACTGGGCTCGTCAAAATCCGCATTAGATGGTGGAAGCGAACACACAATATCCTCAAAACCTTAATGTGTGGGCTGGTGTGGTGGGTTCTAGAATTATTGGACCAAATTTTTCGACGGAACACTGAATGGTGAACGTTATCTGAACTTTCTACGAAATGAACTACTACCTACTTTAGCGGTGTTGTTTCCCAACGCAGAAGATCCTGATAGACACAAGGACAGAATTTGGTTACAGCCTCCACATTATGCGCGACAAGTTCGAGAATACCTCGATCAAGTATTTCCTAATCCAAATATTTTCAAATTTCCTAATGGATTGGCAGATGAAGGCTTATTGAATGGCCAACAAGATCACAAGATTTAAACCCACTAGATTATTTTCTTTGGGGCTATTTAAAAAGTAAAGTTTATTTTAATAGACCTGTAAATATTGAGGCGTTAAAGGAAAGAATTCCTGCAGTAATTCACTTAATGACTCCAGGAATGTTCGAAAACTCGAAATAAAATGTTAGAAAATGTTCAACAAGCGTTTGGGGATAGATTAGGGCATTGTCTCGTCGTTAACGCGCAGCACTTTGACAATTAATTAAGGATTAGTTAATTAAATTTTGTTATTCCTCAATTTCGTGTATAAATAAATTTTGATAAATATCGCCGTTATTTATCAACCGATTTCGATAATTTTTTTTTCTTTGTATTCAGATTAAAAAAGTCTATCAATTGAGGTATCGCAAGGGGTACTTTGCTATTTGAATTTTTAAAGTTGTGGTAAAAACCACCCCTTAGGGGTGAAGGTGTGAGGGGCTGAAAAGTGTATATTAGGATAGTAAGTTAAAAGTAAAAATCGACGTGTCTGAGCATTTTTCTCAAATATTTTTATTTAAGATTTTATAGAATTTATCCGTTACCTTTGGGAAGCACTGTATGTTTGACATTTTTTGGTAATATTAATAGTTTAGCTGCATGAGCAAATTCTATTTGATCGAAATCGGTCGTGTCTGCATTAAAACTAGTTAGCCAAGATTTGACAGATATTATGTGAGCAAATTTAAGAATATCTTGTTTTTACCATATTGTAGGTTGAATCAAAATTGTGACTGCCTATTATACTTTTTAGATCGCCCAAAAAAATCCCCAAGAAAAACTAATAAAAGTTAACTTTTTCTTGAGAAATTTTTCAAACAATAGTTTTCTTGGGTTTAAGCAAGCTTTATATATCGTTTAAATAAACTTTTGTAATATCAATTTATTATGGATATTTGGCAACCTTTCCCTTTTTAAATAGTAGGTACACTCTGTTATATTTTTACATTTTTTATTCTAAGATTATTTCTAAGAATCATTTCTATACCCCCACATTTAATGTCGTGAGGGTATATTGAGTTTGATTCAACATTTGTAACACCCTTAAGGAGGCATGGCAGATATAGACTTATATACAGGTTGTTCCTAAATATCATGTACATACGAAAAGGGGTAATTCTTTGGCTTATTTAATGACTAAAAATTCATATAAACATAGGTCCGCAAACGCTTCGTTGCCGATCTACAGGGTGTTGAAATTTCAAGTTTTTTTTTTAGTTTTTTTCTTATAGCTCTTGTATCCTAGTTTAATTTTTTTATTAATTTTGTCTTCGGAAGAGAACAATAATTTTGTTTTTCATTATTATTAATATTGTGATTTTTATTACATATATTAAAAACGTAAAGATTTATGCATTTATGCATTTTTTAATTATTTCTATTTTCTTATGTAATTTACTTTACTAGAAAGCATGACTGATATCAAAATTGACAGAAAGATTTGGTTGGCCAGTCTAATACTTTGAAACAGTACTGTATACGTGAAATAATTCCACCCATTCAAATTGAAACTGAAATAAACCAGTTTATCGAGTTAGTGCATTTGATTTGCTTTAAAATAGTAGGTTAATCTTTTATAGTGCTATTTTAATAACATAAACACCACCGTGCGAAATGACGCTCAAGTTTATAATTTCGAAAATGTAAATGTATACGCAGTAGATATACAAAACACATTCTTACCGATTGGCGTAAGTGATACAGCAAAAAGTGTTTAAATAAATACTATGGGACTTGCAAACTGTAACCTTGCAGCTATTACTAAATATGATAAAACGATTTTTATATTTCCAAACATATGTAGCAAAATATGTTTACTTTCTTACTTATATTTGTTATTATTCTGAATAAAAATTAAATAGAAAAAATTGTCTGTCTAAGTTAATTGGTTGTCTCTTATTAGTTATCACAAATAATTACATTTTTGGCAACTCTTCAGGTTTTTCAAACAACCGTTTAACCAACATTGACACGAGCATTGCTTTGCTAATTACAGGTTTTCTTAATATCGTTAGTTTGCTATGTATGTACAACTCATTCAAAAGTAAGTACATTTTGCAGGACACATAAAAATGTAGATTAATAACGCACAACAAAATGGACAAAATGTCCAGTATGCTTTGAATTCATGTATGAAAGCCTACTAAAGATGACAAATGAATTCAGTTGTCAAGTCAATTTTCGTCAATTAGAAACATCATTAGAAGCAATTAGAAGTAAAATGAGGCATCTTAGTGAAGTGCAAGTTTCTCGTGCTGTCGCCCTTATTCAGCATGGCCACTCTATTCGACATGTTAGCAAAGACCTTCAAGTTTCCCCTTCTGTTATTCAGCGTTTATGGAATCAATTTCGGGAGACTACGTTAGCTACTCTACGTTAGCTCTACGTTAGCGTACTGCCACAGCACGAGACCTCCTAAACGACCTAAGACGAGCACATGGAATAGAAATTTCTGATCAAACTCTTAGAAACAGATTAAAAGAAGCGAATTTGAAACCAAGAAGACCTGTCCGCGCACCACGCCTTACGCAGCATCACAAAGCAGCGCGAATGAGGTATGCTCTGCATTACAGAGATTGGCAACTTCGGCCTGTACTGCTTACAGACAAGTCCAGATTTCGTTGAACTCGTTGCGACGGTCGAGTACATGTATATAGACGTCCTGGTGAACGCTACGCAGCCGCTACTATACAGGAAGTGGATAGATTTGGGCGTGGATCTGTGATGGTTTGGGCTGGAATCAGTATAGACAACAGAACTGATATTGTTGTGGTTCCTGGTAGACTAAATGCCATGAATTATATCGAAAACATCTTGGAGGACCATGTGGTGCCTGCTGAATATGGCGTCGGTCAAGATTTCATCTTAATGCAGGACAGTGCAAAGTCACATACCGGCATCACCAGAAACATTTTACAAGAACGTGGAATTCAGGTCATGCAATGGCCGGCGCTAAGACCGGACCTGAATCCTATTGAATACGTGTGGGATCAGCTTGACCGACGTGTTCGCAAGCGCCCTAATCCACCACTAACCATACAGGAACTGACACAATCCCTGATTGAGGAATGGGAAAGCATACCCCCAAGAATCTCTTCGCAGTGGAGGGCGTACACCGATCCACAGAAAACCCGACTGTCATCGATACTGATGACAGATATTTCCATTTAGTCTTGCGTTATTAATTTACATTTTTAAGTGTAACTTAGAAGTAACTAAGAGTACACCTCTTAGTTACTTCTAAGAGTTACCTACACACATTGCTTTTGTAATTTTCTTTAGTTAAATCTATGCCGTTGAAGTTTACCAAATTTGATTTTCCTAGAACTATTATTTAAAAAGTTACAGGTTTCGAAAAAAGTGTTCCCCTAATTTTTTTTGAGCAGGGTATGTTTTGCTCTTGCACAAAATGGCACATACACAACCTACTAAGTTTATGTAGCATTCGAAGATGAATCATAAATAATATCGATTATTTTTTGACGTTTCTTAAAACCAATGAAATGCTTCTTTATTTGTCACAAGGGTAAGTTTCAACCAATTATGTCATTATTATAGTGGGAATAAATCTCTTGTGATTATTCTCGGGAATAATCACTGTAGCTTTTATTTGCCTAGCAACTGTCAGATACTTGTCAAAATAATTACTTAATTGTGTCAACGCGAAATGGGTGAAAGTCATCGGTTTAGTACCTTTTCTAATGCAGAAATTACAAAAAAAAATTTAGAAACTACTTCGAAAAATTCTCTAATAAGTAATCAGTCTATATGGAGACAATTTAAGACCTTCACCAAAGAAAGAAATTATATTCTGGATCAATCTACTACAACAGCTACTCTGGCATTGATTTTAAAAGATTGGGCTTATAACATGAAAAGAAAAGACGGAAATGATTATAAAGGAGCAGTAATAAAGACAATGTGGAATAAAACGGCAAAATTAGTTCAAGAACTTTACTTTAATAAGTATAACAGGTCCTTTGATCCTTTCCATGATATAGAATTCAGAAATGCTCGGAACGCAAGAGATGCAAAAAGAAAAATTTTACAAAAACATCCTGAAAAGCACAAACAAAGTTCTGTGGCACTTTCTAATACAGAATTGTTGCAAATTTTTAACTATTGGGACGAAGATACACCTTGTGGATTGCAAAGAAAGTTTTTTCACGTTGCATCGTATGAACTAGCTTGGAGGGGAGGAGAAGCTACGAAATGGTTAGTCCATTATTTTAAAAAAGAAACCGACATAAAAAGATTAAATACTGGCCGCATTGAATACAATCCCATCTTTACAAAAACTGCACAGGGTGGAGCACAAAGGTGCGCTAATAGTAAATGGTTGACTCCAAACATAAATAACCCAGATGTTTGCCCTGTTCGTCTTTTTGAAAAACTAATGAGTAAACGTGAAGAAAATATTAAAACCGAACGCTTGTTTCTTACTCCAAATCCGGCTTGGCAAACTCATGGTTTTTGGTATAAAAACGTTCCTGTGGGAATAAATTCCATTTCAAAATGGATGAAAGAATCCGCAGAAAAAGTAGGTCTAGACACAGTTACTAAAAAAATAACTAACCATTCTGCCAGATCAAGTGCAGTAAGTAACCTTTCAAAAGCTGGTGTAGGAGAACAAGAACTAATCAAGATCACTGGTCATAATTCTGCAAGTTCGATTAAACCATACTTACAATTGAACCAAGAACATCATTCAAATATAATAAATAATCTTAGAGAAAATACGCAGGAGGAAACACTTAATATAACAAGCAATTCCAAATCCTCAATAAATAATGAGTCTCGAAATATTTTTAATAATTGCGTTTTTCATTGTACTAATTTAAATTGTTAATTCTTTTAATATATTCACAATGTGTCAACGATATTTTCATATATTGTAAGTAATAATTAATTAAATTTTTCAATAATTTTATGATAGTTTTATTGATCTTTTTTATTGTAAAAATTTGTGAATCAAAAAATAATCTAGTCAAATATAACTCGAGAGTTCCATAAATTAGAAAATAATTTGACAGATTTTGTTCAAACTTGTTGGCAACAAGTTTTCAAACAATCTGTCAAATTATTTTCAATTTATTCTCACTCTCTTGTTATATTATTACTGATAATAACAGTCATCTTATCTATTTTTCAATTTTTGTGCTACAAGATGTGACAACCGAGTTCACACAGATGTCCATTATTTATCGAAATTCATGCAATTTACTGACTTAATAGCATGAATGAGTAATTATGTGATAATGCAGATGTTAAAAACAAGTGCATTACTAATTTGTTTTGTGGTATATGAAGAAGTTAATATAAAACATTATATACAGAGTGATTTATTGTAAAAAGTACTGCTAAAGTTTGCCTAAATCGTGGTCTAAATGGTTTAATTAAAGTTTTTATTTATACAAACTGGACCTGAGTACAACCTCGGACCAGACACTCAATTTTATTCATATCACCCATTAGCACAAACTAAAAGAAACAAAATGTTAACCATTATATTTATTTCAGATTATCCTTGGTTTGATAGCGTATTTCACCACGATAGCGCCTAGCATGTCCTTAGGATATTCAGCAGTTGCCCTACCAGGACTGACAAACGAAACCAACGAGTTTAAACTAGACAAACATCAAGCATCTTGGTTCGGTAAGCATCCAAAACAAAAATCCCAAAAAAAAAAACTCCCAAAAACTAAATATTAATTCATTTTCTCTTCTAGTTAGTATAGCTACAGTAGCGACACCTATAGGATGTTTCATATCCGGTCCGATCTCGGACAGATTTGGACGAAAAGTGTCACTAATGGTTGTCAACATCGTGACGTTTATAGGGTGGATTCTGTTGACGTTAGCGCCATCTGTACCTCAACATCTGTACTTATTGTTGCTAGTTGGAAGAATTGTGACAGGTATTTCGACTGGCTTGGCTAGTATGACAGCCGCTGTCTATATGGCTGAAATATGCTCTGCCAAATTGAGAGGAATGTTCACCACAGCTTCGGCGATATTTTTCTCATTAGGCATCCTAGTGGTGTATGTCTTAGGATTCTTAATGAAGGTAAGGATACAAAGTATGAAAATTTTACCCTGGTTAAAAAAAAACATATTTGGTCCATCACAAAACACGATACCAGAATGGTGTTTTCTTCGTGTTGGAACAAACCTATAGAAATACCAGTGTTTTCTATATGAATTTTTTAAATCGCTACCAATTTTGAATTACAGCCGACAAAGTAAGTTTTCCGATGACTTTAATTATAATATGTTCGCAATTGCGATTTATAATAGTAAATAGTTGACTATTCGCAATTTAAACGTTTTACCATTTTCTGTAATCGAATGACCTTGACTGACAATATTTTGGAATTTTCGAAACCCCTACTAGTTTTTAATTACGACCGCCAAAGTGATTTTGACGGTTACCATTGAAACACGTAACTGCGATTTATCATAGTAAGAGGTTGGATATTCACAATTTTGAGCTTTGACCACAACTTTAAAAATTCAAATACTAAAGTACCCCTTGCGATACCTCAATTGATAGACTTTTTTAATCTGAATACAAAGAAAAAAAATTATCGAAATCGGTTGATAAATAACGGCGATATTTATCAAAATTTATTTATACACGAAATTGAGGAATAACAAAATTTAATTAACTAATCCTTAATTAATTGTCAAAGTGCTGCGCGTTAACGACGAGACAATGCCCTAATCTATCCCCAAACGCTCAATATTTACAGGTCTATTAAAATAAACTTTACTTTTTAAATAGCCCCAAAGAAAATAATCTAGTGGGGTTAAATCTGGCGATCTTGCTGGCCATTCAATAAGCCTTCATCTACCAATCCATTAGGAAATTTGAAAATATTTGGATTAGGAAATACTTGATCGAGGTATTCTCGAACTTGTCGCGCATTATGTGGAGGCGCACCGTCTTGCTGTAACCAAATTCTGTCCTTGTGTCTATCAGGATCTTCTGCGTTGGGAAACAACACCGCTAAAGTAGGTAGTAGTTCATTTCGTAGAAAGTTCAGATATCGTTCACCATTCATTGTTCCGTCGAAAAATTTGGTCCAATAATTCTAGAACCCACCACACCAGCCCACACATTAAGGTTTTGAGGATATTGTGTGTTCGCTTCCCCCATCCAATGCGGATTTTGACGAGCCCAGTAACGGCAATTTTGTTTATTGGCGGTGCCATCCAGACAAAATGTTGCCTCAACAGAAAAAAAACGATGTTTCTAATTAAGCAAGGATTTTCATTAGAGAGTTCCATCATTGTCTCACAAAACTGCACTCGTCGATCAAAGTCATCATCGGACAATTTTTGTACCAAGTGCACTTAATACGGGTGAAATTTGTGTTTTCGAAATAATCTGGACACTGTGCTTTTTGACGCACTAACTTGTGAAGCGACCTCCGCAAGGGTTGAATGATTTTCTTGCACCATTAAAATAGCATCCAATTGTCGGTTTTCAATTAAGGCCAATGGAGGTCCTGCCTTAGGCTTATCCCGTACATGACCGAGATCGCGAAATTTGTTTTCGATTCGACTTACTGTAGATTCCGATATTGGCGGACGGTCCGAGTGCGTTTCATTGAACAAAACACGAACTTCGTCATGCGTCCGGCTTCTATCTCCAAACCCAATCATTAAAACTTCGATTCTTTCGGTTTCTGTAAATCTCATTTTGCTACTATTTCTTCAATGACGAAAAATCTGAATTGTGTTTGACATAAGTAAGTTGCAATTGTTTGAACGATATTGCTATGCCCGCTTCAACAGCGCTTACTCGAATATTGACGTTCTTCTTTGAATACATTTTGGTAAATATCGCGGTTATTTATCAACTGATTTTGATAATCTTTTTTTCGTTGTATTCAGAATAAAAAAATCTATCAATTGAGGTATCGCAAGGGGTACTTGGCTATTTGAATTTTTAAAGTTGGGGTTGCCACCCCTTAGGGGCGAAGGGGTGGGGAGGCTGAAAAGTGTATGTCAGGATAGTAATTTAAAAATAAAAATCGACGAGTCAGAGCATTTTTCTGAAATATTTTTATTTAAGGTTTTATTGAATTTATCCGTTACTTTTGGGAAGCACTGTATAAGAGACTACTTGTTTATTTTGACCATATTCTCGTGACTATTAAGAAATATGGTCATCCTTATCATAATTTTGTCACGCGGCGAAAACACGTGCTGTCAGTAGACTGTTATGAATGTTATGATAAAATCTGTTTACTCCAGTTACGCATTGTAACACTAATGTGAAAGACGATCTACTAGTGACGCCACAGCCCCCTGGATTTTGAACAAACTTACACTAACAAAAAATAAATTGTTTTTTTAGGATGACTGGGCGAAAATAGCGATGATAACGACAATTATTCCAGTGTTTTCGATGACGGTAACAACATTCTTTCTACCAGAAAGTCCACAATGGCTCATCTCAAAAAATCGCGAGATGGAAGCTCGAAAAAACATGGTGAAAATCTTCGGTTTTAAGCAGACCTCATCTCAAATAGAGGAAGAGCTCCATACTTTGATCCAGAACAGGGAAAAGAACAAACTAAAGAAAGCAAAACCAGGTGCTAACACATTCTTGGCACCACTCAAGAAGAAAGTCAAATACTTCATGAAACCGAATTGTTACAAACCATTTGTCATTATCTTAGCGTACTTCTTTTTCTTGCAATTCTCGGGTACATTTGTTATTATATTTTACGCTATAGACATAGTCAAAGAGGCTGGCGTTATAGCAGATCCGTACTTAGTAATAGTTTTAATAGCATCTACAAGACTATTCGGAGCGTTTGTAGTGAGTGTCGTAAGCAAAAAAACTGGAAGGCGACCACCTTCCATAGTCTCCGGCATAGGTATGACGATATGCATGATGACCCTATTCGTATATCAATATCTAATCAAATTAGGCAAAATTGACGAAGCCACAGCTACAAAATATTCTTGGCTTCCCGTAGCACTATTAGTATTTTATTTCTTTACATCAACGTTAGGATTTTTAACAGTTCCCTTTGCAATGGCAGCCGAAGTTTTCCCAACAAAAATCAGAGGTTTAGCTACGGGGTTAGTCACTTGTTTAGCTTATGGTTTTAACTTCGTGATATTAAAATCATACCCAGCTATGCTTAAAACAATGGGCAACTACGGAGTGTTTTGTTTCTACGGGGCTGTAAGTTTCCTCGGGACACTTTTTGTGATATTTATTCTGCCCGAAACGAAGGGAAAAACATTACATGAGATCGAGGAGTACTTCGGCAAGAAAAAGAAAAGTAAAAAATCCAAAGAGTTTTTGATAGACTGTTAGTTTTAGATTTATTATTATGTACTTAGTTATTTTGTAGAGGTTTGTATGCGTGAGATATTTTGTATATATGTAGTTAAGGAGGCGAATCTAGTCAATTTGTATATAAGTAAATAAATTATTTTTTTTTAATTTAATATAATGTGGTATTTAAAAATTATTCCTATCCTGCCATCTAACAGACAAGACAAGAACTATCGGCATAAAAATTAACAATAGCAAATTTCGATTTGCATTGAATCTTGCATGAAATAAAGTAAATAGAGAAATGCCACTAACCTGTTTGTCTTGATTCCGTAGAAAATACGACAGCATCTTGTGATCCTGCAGCAAAAACACAATCGTTAATGTTCAATTTTTTCATTTCACCCCGAAATAACAGCAGGTCGGTTGCAATAATTACATAAAATGCGAGTTTTCTAGCACAACAATCACGAATTTTGACGGGCGATTTCGAATGTTTTTTTACCACGCAAAGCGACATCTCGGGGCAAACTGAGACAATATGCCGATTTTACTATTGGTAATTATTTATATTTAATACGAATCATTTATACACGGTTATACAAACTAATGGATCTAAATTACTACATAAAAAAACATTATTTTCGATTACAAACACCCAGAAATAAAACATTTTCAACAGCATGCCGAGCGCCATCTATTGACAGCATCTATTGACAAACGGTACACACTAAAAAACGAAATTTTCCGAAATCTATTAACTAGTTGATCATGAATTCGCATAAAATCCTCGAATTTCACTTGAATGTGACGCAAAACTAATGGGTAATCCTGATATTGAGTTATTATAACCCTACTTATAAGTAAGTACGACAAAAAAGCACTTGTTCTTGCACCTACCTATTTTCGTTCATACCGCTGACACTACACGAGCCACTTGCGATACTCCATCACGAACACAAGCACTAAAGTCGATAGTAACGATTTCAATCAGAAGTAGACCCGGATAAACCTAAATTACCGCATAAAATACGATTTTCGAGCACAACAAAATTTGACGTACACTTACTATTCGTACCAATCGTACAACTGCCAACAACGCCATCTACCGGCGAACTAAAGCACTTAGGCTTATTAAATTAAAAATTCAAATTAACGAAATTTTAATGATAATTGACTGTATTATAGTATATATGGTATTATTTACGGGATAAATAGTATTTTCAAGAAGTAATGTGCACTTAAAGCAGCTGATTACGCGGGTATACGGAGAAATTAGGAATCACACAATTTTAGGGTTATGTTTCGCAATTTCTTCATAACTGAAGAACAAAATGAATAATAGAGGTCCAAACACTTGATTTTAGCACGTATTCATTGCAAAAGTTACAAAATATATCACAAAATTAGGATTAAATTGTAAGAAACGTAGAATAGACGCCACGATGTTTTATAAATCGAACCTAGAGGCATCTAGTGCCGAAGTACTACCAAAAAATCGAAAACCTACCCGTTTTATCGGCATTACTTGAACACACAAAATAAAAAGCGGGCTTATTTAAAATAGTTACTTTATTCCGTAATTAGCAAACACTTTGTACACGATAATCATATTAATACTTCATAAAAAGAAATACTACTAATACAAATAAGAAACTAGAAGGTCGCGATGCTTAAAGTATAAAAATAACACTCGAGAACAAAGAATGGACAAGACATAAAAAAGTAAAAAAGGGCAGTCCAAGAAAAGTTAACTACAAAAGTTTATAACGATAAGAGGAATACACGATTGATTGATTGTTTTCTTATAACCAAGGATGCCATGCGGGGTCCATTCGGCATAAGTTGTCGTGGCTGCTAGCTGCCGTTACTAGAGTTGCAACCTAAAGAAAGAAAAAAAAATTAGTACAACTAGATGCTAGGAAAAATAGAAATCGAAAACATTTTTTATGGTTTATAGACAAACAAATTATTCATTGACATTGGATTCACCCAAGGTATAGGAGCCAAACTTTAATTTTGTTTTGTATTTTTTACGTTATCATTGCGTATTACAACGAAAAATAGAAATGAAATCTTACCTTGCTGTCAACTCCGTCAAAGTGCGCTAGGCTATTTAGCCTATTGGTTATCGACGTAACAGCGCGGTTCACCATATTTATCAACTGTTCGTTGTCGTTCAATCTCTCCTCTTTAATCTCAGGATCTTCGTTCTTCTTAATTCGCGAAAGAACCATTTCGTCTTTTAAGATTGGTCGCAATATCGAGAACAACTGAAAGAAAAGCCAAAATTATTATTACTAACTATAATAAATCAATAAACATTATTTATATAGATAATTATTTATATAGATAATATATTAATAGATAAATATCCAAAAATTATCGAAAAGCTTTACGTCACATTAAAAAATTTACCTTGAAGTTTGGATAGACAAAGCAGCGGGCTGTCGCGATCATCGAGGCTGTCAAAGGTCCGCTGATGCCGATTGGTGATAGAAATTCGGCTATGTTCGGAGTTAGGCGGAACGGAACGGGCCTGGTCGTGTCCAGCTCTCCGGTGCTGTCGTCTACGTCAAACTTAAAGTAGGCGACGTTCATCAGGCCAGAATCTTGGTGTAGGTACATCATGTCCGGGTTCAGTCTCGTCAAGTGGAAGACGTACTCCACGAAGCAAGCTAGCGCCAGTTGTAGAGTAAACTGCGGAAAAATAGACAAAATTTATTGTAATTCTGGTTAAATTCTCTTGGCAGGAATAGTAGGTACTGAAGGAAATATGTTGAAGAAGGAGGAATAGAAAACTAAATCCCTTGGTATAGATTTGTGATAAATGGTGCACATATTAGAAATATAAAGAAAATAATTCAATACGTTGAAATGAATATGAATTGTTCTCTCCACCATATTGCAAGATGTATTCATTTGCGAATGAATTGATTTCATGATTGTAAGTCAAACATAAGTAAAATTAAATAACCCAATCAATGGGGTATTCCGGTGTTTTTGAAATTGTCATTTTTTATAAAGTATGGGTGCTACTGTTTGCTAATTCACAAGTAAAATATCAAACATTGTTTTAAATTAAGAGAAATCGTTGTTTGAAGTTTGAATTAGGATTGGTCTTTGTGACGTCACAAAGACCGCTCAAAGTGAGCGACTTGACAACGTTGCTATATCTAGGGTGCACGTAGTAAATTTTTGTCTTCTGTTGTGTCAACGTTTAGAATCGCTCGTTTGTTGACACCTGCTTTGGCTATTGAGGTTATATCAAACACTTGTTCAAAATGTATAAACTCCAACGCCGACATTGTTCTGTGCCGGGCTATAACAGCAGTAGAACAGTAACTTCTGATAAGATTTTCTTTACATTGCCGACTAGCGAGATGAGAGATGTTTGGCTTCAAGTTTCAATGATCAAATCATCTCTCAAAAAAGGTACCTTTATTCGTTGTCAAACAACAGGGTCGCCAACCGTCAACTTGGCCGATCAGCTGTTCGAGAGCTGTCCGCTGTTGCCACCGCTACTAGGGATCGGTAATCATCGTGTATTTCCGAGGGTGGTCGGTGAATTCAAACGAAATGCACTTTTAATTGCAATTATCTTATAGAAAAACTAAATCAAAAAGCTCATAGCTTAACTATATGAATCCTCATAAATTGTACAATAGGTTAAACCGAATATCTGCTTAAATTTTGACATGACCGGAATACCCTATTATTCTGTCACGGTCAAACTACGTGAATTGTCTAAAATGTCAATTGACAACTATTACATATTTCAAAAGATATTTTTTATAAAAGCGTAGTTACTTCAATGTTGTCATGTAAAGTGAAACACACTGTATGGTGGGAGTTTGTTTGTATAGAATCAAGCTGTGAAAAATACTTGAAATCCTTTCTGGTATTCTAAACAAGGACTATTAGAAACAAAACAACAGCTTGTGGGGATAAGACAAACATTATCGACAAAATTTACAGTATGTGTAATCTGAATATGAAAGCAGAAATTCCAAAATGTGTAGGTTCTAAGAAAATAAAATAAATTTTGGGATTTTTTCTATATTTTCTAAAACTGCATTTCTCAAAAACTATTAAAAAAGCATACCGAAAACAGTTATCACTTATTACATTTGGTTCATTGTTGATCGCGATAGTCACGTAGCTTAGTTTATTGTATTTTGATAATTAAGTCCTTGAAAATATGTGAAATACTCTGATGTCTAGACTCAAAAGTTAATTGATAAATTTGTTTCTATTAAGGTAAGATCTGTGGTATGTAAATCTATTGGAGTAAAACCAAATACATAAAAAAGTTTTTTATTATTTTGTTTATATTATTAACTTATACTTATTCCCCATTTTGAGCCACTTGGGGCAAGTGTTAATGTCAATCTAAAATTACTCAGGAATTAAACATGGATATAAAGAAACAAATTTGGAGGGTCCCGCAGAAAAAAAAGAAAAGTTGAAAAATAAGGACCACTCTAATATGCAGTGCATTTTTAGCCAATTTAATTTTTTGTTTTTAAACTTGTTTTTAAACTAACCTACTGTAATTTCAACCAGAATTGACGTGGTGCGTCATAAAATCACTGACATTTATTTTTATCTCAGGTGGCTCTGCACTTGAAGTATTTGAACAGAGTAAACAGGTTTATTTTTGCTATTCTACTGCAAAATTAGTTAGCTTTACTTGAGGTCCATTTTCAAGATCACATTACATATATTAAATTAACACTTGGCAGTAGCCATATATTTCTCATACAAAAGTTGCAAAATATTGCAATTTTTTATCACGTTCGGAAATCAATTGTTCAAAAAACTGCCAAAAGTATTAAAAAACAGTATTACAAAGACAATAATAGAACCTCTATCTCTAATTCACAACGTTGCTTTTAAATTTCCAATAGTAATGTTAAATGGCAATGTTACAAATTAATGTAATATTACTGGTAATTTAGATTTTAGGTAATGTTACATAAAGTTACCAAAGGCAATTTTTGGTAACAACACCGCGGAAATTTAAGTAATATTACCAGGGATGTTAAATTACGGTAATTAATTTTTTTCGTAAATTACCGTTGAAATTAAAATTATTAATTTCAAATATTAAATTACCACATAAATAAAAATTAAAAATGGTAAATTACGTTGGCTTAAATTAATCAAATTAAATTACAGAGTAATTAAATATTTAAAATGGTAAATTACGCTGGTTTAAATTACCGGGTAATTAAAAATTCAAAATGGTAAATTAAACCGGCGTTAATACCGATCACTGTAGGTTATGGATGCTACTTATGTTAATAAAAATATTTGGTAAATAAAAGTTATTATTTTGTAGATAACTAGCAATCTCTGACTTAAGGTTGTTAAATTTCCGGAATTAATTTTTTCAGTAAATTACCGGTGAAATTAAAATTATTACTTGCAAATTTAAATTACCACGTATTTAAAAATTGCAATTGGCAAATTATATTTTCTTAAATTACCGCGTAATTCAAAATGATAATTTACCAATGACAGTAAGTTACGTAATGAAATTTGGTACAGCCTTATAAGTCATTATATTGTAGATAACCACCAATCATGATGCTTTTCCTGATTTAATAGTAGGTAGTAATTCATTATTAAAATGAAAGCAGGGACTACAATAAAAATTCTTATTATACCAGCAATTTATAAAATGGACAGTCTAACAGCCTAATTATGGTATAAAATACTGTTATTTATTATCGACACACCAAAGAACAACGCCCGGTTTCACAGACAGTGATCACTTTTTATCCAGATCACCAGAATATTCCTTTAAATCATGAATTTGATAGTAGGTAGATGGCTTCTGATTTAAAATGTGCATTATGAGCTCCGCTGAATTTAGTAATTAAAAATCCGGAAATTACCATTAATTACGGTAATTTATTTAGTAATTTACCCGATAAGCACAAACAACAGTGCACTTGTCAACTGCTGAGGAGTGGTGGGGTACATTCACGCAAGTACTGATGGAAGGTTTTTGAAATTAATTTATAACTTCCGGTAAATTACCAACTGTAATTAAAATTTTTGGTAAATTACCAACGGTAATTTAAATTGACGGTAAATTACCATCGGTAATTTAAGCCGTAAATTACGGGAATTAAAAATTGGTAAATTACCATTAATTACGGTAATTAATTTGGTAATTTACGCGGTAAATTACGCTTTTACATCCCTGAATATTACCGGTAATTTAAGTGATATTACTGGTAATTTAAGTAATTTCCCAGTAACTTACGTAATTTTACCGGTAGTTTACACAATATTACCGGTAATTTACGTACTATTACCGGTAATCTCGTAAACCATTACAATCACGGGTAATTTAACAGCACTGTAATACTACCAGTAATATTACCTCAATATTACCCATAAATTTACATTTTTTTCCGAATTTAATTTAACATCTACACTCACCATCTTCCTGAATTGCCAATAATCGGTTGCGCTGGGGAAGGCAGCGCAAGCCCACTGCTTGAGCAAATTCCTCGGCACCATGTTGCCCTGCACGCCCTTCAATATCTCCCTGTAGACCTGGTGGCTCGCCTTGATGCCCCTCGACTGGACGTTCGCCAGCCGCTCGTAGTAGTGATGGATCGGCGCGTCGTGCTCGACGCTCAGCCGCGAGCAGCCGTGCTTGAAGATGTCGAGGAGCGATATAGACGCGGGGTTGTCCTCGATGAGACGGATCTGCTGCGAAACCGCAACCACACGCGGGACGGTAAAGTTCAGGAAACGTTTCGCCGTCTCCTTCTGTTTGCCCAGGTAGTGGTTGAGCATCCGCAGTAGTTGTAGCACCTGAGGGAAGAGAACAGGGAAGATTTGTAGATTAGGTTACAAGTTAATCTGGCGGTTTTCGCATTTTTCTCCTCAACATAAATATATTTTATATTTATTAATACACTATTTCTTTCATTGTTTATTTAAGAGTTAATTTTTATCCGTTCTTTTAGAGTTGAATTATAAAGACTATTATTATTATTATTGTTATTTGCAAAGCTGGGCAACGTTAATCAGAGAGTTAACTTCGTTAATCATTAATCCGTTAACGAAAAAGTTAACTTCATTAACCGATAGTCCGTTAATTTGTTACAAATGTAACGGAAGTTAAAGTTAACCGTTAATCGTTAACTTTTTATAAAAAAAATTTAGGTTATTGAAAGGAAAGCTGCTATCGACTGCGTGTTTGTCAAGGTGAATAAAATAAAACGCTCGTTCAGTCTATGATTTTTTTGGTTCTTTATTTATGACATTGCCAACGTTTCGCTGCGTATCTTCAGCTTCATCAGGGCTTGTGATTATAAAGGACTTTTGTTGACGTTCGTTAATTAACGATTAACGTATTAACGCTTTTGTGCCCAGCTTTGGTTATTTGTTTAAATAACAAAAATACAACAAAAATACCCGATTACTTAATTAATTAATTTACTTACCCGTTCTTCCCGTCGGGCCTCCGCCAATCCAGAATCATTGACCACCAGGTACGGGTAGATCTTGCCGTTATGACCACGTATATACAACCTCCTAGCGGCCGTATTGTGTTTTTGCACAACGTCAACTCGTGGCATAAATCGGGCAATTCTTACAAAATAATGAGCGTGCTTCGGCAACAGAAACTCACCGGGTATCTCTACCTCACCAGTTTTCTGCGTGAAGTTTGCCAGATAGCGGCATTTCTCCTCAATAAGGAAGGATCTGAAAAATTATATAAAAAAATGAATAACTTGATGAATATTGTACGGATTTTAATCAAACTTTCAGGGATTCGTTAGTAATTATTATTAAACAATATTAGATTAAAGTTAAAAATTAAAATTCAATTAAAAGGTTTACTAAGACAAAAGGAAATTTATTTTTATTTTTAGAAATTTTTTACAGTCGAAAATGCTGTAAAGACTAGGTAAATTCATAAATCAATAAATAATAATAGAATTTTGTTCAAACTTGCAGTGATTATTTAGTAAGCATTATTAAACAATATCAGATTAATGGGATTGATTAAAAAGGTTTAATAAGACCAGGGTGAATTTTAAAAGAAAACACTATACAGTCGAAAATGCTGTAAAGACTAGATAAGTTCATAAATCAATAAATAATAATAGAATTTTGTTCAAACTTGCAGTGATTATTTAGTAAGCATTATTAAACAATATCAGATGAATGGGATTGATTAAAAAGGTTTAATAAGACCAGGGTGAATTAAAAAAAAAAACACTATACAGTCGAAAATGCTGTAAAGACTAGATAAGTTCATAAATCAATAAATAATAATATAATTTTGTTCAAACTTGCAGTGATTATTTCGTAAGCATTATTAAACAATATCAGATTAATGGGATTGATTAAAAAGGTTTAATAAGACCAGGGTGAATTAAAAAAAAAACACTATACAGTCGAAAATGCTGTAAAGACTAGATAAGTTCATAAATCAATAAATAATAATAGAATTTTGTTCAAACTTGCAGTAATTATTTAGTAAGCATTATTAAACAATATCAGATTAATGGGATTGATTAAAAAGGTTTAATAAGACCAGGGTGAATTAAAAAAAAACACTATACAGTCGAAAATGCTGTAAAGACTAGATAAGTTCATAAATCAATAAATAATAATAGAATTTTGTTCAAACTTGCAGTGATTATTTAGTACGCATTATTAAACAATATCAGATTAATGGGATTGATTAAAAAGGTTTAATAAGACCAGGGTGAATTTTAAAAGAAAACACTATACAGTCGAAAATGCTGTAAAGACTAGATAAGTTCATAAATCAATAAATAATAATAGAATTTTGTTCAAACTTGCAGTGATTATTTAGTAAGCATTATTAAACAATATCAGATGAATGGGATTGATTAAAAAGGTTTAATAAGACCAGGGTGAATTAAAAAAAAAACACTATACAGTCGAAAATGCTGTAAAGACTAGATAAGTTCATAAATCAATAAATAATAATAGAATTTTGTTCAAACTTGCAGTGATTATTTAGTAAGCATTATTAAACAATAGCAGATTAATGGGATTGATTAAAAACGTTTAATAAGACCAGGGTGAATTAAAAAAAAACACTATACAGTCGAAAATGCTGTAAAGACTAGATAAGTTCATAAATCAATAAATAATAATAGAATTTTGTTCAAACTTGCAGTAATTATTTAGTAAGCATTATTAAACAATATCAGATTAATGGGATTGATTAAAAAGGTTTAATAAGACCAGGGTGAATTAAAAAAAAACACTATACAGTCGAAAATGCTGTAAAGACTAGATAAGTTCATAAATCAATAAATAATAATAGAATTTTGTTCAAACTTGCAGTGATTATTTAGTAAGCATTATTAAACAATAGCAGATTAATGGGATTGATTAAAAACGTTTAATAAGACCAGGGTGAATTAAAAAAAAAACACTATACAGTCGAAAATGCTGTAAAGACTAGATAAGTTCATAAATCAATAAATAATAATAGAATTTTGTTCAAACTTGCAGTAATTATTTAGTAAGCATTATTAAACAATATCAGATTAATGGGATTGATTAAAAAGGTTTAATAAGACCAGGGTGAATTAAAAAAAAACACTATACAGTCGAAAATGCTGTAAAGACTAGATAAGTTCATAAATCAATAAATAATAATAGAATTTTGTTCAAACTTGCAGTAATTATTTAGTAAGCATTATTAAACAATATCAGATTAATGGGATTGATTAAAAAGGTTTAATAAGACCAGGGTGAATTAAAAAAAAACACTATACAGTCGAAAATGCTGTAAAGACTAGATAAGTTCATAAATCAATAAATAATAATAGAATTTTGTTCAAACTTGCAGTAATTATTTAGTAAGCATTATTAAACAATATCAGATTAATGGGATTGATTAAAAAGGTTTAATAAGACCAGGGTGAATTAAAAAAAAACACTATACAGTCGAAAATGCTGTAAAGACTAGATAAGTTCATAAATCAATAAATAATAATAGAATTTTGTTCAAACTTGCAGTGATTATTTAGTACGCATTATTAAACAATATCAGATTAATGGGATTGATTAAAAAGGTTTAATAAGACCAGGGTGAATTTTAAAAGAAAACACTATACAGTCGAAAATGCTGTAAAGACTAGATAAGTTCATAAATCAATAAATAATAATAGAATTTTGTTCAAACTTGCAGTGATTATTTAGTAAGCATTATTAAACAATATCAGATGAATGGGATTGATTAAAAAGGTTTAATAAGACCAGGGTGAATTAAAAAAAAACACTATACAGTCGAAAATGCTGTAAAGACTAGATAAGTTCATAAATCAATAAATAATAATAGAATTTTGTTCAAACTTGCAGTGATTATTTAGTAAGCATTATTAAACAATAGCAGATTAATGGGATTGATTAAAAACGTTTAATAAGACCAGGGTGAATTAAAAAAAAAACACTATACAGTCGAAAATGCTGTAAAGACTAGATAAGTTCATAAATCAATAAATAATAATAGAATTTTGTTCAAACTTGCAGTGATTATTTAGTACGCATTATTAAACAATATCAGATTAATGGGATTGATTAAAAAGGTTTAATAAGACCAGGGTGAATTAAAAAAAAACACTACAGTCGAAAATGCTGTAAAGACTAGATAAGTTCATAAATCAATAAATAATAATAGAATTTTGTTCAAACTTGCAGTGATTATTTAGTAAGAATTATTGAACAATATAAGATTAATGGGATTGATTAAAAAGGTTTGATAAGACCAGGGTGAATTAAAAAAAAACACTATACAGTCGAAAATGCTGTAAAGACTAGATAAGTTCATAAATCAATAAATAATAATAGAATTTTGTTCAAACTTGCAGTGATTATTTAGTAAGCATTATTAAACAATAGCAGATTAATGGGATTGATTAAAAACGTTTAATAAGACCAGGGTGAATTAAAAACAAAAAACACTATACAGTCGAAAATGCTGTAAAGACTAGATAAGTTCATAAATCAATAAATAATAATAGAATTTTGTTCAAACTTGCAGTGATTATTTAGTACGCATTATTAAACAATATCAGATTAATGGGATTGATTAAAAAGGTTTAATAAGACCAGGGTGAATTAAAAAAAAACACTACAGTCGAAAATGCTGTAAAGACTAGATAAGTTCATAAATCAATAAATAATAATAGAATTTTGTTCAAACTTGCAGTGATTATTTAGTAAGAATTATTGAACAATATAAGATTAATGGGATTGATTAAAAAGGTTTGATAAGACCAGGGTGAATTAAAAAAAAACACTATACAGTCGAAAATGCTGTAAAGACTAGATAAGTTCATAAATCAATAAATAATAATAGAATTTTGTTCAAACTTGCAGTGATTATTTAGTACGCATTATTAAACAATATCAGATTAATGGGATTGATTAAAAAGGTTTAATAAGACCAGGGTGAATTAAAAAAAAACACTACAGTCGAAAATGCTGTAAAGACTAGATAAGTTCATAAATCAATAAATAATAATAGAATTTTGTTCAAACTTGCAGTGATTATTTAGTAAGAATTATTGAACAATATAAGATTAATGGGATTGATTAAAAAGGTTTGATAAGACCAGGGTGAATTAAAAAAAAACACTATACAGTCGAAAATGCTGTAAAGACTAGATAAGTTCATAAATCAATAAATAATAATAGAATTTTGTTCAAACTTGCAGTGATTATTTAGTACGCATTATTAAACAATATCAGATTAATGGGATTGATTAAAAAGGTTTAATAAGACCAGGGTGAATTAAAAAAAAACACTACAGTCGAAAATGCTGTAAAGACTAGATAAGTTCATAAATCAATAAATAATAATAGAATTTTGTTCAAACTTGCAGTGATTATTTAGTAAGAATTATTGAACAATATAAGATTAATGGGATTGATTAAAAAGGTTTGATAAGACCAGGGTGAATTAAAAAAAAACACTATACAGTCGAAAATGCTGTAAAGACTAGATAAGTTCATAAATCAATAAATAATAATAGAATTTTGTTCAAACTTGCAGTGATTATTTAGTAAGCATTATTAAACAATAGCAGATTAATGGGATTGATTAAAAACGTTTAATAAGACCAGGGTGAATTAAAAACAAAAAACACTATACAGTCGAAAATGCTGTAAAGACTAGATAAGTTCATAAATCAATAAATAATAATAGAATTTTGTTCAAACTTGCAGTGATTATTTAGTACGCATTATTAAACAATATCAGATTAATGGGATTGATTAAAAAGGTTTAATAAGACCAGGGTGAATTAAAAAAAAACACTACAGTCGAAAATGCTGTAAAGACTAGATAAGTTCATAAATCAATAAATAATAATAGAATTTTGTTCAAACTTGCAGTGATTATTTAGTAAGAATTATTGAACAATATAAGATTAATGGGATTGATTAAAAAGGTTTGATAAGACCAGGGTGAATTAAAAAAAAACACTATACAGTCGAAAATGCTGTAAAGACTAGATAAGTTCATAAATCAATAAATAATAATAGAATTTTGTTCAAACTTGCAGTGATTATTTAGTAAGCATTATTAAACAATAGCAGATTAATGGGATTGATTAAAAACGTTTAATAAGACCAGGGTGAATTAAAAAAAAAACACTATACAGTCGAAAATGCTGTAAAGACTAGATAAGTTCATAAATCAATAAATAATAATAGAATTTTGTTCAAACTTGCAGTGATTATTTAGTACGCATTATTAAACAATATCAGATTAATAGGATTGATTAAAAAGGTTTAATAAGACCAGGGTGAATTAAAAAAAAACACTACAGTCGAAAATGCTGTAAAGACTAGATAAGTTCATAAATCAATAAATAATAATAGAATTTTGTTCAAACTTGCAGTGATTATTTAGTAAGAATTATTAAACAATATAAGATTAATGGGATTGATTAAAAAGGTTTGATAAGACCAGGGTGAATTAAAAAAAAACACTATACAGTCGAAAATGCTGTAAAGACTAGATAAGTTCATAAATCAATAAATAATAATAGAATTTTGTTCAAACTTGCAGTGATTATTTAGTAAGCATTATTTAACAATATCAGATTAATGGGATTGATTAAAAAGGTTTAATAAGACCAGGGTGAATTTAAAAAAAAAAACACTATACAGTCGAAAATGCTGTAAAGACTAGATAAGTTCATAAATCAATAAATAATAATAGAATTTTGTTCAAACTTGCAGTGATTATTTAGTAAGCATTATTAAACAATATCAGATTAATGGGATTGATTAAAAAGGTTTAAGAAGACCAGGGTGAATTTAAAAAAAACACACTATACAGTCGAAAATGCTGTAAAGACTAGATAAGTTCATAAATCAATAAATAATAATAGAATTTTGTTCAAACTTGCAGTGATTATTTAGTAAGCATTATTAAACAATAGCAGATTAATGGGATTGATTAAAAACGTTTAATAAGACCAGGGTGAATTAAAAAAAAACACTATACAGTCGAAAATGCTGTAAAGACTAGATAAGTTCATAAATCAATAAATAATAATAGAATTTTGTTCAAACTTGCAGTGATTATTTAGTACGCATTATTAAACAATATCAGATTAATGGGATTGATTAAAAAGGTTTAATAAGACCAGGGTGAATTAAAAAAAAAACACTATACAGTCGAAAATGCTGTAAAGACTAGATAAGTTCATAAATCAATAAATAATAATAGAATTTTGTTCAAACTTGCAGTGATTATTTAGTAAGCATTATTAAACAATAGCAGATTAATGGGATTGATTAAAAACGTTTAATAAGACCAGGGTGAATTAAAAAAAAAACACTATACAGTCGAAAATGCTGTAAAGACTAGATAAGTTCATAAATCAATAAATAATAATAGAATTTTGTTCAAACTTGCAGTGATTATTTAGTACGCATTATTAAACAATATCAGATTAATGGGATTGATTAAAAAGGTTTCATAAGACCAGGGTGAATTAAAAAAAAAACACTACAGTCGAAAATGCTGTAAAGACTAGATAAGTTCATAAATCAATAAATAATAATAGAATTTTGTTCAAACTTGCAGTGATTATTTAGTACGCATTATTAAACAATATCAGATTAATGGGATTGATTAAAAACGTTTAATAAGACCAGGGTGAATTAAAAAAAAAAACACTATACAGTCGAAAATGCTGTAAAGACTAGATAAGTTCATAAATCAATAAATAATAATAGAATTTTGTTCAAACTTGCAGTGATTATTTAGTACGCATTATTAAACAATATCAGATTAATGGGATTGATTAAAAAGGTTTAATAAGACCAGGGTGAATTAAAAAAAAACACTACAGTCGAAAATGCTGTAAAGACTAGATAAGTTCATAAATCAATAAATAATAATAGAATTTTGTTCAAACTTGCAGTGATTATTTAGTACGCATTATTAAACAATATCAGATTAATGGGATTGATTAAAAACGTTTAATAAGACCAGGGTGAATTAAAAAAAAAAACACTATACAGTCGAAAATGCTGTAAAGACTAGATAAGTTCATAAATCAATAAATAATAATAGAATTTTGTTCAAACTTGCAGTGATTATTTAGTACGCATTATTAAACAATATCAGATTAATGGGATTGATTAAAAAGGTTTAATAAGACCAGGGTGAATTAAAAAAAAACACTACAGTCGAAAATGCTGTAAAGACTAGATAAGTTCATAAATCAATAAATAATAATAGAATTTTGTTCAAACTTGCAGTGATTATTTAGTAAGAATTATTAAACAATATAAGATTAATGGGATTGATTAAAAAGGTTTGATAAGACCAGGGTGAATTAAAAAAAAACACTATACAGTCGAAAATGCTGTAAAGACTAGATAAGTTCATAAATCAATAAATAATAATAGAATTTTGTTCAAACTTGCAGTGATAATTTAGTAAGCATTATTAAACAATATCAGATTAATGGGATTGATTAAAAAGGTTTAATAAGAACAGGGTGAATTAAAAAAAAAAACACTATACAGTCGAAAATGCTGTAAAGACTAGATAAGTTCATAAATCAATAAATAATAATAGAATTTTGTTCAAACTTGCAGTGATTATTTAGTAAGCATTATTAAACAATATCAGATTATTGGGATTGATTAAAAAGGTTTAATAAGACCAGGGTGAATTAAAAAAAAACACTATACAGTCGAAAATGCTGTAAAGACTAGATAAGTTCATAAATCAATAAATAATAATAGAATTTGGTTCAAACTTGCAGTGATTGTTTATCATGAATTACTAATCAATTTCTGATACGTACTGTATTAAAACTTTGGACCGATTCTCCAGGATCTTGATCCACTTCTTCAATTTGAAAATCAACGTATGCAATTTGATTGCGTTCTGCTGCGAGAAGTCGAAATCTTTGGCGAACTCGAGCTTCATCTCCTGGAAGACGGGATCCTGGTAGGTGGCCTCCGCCCGGCGGGCCAGGCTCTCCGATGCCGCGCTATGGAAGACGGTATTCGCCGAACTCTGGATATTCTCTACGCCGATTCCAAACGTCGAGACGAGCTTCTTCACAAAGTTGAGGATATGCGGGGTTATCTTCGCCTCGTTCACCGACTCCCGGTTCTCGAACGCGATCGCGTAGCACTTGGCGAGACCGTGCCGCAACTGTCGGAGCACCTCCTCGTACCTAAAAAGATATAAACGTCAAAAAAAAATTTTTTTTTTATTTCAGATAATTTTTCTTGTTCATTCGTTTATGTTAATATTGTTTTATATTTGGTTCTATTTTTAATTGTCAAGTTACTTAAGAATTTTAAATGGAACGTATCTTGACATAGTTTGAAAGATTGAAAAATTAGCTTTCCTGAAAGCATCTAATTTGACATTAATTTATAACTTATGCACAATAGATGTGGGGTGTTCCATACTTGCAAATATTATTAATAAATAAAGAATTAAATAAAGAAAAAGATTTTTGCTATGTTGCTTGTCTGTTTGTCGCACATTTGACACATTCATTTGTCCTCGTTCACATGTATTTAGTATATTTCTCCAAATCGACAGTAAGTTATTATGTCTTCTGTTTTAATATGTATTGTGACGCGTTTCGTTTTTTTGGAGATTTAGGATTGACAATGGCCTGAGTTGAAACATGTATCCAATATAGATTAAATTTACTTTGCAAATATAAAGAGGTTTCTTTATTCACAAAGAATTGTAATTATGCACAATAATTCATAAGTTTAATTTTTAAAAAATTCACCCTTGTCTTATTAGATCTTTTTAATAAATACCATTTATCTGATATTGTTTAATAATGCTTACTCAATAATCACTGCTAGTTTGAACAAAATTTTGTTATTATTTATTTATTTATCAGTTTATCTTGTCTTTACAGCATTTTAGACTGTATAATGTATATTAATTTAAAAAAAAATCACCGTTGTCTGAATAGAAATTTTTAATCAATACCATTTATGTGATATTGTTTAATAATGCTTACTCAATATTCACTGCAAGTTTGAACAAAATTCTATTATTATTTATTTGTTTATGAATTTATCTAGTCATTACAGGATTTTAGACTGTATAATGTATATTAATTTAAAAAAAAAATCACCGTTGTCTTATTAGAAATTTTTAATCAATACCATTTATCTGATATTGTTTAATAATGCTTACTCAATATTCACTGCAAGTTTGAACAAAATTCTATTATTATTTATTTGTTTATGAATTTATCTAGTCGTTACAGGATTTTAGACTGTATAATGTATATTAATTTAAAAAAAAATCACCGTTGTCTGAATAGAAATTTTTAATCAATACCATTTATCTGATATTGTTTAATAATGCTTACTCAATATTCACTGCAAGTTTGAACAAAATTCTATTATTATTTATTTGTTTATGAATTTATCTAGTCGTTACAGGATTTTAGACTGTATAAGGCATATTAATTTTAAAAAAAAATCGCCGTTGTCTGAATAGAAATTTTTAATCAATACCATTTATCTGATATTGTTTAATAATGCTTACTCAATATTCACTGCAAGTTTGAACAAAATTCTATTATTATTTATTTGTTTATGAATTTATCTAGTCGTTACAGAATTTTAGACTGTATAATGTATATTAATTTTAAAAAAAATCACCGTTGTCTGAATAGAAATTTTTAATCAATACCATTTATCTGATATTGTTTAATAATGCTTACTCAATATTCACTGCAAGTTTGAACAAAATTCTATTATTATTTATTTGTTTATGAATTTATCTAGTCGTTACAGGATTTTAGACTGTATAATGTATATTAATTTAAAAAAAAAATGACCGTTGTCTGAATAGAAATTTTTAATCAATACCATTTATCTGATATTGTTTAATAATGCTTACTCAATATTCACTGCAAGTTTGAACAAAATTCTATTATTATTTATTTGTTTATGAATTTATCTAGTCGTTACAGAATTTTAGACTGTATAATGTATATTAATTTTAAAAAAAATCACCGTTGTCTGAATAGAAATTTTTAATCAATACCATTTATCTGATATTGTTTAATAATGCTTACTCAATATTCACTGCAAGTTTGAACAAAATTCTATTATTGTTTATTTGTTTATGAATTTATCTAGTCGTTACAGGATTTTAGACTGTATAACGTATATTAATTTAAAAAAAAATGACTGTTGTCTGAATAGAAATTTTTAATCATGACCATTTATCTGATATTGTTTAATAATGCTTACTCAATATTCACTGCAAGTTTGAACAAAATTCTATTATTATTTATTTGTTTATGAATTTATCTAGTCGTTACAGGATTTTAGACTGTATAACGTATATTAATTTAAAAAAAAATGACCGTTGTCTGAATAGAAATTTTTAATCAATACCATTTATCTGATATTGTTTAATAATGCTTACTCAATATTCACTGCAAGTTTGAACAAAATTCTATTATTATTTATTTGTTTATGAATTTATCTAGTCGTTACAGAATTTTAGACTGTATAATGTATATTAATTTTAAAAAAAATCACCGTTGTCTGAATAGAAATTTTTAATCAATACCATTTATCTGATATTGTTTAATAATGCTTACTCAATATTCACTGCAAGTTTGAACAAAATTCTATTATTGTTTATTTGTTTATGAATTTATCTAGTCGTTACAGGATTTTAGACTGTATAACGTATATTAATTTAAAAAAAAATGACTGTTGTCTGAATAGAAATTTTTAATCATGACCATTTATCTGATATTGTTTAATAATGCTTACTCAATATTCACTGCAAGTTTGAACAAAATTCTATTATTATTTATTTGTTTATGAATTTATCTAGTCGTTACAGGATTTTAGACTGTATAACGTATATTAATTTTAAAAAAAATGACCGTTGTCTGAATAGAAATTTTTAATCAATACCATTTATCTGATATTGTTTAATAATGCTTACTCAATATTCACTGCAAGTTTGAACAAAATTCTATTATTATTTATTTCTTTATGAATTTATCTAGTCGTTACAGGATTTTAGACTGTATAATGTATATTCATTTAAAAAAAAATCACCGTTGTCTGAATAGAAATTTTTAATCAATACCATTTATCTGATATTGCTTAATAATGCTTACTCAATATTCACTGCTAGGTTGAACAAAATTCTATTACTATTTATTTATTTATGAGTTTATCTTGTCTTTACAGCATTTTAGACTGTTTAATGTACATTCATTTTAAAAAAAAAAATCACCGTTGTCTGAATAGAAATTTTTAATCAATACCATTTATCTGATATTGTTTAATAATGTTTACTCAATATTCACTGCAAGTTTGAACAAAATTCTATTATTATTTATTTGTTTATGAATTTATCTAGTCGTTACAGGATTTTAGACTGTATAATGTCTATTAATTTTAAAAAAAATCACCGTTGTCTGAATAGACATTTTTAATCAATACCATTCATCTGATATTGTTTAATAATGCTTACTCAATATTCACTGCAAGTTTGAACAAAATTCTATTATTATTTATTTGTTTATGAATTTATGTAGTCTTTACAGCATTTCAGACTGTATATAAATTTATAAAAAAAAAATCACCGTTGTCTTATTAGAAATTTTAAATCAATCAAATTTGTCTGATATTGTTTAATAATGCTTACTAAATAAACACTGCAAGATTAAACAAAATTCTCATATTTATTGATATAAAAAAATTTATCCAGCCTTTATAGCATTTTTTACCGTATAATTTTTAAAAAATTCACCGTTGTCTTATTAGATAGTTGCAGTTTACACCTACTAAAACTGGCTGTATGAAGAGAATAATTGTGCGATTGTTGAATTGTGTCGTGGCTAGACGTTTTATATTAATTTACGAATTATTGTGCATAAGTTATGAATGTGAAATTAGACGTTTAATAACTCTGCAACTTTATTTTTATTCTTTTACGTACCAATTCTCTCGGAACCACTCCATCTGATCGGCGATCCCCTCAAGACTGCTAAGAACTGTCGTGTGGATATCTCTGAGTAACTTCATGATTTTCGAGCATCTTACTAGAGGAGGTGAAGCTTTGATAGCGGCTGCCTCCGAACTGACGTGCTGTCCAGCTGCTTGTGTAGTCGCAGAAGACGCTCCGTCCTGATTTTGCGATGTCGACGGTTGGTCAGTTTGAGATTCTGCAGGTTGTGACTGAAAATGTTTTGAGGTTATAACAAATAACTTAAATTTTTCTAGGAGAGTATTTTATATGGGAAATATCAACTTTTTATAATATTTTGATTATATTGTAGTGGTGTATAGAGATGGGTTGAATTCTTTTGGGTTTTTGAGGGAATACTGACCTGCACGTTGGTTTTTCGGGCAGTTGCCGTTCTGAGCGTCAAATATAATGTGCGGATTGGAAAATAGACTGCCTGTGGAAACATTCTGCCAACCTGAAAGAAACATATTAACGTATTTAGTTAAATGGGTAAATAGTAAGAAAAGACTTTTATTTTTATATGGAAATTATTTTTAGATGTGTATTGTGTTTTTAAATTTATTCAAATTTGTTTTGATTGATTTTAGATTTAATCGATATTTGCTTAAAATCTACTGAAAACGAACGGCACTAAGTAACTCCACACATAATAAAGCAGAAAATTATTATGAACGGATGTTGATTCATATAAAAACAATCATTAACTTTATTGTTCCTAAAAACTGTTATTTGTCAGAAAGTTTTTATTTTTATAGAACTTGGCGGTCGGAAACAAAAAATTTTATTCACGAGATCATTAACTGTACGTACCATATACTGGGAACTTCAGAATATACAGGGTTAAAAATTATCGGAACACCTAAATAATTCCCTAACCGTAATTAATTTCAAAATAATTTTGAGACAAAGGAAAGGATTTTGATCTTAAACAAAGCTATCGTTTAAATATATTTTTAATATACAATCTGTTCATTCAATAAAAAAAATTGGTAACCTTTCTTTTTCAAATAGAACACCTGTATATTTTTAGATTTTTTAATTCTAATATTAATAGGGTACTTGACTATTTTTGGAAAACCATCTTAATGTGTTTATTCCTTCACTCTACATTGTAAATGCATTATTTTTTGTAATTATTTCCTCAATATTTCATAAAAATCAGCGTTAAAAATTGAAGCACAAAAAGTCCCGCCAAAACGATACTTTCTGTTGTGTGACGTCACCGGTTAGTGATGTCAAGATGTCAAGATGATGTGATGTCAAGATGTCAAATCGGCCCATATGGTCTGTCAGCATCGGCATCGTCGCCGTTTGGTAATTCTGTCGTATGATGTGTTGTTTTCACAATTTCTACATAAAAATGGGTTATAAATGGTGTATAAATCCACAATGCAGAGATACGTCAAGAAAAACTCCGGATAAACTATTTGTAGCTGTTCCGCAAGATTTGAAACTGCGAAGAAAGTGGTTGGCTCGTTGAAATCCAAATGAAATAAATAGCCGCCAATACAAGTGTTTTCTGTTGTAAAGATTACTTCGACATAAGTAAAACTGACTAGAATAAGTTATCTATCGTATTTTCGAAAGGTATTATCTGATCTGACAGCTGAAGGTTAGGGCTATCCTAACCTACAAAGTTATGCTTACATGACGCTTTCGTGCTATTAAATTCAAACGGGAGAAGCATAAAAGCGTGTTCCCGGTATTTTACGGTGAGAGTGACGCGCTGCATAATAGGCGGACTAACGTCATACGGCGTTTATCTGCATATAAGAGAGAGAGACAGCCGACCCAAGTTATCTGAGCATTGCTCTCCCCATACCATACCCTGACAAACCGAACGCGCTCTAAGGCGGACTAACGAATGACATCACTGGACACTGACCCAATTACAGAGCGTTTTCAATCACGTGATAGGAAGTGAATAAAATTCAATTTTAATTTTGGTTTTTCATAGAAATAAAGAATTTTTTTTGAAAAGTAATAACAAATAGTTTTCTTAAACTGTAATCTATTAGGATGACTATAATACATGCCATATTTTTAATACAGTCAAATACCCTATTCTAAGATTAATTCTAAGATTTTGTTAGGAATCATTTTTTTTTTATAAAATACGTGATTTTTGAATTATAGGCAATTAATAAAAATTAGTAATTAAATTAAAACACCTAATAATTCCCCAACTGTAGAAAAATTTAAAAAAATTTCAAACAAAAGTTTTTTGGGGCAAACAAGCTCTGCTATTATTTTTTTCGATATACATACACTCCTGTAATCATCCGTTTATTTTACTGTGTAAATTTGGTAACCTTTCCTTTTTCTAATAGATACCCTGTATTTTTTTAATTCTAAGAATTTTTGTAGAAATATTTTTTTATAAAATTAATCAAAATTAATAAAAACTCCTGAACTTCAAATAAAGAATATTTTCCACATACACATTTAGTTTAATTTGGCAGTTTATTTCTATTTAATTGTTTTGTTTTTTTTTTTCGTTTGGTTAAATTAAAAGTTAACTGGTCTTTATTAAATTTCAATTGCAAAAAATTCTTAGAGATAATTAAGAATTCAGTAGAATTAAATGATTTAGAATGATTTAGATTGAATTGATTTAGAAGAATTAAAAAATGTAAAAATAAACAGGGTGTTCTATTAGAAAAAGGAAAGGTACGACGTTTCCATAATAAAATGAACACCTTGTATATTAAAAACATATTTAGACAGCTTGTTTCAAAAAAACCTTTGTTTGAAATATTTTTTTGGAAAAATATTTAGGTATGCCACAGGTTTGATTGATTATGATTAACTGCTTATAAATGATTCATTTTATAAAAAAAAAATGATTAATATATTAATAATAAAAACAATTTTAAGAATTAAAAAATTTCAAAACATACGGGGATGTTCTATTTGAAAAAAAAGGTTACAAAATATCCAGAACAAAACGAACACCCTGTAAATTAAAAATATATTTAAACACAAGCTTGTTTAAAACCAAAGAACTTTTGAAAACTTTTTTGAAATTTTTTTAGAGTTAGTTAATTATTTATAGAATTATTTGACTAACCCTGTAGGAAATTGACGTAAAAATAAAGTTTTTTTTTTTTCAATATTATTGAACAATCTTATTTGAAATGGTTGATAATTTCTTTTTTTTATAATTATGATAAATTTCATTATCTATTGTTTATTTTTAAACATCATAAGATACAGTAACGTTTTAAAAGAACAAATCTTAAAACACAAACAATAAAAACGGATTAAATTCGACATAATTAATACAGCAAAAGCGGCGACTCACCTGGCAGAGGAGATTCAGAATGACGTTTCCGTCGTAAAATACCAGACAGTTCAACAGCTGCGGGATCCACGGTACCCACGCAATCGGAGGCACGCCCACACAATATTTATCCAGCGAATCCATAAGACTACAAGGATAAAACAATTACACGTAACAGAAATATTAAAAATTCTCATTAAAAACAACTAACAAAAAGTTCTACAGGTACAAAACACCCCGTATATTAAGAAAAAACCATCAAATTCTTTAAGTTGAATTCTAAATTAATATAAAAAGTTACTTCCTACAACAAAAAAAAATAAAAAAAATGCCCTGAGCAAGGCTTGAACCTAGACATTTCCGGCGACCGACCCGGATTTAAAAAAATTTACTTACGTGCCCTTGTCGTCGTCATACGTTAGCAGCCACAAGATCTTCGCTAAGTACTTCCTTGCCTTCGATTCATTCTGTATACGACACGCGTGCAAGAAGCAGACGATCGCATTCGAGCCCAACGCTATCTGCCTCGGATCTCGAGTAAACACCTGCTCCAGGTACTCGCCGTACAGTGCCCAAGCTTTGACAGAAGTATCGTGTAGCTGAATCGCGACGGAAAATGATTTGTTCGCATCATCCGCCTTATCTAAAGCAAAAAAAAAATTAATTTCAATTGCAAATAATCGGAAGAGAAACTTACTGCTCAGGTGGAATAGTAATCCCTTCATGGCGTAGAATTCTGCCGTCATTTCCTTGGTGAAATACTTTACGTTGGTGTTGTTGATCACTTCCAGACCTTCCTGCAGCTCGTTGCGATTGTTTGACATGGACGCCATCTGGAGGTAGCATTTCACCTGCTGCCGAATCTTCTGGAAGCAATCAACGATGTGAACGCTGGTGATCGTGTGGATCTTGTTCAGCGATTCTTGACAGACTGCCGTCAGCTTGTGCTTCCTGGCTATCTTGCCAAAGTGGATGATACTCTAGAAACAGAAGAGAAGAATTGGATAATTGATCCTAAATATTACAGCTTTCTACAGTAGGTCTACTGTAGTTCTACAGTAGTTCTACAGTAGTTCTACAGTAGTTCTACAGTAGCCAGACTTCTTAAATTTCGAGTTTAGCTGCTGGTGCCTTTTGGCTTTATGTGGCATTCCATAAAAAGTAGACGGGATAAAAATTATTACTGCATGTTTCCAGCTCACAGATAAATTGGGTGATCAATCCTGTAAATTATAGCTCCCTACTTATTCTACTGTAGTCAGAAGATTTTGTTAAATTTAAAGTTTAGCAGATCAAATGATGTGATTTTGCTTTATGTGGCATTCCATAAAAAGTTGATGGGACAAACATTATTACAGTGCGTGTCTAGGTCACAGATGAATTGGGTAACTAATCCTGAAAATTATAGCTCTCTATCTATTCTACCGTAGTCAGGAGATTTGTTTGAATTTTAAGTTTAGCAGATGAAATGATGTCTTTTTGCCTTATGTAGCATTCCACAAAAAGTTGATGGAATAAAAATTATTACTGTACGTCTCTAGCTCACAGATAAACTGGGTCATCAATCCTGAAAATAATAGCTCTCTATCTATTCTACTGTAGTCAGGAGATTTTTTTAGCTTTGAGTATAGCTATTGAAATGGTGTTATTTTGCGTTATGTGGCATTCCCTAAAAAGTAGATGTGATAAAAAATATTACAGTATGTGTCTAGGTCATAGATGAATTGGGTAACTAATCCTGAAAATTATAGCTCTCTATCTATTCTACAGTAGTCAGGAGATTTGTTTGAATTTTAAGTTTAGCAGATGAAATGATGTCTTTTTGCTCTATGTAGCATTCCACAAAAAGTTGATAGAATAAAAATTATTACTGTATGTGTCTAGCTCACAGATAAACTGGGTCATCAATCCTGAAAATTATAGCTCTCTATCTATTCTACTGTAGTCAGAAGATTTTTTTTTAGCTATGAGTATAGCTACTGAAATGGTGTTATTTTGCTTTATGTGGCATTCCATAAAAAGTTGATTAGATAAAAATTATTACTGTACGTCTCTAGCTCACAGATGAACTGGGTCATCAATCCTGAAAATTATAGCTCTCTATATATTCTACTGTAGTCAGGAGATTTGTTTGAATTTTGAGTTTAGCAGATGAAATGATGTCTTTTTGCTTTATGTAGCATTCCACAAAAAGTTGATGGAATAAAAATTATTACTGTACGTCTCTATTTCATAGATGAACTGGGTCATCAATACTGAAAATTATAGCTCTCTACTTATTCTACTGTAGTCAGGAGATTTTTTTTAGCTTGGAGTACAAACTCAGGAGTACAGGACTGAAATGGTGTTATTTTGCTTCATGTGACATTCCATAGAAAGTTGATGAGATAAAAATTGTTACAGTACATATCTAGCTCACGGATGAATTGGGTAATCAATCCTGAAAACTATAGCTCTCTACCTATTCTACCGTAGTCGGGAGATTTGTTTAAATTTTGAGTTTAGCAGATGAAATGTCTTTTTGCTTTATGTGGCATTCCACAAAAAGTTGATGGAATAACAATTATTACTGTACGTCTCTATTTCATAGATGAACTGGGTCATCAATCCTAAAAATTATAGCTCTCTATCTATTCTACTGTAGTCAGGAGATTTAGTTAAATTTGAAGTTAAGAAGATCAAATGATGTTATTTTGCTTTATGTGGCATTCCATAAAAAGTTGATGGGACAAAAATTATTACAGTACGTGTCTAGGTCACAGATGAATTGGGTAATCAATCCTGAAAATTATAGCTCTCTACCTATTCTACCGTAGTCGGGAGATTTGTTTAAATTTTGAGCAGATGAAATGTCTTTTTGCTTTATGTGGCATTCCACAAAAAGTTGATGGAATAACAATTATTACTGTACGTCTCTATTTCATAGATGAACTGGGTCATCAATCCTGAAAATTATAGCTCTCTATCTATTCTACTGTAGTCAGGAGATTTTGTTAAATTTGAAGTTAAGAAGATCAAATGATGTTATTTTGCTTTATGTGGCATTCCATAAAAAGTTGATGGGACAAAAATTATTACAGTACGTGTCTAGGTCACAGATGAATTGGATAATCAATCCTGAAAATTATAGCTCTCTACCTATTCTACCGTAGTCAGGAGATTTGTTTAAATTTTGAGTTTAGCAGATGAAATGTCTTTTTGCTTTATGTGGCATTCCACAAAAAGTTGATGGAATAACAATTATTACTGTACGTCTCTAGCTCATATATAAACTGGGTCATCAATCTAGAAAATTATAGCTCTCTATCTATTCTACTGTAGTCAAGGGATTTTTTTAGCTTTGAGTACAGCTACTGAAATGGTGTTATTTTCCTTTTTGTGGAATTCCATAAAAAGTTGATGAGATAAAAATTATAACAGTACATATCTAGCTCACGGATGAATTGGGTAATCAATCCTGAAAACCATAGCTCTCCACCTATTCTACTGTAGTCAGGAGATTTGATTCAACTTCGAGTTTAGCAGATGAAATTGTGTCATTTTGCTTTACGTGGCATTCCTCAAAAAGTTGTTTAACAAAATCACTCACCTGAGCAGATGCATGTACGCCGAGCATGGAATTCGCGTGGCTGGTCTCCCTAAGGTTCTCGTAGTGATGTACGATGAACTGGTAGTGCTGTTGACGCCACGTAAAGATGTCGTTCCAGTGCGACAGATCGTCGGCGATAACGGGCAAGCGATTGCGCCAAGTCTTGACGATCGCCTTCATGTCGTGCAGCGAGTTCGTGTGGCCCTGCATGAGGCCCTTGTGAATCTGGTACGCCTCCTGCAGTTCCATTATCTGTTGCGCCGCCTGCAGGTACTGAATATGAATGTGGCTGACGATCGTCGGAAGACGACGCCATTCGTTCAGGCATAGAGTCGTCGCTGTTTCGACATAACGTTCGGCAAACTTTAAAGGTTTTTCCGGTTCGGGATTGCAGATCAGGATGTAGCCTCCGTACAGTGTAACCTACGGAAGATAGGAAATTTTAGTTTGGGGATGTTTATTCAGCCAGAGTTGGCATGTGCGTCATCTATTTTCGAAAGACTTGCCCTTTTAATAAGTTTTATATGCTGATGGCAAACTGGTAATTCAAATTATACTGTAAGTTACAAAGATTGTTCGATTTATTAAAATATTTATTATGGAAAAAAGTACCTTTCAAGAATAAAAATGCACGAAAAACTGGAAAAATAAAGGAATTCTCTTCAAAAACTAAGTTAATAGCAAAAAATTAAACAAAAATTAACAAACTTATTGAAAAATTCAAAGTATTACAACATTTAAAAAAATGTTTAAAGTAAAACAACATAAAAACACCTATAGACCAGGCAATAGAGACTTTTTCGTGACAAAAATAGTATCAGCAAGCCGCCGGTCCCAGGTCACGTGGAACAGTCCATAGATGTATTGTGATGTGTTTTCGACTAGCAAATATCATTACTTAATTTGTTATAAACAAAAAACCTAAACAAATCGTGCATTTTTTCGTTGTTTGCTTGTAAAAGCTGAACTGATGGAGCAATCTTGATACTGTCAACAGACGAATTGTAGAGAATGAAAAGACAAAAAAAATGAACCCTACACGGACCCGATCGGATTAATATTAACGGAGGAAATTCAGAAGAAGCGAAGAAATCTGCATTTTTTTCAAAAATTCATTATTCCGCCATTTTCAAAGTTTTAACGCAGGCTTTTCGCGAGAAAGTAGCGATTGATGGGTACTTTAAGTGTGCACAACCCAGGCGTTGTCCGATGATTAGTTTTTGCACAATTGGGATTTGAATTCTTTTTATGCAATATGAATATAAGGAACAGTTTTGAAAAGTTAGGCTTAAAGCAAAAAGAAACGACTGACTGAAAAATTAAAATGAAACAAAACTCAACAAAAATACAAAAAAAAAACACATGAAGAACTAAGAACCAATCAAAAGAGCAAAGATAACATGAATTTATTTTATTAATAAATTAAGTTAGAAGCAAAAAGAAACAAAAACTTCCCGACTAATTAAAAAACTCAAAGCAAAACAAAATTAAAAGAAAAAACGGATTATGAAAAGCGAAATCAATGAACTAAGCTAAAAATCAAAAGAAATAAGTGAATAAGAAACAAAATATAGCAAAGGCAAAAACTGAAAACCGCATATAATGAATTGAGGACAAAAGCAAAAAGAATCATTTATTAAAAGTCAATGTAAAACACAATCGAAGAACAAACTAACAAAGAATTGGAATTCTCACGGAATTACAAAATATAACAAAAGAAAATATAAAAAACACACATAAAGGATTAAGAATAAATCAGAAGAGCAAAAAGGGCAAAACAGAACCTTTGAAAAGTTAAACTAAAAGAAAAAAGAGAAATATGAACTGTCTTATTGAACAATTAAAGTAACACTACAAAAAACAAATGAAGAAACAAGCCTGAAAGAAGGAAAAATACAAAAGAAAAACACAAATGAAGATTGAATATCTAATGAAAAAAAAGCTACAGAAAACTCTCAAAGAAAAACTCTTGAAAAATTAAGCTAAAAGCAAAAGGAAATAAACGTATTTATTGAAAAATTCAAAGTAAAACAAAATCAAAAAAGCGAATATGAAGAACAAAATCAAAGGAAAACAAAAAAAATAACAAACGTGACCCAAATAATAAACACACTTGACCTACTAAGAATAAATCAAAAAGCAAAGAAGAAAATTCTAAGCTATTTACAATTACCTGCCCAAAGAATTGAAAATAAAAAAAAAAGAAGAGCCAAACATAAAAACATAAAGAACTAATAATAGAACAAAGACCAATACAACAAAACAAAAAACCAATAAGAAACTAAAGAAGAAGCAACGCAAAAACTCATTTAAAAGTACTAATAATAAACGAAGGATAATATAACAAAACAAAATACAAACTAAAGAAAAAATGAACTGTACAAAATAAGACATTTTGGAGCACCAAAATAAAAAAAACAAACATAAAAACATAAAGAACTAATAATAGAACAAACAACAATACAACAAAACAAAAAACCAATAAAAGAAACAAAAATGAATGAAATGAAACTAAAGAAGAAAACCAAAAACTGATTTAAAAGGACTAATAAGAAACGAAGAATAATATGACAAATAAAAATATAAACCAAAGAAAAAATGAACTGTACAAAATAAGACATTTTAGAGGACCCAAAATAAAACAAAACTAAGAAACTAAAAGAAGAAACAAAAAAGTAATACTAAAACAAAGCAACGCAAAGGTGGTTCGGTTTATCAAAAATATTTACCAAGGAGAAAAAAAAAAGAAAGAAACATACCTTCCAAGCCAATTCCTTATGGTAACTATACTCGACGTTAGCCAACGCCTCCTTCATCCAATCCCAATTTGGCACGCGCCACGCGCTGTCCAGAAGCGTATACGCGTTATAGTGCGAGTGTTTCGAATATTCCGCAAGCGTACTCCACTGGTTCAGCTCCTTCGTACAACGGCTGTACCGCTCAATCCACATACAAACCTCCTTCTGCGTAACCGTAGGTACGGGCCCCACACTATACTCCTGCTTGTACTTGTTAAAACAAGCCTCGTAACCAACCTAAACAAGAAGGATCATAAAAATTAATTGAAGAAGAATGTTAAAAAGATATACGAAAAAAAGGAAAAAGAAAACATATGTTAATAGAAAAGAAATCGGAAGAAAAACAAATATCGAAAAAAAAATTTAATTATTTTTCAATTTTGCGTAGATTACGTTATAAAAATCTAATTATTTTGGAGTTACCTGGGCTTGTTCGAAAAATCCATGCTGCTCGTAAGCTATTGCGGTATTGGTGTCGCGATAATAGGCAAATTTCTGCCATAGACCGGCCCACATGTCTTCTTCGCATAGAGAGGAGTACATTTCGTGTAAAGCTGTGTGGATTTCGTTGCGTTGGTTTTGGTCTGGTTCGAAGTCGAAGGGGTTCGATTGTTTTAGAGCGGGGTCGAAGGCCATCTGTTCTAGGCCTAATGTTAGGCGGTGCCATAGGTTGTGCGATTTGCCGAGGTATTTCATGATGGGTCTGGAAGATTCAACGTGAAAATGTGAGAATAGCTGCTTGAGATATGACAAGGTGTAAAAGTGATGTAAATAAATATGTATTGAAATAAATACTAAAAACAAAAACTATAAACATAAAAACTTTTAATAAAGAAGAATAAAGCAAGAAAAAAACCATATATGTACAAAGACCCAAACTGGAATAAAGAAATTCATCTTGAAACAAAGAAAAAACGCGTTTCAAGAGCAAGAAAAAACTGAAGAAAAAAATAATCAACAAGCAAAAACAAATAAAATGAAAGATTGGAAAATGCAAAGTAAAATAAAATCAACAACTATAACAAAGAGAAGTACAAAATCCACTTGAAGAATTAATAACAAATCAAAAGAGCAAAAAAACTGAATAAAAGAAACAGTCTTGAAAATGCAACTAACACGAACAAAAATAAATTGACAAATTCAATGTAAAACAAACTAAAAACACGTATTATGAAGAACAAAATCTATAAAAAAGAACTAAAAAAAAGACATGTTCCAAAGAATGAAGAACAAATTAAAAAGTAAAGCAAAACTGAATAAAAGCAACACAAAAGTTAAGCTAAAAGCAAAAAGAAAGAAAAATTAACTGACTTATTGAAAAATTAAAGTAAATTAAAATCACTTTTGAAAAACAAAGCTATTTAAGATTAAAGTATCGTTTACATCCACTTAACTTAACGTACGATAACTTATAAATTTGAGAAAGTTGAACTCCATTGAATTATATGTGTTCGTGTACATTCACTTAACGTAGCAAAACTTAACGTAACGTACGGAATTGTTCACTCAACTTCAACTTAACAGAATCTGTGCGCTAAGTGCACCAATCACAGGCTTTCAATTTTAACAATACAGATGATGGTGACAGGTACATAACCTAAAAATTAACTCATGTGTTTAGAATTTTGTTGTCTTTGTGTTTCTTTTGCAATATGTTTAGCTCAATTACTGATTATGTATCGTTAAAAGTAATAGATTTCATATTGTGTCACTGTCAGATGCGTATGTCAAACACTTCACCGTAAGTGAATTTAAATGGAACCGATCTAAATTTCGTACGTTAAGTATAAAGTATCGTTTGCATGCACTTAACTTAACGTACGAAAAATTATACTTACCGTAAACTTGGGTGACTTTAGTCCACTTTTGAAATTTGAAATCTGGTAACTTTTAACATATTAGATATTATTACTCATACTTGTGCTATTTTTTGGGTCTTTGATAGTACTTCAAAAATATCAAAACACTAATATTTCCAACGTCAGGATATACTTCTTTTATGTATATACATGGGTGGCCAAAGTCAGAATTCATTATTGGGTCACTTTGGCCATACTACTGTTTATCATGCCAATGAAACGATAAGCTAGTGTATGCTCGAGTTTGGCCACCAAATATGTTTTAAAAGTGTTCAAGAACAAAATACGTTAAAATCAGCAATAAGATCATGACAAAACTATTTTATGACTATTTTAAAAAATAATGCTAACATGTTATACATTGCGGAAATGAGAAAAAACACGACTATTGGAAAATGCCAAAATTCAATATGGCGCCCATAAGAAAAACAAAAGTTGGCCATGACTACGCCGCCATCTTTGATGTTATTTCAAATTAAAAAATAACACTGCATTCCTTGTTAAAAAGTCGCTGTAGAATGTTTTTGTTTCAAATGTCTAGCTACGTTTGGTTTTGAATAAAAAATTAAAACCGATATCTTAACATTTCAGTTTTTTTGCGGATATCTTTAAAATGAAAAATGATAGCTAAAATTTCTTTTCAGATAATTGTTCAGCACAAAAATACGAAACTTTGCCAAATTTAAACATAGCCTCTATCTCCACTAATAAGCGAGATCTAATGAGCCTCGAAATTGAATCACCCGGTATAGCTAGACATAATTTTGTACTTCTGGTATAATGAAGAAACCTCCTTTAGACGGGACAGGTGTTTTTATTGCTTGTAAAATGTCATCTTTGTCATACCACAGAAATGTCATCATTTGATGGCCATTTCCACTGAGAATGCCCGACTGTACTTTCCTCGATTGGCTACACCGAGCACTTTAACTACGCGGGTATTGCAGAAAGATATTCCTAACAAACCACAGGCCTAATGTTATCGGCGGCAAATCATAGATGCTGATAGATTACTCAACACAAACAAAGTTGTTCATAGTAACAAAATTGGTCAATTTTCAAAGCTATCTTCTGAACAACGCCACAAAAAAAAAATTATCATCTAACTTACATTAAGCACCTTTGTATTCAATATAGTATCTAAAATATAAATAACCAAAAATACTCGCAATGTTTGAAATATTAACAAAGATCTAAACAATATAAATAAATTTTCGAATAGTGGCCAAAGTTACCCAGGGCGGCCAAAGTCACCCAAGTTTACGGTAACGTACGAAATTTAGATCCGTTCCATTTACATTCACCTACGTTGGGGTGTTTGACATGCGCATTTGACAGTGACACAATATGAAATCCATATTAAATCTATCGGTTTTATTATACAAATATGTTTATGTACACGCAAGTTGGATCAAGGTTCCATCATCCGTGTTAATAATCCGTTAATCGAGCTAAAAATATTGCAAAATAACACAAAGATAACAAAGTTAAAGTCGCACGAGTTAATTTTTAGGTTATGTAACTGTCACTTGTTGTCACCATCATCCAAATTGTCAAAATCAAGAGCTTGTGATTGGTGCACTTAGTGCACGGATTCTGTTAAGGGGAATCCATACCCCCTACGTTTTATTTGCAAAACACGCAAAAGTTCTGAGGCTTTTTCTCAGTAATTAGTTCACTCAATCGTAAAAGAAATACACCAAATTAAAGATATATAATTTTGCGTCTAGTGGTAGATTTTTGATAGTTCTGTTCGTTTTTGACAAATCTATTTCTGAATATGACATAAAATTGGCTGATTTTGCAATTTTGTTACGAAGTCCTCAGGTTAAAATTGAAAAAAGTACCACATAATAGGTCTAAGTTACACCTTCCTGTATAAGTGCACAAAATTTCACGTAAAAATATCAATATCTTTTTTCACTCAAAACTTTACTTCTTCAAGTACATGAGTAAGTTATATTTTATCACGTAGCGTGGATACAACAACAACAAATAATACATATACATTACCACAGCAAGTAATACATCTTTATCTATAATTTGATGTATAACATGAGAGAATTGATACAACATTAAGCTGACTATGGATGCTTATTTTATACGACGTACCAGCAGTAGTGATTCCTCTTAAGTTGAAGTTAAGTGAACAAATCTGTACGTTACGTTAAGTTTTGCTACGTTAAGTGAATGTAAACGAACACATATAATTCAATGGAGTTCAACTATCTCTAATGTTTAAGTTTTCGTACGTTAAGTTAAGTGGATGTAAACTAGGCTTAATTTTTCGTACGTTAAGTTAAGTCGATGTAAACGAGGCTTAACTTCTCGAAAAATTGAATATAAAATAAAGAAAAGCCAAAAACACAGAAACGTAAACAAGTAATAATAGAACAAAGAACAACAAAACAAAAAACAAAGAAACAGAACTGAATGAAATAAACACAAGAAGAAGAAAACAAAAAAATGCATTTAAAAGTACCAATAATAAAACAAAGAACAGTGTAACAAAAGAAAACAATCAATAAAAAAAAAGCTAATTGTAATGTCAGGTTTCCATCAAACAAACAGTCAAGTTTGTGTTATTTTTTGTGTTTTTTAATCATTAAAACAACTGTAAACTAAAATGAGTATTTTGATTCAATATGATACTTCCGAAACTAAAACAGAACCACTTATTTCCACAGCACCAACCGAGTTCGTAAACTCACCAAAACCCTTTAATAGTACCACTTTCAATCGGGACACGCAAAACAAAAAAAAAACAGTTGCAAATGTCACAAACTTTGTAAAAGCTTGCTGTTTTGGTATTTTTTTCGACACGTGTGCTGTCTTGTTTATGTTTTATCCATTTGGTGGGCATAACGGGCATAAAATCAAACATAAAAAATCAAAAAAGAGATTTTGGAAAGCTAATGGCTAAGAAACTAAAAAAACAGAAGAGTAATAATAAAATAAACCAATGCATCTTGAACCACGGATTTCTTACATCACCACAAAGTTAAAAATCAAAATTTTCTTCACAATACACAAAAAAAATCAACACTTTACGAAATTTATAAAACAACTTCTGTTAATACTCACGGAGCTATCGGAATAGGGGGGCTACAGCGGCACACAGCCTCCACAAACGTATTCATAGCACTTGGATGGCAATCCTTCTGGGCCATATGCGTCCCGGATGTCAGAAATCCGGAGATATCCTGCTGGATTGCAAGCCTCTGCTGGTCGTCAAATATCTCCCAAATCCTCGGGAAGAGTTGCAACCAGACGTTCTCCGCTAAAGCGGTATCCATGTGGCACAGCTGAGCGGTTGCCGTAAAGAACTGGTCGGGAGTCACCCCGCGGCAGGACTCGATGAACTTAGCGTGCTCCGAAATGATCTTCATAACCTAGAAATCACAATATTTCAAATAGTTTTATTTTTTAATATTAATTATTACAACACTACACCAAACTGGCTTTAGGGGGTATTGATTAAATAAAAAAAAATATTTTTAAGGTGTCCGATCACTTTTTGAGGTTAGAATGTTCGGAATTCTATAATTTCAGTTTGAGTGAGGTGAATTTGATTGTTTTGGAAGAAATCTCACTTCTCTGTAGTATATTGTGTAATGTAGCCTTTAAATTTTAAAATTTGGGTATCTGAAGGAACTTTGAAGTTACAATCATCAGAATGCTACAATTTCAGTTCAAATGAAATGAATTTGATTGTTTTGGAAGAAATCTGTTTGTTTTAGAAAAAATCTGTTTCACTTCTGTAGTATATTGTGTAGCCTTTAAATTTTAAAATGTTACTTTTTGTTGCATCTGAAGGATTTTTGAGGTTAGAATCATCGGAATTCTACAATTTCAGTTCGAAAGATGAATTTTATTGTTTTGGAGGAAATCTGTTTCACTTCTGTAGTGTATAGTGTAAATTAGCCTTTAAATATGAACATATGTTACCTTTTTGGGGTGTCCGAATAACTTTTTAGGTTAGAATCATCAAAGTTCTACAATTTCAGTTTGACTGAGGTGCCTAAAATGGTACCTTTTCAGGGTGGGTGTGAAATATTTTTGAGGTTAGAATCATCGGAATTCTACAATTCTGATTCATCTGAAATAAATTTTCATTGTTTGGAAGAAATCTGTCTCACTTCTGTAGCGTATAGTGTAAATTAGTCTTTAAATATGAAAATATGTTACATTTTTGGGGTGTCCGAATAATTTTTGAGGTTAGAATCATCGAAATTCTACAATTTTAGTTCAAAGGGAGATGAATTTGATTGTTTTGGAGGAAATCTGTTTCACCTCTGTACTGTATAGTGTAAAATAGTCTTTAAATTTTAAATATGTTACCTCTTCGCGGTATCCAAACAATTTTTTAGGTTAGAATTATCAAAGTTCTACAATTTCAGTTTGACTGAGGTGCCTAAACTGGTACCTTTTCAGGGTGGGTGTGGACAATTTTTGAGGTTAGAATCATCGGAATTCTACAATTTTGGTTCGTCTGAAATAAATTTGATTGTTTTGGAAGAAATCTGTCTCACTTCTGTAGCGTATAGTGTAAATTAGCCTTTAAATATGAAAATATGTTACCTTTTTGGGGTGTCCGAATAATTTTTGAGGTTAGAATCATCGAAATTCTACGATTTTAGTTCAAAGGGTGATGAATTTGATTGTTTTGGAGGAAATCTGTTTCACTTCTGTACTGTATAGTGTAAAATAGTCTTTAAATTCTAAATATGTTACCTCTTCGTAGTATCCGAACAATTTTTTAGGTTAGAATCATCAACGTTCTACAATTTCAGTTTGACTGAGGTGCCTAAAATGGTACCTTTTCAGGGTGGGTGTGAACAATTTTTGAGGTTAGAATCATCGGAATTCTACAATTTTGGTTCGTCTGAAATAAATTTGATTGTTTTGGAAGAAATTTGTCCCACTTCTGTACCGTATAGTGTAAATTAGCCTTTATTATTAAAATATGTTACCTTTTTGGGGTGTCTGAATAATTTTTGAGGTTAGAATCATCGAAATTCTACAATTTTAGTTCAAAGGGAGATGAATTTGATTGTTTTGGAGGAAATCTGTTTCACCTCTGTACTGTATAGTGTAAAATAGTCTTTAAATTTTAAATATTTTACCTCTTCGTAGTATCCGAACAATTTTTTAGGTTAGAATCATCAAAGTTCTACAATTTCAGTTTGACTGAGGTGCCTAAAATGGTACCTTTTCAGGGTGGGTGTAAACAATTTTTGAGGTTAGAATTATCGGAATTTTACAATTTTGGTTCGTCTGAAATAACTTTGATTGTTTTGGAAGAAATCTCTCACTTCTGTAGCGTATATTGTAAAATAGTCTTTAAATTTTAAAATATGTTATATTTTTGGGGTCTCCGATCACTTTTTGAAGTTAGGAATTCTATAATTTCCGTTTGGCTGAGCTAAATTTGATTGTTTTGGAAGAAATCTGTTTCACTTCTGTAGTATACTGTGTAAAATAGTGTAAATTTTAAAATATTACTTTGGGGTATCTGAAGGGTGTGCGAGCAATTTTGGAGGTTAGAATCATCAGATAGTGTAAAAAGTCTTTAAATTTTAATGTATGGTTCTTTTTCGGAATGTCCGAACAATTTTTGAGGTTAATATCATCGAAATTCTACAATTTCAGTTCGACTGAGGTTAGAAATGAATCCGTTTATCCTTTTATGATAGTATAAAATAATTACTTAAATGTTAATTAAAGAACGTTACCTTTTCGGCACGATTTGGTACTTTGTCGTCTGCATTTGTCACATCTCCGTTTGACAGATCCATATCGATAACTTCCTCCTTTATGTCCATCGCCTCGAAGAAGTTCGGATTCTCCGTTTGGAATGAGTAGAATTCTTCGCGTTTGCTCGCGTCCGCCTGGTTTATGACGGACGTTATGCTGGGCAGAATGCAGCTCTCGTGCGACATACGTATAGCGCCATCTGCGGACGCCGTCGACAGTAATAACTCGATGCATTGCTTGATCCAATAATGCGGCCCGATTGCGTCCCAATTTTGCGAGCATATGATGTAAAGGACGCGATCGTGTAGTCGACGTCGCATCGATTCGTCAAATACCTGCGGAAAGATATGAAAGAAATTTGAACAATAAGAATTATTGTGTAAGAAAGGAAATTAATAAAAATATGTATAAATATGTATAAAGAAGAAAATAAGGAACTAAAGAATATAAAAAACAGAATAATCAAGGAACACAGATATCAAGAAACATTTCCAGACAAGAAACAAGACCGAAATAAAGAAATGCAAATTGGAAATTATCATTTAAACCAAGAACAAAAAACTAACTAAGAAAGTAAGAAATAATACAAAATCCAACAGAAAAGAAACAAAACCAAAATATAGAAATGAAAATAAAACAAGAATTCTTCGCGTTTGTGTTTTTTCTTCAAATTGAAAAACTAAAAACAACAAGGAAAAATGACAAAGAACAAACCAAAAACAATTCCAAAGAAATTTGGTAAAAAAATGAGGAACGAAATAAGAAGGAGTAATCCATACAAAAGAAAATAATAACAAACAACAGGAAATAAACGAAAAAAACCAGGAATGTCGTAAACAGTTGTTTACGACATACGTAATATAATAGAAGAAACAATACAAGAAGAAAAAAAACCTTCGGAAAGAAATCAAACAATCAAATTAACATGTAAACAAAGAACAAAAACCCACACGAAATAAAAAAAAATCCCATAAAAAACAAAACCAAAATAAAGAAATGCAAATTGAAAATCTACAAACAACAAAGGAAAAATGACACAAAGAAGAAACCAGAAACAAATCCAAAGACAACTAGTAAGAAAATTATCATCTTCAGCCGGGCCAAACTTATAGTACCCCCACCGTAAAATATTTATGGTGAGGAAATTGAAAAAAAAGGAGTTAACCAATTTTGCTCATTCACATTGAGTTATCGTGTAAATTAGAAAAACAAATGGAGGTAACGGATTTTGCCCAGTCATGAACTTATCCTTACTTTTTAAGAGATAAGCTTTTATAGCAAATTTCAGATCAATTGCTTGAAAATTATGGCAGTTATCGTGTACACAGACAGACAGATGGACAGACGGGCCGACAGACAGACATAGTTAAATCGATTCAGTTTTCAATGCTGATCAAAAATATATATACAAGGCTAATATACCACCCTTCCTTAAGAGGAATCAGTACTGCTGGTATGTCCTATAAAAAAAGCATCCATAGTCAGCTTAATGTTGTATCAATTCTCTCATGTTATACATCAAATTATATATATAGGTGTATTACTTGCTGTGGTAATGTATATGTATCACTTGTTGTTGTTGTATCCACGCTACGTGATAAAATATAACTTATTCATGTACTCGAAGAAGTAAAGTTTTGAGTGAAAAAAGCATGTAAGATATTGATATTTCTACGTGAAATTTTGTACACTTATAGAGGAAGGTGTAACTTACATCTATTATGTGGTACTTTTTCAATTTTAGCCTGAGTTCTTCGTAAAAAAATTGCAAAATCAGCTAGTTTTATGTCATATTCAGAAATAGATTTGTCAAAAACGAACAGAACTATCAAAAATCTACCACTAGACGCAAAATTATATATCTTTTATCTTTATTTTGGTGTATTTCTTTTACGATTATGTGAACTAATTGCTGAGAAAAAGCCTCAGAACTTTTGCGTGTTTTGCAAGCAAAACGTAAGGGGTATGGATTCCCCTTAAGGGTGTTACCAATGTTGTGGCAAAGTGAATATACCCTACCACAGTAAATGTGCAAATCCAATGAGAAACTTTTAAAAAATAATGAACGCAATAACTAAAGAGTAATGAATACAAAAGAAGACATACAAAGTACAAAAGAAATAATAAAAGCAACAACAGGAAATAAGATAAGCGCATTGAAGAACTAAGAATTATACTAAAAAAAATTAAAACCACAGAAATAAATGAAACTAACAATGAAACAAAGAAGAAACAAATTAACAAGAAACAGAACAAATTCCTACAGAAGATAAACAAAATCAAAATAAAGAAATGCAAATTAAAAAACTAAAAACACAACAAACTAAAGATGAACAAAAGAGAAGAAGGCCTAAGGAAAAAACATCTTAAGTAACAAAACATCTTAGGAACGTGATAAGTAAAGAATAATACATACAAAAACAAAAACAAATAAAGAACGAAACAAATAAAACATAACATAAAAATGACAGGTAGAAATCAAATGAAGAAACAAACACTTAAACAAAGAACAAAAGGGAGATTAAACAAAAAAATAGAAAAATGAAGAACTAAGAATAAAACTATTAAACAAAAACTATCAATCTTGAAAACTTAAAATAAATTAGAATCTTAAAGAAGTAAGGGCAACGCAAGTAAGAAAAAAAAATAAAAATAGAAAAACATGACATAAAAAAGTATAAAACAAAGCAAGAGAACAACAGAAAACATAATACAAAATAAAACAAAACTCAAGTAAAGAATTAGATAAAGTATCAAATAAAGAAACACACAAACAAACCAAAAACAAACAAAACTACAAAAACCAAACAAAAGACACTCACCTTAAAGAATTTCGCACGTATATGCGGCTGCGGACTGCGCAGTCCCGCGAGAAACGCCTGCTCGAGCTTCGAGATCAGCTCGCTCTGCCGTAACTGCTCGTCCGAATAAACATAGTTAACCAACTCGAGGAACTGCGAATTCAGCTCCAGTTCGTCGGGGAACCGCTTCTCTACGTACTGCATCATCTTCACCAACAGAATACTCTTCTCTCTCAAGCTAGGCGCCTGCGACAGCGTCACCACATTTTTATTCTTCATCCACTCCTCCAACATCTTTGTTATTGCTTTCATAACTTTTACGTCAGGCGTCTTCTCGATTAAACCAACTAAGATCGACCCTATAAAGGATTTTCTCATTTCAACTCCCATAACGACCACTCGAGTTTTAACGAGATCCAGAGCGATGATCAGGAGTTCCGAGGTTATTAGGTTAGATTCCGGGGAGGTCGGGGTTAGGTGCTCTTTTTGTAATTTTTGTAGCACCCGCATGAACGGTGTTATTAGTAAGTCGATGTAGGAGTTGTTATTAGCGCACGCAGCTTTTAGCATCATTAAAGGCCCAAAAAGCATAGGCGTTGCCGAGGCTTGACTCTTCTCGTAGTTACTCAAACCCTCGAAAATATTTTTCCCGACCGTGCTATACAAAACCTCTAACTCTTCGTGCTTACAGGACATATTAGCGTTTGTTCTTTCGCTAGGGAAAATCGACATTAACTTCTGCAATAACGTATGCATCGTCTTTATAACCTTAGAATTCGCCTGCGTTACGCAAGCGCCCAACCTCCTCTGTAAAAGTTTAAACCCACTCAAAATCTGCTCCTTCTTCAAAACCCCTACCAGATACGTCAACAATTCCAACCCCGTACAAACGTTATTAAAATTCGGACTTGTCCCTTCGAGCGTTTGCAATAACTTATCGTAATAAGCGAAATTAATATCGATCGTAAACGGCCACAACTCCGGCTTTAACGCTGTCTTCAACAACGAGACGCATCTTCTCGATAGCATCTCGCCCGGGGGAATCCCTAAGACCGTCTGGGCGTTCGCTGACGCAGTGTCGTTAACTTGACAAGCGAGACGCATAAGGCTGTTCAAAACCATGTCGATGTGCATCTTTTCGATGGGTTTTGAGGCTTCCAGCTCTGGTTTTATTGCGATTACCGTTGACGACGTCGAGGCCATAGGTATTAGTTGCGTTTGTTTCTTGCGGGTGTCCAGATCTTCGGTTTTTTTCACTTCTAGTAAGGCGTTTGGCGACTGTTGCGTTGGTGTCGGGTCCTCTTCTTTGATTCCGTTCAGTTCCCACTTGATTATGACCTGGAATATTGAGGTTATGAGAATAATTTGTGAGGTTATGTTGAGTGTTGAGGTTGTGGTGTGGGGTTGGGTTGTTGGTAGCTACTGATGCGATTTGCAAGGCGTAATCTTAAGGTGTGGCCTTAAATACAGGCCTTAAGGTCAGTTCTAACCTTAAGATGGGACCTTAAAATGCAGAATTGTCAATTTGCTATTTTTGTCTTGCAATTATGGCCTTTTACTTAAACAATTATTAAACCGAATAATACTATAAGCTGTATTGCAGCAATTTGTTAATAAAGTCTTAAGTGTTTTAAGCCTTAAGCTGGGACCTTAATGTGCACATTTTGCAATATGGAGCTTACTTTTATAGGAGATTCCTCTTATAGTAATTATAGTCTTCTCATTAAATAATAAAACATATTATTATTTGTAATTGAAAGACTCATTAAGATTAAAAACTTAAGCTCTCAGCTTAAGACATGACCTTAAAATACAGAATTTTTAATTTGCTGTTATTATTGCTGTTTAAGTTTAAATTGAACAATAATTAAACCCAATATTATTTTTACCTGCATTGCAACAATTTTTTTACAAAAATTACGTCCTCACCTTAAGATGGGACCTTAAACTACAGAATTTGTAATTTACTGCAATTTTTCTCGTGAGAATTATACTTTTTATTGAACAGTTATTAAACTTTATATTATGCTAAACGATAATGTTGCAATTCATTAAGAAAAATCTTAAGTGCTCACCTTAAGATGGGACCTTAAAACATAGTTTTCAATTTACTGCATTTTTTCTTGTGAGAATTATTCTTTTTATTAAACAGATATTAAACTTTATATTATGCTTAACTATAATGCTGCAATCCCATACGAAAAATCTTTTGTCCTTAAGATGGGACCTTAAAATACATAATTTTCAATTTGCTGCTATTTCTTTTGACATTATGATCTTCTTATTGAACAATTAAACATAGTATCCTTCCTAATTATAAGACAAGAGCGTATTAATATTATAATCGTAAGTCCTTACCTTAAGATGGGACCTTAAGAGATACAAGTTTTATTTTACTGCCGTTTCTTGTGAGAATGGTTTTTCTATTGAAAAATTAATTAGTAAACTATATATTCCGCTTAACTATATTGCAGCAATCACTTAAAAAATCTTAAGTTCTCACCTTAAGATGGGACCTTAAAACACAATTTCCAATTTTCTGCTATTTTTCTTGTGAGTATGGTCTTTCTATTGAACAATTATTAAACTTTATATTCCGCTTAACTATATTCAAGCAAGCCCTGAAAAAATCTTAAGTAAATCTCCCACCTTAAGGTGGAACCTTAAAGTACACAATTTTTCATTTGCTGCTATTTCTTTTGTGATGATGGTAGTCTTATTGAATAATTAAACATAGTATTATTTTTACTTATAAGACAACATCCAATTACATAATGTTATAATCTTAAGTCCTCACCTTAAGATGAGACCTTAAAACATACAATTTCTAATTTTCTGCCATTTTTCTTGTGAGTATGGTCTTTCTATTGAACAATTATTAAACTTTATATTCCGCTTAACTATATTCAAGCAAGCCCTGAAAAAATCTTAAGTAAATCTCCCACCTTAAGGTGGAACCTTAAAGTACACAATTTTTCATTTGCTGCTATTTCTTTTGTGATGATGGTAGTCTTATTGAATAATTAAACATAGTATTATTTTTACTTATAAGACAACATCCAATTACATAATGTTATAATCTTAAGTCCTCACCTTAAGATGAGACCTTAAAACATACAATTTCTAATTTTCTGCCATTTTTCTTGTGAGGATGGTCTTTCTATTGAACAATTATTAAACTTTACCATTAACAATATTGCAGGAATCCCTTACGAAAAATCTTAAGTCCTCACCTTAAGATTGGACCTTAAAATACAGAGTTTTCATTTTGCTGCTATTTCTTTTGTGATTATAGTCTTGTTAATGAAACAAATGAACATGTTATTCTTTTTAATTATAACAAAGCAACCTATCAATATTATAATCTTACGTTCTCACCTTAAGATGGGACCTTAAAACACAATTTCTAATTTTCTGCCATTTTTCTTGTGAGAATGGTCTTTCTATTGAACAATTATTAAACTTTATATTCCACTTAACTATATTCAAGCAATACCTGAAAAATCATAAGTAGATCTCCCACCTTAAGATGGAACCTTAAAATATACAATTTTTCATTTGCTGCGATTTCTTTTGTGATTATGGTCGTCTTATTGAATAATTAAACATAGTATTGTTTTTACTTATAAGATAAGATAACATCCTATTAATGTTATAATCTTAAGTCCTCGCCTTACAATGGGACCTTAAAACATACAATTTCTAATTTTCTGCCATTCTTCTTGTGAGAATGGTCTTTCTATTAAACAATTATTAAACTTTCCGATTAACTATATTGCAGGAATCCCTTAAGAAAAATCTTGTCCTCACCTTAAGGTTGGACCTTAAAATACAGAATTTTCATTTTGCTGCTATTTCTTTTGTGATTATAGTCTTCTTAATAAAACAAATGAACATGTTATTCTTTTTAATTATAACAAAGCAACCTATCAATATTATAATCTTACGTTCTCACCTTAAGATGGGACCTTAAAACATACAATTTCTAATCCTCTGCCATTTTTCTTGTGAGAATGGTCTTTCTATTGAACATTTATTAAACTTTTCCATTAACAATATTGCAGGAATCCCTTACGAAAAATCTCAAGTCCTCACCTTAAGATTGGACCTTAAAATACAGAATTTTCATTTTGCTGCTATTTCTTTTGTGATTATCGTCTTCTTAAAGAAACAAATGAACATGTTATTCTTTCTAATTATAACAAAGCAACCTATCAATATTATAATCGTGAGTCCTCACCTTAAGATAAGACCTTAAACAACAATTTTCAATTTACTGCTATTTCTCTGTGAGAATAGTCTCGCTATTGAACAATTATTAAACATTTGATTGTCTAACTATGTTGCAGCAATCCCTTAAAAACAACTTTTAAGTCCTCACTTTAAGGTGGGACCTTAAAATACTTTTATTAATTAATCCATTGCTTGTCTAATAGTATTACTTCCTTACGAACGAGAACATTTTTTAAAATGTTAACCTTAACGTGTAACATAACCTTGAAAATTACTTACCTCTGCCAATTCTACCGCGAGCCTCTTGTGCTCCAAACTGGCCGTAGGACTGAAGCCGAGTCGCTGGATAGAGTTTACCATGTACTGCACTAGGTGGTGCCTGACCGGATAGTACACCTTGTAGTGCTTCACGACTAGCTGCAGTATATGGAACAACTGCTGAATCGAGTGTCCCTCGTCGACAATGATCTTCTTCGTCCAGTGCGTGAGCATCTTGTGGCCCTCCTCCATTCTCAGCGGCATGCTCGGCGTCAATATCTCCAACGCTTGGCGCACTACGCCGCGCGCCTCCAAACCGTGCGCTTTCAGCAACGAATGGAACACCTGAGGACAATATTTTAATATTTTAAGACTACAATTTTGCCATCCTCTAGTGGATTTTTGATGTTTTTGTTTTTGGAAATTTGTGAAAGAATCTGAACAACAGAATTTGCAGATTTTAAAATTTTTCTATGGCTTTGATAATATACTATAATAGTCAGGGATGTAAAAGCATAATTTACCATGTAAATTACCAAGTTAAATTACAGTCGGTAATTTACCAGTAATTTACCGAAAATTTTAATTACAGTTGTTAATTTACCGGAATTTATAAATTAATTTCAAAAACCTTCCATCAGTACTTGCATGAATGTACCCCACCACTCCTCAGCAGTTGACAAGTGCACTGTTGTTTGTGCCTATCGGGTAAATTACTAAATAAATTACCGTAATTAATGGTAATTTCCGGATTTTTAATTACTTAATTCAGCGAACCCAATAATGCACATTTTAAATCAGAAGCCATCTACTTACTATCAAATTCATGATTTAAGGAAATGTTCTGGTGATCCGGATGAAATGTGATCATTGCTTGTGAAACCTAAAATACTGTAAATAAATTACAGTATTTTATACTATAATTATGCTGTTAGACTGCCCATTTTATAATTTGTTGGTATAAAAAGTATTTTTATTGTAGTCCCTGCTTTCATTTTAATAATGAATTACTACTATTAAATCAGGAAAGCATCAGCGATTGGTAGTTATCTACAAAATAATGACTTATAAGGCTGTACAAATTTTTTTTTACATAACTTACTGTCATCGGTAAATTATCATTTTGAATTACCCGGTTAAGGAGCAAGTATACCCTACTAATGAAAATTTTTGTTAGCATTTAGAGAAAAACTATTTGCAATGGAAACTAACCACAGGTGATACAGGACGTAAAAAACACATGAAACAAACGGTAAAGTCAAGTGTGTCTTAGAAAAACCAATTTTTTTCTAAATCGCGGGTTCGAAATCACATAAAAACGATAAATAATTCAAACTAAGTTCATAGGTAAAACCTTTCTATTTTTTTATGTTCTATTTTGGAAAGTCATTTTCATAAAATAAAAATGTATACCAAAAAAAATAAATGTCGTTATTTAATATTTTATTACTTTTATATACTTTCCAATATGCAATACTACATTAGAAAACCACTGTAAAAATTTCATATCTCTACAACGCGTATTAACGCTAGGATTCCGAACCTACGGTACACTTCCGGTAGACTACGTCGTTAATTTAAGAAAATATAATTTACCAATTGCAATTTTTAATTACGTGGTAATTTAAATTTGAAAGTAATAATTTTAATTTTAGCGGTAATTTAGTGAAAAAATTTATTACGGAAATTTAATATCCTTAGTCAGATTGCTAGTAATCTACAAAATAATGACATTTATGTACCAAACATTTTTATTAACATAATTAGCATTCATACAGTGATCGGTATTAACACCGCTTTAATTTAACATTTTGAATTTTTAATCACCCGGTAATTTAAACCAGCGTAATTTACCATTTTGAATTTTTAATTACTCGGTAATTTAAGCCAACGTAATTTACCATTTTTAACTTTTATTTACGTGGTAATTTAATATTTGAAATTAATAATTTTAGTTTCAACGGTAATTAACAAAAAAAATTAATTACCGTAATTTAACATCCTAGACATTATAGTCACCTAAAAGTGCACCAAAAGTAACAAATCTAGTTAAGAGGAATCAGTACTGCTGGTACGTCCTATAAAATAAGCATCCATAGTCAGCTTAATGCTGTATCAATTCTCTCATGTTATACATCAAATTATAGATAAAGGTGTATTACTTGCTGTGGTAATGTATATGTATTACTTGTTGTTGTTGTATCCACGCTACGTGATAAAATATAACTTATTCATGTACTCGAAGAAGTAAAGTTTTGAGTGAAAAAAGCATGTAAGATATTGATATTTTTACGTGAAATTTTCTACACTTATAGAGGAAGGTGTAACTTAGACCTATTATGTGGTACTTTTTTCAATTTTAACCTGAGTTCTTCGTAAAAAAAATTGCAAAATCAGCCAATTTTATGTCATATTCAGAAATAGATTTGTCAAAAACGAACAGAACTATCAAAAATCTACCACTAGACGCAAAATTATATATCTTTTATCTTTAATTTGGTGTATTTCTTTTCTTCGTAAAAGAATTGCAAAATCAGCCAATTTTACGTCACATTCAGAAATAGATTTGTCAAAAACGAACAGAACTATCAAAAATCTACCACTAGACGCAAAATTATATATCTTTTATCTTTAATTTGGTGTATTTCTTTTACGATTATGTGAACTAATTGCTGAGAAAAAGCCTCAGAACTTTTGCGTGTTTTGCAAGCAAAACGTAGGGAGTATGGATTCCCCTTAAATAGCTTCTAAATGACTTCTTATCTAACCTTTTAAATATTTTACATCAAGCTACCCAACACACTGGATACAGAGCAATATTAAGGTACTATAATAGCATACTACTTTATAAACTGCAAATATCACAAACACTAGTAAAAATAGAAGATATAAGAAATATTTCAGGCTTGAACTTTATATTTGAATATAATTTTTACTTCTAAACAACCTTTCCAAATAACATTATTCAAATATATTGAAAACAAGGGTACTTTACACTTATGTCAAATTATGAACTCTACATTCTGAACTACCCGGTATATGGCACACAAATTGTAAGATCTAATGATTACGTGTTTGGTTTTGAACCTGTTACTAACTTTTATAAAGAATAAAATTTTCTGAGAAAGGAATAATAAAAAAAATTTGCAAACACTCCTTGTCACCCTGTATATGCCTCAACCAAAGATGAATTGAGTAATAAATACTATAAATTATTATAAATACTGTACCATCCTACCAGAGGTAGTTTATTTTTAAATTTTACTTACAAATTAAATATAAAAATAAAATCTAACCTGCAAAACTATCTTCCGGTGGATGGCAAACTTGTCGATGATGTGAGAGAGGAGTAGGTGGCCGTGGTATCTGGTCGCCGCGTCGACGCAGTTCTTCCCGAGGAGGCACGGCCACGCGAACGTCATGAGTCTGCGCAGCTTGAAGCCCTGCGTCTTGTTGGTCGCGTCGCGGTCGTGGATGTGCGGGCTCGCCTGTTCGACGAGCAGGCACGAGAACTGGAGCAGGGAGATGCGCACGCAATCGGCGAACGGGAACGGACTGTCCGGGTCGACGACCTGGGCGAAGCACTAAACACGTAATATTTAGAAGATTTAAACAAAAAAATAAAACAGAATAAAACAAGGAAAACTGAAATAAAATATGGAAGAATAAGAATAAATTACGAGAAAGACATAAAAAGTATGTAAAAAACTAAAAAAAAAGAAAATAAAACTAAAATAAAATAAAGAAGAATAAAAAATAAATTAAGAAGAAGACACAAAAAGTAAGTAAATAACTAATACCACAAAAACAAAAGAAAAATTTAAAGAAAGAAATTTAAAATTAAAATGACATAAATAGGCAAAACAAATCTAAAATAATAAGAACAATAACAAAAATTATTCATAAATAAAAAATTTCTTACCCTGTTTAGAAATACGGATACGATATTGTCGGGGTGGTCATGGTAGGGGGCAGGTGGGGTTCCGATAAGTTTGTCGGTCTCGCCACGTTCAAATCCAACGGCAAAGCACGGAATAATGACCAATTGCAGTATTTTTGCGATCAGTTCCTAAAAATAACAAAGAAATGTGAAAAAACGTTATATAGAGTGAAGAAGTGACTATGTGTATTAATGTTAAATTTAAATAGAAGCCTCCTTGATCCTTGCAAGTTTAAACTTGCAAGGATCAAGGAGGCTTCTATTTAAATTTAACATTGATTTATTTCCTTGCACAATGGACACTTATTCATATTATGTGTATTGACTGTTGTGTTTGAACCAGGGCTGTGGAGTCGGAGTCGTGGAGTCAGAGTTCAGACAAATTTCAGAGGAGTCGGAGTCGGAAAAAATATACCGACTCCGACGCCGGGTCCATGTTTAAATAATGTAGAAAAAGACATGCGAGATGGCCGTTGCGTCAATAGATAGTAAACGATTAACTAAACATTATTAGGTCTTTTACAAAGTAGATATAGTTTAACTACAAAACACACAGGTCGGTGGTGAGTGATGATTAGCAAAATGATTATTGTGAGTCGCTTGCCGCGTCGCATATATAGTTTATGTATTTCCCATTTCCAATAACCAACTTCAATATGCTAATTATGATAGCTAGATCATCTACAAATAAAAAAATCGGACTTCGATGCATACTTATAGACGAATTAGAACTTTCCAAAGTGAAGCGTCAACGTGTGGTTTTCCTTATTCATCAAAATTACGAGAATTTGCTCCTATTCGTTCAGCCACAAAGAACAGCTGAACAATTCCTTGAATATTGCAAAAAGTATTTTAATGATATTCCCTTGTAATTTTAAAAAGAAAAAACAGTCTCCTACAGCTTTTGTACCAGAAGAAACAACGTGATGGTATCACAGTCGTATTATCAACTCACAAAATTTTTTTTATTTTTATTTTTCCCAATATCTGAATGTTTGTAAAAGATAAAGCTTTACTAGGAAAACTTTGCAATTTTAGCTTTAATGTTTGATAACTTTAAACGTTTAACCGAAATTGATTCTTTTCTTGGCACATGAACAAATTTATCAAAAGTATCACCCTTGATTATACAATATTATGGTATAATCACATCCCTTTGTATTTAACAAAATATGTAGAGATTTGAAATTGTTACTGATTCTGTCGAGTGTAGGTTACGGCTTTTAAGATTATTGGTGGCTATGTCGTAGTCTTCTTGCGATCAACTAAAAAACACCGATATTCGCAGATTTCGTCACCTACACTTGACAGAATTGAGCCAGATATATTTTTATTATTAGCAAAGGTACAAACTTCACTCTAACGTAATTTTTAATGCATAAACTTAAACATGCATAATATATGTATAATAGCCGATTAAAATTTATAACTGCATTTCCGATTTAAACTCTACCTTCAGTTGATTGTCGGAATATCCATGTATGCAAGTCATACTCGTTGCAGCCAGAATTGTGACGTCATTACCACTAACAGAAGTAAGAGTTGAGATTAATTTCAGCTTATTTTGCACTTAATGTTGTATTCATTGAAATAAATTTTATTTTGTACTATACGGTGGTTTTGTTGTACTATACTTTTGTTATTATTAAAGATAGAACATCGGTTCAAGTGATAAACTAGTTCAGAATTATGTGCTCTCTAATGAGAAAACAGTTGAAGTTCTAATGATTTCAGAGATATTTTGAAAATACAAAAAAGCGTCCTTTTTAAATATGGCCATAATTTTGTGGTCCGATCAACAGGCCTGTTTGATTTTATTTACAATTAGATTATGTCAGATTTAATTTTTTTTTGCCATTAAATTCGCTGGAAACAAATAAAATTTTGCCGGAGTCGGAGTTGGAGCCGAAACAAGGTAAGTTCGACAAAAGTTTCACAATTATTATTTTTAAATAGCAATTTACAATAGGTAATGTAATACTTCTAATATGCATTTTATATTTTTTGAGATTAGAGGAGTTTGGCAACATTATTATTTTTCATTTGTAAATTATAACGTTATCGTTCTGAGTCTGTATGACACTGAATGAATGTTTAGTGATTTTTTATTGTTTCCATTTATTTTTCTTTATATTGTTTCAAACTCATATTTTTTTTAATAAATTATATTTATTGCAACTAATGGTTTACATTATCTACTCCAGATTCAATATAATATTCCAAAAATATTTAAAAGTAATAGGGTATTCCGGTGTTTTTGAAATTGTCATTTTTTACAAAGTATGGGTGCTACTGTTTGCTACTTCACAAGTAAAATATCAAACATTGTTGTAAATTAAGAGAAATCGTTGTTTGAAGTTTGAATTAGGATTGGTCTTTGTGACGTCACAAAGACCGCTCAAAGTGAGCGACTTGACAACGTTGCTATATCTAGGGTGCACGTAGTAAATTTTTGTCTTCTGTTGTGTCAACGTTTAGAATCGCTCGTTTGTTGACACCTGCTTTGGTTATTGAGGTTATATCAAACACTTGTTCAAAATGTATAAACTCCAACGCCGACATTGTTCTGTGCCGGGCTGTAACAGCAGTAGAACAGTAACTCCTGATAAGATTTTCTTTACATTGCCGACTAGCGCGATGAGAGATGTTTGGCTTCAAGTTTCAATGATCAAATCATCTCTCAAAAAAGTTACCTTTATTCGTTGTCAAACAACAGGGTCGCCAACCGTCAACTTGGCCGATCAGCTGTTCAAGAGCTGTCCGCTGTTGCCACCGCTACTAGGGATCGGTAATCATCGTGTATTTCCGAGGGTGGTCGGTGAATTCTAACGAAATGCACTTTTAATTGCAATTATCTCATAGAAAAACTAAATAAAAAAGCTCATAGCTTAACTTTATGAATCCTCATAAAGTGTATAATAGGTTAAACCGAATATCTGCTTAAATTTTTACATGACCGGAATACCCTATTACAGTGTAGATATACGGTAGTCAACAATTTTAAAACGCAACGAAAATATTTGTGCAGATCCATAATATGTTGACGAATCTTCATTCTTCAATCAAACCAGAAATAAACTAACGAAAATAATTTTTTCATAGTACTTTACGCGGCACTGGAAACAAACGAACACGTGCATCAAAGACGAAAAAACTTCATTATTTTTATGAGAACTGCTTAAGAAACAACTATTTTCTCAGTTTTCTTAAGAAATTAATATTCATCTAAACAAACAGAAGAAAACCCAACATTTTGATATAGCGGAGAAAAAATACTTTTTTGGAAATAAAATCAAGCACACATGAACGAAAACATATATTAAGTTAATTTTTTTTATTACCTGTGACATGTCTTCTGCCGTAAAATGCTCAACAAACTTGAAAAATGCTGACCGCTTCCACTCAACAGTGTAGTTCTGTGCGACAGTATTTTCCAAGAAATCACGAAGGAACTGAAAAAGTACATATTGTTACATATTTTATAGTTTGTGAATGAGTTTGATATACCCAAAAGATACAAAAAAAAAACTAGAAATTTCAAGTACATCATGTAAAATTTTTAACTAAAAACAAAATACTAATAATTACCTGGAAATCAGGAATAAACCTATCAGTAGTTGCACGTAGCAACTCAAAAAGCAAATCAATATCGTTCGGATGATGACAGAAATAATGCAACAAAACTTTAACCAACAACTTCGGTTCTCTCCAATGATTGTAGTCCATTGCTTCTATTTTCTTATTGCGTTCCTGTAACATCACAAAATCCACAATACAATAAAGAGTAAAAAAAAAAAATTTTAATCAAACTAACCTGATATTCGTCACTCGACCAAACACGTTTAAACGCGTCGATCAAGTCATGTTGCCCTGACAACCATTGATCGTCGTATTTGATCAGAAGAGACACAATCCTGACTGCCTGATATTGGAACTCGTTCCGATCCACTTGAGTCTGCGCTATATTGATGTTCATGTTAGATAAAGCCAGAGTTATGAGCCGAGGTAACATTTTCGTCTGGAGAAGATCCCGGAAGATCTTGCCATCCTTATGCTTGATGAGGTAGTGGAGGTATCGTCCAAATTGAGGTTCCTGGAAAAGAAAAATTTGTCCACTTTAGAGTTTGGTAACTTTGGATAGAAGTAAGGTAAATCCACGAAATAAGTTTTATTTTGTAGCCTTATCTTTCTTACATAAATACTGCAAATTACATTATTTTACCAGATTTGCTAATATTTATTTCTTAATTATATCAAAAGTCTTAATATTCCACTGATAGAATTGGTAATTTCTATCATAACTTTAAACGTTTGTAACTTTGGGTAGAAGTAATTTAATACCAGGAAATAAATTTTATATTGAAGCATAATCCTTCTTACATAAATCCTGCAGATTACAATATTCTAGTAAATACGCTAATATTTATTTTTCAATTATATGACAAGGCTTGATTTTCCACTGCTAGAATTGGTAATTTCTATCATAACTTTAAACGTTTGTAACTTTGGGTAGAAGTAATTTAATACCAGGAAATAAATTTTATATTGAAGCATAATCCTTCTTACATAAATGCTGCAGATTACAATATTCTGGTAAATACGCTAATATTGATTTTTCAATTATATCACAAGGCTTGATTTTCCACTGCTAGAATTGGTAATTTCTATCATAACTTTAAACGTTTGTAACTTTGGGTAGAAGTAATTTAATACCAGGAAATAAATTTTATATTGAAGCATAATCCTTCTTACATAAATCCTGCAGATTACAATATTCTAGTAAATACGCTAATATTTATTTATCAATTATATGACAAGGCTTGATTTTCCACTGCTAGAATTGGTAATTTCTATCATAACTTTAAACGTTTGTAACTTTGGGTAGAAGTAATTTAATAGCAGGAAATAAATTTTATATTGATGCATAATCCTTCTTACATAAATCCTGCAGATTACAATATTCTAGTAAATACGCTAATATTTATTTATCAATTATATGACAAGGCTTGATTTTCCACTGCTAGAATTGGTAATTTCTATCATAACTTTAAACGTTTGTAACTTTGGGTAGAAGTAATTTAATACCAGGAAATAAATTTTATATTGATGCATAATCCTTCTTACATAAATCCTGCAGATTACAATATTCTAGTAAATACGCTAATATTTATTTTTCAATTATATGACAAGGCTTGATTTTCCACTGCTAGAATTGGTAATTTCTATCATAACTTTAAACGTTTGTAACTTTGGGTAGAAGTAATTTAATACCAGGAAATAAATTTTATATTGAACCATAATCCTTCTTACATAAATGCTGCAGATTACAATATTCTAGTAAATACGCTAATATTTATTTTTCAATTATATCACAAGGCTTGATTTTCCACCGCTAGAATTGGTAATTTCTATCATAACTTTAAACGTTTGTAACTTTGGGTAGAAGTAATTTAATACCAGGAAATAAATTTTATATTGAAGCATAATCTTTCTTACATAAATGCTGCAGATTACAATATTCTAGTAAATACGCTAATATTTATTTTTCAATTATATCACAAGGCTTGATTTTCCACTGCTAGAATTGATAATATTTATCATAGCTTTAAACGTTTGTAACTTTGGGTAGAAGTAATTTAATACCAGGAAATAAATTTTATATTGAACCATAATCCTTCTTACATAAATGCTGCAGATTACAATATTCTAGTAAATATGCTAATATTTATTTTTCAATTATATCACAAGACTTGATTTTCCACTGCTAGAATTGGTAATTTCTAATATAACTTTAAACGTTTGTAACTTTGGGTAAAAGTAATTTAATACCAGGAAATAAATTTTATATTGAAGCATAATCCTTCTTACATAAATGCTGCAGATTACAATATTCTAGTAAATACGCTAATATTTATTTTTCAATTATATCACAAGGCTTGATTTTCCACCGCCAGAATTGGTAATTTCTATCATAACTTTAAACGTTTGTAACTTTGGGTAGAAGTAATTTAATACCAGGAAATAAATTTTATATTGAAGCATAATCCTTCTTACATAGATGCTGCAGATTACAATATTCTAGTAAATACGCTAATATTTATTTTTCAATTATATCACAAGGCTTGATTTTCCACTGCTAGAATTGGTAATTTCTATCATAACTTTAAACGTTTGTAACTTTGGGTAGAAGTAATTTAATACCAGGAAATAAATTTTATATTGAAGCATAATCCTTCTTACATAAATGCTGCAGATTACAATATTCTAGTAAATACGCTAATATTTATTTTTCAATTATATCACAAGGCTTGATTTTCCACTGCTAGAATTGGTAATTTCTATCATAACTTTAAACGTTTGTAACTTTGGGTAGAAGTAATTTAATACCAGGAAATAAATTTTATATCGAAGCATAATCCTTCTTACATAAATGCTGCAGATTATAAAATTCTAGTAAATACGCTAATATTTATTTTTCAATTATATCACAAGGCTTGATTTTCCACCGCCAGAATTGGTAATTTCTATCATAACTTTAAACAGTTGTAACTTTGGGTAGAAGTAATTTAATACCAGGAAATAAATTTTATATTGAAGCATAATCCTTCTTACATAAATGCTGCAGATTACAATATTCTAGTAAATACGCTAATATTTATTTTTCAATTATATCACTAGGCTTGATTTTCCACTGCTAGAATTGGTAATTTCTATCATAACTTTAAACGTTTGTAACTTTGGGTAGAAGTAATTTAATACCAGGAAATAAATTTTATATCGAAGCATAATCCTTCTTACATAAATGCTGCAGATTACAATATTCTAGTAAATACGCTAATATTTATTTTTCAATTATATCACAAGGCTTGATTTTCCACCGCCAGAATTGGTAATTTCTATCATAACTTTAAACGTTTGTAACTTTGGGTAGAAGTAATTTAATACCAGGAAATAAATTTTATATTGAAGCATAATCCTTCTTACATAAATGCTGCAGATTACAATATTCTAGTAAATACGCTAATATTTATTTTTCAATTATATCACAAGGCTTGATTTTCCACTGCTAGAATTGATGATTTTTATCATAACTTTATACGTTTGTAACTTTGGCTAGAAGTAATATAAATCCACTAAATAAATTTTATATTATAGCTTATTCTTTCCTATATAAACGCTGAAGATTACAATATTCTAGCAGATATGCTAAATAAAACAAATATTGGCTACTTTAGCGGGTTATAACTTTAGATAGAAGTAAGTTAAATCCACGAAATAAGTTTTATATTATAGCATAATCTTTCGTACATAAAGGCTGCAAATTACAATATTTTACCAGATTTGCTAATATTTATTTTTTAATTATATCAAAAGTCTTAATTTTCCACTCCTATAATTGATCATTTCTATATTAACTTTAAACGTTTACAACTTTGGTTAGAACTAAGTTAAATCCACAAAATAAATTTTATATTATGGCCTAATCTTTCCGACATAAATACTCCACATTACAATATTCTACCAGATTCGCTAATATTTATTTTTCAATTATCTCAAAAGTCTTGATTTTACACTGATAGAATTGATAATTTCTATCATAACTTTAAACATTTGTAACCTTGGCTAGAAGTAAGTTAAATCCAGAAAGTAAATTTTATATTATAGGGTAATCTTTCTTAGATAACTACTGAAAATTATATTAGTTCACCAGATTTGCTAATATTTATTTTTTAATTATATCAAACGTCTTAATTTTCCACTGCAACAATTGATAATTTCTGTTATAACTTTAAAAATTAGTAACTTTGGCTAGAAGTGAGTTAAATCCACAAAACAATTTTTTTATTATAGCCTAATCCTTCTTACATAAATGCTACAGATTAAAATATTGTACCAGATTTGCTAATATTTATTTTTCAAAAGTCTTAATTTTCACTGCTAGAATTGATAATTTTTATCATAAGTTTGAATGTTTATAACTTTAGATTGAAGTAAGTTAAATCCACAAAATAAATTTTATCCTATAGCCTAATGTTTCCTATACAAATTCTGAAGTTAATAATATTCTAATAGGTACGCTAATATTTATTTTTCAATTATATCAAAAGTCTTACTATTCCATCCCGAGCATAGATTAATTTCTGACATAATTCGAAAACAAATAACAATTGAGCAAAACCGAGATGGCCAATAGATTTCCCATGCTCAAATTAGTAGAAATTGATTACAAACTCAACTTTTCGACAAACAAAACAAATACCTTTATACAGCCGTCCTCGAGGAACATATCCAAGGTTTCCGAAGGATATTGCTTCAGGAACTTCATCAGCTCTTCACGGAACGGCGAACTAGCTTCCACGTACAGCGCCTGCTCTGTCTGCAGTACGTACTGGCACAGCTGCTTGATAAATTTGGAGGAAGCAGCTGGCGTCTGGTGGAAAATACTGATCACAGTGATGATCTTTTGTTCGTCCTCCCCTTTCTTTGAAATACCAGTAGAGGCTACACAAAAAAACAAGAAAAAAACAATTTTATTTTATAGGAAAACAAAAACAAACTGACAAAATGTTACATAACCTCTCAACGTTTGACAATTGACAGTTATATATAATAATACACAACTGTCAAAGTGTGACTTAACCTCAGTAATTTTGACAGTTTGCGGTTATGTTTGACGGTGTGCTCACCTTTGGGAACGTTGACCAAATGTTCCATCAGCTGTTTCAGGATCTCCATGAGCTGTTCGCAGAGTTTCTCGTTGAACGCCTTTGGGAAGAGACGCGTCAGGTAGGAGAGCATCTTTATGCCGTTGAGAGTCAGAGCCTTCACATCGCCGAGTGTCATGAGGAGAGGCCGCATCGTCTTATGCACCTAAAAACAAACGAGGCAAAATATCTTATATAAATTAAGAAATTGAGGTTAGTTTGTTAGCAGTAACCATAGTTATGGTTCCATAATAACTACCATCCATTATGAAACCAAAAACAGTGCCACAATGTGTTTATTATGAAACCAAAACTAGTGTCACAATGTGTTCATTTTGCGACCAAAGTAGTCAAAGTTTAATCTGATCTTGAATATTGTAACATGAAACACCAAACAAAGTATGCTTTTTACTTTAAACCATTAATTTTATATAAATTTAATGTCACAATATGTTCATTATGAAACCAAAATAGAAAAACAAAACCAAAATACACTTACGATGTCCTTCTCCATCTGATATCCGCCAATGAAAACTTTCATGCACTCGTAAGCTGTCATCTGCAGTTCCGGGTTGGGGCCCTCCAACGTCTTGTACAGCACGTGAAAGATGGCTTCACGTACCTCCGCCTCAAGGTAGTGGCACGCGGCTAGAGCCCTTAACGCGCTAACTCTCAACGGGATAAAGTTCGTGATGTTCTTATAACAAGAGAAATTCAATAGTTTCGCGTCTTCCGTGCTACAGAGCGATATCAGGTCCGTTATGAACAGCTTGTGCTCCTTGACGCTCATATCTAAAAATTACGTTAAAAATTAGGTTAGGTATATTATTTTTTCAGTTATATATTTTTATTAAAAACATAAATAATAGAAATGTCTATCTAGAATCTACCTAAAAGTTAGGTTATAATTTTTTGCAGTTGTTTATTATTTATTTTTATTAAAAACATACATAATAGAAATGTCAGGTGAAAGTAAAATTTTAAATAAAGAAGTTAAACCTCGTGAGTATCAGTGACTGAGAAACTGCCAAACCTGTCAAAATTGTTAACTGTTGAGCTTGTCAAAATTGTCAACTGTTGAGCTAGTCAAGACTGTCGAACCTGTCAAAACTGTCAAAGATGTCAAAACTGTCAAACCGATCAAAACTGTCAAAATTGTCAACTCTGAACTTGTCTAACCTGCTAATGATGTCAAGGCTGCCAAAACTGTGAACAATGTAAAATTGCCAAGCTGTCAAAACTGCGAAACCGGTTAAAACTGTCAAAATTGTCAACTGTCGAACCTGTCAACAATGTCGAACCTGTCAAAACGGTCAAAAATGTCAAACTGCCAACTGTTTAACTTGTCAAACCTGAAAAACTGTTAAACTTGTCAAAACTGCTAAATCTGCCACACCAGTCAAACCTATTAAAGCTGTCAAAGATGTAAAAACTGTCAAACCTGTCCAAATTATCAAACCTATCACAATAGTTAAATCTGTCCAACCAGTCAAAACTGTGCAAACGTGTCAAAATTGTCAGCTGTTAAAATTAACCACTGTCAAAATTGACCACTGTTGAACTTGAACCACTATCAACACTGAAAACTGTCAACGATGTCAAAATTGCCAACCTGTCAAAACTGCGAAACCGGTTAAAACTGTCAAGCCGGTCAAAACTGTCAACTGTTAAACTGGTTAAACCTGTCAAAACTGTCGAACCTGTCAACAATGTCGAACCTGTCAAAGATGTCAAAACTGTTAAAACTGTCAAAGATTCCAAAACTGTCAAAATTGTCAACTCTTTCACTTGTTAAACCTGTCAAAACTTTCTAACCTGTCAAAACTATTTAAGATGTCAAAACTGTAAAGCCTGTCAAAATTGTCAACTGTTTAACTTGTCAAAACTGTCAAAGATTCCAAAACTGTCAAAATTGTCAACTGTTACACTTGTTAAACCTGTCAAAACATTCTAACCTGTCAAAACTATTAAAGATTTCAAAACTGTCAAACCTGTCAAAATTATCAAACCTATCAACAGTCAAATCTGTCAAACCGGTTAAAACTGTTAAATCTGTCCAACCAGTCAAACCTGCCAAACATGTCAAAATTGACCACTGTTGAACTTGTCAAACCTGTCAAAACTGTTAAACCGGTCAAAACTGTCAAACCTATTAAATCTGTCGATTCCAAAACTGTCAAAATTGTCACCAGTTGAACTTGTCAAAACTGTCCAAGATGTCAAAACTGTTAAACCTGTCAAATCGGCAAAATCTGTCATAAGTGTCTTAAAAATACTCACCAATCGAAAACAATCTTGGACTCAACGACGTACAGAACATATTCCCATCCATCAAACCCATCTGTGCGTTAGCCGGTTGGTGCTTCAACAAATGCTTCCTAGGGGGCACCATATCCGCTAATATCTCCTTAAAAGGCTCCATAACCTCCGTAACGCTAACCCCCTTTTTCTCGGCTATTAATTTCAACGAAGCCATACACTGTTCCCTCACAAGCGTATGCGGACTAGTCACTTGTCGCACCAATTCATGCACGACCTTATTCAACGCCTTAGTCTGCAGTTCCCTACTGGAAACGTCAGCGCCCTCTATGGGCGTCACGCAAATCGTCAGCAATTTCTCCAAGTTTTGTTTGGCGCTGTCCAAAGCTCCGCTGGACACCTCGCCGGTTAGGTCCATCATGACGAATAGCAACGCTTTTAGGAAGGTGAAAGTGTGCTCGTAGACCCATTTTTTCGCGCAGCGTTCTAACATAACCTCGATGGCCTTGCAACCGCCGAGTTTGGCGTACCAGGCGCGTTCGTAGCACAGGCTGCACATGCGTTCGGAGAGGTATTCTATGAACGGTAATCGGCAGGCTAAATCTTTGCTCCCGAGAAGGTAAGTGGCGGTGTTTACGATCAAACGTAGAGCGTATTCGCCCGGTTTGCAGAGCTCCTTTTCTTCGTGGCCCATTATTACGAATAGGGCGTCGACTAGTACCATCGGGTCGAGGGGTATTTGTTCGTTTGATCTATAGAAAAAAAGATGACTCAAAATTGAAGAATTTTAGAGAGAAATTTGGCTGAAACGATTTGGTTTTTGATGTTCTTTTTTGCGATGAATATAGATGAAAATATGGTACTGGTGTCTATATATAAATCTTTAGAATTTCTATATATAAATCTTTTGAATTTGAATCTATAAAGCTTTAGAATTTGTATTTATAAATCTTTTGAATTTGTATTTATAAATCTTTGGAATTTGCTTATATAAATCTTTAGAATTTGGATTCATAAATCTTTAGAATTTGTATTTATAAATCTTCAGAATTGGTATTTATACATCCCTAGAATTTGTATTAATAAATCTTTAGAATTTGCATTTATATTCCAATAGTTTATAAAATTGTTTAGAATTTGTATTTACACAATTACCTATTTTGACTTTAGATTATTGTTTTACCTGACTTATGTGCTCATTAGAACCATTCAAAGCCGATACCAAGGGAATGTACATATCTTTACATACATATCTTTAGAATTCGCATATATAAATGTTTAGAATTTGTATTATATTAATCTCTTATTTGTTGTTATAAATCCTTGAATTTCAATTTATTAATCTTTGGAATTTGTCTTTATAAATCTCTAAAATTTGTATTAATAAATGGTTTTTCAATTTTCTCAGTTTAACATCAACATTAACATAACCCGATTTTCAAAACCATTTTTTAACCTTCTCCCAAACCTACATTTTTGAAAATTTTTAAGCAATTCTTCGTTTATAATATACATACATTCTTCGACTTTAATATGATGCACAATTTGTTTTACTAAGCTTAATAGTTTTGTAGATATTGGAGAAAACATGGGTGCACAAAATTTCGTGCTAAGAGACGTTACACACAAAAAAAATGTCAATAGATTCAAGAAAACAAATCACTTACTTTGGGGTCACCGCAAAAGTTCCAGCTTCTTGTGCGACTGCAACCATTGTATAATGTCGCACAATTGCATACATGGTATGCAAGGCTGGATAACGCAGCTCCTTAATTGCCGCAGCCACAAACATACCTAAAATAGAAAATAAAGGATATAAAATGAACAAACGAACAAAACACTACTGAAATTTACTTTTTTAACTTAACACATAATCTGAACATTGAAAATTGAGGTTGGATAAACATGTATGAGCATCTGGACCAATTAAAGCACAGACATAACCTTAAATTTCTGTTGGAAAATGGTGACATAGTATAAAAATAAACTCACCAATCAACGCGGTCTGATGTGTCTCCCTCGCTTGTTTATAAATCGATTTGTACGAAGATCCCTTAACAGTTACGATCATCGTTCCGTCCTGATAACTACAGTGCATGAACAAATTCGTAAGCGTATTCTTATCGTCGGAAAGGTCCAAAGAAGCTGCCAAATAGCAATGAATCGCCTCCCATGCTTGTTTCCTATAGTACGAGTCAGTCTTGCTTTGCTTCAGTGCATTAAACGCAGTCTCAATAATCTAAATTAAAAAAAAAAATTTGAGGTTAGAAATTTTTTTAATTTTAATTTTTTTTAGGTTACCTTTTGTACGGGGAACTGTATCGCTTTCTGTTGCTCCTTGAAGTAGGCTGTGACCGCCGGTGGGTCTTGATCTGTCGATATGTATTCTAACCTCTGCGGTTCTGTCATCATCTTGCGGTTTCCGCCACCGAATTTTCCTAAGACCTTAAAAGCGACTTGAGCGATCTGTTCCTGCGTATTGTTTCGTAGGGTGCGCCACAATGCTTGCATAAGTTCAGCTCTGACCGGTTGAATGTGCTCATATAAGAAATCGTGTTGAAGATTGTCCACACAGAGTTCCAATGTTCGGAGTCCCTAAAAATGTTAATAAGTCATTTAGAAATCTTTAGAATTTGTATTTAGATTTGTTTAGAAACTTTAAAATCCACAATTACAAATCTTTAGAAATTGTATTTATAAATCTTTTGAATTTGCTTAGGTATATAAATCTTCAGAATTTGTATTCATAGATCTTTAGAATTTGTACTTATAAATCTTTAGAATTTGCATACATACATCTTTAGAATTTGTATTTATAAATGTTTTAAATTTGTATTAATAAATATTTAGAATTTGTATTTATAAATCTTGGGAATTTGCGTTTATAAATCTTTAGAATTTGTTTTCATAAATCTTTGGAATTTACATTTATAAATCTTTAGAATCTGTATTTATAAATCTTTGGAATTTGCTTATATAAATGTTTTAGAATTTGCATTGATAAATCTTTAGAATTTGTATTCATAAAACTTTGGAATTTGCATTTAGAAATCTTTAGAATTTGTATTTATAAATCTTTAGAATTTGTATTTATAAATCTTTAGAATTTGCTTATATAAATCTTTGGAATTTGGATTCATAAATCTTTAGAATTTGTATTTATACATCTTCATAATTGGTATTCACACATCTTTAGAATTTGCATTTATATTCGTTTAAAGAATTCTTTAGAATTTGTATTTACAATGACATATTTAGAATTATATTTTTGATTTACCTGACTTATGAGTTCATTAGAACCGTTCAAAGCCGATACCAAGGGGTCCATAAGCATGGGCAGGTAGGGCAACAGAGAGCTAAGTCTGACAGGAACAGTTAGGCACAATTCAACAAACAGATCCTTCATGTGGACCTTGTGCAAACCACTCTGTAGTCTATTCAGCCCCTCCAAAAGATTTGGTAGCAGTGGTAGGAATTCCTGGTAAAGTAGATCATGACTTCCTCCCCCAATAGATCTAAATAAAGCCCTTAGTAGCAGGAAGTAGTTGTAAGGTTCCTTTGCAGCCATAGCAAGCTCCATCGATCTATATAAGAAAAAAGTTTCTTTTTGATGACAGTCCTAATTCTTGGAAAAAAAAACAATTACCGATTCACGATCTGATGAAGATGAGGCCTCAGCATGTTCTCGTTCTCCTGAGGAAACAGCGACACGCTTCCAAAGACGAGCTTGAACAGACGCAGGTACAAATTACTGCGGTCCAAATTCGAGCCCATCTCCTCCATTCTCTCGAGCAGGTACTCGACTAAAACCGTCGAAAATATCGGACTCGTCGCGGGGTTGGCCAACAGCGTATTAGGGATGATCTGGAGCGTCGAATTCTTATACACGCGCTCCACGATGTACTCGATCGTCGTCGAGAAGATCTCGTGAAAAGTCTGCGCGTTCATCATGGTGAACACGGTGCTAAAGTGCTCCAGTACCTCCTTCTCCTCTTTGCTTCTGACCGTCTGCTGAGCTAAACGTGCTTGGCCGGTCGTCAGAGGCGAGCAACTTACGGTGTAGACATCGAGAGCTTTTAAAGCCCACTTGACCAAGCGGATGAAGACGAGAGTTTCCTGAAAAATGATTAGAGAGCCATGGTCATGAAGTAAACTATTATTAAGCCTATTATTAAAGAAGAAGCCTATAGAAGAAAGAATCCAAAGGAAGGAAGGATATGAAGTAAAGAAGAAGATAAAGGAAGGAAGAAGCCACCAGATGGAAGAAGATGGAGGAAGGATGAAACCAAAAGAAATAAGAAGACTTTAATTGAAGGAAGGGGAACAAAAAAGAATCCAACAGAAGGAAGGAAGAAGACAACAGAAGGAAGAAGCCAATAGAAGGAAAAAGATGAAGGAAGAAAGAAGCCAATAGAAGGAAGAAGATGAAGGAAGGAAGAAGCCAACCGAAGGAAGAAGATGGAGGAAGGGATAAGATGGAGGAAGGAAGGAGGTGAAGATAGGAAGAAGCCAACAGAAGGAAAACGCCAATAGAAGGAAGAAGTCAATAGGATGAAGATCAAGGAAGGAATGATATGAAGGAAGAAGCCAATCGAAGGAAGGTGAAGGAAGGAAGAAGCCAATAGAAGGAAGAAGATAAAGGAAGGAAGAAGAAAACAAAAGGAAGAGATGGAGGACGTAAGAAAATGCAGGAAGCAAGAAGTCAACAGAAGGAAGAAGATAGAGAAAGGAAACCAAAGGAAGAAAGAAGCCAATAGAAGGTAGAAGATGAAGGCAGGAAGAATCCAATAGAAGAAAGAAGAAAGATGATGATGGGGGCAAGAAGCAAACAGAAGGAAAAAGATGGAGGAAGCAAGAAGATGAAGGAATGAAGAAGATCGAGGAATAAAGAAAATGAAGGAAAAAAGAACCCAACAGAAGGAAGAAGATGAAGGAAGGAAGAAGCCAATAGAAGGTAGCAGATGAAGGAAGGAAGAATATGAAGGAAGGAAGAAACAAATAGAAGAAAGCAGACGAAAGAAGGAAGAAAATGAAGGAAGGAGGAAGCCAACAAAAGGAAGAAGATGAAGAAATTAAGAAGCTGACAGAACGAAGAAGGCAAACGAAGGAATAAGCCGAAATAAGACAAACTTACCTGTGAGCTAAATTGCTTCGTGTTGACCGTGGTGATGGGTTTGCATGTGGCATAGCCCCACGTGATGGTCTTTACGCCGCACACCAACGTCTTCACGAGACTGCGGTAATCGCTGACGTTATAAGTGGGCGTCTGCGGAAATCCAAACTTGGTCCGCTCCTCGCGCGGAGCAATCTGACCCATGAGGTTCGCCTCCAATGTTTCCTGCTGCGTCCTGAGATCGACCTCAGACTTTATATCGATGCCTTGCTGCATCGGATTTGTTGCTGCTGCAGCTTGCTGCTGTTTGCTAAAGAGATAAATATATTGGTACAATTAATTGAGATACTTACATGAAGAAAGAGAGGAAGAACGGTACTGAATGAATAAGGAAAAAGATAGATGGCCAAAGAATGAAAAAGGTGGAAAGAAGGCAATGGGCAGAAGTCATAAAAGGGATAAGACGGAATACTTACTATCTTTCGATCATGCGTGGTAACTGAATCTTGGCAATTGTCTTGAATTTTAAGACAAACACCTCAAGCATCCTCATCAATAGGTCTTTACCTTCTGGGGCATTCTCAATCTCTGCCCTGTGTCGTATGCAGTCTACCAAGTTCAGCAGTAATTTACAAGACATTGTCTGTATCCTAATACAAAAGAAAAAATATTACATCAGATAGCAAATTTTTTGACACACTGAAAGCATAAAAGAGGGAAAAAAGCTTACGTTGTTGCGAGCGTGTCGTCGTGGACGTTCTTACTGAACAAGTGGACAGCCCTGGTAATGTTGGCCAGGGTCAGCTGCGTTCGGACGTGGTGCACCAAGTCCGCCAATGTGGAGTAAGCCAACGGCCGAAGAGACTCGTGCGTTGTCCAGCCGCGCCCCAAAAGAACGTCCTCGTCAAACAGGCGTTCCATGTGGGGCACAAATTCTGGAAAAAAATAGAAAAACATCAATTATTACAAACAAGGGCAACACCTGTTAGGAGGAAGGAAGAAGACCCTAGCGGAAAGACACAAGCAGAAGATGACATAAGGAAGAAGGCAATAGAAGGAAGATCTTAACAGAAGGAAGAAGTCAACAGAAGGAAGAAAGCAACAGAAGGAAGAAGTCAACAGAAGGAAGAAGGCAACAGAAGGAAGAAGTCAACAGAAGGAATAAGAAAACGGAAGGAATAAGAAAAGGGAAGGAAGGACACAACAGAAGGAAGAAGATAACAGAAGGAAGAAGATAACAGAAGGAAGAAGATAACAAAAGGAATAAGGCAACCGAAGGAAGAAGACAACAGAAGGAAGGAGTGAACAGAATGAAGAAGACAACAGAAGGAAGACAGAAAACTAGAGAAGGGAGATGTAAGGATTATAGTAAAACAAATTTAACTTACTGTTTCTCAGTTCTGTCGCGAGGATATGTCTGGAGGCGATGAGCAGTTCGCGACGTAGGTGCGCTACCTCCATCGGGCACAGTGTTAGCAGGCCGAGCATGCCCTGCACAAGCATGCCGGAGTGGTTGGCGACAACGTCCTGATAGATCTTGATGATGTACGCCAAAAACGACAGGGTCTTTATCTGGGCGCCCATGAAGTCGACGAAGATCTCCTTGTTGAAGCTCTCCGACTGTCTGTTGGGACACAAAATAAATAAGCAACATTAGGTATCAACACTATCATTGAAATTACGAAGAACAGCAAAGGGGAGACAATGTGAAGTGGAAGCTGCAGGACTGGCTCAGGAAGAATCGGAGATCAGAAGGAAGAAAGAAGTAGATGTAGAAGGAAGAAAGAACACTAAATGCATAGGATGAAAAGATAACAAGGAGATAACAATAATATGAAGGAATAAATCAGTAGAAAGAAGAAAACGGTTAAAGGGAGAAAGAATACTGAAGGGAATGAGAAGAAGACGAAAGAGAATAGGAGGACAAGAGTAAACCGAAGAAAGCAGATGGTAGAAGGAAGAAGATGGTAGAAGGAAGAAATAAGACTAAAGGCATAGGACGAAAAGATAAGCCGGAAATGACAGAAGGAAGAAAGAAGATGGCAGAACAAGGAAAGAAGAAGATGGTCAAAGGAACATTGAAGTGATAGGAGCAATGCAGAAGACTAAAGGCATAGCAGAAAAGGATGCGAATGGAAAGGCAAAATGAAGAAGCAAATCATATGGTAGAAAGAAGAAACTGTCCAAAGGGAGAAATATGACTAAGGGGGGTATGACTAAGAAGATATGAGTCAAAACGTAGAATAAAAAAAGTAGTTGGTAGAAAGAAGACTACAGTGACAAGAGGATAAGTTAAACAGGAGAAGACAAATTGTAGAAGGAAGAAAATGATCAAAGGAAGAAAGAAGAATAAATGGATAAGAGGAAAGAAGAGGACTAAAAATATAGCAGGAGAAGACTAGAACAAATAAAGCAGGTGGTGATAAAAGGAAGATGCTAGAAGGAAGAAGCTATCTATAAGAACGAAGAAAACGACAGAAGGTAAATGAGACTGGAAGACTAAAGGCATAAAGCAAAGTCAGAAGACTAAAAGAATAGCAGGATAAGATAAGCAGGAGAAGACGAAAGGAAGAAATAAGAAGATGGTAGAAATAAGAGAATGGTCAAGGGAAGAAAGAAGCCTAACGCACAGGCGAAAGGAAGAAAAAAACGAAGAAGAAGAAGAGGTGAAAGGGGATATAAAGAAGGAAGATGAAGAAGACGAAGAAAAGCGAAAGTGATGCGAAGTGAAAAAAGTGAAGAAAGGAAGATGCCTACAGAAGGAATAAGCGGAAAGAAGAAAAAGATAAAAGTAAGAAAATATGAAAGAACGAAGCCAGCAGAAGGAAGAAGACGAAGGAAGGACGAAGCCAATAGAAGAAAAAGATGAAGGAAGGAAGAAGCCAATAGAAGAAAAAGATGAAGGAAGGAAGAAGCCAGCAGAAGGAAGAGATGAAGGAAGGAAGAAGCCATCAGAAGCAAGAAGATGAAGGAAGGAAGAAGCCAACAGAAGGAAGAAGTTGAAGGAATGACGAAACCAACAGAAGGAAAAAGAAAAAGGCACGAAGAAGTCAACAGAAGGAAGAAGATGCAGGAAGGAAGAAGCAAACAATAGAAAACATATGATCGAAGGAAGAATCCAACAGAAGGAAGAAGATGAAGAAAGGAGGACGCAAACAGAAGAAAAAAGATGATTAAAGAAAGAAGCCAACAGAAGGAAGAAGATGCAGAAAGGAAGAAGCCAACAGAAGGAAGAAGATGAAGGAAGAAAGAAGCCAATAGAAGAAAAAGATGAAGGAAGGAAGAAGTCAATAGAAGAAAAAGTTGAAGGAAGGAAGACGCCAGCAGAAGGATGACATAAAGGAAGGAAGAAGCCATCAGAAGCAAGAAGATGAAGGAAGGAAGAAGCCAACAGAAGGAAAAAGATGAAGGAATGACGAAGCCAACAGAAGGAAGAAGGAACGAAGAAGTCAACAGAAGGAAGAAGATGCAGAAAGGAAAAATCCAACAGAAGGAAGAAGATGAAGGAAGGAAGAAGCCAATAGACTAAAGAAGTTCACAGAACAAACAAGATTAAGGAAGGAAGAAACCAACAGAAGGAAGAAGATGATGAACAAAGAAGATGAAGAAAGAGAAAGGAAAAAAATAGAAACAAAATCAATAAATTACCTTTGCGCTAAAGTTGGCTGCAGAGTGATGGTGGTCATGATCAGCGGTATGAAATCGCTGACGTCCTTGTAGACGCTCTGCTTGTACAGCTGGTACATGAGGACGACGATGATCGGAAGGTCTGCAATCACTTTCAGCGATAGGACGGCCTTCGGGATCAAATTATACTAAACCAAAAAGAAAAAACACATCATCAGACAAACCCATCAAAACCAAACAACCATCCATCTGGCTTACGGAGAGCGTCGTCTGGTCCGGCTTCCGCTGCTCGGTCTGTATCATTGTGACCGTGAACGTGTCCTTCAGGAGCTCCTCCATATTCAGATCGCTAAGGTCCTTCACGCGAATCGGCGGCTTGGGCTCGAATATCTTGTCGATGTGCGTCGGGAGCTCCGAGTACATATTCTTGACGAATTGCAGAAAATGTTGCAGCTGGAAGTACTAAGAAGCAAGTGAGAGGGAGATCCGAGAGAAGGCAGGACGAAGAAGAGAAGAAGAAAAAAGGTAGAAAGAGTTTACGTAAAAAGTTTGTGCACGATGCTAGAATGCTCACCTCAGTATTATACGCTGGCCGGAACTGTTTATGCAATTCGATGATGATCTTTAGACACACCAGCACGTTCTCTTCATTGTCGACTTCGAGCAGTTTCAATGCCAGCGAGAGGATCGGTTTCACGTACGGTCTTAGGGCTTCGTTCGTTGGAAGCCTGTACAGCATCTCCAACATTAATTTCCTAACCTAAAACGTTAGAGATTGTTTGAGAAATGTTGACCGAGAAAACAGTAAAACTAAAATAAATCACACACCTGTTGTATATTGTATTCAGCTATGAAATGAGGTTCACCTTCCTGTAGGACTTTCAGGAACACCTTGATCAAATGATCCAGGAAACTCTGGTAGACAGTCGAGCTCAAAAATTGCTAAAGAAAACACAGAAACACAAAGGATTAGCAAATAAAACCAATAGAAATTACCCAAGAATAAATCCAAAGAAAAAAATGGTACCTCAAAACTTTCACTGATCTCCTGTGTCGCCTTCAACTTCAGATCGTCCTTCACAGTTGGATCAGAGAGCATGGCGACTATGCTCCTGAATTTGTTGATGGTTTGAGCTGGCGATTCAACAGACGCCATCGTGATGCGTTTTTCCTACGTCTTAAAGCAAGTCTGTAAAGAAAATTGTGGTTTGTTAAATTGAGTGTAAAAAAAAGTATTAAGTTATGTATCAAATTAAGGTATAAGTTATTAAATAATGATTAAAAACCTTTGTGGTAAAACACCCTAAGTTCAGGAGAGTCCATTTCTGAAATCGTAAGGATATTGACTACTTTAGGACCACACTAAGCACAGCAGTGCGGGCTTCACAACATCAACAACCCTCTGGCGAAGCACACGTCTCCATGCCATGAAGCTTAACGCGCAATAGTCTATCGTCACACTAAGAATTTCCACTCATTTGGCATCGCGAATTGTAGAGAAATAATCGGCGAAAATGGACGACAGGACAATTGATTTGATTTTTGCTGGGTCCTTGGAAAGTTTGCCGCCCGTCAGTTCGAAAATCGTTCGTATTTTTACTAGTTCGACATTCACAGGTGAGTATTTATAATTCTGTTTTTGTTCAATTCTGTTGTTGTTTAGTTTGATAAATAATTGATGATTTGGTAATTTTTAGATACAACTATGGAAAGGAACACACTTATGGCGAAATGTTATCCTAAAATTAAGGACTATTGCAGAGAAAAGCACGGGCTTGAGTTTCAGGTAAGTAAAATGTTCTGTCTTCTTAAACAAAATTGGGAAAAACAAATTTAAATAAAAATGTTTTACACCAGATTATAGCGTGAAGTCAAAGTTTTTGGTGTATTTTCACGAGGTGTATTCCCTAGCGCTCATGTTTACACCGAGAGGCAAAAAATGTTGACAGTCATACAACTTATGTAGAAATGATTCAGGAGTATGATACACCTTATTTCAATTTGTTTCTGTTCTGTTGTTTTAGAGTTATGCGGAGTCACATATGCAGTTTTTTCTATGTTGTTTTACTCAAAATACAAGTTTTGGACATATCCACTTTTTGCACCCGCCGCTTCAATTAATTTACCGTCAAATTGAGACATACTTTCTTGCTAATCACCCAATTTCCAGCAATTTAGCAGATCGCGTGTTTTTTGCCCTCAAAGGTGCCCTTGATATTGCTGGTACAACCTGGTACCAAGAACTTTGTGACCTATTAACATTATACGACACCGCATGTGCCAAAATCAATATCGTACATCGATCCAAAACCCAAAGAACGCTTTACTTGCTAATTATCAACTATTCCTAAAAAATAGTTTGCTGATTTCAAGTCAAAATTCAAAAATGTATAGAAAATATCATGTCTATCGCATCTAATGTACTTCAGGTTGTTGACATGAGATGGGGCGTAAGAGATGAAGCTACCGACGATCACATGACCACCGAGCTCTGCATGAAGGAGATCCAGAACTGCCAGAGGCTCTCGATGGGTCCGAATTTCGTGGTAAGTTGTCCAAAAGTAACCAATTTCCAAATAAACATCTCACAATGCTCCCCATAACAAAATAAATTTCATGGGGGTGTTTTGAGAGAAACCACGTCATCAGTTAGACTCATGGTGTTGCCAAAAATACGTGCACATGATTAAAAACCATACAAACTGGATGATAGTTGACAAATTTACTATTTCCTCAGGTGTTTTTGGGACAGAAGTACGGGTATAGGCCTATACCGACTTATATACTATCTTCGGAACTGCAGATGATGAGAGACGAGTTGGTGGCCACTGGGAACGATGGGACGCTGATTGATACTTGGTATAGGAAAGACAGCAATGCTGTGCCGCCTATATCGGTTTTGCAACCAATCTCCTCGATTTTGATCAACTTCAACAATAAGGTATGGTGTAAAGGTGTTTTAGGTGATACCAAATCTGCTATGGTCTTCAATATTATAGAGAATTCCGAAATTGCAAGCTGAAGATCAGGCTGTCTGGTGGGATACTTTGGGCAAGTTCCAAAAATTGTTTCGCAAGGCTTCGAGTTCTCTGTACCAACAAGGGAAAATGGATAGGGACGCTATGCATAATTACTTCATGTCAGGTAAAAATCTGGCCTTAAAATTGTTAGATTTGCCATCAATATTCGTTGTTTTCAACCAGTAACTGAAAGAGAAGTTATCAACGGAGTTTTAAACGTGAAAAACACAAAAAATCACTGCTTGGCCTATGTCAGGTTGATCAACAACATTAATCTGCAAAATCTGAAGAAAGCTTCACTATTTGTGGACATTATAAATAGGAGTTTGGATGCTGAGGCCACTAAATTGTTGGCGAATCTTCGTGATGACCGTTTACCAGGGAAGATAGAAAGTTCCAATATGCAAAAGTAAGATCTAGTAAAGAAATATTTCCAAAAGTTAAATACGTTGGTTTTTGATTGTTTTAGGTATACTGTGGAGTGGATTGGACGTGAAGGTTTGGACAATGAGACCCATGAGGAGTACTTGAAACACTTCATAACGCATTTCTACAAGAATATCATCAAACTTGTGGATAGGGCTATGAGAAAGGAAGATTCCAGCGCTCAAGGTCAAATAATAACGGAGATTTTGCAGCATTTGCATGCTTGTAACAATTCTGTTAAGGTATTTTGATATTTCTCGCAAATCCAGGGCCAAAAAAAATTTTAAAAATTCTGTTGTTGTCATTAATTAGTATACGAATATGTTGGCTTTCAATGTGCACATTTATAAGATGATCGGATTAGTGGTTGATCCACAAAAAGCTATATTATGTAATGCCAGCAATTCCGTTATTAGAAGAGCTAGAATAAAGAAATATAAACTGTAGGCTACCCAATAATTAATATGTTTAGAGTTGATTACATAATCATTCTTAATCTTGCATTTCCCATACAAAAGATCGTGCTGAAGCGCCGCGTGAATTCCGACGCTCTTTGGTGTTTGGTGTAGTGCGGGGAAGGGAGTCGTTAGCGGTGTTGTCGATAGTGAGAGAACCGCGGGCAGCTAATTATCAATACACAAAAAGAAGGATAACTTGTCAAGGTAGTAATTCCAACCAGGGATGTTAAATTACGGTAATTAATTTTTTTCGTAAATTACCGATGAAATTAAAATTATTAATTTCACATATTAAATTACCACGTAATTAAAAATTAAAAATGGTAAATTACGATGGCATAAATTACCGGGTAATTAAAAATTCAAAATGGTAAATTACGCTGATTTAAATTACCGGGTAATTAAAAATTCGAAATGGTAAATTATATAGCTCTCACGTAAAATTTCCGAACATAAAACTACCCCCAATTCCAACCTCTACCGTCACAGAATCGAAACTGGACATAATGTTAGCTATAATGATGCTAAACTTTTGCATAAGTGTCAGAAGGGCCCTAAAATGGACCTTCTTGAACTTCTAGAAATCGAACGATGTAAAAGAACACCAGGCATTAACCTTATTAACGATCAAATATTTTTATATAACAAACCCTTGTTTACTTACATTCTATAATAGTTTCTTTGCCACTTTGGCTAAATTTTTATTGCATTGATATTTAGCATTGATATTTAGCAATTTCTTTTCTTTACTTTGTTTAATAATTTTTTCCTTCTCCCATATGTGGCTGTCGTCTTTGTCATTCTGTTTTCGTGCCGCACCATATATCTAGTTCACTGACATAACATAGTTATTTTACTTAATCTTTAGAGAGTACTTTAATTTGGCTCTTCGTTTTTGTATTTATACATTCTGTAGACCCGGTTATCTTATATTTTATTGAATAGATTTTTCACTTGCCACGATTAGGCAACTTGAATTGCACTTTATCTCTTCTTTGCCTTTCAATTGACTAATTATCACGATTATGTGCATTGCCGTTTCATTCTATGTTTGTGTAATTGTGGTTTGTTTAATTTGCTGTAGTTGTCAGATTTTTGTTGTTATTTGGTTCCGATATATTGAAGCTTTTCATTTTGTTATATTTTCTACGCTTTTTATTCGATCGACTTGAGTTGGCCTACGTACTGTCCACTCCGTTCCAACACTGCTGGTGACAAGTTGCTTAATAATATCACCTTTCCGCGGAATTTTTCGTGTCTTTTAAATTTTTGATTATGTCGACATATGGGTGCCTTGCATATTACATATTTAATTGCTATTACAATCTTTTTGTCGACGTCGAATGAACTGACTGTAATTATTTCATTTTGCCTTTTAATTTTAGTAATTGTATTGGTGTTGATGTGGTCGTCATTGAGCCCTCGATATTTTTGAGGTTTTGCTTTCTGTTTTGCACGGTCCTTGGCCTATTTTTGATTTTATTTGTCTTGTTAACATGTAGATTTGGCGGCTGAAAATGGACCTGCGGTCCGAAACGCGTCCCAAGTAGATTAATAATAAATATTGTGCATAAAAGAAGAGTTTCATTTTTCATTTACTTATTTAAATTATGCCTGTTTAAATTACCGGGTAATTAAATATTGAAAATGGTAAATTACGCTGTTTTAAATTACCGGGTAATTAAAAATTCAAAATGGTAAATTACGCCTGTTTAAATTACCGGGTAATTAAAAATTCGAAATGGTAAATTATGCCTGTTTAAATTACCGGGTAATTAAATATTCAAAATGGTAAATTACGCTGGTTTAAATCACCGGGTAATTAAAAATTCAAAATGGTAAATTACGCCTGTTTAAATTACCGGGTAATTAAAAATTCAAAATGTTAAATTAAACAGATCACTGTAAGTTATGATTACTACTAATGTTAATAAAAATGTGTGGTAAAACATTAAATCATTATTTTGTGGATAACTAGCTATGTCTGATCTTTTTCCTGATTTGGTAGTACTAAAAGCAAAGCAAAGACTACATAGAAATACTATTTATAGCACTACTACAAAAACAGGAAAATCAAACAGAATAATAATAGTAGAAAATAAACAATTTAATTCTGTCCACATTCACAAAATAACTCTCCGGTTCACAAAGGGTTTTTTGTCATTTGTCATTTTTCTAACACTGGCATATTTATTAAAAAGTGAATTCTGATAATAAATGGCTTCTGATATCAGAGCTGCATTATTGGATTTGTTGGATTGGTCGTTATTGGCGAAGGGGCTTTCCACTTCTCTATTCATTAAATACAAAATATTAGTTCTGTATTTTCTCAAGTAACGTCGGATGATTTGAAATAGTAAAAATATAACGTTTACGGGCAAAGGGACTATCATTGGATGTGTTAACTTTACCTATAGACCCATTTCCATCGGCTAAATGACACCTTAAATAACATTGTCACGCACGAGCCCGACCATGCACCACGCGGATTGTTAGGTACTTCCCAGGCAAACGCAAACAACAGTGCACTTGTCAACTGCTTAGGAGGGGTGGGGCGCATTTATGGGTCTACTGATGGAAGGTCTTTGAAATTAATTTATAAACTCCAGTAAATTACCAACGGTAATTAAAATTGTCGATAAATTACCAACGGTAATTTAAATTGAGGGTAAATTACCATCGGTAATTTACGCCGTAAATTACGGTAATTAAAAATCGGTAAATTACCATTAATTACGGTAATTAATTCGGTAATTTACGCGGTAAATTACGCTTTTACATCCCTGATTCCAACTAACAGTATCAAATTCCTAATTTTTGCAGAATTTTAATTATAATATTGACCCGGTACGAGAGACTAACTGCCATCTCTCGTTTCGATAGTATTGACTCCTGTGTTTAACGGCTCATAACTCTAAAACTACTGAACAGAAAAAACTGAAATAACGTGCACCATACTCCTAAATCATATCTGCATAAGTTGTATGACTATCAAAATTTTTTGCCCGATTTTTGCGTTTCTAAATTAACGGTCGCCTTTCCGTTTTTTTTTCTCCTAAACCGCTTACCACAAAAATTTCAATTTTTGTTCAGGTTGCATTTAGAGTTTCTAGTATCGATTGGCGTTTTTGTTTTCTTCAGTTTTTATATAATACGGTTGTAAACAAGATTTTGATGGAAGCGGATATATCAATAACGAATGTTAACAGGACAACGCAGTTAGCATGCATATAATCCTTGATTACTGCGATACATATCCCTTGAATTTAATAGCATTCCGACTATTTGTTAATTTTTAAGACCGAAACAAACAATGAACAATATTTTTCACAGATCGGTCAGAGCGGTCAGTGAATCCGTCTAAGTTCGTTTTTGTTGACTTGAAGAAATGTAGATTTTCCGATTAGTGGTGAATACTAAATTAAGTTTGCTTGATAAACTAAAAAAATATTTAAAACGTATGCCCGATTTTTTATATAAATATTGAAACTATTACAACAATTTCGTTATATTGTGTCCGTAAACGCTGTTATAGTCACTAATGCATCGTGCGATCCCCCTCTACCGGCAGCGTCGCTGTCGATCCCTTCTCCCGCACCACATCAAAGACCGAAGAGCGCCGCGTGAATTGCGGCGATCATGAGATGCTTTAACACGATCTTTTGTAGGGAAAATGAAAGATAAACAATGGTTCTGTAATAAACTTTAAACATATGATTCATTAGGTAGTCTATGATCGATATTTCATCATCCTAGCTCTTCTAATAACGGAATTGCTGGCATTGCATAATATAGCTTTTTGTGCGTCAACCACTATACCGACCATTTTACAAAAATGCACATTGAAAGCTAGCATGCCGCAGGTGATTTTACTTTTTAATTCGTTGAAATTTATGGACTATTTGCGGAGTAATTAATTGCTAAAATTAAACGAATGAAATTCACATTAAACGTATATTCTTTACTTTTTCTAACACTTTTAGGTATTTTATGGACGAGAAGACAGCTTGGAGAAGATTAAAAACTACATGCTGGGCGACTCGGATAAATGTTTAATTTTGTACGGTGAAGGAGGCTGCGGAAAAACTTCTCTATTGGCCAAAAGCGCCAGCATGTCAACATCTACAGAGTGGTTCGAAGGAGCGAAACCAATAAGCATCATCAGGTTTTTGGGCACAACCCCAGACTCAAGCGCGTTAACGCCAACGTTGATCTCAATCTGCCAACAGGTATTTCAAAATCGCTCCTAAGATAATGACAGGAGTTCAAAAAAATCTTATTCTTATAGATTTCGTACAACTTTATGATTCCTTTCGAGACGATACCTGACGACATTGTACCATTGACAGCTCACTTCAAACAATTGCTGACCATGGCAACAAAACAACAACCGTTTTTCTTCTTCTTGGATTCTGTGGACCAGCTGTGTGGCACGCAGGATGCCAATAAAGTATCTTGGCTACCAACTAGGTTACCACCAAACTGTAAAGTAAGTGTTATTATCTCCTTTTTTACTTTTCATTTTATTAATAATCCCGCCAATTAAAGATCTTAGTCTCATGTGCAAATGAAGAAGCAAACCCTGATGTTTCGCGAGAATATCATATCTTAAGAAGGATGGTTGATGTTGAAGATAACTTTATTGAAGTCACGGCTCTCGGTGAGGAATTGGCCATGCAAGTGATAAAGTGAGTATGGTTGTCATCAAATGGTCCAAAACTGTAGATATCTTCAATTTTTCTTCCAATCTAGAATGTGGATGGGTAGAGCGTGCAGAGATCTTACCAACTACCAATGGCGTTTGGTCTCAAACGCTATAGAAAAGTGCAGTTTGCCCATTTTTGTTAAGTTGGTATTTGCTGAAATCTGCCGATGGAGGAGTTACACCAAATCGTCAGATACTCATCTAGCTTCAACTGTCATGGATTCCATAATGATGCTGTTTGAAAGAATTGAGAAACAGGTGTGTTCCAAAAGAAAGACTTCAAAAGTCTAGAAGATTACACGGTCATATTTGAAACAAATTTACTCAAAAATAAAAAAAAAATGGTACTGATGAGACTAATACATCATTGGAAAGAGAAGATTTTCAAAAACTCCAAGAATACAATTTTCCCAAGTTCAACAGCCTGAAATTTTACATTACATTTAAAACAAATTTCCTCAAAAAATAAAAATGGTAGAGATGTATATTGTGAGTCATTGTAAAGAGAAGACATTACTTTATTTTTATAACAAACACTCACAACTGTATCATTTCTAAATGTCTTACAATAAGAGAAAAAAGAACAGTCTGAAATATTACATAAACATATTTGAAACAAATTTACTCAAAAGCAAAAAATGATACAGATGAGTTTTATACGCCATTGGATAGAGAAGATCTTAATTAATTCTGAGAATAAATTTCAATTTTCTATAGTGGTTAATTTCCTCATACGTTAACTTGAAATATTCTCAAGGTCAAAAGCCTGGAATCTTACATCATTACTTTTAAATCAAATTTTCACAGAAAATAAAAATGGTAGAGATGAGTATTATGAGTCATTGTAAAGAGAAGACATTACTTTATTTTTATAACAAACACTCACAACTGTGTCATTTCTAATTGTCTTATAATAAGAGAAAAAAGATTTCAACAGTCTGGAATATTACATAAACATATTTGAAACAAATTTACTCAAAAGCCAAAAATGATACAGATGAGTTTTATACGTCATTGGATAGAGAAGATCTTAATAAATTCTGAGAATAAATTTCAATTTTCTATAGTGGTTAATTTCCGCATACGTTAACTTGAAATATTCTCACGGGCAAAAACCTGGAATTTTACATCATCACGTTTAAATCAAATTTACAAAAAATAAAAATGGTAGAGATGAGTATTATGAGTCATTGTAAAGAGAAGGCATTACTTTATTTGTATAACAAACACAACTGTGTCATTTCTAATTGTCTTACAATAAGAGAAAAAAGATTTCAACCGTCTGGAATATTACATAAACATATTTGAAACAAATTTACTCAGAAGCCAAAAATGATACAGATGAGTTTTATACGTCATTGGATAGAGAAGATCTCAATTAATTCTGAGAATATATTTCAATTTTCTATAGTGGTTAATTTCCTCATACGTTAACTTGAAATATTCTCAAGGTCAAAAGCCTGGAATTTTACATCATCACTTTTAAATCAAATTTTCACAAAGAATAAAAATGGTAGAGATGAGTATTATGAATCATTGTAAAGAGAAGATATTACTTTATTTTTATAACAAACACTCACAACTGTGTCATTTCTAATTGTCTTACAATAAGAGAAAAAAGATTTCAACAATCTGGAATATTACATAAACATATTCGAAACAAATTTACTCAAAAGCCAAAAATGATACAGATGAGTTTTATACGTTATTGGATAGAGAAGATCTTAATTAATTCTGAGAATAAATTTCAATTTTCTATCGTGGTTAATTTCCTCATACGTTAAGTTGAAATATTCTCAAAGTCTAAAGCCTGGAATTTTACATCATCACTTTTAAATCAAATTTTCACAGAAAATAAAAATGGTAGAGATGAATATTATGAGTCATTGTAAAGAGAAGACATTACTTTATTTTTATAACAAACACTCACAACTGTATCATTTCTAATTGTCTTACAATAACAGAAAAAAGATTTCAACAGTCTGGAATATTACATAAACATATTTGAAACAAATTTACTCAAAAGCCAAAAATGATACAGATGAGTTTTATACGTCATTGGATAGAGAAGATCTTAATTAATTCTGAGAATAAATTTCAATTTTCTATAGTGGTTAATTTCCTCATACGTTAACTTGAAATATTCTCACGGTCAAAAGCCTGGAATTTTACATCATCACTTTTAAATCAAATTTTCACAAAGAATAAAAATGGTAGAGATGAGTATTATGAGTCATTGTAAAGAGAAGACATTACTTTATTTTTATAACAAACACTCACAACAGTGTCATTTCTAATTGTCTTACAATAAGAGGAAAAAAGATTTCAACAGTCTGGAATATTACATAAACATATTTGAAACAAATTTACTCAAAAGCCAAAAATGATACAGATGAGTTTTATACGTTATTGGATAGAGAAGATCTTAATTAATTCTGAGAATAAATTTCAATTTTCTATCGTGGTTAATTTCCTCATACGTTAAGTTGAAATATTCTCAAAGTCTAAAGCCTGGTAGAGATGAATATTATGAGTCATTGTAAAGAGAAGAAATTACTTTATTTATATACCAAGCACTCATAACTGTATCATGCCTAACTGTCTTACAATAAGCGAAAAAAATACTTCAAAAGTCTAGAATATTACATAATCATATTTGAAAGAAATTTACTCAAAAACAAAAAACGATACAGATAATGGCATTGGATAGAGAATATCTTAATTAATTCTGAAAATAAATTTCAATTTTCTATCGTTGTTAATTTTCTGATACGTTAAGTTGAAATATTATCAAGGTCGACAGCGTAGAATTTTACGTCATCGCATTTAAAACAAATTTTCTCAAAAAATAAACATGCTAGAGGTTAATATTAAACGTCATTGTAACGAGGAAACATTACTTCATGTATGAAACAAACACTCATAACTGTATCATTTCTAATTCTCTTACAATAACCAACTAAAGATTCCTATATTTTTTCCCCATAATTCAGCATGGAAGAATTTTAGTTTTTCACGCATTGGCTTACATAACAGCAGCCAAAAGTGGACTATCAGAGTCAGAATTGGAAGATTTGATATCTCTAGATGATAAAGTATTGGATGACGTATACCAGTACCATCTGCCACCTGTCAGAAGAATTCCCCCACTACTTTGGACAAGGATACGAAACGATCTTCCAAATTACCTCTCAGAAAGAGAAGCAGATGGCGTTAGTGTCATGAATTGGTACCATAGGTATTTTTTAAAAAATATTTTGCAAAACCAAAAAATTACAATTCCTTTTTTACAGACAATTTCGTGATACAGCCAAGGAGAGATACTTTAAAAACATGAACATGGCCACGTATTTTCATTCGATGATCGCCGATTATTATTTAGGGTTATGGGGTGGGGGAAAACCAAAACCTTTTAAATTTACAGAAATCCAAAGGCACAGGTTTAACCTCGCTGATAAAGAAGGATCTGCAGACAGAAAAGTACCAGTACAACCCTTGGTTTTCTACTCCAAAGAAGGGATTGTATCCAGGTATAATTTGAGGAAGGTATGTTCAAACGCGATTTTCTCAAAAAAGTAAGAATTGTTGGTTAATTTAGATACACCATCTTATAGAGAACATATTGGTTTGCAACTGGTATAAATTTCATATTTCCATGATTGGTAGTTTTCTTGCAATATGCAATTAAAAATGCCCATACCTTAGAATCATGAATTTTGCATCATTACTGTCAAACTAAAATTACTCAAAAACTAAAAATGGCACAGATGAGATCTATACATCGTTGGAAAGAGGACACTTTACTGTATCCATAGAACACAAACTAATGACTCAATCTTTTCTCATGTCCCGACAATATTCAACTAAAAAATGCCCAACATTTCAGTTTGGTGAACTACCGTATCACCTGATCAGATCCAGACGTTTTAAGGACCTGTACGAAAACGTCCTTTTCAATTATGAATGGTTGCACGCTAAATTGTCCAGTTGTCCTTTACAAGCAGTCCTAGCTGATTATGAAGACGCTTCAAACCACACAGAAGAGAAGGACGCCAAAAGGTGCCACAGAACCAAATTAAACAAACATTTGTGAATCTTTTTATACTTTCTAGGGAATTGATGTTAGTTGCTGATGCTTTACGCTTAGGTGGCGCTGTTCTCGCACAGTATCCCAATATGTTAGCTCCACAACTAGTTGGGAGACTCCTGCCAGAAAGTGGGACGAATTCAAACATCAAAATGTTGTTGAATGATTGTGATATTAAGGGGCCTGTACATTGTGCACTGATGCCCTTGTATCATTGCTTGCATACGCCAGGTGGACCTTTAAAAGTATGTAATAATGTCATGGATAAAAGAACAATAATCCTTAAATATACTGTTATTTTTTCACTATGGTAACGGAGAATGTTTAGTATACTTTAGCATGATTGTAGAAAGGTAATATTTCGTTTTTATTGGACAGACGTTAGACTGGAAGATTGAAACCGTTTCGTACTGATCTGTTTAAGTCACGAAAGTGAATAACTCGAGAAGTTTTATGGTTTTGTAAGAGTTTTATTGTAGTATTCTTTATACAGTTTAATAATGAAATAAATAATTTTGGATCTTCTTCTTTCTAAGAACTTTACTCAAAAACCAAAAATGATACACACGTGTATTATACATTATTTTAAACAGAATATATTGGTTTATAAATAATCGATTAAATTTACAAAATTCTATTGTTAGAATTATTGTAATTGTGGTGATTTTTTTATACAGTCCCATAACGAAATAAACAATGTTGCATGTTGTTCTTTCTGTGAAATTTACTCAAAAACTAAAAATGATACAGATGCATATTACACATCATTTTAAACAGAAAATATTGGTTTAAAATCGATTAAATGTGCAAATTTCTATTGTTAGAATTATTGTCCCTGTGGCGATTTCTTTATACAGTCCAATCATGAAATAAATAATTTGCATCTTGATCTTTCTAAGATATTTACTCAAAAACTAAAAATGCTACAGATGCATATTATACACCAATTTAAACAGTAAATATTGGTTTATAATCAGGTAAATTTACAAATTTCTATTGTTAGAATTGTTCTTGTAGTGATTTTTTATACAGTCCAATAATTAAATAAATAATTTTGCATCTTGTTCTTTCTAAGTACTTTACAAAAAAAACTAAAAATGATACAGATGCATATTATACATCATTTTAAACAGCAACTATTGATTTATAAACAGACAACTTTACAAATTTCTATCGTTAAAATTGTCCTTGTAATGATTTTTTTTATACAGTCCAATAATGAAATAAATAACTTTGCATCTTGTTCTTTCTAAGAAATTTACTCACAAACTAAAAATGATACAAATGCATATTCTACATCCTGTTAAACAGAAAATATTGGTTTATAATCATATAAATTTACAAATTTCTATCATTAGTCCTTGCAGTGATTTTTTTATATACACCAATAATGAAACAAATAATTTTGCATCTTGTTCTTTCTAAGAAATTTACTCAATAACTAAAAATGATACAGATGCATATCATACATCAATTTAAACAGTAAATATTGGTTTATAATCAGATAAATTTACAAATTTCTATCGTTATAATTGTCCTTGTAGTGATTTTTTATACAAAGAAATAAATAATGTTGCTTCTTGTTATTTCTAAGATATTTACTCAAAAACTAAAAATGATACAGACGCATATTATACATCGATTTAAACAGAAAGTATTGCTTTATAACCAGATAAATTTACAAATTTCTATCGTTAGAATTGTCCTTGTAGTGATTTTTTATACAAAGAAATAAATAATTTTGCATCTTGTTATTTCTAAGATATTTACTCAAAAACTAAAAATCATACAGATTCATATTATACATCGGTTTAAACGGAAAATATTGGTTTATAACCAGATAAATTTACAAATTTCTAACGTTAGAATTGTCCTTGTAGTGATTTTTATACCATGAAATAAATATTTTTGCATCTTGTTCGTTCTAAGATGTTTACTCACAAACTAAAAATGATACAAATGCATATTATACATCGGTTTAAACGGAAAATATTGGTTTATAACCAGATAAATTTACAAATTTCTATCGTTAGAATTGTCCTTGTAGTGATTTTTTATACCATGAAATAAATAATTTTGCATCTTGTTATTTCTAAGATATTTACCGAAAAACTAAAAATGATACAGATGCATATTATACATAGGTTTAAACAGAAAATATTGGTTTATAACCAGATAAATTTACAAATTTCTATCGTTAGAATTGTCCTTGTAGTGATTTTTTATACCATGAAATAAATAATTTTGCATCTTGTTATTTCTAAGATATTTACCGAAAAACTAAAAATGATACAGATGCATATTATACATAGGTTTAAACAGAAAATATTGGTTTATAACCAGATAAATTTACAAATTTCTATCGTTAGAATTGTCCTTGTAGTGATTTTTTATACCATGAAATAAATAATTTTGCATCTTGTTATTTCTAAGATATTTACCGAAAAACTAAAAATGATACAGATGCATATTATACATAGGTTTAAACAGAAAATATTGGTTTATAACCAGATAAATTTACAAATTTCTATCGTTAGAATTGTCCTTGTAGTGATTTTTTATATCATGAAATAAATATTTTTGCATCTTGTTCGTTCTAAGATATTTACTCAAAAACTAAAAATGATACAGATGCATATTATACATAGGTTTAAACAGAAAATATTGGTTTATAACCAGATAAATTTACAAATTTCTATCGTTAGAATTCTCCGTCCAGTGATTTTTTATACACTCCAATAATGACATAATTAATTTTACATCTTTTTCTTTATAAGAAATTCACTCAAAAGTTAAAAATGATACAATTGCCTATTATACGTCATTTTAAACAGAAAATATGGCTTTATATTATCTGAAAAAACTACAATTTTCCATCATTTACAGTATTCGTTAGAAGGCCACCAATTTGCTGTTTTCGCCATATGCTTAACCAGCGATTTGAGGTACGTGGTATCAGCCTCGAACAGATTCATAACATGGGATCTCTCGACAAGTGATTTGACAAGAGACGTCAACCCAAACATCGAAGGAATCATGCAACAACTTGTCCTTAGTCCAGACAATAAATGGGCTGCAGCATACACAAACAACAACCAAGTAATTATTATTTTTTATTTAAGAATGAACTTCACTTATTATATTTTTTCTGCATTTTAGACGGTGCTTCTGAATATGTTATCCAGTGAATTTAACTTGATAGAAAATCCCTTGGACGAAAACGAAGAAGTTAGAGGAGTTTTTCTATTGAATCAAAATTTATTTATTTACGGTGATAATATGTGGGTTAGATTCGATATGAGGGGTAATTTAGAAGATAAATTTCGTAATCCATACGACCCCAAACTATGGCCTATACTAAGTTAGTACCAAAAAGTGAAATACGACTTTTAACGACGAATTTATTATTTTTAAACGTTTCCAGAAATAGAATACATCAGCAAAAGTGATTATAAAGTAACTTTATGGAGTGGGGATATTGATGATGACAGAATGATCTTGATTTACAACAAGAACGGTTGCAGTTTTGAACCTCTAGAATACCACAGGTTATTTTAGTTTTTCTTTTTTCTTTTGTACTAATTATTTTATTTTTCAGTTCTATTGTCTTTACTAAGGAACAAAACAAGCTCTATACTTGTACAACAGCTGACTGTTTCATTGTGTCAGAATATGAACGAAATGACGAAGAAAGAATATGGAATAAAATCAGAGATTTGCCTAGATCTTACAGTGACAAGACAGAAGTTGTTTTGCAGATGAAATTAGATAGAAATGAAACTATTCTTTATGGTAAATAAGCCATTTTGATCTTCTGATCTTGAATGATGAAATATTTAGTAACATTTAATATAAATTGTAGGCACAACTAGCAATGGTTTTGTGATATGGATGCTGAAAACAGAAGAAGGCGAAGATCTATTTGATGACGCCATCGTTTTGCAGTTACCATACGGAACGAGAAATATTTCAACCAAGATGTTGCATTCCAATTCTATAATGTTGGGAGCACAAGGGAACTATGCTATAGCTGGAGCACGGTATGTAAATCCCGTAGTCAAAATTTGGCCGTTTTCGATATATGTGACTGTGTTTGAAGGCTCATAACTCTAAAACTCCTGAACAGAAAAAATTGAAATAAAGTATGCCATACTCCTAAATCATTTCTAAATAACTGGTATGACTGTCAAAATTCTATGCCTCTCGATGTAAACATGAGCGCGAGAGAAGTGAAAAAAGTACCCGATTTTTGCAGTTTTAAATTAACGCTCGTCTTTCTGATTTTTTTTCTCTTAAACAACTTACCACAAAAATGTCAGTTTTTGTCAGGTTGCATTTAGAGTCTCTTCTATAGGTTGGCCTTTTGTTTTCTTCAGTTTTTATGTAATAAAGGTATAGCGAACAAGATTTTGATGGAAGCCGATATCTCAGTAACGAATGTTAGCAGAACACCGCAGTTAGCATGCAAATAATCCTTATTTACTGCGATATACATCCCTTGAATTTAATAGCATTCCGATTATTTGTTAATTTTTAAGACCGAAATAAACATGAACAACATTTTGCGCAGTTTGGCTTCCCTCGCTTATAGGTTAAAAGTGAGTTCTGGGAAAATTAACAAAATTATTTTGTCAGTGCAATATCTTGAAAAGTATAGCAGTTAGCTATTTTGTGCCAACAGACAAAATATAAAGTAGTTCACAGAGAATTAAATGTATTACATATTTTATTTATATTTGCATTAAAAGCAGAGCTATGATTAAAACAATCATCATGGACATGTACTGTTTTTGAACTCGACGGAAAAACAACGTACACTTTTAACAATATTTGTTTATTTATAGCATTTAAATAATATTTTTATTGTGATGTAGGTATGTATAGTGTTTTTGGCGTCGACAATAAATTCCTTGTTCATTTCTTATTATTATATTTTCCGAAACGCATTAGTAATGCATCAAAAACAAACATGTGCATACTTCGTACAAGGATATCAATTCCTTGTCGAAATTGAAATATAAAAAGACATCTCGTACTATGCCTCGAAAACAGTTTCTTTCGACAAGAAAAATGTATTTTTCTGTGGAGCATTCACGGTATGAGTATTGAGTTTTCGTCAAATATTCGAGCAACATTCGGCGTAGTTATTTTACAGCCATAATAGAACACGTTTTTTTCCAGCCGGCCGGTCCACTTCGAGAATTTGAAACGTGTTTTGTAAGTGCACATATGCGATGTTTCGAATCGAAATAACATTTTTATACTCTAGGAATTTTTAAGCGTTTTAAGCGTTTAAATATATGTAAACGATAGATAGTTTAAAACAAAACAACTTTTACTTGAAAAATTTTTGAAATTGTTTACAGTTGGAAAATTATTTAGGTGTTCCGGTAATTTTGACTAACTCTATACATATATGGCGATATGATAGAGTAATAGAGTTTGATGATTATATACATGTCATTATTAAATTTCCTCTTCTACGGTGGTAGTCGGAAGTCATGTGGTGGTAAAATTCTAAATTTTTACCAGTTACATACTTTAAGGACTTTTTTAATATTATTTATCTTTTTGATATTGATATTCATATTGATTACTTCGGCGTACCTTAACAACGGTTTGAATGCAAATTACGAAGTTGGAGAATGTTTACGACTGATACATCAGTAGAAACTGAGTAGAAACGCGTTGCATGAGGGTGCAAAAAAGTACCCTGCACTTGTTTATTTCGCCCAAGCATTCTCTTTAGGTCTATTCGATAGAATAAATCATAGTGAACATTTTGGCTATTTCAGTTCAAAATGGCCAATTTTGGACTTGTACTGTTTTCGAACTCGCCGATTCAATTAATTGTACATCTAAATTCATTATCTATATTTAACTCGCACTACTATTCAAAATTCCGAAATTAAATTGTTCTGATCGTATCGTACTAATAGTAAATAATCTTCCACTGTCCCAGCTACGTTTCCATTTACCGTTACGATTGACGTAGTGCGCTCTGCTCGAAATTAATATCATCCATATTAAATCGCTTTAAAAATTACTTAAAAATTATTATGCAATTCTTCTACAGTCGCATTAATTAAAATATGACGATTGTTTACGTGCATATCCCGTTATAGTGTTAATATTCGTTACTGAGATATCCGCTTCCATGAAAATCTTGTTCGCAACCTTTATTACACGAAAACTGAAGAAAACAAAAACGCCAATCTATAGAAGAGGCTCTAAATGCAACCTGAACAAAAATTGGAACTTGTGTGGCAGAGGTGTTTTATATAAATACCTCCCTTGTTCTTACGGGATTTTTTCAAAACTGGGATCCTTTACAAGCGTACGTTTGAACACATGGCTACAGAAGTTGTTTTGTATTTCCGATAGTCGTTTTTGAACCATACACTTGTGGAAAAAATATCATAGAGCGAAAGATTTATGTAATTTTGCACTTTCTTCTTTTCAGAAAGAATCTATACGTGTGGAACATCAAAACTTGCAAACTAATGAAGATTTTGGACGCACATTTCGGCAGAATAATTCAACTGGAACCTTTGATAATCGGAAACTGGAACAGCATAGTAACTTCGTCAATAGACAGAACTGTGAAAGTCTGGAACATCAACAACATCTTCGAGCAAGTCCACGTCATAGACAGACATGAACTACAAATAGATTCAATCAGGTTAAAAAAAAATACACACTTCATAAAGATTCTTAGTTTAAACTTAAACCCAATGTTCCAATTTTTCAGTTTATCTCAAGAATTAGGATTGGCAGTCACTGCGACAAGAAACTGTGTTGGCGTCTGGAATCTTCGTACTGGAAAACTGATATCAAAATTAGCTGATAGTCCTCTAGGAGCTATAGTAACTCATGCTTTGATAACTCCAGATGCAAAGTATGATGTTTGCGAAAAGAATGCTTTAGCAAAAATTGGATGAAGCAAAAGAGCTTTTAGTAAAGTAAATGAGGTATTTTTGTAGGTATATCATATCTGCTGAATCTGGTCATATTTTGGTATGGCACAGGATTACTGAAAGGGTAATATTCAAGGAAGAACAAGCCGGAATCAGACAGTTGACGCTGATGGAAGATGGAACTAAAGTTTTGGCGATATCCAAACCTAGTAACCAACCAGGGACGGATTTCGTAAGAACAACTGCCACAGCGTGTGTCAGAACAATACCAGGTAGATACTCGCCTCAAAAAAATTCGGGGCACACTTTTTTCGAAACCTGTAACTTTTTAAATAATAGTTCTTGGCAAATCGGACAGGTCTTCTTGGTTTCAAATTCGCTTCCTTTAGTCTGTTTCTAACAGTTTGATCAGAAATTTCTATTCCATATGCTCGTCTTAGGTCGTTTAGGAGGTCTCGTGCTGTGGCAGTACGCTGACGTAGAGAGGAAAGGACAAGAAATCGGTCATGATTTTGAGTGGTTTTTTGATGTCAACCTTGTCCGGCTCTTCTAACATATTGGCCAGTCTCCCGAAACCGATTTCATAAACGCTGAATAACAGAAGGGGAAACTCGAAGGTCCCTGCTAACATGTGGAATAGAGTGGCCATGCTGAATAAGGGCGACAGCACGAGCAACTTGCAGTTCACTAAGAGGACTCATTTTACTTCTAATAACATTTCTAATCAACTAAGTGTAACTTAGAAGTAACTAAGAGTTGTCACATTGTTTTTGTAATTTTCTTTAGTTAAATATATGCCGTTGGAGTATACCAAAGTTGATTTGCCTAGAACTATTATTTAAAAAGTAACAGGTTTCGAAAAAGTGTTATATCTTTTGCTAATTAGATGGAGAAACTGAGTATACTTTCGAGTACCCTGTCAGAAGCATAACAGGGGTACCATTTAAACCAGCAGTTATTACATCAGATAGGCAACACATAGTTGTCGTAGCAGCTGATAAAACGAATAGAGACTGCATAATAGCTTACAACGCCATAAGCGGCACTTTAGTCAACAGAATCCCACTAAAAACATGCGCAATCAAAGTAAGTACGTCTCTATTAAAAATAAAACAATATTGCACAAAATCCGCAAACCGCTTAGCGAGAAGTACACTCGAGCTACTCCGCGCTAAGCGGTTTGCGGATAATTCGAAATTATCCATTTTTTCGTTTTTCTTTTGTAGGATGTTAATTCTTTGGTTGCTATGCCACATAAGGGTCATCTGGTAACTGTTACTACCACAGATAAAGGTGCTATTCTAGATATAAGAAACAAAAAACATGTGAGGTCTGTCCCTAAATGGGGAGGAATCTGTACTAAAGACGGAAAATTTGGTCTATATGCTCCGCAGAGGTAAGATTTGATTATCTACAACTAAAATGATCTTATATCGCTATATTAGAGGTGGCTTGGAACTTCTCGAACTAAAAAAGGGACAATCCGTAAAAACCTACATTCCAAAAGTAGCGGAAGGTGTCTTTACGATTATCTGCATGTTCAACGCGACGGATGAATACGTATTGTACTACCACAGCGGTAAAAAGACTCTACGTGTCTTCAGGTATGAAACACACTAACTTTTTTCTTTTCTTCCTTACTGTACCTGCATAAACAACGTACGAATACATATTTCACCTATCGTACAATGTGTTTTAGAACTTCCGATGCAGAAATGATTGCGAATTTTCGTTGCCAGGCTGAATTATCAGCAGTACAAAGCACACCAGACGGAAGGGCTTTGGTTTTAGGCACTGTTGATGGTTGTGTATCAGTTTTGGCGATTTTAGACCCTGACAAGAAAGATATGATCCAATATTTAGCTGGAATGCCTTCAAGAGATGAAGAGGTATATACAAAACAACAAAAACACTCACCTATTACTAGTTTTCGTTCAAATATTCAAAATTAGCGGCTGCATTTCGTCGTAAACATCGAGTAGTCACAACATTCATTCACTTTTGATATTTGAAAAATTAGCTTGATTTCACTTTAAAATCACGATTATCTCGCATGATTCGTATAAAATAACTCGTTTAGAGTTAAAATCTTAACATATAACACGAAACAGCACTGGAATAAGGCGAAAACGGGTGTACAAAAAAGTTTGGTTAGGTCCGCTATGTAAACGCTCACTGAGACACTTACGGGCGGAATATTAAAACTAAAATTAATTCTTGTCTTTGTTTGGTGTAAATATCACTCGCGCTTTAGTTTTACATCTCGCGGGTCGCGAATTGTTTCGTTATTTGAAACAACATGCCCAGCGGTGAAGAGCACAACAAAAACACCAGTCAGTCATTTTGGTGCCAACCTTCGCTAGCAAAAAATGGAAGGATCCTAAATATTTTTACTTTCGCTTTTAGTGGGCTAAAAAAGTGGACAAAATGAGGGCTCAGCAGAGATTTAAAGCCGTGGGGGCTTTAGCGAAACTATCAACGAAGTTTATAAACAACGAAGAAAGTTCAAATCTACCCCCTGCTCAAAGCAATGGTATTGAAGTCGAGGAGTAATTTTGAATGGAAGTTTAATTTTTTAGGGTTTATATGCTTAATTAGTTTAGGATATGTATACAGATGTGTAGAATAAATAAAATATGTTAGTTTTGTTTGTGAAATGCTTGAAAATATATCGGATGTTACTTGATGTAGGGTTTTTTTATGCTGTGGGGTTTGCGAGTTTGTGACTATGAATTTTATTCAAAAAATCTGGGAATTAGTACAAATATAATAACAATTTACGTTTCACATGTAATAAATGATAAAGAACTAAAAAAACTCTAGAAATGAATTTTGTGTGGCCTGCTGACAATTTTTGACTATAAATTTTCCTCAAAAAGTCCAAATAAAACAAGAAAAATCCTCCCATATCATCGTTTATTCATTTATTTACAACAATTAGCACTTACATTTAAAATGTAATAAAAATAAAGGACAAAAAAAAGAGAAATTAATTTAAACAATCTATAAAAACATTCTAACGATCAATCTCTCCAAATACGACATCCAACGTTCCGATGATAGCTACGATATCGGCTAGCATATGATTCTTTCCGACTTTTTCCAACGCGGCCAAGTGAGCGAAACCAGGCGCCTTGATTTTACACCTGTACGGTTTCGAACCACCGTCTGAGACGAGATATACTCCAAATTCGCCCTTGGGGGCCTCAATAGCGGTATACGTACAACCAGGGGGCACTTGGTACCCCTGGCTGAACAACTTGAAGTGATGGATCAAAGCCTCCATGGATGACTGCAAAAAAAAATTTTTTTGAGGTTATAATTTTTTTAAATTTGTAATTAACCCAAGAAACGGTAAAATTAAGTCAATTTACACTAAAATAAAAAGTATACATCAATTATGCAATAAATAAACCAACAAATAAAAACAAAAACTTAATAAAAATTATAAAAAACTAAACAGAACTTTAGTCACCTTCATCTCTTCTCTACTAGGTGGCGTTACTTTAGCGTCGTCGGTTTTAACTTCGCCACCTGGCATATTGTTTAAGCACTGCTCGATAATTCTCAAAGACTGTCTCATTTCTTCAACTCGGCACAAATACCTGTCGTAGCAGTCACCGTTAACTCCAATCGGAACGTCAAAGTCAAACAATTCGTAGCCGTCATACGGTTGTGTTTTACGTAGATCCCATTTGATACCAGAACCTCGGAGCATAACCCCACTAAAAAAAAATTTTTTTAGGTTATGTTTAAAATTTTAGGTTAGAATTTAAAGAATTTATTTTTTTCGATACTGTTTCAACCCAGTTTTAACTGTTTGATAGTAAGTTTTGCTCGTAAAAGTAAAATATATATATTTTTGAGGTTAGATTATGTTTTATTCGTATTTATACCTGAAACCTAAGTTTTGGGCTTCCTCGGCGGTGACTATGCCGATGTCCTTCGTCCTCTGCACCCAGATGCGATTGGTGGTTAGAACATCTTCAACTTCGTCGATGCGCTCATTGAATTGTTGCGTGAACTCGTAGATGTCGTCCATTAATCCCAAGGGTAAATCCTATAGAAAATGAAGAATGTATCAACACAATAAAATTACCCACAAAGAGGCAAAATGAGTGATAATTTAAAAATATCACCCAAATTATCGCTCGCGAGTGATAATTTTAAATTATCACTCACAAAACTTTAGACAAACAAGAAAATTTGAATTCACGATAATTGTTTTAATATCAATCAAACTGCAATTGAAAGATGAGTGACATTTTTAAATTATCACTCACAACAAACGTGTAAGTGATGTTTTAAAATTATTGCTCACACAACTGTAAACTGAAATTTTCAAAATAGAATATCGACATTTGTAAGAATTATTTAATAATGCATTAGGGTACACATTGAGTTTTAAATGACAATCACACAGAAATGAGTAAGAATTTTTTTCTAAAATTATCAATATCACATTCATTGTTTCAAAATGCATCAACTAACAATGTGAATATCACAAATTAAATAATCAATATTAAATAAAGACTTGAATGATATAAAATTTTCACTCACAACTTTCCAATTACGAAAATAATCGAAAATAACTTACTAACGAGACTCCACCTGGTCTGATGTATGCAGCGTGCATCCTAGCTCCTGAGACACGCTCGTAGAACTCCATAAGTTTTTCACGCTCCTCGAAAAGCCAGAAAAACGGGGTTAGTGCCCCCACATCAAGAGCGTGGGTTCCGACAGCCATGATGTGATTTAAAATTCTCGTAATCTCAGCAAAAAGTACTAAAATTAACATTAGTTATTAAATTAGAAAATCGGGGCCCAAAAAACTAACCTCTAATGTACTTTGCGCGAATCGGAACGTCAATATTCAATAATTTTTCGACAGCTAAACTGTAACATTGCTCGTTACACATCATGGAGACGTAGTCCAACCTGTCAAAGTACGGTAAAGCTTGCGTGTACGTCTTATATTCGATTAATTTCTCCGTACCGCGATGTAAGAGTCCAATATGGGGGTCAGCACGTTTTACGATCTAAAATCATAGAATTTAACCTTAAAAATAGAAATAAACAAACTTTACCTCTCCGTCTAACTCTAGGACTAAACGTAGTACACCGTGAGCAGCTGGGTGCTGCGGTCCGAAGTTAATCGTAATATTCTTGACAGCTTTTTCCGTTGGAGCGATTTGAGCGTTCCACGGGGGCAAAGCCCATGTCTTTGTCACCTCGTCGGGGTACATGACGAGCCCGTCGTATTGCTTGACCCATTCCGCGTCGGGCACCCATCTGGCTTTATTATTTTGGCTGGAAATGCAAAATTTGAAAACATAACCGCAAAATTACATAACATATTTTTGAGGGTTGTGGGGGTTTTTGGGGTGCAATACCTCGTGTGGATTAGGGCGGCTCCGTTTTTTACGAAATTCGGAGCTGTGAGGGTTTTCCGTAAAACGGTATTTAATAATCCTGTTGCCATTTTTTAATCGAAATTTTGACGTCCGTACCACCGATTCGGACGACTGTAGGGGTTTTCGATTGCTTAGGTTATGCTTAGGTTATGTGGTAACCAAGGTGTTAAAATTAACAAAATTAATTTATTTTTGAATTAATTTAAGTAAACAAATCGAAGTTAATTAATAGTACTTATTAACGTATGGCTTACTAATTAAACATTCATATTTTTGATTTATTTATCTGAGTCAATTAGGTTGGCAATGATCGTACTGTAGAAAATAAATAAATAATTTTGAATATTTTATTATTAAATTAAAATAATCTAACAACTACCTCGATGTTATTATAATAAATGATTTCTTTATATATATTTCCGTGGTTTAAACATTAAATACAATCACATTTTTTAACTGTGACATAACATGTTAGAAAGAACATAAGTAAGATAAAAACATCCCTCATTTGGAAGAAATAATTACAAATAAAAATATAAGTGATGTGTACGAATAAATTAACAGTTTTTGCAAAATTATCCAGGATATTAACTATCATTTAATATGATACTAACAATTAAAATTAAGTACAAGCAAATTTTTGGTTATGTTATGTTTTTGATCTCAATTTTATATATTATTTGTTTTGTAAGTAAAGAAATATGATCGATTTTCAGATATTTTATGGTAAAATTTGGTTATTTTTAGGGACATAAATTTGCAAATTGGAAAGATTGTAGTACGGAAGCTATTGATGTTGTATATACATGGGTCAACGGTTCAGATCCAAAATTTCTAAACGATCTATCGGATTATCAATTTAATAACAGGTTTAAGAGGGTTACTTACGATCCCTCAAGATACTGCGATAGACAAGAATTGCGATTTTCTCTAAGGTATGTTGTTTTCACCAAAAAAATAAAATTGGGACCAGTATTTTATATCGGAAATATTATTTCTTATTTCTTGTAGATCGTTAGAAATTAATGCACCGTGGATAAGAAATATATACATAGTAACGAATGGCCAAGTACCATACTGGTTAAATTTAGACCATGAGAAAATTAATATTGTTACGCACGAGGATATTTTTCTTCGTAAAGACGACTTACCGACTTTTTCTAGTCCTGCCATTGAAAGCCATATTCACAGGTACAAATTTTGATTATTCCACAAATTTATTCGCTAATATTCTAGGTTTTATTTTGTAGAATACCTGGTTTATCGAAAAAGTTTTTGTACTTCAACGACGATATTTATTTGGGGGCCCCCGTCTATTTAGAGGATTTTTACACGCAGAATAGAGGGTTCTTGTTGTATATGGACTATCCAATGGGTAATTGCGACTTGGACTGTCCGTGGCTGTTTGTTAACAACGGAGTTTGTAATAAAGAATGCAACAACTATAATTGTCAGTATGATGGGGGAGACTGCAATTTTGATAATGTAAGTCAACTAATGAAACAGCCTATTATTTTGGTTCTCCCAATGAAATTAGAAACAATATACATCATACAATATCAAAAAAATTTCAGGCTACATCGAAGAGCTACGTAACAACAAAAAAACCTGACCCGAACCGAAAAAACAACAGGAAAAGCCTATCGTACTTACATAACCTCAACACGACAAAAAACAAAACACCGTCTCCCACCTTCGGAAACAAAATAAACAACACGCTTAACCAAACAAACTTAAACAATAACAATACGATCAACTCTAGTCAACCAAACCAAAGAAACGTAACCTTAAAAGAACTACTATTAAAATCAAACTCGACCGATATAAAAACTCTCGTCGATCGACACAATCTACTAATATTAAACGCCCAAAGAAATAACAAGATAAAACGGAAACGGCAGCATTTCGATGCATATTACGAATCGTTACAACACACGAACCGACACTTAAATTCGAAATACGGTTATCATCCGAGATACGTCCCGGCCCACATGCCGTTCTTAATAGACGTGGATATTATGAACGATCTGCAAGCGAAATTTGACGTGGAGTTTGAGGTTACGTCGTCGAATAGGTTCAGAAGTAAGACCGATATGCAGTACGCCTTTACGTATTATTATTATATAAGGCATGAGAGTAGGCAGGCTACTATCGAAGAGATCTTCGACGATTTTGATACGGATAAATCCGGGTGAGGATTTGAGGTTATGTTTTCGATTTTTAGGTTATGTTTGAATATTGTCGTTGTTTTTCGTAGGACTTGGTCCGATAGGGAGATACGGACGATTCTGACGAAGTTGTACGAGTTGCCGTTGAGTATCGAGAATATAAACGAGTTGGATTCGATAATTACGAACTGCACGAAGAAGGTTAAGTATTGGAGTCCGTCCGAAGTTCCTATGTTTGAGCGGTATGTTGATTCGGATCTGGTAAGTCCATTTTCGGACACCTGTGAACTAAACTTTAAGTTTTTATGTTAATTTTTTCAGCCTGTTATAAGCAAGGATTTAATTTTGAAGTGCCATGAAGTCAGAGGCAAATTACTCTTGAAGTTTGGCGAGAAATTCAAGTACAAATACGAGATTGTCAAGAGCCCTAAAGATTATGTGACATTCCAAATGATTAATGATAATATCAAGCATTCGGTTAGCGCTTTCGATAAAATCCGTAATAAACCAACGTAAGTAACACCAATTGTCTTTATTATATAGTCCAAAGATGAACAAAATATTTTTGCATCTTGGTCTTACTAAAAAATTTACTCAAAAACTAAAAATGATACAGATGAGTATTATACATCATTTTAAACAGAAAATATTGGTAAATACAAATTTCTATCTTTAGAATTGTCCTTGTAGTGATTTTTTTTATACAGTCCAATAATGAAATAAATAACTTTGCATCTTGTTCTTTCTAAGAAATTTACTCAAAAACTAAAATAGGTACAAATGCATATTATACATCATTTTAAACAGAAAATATTGGTTTATAATCAGATAAATTTACAAATTTCTATCTTTAGAATTGTCCTTCTAGTGATTTTTTTCATACAGTCCAATAATAAAATAAATAATTTTGCATCTTGGTCTTTCTAAGATATTTACTCAAAAACTAAAATCGATACAGATGCATATTATAAATCATTTTAAACAAAAAATATTGATTTATAAACAGATAAATTTACAAATTTCTATCTTTAGAATTGTCCTTGTAGTGTTTTTTTTATACAGTCCAATAATGAAATAAATAACTTTGCATCTTGTTCTTTCTAAGAAATTTACTCAAAAACTAAAATAGATACAGATGCATATTATGCATCGTTTTAAACAGAAAATATTTATCTATAAACAGACATTTACAAATTTTTATCGTTAGAATTGTCCTTGTAGCGATTTTTTTATACAGTCCAATAATGAAATAAATAACTTTGCATCTTGTTCTTTCTAAGAAATTTACTCAAAAACTAAAATAGATACAGATGCATATTATACATCATTTTAAACAGAAAATATTGATTTATAGTCAGATAAATTTACAAATTTCTATCTTTAGAATTGTCCTTGTAGTGATTTTTTTCATACAGTCCAATAATAAAATAAATAATTTTGCAATTTGGTCTTTCTAAGAAATTTACTCAAAAACTAAAATAGATACAGATGCATATTATACATCATTTTAAAAAGAAAATATTGATTTATTAGCAGACAAATTTCCAAATTTCTGTCTTTAGAATTGTCCTTGTAGTATTTTTTTATACTGTCCAATAATGAAATAAATAACTTTGAATCTTGTTCTTTCTAAGAAATTTACTCAAAAACTAAAATAGATACAGATGCATATTATACATCATTTTAAACAGAAAATATTGATTTATAGACAGACAAATTTACAAATTTCTATCGTTAGAATTCTCCTTGTAGTAATTTTTTTTATACGGTCCAATAATAAAATAAATAATTTTGCATCTTGGTCTTTCTAAGAAATTTACTCAAAAACTAAAATAGATACAGATGCATATTATACATCATTTTAAAAAGAAAATATTGATTTATTAGCAGACAAATTTACAAATTTCTATCATTAGAATTGTCCTTGTAGTGATTTTTTTATACAGTCCAATAATGAAATAAATAACTTTGCATCTTGTTCTTACTAAGAAATTTACTCAAAAACTAAAATAGATACAGATGCATGTTACACATCATTTTAAACAGAAAGTATTGATTTATAATCAGTCAAATTTACAAGTTTCTATCGTTAGAATTGTCCTTGTAGCGATTTTTTTATAGAGTCCAATAATGAAATAAATAACTTTGCATCTTGTTATTTCTAAGAAATTTACTCAAAAACTAAAATAAATAAAGATGCATATTATATACCAATTTAAACAGTAAATATTGGTTTATAATCAGATAAATTTACAAATTTCTATCGTTAGAATTGTCCTTGTAGTGATTTTTTTATACAGTCCAATAATGAAATAAATAACTTTGCATCTTGTTCTTTCTAAGAAATTTACTCAAAAACTAAAATAGATACAGATGCATATTACACATCATTTTAAACAGTAAATATTGGTTTATAATCAGATAAATTTACAAATTTCTATTGTTAGAATTGTCCTTGTAGTGATTTTTTTATACAGTCCAATAATGAAATAAATAACTTTGCATCTTGTTCTTTCTAAGAAATTTACTCAAAAACTAAAATAGATACAGATGCATATTACACATCATTTTAAACAGAAAATATTGATTTATAATCAGTCAAATTTACAAGTTTCTATCGTTAGAATTGTCCTTGTAGCGATTTTTTTTATAGAGTCCAATAATGAAATAAATAACTTTGCATCTTGTTATTTCTAAGAAATTTACTCAAAAACTAAAATAAATAAAGATGCATATTATACACCAATTTAAACAGTAAATATTGGTTTATAATCAGATAAATTTACAAATTTCTATCGTTAGAATTGTCCTTGTAGTGATTTTTTTATACAGTCCAATAATGAAATAAATAACTTTGCATCTTGTTCTTTCTAAGAAATTTACTCAAAAACTAAAATAGGTACAGATGCATATCATACATCATTTTAAACAGAAAATATTGATTTATAAACAGACAAATTTACAAATTTCTATCGTTAGAATTGTCCTTGTAGCGAGTCTTTTTTATACAGTCCAATAATGAAATCGAAGTCAAGCAGTTTGTTTTAATATAAATGTTTTTTTCAGGAAATTTGTGTGTTTAAACGACAACATTCGAGGATCAAGAAACAGCACCGTGAATTCGATATGGTACGATTTCTACGTGTCGATGTTTCCAAGGAAGAGCCAATTTGAGTTACCGGAAAACTTTCGTAATCATTTTGAGTACGTCAAAGATTTGCGGAGATACCAGCTTAAGATTACCATCGTTATGTATTCCTGCGTGCTGTTTACTGTATACTTGATATTGTTCGGGCTTTGCAAAAAGAAATGTTTGCATATTATAAAAAATAAATTGTTTTGTAGTTGATTATTGTGTTTTTATTTATGTATATTCTAGGCATTCCTACCCTAACACTTATCTATGGCTAAATTTGGATGTTTTAAATAAATAAAATTTGAAAAAACAATTAGGTCTATATGAAAAGTTGTAGAAGTTTACGAGTTTAATAACCTAAAAACAATTTTGCGGAAGAAAAGGTGAGGCATCTGTAAATGATAGAAAAGCAACAATATTAATTGAATAACAACTGGAAAATAAAGGCGAAAGATATATGGTTTAACCTTAGTTTTATTTCTGAAAGTAATAACTCAAGATCTTATACAAACATCGCTTAAAATAGAGTAACTTAATTTTTCTTCTTTCCCTTCTTAGAAGTTTCCGCAGTGTCACCTTCCGGCCTTGGTTTTTGCCAGTTCAACGGGTTTTTACGGTACAACGGCCATGGTGGAATCGTCAACTAAAAATACACAACTATCAGACATGATTTAAACGGAAAATTTAATTTTCTGCTTTATTATATAAATAAAAATGATTAAATATAGATATTTATTGGTAATATTGTTTTAAATTCTGTACTAAATAAGAAAACTAGTGCAGAATTAACCATAAAACATACCAACGCTGCTAGCGCAAAACCAGCTCCTAAAATATAGACAGTTTGTGAGAATTGTTGGATTATGTAGCCCCAAATCAAGCCGACGGCACCAAATAACGTAATAATTATCCTAGATAGCCTCTCAGCTCTGGCTTGTCCCTCGAAATCCTAAAACATACATCGATATTGACATTTCATAGGTTAGGTGTTACTGTAAACTTAAATATTGCCCCATTACATCATATTTAGTATATATGGGATTAATAGGTTTTGTTATTTACCATATGGGTTGGAAACATTGCAGCGAAATCCATTTTTAATGTTTAAATAAATAGTTTGATTGAGACACGAATTCAAAGTTTTGACAAGTAGTTGAAGCACACGTCAACAACATTGGGAAGCGTTCAGATAATTTCTAACTGCAAATACGTCTATTCAATTTCATCAGTTGATTTGATGCTTAATTATCGACCTTAGAACAAATATGTACCAATCGATTTAGTTTTTTGTTATTTCTTTAGTAATTCTATTCTAAACTGTGATAATTGTTTATATTCGAATGTACCCTAGCGTATAAGTGTGTTTGGTTGCATACTCTAAACATAGAAAATTGTAAGACCGAGGTGCTAATCATAGTTGAATTAGTTACTCAATTTATTTATGATCTGTACAATAATAATTAATTTTTTCCAATCAATTTTTCTTGTAACAAATAATAACAAATAAAACTGCATATTTCGATGTATTTAATTTATTTATACAATACACATATGGCTGCTAACAATGCTTTTCGATAATAAAAAATACAAGTTAGTCATGGACACATCGACAATACCCTGCCAAATAAGGTTAAAGCAAAATATAACCTGCACAAGAACAAAAAAAAAACAAAATAATCACAGAATATTTAAAATGTAGCGTGCTGACTCATTGTATAGTTATAAATATATGGCATTAGTATAGTCGGTGTGTCAACCTGGGTTGAAATATCATTTCAAACGGATTCCCTATCTTAACCTTAAAAACTATTTCTGAGTATTAGCGTATACAGTAATTTTAAGTTCCTTTTAATATTATCGTTATTCTCACAAGCTGTTTTTTGCTATTTTTTGAAATTTTTTTTTCTGATTTTTCGAAACACGAAGCAGAATTGCTTTTGCTGAGATGTTCTTGTCGCCTTGGACAACAAAAACCGCAAGCATTTCTAATTTTAAACATTGAAATTTCCCTCATTTATCAGCGGTTCTACACATTTTTCAGTTTATCACAGACTGGCATAGCAAAACAAACGAAATAAAAACACCACACAAAAATTTCTCTCAGGGGGTGTCGTTTAACCAAAACAAAAAAAAAACGCGATTGAAAACTTTTGATTTCCCTCGTATATGCGATAATTTTTTTAAATAATCGTAAAATTTGATTAAATAAAGAAATAATTTATATAGTAATAATCTTAACGCGATAATAAAGATGTTTTGTACATTAAACGTATAATAACGGAGATATTGCAGGTTTGTGTTACGATTAGATATACAGGGGTGATCAAAAGTTGAAATAAGAATATATAATTTTAAACCCAGACTGCCCCCTAGGCGGTAACAAAGTCAATTACATCAAAATTGACCTCTTCATATCGTAAATAGCAACTATATAAAAACTATGTACATCGTAGTTTAGTTTTTCTTTACGTATACGTGCAGTATAGTTAAAAACACATGGATGGAGGAGTTGTCCAACAATTTGTTTGCCAAAGGCTCGCTTATCCTAGAGAATTTTTATTTACTTTTATTTATTGTTAAGTTTCTTTACGTATATCAGTTGCATAAGTATACATTTTACGATTTGGAAATCGTCTCAAAGTTTGAAAATTATCCTTATAAATTAGGTCGTATATATATCTAGGGGTAGATCTAATACTGCACAAAATCGAAAATACATCCAAAATCGTGACGGTTCCTACGCGGTTTTAGGTTAGAATCGTAGAAACGGGACTTATAACCTCGAAAATTATAAACGTGACGTAGGAAGCGCCAGATTTATAACCGTATTACTACTAAAGTACTTAACGTTAGGTATGTATACATAGGTAGTTTATGACGTAAGTCAACATATACACTTTTCTTTTTAATTAATTAATTAATTATAAATTTTTTACATTGTGTTTATTATAATACTGGAATGAGCTTTATCATTGTTTTATTTGCGTATACATGAACGTATAATTAGTTGATAGTAGGAAACAAAAACAACAGACGACAGTTTGAAACGTCCTAACCGTTCTCAGTTTTATGTTTTTCAAAAACATAACCTCAAATCTCGAAATAAACGTCAAACTGTCGTGTCTCTTTAACCGATTTACACTTTTTAATATATATTTCTGAGGTATATTTACGTATACATGTTCACCGTACATATCAAGTGCCGTCGTAACCGATAACGTCGTAGTAATCAGCCTTATTTTTAGGTTATCCCGGAAAAACGGCGAACTCAACGATAACTTAAACTTAAATACTCGCACAATGTACAAACCTACGGGTTAGTTCATTAAATTAACGCTCCTGGTTGGCTAGTTTCAAATCGTATACTTGGGTTTCGTCAAAACAAAAAAAAATAACGAAAGGTTAATAAAAATTAGGTAACATTTCAAATAATACGGTAGCGCTCGGCATCCGCGCTATCGAGAAACCTTAACGGTCGTTCCCGTTCGGACTCTGCGTCGCTGCGAAAGACAACGGATCAACCTGATGTCCATTCTGATTGATCTCGTTGTTTGCATCGATCACCAAGTTGCTGCTCTCCTCTCCGTCACTACTATACGAGTCCCCCTCGTCATCAGAAGACGATAACATACCTAAAAACACAAAAAATAAAAAACCTAACCTCAAATTTTAGGTTATCTCACACGTAATCGCTTCAAAATTAGGTTAAATCTTGAAGTAATTTGCTTTTATAACCAAATTTACACTTCTAATCACCAAATTTAAAGAGTATGAGCAATTAACCTCAAAACTATTCTTACCTCCGTCGATTTGTGGTTGCATATTCGAAAAGTCGTGGTTCCAAAACCGTCGATTGTTATTCTGGGCCTTCTTTTTCTTGTGTGCCGGGGAACTGGTGGCACTAGTGTTCTCTGTCGGAGTGCTTGCGTCAAGCATCGGCTGTAAAATTCTCCGACGTGCATTAATAAACCAATTGTTTACTTGCAAAAGCGTTAGGTTGGTTTGCGCAGCTATATGCCGTTTCTCATCTTCAGTCGGATACGGGTGCTGAAAATTAGAAAAGAAATCTAAATTGGATCTTGAGGAGACATTTATTGGATTTTGTGTAAAAAGGTTGCCTTGAAAATATGGCTGGTTCACCTAATCGAAAGTGACAGTTACTAAATGTCGAATTAAATAAGAAGAAGTCTTTTAGAGATGGTTCTATTACAAGTAACAAATAAAATTTTTTGAGTTGTAAAAATAAATAATTAATACCATTGTGAACCAACCAAACTTTTGACAGCTGTCAAAGAATTACATAACCACAATAACGTACAAAATTTCCATATAATACGTACGACTAAATGCTGAAATAACCACGACCTCATGACGCTAGTTGCCTGCTTGGGCAGAACGCCCCGTTTCTGTTTTCTTCCGACGCGTGACGTGAAATCGCTGTCACAATCATCGGCGGAGCCCCCGGGTGTCGTCGGGGCTGGCGAAAGGGGCCCCGAAGATTCGCTTGGCGGTACCGAGCAGATATTTGCACCTATCTGACTGAGAGGTGTCGAACCGTGCACGACTAAATTGTCGCAGTTTGCCTGCTGTTGCAACGCTGCTGCGTTATACTGCGGCAGTATACCGTAGCTTGGCATGGGTGTTGTTTCGGCAATGGGATGTTCAATTTTTGTAGGAACGGGCTGCAATGTTAGAATATGTAAATTATTAATATGTAGTGAAAAATATAAATGAAGAGATGAGAAATACTGTTAAAATGAAGGGTAGTAATAAATAATCAGGTAGGTTCACAACATTTTCAGGGTGGTTCACAATACCAAGGCTATTGTGAACGAGCCTGAAAATTTTGTTTGCTTTCGGAACTACGTTTGTAGATCACTCTGTAGATTATTATAGTATACTTACAGGTTGTGAGGGGCTTATTGTATATTGCACGGGACTGTTTGAGTCTGAACCACTTTCGGAATTTCCATGTGACAGCATACTATTGTTGTTGTTCTCCAACGTATTTAGTACGTTTGCATTAGCCATATCTACAAGAAAAAAGAACGATAATACTACTATAATGTCCTATTGTTTCTATACGCTAATCAAAATAATATCTATTATTCCTTATTAGAAAAATCAAACTAAAAACAAACCTTGCGGGTAATCAGAACGTAGCAAGTTTTCTGATTGCATCTTCCCTTTCAAGCACGTAATGTACCGATTGCAGAAGTCCTTGCATAGTTCCTGAACCTTTTCGAGCTCTAACAGGTGTATCCGTAACACTTGTATTGCTTTGATCATCTAAAAATCGAAACGTTAAAATTATGTTTAAAAACGAAAATAAAAATGTACCAATCCATCGATCTCTGGCTCATTCGACAAGAAAGGTTTACGATCCCTTTCTTGGTGCTGCACGAAAGCTTGAATATCCATGTTAAACGCATCGCTAGACTGGGGGTCCGATGATTGAGTAGCTAGTTCGCAACGTTCAAATAATAATGCTAATAAAGGAAATAGCGGGTGCCTAGAAAATATAAAATTTAATTAGTAATTCATCAAACAAATCAAATTGATTTGATATTATTAATTAATTAGTTTAAAGTTATATATGCATTATAAATTCGATGATTTGAATTTCGCGCGTGTATGTTGTTTCCGTTTTCACCGCTAGTGCGATCGTGGACGCTGTTTCAAAACGTAGTGTTTGCCGTTTTCCCAAAATTCGGTCGAAATTCTGTGGGAAAAAAATCGCGCGCGGTCCGGGAAGTGCGTGTAAACGGTTCCGTAGGACCTTGCGAAGCCGAACTGTGAATTTTTTGGATGGTTTCTAATCATACAATGTTTAAAAACTTCGTTTGCTAAGCCGATGTACAGACCAGTATTGTCCTAACGACCATTTTGATTCTTACGTCAAACGTATTCCATAAGATCGATTTCAGACCCGATGTTGCATTGATTTTCGTTTCTAAACCTACGTTTCGGTCTAAAAAGCTTGGAATGTGATTTATTCAATGAATCAGAGACCTAAATTGATTTTGTATATGTAAAAAGTTGGTAAAAGATGATTGATCACGTGATTCATGCATTCGTATACCGGGTTGTAGTTCATCGTTTTAACGGTAGGTGTTCTGTGCGGTCTTACTACGAATACTACGATAGACGTTTTGCGATTTTGTGACAAGTTTTGTCGGGATTTAGTGGTAAAAGAATCGATTGAGGCCCCCTGAATCTTCGCGCGGAATATTTCGTCGGACCCGATGTAGCAAAGCGGTAAGTTTTTGCATGGTTTCCCGCACGAGATAACCTACAAAACTGTTTTGGGTTCGATGGAACATAACCCAAAAATGTGATATGAGGTTAATCACGGGGGTTATGTATTATTTTGAGTTGATAGATGTTCTTAAACGTAATCTAGTAGTAGTATTAACGAGTTTGGTGGAATTATTTTATTCGGGATTGTGAAAAATAAGCAAATAAATTTGGATGCAGGGATTGTGTAGTTCGGTTGTCAGCCGGTAGATGGCTCTGGTAAATGATAAATAAAATAAATACTTACTTGTATACTGCGCGTTTGTCGGCCTCAAATTGTGCTTGGTCGGTGTCAGGTGGGGCGAAAACCGACGCAACCAGGGGTTGCTGGGACCCTGTGTCCCCATTCGGGGGCACACTTAACATCGCAACGGCACTTTGAACCCCGCAGTCCATGACATGTTACCTGAAATTGAATTTATTGCAATTTTTGCCTATAGGTACCTACATGGTGTTCCATAAAATTATTTGGTAAAACATTTGTTAAATAAATAACACTGGTCACCAAATTTGATTTTTTGTCGGTAATTTTAACCTAAAAAAAACTTTTTTTTTGTTCATTTGGACGTGCTGATTTCGAATAGTAATAATATTGAATATAAACAAAATAAAATCTCATTTTAGTGTAAATGTTGACGTTTGTAATAAATTAATCAAATAATTTTACTACAAAAATATATCCAACAATATTTCACAAAGACGGATTCAAACGGATTCACTGATCGCGTCAAAATCTCGTTCGACTGCCTCGCACCAAAACCCACAAGCGAGGGAAGCCGAACTGCTCAAAATATTGTTCATGCTTATTTCGGTCTCAAAAATTAACACATAGTCGGAATGCTATTAAATTCAAGGGATATGTATACCGGGTGACCCACGCCATTATTTGGGATACTCTTGAGGTTAATATGACTTCCGGTTTTTCCGAAAATGACGTCATCATTGAAATTTTAAATGGCACCCTCTATTCTTTGTGTGATATTTTGGTGGCTATGAATTGGTGAAAATAGTCGAGAATTGTCAAATACACATTAACTAAATCGATTTTGGCCGACATTGCATTACTGGTGCCCTCTAGCGTGACAACAAAAAGTTATTCACACAACAAATTTAACTCCACTGAGAACTGACGTATGAAAAAAACGCCAGTCAGTCATTTTTTTCACGGGTACCCAATGGCCACACCGTGTTTATTCGATAGAAAACATTTTTCCGATTACAATGATACCAAATACTTGATATTTTGTTGAAATTCGTAGCGTACAAATGTTGTTAGAAACAAGGAAATCGAAAATCGGTGAAAATAGTCGAAAATTGTCAAATAAACATTAAGGAGCAAGTATACCCCACTAATGAAAATGTTTGTTAGTGTTTTGAGAAAAACTATTTGCAATGGAAACTAACCACAGGTGATATAGGACGTATAAAAACGCATGAAACAAACGCTAACGTCAAAGGTGTCTTAGAAAAACCAATTTTTTTCTAAATCGCGGGTTCGAAATCACGTAAAAACGATAAATAATTCAAACTAAGTTCATAGGTAAAACCTTTCTATTTTTTTATGTTCTATTTTGGAAAGTCATTTTCATAAAATAATAATGTATACAAAAAAAAATGAATGTCGTTATTTAATATTTTATTACTTTTATATACTTTCCAATATGCAATACTACATTAGAAAACCACTGTAAAAATTTCATATCTCTACAATGCGTATTAACGGTAGGATTTCGAACCTACGCTACACTTCCGGTAGACTACATCGTTAACTAAATCGATTTTGGCCGACATTGCATTAGAATGCAATCCTGATTGAAAATATCGCACAAAGAATATAGGGTGCCATTTAAAATTTCAATTATGACGTCATTTCCGGAAAAACCGGAAGTCATATTAGCCTCAAGAGTATCCCAAAGAATGGCATTTTTTGTCTATTAACACTTTCCCAAATTTCATTCGTCCAGTTTTAAAAAACAAAAAAAATAAACGGGAGTACCTATGCCGTGGGTCACCCGGTATATGTATCGCAGTAAATAAGGATTATTTGCATGCTAACTGCGTTGTCCTGCTAACATTCGTTCCGGAGAAATCGGCTTCCATTAAAATCTTGTTCGCAACCTTTATTACATAAATACTGAAGAAAACAAGAACGCCAATCGATAGAATAGACTCTAGATGCACCCTGAACAAAAACTGAAATTTTTGTGGTAAGTGGTTTAAGAGAAAATAAAGCGGAAAGACGAGCGTTAATTTAAACTGCAAAAATCGGGTACTTTTTTCACTTCTCTCTCGCTCATGTTTACAACGAGATACTTCCGTTGTTTACAACGATATACTTTAACAGATACTTCCGTATAAAGCAAGATAATGAGTACTCAACTCTCAAAAGTATTAAAGCTGGAGTACCACAAGGTAGTGTACTTGGCCCAATTCTTTACCTTCTTTACGCACATGATCTTCCGCAACCAGATGGTGTTACCGTTGCCACTTTTCCTGATGACACTCCTATCATGGCAGTAGATACAAATGTTGAAGGAGCAACGCTAAAACTGCAGAATGCTGTCAACAATATTAGTGATTGGATGCAACGATGGCTAATTTCACTGAACGAAACCAAATCCGTTCACATAAATTTTACCAATAAGCGAATACAACACGTTCCAGTGAAAATAAATAACACCACCGTACCCTACTCGAACACCGCAAAATACCTCGGTATGACGCTGGACACCAAGCTTCGCTGGAAAGCACACGTTAAAAAGAAACGAGAAGAATTGGGCATACGATACAGGAAAATCTACTGGCTTATTGGTAGGAAGTCGGCTTTGTCGACATATAATAAACTCCTACTTTACAAGCAGATACTTAAACCTGTGTGGACCTATGGTATCCAACTGTGGGGCTGCACTAAGCCAAGCAATATCGCCATCATTCAACGCTTCCAAAATAAGGTGCTAAGAAACATCGTGGGTGCACCTTGGTATATAAGAAACAGAAATCTCCACAGGGATCTGAAGATGGAATTAGTAACCAACGAAATTGGAAAGTTTGCAGAGAATCTTCAGAACAGACTTCTCCAGCACACGACTGTTGAGGCAATCCAGCTTCTTGACAATTGTGATAGTGTGCGAAGACTCAAAAGAACTAAACCTTTTGAGTTGGTGAAGTGATGTTAAAAAAGCAGAGCACAGTGTTATGTGAGTGATAGCGTCAGCATCCAAACTAAATTTAAGTTACACCAATGGGGAACACTTAATATCGAACACTTTTTATACGTAGCAATTTATGTTAGATTAATATATGTAGCTATATAGATAGTCATCAGACTAGGTGTTACACAAGTACCTATGAGGTGCTGTTAATTAATAAAAAAAAATGTTTACAACGAGAAGCAAAGAATTTTGACAGTCATACAACTTATGTAGAAATGATTCAGGAGTATGACATACTTTATTTCACATATACGTAAGAACTAACAAAAAATATATCGTCATTAACATTGTGTCAAAACATTGTCGAGCAGTGTTAAAGACAATTTTTAAAATTTTGAGTTTAGCTTCATGTTTAGTGGAGATCTACATTATGTAATATGCGGAAAACCTGAATCTGGGGGATTTAGAATTGGGGAAGTCTCCTTTAGAAATCGAATCACGAAAATATAGCAATTCAAAGATGTATCCAATATAAGAAAAAGGGAGGGTTAGAGCGGTATATGCGGGAACAAACATATGCTTGCCGGGGACTTATACTGAATTCAAATGACCAACAAACATACCGTATACAATTCGATTTATTCAGTTATTTATTGCATATCGCTGTGACAAAATAGTAATGGCTACATTATTTATTATTTTGGGAACGAAAATACCCCATTTCTCTGTGTTTTTTCTCTTCTTTTTGTATTCTTACTTACTTACACACATACACATGTACACTTACACATGTCTACGTACTGACAACTATTTTTTAATATTAAAACTTCACATTTCGTAAACATGATTACGTTATGTACCATTTTATCATATACGAAGATCTTGACGTTTTATAATAACGTTCAATTTAAATCGCTGTAATTGGAAAACGATAATTATCTGGAAAACAAGTTTGGCGAAAAGTTTCATCGAACGGAATTCTATTTTTAAGGTTGTACGACGCGACAAAAGAATATTTATTATGGCCGTTTTGCATGAAGGTGCATTCTCCAGTCGCATGACAGCTGCATAGGGACGAATTTTATATAGATTGCAATGCTGCTCCCTGACATTTATTTTCGATCAATTTCATATTATTCGGCGATATTTTGGGGATCACGCGGCGAGGTTGTGATTTTATGAAATTCGGGTTTCTTGTGCTTATATCCGGTTTTGTAATGTGATTGTTTATGCCTATCCAGTCAAATAATGTCTAATAATCGCAAAAATTACTAACACATTTTGTTTTTATAACTCAAATTTTCTTATTTTCTGTTATAAATGTATACATTAAAACAAAAATAACTTAATCTTAACTAATAACTAGAAACTATAATATATTATTACGAAAAATTTAAATAATTAAAGTAATATTGGGGAACAAGTTTTTTAGATTTATTTTTCTAAGAGTGGCAATCTCAGCATAAATTTAGTCCGTTTACCTAACGATGCTAATCGCTTATTCTCCATTATGACTATTCAGGAAAGAAGATATTTTATTCAAAATTGTTATATCAACAACTAAAACAGACACTTCATCAACAAAAATGACACAATAGGGTATTTGACTATTTTTGGAAAACCATCTTAGTGTGTTTATTCCTTCACTCTACATTGTAAATGCATTATTTTTTGTAATTATTTTCTCAATCTTTCATAAAAATCAGCGTTAAAAATTGAATCACAAAAAGTCCCGCCAAAACGATACTTTCTGTTGTGTGACGTCACCGGTTAGTAGATGCCAAATCGGCCCATATGGTCTGTCAGCATCGGCATCGTCGCCGTTTGGTAATTGTGTTGTATGATGTGTTGTTTTCACAATTTCTACATAAAAATGGGTTATAAATGGTGTATAAATCCACAATGCAGAGATACGTCAAGAAAAACTCCGGATAAACTATTTGTAGCTGTTCCGCAAGATTTGAAACTGCGAAGAAAGTGGTTGGCTCGTAGAAATTCAAATGAAATAAATAGCCGCCAATACAAGTGTTTTCTGTTGTGAAGATTACTTCGACATAAGTAAAACTGACTAGAATAAGTTATCTATCGTACTTTCGAAAGGTATTATCTGATCTGACAGCTGAAGGTTAGGGCTATCCTAACCTACAAAGTTATGCTTACATGACGCTTTCGTGCTATTAAACTCAAACGGGTGAAGCATAAGAGCGCGTTCGGATAACCCGGTATTTTACGGTGAGAGTGACGCGCTGCATAATAGGCGGACTAACGTCATACGGCGTTTATCTGCATATAAGAGAGAGACAGCCGACCCAAGTTATCTGAGCATTGCTCTCCCCATACCCTACTCTGACAAACCGAACGCGCTCTAAGGCGGACTAACGAATGACATCACTGGAGACTGAGCCAATTACAGAGCGTTTTCAATCACGTGATAGGACGTGAATAAAATTCAATTTTAATTTTGGTTTTTCATAGAAATAAAGCATATTTTTTTTGAAAAGTAATATCAAATAGTTTTCTTAAACTGTAATCTATTAGGATGACTATAATACATGCCATATTTTTAATACAGTCAAATACCCTATTAAAAATACTCCGCCATTGTGTTGACATACTACTTTAAGTATCCAGACAAGTGACAGGTATGCCAATACAATACCTACATCGTTGACTCGTGTTTTTACTTTATCATACGTAGTATGTAAAGTATTGTAATCGTGCCAAAAAAAAATTTTAGGTTTTAGCGGAAATATGTCTTTTTGGGTCCCCTGAACATTTTTGACCGAGGTACAAAAAAATGTCTGTGTGTGTGTATGTGTGTGTACCCGTTTTTTGAGGCGACGATTCCGGAGAAACTAGAAACTACTAACGGTATCGGGACGAAACTTCATATTTAGAAGTTTCATTACCAAACTTAGATCAGGAAAGCTATCTGTTGAAAAGGGTCCAAAGGAACTGGAGGTTTTGTCTTAGCATTTTTGAAAGATATTGCAAATAAGCCGCCACTTCTGAAATTTCGTCGAAATAGTTAAATAATAAATTAAAGTAGAGGAAATTCTGAATAATTTATGACTATGACATTTTTTGGTAAAATTAATAGTTTAGCTGCATGACGAAATTCTATTTCTTCGAGATCGGGCGTACTGAATTAAAACTAGTAGCCAGGGCCCAGGATATGTCAGATTATACGTCAGATATTCTAATGACAGTAGGTGTGTCAAACGCTAATGTTTTGACAATACTACTGTCACTACAAGCTGCGTTCGGACTATGACTATGACATTTTTTGATAAAATTAATAGTTTAGCTGCATGCGCAAATTCTATTTGATCGAGATCGGTCGTGTCTGCAGTAATATAAAACTAGTTAGCCAGGATTTGACAGATATTTTGATTCTGTTGACGGTATTGTCAAAACAGCAGTGTTTGACACAGTTTGGCGTTTTACACTGCTGTATAGTATGATAAAGTCATGTGCCTGGCCACATCAGATTTTTTTTGTAATGGCATTCTGCAATTTTTAACTACACAAACGTATAATTTGTGATATTGATTTTCTTCGAAATCAAAGAATTAGTAGTTAATATACGATGGCGGACATGAGGAATAGAATAAGTTGGCGTTTTCAAAATATTGTTCTGAAACTATGGAAAATGTAATATTTCCACGTGCATTGTGCACTCATAAAAATAATACTTCAATAATTAATTATTGTTTATTCAGTTTACAATTATCCATTTAATTCATTATTTATTCTTAAGAGAGTATTCCTGTCATTGTGTCATGGAATGATAAATTTTCTATTGATTTTTTCAAAATGTTAGTTTTTCTTGATGGGATAAAAATCTTTTTCTACTTTGCATTCACAATGCACACATTGTAACACTGTTTTCGGTGTTACAATTAACACATTCTAATACCGAAAACAGTAACATTTTTGTCTGATTGGTACACAGTGATATCAAATGCCATATGTCAAATGTACAATACATAACCCAACATAACCACACACTGCATCTTCTTAATCGCTTGCAATCACATAAACTGCGAAATATCAATATTCTATACATATTTAAACATGGGTGTAGCCTGCTATAGTATGGCCAAAGGATTGGGGCTTTCTTAGTTTTGCTGTGTTCATCAAAATACGCCAGCATGACGTTTACGGTGATGTTTTACGACTCTAGTAAGTGATCGTTATCATTCTTTTCAACTAAACATCAAATCCCCTTTTCAGATATAATTCAAGGACCACATTTACTTTAATAAGGTATTATGCGAAGATCAAAGCTACATCGTAGATACGAACGATTTTAATTACTGCTGCGAGATTGTATATGCGCAATAAATGGTTTATCAGCATACACGTACGAAGCTATAGTACATTTAAAGTGTAGAGGATTTCTTAGTTTATGTAACATATAAGTTTTCGGTAATATTTTGGACGCTTGGATGCTCGGTTCAATTCATATTCGTTTTTGTCCGTCGCTTTCGACTTCGTCTTAGTTCTGGTTGTGTGCAACGTATTTGTATTACCTCCATCACACGTAATTTTACTAAGTATAATTTATTCTAATAAACTCATTTGCCGAAATTAGAATTGGGTTTCAATTATAAATGCTTGTAAATATATAAGCCGCAACGGCTACGTAGCGGAATTAGGTAGACACCGCTATTAAACGTTAAGCGTTATAACAATTCTTTAGTAAGTTCTTGTTCTTCGAAGTAACAAATCAGTCACCGCCAAACACTTCTATTCTGATTATTATACTTATGAAACCACTATTTTAAAATTGTTAACTTTTTAGGTTAAGTTTCATGTATTTATCACAGTAGGGTTAAATGTGTTGCCCCAAGCTCCATTATGATCATCGTTGCGACCTCGCTGAATATTTATTCAAACTTGTAGGCTAAAGTAGAGTAAAATTATTCACAATTAGATTTTGTCATGATTTTATCTCATCGATATCATCCTTAACGAAGTTGACAGTTACTACAGTGCTATCACGTGGTACCCGCAAAATACCCTAGATTCTAATTTAGCGCGATATAGTAACCACAATTTCTAAACTTATATAAAACTAATGACGCAAAGTAGAAAAATAGTATATTACACTCGTTTTATAAGACGTATTGGTGCACTCGTTCCAAAACAACTCGTGCGCCAATTTGACGTCTTGTGAAAACTTGTATAATAATATACTATTATAATACCTACGTCTGTCTACCTCCCAGACATTTGACACGATCAACTCAAAATAAAAGAACTACTAATTTTTAGATATATATTTTATTTCTGTTTACCTCAAACACCAACAGCATCCCTTAAAATCTCCCACCAACAAAGAGAACAGAAAAAAACACAAAACCACATAAAAAACACGTGACTGCGGTGTATCTTCGGGCAGAAATTAATAAAAGACGATCAAATAAAGCATTCCGGGGGTGCTTCCCCTCCCCCCCTCCCTCCGATTCCGACCCTTCCGTCCCTTAACTGTAAGGTCGATCCCCATCTTTGCATACTTCCGTCTCTCTCCCACCATCTCGTAATATAACCAAGGGGATGTTTAATTCATCCACCGCCGCTCGAGAGGAGGCGAGATGCAACGATATACTTCGTGCGCTTCTGTCTCTTCTTTGAAATACAATTATTTCTAGTTGGAAACACCACCCTTGGGTGACACTTGCACAAAATGACTTTTGCCCCGCGCCACCCTGTCCCTATCTGGACCGCTCCGTTCGGTCGTCTTTGTTTAATTTTTGCCAGCGGATGCTGCGTCTGTCTCCTTTGCATATTACTCGGTTTGCTTGTACGTACGGACGGCGTCATGTGCTGCTGTGGATGCACTGTGGAGTAGCGGAAGGCGACGGAAAGTCTGCGGACTCTTGTGGTTTTCCAAGTTATTGGACCGCGGTTGTAAATTACCGCTCTCGAGGTTTTTGCGGTTGGGGTTTTTTTGGCTTTTGTTGAGCCGGGTGGTAGTGTAGCGGAGGAATTGTGATGCTTCTTTGTGTTGTCGGTTTGGGTGGATTGTACATTTGTGGAAAAATATGCATTTTTTGTGGTGTTATAAATAAAAAAACTGTCAAATTAATTTTGATATGCTTTTTCTTGATTGAAAACAAAAAAATAGATGGCCACGCGCTTTTTATGAATCTACAGATCTGTGCCTACTCAACGCTAGTATTTATCATTGAGTTGTCAATCGTTGATAGTATTCACTCTTGTGTTTGAAGGCCCATAACTCTAAAACTACTGAACAGAAAACATTGAAGTAAAGTATGTCATACTCCTCAATCATTTCCACATAAGTTGTATGACTGTCAAAATGGTTCGCCTCTCGGTGTAAACATGAGCGCGAGAGAAGTGAAAAAAGTTACCCGATTTTTGCAGTTTAAATTAACGCTCGTCTTTCCGATTTATTTTCTCTTAAACCACTTACCACAAACATTTCAGTTTTTGTTCAGGTTGCATCTAGAGCCTCTTCTATAGATTGGCGTTTTTGTTTTCTTCAGTTTTTATGTAATAAAGGTTGCGAACAAGATTTTGATGGAAGCCGATATCTCAGGAACGAATGTTAGCAGGACAACGCAGTTAGCATGCAAATAATCCTTATTTACTGCGATACATATGCCTTGAATTTAATAACATTCTGACTATTTGTTAATTTTTAAGACCGAAATAAACATGAACAATATTTTGCGCAGTTCGCCTTCCCTCGCTTGTGGGTTTTGGTGCGAGGCAGTCGAACGAGATGCGAAGTTTTGACGCGATCAGTGAATCCGTTTCAATCCGTGTTTGTAAAATATTGTTGGGTATAATTAATTGTACATCTAAATTCATTATTTATATCTAACTCGCACTACTAAATTCCAAAATTAAATTGTTCTGATCGTATCGTACTAATAGTAAATAATCTTCCACTGTCCCAGCTACGTTTCTATTTACCGTTACGATTGACGTAGTGCGCGCTGCACGAAATGTAGTTAGGCAGTTAGGGCGATTCTCTCGTGCGGGGTCACATATGTTGTTTTGTTGCTTAATAAAAAAAATAGAAACTATTTATTTTTAGGTATAAAAAACCAGGTTGGGCTCAATTTTGCAAAAAAATGTTTTCTCCTTAAACCGGCTATAACAATTTTAGTTTATAGTATTAAGATTTAATGATAATTAAATTATTTAATAAATTAATTAATTTAATTATCTTGTGTTTTTTAGTTTTGATAACAAGGAGATATTTCTGACACAAAAAAAAGGATGTTTTGAAAAATGAGGCAGTAGACTTCTTGTATCTCCGCCATTTTTAAATATGTATAGTTGAAATTTTCAGGGAATGTACTTTATTAGTTGACCATTAATACGAGCATTCCTATTTTTCAATGAACAATTAGTTTCCGATTCATATATTTTTTGAATTTTGGCCTCAAAATGCCCCGTAAGGTGTATGTTGCCCTTTAAGTTGTTTGACTTCATCGCTTTGCACCGTGGAGTGAGCAAAACCAGAAAAAACACTTCACTCTGGAAACAGGCCGTGAGTTCGCGGTTCAGAAGTTTTGACCTTTCAAAGTAGGGTAAACACGCCTAAAGCCCCATTAAGAACCTTTTCAGATTTGATTCTCTTTAATTATAAAACCTGAGATTTGAGGTTATTATACTGCATCTCTTCTAGTTGTGATAGCTGCATCCAGGGGCGGCTCGTTATGTAGAGCCTATGGCACTACCTGTAGTTTCAATCTCAGTAAGAATTTTTAATTAATTCTAAAAACCTTTTTTTTTCATTTTAAATGTTAAACAATGCCTGCGTAAGTTTAATGAGTAGTGAAACATCGCAACGCATTTCTCTCCCCAACACAACGCGGTTAACCGTGATATCATACCGCTAACCGGGCCAACTTATTTCTGGCCCGGCAGATCGATAGAGTTAGGGCTACCGCGGGGCGGTGCGCGGGGTATAGCGACGTCGCCTTCTGCATGCGTATTTGGAGCCAAACTCTAGCTGGCTCAATCGAGTGCGGCGTGCATGTGTTACTCGTATTTCGCGTCTCATATCGTCTAAATCTAACACAAAAAGTTCCGCTCCGCGCCATACACAATGAATCAAATTAGTTCATTACAGAATAAGCCTTTTCTAACATGTACTATTGAGGAAAAAGTGCAAATTAAACAGTTAGGTAGGCCTTTACCTGATTTAAAGTCTATTATTATTATTTGATCATTGTGAAAAAACCAGGGTTCGGAAACATTCACTCCCGTTCGTACGCGAACGAGAACGTGAACGTTTCAATATTCGCTGATGAGTTCTCGTTCGCGAACGAGAAGCATAAAACAAGTCCGGACCGTTCGCGTTCGCGTGTGTTAGGTAGACCAAAATTTCCGCTGTTGTTCGTACGTGTGTGTATTGGTGAATCACACAGCGTGCGTTCATATATGTACCTATAAGTTGCATCGATACGTTCGCGAACGTTCACTGCTGTCGTTCGCGTTCATAGGTGAATGTAAGTGCTGCGTCAAACATTCGCGGAAATTTGGTGTGGTTCTGTTCTATCTTCTATGCGTTTCGGATTTAGAAAGAAACTTGCGGGAGATTATCAGAAATTGTTCAGAATTCCCGAAGGATCACATCCACAACCACTATTTTTTTCACAGCCCCCACCCTCCCCTGCAGTACCCTAAACATGAGGCAACATTTTCCCCAAATTTACAATTTTACAATGTTACGTGATTTATTATTTTTTGCAGAAATTACTATTATTGACTTATTGACATGTTTTTTGTGATTTATTAACTAATTTAAAATTGTTTAAACAATTACCATTTGTTTAAACAAAATTATGCGATGTTACAAATATATTTTTCCATTTTTTTGCAGAAAGTATTAAATTATTGGCTTTTTTGTCATTTATTAACTAATTTAGCAATTCTTTAACAAATACTATTTCTTTAAACAAATATATACAATGTAGCGGACATATTTTTTAAAGGAAATTATTATTAGGTTATTGGCATTTTTTGTCATTTACAATTTGCCACTTGCTTACAAACATATACAATAGTACGGGCAAGTTTTCTTTTTTTGGAGAAGTTATTATTAGATTATGCTTCTTTATCATTAATTAACTTCTTTGCAATTGGTTGCGCTTACACAGTGCTCTCCCATCTGAGCTACTGAGGCTCAGATGCGAGAGCATTGTGCTACAAACGCAAAGGTCCCTGGTTCGAATTCAGGTTGTGGCTGTAATATTTGATTTATTTAAAAAATTGCATCCCGCCTGGATATCACCATCTTAGATACATTGAATATTTCATCATTACGGTAGTATGTCCGTATGATACGGTATGTCCGTATATTCATTTCTAGTTAATTTAATGTTTGTTGAATTGTTTAAACAATTACCATTTGTTTAAACAATAATATACGATGTTACGAACATATTTTTCCATTTTTTGCAAAAATTATTATTTTCTTAAGTCATTTATTAACTAATTAACAATTACCATTTGTTTCAAACAAAAATATTTGATGTTACGCACATATTTTTCTAATTGTGTACAAATTATTAGATTATTGGCTTTTTTGTCATTTATTAACTAATTTGCAATTGTTTAAACAAATACCATTTATTTAAACAAATGTATACATTGTAATGGACATAATTTTCTACAGTTGCATAAATTATTACTAGATTATTGGCATTTTTTTAACATTTATTAACTAATTTGTAATTGTTTAAACAAATACTATTTGTTTAAACAAATACTATTTGATTAAACAAATATATACGTTATAACGGATATATTTTTTATATTTATTGCTGAAACTATTATTATATTATTGAGTTTTTGTCATTTATTAACGAATTTGCAATTCTTTAAACAATTACCATTTGTTTAAACAAAAATTTACAATGTTTTTGTTTTTCTTTTTGTAGAAATTATTATTGTTACATTGTTGGCATGTTTTTTGTAATTTGTTACTTAATGTGCAATTGTTTGAACAAATAAATTTGTATAAACAATAATATACAATGTTAGTACGTATTTCTTGGCAAAAATTATTGTAGGATTTCTGGTCTCTAATTTTGGAGGTTTTACGCTATCGGTCAAACCAATAATGTGGTTGCAACACTAATTATTATTATTTTGACTATTGCAAATTAGTTAATTAATGACTAACAATGCCAACAATCTAATAATAATTTCTCAAAAGAAATATATGTCCGTAACATTGTATATTTTTGTAAACAAATGGTGTTTGTTTGAACAACTGCAAATTAGTTAATAAATGACAAAAAAGCCAATAATCTAATAATTTCTGCACAATTAGAAAAATATGTGCGTAACACCAAATATTTTTGTTTAAACAAATGGCCATTGTTTAAACAATTGCTAATTAGTTAATAAGTGACAAAAAACAAGAATTTAATAATTTTTGCAAAAAATGGAAAAATATGTTCGTAACATCGTATATTTTTGTTTAAACAAAAAGTAATTGTTTAAACAATTTTAAATTAGTTTATAAATGGCAAAAAACATGTCAATAATCCAATAATAGTAATTTCTGCAAAAAAAATAATGAAATGACGTAACTTTGTAAAACTGTCAATTTGGGGAAAATTTTGCCTGATTTTTAGGGTACTGCAGGGGAGGGTGGGGGCTGTGAAAAAAATAGTGGTTGTGGATTTGATACTTGGGGAGTTGTGAACAATTTCTGATAATCTCCCGCAACTTTTTTTATAAACGCATGGAAAATAGAATAGAACCACACCAACTTTCCGCGAATGGTTGTCGGACGCAGCACTTACATTCACATATGAACGCGAACGACAGCAGTGACCGTTCGCGAACGTATCGATGCAACTGATAGCTACATATAAGAACGCACGCTGTGTGACTCACCAATACACACGCGTACGAACAACAGCAGAAATTTTTGCTACCTAACATACGCGAACGCGAACGGTCTGGACTTGTTTTATGCTTCTCGTTCGCGAACGAGAACGCATCAGAGAATATTGAAACGTTCACGTTCACGTGTAAAATCATAAATGTACGTACGCGAACGTTCATAAATGAATATTTCCGAACCCTGGAAAAAACATACTGTGGCAACATCTTCAAGCTCTAATGCGTTGACTGGTAAAGATCGAAGATTTCAATAAGCGTGTGATTGAGTTATTTGCAAGTAAAAAAGAACGTCGAATGGACTTTATATATCGCAAAATATAACTTTGAGTTTATTTTCAGTTAATTTTTTATACTTACTATCTAACTACATATGTATTACTTTAATAAAAACTGTTTGAATTTTTTTTTCTTTATTTAAAAACCAAGGCATATTTTTCATGCTCTGTGGCTCTACCATCAAAATGTACCACGGGCCGCCACTGGCTGCATCTATACTCTATAACTCTATACTGTATCTAATGTTAGTTTGATGGGAACTTCAGAATTGCTTAAAATGTTTGTATTTTTTGTGTTCAGATGACATAGAGGTGACGTATGTATCAGGTGTATGCGACCAACCATGTCAGGTGTCGAATATGTGAATAATAATGACAGTTGCCTTGAATAATAAAGCCATTATTGAATGTAGCTATCATCGTTGATAATAGTATATTATTTGACGAGCACATAATTAAGGATATAAATCGTGAGCATGAAGTTTATACACAAGCAATTTATAGTCATGTGCGAGTCAAATACGAAGTTTTATCTACGACTCATAAATTCCATTCCATTATAGCAACTATGAAGTATTTAGTTAAAAAAATACTAATTTAAATTAAATAAACAAAATGAAATAATAAAAATGACTTTCACGTCCAGAATAATTTAAAATAATAAATACTTTGCGAGTTATGCTGTCAGTCAAATTGTGGATCGAACACGGTATAATCCATAAATAAATTATTTTCAAAGTATTATTTACATTACTTACAGTGAATGTTTGACATATTTCATAAGAAGTTCTAATAAAAGCTTAAAAACGCAAAATAACTAAAATTCACTTAATAATTGATGGTACATTTATTTATTTATTTTCGCATCGACTAATAAATTACCGTATGCGTATAATAGTGCATATTTCAACTGTTTATATGTGTGGGCAACTTTATGAGAAAATACAGAAATGATCTACAGTAGAGCGTCGATAATCCGAACCTCGGTAATCCAAACGTTCACTAATTCGAACGCTCGCTAATCCGAACGTCCAAAAAGAAATAATACTAAAATAAACCACTGAGTAACCTAGGAAAAAGTCATTTTTGTCGGTTCCTGTTTACAGAAAAAACGTTGCTTTTGTTTTATATTTTCCATCCAATACTCGTATTTTCTACTACTTAATTGCAATATTTAATAATCCGAATTACTTTCGGACCCAATTAATTAAATAAATGACAGACAATGCACGAAATATTATACAGATCTGAAATCGACCAGTGGCGTAGAGTGGTGGTGTCCGCGGCAAAAGGTTGATTTTGATGCCGGCCAGCTGAATCGGCCGGCTTGCCACTTGACAGGGCGCGCTGTTTGGACTTTACGAATGAAATTATGATGTAAAAATAACTAAGAATGATATTTGCTATCATCTACGGTGATTTCCAGCATTTTTATTAGCTTTTTGTGTCATTCTGAGTAAAATGTTTCATACGGACTTATTTTTTTTATTTTCAATGCCTTAAAAATATTACAGCCGTTTCTGATGTTAACCGTAACTCCATATGAAACTTTTTACTAAAAATTAAATGTTAAGGGGTAATGCCACTCTAGCGCGAGAAAAAATAGCCGATTTTGTAGGTCTATTTTTTACAATATAGTAAATGGATTACAAAATCTCTTTAAAGCCCCTTATTGCTCATATTTTGAGGAATATTCACAATAAAAAAAGACAAAAATAAATAAAAAATAGCAGCGTTAGAGGACATCAAAGGAAACCTTTTCCGGCGGACATAGTTGCACGGCCGGACAGATTTTGCACGCAGTTTTTCACTTAGCCATAAAAACAAAAAAAGAGTTGATTCTATATAAGATTATCTCGGGAAGTACGTACGGAAATTAGAAAATTCCGCTTTAAAACAAAATGGCGCGCATTTGAACACAAAATATCACTTTTAGGTACAAAATTAGGTTAAAAATTGTTTATAACAAAAAAAGTTTCGAACTTATCGTAAAATCCGTACGTACTTCTCTAGATAATATTGTTCTGAAGCTGCATATAAAATTTCAAGTGAAGGGACGAACATCAGTTGAAGTTATCTTTCCGGCCAGTTTGAAAAATGCGATTTTGAGAAAACACCGTTTAAAATATTGTGTAACTTTGATGTATAGAATTGTTGTATTTTACTATAGTCGGCGAAGCCTGGACCATATAATTTTCTTTTCAAATTAACATTTTCCTCCTCTTGTTTCTTTCTGTTTGATTTTGACGACAGACGGACCTGTTTTCCAGCATCAGTCAGGGATGGCTCCGAAAACATGATGCGCCGTGCGTCAGCCTTTTCGCAGATATTATTGCAGTTTGGCTAGAAGCTCGTACATAATACCTTCATAATCTTCATAAGGCTGGATAATGCATCATTGACAACACATATAGCTATACTTGCTGCAATATCCACAATTACTTTGCCACTTGAAAGGGAAAATGAAATCACCAGGTGGCATTTCATGGGTCAGAATTTATGATACAGTGTCGCCCAGATTTATTTTCTTCATGTTATCAATTGAATCATGATTATGACGAGTCCATCATAAATTGAAAGCTCATTTATAGGCTTCTGGGTTAACTTCCCTTTCTCTTCGAGGCCCTAACTGGTTTTTGTCAAATGGCGGGGACGAGTGCCAACAACAAAGATCAAAAGATGATAATTAAACGTCATCCACTCCAACGTTATAATAATCTTCAACCGACATGACTTTTTTACCGGTGTGGACTGTGGATACGTTATCAGGCAGAGTTCCTCTCTAGTTCCAAACGCTTTAATGCTGGCCATGTTAGTTCTATTTGAAAATCTGCTGCTTCCTTTCGATCACGATATACTCCAAGAATCTCACTAATTATTTCTGCGTTTTTTTTACCAACTAATCAAGAATAACACACGTTACATCAGACAGCTGTAACATTGTGCGGCTAACGTCAGTTCAACGAACGTACGGAGGATGTTTCCACAAAATCTTTGTGTTTTATAATATTTTATGTTATATTTCACACCACGCATGTAATTCCTCCAAATAAGATAAGAGCGTATAGGTGTCTAGGCTGTAACCTCTCACGCTAAACTTTTTGCATGTACGCTCGGCTAGACGCTTGGCCGTATGTTCAACAAATAAGCAATTCAAATTTTTTTTCCAATATGAAACGTATTGTACCTTATTTCTAAGATCTCAAGACATCATTTAAGCAAAAAAAAATTTTTCGATTTTTCAAAAAATCTAGAGTGGCATTACCCCTTAATACTGTAAACTTAATGTAAATTATGTTTAATAACTATGTTTCTTTACAAACATGTTGCTGATTTCTTGATACAGCCACATGTATACATTGAAAATATGTTTACTGAATATGAAACATTTTTGCTTATGATGACGTTTACTTTCTACAAAAAATGCGTTTCCGACCCTCCTTCAAGGGTTCCGCAAGGGTAAAAAGGTTGAGAAACTCTGCTCTAAGATGTAGGTACGGTTCGCGTTTTTTTTTAATGGGCTAATAGACCATAACATTTTTATTCTAAAATTAAGAAACATATTGAGGAATATGAGATTTGCCATTTAGTTGTGAGTAATAAAACGATTACTCAAAACAATGCGTAATAATTCTCAGTAGCTATCTATATTTTTATGCAATTTTCTTGGAAGTGAATTCTTTCCTATTTCGAATATCCAACCTCATCTCTCACCCAGCACCAGAGTTAACCCAATCCAAAATTTCTTAATTCTCCAACCCCCCCCCCCCTCCACCGCAGATTTATTCCGGCAATTTTGAACGGAAAATGGTCGACCAAAAGCTCATTCCGTTTCCGGTCTGTTCTTTTTCGCGAACTTGTAACGATTTCAAATGCAATCATAATGTCGTTAGTAGTACGTACTGCGAGAGCGAGGCGCGGAGACCAGCGGGGGTATATACCCCCTCCCCCCAACCCGCCGAAATTAGTTAAATTAAATTTTGAAACCCCGACGGGCCAAACTTACTGCGCGATCATTAGTTGAAGTGTTATTGCTGCCCTTTTATTATTATTGGGCGAGTTATTAAAGACGGATTTCGAATACAGATTGCGACCGATTAAAAACCCACCCCGTCTAAAGGAGTTTTAGAACGCACCCCTTGTTGAAAGGCGTTACACGTTTCGTTTAATTGTTATCTGGATGTATACTTAATTATATCGATCGGTGTTGGCTAAAATGTGAGGTAATTACTATCAGAAAAGGACGAAAGAAAAAAACGATTGGGGTCTCAATGTGGACCCGCCTTCATTACGCTTTCAGTATGGACTAGGGCAGGGGTTCTCAAACTTTTAGGTTCCGTGTAGCACCTAAAAAATATCCAAATTTCTTCATACCACCACTCTTTATACAAAAATGCATATTAATACAGGGAAATAATCCTACTTATTTATTTTGTAATAAAATAATAATGTTTATAACAAAACTTCACTTGGTAAAAACATTCTCATCGAAACCAATAACAATAAAAATTATATACCTAACAAAATTTCATTTGGTATACAAAAGTAAAATAAAGAACCCTTGGGGTTGTTTTGCTAAATGAATTTTTTTTTAAATATCATGATCTGTGTCAATTAGTTTCAAGCTCAAATTTGGCTCAATCATTAATTTTGGCTTATGTTTGTTGTTTAAATTGATGAAATCACATACCTACATAAATTTCACATAAATCGTGGCGCAAAAAGGCATTAAAAGTCTAATATCTTAATCTCCAGTTTATTTAAAATAATTCTTCCTCTGGATCCAAAAAGCAGTGATTGTAATAATTTTAAATTCTTCTATCAGCGCTGTGTGTAAGGAAATGTCTATCAAATGTTCTTAAATGTTCTTTTTCTATTAGGTTGTGAAGTTTGGTGTTTACATACCTTTTAGATTTCTGCTGCCATGCTGAATAAGGGCGACAGCACGAGCAACTTGCACTTCACTAAGATGCCTCATTTTACATCTAATGACGTTTCTAATCAACGAAAATTGACAACTGAATTCATTTGTCATCTTTAGTAAGGCTTTCATACGTGAATTCAAAAGATACTTGACATTTTTTCCGTTTTGTTTTGCGTTATTAATTTACATTTTTAAGGGTAACTAAGAATAACTAAGAGTTGTAACATTGTTTTTGTAATTTTCTTTAGTTAAATACATGCCCTTAAAGCATACAAAATTTGATTTTCGTAGAACTATTATTTAAAATATTACAGGTTTCGAAAAAAGTGTTCCCCAATTTTTTTTAGCAGTGTAGTAATTAGTATACATTTTGAATTAAATACAAATTATTATTGCTTATTGCAGTCATTTCCACATTACAATACATTATGTAGTCTAAAACGTATCACAATAATATCTCGTTGGCAATACGGCGTAGTGCTCGAAAACATTTTTTTTGTGGACATGAGAGGTATTTTTCTGTGCAGCATTTACAACATTATTCGACGTTATTTAGGCATACCACAAAAAAATTCTAATCAAAATTCGTTGTCGAAGAAATTCTCTATCTATGAAACGAATGGTTTTTCTGCGTTTCGCAAACTTGAAACGCTTTTTTCTCGTGTATAATGTTACAACCCAATATCTGGAAACGCACATGTCTATGTTTGGAAATATTTTATTATGTCGGTTTCTTATTGATGTTGTGCAGTTGATAAATTATTTATTCAAGCGTATTTTACCTTAAATAAGGGAAACGAAAATACACATCAAAGCGTGTGACAACGATGTACGCAAACAGTACCCTTTAATATTGATTCCTCCATCAAAAATGTAGTTTTATTGAATGCTCTATAACTTTACCAAATTTTGTCAGATTGATCTCGAATAACTTGCATGTTAAAGAATAAGATTCCAGCATTCCGAATCTGCCAAAACCTCAAAATCGATCATTTAGCCGTAAGACCCTTTTTTTTCGGAACCGGTCACATATGTATAATAAAGACAATCATGATCTACAGGGTGTCTCACGGAACTGGTACATTAGAAGTTCCTCATGTTCTACTATTTCTAGAAACTTGACATTTTAGAATTAGAATTTACTCGATCTGAGCTCTTCAGCTAAAATATTCTCAAGTTAACTGTCACGTCCGGTCACCGGAAGTCGGTATCAACTTTGTTATTTTTGGTTTCTACGTATCAAAATACATCATTTTTAATAAGGTTTTCCCTATACCTAAATATCACCATTTTTAAGATTTTTTGATTTTACTAATTTTTTGGTGATTTTCGGAGTTACGTTTACAATTGAATATCTCGGTTATTATTGAAACTAGAAGTTTCATGATTGGTGGTCCAAAGCTAGAACACAATAATTGAATTTTCAAACGTAAAATACTCATTTTTTTCAAATGGAACACCCTGTATACCGATACGCCATTCGATAGGAAATCTTATTCCCTATCAATCAATATTAGGATTCCCTATATCTATTTTTAATAGTTTTTGAGATATTGTCACTTTTTCTTTAAATCTATTTTGAATACTCCCATTTAATAATGGGGGACGAAATTAGATACGAAATTTACAACGAAAATTTAAATAGTGATAGATATTTTGAAATTTTGCGTGGATGTGTGAACAATTTTTGCGAAACTCTTCCCCTCAATATTTTACGCGACTGCTTTTATCAAATGGACGGTGCACCGGCACATTCGTTGCATGTGGTATCCATTCAACTTAATCAGATGTTTGACGATAGGTGGTTCGGAAATAGGGGACCCTGGCCACCAAGCTCACCAGATTTAACACCATTAGACTTTTATTTCTGGGGTCATCTGAAAAGTCGGCTCTATTCCACACCAGTTAATACTCGAGAAGAATTGACTAACAGAGTAAGAGCCGCCATTAATGGACTTCAGCGACAAGAAATCCGTAGAACGAAGATGACAGAAGTACAACGAAGAGTTTTAAAATGTTTGGAGCAGAACGGGCAGCATTTCGAACAACATAATTAAGTTTTAATTTAAGTTAGATATCCCAAATATATTTTAGTTCTAACAAACCTTTTCAATATTTTTCTGCTTTGCTGCTGTTCCAAAGTTGTTACATTCCTATAAATGAAGAATAAATCGTTTTGTATTTAGTTTGCATTCTTTTATACTGACAATATCTCAAAAACTATTAAAGATAGATATAGGGACCCTAATATTGATTGATAGGGGATAAGATTTGCTATCGAATGGCGTATCGGTATACAGGATGTTCCATTTGAAATAAATGAGTTTTTTACGTTTGAACATTCAATTATTGTTTTGTAAATTTTGAACACCCTGTATAAGATATCATGATTAAGTAAACATCGTCTTATTTGGTTCTGTTTCTAGTTTTGGACCACCAATCATGAAACTTCTAGTTTCAATAATGACCGCGATATTCAATTTTAAACGTAACCCCGAAAATCACCAACAAAATCAAGTAAAATCAAAAATTTCAAAAATGGTGACATTTAGGTATAGGGAAACATTATCAAACATGATGTATTTTGAAACGTAGAAACCAAAAATAAAATAAAAATTATATCAGTTTTCGAAAACTCTGACAGTAATTGCAATTTAACACTTAATTCAAGATCACTGTCGGAGTAAAGTTATTGTTTGTGAAGAAAATCAATAAAGCTTTAAGCTCTTCAGTTCCTTTTTTGTAAGATATAATCTTAAAAAATACCCTTTCGAGAATTTAAAAAAATTGAGTTTTTTAAAGGGCTTGAATTGTGTGTTTGTGACCACAAAAATGTTATTACATGTTCAACAACTTTGCAATTTGTTAATTTTAATTCAGTAACAAGGCTAGTTTTGAAATTAAATTAATTGATACATCCATTTATACAGCTATATAATCGATCAATTAAAATGCAGTTTAAAATTAAGTAATTTCCTAATTACAATGCTATCGATAATGAATTAAAATCCACATTTTTTTAAAATTTATTACAAACTGTATTCATGTTTTTTTTTGTTTTTTACAGCGTTATAAATATCGTAATACTCGTATTCTATCCTGTTATAAATTTGCCACAATATACATTGTATTGATTTTATTGATACACAATAATATTATAGATTATGAGTCTATAAAAAGATAACACGAACGATGAAAAAAAGATCATGAACACATTTTTTTCTAATATATTTGCGTCACGTACAGTAGCTCTCAAAACTTGTGCACTGATATTATCTGTCATATAAGTAACTGATAATTCTGATCCTTTGTATTACATACAGTGTGTCCCACTTGACAGTGTAACACCCCTACGGCTTATATTGTTGTTTACATCGCGATTAAAACTAAAATTTTAAAGATAACGCCATTTCCGGAAAAACCGGAAGTAATACAAACATGACAAAATTTCGGAAATTTTGTTTTAATTTTTTTAAATGTTATATTTTCATAATTTTTTAAACGTTTCTAGTGTTTACATAAACAACAAATAAAAATCGGTGAAAAATGTTTTTTGTGCTATTTTATCTACCTTTTATTGACTTAATACCATTTACGTCATTAGTAGTTTATCCCTTATTCTTATTAAGCATTTTTTTAATGACTAATTATAATTGCTTCAATGCGGCAAAAAAATATTTACTCAACACTTTTAGTCGGAAATTAGACAACCTATATACGTATACAAATCCCAAAATACACAACCATTTCCTCTTAAATTAAACATTAACCATTGCACCAATTGTTTAATTAACAAATACCAAATCTTATCGCTCTTTATAACATCAATAAAAAATAAGGTAAGCACTACAAGTAGTCAGTTTAGCCACTGTTCAAATCTGAATTTACGATATAATCGCCGCTTATCAGCACAACAGCATGACACACTTTGCACCTACCCAAAAAAAAAAATCAAAATTACCCATTCCGTGAACATAACCTCAAAAAAAGTACGCACTTAACAACCTACTGTGTAGAAGGGCATTTCAATTTACACCAGTTATAACTACCGCACTAATAAATACTGTCAACACGGAAAAATTCCATACTAGCACAGTACAAGAGACACAGAAAAACACAAAAATAAACTTACTAAAAAATCGTACTATTTTTTAAATACTCACATATTATGTTTATTTTAGAAAAAAACTGGAGTATGCAGCACAAGTTTAGTTGAACATCATGATAGGAGCCTTCTTAGTTCGGGTCTTCCAAAAAAAAAGTTGAAGGTTAAAACTAGCACTAGTGTCGGATCGGAAAATGCGGTTGAACGCGTGAAAAAACAGCGCGAACTTGTTCGGTCCGGTTATAACGTGCCGAACATGTGGTTTTCCAGATAAAACCGTTTATTATTCTGTGTTTACATGTCACTTTTGCCTTAACAAATGACTATCTGTCTAGACGCGAAGACGTATGTCAATATTCGTCAACGCCAAAATGGCTACGCCTTTGAAATGTTATCACAGACGTACCGCGCTACGTCTATCTCCTTCTACTGTGCAGCACAAGCCGGTATCTAACCTAGAAAGTCGCGTCTGTCCTTAAATTACGTAGAACACGCCCAGCGTTTTAGTATTTTATTTAATTCTAACTAAAAACTAACTTTAACCGTTAAAATTTTACATCCCATAGATAAAAGCAATTATTATCTACACACCCAACTAAAAATATCAATAACTTTAAGTTATTTCGAAGGAGAAATCTCAATTTCTTTATTTTTTGTACAGGGCATGCGCGGTTCGCTAGTACGGCCTATAGGCGAATGTTTTATTTTTTTGTTTGGTTGTCTAGTTTCGAATTTTTGAAAATTCGTGAATTATTGTTGTTTTATTTCGTTTTATTCGCTGTGCATTTTTCTCGTGTAAATTTGAATTGATTTCTTGCTAATTGTGTGTATCGGCGAGATTCTGGCTCCGCCTACTGTTTCCAGCGCCCCTACCGGTGATTTGTGGAACTATTGGGGATATTTGAATTTTAAAACGTTTATGTATTGAGTTTTTTTGTTATTATCTATACTTTTTTAGTTACATCTTTGTGAGAATCTAGATATTGGTTATTTGTTGTTTATTTTTTAACTGATGGTAATAATAAGTACAATGTTTTTCGGAATTGTTTTTTTAGTGTCAGCGTAAAAGTGACAAAAGGGATTTATAAAATATCCATGTCAAATTTCAATAAAAAAATGAAAAGACACCATAAAAAAATACCCACTCTTAAAAGAAAATATGTGTGTTTACTGTATTTTATGACAGTTATTTTATTGAATTTTATTTTTTATTAACTTTATTGCTACAGTTGCCTTGGTTTTTCCAATTTTATACCTCTCAAATGCATATTTTTAAAATTATTTCATTATTTTTCTTACTGAATGTAATCTGTGACAAACTTCAAATGTTTTTAAGTGAATATTTTGATTTTTTGTTTATGTAATTTGTTATCTATGACCGCTATCAAATCCAGCTGATATTAATTAAAATTCATTGAATTTAAATATGTATTCATCACAGCTGTCTAATTCTGACAGTTGACAAATTCTATGACAGTTGTTTTGCTAAATTTCAATTTTGATTTATTAACTGTTTATTATTGTTACTGTTGCCTTGGTTTTTAGCAATTTTGACACCTGTCAAGTGGATATTTTAAAAATTATTTCATTATTTTCCTCACTGAATGTAATCTATGACAAATTTCAAATATTTTTAAGTGAGTATTTTGATTTTTTTTGTTTATGTAATTTGTTATCTATGACAGCTATCAAATCCAGCTGATATTAATTAAAATTCATTGAATTTAAATATGTATTCATCACAGCTGTCTAATTCTGACAGTTGACAAATTCTATGACAGTTGTTTTGCTAAATTTCAATTTTGATTTATTAACGGTTTATTATTGTTACTGTTACCTTGGTTTTTTAGCAATTTTGACACCTGTCGAATGTTTATTTTTTAAATTATTTCATTATTTTTCTCACTGAATGTAATCTATGACAAATTTCAAATGTTTTTAAGTGAATATTTTGATTTTTTTGTTTATGTAATTTGTTATCTATGACAGCTATCAAATCCAGCTGATAGTTATTAAAATTCATTGAATTTAAATATGTATTCATCACAGCTGTCTAATTCTGACAGTTGACAAATTCTATGACAGTCGTTTTGCTAAATATCAATTTTGTTTTCTTAACGGTTTATTATTGTTACTGTTACCTTGGTTTTTTAGCAATTTTGACACCTGTAAAATGTTTATTTTTTAAATTATTTCATTATTTTTCTCACTGAATGTAATCTATGACAAATTTCAAATGTTTTTAAGTGAATATTTTGATTTTTTTGTTTATGTAATTTGTTATCTATGACAGCTATCAAATCCAGCTGATAGTTATTAAAATTCATTGAATTTAAATATGTATTCATCACAGCTGTCTAATTCTGACAGTTGACAAATTCTATGACAGTCGTTTTGCTAAATATCAATTTTGTTTTATTAACGGTTTATTATTGTTACTGTTACCTTGGTTTTTTAGCAATTTTGACACCTGTCAAATGTTTATTTTTTAAATTATTTCATTATTTTTCTCACTGAATGTAATCTATGACAAATTTCAAATGTTTTTAAGTGAATATTTTGATTTTTTTGTTTATGTAATTTGTTATCTATGACAGCTATCAAATCCAGCTGATAGTTATTAAAATTCATTGAATTTAAATGTATTCATCACAGCTGTCTAATTCTGACAGTTGACAAATTCTATGACAGTCGTTTTGCTAAATATCAATTTTGTTTTCTTAACGGTTTATTATTGTTACTGTTACCTTGGTTTTTTAGCAATTTTGACACCTGTCAAATGTTTATTTTTTAAATTATTTCATTATTTTTCTCACTGAATGTAATCTATGACAAATTTCAAATGTTTTTAAGTGAATATTTTGATTTTTTTGTTTATGTAATTTGTTTATGTAACGGTTTATTATTGTTACTGTTACCTTGGTTTTTAGCAATTTTGACACCTGTCAAATGGATATTTTTAAAATTATTTCATTATTTTTCTCACTGAATGTACCTAATCTATGACAAATTTCAAATATTTTTAAGTGAATATTTTGATTTTTTGTTTATGTAATTTGTTATCTATGACCGCTAACAAATCCAGCTGATATTTATTAAAATTCATTGAATTTAAATATGTATTCATCACAGCTGTCTAATTCTGACAGTTGACCATTTCTATGACAGTTGTTTTGCTAAATTTCAATTTCATTTTATTAACTGTTTATTATTGTTACAGTTGCCTTGGTTTTTAGCAATTTTGACACCTGGCAAATGCATATTTTTTAAATTATTTCATTATTTTCCTCACTGAATGTAATCTATCACAAATTTCAAATATTTTTAAGTGAGTATCTTGATTTTTTTATGTAATTTGTTATCTATGACCGCTATCAAATCCAGCTGATATTTATTAAAATTCATTGAATTTAAATATGTATTCATCACAGCTGTCTAATTCTGACAGTTGACAAATTTTGACACCTGTCAAATGTATATTTTTTAAATTATTTGGGTATTTTTCTCAATGAATGTAATCTATGACAAATTTAAAATATGTTTAAAATAATATTTCGATCATTTGTTTATGTAATTTCGGATAACTATGACAGCTGTCATATGCAGCTGATATTTAGATTCAGACCATTCAAATTCTATCACAGTTGTTGTTTTATTAAATTTCTTCTTTCTATTATTATTTTTGTTACTGTTGCCTTGGTTTTAAGCAGTTATGACACCTGTCAAATTCATATTTTTTATTATTTGATTATTTTTTACTGGATATACTCTGACACATTTCTAATAAATATTTTTATAATTTATTAGTATCATTTTATAAAGACATTTTGCTGCTTTTATTAATTTATTTTGACTTGTTTTGTAGCAGTTTTTTTATAACAACTGTCAAATGCATTTTTTCAATTGTTTTATTCTGTTACCTTGGATTTTAGCAGTTATTAATGACTGTGGCCAAATACTCACTTTTATTTATTTGATTAGTTTTTCACCGAATCATATAAAAAGTTATAACCTAACTTCTATGACAACTGAAATGGATGAACGATAATTTTAATAATTTATTATTTTTATCCCTGTTCCCTTGCATTGTACGTATCATTTAGTTATGACAGCTGTCAGATTGCTAATGCTAAGTTTGATAGCTTTATTACAAATTTCGATACTGTCGCTCTACCAATTCCTTCGGATTTCAACATAACCTATAAATAACAATAAACTACAAACAAAAAAAAAACAACCACATCGAAACTTAGAGTTTATTAAAAATAATCATTCTTACGTTACATCACAGATCTGTAAGACGTATCGAAAACCTAAATACGTATTAAAAATAAAATAAAAAAAAACATGAAAAACGGGTGTCTAGTAGTTCTCGGCTGGTTTTGAAGTGCCGTATTCGACAAGGTTTGCTAGTTCGGCTGCACTGTATCCAACTAACTCTTTGAGATCGCATACAAACTTGTACGTAAAACGTTTTCCTTGTACTTTTGAGAGCATTTCGCAATGGTAGTAATAACGCAAACCTCGCGCCATCGTCTCGTAAGTCATTGACGGCTTATTCTTACGTATACCCCAAAGTTCCGCTACTTTTGACGGATTGGCTAGCGTGAATTCACCGTCAGTACCAACTGAAAAAAAATAATAGAAAAACAAGTTAGAAAAGTCTCGAATTGTTAATTATACAGTATGTAATAAGAATAATAATAAATTGCACAACATTTATGGTCTGAACTTCCGAAAATACAATAAATTCCATACTGTCTACACTAGGGTGGTTCAAAAATGCATTGCAAAATTTTTGTGATGATAGAAACCAACGATCCCCCAAAATCATTTCCAAATCCAAAAAAAGTGGACACATTTATTTTTTCTTCGAAATTTTGATTTTTAATGGTGCCTATCATGCATCAAATTTACATAAGAAAATGCATGGGAAAAAGAAATTTTTTGGTATTTTTCGAATAATTCTTCGGGGTTTGGTAAAACTTAAGATTAAAGTTATGGACTTGTAGAGGACTTTCCAATGAAGAATTTGAGCTATTATACATATGGCTTTGACGCCCCCAACCCACCCCCACAGTGCCCTGAAAACTACGCTTAAATGAAAAATGTACATTCGTCAGAAAATTTACCGTTCTAATCACTTCATTCTCTTTTTTCTCATAGAAATCATTACTATAAGTCTAGTTGAATTTTTATAAACATTTGTCAGGTAATTTCCATTTGTTTAAACAAATTCCATTTGTTTAAATAATTCGCTTTTCTCGAAATGGCAGTTTATTATCTTAGAGTGACATTATTCATTAAACAAATTCTTCCTATTGTTTAAACTATCAATGATTTTTCAACTGTTGTTCTAATTATGGTAGAAGTCAGGTTTTTTGTGAAATTAACTTAAAATTTCATGTTCGAGGTATCTTGCCTATGTTATTATCTAATAAACCCATATTTGTTTAAACAAATTCCATTTATTTAAACAATTTTTTTGCAATTCTCCTAACGTTCATTTTTTTAGATAGGTCTGGTCAACTGTTATTGTCAAGTGACATCATTTATATTTTGGGATAATTTTCATTGTTTAAATAATAAAATATTATTTAAATAAGTTATATTAAGTATTTAAATAATATTTTAAAATAAGTTAAAAATTACGGCCACAACCTGGATTTGAACCAGGGACCTAGGACCTGGTTCAAATCATTATTAAGTAAAATATTAATCGTTTTCAATATCATTTATTCGAAAAAAAAATTGAATTTATTTAAAATCATTTTTCGGGAAATTGGGGAGTTACATTTCTTTTAAAAATATTAAATTTTCTACCATAATTAGAAAAAAATTGAAAATGAATAATAATTTATTGTTTAAGCAATAGGAGGAAATTTTTTAATGAATAATGTCACTATAAAATAATAAACTGCCATTTCGAACTCAGAAAACAGAATTCAGACGGATTTTCGAGAGAAACGAATTATTTAAACACCTAAAAATTTGTTTAAACAAATGGAAATTAACTGACAAATGTTAATAGGCATCCCAATAGACTTATAATAATCACTTCTATGAAAAAAAAAGAGAATGAAATAATTAGAAGGGTCAATTTTCTGAAGAATCTAATTTTTTTCATTTAAGGGTAGTTTTCAGGGCACTGTGGGGGTGGGTTGGGGGCATCAAATCCATATGTATGATAGGTCAAATTCTTCCTTGGAAAGTCTTCTACAAGTCCTATAACTTTAGTCTTAAGTTTTCCCAAACCCCGAACAATTATTCGAAAAATACCAAAAATTGTCTTTTTCCCATGCATTTTCTTATGTAAATTTGAGGCCTCGACAAAAAATACGTGTCCACTTTTTATGGATTTGGAAACGATTTGGGGGATCCTTGCTTTCTAAATAAAAATAGCCAATTTGAACCACCCTAGTCTACACTTATCTCTTTTATTATATTTTTACTTTATCATACGCAATATGAAAAAATATATTAAAAAAATTTGAGATTTTAGCGGAAATATGTCCTTTTGGATCCCCTGAGCAGGTTTTAAATATAAGAGAAAATGTTAATAATGCATAGTTCTAATATAATTCTAAAGAGTTTAGGAATGTCTTCCTGTGGGTGTTTTTAACACATTTTTATTAAAGAATTAGGTATTGAACAAATAAGAAGTTCAGGACCAAACTAGAGTTGGAAACCCCACTCATTAACAAATTAGAAAGATTACTACAATTAAAGTAACCATTTTTTTTTTTTAATTTTGATTGAAATCCCCAACATTTCCATATACCATTTTAATTTAAAAAAAAAAGGGTTACTCCCGATAATTCTAGGAGAACCAAAATGATGTTTTTGATCTATTTTCAAGAAACACAGTAACTAAATAATTTAACATGAACCATAATCACTATTTAGTATTTTATGTTTTTTTTTGTCATTAAAATATTTTTTTGCAGATACACAATTTTAAGTAAACCTTTGCAATTTGAAAAGCTGTTAAACTTTATAGCAAATGTACTTATTTATTGACAGTATTATATAATTATTTTTAATCTAAGCAATTTAATTAAACATAATGACCACCAATTAATAGATAAACCTATAAAAATTCCATTTTTATTAGTGAAACTTGAAAACCTAATGTTGTCACTGAATTTAACGCTAATAAGGCCGCAGCCATACGCTCTTTATTCATATTTTTACGTCTTGACGGACTGATGACTCATTAATGTTTTGAAGATGACAGCTAAGTCAGGATTTTTACTGATTTTTACACTCCCAAAGTGTTCAGGAAACAGAAACGTCAACTGGCAAAAAAAATTGGACAAACGCTGCGGACTAAACGCTTCAACACGCTCTGTATTCCTGAACGCTCCCCAGATGTCTTGACATCACCAACTGTCAATAGTTTCAAAATATCTGTCAAATCCTGGCTAACTAGTTTTATTTTAATGCATACACGACCGATCTCGATCAAATAGAATCAATCTCATGCAGCTAAACTATTAATTTTATATATTGTATGATAAAGTTATGTGCCTGGCCACATCAGATTTTTTTATCTTACCTAACCAGTGTATGATATTTTTGTGCTCCCTGGAAGTCAACAATTCTAACAAGAATTGCCACAACTGAAATTGACTGTTTTCTGATTTCTGCTTTTCAGATTCGAAATATTTATCTGTCGGCAAAAAGCTAGCTTTTTTTTTCTTGTCTCCCTAAAAAAAATAACAAATTAAAATAAATATTATTAACAGGAAAAACATACTTTTTTGGTCTGTTTTGACGATTTCGATGATTCTTTCCCCTCATCTTCTTTCTTTTTCTTAACAACAGCTAAAAAAATACGTCAAAAACATTATTAAATTTTGTCGCATTCCTAAATAAAAAACCTTAGCCTTACCTACGAGTTTCATCTGTCGAAGAAGCTCTAAATGCGTCCAAAACACATCTCCAGGATCATTCGGCACAATTTTTTGGAAATCGACAAGCGTCAGTTGGTACAGCTGCGCTCCGTTAATTGTCCAATCGGAGAGCTTTAACTGCGATAAGTTAAACTGCCTAACAGCCCACTGTACCCAATAACGCACATGCAGGTCATTCCTAGCAAAAAAAAACAAAGGGAAAATGTAATATCAGAAATATACAGGGTGTTGTGTTTGTATGATCAATTAAATCTGAGGATTTCAGTTATTTTTAGATTATGAAACAAGTAAATAAGACCTTTCAGATAGTTTTAAGGTCGAAAAAATTCTACAATATGAATTTCTTAGATCTATGCTTTTTCCCGTCAAATCTGAAGGGAGAAATTTTGAATTGTGCCTCGTTTTTAGGAGAAAAAACAATAAGCACCATGTTTTGTAATCTTTAACAAATTTTAACTAAGTTTTTTGAGATATTGGAAAGAAATTCATCAAAATTACCGTATAGGTACCATTGTAATTTTGAATAACAAAATTATACATTTGATTATACTTGGTAAACCAAAGTGATAAGAAAAAATGTTAAGAATTGATATAGTTTTGTAACGGAATACTTGAAAACCTCCACAACTTGCGTAGTTACCCCACAGGGTGTCTAAAACTAAGACAAAAAACATCATTGTGGTTCATTTTGGTATAATCAACTTTTAAAAACAGTGACAACAGGTCAAAGATTAAATCTTCCGTAAACCTTAAAATAGTTACCATTCTGCGGGGTCCGGGGGTATTTTCAGCCGTTGTTGCTCTTTCTTAAAGTTTAAGTCAACCTGCCACTGGACAATGCGGCCTTTACGTTTTTCTTTCTCCACGCGTTCTTGTTTTCCCGGCAGTTTTTCTTTTTCTGCTAACAATTAGTTAAATTATTTTTTAGGAATGTAATTATTTATTTTTCGAAAATAAGCGCTTAAAATAAGCACGAAAAATGAGAAAAAAAGCGACATAAGAATACTGTATACCTTGTATTATTTTAGTATATATGTAGGTATTTATTAGTACACAAACATCATACAAAACATTGGTATAAATGAAATTAATAATAGAAATAAACTATACACAATACGTAAACGCTTTATATTCTATTTTTCAAAAGATGTATTTGCTTATTATACGCAGGTAGAGATAAATTGAGCACCTCAGAGGTATACTGTGTTAAGAACATAGGATTGCAATGTAACTTAACACTGTTTGCTTCTGAGGGACTTAACTGAACTAAGAAGCAGGTGGTTTTCCACCTAGTTGCGCGCGTGCATATGTGCTTGCATTTTTCGGCGCAGATTTAACCAACTTCTTAGTCCAAATTGTCTCTATATTTAAACGTAGTTGAACAAATTGAACGAAAAAAGAATTAAATTAATATGTATTACTGAAACAATGCATTAATGTAGTATGGCTAAGAAGTGAATGTTAAACTTAAATATTTTCAGTAATAATATAACAAGAGAGTGAGAATAAATTGAAAATAATTTGACAGATTGAAAACTTGTTGCCAGGCAATAGTTGCCAGGCTATTGCCAAATGGCAACAAGTTTGAACAAAATCTGTCAAATTATTTTCTAATTTATGGAACTCTCGAGTTATATTTGACTAGATTATTTTTTGATTCACAAATTTTTACAATAAAAAAGATCAATAAAATTATCATAAAATTATTGAAAAATTTAATTTAATTAATTATTGCTTACAATATATGAAAATATCGTTGACACATTGTGAATATATTAAAAGAATTAACAATTTAAATTAGTACAATGAAAAACGCAATTATTAAAAATATTTCGAGACTCATTATTTATTGAGGATTTGGAATTGCTTGTTATATTAAGTGTTTCCTCCTGCGTATTTTCTCTAAGATTATTTATTATATTTGAATGATGTTCTTGGTTCAATTGTAAGTATGGTTTAATCGAACTTGCAGAATTATGACCAGTGACCTTGATTAGTTCTTGTTCTCCTACACCAGCTTTTGAAAGGTTACTTACTGCACTTGATCTGGCAGAATGGTTAGTTATTTTTTTAGTAACTGCGTCTAGACCTACTTTTTCTGCGGATTCTTTCATCCATTTTGAAATGGAATTTATTCCCACAGGAACGTTTTTATACCAAAAACCATGAGTTTGCCAAGCCGGATTTGGAGTAAGAAACAAGCGTTCGGTTTTAATATTTTCTTCACGTTTACTCATTAGTTTTTCAAAAAGACGAACAGGGCAAATATCTGGGTTATTTATGTTTGGAGTCAACCATTTACTATTAGCGCACCTTTGTGCTCCACCCTGTGCAGTTTTTGTAAAGATGGGATTGTATTCAATGCGGCCAGTATTTAATCTTTTTATGTCGGTTTCTTTTTTAAAATAATGAACTAAACATTTCGTAGCTTCTCCTCCCCTCCAAGCTAGTTCATACGATGCAACGTGAAAAAACTTTCTTTGCAATCCACAAGGTGTATCTTCGTCCCAATAGTTAAAAATTTGTAACAATTCTGTATTAGAAAGTGCCACAGAACTTTGTTTGTGCTTTTCAGGATGTTTTTGTAAAATTTTTCTTTTTGCATCTCTTGCATTCCGAGCATTTCTGAATTCTATATCATGGAAAGGATCAAAAGACCTGTTATACTTATTAAAGTAAAGTTCTTGAACTAATTTTGCCGTTTTATTCCACATTGTCTTTATTACTGCTTCTTTATAATCATTTCCGTCTCTTCTTTTCATGTTATAAGCCCAATCTTTTAAAATCAATGCCAGAGTAGCTGTTGTAGTAGATTGATCCAGAATATAATTTCTTTCTTTGGTGAAGGTCTTAAATTGTCTCCATATAGACTGATTACTTATTAGAGTATTTTTTATTAGAGTAGTTTCTAAAATCTTTTTTGTAATTTCTGCATTAGAAAAGGTACTAAACCGATGACTTTCACCCATTACGCGTTGACACAATTAAGTAATTATTTTGACAAATATCTGACAGTTGCTAGGCAAATAAAAGCTACAGTGATTATTCCCGAGAATAATCACAAGAGATTTATTCCCACTATAATAATGACATAATTGGTTGAAACTTACCCTTGTGACAAATAAAGAAGCATTTCATTGGTTTTAAGAAACGTCAAAAAATAATCATTTTAATACTGTGAAATAAAGCGACAAAATATAACAAAATAAATGAAAGTTGGTTAATCGACGGTAAGATATAAAGGAGAAAGGTATTTGTCGGGCAATTCCATCATACGAAGATCGAACAAGCAACCATTGAGTGTCCATCTTGCTCCTTGGCTATACCGTACTGATGAGGACTAATAGTCCGGAACACGTGTATACGGTTGCTTCTTCGATCTTCGATCTTCGTATGACGGAATTGCCCGACAAATACCTTTCTCCTTTATAACAAAATAGGCATAAATCAAAATAATCACTACCAAGAGACAAATCGTAAAATAAATAATTGTAACTTACTGTTTTCATGCACATTCTGCAGAATATTTTATTGTTTTGAATAATTAATTTGGGTTTTTTTTAATCTATGTGGCAGACAGCCATTTATCCTTAATAGCATTTCAAATACACTAGAAAGTCGAAAAACTGTTGAGTTGTGCACACGGTTATAGCTGGTATATAACAATGCAGTAGAGGCGCTTTTGAGTGATTCTTGCGATTTTTGAGACGCAAATGCGCAGATAGACACCCAAAAAATCCGTAAAAAGTTCAAATAAGCAGGAATATTGCAAAATAAGCGCAAAACTGCAAAATCCGGGAAAAAAGGAAAATAAAAATAGCGCCAAAGGCTTTATTTTTATTTTTGAATTCATGGAGATCCTTAAGGTTTTTAAACTGCTTACATTAAAACCAAGCAAAATGCTTAGAATCGACACTATATATTACTAATAAAATGTTCAGTAACAACAGGTGTTGAATATCAAAATTGATTTTCTCTCAAAATAATTAACCAATTCTGAAAATCTTTTTAATTCAGTTATAGTTTTAGGGTATTTGACTATTATTGGAAAACCATCTTAGTGTGTTTATTCCTTCACTCTACATTGGAAATGCATTATTTTTTGTAATTATTTCCTCAATATTTCATAAAAATCAGCGTTAAAAATTGAATCACAAAAAGTCCCGCCAAAACGATACTTTCTGTTGTGTGATGTCACCGGTTAGTAGATGTCAAATCGGCCCATATGGTCTGGCAGTGTCTGTCAGCATCGGCCAGCATCGGCATCGTCGCCGTTTGGTTGTATGATGTGTCGTTTTTACAATTTCTACATAAAAATGGGTTATAAATGGTGTATAAATCCACAATGCAGAGATACGTCAAGAAAAACTCCGGATAAACTATTTGTAGCTGTTCCGCAAGATTTGAAACTGCGAAGAAAGTGGTTGGCTCGTAGAAATCCAAATGAAATAAATAGCCGCCAATACAAGTGTTTTCTGTTGTGAAGATTACTTCGACATAAGTAAAACTGACTAGAATAAGTTATCTATTGTATTTTCGAACCAGGTATTATCTGATCTGACAGCTTAAGGTTAGGGCTATCCTAACCTACAAAGTTATGCTTACATGGCGCTTTCGTGCTATTAAATTCAAACGGTAGTATAAGAGCGCGTTCGGATAACCCGGTATTGTACGGTGACAGTGACGCGCTGCACAATAGGCGGACTAACGTCATACGGCGTTTATCTGCATATAAGAGAGAGACAGCCGACCCAAGTTATCTGAGCATTGCTCTCCCCATACCCTACCCTGACAAACCGAACGCGCTCTAAGCGGACTAACATCACTGGAGACTGAGCCAATTACAGAGCGTTTTCAATCACGTGATAGGACGTGAATAAAATTCAATTTTAATTTGGGTTTTTCATAGAAATAAAGCATATTTTTTTTTGAAAAGTAATAACAAATAGTTTTCTTAAACTGTAATCTATTAGGATGACTATAATACATGCCATATTTTTAATACAGTCAAATACCCTATTGTCTGAAAATTTATAGTGACAGATGTTTGGATTTAAGTTTTAGGTTTGAGCATATACAGGGTGTCTCACGGAACTGGTACATTAGAAGTTTCTCATGTTCGACTATTTCTGGAAACTTGACATTTTTTAATCAGAATTTACTCGATCTGAGCTCTTCAGCCAAAATATTCTTAAGTTAACTGTCACTTCCGGTCACCGGAAGTCGTTATCAACTTTGTTGTTTTAAATGGAATGATATAATTTTAATTTTATTTTTGGTTTCTACGTATGAAAATACATCATTTTTGAGTTTTTTTGATTTTACTAATTTTTTGGTGAGTTTCGCGGTTATGTTTAAAATTGAATATCTCGGCTATTATTGAAACTAGAAGTTTCATGATCGGTGGTCCAAAACTAGAAACATAACCAAATAAGACGATGTTTAGTTCATCATGGTATCTTATACAGGATGTTCAAAATTTTCAAACGTAAGAACTCATTTTTGTTTAAATGGAACACCTGTGTACCGATACACCATTCGATAGGAAATCTTACTCCCTATCAATCAATATTAGGGTTCCCTATATCTATCTTTAATAGTTTTTGAGATATTCTCACATTTTCTTTAAATCCATTTTGAATACTCCCATTTAATAATGGGAGACGAAATTAAATACGAAATTTACCACAAAAGTTTAAATAGTGATAGATATTTAGAAATTTTGCGTGGATGTGTGAACAATTTTTGCGAAACTCTTCCCCTCAATATTTTACGCGTGTGCTTTTATCAAATGGACGGTGCACAGGCACATTCTTCGCATGTGGTATCAATTCAACTTAATCAGATATTTGACGATAGGTAGTTCGGAAATAGGGGACCCTGACAGTGGCCACCAAGCTCACCAGATTTAACACCGTAGACTTTTATTCCTGGGGTCATGTGAAAAGTAAGGTCTATTCCACACCAGTTAATACTCGAGAAGACTAACAGATTAGTAGCCGCCATTAATGGACTTCAGCGACAAGAAATCCGAAGAACGACAATGACAGAAGTACAGCGAAGAGTTTTACAATGTTTGGAGCAGAACGGGCACCATTTCGAACAACATAATTAAGCTTTAATTTAAGTTAGATATCCCAAATATATTATTTTAGTTTTAAGAAACCTTTTCAATGTTTTTCTGTTTTCCTGCTGTTCCAAAGTTGTTACATTCCTATAAATGAAGACTAAATCGTTTTGTATTTAGTTTGCATTCTTTTATAGTGACAATATCTCAAAAACTATTAATGGTAGATATAGGGAACCCTAATATTGATTGGTAGGGAAGAAGATTTCCTATAAAATGGCGTATCGGTATACAGGGTGTCCCATTTGAAAAAAAAAATAGTTTACGTTTGAAAATTCAATTATTGTGTTGTAAATTTTGAAGAACCTGTATAAGATATCATGATGAACTAAACATCGTCTTATTTGGTTATGTAGTTTTGGACCACCAATCATGAAACTTCTAGTTTCAATAATAACCAAGATATTCAATTCTAAACGTAACCGCGAAAATCCCCAAAAAATTAGTAAAATCAAAAAAACTCAAAAATGGTGATATTTAGGTATAGGGAAACATGATCAAAAATGATGTATATTGATACGTAAAAACCAAAAATAAAATAAAAATTATATCATTCCATTTAAAATAACAAAGTTGATACCGACTTCCGGTGACCGGACGTGACAGTTAACTTGAGAATATTTTAGCTGAAGTGCTCAGATCGAGTAAATTCTAGTTCCCAAAAATAGTAAAACATGAGAAACTTCTAATGTACCAGTTCCGTGAGACACCTGTAGAGTGGGTAAGAACGGTAACTTAAAAATGTGATCGTAATGTTTTATAATATTGAAATTGTTCCGTTCAATAAACTCGCTTTTTTTCCTTACCCGTTGTACACTTGACGAACTCGTCAACTGGTTTCAAAACGTCGGTAATATTGATCTGTTTGAGGTCGTGTTGCACCTGAACGTTGATCTGTACCATTCCTTCACCTTGTACGCATTGCTCAACCAAATTCTTGTGTCCGTCCAACTATATCGGAAGAAAAAAAATACTGATGAATATATGGGGGAGAGGGTGTTTAATTTATCGGTTCTTAAATGTTTTACTGACCAATTGGGTGCCCTGCAGGCATATATGGTAGCCCGTTAAAATCCGATGTAGGTGTTTCTCAATCGTTTGTTGCATTTTCGAAAGTGGATCTCGTACGTCCATCTGTAATTGTACCTCTTCGACTGGTTTTGGTATATTTTCGGTAAATAGTGGGAAATCGGTTTCTAAATCTGGCAGTAGAGATTCATCGAAATCGAGAGCTTCTTGTAAACTGTTTATCATTTCTGGAAATTATTCCAAATATTAATTAAACAATTCAAAACTAGAAAGAAGACACCATCTATTGTGATAGATGGAGCCACTAATATGTATGGCACATGTTTTACGGTTAGTTTTTCCGGCAACTTTTTTTTTATTGAACGTTAATAACATACATAAATCCCATTATACGTTTTTCCTTTTATAATCGATTAATATTAAACTGATATCTCACCATTTTTTATTTCCGAGAAATCTATAAATTGATATTCCGGGTGCATAGCTTCTGTCAGTTGTTCCATGCCTTTGTCTGACATGAACGGATCTCTATTTTCTTTGAAATCATCAAATTTTATCGTTGTGTCCGTTGAAAATTCGGTTATATCTCCTTCATCGTCAAAACTATAACTGAAACATTGAAGGTTATGTTTTTGTGGATATACAAAAGATAAAACCTAACCTTGTAGGAATGTCTGAATTTTCTGAATGATACTGAATGTCGTCCATGGTCACTGACAGAAAATTGTTGTTTGGTTCTTCCATTATAAAACTGTACATACAGCGTGTTGCAAGTAATTCCAAATTTGTTTACAGCATGTTAGTGCCGGCAAATTTAAATTTTTATAGGTTATGTTTTTGGAAATCGCAGTTCTACCAACTTTATAGGTACTAATATTGACTTAAAAAAAACTAATATTCCCAAAAGTTACTAGAAAGAAGATCTATTTTATTACTTACTCACAGGTTAGTCAAAATTACCGGAACACCTAAATAATTCTCCAGCCGTAAACAATTTCAAACATAAGTTTTTTTTGTTTTAAACAAGCTATCTTTTAAATATATTTTGAATATACAAAGTGTTCATTTTATAATGGAAATTTGGTAATCTTTTCTTTTTTAAATAGCTGTAGGTATATTTTTACATATTGTAATTCTAAAATTAATTCTAAGAATCTTTTGAAAGAATCATGTTTTCTTATAAAATGCGTCATTTTTGAGTTATAAGCAATTAATCAAAATTAGTCAAAATAAACGACACCTAAATAATTCTCCAACCTTAAAAAAATTCAAACAAAAGTTTTTTTGGTTTACATATATTTTCAATATACAGAATGGTCATTTTATCATTGAAATTTGATAATCTTTCCTTTTTCTAATAGAACACCTGTATATTTTTAATTATTTTAATTTTAAGATTGATTCTAAAACAATTTTTTGTAGGAATTATTTTTTATGAAATCTATTATTACTTTATCATACATCATTATAATTATGGTAGAAAAGTCAGTTTATTTGTGTATTATTTCTGTAATTTCGTCAAAATACTTAAATAATAAATTAAAGTAGAGGAAATTTTGTATTATTTATGTCTACGACATTTTTTGGCAAAATTAATAGTTTTGCTGCATGAGCAAATTCTATTTTATCGAGATCGGTCGTGTCTAGTTTTATATTTAAAACTAGTTAGCCAGGATTTGACAGATATTTTCATTCTAATGACAGTAGGTAGTGTCAAACGCTGATCTTTTGACAATCCTGCCTAACTAGTTTTATTTTAATGTAGACACGACCGATTTCGATCAAATAGAATCTCGTGCAGCTAAACTATTAATTTTACATATAGTATGATAAAGTCATGTGCCTGGCCACATCAGACTTTTTTTTTAGATATAAGCAGTTAATTATTAATTTGGCTGTTGAACATTTAATTTAATGCTATTTAATTGTTTGTTCTTTTGTTGTTGACTTTTTATTTTTATCCGTTTGGTTAAAGTAAAAGTTACAAACATACAGGCTATTCTAAGTTTTCGTAATAAAATCAACATCCTGTATAATAAAACTATGTTTGATTTTTTTTTAATTTGCGGCATTATTTAGATGTTCTGGTAATTTTTAATAATTGCATATAACTAAAAAATTATGCATTTTATAAAAAGATGATTCCTACAAAATATTCTTATAATTAAAAAATGTAAAAATATACAGGCTATTCTATTTGAAAAAGAATAGGTTACCAAATCTCCAGAATAAAAGGAACACCCTGAATATTAAAACATACTTAAATGGTAGCTTGTTTAAAACCAAAAAATTAAATTTTTTTACCTTTGCAGATTTATGTAGCTGGTCCGGTAATTTTGACCAACCCTGTATAATAACAAAAGGAATAAATAAAACAACCCTCATCAAATACATACATATAATTAATATTTCCTTATAAAAAAATTAATACTATCACAGCTCGGCGGTTATTTCAAAACTTGATAAAACAAAATTCGAACGGAAAAAATTATCAACACACGATGGGAATTTTTTTCAGTATTCCGCACGTCTTGGGTTGCCGAAATTCACAAGATTTGACAGTTCGACCGCGCTATAGCCGAGTAACTGCTTCAAGTCGCATACGAATTGGTAGACGAAACGCTTCCCGTGCACTTTTGAGATCATATCTCCGTCGTAGTAATATCGTAACGCCCTCGACAACTTCTCGTAGTTCATTGTCGGCTTGTTCTTGCGTTCGCCCCACAGTTGCGCCACTATTTCAGGTTTACTTAGTTTGAATTCACCGTCGCCACCTGTAAGGAAATAGGTATGAAAAACATTCCCCTCAAGATACTATTTTATAAAAGAAATTAGATAAATTACGTTTCAATATACGTGGTGTTTTATTAACTAAGTTTTGTTTAGTTTCTTTGCTAACTTTAAAGTTCCCTACTGGAAAGGGAATTAAAAACGAAGAAAGTTTAGTTTTTGTAGTTTTTGAAACTAAAAAAGTTAGGTCAAGTTTCTTGTCAGATTATTGATCAGCACAGAAAAGCTGAAATTTTGACCCAATTTCAGGCTCCCGTATCCCCCATTCAAAACGTTGAGTTGCCGCTCTTTTCTCCAGAGCTTCCGACCAATGTTTTACTAGATGTAGATGGCGACACAACTACCAAATCTGGAATTATCCCGTATATTTTTAACTGCGGCAAGAATCCACCCCACCACAAATATCTAACCGTATACAATTTCTTGTAACCATGACAACCACGGAAAATACCAAGAAGAGGTTATCTGCTTCTTGTCAATATAGGCACAATATAGGGTTATGTTCGTTATTGTAAACAGTTTTCGAGAGCGATTTATTTATGAGTGTCTCTCAGCATGAATATTGATCGATTATTTGTTTATTGGAAATTTATTGATACACAATTTCACTGGATTTCATATTGTTTAAGGTGCTCCATTTCCATATAATACTTTACGTTACCATCCAAGGACAGCAGCACTGTATACTTCAGTCTGAATACACGATATGTCATTAGCAGCTCGTTTAAATTTAGATCAGAGATGGTCTAAGTCAGCGTTTCTCAAACTTATTTAAACGAGGAGCCCCTATCAAGTCGAACCTGGGATTGTGGAGCCCATGGGCATAGTTAATTATCTAGTTGTAAAACAAGTAAAGTTAAAATGATTAATAAATTAAGAACACTACTAAGAATAACAAGTTTTATTTATAACGGATTTTAACAAACTTAATGACAACTGATATTGTGTTTTGTTTGCACAGATTTCTTTGATATTTGCTTTTATTAACGAGAGCTGTAACCTCATATCTGGTGCGGCATCTAAGCGAGTACGGTGTTTGATTTTAGTGGAAAGATATGAAGAAAATCCAGTTACACAAGGATATGTGCTTACGAATGGTAAACGGATAGATACAGCTTTCTTTGACAGCTCTGTATACTCCTATTTTAAGCTGTACCAAAATTCGGCTACAGACTGTTTTTCAAATATAATTGATAGTGAAGAATCAGAAATCAAGTGTATTAGTTTTTCGTACTCTTGAATGGATAAGCTGTGAGGATTTTTATTAGTAATAAATGGATTTTTTTTACCCAAAAACACTTTTCTAGATTACTATTCCATTCATTCGGGAAGTACTGTATTTTTGAATCACACATGTTTCGAAGATGATTGACAATATCGATAACTATTTCTTGAGGTCGTTCGTTCCCATCTCTTCACAAAACTCCACTTTCAACACATTCAACCTCCACTTTCTATGTTGCTTAGCTAAAATACTAGCTTCCGTTTAAATGACTTAATTTTGTCATTGGCTGTAAACACAGTAATCTATTGTCGTTGGAGTGACAGATTAACTTCTTAAGTTTGGAAAATATTTCTGTTAAATATGCAAGTCTAACCAACCAGCTTTATTAGTTAATTGACTTTCCAAATGAAAAGGATGTTCCAGGAGGAAAGCGCGCACTTCACCTCGCAACAGTCGCAACTCTAATAACCGAAGTAGTATTTTACCCCGCGATAACCATCGAACTTCAGTGTGAAGTAGTAAACATGTATGGATGCTTTCCATATCATCGCACAAGATCTTAAATAGTCGCATATTCAATAGTCGAGACGTAATAAAGTTTATTATGTTCACAGACTCCTCAAGGACAGTTTTCAAGGAAAGTGGCATATTCTTGACTGCTAATGCTTGATGTGGTGAATTATACACTGACTACTGCTGCAATTTTTAGCTATAGCTTTGATCCTTGAAACAGCACCTGCAGTTCTTCCAACCATAGCTTTTGGTCCGTCATCACTACAAACATCAATGTAGTCGTCTCACGAAATATCATTTTCAATAAAATAATTATTGACCAAGTTAAAAAAGTCAGCCCCAGTAGTGTTACTTTATATTATTATAACTTTATAAGCCTTACAGATGAACAAATCCTCTGGTATAGAATGCTCGAACTAATATCGCACAAATACAAGCAACACTGCTAGCCCGGCAATATCCGGAGATTCGTCCATTTATAGAGCAAAATCACAAGTTTTAAGTCGTATAGATAGCTCAGTTTTTATGGATTCTGACAAGTCTTTATACGGCGAGATACTGAATCATTCGAAAGTTTTATAAGATTTTCTGCTATTGTATGGGCTTCACCAGCCATTCCAATTTTGTAAGAAACAAAGCAGAATATACAAGGTATGCTTACGCCCATCTAAACAGATCACTTGCAATTGAGCGATAGCGTTGTTGCGTTCCTTGTTGCACTTGTATACTTGACCTAACCGCAATTTCCTACGTCATCTGTTCACATGTACCTTGCATTTTTCTGCCATGTGCCTGGCTAATGCTTAATTTTCGGGGAAAAAACTAGTATATAGCTTTAACACCGAAGAGTGGCAAAGTGTGGAGCGCGTAGGCTTGGCCCGCAGGATGTGGAGGCTGCGGAGCCCCAGCGTCTTTCGCGGAGCCCTGGGGCTCCGCGGAGCACACTTTGAGAAACGCTGGTCTAAGTTAAATATCCTTAAGTATGATTAGACGGTAACTCAATTTGTGTTGTATTACTTTTACCATTAATCATACCTTTAACGCAGCAGTATCATTCGTCGTTTTTTTTTTGTTGCTCGACACAACTGGAAGATTTCAATACTTTATTACGCAATCGTGAGGGTGAATTTTTGTTTTAAATAATGCTTACCGTAAAACCTTTTCATATAGAAAAGATAATTCTTTGTGCAATTTAAATGTAATAAAATCTGCCACATTGAGGTAGGAAGGTATAGCAACCCATGCAACGAAGACTATAGTAACTACATTTAGTTTGTTAGTAAGTTACAATAGTCTTCGTTGCATGGGTCGATATAATTAATATTTATCTACATAAATATAGAAATAAATAAATATTGTGTTGTTTACTATTTACGTCAAATTCGGCAACAAAAAATACTGTCAAAAATGAAAAAAAGAAAACAATACTAATAAAATGCTGACTGATTTTTGTTTTAACGTGTGATTATTGCTTATTACATTACATACATATTATAATGACGTAACCCTGTACAGAGTATTAAATAAATATTATTATTATTATTTAGTTGTATGTAATAAATACGAAATAAAAACAGACATGTTTATAGTAGCGCCATCTACATCTGGTGATCTTTTTATCTCGAAGCTTTGGAGAGAAGTTAGCTACAGTTTGCTATTTGAATTGAGACAGCCTTAAAAGTTTCTGTTTCTCTTCAAATAAGCAATATTTGATAAATGATCTAATAGATCACCCCTCTATATATTTACCTAGCCAATGTATGATTGTTTTGTACTGTCGTGTGGTCAATAATTCGAGCAAAAACTGCCATAATTGGATCTGACCGTTATTTCCACTTCTGTTACTTAGATTTCCGATTGGATCAAAATACCTGACCGCAGACGAGTAGTTTGGAATAATTCTGTTAACCTAAAACATGAAAATTACGATTAGTTTCCGTAAATATTTCTGCACAAATTGGGATTTGTTCAAATTTTGTTAAAACTCTTTATTACGTTAACATAGTGAATGGCAATTAGACATAAAAATAGCTAAACTGAAGAATATTTTTGGATTGTATATTAAGGGGAATCCATACCCCCTACGTTTTGCTTGCAAAACATGCAAAAGTTGTGAGGCTTTTTCTCAGCAATTAGTTCACATAATCGTAAAAGAAAGACACCAAATTAAAGATAAAAGATATATAATTTTGCGTCTAGTGGTAGATTTTTGATAGTTCTGCTCGTTTTTGACAAATCTATTTCTGAATGTGACATAAAATTGGCTGATTTTGCAATTTTTTTACGAAGAACTCGAGTTAAAATTGAAAAAAGTACCACATAATAGGTCTAAGTTACATCTTCCTCTATAAGTGTACAAAATTTCACGTAAAAATATCAATATCTTACATGCTTTTTTCACTCAAAACTTTACTTCTTCGAGTACAAGAATAAGTTATATTTTATCACGTAGCGTGGATACAACAACAACAAGTAATACATATACATTACCACAGCAAGTAATACAGCTTTATCTATAATTTGATGTATAACATGAGGGAATTGATACAACATTAAGCTGACTATGGATGCTTATTTTATAGGACGTACCAGCAGTACTGATTCCTCTTAAATCTTTTATATTGTGTTTCTGACACTAGACGCTAACAGGTTATATAGACAAGTTTATGAATGTTTATTTGGTATTTTATGGCCATTTATACATTTGTTTATACACAGGATGAGTACAGTAATTTTACAGTAAAAGTAATTTGTAACAATTGAACTGCCACATTATGGCTTGTTCCTTTTTTTCTGTATTAAAGCTTTTGACACATCAACAAAAAAATGACTTACTTTGCTCTGTTTCATCAATTTTGATGTCCGTTTGACATTATCATCCGTATTCTCCTTGATAATTGCTACAACACAAAAAAAAATTATAAAATATTTTAAATTCAAACACACCTATTTTTCCATCGTCAAAAAAATTCCTCACCTACAAGTTTCATCTGTCGAAGCAACTCCAAATGCGTCCAAAACACATCACCGGGATCATTCGGCACGATTTTTTGAAAATCGGTAAGCGTCAGCTGGTATAACTGCGCGCCGTCCATTGACCAATCTGACATCTTCAACTGCGGCAAGTTAAACTGCCTAACAGCCCACTGCACCCAATGCCTAACGTGCAAGATATTCCTGAAAAAAAAAAATGAAAAGAATTCATCAGGTTGTGTTATAGAAGGTGTTGTGGTTCTTTGACTTTGGATGACGTAGAGTTAGGGTATGTTCAGTTATTTTTTTGGGTTTGGTTGATAAACTTTATAATGATTACCATTCTGCAGGGTCTGAGGGAATTTTGAGCCGTTCTTGCTCTTTTTTGAAATTGGCGTCAACCTGCCACTGGACGATGTTTTTCTTTGGTTCTGGTGGTTCCTCTTCCTCTACTTCGTCTTGTTTTGCAGGCGATTTCTCTGGTTCCTCGTCTGTTGAGAATAAAACAGTGTTTAAATGTCGGATAATAATTAGACAATAAAATTTATTGGTTCACAAAACTATACTGGAAGCATGCCGATGAATGTTATAATTTTTTTGATGGTACTATGATTAAAAAAGTTGTGGGCCAATGATGTTTAGAATTGTAGATTGCTTGAATGACAGGAGCTTCCTTTTACGATTAAGGTGATGTTTAAAAAGGGACTGCAACCATAATTTTTAACCGGCTGTTAAAAATGCATGTTCAAGTTTGTGCATTAAAGTTAATCGTTAGCGTGAACTTTGGCTAATAATAAAAAAAATTCAATTCTGTCAAGTGCATGTGATGATTTCTATGAATATTGGTGTTTTTTTTTTATTCATTGCAAGAAGACTACAATGTAGCAACATTCGATATTTTTTGTGTTATCAGTAGAGCGCGGGTTCTAACCATTTTGTTTGTACAGTTTTATATACCAATGTTTTCTATGATGTGTATGTGCTAATAAATACATATATACAAAAATAATACAAGGCATACATATTCCTATAACGCTTTTTTGTGTGCTTTTTTATCATTTTTCGTGTTTATTTTCCAAAAAATGCTTATAATTCCGCACTCTCGTTATCAGCAAAGGTTCAAAGTTTACGTTAACTTATAATTTGAATGGAAATATCTGACCATTCCGGTATAAATCTTATTTATGAAGTGTAGTCATGAAATGATATTATAGAGCAACTAAATATAATTCAAAAAAAAAATATAAAACATTACCCAAAAAGTTAAAAAACAAAACTTTAAAACACAGCAACGGAGTGATCAAATAGCAGTTTTTTTTTGTGATGATTGTGTCAGAAATTGACAAAAAATAGTTCTTATTGTGTCGATGTCACGTTTATAGTCAATAACGAATCGTATACAGGATTCTTCGCCGATAGCTTTAATTATTGGAAATCCTGATCCAAAAGTTAATAATCTTCCTGTTTTCTTGTACTTTTTTATTTACTTTTACTTTCAAACTCCTTTTTATCTCAGAGATGCCTTTGATGTATTTTATTACAGTTGTTGTCTGTATAATTCTAATACTCAGCATAAGATTTATTTTATACGTCACTTTGTCGAATAATACTAAAAAAACAAGCGTATGTGGAACTGTGTACAAATTTCTGGGGAAATGGCTGCACCTAATGAAATAAAATATTGTTCACAGGTTTTTAACATACATACTTTTAACTAAGAGGAATCAGTAGAGCTAGTACGTCCTATAAACAAGCATCCATAGCGAGGTCAATTTGTTATCAATTTTCTCATGTTATACATCAATTTATAGATAAAGGCGTATTACTTATTGTGGTAATGTTTATGTTGTTGTTGTATCCATGCTACGATACTTTTCTTACCCGTCGGACATTTGACAAAATCCTCGGCTGGTTTCAACACATCGATAATATTGATCTGTTTGAGGTCGTGCTGCACCTGAACGTTGATCTGTACCATTCCTTCACCTTGAATGCACTGATCAACCAAATTCTTGTGTCCCTCCAACTATATCAAAAGAAAACAAAATTACGAGATGAATTAATCTTTACAAGGGTGTTTAATTTAGTTATTCTGATCAGTTTTACTGACCAATTGCGTGCCCTGTAAACAGAAGATAAATCCATTCAAATTCCGACTCAGTTTCTGCTCGAGTAGACGTTTTAACTTCGTAAGGGGCTCCCGTATATCCATATGTTGCCTTATGATGTCTTCCTCAGGTTCAGATTCACATTCGTTATACATCGCAAAGTCAGCTTCTAATTGAGGCATTAGTGAGTCGTCAAAATCACCGACTTCTTCTAAACTGTTCATCATTTCTAAGAAATAAATCATATTTTTACAGAAGATATTTAGACAGCATTTATATTAGTTGTTGGTTTTAAAAGTGAGCATCTAAAGAAATATTTTGATATCACGGGAGTTGAGCAAAAGAAAAAATAGCAAAAACACCTTCTTTTCATTAATTTTTACATCGTAAACATAAGAAAAGCTAACCGAGTTGCGTAGGTTCTGTCAAAGATCCCATGCCACCTTCGAGCATGACGCTGTCACTATTATCATCAAAATCATGAGTTCTCTCCAATTTTACACCACCGATAGATGCATCTGCTGAATAATCGGTCAAATTTCCTTCATCGTCAAAGATATAACTAAAAATTTCGAGGTTATGTATCGAAATACAAATGCCAAAATTAAGAAACACACCTTTTTGTCGGATCTGATTCGTGTGTGTAGACGTTCTGTCCACTATCGTCCATGCTTACAACAAATAAATTGCTTTTTCCTTTTTCCATTACTAGACAAATCTTTCTGTTATCATATTTGGTGATAATTAGCGAGAAAACGCGTTTTTGTTGACGTTTATATAGAGGGCAGCACATTCAACCTTTGAATACCGGGTCGATAGAAAGTATTTTTTACGTCGCTAAAATAAATTTCATTATATAGTTTAATATTTCCTACATCATTAGTGTAGGTTTCAGTATCCTGAGTGATACGCGAATATTTCTTATTTTAATTCTATCGAAGGTCCGCAGTTTTTCAAAAATTACATACTTTTTATCGCCCTTATATACTGTGCTAACTTCACATTAGTTCGGAGTTGTGTTCTGTGCTGGTTGACGTAGAAAGTTAGGTTATGTTCACCATTTGTATAGTAGTTTTATAAAGAATGAACGCTATAGGCCTAAGTTTAATTATGAAAATGGGGTGTATATGCACCAGGGAGAGTATAAACATAAATGGAACTAAATATACCATAAAAGAACACCTCGGAGAGGGGTAAGTATACATTTTTAATGAAACATCTGGACACTAAATTCAGTATTTGTATATGTAATTTCTTTCCCTTTTGTTTTTAGCGGTTTTAGTACGGTGGATCTAGCTCAAAACATGAGGAATAAGAAACTATACGCTATAAAGAAAATAACATGTCATAGCGTTGAAGATCAAAAAATCGCTTTGCAAGAAATTGACTATTACAAGAAGTTGAAACATCAGAATATAATTGATTTGGTTGATTCGACTTTTAAGGGTTAGTTTTGGAACAGTTTTACCTAGTTTTACCCAGTTTTTGTAATATATAATAATTAAGTTTATAAATCAATGTTTTTTTGTAGGTTCCGCAGATATTGTTGTTAATGTCACGTCGGAGGTCTATATGGTGCTCCCGTATTTCAGTCGTGGTACTTTACACGATCATTTAGGCTTAAAATCGCTTAATAAGGATTATATCAGAGTGAACGACGTTTTACGGATATTTGAGGGGATATGTGACGGAGTTAAATATATGCATGAATTTAAACCTGAGCCCTTAGCACATCGTGATTTAAAAACGGCTAACGTCTGTCTTTCGGATGCTATGTCGCCGGTCATTATGGATTTAGGTATTCTACTTTTAATTTTAGGGTTAATATTAAGGGGAGGTTCGTTTACATTTTTTTAATTTTTGCTTTCTTTGTCTAAAAAAACAGAGTAAAAGCCATTTTTGTCGATTTTTGTTTACAGAAATATATTGCTTTTGTTTTATATCTTTTATCCAATACTATATTTTCTACTATTTAGCTGTAATATTCGATAATCCGAACCACCTTCGGTCCCAATTAGTTCGGATTATCAATGCTCTACTGTACTAGAAATTTGTTTGAAGTGATTTGCTTATAATATTGGACTACGCTTATAAATAATTTTCACAACAAGAATATAGATTTTCTTATGGGAACACCCTGTACATGGATTTTGTTACTTGGAATGATTTTTTTCCATTGATTACTACGATTGTACGTAAAAAATAAACAAAATCGTTGTTTATGTTAGATATTGTAACGTTTATATTAGATATTGTTTATGTTAGATATTCTAAAGTTTAAACAATTGGAATAGCAGAATCTTATCTTGAAATGATTTGACTAACAATAAATCGAAGTGGTCTATAGTTAATAAGGTTAGAATTATTCAACCAATATCTTTGTCCAGGCTACTTTTGACGATAATTGCTATTCATGTCATACGTTCTAATGTCATAATATGTTCTAATAGCCATAAATATCTATACAGGGTTAGTCAAAATTAGCAGAACATCTAAATGATAGGGTATTTGACTGTATTAAAAATATGGCATGTATTATAGTCATCCTAATAGATTACAGTTTAAGAAAGCTATTTATTACTTTTCAAAAAAAAATGCTTTATTTCTATGAAAAACCAAAATTAAAATTGAATTTTATTCACGTCCTATCACGTGATTGAAAACGCTCTGTAATTGGGTCAGTCTCAAGTGATGTCATTCGTTAGTCCGCCTTAGAGCGCGTTCGGTTTGTCAGGGTATGGTATGGGGAGAGCAATGCTCAGATAACTTGGGTCGGCTGTCTCTCTCTTATATGCAGATAAACGCCGTATGACGTTAGTCCGCCTATTATGCAGCGCGTCACTCTCACCGTAAAATACCGGGTTATCCGAACGCGCTTTTATGCTTCTCCCGTTTAGCACGAAAGCGTCATGTAAGCATAACTTTGTAGGTTAGGATAGCCCTAACCTTCAGCTGTCAGATCAGATAATACCTTTCGAAAATACGATAGATAACTTATTCTAGTCAGATTTACTTATGTCGAAGTAATCTTCACAACAGAAAACACTTGTATTGGCGGCTATTTATTTTATTTGGATTTCTACGAGCCAACTACTTTCTTCGCAGTTTCAAATCTTGCGGAACAGCTACAAATAGTTTATCCGGAGTTTTTCTTGACGTATCTCTGCATTGTGGATTTATACACCATTTATAACGCATTTTTATGTAGAAATTGTGAAAACAACACATCGTACAACACAATTACCAAACGGCGACGATGCCGATGTTGACAGACCATATGGGCCGATTTGACATCTTGACATCTTGACATCACTAACCGGTGACGTCACACAACAGAAAGTATCGTTTTGGCGGGACTTTTTGTGATTCAATTTTTAACGCTGATTTTTATGAAATATTGAGGATATAATTACAAAAAATAATGCATTTACAATGTAGAGTGAAGGAATAAACACATTAAGATGGTTTTCCAAAAGTAGTCAAATACCCTATTCTCCAACCGTAAACAATTTTAACAAATTTTTCTAATTAAAGTTTTTCTTTGCTGTAAACAAACTATTGTTTAACTATATTTTTAATATACAGGCTGTTCATTTTATTCTGGAAATTTGGTAACCTTTCCTTTTTCAAATAAAACATTTTGTAGGTATAATATTACATTTTTCAATAAAAGAAGCGCATCATTTTTGAGTTATAAGCAATTAATCAAAATTAGTCAAAGTTATCCGAATACCTAAATAATTCTCCAACCGCAAAAATTTCAGAAATCACTTTTTATTATAGCATGTATTTTTTTTAGTTATAAGCAATAAATTAAAACACTTGAACTTCAAATTAAGAATATTTTCCCACATACATACACATTAATTTTATTTCGGCAGTTTGAACATTTAATCTATTTCATTGTTTTATTTTTTCTTGATTTTTTAATTTATTATCCGTTAATTATTGTTAATTGCAATTAACTCAAAGATAATGCGTTTTATAAAAAAAAAATATTCCTAGAAAAATCTCTTAGAATTCATCGTGGAATAAAAAAATTTAAAAATATACAGGGTGTGCTATTAGGACAAGAAAAGTTTACAAAGTTTCCATAATAAAATGAACACCCTGTATATAATAAATTTATTTATACGATAGCTTGTTTAAACCTAAAAAACTTTTGTTTGGATTTTTGTATGGTTTAGAATTATTTAGGTGTTCCGGTAATTTTGACTAATCTTGTATATTGAATAGAATTAAATGATAAAATGACCTGTTTATAAAAATAGAATGGTTTCTATTAACAGAATTGAATTACATGCACACCTTTATGGTAGATATTGGTGTTATCATGTCATATATAAAAAGTAAATAGGTAAAAAATAGAAAACAAACATAGGTTTTAGATTATTGAATACAAAACAAAATTAAAGTTTCGACATTAATGTTATTTATTTATCTCCACCACCATCTCTGCGATATTCCAACATCATTCTTAATTAATTCACGAAAACGGACTAAACATAAAGGAAAAAAGCTGCGAAAAAGCGACTTACAAAATCATTTTGTCAGATTCCAACTTTTTAAACCAAATTTGTTTCAAGCTCCAACAAAATTTCTCTACATAAGAACCTCCCCTTAATATATCTTCCGTAAAACACAGCAAATTTGATTGTTTTACCGTATATTTTACGACATATAATAAAAATATAAAACGTCCAATTTTTAGGTTCTATGGCACCTGCACGTGTCCAAGTTTGCGGCTCACAAGACGCGCAAAGATTGCAGGATATTGCGGCGGAGAGATGCTCGATGCCCTACAGGGCCCCCGAGTTGTTCAACGTCGAAAGTTACTGCGTAATTGACGAAAGAACAGATATATGGGTACTATATTTTTTTTCGCTATAATTTTTACAATGATCGTAAAAATGCATTTCTAGAGCCTCGGATGTATTCTGTACGCCTTATGCTACTTTAAATCACCTTTCGATATCGTCTACGAAAGAGGGGATTCCGTAGCGTTGGCCGTTTTGTCCGGAAACGTTAATTTTCCGGAAGAAACCACGTTTCCTTTGGTATGTACTGCAATATTGTATTATCACCTGTGATATGGATTATTTTCAAGCTTGAGTCATTAATATTCTATTACTTAAGAACTTGTAGTTAATTAGCAATGAAAACTGTGTATTATGAAACCGAAAATAGTGTCGTAATGTGTTCATTATGAAACTAAAGTAGAAAAATTAATTATGTAAGGTTAGAATTTAATTTTTTTCGTTTTGTTTTTAGGATATCCATGATTTAATACAGTTTATATTGAGGAATAACCCAGCGGAGCGTCCGTATATTTACAGCGTTTTGGAGAAAACGCAGTTTTTGATAAATAAACTCGATAACGTTGTGTGAACGTCTGTGATTTTTGTTTCTTTTTACCATATAACTATTTTATGATTTGTACATAGCTTTCTGTATTATTTGTATCTTTTGTCTGATAAATATGTATGATAAGAACTACCTACTTACTGTTTTTATCATATTTTTCTTATTTTGTCAGGCAATTCCATCCGAAGAGTATTTTTCGCCTCATTTTGTACATTCCTGTTTTATAAGTGATTTTATACAGTAAAACTAGTGTATTTTACCACTGAATGAATCTTTTAAGTCCGTTTTATGTATTTTACAACTAAATAGATATTAATATATGTTGCAATCTAAATTGTTTTTTTTTTTCTATTCTATACATTACAAATTATTTTAAATTCTGCACTGAAATAACTAACTTTTGGTTCTAGTAACCGTTGGCGATAAAAATTATAGTTTAAAATATGTGATTTCTTACAAAATTTTAAATAAATAGCTATAAATAGCTTCGCCACTTCAAAATTATAGTTTCAAATATGCGATTTGTTACAAAATTTTAGCTAGTCGGCGAAAACCCAACTGCCTTCAATCAAATTAAAATTGTGGTTCTAGATACAATTCCTGCCGCTGATTACGCCGGTATAATTAGATTTTTCCTATTTGGAACGGTTCGGAAGTTATGACGTTCCAAGTTATCAAAGAATAATGCAAAAACAGCCATTTTGGTATATTCGCAACTTTTAACGCAAGCTGTGTCCGATCTAATCGACCGATGTTCACGTTTCAAACGGTACCAGATGGGAAATTGGCCGAGGAATTCATTTCTGAAAACCGCGTTGCTCTAAGCCGCGCGGTTCGCGAGAAAATTGCGTCAAAAACGCGGAAAGAACAGTTTTCCACATTCTGGCCAAACCGTAGGCGTTACGGGAAAACCGACCTCACCGTTGAATTCAGCACATCCCAATGCATAAGCATGACTACATTAGAACCTTTTATCTCTCAAAAAGTTATCAACTTATTGTCGATCTAAATTTAGCACTTTCACATAGAAAAAAATGAACTTTGTAACCGTTGGCGATAGAAAGGTTAAACCCCCACCAAATGATAGCTCTCGATGAGTACTTCAAAAATATATATACTTTTATATGCCGAAGATTAACCATTTTGAAGTTCTGTGGTGCATTTCGTTTATTTTTGTGTTATTTGGAAAAACGTAAATTGAGCACAACTCGGTAACTAGTAGAGACAGAGACTTGTCCTATGTGAATTTGTAATCAGCGCACCCGTTGTAGTAAGATAGCAAAGGTTTCATATTGATCTGGGTCCTAGTTTTTGAGATAGGTGCGCCACTTCAAAATTATATTTTCAAATAGGTGATTTCTCGATATAGTTTTTGACGCTGATTACGCCGGTATAATTAGATTTTTCCTATTTGGAACACCTAACACTTTAAAAACTAAAAAGATAAAGCACCAACAAATTATATAAACTTTGTATTTTTGATAAAATCATACACAGTATAACGGATTCACACTTAAATCTAACTGAATATAATATTAATCTATCACACTGGCATTTTTACGAGGACTTACATTTTACGATAACGTCTGTACAATATATCTAACGAAAAATAGCCTCGTATATTTCATATTTATTACACTAGCAATACTGTTGCAATATTTCGTAATCGTTGGCACCTATGTAGTACAAAGTTCCACCGGCAGGTGGCGTAGTTTATTTTACTGTTCCTTGGGCTGTTGCAAATCAATTTGCAAAACATTTTTTTAACAAAGTTACATTGTTACTTTATCCTTCAAACTTAGAAGGAATTGATATCCAATAGTTAATTAAATTAATTAATTAATTATATACAATACACGGATCACAATATTACGTTTTTTATGATCATATCGAATCTAACTTATACACACTTTATAATATATAAAGTCTTCATGGTCTTTTTTTTTATTACGCTTTTGAAACCAAAGAAGTGTTGGCCTCAACATCTTCTATGGGGTCTTTTACATCATTCACACCAATGCTAGTTCCATTGGCGTTCAAATCAACTTGAGGAGGAAAATTTCCACTGTTAACGTCTTCAATTGCTTTTCTTAATTCTTTCAGACCAACTACGCCAACCAGTTTTCCAATTGCTGTTACATATGCATGGTTGACACCAACCATGGAAAAAATTGAATGAACTTTGAGAAGAGAGGTCCTTTCGACCAATTGGAAAGGTGCTGGGTCAATTTGGCATATGCTGTAGTCAACTTTGTGGTCCAGTTGTTCCCTTTCCCATATTCTTTGGTCTTCGGGTGACATGTCACACACACGTTCTTTAGGCTGAAAATTAAGCACAAAATCAGAATATATTAAGGCTATTTGTCACAAAATGTTTTGTGATGTATTTTTTTGGGTTTCTGAATAAGTAATATTATAACAATTGGTTGAAAATATGGTCAAGAAATATTGAATTTTAAAGTTGATGTCAGTTTTGGGTTATTTGGAAGTAGTTTTTTTTTCTTACCAGTTGAACTTTCTTGCTTGTGGGACTGATTGGAACTATTTGTGGTTTGTTGTCAATGTCTAGTACTGTTGAGCTGTCAGTTGGAACATCTTGAAGTTGGTACGATTTCCTGTAAAAAAGTAATAATTATTATATTAGTAAACCAACCGTAAACAATTTCACCAGAAAGGAAGCACCAGATTTTCAAATAGAACTAACATGGCAAGCATTGAATCGTTTGGAACTAGAGTCGCCTCTGCCTGATAACGTATCCACAGTCCACACCGGTAAAAAAGTAATGTCGGTTGAAGATTATTACAACGTTGAAGTGGATGACGTTTAATTATCATTTTTTGAACTTTGTTGTTGTGTTTTCTGCTATTTCACAAGTTGTAGTGTGTAAAACGTGCAAATCAAATGCGAAATTGGCCGAAAGTGGCAACCGTTACTTAGGATTTCAAATCGTGGTTTCTTGTGAGCATTTTGAACAAACTTTCATTCCAAGTTGCCGATTTGTTCAAAAATGATATGAAATGAATAGCGGAATTATCCTTGTTATGCGCATAAGAATAGGTAGGTGTAGATGTAATTGAAAAGTTTTGCACATTCAAGGACATTCCTCGTCAGATTTTTCACTCATTTTACGATAAAGTTGTTCGCACCATTTTTGTGGAAACAGAAGCATTGTCAACAAAGTATGCAGAAAGCAGCAGAAGAAGGGAGGGCTAAAAGTCAATTGAAAATAGTAAAAAAATAATGGCGTAACTGTCTCGGATGATGGAACATAGAGAAAACATAGCTTTTCTTCTCTGTATGATTGGTGGCGCTTATCAGCTGGAGAAATGTTGTTCATATTCTCATAAAATCTAAATACTTACTGCAAAGCTTGCAAATTTTGGAATAAGAAAAGAAAATAAGAAAAGGAATGCATAGATCACGTGAAAAAACTAATGGCACTCGTCCCCGCCATTTGACAAAAATCAGTTAGGGCCTCGAAGAGAAAGGGAAGTTAACCCAGACGCCTATAAATGAGCTTTCAATTTATGATGGACTCGTCATAATCATGATTCAATTGATAACATGAAGAAAATAAATCTGGGCGACACTGTATCATAAATTCTGACCGATGAAATGCCACCGGTGATTTCATTTTCATTTTCTCTTTCAAGTGGCAAAGTAATTGTGGATATTGCAGCAAGTATAGCTATAGGTGTTGTCAATGATGCATTATCCAGCCTTATGAAGATGCTCATGCTCATGATGCGCCGTGGCTGGCGCACGGCGCATCATGTTTTCAGAGCCATCCCTGACTGATGCTGCAAAACAGGCCCGTCTGTCGTCAAAATCAAACAGAAAGAAACAAGAGGAGGAAAATGTTAATTTGAAAAGATAATTATATGGTCCAGGCTTCGTCGACTATAGTAAAATATAACAATTCTATACATCAAAGTTACACAATATTTTAAACGGTGTTTTCTCAAAATCGCATTTTTCAAACTGGCCGGAACGATAACGTCCACTGATCTTCGTCAATTCACTTGAAATTTTATATGCAGCTTCAGAACAATATTATCTAGAGAAGTACGTACGGATTTGACGATAAGTTTGAAACTTTTTTTGTTATAAACAATTTTTAACCTAATTTTGTACCTAAAAGTCATATTTTGCGTTCAAACGTGCGCCATTTTGTTTTAAAGCGGAATTTTTTAATTTCTGTACGTGCTTCCCGAGATAATCTTACATAGAATCAATTCTTTTTTTTTGTTTTTACGGCTAAGTGAAAAACTGCGTGCAAAATCTTTCCGGCCGTGCAACCCTGCCCGCCGGAAGAGGTTTCCTTTGATGTCCTCTAACGCTCCTATTTTTTATATATTTTTGTATTTTTTATTGTGAATATTCCTCAAAATATGAACAATAAGAGGCTTTAAAGAGATTTTGTAATTCATTTACTATATTGTAAAAAATAGACCTACAAAATCGGCTATTTTTTCTCGCGCTAGAGTGGCATTACCCCTTAAATGATAGACAAAAAAGTTTATGCAAAAGTTGTTTGGGCCTTCATTGCCTACAACGCAAGGCTATTTTCATTTATACAGGATGTTGCATTTAGGAGTGATAGACAAAATCAACTATTTCTTTAAATTGGTGCCCAAAATTGTTTAGTTTAGTAAATAATTCTTTTTCTGGTAAACTTTTTGCGCAAAATAACTTATGTCATACCTAAATATCGTTTCGAACGCTTGTCTCATTCTTGATTCCGCTCCTGTTACCGTAGTATACGGAGTTGATCCAGGACTTGTTGTAGAGAACGGAGAAAACCCTTTCAAAGTGAAGGAATTCGTCTTTTTCAAAATTGATTTCCTAGGCGTAGCTGAACTAGTCTGAAAGAAAAATACAGAAGTACAGACAGTTCTTCATTTTTAACTTAGTGTCTACAACAAAAATCTTACCGAAATAGTCAGATTTTCAGAATTTACAGGAATAACCTGGAACCTCGATGGCCTCCTTTCCCTCTCTTGTGCCCTCTGTCTCTCCTCTTCCTCTCTGATCTTCAAAGCCTCTCTTCTCCTTTCAGCAACCACCTGAAGCCTTGTCTCTCTTCCAATCTTCTTATCGATCAACTGAATCAAATGCTGCCTTTGTATCGAACCAAGCAACACCATACTATCAGAACTATCGACAATAGGGAAACTATGCAAGTTCTTGTTGAGCTTCAACACGTTATAAAGCTCCTCATACGTCATGGACTTCGCTATGTACTTCACATCTTTGACCATGAAGTCTTCCACGTATACTGAATACATTCCACTGCTGCTGGGTAGCAGATCTGGGAGGTATGGTAATTTCTTGATGAGGATGATGCTGTCGTATAAGCTTGGTGCTAGAAGACTGGCTATGGCGTTCGATGTTAGGACTGCTATCATTATGGGGATGATATGGGTTATTTGGCCAGTCATCTCAAAGACTATGACAGAAACTGATATTGTGTGGGTCACAGCTCCGCTAAAAGCTGCAGCTCCCACTAAAGAGTAGCCTCCAGGTACTATTTGAGCTATGTTTCCACCGTATCTCATGCCTAAGAAGAAAAATATATGTTAATAAGAATTAGCAAGTTCTTTTGTTCCTTTTTGTTCTTGCTTATCTAAGAAAATTATGGGTGTAAGTGGTGCATTATTTCAATAGATATGTGCATTAAAATAAATACTTTGTGCATTAAAATAATAAATATTGAGCACTACATCTACTGCGCATCAAAATTAACGTTGATCTGATTTTGACGATTTGTATATTAATGATAGCGCATACTTTCAATGATATACAACCACAACCTTACGAATTAATTCAATTGGCTCACCCTACCTATTATGTTAAATAAAAATTCAATTGTTTTCGACTGACATCATAACCTTTACTTTTTTTTAATGGCAACCCCATATTTTTTTTTGTACTGATATTGATAAATCTGTTCCGTTATTAAAAGAGCTAGAATAATGAAATATAGGCTGTAGGGCTACCCAATAATTCATATGTTTGCAATTTATTACAAAAACATTGTTTATCTTGCATTTTCCTTACAAAAGATCGTGCTGAAGCCTTAGGTAGCCTCGATATTTCATCATCCTAGTTCTTCCAATCTTATTGCCTCCATTGCCTAATATAGCTTTTTGTGTGTCAACCACTAATCCGATCATTTTATAAAAATGCACATTGAAAGCTAGCATTCCGCAGGTGATTTTACTTTTTAATTCGTTGAAATACATTTATACAGTATGTCCACGGAAAAGGTGTTGAATAGGAAAAAAATAAAATAAATTTAATGATTACAAATAAATAAAAGTAGGCAGTTTTTTCGAAAATTCGTATAAGAGACTACCTTTTACTTTTTAACAACTTTTCCTAGTAACTTATTTCCATATCTTCTCAAATTAAATGCACTTTACTCTTGTACCATTTAAAGCTTTTTTTTTTAATTTTCTGAACACCGCGTATAAAATATGTTAAATGTTTCTATCCCAATGTTACCTACTCTAAGAACTAGCAAAATTTTTTATCAAGAGTAACTTTTTTCGATAAAATTAAAAATACAGAAGTTTTTCCTATTCAACACCTTTTCCGTGGACATACTGTATATATTTATTGGACATCTACTTTTTCTAATGCTCACGTAATTTTTTGTATTGGACAAATATTTTTACTTTGGTTTTATATATTGCGCATATAATTCGTACGGAAAATTATTACATACCTAAAGGAAAAAGGATGTGCATGCATTCCCCGACAATCCTGCCAAGTCCTGCGCCTATTTTGAAGACCGGAATGAAACTTCCACTTGGAACTGGTATGGTCGATGCAATAATTGAAAATACGAACTAAACAATCAGAAAAAAAGCAGAAATTAACACTTTACCTTCTTTTGGGCAATAATTTAGACTTATAGCAACACTTACTGTAAACAAAACAAAGCCGGAAAGGCACGTAAATACTCCAGCCCTGTCTGTGGTCCAATGGTTGATGACTGCTTGCTCTTGCACTGTGAGATTGCTGTTCGTCCATGTAAAATTCGAAAATAAGCTGGAAACTTGGTCATGTGTTGTTAAATCACCAGCAGAGTATTGGCCCAAACCAAGAGGGAAAGACACTGTGGAGACTAAGAGAGCAACCAAGCCAGGGTACAAAAATCGACTGGAAACAAACTGAATTATTAAGATGAATTTTCCAAAAGCCAATTGACAATAACTCACTTCTTTTGTAAGAACAAGTTCAATGTTTTGCTTCTACGCATGAACATGACGTATTGTCGATGCATCCAGACGTAAAAGGCACCACCAAAACCACAAACGACTCTAAAAGATAGAAAAAGTGTCATTTTGGTCTTTGGAATTGTTAAATTTTTCATGGTCTTATACAGGGTCTATATGGAAAACCAAATGAAATCAGGGATTAAAAATTTGTGGACTTATGTGGTTGGATACGATCTTTGCAACTAAAATATTTCCAGGTTTTAGTTACTTCCGGTTACAGCGGAAATGCTGCCAAATTTCATATTTTAAATTCAATTTTTCAATTTATTGAATTTCTTCGTTAGATAATATTTCAGTATTATTTTTTTGACAATTAAGTTGTATCTAGCTAAGATTGACCCTTTTCTATTGTTTTTCAATCTGATATTCAACAGCACTTCCTGCAATTTAATAAAAAGCGCCGATTTGGAACTCTGACTCTCTATTTATTGATTTTTACTTTCTCATACGCAGTTGCAGATGTCATTTCTTATTGAAAAATGGAATATCTCAAAAATGTTAGGTATTAGGGTATGTAACATACAGTTGGCCTAAAACTTAACGAATATTTCAAACATTCTATAGAATACAGGGTGTTTCTGGAAGTTTCTGCTTACTTCCGGTGAAACCGGAAGTTGTTGGTTTTATTGGTACTCACCCTATCAGAGCAAAAACAAAAAGTTCTTGCGGATCAAACGGAAAGTCCATGGTGAAGCTAGTTTTAAACAGAGCTGTAACAGTGTCAACGCCTTCAAACCATACTGCCAACAGTCTGAAGATAGTTGCACCACAAACAGCTGCGAAAAACCCTCGCCAATAGTTTCGGACGGCAAAATACGTGGTGGTTACTTCAATGCTGAACAGCACCCCTAAAAACCTTATGGTCTCTATTTGATTTTTGCGCAAAATCTTCAAAAACTAACCTCCAACAGGTGCTGCAAAACAACTGCCAACTCCGACAGCTGCAGCAGCTGCTAGCATCTCAGTAGTTCTGCTCTCATTTTCATAAATTCCTTGAAAACCTGTTACCAGTTTGCTCAGTAGAGTTGCTGCTATACTGGCTATATGGACAAATGGACCTTCTTTTCCTAAAGGCATACCACTGCCCAGTGTGGCCGTTAGGCCAATGATTTTCGCTACTATCGTCCGAAAGGTTAGGTATTCTTTAAGGGCTACTCCTCGAAGGATTGTCTTCATTTCTGGGATGCCAGAACCTGTTTGAAAAAAGAGAGAATACATGGTCAAAATGTGTTTTTTTAAGTGTTTGATGGTTTTGATGATTCTTAACGACACCTGAATAATGATCGACGAACCTGCCTGAGCTCTTCGTCCGCCGTGCTTCGGAAGGAACGTAAACATGTTTTATTTTTTACCGTTTTTATTATTATTTTTGTTTGGTCTTCCATTAGATTTCTCAGTTGTTTCTTTTCTTTAGTTCCTCTTTTTTTCCTTTTACCGATATTAATAATTGATACATCATCCCAAAGCTCATTACGTCTTGACTCTACAGTAGTCGATCGATAAAATCAGAATTAGTGCCCGAAAAATTAAAATGAAACTTGATATTCACGGATTTTGCAAAACTGTCACCTGTCATCTGACGTGAAATCGCAAAAAAATATACTTCAATCAATTATACAAAGTTAACTGTTCATTTTCTCGTATAGGTTCCCGAATCCTTTTGATGGTAAATTTTGTCTGCTACAGTGTGGTATTTTTAATTTTGCGTTTAAGTGAGTGCAAAATGATACTGTATAATAAAAATTAATTTAGACGATAGCTTGTTTAAAGTGAAAAAAACTTTTGTTTGAAACTTTTTTTACTGTTTAGGATTTTTTAAGGAGTAATTTTGATTAGATGGGTGAAATTAAAAAATGACCAGTTTTATTTATTTATTATTATTATTATTTAAAACAATCTTAAATTATATTTCATAGAATCAATCTTAAAATTAAAAACTGTAAATATTAACAGGTGTTCTATTTGAAAAAGGAAGGGTTAAGAAATTTCCAGAATAAAATAAACTGTTGGAGAATTATTAAGGTGTTCCGGTAATTATGACTAACCCTGTATACACGATTACAATAAGCCTTAAAGCAAAAGTAAGCAAACGTTTTCATGAATTTCCCATAGTTTTGCCCGATCGAAATTATAACAATTAGAGTTTAAGAAAATAACGAATTATTAGCGCCTTATTGCAGGGCTTCTCAAACTTGTTTCATCGGCGACCCACATGTACCCCACATAATTTTCCACGACCCCACTCAAATTTATAAGTGCTATTTACTACTAACAGTCTTACTTAGTATTTTATCTTTTGTTAATAATAGAAATTATATATTATTTACTTTTTCAATTTTGACAACAAAGGGGTTTTGAATCCAATCTGATCTATTGTCCCTACTTAGTCCCATTCCGGCACTAAGTAGGTATTCTAGATTTCTTTCTAGACAACCAAATGCTCAATTAGCAAAAGTCTGCTTAACCAAATCAAAGCTCAACTCGGTATCGACAAGAAAATACTCAGTATATGAGAACATTTCAAAAGAGTTGTCCATTTAAGCTTCCTTATAATTTTTTGATAAACGCATGAATTTAGTCTTTGAGTGTAAAACTGTTGACGAAAATGAGTCAAGATAAAATAATTTACATACCGAATTTTCGTTATGAAACAAATTCTCATATTCTGAATTATTTTCAGAAAGAAATAACATAACTTAATTTTTGAATGCCAATAGCCGCCTCAACACTTGCGCCTTTGACAGTCATCGCACTTCTGTATGAAGCAGAAGTTCGCACTTCTGTATGAAGCAGAAGTGTGCTGAAATCGGAAGCCATATCTTGGCTTAATAAATTTGCAAAGAAACGACTACTAGGTGCACGATTTATAATGAAATTTATTACTTTAACTGCATCTTTTAATACGGCATTTAAATCATTACAATTCGTTTAGCCGCATGTGCCTTTCGATGAATGAATTAAAACCACAAAAAACTTTAGCAAGGAATCCAGATATGTATGTGTCTTCAGTCTTGTCATTGCCGCTGCACCGTCTGTACAAACTCCAACACAGTTATTCTGTTTCTAGTCCTACTTCCTCGAAAAATCATTAACATTTTGGAAAATTGCCCCACCTGTTTGTTGTACGTCCATCTGACGAACGACAAAACAGTAAATCTTCGTGACCACTGTTGTCATAACAATACCTAACATAAACCAAAAGCTGCGCGATTTTTATAACCTCAGTCGATTCATCCGCTGAATTGCAAATTTTGGACTGTCCTTTATTATTATAATTAGTTGTTCTCGCTGGTCTTTGCTAATTTCCAAACTTCGTGTACTCACCCTATCATTTGACATGAAAATGTTTCTTAACTTGTTTGCATATTTTTTCCGTGGATAATTTCAGTAATTTTAATCGCAACTGGTTGAATTAATTCTTCACCAATTGTGTAAGGTGTTTTAGCAGTTGCGATTAGGTAGGCGGCTTCATAGGATGCTCTTAGGTATTTTTTATCAACACGAACATGGGTTTCAAGACATTTGTGAGGCCTGCAACAGCCTTTAAAAAACTGTACAGGCTTATTACCAAATAAGGCATATTTTGTGTAAAGATGTTTTTTAATTTAGCTGGTTTCATACTAAGCATTAGTTACAAACCACGCACACACGCTTATCTTTATTATTTTCGGAAAACCATATTGAAAACTTTGCATTGTATTTCCTCTTTTTTGCTAAATGTATAATATGCTCACATTTGTTAATACTGGATGATCCAGGTACTGCAGAATCTACAGGTTTCACAATATTATTTCTAGGTTTAGCAGTTGACAAATTTAACCACCTATCCATCACAAACATATAATGGAAGCCAATAACTGCTCTGATAGTTAATCATTGCACGTTAGAACCAACTTTGTACACGCAAGAGGAATTCTTAAGATACCTCCCTTCACATTCGTACTTGCACGAACTGTACAAATATGTCACAACGTTCGCAAACGCGCCCCAGCGGTCCCGACTCGTATGTTATGCCAGGAGCCAGCATGCTTTGCACACCTTTGCCAAAATTTCTCTGGGTACCTCTATGATTTGATTCAGGTGTTACCGCGACCCCCAAAAATTTTTACGCGACCCACACTTTGAGAAGCCCTGCCTGATTGGACATCTAAGAGCGTCTCAACATCACGACCACCTATGCAGGCCCGGCGCGTGATATTTTTCTTGTGTGTGTGGCTATTTAAAAAGGTTTTTCATAAAACTTATCGGTTTGAACATCTATCGACAACAATTCTAAAAGACGAGTCGTCTTTTTCTTATTATAACGCATCAAAATAATAATAAAGCCCCCATTGCGTTTGTATAGTCGTTAAACGATCGTGACGGGTGTGACACGTTACTGCGGAATAACCCACAACTAGGAGTTTGGCATTTTTGAAAAATCACAATAAAAATTTGATCCCTTGACGTTTTTAATTCCGATTTTGTATATTTGAACTCAGTTTATGGTTTAAACTGGCATTGAAAAATCTAGCCTTTATCTATAAAAGCAGGGCCATAAGTCCTTTTCTGTCATCCGATTTTGACAACTGATAGCTTGTCTGAACTTATCTGAGTTTTGCCCGATCGAGATTCTGATGATTAGTGATTAAGTACTTCGAATACATTAACTACATACCTATGGATTGTGGTGCCACCAAGTGAACAAACCCAGCACTGAACAAAATCAGGCATACTGGTAATGAAACCCAGGCTGCATATTGTGCTAATGGGTGGTCAGCTAAATCTTGATACAACCATAATCTAGCTAGAACAAAACACGAATTAGAGGTCGTCACATTTTTTTCTTAATAGGACAGACACACGTCCAAAACAATAACCGGGCAAGTCTCATGGTCTTCAGTGAAACCAAAACTCACAAGATAAAGAATACAATATTCGAAATAACCATATTTTTTTCTTCTTCACAAAAATAAAGAAGACTTGAAACAGTTATTGTATTTAGATCCATTATTTGGTTATGTATACTTACCTTTGTTACACGTGGAGATGCCTTTGTCCATGACAAAACTAACTATTGCCATAATGATTCCTAATAGCGCCAAGAAGACCCAATCTTCTCCAAGTCTTGCGAATGTATGCTTCCATAGGTATGCTACAGTCTTTGCTATTTTTCCTGATAAATAGAAAATCGTGAAATCGTAGTGCATGAAAATCATTCTGGATTGTTTTGCTGCACTTGAGCGTAGTGTGATTGTTTGAAATTGTTTTAGGAGACACAACAATAAGGCGTAAACAATTATGTTTATATTATAGGATCCAGATTATAGTGGATAATATGATCGAATATATTATTGGTATTGGATGTTCTGGAAATTACTGGTATATCCCAATAGACATGCATTTTGTGAAACGTATTTGATCTTCTGTTGATGTTGTCAGTCGAAATGCTTTTTTTGTAAGATCGTGGACAACATGGCGTCTAAACATATTTGCAGAAGTGTGACAATAATGATGGGTACTTTTTTGTTCATATTTGGCATTATAATACCTATTTTTAGAAATAATATTGAAGAATAATTAGTAGAATTAAGTCGGGATTGATTTTTTTTACTTTTCTTATAGATTTTGTTATATAAATTGTTCGATATTACATAGGAACATTTTAGAGAAAAAGACAATTGAAAACTGGTAAATAACTGATAACTCTGGGGAAAAACTCTTGCTAGCGTTAACTGAGGCCAGCAAATTCTTCTATCTATTCCTTTGTTAAATTTTGTAGAAACCCGCAAAAACATCAAAAATATACTATGACAGAAAATTGTACATTAATTTGTACCTTAATTTAATTTGTACCTTTAATTTGATTTCAGGATTCGACGAAGATATTAGCTGTGAAAAACCGACAAAATGTGCTGATTTTTACAATGGTAAGTAGATACTTTTCATGGACTTTAAGATATTGTTCACGAAATAAGTGTTGTATTGATGTAACTTATAAATAATTTGAGTTTATTTCTTTTTTATTTAGAAAATTCCAAAATACATTCAATTGATAGGGTTGGCATTTGAAAAAAATCGACTTTTAGTACTTTTCTCGAAGATAACTTTGATCTTATATCTTAAACACTCTGTATAACTTTTCAAAGAACTCTACCGATGTGTCGATAATATGTTACCTTTACAACAAATTATGCCTGACAACTGTTTTCCAACGGTTATAAATAATTGAGCGTAACTTTGCAGCTGTAATTTTTTATTGAAAAAATTGGGTATCTCAAAAATGACACATATGTTAGCAACAGGGTATATTACATTCAATTGGCGTAAATTTAATAAAGATTTTAAAAATGATATAAAATACAGGGTGTTCCATGAAAAATATAAACGTTGATACTATTTCCGGTGTAACGGTTTCGGGAGACTGGCCAATATGTTAGACGAGCTGGTCAACGTCGAAATCGAAAAACTACTCAAAATCAAGACCGATTTCTTGTCCTTTCCTCTCTACGTCAGCGTACTGCCACAGCACGAGACCTACTAAACGACCTAAGACGAGCACATGGAATAGGAATTTCTGATCAAACTGTTAGAAACAGATTAAAAGAAGCGAATTTTAACCAAGAAGACCTGTCCGCGCACCACGCGTTACGCAGCATCACAAAGCTGCGCGAATGAGGTATGCTCTGGATCACAGAGATTGGCAACTTCGTCACTGGACGCCTGTACTGTTTACAGACGAGTCCAGATTTCGTTTAACTCGTTGCTACGGTTGAGTACGTGTATATATACGTCCTGGTGAACGCTACGCAGCCGCTACTATACAGGAAGTGGATAGATTTGGTCGTGGATCTGTGACGGTTTGGGCTGGAATCGGTATAGACAACAGAACTGATCTTGTTGTGGTTCCTGGTAGACTAAATGCCATGAATTACAACGAAAACATCTTGGAGGACCATGTGGTGCATATGGCGTCGGTCGAAATTTTATCCTAATGCAGGACAATGCAAAGCCACATACCGCCGGCATCGCCAGAAACTTTTTACAAGAACGTGGAATTCAGGTCATGGAATGGCCGGCGTTAAGTCCTGACCGGAATCCTATTGAACACGTGTGGGATTAGCTTGACCGACGTGTTCGCAAGCGCCATAATCCACCATGCTCGTGGAGGGCATACACTGTCGTTTTGCGTTATTAATTTATATATTTTCGCACAAAACTTACCTTGATACCCCCGTAATTCCTTTTTCCTAGCCTTTTCTTCTTTTAATCTTCTCTTTTCTGCTTGTTTCAGTCCTTCTAGTTTTGCAAATTCTCCTAATTGTCGGCTATACTGGCCGTACATCTACAAACAAGAAAAAAAAAATTACAAACAATACATAAAAACCCAAAAAATAGCATTTAAAAATTTTTATTCTTCCTGTATTTGATCTTACATCAACAGTACTAATATAGTCATCTTCAGGCGGGGGACAGGGGTAAAAAGTCTGGGCTTTTCTTTTCCTTTTTTGCTGCACAAGCTTCTCAAAATCATCCCAAGCATTGTCAACTTCGTGTTGATCGTCATACTCTGGCATGGGATTGATATTCTCCATAATTTCGATACTCAAACACTTTGAAAACCTTAGAACTAAAATATTTTTGAACTTCTTTTGTTCCTACTTATACTGTCACGTATGCATTCAAGATCTTCTATGCATAAACTGCCTTGTGACAACCGTGGTAAAAATTGCAGAGAAATATTTGTGCTACTTCTGAATAACTCATCTCATATCTTCCCTATATCTCCATCTTTATTCGCAGTGTTGATATACTGTTGTTAATTTTCAGGACTGTTGTCTTAGATTATAACGGACGAAGCAATTTTTCAATTTCTGTCACATTAAACAATTTGTGGGATGAGTGATACCGTAAATCTTAGTTTGTATACAGGGTCAGCAAAAAGTTCGAGTAATTATTTAGTAAGTAGTTTAGAATATGCACATACCTTGTCTCTTCAGGTTGCAAACCACTTTTAAATTCGCCATACCGATTAAAAGCAATAATATCGTGATTTTTTGTTATCTTGACACTACTTTGTTTCGATTGTGGAAGATAATGTCAATAGCATTATGAAGATCTCTTGAAATCATCTCATGCTAATAATAAGTGCTTCAGTTTATCGTATGCAGTTGGACAAGTCAGCATAAATGATAATTTTTACTGATTGATACCTGATCAAATATATTCCATAACAAATTACAAAAATATTTAGCCACTGTATCTAGATTTTTTTTTGAAAAAATCTTAGCTATTTATGACACGAACATTAAAACTGAATGCTTATTTAGCTTGGGAGTTATTAAGCTATAGATTGGTGTATAAATGGTCAAAATCGGATGACAGGGATTCATTCTTTGTTAATCTATCGGTTGCAAAAGTATTCAGCTCTGTGTTTGAAGGTCCATAACTCTGAAATGGCTGAACAAAAAAAAATTAAATAAAGTGCGTTATACTCCTGAATCATTTCTACATAACAGGAGCGACTATCAAATTTTTCTGCCCACCGGTTTGGCCACGACCGCGAGAGAAGTAGAAAAAGGTACCCGATTTTTGCGGTTTTAAAATAATGCTTGACTTTCCGATTTTTTTTCTCGTAAACCACTTAACAAGAAAATTTTAATTTTTGGGCAGCCTACACTTAGAGTCTCTTCTATAGATTGGCGTTTTTATTTTCTTGATTTTGCATGTAATAAAGTCTGTAAGCGAGCTTTTTATGGGCGCGGATATCTCAGAAAAGAACAATAGCAGGACAACGCAGTTAGCACGTAAACAATCCTTATTTATTGTGATACTCATCCATTGATAGCATTAAAGTTATTTGGCAAGTTTTAAGAGTGAAATGAATATAATTGATTCTGTGCGCAGGATGGTTCCCCTCGGGGAAAGGTGATTACGGGCGAGAAGCGATGCAAGACTGCGCGCGACGATTTCACACGATCAACTCTCAGGACCGTATTCAATATTTTTATCATTTTCTTGTTCGGTTTTATTTTTTAAACTAGCATACGTCATTTTTTTCATTATTTGTGGAATTGTATTCATATTCTGTTTTGTTATTTATTATTACTTCGCAATATGATTTATGCCGAAAATCAGTTGTCGATGATATTATGCAACACAATCTTGACATATCTCTTTTGATACAGTGCTTCGTTGCATAAATTTAACATATCTTTAATTTTAAATGTATTGTGGCTTTTTGCAACTTTACCTTTTACGTAAGCCTAGATTAATTTAATTGTAGGCCAAGCAATAGAGCTACAAATAAAACTTAAAAAGAAAGAAATTATTAAAATATTGTTAAAATCGTTAATAATTTTTAGCAATTTTTACTGCAAATGCCAGAAAGAAAAACTGCTTTGTTGTCATTTAGCTAGGAGCCTTGTCGTTGACAAAAATGGATATTAAGTTTATATTTAGTATGGTATTACCTATACTGAGTAATTAATTTGTCTTTGTAAAAAATACTAATTGTGAAAACCGGTGATGACCCCAAAATGTTGTTTTAAAAGAAAAAGAGTGTTTGAACCAAATGACAACAAATAGTTTATTTTTGGTAGTAATTCTTTAAAAATTCTAACAAATATTATATTTGCTAAAAAGCGGGACATCTTTAAAACCCCGCGGGACGCGGGACAAAATGTAAAAAGTCGGGACTGTCCCACCAAAAGCGGCACGTCTGGTCACCTTAAGTATAACACCCTTTATTTCTTTTTTTTGTTCAGTTGTTGCCGAGTTACAAGCGTCCAAACACAGGGCTCAATACTTTTGCAACCGATAGAGATCACTAATAGTTATAATCTCGACCGGGCAAAACTAGCATAAGTACAGGCAACCCTAAGCCATCGATTGGTGTATAAATTCTCAAAATGACTTATTAGAAATCTCCACAAAATCAAATTATATTACCTGGTGTTTAACCTTGTCCCTTCTGAAGCCATGCTCTATCCATATAGGATCAGTGTGATCTTCATTGCATAGATAGAACGAATAAATACTGCCTTCTGGTCTCTTCCATAATCTCCCATGATCCACCATCATAATGGTAGATGAATTCGCGATACACGATTTAATAACAAAAAAAACTCGATTTTTTTCAAGTATATTTTTTGACTCCACAACTAAACTTATCCTCAGATCTTTGGGATATACTGAAGAAATCGTAGAGGTGGATGTGGAAGATTTTTGAACGATAATTGTAGCCTTTTAACCGAACAGCCATTAAATTTATAAGATATTTTGAATTCTGTAAGTTATAAACATCACTGAGGCGTCACTAAACAAACTGACTGCATCGGTGCACAATATTGATTGATCGACAACAGGGAACTATTGTTTTAAATCGCGGATTTTTATTTTATACATTTATACGAGGCAAGATTACGTTTTTTATTTTTTCCAGTGAAGCAAACTTTGCTCCAGAACGCTCCATATCAAAGATTTACTATACTTATTTAGCATTAAGAGATTTAGGAAAACATGCATGTATTGCTAAATTAGTAATCGTTTTGCGTATGTACTTTTGTTGATATAAAATATTTGTTTGGGTTTAATTGCGTTAAATGGGCTTTTGATTGATGTAGGTGTTGTACTGTTCTCGGAAATCTATAAAAATTGGTATCCTGTACGTATATTTGATTGATGTAATTGTTAATAAATTGATCGATTTTATTATGTTACTTTGTTGCGTTGAAAAAAGCAGAATAATCTGGAAATCTATGATTATTTTCTTACACATAAACACATTTGGTCGTTTATTGTTCTTCTTTATGAAGCTCGAGAAATTTAATTTTGAGAAGAATTTGAAGATAAAGACCGGTTTTTTCCAAATTTACGTTATTGATATTACGAAAAAATAACTTTTTACTTTATCATACTTAGTATCGAAAGTATTGTAATCGTGCAACAAAAAAATTTGAGATTTTAGCGGAAATATGTCTTTTTGGGTCCCCTGAACATTTTTGACCAAGGTACAAAAACATGTGCGTGTGTGTGTGTGCACCCGTTTTTACTTTATCATACGCAGTATGTAAAGTATTGTAATCGTGCCAAAAAAATTTTTTGAGATTTTAGCGGAAATATGTCTTTTTGGGTCCCCTGAACATTTTTGACCAAGGTACAAAAAATGTCTGTGTGTGTGTGTGTGTGTGTATGCGTGGATGTGTGTACCCGTTTTCGTGGCGACGATTCCGGAGAAACTACTGAAGGTATCGGGACGAAACTTCATATTTAGAAGTTTCATAACCAAACTTAGAGCTGAAAAGCTTTCTGTTGAAAATGGTCCAAAGGAACTGCAGGTTTAGTCTTAGCATTTTTGAAACATTTTGTAAATAAGCCGCCATTTCTGGAATTTCGTCGAAATAGTTAAATAATAAATTAAAGAAGATGAAATTCTGAATAATTTATCACTATGACATTTTTGGTACAATCAATAGTTTAGCTGCATGAGCAAATTCTATTTCATCGAGATCGGTCGTACTGCTTTAAAACTAGTAGGCAGGATATGTCAGATATGATTCTAATGACAGTACGTAGTGTCAAGCGCAAATGTTTTGACAACCTACTGTCAATATAAGCTGCGTTCGGATATAGTATACCGCGTGGTATTATGGTACCGCGAGGTATGCTCATACTCATGTGGAGTGGGGATGAGAATCTGCGAGAATCTTCGTGAAGGTGCTCCCACACGCAGTACCAATAGGGACCATCATTGGCCATCGGAGTGCTTCGCGTAGCGGGACCCAACTGTGCCAATGCACATCGCCAATATGTCGACCTTGTCCGCTTTATTTCATTCTGTTTTAGCATTGTACGTACTACCGATGAAAAGTTTAGTTATCTATCTATGTTTTATCATATATACTGCATTATTTATGTTTGTACGTACTTTAAGGACAATGATGATTTATTATTTGCCCAAATGCCTGATTGTTCAAATGTAAAAACATGAAAACTTTTTTTAATATTTTGTAAATTTATTCACAATAATTATGGTTCTTATAAGCATTATATTAACCTTACAGTTACAATAAATTAACAAGCAATAAATTAATATTCTGAAGACAATATTGAAGTCGTTATGATGGGTGACCCACGGCATAGGTACGTTTGTTTATTTTTTGTGTTTTTGACGCCGAAGGAATGAACCGTTGTGTTAATAGACAGAAAATGCCAATTTATGGGATGGTCTTGAGGTTAGTACGTCTTCCGGGTTTTCCAGAAATGACGTCTTCATTAAAATTTTAAAAATGAATTCGCATACAATGGGTAGTCGTACGGTATTTAGGTTCTGGGATTGCGGTCAACCTTATTCGCTAGGGTGGGGTGGGAATCGTGAGGGAGGGGGTTGGAGGGAAGCGGGATATGAATCTACACACGATGGGAAGTCATACGATATAGGGGTCCAAGGACTGCGGTCAACCCTCGTCCCTACAATCTTGACTACAATCAAACAAAGTTGCATTTATATAATTAACAACAATTAACTATTTATTAATTAACAATTTATAGATTAGTTTTAAGCGGCAAATTTAAATAATCTGATGTATTTAATGTATTCAACAAAGTTTAAAAACTATACTGGATGCTTTTCTTTATTTTGATTATCAGAAAAATATCAAAAAGTATATCTGTTACTAAAAATATTGGGTTGATAATAAATATACCTACATAATATACATACACGGAGTTTTAATATCTATAATTAAAACCCCGTGTATGTAAGGGTTCTCAATTTTTCTTTGTATCTTATTATAAATAATTTCAGTTTTATTATATAAATTATATTTTAAATCAAAATTATGAATTCATCGATTTGACTGAAATGAAATATTTATATAAAGACGACAAAAACGACACAAATTAACAGGGTCCTGCATAAAAATATAGACCACTCAGTGTATCAGATCTTATCCCATCTTATTCCGCATTTGTTGCTTGAAACATAAAGAAAATAAAAAGGGAGATTTTATTAATGTCACGTGGCAAATATAAAAAAACTAAATAATTTTGTTTCCTGTATTGCTGTATATTTGTATTCCTTAATGTATTTAATATATTCGAACGTACTGTATAAATAGTGACTGAAAAGCATGTTTAATATTTAACAACATTATTAAACAGTGTCCTCTTTCGAGGGTTCCTTTTTTAATTCTAAGCAACAATTGCACTGCTTAAAATAATGGGAGCTGCGGCAACAGCAATGATATCGTCTTCACTGTTTATTTTTAATTCTCTAGGGGACGCTACGAGCCTTCTACGATACACTGAAATACCTTGCGCCCAATACCAACGTTGGCCAATGTTGGCGAAGTGAATGCGCACACTACGCGCAGCGCGTCACATCACCAACGTTGACAAGACATTGGCACTGCGTGTAGGAGCTCCTTTACGTTAATATCCGCTGGGCGCACTGCGTGGTTGAAGAATAATAACATAAATATAACTAGTACCAATCCAATTTTTGTTTATTTATGCTTATTTCTGCGTACATAATGCAAATGCTGGAAAGTTTTCTTTTTATACAAGTACGTTTGTCTGTTATGTTTTATAAATTGTTAGTGGCATAACCCCTAATAACGTAAACATAACTAGTACCAAACCAATTATTGTTTATTTATGCTTATTTCTGCGTACATAATGCAAATGCTTGAAAGTTTTCTTTTTATACAAGTACATTTGTCTGTTATATTGTATAAATTGTTAGTGGCATAACCCCTAAGTTTGACATATGCAATGTTGGTTGTCTACATATCACCTGCGCAGTAGCGGTCGTAAATTGGTCCAAAAATTAATCATACCTTTATATTCATACCACGGTATACCGTACACTTTTTACACCCAATGACACGTAAGTGTCATTTGGACAGTGTACCCTGTGTCAGCGGAGTACAATATCCGACCGCAGCTTTATTCGACATATCTGTCTAGTTCTACTAGTTTTATTTTAATGCAGACATAGCCGATCTCGATCAAATAGAATCTCATGCAGCTAAACTATTAATTTTATATATAGTATGATAAAGTCATGTGCCTGGCCACATCAGATTTTTACTTTATCATACGCAGTATGTAAAGTATTGTAATCGTGCCAAAAAGATTTTTTTAGTTTTTAGCGGAAATATGTCTTTTTGGGTCCCCTGAACATTTTTAACCAAGGTACAAAAAAAAGTCTGTGAAACTACTAAAGGTATCGCGACGAAACTTCATATTTAGAAGTTTCATAACCAAACTTAGAGCTGAAAAGCTTTCTGTTGAAAAGGGTCCAAAGGAACTGGAGGTTTAGTCTTAGCATTTTTGAAAGATTTTGCAAATAAGCCTCAATTTCTGGAATTTCGTCGTAATAGTTAAATAATAAATTAAAGATGAGGAAGGTCTGAATAATTCATGACTATGACATTTTTTGGTACAATCAATAGTTTAGCTGCATGAGCAAACTGTATTTCATCGAGATCGGTCGTACTGCATTGAAACTAGTAGCCAGGATTTGTCAGATTTTTTGATTCTAATGACAGTAGGTGTCAAACGCTAATGTTTTGACAATTACTTCTGTCAATATAAGCTGCGTTCGGATATTGTATTACACTTTTTACACCCAATAACACGTAAGTGTCATTTAAATGGTGTGACCGGTGTCAACGGAGTACAATATCCGAACGCAGCTTTAATCGACATATCTGTCTAGTTCTACTAGTTTTATTTTAATGCAGGCATGGGCCATGGCCGATCTCGATCAAATAGAATCTCATGCAGCTAAACTATTAATTTCATATGTAGTATGATAAAGTCATGTGCCTGGCCACATCAGATTTTTTTTTGTGACGACGATTCCGGAGAAACTACTAAAACGAAACTTCATCTTTAGAAGTTTCACAACCAAACTTAGAGCTGAAAAGCTTTCTGTTGAAAAGGGTCCAAAGGAACTGGAGGTTGAGCGTTAGCATTTTTGAAATATTTCGCAAATAAGCTGCCATTTCTGGAATTTCGTCGAAATAGTTAAATAATAAATTAAAGTAGAGGAAATCCTAAATAATTTATGTCTATGAAATTTTTTTGTAAAATTAATAGTTTAGCTGCATGAGCAAATTCTATTGCATCGAGATCGGTCGTACTGCATGAAAACTAGAGTCTATTCACTTTTAGAATAAAGCATTGTATAAGATAGGGCTATAATTTGCGACTTGTGATTGGCTGAAAGTTGAACCAAATTGACACCAGCCAACGCGCGCCAACAACTGAAAGTATGTCGGTAAAGAAGAATGTATCTCACTTGAATTTTGAAACGTCATGTCATTTGCGTCAGATTTTCGCTTTGTTCGGAATAAATTGCAGTCTTTCAAATTTATTTTCAACAATCAATCGACTCAAATCAAACTCAGTTGTTTTTAGAACTCCACACAATATTAACATTGTAACAGGTAATCTTAATATTGCCAATAATATTTGCGGTTAATGTTTTACGATGAGGTATCGGGACGAAACTTCATATTTAGAAGTTTCACAACCAAAGTTAAAGTAGAGGAAATTCTGAATAATTTATGACTATGACATTTTTGAGGTATCGGGACGAAACTTCATATTTAGAAGTTTCACAACCAAAGTTAAAGTAGAGGAAATTCTGAATAATTTATGACTATGACATTTTTTAGTACAATCAATAGTTTAGCTGCATGAGCAAATTCTATTTCATCGAGATCGGTCGTACTGCATTAAAACTAGTTAGCCAGGATTTGTCAGATATTTTGATTCTAATGATAGTAGGTAGTGTCAAACGCTAATGTTTTGACAATACCTACTCTCAATATAATCAACATATCTGTCTAGTTTTACTAGTTTTATTTTAATGCAGGCATTGCCGATCTCGATCAAATAGAATCCCATGCAGCTAAACTATTAATTTTATATGTAGTATGATAAAGTCATGTGCCTACCCGCATCAGATTTTTTCTATTTCCTAATCCTCATTAAAAACATCACACAAATAATTTAGGGTGCCATTTAAAAATTTCAATGCTGACGTCGTTTCCGAAAAAAACAGGAAGTAATACTAGCCTCAAGAGTATCCCAAAAAACTGCAGTTTTGTACCCGGAATATTGATATAGGTAAAACTACGAAAGCTGAAGGTGAGTCATCGATTCCAGCTGTTATTTTGCTGATACGTTACAGACCATTCCCGTGCGTTAGAAAGAAACAGAGTGCTTTTTCATCCGTCTGTTCTTACGTTTTTAGGCGATGACTCACCTTCAGCTCTCGTAGTTTTACCTATACTACACATTGCGTTACAATGTTGTAAATGTATTAAAATAATTGAACAATTATCTATATCAAAACCAGAAATGTTTGAATAACAAAAAATACTAACCACAGTCGTCAACAATAAATTTATTCCGAATCAAAATCTAGAATGACTGGACTAATAATCGTCAAACATCTGAATGGCGACAATATTAGTTCAAACAATTACTAATATTGTTGCTATATGTCGTTGGTGCACAAAAAAGATGACATATCTCAAAATTCGTCATTTTTGAGTTAAATGACAATGATAATATATTTTCAAAAACGCAAAGAGAAACGCAAAAGTTTTATTCAAGAAAAACGTCATATAAGTACGTAGACTTTCACGGCCAGAATCATTTAGAAAATAAACTGCTTCCGGGTTATGCCGTGTGTCAAGATTTGTTAATGCTGACGTTTCGCGAGCCATGTTGCTCGCTTCTTCAAAGCTAATTGAATACTCAAAAAAAAAAATACAAAATATGACGTTTTTTTAGACTGAGTATTCAATTAGGTTTGAAGAAGCGAGCAACATGGCTCGCGAAACGTCAGCATTAACAAATCTTGACACACGGCATAACCCGGAAGCAGTTTATTTTCTAAAAAAACGTCATATTTTGTATTTTTTTTTTTTGGTAATAAGTTATGGTAATTTAATAATGTACAGTTATTATGTTCATGTAGTATTTTAAGTTGTGACACTATTCTAGAATTTGTAACATCAATTCAGAGAAAACGGGAATCAAGGAACTATTGTTTTGGTACTATTCTGGATAGTTAACAAGTAGTATGTCAATACAATGGCGCAGTTTTTAGAATTGTGTCATTTTCGTTGATGACTTTGTGTGTTTAGTTGTTGATATCATAATTTTTAATAAAAAATTGTCCTTCAAGTATAGCATTATGGGGAATAAGCGATTAGGGAATACAATTTCTTACGAATCTGGCAAGTGGCACTTAAAATCATTTTCTAAACTACCCTACCTGCACAGGTTGGTATTTGCTCTCGTAAACTAAATTATTCGCAAGTTGTACACCCTTGTAGGCCATTTTGGGCACCAATGTCCAAACTGCACCAACACTACCCAAAAGCACAACATTCTCAAGACCACAATGCCGGTTGCTTTTAATAGCATCTAATCTGCTAATATTTGCAACCCTTTTGCTAAGATTAAACTCACCTATCAGACTTTGTTTGATTTTTATTGCTAGTTTGTTGACATAGTAGTCATTTATAATTGTTCAATATGTACGTACATACAATAGAGCGGTATACATCTACAGGTAGATATCTGATATACGTGTATTTTTTGTTTGATTCTATATTATTTACATAATACTTTTATAACGTTATTGCTTCTTATATTTGCTGATGGTTCCATTGTCGTAGGTAGTAGACGTAGGTACATGCATATTGGCAATTATAAAGTATCTTTTACTCAAATTTTGGTTGCTGTGATTAGGGTTGCCAGATTTCTAAGATCACGGATCGGGATAGTCACCATTTCAAATAGGTAATGAAAAATTTGTCGATTTTTATAGAATTGAGTTTGTTTAATGTTATATAATTATTTCTGGACGAAATAATAAAACTATAAAGAAGATTTAAATACTTTTCTTAAAACATGCATAAGATATTTTCTAGTTTCCCTATATGTATTTATTTTTACTATTGTTGTTTTCCACACAAATATTTGAATATAATAAATATAATAATAACACAGCTAAAAAAATAGGGGAACACTTTTTTGGAAACCTGTGACTTTTTAAATAATCGTTCTAGGCAAATCAAAGTTGCATATATTTAACTAAAGAAAATTATAAAAACAATGTTACAACTCTTAGGCTATACACTTAAAAATGTGAATTAATAACGCAAAAGAAAATGGAAATGACTCATAGTATCAATGACAGTCGGGTTTTCTGTGGATTGGTGAGGTTTAATACAGTGTATGCCTTCCAAGAGCACGAATCACTTCGTCACACCTGCGTGGCATGCTTCGCACTAGTCTGCGAAGAGATTCTTGGGGTAGGTATCGGTTTCGAAAAATTGGGGTAGTTACAGGTTTCGAAAAAAGTGTTCCCCTAATTTTTTTAGCACTGTATAATTTGTTTCTTAAAATGATGTTTTTTAGACAAATAAGACAGAAACTCAAAACCTGTAAGAATTAGTAGGATTAAAACTGTAGACAAGTTACATGCAGAACTTTGAAATATTAACTAACCTGTACGTTTTAAGTTGCTCAAGGAATTGAAGAAAACGATAATTTCATGTGACAATTCTTCCTCAGAATTACAATATTATTTGTTCATTCTATTTATTTATATTATTTAATACTCCAAGTTGTTTACTTTTTATTATTTTAATGGCTATCATTTTTGTTCTTTGTTCGTTCTCGCATTGTTAATATATGGATTTTATATTTTTACTTCTTTTTGCGCTTTTAATATTTCAAACTGCTGTAACTTTAGGGGGAATTGAAAAAACAAATAAGTCGATATGAAACTTTCTAGAAAAAAAAACTATTTATGTACTTTTAGTTACTGTAACGACTAATGAGTATAGCTTTTCTTCTTTTTTCGCATTGTTGAATAGGCACATTTTAATTTTTCTTTTTTCACTTTTTAAGGGATTGAAAAATCAGTTGTTTAAAGAATAATAATAAAGAATTATGTTTGCTTTATAAAAATAACCTTTGCGGGAAAAATTGGGAAATATAAAATAATATAATATAATATGAGAATACAAGGGATTTATATTAGGCTGGTCCATATTTTTTAACTTTTAGATAATATTTATTTTTGCAAGACCCTCTCAATTTGTTTATATTCGTAAAACTTTTTTTATTATCTACATTCTATTATACATAATAATAGGTATTATTTTATACTGTGGCGTCAAAGTATGAAATAAGTGTTTTATTTAGTTTTAAAACATTCTTCTTCTAGAAAACAGTGCTATTACTGGCCACGAGTCTTACCTAGCAACAACACATTGGTTCATAATCAATTTCTAGCACCTACATTTTTCCTTAAAATAAATATTAAAAATTGAAAATTGAAAGTTTTGCTTATTTGATAACACTTAATGAACTTAATTTAAAAACAATAGCAGAGCGTAGTTAAAGTGAATTATACAGGCCAACAAAATATTACACATATATTTAAAATTATTTTTAAGAGTAAATGTTAGTCACCGGCCTCAAAAGTTCGACGAAACTGAGGCGCGAGAGGAGGGAACAAGCCGCGCCCACTGTACACTCCGCCGAAAATGCAAGCAACGCACTGATTAGATGAGGGGAACGGCGCGGTATCGTTCTTTGGCGGCAAAGATCAAAGGGGCCGTGCGGTGTCGACTGGCGCCGAACAGTTTCCTAATAATTTCGTGTATGTGACTATCGCATGTTCTGAAATGCTTTTCTTGTATATTTTAAATGCAAATACAATTCCACAAAACAATACAGTGATACAAATTAATTAATTGCTTTATCATAACATTCCTATTTTACTACTAACTATGGTTGAACATTTTACCTTTTGTATGTTGAAAAAAATTGTAGTTTTGGTAAAACAGACAGCTTTTCTTACATAAATCATTTATTGCTTTACATTTATTATTAGAATTAGTAACTAATTATCAGTTAGCTCCGAAGAAGCGAACAGCATGGTTCGCGAAGACAGTAATTATGAATTTTTACTCACGGCATAAACCGGTAACTATTTATCATCTAAATTTAAATGACTCTCGCCGTGAAAGCATTCGTACTCAGATACTTATTTAAATCCATTTAACGTTTTCTTTGTGCATCAATAATCTCGAATGTCTCGTTCGTACTTAGCAGAGATCGATACTTTCAGGTAAAACACACCTCATAAAAATTCAAATTTTTATCGGGTGACGCAAGTAGGTGTTAGTAAATATAATATTCCTATTTTAATTCTAGATACAGTTAGATATTGTATTTTGAAATTTTACTCAAAATTATTATTGCTATGTATAGACTTGGTAGTATAGGTACTTCAATTTCAATTGTAGGTATGAGAAAAAAATAGCGATTTCGATAAAACAGGCAGCTTTATGTATATGTATAAGTCATTTATTATATACTATATAGGCACATGTTAATTAGCGAAGAATTACACTACACGTATAATATCTACATATACACTTACCGCAGGTACTCTCGTAAGTTATTAGTTTTTTTCGAACGCGGGCCACATAAAGGCAGCCGATTTTTTAATTTGCCCATATTTCTAGCGTCTGTTCTACGTCTGTTGTACAAGTCTAACTAAAGCCTACATAGATTGCGATTGCCCTGAATGCATTGCCAAACGACAAGTGTTTGGTATTAATATTATTTTCTAAATCTAAATATCAATATATTTGAAATTCTATGAGGAAAAATAAATGACTGATTAAAAATTAAATTACTTGTATTTCCTTATTAATAATTTATTAAACTCCTATTAATTATTTAGTAGTTGTAACATTGTAAGTAGGTATTGCGGTTGTTGATTATTCTTCGTTCCGTGTGTCGTACGGGGGACTGCACTATAAACCCTCGCGGGAACATGCGCTCCTAATTTATAACTTGCTCTTTGCGGTCTGCGTAGAGTCCATCAGGACGGCAAAAAACTATTTCTCGTATTCGGTTTCTAGCCTATTTTGGTCGAAATTCAACAATTCATGTTGATCACATACACTTCCGCAAGAATATGCTGTCCTAATTTATAAGCGAGTCGTTGCTATCTACGTAGCACCAGCACGGTAAAATTTATTTTTCGTATGGCTTTCGTTTGCCGGGCGCGGCGCCGCTACTCCTCACGTGTGAACATGCGATCAATATTTTTGGTAGGCCGAAATTGCTCAATATTTGTGATTCCCCTAGCTACATATTCATGCTGCTGCTTCAGACTGTACCATTTGAATTTGATTGGTCGAAGAAAATGATGTGGTGTTTATCCAACAGATGGCTGCACCGTACGACGATAAAATATGTTGTTCTCGTCTCATTCACATGTTCAAAAAATCAAAGGTTAAATCATTACAACAATCATATTTTGTTGTCATTTTTTTTACACAAGTTCATGAAGGCTCAATACAAAATGTTGTAATATTGCTTTTTTGATATTTGGTTCCGATTTGGAAAAAAAAATAACAAAAATTACCAATTATTGGCTTCTTTAGCAAGGGTAAAAAACAAAACAACAACGCAAATGAAAAAAAGTGGCATTCGTACCCAGTGTAATACACCTTTATCTATAATTTAATGTATTACACGTGATTATTGACACACAATTAAGCTCAGGATGTTTGGTTTTATGTAGTGTTGTTTTGTAGTACGCTACTACCTCTAGTGATTCCTCTTAAGGAGGTAATTGATACTTTTTACTAAATACTTCCAAGACCAAGCAAATGGCCTTCAAACTACTGAGTCAGCACTATGACTTGCTATGACTATGATATATTAACGATGAAGAACGTGGGTACATGACAAAGAAAGAATTCTTAAAACTATAGAGAGATGTTGATTTTGGAGAAGGTTAAAAACGGTTAAAAGATGTCATCACCAAAGCTCTGTATTTTCTATTCTTTTAGAATATTCACATCAAATTCCTGAACCAACGAACGGGCAGAAAATTTTAAATAAAATTATCGAACATAGGTTTAACAATAATTGCATAAAAATCCTCAAAAACAACATTTTTTTAAGTATGTACTATATAATTAGTCATATACAGTATTTATTTTATTGCATAGCTTACAAAACAATAGAAATACCTGAACAGTAAATATTATTATGTATTTTGAATACATGAATACTAAGCTAAAACATTTTGCGAAAATCCGCATGTTGATTATGCTATCTGCTAAACCACGGGCCATAGAGATAAAATTTGCAGGTACTTAATAGATATATTAGCAAATAATTGATTATATTGTAAGTAAGTTGAAAGTGTGACCGGATAAGCCCTTTCCCGTGTTTAATAATGGAGATATATGAGTCCCGTGACATTTTTTATACGCTCAGATACATAATTGATTATAACGATTACATCGACGCGTGTATCTTACAGCATTGACCTTAAAATGATTACATTTCTTTGCAAACGTACGAGACACGTATTTTAAAAAATGACCTAGATTTAAACTGTTAAATTTGTTTACTGGATTTGTATTTTTGGGGATTCAGGCAGTTTACTAGATTATGTGAAAGATGTGTGAATCATTTTGCATAAACGTAAATTTGGGGCGCCATATTATTGACCTGAATCATTTAGGATTATCACATGACTTAAGCTCATAAGTCAGTAATAACTTGATGCCCTTCCATAATATTCTTGTCGACAATTTATTATCAATGAGCAAAATTAGGTTGATGTAAGTAAATTAATCAATTTTAGTACTTTGAATTTAGTACATGGAATTTTTCTTTCTTATACAGAGTATCCCCTGGTATAATTTATTCTGTTAAGCTTAATACTTTCGGAGATATTGATGCAACGATTTCATGATGAATTTTTTAATCACTGATAGGTAATATTTCATTAATATCTATGATAATATCACCAAAGTTTCAAATGTAAATGAAATGTATTCCTCAAATTTGTAATTTTGTGGAAATCCAAAACTGTTTACTCCCCTCATCTGGGGACACTCTGTATATAGTATAAAACATACAAATAAGCGTTAAACGAAAAAAAACAAACAAAAGTAGCTTAAACATCTTCAAATCATGATCCCATTATGTACCTAACAATCACAATAATGATCACAATTACATACTATTATTACTCATGCCTAAGTATTGTCCATCCATTCACGAAAACAAACATTATTCGCGTATATTTTTTTCCTCTAAACTGCGTACAAAGTTCGTGGTAAAAACAAACGAAAAAAATGGAATAGCCACCTAATGGTATCTGCCGTCAACACACACGTTGATGCTACCGTTGAATTTTTTTTGCAAGTCTGGAAGGAATGATAATTGGCACTCTGATTGCTCACGTCGATCTTCACGTGTTTAGGACGCAAGACGTCACGTCCGATGACGTCACGCCACTTTTCCCAATCGTTTATAATACCTGTACGATCAATATACAGAGTGGATGCCTTTATTATTAAAAAAAAAGTGCCCATTGATACTGCTACAAAAAACTGCTACAACTATGTTTATAACTTTTGCAAAAATTGTTGCATAAATGTGTTTCATACATCAAATTGTAGGTAATTAAAAGACGTAATAGCCCTTTGACGCTCGGAGTTTTGCCCCGTGGACAAAACCCCTAAATGGCGATAATGTCCGTTCGAATAGCAAACGTACTTCAATCAGTTGCTACAGAAAAATATTTATAACTTTTGCAAAAAATGTTGCATACAATTCTATCATAGTTCAAATTGTAGGTAATTAAAAGATCTAGTAGCCCTTCGACGCTCGGAGTTTTGCCCCGTGGAGAAAACCCCTAAATGGCGATAATGTCCGTTCGAATAGCAAACGTACTTCAATCAGTTGCTACAGAAAAATATTTATAACTTTTGCAAAAAATGTTGCATACAATACTATCATAGCTCAAATTGTAGGTAATTAAAAGATCTAGTAGCCCTTCGACGCTCGGAGTTTTGCCCCGTGGAGAAAACCCCTAAATGGCGATAATGTCCGTTCGAATAGCAAACGTACTTCAATCAGTTGCTACAGAAAAATATTTATAACTTTTGCAAAAAATGTTGCATAAAATTCTATCATAGCTCAAATTGTAGGTAATTAAAAGACCTAATAGCACTTCGACGCTCGGAGTTTTGTTCCGTGGACAAAACCCCTAAATGGCGATAATGTCCGTTCGAATAGCAAACGTACTTCAATCAGTTGCTACAGAAAAATATTTATAACTTTTGCAAAAAATGTTGCATAAAATTCTATCATAGCTCAAATTGTAGGTAATTAAAAGACCTAATAGCACTTCGACGCTCGGAGTTTTGTTCCGTGGACAAAACCCCTAAATGGCGATAATGTCCGTTCGAATAGCAAACGTACTTCAATCAGTTGCTACAGAAAAATATTTATAACTTTTGCAAAAATTGTTGCATAAAATGCTATCATAGCTCAAATTGTAGGTAATTAAAAGACCTAATAGCACTTCGACGCTCGGAGTTTTGCTCCGTGGACAAAACCCCAAAATGGCGATAATGTCCGTTCGAATAGCAAACGTACTTCAATCAGTTGCTACAGAAAAATATTTATAACTTTTGCAAAAAATGTTGCATACAATACTATCATAGCTCAAATTGTAGGTAATTAAAAGATCTAGTAACCCTTCGACGCTCGGAGTTTTGCCCCGTGGAGAAAACCCCTAAATGGCGATAATGTCCGTTCGAATAGCAAACGTATTTCAATCAGTTGCTACAGAAAAATATTTATAACTTTTGCAAAAAATGTTGCATAAAATTCTATCATAGCTCAAATTGTAGGTAATTAAAAGACCTAATAGCACTTCGACGCTCGGAGTTTTGCTTCGTGGACAAAACCCCTAAATGGCGATAATGTCCGTTCGAATAGCAAACGTACTTCAATCAGTTGCTACAGAAAAATATTTATAACGTTTGCAAAAAATGTTGCATACAATACTATCATAGCTCAAATTGTAGGTAATTAAAAGATCTAGTAACTCCTCGACGCTCGGAGTTTTGCCCCGTGGAGAAAACCCCTAAATGGCGATAATGTCCGTTCGAATAGCAAACGTATTTCAATCAGTTGCTACAGAAAAATATTTATAACTTTTGCAAAAATTGTTGCATAAAATGCTATCATAGCTCAAATTGTAGGTAATTAAAAGACCTAATAGCACTTCGACGCTCGGAGTTTTGCTCCGTGGACAAAACCCCTAAATGGCGATAATGTCCGTTCGAATAGCAAACGTACTTCAATCAGTTGCTACAGAAAAATATTTATAACTTTTGCAAAAAATGTTGCATAAAATTCTATCATAGCTCAAATTGTAGGTAATTAAAAGACCTAATAGCACTTCGACGCTCGGAGTTTTGCTCCGTGGACAAAACCCCTAAATGGCGATAATGTCCGTTCGAATAGCAAACGTACTTCAATCAGTTGCTACAGAAAAATATTTATAACTTTTGCAAAAAATGTTGCATACAATTCTATCATAGCTCAAATTGTAGGTAATTAAAAGATCTAGTAGCCCTTCAACGCTCGGAGTTTTGCCCCGTGGAGAAAACCCCTAAATGGCGATAATGTCCGTTCGAATAGCAAACGTATTTCAATCAGTTGCTATGGAAAAATGTTTATAACTTTTGCCAATATTGTTACATACTTTTCTATCATACCTCAAATTGTAGGTAATTAAAGGATCTAGTAGCCCTTCGACGCTCGGAGTTTTGTCCCATGAACAACAAACCCTCAATGGCGATAATGTTCGGTCGAATAGCAAACTCCTTCAATCAGTTGATACAGAAAATGTTTATAACTTTTGCAAATATTAGTGCATAAATTTTTATCATACCTCAAATTGTAGGTAATTAAAAGATCTAACAATAATGATTTGGCTATTAAGTGGCCTTCGCCACTAGTCGGTTTGTTGTCCCCATATTCCGTCGCATGAAAATTTTCCAGGTGTTGATAAAAAAAACTATTCCAAGTTAATAATGTTCTAATTAAACGTAATCGTAAAAACAGAAAATTTTCGAATTTCAAAATCTTTGTTATCAAAAAGTAGAAGGAGTAAGAGGGCTATTTTGATATATTGTTTAAAACATCTAAAAGAAGTTATACACAAAATTCCATAATATTGTCCTTGGATTATGGCATTGGACAGGTTTTTGGTATCCACCCTGTATAAAACAGACTAGCGATCGAACGGTTATCGAAACCAATTTATATTAATTTAATAATTTGTATACTTGCGTAATTTTATGAATTCAGTATAATAGACGAACTAAGTGGAGTTTGTGGTTTGAGCAATATTATACATTTGTCTGACATTCAGTCGCACTCAAGATTTTTTCTAGTCGCTAAAGTCAGTGACATACTTGCGGTTAATTAAAAAAAAGTCCTGGCCATATTAAAGCAAGTAAAAAATACTTAATAATAAATTAAAAAATATAGAAAGGCGACAATATTGTCTTAGAATCATTCAATTATCTAGAGTGAATGCTGAAGATCGAATATACACAGAACAAATTGATAGTGTCCTTGACTTAACAGAAAAATAAGAAAAGAAAAAAGGAATTAGAATTTGCGGTTGATCGATCAACTTTGTTTTTCGAATCATATCCAGTTTTATTCGGTTGTGAACACTACAAAGTCTATTTCAATTAGTTGACCTGAGTGTTTTTTTATAATAGTAAATAATTACGACTTGCAAACTATGTCGTCATTATAATCACTTGATCGGTGAGCACACAATGTATTGTATTTCGATTTCATTAAAACAAAGAAATAAAGTATGATAATAATTATTAGCTAATAAGAAAATGTGTTATTTTGTGTTTTTTTTTATATTTAAAAAAAAGCAAAATGGACATGACTGTCATAACTCATAGTATCGATGACAGTCGGGTTTTCTGTGCATTGGTGAGGTTTAATACAGTGTTTGCCCTCCACGAGCACGAATCACTTCCTCACACCTGCGTGGCATGCTTCGCACTAGTCTGCGAAGAGATTCTTGGGGTATGCTATCCCATTCCTCAATTAAGGCTTGTGTCAATTCCTGTATGATTAGTGGTGGATTAGGGCGCTTGCGAACACGTCGATCAAGCTGATTCCACACGTGTTCAATAGGATTCAGGTCAGATTTCTGGTGATGCCGGCGGTATGTGGCTTTGCAATGTCCAGCATTAGGATGAAATTTTGACCGACGCCATATGCAGCAGGCACCACATGGCCCTCCAAGATGTTTTCGATGTAATTCATGGCATTTAGTCTGCCAGGAACCACAACAAGATCAGTTCTGTTGTCTATACTGATTCCAGCCCAAACCACCACAGATCCACGACCAAATCTATCCACTTCCTATATAGTAGCGGCTGCGTAGCGTTCACCAGGACGTCTCTAAACACGTACCGTAAACTTGGGTGACTTTGGCCGCCCTGGTTGACTTTGGCCACTATTCGAAAATTTATTTATATTGTTTAGATCTTTGTTAATATTTCAAACATTGCGAGTATTTTTGGTTATTTATATTTTAGATACTATATTGAATACAAAGGTGCTTAATGTAAGTTAGATGATAATTTTTTTTTTTGTGGCAGTGTTCAGAAGATAGCTTTGAAAATTGACCAATTTTGTTACTATAAACAACTTTGTTTGTGTTGAGTAATCTATCAGCATCTATGATTTGCCGCCGATAACATTAGTCCTGTGGTTTGTTAGGAATATCTTTCTGCAATACCCGCGTAGTTAAAGTGCTCGGTGTAGTCAATCGAGGAAAGTAAAGTCGGGCATTCTCAGTGGAAATGGCCATCAAATGATGACATTTCTGTGGTATGACAAAGATGACATTTTACAAGCAATAAAAACACCTGTCCCGTCCAAAGGAGGTTTCTTCATTATACCAGAAGTACAAAATTATGTCTAGCTATACCGGGTGATTCAATTTCGAGGCTTATTAGATCTCGCTTATTAGTGGAGATAGAGGCTATGTTTAAATTTGGCAAAGTTTCGAATTTTTGTGCTGAACAATTATCTGAAAAGAAATTTTAGCTATCATTTTTCATTTTAAAGATATCCGCAAAAAACTGAAATGTTAAGACATCGTTTTTAATTTTTTATTCAAAACCAAACGTAGCTAGACATTTGAAACGAAAACATTCTACAGCGACTTTTTAACAAGGAATGCAGTGTTATTTTTTAATTTGAAATAACATCAAAGATGTCGGCGTAATCATGGCCAACTTTTGTTTTTCTTATGGGCGCCATATTGAATTTTGGCATTTTCCGATAGTCGTGTTTTTTCTCATTTCCGCAATGTATAACATGTTGGCATTATTTTGTAAAATAGTCATAAAATAGTTTTGTCATGATCTTATTGCTGATTTTAACATATTTTGTTCTTGAACACTTTTAAAACATATTTGGTGGCCAAACTCGAGCATACACCAGCTTATCGTTTCATTGGCATGATAAACAGTAGTATGGCCAAAGTGACCCACTAATGAATTCTGACTTTGGCCACCCATATATATACATAAAAGAAGTATATCCTGCCGTTGGAAATATTAGTGTTTTGATATTTTTGAAGTACTATCAAAGACCCAAAAAATAGCACAAGTATGAGTAATTATATCTAATCTGTTAAAAGTTACCAGACTTCAAATTTCAAATGTGGACTAAAGTCACCCAAGTTTACGGTACTCGGCCGTCGCAACGAGTTAAACGAAATCTGGACCCGTCTGTAAACAGTACAGGCGTCAATGACGAAGTTACCAATCTCTGTGATCCAGAGCAAACCTCATTCGCGCTGCTTTGTGATGCTGCGTAAGGCGTGGTGAGCGGACAGGTCTCCTTGGTTTCAAATTCGCTTCTTTTAATCTGTTTCTAACAGTTTGATCAGAAATTTCTATTCCATGTGCTCGTCTTAGGTCGTTTAGGAGGTCTCGTGCTGTGGCAGTACGCTGACGTAGAGAGGAAAGGACAAGAAATCGGTCTTGATTTTGAGTAGTTTTTCGATTTCGATTTTGCGTTCTTAATTTACATTTTTAAGTGTAACTTAGAAATAACTAAGAGTTGTAACATTGTTTTTGTAATTTTCTTTAGTTAAATATATGACCTTAAAGCATACCGATTTGCCTAGAACAATTATTTAAAAAGTTGCAGGTTTCGAAAAAAGTGTTTCCCTAATTTTTTTGAGCAGTGTATTAAACAATTTTTGATCCAAGAATACCGATTTGCTTATTGAAACATCCTGTATATGGTTGTATTTTTGGAATGCAGATTATTTTCTCATATGTACATAAAGTACTGAGCATACTATTGTGCAAAAAGGTGATAATTCTAAAAACGAATTAACATGCTACATCGTAACTCATGTCTAAAGATAGAGATTTTTCCGAATAATGACATAAGTGGGTAGTTAATAGATCTGCTGTAAGATTAACTCCTGGTTCATAGCTCATGTTTAAATCATAGCATATGCAACCAAACTCACTCATATACAATCGATAAGATTGTAACTACCTTGTATTATATTTTATATTCCTATTACTAAATATTACTTATTATCCTAGGTACGTACTACAATTATTATTCATTATCTACTAATATTTTATGGCGTTATATAATTTTGCCACCTCATAATCTATCTATTATCGCAATGTCATTATAATAATACATAAATACAAAGCATATAATTTATTACGAACTTTTTACAATACCGTTCCATCAGTACAATTTATTGCTACTAATGTTAATGACGTTTATATTGCTAATCGATCAAAACGTCATCACGTTCATGATCTTATGTCTCGATGTTTTCTCTATAAATTATAGGGTAATTATTATCTACTTTAATAGATTGACACTTATGTACTTTCTGTAATATGAATAACAAACATACATAACTTAATCAGATGACTATGAATCAAAACCGATGTAAATTCCGGAATTATGTAAGTCTGTGGGTTTAGTGTTATAATTATGCTGTAATATTTTATGTTTACTGCAGATTTTCATAACAATGCACTGGCTTGGTAATAAAAAATATATGTGTTTAGTCGCTCTTTGTATTATTAGTTCCGATTGTTTTTTCTTTTGTAACGTATTAGCATTCATTATGTTGTTTATAGATCAATAAACAAAAGACTTGTTTGTTTGTTGAGTTATTGAGTTATTTATTAATTTTCATTTTTACGTAAAAATCGAACGCTTCAGTCTTAAGATTGGCAACGAAATATTAAATAACCAAAACATTCATAAATTTAATGTACATTTAATGTCTGATCAACCTGTTAGAAACAGATTAAAAGACGCGAATTTGAAACCAAGAAGACCTGTCCGCGCACCACGCCTTACGCAGCATCACAATGCAGCGCGAATGAGGTTTGCTCTGGATCACAGAGATTGGTAACTTGGTCACTGGTTGCCTGTACTGTTTACAGACGAGTCCAGATTTCGTTTAACTCGTTGCGACGGTGGAGTACGTGTTTATAGACGTCCTGGTGAACGCTACGCAGCCGCTCCTATACTGAAAGTGGATCGACTTGGTCGTGGATCTGTGATGGTTTGCGCTGGAATCAGTATAGACAACAGAACTGATCTTCTTATGGTTCCTGGTAGACCAAATGCCATGAACTACATCGAAAACATCTTGGAGGACCAAGTGGTGCCTGCTGCATGTGGCGTCGGTCAAAATTTCATCCTAATGCAGGACAATGCATTGAACACGTGTGGGGTCAGCGTGATCAACGTGTTCGCAAGCGCCCTAATCCACCACTAACCATACAGGAACTGATACAAGCCCTGATTGAGGAATGGGAAAGCATACCCCAAGAATCTCTTCGCAGACTAGTTTGGAGCATGCCACGTAGGTGTGAGGAAGTGATTCGTGCTCGTGGAGGCCATACACTGTATTAAACCTCACCAATCCACAGAAAACCCGACTGTCATCGATACTATGACAGTCATTTCCTTTTTGCGTTATTAATATACATTTTTAAGTGTAACTTAGAAGTAACTAATAGCTGTAACATTGTTTTTGTAATTTTCTTTAGTTGAATATATGCCGTTGAAGCATACCAAATTTGATTTGCCTAGAACTATTATTTAAAAAGTTACAGGTTTCGAAAATAGTGTTCCTCTAATTTTTTTGAGCGGTGTAGCAGTATACAACGTATTTGGTATATGTAATGGTTCAAGTTTTGCTACATGTACAGAATACTAAAAAAGTACTTTCGAAATTAAAGTCACATACAAATCTAGATAGCCATATTAAGGGGGGGGGGGCGTTTATCTTTTACGTGATGTATGATAGTGTTAAAACTACTATAAAAGAAACGTGCTGAAATTTCTAATGATTATAACGCTTGCTGTTTAAAATATACCGTCATAGATAGTAATAGAGAAAAATAATTAGAAATATCATAACATTGTAAGTCATCATGTATACAATACAAATCGTAGGACTTTGAAGTTTATCGACGTTTTATTATTGTTATCCATTATGATAAAATTATATACATATCTATACATAACTTCAGCAAAAAATTTGAAAGTAAAATATTATAAATTTTCCATCTCTGAAATTTAGTAGAGGTTTTGTTTATGTTCTTTTTTTATTGTGATTTCAACAATGTAAAATGTTATGACCTTGCACAGAAAGATTTCTTTACAATAAATACGTATTCAGACTAAAAACTTTCCTAACACGTAAGATTTTAAAAATAAGTTAAAATGTCTAGAAACGTGATAATGGCATTTTTTCTTGAATTTTTGCGTGAAAAGTTGTTTTATAACTCGTAGATCATAAGCTCTAAATTTTAAGGCTACTGTTTTGTTAGTGTCTTGTTATTAACAGTTTTAATTAACTATTAATTAAGTTATAATTTTAATTAACAGTTTCTAGAAACTAAATGTAATTCTGAGGAAAATGTTTCATATTTACTTATTTTCTTTTTCAATGCCTTCTAAAGTTACAGCGGTTTAAAATATTAATAAAGCAAAAAGTATAAAATCCATATTAATCAATCCGAAAACAAGAAGAGAACAAAATGATAGCCATTAACATAATAAAAAGTAAACAACTTAAAGTATACAAAAATAAAAATAATAAACGAACAAATAATTGGAATTCTGAGAAAAAAGTGTCACATGGAATTATTGTGTTTTTTGTTCAATTCCTTGAGAAACTTAAAATACAAGTTTGTTAATATTTCAAACTTCTGTAACTTTCCTACAGTCATACTGATCCTTGCAGTTTTTTGCGTTATTTTTTTTTAAAGATCATCTTAAGAAATTTATTCGAAGTAATTTCGTAGTAAATTCTATTTAAAATTGAAAGTTTTATCAATTTCAAGACGCAGGACAGCTAGTTTGCTTACACTGTTTTAATAATTTTGGACTACATCAATCTAACAATGTCCAATCATAGAAAATCGTCCCTTATTGGAACACCCTGTGTTTGGTTATATTTTTACTTTATCATACGCAGTATGATTGTATGATTGTAATCATGCCAAAAAAAAATTTCGACATTTTAGGGAAAATATGTCTTTTTGGGTCCCCTGAACTTTTTGTGGCGACGATTCCGGAGAAACTACTAAAGATATCGTGACGAAACTTCATATTTAGAAGTTTCATGACCAAACTTAGAGCTGAAAAGCATTTTTGAAAGATTTTGCAAATGAGCCGCCATTTCTGGAATTTCGTCGATATAGTTAAATAATAAATTAAAGTAGGAAGTTCTGAATAATTTATGACTAGGACATTTTTTGGTACAATCAATCGTTTAGCTGCATGAGCAAATTCTATTTCATCGAGATCGGTCGTACTGCATTAAAACTAGTAGCCAGGATGTGTCAGAAATTTTAATTCTAATGACAGTAGGTAGTGTCAAACACTAATGTTTTGACAATACCTACTGTCAATTTAATCGACATATCTGTCTAGTTCTACTAGTTTTATTTTAATGCAGACATGGCCGATCTCGATCAAATAGACTCTCATGCAGCTAAACTATTAATTCTATATTTAGTATGATAAAGTCATGTGCCCGGCCACATCAAATTTTTTTACTTTATCATACGCAGTATGTAAATTATTGTAATCATGCCAAAAAATTTTTTTGAGATTTTAGCGGAAATATGTCTTTTTGGGTCCCCTGAACATTTTTGACCAAGGTACAAAAAATGTGTGTGTGTGTGTATGCGTGTGTGTGTGTGTATGTGTGTGTGTGTGTGTGTGTGTGTGTACCCGTTTTTGTGGCGACGATTCCGGAGAAACTACTAAAGGTATCGGGACGAAACTTCATATTTAGAAGTTTCATAACCAAACTTAGAGCTGAAAAGCTTTCTGTTGAAAAGGGTCCAAAGGAACTGGTGGTTTACTCTTAGCATTTTTCGAAGATTTTGTAAATGAGCCGCTATTTGTGTAATGTCGTCAAAATAGTTAAATAATAAATTAAAGGAGAGAAAATTTTCTATAATTTATCTATGACATTTTTTGGTAGAATTTATAGTTTAGCTGCATGAGCAAATTCTATTTCATCGAGATCGGTCGTACTGCCTTAAAACTAGTAGCCAGGATATGTCAGATTTTTGATTCTAATGACAGTAGCTAGTGTCAAACGCTAATGTTTTGAAAATACTACTGTCAATATAGGCTGCGTTCGGATATTGAACATCGTTACACTTTTTACACCCAATAACACGTAAGTGTCATTGGACGGTGTACCCGTTGTCAACGGAGTACAATATCCGAACGCAGCTTTAATCGAGATATCTGTCTAGTTCTACTAGTTTTATTTTAATGCAGACATAGCTGATCTCGATCAAATAGAATCTCATGCAGCTAAACTATTAATTTTATATTAATAGTTATATAGATATATTAAGATATATTAATTTTTTTATATAGATTTTTTTCCGTTAAAAGGTACTAGCACACGATTGTGTAAAAATCTACATTTGAGTAAAATTTCATTTTTAGGTCGACTGTATCGAAAAACAGAAGTACATATCTATTTTCTATATAGAATTAACTACAATGCCAAGAAAGTTTGCCAGAATTTTTCAGATTTGCCATCTTTAGACTTCTTATTTAAACGCTAAATAGCGTTGTTTATTGTAAATAATAACAGAAAATTCTAAACAAGAAGGTATGTTCTTTTTTTATGAATGACAAACAATATACATATTACATTTCAAACTGATTTTAAAATAGGTAGCCACGAAGATAACAACTTCCGGTTATCTAGTTACAGATTATCTTTCGATTATTATCACGTTTTTAAAGACATATTTGTTCTGTAATAATTTAATTTAAAAATTACTATACGCACTTGACTATTATCTACAGATTTTCAAATTAAATCAAATTAAATCAAAACTTTAGGAACTTATCAAAATTACTCAATACATACTCAAACCCAATAAAAACATAAATTATATATGTCAACAAGTTGATAATTCTAGAACAAAACACCGAAGGAATGTGCATCTCCAAACAGAATGTTGGGCAGACGTTAAAATGAAACAAACATGTAATAATATGTAATAATAAACCAAAATTAATTAAAAAAAGTACTTACCAAAGTTTTTTCATATCCTAAACCTGGCTCATAGCCTTTGGTGGACAGTTCATCCACTTTTTCACCCATCTTAACAAGTCCAACAAATAAATTACTAAATAAATTAAAACACCGATAAGAATTCAACCGAAGTATTTATTATAAAGTCACCAGTTGTCTAAGTACTTGGAAACATCACACTATCAACACTTTCATTTACAGTTTTAACCACAAACCGAACCACATTCTGCATTAGCAAAATCCGCACTTGTTTTAAACATTCAAATCGTCAAAGGTGTCGATGTTTTCCCACCTTCGCAAACGTCTGGACCACGTGATGTCCAACCGGGTCGCAAGCAAATCCAACGGATTCGGATTAATCTGCAACAATACGTTATCAAGAAGCCTTTTATGAGCAATTTAACTTCAATTATGACATATATACGACAATGGGATGGAGTACTGATAGGCACATGTGACATATTTCGCGATAAGGTGCTAAACAATCATAAAAATAAATATTATATGTGTTGTACTCGTCAAAATATGTATAGCTATGGAAAAACCTTGAGTTGTAGACGGTTTTGCTGAAACTGCTTGAACTATAAAATGATAACGAAAAGCATAAACGAGCCACAAAGAAATTTTGTTTACATGTTTGTGTTGCGTCATTTTTGTCGTAACTCATAAGTAGTAGAATAAATAATACGATGGGAAATTGTAAAAATGGTAAGTAGTTGTAACTACTTGTGATGTCGTACTGTTTGAGTAAGATATATAAAACGAAATGGGTCTAATTTCGTAAACAAATAATCACGATCTGTGTCAAATGTTATTAATTAAAACTTTAAACTTTTGAACCCTGTTCATAATGACTTTGTTAAATTTTGATGTAGCTATTTTGTAACGCGTTTATTTTCTTCGAAAATGCCTCATTTTGATTGTTTACATACTTGAATATTTAAATTTATCTCGTGTTATCTCAAATAACATTTCAAGTATTTGTTTTTCTGTATAAACGGTCTCTTCAGTTTATCATTTGTATATTTAATAATTTTTAATAACTTTTTATTGATTATTTCTTTATTAAATTAAGAACTGTTAAGAGTACCATTATTTTAAAAGCTATGCAAAAATGTTATTTGTAAACAGTGTTTAGAAATATCAGAGGGCATTAAATAAGAAATTACACTGCTCAAAAAAATTAGGGAAACACTTTTTTGCTTTGATTTCACGTATACTAAAGATGACAAATGAATTCAGTTGACAATTTTCGTTGATTAAAAACGTCATTAGAAGTAAAGTGAGGCATCTTAGTGAAGAGCAAGTTGCTCGTGCTGTCGCCCTTATTCAGCATGACCACTCTATTCGACATGTCAGCAGGGACCTTCGAGTTTCCCCTTCTGTTATTCAGCGTTTATGGAATCGGTTTCGGGAGACTGGCCAATTTGTTAGAAGAGCTGGACACGGTCGAAATCGAAAAACTACTAAAACTACTAAACGACCTAAGAGGAGCACATGGAATAGAAATTTCTGATCAAACTGTTAGAAACAGATTAAAAGAAGCGCAGCCGCTACTATACAGGAAGTGGATAGATTTGGTCGTGGATCTGTGAAGGTTTGGGCTGGAATCAGTATAGACAACAGAACTGATCTTGTTGTGGTTCCTGGTAGACTAAATGCCATGAATTACACCGAAAATATCTTGGAGGACCATGTGGTGCCTGCTGCATATGGCGTTGGTCAAAATTTCATCCTAAAGGTGCTCCCACACGCAGTGCTAATAGGGGCCATCATTGGCCATCGGAGTGCTTCGCGTAGCGGGACCCAACTGTGCCAATGCACATCGCCAATATGTCGACCTTGTCCGCTTTATTTCATTCTGTTTTAGCATTGTACGTACTACCGATGAAAAGTTTAGTTATCTATCTATGTTTTATCATATATACTGCATTATTTATGTTTGTACGTACTTTAAGGACAATGATGATTTATTATTTGCCCAAATGCCTGATTGCTCTAATGTAAAAACATGAAAACTTTTTTAATATTTTGTAAATTTATTCACAATAATTATGGTTCTTATAAGCATTATATTAACCTTACAGTTACAATAAATTAACAAGCAATAAATTAATATTCTGAAGACAATATTGAAGTCGTGTGTTTTTGACGCCGAAGGAATGAACGTTGTGTTAATAGACAGAAAATGCCAATTTATGGGATGGTCTTGAGGTTAGTATGACTTCCGGGTTTTCCAGAAATGACGTCATCATTAAAATTTTAAAAATGAATTCGCACACAATGGGGAGGCATACGGTATTTAGGTTCTGGGATTGCGGTCAACCTTATTCGCTAGGGTGGGGTGGGAAAGGTGAGGGAGGGGGTTGGAGGGAAGCGGGATATGAATCTACACACGATGGGGAGTCATACGGTATAGGGGTCCAAGGACTGCGGTCAACCCTCTTCCCTACAATCTTGACTACAATCAAACAAAGTTGCATTTATATAATTAACAACAATTAACTATTTATTAATTAACAATTTATAGATTAGTTTCAAGCGGCAAGTTTAAATAATCTGATGGATTCAATGTATTCAACAAAGTTTAAAAACTATACTGGATGCCTTTCCTTATTGTGATTATCAGAAAAATATCAAAAAGTATATCTGTTACTAAAAATATTGGGTTGATAATAAATATACCTACATAATATACATACACGGAGTTTTAATATCTGTAATTAAAACTCCGTGTATGTAAGGGTTCGCAAGTTTTCTTTGTATCTTATTATAAATAATTTCAGTTTGATTATATAAATTATATTTTAAATCAAAATTATGAATTCATCGATTTGACTGAAATGAAATATTTATATAAAGAAACGACACAAATTAACAGGGTCCTGCATAAAAATATAGACCACTCAGTGTATCAGATCTTATCCCATCTTATTCCCCATTTGTTGCTTGAGATATAAAGAAAATGAAAAGGGAGATTTTTTTAATGTCACGTGGCAAATATAAAAAACTAAATAATTTTGTTTCCTGTATTGCTGTATATTTGTATTCCTTAATGTATTTAATATTTTCGAACGTACTGTATAAATAATGACTGAAAAACGTTTAATATTTAACAACCTTATTAAACAGTGTCCTCTTTCGAGGGTTCCTTTTTTTAATTCTAAGCAACAATGCACTGCTTAAAATATAGGGAGCTGCGGCAACAGCAATGATATCGTCTTCACTGTTCATTTTTAATTCTCTACGGGACGCTACGAGCCTTCTACGATACACAGAAATACCTTGCGCCCAATACCAACGTTGGCCAATGTTGGCGAAGTGAATGCGCACACTACGCGCAGCGCGTCACATCACCAACGTTGGCGAGACGTTGGCACTGCGTGTAGGAGCTCTTTAATGCAGGACAATACAAAGCCACATACCGCCGGCATCACCAGAAACTTTTTACAAGAACGTGGAATTCAGGTCATGGAATGGCCGGCGTTAAGTCCTGACCTGAATCCTATTGAACACGTGTGGGATCAGCTTGACCGACGTGTTCGCAAGCGCCCTAATCCACCAATAACCATACAGGAACTGACACAAGACCTGATTGAGGAATGGGAAAGCATACCCCAAGAATCTCTTCGGAGACTAGTGCGAAGCATGTCACGCAGGTGTGAGGAAGTGATTCGTGCTCGTGGAGGCATACATAGAGTGACCAGATTTTTTTTGTAGAAAAGCGGGACAGTAGCGGACGGGGTGGGCGGTTAAAACCAACCGTCTTTTTAAAAAGATTGTACCTACTCGAAAATAGACAAATTCTAAGATTTTTATAAACACAAAAATTATTATTAGTATGTTTTTTTCTTTAGTTTGTTGCTAAACTTTTGTAATATTGACCGGTTTTCATTATTTTTTAATTCATTTTAAAGAAACTTATTGAATTTCTTAGAGATAAGCACATACTATTGTAATTTTTGAAATCAGACCATAATGATGTTTTTGATGTGCTTTCGATACGCGCTGTGAAAGAACTGCGGAGCATGAGCAAATTTTAAAGTACTCTGTTAAGAAGACATCCATATTCTCAACATTTTGTTTTTAGTTCATTCCAATATCTGAATATTATAGAAGATAAACAATTGCAAATAAAACTTAGCAATTTAAATTTGATGTTAAACCTTGCAGCAAATGTTCCTTGATTATGTTGCTTCAAACTGTGTATATTCTACGAAAATTCAGATATTGTGATGAATTAGAAAACAAGATATTGAGAATTGATATGGTTTTGTAAGAGAGTACATAGTTGTCAACCTGCGAGAAAACTGTTGTGTTGTGTTGTGTTGTGTTGTGTTGTGTTGTGTTGTGTTGTGTTGTGTTGTGTTGTGTTGTGTTGTGTTGTGTTGTGTTGTGTTGTGTTGTGTTGTGTTGTGTTGTATTGTGTTGTGTTAACACAACACAACACACCGTACCACAACACAACACAAAGTTCCATAATTATCCCACAGGATGTCTTAAACTTTGACCAAAAACACTATTTTTGATCCCCCAGTATAAATAATCAGCTGGAACATCTTATTTTCTTTAATTATCAAATGTATATTATATGATAAATTTCTTTACGTCACAAAAAAATAATGAAAATCGGTCAGTCTACAAAAGTTTTTGAATATCAAAGTTTAGCTAACTTTTTACCGTTTAAGCCGATCAGTCGTCATATCAAATGTTGCTACGTGTTAGTGAAATTTTATGCACGTATACCAAAAGTAGGTTGGTTTTCTAAATCAATTCAATTTTGTCCTGTGATTTTCGTAAAACAATGCAAAAATCCATAAATTCCTTTTACAGATTACAGGTACGATTTTTTAGAAACGTACAAAAATATTAAATATCACCATTAGACAGAATAGAATATTTTGTATATTCTTTACTTGTAATTTGGTGTATTGCTAAGATTCTGTGTTTTCTATTAAGTTTCTGTATACTCTTTTTTTGCGAGTAAATGACAAGGGATACTGATTCCATAAAAACTTTGAAAATAATAAAAATAGTTAAAATTTTTAAAATATTGCTATTTTGTCTGTAAATGACAGAAGGAACTGCTTTGTAGTCATTTAGCTCAGAGTCTAGTTGTTAACAAAAATGAATATTTATTTATATTTAGTATGGTATGTAAGTTACCTAAAATGAGTAATTCATGTTTTTCTTTGTAAAAAAATACAATTGTGAAACTACAAGTTGGAAGTATCCACCTTAAAATACAGGGTTTACTTTCGACAACCTGCATTTTAATGCTAGCAGTTTTATTAGTTTATTATTAAGAAATCACAACAATTATATTTGATAACATCACAAACTATAAAGTGCACAGAACAAAAAATAAAACTAAACAGAATATCGTTTGACTTCAAGGTTGATAAAACCAGTTTTTTAATAATTAATTAATTAAGTTATTAATGTGAACCGATAACAATTAAGAGCCAAAACTGCAACAAAATTGCTCACATCAGATTCAAACGTGCCAATTTTTATTGAAATAAAACAAACACAAACAATTTTTCAAATTATACAAAGTTTAAAATCTATTACCACCAGGAAAATATCTCAAAAATCAGTGGAAATAAGCAACAACCAAACATACACCTCATACACATACGAATATTGATGTCATGCCAAGTCTAAGCAAGCACATGTATACTACGTACACAATGGGTGATATTTATAAATAAATAATGTCCGAACGCCCTTGATCAGCATTTTATAGCTGTTTCTAAAATACCAGAATGCAGTTCATGTGCATTTTTGATGCGCAATGGCATCAATAAAACATTAGAATTATGTCATGAAATTATGAAGAATCACGAATACTCACATATCTTCTTCTTATAAACAAAAACAAAGCTGCTGATATTCAAAACTCTTGCAAGGCATAAACACCAAGGCTCGTGTTATTTTATAATTTTGCAGGAACTGGCACAAGTCTAAATTACGATAAGCTGTTTTTATTGATAATGATAACTGCATGAATTACTTGTTTTATAATAGCCGAAATGGTAAGACGTATTGAATGCAATATACACATAATACACTGCTGTGTATTGGTTATAAATGTTTTGGAGCCGTTTTAGTATTACTATATCTGTGTCCTGTTATTATTACACAATGGTACCTAATTTTAAAAATACTTTTTTGTATCTCAAACTCTCGCCAAAGTTTTTAAGTTTTATTTATAGGCAACCAACGTTGTTTGTTTACTTATTACACTGAAGAATTTGTTGTATTTTTCGAAAAAAAAAATATTACTTTTCTAATTTTTATGGTTCAATACATTCAAATTTGATCATAGCCAAATAGTCATTAGAAATAGATTATACTTTTGTATAATCTTTTATAGCTATTGATCTAAGTACTCAGTAATTAAATTGCTAGACTAAATGCCAAGTGTTGATAAGTTATCGGTTCTAGTGTAAAAATTAATCCAATTGCTTGAATCTGGATTAGGCTATCGACAAATGTGACGTAAGTTCTGTTCTAAATTGTGGCAATAAATTTTTTATACAGTCCCGTTCAAGTGTATTGTCATAAGTGTTTATTTTGATGTTGACATTTAGTCCAGTCATTCTAGATCAGTGAACTGTATATACTACGTATTAGGTACTGGAAAGGACCCGTAATGGTCAATAAGTGAGGCAAATGATGATGTGGGCTAGCCATCTCTTTCTATCTCATACGGTACTATGACCGTATGCGGTTTGAATTTAACTTTTTTATTTGTAATATCTTTTTCAATTTCATTGGAACAAATTAATCAACCATTAACTCATGCAGAGTCTTAAATACATGAGATAATAATCGCAGATTTAATAGAAGTTATATTTTATTCATATATTCCGCCTAATTAAAATTTACAGACTAGATACTATCGCGACCATAAAAAACGGGGACAATCAAATTTGCACTAATTAAACTGGGCTTCGTAATGTCATGTCAGACGCTTGTCATGTCGCATTAATGTCATCGTGAATTTTGACGTAAGAAATAAAAATGACGCATTTGAATGAATTTCAGAAGGCATTAATTTAAACTCGACTACATGATGGAATGCATTCGAGAAATAGGGTATTCCGGTGTTTTTGAAATTGTCATTTTTTACAAAGTATGGGTGCTACTGTTTGCTACTTCACAAGTAAAATATCAAACATTGTTTTAAATTAAGAGAAATCGTTGTTTGAAGTTTGAATTAGGATTGGTCTTTGTGACGTCACAAAGACCGCTCAAAGTGAGCGACTTGACAGCGTTGCTATATCTAGGGTGCACGTAGTAAATTTTTGTCTTCTGTTGTGTCAACGTTTAGAATCGCTCGTTTGTTGACACCTGCTTTGGTTATTGAGGTTATATCAAACACTTGTTCAAAATGTATAAACTCCAACGCCGACATTGTTCTGTGCCGGGCTGTAACAGCAGTAGAACAGTAACTGCTGATAAGATTTTCTTTACATTGCCGACTAGCGAGATAGATGTTTGGCTTCAAGTTTCAATGATCAAATCATCTCTCAAAAAAGTTACCTTTATTCGTTGTCAAACAACAGGGTCGCCAACCGTCAACTTGGCCGATCAGCTGTTCGAGAGCTGTCCGCTGTTGCCACCGCTACTAGGGATCGGTAATCATCGTGTATTTCCGAGGGTGGTCGATGAATTCAAACGAAATGCACTTTTGAACGAAATGCAATTATCTCATAGAAAACCTAAATCAAAAAGCTCATAGCTTAACTTTATGGATCCTCATAAATTGTACAATAGGTTAAACCGAATATCTGCTTAAATTTTGACTTGACCGGAATACCCTATTGCTACTGAATTAACTGTCGGCAAGAATACCGCGAAGAATAAAATTGATGAAACCGGAACAAATTTGTAGGTTGACAAATACTGTCAGAGTTTAGACGTCATAGGTTAACAAATACTGTCAAAGTAAATCTTACACAACTAAAATTGTTGAGAATATAAGTGCCTAATTTTACTTTGCTGTCCCCGTTTTTTTATGCTCGCGACTATATCAAATTATAATATATTTTAGTAGTTATTCTTTAATTTGAAACATTTGCAGTGCAATAACTAAATGCTCTTTGTATTACTGAATTAAGGAAACGCATTCTGACATTAAAAGTAGTCCACATGATGCTGATTATATTTATTTGATAATATTAATATTTATAAATTATTTTTCAAATTTTAAAATTTGTATTTATTCGAAATATGTATACATTGAGCGCGTAAAGTAAGGAAACATGACACAATGTCTGAAACAGTTTGTTATTTGAAACATTTCGTCGATTTTTTATTATCAAAATATACATATTTACATCAAATTTATTTTCCGACTTTCAATTATTTTCGACTTATGACGTCATCGACACTTTCTAAATGGCGATTCCATATTTTTTGTACTGATATTGATAGATCTGTTATGTGACGTAAAGTTAATTCACAAAACTTATCGTCCGCACCCCAGTTAAAGAATCGCTGTAAATGCGTCAAACACATTTGGGAACAAATTTTTAGAATTTCAGGTAAAAATACAAAGATTTAGGTTTACTATGAGACCATTTTGAGGTTTCTAGGACAATGGGTTCAGCTGGAATAAAATAAAAAAAAAGCGAAACACTACTGCCTTCCGCTATCTACCTACGGTAGCCAGACAGTGACACATAGCCCACGTCATCGCTCTGTCTCTTTTGCTTGCGCCTGCCTCACATCTCGCCAGCCAATATAAACCACGGGTCCCTTCCAGTATACGTAGTATATACAGTTCACTGTCGTCAAACAATCGTTTGACTTTAGAACGGGCATTTCAAATGTCAACTGTCAATTGTTAGACAGAATGTTTAAAACCGAAAATACAGACACACAATGTGCGTCTAATACGGATCTGAGATCTGAGTATCCGATAAAAATTGTTAATAACAAATTGATAATATCGTATGTATATTAATTTAAAATTTTCCCGATTAACGAGAAATTGTACAATAGACATCATCAAAGATGAAATATAAAATTATTTTTATTACTTTTATAGGTGCTAATTGAATATTAGGTGAAAGGTAATAAAAATTTTAAAAAATTAGCAAAGTTTCAATAAATAACACTCTAAATTTGAAAATGTTTACACCGCCATTTTAAAATATGTATAAAATACACGTTACTTTTATCTAAATTCGAGTTTTTTTTATGAACAACATATTATTTTTTTGCTTAAAAGTCGCACATTACAAAAATAAACAACAGTACCCAACCAACAACCTCAAAACACAATTTCGGGACGTAGCCTGTACAAAAAAGTTACACAAAAACCAATTTCACTGACTGGCACTATACCTATACACAACAATCTGTTTTGATGACACATAGCTGTCATTGTTCGCGACATAACCTCAACTCTCACAGCTCAGAGGGCAGTGCAATTTGAAATTCTCCATCAAATGACTATACAAAAATAAACGTGCACGTACAAAATAAGGAACAAACGTTTACGTCACTCGTAGGTTAGAATATTATGCAGAATTAGTACGCAAAAGTAAGGATATTGCTCGATAATATTAACCATAGTATTCACAAACAAAAGAATTTAATCTAACAATAGATCTTTTGTTGATCTATTATTCGTTTTTTAACCTCATTTAATAACGTCTTTCTATTATTTTTAGGTTACGATGAGGTACTGTCCTCCAGGAGTAAACATATCCGATATATGGATAGACCACGGCTTATCGGAATGTTTTTCGGAAACCGTAACGTCGTCTGTGATCGCTGGATTCTTGCTTATCGCAGGCACCATTCAAATATGCATGTACAAAAAGTACGGCACGGAAGTGTCGCCGAACCACATTCTAAAATCGAGGTTATACGGCGTTCAGATTTTCTTGACGTTTTTCATTCCGTTACTGGAGATTGTTAGGTTTGCTTTGTCGGCTATGTTGCTTAACGATAAGCAGATATATGGTTTCATGGTGAGTACGTTTATTAGCTAGTATAAAGTTGAAAAATGTATATTCGTACGGCACAAAGAAAACGACCACGTGATATTTTCGTAAACTTTGATATTCAATAACTTTTGTAATCTTTGACCGATTTCGGTTATTCTTTCGGCACTTTTATGCTGAAAATGTTTTTTCTTTTTTAGGTTGTTAACTTAGTACTAACGGTCTTAGTTTATCCATATTCGTTGCTTGTGATAAACAAAGAGAGAAAGTATTTATTACCGTCAGTCCCCACCAGAGGGCATGGTTTGGTTCTTTTGCTGTTTTGGTCTTTGGCGTATATTTCGGAGAATTTGGCGTTTCTAAATTTGGGAAAGAAGAGCTGGTGGTTTCAACTAAAGGAGTGAGTATTTTTAGAATTATTATTTTATTCCTTTATTTTATCGAGCGTCATATATGATACATATTTTTCTTTTAATGTCCGGCGTAATGTTCGTTTGAATAGCATACGTATTTCAATCAGTTGCTACAGAAAACCGTTTATAACATTTGCTTTTGTTTTTTTATTAAATAATGGGGTATTCCGGTGTTTTTGAAATTGTCATTTTTTACAAAGTATGGGTGCTACTGTTGTGCTACTGTTGCTTCTGTTGTGTCAACGTTTAGAATCGCTCGTTAGTTGACACCTGCTATGGTTATTGAGGTTATATCAAACACTTGTTCAAAATGTATAAACTCCAACGCCGACATTGTTCTGTGCCGGGCTGTAACAGCAGTAGAACAGTAACTCCTGATAAGATTTTCTTTACATTGCCGACTAGCGAGATGAGAGATGTTTGGCTTCAAGTTTCAATGATCAAATCATCTCTCAAAAAAGGTACCTTTATTCGTTGTCAAACAACAGGGTCGCCAACCGTCAACTTGGCCGATCAGCTGTTCGAGAGCTGTCCGCTGTTGCCACCGCTACTAGGGATCGGTAATCATCGTGTATTTCCGAGGGTGGTCGGTGAATTCAAACGAAATGCACTTTTAATTGCAATTATCTTAGAGAAAAACTAAATCAAAAAGCTCATAGCTTAACTATATGAATCCTCATAAATTATACAATACGTTAAACCGAATATCTGCTTAAATTTTGACATGACCGGAATACCCTATTGTGGAGATGATAAATAAGAACAAGAAATAATGGTATGAAGTTTTATTATAGTTTTCACAATAAATAACATGTTATATTTATATGTTTTTATACAAACATTTCGTATTCTTAAAATTGTATAAATAGATGTTTTTGACAAAAATGTTCTAATAAATGAAATTAATGGGTAATATCTAGTCTGAATTTTGTTATTGGCTTAAATGGCATAAAAAATGTCAAAAATAATGTACAACAATCCATTGTTGGAAGAAAAATTTTAATTGCTCGTAAAAGACGAATTTTCGAAGCAAGTCTTCAAAATGACAAATTGTTGCTAGGTGAGTTCGCCCCATACAGATGGCGTTAGTTTGAAGCAAATATTGAACATATGTTGCCTGTGTAGCCTAGGGTGGTCCAAATTTATACCTTGCAAAATCTTTTTTATTGTCTCTCCCAATTGGTCCTTTTCCGAAAAAAAAAACCACTAAATTTGAAAAAAATCGGTTAACGTTAACACGTGCCACCGAGCACCTCAAATTTTCCATTTAAAATACATTGCAAAAATGCATCTTTCTTTCCTATTTTTTTTCATGGTTCGGAAAAACAGTTGCGGGAGATTATCAGAAATTGTTCAGAACTTCCCAAAGATTAAATTCACAACCACTATTTTTTTCTCCTCCCCCACCCTCTCCTGCAGGACCATAAAAATTTTCCAAAATTTTCCTCAAATTTACAATTTTACAGTTACGTGATTTATTATTTTTTTGACAGAAATTACTATTATTGGATTATTGACATGTTTTTCTTCATTTATTAACTAATTTAAAATTGTTTAAACAATTACAATTTGTTTAAACAGAAATATATGATGTTACGAACATATTATTCCATTTTTGCAAAAATTATTAAATTGTTTTTTTTGTCATTTATTAACTAATTAGCAACTGTTTAAACAATTGCCATTTGTTTTTAAAAAAATGTATGTTGCTACGCATATAATTTTCTATTTTTGCAGAAATTATTAGATTATTGGTATTTTTTGTCATTTATTAACTAATTTGTAATTGAATGTAAAGTAAATGGTGATATCCAGGCGGGACGTAAATTTTAAATAAATTAAAATTACTGCCACAACCTGGATTCGTACCAGGGACCTTTCCGTTTCTAGCAGAATGCTCTCCCATCTGAGCTACTGAGGCCTATGAAAAAGGAAAAGTCCCTGGTTCGAATCCAGGTTGTGGCTGTAATTTTTGATTTATTTAAAATTTGCATCCCGCCTGGATATCACCATTTACTTTACATTCAGTAATCATTACGGTAAGTCCGGAAGGGTATGGTATGTCCGTACGAATATATATATGTATCTAGTTAATTTGTAATTGTTTAAACAAACACTATTTTTTTAAACAAATTTATACATTGCTACGGACATATTTGTTATATTTATTGTAGATACTATTAAGTATTAAATTATTGGCATTTTTTTGTCATTTATTAACGAATTTTTTATTATTTAAACAAGTTCCATTTGTTTAAATAAATATATATATTGTAATGCACATAATTTTCTAAATTTTTTGCATAAATTATTATTAGATTATTGGCAGTTTTATGAGATTTACTAACTAATTTGTAATTGTTTAAACAAATACTATTTTTTAAACAAATGTATACATTGTTATGGACATATTTTTTATATTTATCGTAGAAACTACATATTATAAAATTATTGGCATTTTTTGTCATTTATTAACGTATTTGCAATTTTTTAAACAAGTTCCATTTTTTTAAACAAATATTTTTTTTGTTTTGCTTTTGTAGAAGTTATTATTATTATATTGTTGGCATGTTTTTTGTAATTTGTTATTTTATGTGCAATTGTTTGAACAAATAAATTTGTTTAAACAACAATATACAATGTTAGTACGTATTTCTTGACAATTATTATAGGATTTCTGGTCTTTTTTGTAATTTTGGAGGGTTTACGATATTGATCAAACAAGTATTGTGGTTGCAGCACTAATTATTATTATAGGTTATAATTGAAAATTAGTTAACAAATTTGGCAAGAAAAAAAAGACAAGAAATGCAATAATAATTTTTGCCAAAAAGATACGTCAGTACCATTGTATATTTTTGGTTCAACAAATGGCATTTATTTAAACAATTTCAAACTAGTTAAATAATGACAGGTAATGCCAACAATCTAATAATAATTGAAGACACTAGATGCAAAACAGCACAAGTACAATAATAAATGCATTAGACTTGTGCTGTTTTGCATCTAGTGTCTTCATTTCTCAAGAAAAATATGTCCGTAACATTGTATATTTTTGTAAACAAATGGTATTTGTTTAAACAATTGCAAATTAGTTAGTAAATGACAAAAAATGCTCCTAATAATAATTTCCTTTGGCCGTTGGTTTAGCCGTTTTGTTTTAATTTTTATTTGATTGAGTTGAAATTTTTGGCTGTACGTCCTTAGATAAATTATCTATAGAAGTACACACAATTTTTGAGTTTGATAAACAATTACAATTTTTATACACAAATGAAGCGATTCATTAGTCGAAAAAATCGATTTTTTTGTTCAAACTGCTCCCAAATTTGCAAAAATCAATATTTCTGAATACCCATGTGTAATTCTATAGCTATACTCGTGTATATCATGAAAAAAAAATTCCGTTACTCCAGATACGTTCGTTAGAGACTTATGCTGCTAGCCGCTGGTCGGTCCTAAAATTCAAAGAGATGAATGTATATTATTTTATTTTTATTTTCAGTCTATCGGATCACATCGAAATGGTTCTGTTCATTCTGCGGTACGTCTCGTGCTTACTGTTGTTCGTATTAGGGTTGAAAGCACCGGGAATCATGCAGACCGTAGATTATTTCAGTCTCAACGATTCTATGCAAAATCTAGCACCTCCTGTAAGTATATTTGTTGTATTTGATTTAAAATAAAAAGAATTATTCTTTACTCTAAACGAAGTATATATCTTGGAAATGTTTTTCAAGTTTTTTCAAGGTTTTCTATCGAAATGTAACTTAAATTGAACCATTTTATTTCTTTTTACTTTGATTGATGGTATAATGTACTTTTTGTCGTAGTCGTAGTACTGCGTAAATTTTTAAGTGGCCCCATTTTACGGTATTTAAATATCGATTAGCACACTAAAAAATAACGAATAAACGTTTATGAAAGGAATTATTTGTGATTTCTGTTCATCCAGTTTGAATTTCTGTTTTTGCAAACAACTTGACAGTTAGTTCTGTCAAAATGTTTTCTTCTTCTGTGTTGTTCAAATTATAACCACTTCTTGGCATGTCCACAAAATTTCTAGTTTGGTAATTCCTTAACACTCGGAGATGACAATGAAAATGAAAAACTGCGGGTACGACAAATACGTGCCTATCAGACCGAAAAACATAAGTTGTATAAAGTTGAGCAAATTAAATGTCAGAATAAAAATAAAGGTAAAATAGTTCACTTGATTTTTTTTTTGCTGTAATTTTTTGTGCTTGATTTTTTTTTATCTTAGCTATGTATGGAGCAGTTTTGCAGAATATAAACAAAGTTTCGTATTATATTTTTTTAAATATTTAAGAAAAATCAATGAAGTATTTGATTTTAATCTTACTTTTTATTATTTTTAGCCAGAAAGTGATAACCAGTCGACATGGAAGAATTTCTGGAAGAAAGTTCGTACTTTGGCACCATTTCTCTGGCCGAAGAAGAGCCACCTGCTTCAATTTCGTGTACTCTTCTGTTTTCTTTTGCTCGCTGGAGGAAGAGTTATCAATTTATATGTTCCGATTTATTCAAAGTATATTGGTAAGAGTTTTTTTTTTGTTCATATTAGTCCCAATGTTTTTTCTCCTAACATTTAACGTAATCGTAATCGTAACACTAAAAAAATATAATTTAAAAAATTAAGCGGGGTATCTTGATGAAATTTACAATAATTATTCTTGATGCATCAATACACCATATAAAAGCCATAGTATACCATTCTAACCAATGAGAAGGGTGGTATGATTTTTTGAAGTTACCAGAAGTTCTAAAATGTGAATAGTAACACTAAAATAATCATAATTTAAAAAAGAACCAAGGAATCTTGATGAAATTTATAATATGTATTGTTTATGCATCAATACACAATATAAAAGCCATAGTACACCAGTCTAACCCATAAGAAGGACGGTATGATTTTTTGAAGTTGCCAAAAGTTCCAAAATGTGAATTGTAACACTAAAAAAATCACAATTTAAAAAAGAACCAAGGAATCTTGATGAAATTTACAATAATTATTGTTGATGCATCAATACACAATATAAAAGCCATAGTATACCATTCGAACCCATGAGAGGGATGGTATGATTTTTTGAAGTTACCAGAAGTTCTAATATGTAGTAACACTAAAAAAATCACAATTTAAAAAAGAACCAAGGAATCTTAATGAAATTTACAATAATTATTGTTGATACATCAATACACAATATAAAAGCCATAGTATACCATTCTAAACCACGAGAAAGATAGTATGATTTTTTTAAGTTACCCGAAGTTCTAAACAGTGAATAGTAACACTAAAAAAATCACAATTTAAAAAAGAACCAAGGAATCTTGATGAAATTTACAATAATTTTTGTTGGTGCATCAATACACAATATAAAAGCCATAGTACACCATTCTAACCTATGAGAAGGACGGTATGATTTTTTGAAGTTACCAGAAGTTCTAAAATGTGAATAGTAACACTAAAAAATCATAATTTAAAAAAATAAGCGAGGAATCTTGATGAAACTTACAATAATTATTGTTGATGCATCAATGCACAATATAAAAGCCATAGTACACCATTCTAACCGATGAGAAGGGCGGTATGATTATTTGTAATTACCAGGAGTTCTAAAATGTGAATAATAACACTAAAAAAAATCATAATTTATCGTACTGCGTATGATAAAGTAAAAGTAATTTTTTTCTGTCTATTTTAGTCGATAGCATGACAATCAGCCCTATATCATTTCGATGGGACTTCGTACTTATATATGTCGGATTCAAGTTCCTACAAGGCGGAGGTACAGGCGGCATGGGATTACTCAACAATTTACGAACGTTTTTATGGATTCGTATACAGCAGTACACAACTAGAGAAATAGAGGTAATACACTTCCTTTTTATGCCAACTTTTGCTGAAAAGAATGTACTTTTTTTTGTATATTTTATACTTACAGTCTTTTTTTCCATTCTTTATTATTTTTTTAGGTAGAATTATTCCGTCACCTACATAGTTTGTCGCTACGTTGGCATCTTTCAAGAAAAACGGGGGAAGTCCTTAGAATAATGGACAGAGGAACTGACAGTATAAACAATCTACTGAATTATATCCTATTTTCCATTGCGCCAACAATTATCGATATAATAGTCGCGGTTAGTTTCTTCGTCGTCGCTTTCAATGCTTATTTTGGGCTGATTGTGTTCACAACTATGGCGCTTTACATTCGTAAGTATTAAATCAATTATTGTTCTTTAACCCAAAAAAGAAAAAAGGATTTTAAAATCACATTTTTTTTGTTTAGTTTTGACGATAGTTATAACAGAATGGCGTACCAAGTTCCAAAGGCGTATGAATCTAGCAGATAACGCTACGAGAGCTCGTAGCGTTGATTCTTTGTTGAATTTTGAGACCGTGAAGTATTACGGAGCTGAGCAGTACGAAGTTGATGCTTTCAGAGAGACAATCTTGACGTACCAAGTAAGTATCTTGGTAAAATAGATAATCGTAGATTAGTTCACGATGATTATTAAATTGGAGCCAAAATTTTTTGGTACCGTTTTTACAAATTTTAATAGATTTTTGTCACAAAATGAGTCTTTGAAGCCCTGTTACTGTTTCTTTGTAATTGACATTTGTAAATTTACACTGAATTAACTCATCGCGCTAAAAATGTCAAAAAGGTTATAAATATTAACTCTTAGACCAGGCAATAGAGATTTCTCTGTGACAAAAATAGTATCAGCAAGCCGATGGTACCAGGTCACATAGAACAGTCCGTAGATGTATTATGATGTGTTTTCGACTCGCAAATATCATTACTTAATTTGTTATAAACAAAAAACCTCAGAAAATCGTGCTTTTTTTCGATTTTCGCCTTTAAAAGCTGAACCGATGGAGGAATCTTGATGCTTTCGACAGACGAACTGTAGAGAATGAGAAGACGAAAAAAATAAACCCTACACGGACTCAATCGCATTAAAATTAACGGAGGAAGTTCAGAAATACCGGATAAATATGCTCTTTTTAAAAAATTCATAACTCTGCCATTTACAAAGTTGTAGCGCAGGCTTTTCGCGAGAAAGTAGCAATTGATGGGTACTTTAAGTGTGCACAACCCAGGCGTTTTCCGATGATTAGTTTTTGGACAATTGCGATTTGAATTTTCTTATGCAATATGGTTCGGCGACTCTGGATGCGTCAGAGGTGGTCCGATTTTAATTTTTTTAACGTATTTCGAAAGTAGAAGTATTGTGCTACAAAAGTCTATTCTGATTTTGCGTTAAAATGTTGTGAAATACACCAAAGTTACGTTAAATTTTAGTCGGAATTTTCCTGATCGTTTACTGACACTGTAAAAGAACACAAATACAAATTCGTTCTTTGTAATCAGTGTTACTTGTAAAATAAACTAATATTGGTTTGCCGGTAGAGTACGCTAGTTGTTGGCAACAACAAATACCGCGATACAATATCGTCCAAAAGCGTATCGTATCGTACCGTATTGGATGCTATAGTACCGGTACAAAATATCGAGTATCGGAATCGAAAGTACCGGTACTTCAAAATATCGTATCGTATCGAACATCCCTACCGAAAACTGCTGCGCGTTCCAAAGCTGTCGAGTAGAGGGGGTAGGCGGCCGACGCGGGGAAGCGCGTATCTAATAGTAATCCCAGCTTTCTTTAATTTTTTTAACGTATTTCGAAAGTAGAGGTATTGTGCTACAAAGGTCTATTCTGATTTTGCGTTAAAATGTTGCGAAATAGGCGAAAAATACTTGCAAACATGACCGAAAACTGCCACGCGCTCCAAAGCTGTCGAGTAGTGGGGTAGGCGACCGACTCGGGGAAGCGCACAGCTCGCTGGGATTACTATAGATACGCGCTTCCCCGCGTCGGCCGCCTACCCCCCTCTACTCGACAGCTTTGGAACGCGCAGCAGTTTTCGGTCATGTTTGCAAGCATTTATCGCGTATTTCGCAACATTTTAACGCAAAATCAGAATAGACGTTTTGTAGCACAATACTACTTTCGAAATACGTTAAAAAAATTAAAATCGCACCACCTCTGACGCATCCAGAGTCGCCGAACCATATTGCATAAGAAAATTCAAATCGCAATTGTGCAAAAAGTAATCATCGGAAAACGCCTGGGTTGTGCACACTTAAAGTACCCACCAATTGCTACTTTCTCGCAAAAAGCCTGCGCTACAACTTTGTAAATGGCGGAGTCATGAATTTTTGAAAAAGAGTAGATTTATCCGGTATTTCCGAATTTCCTCCGTTAATTTTAATGCGATTGAGTCCGTGTAGGGTTTATTTTTTTCGTCTTCTCATTCTCTACAGTTCGTCTGTTGAAAGCATCAAGATTCCTCCATCGGTTCAGCTTTCACAAGCGAAAATCGAAAAAAAGCACGATTTTTTGAGGTTTCTTGTTTATAACAAATTAAGTAATGATATTTGCGAGTCGAAAGCACATCACAATACATTTACGGACTGTGTGTTAGTGTTTTTTTGTATAGTTTATTTGATAGAATTTGAAAAAGTAACGGTAAAAGAAACATTTTTTTTTATTGTTCTAGGCGGAGGAATTTAAGAGCATCATAACGTTGAATATTCTGAACACCGTTCAGAACGTCATAATCTGCGGTGGACTTCTTGCGGGAAGTTTGCTGTGCGTTCATATGGTGGTCGATCATCACACTTTACAAGTAGGAGATTATGTCCTATTTGCTAGTTATATAGTTCAACTATACGTACCGTTGAATTGGTTTGGAACATATTATAGGTAAAAGACGATAGACTAAAAAATATTTATACGATAATAATGAAAAAAATATATTTAGGGCTATCCAGAAGAATTTTGTTGATATGGAGAACATGTTTGACCTCATGAAGGAAGAACAGGAAGTCATCGACGCTCCAGGAGCGGGATCGTTAATCGTCAAACGTGGGGGCATTGAATTTAACAACGTTAGCTTTGGTTACATGCCCGAAAAATTAGTCTTGAAGAATATTACGTTTACGGTACCGCCAGGAAAGACAGTGGCTTTGGTAAGTTTTTTTTTCATTACCTTAATACACTTACGAAAGAAATGAACCACCATAAGATATAAAGTGTCTGTAGGATGTCCTTTTATTATTTTTTTCCGTCGATCGTTTATTTATGAGTCAGTTTAGTGAATAGGAAATCATTTATTAAACAACTCTATTAATGCACGATTTCTATCAATGCATGATTTGTTGTAGCTAATCACATGACGTAAAGATGTCGTTTGATTGGCCAATCGAACATATGTGAAATGAAACCTTCCAAGCAAAACATACCGCCAAAGATAAAAGAATATAAAGATGCGACGCTTCGGGTCGGCTCCGTTGATTTAGTGGGGTCCACATTTGATGACCTTGAACGCATGTGAGCTTTAAACCGTTCACCAAACAAGACGGGAATTGGCGGGAATTTTATGAAAACAAATCAATATTCACATATATAAATAAAATAAAACGTATCCGGTAGTCACCTAAATGTTATGGTGTTAACAAAAATAGTGGATTATAATATAACAAATAACAGCGGTTTGTTGACTTTTTGAAAGTATAATTAATACTTAAGCAAATAACTGTGTGATTGTTTGCCTAGGCCATCGATATTCAAACTCACATTATTATTATGACTTGTTGCTGGCAACCAATATGTTTTATATATTTTATTCTATTTTGTTTGATAAATAAAAATAAATAAATTTACATGTTCAATAATATATTTAGTTTTAAAATGCTTAGTTTTAAAACACTACATATACAATCTCGCACAATCCAAGGAACGTAAACACCAAACTAAGGTTATGTCACCCGCTAGTATACAAACACACATCAGCTGTTGGTAGCCATATTTCTGTTGACCAAATCTATCTCACTCTCGAACCGCGTTTTCTTGTCTAGTGACGTATCTTATAATTCTCTTATCTTTGATACCGCCCTCTAGAACTGTCAGTGTCAAATTACATAAATTGCCATATAACCTAAAAAAACATTGGCGAAGAAAAATCTATTAGACGACGCTAGGAGAATACGATCTCTAAACGGTCTCGATCATTTCGCTCTTTTTAATATACTTGTTGGTTAAATAACTATTTAGATTGATTTTTTTTGAAACTTTTTTTACGGGCATACCTTTTGTGCAAACGTTATACAAAATTTTCTAGAAAATTAAACGTTTTTTGGCACTTAATTTTCTCAAAGAGTAAACTCAGTCAATTCACAATGGGGTATTCCGGTGTTATTGAAATTGTCATTTTTTACAAAGTATGGGTGCTACTGTTTGCTACTGCACAAGTAAAATATCAAACATTGTGTTAAATTAAAAGAAATCGTTGTTTGAAGTTTGAATTAGGATTGGTCTTTGTGACGTCACAAAGACCGCTCAAAGTGAGCGACTTGACAACGTTGCTATATCTAGGGTGCACGTAGTAAATTTTTGTCTTCTGTTGTGTCAACGTTTAGAATCGCTCGTTTGTTGACACCTGCTTTGGTTATTGAGGTTATATCAAACACTTGTTCAAAATGTATAAACTCCAACGCCGACATTGTTCTGTGCCGGGCTGTAACAGCAGTAGAACAGTAACTCCTGATAAGATTTTCTTTACATTGCCGACTAGCGAGATGAGAGATGTTTGGCTTCAAGTTTCGATGATCAAATCATCTCTCAAAAAAGTTACCTTTATTCGTTGTCAAACAACAGGGTCGCCAACCGTCAACTTGGCCGATCAGCTGTTCGAGAGCTGTCCGCTGTTGCCACCGCTACTAGGGATCGGTAATCATCGTGTATTTCCGAGGGTGGTCGGTGAATTCAAACGAAATGCACTTTTAATTGCAATTATCTTATAGAAAAGCTAAATCAAAAAGCTCATAGCTTAACTATATGAATCCTCATAAATTGTACAATAGGTTAAACCGAATATCTGCTTAAATTTTGACATGACCGGAATACCCTATTTGTGTTGTCAGATTCAGCTTCAGATTCTAATGAAAAATCAAACCAGAAACTCTCATTTGTTCTACATTTGTTGCTATTGGACAGATTAGCCATTTATTTTCCGTTCTTGTCTTTTTGACAAATTACGTCTGCTGTTCATTCAACATCTACACTCGAAAGGTTACTGTTCTTTTATTTATTACATGCGAATTTATTGAAATGAATAAAAATAAGAATATGTTTTTAAAACAAAAATATAATTTTTGTTAATTAAGTTTGACAGCTACCCCTAAATATTATTTTAATATTAACAAATAAAACATTGTAATTGTCATTAAGATCTTAAAACATTTGCAAAAGATGCTCAGGATTCTTTAAAAGTTTTATGAAAATTAATTTCCGATCAAAATATCGTTAATATTATATCTGTTCTTTTTTTTCTTGATTTATTTTAATATACCAAGGACATTAATAACAAATAAGCCATTATATTTATTTAACTATACTTTATACATGCCATATCTTAAATAAAATTAAACGATTAAATACATTTTTATCTTCTATAGGTGGGACCATCCGGTAGCGGAAAAAGTACGATAATCCGGCTCATCTTCAGATTCTACGATGTTGAGACAGGCTCCATCGTCCTGGATGCGCAAAACATCAAAACGGTAACACAAGAGTCCTTACGACGTGCGATCGGTGTCGTACCGCAAGATACAGTCCTCTTCAACAATACCATCAAATACAACATACAGTACGGTAGAATTTCCGCAGACGATGCCGAAATTTACGAGGCAGCCAGAGGAGCGGACATTCACGATAGAGTATTGACTTTCCCCGATGGTTACGACACTCAAGTAATTATTATTTATTCATATTTCAGCATTATTTTTTCACAATTAAGTAGTAGTATTTAACTAACATTGTCGCTTTTCTATTGTTTTTCAATCTGATATTGTAGTTGGTCATATTTCAGTATTATTTTTTGAAAATAAAGTAGTAACTAATATTGTCCCTTTTCTATTGACTATCAAGCTGATATTCAATAATATTTGCGGCTATTTAATAAAAAGTGACGATTTGGAAATCTTATTCGCTATTCTAAGGCATTTTATTGTATTTTTTTGTTAGTTATTCATATTTCAGTACAGTAGAGCGTCGATAATCCGAAGGTGATTCGGATTATCAAATATGACAACTAATTAGTAGAAAATACGAGTATTGGATAGGAGTTCAATCTTAATAGAACCAACACCATTCGATTCCGATTTTCATAAACTATAAGAATGCCAAAAAGTCAAAATCGAAGGGATATCGAACCGATATCGAAGGGATATCGAAGCGATATCGAAGGGATATTGAATGAATACAATAGAATAGAATATGTTTATTTATAACTGTGTTTATTGAAGGGATTTATTTACAATTTGAAATGAAATGAAATGAAATGAAATTTATTCTAGTTGCAAAAACAGGCTACAAAATATACAAAATATACATTTAATTATGATTTATTGTGATTTATTATGATTTATTTATTTAATAGTGGAAAATACGAGTACAAAAGCAACATTTGTCTCTAAATAGGAACCGACAAAAATGGCCTTTCCGTAGGTTACTCAGTGATTTATTTTATTATTATTGTTCGGATTACCGAGGTTCGGATTATCGACGCTCTACTGTATTATCTTTTTACAATTAAGTAGTATCTGACTAACATTGTCCCTTTTCTACTGTTTTGGAAATTTGGAAATTATTCTTCTTGTTTTGAGCTGCAATACTCAAATTTGGTTGTTAAAGTTTGTAATTAACTTATTTCTTTTTGTTTTCAGGTTGGGGAACGTGGTTTGAGGTTAAGTGGCGGCGAAAAACAGAGGGTTGCAATCGCCAGAACCTTGTTAAAAGCTCCGCAGATAATATTGTTGGATGAGGCCACAAGTGCCTTAGATACGCAAACGGAACGTAATATACAGGTTAGTGATGTTTTTTCTTTAGTTTGTTCATCTTTCATTGTTAGTTGAATACTGTACTTAATATTTTAAACAGAGCGTACTTACACTTAAAAGTATTTTTGTATTTTTTGTGTTACAAATTTTGCGGAGATATCATTTGGCATGTTTTTTTTATGAAAAGAGATATGGAATTTTTTTGTAGATTCTTTGATTTTTTTAAAGAAATAATTATGAAAAATAATTCTAAAACGTTCAAGATCTTTGTATTTTTACACGTTATCAACAAGAAGTTGAAACTACAGGCACATATAAAAGAGATTTTTTTTATCATCACTGTAAGGAGTAGGAGAACCATAGTAACGTTACATAGGTTAAACCGTAGGTATAGGTTAGTTACGTCAACAGTAAGTATAAAGAGTTTTCGATGATTGCAGGATTCCCTCAACAGAATGTGCGCTGACCACACTACAATTATCGTAGCGCATAGGCTATCTACCATAATACACGCCGATGAAATATTGGTACTGAAAGACGGCGAAATTGTGGAAAGGGGCAGGTAAGATAGTATTTTTACCTATTTATTATATACGTTATGTTCCACGCATTAGGCAAACTAGAGATGTTTTTTAAACTAAGAAGAGGGTTTAAGTATATAAGTAATATTGGAATTGCAAAATCTTATGTTGAAATAATTTAACTGACAAACATTTGTGAATTATCAAACGTTTTCCTTTACTTATAGGTTGTTTCTATTCGTCAGATTGATTTTTGGTATCAGACTACCTAAATTTGGCAGTATAAGAGGAATAAATATGTTGTCTTAGTGTAGACAATAATCCAATCACCTCTGCAATATTCCACCATTTTTCTTAAGTAATTATGTTGATATCTGGAAATTGCTTTGATCAGCAGAAAATGCGTTTGCCCGGTTTTAACTCTGGTATCTCTTCAAATAAAAGAGAAAAAAGCGACTTTAGCTATGTCCGTCTGTCCGTTTGTGTACACAATAAATGCCGTAATTTTGAAGCAACTGATCTGAAATTTGGTATACAAGCTTATCTCTTAAAAGGTAAAGACAATTTCGTGAACAGGCAAAATCGGATCAATTGTTTTTTTAAATATTTTACGGTGGGGGTATTTTAACTCCAGCACGGCTGAAGATAATTTTCTTACTAGTTAAGATTTACGTTAATTTTTCTTTATCTAAATTATTTTTAAGTTAGCATGAATGCTAATGCTAAGGATAAAAAATAAGGAAAACTGTAACATAAACTGCAGAAACCACAACACTTTTAAGTGAGTTTAAAAATTAGCCGAAAATGACAAAGAAAAAGACATTTGTAGTTTTTAGAACTGCCAAACTTTTTAGTTGACCTACACTCGTTTATAAAGCCACTGTTTATAGTTTTAATAAAATAATTTTAGTAAGTTATTGTTTCACATACTTATGGAAATAAGAAAACATATTTTATTGCAGTTGCCCAAGTTTTATAGACTTCTGGCAAAGATTGTCGACGAACAAAAAAATATAAATTGTATAAATTAAACAGTTTTATTTAATAATAATAATAATAATAATATTTATTAAACGATATACATCTCTTTTACAAAAATACAATCTACAAAATTAAAATATATCATCAGACCCAAGGTGCAATAACACTAAATATATATAAACATATTACAACTTCACTAATACTATTATTAAAAATCGCAGATGATAAGAATAGGATGCTTCAGAAAAGTTGAATTTTATTTTAGATTTAAGAATTAAGAAAATTTAATCCACCTCTCCTAATGTCAAAATAATTTTAAGATTATTTCTAACACAACCAGTCAGCAATGCCGACGGTTCATTTTGTATTTTAAGCTGGTAAAAATGATTTGCTATACACTTTCGGAGTAAAACATCAACGCGCTTGCAAAACTTGAAAAGGATACTCTAAAAATCCTCTACTATGATGATATCATCAAAACATTTATTGAAGCCAAAATCAGAAAAAGAGCATATTAGGTTTGTAAAATAACACATTTTCATTACAATTTTTTTACAAAAATGTGATTTTTATTTCTTTAAAAAATAGTTTTATTGTTGGTCTTATATCATATACGATACAAGAGGCCAGTGGCCCATGTCCCACCTATAAGACGAAGAGACAGGGGCAAGAACAATAAACAGAAGGCTGAAATTTTTGCAGAACATCTAACAGAAATCTTCCAGCCACAATATCGAATATCGAATCAGAGCCAATCACGAATGAAGATATAACCTATGATGAAGAAGCCATACAGCTAGTTACTCCAAAAGGAAGTTGCCAGAGAAATCAAGACAAACCTGAATCCAAAGAAGGCACCTGGATATGATCTTATCACAGGAGAAGTTCTTAAGCAATTACCTAAGAAAGGTATTGTTATGCTGACGTACCTAATAAAAGCATCGTTCAGATTAAAATACGTCCCACATGTCTGGAAAGTAGCAGAAGTTATCATGATACCAAAACTAGGCAAACCACCGACCGAGGCCAAATCATATCGCCCAATATCACTGTTACCAATAATATCGAAACTCTTTGAAAAGTTGCTTCTAAAGAGAATGAAACCTATCATTGAGAAAAAAGAACTAATTCCTAATCACCAATTTGGTTTTAGAGAAAAGCATTCCACTATAGATCAAGTCCATAGAATAACAGATATCATAGAGAAAGCATTAGAAGAAAAGCTTAGTTGCTCAACAATCTTTCTTGATGTGACACAAGCTTTCGATAAGGTTTGGCATGAGGGATTGGTACACAAACTAAAGAGTATGCTACGTTTACAATACGTCGAGCTGCTAACATCCTATATATCTGATAGACTATTCAGAATAAAACAGATCGATGAATACTCGGAACTAAAAGAAGTCAAAGCTGGGGTACCCCAGGGTAGTGTATTGGGACCAATTCTCTATCTACTATATACAAGTGACCTTCCACAGATGGAAAATGTAACAGTCGCCACATTCGCAGATGACACGGCTCTAATGGCAGTGGGATCAACTATTGGTGAATCTACCAGGAATCTTCAACAAACTATACAAATGGACCAGAAAATGGAAGACCAAGCTCAACGAACTGAAATCTGTCCACATTAACTTCACAAACAAAAGAATCGAGGACATACCTCATGTCAAGATTAACGACGCCATAGTTCCATATGCGAACACTGCAAAGTATTTGGGTATGACACTGGATACAAAGCTAAGGTGGAAAGAACATGTTAAGAAGAAAAGAGTAGAGCTTGGCCTCAAATACAGAGAACTGTACTGGCTTCTGGGAAGAAATTCTTAGTTGTCAGTACAGAACAAACTACAAGTCTACAACCAAGTACTAAAACCGCTTTGGTTATACGGCATCCAGCTTTGGGGCTGCGCAAAAAGCTCCAATATACAAGGAATCCAGATCTTCCAAAATAAAGTACTAAGGAATATGGTTAACGCTCCTTGGTACATACGGAATAGTGACCTGCACCGTGATCTTGGTGTCCCACAAGTCATCCAAGAGATAAAAAGATTCGCCACTAAGCATGAATCTCGCCTAAGCCATCACGTCAACGTAGAGGCCCTGCAGCTACTGGACAACCAGAATCTAGTGAGAAGACTAAAAAGAACTAAACCCTTCGAACTAGTGAATCAGTGAAATGTGTAAAAAGCAGAGCACAGTGAGTGAAGTGTTAGTGCTTCTTGTTTGGGACAAAGTAAATATAGGGACATCAGTGGATAGCCTATTAGAGACAAGTACCTAGTTTTAAGAATTCAGGTTTAAATTGATGGTTAATCTTTTAGAATAGTTTCAATATGTTAAGCATCTTATGCTTATTAATAAAAAAAAAAATATATATATATATATGTTGATTTCAGTCGTGCCTAGGGCCCATAAAACCATAGACGCGGCCCTGGGTAAACCCAATATCTAAACTAATTGTTACGTCTCCCATTATGACGTCAGACCCTCTTCTTAGTTTGAAACATCTATACTTAAGAAATAGCATATTGCATGATTTTTTGATTCATCATATTTTAGAATGTATTTGTTTAATAAAAGAAATTTTACTAGGGTAACCAACTTTTTAATAATAAGTGTGTAATGAGCGTGTTCAAAGAAATCTCGATTAATACTAACGCTATTAATTTTTAGGCATGATCATTTGATCGGGCAAGAAGGGATTTATGCGGACATGTGGAAGAAACAGTTGGAGAATCGCGAGGGCGAATCATCACTCGAGCAGAGCCTAGATCCAAACGAACCGCCACGAAGTGATACCTAGAATTAATTTTTCTTAGTCTTGTTACACTTGCGTAGTATTTTTATTTTGTCTTTTTAATTACTCCCCTATTATATTTACTTATTTACCAGAACATATTTTTATTCGGTGTCTTGTTATGCGGAACCGTGATAAGTTCCGATTAGATAGATTTTACGAAGTACGACAAAATAAATATTTATTTCAGGATATAATCTCGTCTCGTATCTTGCGCATTATTGATTTTCCTGTGGTTATTAGTCATTGTTTTATTATTTTATCTTGTTATCTAAACGTGATTAAGCTTAGTTTGTGATAAGGTTATCTTCGAACAAAATAAAGTGAGTAAGTATAATTGAATATCCACAGAAAAACCTATTGTTTATACTGAAAATCTGTACCAAATTCGGTAATTACTACAGGTTTTTCTCGGAATTTAATTTCATTTGTTCTAAAAAATATATTTTAGGTTAAATATGATGGAACCTACATCTTCCGCAGGGCAGTCGAACGACATGCTCCAGCAGACTCAACAGCAGGTGAACGAAGTTGTCGGAATCATGCGATTGAACGTGGAGAAGGTGCTGGAACGTGACCAGAAGTTGTCGGACTTAGATACAAGGGCTGATGCCCTTAGAGAAGAGGGAGATCGTTTCAAGACGAACGCCAAAAAGTTGCACCGCAAGTTCTGGTGGAAAAACCTGAAAATGATGTTGATTTTGGGAGTTATTACAGTTGTTATTTTGATTATTCTCATCAGTAAGTAATATCGATAATCAGTCATTCTGGCTTATAACTTGATTTTCAACTCTTTTCAAACATTCGGAATTTTTTCTTACGTTTTTTCTTTGGAGTAGGATTTTGCATGGGGATTTCTTTTTTTAGTGTACTTTACTGGATCATTTGGGGGTTCATCAGGGTCTTCAAACGAAGTGGAACATCCTACAACTATAGCTGTGGAGGATACGCCATCTGTATAAAATAACCCATATAGTACAACATTACTTATCATATTCTATAACTTTGATGTGTATTATATAGCATTAAATATGCAATGCAATTTGGGAGAAGGTATTATATATGAAATATTTTGTTTTTGTTGTTAAAGTTCACATTATCGAATAAGATTTTTGTTATATACTTTTGAATTAAAACCAATCTATCTTAATTTTATAGCTTCAAACTATAATATATAACAGGTTATTTAGATTAATTTTTGTGGAAGAATAAATATAATAATCAACTCAAAACTGCAAACAGTTGCAGGTTTGTAAAGATTTGTATTCCCGTGTAAGACAACTTGCGTATTCCTCCCTGTAATAATTTGTCGGTTGGATAAAAATCAGGTTATTAAGTAACCGTACTTTTTAGTTTTAAAAACTTTATCTAAGTGCCACAACCTTAACCATTATCAAATGTATCTATTTGTGTCACAGATCTCAACAATAATTTAGTCCGTTTACTTAACGATGCTAATTGCTTATTCTCCATTAGGCCTATTCAGGAAGAAAGTTTTTTTAGTCAAAATTATAATATCAACAACTAAAACACACAACTTCATCAACAAAAATAACACAATTCTAAATACTGCGCCATTGTGTTGACTTACTACTTTTTAAGTATCCAGAAAAGTGATACAATGCCAAAACAATACATATTTGACTCGTGGGTTTATTGAAATGATGTTAAAAATTTAAGAATGGTGTCATAACTTACAATAATATATGAACAGGATAATTTTACATTATTAAATTAACTTATCATTATATCAAAAATGGCAGAACGCAAAATATAAAGTTTTTCTTGAAAGAAACCTTTGCAAGCACTTACTTAGCAAAGAACTAATTCTAAATGTGCCGTTCTTCTTGTAACCTTTCCCTATTTAACTGTTGTTATATACATATTTTCAAATAAACAAAATCATCATCATTCTTGCGAGAAACAGACACTCTGTATAGTAAAAACCATCAAGCAGGAAAAACAAACATTTTCAACATTTTAACTACAAAAGTGATGTGCCCAGACACATGACTTTATCATACTATATATAAAAATAATAGTTTAGCTGCATGATATGTCGATTAAAGCTGTGTTCATATATTGTATTCTGTTGACACCCGGTACACCGTCCAAATTGGCACTTACGTGTTATTAGGTGTAAAAAGTGTAACGGTGTACAATATCCGAACGCAACTTATATTGACAGTAGGTATTGTCAAAACATTAGCGTTTGACACTACCTACTGTCATCAGAATCAAAATATCTGACGTATCCTGGTTACTAGTTTTAATGTAGTACGACCGATCATGATGAAATAGAATTTGCTCATGCAGCTAAACTATTGATTGTACCAAAAAATGTCATAGTCATAAATTATTCAGAATTTCCTCTTCTTTCATTTATTATTTAACTATTTCGACGAAATTTCAGGAATGGCGGCTTATTTGCAAAATCTTTCAAAAATGCTAAGACTAAACCTCCAGTTCCTTTGGACCCTTTTCAACAGAAAGCTTTTCAGCTCTAAGTTTGGTCACGAAACTTCTAAGAATGAAGTTCCGTCCCGATACCTTTAGTAGTTTCTCCGGAATCGTCGCCACAAAAACGGGTACACACACACACACACACACACAGACATTTTTTTGTACCTTGGCTAAATATGTTCAGGGGACCCAAAACGACATATTTCCGCTAAAATCTCCAAATTTTTTTTGCACTATTACAATACTTTATCATAATGCGTATGATAAAGTAAAAAGTACCCAACTAATTGGGTATTCTTCTACGCATGCGCAAAGGAATTTTGGAGGGGCAAAATCTCAATTGCGTATGCGTAGAAGAATACCCAACTAGTCGGGTACCTTTTTTACTGCTGCTCGAACAAACCTAATACTTTATCATACTGCGTATGATAAAGAAAAACAATAAAGCATATAAAAATAACAGTTACAACGTTTTATTAAGATTATCTTGAAGTACTGTATTTTTTGCGGTGATGCGTTTCTTCATCATCACATTATTATTATCTCTTTATCTAATTGATAAGGCATATAATATCAAATAGGCAGTTAATTCGTGGAGACACAAGTGTGCGTGTGCTTTTCTTAGGATTATTTGTTAAAAAAATAACGCAGGTAAGTCTATTGTGGATAAACAATTCGTATTATTTAGAAAAAAATGTGGGAAAAGCCGATTTCTTATACATAAAAATTATTAGTTTGAAAGTCGTTCCTTTAGACACAAATGGATGCGTGTCTTTAGCCACGGGGGTAAAGCAACACGCTGCATTACCGGTAATTCGACAATCGACATAATTGAGGAGAAACGTCAAAAGCAGGATATACGTTGTTAGTTTTTCGTTTAGTTTTTCCTTCGTAATTAGTTTCGTTTCGTTTAATTTTCGTTGGGGCCCCCTTTTTTAGTTCTATTTTTACCCAGTAAGTATACCAACCTTTATTATTTAACCTCTCCTAGCGCATTATCACCGCTTATTCGTTATCTCGCGACTAACAAAAAACATCGGGTGGGACAACAAAATGTACAAAAATCCGGTAATTTTCCACGTTTTTTTCGCAGGAATAACATCATTTCCTATTTCTAACGTAAAAACCTTTTAGGTTATCTATGATGGAGCCTTCATCTTCCGCGGGGCAATCAAACAACATGCTCCAGCAGACGCAGCAACAGGTCAACGAAGTTGTCGGAATTATGCGAGTCAACGTCGAGAAAGTGCTCGAACGGGACCAGAAACTATCGGAGCTTGATTCTAGGGCTGATGCGCTACAAGAAGGGGGCAAACGTTTTGAGCAACAGGCTCAAAAGTTGAAGCGCAAGTACTGGTGGAAAAACCTGAAAATGATGATCATTCTTGGGGTTATCGGCGTCGTTATTTTAATTATCATCATCGGTAAGTCATTTTGTCGATCGGACTTGCTTTGTAAGCCAGGAAAAACGGTGTTTATAACTTCGGAACTTGACCTTGTTGAAGGTATGAGTCATTTAAATAAGTTGACTATCGTATATGTGGTGTGATGATGGGAAGAGATACCATATGGCGGATTTTTCTTTGTTCTCTGGTGTTTTAATTTGGTTTATAAATTGGGTAGTTTATCCTGAATATTATAGGTTTCTACCTGCTTTTGTTTAGTCACAGCAATTCCGCTGGTTTCGAAAATATTTTGTATTACTGATTTTTCAAACATACCTGAGCATAAACATTTGAGACGGTATAGCTAGACATAATTTTGTACTTCTGGTATAATGAAGAAACCTCGTTTGGACGGGACAGGTGTTTTTATTGCTTGTAAAATGTCATCTTTGTCATACCACAGAAATGTCATCATTTGATGGTCATTTCCACTGAGAATGCCCGACTTTACTTTCCTCGATTGACTACACCGAGCACTTTAACTACGCGGGTATTGCTAAAAGTTATTCCTAACAAACCACAGGACTAATGTTATCGGCGGCAAATCATAGATGCTGATAGATTACTCAACACAAACAAAGTTGTTCATAGTAACAAAATTGGTCAATTTTCAAAGCTATCTTCTGAACACTGCCACAAAAAAAAATAAATTATCATCTAACTTACATTAACCACCTTTGTATTCAATATAGTATCTAAAATATAAATAACCAAAAATACTCGCAATGTTTGAAATATTAACAAAGATCTAAATAATATAAATAAATTTTCGAATAGTGGCCAAAGTCACCCAAGGTTACGGTACTATAAAATTGCGCAGAACTATCAAATTTTGCATGGCTTTCAGAAAACGAGGTCCTCATGTATTTTTTCAAACAACTCTGTATGAAGTATACTTGGTCAAGCAAGTTATTTTTATTAAGTTTTACTTTCTAGTATAAAAAAATATCAAGCTTAAAATATGTATAAATAAATATTATGGCACTTATCACCTTCTACGAATTTTTAAATTTATTTTAGATTTGTTTTTGCTATACAAGACCTCGACCAAGAACAACACCAACATGTGATGTACAATCTGTTTAAATATGCACACAAAAACAGGGCTGGCTTTCTATAAAATATTTAACTTGCTGCACACTATTTTCTAAATATCTCGGAATAAGGTTTTTGGCACTTAGTTCGTTATTTACTTCAACTCTTCAAATAACAAAATATTAATAAAACAGTATGTTAAAATCAAATTTAAACCAATTAATTTTTTTATCTTGACCAATGATATATTTTTAAAATTTTTGAATGAATTTTTTTTTTATTTATTTTTATACTTGAAAGGGCTAAAAGTTTTGAAGGAACTGAAAACAACAAATAAGTTTATACCTAGAGCGAAATATCTGCAATGTTACAGAAAATGAATATAATAAACTACCAAAAAAACTGTAAAAGAAAAATTAACTGTATCATCGTTGGTAAATTGGATACCAGCTATATTTCTGTATTGTTTTTACAGAATTCCAACATTCCACATACATTTTCCTGTAAAATTACAACAGTATCACCGTAACTTTACAGGGCATTTTTTAAATTTCACTGGAAAAGTACTTTAATTTCACAGTAGTAAGTAATTTTCAATCATTGAACTGCGTTTCACATATTTTCAAAAAATAGCTTGGAGAGCTTAGATTTATATAATAAAACACCAATTTTCCTGGCTTATAACGCTCGATGTTCGATTCTTTTCGAAACAAACGCACACGAAAAGAATTTTGTTGCGTGTTGCCATCGGTATGGGGTTTTGCATAGGGAATTTATTTTCTAGTAAGTATAAGTTCATCATTTGGTGATTCGTCATCAGGGTCTTCGGGATCATCGGGAACTGTGGAGAATTCGTCGCCGAAGGCTGTGGAGGCCCTACCTGCGCCGTCTACATAAAAACTGCGCGGAGGAAGTCATGACGTATCTTATCGTAGGTTAAGTTTGATGTGGTGTCAACGTCGGGAGATGGATCGGAAACAAAACTAAATAAAAACCAGTAAACTTGCTTAATTTCCTTGTAATAGTATTAAATGTATCGGTGGAGAAAATTTTCAGGATGGGTGCTACTGTCGCACAAATAATTTCGGATTACTAATTTTAAATGTCGTATGTCTTCCGTGAGATTAACAAGAAATATATCTGTTGTATTAGCGTTTAAGTTTCCTTGATTTAGTCTATTGGAGTTAATATTATTATTGCTATTTGATATAGTCGAGCTAAGGTATTCATATATTTATAAATGTATATATAATATATTTTAATATTGAAAGAATAAATAAATGATTGCAAATCTGTATTTCGTTGGTACGATTTTTCTTATAGGTAAGTGGATTTGTTTCCTTGTTGGGTATTGCTTATTTTTCTGTGTTTTGTATGTGCTAAATAATGCTAACGTAGTTAGCGCATATTGCTTTGTAGTTGCTTCAGATTCTAGTTTTGTAATGATTGGGTATTTATAGAGTTTTATGACGGGTTTTAGATGTTGCAAACATTTAACAATCGTGGTAATAATTGATGACAAATAATTTGATAAGACGTATTTTTAACCTTTTTGGAATATCAGGTTCATATCAATTATGATGATATGATAATAATATCAATTATTGCAATAACCTTTGGAGTAATTAAGGATCTTGACTAGGCTTCCATTTTTACTCTACGACTCACAAATAATGTATTCATTATGTATTTATCTATGGAGACATAATCCCTAGCATTATACACCCCAGCAATTATGATGATAAATATTTTATGATCAGAAAACACCAGGCTTGTTATGTTTAAAACACTTTGTTTTAAAACATTGTTTTAAACATATTTTGCAACAAATACATATTTTGTTTTAAACTATTTTGTTTTAAACATGTTTAAAACAGTTTGTTTTAAAACATTGTACAAGTATCGATATTTGAACAGTTTTTGTTGTTTTTCATAAAATATTACTATACACTAGGGTGAATGGAAAAAACGTTTTTTTCAGTATTCAAAATTTTAAGTTCATAGAAAGTTGTCCCTATGGACCGACATATACCACAAAAAAAATGGTACAATTGAAAAATATTTAGGTCTCCCGCAGAAAGCCTGATGTTTAACATTTTCTTTAAGAATCAAAATTTTTTCAATGTTACGTGATTTTTGTGTTTCAAATACAAAAAGTTTAACAATAGGGTGTGAAATTGCCGTATACAAAAATATATTACTCTAATGCAACATTTAGATCGCCTGCAGTGTATTTAGATTCGATACAATTTTTAGCAAAATGACCATTTTCGTATAATTTAAAAAATGTGCTTAAATGTTGATAAAAGTTTATATGTCGTCAAATTGTTTATCATGTGCGTACATGTGGGCTTTGAAACAGTAATCCCACTTAATATTTCATTAAAAAAAATATGAAAAAAATCGAATTTTTAAAGAAAATTATAAATTTTAGGCCTCCTGCGGGGGACCTAAATATTTTTCAAATGCGCCAATTTTTTTTGTGGTATATGAGGGTCCACAGGGGCAATTTTTTATCAACTTGAAATTTTAAATTAAAAAAAAACGACGCCGATTAAAATGGTTACAAATAAAATAATTGCATAAGTTAAAACATGTTTAAATCAAGTTTTATTCATTGTTTAAAACATGTTTTTGTGTGTGATTTAAAACATGTTTTATTTCATGTTTAAAACATGTTTCTTTTGCGAGGTGTTTAAAAACACCGTTTTGTTTAAAAAAAACAGCATTTAAAAAGAAAAACGTTTTGTTTAAAACAAAAAAAAAATTTTTTATAACAACCCTGGAAACACCAGACCATCATCACAAAAAAAATTGAATATAATTTGTCCCCCTTTTTTTCCAGAGAGTAAATGTCACACTCGGCAAAAAGTTTCATATGGACCTACTTGTTTTCTTTCTTGCTTCAAAAATTTACATCAAAACTGTTCTTTAAACGGCTCAAACTTCTTTAGGAATTAAAAAACCCAATAGCTCAACATGAAACTTTTTACCCAGAATGACATTTACTGTAGAGAAATATTAATAATAATGATTTATTATTTAATTCATTTTTAACATTATGAAATTTGTATTTAAATTTATTTACTTTTATTGTGGTTATAGGTATTTATTGTGTTTTTCTTTATTTTTGCATTGTTTGGTATGTATTTTCTTGTTTATTTTTATTTATTTTGTTAATATTTCAAGCGGACGTAACTTTAAGGATTTGAAAAACAATAAGGTCCATAATAATTTACTTTCTAAAAAAAAATTCTGAATTTTTTTGTGACTTGATACGCATTAATTTCAAATTTTCCCAGTTATATAAAACTGTTTGCAGCAGACAAATTTGGCTAATAAGCACTAGAAACAAGGATGGAAAATACATATATTTTTGTAATAAACAATTCACTCAAAATCTTACATTTATAACTAACCAAGACTGTATCTATACTACTTTTTCTTATCAATATTTTTTTTCTTCTTCGGACTAAGTTCGGCTTTTGAAACTTTGTAGTCGCTACTTGTCGTAGCAGCAGATTTCTTTTTTAGAGCTATTCTACGCTCACCAATATCATCTTTAACTTCTTCAGATTCTTGAACTCTTGGTGTCTTTTTCCCAAACACAATCTGCTTAATATCCTTCTGCAAATCACGCGAGCAAACCATAAAACTCTCCTCTTTAGTCTCCCCTGCAAAAATTTTTAAAATAAAATTTGTACCGTACCAAAAAAATTGTTTTCTTACGTAAATATGAACTTAACGCTTTATCATATTCATCGGTAATGTTCCGTATATCAGCATTACTGATTAACTTCTTCATATCAGTGTCAATCCTATCAAACGTAGTTATTCTAAAAGTATCGTCTTCCATTTTAAAACACTCCATGAGGAAGCATAATTCAGGGACCAATGGTTTCTGCGTGTAGACTAAATCAAAGGCACAGTCGTGCTTAAGTTTTGAAAAAATATAAACCGGTTCGGCTTTTTGTTGTTTCGTCAATTCCTTAATAAATTCCACGACTGTTTCATATTCGGATATCGTAAACCGTATTTTCATATACCCCCTGTAAAACGCAGTAAAACTTAGTTTTAAAGTGGTTAATAATCTCGTACAATAAACTTACTTAATTGGTTGTTTGTAATATAAGCCGTATAACATGTATAACGCTCCAACTTTTATGAATTCATTGTTGCTAAATATTAAATATTTCTTTGTTTCGAACAGGAATAACTCGGTGTGTTGCGTAATTTTTTCGAGAGATGAAGAGAACCTACAATTTTGTGTGTCGAGTATGGTTATAGGTAAAATATTTTATTGTGGTAGTTACGTATAAATCAAGCTGAATTTCATCTCTCTCCATAACGTAGCGAAAAGTGAGTAAAGACATGTTCTGGACACTGCATAGTCTTGTAGTAATTTCTCGCAGTCTTTCTTAAAGCCGTACTGGACTTTAGCTAATTTTAATGCTGAACGTTCCATTTTAATTTCTTTAAATCACACAGTAAGGAATGTTGTTATTGTTGTGTTTGTTTTGAGGTTATGTTGACATTTGCTAGTTTTTTGTCTGTAAGGTTGGCCGCTTGTACTATGGAATAATATTTGAATTATGTTCTATTTGCAGATTTTATTTTATCTTCTAACATTTAGGATTATACTAATATTTTGATATTTTGGAAAAACATAACATGGAAGAATGTTTTGGATTTTGATTTGTGAGATCTTTTTAATTGCTGTCAACATGCATCTTGGTTCTGCAGTGTTCAAGGTAATCAGATAAAACTTTTATTTTGCAATTCTATTATTTAATTAAATGTTGTTTTCTGTTGATCTATTTGCTTTGCTTTTTTGTTACCTTAGGACGAGTTTTGGAAGTGGACCTTGGATCTTAGACATTCAAGGCTCTTGGATTCAGAGATTTACTTGAGAGAAGTAGCTGTTGAACCTTTAGTTTTACACTATTATTGGAAGTGGACCTTGGAAATCCTTGGTCAAGGTAATCAGATTGTTATTAATTAACTAAATCGATGACTGCACTGAAGTTATAAGAAAAAGAAACACTGCATATTTTAGCAGTTGTAAAAGTAATATTTCGTATTCTGGATTTATTCTATATTGCACTCACTTGTTCAGTTCTACTATTTAATTAAATGCTGTGTTTTGCTGTGCTTTTTTCCTTAAGGATCAGTTTTGGACACTTCCACCTAAGAAACACGTTGAAAGGTCCACTGACCTTGGACGTTCAAAGACCCTTGGATTCAGAGTCTTCAATAATAGATGTAGCTGTTGGACTGTTATTGGAAATGGACCTTAGAAACCCTTGGACAAGGCGAGTGTTGTTAATTAATTAAATCGATCAGTGCAAGAACAGTATAAGTCCAAATCATGTCTTTGAGTCAATAAGAAGAGGAAACACTGCAAATTTTAGCAGTTGCAAAAGTAAAATTTCATTTTTTGTGCTTGTTCTGTTTTGCGCTTACTAGTTCAGTTCTACTATTTTATTAAAAGCTGTTTTCTGTAGGTAGATCTTTTTGCTTTGCTTTTTTTCTTCCAGATAAGAAAGTTCTTCCAAGGTCCATTAATTAACCTTGTAGCTTAGATCACTTTATAAATTTAAACAAAATTTGAGTGGTCTACAAACAACTAACAATTAAAACAACACAATTTACAAATTGTCCATTTATTTACTCCCCATTTTGCATACAAAAAACGATATAAATAACACTAAGAATTTTCTATACAGTTCACAGTGACGGTAATACTTAAAATTTTTCAATAAATTACAAGTAGGTGATGCCAGGGCCGCCGAGGTCTGCGATTTTTGCGTCGTAATGGCGAGACGTCAGCTTCGACACGACGTAGTTGAGGTCGTCAGCCCTGTAGCCCGGTGGGATGAAGGCAAAAGCGTAGCCCCCTCCTCCTGCTCCAGTCAACTTGCCATGTAGGTTCTTCTCCGCAAGTATAGAGCATATCTCGTCCAAAGATTTGTGAGAAACGCCCAAAGAACGGAGCAGATTCTGGTTGATATCAGCCAAATCCTGTACAAAATAGTGTTTGTTAATGATGGGAAGATAAGGATGATGAAGGAGATGAACGAAAGATGTGTTGAAAAGGTATAGTGCAGGCAAATTAACTGATTAGAAGCCAAAACCGGTATTAATTCAACCCATGCAACGAAGACTATCGTAACTCAAGTGCAATCCCTATGTAGTTACTATACTTTGTTCAATGGGTGGAATTGTAGAGACAGGACTTTGGAAATGATAAAGGGGCTCATAGTAAACGTAAAAAAATTAAATGCAGGTCATGGGGTGGTATAGTGTTTATTTGGAGAGTTTGAGAGCAGGTGCAAAGTACATTATTACGTTTTCCGGCAAAACTTGACATTTTATCCAAAAATTTCCTATACTAAGTTGTAGTACATAAAAAAATCTACAACATTCATAAGGGTCACTTTTTAGTTGACCTCAAAATTTCCGAGAAAAATTCGAATTCCAATGCCAAAACGATTTTTCTGTTTTTTATTTTTCATTTTCGCAACAATAATTCAATATTGATGAAATTTTTTGAAAGCGTGCCTTTTAATGTCTTAAATAAGCATACATTTTTTATATGCAAAAAACAAGAAGTTTTTGGGATATTTAATTTTTCCAATCAAACTCAGTTTTTTTTTTTTCAATAAGAAATTCTATGGAGAAAATCATCGTACAGAGTTCTTCTTTTGTATTGAATACTTTTTGATTCTAAGACAAAAACTGATTATTTTGCTTACTTATCTGCTTTAAGCTTTATTATCCTAATTTAATGGTTATAGCATTAGTGTAGAAATGAGAGACAGTTTCTTTTGTATTTTTTTCCGTACAATTGAATAGAGTAACCAGTTTTATAATTTCATAAAAATTTAAACAAATTATGAACAATTACTGAAAAATTCATTGTTGCAAAAGTCATTTTTGAGATTGCTTAATTTTTGAGCAATCTTTATTAGCAATTTTTATTATTGTATCAATAAGTACATTAAAAAACAACAAAAATGAGTACCAGACGAACTCTGTACGATGATTTTCCACTACAGAATTTCTTTTTGAAAAAAAAACTCATTTTGATTGGTAAAACTAAATATTTCAAAAACTTCTTTTTTTTTGCATATAATTCACAATTCTGTGGTGAAAGTCATCGTACAGAGTTCTTCTGGTGCTCATTTTTGTTGCTTTTACATGTACTTATTGACACAATAATAAAAATAATAATCCGTATTTAACAACATGCTCAAAAACGACTTTTGTAACAATGAATTTTTCAGTCATTGTTCATTATTTATTTAAATTTTTAAGAAAATTGCAAAACTGGTTACACCATTTTATTGTACGGAAAAAAATACAAAAGAAACTGTCTCTCACCTCTACACTAATGCTATAACCATTAAATTAGAATAATAAAGCATAATAATAATAATAAAAATTGTAATTTTTTTCATGATCTACAACTTTTGTATTGAAAACTTTTTGATTCTAAGACAAAAACTGATTATTTTGCTTACTTATCTGCTTTAAGCTTTATTATCCTAATTTAATGGTTATAGCATTAGTGGAGAAATGAGAAACAGTTTCTTTTGTATTTTTTCCGTACAATTGAATAGAGTAACCAGTTTTACAATTTCTTAAAAATTTAAACAAATCATGAACATTTACTGAAAAATTCATTGTTGCAAAAGTCATCAATTTTTGAGCAGAATTTTTATTATTGTATCAATAAGTACATTACAAAACAACAAAAATGCGTACCAGAAGAAGTCTGTACGATGGTTTTTCACCACAGAATTTCTTTTTGAAAAAAAACTGATTTTCAAAAACTTCTTGTTTTTTGCATATAAAAAATGTATGCTTGTTTAAGACATAAAAAGGCACGCAAAATTTCATCAAAATTGAATTATTGTTGTGACAATGAAAAATCAAAAACGGAAAAATCGTTCTGGCATTGGAATTCGCATTTTTCTCGGAAATTTTGAGGTCAACTAAAAAGTGACCCTTATGAATGTTGTAGATTTGTTTATGTTCTACAACTTAGTATAGGAAATTTTTGGATAAAATGTCAAGTTTTGCCGGAAAACGCAATAATGTACTTTGTCCCCGCTCTCAACTCCCCCAAATAAACACTATACCACTCCATGACATGTATTTATTTTTTTTACGTTCACTATGAGCCCCTTTATTATTTCCAATAATAAAAGTCCTGTCAACAATATTATTATAGTTTCTTTCACGACAAGTGGCAGTAAGCCGCGACATGACGCGCAAACGTTCCTATACGCATTGACGTGTGTTAGAATGTAATAGCAATCTTCTTTATTTCATTCTAACACATGTCAATGCGTAGCAACGTTTGCGTATTATGTCAGCGGCTTACTGCCACTTGTCGTGAAAGAAACTATACCCACTCTCAACTTTATTTGCCTGCACTAGTAAGTAAACAAAAAGAAGCAATGAGAATGTTGTTACAATGTAAATAGTCAAAAAATGTTTGTTATCAATGATGACGACATGAGTAATAAACTATAGAAACGTTGAGGGTGGTGAGAACAGATAGGGTACAGAAACTAACCTCCAAAACGGTATACGTCTCCAAAATGGCCGCGTCGCACTTATCCAGCGGCATCCGACTTTCCGTAACCACCTCATCCAACCTCTTCAAAACCTTCAACGCCTTACACGTCACCTCCTCCATAGTATTCAACACGCTACCAACAATAACCGGATACTTATCCTTCAAAACAGCCACCTTCGTAACCAACGTTTTCGTATCCTTCGGCACCATCGAATTCACCAGAATCACCCGCAACTTATGCCGCAAATTAATCGTCACGATCGGCGACATCTTTTTAAACTCAACCATCATCCCAAACGTACAAATCGTATTGTCTAAACCAGACGGCGTCCCGTGAATAATTTTTTCTGCGTTGAACGCCCATCTCGAGATTAATTCCAAGTCGTCTTTAGAAAACTCCTTTTTCACCCCGTCGAATTCCAAATTATTGAAGTTAAAAGGGTTCAAGTCCTCGGCGGAATATCTCCGAGTTTTAAATTTTACGTACTCCAGCAGAGCTGCGGATAAAACGACTAGAAAGGACGCGGAACTGCCTAGACCGGCGCCTATGGCTAGGTCGCTTTTTATGGTTAACGTTAACGCGGTTAGTTCGAATTCGTTTGATTTTACGATGGCCGTCAGGAGGTAGAATAGAGCCACTAGGGATTGGTATTGCGCTTTTTGTAAGGGAACGGATCCGCTGCGGTTTTTTATGAAACGTTCGATTTTTGAGAGTAGCCGATCGTGGTCGACTAATTCGGGCTTTTGTATGGTGTAGTTCGATGGGCTCTTCGACGGTGTTAGGAGGTCGCTGAGCAGTTCTGTCTTAATATCCTGCAATGAAAAAAATTGTAGAATAATAATAATAATATCGTTTATTATATCCAAAACATAATACATGTACAGAAAAAGACAAAATAGGTTACATTGTATTGTGCAAAGATAAAGTCAGGTGGGGAAAAAATGAATCACGGACGATAGGAGTTCATAAACTCGGCGACGCTGTATATTGGTGTTTTCAGAAGCATTTGCTTCATTTGGCGTTTGAAAATTGTAGATGGGAGTCGTCTCCAGTCTTCTGGAATCTTGTTAAAAATCTGTAGGTGCCGGTGTTGGGCCTGTGTAGTTCCACATTGTTCCTGGTCCTGATGTTAACAGTTGTTACTTTGCCTCTGGTCAGCAACTTTGTGAATTCAGATCTAGCCGATCGACTGGCTTTGGACGTAGATTGCAGGAGCCGTCAGTACATTCAGCTGCGCAAACTGTGGACGGCAGTGACTTCTGGGTGACATTCCAAGAACTGTTCGTACGGAATTGAATCAGTATAAGAAGAGAAATTGGTTAAATAAAGCTATATAAGATTTATTCAATTAAGTACTACCTAAAAATTTCAGAAAGCAAATGTAGGAAAAGTAAAACAAAAGTAATAATATAAAGGAAGTAAAAAATAGAAAAAAATTGAACATTAAGATAACAACAAAGGTTATATTATACAGGTTGTTCCTAATAAGTAAGGGAATCCCCAATGAGTCACCCGACTACTAAAATTTTCGAAAAATTTTGTCAGGAAAATCGACAATTTTGGTGGCGGCGCCGGGTAAAAATCCCCGGCTCCTCCACCAAAATTGTCGATTTTTCGGCCATAAATTTTCGTGCCAGGAAAATCGACAATTTTGGTGGCGGCGCCGGGTAAAATCCCCGGCTCCTCCACCAAAATTGTCGATCTTTCGGCCATAAGTTTTCGTGCCAGGAAAATCGACAATTTTGGTGGCGGCGCCGGGTAAAATCCCCGGCTCCTCCACCAAAATTGTCGATTTTCGGCCATAAATTTTCGTGTCCGTAAAACCGACAATTTTGGTGGCGGCGCCGGGTAAAACTCCCCGGCTCCTCCACCAAAATTGTCGATTTTTCGGCCATAAATTTTCGTGTCATGAAAATCGACGAGAATATTGAAAGGTTGACAAATATAGATTAGAGGTGAACACAGGGTTAATAAAAATCCTCTCGTAGATCAGTGAAACGCAAATATAAGAAATTAAAATTTATTGGAATAAAATATACAAATATAAATTTATCTTTATTTAAAAAATGATGTACATAAATAATAGGAAATACAGCTTTTCTACCAACAGACCTTATCGACATGTTGCAGTAAACAATTCAACACAATAATTATTTGTATAAAGTAAAATACACAAGCAAATCTAATAACACACACTATACAGTAAAAACAAGATGCAAAAATATATCTTACAGTATATATCTTTAAATAATTATTTATATACATCAACGTATTCATACTTTTTATTCGTCTTTTTCAAGGTTTCTTATACCGAGAGATTCAAAATCATCGTATAAACAATTTCTATTACCTTACCCTATATCATTTAAATTTTTTGAGAATTAGAAATCATTATTGCACAACATATTGCTTCAAAAATCCTTTTTTTCTTTCTATACGTAAACATTTTATTTTTAAACAAAAATTATTGCTGGTTAATGAGCTATTTGATCTCTCAATACAAGAAACCTAAAATTTAATAGAAAAATTAAGGCATTCTGAACGTCATTATATATATATATATATATACAGGTTGTTCGTAAATATCATGTCAACGAAGCGTTTACGGATATGTTTATATGAATTTTTAGTCATTAAATAAGCGAAAGAATTACCGCTTTTCGTATTTACATGATATTTTTTTTCTCTTGTCTTACAAACAGAGTAAACTATAAACAATAAATGGAAAAGTAATAAAAAGAAAAAAACAAAATAAGTGTGTAGAGAAAGAAAAAGGAATCACAAATACAAAAAGTATAAACAAATAAAACAAACAATGATAGAATGCTTGCTAAATCAAATCAAAAGTAGAAAACAAAGTACAAAATAACAAACAAATTGAAAAAACAGTACACAAAGTAATTAGCAAACCTCAAAAAAAACAAATTAGATAAATAAACTAAAAATAGAATAAATTATTAATGAAATTGATTAGTTATTCAGTGCTTGGAAAAATAATTTATAAATCGGAAAACGAGAACAGTAAAGCTCACAGACCATAACATAGCGAGACAAAAAAATAAAAATGAAACAGTAATCTTCAAGAAAAATTGAAGATTAAAACAACAAACTTTATACCCTTGTTTCTCTTGCATTACAAACAGAATAAAATTTAAAGAGTAGATGGAAAAGTGGAACAAAAACAAGAAGGCAAAATAAGCATTTAGATAAAGAAAAAGGAATTACAAATACAAGAGTAGAAAAACGAAATCAGTAAATACAAGCATGTAAATAAAAATAAGACAAAATAAAAAAGAAACACAATTGCAAAACTCAAAGAAAAAATTATTAAGAAACAACAAAAAAAAACAAAGAAATTTGAGTGTAACATTGACTGAATATATGTATATACCTTTTTCTCTTGTCTTACAAACAGAAGTTTAAAGAGTATATAGAAAAGAGAAATAAAAACAAGAAATTAAAATAAGCATGTCAAGAAATAAAAAGAATTACAGATACAAGAGTAGAAACAAAGAAATCAGTAAGTAAAATTCCTGTAAACAAAAATGAAACTAGAAGACAAAATAGAAAAAAAGCAAAAATTGCAAAAGTAGAAGACAAAATAATTAGGAAGCAATAAAAACAAAGAAATCAGACTGTAAAATACTTGGCTAACTAAATTTATATACATTTTTCTCTTGTCTTACAAACTGATAGAAAAGAGAAATTGAAACAAGAACACAAATTAAGCAAGTAGAGAAAGAAAAAGGAATTACAGATAGTAAAAAGTGTAGTAATAAAGAAATCAGTGAATAGAATGCCTGTAGAGAAAAATAAAACTAGAGAACAAAATAGAAAAGAAAAAAATTGGAAAAGAAGAAGGCAAAATAATTAAGAATTAATATAAAAACAAAAAAAAAATGGAATATAAGATACTTGACTGATTAACAGTAAATACCTTTTTCTCTTGTCTTACAAACCGAATATAGATTACAGAGTAGATGGAAAAGAGATATAGAATCAAGAAGACAAACGAACAGGAAAAAAAGATTTACAAATAAAAGAGTAGAAAAAAAATTAGTGAATAGAATGCCTGCTAAATAAAAATAAAACTAGAAGACAAAACAGAAAAGAAACAAAAAATTGTAAAAGTAGAAGACAAAATAATTAAGAAACAATAAAAAAACAAAGAAATCAGACTAAGATACTTGACTGAATAACTTTATATACCTTTTTCTGTTGTCTTAAAAATATAATTGCAGAATTTTTAAGAATAGATGGAAAAGAAATAAAAACAACAAGACAAAACAACATGTAGAGAGAGAGAGAGAGAGAGAGAGAGAGAGAGAGAGAGAGAGAGAGAGAGAGAGAGAGAGAGAGAGAGAGAGAGAGAGAGAGAGAGAGAGAGAGAGAGAGAGAGCGAGAGCGAAAGAGAGAGAGAGAGAATAGAATGCCTGCTTAATAAAAATAAAACTAGAAGACAAAATAGGAAAGAAACAAAAAATTGGAAAAGTAGACAACAAAAATAATTAAGAATTAAAAAGGAATAAAAACAAGAAAATAGTGATTAGAATAAAAACAAAAAATAATACGAGAACACAAACTACGAAAGAAAACAGAACAGCTTCAAAACACAAAATAAAATCGTTTCGATACACACAAAATATCAAAATAGAAAACAGTAAACATATATTATAATATAATAATAACTTATTTACCTCTATTTCGTAGCTGTGCGACAACTTGACGGCTTCCAAATTGACGACAATCTTCTCGCTTCGTGAATCCTGAAATTCATTCTCGACAAGGCTTAGATAAGTCCGTAGACCGAGACTTGCGGCAAGCGCTGGCTTACTGTATACGACGGAATGTTCCCCAAATAAAATTACCTTTCCCGGAGCCGATAAACTAATAGAAAATCCTGCAAAATTTTATATCGTTAAAACTACAATATTTTTTTTTTCCGGTAGTCGTTCGTACCTTTAAATGCCGTTGTAGAATGGGTAGAAATTAAGCTTTCGGAGTTATGCATTTTTGGCTTCTTCCCACTGCTCTGGACTGTAGGTTTTCTGGGAAAAAGCGTGTATCGTTTTCAGTTCTTCAGATAACACACCGTTCACTAATCTGTAAATTTCGAATGAGAAAATTATTATTAATCACAGGTTAGGAAATTAAAATTTGTTTTTTTTTTTGATAAAAAGAAATAAATACCTGTGTCTTTGCAATAAGGGCTTTCCTTTGAACTTTTCCGAGACTATCACGCAGGAAAATTTGCCACCACAACCATCACTTTCGTCAACAACTTCCTGCAACAAAAAAAAAGAGGCAAAATTAATAATTTAATACAGCATTTTGTTTCTGTTTTGTACATTACATTGTTGCATTGGTACTAGGAAATATTGTATTAAATCCAGGAGTGTAGAATTTACTAGAAACGCACCGCAAAGTGTGAACGTAAAAACGTATTCAAAACACAAAAGAATAATTTGTGAACTGTTTTCTGTGAAGCAAAAATAACATCTGAACTGATAATCGTTTTCAAGTCTTTCTAATGTAAAGAAGCCAATATAATTTTATGTATTCTAGTTTGTTCAGAAAAAATTTTGAAATATAAAGTTTACGTTGCTTTTCGGTGAAATATGTTATGATTTTGCCTCAATTGAGATTACGAGCAAAGTAGTTGTGATAAAAATTATTATCACACACACCTTGGTCACAGATAAATTGAGTAATTAGTTCTGAAAACTACAGAACTCAATCTATTCTAGTTTCTACAGGAGAATTTTTAAACGAAGAGTTTCCAATATTTTTAAATGGAAGAATATTACGATTTTGCCTCATTTGGAATTACGAGCAAAGTAGTGGGAATAAAAATTATTATAATACATGCTTTGGTCACAGATAAATTGGGTAATAAGTTCTGAAAATTACAGCTCTCTATCTATTCTAGTTTGTTCAGGAGAATTTTGAAACATTGAGATAACGTTGTTTCTAGGTGGTAGAATGTTATGTTTTTACTTCATGTGAGATTGCGAGCAAAGTAGTTGCGATAAAAATTATTATCATACTTGCCTTGGTCACAGATAAATTGGTTAATTAGTTCTGAAAACTACAGGTCTCAATCTATTCTAGTTTGTACAGGAGAATTTTTAAACGAAGAGTTTCCATTATTTTTAAGTGGAAGAATGTTATGATTTTGCCACATTTGAAATTACGAGCAAAGTAGTGGCTATAAAAATTATTATCATACACGCCTTGGTCACAGATATATTGAGTAATAAGTTCTGAAAATTACAGCTCTCTATCTATTCTAGTTTGTTCAGGAAATTTTTTAAACATACAGTGTACATTAATTTTTGGTCATAGAATGTTATAATTTTGCATCATGTGAGATTACGAGCAAAGTAGTTGCGATAAAAATTATTATCATCCACGCCTTGGTCACAGATATATTGGTTAATTAGTTCTGAAAACTACAGGTCTCAATCTATTCTAGTTTGTACAGGAGAATTTTTAAACGAAAAGTTTCCATTATTTTTAAGTGGAAGAATGTTATGATTTTGCCACATTTGAAATTACGAGCAAAGTAGTAGCTATAAAAATTATTATCATACACGCCTTGGTCACAAATATATTTAGTAATAAGTTCTGAAAATTACAGTTCTCTATCTATTCTAGTTTGTTCAGGAAATTTTCTAAACATACAGTGTAAATTAATTTTAGGTCATAGAATGTTATAATTTTGCATCATGTGAGATTACAAGCAAAGTAGTTGCGATAAAAATTATTATCATACACGCCTTGTTCACAGATAAATTGGTTAATTAATTCTGAAAACTACAGGTCTCAATCTATTCTAGTTTGTACATGAAAATTTTTAAACGAAGAGTTTCCATTATTTTTAAGTGGAAGAATGTTATGATTTCGCCTCATTTTAAATTACGAGCAAAGTAGTGGCTATACAAATTATTATCATACACGCCTTGGTCGCAGATATATTGAGTAATAAGTTCTGAAAATTACAGCTCTCTATCTATTCTAGTTTGTTCAGGAAATTTTTTAAACATACAGTGTACATTAATTTTAGGTTATAGAATATTATAATTTTACATCATGTGAGATTACGAGCAAAGTAGTTGCGATAAAAATTATTATCATACACGCCTTGGTCACAGATATATTGAGTAATAAGTTCTGAAAATTACAGCTGTCTATCTATTCTAGTTTGTTCAGAAAATTTTTTAAACATACAGTGTACAAGCAAAGTAGTTGCGATAAAAATTATTATCATACACGCCTTATTCACAGATAAATTGGTTAATTAATTCTGAAAACTACAGGTCTCAATCTATTCTAGTTTGTACATGAAAATTTTTAAACGAAGAGTTTCCATTATTTTTAAGTGGAAGAATGTTATGATTTTGCCTCATTTTAAATTACGAGCAAAGTAGTGGCTATAAAAATTATTATCATACACGCCTTGGTCACAGATATATTGGGTAATAAGTCCTGAAAATTACAGCTCTCTATCTATTCTAGTTTGTTCAGGAAATTTTTTAAACTTACAGTGTACATTAATTTTAGGTCATAGAATGTTATAATTTTGCATCATGTGAGATTACGAGCAAAGTAGTTGCGATAAAAATTATTATCATACACGCCTTGGTCACAGATAAATTGGTTAATTAATTCTGAAAACTACAGGTCTCAATCTATTCTAGTTTGTACAGGAAAATTTTTAAACGAAGAGTTTCCATTATTTTGAAGTGGAAGAATGTTATGATTTTGCCTCATTTGAAATTACGAGCAAAGTAGTGGCTATAAAAATTATTATCATACACGCCTTGGTCACAGATATATTGAGTAATAAATTCTGAAAATTACAGCTCTCTATCTATTCTAGTTTGTTCAGGAAATTTTTTAAACATACAGTGTACATTAATTTTAGGTTATAGAATATTATAATTTTACATCATGTGAGATTACGAGCAAAGTAGTTGCGTTAAAAATTATTATCATACACGCCTTATTCACAGATAAATTGGTTAATTAATTCTGAAACTACAGGTCTCAATCTATTCTAGTTTGTACATGAAAATTTTTAAACGAAGAGTTTCCATTATTTTTAAGTGGAAGAATGTTATGATTTTGCCTCATTTTAAATTACGAGCAAAGTAGTGGCTATAAAAATTATTATCATACACGCCTTGGTCACAGATATATTGGGTAATAAGTCCTGAAAATTACAGCTCTCTATCTATTCTAGTTTGTTCAGGAAATTTTTTAAACTTACAGTGTACATTAATTTTAGGTTATAGAATGTTATAATTTTACATCATGTGAGATTACGAGCAAAGTAGTTGCGATAAAAATTATTATCATACACGCCTTGGTCACAGATATATTGAGTAATAAGTTCTGAAAATTACAGCTGTCTATCTATTCTAGTTTGTTCAGAAAATTTTTTAAACATACAGTGTACAAGCAAAGTAGTTGCGATAAAAATTATTATCATACACGCCTTATTCACAGATAAATTGGTTAATTAATTCTGAAAACTACAGGTCTCAATCTATTCTAGTTTGTACATGAAAATTTTTAAACGAAGAGTTTCCATTATTTTTAAGTGGAAGAATGTTATGATTTTGCCTCATTTTAAATTACGAGCAAAGTAGTGGCTATAAAAATTATTATCATACACGCCTTGGTCACAGATATATTGGGTAATAAGTCCTGAAAATTACAGCTCTCTATCTATTCTAGTTTGTTCAGGAAATTTTTTAAACTTACAGTGTACATTAATTTTAGGTCATAGAATGTTATAATTTTGCATCATGTGAGATTACGAGCAAAGTAGTTGCGATAAAAATTATTATCATACACGCCTTGGTCACAGATAAATTGGTTAATTAATTCTGAAAACTACAGGTCTCAATCTATTCTAGTTTGTACAGGAAAATTTTTAAACGAAGAGTTTCCATTATTTTTAAGTGAAAGAATGTTATGATTTTGCGTCATTTCAAATTACGAGCAAAGTAGTGGCTATAAAAATTATTATCATACACGCCTTGGTCACAGATATATTGGGTAATAAGTTCTGAAAATTACAGCTCTCTATCTATTCTAGTTTGTTCAGGAAATTTTTTAAACATACAGTGTACATTAATTTTAGGTCATAGAATGTTATAATTTTGCCTCATGCGAGATTACGAGCAAAGTAGTTTCGATAAAAATTATTATCATACACGCCTTGGTCACAGATAAGTTGGTTAATTAATTCTGAAAACTACAGGTCTCAATCTATTCTAGTTTGTACAGGAGAATTTTTAAACGAAGAGTTTCCATTATTTTTAAGTGGAAGAATGTTATGATTTTGCCTCATTTGAAATTACGAGCAAAGTAGTGGCTATAAAAATTATTATCATACACGCCTTGGTCACAGATATATTGGGTAATAAGTTCTGAAAATTACAGCTCTCTATCTATTCTAGTTTGTTCACGAAATTTTTTAAACATACAGTGTACATTAATTTTAGGTCATAGAATGTTATAATTTTGCCTCATGCGAGATTACGAGCAAAGTAGTTTCGATAAAAATTATTATCATACACGCATTGGTCACAGATAAATTGGTTAATTAATTCTGAAAACTAAAGGTCTCAATCTATTCTAGTTTGTACAGGAGAATTTTTAAACGAAGAGTTTCCATTATTTTTAAGTGAAAGAATGTTATGATTTTGCGTCATTTCAAATTACGAGCAAAGTAGTGGCTATAAAAATTATTATCATACACGCCTTGGTCACAGATATATTGGGTAATAAGTTCTGAAAATTACAGCTCTCTATCTATTCTAGTTTGTTCAGGAAATTTTTTAAACATACAGTGTACATTAATTTTAGGTCATAGAATGTTATAATTTTGCCTCATGCGAGATTACGAGCAAAGTAGTTGCGATAAAAATTATTATCATACACGCCTTGGTCACAGATAAATTGGTTAATTAATTCTGAAAACTACAGGTCTCAATCTATTCTAGTTTGTACAGGAGAATTTTTAAACGAAGAGTTTCCATTATTTTTAAGTGAAAGAATGTTATGATTGTGCCTCATTTCAAATTACGAGCAAAGTAGTGGCTATAAAAATTATTATCATACACGCCTTGGTCACAGATATATTGGGTAATAAGTTCTGAAAATTACAGCTCTCTATCTATTCTAGTTTGTTCAGGAAACTTTTTAAATATACAGTTTACATTGATTTTAGGTCATAGAATGTTATAATTTTGCATCATGCGAGATTACGAGCAAAGTAGTTGCGATAGAAATTATTATCATACACGCCTTGGTCACAGATAAATTGGTTAATTAATTCTGAAAACTACAGGTCTCAATCTATTCTAGTTTGTACAGGAGAATTTTTAAACGAAGAGTTTCCATTATTTTTAAGTGAAAGAATGTTATGATTGTGCCTCATTTGAAATTACGAGCAAAGTAGTGGCTATAAAAATTATTATCATACACGCCTTGGTCACAGATATATTGGGTAATAAGTTCTGAAAATTACAGCTCTCTATCTATTCTAGTTTGTTCAGGAAATTTTTTAAGCATACAGTGTAAATTAATTTTAGGTCATAGAATGTTATAATTTCGCATCATGTGAGATTACGAGCAAAATAGTTGCGATAAAAATTATTATCATACACGCCTTGGTCACAGATAAAATGGTTAATTAATTCTGAAAACTACAGGTCTCAATCTATTCTAGTTTGTACAGGAGAATTTTAAAACAAAGAGTTTCCACTAGTTTTAAGTGGAAGAATGTTATGATTTTGCCTCATTTGAAATTTCGAGCAAAGTAGTGGCTATAAAAATTATTATAATACACGCCTTGGTCACAGATAAATTGGGTAATAAGTTCTGAAAATTACAGCTCTCTACCTATTCTAGTTTGTTCAGGAGAATTTTTTATACATAGAGTTAGCACTATCTCAGCAGTAAACGAACAAATCAAACACAAAAACAATCAATTCACAAATTTATTTACAAATCAAAAATCAAATACAACAACAAACAGATATTATATTCACCTAGAATATACAACTTGCACCTAAACCTACGACAATTAGGCCAACTTGAGTTTAATATCGTCAAAACCTTGCGGTAACCTGAGTTGAGCAACATTAAAATAAACGAAGAAACCCAAAAAATGCAAACAGGAGTAAACGGAGATCAACAAAGGGAAAAGATCGGGATATTGTGACGGTGGTTCAAAAATTAACATGGAAAAACATAATAAAATTAGGAATGTGATCGAAGAAATTAAAATTGTATAGGAGACGAGATATTTTAAGAAATCCGAATGTCTTTTGATTGTTTTGAGGAGAGTCAATTTTGAATCAAAAACGTCTAAGCAATCCTTTAAAAAAGCGCGACCTTTTTGGGTGAAATTAAACGATTTATAAGTAAGGCCGTAAAATAATTTGAACGAAACGATATAGAAGATTGTAAGGGCAAAACAAGCTATTACCAAATTATCTTTTACTAATAACGGAAACATACTAAAGGTTGAAATCGTCAAAAACCAAAAACACGTGATAGGATCTTCAGGAAAATATAATAAAACTGGAATTGCAACTAATAGAATAGTTTTTTCGTGTACTTGAAAACTAAACAAGAAAAACGCTAGCGATGAATTTATTAAGCTAAGAACAAATTTCTCGATGTTCGGCCGAACAAATAAATCAACACTCGACGGCAAAATAGCCGTTAACGTTACAATCATACACAATCGAAACATTTCCGACACGCAGTAGTTTTCTTTGAATTTATAGAATACATTAAGAGCGCACCAAACGTTTGCGACTTTATCCTCGAAAATACCGCGGGCGACAGGAAATAACCGGTGGATAACTTGAAAGAATTGCTTAAAATCAAAGATAAACGGAAACCAGATCAATCCGAACGTTAGCAAAACCGTCACACCGATTTTCGTTAGTTTTAAAAACCCGGAAAAAATTGTATTATTCGGTTTTGGTATACACGTGCTTAGTAAGTATAAGAAAAACGGAAACGCATGATATAACTCCATCTGTTTATAATTCAAAGCTAAACAGAAAAAACACGATGATAAAATATAACGGTTTTCTCGTAAAAATGCCACAGCGAAAATTGCTAACCCTAACGAAATGCAATTGTACTGGAAATGACCGTGGTCAATTAGAATTAAACCCGGATACAACAGACTTAAAATCACACTAAAACAAAAGTTTATTTTCACTGGTTTCGTCTTAATTTTTTTCTTTATCTTAAAATCATCGTCTTTCAAATTTTTCACCACGTTGAAATAATAAACAACCGACGGTATAAAAATCAATAAATCCGCTATTAAAACAGTATATCGCATGAATAACTTATGCGATTCCGACTCGTAACCTCTCGAGTTGAATAATTTCACAAAATCTTCGTTTATCACTTTAGCGACAATCCCGCAGATATAACTGTGATACGCACTCAAAGGTGGGTAGTCCAGCCCCCAATACATCAAATCGTTATCCGTAGTGTTATGGTACCACTCCGTAACGGGTAAATTTGAGGTTATTTCCATCCAGTGTCGTTGTGCTTCGTAATCCCCAAACATCGGTGGTTTCCCTTGGCCGGAATACGGATGTAAAGAGGTACAAATCCTCAGCAGAACGGCTACGAAAATCCCAAAAAGGCATATCGAATTTTCCCTTATGATCATCTTCATTTTCTCCTTGAATTTAATAGGTTATGTGGTTCAATTTTGTTCGTTATCACTTCACTGAAACTTAGTCCACATTCTCGACGTTTTTCGAGTATTAATTTGTAGAAAACGTGTTGATTTGTATTGATAAAACACGACGATGCGACCAACAACTCTTGTCGCCAAATCATCAATAAATATTGGTGATTTGGATGTTTTTGGGTTAAGAAAAATTGTACTCACCACATGCGTTGCGTCCAATCCTTTGCACAATTTCTCTTTTAAGTATTCCTCGGTGTAACTGCTCATTATAACTGTAAATTTTCACGATTTTCCCCACATGTAAATAAAAATACCAAAATGGCATCCACTACACAAGTGTGGTATGTTTAAACGTATCTCATACTTTTAAAATGATTTTCTGCTTATAATATCACCTAAAATTACCCGTGGAATTGTATATATTTGTTTTATTCTATTAGAAATAAATTATTTGATTAAATTAGTCATATTTTTGAATAAATCTCGATTAATTTATTTGACAGATTTGACGCGCCATCTATTATGATATTCGTCAAGTTTGAGTAAAATATCGGCTGCTACACCAATATGCAAGAAAAAATCTAATAAACCACAATACCTTATTTTCGAAGAACTGCTACACCACTAATTTTAACAACTTATGAAACTGATTTATGCCCAATATATCTATCAAATATCTGTAAAGATAGGCCTTTCATAAATTAAAAATTGATTTTTGTTCAGCAACGCCATCTATCGGGCAATCCTCGAACGTCGCGTGCCCGGTCGATAAAAATAATAGCGTATGTCGGTAACTCATCTGTCACATTCAATTTTAACCCTAAACATCGCAATTTTAGGCAAAATTAAACCGTGTTTTTACTTTTTCAGTACATAAAAATCACCCTCACACCCGGAAGAATGCTATAAACGAGAATTAACCATACCAAACCTCGCATACTCGACGTAAATAGCAATTTACCGAAAAAAGTGAGGTTATATCGCATCTCCAACCATGTCGAACACCGAAGAAAAGCGCAAATTAAGCGAAGACGATTGGTTAAATCTAACAAAATACTTCGTCGGAAACAATATGAGGTACCGAGAGAATATTATAATCCCTAAAAATCTCGGACCGATTAAAATTAAGTCCGACGAAGAGAAAATGATAGAATCGACAATCGAAAGCTGCGCTTTCAAATCGTTAATGAGCTGCGTTATCGGTAAACTCCACTAAAACTAATACAACCATGAGTTAACACGTTATTTTAGGTTATGGCCTCGGTGCTGCGATCGGTTTGTTCTCCGCTAGCATGGGTCCCACTACGGGGCCGGAGGTTGAGACGCAAACCGCCCGGCAGGTCTTCCGAGAAATGAAGACGACCACGTTGAGTTACGCCAAGAATTTCGCCATGATCGGCATGTTGTTTTCCGCGGTCGAATGCGCAATCGAAACAGTAAGTTTTTATCGTAATATGGTTTAGAAATTTTTTAATTTATCGTTTTTAGAGTAGAGGAAAAAGTGATTGGAGGAATGGGACTTACGCTGGAGCCGTAACAGGTGGCGCAATCGGTTTAAGAGGTAATCATAATTTTTTTAGTTTTGAGTTTACGATGGTTTTGATGTTTTTTTTTTTGTTTCAGCTGGGGTTAAAGCTGGTATTATTGGAGCTGCAGGTTTTGCGGTATTTTCGACAGCGATCGACTATTACATGCATTCTAGATAGGAACTTTTGTAAATACGTAGTTGTTAGTGTTTTAATTTTTTTTTTGTTGAATAAAGCGGTAGAAATATATTTTTGTTGTTATTATACTTACTAAAAAATGTTATTATTAATTATTGACTGATACACTTTATTACCTACAATTTGACGTATAAAAGAAAGTTTTGCGTTAATTTTAGAAAAAATTGTTAATATGTATAGAATAATATACAGAGTTAGTCAAAATTACTGGAATACCTAAATAATTCTCCAACCGTAAACAATTACAAAGAGTTTTTTTGGTTTTAAACAAGTTATTGCTTAAATATATTTTTAAAATACGGGGTGTATTTTATTCTGTAAATTTGGTAACCTTTTCTTTTTTTAAATAGAACAGCTGGAATCATTTTTTATAAACTGGATCTTTTTTGAGTTATCAGCAATAAATCAAAATTAGCCAAATTAACGGAACACCAAAATAATTCTCCAATGTAAAACATTTCAAACAAAAGTTTTTTGGTTTAAAACAAAAAAGCATCTGTATATTTTTATCTAATACATAGTTTTTTCTTGTTTTGGATATTTTTGATTTTAAGATTAATTCTAAACAATTTTGTAGGAATTATTTTTTTATAAAATGCAATTAATTATAGGCATATATATAGGCATAATTTCTTCAATATTTTGTTTTTATCTGTTTGGTTAAAATAAAAGTTCATGAGTTTTGATTCATTGTTTATAAATGAGACATTTTATAAAAAAACATTCCCACCAAAAATTCTTAAAATTAATCTTAGAATTAAAAAAAATATGGTAAAAAAAGATTACCAAGTTTCCATAATAAAATGAACAAATACATTACAATACACAAAAATTTTATTTGTTTAAAAATATTTTTAATTTTGATTAATGGCTTATAACTCAAAAATGATAAAATTTTATAAAAAAAAGATTCCTACAAAAATTTCTTGGAATTAATCTTAGAATTACAATTTTTTAAAATATATGGTGTGTTCCATTTGAAAAAGAAAACGTTACCAACTTTCCAGAATAAAATGATGTATATTAAAAATATAGTTTAACGATAGATAACTTGTTTAAAACCAAAAAACTTTTGTTTGAAAAATTTTTTAAATATCTTTCGGTTGGAGAATTATTTAGGTGTTCCATGTAATTTTGCCTAACCCAGAATTCATTATTATATACATATTATAATTTTAGCTGAAATTGACGCAGAAATTTCTTTTGTACGTCAAATTGTAGGTAATAAAGAGTATCAGTAAATTATTAAGTTCCTGTAATTTTGAGTACCCCTGTATATAATGTTTTTTGTTTTTATAACTAATGTTTTATTACTTTATGTAATAAACTTATGAAAATAAATAAAACCAAAATAACTTAATCTACCTTAATTAGTAACTAGAAACTAAATTATTATTAAAAGAAATTAATAAATTAAAATAGTATTGTAAATAAAATTACACAATTCTAAATACTGCGCCATTGTGTCGACATACTACTTTTTAAGTTTCCAAAAAGGTGACACAATGCCAAAATGATCCGTGTATGACATGTGCTTTTTCTGAATTAATGTTAAAAATTCAAGAATCGTGTCACCCAACGAACTTAAAATAATACCTGAACATGATTGTCGGTAATTAATTGGTGTTATCAACTATAAAAGCTAAACATTTTGCTCCTATTTAGAACAAACCTGTTTTAAAAGACATTTTGCAATTCATTGTATGTAATTCGAGTACAATATATATTATTACGATTCCGACAGGCAACGGATATTTACTATATATAGGACAAACTGCGGTTATTGCGTTATGTACAATTTCCGCATTGCGTTCTCGATAAGCAAGTATTTATTGTTGATGTTAAAAACATCTTTCCAAAGAAAAATAGTATATTATTTGATCAGCACATAACTAAGGATATAAATCGCGAGAGATGAAGTTCATACACAAATTCCATTTTATATCAAATATTTTAAATGTATTTGTCAATGATGGCGAGACGAATTGTCACATAACTGTCATCCACGAAGGTTTTGACAGGCTGTGACCCTAGCTTTGACCCCTCACACCGTCGATTAACCAGTTTTCCTTTTGATACTAGCGTATATATATATAATGAAGTCATTTTTTGAACGACCTGTCATTATTATACAACGTTAGTGTCATTATAATCATTGGCGTGTGTAATAACGGGAATTATATAGTCATAGATATTAGATACGTATGGTATGAACTTGTTATATGCGAGTAGTAGATAAAAATAATTATTTTGTATTTAAATCTATTGATTATTTTACCAAAAGTTGTTATTAAATTCTACCTTAAAAATTTGCTAATGATTGTGAACGAAATGTTTCCGAAACCGTAAAAAATTTTGATTATAAAATTCCAATTTACTGGTATCACAATCATACGATTTTAATACGAAACATTACAACATTTCGGAATTTCGGATAGCGATGCAAATAAATTTACCTATTTACGCAAAATTGGTGAACTCATCCGCGTTTTAGAATGTTTATTCTATTCGTTTAGGTTTGAACTTCGAACGCGAACGCTGCCAATATTTCGTCCATAAACCTAAAATACCTTCGTTAACAAATATCCAAAAATAAAAGTATGGCGTTACGTAATATATCAAGACATTGTAGATACTAAGAAGTGCTCTAATGTTCTGTTCTCACGTAATCTTGCGTAACATAATTTAATGCACTTGAGGCTATAATTAATAACTTTAAAGCAGCATGGAAACATATTATTATAATGGTAAATCCTTGGACAAACAACATGTCGGAAAAAGATAACAATGCAATAAATTTTAGCACAAAACTTTCCACAAAATTAGCAGTAGGTACAACTTCTATTGTTGTTGTGCAAGTATTTTTTATCTATCATTCTCGTCAGTTTCTATAAGTTATCAGTTTCGAATTCTTATTGTTTAAGACCACTTTGTGAAAAGTGTTAGTAAAACATTCGACATTAGATCAGGTCCACATAATAAAAACGATACGGCATTTTTTAAATTTCACAAGAAAAGCACTCTATAAAATCTGTTAGCAATTTATTAACTAGTGATTTTGATAGGACGTGTAATGTTTACTCTGCATAATTATCAAGAAATTGTTCATTTTCTCGAAGCTGTTAGGTATATTAACATGCTAGTGTAGATAATTAATATCATGGACTAACCTACCGCTATACCTACAGTAATTTACCTATTATCATGTGTTATTGGTAATACTGAATCATAAAATTAATCCAAAAAATAGATTAAAGGTAGCTCGTTGGTATCAATTGCAGATACTAACATTTATTACAAGAGTTAGAACAAAAATAGTTAATTAATGATTGCCACAGAAAAAAGAAACAAGTTATACATTTGGAAAACAATTTATTACAGATTTTTCAAACATATCTTAGCATAAATAATGCGTTGACGTCATATTCAAACCGCTGGATCGAGCAAAATTTATACTATGGCTATGAAAGTTAATTAATAATTCCAATTTTTATGTACTTAAAAATTGGACAGACTTACTTTATTTATTTCAGGATTAATAAATTATATATACGGAGGAAATTCGGAAAAACCGGACAAATCTGCGTTTTTTCAATAAGTTCATAACTCCGCCAACTTCAAAGTATGTAGTAGGACAGGCTTTTCGCGAGAAAGTAGCGATTTTTTTTGGGTGTGTCATAAACGTATTATTTTGGCATTGTGACACTTTTTTGGAAACTTAAGAAGTAGTATGTCAACACAATGGCGCAGTATTTAGAATTGTGTAATTTTATTTACAATACTATTTTATTTATTTATTTACAATTTATTATTTTTTTTAATAATAATTTATTTTCTACTTCTTAATTAAGGTAGATTAAGTTATTTTTGTTTCACTTCATAACTTTATTACCAGTGGCCGGACAAAAATGTATGTCTCGCAGTGCTAGAAGTCGCCCAGCTATGAGTGTGCGTAGCGGGCACGCATGAGTCAATGACGACTTATGCGGTCGATTGGATTGATATCCACAGGCGCGAAGCGCCTGGCGGTCGGTAGTAAACATTAAATGTTTGTCGTAACTATATGCAACACGTGCCCACTGAAATATTTTACTCATTTCTTGGATATGCATTGAACGATTGTATTACTGCATATTTTTCTAAATTATCTTCAGTAAAATTATTTCGCTTAGATGTTAAAATGTCTTTAAACCTTGAAAATGATCTTTCTACATCGCAGCTAGTCACAGGCGCAAACGAATAAACCAACACCAAATTGGAATATTTTTGAGAAATTCCTTCATCCGTAAATGAATTCGTAGAGATTTGTTTTAAAATATTAAAATCCGGATTTCTATGTACTACCGCATCAATTTTTTTTTGTAATTTTTTACTGATTGGTGCTTCAATGCTTCGTAACCTTTCGTACAGAGATTCAATCCTTTGAAAATTGCTTGCAAGTTCAACAGTTTGTTGTTCTAGAAACTTTATGGTTGGCAATACTTGCGCAAAATTTGTATCAATAAATTTTAATTGTTCATGCAAATCTTGTAATGATAGTACTTTTTTGCACTCTTTAATACTAATTGCGTCATCAGGCAAATTTAAGACGAAGGGTTTGATGATATCAAAGTTTCTTGCATACAAATTGCCGCTTCTAACCATGTACCCCACCTCGTAATAACTGGTTGTGGTGGCAAAGGTAGATTAGGGCACTTTTCCTTGTAAAGAGACAATCTGGAAGGAGCTTTCAATAAATTTTTTTTGCATGTGCTTATTAGCGTATTCACGTCTGGAAATTCATCCCGAATAAATTCACATATTCTATGAATAGCGTGTGCAAAACATGTCAAATGAAGAATATTTGAAAAATGTTGTTTAAGTAATTTTCCAATTTTTAACATAATCGCAGCAGCGTCAGAAACAAACAGTAATACTTTGGTAGCGTCTGTGATTCCTACTTTTTTTATGGCGTCATTTACTATTGTACATATCTCTTCAGCTTTGACGGTACAGCGAAACTGTGCAGATGTTAAATAGGGTTTATATAAGTCTGGCGGGTCCAACAATCCGACAACGACGTTGACCACACATCTACCCTTCATATCCGTAGTTTCATCTGCAGATACCCAAATATATTTATCGGATAATTTTGACTTTATTTTAGAAATTGTTTTGTCATATTGCCCTTGTACGTAATATTTTCTAATTGTGGATTCATCGGGTAAGTCTCGTCCAGTATACTTCTTGATACATTTTAAAAAAACGGGATTATTAATTTTTGTGAAAGGTATATTAGCAGAAATAAATGTTTCACATAAATCATCAAAAAAGTTTTTAGTTGACGTTCCTGATACATTTTCCATGTGTTTTTTTGTTTTTACATGAGCCCGAAGACATTGTTTACTACGATTAATTAAATTTCGTGAGCAGAAATTGCAAACCACTTCCCCTTTCTTAACGAACGTGAAAGTATTGCCAAACTCAGCTAGCAAACGATTCATTGCATGATTTTCAAACTAAGTACAACTATAAAATAAAAAAATAATTTAACTCTAAGTATAAAACAGAAGAACAAATTCGAAATGGAAAATAAAAACAGATATTCACACAAAATTTCAAGAAACAACACAATTGAAAGAAACTGCTCAAATTATCTATCGACGAAGCGGAAATTTAAACAAGGCAAGTACACCATGAGCCGAAGCCACACCGGCTAGCCGCTCGCGTCCCCACCAGCACGTGTCCCATGCACGACACTGGAAAATATGCATTTTTGTCCGGCCACTGTTTATTACATAAAATAATTAAATATGAGTTATAAACACTTTATTACCTACAATTTGACGTATAAAAGAAATTTCTGCGTCAATTTATTTTTTATATAGTAAGCGAGATCGTCAGATTGCTATGCAAAACCTGAAGTTTGAGTCAGCCTGCATAGGCCACATTTTCAGTGTCTCCGAGTGTACTCCAATATACACATAATCGGCAAAACATGTAATTTCCTCAGACCGAAACGGGTACTCGTTGCGAGCGGTTTGGTGTCGTGATTGTGTCAACATAACCAAACTTTTTCCGTGTGATGTGTTGTACGTAGAGTTTATTTATTATACAACGTTTAATACTTCATTTAATAAATTAGGTAAGTCTCAAAACAACAAAATATTGAAATACTAACCGTAGACTTAAGAAATATTTAATTCTAACCCTGTAGTATTTTATTTTTGGGGATACATATACAGAAAATATAACATGTGGAATCCATGTGAATGAACCTTCTACCAATATCAGCTAGCAGGTATAAGGAATTTTTAAACCCCTGATTATTATGCTGTATTATTCAGTATTGAGCTACACGGTATGCAACAGTAAGCAATAAACTAGCTCAGATAATAATTATCTTCTTATTTTTGCCGCGTGTGCAGGCAGAATGTGCAATAATTAATAGAACAGTTGCATGTTTTTATATAAGCTAAGGACGAAGTAATTTTCATAATGTCCATACTTAAATGTGAACATTACGCAGTTTTTGCTTGATGTAAATTTAATATTAGACACGCCGGTTTGTACCAATAGATAGTTAACTAACTGGTTTTCAATACATACATGGCTTTTATGTAATGCCTTTTATATATAAAAAAAAACATGATAAGACTAATTAAGCTAAATGGGCATGCATTTAAGAAAAAAAATATGCAAGGTTTAAAACAAATTTGAAAAAAAGTAAGATAAGATAAAAAATTAGAGGTGAAAGTAAAATCAGCTGATAGATTGAATTCTGATATAACGTCAGACGTCATGTTCTACTACATGTTCTTTTTTTTCGTTCGGAAGTGACCTGAAATTGTCAATCTAGAAAATTGGAGAGGAATTTTAAAACAAATAGATACCTACACAACACAATTTAAAATAAAATTTTGCAGATCGATTTTTAAACCTTAATTTTGTATTTTGAATGCAAAAATTAAAAGCTACAACATTAATCTTTATTTTAGGACATCCGGTTTCTTGATTTCACATTACACTTATCAACCCACAATCGTTTCTTATTCTACCAATGTTCTAACGGTCAGAATATAACGTAGACGTTTGACTAATCTTGATAATTGAGTGTTATGCTAAAAGTTGTTTTTTTTCCTTATAAAGTAACTGCAATTCGACTTCTTTTTACATCGCTACAGGATAACAATACCTAATTAAGAAAATTCTAAATGAAAATGTGAAAATGCTTTATATTTTTATAATAATACGATGTACTACTCTTTTAACCACTATAATTTACAAATTTAGGGGTGTCGGACTTAGATACATGTAAATATAGCACGTTCGTAAATCAGACATGTGTGTCTGAATTGTGTACATGGTTAGAAGTAATACATATCGCTCTATTGCGTCTTTACACAAGAAAATAACACATTTTACATCGTTTGCTATATTACCATTAATTGAACGCATTTTGTCCAAATACCGACACGAGTGTCGGAATTACGGACATCAATAAACCCTAATTATTACAGGGTGTCGGAATTACGATCATCAATAATTCCGTAATAAATATAGACGGGCATCATAGGAGATGATAAAATAAGACAGAATGATGCAACACTAGCAGCAGAGAGTAGCGATTTTTGCATTAATACACCACCTTTGGTGACAACAGTTGGACTCATGCGATCTCCTATAAAAAAATCTGATATGGCCAGGCACATGACTTTATCATACTATATATAAAATTAATCTAGTTTAACTAGTTTGAAATCAAATGACACTTACGTGTTATTGGGTGTAAAAAGTGTAACGGTGTACAATATCCGAACGCAGCTTATATTGACAGTAGGTATTGTCAAAACATTAGCGTTTGACACAACCTACTGTCATTAGAATCAAAATTTCTGACATATCCTGGCTGCTAGTTTTAATGCAGTACGACCTCCAGTTCCTTTGGACCCTTTTTAACAGAAAGCCTTTCAGCTCTAAGTTTGGCCATGAAACTTCTAAATATGAAGTTTCGTCCCGATACCTTTAGTAGTTTCGTCCCGATACCTTTAGTAGTTTCTCCGGAATCGTCGCCACAAAAAACGGGTACACACACACACACACACACACACACACCCACCCACATCCACACACACAGACATTTTTTGGTACCTTGGTCAAAAATGTTCAGGGGACCCAAAAAGACATATTTCCGCTAAAATCTCGAAAATTTTTTTTGGCACGGTTACAATACTTTACATACTACGTATGATAAAGTAAAAAGTTGACATTGTCATTAGCACCACATAAATATAAATTCTACAGTTACAAATGTAACAAAAATTCCTTATTTGCTACAAAGAATGTTTATTTTAGTCAAATACTATTAGTTTGGAGTAAATTAATATTGTTTCGACTAAAATAAAAATTCGTTGTAGCAAATAAATATATTTTTGCCTCTCGTCAATGATTTATTAATGTCATAATATCTCAGAAACAGTTGATAGTAGCCTAATATAATAAACCTAGTGTCCCATTAAAAAAAACATGAGTTTGTATTGGTATGTTGTTCTAGAAAAACAGCAAAAGCAAAATCCTTACAATGCTTATATTTTCGTGAGTCTAGACACAGTACATTTTTTCCCACAAATACTGTCATATTGACTTCGAGTTGCATAATCAATATTTTCTCGTTTAAAAATAATGTTATTTGTCGTGGAATTACCACATATTGCGCATGGTTGGCAAATTAGCAGAACTGCTAATCACTATTATAGATACGCACTATGTACTACGACAACACTGTATTGAATGGATGTGTTGAAATGAAAACAAATGTTTGTACTATCATTGTTCCAGATAAAAGATGTTTCATGAACATATAATGCTTCTAAGATGAACAATTGTGAAATTCTAGATCATACAGCGTAGGTATTGTTATTTTTTTCAAATAGCTTTATATTAAATACAATACGCACATATGAAATAATATTTTGAAACAATATTCTACGCATACATACATTTCTTTTGAACCAAAGTATGTCTTGAACAGGTAGATATGTATTTCTTTTGTACAGCGCCGCAAATATGTACACTCTTGGTATTAAGTAAGTTCTATAAATATTTTAGCAGTGTGTCGATGATACATCCAAGTACAAGTTTTTTTATATTCTGGTCGACCGCTCGGCCGCTAAGTGCAAAAAATTGTCCGTTTACGCTTCAACTCGTATATCGGAAATTTATTATTTGCGAAACCTTGTTCGAATGCTTTGAATTGGTTTATAATGATTTATATGTTTCTATTTATTAGCTTAATGTGTAATTAATTAATGTAATTCCTACATGGCAATGTAATTGTGTTTTTATTAAATATGTCGTTAATTTTATATTAATAAACACTGATGATTTACTGGTGTTTTCGAGATATTTAGCTTCAACGATATTTTGCAGTGTTTTTATATTATTATTTTGTATTTACTTTACAGCAATATGTTTCAAATATCTGACAACTGAAAATAATGACAATTATGTATATCACTAATTTACAAAAATTTTTGGAAGCAAGCTCTAAATTTTCGTCGAATTTTGATGAAATGTAAATATATTATAATTATTATTAAAAAAAAAATAAACCAAAATTTACGACCATCTAAAAGAACAACATAAAAATTATTTCATCAAATTTGACCTGGGATGAGTATAAATTGTGTTGGTAACGGGTATGTAATTTCCCAAAAGGAGACGTTTCAGAAAGAAAAGTTGTTGGTTTCTCTTATGTATAGATTTTATTGCATATTAATTACTCACAATCATGCTACTTGTTATATTAATTTTTAATATTGTATTTTTTTTTTCAAGTATGCAATAAACATGCTTATTATTATTATTATTATTATATGCAATAAAAGCTATACGAAGAGAAACCAACAACTTGACGATTTGAACCAGGGACCTTTGCGTCGCTAGCACAATGCTCTCCCATCTGAACTATTGACATTGTGCTAGCGACGCAATAGGCCTTGGTTCAAATCCAGGTTGTGGCTGTAATTTTTGAAATATTTAAAATTTACATCCCGCCTGTATGTTACCATATTATTAACTTATAATATTACTTTGACAAAGTATGTTGTTAAACATTTTCAGCTATAGTTTATATTGTTTGGAAATTAAAAAGATCTTCATTTTAATGTATATGCATTTTAGCTAACCTTACAGTACACAATTCATAAGTCAAAATGTTATTTTTAACTTATTATCGTTGTTAATGCACGCCTCTTAATTTATTTAGAACACAAATTTAGAAATAAAATTTCCAATAATGTTCCAGCTAATATATAGTAAGTAAATGAAAAATGTGTGCTTATTGAACTGGAACTATATTACAATAAAACTTCTGTAGAGCTCTTTGAAATATTAACAAAAAAAGAAAATTAAAAATTAATTAGTTATCATACAATGCAAAACCAAAAATGAAACACAATAAATACATATTACAACAATAAAAAATTATTAATTATAAGTAAAATTTTAATAATTTGTCTTAACAAATGAACAAAAGAAAATACCAAAATGTTTTGTTTTTTTTTTCTAGAAAGTAGAAAGTAATATGTTTCATATGGTCTTATTGGTTTTCTTTGTTCCTTCTGAAGTTAGAGCCGTTTAAAATAAAATATTGTTAATAATTCAAACGGCTGTAACTTTTTAATGAATTGAAAAAGTAATTTACTTTCTGAAAAAAATTGTTTTGCTGAAGAAACGTGGGACAGCCTGTATATATTGCTATAATTTAAATTATTTTGGTTGTCAAGCATGTATTAGATGTCATGAAAGATAATTGAACATTAACTGCAGTAAAGTAAATACAGATATAAAATTTCCATTGTCCTTCATACAAAATACATGCTTGTCCTAAATGTAAATTTAAATTCAATTTAGAGAATTTATTTACATTTAGTGAATATATTTTAATATTACAATTCTGAAATAGTCTATATTTAGTGATAATCCTTGGCATCAAGTTGATTTGCGCATTTACTTACTTACTTACTTACTTAAGCCCGTCATCCTACTGCTGGGCAAATGCATTTACTTGCGTAATTAATATGTGTATTAGTTAACATAAATTTATATAATGTGTCATTATATTACGCAATATCTTAAAATGAGCTTTTCGTATCATATTATCAAATTTCATGTTTACTAATATTATTATAAAAGTAATTCTATATTTAATTAAATGCATTACCTACTCGTAAACTTAACTGTAGTGATCATATTTCATTTATTACATTGCAATGAAGATATCACATTAAGGAAAAGGTCGGACACGCTAAAAATAAACTAAATCCCGTTACATTACATCCATCGAAAAACCACCTCGTGACGGACAACTTTTTGCGAAACGGCCGGATCGAGGTAGAACAGTACACGAATATATAACCGACATACTATTTTCAAATCCTGCGATAGCGATACGAACTTACTTATTTCCATGACTGTACGTAATGTTTAGATAATGTCTCATTGTTTAAAATTATTTTGTCCAGTGTCATTACATATTTTTACAGATAGAAAAGAATGTAAACATTATCAGAAATCCTGACAGCTGTTTCGTAGACTTTTTTAGTTGTCAGAGATAACTGGGCAGAGTAACCTGAGAGTTTTATAGTCGCCTGAGGCGCCCTATCATCTTTTGTAAGGTGAAAGACCTCAAATCGGCGATACGTAAGAAGCAAACCGATGAGAAGTGCATAAGAGCCACTCAGGTGGTACCTGCCACCACTCTTGAATGCGCGCAAGACTTGCATACAAATGGCTCTTGATTGTTGAGTGTGGACAAGTTCAACTGTTCAAGCCATCTCCAGTTGAGTTGGCTTCAATTAGTCGGTAGTCATTACGACAAGTTTCGAGATTGATCCTAAATAGATACATGTAAGTTATCTCCTTAAATATATAAAGAGTTTTTGTTTTACTTGTTATTATTTTTATTAATAAGTAATAATTAAAAACTATGCAATATTTGTACACAAAATATGTAGCTTATAATTATTTTCATTATTTTTTTTTGTTTCACATTTGTATGATTTGTGGTTTTTGGTTTTATAATGACAACCGCTATTCTTTATAAAAAGTTTATCGGCAACGTAACCGCAAAATCCCCATTTTTTGCGCGTTTTCTTTCATAAAGCTGATTTCAATCATGTTTAAAATATTTCATAAAATATAGACTTTATTTGTCCAGTTCCTGTGTTACAATTGTTTTAAATGTTATAAGATCGTAATTTAAATGACTTGCCTTCTGAAGGAAATGAAAAAAATCTGATGTGGCCAGGCACATGACTTTATCATACTATATATAAAATTAATGAGCGGAGGTGGCCTAGTGGATAAGGCGAATGCCTTCCACTATGAAGCCCAGGGTTCAAGCCCAGGTTAGGCAGGGATTTTAAAAATACTCCGCCTCCACGACCGCCGCACAGACAAGCCAACAGGCTTTGTGCACATGGCGACATCCCAAAAAAAAAAAATAGTTTAGCTGCATGAGACTCTATTTGATCGAGATCGGCCATGCTTGCATTAAAATAAAACTACTAGAACTAGACAGATATGTCGATTAAAGCTGCGTTCGGATATTGTACTCCGTTGACACCGGGTACACCGTCCAAATGACACTTACGTGTTATTGGGTGTAAAAAGTGTAATGTAATATGCGAACGCAGCTTATATTGACAGAAGTTATTGTCAGAACATTAGCGTTTGACACCAAGACTACCTACTGTCATTAGAATCAAAATTTCTGACATATCCTGGCTACTAGTTTTAATGCAGTACGACCGATCTCGATGAAATAGAATTTGCTCATGCAGCTAAACTATTGATTGTACCAAAAAATGTCATAGTGATAAATTATTCAGAATTTCCTCATCATTAATTTATTATTTAACTATTTCGACGAAATTCCAGAAATGGCGGCTTATTTGCAAAATCTTTCAAAAATGCTAAGACTAAACCTCCAGTTCCTTTGGACCCTCTTCAACAGAAAGCTTTTCAGCTCTAAGTTTGGTGATGAAACTTCTAAATATGAAGTTTCATCCGATACCTTTAGTAGTTTCTCCGGAATCGTCGCCACAAAAAACGGGTACACACACACACACACACACACACACACACACAGACATTTTTTTTAACCTTGGTCAAAAATGTTCAGGGGATCCAAAAAGGCATATTTCCGCTAAAATCTCAAAAAATCTTTTTGGCACGATTACAATACTTTACATACTGCGTATGATAAAGGAAAAAGACATAAAACTTCTTACTCAAAATACAGTTACTTTCTAATTAAAAAACAGTAAAAAAATTATGTGGATTCATTTGTTTCTTCATCATTTATTAAATTTTAATATTATTATTAATATTATAATGTGTTTGTTTTGATAATATTTCACTCTGTAAATGAAACGTTTTACTCAGTATGACATATATTATATTGAGTAAAATTATAGTGGGGTATCCTACGATATATACAGGTGTCCCACTTTTTTCCCTGCTAAACGTTTTTTCCAGAAAGTAAATGTCATTCTGAGTAAAACTTTTCATGTGGACCTAAACAACAGAATCATTACCCATACCAATAATAAATAAATACATATAAGTAAAAAAATCAACCTAAACAACAGAATCATTACCCATACCAATAATAAATAAATACATATAAGTAAAAAAATCAAAATTTATAAAAAAAAAAACAAATAAGTTCATATGAAACTTTTTGCTCAGTGTAAAATTAACAATCTGGTAAAAAGTGGGAAACCCTGTATAGGTCCCTGTTTTTCAATTTCGAAAATAAAATAAGAAAAGTGGCGTTTTGTGGATCAATTTTCAGAATTTCAGATAAGAAAAAGACAAACAAATTTTAAGGGAGACAAATTTTGACGTTTCGAGGATATTTGGTTCAGCCGTTATAACAAAATCACGTTTTTACACATTAGCATAATTTTTTCCTTAAATACCTCGTCAAAACTTAACCTAATTTTCAATTCCCCTTTTTTCGAAAATGTTGTTGTAAGACCAAAAAATTTGTAAGCTACCATTTTTTGCGAATTAAAGGATCTATTTAAAACAACAGGAAAAAGAAATTGCTATTTAAAAAATCACGATGACGTCATAAATAAAAAACAATTGATGGTTGGAAATTCAATTTGGATACAAACAAAAATTACTTTCCTTTAAAGTAATATTTTTGTTTTGATTTAAAAAAAGGCGTTTCTTTACACCAACGAAATCCAAGTTTGATTCAAACAAATATATTTTTAGTGCGAATACCTCATCCAACTGTATTGTAAGATGGCTCTGTAAACACTCTCCTCGCAGTTCGGCCTTATCTTGACTATAAATAGTAGACTGGTGAAAGCCTACCGCTCAGTTAATGTCATGCGTCTGGCTGAATTAAGTTAAAAAGACCGTGTGATCGGCAGTATAGAGCACAGTGCATGCAAGTTCAAGTTACCATTCCTAATCGGCGTACACTTTGCTACCCTAACCTTGACTATATGTAGGTCTGGGAAAACCAACCACTGCTCGAGGATGTGCGACATCCGAAAAGGCGGTGACACGTGGAGATTTGCTCTACTGTACCCTCCGAAAAGTTCTAGTCAATAATAGGTCAAACTAATAATTTCTTTAATCAAAGAACCATTTATCGCAACCTTTCAAAATGAAATACAAAATTTTCTATCTGTGCATGGAGTACACGTGAAAAGAAATGACTCATTGCCTGAAAAACAAACCATCACAAAAGCAGTACAGGATGCGATTTAAAATTTCAATGATGGCGTCATTTCCGGAAAAAACGGAAGCGATACTAAAATGAAGAATATCCCAAAAATGGCAAAATGACACGTGCGTACGCATGGAGTGGGTCATCAGGTTATTTTTCAGATACAGTATCCTGATTAGAAACCGAGATGATGCAGATCATTGAAGGTCACGGTGACACAGTGGCGTCGCTTATACTAATCTGATATTCAAATGCCATTTTTGTTATATAATGAGACAGTTATCTCAACATCACTTGCTAGCATCATTATTGATCACATAAAATAGCTATAGATTGGTAAAAATAAGGTAAAAATTGTATGTTAATAGTTCGACAAATTTTCTCTTTTTGTGAAGCCGGTCCTATTTTGGGGGGGGGGGGCGCAGGTTTCACAAACATTTTTGGTCTAACTTAAGGAAATATCCCGACGTTATAAAGAAACAATTCACACTGATTTATGTCTATTTCTGGTATAATTGTAAAGTTTTCAGAGTGTACGTATTGTTCTTTCTTCTATAGCTACTAAATTACACTAATCATAGCCTTTTTTGAAAGAATTTCTATGCTTCCAATTATAGGTACACAATTTCTAAACAACGGCATTCCTATCGAGTTTGAAAATAACCGTCATTAGTAGTCATTAAATCTAAGAGAAAAACATCTGAACTTGAACACGAAATCCAAACAAATCGAAAAATCACTGACGTTCAAGACCATCACGTGCATGTTAAAATTACACGTTTCTATCCCACCCAATGCGGTCGAGTTATTCTTAACAACTCCTCTACTAAAAATAAAGACGAAAGACAACACTCGATGTTGAAACGGAAAGGCGTATGCATATCGGCGACTTGAGCTAACTTGTGAAATACATTTGAGGTTCAAAGAACATTAGGACGTCATTATGATACAGTAGATAGCAGATACTGGAGTCGTGATATCTTATGAACAATAATTGTGTATTTGATAAAGAAAGTCGTGTGCTGATTGATATAATATAAAAAGAACTTTTTAGTAGTGATGATGGTTGCGAATAATTGAAAAGGAATAGTGAATAATTCAGTGGTGTTGTGACAAACTTGAACGTTGTTTGAATAATTAATTCCCGCCTCATTTTTTTTGTGGTAAGTTTGATTTATGTATCTACCAATATTAGTTGTGTGAGCAAGCAGAAAATGAAGGAGCCATAACTTTGTTTGTTTTATTGCATTCCTCTCGTCAGTTGTCACATTTATTTCCTGCAAAGAAATATTTTCGCTTTGGCTTAAAAATAGGTTTACATCGCCCAACGCAATCATATGTTGAGTCAAATAAATATATGTTCAATAACACTGTTACAAAAACAAACGAAATATACTTTTCACGAGACATAGCGGAAGTTGTTGAGCTAGTAGAGCTGAACATAATTGCAAAGTTGAAATTTTCCAAACACCCCACAATCTCGATTTTTTCAAATAAAAACATTTTTGGGTACTTGCACGTGTATATAAACTCATAACTACGCCATTTTTGATTCGTATTCCGAAATAAAAATGCAAATGAAAGAGGAAGCATAGACCATTATAAAGATGTACTGTTCGGTCAGATCCACACTGATAAAACTGAAAAGGTAATTTTACCGTGTGGCACGGCGGTCATTTTTAACCTCCGTGTATCGAAGGGAATTACAAACCATGTGGTTTGTAATTTTACTTTGAGCTTAAATTTACTTCTCATATGAAATGAGGTTTCCGATGTGTACGGTTTTATATATACTTTTGTAAGTAAAATTACTGACGTTCAGTAAATTTACCGTAAACACGGAATTGCAATTAATTGTTGTACAGTAAATTTTCTGCAACTTTAATATTAGATTTCTCCAAGCAACTGAAAACCAGTTAACAATCAGTACTTTTGTGATGGACCACATATGTTGCTATGATAACTCCATTATAAATACCAATGAAACATTATCTGGTTTCTCACAAAAGAACTGTTTGTAAACTGGTTTTGCGACTGCTCGGACAAGCCTGTATTGTCAACTGTAAAATCACTAGTAAAATCCTATTAATGTGGAGATCATAAATAAAAACAAAAGATAATAGTATGAAGTTTTATTATAATTTTAACAATAAATAACATGTGAAACATATTTATAATATATATATATATATATATATCTACATATTTTTAACATTAAATAAATAGAAGTTCTTGACAAAAATGTAATCATAAGTAAATGAAATAAAATAGGAACCCATGGACTATACTTATCTGCATATCGTATAATAAAATAAATCGATCTGCTTAACAGAGAGAAACATATCTTTTAAATATAAATTAAATATTATTTCAACAATATTAAGTTGAAATGCCTATGGTAAACTTACGTCACCTTATTCGTTTTTGAACCCTGACTTGGAATAATTTTTAAAAAGCTAAACCGTCTCCAGAGTAAGATAACCCGGGGCTAATCCAACCACAGCATATAATATAGTCCAAAATGTGTCACCTGAAATCAAAATAAGAAGTACATGAGTCATATATCATATACAGGGTATAACAATGTCAGCAGCTGCTTTCCTTTGAGGTACCGAGTGTGTGTAAAGTTATTAATGAGTGTTTATAGAAAAGTATTTTTTTATATTGGTGATTAAAATGATATGTGTTATACATGTTAGGAATAAATTTGATTGTAAGACCGCATGTACAAGAAAGAACAATAAGCGAAATCTTACCTATGGACACCACACAAGTCCTTGAATTTGTAGAATGTCAGTATCATCAACACTTGTATCCTAAAAAGAACATCCAATTAGTGAAAGTGAAATTATACATATCAAGACTGCAAACTTTTACCTGCACTTTGTAGTGTATATTTGCAAAGTCCTCCATAATATACAAAGAGATGAATGTACCAATATTATATCTTTTAATACTGTGGAACCATATGGGGCAAATATTCCACACGACACCGATAAAGGATAAGTCACAGAGGCACTAACAGTGTTAGATTAGTTGTATATAACAATCGCACTCAATAAAACTCTAACTTAGCTCCTATAAACACAACCAAACGGATGGCGAACGGAACTCGAACTGTATATCCCATTATTGCGCAAGCGCGATAAAAATTATCTCGGTAGCACTTTACCATCTAGAAAGGAAAATTGCACGAGCAGAGGGCAAATTTACATATCAGACAGTAGTTTTAATGTATAGGTTTGTAATTTTATTCCGTTGAAGTAATTGTTATTATGAAATTTATAAATTTGTTAGCAAATTTACCTACAGTTTGTACAATTAATGAATGTAACTGCATTTTCAATGATATTTAGTATTTTTGCTTAAAATTATGGTAAAATTGCCGACAAATAGGGTAGGTTTACTGAAAAACATGTAAATTTCATTTGTAAATTCGCACTCATTTTTATCAGTGCAATAACAAATCGAAAAGTTATGGACGTGGAAACTTCAGAAGTTTCCAATTATTTTCATATTTTTTCAACTTTAACAAAAATTTAATGACCTGTTTGAATCCGTAATATTTTTTTGCTATTTTTTTATTGAAAGCCCATTTAAATTTTCGTTTAATACGCGTTTGTTTATTAGCATCGTTTGAAATTTAACAGAATTATCAAATTTTATTGACCGGCTAGACACATCACACTACGGAGAAGAAATATACAGGCAGACTGTAATAAATCCGTAGTCTTTATACACATTAATTAGACATTATTATATTTACAATGTTATTCTAAAATTATGACACTGTTTTTATTTCTTTTCGTTTTTGTTGTTACCTGCCAGACTATCACAATATGTTACTCAGTACATTAGAGTTTACGTTCATTACATTTCCAGGTATATTTGGGTTCAAAATAAATTGCACCAACAGTAAAATTTTCACTCGTTTAAAACAAGAACTACAACAAAACTTAAAAATGTTTACTCGATCTCTGTCGTTTATACAATACATCATCTGTTTCGCGTTTAAGTAACCAGCAGTAGTCTGCGATCATGTTGATGGTGTTTTTTGTTTGAAAACGTTTTTCAATAGCTTCCTGTTCCTGATGAAATCGATGGAACCTTGTTCGTCACTGAGTTGGCCAAGAGTGTCCGGAAAGAAATTCAAATGAGAATGCAAAAAGTTAATTTTGATAGACATGTTGCAGCCCATTTCACCGTAGGCACTCAAAAACTCTTGTACAACATTTGCGTAGTCGGCACTTTTATCATTTCCAAGAAAGTTATCGCACAATGAAATAAAACTATTCAAAATCGTCGTCCCGCGTAAGTTTCCGAATTTGTGGAAAATTTCATATATGCCAGTATGTTTATTTCTACCAGCTCAACAACTTACACTATGTCTCCTGAAAAGTATATTTTCACTGTGACACAGTGTAATAGATCCACATTAATTCCGTCAACAAACTAATAATTTCTTTAATCAACCTATAACTTCGTTAATTTTAAAAAAATATAATTCTTTCACTCAACACAATCATAATTATTTGAAAACATAAGTAGTTTGACACAAATAAACGTTCCTTCTACCAAACAAATATGTTACAGAATGCGTTTGTATCCCCAAAGAAATATTTCTTTGCCTCTATTGAAACACCAGACTTCTTTGAGTTAATGCATATTTGTTTGATTTTAACTATATTTTCTATATGTGTACTGCTCATATCACTACAATGATAATAAAGTATATTTTAATCAACCATCATTGTAATTGAAGTATAACATTTATCAGAGATTCATTCACACATCAATACACATTCCAACGATAAAGAAAAGAATAATTAAAGTTGATTTTATTAATACCGAATACCAGTATCGTTGCGTTCTAAATATAGCTTACGAAATTTGACATCTGACCCGACACGCTGTTGAGCTGCATTTATAATAAAGAAGTGCCATTGTCATTCAACTCTTTGAAATTAATTCTATCGGTAAATCTATTGTTAATCCTAATGATAATATACGAATATACAATGATAATAAAACAAACTATGGAATAATGTATTATGTATATAGGTGTATCTAACAATATTAATATTAATATTTGTAGTGGAATATCAATATTGGTATTAGTAAATTATAATCTCCATGATACCGGTTTTGCAATCAAGTGCAGATGTAGACTTTCCCAAAATGTTATGCAGGAAAATATTTTTAATGCGTTCGGAAAAAACACAAAACTGCGCATTTTGTATTAGAAAATAATTTGTTTTCGATAACGTTTACTCACACGTGTTTGTTTTGCAATAAATAATGTTTATGTGCGGACTGTTTAAAATTAATAGGTGCTGTTTCAACTGTTTCGTTCATTTCCTTCAATTTAATTTGATAACCAATAAGGTAAATGCCATAATATCAGACAGGTTAAAGAATTTTTGTTACATTTGTAACAGTAGAATTTATATTTATGTGGTACTAAGGACAATGTCAACTTTTTTTAAACAAATATTTCCTTTTAAAGATATCTGGCTATTCATACTTGTGGTACATTATTCCAACAAATATAAACATTCAAGTAAATATTAAGTGTTTCAAATATGTATTGTTAAATAAGATTTATTAATAAGAAATGTTAAACATTTATGTTTTACCATTTTTAATGAAACACAGTATAAAACAAGTCCTTAGTCTTCTTCAGTGTTTCTTGCATCTGAAATTTTCAGTGGTATCTTTTTCTTGGCGCAGCTTTTAATTCTGTTCCTTTTTCGCTTCCTTTCTTATTTCTCTATTACAATTAATTGTAATATAGCAAACGATGAGAAATATGTTTATTTCTTGTGTAAAGACAACAATAGAGCCATATGGGTATATCCTGGGTAACGGACGCGACATTCGTACGCGATTAACAAAGCTTAAAATAGGAAAGAAACGGAAAAATCGTATGCATATTTTAATTAGTGCAAAGTACTAGTACAATGCTATATTAAACAAAGAAAATTTGGAAGGATAAATAGTTAAGTGCAAATATACAAGCAAAAACAAAAGTGTTCGGACGCGACAAAAAATTGAAGTTTTTTTTAACGCGAGTATAAATATTCCAAATTCAGCGATGTTTGGAGAAAAAAATCTTTTTGTTTTATGTGCAAATGAAGACCAAAGAATGTCTTTTGTCGGTAGACTTACGAAATGTGGGAAATATCTTTCAGCTTTTTTTTTATAATGTATAGTACGAGTTCGGACGCGACATTACGGACGCGACAATTTTTCCCAAAGCATAAAACACAACAATGTTCATTTCAACTCTAACTTTATTTCAGAAATTTAACATAAAATTAATTCAGTTATAATAATATAGTAAAATTGGATTACTACACGCTACTATACAGAGTACCGACCGATCGAGCTACTACGAGATCAATCAGAACGTAAAGGTGCGTTCTGATTGGTGGTAATGGTAGGTAATGGCAGTGGTAGCAGACGAAATTATAGTATTTCTCACCAGCCGTGATAGTGACACATATTAGTTTGCATGTACATAAATTTGAGTCACTAACACTTCCTATCAGAAATACCATAATGGCATCTACTACCACTGCCATTACCACTAATCAGAACACACCTTAAGCATACTTGATTTGAAATCGGACCTGTTTCAAGGTACAACCGTTCCAACGTACAGCTTGAAACAGGTCCGATTTCAAATCAGTAACTTTATAAACAAACTTTCAGTAATTTTAGTATGGTATTTACTGTCAATTTTATGGTTTGCATTTTTAAAAAATATCTCAACAAGCACCCTGTTTGCTGTAGCACTCTGTATTTCCATTTACAGTAGAGCGCCGATAATCCGAACTAATTGGGACCGAAGGTGGTTCGGATTATCAAATTGTTCGGATTTTCGAAAATAACCTAGAAAATGACACTTAGGCTTAAGAAATGTCTAAAAATGCCTAAAAACATGCGCTTGTCGATTAAACATACATCTATTACACAAACATAATTATGTATTTAAACTCTTTTAAAACGCGTTCGGATTTTTGACGTTCGGATTTTTGATGTTCTGCTGTATTTTAAAGCTAAGATATTATACTTTCAGATACAATTTAATTTCTTTAAATATCTTCATTAGTTCAAAAGTTATGATTTTTGCAACAAAATAAGTCAAAAGGCCGCCTCATAGTGTTACGGTTACGGACGCGACAAATTGCAAACAAAAATAAAATTTTAATTTCGATTTGTCGTGAGTAAATTTTTGTGCTTTCTGAAACAAATGAATAAGCTTGCTTTGTAACTGAATGTTGCTTGAATTTCAAATGTTTATCGAGTAATGATAACAATTAATATGGTTTTTGGTAACGGACGCGACATTAGGATATAGGTAAGATCAAATTCAAAAATAATCCGTTATTCGAACTCGTTTCGCCCTTTTTATATTCTGAGGAAAAATATTGTTGTTAGTAGAGAAAGTCGAAAGAACAACAACAATATGATATTACTTTTAACAAGCTAAATACACAAAGATAAAAGTTAATATTATTAGCCAAAAGGTTCAATAAAAAAATATAAAAATTACAGGCCTATAATTTATTACAAAATTAGCGAAAATTGAAACTGCTTTTATATTTACAACATATACACATTTAAGCTTTTTTATTGAGTAATAAAAAACAATTCGGACCAGTCTGAATTTTTTGCTTGCGGTTGACCTTTTTTTGGGATATACCCATATGTATTACTTCTAACCATGTACACAATTCCGACACACATGTCTGATTTATGGACGTGCTATATTTACATGTACCTAATTCCGACACCTCTAAATTTGTAAATAATAGTGGTTAAAAGAGTAGTACACCGTAATATTATGAAAACATAAAGCATTTTTAGTCAGCCTAAATAGATATTATTAGAATTTTCTTAATTACTGTAGCGATTTAAAAAGAAGTTGAATTACAGTTACCTTATAAGGAAAAAATCAACTTTTAGCATAACACTCAGTTATCAAGATCAGTCAAACTTCTAGGTTATATTCTGACCGTTAGAACATTGGTAGAATAAGAAACGATTGTGGGTTGATAAGTGTAATGTCAAATTAACAAACTGGATGTCCTAAAATAAAGTTCAATGTTGTAGATTTCTTATTTTATCCAACTAAACAGAAATAAGTCGGAATTTAGGACAGTGTCTGAATTTGGGAAGTTTATCATACTCGTTTAAGCAAAGAAAAAACTTAAAATGATTCAATTTAGTTCACATTGTAGTCTGTATAATATTATTAATCCCTAATAAATCTGTTGACGTATTTGCACAATAGAAGGCTTGTATAGACGCAAAAAAAATGATAAATTTTAATGTCGTAAATCACAATGTCTCCACATAACCTTAAGATAAAAACAGCAGTTAATAACTGCACGCTAAATCGGGACAAATAATGCGAGATTATGCATAAAAATAATTACGCAATTTTTGTAAAGTGGAAACAAAAAAAAAGATTAGGCTTAGGTAATTATAATAGATATAAATTTGTTAATCTGCTTTTTTTTATCTTGACGATAAGAGATGACATTGACATATTTTTTATATGACTTTATCCGGGATAGATTAAACTTGGTTTTATAATTTAGAACGTATGTCCTTAAATATTTTAATATACAGGATGGACAATCCTATTCGTAGAATTAGTGCTTCCAATTCGGGATTGCTTTTTCAGAACCGGGATTACGGTGCTGGAAATTTTCAATCCCGGGATCCCGGTGCCAGCACCGGGAATCTCGATGTATAAAAAAAATGAAAATAAGTATTTTAAATACGGATTTTATTTTTAAAATATAAATAAGTGAACGGAACAATATACAGTATACATAATAATAGTAATATACATAAACAGTAAAAATGGTTACAAAATGGCTTACAATATTAAATAATATTATTATTTTCTGCCTTAAAATGAGATCTTATAAAACCCAAAATATTCAATGTTTCATCGTTGAGCGATGACCAAATTTTAGTCACTATCTTAGCTAAGGTGGCCAGATTTTTATTGTAGATAAACGGGACAGTAGCGGGCGGGGCGGTGATAGTAATTAAACTAGTCTTTTCCAAAGATCGTACTCGAAAATAGGCAAATTCTAGGATTTTGATAAACACAAAACTTATTCTTAGTATGTTTTTTTTTTAGTTTGGTTGGTTACACAGATTTTTTTTTTATTTTAAGCAACATCATCACTAACTCCTTAAAATTGTTGTGCTTGTGATCAAATCATATTTGTTTAAACAAAACATACGTCATTGAATATTCGACGTTATTTGCATAGTGATTAATTATTTTGCCATTTTTATTTTAAATAAATAAATATCGTTTGATACAAGAAAAAGTTTATTTCATTATCGTTTATTATAGGGATGAAGTTGTATATATGAACTCTTTCCTACATAAATTCTTCCAATATATGCCCTTTGCACGAAATAAATATTTTAAATAAATTTTTATATTTTTTATATTTTTATTAACTACTAAATATAGTAAGAAGACTAGGAAAGATGAATTATCTTCTTATGGTTAATAAATGAATCTTAAGAGTAAATGTTAGTCACCGGCCTCAAAAGTTCGACGAAACTGAGGCGCGAGAGGAGGGAACAAGCCGCGCCCACTGTACACTCCGCAGAAAATGCAAAGAACGCACTGATTAGATGAGGGGAACGGTGGTATAACGATACCACCGCTTTGGCGGCGAAGATCAAAGGGGCCGTGCGGTGTCGACTGGCGCCGAACCGGTTCCTAATAATTTTGTGTATGTGACTATCGCATGTTCTGAAATGCTTTTCTTGTATATTTTAAATACAAATACAATTCCGCAAAACAATACAGTGATACAAATTAATTAATTGCTTTATTATAATATTCCTATTTGACTACTAACTATGGTTGAACATTTTACCTTTTGTATGTTGAAAAAAATTGTAGTTTTGGTAAAACAGACAGCTTTTCTTACATAAATCATTTATTGCTTTACATTTATTATTAGAATTAGTAACTAATTATCAGTTAGCTCCGAAGAAGCGAACAGCATGGTTCGCGAAGACAGTAATTATGAATTTTTACTCACGGCATAAACCGGTAACTATTTATCATCTAAATTTAAATAACTGGCCGTGAAAGCATTCGTACTCAGATACTTATTTAAATCCATTTAACGTTTTCTATGTGCATCAATAATCTCGAATGTCTCGTTCGTACTTAGCAGAGCCTCATATAAAAATTCAAATTTTTATCGGGTCACGCAAGTAGGTGTTAGTAAATATAATATTCCTATTTTAATTCTAGATACAGTTGGATACTGCATTTTAAAATTTTAGTCAAAATTATTATTGCAGTATACGTACTTGGTAGTATACGTACTTCAATTGTAGGTATGAGAAAAAATAGCGATTTCGATAAAACAGGCAGCTTTATGTATATGTATAAGTCATTTATTATATATTATATAGATACATGTTCAAATATTTTACACCATTATAAAAGTTTTTTGCCATATATGGTAATCCGGCACGCTTACACCTCTAAGAGAGTATTGCCCAAATTAACTAGCGAAGTTAATTAGCGAAGAATTACACTACACGTATAATATCTACATTCTACATATACACTTACCGCAGGTACTCTCGCAAGTTATTAGTTTTCTTAGAATGCGGGCCACATAAAGGCAGCTGATTTTTTAATTTGCCCATATTTCTAGCATCTGTTCTACGTCTGTTGTACAACAAGTCGAACCAAAGCCAACCATCCTGCATAGATTGCGATTGCCCTGAATGCATTGCCAAGCGACAAGTGTTTGGTATTAATATTATTTTCTAAATCTAAATACCAATATATTTGAAATTCTATGACGAAAAATAAATGACTGATTAAAAATTAAATTACTTGTATTTCCTTAGTAATAATTTATTTAACTCCTATTAATTATTTAGTAGTTGTAACATTGTAAGTAAGTATTGTGGTTGTTGATTATTCTTCGTTCCGTGTGTCGTACGGGGACGCACTATAAACCCTCGCGGGAACATGCGCTCCTAATTTATAACTCGCTCTTTGCTGTCTGCGTAGCATCAGGACGGCAAAAAATTATTTCTCGTATTCGGTTTCTAGCCTATTTTGGTCGAAATTCAACAATTCATGTTGATCACATACACTTCCGCAAGAACATGCTGTCCTAATTTATAAGCGAGTCGTTGCTATCTACGTAGCACCAGCACGGTAAAATTTATTTTTCGTATGGCTTTCGTTTGCCGGGCGCGGCGCCGCTACACCTGCCGTGTCAACATGCGATCAATATTTTTGTTAGGCCGAAATTGCTCAGTATTTGTGATTCCCCTGGCTACATATTCATGCTGCTGCTTCAGACTGTACCATTTGAATTTGATTGGTCGAAGAAAATGATGTGGTGTTTATCCAACAGATGGCTGCACCGTACGACTATAAAATATGTTATTCTCGTCTCATTCACATGTTCAAAAAACCAACGGTTAAATCATTACAACATTCATATTTTGTTGTCATTTTTTTTACACAAGTTCATGAAGGCTCAATACAAAATGTTGTAATATTCCTTTTTTGATGTTTGGTTCGGATTTGGACAAAAAAAAATAACAAAAATTACCAATTATTGGCTTCTTTAGCAAGGGTAAAAAACAAAACAACAACGCAAATGAAAAAAAGTGGCATTCATACCCGGTGTAATACACCTTTATCTATAATTTAATGTATTACACGTGATTATTAACACACAATTAAGCTCAGGATGTTTGGTTTTATGTAGTGTTGTTTTGTAGTACGCTACTACCTCTAGTGATTCCTCTTAAGGTAAAAAATAACAAACATATGTTCTAATCTGACGACCCTGTACAGCACAACAAGATATGCCAAGTTTCAGGTACAGTTTTGAGAAAAATACGCTGACTGGCACAGTTAAAGGAACGCTTATTTTGCTGAACTTTTGTAATGATGACCGGTTTTCATTATTTTTCAATGCATTTTAAAGAACTTCAATAAATAAGTTCATTGAATTTCTTAGAGATTAGCACATACTATTGTAATTTTCGATACACGCTGTGAAAAACTGCGGAGCATGAGCAAGTTTTAAAGTACTTTGTTACAAAACCAGCCATATTCTAAACATTTTGTTTTTGGTTCATTCCAATATCTGAATTTTGTAGAAGATAAACAATTTCAAATAAAGTTTAGCTATTTAAATTTACCCTTAAACATTGCAGCAAATCTGACTTGATTATGAGTGAAATACAAAATCTTGCATAAAACTGTGTATATTCTACAAAAATTCAGATATTGTGATGAATTAGAAAACAAGATGTTGAGAATTGATTTGGTGTTGTAAGAGAGTACCTAGTTGCCAACCTGCGAGAGAACAAGTTCCTTAGTTATCCCACAGGATGTCTCAAACATGACCAAAAACACAATTTTTGATCTCCCAGTATTAATAATCAGCTGGAACATCTTATTCTCTTTAATTATCAAAGTAAATTATGTATCATAAATGTGATAAATTTCCTTACATGTCTCGAAAAAAATAATGAAAATCGGTCAAAGTCTACAAACGTAATTGAATATCAAAGTTTAGCTAACTTAGTTTAAGCCGGTCAGTCGACATATCAAACGTTTATAGATCTTTTACGTCCTGTCTCGTTCTTACTCACTTTCTGCCGCCACCGAAATTCTCTGAACCAAATATAAACTACTAGGCCGTAGAGCACACATCCTAACACTGGGTAGTGTATGCCCTATTTAATGGCATTAACCATTAATTTAGTATTCCTTTCTCTTAATTTGTTTATAAAAATAATATTTTGATTTTCTATTAAAAATCTATCAGCACCGTAATCCCGGTATTCAGACTAATCTCAGCACCGGGATTACGGTACCAGAAAAGGACGGGAATACCGGGATCCCGGGATTGGATGCACTACTTAGAATTTAATTATTAAAAATTAACCTCAAAAACTGTAAGGATTAGAGTATGTACATTTCGAACTAAAATGTTGCAAAGAATTAAAAAATAGCAAAGTAAGTAATTTATTATGAACTATTTGAACACATTTGTGGCGTGATAACTGATAAGCCCTTCCCACTAAAACGGAAATGAGATAAAAGTAGCAAACGATTTGGTTATCGGCGTTGATTTACAATTTTAAGCACACACAGAGAAATGGTTGTCTAATGTTAATAAAATGACATTCTTAACATGATTTGTTTGTTTTCAAACAAGACATACTTGTATTAGGAATATTTATTTAATATAAAACAACCTAAATATTTGCTTTAAGAAAACGATTGTTTTGATTTAAGAAAGTCGTTGTTTTGAAAATAATGTGAAGGATACCGATAGATGGAGCTCTAGTTTCTCGTCGTAAAAGGGATCTATTATACCGTCAATGTACCTGACGTAGAAACGTCCTTTCTTAGAGTTAGACAACCGGCCAAAACAACGGTTTTCTTCAATCAACGATATATGTGACCCCGTACGAGCGAATCGCCCTAACTGCCATCTCTCGTTTCGATAGTATTGACTTCTGTGTTTGAAGGCCCATAACTCTAAAACTACTGAACAGAAAAAAATTAAAGAAAGTATGCCATACTCCTGAATCATTTCTACATAAGTTGTATGACTGTCAAAATTGTTTGCCTCTCGGTGTAAACATGAACGCGAGAGAAGCAAAAAAGTACCCGATTTTTGCAGTTTTAAATTAACGCTCGTCTTTCCGATTTATTTTCTGTTAAACCACTTACTACAAAATTTTCAGTTTTTGTTCAGGTTGCATTTAGAGTCTCTTCTATAGATTGGCGTTTTTGTTTTCTTCAGTTTTTATGTAATAAAGGTTGCGAACAAGATTTTGATGGAAGCCGATATCTCAGTAACGAATGTTAGCAGGACAACGCAGTCAGCATGCAAATAATCCTTATTTACTGCGATACACATTCCTTGAATTTAATAGCATTCCGACTATTTGTTAATTTTTAAGACCGAAATAAACATGAACAAAATTTTGCGCAGTTCGGCGTCCCTCGCTTGTGGGTTTTGGTGCGAGGCAGTCGAACGAGATGCGAAGTTTTGACGCGATCAGTGAATGCGTTTGAATCCGTTTTTGTAAAATATTGTTGGGTATAATTAATTGTAGGTACATCTAAATTCCTTATTTATATTTAACTCGCACTACTATTCAAAATTCCGAAAATAATTGTTCTGGTCGTATCGTACTAATAGTAAATAATCCTCCGCTGTCCCAGCTACGTTTCCATTTATCGTTACGATTGACGTAGTGCGCGCTGCACGAAATTTATATCATTCATATTAAATCGTTTTAAAAATTACTTAGAAATTAGTATGCAATTGTTTTTCTAGTCGCATTAAATAAAATATGACGATTGTTTACGTGCATATCCCGTTATCGTGCTCTTATTCGTTACTGAGATATCCCCTTCCATGAAAATATTGTTCGCAACCTTTATTACACAAAAACTGAAGAAAACAAAAACGCCAATCTATAGAAGAGGCTCTAAATGCAACCTGAACAAAAATTGAAATTTTTGTGGCAAAATTTTACGGGAAAAAAATGGAAAGTTAATTTAAAAGTGTAAAAATCGGGGACCTTTTCTCATTTCTCTCGTGCTCGTGTTTACACTGAGAGGCAAAACATTTTGATACAACTTGTGAAGAAATGATTTGGGAGTATGAATTGAGACAAGGTTCCGTTGTGTGCATGATTATTAATATATTATTACTTTACATTGTATATAATATTGTTTACACCAATTAACAACCACAAAATATTGACAGACTGAAGTTCGTCAATGATGACAGGTTATTTTTATGTTTTAGCAAATGTTGTACGTCTACTTGATATTACAGGAAAATACAAGATATCATCACGTATCAATATAGTATTTAAAAAAACGATTTGTTGATGTTTTGAAACAACATATTTACTAATTTAACAACAATTCGTCTGCCAAGTTGAAACGCAATCAAAACAAACGGATGTGTGTAATACAAATAACATACGTACATCATACCAGTGACGATATTATAAACAACTGAAACATTTGAACTTTGTTAAAGATACTTTGTTATCAACAGCCACGTTTCTGTATTATCACTAGCTTGCGTATGCAAACTCAGTCAAGGTTGACTGAAAACAAACTGACGATTCTTCAGCGTCATTCCTGAATTTGCACGAAGAGATATACAGGAAGTCCCAAAACTCCATGTCATGTCATGGAGGGCTAATAGGTGAAATTATTTCAATAATTAGAAATTCGATTAGAAAATAATTTTGAAGGCACATTTTGAAGCCGAATACAATAAACCTACATACATATATTATTTCATAGTTTGTTTTATTTCGTATATTATCATTAGGATTAACAATAGAATTACCGATAGAATTAATTTCAAAGAGTTGACTGACAATGGGACTTCTTTATTATAAATGCAGCTCAACAGCGTGTTGGGTCAGATGTCAAATTTTGTGAGCTATATTTAGAACGCAACGATACTGGTATTCGGTATTAATAAAATCAACTTTAATTATTCTTTTCTTTATCGTTGGAATGTGTATTGATGTGTGAATGCATCTCTAATAAATTATATACTTCAATTACAATGACAGTTAATTAAGAGACACTTTATTATCATTATAGTGACATGAACAGTACACAGATAGAAACTATTGTTTAATTGAAATAAATATGCATTGAGTCAAAGAAATCTGGCATTTCAATAGAGGCAAAGAAATATTTCTTTTCGGATACAAACGCATTTTTTGACACATTTGTTTGGTAGAAAGAACGTTTATTTTTGTCAAACTACTTATGTATTCAGTTAAAATTTATATATTATAACGAAGGAGATTTATTTAGTTCAAATAATTGTGATTGTATTGAGTGAAAGAATTATAATTTTTTAAATTAACGAAATTGTTGGTTGGTTTAAAATGCGATATTTTAAGGTTGCAATAAATGGTTCTTTGATTAAAGAAATTATTAGTAAGATGCTTAACATATTGAAACTAATCTAAAAGATTAACCATCAATTTAAATCTGAATTCTTAAAACTAGGTACTTGTCTCTAATAGGCTATCCACTGATGTCCCTATATTTACTTTGTCCCAAACAAGAAGCACTACCACTTCACTCACTGTGCTCTACTTTTTACACATTTCACTGATTCACTAGTTTGAAGGGTTTAGTTCTTTTTAGTCTTCTCACTAGATTCTGGTTGTCCAGTAGCTGCAGGGCCTCTACGTTGACGTGATGGCTTAGGCGAGATTCATGCTTAGTGGCGAATCTTTTTATCTCTTGGATGGCTTGTGGGACACCAAGATCACGGTGCAGGTCACTAGTCCGTATGTACCAAGGAGCGTTAACCATATTCCTTAGTACTTTATTTTGGAAGATCTGGATTCCTTGTATATTGGAGCTTTTTGCGCAGCCCCAAAGCTGGATGCCGTATAACCAAATCGGTTTTAGTACTTGGTTGTAGACTTGTAGTTTGTTCTGTACTGACAACTGAGAGTTTCTTCCCAGAAGCCAGTACAGTTCTCTGTATTTGAGGCCAAGCTCTACTCTTTTCTTCTTAACATGTTCTTTCCACCTTAGTTTTGTGTCCAGTGTCATACCCAAATACTTTGCAGTGTTCGCATATGGAACTATGGCGTCGTTAATCTTGACATGAGGTATGTCCTCGATTCTTTTGTTTGTGAAGTTAATGTGGACAGATTTCAGTTCGTTGAGCTTGGTCTTCCATTTTCTGGTCCATTTGTATATTTTGTTACTAGCTTGTTGAAGATTCCTGGTAGATTCACCAATAGTTGATCCCACTGCCATTAGAGCCGTGTCATCTGCGAAAGTGGCGACTGTTACATTTTCCATCTGTGGAAGGTCACTTGTATATAGTAGATAGAGAATTGGTCCCAATACACTACCCTGGAGTACCACAGCTTTGACTACTTTTAGTTCCGAGTATTCATCGATCTGTTTTATTCTGAATAGTCTATCAGATATACAGGATGTTAGCAACTCGACGTATTGTAAAGGTAGCATACTCTTTAGTTTGTGTATCAATCCTTCATGCCAAACCTTATCGAAAGCTTGTGTCACATCAAGAAAGATTGTTGAGCAAATAAGCTTTTCTTCTAATGCTTTCTCTATGATATCTGTTATTCTATGGACTTGATGTATAGTGGAATGCTTTTCTCTAAAACCAAATTGGTGATTAGGAATTAGTTCTTTTCTCTCAATGATAGGTTTCATTCTCTTTAGAAGCAACTTTTCAAAGAGTTTCGATATCATTGGTAACAGTGATATTGGGCGATATGATTTGGCCTCGGTCGGTGGTTTGCCTAGTTTTGGTATCATGATAACTTCTGCTACTTTCCAGACATGTGGGACGTATTTTAATCTGAACGATGCATTTATTAGGTACGTCAGCATAACAATACCTTTCTTAGGTAATTGCTTAAGAACTTCTCCTGTGATAAGATCATATCCAGGTGCCTTCTTTGGATTCAGGTTTGTCTTGATTTCTCTGGCAACTTCCTTTGGAGTAACTAGCTGTATGGCTTCTTTATCATAGGTTATATCTTTATTCGTGATTGGCTCTGATTCGATGTTGTGGGGCTGGAAGATTTCTGTTAGATGTTCTGCAAAAATTTCAGCCTTCTGTTTATTGTCTCTTGCCCAGGTACCGTCTCTTCGTCTTATAGGTGGGACATGGGCCACTGGCCTCTTGTATTTCCTCACTTCTTTCCACAGCGAGTAATCTGTTTCTTTATCGGGAGTCAATTTGATTAAGAAGGATTCCAATGATGCCTCTTTTAGTTTTTGAATTTCGCGTTTAAGTGTGTCACAGTGAAAATATACTTTTCACGAGACATAGTGTAAGTTGTTGAGCTGGTAGAAATGAACATAATGGCATATATGAAATTTTCCACAAATTCGGAAACTTCTGCAGGACAACGATTTTGAATAGTTTTATTTCATTGTGCGATAACTTTCTTGGAAATGATAAAAGTGCCGACTACGCAAATGTTGTACAAGAGTTTTTGAGTGCCTACGGTGGAATGGGCTGCAACATGTCTATCAAAATTAACTTTTTGCATTCTCATTTGAATTTCCTTCCGGACACTCTTGGCCAACTCAGTGACGAACAAGGTTTCATCGATTTCATCAGGAACAGGAAGCTATTGAAAAACGTTTTCAAAGAAAAAACACCATCAACATGATCGCAGACTACTTCTGGTTTGTTGTATTTCTTGTTATTTTTATTTTTCATAAATCACGATAGTAACTCAGTACTGTTCCAATAAACGAGTGAAAATTTTACTTTGTGATTTTTAATTGTGACAAGAGCAGTGCTTTAGAATGTTTGTACAAAATAAGAAAAGTGACTTTTGTTTTGTTATTTTTGTACCAACTAAAAAAATTAAAGTGCGAAAAAGTGATGACTATATTATATTTTCGAAGTTCTACTTATTGGAATAATTTCAGAATTAGAGAAGTAAAACTGCAAGTGTTATACCATTTTAAAACTACACTAAATGAACAATCTTTTAAAATAACTTTCCTGCTTATCGAGGTATCTTTCAGTGTTTGTTACAGGAATCTTAAATAAGGAAGAAACCTTTCAATCTTGAACGTTATTTTGTAATTTTTAAATGGTCGTCACATTCCAGTTTATTTAAACATAATAATGGTCGTTTTTGTACAAAACGGAACATAAATGAGGCTACATAAGTGAGGTCGTTATTAACAATTTGAAGTTCTAAATGACACTAATTTCGACGATAATTTTGACTAATGAGAACTGCTAGCTTCGTCCTGTTGTTTTATAAATTTGTCTGAAATAGATGTCTAAAATATTGTCGTTTGTATAATATGTGAAGATTTGAATGCAGACGTTTTGAACAGGTGGATGTCTGTTCTGATTTAATCTTTAATACTGGATAACAAATGTTTATTATTGTTAGTAGACTATGGAAGCTAAATAAATGTCATGTTACTACTGAAGTAAATTGTCACTTCAAAAGTTAGATTGTCATAGAAGATACAAGTTTATAAATGGTTAAAGATATCAGTCATTACAGTTACCATTAAGTGTAAATTCAGAAGAACAGGAGGAGTATTTTCTGGTATGTTAAATAAAATTTTATCATAATAACATTATAGAAACAGATATGTTTTTGTCTGTATTTCTGTAATTTTATAATTTTATCTTATATAGACCTGGTATGCTGTGAAACCATGTATCTACTTAATTAAAAAAGGAAAAGTTTCATGAATGTCACTACAGGAATTAACTTTCTTAGCGCAGTGTCCTCACAACAATGTGGTTATAAAGAATTTGCACTTTTTAGAGATGTACAATCATTTCCTCATATTTCATTTACATTCTTTGGTATGACAGATAATCACTTTTCCTTATGACAGGTCTTGAACAACTCTTTCAAAATCTACTTTATTTTGGAGAATAATTTTGAATTAAGAATACCAAAATCACGATTTTCAATTATCTTTCTTTGTATCACATATTTTCGTATACAATAAATATTGAACCATAAATCAATAGCCTAGTCATTTTAGATTTTGCTAGACAAAGAATTTGCCCGCCTATGAAAAAAATACCAGTGGATTCAGAAAAAAGTCCTGAACATTATATCAAACTGTTTACTGATCCTTTGAAGATGTTATTATTGAAATTAATTAAAAACTATCAGTGATTAATAAATTCTTGATGGAAAGTTGTCCACCTATGTTTGCGACAATATCTCCGAAAATATTAAGCTTAACAGAACAATTTTTCACCATATTAAAGACGAAAGATATGGGTACATGATAAACAAAGATTTTCGTAAAAATATTGAAAGATGTAGCTTTTGGAGAAGGTAAAATATCTAGAAATTATTTCAAAGTCTATATCCTGTCAAAAAATACAGAAGTCTGGTGATAACAGATGACTTAACAGTACAGATATTGACATAAGATCTCGGTTATGAAACCCGTTTGTTAGCCTTCACCCAAACTAACGTCATTCAATATTTTTAAGTAATTCTTTGTTTATCATGTACACATATTCAGGCCCGGAGCGTGATATTTTTCTTTTGTGTGCAAAAAAATTCTGGCTACTTTCGGAAGGCAATATCATAAAAAATAGTTTTTTTTTAAATCAACATGAGATGTCACATAACGCAAAACCAAATTAGGAAAATGTTTGTGTGACATTGTCAGGTAATACTTTGATTTTAACTCCCTTATTGTTATTAATGTCTTTGACAAGATTATCGGCTTATTTATATGCTTATTCTAGCTACTACTACACATGACACAATCAATATACTAGTAGCTAGCCTAAATTTCACATAAAAACTAGAATTATTTATTAACTTGATTAGAATAGAAACTTAACACTAGGGTCATTCCGCGAATTTTTAATTTTAGGTTACCATAACCAAAAGATCGCTGTGCTGGTAACGACCGTCACGGCTATGTAAAAAGGTTTTTCATAAAACTTATCAGTTTGAACATCTATCTACAACAATTCTAAAAGATGAGTCGTCTTTTTGTTATAATGTTGCATCAAAATAATAATAAAAGCCCCCATTGCTTATGTATAGTCGTTAAACGGGCGTGACGGGTGTGACACGTTACTGCGGAATAACCCACAACTAGGAGTTTGGCATTTTTGAAAAATCACAATAAAAATTAGTTTCCTCTGTGTACCTCAATCCGTGGAGATATACTGTATATTTATTTGTAAGGAACACATCCAGCTTTAATATTTAGAATTTCTCTGGTAGTTTGTCATTTTTATCTGACTGTGCAATCGCCTTTTCAATTGAAATAAGTGCCCTAACTATTCTATTTTTCCTGGTCCATTTACGTCATTTTTTTTTTTTATTTGGATGCAGAGAATGTTTATCCGCCGTTATAAAACACACGGTTTATAAAGAACAGCGTCTATTTATGTGGTGCTAATTTTTATCCTCAGCGATAGAAAAAAGCAACTAAAACAGGCAAAGTCAGTACAAGCCTGAATTTGGGAAAATCATTATTGTTTAATCATCATCATTGATTTTTAATATAAATACATTTCTCACTTATTTTAAGATCCCTTGGACTGGGGTTTTTAATGCCGATTTTGTATATTTGACCTTAGTTTATAGTTTAAACTGGCATTGACAAATCTAGCATTTAGCGCCCTTTTATTAAGGTACCTACACACAGAAAAGTAGATATTTTCTCAAGTTAAGAATAAAGAGATATTGTTGAATTGAAATGATCATATGCTTGTATATCTGAGAAAATATTTTCTTGCAATGAGTATAGATATTATTCATTCAAGAAAACTATTCTCACGTTGAGAATAATGGAAGTGAATATATATGCTTGACAATGAGAAAATGTTTTCTTGAAATGAGTATAGATATTATTAGTTCAAGAACATGATCATAATGTATTGAATAGAAATTACTGTTCTAGTTTTTTTTTTAAAGGTAGGGAATTGTGTGAAATAACTAGACAATAACTTAGCGAATGATATTTGTTTTATTGTATGAAATTTCTTTGCTTAATTATTATATACTTACCTATTTATAAATTATCACTACCTACAATATCTAAGGCATGGAAAAAAAACACCATATTCTATTAGACATCAAATTGTTTCCAGTATATTACACAAGTAAGTTTTCTGTGACATGTATGTTGATTTGGTGACCACTATATGGCTAGGCAAAATTTACGTACCGTGTGCGTCACAAGTCACAACTACGAACTGCGTCGCAAATACGTTGAACATAAGTACTGTAGGCTATTCACGCAAAATTAAAACTATATACTTTCATAATATTATAGATCGCGTAGTTATTGCGTACAGTACCTACAAAATTAGTAAAGATATACTTACATATTGAACTCTTCCCGGACAATACTCGGTAGTCAGCGAACACGACGCCATAGCAGACCCCAACTAACTGAAGGCAAAGGCCGATGCGAAAAATCTTAAATCTCGGCTACGTTCGTGCACGTTTGAGTGTAAATGCGCAAGCGCGTTGCAAGCAATGGCTTACTTGATTCAAGATATTGATCAACTTCTTGAATTGAGAATTTAAACTACTTGGTTTGAAAATTATATACTTAACCGAAACTAATACCTCTGAGATTGGGATATTCTTGAATTGTGAGAACAAGGAATTCTTAAATGAAAGAAATCGTATCAAACCAAGTATATATTAACTTTCATCTAAAGCAATAACCGCAAGTAAATAATTTTCTCACGTTTTGAGAATATACTTCGCTGTGTGTATCATCAAAGATTTAGTAAACACACATTTTGATGATGTTCAGTACATTTTTCTGAATCTATTGGTTCCTTGTGGTATATCAATTTATTATAAAAAAATTATTTTTCTTTAATATGGTTATTTTAAACTTATTCTCGATTTTTATCTCAAATTTCACAAGATTTAAGTAAGGCTATAAAGGAACAAATTCAAAGGGTCCAGCAAAAGAAAATTAAAGTTAACAATATACGGACCACCAAATCGTGTATAGTTTGACAAACAACAGCTAAAAAAAGTAACCAATAAATCAATATAACCATGGCAAACACCATTGATATCAACGCTATGATTAGCAGCATTTCAATTTTTAATACAGTATTCAATAAAGTATTAATACGTCCAAGAACTTTATCTATTATAATCCATTTTTACATTATCATACGTAGTAGGTATGTAAAGTATTGTAATCGTGTCCAAAAATTTTTTTGAGTTTTTAGCGGAAATATGTATTTTTGGGTCCCCTGAACATTTTTGGCCAAGGTACAAAAAATGTCTGTGTGTGTGTGGATGGATGTGTGTGTGTACCCGTTTTTTTTTTTGTGGCGACGATTCCGAAGAAACTACTAAAGGTATCGAGACTAAACTTCATATTTAGAAGTTTCATGACCAAACTTAGAGCTGAAAAGCTTTCTGTTTAAAACGGTCCAAAGGAACTGGCGGTTTAATCTTAGAATTTTTGGAAGATTTTGCAAATAAGCCGCCATTTCTGGAATTTCGTCGAAATAGTTAAATAATAAATTAAAGGAGAGGAAATTCTGAATAATTTACGACTACGACATTTTTTGGTACAATCAATAGTTTAGCTGCATGAGCAAATTCTATTTCATCGAGATCGGTCGTACTGCATTAAAACTAGTAGCCAGGATATGCCAGAAATTTTGATTCTAATGACAGTAGGTAGTGTCAAACGCTAATATTTTGACAATACCTACTGTCAATATAAGCTGCGTTCGGATATGACTATTTACACCCAATAGCACGTAAGTGTCATATGGACGGTGTACCCGGTGTCAACGGTGTACAATATCCGAACGCAGCTTTAATCGACATATCTGTCTAGTTCTACTAGTTTTATTTTAATACAGCCATAGCCGATCTCGACCAAATAGAATCTCATGCAGCTAAACTATTAATTTTATATATAGTATGATAAAGTCATGTGCCTGGCCACATCAGATTTTTTATATTTTCTTCATTATTACTCAGCACAAATTATGTGAATATAAGGTTTCTCAGTGGTTGCTTTACACCAGTATGTAATAATTTTTACCTACGTCCCTTATGTCCCTTACGTCACGGACTGCTTCACTCGTATACCACTTATTATAACAAACATGTGCTTTTGGTTGTGCTTTTATGTTTTCAACGCACGACATAATGTCATCACAACGCAAATGTAGATCCATATTTTCCTATTTGATTATAATTTCCCTCTTCTCACAACAGTTCACAGCAGTTCCCCACAGTTGAAATAGATGTCACGCATCTACTTCTGTCGCAATATTTCTCCTTTATTTAAAGTATAAACGAGAAATTGGATCTGTAATTATTGTCGGTCGTAGGTAAAATTATGTACAATACTCGAGCTGTAACGCATATTACGTGCTCGTGCAAAAAAATAACAAAACTCGTATGTTAACTTTCCACTCGTACGTAATATGCTAGTTACAACTCTTGTAATGTAATATACTATTCGAACATGGTGTACCACTTTTCTCATCACTTGAATATAGCAAGAAATGCATAGATTAGGGAATATTCCATAAAACTGCATGAATAAACAACAATTTTATTACACTAAATTACCATTATTTATAATGATGATGCATTATACCATAGCGGTCATTATTTTTATTAACAGCAAGCAACCGGGAAGTAGATTAAAATCCCAATAATAACTCCAATATGTTTTCCAGACCATCAAACACGATAATAAGCATATCCAGACATCTTTTTTTGTTCGCTAATACAATACGATCACTAATTAGACCTATGTGGGAAGTATAGCTGATTAAAATTCCAGACCATGCAATTGAAGGCACCAAGGTTGCTACCGAAGTATAATAGCCTTTTAATCGATGATTTTTGCATCTATTACACGTTTTGTACTTTTATGTAGACTAGATGGGAAAATAACAGCAAAATATTCCTAAATTTTATTATACAAACTTCGATTTCTGTTGTTTTTCTTAAGTTGGTTGCAACTTAAGAAAGAAAGTACCTCTTAAATAACTAATTATCCAATCATTGATCATTTCCTTCAGCGAATCAACTTAATTGCTGAACCTTATTCGGTTCATACTAAAAAAAAATTCTCGTTCTGCTTACGTGGTCAGCATAAATTGTTTTAAACACATCATGGGCCTACTATTTTTAGAGTAGCATCGACTGACGTTGGTTCGTGTCTCATTTAACGCATCTCGTGCAAAATAAAAATGTTATTCGATAACCTAGTACGTGATAGCGAACACGCTGCATATATTGGCTAAATTGACATACGATTTGCACAAATTGGCATGATGCTGTCTTAGTAAGGAATTGTTTTTGTCCGCTTTATCCTTATTGCATTATGAGGAAAATTGGTGTAATAATAGTATATTATAATACAAGTTTTATTAGACGTCAAATTGGCGCACGAGTTGTTTTGGGCACAACGAGCGTAGCGAGGAGTGGAACCAGTGCGCCAATACGTCTTATAAAACGAGTGTTATATACTATTTTTTTCTACTTTCAGACATTATTTTTACATAAATTTCGAAAATTGCGGTCGTCATAGAGTAATTTTATTTTTACCAGTTGGTAGTTGTCGTAAAATTCACAAATACGATTGAGGCGAGCTAATAGCGATTGAGATGTCAGCCTTATTTGACACGACGTCAATATCATCAATCTTGGAAAACTAAAAGTTACTAAAAGTTTGTGATTTAGTGTTTTCATAACGCCACCGAAAGCGGTTGCGTTATGGGTTTATAACGAACGCAAAGTAGAAAAACATTATTAGAAACGTACTATAGTTGACTATATTTTTATTTAGTCCTACCCTATTCTTTACAGTTTTTGTTTTATTTGGTTAAAAAAAGCATATTATGAACCGAAATATTTCTGAATTACTAAAAATTTGTTGCTGATTTATGATAATATTCTATTTAGACTGAAATGAATTGTATGGGGGGCATATTAAGCGAGTGTTCATTTTTAAAGCTAACAGACTATCGGTTTTTTTTTACTATTAGACCAGGCAATAGAGACTTTTTCGTGACAAAAATAGTATCAGCAAGCCGCCGGTCCCAGGTCACGTGGAACAGTCCGTAGATGTATTGTGATGTGTTTTCGACTAGCAAATATCATTACTTAATTTGTTATAAACAAAAAACCTAAAAAATAGTGCTTCTTTTTCGTTGTTCGCTTGTGAAAGCTGAACCGATGGAGCAATCTTGATACTGTCAACAGACGAATTATAGAGAATGAAAAGACGAAAAAAATGAACCCTACACGGACCCGATCGGATTAATATTAACGGAGGAAATTCGGAAGAACCGGAGAAATCTGCATGTTTTTCAAAAAATCATAACTCCGCCATTTTCAAAGTTGTAACGCAGGTTTTTCGCGAGAAAGTGGCGATTGATGGGTACTTTAAGTGTGCATAATCCAGGCGTTGTCCGATGTTTAGTTTTTGCACAATTGCGATTTGAATTTTTTTTATGCAATATGGTTCGGCGAGCCTGGATGCGTCGGAGGTGGTCAGATTTTAATTTTTTTAACGTATTTCGAAGGTAGAAGTATTGTGCTACAAAACGTCTATTCTGATTTTGCGTTAAAATGTTGTGAAATAGGCGAAAAATGCTTGCAAACTTGACCGAAATCTGCCGCGCGCTCAAACGCTGGCGAGTAGTGGGGTAGGCGGCCGACTCGGGGAAGCGCGCGCGCATTGGGATTACTATAATTACGCGCTTCCCCGCGTCGGCCGCCTACCCCCACTACTCGACCGGATTGGAGCGCGCCGCAGATTTCGGTCAAGTTTGCAAGCATTTTTCGCTTATTTCGCAACATTTTAACGCAAAATCAGAATAGACGTTTTGTAGCACAATACTTCTACTTTGGAAATACGTAAAAAAAATTAAAATCGGACCACCTCCGAAGCATCTAGGCTCGCCGAACCATATTGCATAAAAAAGATTCAAATCGCAATTGTGCAAAAACTAATCATCGGACAACGCCTGGGTTGTGCACACTTAAAGTACCCATCAATCGCTACTTTCTCGCGAAAAGCCTGCGTTACAACTTTGAAAATGGCGGAGTTATAAATTTTTGAAAAAAATGCAGATTTCTCCGGTTCTTCCGAATTTCCTCCGTTAATATTAATCCGATCGGGTCCGGGTAGGGATCATTTTGTTCGTCTTTTCATTCTCTACAATTCGTCTGTTGACAGTATGAAGATTGCTCCATCGGTTCAGCTATTACAAGCGAACAACGAAAAAAGCACGATTTTTTTAGGTTTTTTGTTTATAACAAATTAAGTAATGATATTTGCTAGTCGAAAACACATCACAATACATCTATGGACTGTTCCACGTGACCTGGGACCGGCGGCTTGCTGATACTATTTTTGTCACGAAAAAGTCTCTATTGCCTGGTCTATATTTATTACTTATTATTCTTATTTATTATTTACACAATTAAAAGAATTGCCAAAATTAATAAAAAACCAGGGTTGCTATTTAAGAAAAGTGTCGATGGCGTGGTAACAATAATTGACGGTCGGAAAATGAATTTTTGACAAAATGTGTATTTTAATAATTAAAAATTGACGCATTTGAGGATTTTTGAGAGATTTTCTCATGCTTCCATCCTTTACGCGCCTAAGTTATTATACATTATGCCCAATATGTTCTTTCAAGGGCACATAATGTTATTTCTAGGGCGCATTATAATTTTCTCATGGTGCAATTTGGATTATTGAATTCACTATAATATTTTCAAATTCATAGAGGTAACGATTGTATTGCACATATATTTATTTAAGTGTACAAATACATAGTGAAAGGAAAATTAAAATATGTAAATGCACAATTATTTATTCTGATACATACACGTTTATATAAATTTATTGCACATTTATTAAATTCCTAAATTTCTGTTTAGTTGGATAAAATAAGAAATCTACGACACTACACTTATCAATCCACAATTCTTATTCTACCAATGTTCAGAATAGTTTGATTGTCTTGATACTTGAGTGTTATGCTAAAACTTGATTTTTTCCTTATAAGGTAACTGCAATTCGACTTCTTTTTACATCGCTACAGGATAACAGTAATTAAAAAAAATCTAATAATATCTATGTAGGCCGACTAAAAATACTTTATATTTTCATAATAATACGGTGTACTGCCCTTTTAACCACTATTATTCACAAATTTAGGGGTGTCAGAATGAGGTACATGTAAATATAGTACGTCCGTAAATCAGACATGTGTGTCGGAATTGTGTACATGGTTAGAAATAATTCACATGGCTGTATTGCTGTCCTTACACAAGAAAATAGCATATTTTACACCGTTTGCTATATTACAATTCGCATTTTATACAAATTCCGACACTCGTGTCGGTACGATCATCAATAGTCCCTAATTCCGTTATAAGTATCGACAGGCATCATAGGAGATGATGAAAAAAGACAAAATGATGCAACACTAGCAGCAGAGAGTAGCGATTTTGAACCACCTTTGAAGATAACAGTTGAACTCGTGCCATCTCCATTAAAAAAATCATTATAGTGGCCTGAAGCACCCAAATAAAGTAAAAAGAAACTGTCCTTCTGTAACACTATCTCTGATGCTTGGTGATAATATTCGTTGATAATAAGAAGGAAGCACAAAAGAAAATCATTCTAGAGAAATAAGAAAGGAAGCGAAAAAAGAACAGAATAAACAGCTGCGCCAAGAAAAAGATAACATTAAAAATTCCAGATGCAAGAAATATTAAAATACAGATGAGGAGAGAGGGCAGATTGAAGAAGACTAAGGAATTATTTTAAACTGTTTCATTAAAAATGGTAAGGTGTGTGATTTCGGATCAAAATATACGCTTAATGTCGGAATTAGGGGCAATTATTGTTGAACTTATGTATAATATAAATTACATAACTATTATACAATTTTAAAATGAATAGCCAGTTATCTTTAGAAGGAAATATTTCTTTAAAAAAAGTTGACTGTCATTAGCACCACATAAATATAAATTCTACAGTTACAAATGTAACAAAAAATCCTTAAATATTTTCGCATTTTTCGTATTCGTATTGTTCAAATATTTTTCGTATTAGATCATTTTGAGGTTTCTAGGTCAATGGGTTCAGATGTATAAATTTATAAAAATTACCAAAATTGCGGTTTTTACATTTTTGCCCCACTTTTTTTTTTCGAAAATAGAAATAGAAAATCGATAGAAAATTAGATTATTTATTATTGCCAAAAGGATATTACGGTCATGTGGAAATTTAAGCAAAAGCGTGTATTAAGCGATTTTACAGTATGTAACCCGAAATTCTGTTAAGTTAAAATTAAATTACATTCAGAATTTGTTGAGAAAATAACAATTAAAATTTGAATTTTCCGATCACTGTCGTGATTGGCCAAGTGTACAATTGGCACCGTAGCCAAGAAATTGATCAAAACCTAGGGAATTTTCTTGTAACAGTGTTTGCACCGCTGTTTGTATGTGTGTTGACAAACTTCGACGGTACTATTTACAGCGTATCGTAAAGTTATTAGTTATTAAGTAAGTTGTTATAAGTTGTTAAGCTACCAGTGCAAGCATGTGTTCTGTGAAAGATGATTTTACCAAAGCGAATTCGCAAAATTTGCCCACGATCATACACTGTCATACATATTATTCAACCAGCTTGCAATTGTTCATAGTAAATTAACGACAAAGTAATGAAACATCCCCCAATCACATGGTTCACAAAGAAATTTGAATGTAGAGGGAAAGACTAGTAGTAAAAAATAACTGCTTAAATAGAAGTTTGTTAATAATACATATTGACAATACATTTCTTATAATATATTCCTGTGTGTTTATGAAACTACAAGGTAGATACACCATTTCGTCTAAATGTTGTATTGAATTCTGATGTTTCGACTGATTTGCTGTTGCAACCCGGCACACAACAAACTCTATATTATTGTTTGCTCATGTTGATTATGTATGGTGTTTGCTGGTGTTGATATATTAAAAAATCACTGACCACCTAACCTCAATACACGAACGGTAAACAGAGTGAACTACGCGACTGTTGGCACCACAGCAACATAAAATAACTATGCGCGACGTTGTCAAGTTTCGCATTATAATCCCTCCTTGTGACGTCACAAGTAGGATTTTTATTTGAATTTCAAAACGCGTTTTCTCCTAAATTAAAGCGTTGTTTGGCATTTTACGTGTGAAAGGGCGATGCTAAGCTAACCTACTTTGTAATAGAACAGAATTTGAGATTTTTTTTTCCAATTCCAGGCCGACACAATGTCAAAGTTGACACAATTCCTCTTGGTCTACTGGCGGGCACTCTTCGTCATCGTCTACCCCACCATCTTAGGCCTCATAGTATTCCTATCAGTAGGCACGACACCAGACATAAGATGCCTATACGTGGTCCTGCTAATGGCAGGCCTCTGGGTCACAGAATCACTACCATTACCAGTAACAGCCTTAATACCCATGGTGCTCTTCCCGCTCATGGGCATCCTAGACTCGGATAAGACCTCAATATGCTACCTCAAAGAAACAAACATGATGTTCGTCGGAGGCCTTATCATAGCCATTGCAGTCGAACATTGCAATTTGCACAGGCGAGTAGCTCTTTACGTGATATTATTGGTTGGATGCAGTCCGCGGAAGCTGAATTTTGGTTTGGTGGCAGTGGCTATGTTTGTGTCCATGTGGATTTCGAATACTGCCGCGATCGCTATGATGTGTCCGATTATTGATGCTACGTTAAAGGAACTGGAATCGCAGGGTATTGGGTCGGTGTATGAGGTTGACGATATCGCTGAAGATGGCGTTGATGGAGTCAAGGAAAAAGTCGAGCAGAAAGTTGATGATCAGAGGAGGCCCAGCAAGACCACTATTTGTTACTTCCTGGGAGCCGCCTATGCGTCTAGTATTGGTGGATTGGGTTGTATCGTTGGCAGTGGTACCAATTTGACCTTCAAAGGTGAGTAAAGAATTTAATTTCAGCGTCCCGGAAGCATCGGTAGCATATAAGCATTCTGTTAACCGCCACGGCACCACGTAAATTGACTCCGCCTACATCGTGCAGCGGTTAGACGGTAAGCGGGCTGCCTTAAGGGTCGGCAACTGATTAAGCACACAGAAATCAAGTAAAATAAATATGTACAAGGCGTTGGTTAGAGACAATTAAATTAATATCTGAATTGGCAAGATTGTTACTGAACATCTCATTTTAATTACCTCTATTTATTGATGATTTCATATCTAATAACCGCATAAAATAGAATGCTGATATGCGTCCCGGAACATACGATTTTGTGCCCATTGTTGATCTAAACCATAATAACCATCCAATAAGTTATAAGTATCAACAGAACGCTTTCTAATGCTGAAAAAAAAAGATAATAATACTTAAGCGACTAGGTAGTCCCCTACCAGGGGCGTAGCTACGGGGAGCAGTGGAGCAAACTGCTCCAGGCGCACGAGTAGAGAGGCACAAAATTGGATTTATACATACAGGTGTTCCTAAATATCATGTAAATATGAAAAGGGGTAATTCATTGGCTTATTTAATGACTAAAAATTCATATAACCATAGGCCCGCAAACGCTTCATTGCCGATCTACAGGGTGTTGAAATTTCAATATTTTTTTACTTTTTTCTTTAAGGCTTTAAAGCTCGCTGTTGGACTTACATCATTGGGCATACCAAATGGTTTCAAGAATCTACAGGGAGATATTTTTTCAGGGGCCATGCCCCCTTTTCTCCCCATGAACACTTTTTCGGTGCGCCGCTGGTGGATTCTAAAATACAAAATGCATTTTTTGTTTTGTTCTAAAGCATTTTTTAATCTTTTGTAGTTTTTTCGTATTTACCACCGTTGTCGAGAAAAAAATAAAAGCTTTTCTGTGTTACGCTAGATGAAATAATTTTTTTATATAATTGGTCTAGTATGCGTTGGCTTGATTTGGATAACCTTCTGTTTGTATTTATTTTGACATTTTATTCGCCACCAACTGTTAAAAATTAAAAGTAGGATACAAGAGCTATAAAGAAAAAACTAAAATAATCTTGAAATTTCAACACCCTGTAGATCGGCAACGAAGCGTTTGCGGACCTATGTTTATATGAATTTTTAGTCTTTAAATAACCCAAAGAATTACCCCTTTTCGTATTTACATGATATTTAGGAACACCTGTATATAACTCCATGTACATTTAACTTCTGTAAATGATCGTTTTCTTAAGCAAGCGCACTTCATATTTATTTACTTATTGAGTGTACTATTTTAGTATATTGTTTAGTTTAAATGACTGTTATGACTTAAATGGCTATTATTTTACTAAATTAGTGTATTTCTTTATTCATAAACTTATATGTACGTAAGTGGTTTTCAGTATTTTCTTATTCACATGAAACACACTACTGTTACTTATTTTAAAAGAAAGAATTTTGACGAAAATTTAAAAAAAAAACTCTTTAAAAAACTTGAAAAAAATGGTCTCATATATCATTTGAATGGGGTTAGAAAAGCGTACTGTGGCATCACTACCAACCTTCACCCGAACTGCGAAAATGTTTTTGATGTTGTAAGTTATTTTATTACTTTAATGGTAATTTTATTTTATTGCGTTTGTATATTGCGGTTGTAACTTTGTAGATATTAGAATTTTTTAAATTTTCAGATTTAAATTACAAAAAAAAACGAAACTAGAAGAAATTATAGGCAATAAAATTTGATATTCACATTATAGCACACTCAAAATATCGCCACAAGCTCTAAACGCAAGCTTGCCAACTCAAAATACGGGAATAGTAGACTATCGCGTCTTCACTTCGGAAAAATTCAAATTCAGCTCGATTTTTAAATACGCCTTTGGGCATTAGAAATAATGTGTAAAAAAAATAGATGTTTTTATTAATCGGATGACAACGGATTTTTTTAGGTAACTTTGAAATCTTTGAATTCTCTACATAAAATGTGTCATATACATCGTAATAAATATATGAATATATTATATGCTGGGCGATCCATTCCGTGTCCCAAGTATTTGAAAACATGATTGAGCATAATATTTAATAAGAATAAGAACAATAGCGTAAAAATTACAACTTGAACATTTGCGAGATAGTCATTCAGAAGGTTAAGAAATGGCTTATGTAATACCCACCTTGGTTTTTACGGAAATTAAAACTAGTCTAAAAATGGTCCTACATCTACGCTAATAAAGATACTAGTTTTAGAAAAATGCCATAAAATACGATGTCGGTATTTATAAAAAACACTTTTGTCATCTGAAGAATATTGGGGTTTGTTTAATTTGTTAGAAATCGAAAACAGCCAGGTTATTAATTGTTTTTTGTTTCTTCGTGTTAATTTTTAGTTTTCAAGTGCAAATTCTACTTGATCGAGATCGCTCATCTCTGCATTAAAACTAGTTAGCCAGAATTTGACAGATATTTTGGTTCTATTGACAGTGTTGTCAGAACATCCGCGTTTGCGTTGAACGCGCATTCAACACGCAAATGCACGCAAAATATAGTATGATAAAGTCATGTGCCTGGCCACATCAGATTTTTTATTAATTAACAGCACCTCATAGGTACTTGTGTATAACACCTAGTCTGATGACTATCTAGCTATATAAATCTAACCTAAATTGCTCAGTATCAAAGGTGATATAAGCCTTTTTAATGATTTGAAAAAACAACCAGTAGGTTTTTCCCAGAATGACTTGTGTTTTTTTACACACACCATAAGATATTAAATTTTGCCAGAGGCGTAGCAAACTGCACAAATTTCACGTGCAAAAACAATATAAAATGTTTCACATTAAGTAGTTTTCTTAACTTGAATTATTCTTTATCTAAACATTACAGAAATTGCTTAACGTGACAGAAAAGATGTTCAAATGCCTCAATCCATTCCACTAACAAACGTTAGATTTTAAAGCTGGTGTTTTTACTGCCAGTTAAAACCATTAACCAAGTTTAGGATCCACGAATTTTGAATATCTAAAATCAGTTAATTGTTTAAACTGGAATTGAAAAAGCCAGTTTTTCACTCGATCTTACGATACATATGTATAAAAAACATCATTGCTAGTAAATAGCTGCATATTATTGAAAAAAAAATCTGTTAGCATGTATCTTGAAAATGTGAAGTGAGTATATCAAGACATGGGTATAAATCAGGTCAAAAAGAAAAGACTGGTATTGCAATGTTTGCGAATTTATAGTGACTGAACCAGATGCCCCACAAACTTCAAAATGGCATCAATGTAAAATTTACTCTTAGTATTTTTACCAAGGTTTATTCATTTTCGCTAATTCATAGCTGACAAACCCCTGGTTTGCAGTCTCTGCTAACTGCAGCGTTGATGCTTTTCAAATTGAGAACACTATTGTCATTATTCATCACTAATACGACGCACATGGTGACTTTAGAATTGAACCGCGTAGTTGTTAGGTTTGTGTCATGGAGACCCTGAAATTGTTTACGACTTTTGATAACCCCGATACGTTTTAAGGACTTAGGTCAGATTTATACCTTGCTGGATAGTTATTGAAACAGAGGAGTTTAAACGACTAACTACCTATTATAGTATATTATTATACAAGTTTTATAAGACGTCAAATTGGCGCACGAGTTGTTTTGGGCACGACGAGCGTAGCGAGGAGTGCCCAAATGGAACGAGTGCACCAATACGTCTTATAAAACGATTGTAATATACTATTTTTTCTACTTTGCGTCATTAATTTTATATAAGTTTAGAGTTACTATATCGCGCTAAATTAGAATCTAGGGTATTTTGCGGGTACCACGTGGTAGCACTGTAGTTAGTAACTGTCAACTTCGTTAAGGATGATATCGATGAGATAAAATCATGACAAAATCTAATTGTGAATAATTTTACTCTACTTTAGCCTACAAGTTTGAATAAATATTCAGCGAGGTCGCAACGATGATCATAATGGAGCTTGGGGCAACACTTTTAACCCTACTGTGATAAATACATGAAACTTAACCTAAAAGGTTAACAATTTTAAAATAGTGGTTTCATAAGTATAATAATCAGAATAGAAGTGTTTGGCGGTGACTGATTAGTTACTTGGAAGAACAAGAACTTACTAAAGAATTGTTATAACGCTTAACGTTTAATAGCGGTGTCTACCTAATTCCGCTACGTAGCCTTTGCGGCTTATATATTTACAAGCACTTATAATTGAAACCCAATTCTAACTTCGGCAAAGTAGTTTATTAGAATAAATTATACTTAGTAAAATTACATGTGATGGAGGTAATACAAATACGTTGCACACAACCAGAACTAAGACGAAGTCGAAAGCGACGTACAATAACGAATATGAATTGAACCGAGCATCCAAGCGTCCAAAATATTACCGAAAACTTATATGTTACATAAACTAAGAAATCCTCTACACTTTAAATGTACTATAGCTTCGTACGTGTATGCTGATAAACCATTTACTGCGCATATACAATCTCGCAGTAGTAATTAAAATCGTTCGTATCTACGATGTAGGTTTGATCTTCGCATAATACCTTATTAAAGTAAATGTGGTCCTTGAATTATATCTGAAAAGGGGATTTGATGTTTAGTTGAAAAGAATGATAACGATCACTTACTAGAGTCGTAAATATCACCGTAAACGTCATGCTGGCGTATTTTGATGAACACAGGAAAACTAAGAAAGCCCCAATCCTTTGGCCATTTTATAGCAGGCTACACAGTTTATGTTTTTTTTATTTATGTTTATTTTCGCAGTTTATAAGCGATTTCGCGTGAAACGGTTCGTTTGCGGTTCGACTACCGATTTGAACCAACCATTTTCACATGGCGATTGATGACGTAGCGGTTGCAGTTGGTTCGATTCGGTCCGTCAAAATCTTGAACCTGCCTGGCAAGCCGGTTTGAAATATCGGTTCGTTTGGGTTGTCATTTTTAGGTTATAAGTTGTAAAATGCTGGTAAAATGGATAGGTATGTCGTTGTCGGAATGCGCGGTAGACCACTGCGTATGTCATTACTGTCATATTTAACAGTAAGTGGGGCACCTAACCTATGAATCGAACCGGATCATTTTCCGTCGAGCGGTTACTGACGTTTTAAAAATGATGACGATTTAGAACCGCTCTGTCAGCCACATCCAACCGCCAACCGGAACCAAATCGAACCGTTTAGCCACGCGAAATCGCCTTATGTGATTGCAAGCGATTAAGAAGATGCAGTGTGTGGTTATGTTGGGTTATGTATTGTACGTTTGACATATGGCATTTGATATCACTGTGTACCAATCAGACAAAAATGTTACTGTTTTCGGTATTACAATGTGTTAATTGTAACACCGAAAACAGTGTTACAATATGTGCATTGTGAATGCAAAGTAGAAAAAATAAATTTTTGATATTAATAAAAACGCCCAAACATAATTCTCTTTTAATTTCTCTAGGAATCTATGAGACCAGATTCCCGGATAGTCCTGGCGTTGAGTTCGCAGCATGGATGTTCCTAAACGTACCCATAATGTTGATCACCATGTTCCTCTCCTGGGTTTGGCTACAAGTGCTATACATGGGGATGTTCAGGCCGAAGTCAGAAGATGCCAAGAGAATCAAAATCGGTAAACAGGGAGAACAAGTTGCCAGGAAAGTCATCAAACAGAAGATGGAAGAGATGGGACCAATCACCTTCCACGAGACAATGGTCGGCCTCATGTTCATCTTAGCCGTACTCCTGTGGTTCTTTAGGAAACCCCAATTTATACCAGGGTGGACGGAAATCATCACCGACATGAAGGTATGTGTTTCTTTAATCTTTATTTTCTTTCTTTAAGGAGGCTGCGATCAAAATAAGCTAGAATAGTATATTAAAGTTTTCGTCAAATGATGCATGAGTTGAACGAATATGTCTTATAAATCAAGTGTAATGAACTGTTTTTTCTACTTTGAGTCATTAATTTTATATAAATTTAGAAATTGTGGTTACTATATTTAGGATCTAGGGTATTTTGCGGGTACCGTGTTGTAGTACTGTTGGTACTGTAGTAAACTGTCAACTTCGTAAAGTTGGGATAAAATCAATACAAAATCTTATTGTGGATACTTTTACTCTACTTTAGCCTACAAGTTTTAATAAATACTTAACGGGGCGCAACTATGACCACAATAGAGCTTGGGGCAACACTATTAACCCGCAACGGCTACTGTGATAAAAACTTATATGACAACAAGTGAATAAAGGATATAGATATAGAAAGATAACCTAAAAAGTTAACTCAAATAGTGGTCTAATAATTACAATAGTCAGAATAGAAGTGTTTGCCGGTGACTGATTAGTTACTTCGAAGAACAAGAACTTACTAAAGAATTGTTACACGCACTTATAATTGAAACCAAATTCTAATTTCGGTGAAGTAGTTTATTATTAGAATAAATTTTACTTAGTAAAATTACATGCGATGGCGGTAACACAAATAGTTGCACACAACTAGAACTAAGACGAAGTTGGAAGCGCCGTACAAAAAAAAAAGAATACGGTATTGGCACGACCAGAATTCTGTCCAAAATGTTACCGGAAACATATACGTTACATAAACTACGAAATCCTCAACACTTTAGATGTACTATAGCTTGCTACGTGCATGCTGATATTCAATAAACTATTTATTGCGCATATACCATTTATTGCGCATATACCATTTATTGCTCATGGAAGTTCGGACACATAGTAAACACATAGGAAATAATGATAAAAGCACTGATAACGTAGCAATAGGCACCTCTATTTCTACCAAATAGCGAACACATTCTTAACGTTCATTTCCCGTAACATACGACATCATTAAATGTGCTAATTTAAAATAATTTTTATATTTAATTATTATGCAACATTTATGCTGTTTTGTAACTAGTTGTTGGGAATTTTCTAGTTTCCATTAAAAAGGATTAAATACGAAATAACAAATAGTCACAAATACTGCATCTCAGACACATGTTGCGACCCCATTTTTACCAGATTTTGGCATCAAATGCTCGAATTCGTATTCAAACGAGTCTGTGCCGGCAACCTGTAGTTTGCACAAGATAACTCTGTAACGCGGAAGACATCATGCGACGCGGAAGCCAACAAGCAAGGAACAGCGTTCTGTAATTATCGCTTTTTATCAGGAACGATTGTCAGTTCGTGAAAATGCAAGAAATAAGTCAACGATAAGTGACACTCTTCACCAATATGCAGACACATGGAATTTGGATGACGTGTTCGGCCGAGACTATCACGAATAATTTCCCAAGCGGATGAAGAACGATTAAAAGTAATTTTTAAGCAAGACAGAAAATTGACCGCACCTAAAATCGCCTCTGAAGTCAATCGCGATCGTGAAGGACCAATTTTCGTAAGCACAGGGAAACGATGTCTAGAAGCGGAAAATCTGCATGGACGCGTTGCCATACGCTAACCATTGCTTGGTCGGAAAATCGTCGGACACTACTGTTTCCAGTCTTCGTTTGTCAAATTTCGATGTGTTCGTGCCCACTGAAGTCGTTTCTGACGATTTCCTCGACGAAGCAATGGTTTTCGTACGGCAACGCGTCCATGCAGATTTTCCGCTTGGAGACGTCGTTTCCCTGTGCTTACGAAAATTGGTCTTTCACGATCGCGATTGACTTCAGAGGTGATTATAGGTGCGGTCAATTTTCTGTTTTGCTTAAAAATTAATTTTAATCGTTCTTTATCCGCTTGGGAAATTATTCGTGATAGTCCCGGCCGAACACGTTATCCAAATACCATGTTTCTTCATATTGGTGAAGAGTGTCACTTATCGTTGACTCACTTATCGTTGACTTATTTGGTGCATTTTCACGAACTGACAATCGTTCCTGATGAAAAGCGATAATTACAGAACGCTGTTCCTTGCTTGTTGGCTTTCCGCATCGCGTGATGTCTTCCGCGTGACAGAGTAAACTTGTGCAAACTACAGATTGCAGGCACAGACTCGTTTTTTCGAGCATTTGATGCAAAAATCTGGTAAAAATGGGGTCGCAACATGTGTCTGAGATGCAGAATTTACGACTCTATTTGTTATTTCGTATTTAATCCTTTTTAATGGAAACTAGAAAACTACCAACAACCAGCTACAAAACAGCATAAATGTTGCATAATAATTAAATACTTAAATTATTTTAAATTAGCACATTTAATGATGTCGTATGTTACTGGAAATCAACGTTAAGAATGTGTTCGCTATTTGGTAGAAATGGATGTGCCTATTGCTACGTTATCAGTGCTTTTATCGTTATTTCCTATATGTTTACTATGTGTCCGAACTTCCATGAGCGGCAGTGTACAATCCCGCGGCAGTATTTGAACCCGATCATATCTACGATGTGGGGTTTGATCTTCGCATAACTCCTTATTCAGGTAAATGTGGTCCTTGTATTGTATCTGAAACGGGGGTGCGATGTTTAGTTGACGAGAATGATGCACGACCACTTACCAGAGTCGCAAACATCACCGAAAACGTAATGCTGGCGTATTTTGATGAACAGAGCAAAACTAAGAAAGCCCCAACCTTTTGAAATACTATAGCATGCTACATGCATGATTAAATAAGTATAGAATATAGATATTTCGCCTTTATGCGATTGCAAGCGATTCTAAAATAGTAATTTACAGTACAAGTGAAGAAACCACGTGTCTTCACTCACGCGTATGTCGGATTTCCACACGAGGCGCAGAGTGTGGAGACACATGCAAGTGGTAGGATTGAAGAAGATAATAATGTGATCGAGTCTAGACGAAATATTGCGCGTATTGTTGGCATCATGAAATTCCACAAATATTGTGTATGATATCGGTATCAGCGTTGACATTTCAGTTAACAACTGGTGGACGCAAAGTCCACTAGGTTTGACGTAGGCATGTATAATGCGCCGCTTATTAACTTCTTTGCCCTGTCGCTAGCTGTAACTGGTTTGTTTGGAATTAACTCGCGTGAAAGCCATTTTGAAATTCAAATGTGCCATTCTGCATAGAGAAGTGCTTCTGTTGTTTGCATAAACCGTCTTGCATTTATGTAAAAGGAGATTCACTTTCTGCCATGCCTAGAATACATTACAATAGAATAGTATAAAAAAATAACCTGTTATCAGCTATAGGAACTCATTGATATTGATTGTTGTTGTATTATATTATCAGATTTTAAAGTACGTATTGAAAAATGTAAGAGTTTTGTACTTTTATTGAGACATACATTAATGATAACAGAGTTGAAAATATTTATTTCATGCCTCGAAAAACACCTTGATTATTCAAATATTTTTATCTGAAAAGACTAAAGGATTTACTACTGTTTTTTTTAACCATCACCTGATGTTTTGAGGATGTTGATAATTATTAATTTGCTAATCCTTAAGAACCTGCTGATCTTTAAGGATTAGTATCCTGATTTTAGTGGGAAGAAAATACATAAATAAATGTTGGGATTTCTACTTTGTGAAATACTGCTAAAATAACAGCAAATTTATGTATGTAATAATAATTCATATATTTAAAGTTTATTACATAATAATCATTGTTTATCTTGCATTTTCCATACAAAAGATCGTGCGGAAGCGCCGCGTGAATTCCGACGCTCATCGTTCTTTGGTGTGGTGCGGGGAAGGGAGTCGTTAGCGGTACTGTCGATAGTGAGAGAACCGCGGACAGCTGATTATCAATACACAAAAAGAACGATAACTTGTCAAGGTAGTAATTTTAACTAACAGAATTAAATTCATTTTTGCAGAATTTTGATTATAATATGTGACCCGGTACGAGAGAAATGCCCTAACTGCCATCTCTCGTTTCGATAGTATTGACTCCTGTGTTTGACGGCTCATAACTCTGAAAGTACTGAACAGAAAAAATTGAAATAAAGTGTGTCATACTCCTCAATCATTTCTACATAAGTTGTGTGAGTATCAATTTTTTCTGCCTCTCGGTGTACACATGAGTGCGAGAGAAGTGAAAAAAAGCACCTGTATTTGCATTTATAAATAATTAACGGTCGCCTTTCCGATTTTTTTTTCTCCTAAACCGCTTACCACAAAAATTTCAATTTTTGTTCAGGTTGAATTTAGAGTCTCTTCTATCGATTGGCGTTTTTCTTTTCTTCAGTTTTTATATAATAAGGTGGTAAACGTAAATTTTGTCTGTGAACTTCAACAACACGTAACAAGAAAAATGTCACAACCCAAATAAGAGCAGTTTGTCGAACTTCATCGAGATTATCGACTTGCATTTGCAAATTTGAGAAGTAAATTTATAGAATTTATTATACCAGAAAAATAAAGATAATGAAATTTTATCAAAACATTACCCTTTTTTGTGCTCCACAGTATACAGAGTGAATAATTGTACACATGTAAAGAACATACTTTCTAGGATATCAATTGCAAAATGGGGTATTACGGCACTTTTCAAATTCTGTTCTATTACAAAGTAGGTTAGCTTAGCATCACCCTTTCACACGTAAAATGCCAAACAACGCTTTAATTTAGGAGAAAACGCGTTTTGAAATTCAAATAAAAATCCTACTTGTGACGTCACAAGGAGGGATTATAATGCGAAACTTGACAACGTCGCGCATAGTTATTTTATGTTGCTGTGGTGCCAACAGTCGCGTAGTTCACTCTGTTTACCGTTCGTGTATTGAGGTTAGGTGGTCAGTGATTTTTTAATATATCAACACCAGCAAACACCATACATAATCAACATGAGCAAACAATAATATAGAGTTTGTTGTGTGCCGGGTTGCAACAGCAAATCAGTCGAAACACCAGAATTCAATACAACATTTAGACGAAATGGTGTATCTACCTTGTAGTTTCATAAACACACAGGAATATATTATAAGAAATGTATTGTCAATATGTATTATTAATAAACTTCTATTTAAGCAGTTACTTTTACTACTAGTCTTTCCCTCTACAGTCAAATTTCTTTGTGAACCATGTGACTGGGGGATGTTCATTACTTTGTCGTTAATTTACTATGAACAATTGCAAGCTGGTTGAATAATATGTTTGACAGTGTATGATCGTGGGCAAATTTTGCGAATTCGCTTTGGTAAAATCATCTTCCAAAGAACACATGCTTGCACTGATAACTTAACAACTTACTTAATAAGTAATAACTTTACGATACGCTGTAAATAGTACCGTCGAAGTTTGTCAACACACATACAAACAAACAGCGGTGCAAACACTGTTACAAGAAAATTCCCTAGGTTTTGATCAATTTCTTGGTTACAGTGCCAATTCTACACTTGGCCAATCACGACAGTGATCGGAAAATTCAAATTTTAATTGTAATTTTCTCAACAAATTCTGAATGTAATTTAATTTTAACTTAACAGAATTTCGGGTTATATACTGTAAAATCGCTTAAGAGGAATCACTAGAGGTAGTAGCGTACTACAAAACAACACTACATAAAACCAAACATCCTGAGCTTAATTGTGTGTTAATAATCACGTGTAATACATTAAATTATAGATAAAGGTGTATTACACCGGGTACGAATGCCACTTTTTTTCATTTGCGTTGTTGTTTTCTTTTTACCCTTGCTAAAGAAGCCAATAATTGGTAATTTTTGTTATTTTTTTTTTCCAAATCCGAACCAAACATCAAAAAAGCAATATTACAACATTTTGTATTGAGCCTTCATGAACTTGTATAAAAAAAATGACAACAAAATATGAATGTTGTAATTATTTAACCGTTGGTTTTTTGAACATGTGAATGAGACGAGAATAACATATTTTATAGTCGTACGGTGCAGCCATCTGTTGGATAAACACCACATCATTTTCTTCGACCAATCAAATTCAAATGGTACAGTCTGAAGCAGCAGCATGAATACGTAGCAGGAGAATCACAAATATTGAGCAATTTCGGCCTAACAAAAATATTGATCGCATGTTGACACGGGAGGTGTAGCGGCGCCGCGCCCGGCAAACGAAAGCCATACGAAAAATAAATTTTACCGTGCTGGTGCTACGTAGATAGCAACGACTCGCTTATAAATTAGGACAGCATGTTCTTGCGGAAGTGTATGTGATCAACATGAATTGTTGAATTTCGACCAAAATAGGCTAGAAACCGAATCCGAGAAATAATTGTTTGCCGTCCTGATGGACTCTACGCAGACAGCAAAGAGCGAGTTATAAATTAGGAGCGCATGTTCCCGCGAGGGTTTATAGTGCAGTCCCCGTACGACACACGGAACGAAGAATAATCAACAACCGCAATACCTACTTACAATCTTACAACTACTAAATAATTAATAGGAGTTAAATAAATTATTACTAAGGAAATACAAGTAATTTAATTTTTAATCAGTCATTTATTTTTCGTCATAGAATTTCAAATATATTGGTATTTAGATTTAGAAAATAATATTAATACCAAACACTTGTCGCTTGGCAATGCATTCAGGGCAATCGCAATCTATGTAGGATGGTTGGCTTTAGTTCTACTTGTTGTACAACAGACGTAGAACACACGCTAGAAATATGGGCAAATTAAAAAATCAGCTGCCTTTATGTCGCCCGCGTTCTAAGAAAACTAATAACTTTCGAGAGTACCTGCGGTAAGTGTATATGTAGATATTATACGTGTAGTGTAATTCTTCGCTAGTTAATTTGGACAATACTCTCTTATAGGCGTAAGCGTGCCGGATTACCATATATGGCAAACAACTTTTGCGTAAAATATTTGAACATGTACCTATATAACATATAATAAATGACTTATACATATACATAAAACTGCCTGTTTTATCGAAATCGCTACTTTTTCTCATACCTACAATTGAAATTGAAGTACGTATACTACCAAGTCTATACATAGCAATAATAATTTTGAGTAAAATTTCAAAATGCATTATCCAACTGTATCTAGAATTAAAATAGGAATATTATATTTACTAACACCTACTTGCGTCAGCCGATAAAAATTTGAATTTTTATATGAGGTGTGTTTTACCTGAAAGTATCGATCTCTACTAAGTACGAACGAGACATTCGAGATTATTGATGCACAAAGAAAACGTTAAATGGATTTAAATAAGTATCTGAGTACGAAAGCTTTCACGGCCAGAGTCATTTAAATTTAGATGATTAATAGTTACCGGTTTATGCCGTGAGTAAAAATTCATAATTACCGTCTTCGCGAACCATGCTGTTTGCTTCTTCGGAGCTAACTGATAATTAGTTACTAATTCTAATAATAAATGTAAACCAATAAATGATTTATGTAAGAAAAGCTGTCTCTTTTACCAAAACTACAATTTTTTTCAACATACAAAAGGTAAAATGTTCAACCATAGTTAGTAGTAAAATAGGAATGTTATAATAAAGCAATTAATTAATTTGTATCACTGTATTGTTTTGTGGAATTGTATTTGTATTTAAAATATACAAGAAAAGCATTTCAGAACATGCGATAGTCACATACACAAAATTATTAGGAAACGGTTCGGCGCCAGTCGACACCGCACGGCCCCTTTGATCTTCGCCGCCAAAGAACGATACCGCCGTTCCCCTCATCTAATCAGTGCGTTGCTTGCATTTTCTGCGGAGCGTACAGTGGGCGCGGCTTGTTCCCTCCTCTCGCGCCTCAGTTTCGTCGAACTTTTGAGGCCGGTGACTAACATTTACTCTTAATTTGGAAAAATCGGGTAAACGCCAACATATACAGCTGTCTTAGTTTTATGAGTTGTAGCATATTAATCCAGGACAGCATTAGAATTCTTTCAAATTTGCGGGCACACTAAAGACGGTCAACGGGGTCGCTATTTCATCTCAAGATCATTAAGTTCACGGCACAGCCTAATCACAAATCGCGATATTTTCACCAACAAAAAAAAAGCGTATCGGGGTTATCAAAATTCGTAAACAATTTCAGGGTCTCCATAACACGAACCCAACCATTACTCAGTCCAATTCTAAAGTCACCATGTGCGTCGTATTGCTGATGTTAATAGTGTTCACAATTTCAAAATTCTGCGTAGCTGACTTGAAAAGCATAAACGCTGCAGTTAGCAGAGACTGCAAAGTGCAATTCTTGCTGCACACGGCAATCTACAACACCGAGCTCCATAGCCTACGCGATTATTCCTCGATAAATTTTATCGATATCCACATACCAAAGCTACAAAGTGGCGACGTTAGCAATTTACCGAAACTGAAATGTTTGAACGTTACCGGAGTGGGTTTAGAGGGCATAAAACCAGGAAGTTTTTGGAATTTACCCAGACTGGAGTCGATACAATTAATGTTCAACTATATAACGGAAATAAAGCATGGAGTTTTTAATAATCTGCGGTCTTTGAAGTGGTTGAATCTCAATGGGAACAGCATAAATCACATCGAAGGTGATGCTTTTGATAACATGCCAAACCTGAAGGTTTTAGTGTTGGATCACAATCGAATATCAAAGTTAGATCCGGAGTGGTTCAAAAAGACTCATTTAGCTCAGTTATCCTTTACAAACAACCTGATAAAAACCATTCCGAATAAGACTTTTGCGAACACGAAAAACACCAGGCTTAATCTTAAACTAAACAGGAATATGATATCTGAAATTGAAGAGGGTGCCTTTGACTGCATGGGCGAATTTTTCAGTTTGGATCTGTCTGGGAATAAACTTGAAGAGTTCAAGGAGGAAACAGCCAGGAAGTTGGAGTTTTTAACCGAGTTGGATATCAGCGAAAATATGATTCGTTGTTTTGAAGAGCCAGTTTTTTATTCGTTTGCTACCATGAAGGTTGTTAATATCAAATATAACGATTTTACCAAGCAGTGCAAGAAGAAACTGCGCGACTACGAGTTTGTGATTGCTGGCTTGAATCTTGTTGTTTAGTTTTCTTGAGGTATGGATGATGATAGTTATTGTAGTATAATAAAATGTGTAAGAATAACAATGCTGGTATCGTTTTCTTTTGTGATGCTTATTAAACACAGGCTCAGGCCCGGCGCGAGGCTAGATTTTTCAATGCCAGTTTAAACCATAAGCTGAGTTGAAATATACAAAATCGACATTAAAAACCCCAGTCCAAGATATCTTGCTACACACAGAAAAGTGATCTCTCGAACGAAGAGAGAATTACTTGGATGAAGTAGTTGGTAGGTTCGTATATACGCGAGAGATTAATGACTTCAACCAAGAAATTTTATTTCCTGGAATAATTACTAGATATAAGAAAGTTGTTACTCTGGCGAAGGAAGTAAACAGTCTTCAATGAAGTGTATATTTTTATTCCCGGTAAATATTTTTAGCTACTTAATATAAGAATTTTAAAGATTTGGCACAAATACGTTTTCTATTGCTAATTAACAAGATATGTATGTTATATTTACTTACTCGTTCTAACCTGTTGCGTGCCTTACATCAAATTATGCCATGTTGAAACGCTGATTGTACACTAATCACAAGGCACATCCCCTACGGGTACTTCGTTGTTGTTTTCGTATTAGGGTTTCGCTCCTTTACGGCGCCAGCCCCACGCGCGGGCGCGCGAGCCTTGACAAAATCACGATGCGCATATTTATTCCAGAGAAAGGGATTACTTGAAAGAAGTGAGAATCACTTCAGTTAAATAATTGGTGGGTTTTAATTCACTAAACAATACTTACTTATTATATTAATAGTCTTATATTTTCTTGGATCAAGTAACTACGCACTTGGATGGATTACTATTACTTCCTTGGAGATATTGACATTTTTGGGACGAAAAATTCAATTACTTCTTTCAATACAATATTGGTTCTTATAAAGAAAGAATTTATTTGTCGACAGCATTTATCTGAGAAATTATTTTACTTAGATTGAGTATGTGGCATTTCTTGTATATGCCTAGCTTTCTACATCAAAGTAAATATGCATTTGAATCGAGTAAATAAATTCAAGAGATTATGTTTTCTCGTTCCAAATAATTACTTTCCTGTGTGTAGGCCTAGGCCCCAGCAAGGATTCTTTTATCGCCGCGGATAAAAATTTGCACCACGTATATGGGCGTAGTTATTTACAAACCGTGTGTTTCATAACGGCGGATAAAAATTCGCTGTAGGGAAAACGCTAAGAGCAATAGAAACTTTTCCAAATTTAAAAATGACGTAAACGGACCAGGAAAAAAATAGAATAGTTAGGGCAATTATTTCAGTTGAAAAGGCGATTGCAGTCAAATAAAAATGACAAACTACCAGAGAAATTTTAAAAATTAAAGGTTAAAACACAGAGGAAACAATTTTTACTGTGATTTTTCAAAAATGCCAAACTTCTAGTTGTGGGTTATTCCGCAGTAACGTGTCACACCCGTCACGCCCGTTTAACGGACTATGCATACGCAACCATTATAACAAAAAGGCGACTCATCTTTTAGAATTGTTGTAGATAGTTTGTTGATAAGTTTTATGAAAAACCTTTTTAAATAGCCGTCACGGTCGTTACCAGCTCAGTGATCTCTTGGTTTTGGTAACCTAAATTTAAAAATTCGCGGCATGACCCTAGTGTAAAGTTTCTATTCTACTAAAGTTAATAAATAATTCTAGTTTTTATGTGACATTTAGGCTAGCTATTATTATATTGATTGCATCATGTGTAGTAGCTAAAATAAGCATATAAATAAGCCAATAATCTTGTCAAAGACATTATTAACAATAATGGGACATAAAATCAAAGTACTACCTGACAATGTCATACAAACATTTACCTAATTATATGTAGATATTGTGACATCACAAGATGCCAAATTGGTATTTTTAATTTTAGAAAAATATCAAAATCTATGTAAAAGAAGTTCTAAATAACTTTCTTGCAAAAATTTTGATGGTAGATTTTCTAGCACAACCTTGCTTTTTTAAACATCAAAACTTCGAAGTTAAAACTACGCCAGAGAATAAAAACTCACACAAATCTACTGAAGTTTTTAAGGGGGTTTTACGTTATTTTTTGACATCTCATGTTCATAAAAAAACTACTTTTATGATATTGCCATGTAGTATTTCAATTCTACATGCAAATTATAAATTTTTTGATTATATTTTAGAGGCGATTGATACCAAGGTGAGTATTTTAGTCGTGCCACAAAACCGCTGAATTAGCAGACAAAATTATCGAATAAGTGACCGAAATGACCTTATTATTTCTTTTAATAGTTTAATAATTAAGAGCTAAGAACTATATTATAATTTTTTGTAATAATTAATGTAATATTGCGTAACGGATTTTTAGATTTCTTTTTCTGTGAGAATAAACATGATAATCTGAAAAGTGCGACAGTGGCAGATTTATAAGATTTGTACTCCCATCACGTTGTCTTCATGATTTATTGAAATCCATTGCGTATTCGCTTTATCTTAAGTGATATTATTTTTATCGATTATTTATCTCGGTTATCTCAGCAATAATTTAGTCCGTTTACTTAATGATGCTCATCGGTTATTCTCCATTATTCAGAAAGGAAGATTTTGCATTTAAAATTATGATATTCACAACTAAAACACACACAACTTCATCACAAAAAATGACACAATAGGGTATTCCGGTCATGTCAAAATTTAAGCAGATATTCGGTTTAACCTATTGTACAATTTATGAGGATTCATATAGTTAAGCTATGAGCTTTTTGATTTAGTTTTTCTATAAGATAATTGCAATTAAAAGTGCATTTCGTTTGTATTCACCGACCACCCTCGGAAATACACGATGATTACCGATCCCTAGTAGCGGTGGCAACAGCGGACAGCTCTTGAACAGCTGATCGGCCAAGTTGACGGTTGGCGACCCTGTTGTTTGACAACAAATAAAGGTAACCTTTTTGAGAGATGATTTGATCATTGAAACTTGAAGCCAAACATCTCTCATCTCGGTAGTCGGCAATGTAAAGAAAATCTTATCATGAGTTACTGTTCTACTGTTGTTACAGCCCGGCACAGAACAATGTCGGCGTTGGAGTTTATACATTTTGAACAAGTGTTTGATATAACCTCAATAACCAAAGCAGGTGTCAACAAACGAGCGATTCTAAACGTTGACACAACAGAAGACAAAAATTTACTACGTGCACCCTAGATATAGCAACGTTGTCAAGTCGCTCACTTTGAGCGGTCTTTGTGACGTCACAAAGACCAATCCTAATTCAAACTTCAAACAACGATTTCTCTTAATTTAAAACAATGTTTGATATTTTACTTGTGAAGTAGTAAACAGTAGCACCCATACTTTGTAAAAAATGACAATTTCAAAAACACCGGAATACCCTATTAATGTAATATTACGTAACAGATTTTTAGATTTCTTTTTCTGTGAGAATAAACATCATAATCTGAAAAGTGCGAACAGTGGCAGATTTATAAGATTTGTACTCCCATGGTTTATCACGTTGTCTTCATGATTTATTGCAATCCATTGCGTATTCGCTTTATCTTAAGTGATATTATTTTTATCGATTATTTATCGGTTATCTCAGCAATAATTTAGTCCGTTACTTAATGATGCCCATCGCTTATTCTCCATTATTCAGGAAGGAAGATTTTGCATTCAAAATTATATCAACAACTAAAACACACACACAACTTTATCACCAAAACTGACACAATTCTGAATACTGAAAAGGGACATGATGCCACTCGTGTTTTTTTTTTCTTCTGAATTGATGTTAAAAATTCATCAAGAATAGTTGTCACAACTTAAAATAATACGTGAATAGACGAATTATACCTACATTATTTATTAATAGTACTTTTTATTTCTTCCATTTTATATATTTTTTGGCGTGCTGAATCTGAATCTGAGGTTTTTTAACAATATTTCGTGACGCAACATTGAATGAAATGCAAAAAAAGTAAACATTTTGTTTTTTTTTTTTTTTAGTTTTTTTTTGCTTATAACTCGGAATCAGTGGCGGATTAAGGATAGTCGGGCCCCTAGGCAAATTACCTATGGTGGCCCCACCCCCACCTACAAAGTAAAATAATAGAATAAAAAAAGAAAATATAGGTATGAAATAAATATTTCTTTAAACTTTTAATCGTTTATAAACAGTATAATAATAAGAATTCTGTAAGTACGTAGGCTAAGAATTCTTTCATATAATAATAGTTTACTATTTTTGTATTTTTTAAGTTTTCGAGATTTACGCTCATAAAGAAAATACATTTCCAGACCCAACTTTTGTATTTGCAGATACGATTTCATTCCCTACAGGCGGTAGGTACCTAAAAAACTTGATCTTTCAACAATTCTTTTCGACAAGATAAATTAGTAACTTTAAACACAATTTAATTTTTTTTATCAATTGGAATGTATAAGCTGTGGTACTATTTGTTCGTACACATGAAAAAGTTGTTAAAAATAAAAAATGCACAGTATATGACTGATAATTTGATTTTAAGATTTCACACGATTCTTTTTGGGCTAGGATAATTTATCATGGATGAATGAATGATATGATTTTTAGACGATTTTTTTGCTAATCTATCTATACATCGGGGGAGTGCATCTCATACTCAAACACCCTGTATTGTATATTCACCTACGTAAAAATATGAGTAATATGAACATATTTGATTGTGTTTGAACTGAAAGGATAGCCATTTGGTAATATTTTTTATCTTATTGAGTTGAAGGTCTTTACTCACATAGTATTTTACTTTGTTTAGCTGAAAATTTAGCCCTTTACTAACAATTTATATTTTGTTGAGCTGAAAGGTTGGCCCTTTGCTAATATTTATTTATTTTGTTGAGCTGAAAGGTTAACTCTGCAAATATTTGTTTATCTTGCTGAGCCGGAATATCAGCCATTTACTCGCGTGGTATATTATCTTGTGGAGCTGAAAGGTCAGGTCTTTGCTATTATGCGAATGGTTTTGAGCTGAAAGGTTAGCCCTTTGCTAATATTTGTTTACCTTATTGAGATTAACAGTTAGTTGATAATATTTGCTTATATTGTTGAGATAAAAGGTGATCCCTTTGCTAATATTTGTTTAGTTTGTTGAGCTGAATTAGTAGACCTTTGCTAATATTTGTTTATATTCATGACCTGAAAGGATTACCAATATTGCCTATATTGGTCTATTTTGTTGAGCTGAAAGGTTATAAGTTACCTCACATGAATTAAATTACAAAACCCAAAAAAGGTTTTTTTCTCTTTTTTGAAATTGTCAAATCAACTCCTAACAAATTCTCTTATTTCTTCCAGGTTAAAGACGCGACAGCTGCCCTGATAGTCGTAATGCTCTTATTCATCATACCAGCCAAACCGGACTTCATCTACATGTTCAGCAACGACCCGGAAAAACGCCCGAAAGGCGCCAGTCCAGCCCTCGTCACCTGGAAGGTCGTCCAGCAAAAACTACCATGGGGCCTGATCCTCCTTCTCGGAGGAGGTTTCGCCTTAGCCGAGGGCTCCAACGCCAGCGGGATGAGCATTCTCATAGCCGACAGTCTCGGTTTCTTAGCAAAACTGCCCAAATTCTCCGTTGTGGTGATCGCGTCATGTTTCGCGAGCATCCTAACTGAGTTTTCCTCAAACGTAGCCATAGCTAATGTTTTGTTACCAGTTTTAGCCGAATTATCAATAGCCGCCAAATGGCATCCACTTTATTTGATGATGCCCGTAGCTTTAGCGTGTTCGCACGCGTTCTGTTTACCAGTTGGTACCCCGCCTAACGCGATAGCTGCCGCACCATGCAATATTCCCACGAAGGAGATGGTGAAAGCCGGTTTAGGAGTTTCGTTGATATCAATACTTGTATTATTTGCGATTTTCCCGTCGCTGGGCGAACCAATTTTCGGGCTTTCCGAGTTCCCAACGTGGGCTATGCCTATCAACTCAACGAACTCAACGAAATAACGGCGTGGTGTTGTTAGGTTTGTAAGGAATCCGTTTATTTTTGTTTTATTTTCGATCATTTTTCATCGAAGTACCTTTATTGAGACAATAAGCATTTTATTCTTGTTTTATCTTGTGTTCGTCATTTCGTAACAATGTACATAATCGTAACTCGCGTTTGTACTGCAGAAGTCTATTTTTGATAAAAGACGGAGATGTTGTTCGTTGTTAACGTCGTAATAGCGGCTTTGTAATACGAGGTTTTACGAAGACGCGCGCTACGGATACAGGAGTGGAGTATTTAATGATAATTTTTCTTTTTTTAGAGAATATAAGAGAAAATGAGGGTAGCTAAAGTTTTTTTTTTGTTCCCGTACGTTTTAAGTGTAAATAAATTTAATCAATCTTAAACCTGCGTTTCATTTCCTTCCCTGGTAAGTTTCTTAGTCAATAAACAAAATTTGCAACGTATACTTACTAAATAAAAATAATTGTTGCATTCTACAGGTAAGTATGTCATAATAGCTTTGTTTACAGTTCAAAATATGCTAAATATCTTCTAGAATAGATATCTATATAAGAATCAATATTTAATTTTGAATTCCTACCTTTTTACCGTCAAAGTGGAAGCTGCTGTATTTCGTCAACATGTAGGGCTCTCCGTACTGGTAATTCCTATTTTGGAAAATCTTGGGTTCACTCTGAAATTTTGAATACTGTACATTAATCTCCAAACTTTTTTAATTTGGGACTTAAATTTCAAATAGAAAACAAACACTACACACATTTCCAACATATTTGACAACCAAAACACAAACAAACACTTTTTGTAACCTAAAAACGAATTTTTCACAACTTTTTACTCAATTTTCAACAATGGCGAGTTTGAAAAAGTTGATCTCCGAGCGAACCCGGTCGGTAATACAGGACCCCTTCTCAAAATAAATTATTAATCAAACACAAATTTAGTTTATAATAATCGATTTCAAACCATTTTTAGAGTTTTACTTGATTGTACTTGATGTAGAATCAAGAAATCTATATCAGGAGTGAATAAATTAATTCGAGAATCAATTTTGTTGGCAGTTCTCGCCGTCATGACGTGGACCAATCACAGAGCGACAACTGAGTCAATTCTTCATTCATAGTATTCTATAAGTAGAGGCGATTTTAAATTTGCAAACGTGTCTAAATTAAACAATATTTAGACCGTTTGTAGCCGCGTAAGGCACAACATATTCTAAAACTAATCTCAGGTAATTAAAACAGCGATAATATCACAATTATAACACAAGAGACTAGGTTTTTATTAAATCTAACCTCACTTTTTCTAGGTAACTATAGTGAATATGCAATACCCGTTGGTGTTTTTGGTTCTCCTAGCCGGAATTTTGACCGTTAACTCCCTAAAGGCCGGCGAATGCGAAGGTAGGCCCCAAACAAATGGTTTCTTGTGAGAAATTATTAAAAAAATGATTCTTTCCAGTATGTATCAAAGTCCTCGAGAAATTCGGTAAAACCTTGTCCGATGATGTCAAATCAGACCATAAGAAGATCGAAAATGAATTTAAGAAGTATTGTAAGGGGGCTAAGAATAAGGAGAATCGATTCGTAAGTTTTCCGAATCGAATTTTCGAGTAAAACGTAAAATCTGCTTTTTTCCGTAGTGTTACTATCTTGGAGGTCTAGAAGAGAGCGCGACGGGGATTTTAGGTGAGGTGTCGAAGCCGTTGTCCTGGTCAATGCCTGCGGATAAAATTTGCGAGAAGTTGAAGAAGAAAGACGCCCAGATTTGCGATTTACGTTACGATGTCGAGATTGACTTGAAAACTGTTGATTTGAAGAAGTTGAAAGTGCGAGATCTCAAGAAAATCATTAACGATTGGGGTGAGGATTGCCAGGGGTGCATAGAAAAGTCTGAATTTATTCAAAGGATAGAAGAATTGAAACCTGTTCATACAGAATTGTAGGAATTTGTTGTTTTTTGGCGTCTAACTGAATTTTCGAACGTTTATTTTTTAAATCTACTTTTTTTGATCGATGGAGAGAAAACGTTTGTAATTTGTCTTCGTTTTGTGTGTGTCGATTCTTTATTTTGGCATTTCTCTCGGGCATTTTAACTTCTCTAGATTATTTCATAATTTCGATTTATCAACGTGTTAGTCGAATTTATATACATGTAATTGTGATCTTTATTTATGTATTTATAAAGAAATAATAGTTATTAATTGACTGAAAAATAAATTTATATATATTTAAAGCGTTTTGTTTTATTTTTACTGAGAATTAAGGTGGTTTTGGCGTTTTATTTCAAGGTTTTACATAACACCAAATCACATAATTTTGTTGGTACTAACATTAAGGATATTATAGATTTGTTCTTGTTATATCTATCACATTCTGGTTTCAATATTTTCTGAGTTTGGAATAAAGATCTAATTTAATAGACTCTTCTTGAACAAATGAATAACACCTCTAAATTAAAATTTACATGCGAAAAAGAAATTAATAATCAAATAAATTTTTTATACTTATCAATTACGCGAAATTCAGCTCCCGTCTTCTGTAGCTCAGTTACTAATTAAGCTAAGAGTTTGACATTTTGCAAGCTTACCACCCTGTATATTTTTTTACACATTTGGATGCCTGTTATGGTTGCCTACATACCACCAAAATTTTATTGAAATCGGTTGAGTGACTACAGCGCAAAAAAATAAAAAGAAATTGATTTTGCATCGTTGGCATTAAAAATCAAGGAAAACCACAAATTGCACCTCGTTAATAAAATTTTGCGACGTCCATATTAAGTTAGATCTAGTAGTCTCGTTAACCAAGTGTCATTGATCCAAATTATACAGGATGACCAAAATCTAGTGTCAAACTTGTCAAACTTCAAAGCGTGTTATTGTTCTTATTTCAAATTGGAACCCATACATTTTTTTAGGTGAAACGATGCAGAATTAAAAAATAAACATTGTTTCTAAATTCAGCCCCATCACAATTCCCAATATTTTAAAAGTTATTCGCCAAAAACTCATTTTTACACAACAATTTTTTCATAAAATATAACGCAGAGAAATATTTTAGATTTGAGTGTACTTAATTAAGTAGTTGTTCAATTCCCAAATTTACTTAAAAATTTACCTGTAGCGGTAAGGGTGGAAATGTGGCTGCAACATGATGGAGCTCCAGCACATTACTCGTTACATGTCAGGCACCAGCTCAACGAAATCTTCCCAATTCGGTGGATTGGAAGAGGAGGACCAGTTGCGTGGCCTCCTCGATCACCGGACTTAACGAAACTAGATTTCTTCCTGTGGGGCTACGTTAAAGACATCGTTTATGCTGAACCTCCAACAACACCAGAAAACATGCAAGAAAGATGCATTTCTAACTATTACGCCCGACCTATTAAGAGCAGTGGCGAGGTCATTTCATACTCGTCTTCGTTTGTGCCTCGAAGAGCACGGAAGACATTTCGAACAACTACTTAATTAAGTACACTCAAATCTAAAATACTTCTCTGTGTTATATTTTATGAAATAAATTGTTTTTCAACGCCACGTACGATATTTATTACCTACAATTGCCGTTGGAAACGTTGAAAAATGAGTTTTTGGCGAATAACTGTTAAAATATTGGGAATTGTGATGGGGTTGTATTTAGAAACAATGTTTATATTTTAATTCTGCATCGTTTCACCTAAAAAAATGTATGGGTTCCAATTTAAAATAAGAACAATAACACGCTTTGAAGTTTGACAAGTTTGACACTAGATTTTGGTCATCCTGTATAATTTGGATCAACGACACTTGGTTAACGAGACTACTAGATCTAACCTAATAAGGACGTAGCAAAATTTTATCAACGAGGTGCAATTTGTGGTTTTTATTGATTTTTAAAGCCAACGATGCAAAATCAATTTTCTTTTGTTTTTATTTTTTGCGCTGCAGTCACTCAACCGATTTCAATAAAATTTTGGTGGTATGTAGGCAACCATAACAGGCTTAATTAGTAACTGAGCTACAGAAGACGGGAACTGAGCTGCAGGACCCTGTATATTCAGATACATTAATTTTAAATCCCTCAAAAATAAATATTTAGCATTTCATTATTTATTTAACAGACTTTTGTCATTACCATTATCAAAAGAAAACTATAATAATGAATATAATACTCTTAGAAAATATATTACTTCCGGGTTATAAATGCTGACGTTTCGCAAACCATGTTGTTCGCTTCTTCAGCTAACGAATAATAATAATACTATCATGCAAATTGCTCAAACTAATGGATACAAAAAGAAACTATCAATAATAGTTATTTATGTTACAATTGTCGAAAGTACGGAATAGCGCGACGAGCGGTAATGCGGCGTGATCAAGAATAAAAAACATATTCAAATTCTGACAGATTTATATTTGTTCATTACACTGTAGATGCGTATCAACATACTAAAATAAAACTACAATCGTCGCTATACTTTATTTACAATTATCTCAATTTATCGTTTTTAGAATTAGACAACGGGTTGCTATTCCTTATCTACAAACAATCAAATTGGTGATCTTAGTTTATTTGAAATATGTATTTTGTACTTTGCCGCACTAGAGCGGCAAAGTTCCATAGCGGTTCTCCAACCTCAAACGAAATCAGCTGTTTTCGAGTGTGACAGCACAAAAAATATATAATTCCATGAAAACTGTTATTAAAACAAATTTATCCACACATATAGTAGCCAAATCAAAATATATTTCCTTTCTGCCCCGCAAAACACATTAAAACATTCTACATAAATTCAACTATATGACTTCTACGCCAACACAAAATTCTTTTGCTGGTTTATTAATAAATAGTAAGGACAAAATGAATTTATTAGAAAGAAGTGGAATTTATAAACTAAAATATTCTTATTGGACAGACAGTGCAAAATTTAATAATAAGATTTAATGAACAATAATAGAAAAACTTCCACTTTTAATAAATATTTTCTCAAAAATAACCAGAAAACTAAAAAAAGAAACATTACCATCTTTTAAAAAAATCTATTAAAATGGATTATTTCGAATTTTTAGAAATTAAAAAACATATTAAAGTAATAATCACCATCTCAATTAAAAATAAAGTAAATATTTGTGTCATATTATTAGGTTGGTGGTTGACGCACATTATCTTTGTCTTTATATGATCCAATATAGAAAACATTAAAATACTTGTTATACTTTTATATTAAACACTACCTAAAATATGTTAGTTCCGGTGGTTTATAAACAACACCGTCATTTAGGGATTGTTTGCCATAAATATGGAAAAGTAATACAGAAGTATAACAGAAGTATAACATGTGAAATACCATAGATTTGTTCTTTTAAAACATTTTCTTTATTTATTTGATGTCAGCTAGAAAAAAAATTGATATCAAAATTGCAAAAGTTTGGTTCTCAGTTAACTTTCTGAGTTACGTAGTTTACCCATTAATATTTTACCCTGATTTTTTAATATTCTATACATATAGCACCAATTAATAATTCAGTCAGGTCAAAATGTCAAATAGCTTGATTATAAACATTTTTGCAAAAATTTATACCTGCGGAAATATCTTATACACAAAGGATCTTTTATAGCAAACGGTCAACTTTGTACTTTCCTTTAAAAAGCTGAAAAATTGTTGACAAATATTTTTTAAACATTTACAGCGATTATTTAAGAGATCTGCTGGGTATTTCATAAAAGAAACAATGAAAAATGCAATGGAATCAAAATCAGAAAGAACTAAAACTAGAAATTTTGGATCTTCAGAACGACACTGATAAAATCCTATATACCAGATCGAAAAAAACTTGTCGGCAACAAAATAGGTTCACAAAAAGCAAATAAAACAACCACGAATGATTTTCAACTCTTTTTTAATGTATATATCATCAAATATATACCATACAGATCGGATGATTAACGGGAATTACATAAATTCAATAGACTACCTACGAGGATTTTTGTTTGGATAGTTTATATATAAATAAGGTACTTAGACTCTACAGAAATAATTATATCAGTCACAGTAATAAGAAAGTGTACATGTTTATCATATAATGCCTTCATTGGAACAAAACAAGATAATTCCGAATAAAGCTAAAGTCTCGAGACAACAAACATACAAAAAATTAGTTACTAACTATACAGTTTTCAAGAGAAATTACAGATATTATCATAGAAAAAAAAGTTAGATTTGTTCATTTTGGATCTATCTTTTTATTATTTTATATTTTTTGATTTGTATATGATCAAAACTTTTCGAAAAAAGTCATCCAAAACAAACAAATCGCGTATTACTATTCGAGAATATAATAAGGCAGATCCATAATGACGTAAATGATGTACATTCAATCGAAAAAGTCCTAAGCCTATACAAGGAGTGTTTATTCAAGTCATTATTCAAAATAGTTTAAATATTGTTATACCAAAAGTCACTCTTAGTTAAAAAGATCACTATCACAGTCATTTTTTTTCTCTCTTTTTCACACACAGCATACGCAAGACACTTTCTCGACATTTTTGGCGCACTATGTCGAAAAGGCACTGGTCTCTCCGCAAAAAAAGGCACTTAATGTTCTTCGAAGTCCGTCAGTGCGTTTTATCTATTCATAATTATAGTCGTTACATGCGATACAATCAATAAGTTAAATAATAATAATAAACGAAAGGAAAATTGAGCAAAAAACGCAGCATATTATTATCGATTATATAAGACGTCTTTTCAAAATGTGACTGTTCTATTCGGTTTACTCAAACAAACCGAATTATTAAAGGATTTTATTAGTTATAAATCGATTAAATTATCGGCAAAAAAACTGGCGGCCATCTAAAACTTTTGTTAACTTTAATTAAGTTTTTATTCAAAACAAAAGTTTAACTCACCACAGATAGAAAAGAATCATTTTTATATTTTTCAATATTTTAAAGGCTTTTGCTAGTTTATATTTGTTTTTTTATTTTGTTATTTACAACGCAGAAAAAAGATTGTCATATATGGTAAAAGATTACAAAAGTTATTGAGCGTGAAAGCTAAAATTGCAAATTTTTACTCAGAACTGTATCTTTTACAAACACAGTGGTGATAAAATATTTAAAATCAATCAAAAATTGCAAAAGAAATTGAACATCAAAACTAAAATTGCAAAGTTTTGTTTGTAAATCATTTGGGACGCAAAATCATTGAACATCGTAAATAATTCGCCTGCCTATGAAAATAGAAGAATCAGAAAAATGTTCCTGAACATCATATCATAAATGTTTACTGAATCTTTGATGGTGTTATTATTGAAATGAAGTAAAAACTATCAGTGAATAAAAAAATTCGTCATGAAATGCTTGCATCAATATCTCCGAAACTATTAAGTTCAGCAGAACAAATTATACACCATATTAAAGACAAAAGATGCGGGTACATAATAAACAAAGAATTACTTAAAAATAATTGATCGTTGTAGGATTGGGAGAAGGTTAAAGAAACGGGTTTACGAAACTTCTGAGATATTCACATAATGTTCTAAAAACCCGTGTTTTTACCTTCTCCCAAAATCACATCTTTCAATATTTTGCAGTCATTCTTTGTCTATCTGTACCCACATCCTTCGTCTTTAACATGGTGAAAAATTTCTTCTGCTAAGCGTAATACTTTCGGAGATATTGGGATTAACAAAAAACCAAACTGTTGGGGATTTTTACGTCTTTTTTTTTTGACAGTTTAAGTGGCCCGGCCTTTTTGCCAGTGAGTGTAGATTTATAAATTTGTTTTGGAAATAAAAGCTTTTTTTATTTCGAAAAGAAGGTGTTTTTTGACGTATAACCTCAAAAAAATAAGTTATCAATCAAACTTACGCATGTTCACAACTTTCAATAAAATACAAAACACCTTCTTCTTAAAAACAAAAACATTTGGTACCTTAACAATAAAAAACAAACGAAATATTCGAGGAACTATACAACACGATTTGAGCTTATCCAGTACACCAATCATTCAAAAAACTACCGTTTCCCGTTGTTCTCGTTATTAAAAAATCCTAACGCCTTCAACGTAGAACTGACCCTATAGACCAGCGGTTCCTTAAATTTCCAAATCGTTGTATCCATAACACTGGTTTTCCTGTAGTCTTCGCACGACTTCTTCAGAGTTTTCACGCAATCTGCTCTATAATGGTGAAGTTGCGCATCAACAGTCTCGATAGGGTACGACGTACACCCCCCAGCGAGGCACGACAACGGAAAATGGTTATGTAACGTCAGCACCTTTTTAGTATTGTGGAAACATTTAACGTACTGTCCCGGCTTTGTAAAGTTTTTCGCGCGGTAAACGTGTTGAAGCATATGCATGTACCTCGGAATCTCTTTGAACCACCCGTGATCGTGGAGAAGATCATCTAAGAAATAAACGTTTCGCACGTTATAACTAGCGCGTTCCTCGGAATTTATTTTCAAGGCCTTCGGAAGGACTTTTTTCATTAAGTCTTTCCATGACGTACCGTCTATCGGCATGATAACCTCGTCGATGTCCAATAACGCGATGTATTTGTATTTGTACATGTTTTTGTAGAAACAATCGTTGTACGGGATTAACTCGTTTTGACGTTTGTGGTTCGTTTTTTTGGTTAGGTATAAATGCTGGAAGGAAGGTGCGTTTGGTTGACCGCCGGCTAGACTTATCGGGGTTACGTGTACTTTTTTCTCGCGTTCGTAATGATTCAGAACTTTTGAGATGTTCGGGTGTACTTGTAGTTCGTAAAAGTAGATTTTGTCTGCGCCTAAGAGGTTTAATAACTCGATCCATTCGACTAAACGCACCGAGAGATCTTCGTGTAAGAAATCCAGGCCTTTCACGCAGACGGCAAAGTCCTTTTGCGTCTCCGGTTTCTCGTAGATAACCCTCAAATTGTTCGTAGAGTTATCGCAAGCGTGTTCCGTTAACGAAATCGATTGAGGTACTTTATCTTTGAACGAGTGCGGTAAAACGCAGGCCGTTAAGTACGGCTGGTAAATCCCTTGTTTGTAGTTCCCCCATTTCTTGTACCAAATATATTTGTATTCGTAACTTTTTGTTATAACGGGATCCCGTTTTCCTTCGAACCAAAACTGGCAGTACGTCGCGACAGTTGGTTCGATTCTGTTGATCATGCCTAAAATTCGAACAGTGGACCCCAAACGGTTATTAACCCTATTATCGTAATAAGCCCCAAATAACTGGAAAGTCCCGTTTGACGTCCTAAGCGTCTGCCAATAAATATTGTTAAACTCCAGATCGAACATGCTAGGAAACCTTGCGCAGGTCGTGTTTAACCCCATCGGTTTATTTTTATGTTTATTCCAATAGACAATCGGTAAATTCGGCATTCTCGCTTGTATATCTTCCACTAACTTCTCTTCTGATAAACTAGGAGACTTATCGATGAAAGGTTCCTGGTCGTATGCTTCTGTGGTTGCGTCTGCGTGTCGTGTTAGCATGTCGGCTTTTTTCTGTAAGAGAAATCGACTGTTGAGGTGTGGGACTTGTACGTCCAGTTGGATGGTACGTAGTTGGAAGACCACGTAGAGTAGGATGCCCCAGAGGATGAACGATAAGAAGACCTTTGAGAGGAATTTGGTGCTCCCGATGGGGACGCAGCAGGCCATGGTTGGTGTTGATCTGGAATGAGATTCGTTGTCAGTTTTGTTTCTTTGGTTTTTGATGGTGATGATGAAGGTTGAGAAGATTAGCATGCTGGAGTCTTGGATGGAAGAAGTTTGCGAATAACCAGTGGAGGTTTTGTGGATGAAACAAAAGAAGGAGTGTTTTGGTTCGAAGGCAATATGGAGGCATGAGTTGGAGTTGGTTTGTGAAAAATTATGGAAGATGGTTAGACCATGAGGATGTTTTTCAAAAACATCACAAAATAAAGTAAGAATCAGCTTGTTTATGATTTTCAAAGTTGAAAGTTTTCAAAGTTCTAAAAACAAAGTGAAACAAGTAAAAAAATAAATTCAATAAACAAATAACATGACGTATAAATTCATATAGAACTTTTTACTGATTTTCTTTTAGAAAGTAAATGTTATTCTGAGTAAAATGTTTCATATGGACTAATTGAATTTTTCCATTGTCTAAGAAGTAAGAGCCGTTTAAAATACTGTTTTCTGTTAATATTTCAAACGGCAGTAACCTTTTTAACAAAAGGAAAAAGACAAATAAGTTCGTATGGAACTTTTTAGTCTTAACTTTTAAAAAGAATTAGTGTATCAATAATTACAGCCACAACCTGGATTTGAACCAGGGACCTGTGCGTTTCTAGCACAATGGTCTCCCATCTGAGCTACTGAGGCCTGGTTCAAATCCAAGTTGTGGCTGTAATTTTTGATTTATTTAAAATTTGCATCCCGCCTGGATATCATCATCTTCATTGATTATTTCATCATTACAGTAGTAAGTCCGTATATTCATTTCTAGTTTTAAAAAGAAGTTTTGCGAAAAAAAAAGAACACAGTCTTTTTATAGCAAATGTTGCAAGTTAAAATTTAGATAGATAGTAGGTACTTCCTATTTCTTTAAAAATAAACTAAGTTTCCGAGATAATAACAAAAAGTGAATTTTTACCCAAGCTTCTGCAAAATGTTCTGCAACTAATAAAGTATGTTCTCTGAAAAATCCAACTAAAAATACTTAGATCTTTCAATATTTTTAAACAGTTCTTTTAATCACTGATAGTTTTTAAGTAATTTCAATAATAAAATCATCAAATATTCAGTAAAAATTTTGATATGATGTACAGGACATTTTCCTGAATCTATTGATATTATTTTCATAGGCAGACAAGTTATTTGTCTACCCGAATCTAAAATGACTAGACTACAACATAAAGTTGCTTGTTTATAATTTTCAAAGTTAATAATTATTTGATTATGTATACTTTTCATATGGACTTATTTGTTCTTTTCAAATCTAAGGTTACAACCATTTGAAATATTAACAAAACAAAATAAAACAATTAAGAAATCATATAAAAGACATAAAAAACGCGAACACTAAGAAAGAACATAATAATAATAATATTAATAATCAATAGCCATTACAACAATAGGTACAAAGAAAATAGATTTAAGTACAAAAATAATAAATTGAATAAACAAATAAATCCGTATAAATCTTTTTTTGTTTACTGATTATTTATTGTTTTATAAATTTTATTACGCGTAACAAGTTTCATATGGACTTATTGAATTTTTCAATTTCCTAAGATGTTAAAACTGTTTAAAATACAGTTTTAAAAATATTTCAAACGGTTGTAACATTTTAAGGAATTGAAAAAGCAAATATGTAAGTCTATATGGAACATTTTACTCTGTAATATACAGAGTTTTTTACAGAGTTTTACAGAGTATACAGAGTTTTTTTCTGCAAAACTTTTTTAGCATGATAAATATTATCATGCTAAAAAAAAGTTATGCAGAAAAAGACACCTTGTATACTTGAAACGGTTAAGTTAAAATTTATATTTAGATACTATGCTTCTCAAATAAAAACTAATAGTTTCGGAGATAATCGCAAAAAAACTGCAAATAACTGTTTATTTAAAAATAAGAATGTTTATATTAGTGCCCAACATGCTCAATAAAAATTTCAACTAAAAACATTTTATAAAAACAATTATTCTAAAAATGGACCGCTATTCGAACCTAAAAATCAATAGCTTTTGTTTTTTTAATTAATATTATTATTATATGGACATATTTGTTCTTTTTTTTCAAATCTAACGTTACAACCATTTGAAATATTAACAAAACAAAATAAAACAATTAAACAATTAAGAAATCATATAAAATTCATACAAAAAACGCGAAAACGAAAAAATACAAAAATACAAAAAATAAATAATAAATTGAATAAACAAATAAATCCATATAAATTTTTTTACTGATTTGTTATGGCTTTTTATAAATTTTATTATGAGTAATAAGTTTCATATAGACTTCTTCTAAACTCTCGATATACCAAATCAATCGTTTCTTCATTTATTTCGTCTACTGCTACCCTAATTTTTAATTTTACAATGTCTACATTATCATGAAAATTATTTGCATACACCTTCTGTTTTAAATAACCCCACAGAAAAAAATTAAGCGGCGTTTAATCAGGTGCACGTGGTGGCCATCCTATAGGGCCGAATCGTCCAATCCACTTATTTGGAAAATGTCTGTTCCACCAATCCCTGACTCTATATGCGCTATGAGCAGGACAACCGTCGTGTTGATAGTGTAGTGAACACCTGAGCTGTAAGTTGATTTCGTCCAAAGTAGGTAGCAAAACATTTTCCAACATGTCAAAATAAGTGTTTTGGTTTACAGTACCGTAAATAAAGTATGGTCCAATTATTTTCTTGTAATAATTCCCACACCACACATTCACTTTTTTATATTTTTGAGAATTGGTTGTAATACGGAAATTTGGATTGTCTTGAGACCAACATCTGCAATTCTGTGAACTAACAACTCCATTTGGGGTAAACGTCGCTTTGTCAGAGAAAATAATTTTTCTGTAGAAAAATATATCGACCATAATTCGTTCTCCCATTAATAGGCAAAATTCTAATCGACGAGCATCATCTCCTTCTACTAAAGTGTGTATTACTACTAGTTTATAAGGATGAAATCTTTGATTTGATAGAATAGAATAGAATAGTTTATTTCCGAATAAGCACCAAATAGAAGCAAGTCAACACATACATAATAATAATAGGCAAAAAACAATATAATATATAAATCAAAGTATAATACAAAACCTAAACGTAATTTTCACAAGCTGTTACAAACTCATCGATACTATAACTACAAACAGAATACAAAAATTCCTTCACCAAAATTTTAAACTTACGTGTGTTATTCAATGTCCTCAACTGAGCAGGTACATTGTACAGTTTTCAACCCATATAGCGCAAACTTTTCTGAAAAAGGGCTCCTTTATGAGGAGGTGGTAACATATAACCAGTAGTTCTTGTACCATATGGATGCTGTATACCGCATTCGAAACATGACATATATTAATATATAAGATAAGATCGATTTTAAGATAAGATCGATAAGAAGATAAGATCCTTTGCAGGTGGCTTTTACTGATGTTCAAGTCTCGAGATCTTTGCTTCAACGATTTTTTTGGGCAAGTGTTCACGGAATCAATAGCTATGTTAGCTATTGCTATTGTTAGCTATGTTAGCTCCTGCATCATCTTCGCCATTTCGCTTTTTTTCTTGATATTTTTCATGTCTCGTGTTGTATGAAATTTTAATACCTCAGGGTATTTTCTGCTAAAAGCTTCAATAGCGCGGCGCGCCGGTACGATACGTCACCTATGCCGTAACAAAGAACTAAATACGAACCCTTTGCTCTAAAGTCAACATACTTTCGATCAGCTTCTATCAACAAATTGCTTGGATACGCTGTTACTACTGTCTACTGATCAATTATAATTGTGGTCTCTAAATTTTTTGTTCACCTTTATGTAATGTATTTTCAGTGGTCCGAGATGTAAAATTTTAAATAGAACATTCAAGTTTGATATTTGAGCATAAAATTAATTCAAACTAACTTTTACCTATAACATTTTTGATCTAATTCCGAAAAACCGATAGTTTACTCTTCGGCCAATTTAACATTTTCGTGTTTTCTAACCATCGGTGTATGTTAAATCAAAATATTAACAACGGCTTTCGACTTTTTAGGACATCCAAAACTCTTTATAAAGAATGACTTTTTCTCGAGAAATTATAAATTACGTCCATTACAGGTATAGTTAGGTCCATCGAAAATTTAACTAAAAACATTTTATAAAAACAATTATTCTAAAAATGGATCGCTATTCGAACCTAAAAATCAATAGCTTTTGTTTTTTTTTTTTCTTAACCAACGAAGAAACGCACAAAAATATCGTATGGCAAGTACTAGATAAAAGTATAGACAATATTATCTAAACAAAATCAGCTAGGTCGGTCTAGAAGTGTCCGAGATATTTCTGGAACGGATTTGGAACACATGATTAAAAAAAAAATACGTGTTTAAGTGGTTACGTACTATCGTGGCCATATATTATGTCCCCTCTTTTGACGTCGATTCTCTCGCAAACCTAGGGGCGTAAAAATTTAAAAAAATTCTGATGCTGTCCTTGATTAATACTCTACTACTCATAAAAATTAGAAAGCTGTATATGTTGGCGTTTTCCCGATTTTTCCAAATTAAGAAGAATTGGCGCTGTTTTTGGCCCGTAAATTTCATTCGTTTAACTTTAGCAATTAATTACTCCGGAAATAATCCATAGATTTCAACGAATTAAAAAGTAGAATCACCCGCGGAATGTTAGCTGTCAATGTGCATTTTTGTAAAATGATTGGGTGAGTGGTTGACCCACAACAAGCTATATTATGCAATGCCAGCAATTCCGTTATTAGAAGAGCTAGAAGAATGAAATATAGACTATAGGCTACCCAATAATTCATAGGTTTAAAGTTTATTACATAATCATTGTTTATCTTGCATTTTCCATACAAAAGATCGTGCTGAAACGCCGCGTGAATTCCGACGCTCTACGGTTTTGGTGTGATGCGGGGAAGGGAGTCGTTAGCGGTACTGTCAACAGTGAGAGAACGGCGGACAGCTGATTACCAATACACAAAAAGAACGATAACTTGTCAAGTTAGTAATTTTAACTAACAGAATTAAATTCTTAATTTTTAAATTCAGCATTCTGGTTATAATATGTGACCCCGCTACGAGAGAAATGCCCTAACTGCCATCTCTCGTTTCGACAGTATTGACTCCTGTGTTCGACGTCCCATAACTCTAAAACTACTGATCAGAAAAACTTGAAATAAAGTGTGTCATACTCCTCAATCATTTCTACATATGTTGTATGACTATCAAAATTTTTTGCCTCTCGGTGTAAACATGAGCGCGAGAGAAGTGAAAAAATGTACCCGATTTTTGCAATTGTAAATTTGTAAAACTGCCGTCATTCCGATTTTTTTTCTCCTAAACCGCTTAGCACAAAAATTTCAATGTTTGTTCAGGTTGCATTCAGTCTCTTCTATCGATTGGCGTTTTTGTTTTCTTCAGTTTTTATACAATAAGGTTGTAAACTAGATTTTGATGGAAGCGGATAGATCAGTAAGGAATGTTAACAGCACAACGCAGTTAGCATGCATATAATCCTTATTTACTGCGTCACATGTCGCTTAAATTTAATATCATTCCGACCATTTGTTAATTTTTAAGACCGAAATAAACATGAACAATGTTTTGCGCGTGAGTCCGCCTGAGTCCGTTTTTGTGTTTATTTATTAGTAATATTTAAATACAGGCAAAAACAATATACCATAAATACAACTCTTGATATATTACATATATTACAAATGGCAGCTCTGAGCGTATAAAACTGATAGGTCGTTATATTGTGACCATAAACACTGTTTTCGGAGTAACTTTTGAGCCCGTGCGATCTCCCACTACCGGCAGCGTCGCTGTCGATCCCTTCCCCCGCATCACCCCGAAGACCACCGCGTCAATTGCGGCGATCATGGGATGCTTCAACACGATCTTTTGTAGGGAAAATGCAAGATAAACAATGATTCTGTAATAAACTGTAAATATATGATTTATTATGTAGCCTATGATCGACACTTCATCATCCTAGCTCTTCTAATAACGAAATTGCTGGCATTGCATAATATAGCTTTTTGTGGGTTAACCACTACTCCGATCATTTTACAAAAATGCACATTGAAAGCTACCATTCCGCAGGTGATTTTACTTTTTAGTTCGTTGAAATCTATGGATTATTTCCGGAGTAATTAATTGCTAAAGTTAAACGAATGAAATTTATGGGTCAAAAACAGCGCCAATTCTTCTTAATTTGGAAAAATCGGGCAAACGCCAACATATACAGCTTTCTAATTTTTATGCGTTGTAGTATATTAATCAAGGACAGGATCAGAATTTTTTCAAATTTTCTCGCCCCTAGATTGGCGAGAAAATCGACATCAAAAGAAGGGACATAATATATGGCCACGATAGTACATGTTATAGAAGTTTTTTCAGGCCGAAATAATACAAATTTATTAAACAGAAGATAATATTATTTACTAAAGTATATTTCCTTCAACTTACAAGAATTGTAAAAAATGGTGAAGATATAAGCAATCTACAGAGACCTGTCGTTTTTTTGTAAACATCATTGACTCACAACTTCTTATGATCATATTTCTGGCGGTTTTACGAATATTTAAATGAAATTTTCAGGAAACATTCTCTAAACATAGCACTAACGAAATAAATGTTAAGTTTTATTTCAAAACTGTTTAAACTACGCCTATTGAAATAGCCCAAATTTGTAATTTTGTGTAAAAACAACATGTAATTTCTACACAAGCACAATTCTTTACATCAGAAATGTCAGAAATCTTGCGGCTACATAAAGACAGCAGGAAATTATCCAAATCCAGAGTGGTGACGTCAAAAACTATATTGATGGATTTCCCCATATGCATGAATAAATTAATACAAAAACCATAATAGCCATTTACACCATTAAGGATCTTCCAACATTTCTTCATCGTAAAAAGAACAATTCCAATGTCCAGAAGGTAATACAATGGCTCACTCAGTTAAAACACTTGGGCATCTACATATCTCTTCTAATGGACACGAGTGATTCATACACCAATAAAAGCGCAAAATCCAAACAAATCTGTCATTAAAACTCCATACTGATTGCATCCTCGCCATACACGTAATTAGGCAATTACAATCAGACGTTTCCTGCAATGTTTATATTACCCATATGACCACAAATAGTACCGCCGGCATTGACTCCAATATGACTCCAATAGAAATTATTTGATGAGCAACCTTGAAGACAATTGCACACTACTACGTGTATAGAAAACAGAAAAAATGTAATCGATTTGTGACGTGGATTGAAAACGTTAAATTCTCGATGTGCAAAGATAACAATGCGGAATACACTAACATTTGCCGTGTTGTTTGTGTTGCGCAATCAAATTGTGCATCCCTGCAATTTAGATAGGCATAAGTAATGCAATGCTTGCGCAATATCCAACCTACATCTATATGTTAAGAGGTACAATGCAGCAATTTGCAATTTAGAGTGACATTAACTCCGGTAGATTTATCTGTGTAAATGCCTTGTTTATACAGCAAGCTAAAAAAATGAGGGTAATTTGCATTATATGATAAAACGTAACAGATAAACTAGAAATTTAGTTTGTTTTGAGCTGGTTTTATCTGTTTTAATATCAAAATCCTTACTGTTGAAGATGTGTTCTCCTTTTGTGGTGGACACCTTGAACAATTTTGATTTGGAGCCCTTCTAACCCAATAAACCTCTGTTTTATAGCCCTTTTACACCTGTGCAATTTTAACCTGCAATCTCAATCATGCGACAAACCGCATGCGATTTTTCGTTTTACACTATGCAATTTTTGTATATATAGGTTATATGAAGAAAACGCATGGGTTTAGAATCAGTTCTAAATCCATGCGATTTTTACGTGCGATTTTAGTAACTTTCTAGGAACTTAAGCCAGAAAACATAAATGTAGTAGTGGTACCATTGCTGATAGACGCGTAGCGTAGGCCCAAGCGAAACATAACCTATTCCGCTGATTGTTTTTGTTCGTGCTTAGTTTGAGACGAGTTTGTTAAGATGTCGAAGGAGAATCAAGAAGATAAGACGGAAAATATTGATAAATTCGTGTGGTCGAAATCAATTACTGAAGATCTAATCGAACTATATCAGAACCAACCAGTACTGTACTGTTCTTATGTGCCAGAGTACAAAAACAAAAATATAAGGCTAGACGCGTTAAATGTAATACAACGAGACTTGGTGGCGAAAAATGCCTTAGCTGCTGCACAAGTCCTCACAGTTGAAGCAATTAAGAACAAAATACATAATCTAAGGACGCAGTTTTTTAAGGAGTTGGGAAGAATTAAAATTAGTGAAAAAAGTGGTGCCGGCACGTCGGACAGATACACACCAATATTGTGGTATTATGAACATTTAAATTCCTTCAGGAATCAGAGGCAACAATGGAGTCGGAGTCAAACTTACCAGAAGTCACGCTACAACCGGAATATATTATGGATAGCGAGGATAGCCAGTCGGAGCTCATATTTGATGGCACGGTTGAAGATTTCAATTCTTCGGAAATTTTGTCACCGACACCCAGTAGCTCAAGAACGACTCCAATGGCAAAAAGAGCAAAACTTATCCCTAAACCCCAAGAGGTTGCAGAATTAATTAGCGCTACAACCAATGCACTCACAAAACGTGTCCAGTCACAAAATCAAGAAGATGATTTAACGTCATTTGCCAAAACCATCGAACACGAATTAAGAAAAATTGCAAACCCGAGCATTTTAAGAATGGTGAAGAGAAAGATTTTTAATATTGTGTTGGATGGCCAAGAGGAGCATATGGAGTAACCCTCTATTTGTTTACTAGAATTTTTTTATTTTTGTATATTAACTTTTTTAAATTTTTTTCTTAAAAATAAAATAATATTGTATTAGCAAGTGTATTTTTATTAAATATAATGAATAATTTATAATGATTTTAATATACTATAATAACTATACTATAAATAATAATGATAATAACAGAATTAATGTTAGTTTATGCCAAGTCATTTTGCCAAGGTACTGCTCCTTCAACACTATTGAAAAATTCTAAAAACTCCTGACTGTTGTCTAAGGCTGAACGAGCACTTCTGTTTCCAGCTACAAAATGCATATTTAATGACGTATCGCCTATCGATGTTTCATCTCGTATGCCATACGTATTGGGGCATTCTGTTCGTAGACAATTATGCAAAACTATACAAGTCAAAGTTCATTATTTACTAAATGTAGATTTACCCGATCTTTTCGCTAAGCCATGGTATAGTCTACCAACGCCGTTCAGTTCTTTGTCTTAACAACAAACTCGCAGCTCCAATTATGATGCTACGGAGAGCAATTTCTTCTAAATCGACGGCGTTAGGCATTTTAACACATATGTATATCAACACATGCATCAACAATCGATACTAGCAAGGTTTCTTATACATATAAACGATAGTTTTGGTGCTAAGAAGGTTATGTTTATGTATAAATAACAAAACAACGAGGTTATGCGATGCGTGTTGATGTGTGTAGCACTGTTGCCAATCAAAGAAGTTACAGTTGTTAAAAAATAAAATCACTGATGCTGAAGCCATGCAATTTATTAAAGTTGCACAGGTGTAAACGGTCGACAAACGGTGATAAAATTGCATGCGATTTTGAAAAATCGCATGGTTGAGATTGCAGGTAAAAATTGCATAGATGTAAAAGGGCTATTATTTCGATATTACATCCAACGGGCAAGAACATTCTAGCCCAGGGGTTCTTTACCGGTGGTACGCGTACCACTGGTGGTACGCGAAGCACTTCCAGGTGGTACGCAAAACGTACCAAACTCAAAATCATATTTATTCAGATGATATTGTTAAGTTGTTTGACCCAAAATTATAGCGGTCAAATCAGATAATACCCATTACCGTACGCAGACGTATTTCAAATGGCACATTGTGTAAAAGGAAGTGTAGTTAAAAAGATAAATCAAAGTTAATATTTTGCGCTACAGTTAGATGAAATACTGACATAATTAATTTTTATCAATTATTAGTCTTTATCCGATTCGAGGTGGAAGAGAAAATTGCAGAATAATTATTTTGTAAACTTCTGCTCGAAAGAACAACTGGTGAAATATTCAAATGTCTTAATAATTTTATGTTTAACAATTCCATTCCATGAGCGAAATGACCTCGGGCTTTAACAAAAAAAAATGCAGTCAATATTATTAAAAGTCGAGCATTCAGTTCGCGAATGTTTTTAATATTATGTCAGGAGATGGGTAGCAACAGAAGTCACTCTTGTTACATTCCGTTGATAGATGGCTCTCGAGAGGTATAGTTTTGAATCGTCGTTTCGAACTTAAATCAGAAGTTCAAGTTTTTCTTGAAAACGTTAATTTCGAATTCAAAAATTCCTTCTTTGACGAATTGTGGATGGCCCGGTTAGCATATTTAGCTAATATTTTCGGAAAGCTGTATGAATTAAGTTTAGTTTTGCAGGGATCAAAGGTTCATTTAGTTGAGTTAATTATAAAATAAGTTAATAAAAATAAATGTAGTTTATTGCCAGCATTCGAAGGCTCCCTTGAAGAAAGATGGGAAACATCAATGATGAATAGGGTATTCCGGTCATGTCAAAATTTAAGCAGATATTCGGTTTAACCTATTGTACAATTTATGAGGATTCATAAAGTTAAGCTATGAGCTTTTTTATTTAGTTTTTCTATGAGATAATTGCAATTAAAAGTGCATTTCGTTAGAATTCACCGACCACCCTCGGAAATACACGATGATTACCGATCCCTAGTAGCGGTGGCAACAGCGGACAGCTCTTGAACAGCTGATCGGCCAAGTTGACGGTTGGCGACCCTGTTGTTTGACAACGAATAAAGGTAACTTTTTTGAGAGATGATTTGATCATTGAAACTTGAAGCCAAACATCTCTCATCGCGCTAGTCGGCAATGTAAAGAAAATCTTATCAGGAGTTACTGTTCTACTGCTGTTACAGCCCGGCACAGAACAATGTCGGCGTTGGAGTTTATACATTTTGAACAAGTGTTTGATATAACCTCAATAACCAAAGCAGGTGTAAACAAACGAGCGATTCTAAACGTTGACACAACAGAAGACAAAAATTTACTACGTGCACCCTAGATATAGCAACGTTGTCAAGTCGCTCACTTTGAGCGGTCTTTGTGACGTCACAAAGACCAATCCTAATTCAAACTTCAAACAACGATTTCTCTTAATTTAAAACAATGTTTGATATTTTACTTGTGAAGTAGCAAACAGTAGCACCCATACTTTGTAAAAAATGACAATTTCAAAAACACCGGAATACCCTATTAGTCGGATATAAAAAAATTATTGATTACACCTCTTTAAAAACAATACTTATTTTCCCAAATCTATGACAATGAAAATTTGATCAGAAATCTAAAAGGTATGTAAATACCAAACTTCACAACCTAATAGAAAAAGAACATTTAAGAACATTTGATTGACATTTCCTCACACACAGCGCTGATAGAAGAATTTAAAATTATTACAATCACTGTTTTTTGGATCCAGAGGAAGAATTATTTTAAAGAAACTGGAGATTAAGATATTGGACTTTTAATGCCTTTATGCGCCACCATTTATGTGAAATTTATGAAGGTATGGGTTGTCATCAATATTATATTTAAACAAACATAAGCCAAAATTAATGATTCAGCCAAATTTGAGCTTGAAACTAATTGACACAGATCATGATATTTAAAAAAATTGGTTTAGCAAAATAACCTCAAGGGTTTTTTTTTATTTTACTTTTGTATACCAAATGAAATTTTGTTAGGTATATAATTTTTATTGTTATTTGTATCGATGAGAATAAGTTTTTACCAAGTAAACTTTTGTTATAAACGTTATTATTTTATTACATAATAAATAAGTAGGATTAGTTCTTTCCCTGTATTAATATGCATTTTTGTATAAAAGGTGGTGGTACGAAGAAATTTGGTAATTTTTTAGGTGGTACACGGAACCTAAAAGGTTGAGAACCCCTGTTCTAGACTAATATTATGCATTAACTTCAAATGACAATATTACTTACAATTATCTCTTACATAAAAACAAAATAACCTCTAGAAAACAACAATCTGGCAGAGTTATTGGTCAAAATCCAACATTATTTGTTTTCAATATTTTTGCCTTTCCAAATGTGTGACAAAATAAACCTAGAATTTGATAAGATTACTGACCTATCGCCAGCCAAGTTCTGAGCTTCTATGTCAAAAATTACGTCGGTCCCATTAATGGAAAATCAATAAATATACAGGGTGATTTGCAATTCTAGGTGAAAATTTATGCGGACAGGAAATTAAAGAGAAATTTAAAATTTAAATTTAAAATTTCGTGACTGCATTTAATTAAACAAAAAATAATTAAATTAAACTGAAGTAAGTACTAATTTACACAACGCAAAACATTTAAAAGTTCTTTACATTATTTATTTATAATTTGGTGTTTTTACATTTAATTTTCACCTCGAGTTATAAATTACCTTGTATTAGTGCAGGTTTCAACATTGTGTATGTATGCGCAAGCTTTTTCTTATTTAACAAACAAAAAGAGAAAATATAGAAATCATCTGTTATAGATGAAACTAGTGTGTATAAATATCTTCTACTTAGGTGTTTATTCCCACACGTTTTTTTCTCAGAAGGTAATTATTGTTCTGACTAAAATGTTTCATAAGGACTTATCTAATTTCTCAATACCTTAAAAAATAACAAAATTTTATTAATACAGTATTTTAAATGGCTCTAACTAAATGGTTCATATGAAACATTTTACTCAGAATAAATGTTTCTTAATTGTTGTATTTTGATTAATGATTTTTTAAAAATTTTTAATAAATTTATTTATTTAATTATTTGTAAGAGGTACTGTTTGTATTCTTCGTTTTCGCATTGTTTGATTTGGTTTTCAACTTTTGAAGGAACTGAATAATTTGATGTGTATTTGATACTGCAATATCAAAATACGTCTAATTTTTACATAAAAGCTGGTGTTATTATTAGAAAAATTAGTAATATTTATCCTTTTTGTAACTCGGGACATACTGTATATCTATATATCTATTCTATGGACTTATTTCGTAATTAACTTCCGTATGCATTATACGACAACGGGCTTGCACAATATTACGTATCGATCAAACAAAATAATCCATCAGAATCATTGTCCCCCCAGTGTTAACTGAAGACGCCATAGTCACTATACTAAAGGTATATAGCTACAAGCTTTTGTTAGGGATAGTCCCCAACACGACAGCAGGCTGATTTATCATTTATTTCGAACTAAAAAAGAACCTTTACAGACTAGAGCCGATTCTATTGAAGGCATGTTATTAATATTAAAACTTCGATAGAAAGTAGGAATATTTTCTTTGTTAGTGACTGCCGCGTATAGCGGTAAATGACAAAAGAAAGGCACTCGTTTTTCGACCCTCCCATTGTTTTTACCATCATAATAACAGATAACAATCGACAATCGTTTGCCAGGTGAAGCACAACAACTGCTGTTATAAGGAACCATTCAAATTGTTACACTATAGGATGTTGAAATTCTCTTTAATTTTCTTCAGGTGATTTAAATACTTAAAAGTTTATTAAAAATACTTAAAGTTTACTATTACGTGAAATCTACAACGTTGAACTTTACTTTAGGACATCCGGTTTGTTGACTTGACATTACACTTATCAACCCACAATCGTTTCTTATTCTACCAATGTTCTAACGGTCAGAACATAACCTAGAAGTTTGACTGATCTTGATAATTGAGTGTTATGCTAAAAGTAGATTTTTTTTCCTTATAAGGTAACTGCAATTCGACTTCTTTTTGCATCGCTACAGGATAATAGTAATTAAGTAAATTCTAATAATACCTATTTAGGCTGACTAAAAATGCTTTATATTTTCAGTAATAATATAACAAGAGAGTGAGAATAAATTGAAAATAATTTGACAGATTGTTTGAAAACTTGTTGCCACTCGAGCCCTGCGGGCTCTCGTGACTATTGCCAAATGGCAACAAGTTTGAACAAAATCTGTCAAATTATTTTCTAATTTATGGAACTCTCGAGTTATATTTGACTAGATTATTTTTTGATTCACAAATTTTTACAATAAAAAAGATCAATAAAACTATCATAAAATTATTGAAAAATTTAATTTTTAATTATTACTTACAATATATGAAAATATCGTTGACACATTGTGAATATATTAAAAGAATTAACAATTTAAATTAGTACAATGAAAGACGCAATTATCAAAAATATTTCGAGACTCATTATTTATTGAGGATTTAGAATTGCTTGTTATATTTCCTCCTGCGTATTTTCTCTAAGATTATTTATTATATTTGAATGATGTTCTTGGTTCAATTGTAAGTATGGTTTAATCGAACTTGCAGAATTATGACCAGTGACCTTGATTAGTTCTTGTTCTCCTACACCAGCTTTTGAAAGGCTACTTACTGCACTTGATCTGGCAGAATGGTTAGTTATTTTTTTAGTAACTGTGTCTAGACCTACTTTTTCTGCGGATTCTTTCATCCATTTTGAAATGGAATTTATTCCCACAGGAACGTTTTTATACCAAAAACCATGAGTTTGCCAAGCCGGATTTGGAGTAAGAAACAAGCGTTCGGTTTTAATATTTTCTTCACGTTTACTCATTAGTTTTTCAAAAAGACGAACAGGGCAAATATCGGGGTTATTTATGTTTGGAGTCAACCATTTACTATTAGCGCACCTTTGTGCTCCACCCTGTGCAGTTTTTGTAAAGATGGGATTGTATTCAATGCGGCCAGTATTTAATCTTTTTATGTCGGTTTCTTTTTTAAAATAATGAACTAAACATTTCGTAGCTTCTCCTCCCCTCCAAGCTAGTTCATACGATGCAACGTGAAAAAACTTTCTTTGCAATCCACAAGGTGTATCTTCGTCCCAATAGTTAAAAATTTGCAACAATTCTGTATTAGAAAGTCCCACAGAACGTTGTTTGTGCTTTTCAGGATGTTTTTGTAAAATTTTTCTTTTTGCATCTCTTGCATTCCGAGCATTTCTGAATTCTATATCATGGAAAGGATCAAAGGACCTGTTATACTTATTAAAGTAAAGTTCTTGAACTAATTTTGCCGTTTTATTCCACATTGTCTTTATTACTGCTTCTTTATAATCATTTCCGTCTTTTCTTTTCATGTTATAAGCCCAATCTTTTAAAATCAATGCCAGAGTAGCTGTTGTAGTAGATTGATCCAGAATATAATTTCTTTCTTTGGTGAAGGTCTTAAATTGTCTCCATATAGACTGATTACTTATTAGAGTATTTTTCGAAGTAGTTTCTAAAATCTTTTTTGTAATTTCTGCATTAGAAAAAGTACTAAACCGATGACTTTCACCCATTTCGCGTTGACACAATTAAGTAATTATTTTGACAAGTATCTGACAGTTGCTAGGCAAATAAAAGCTACAGTGATTATTCCCGAGAATAATCACAAGAGATTTATTCCCACTATAATAATGACATAATTGGTTGAAACTTACCCTTGTGACAAATAAAGAAGCATTTCATTGGTTTTAAGAAACGTCAAAAAATAATCATAATAATACTGTGTACTACTCTTTTAACCACTATTATTTACAAATTTAGGGGTGTCGGAATTATGTACATGTAAATATAGCACGTCCGTAAATCAGACATGTGTGTCGGAATTGTGTACATGGTTAGAAGTAATACATTATGGCTCTATTGCTATCTTTACACAAGAAAATAACACATTTTACATCGTTTGCTATATTACAATTAATTGTACGCATTTTGTCCAAATTCCGAGACGAGTGTTGGAATTACGGACATCAATAATCCCTAATTATTACAGGGTGTCGGAATAACGGATCATCAATAGTCCCTAATTCCGTCATAAATATCGACATGCATCATAGGAGATGATGAAATAAGACAGAATCATGCAACACTAGCAGCAGAGAGTAGCGATTTTGGCATTAATACACCACATTTGGAGATAACAGTTGAACTATGCCATCTCCACAAAAAAAATCACTATTCTGGCCTGAAACGCCCAAAATTTTAGTTAATAAAACCAGGGGTGTGGAGTCGGTAAAAAATCTGTCGACTCCGACTCCAGATAATTTTGGTAGTCCGACTCCGACTCCGGCAAAATTTTATTTGTTTCCAGCGAATTTAATGGCAAAAAAAAATTAAATCTGACATAATCTAATTGTAAATAAAATCAAAAAAGCCTGTTGATCGGACCACAATTATGGCTATATTAAAAAACGACGCTTTTTTATATTTTCAAAATATCTCTGAAATCATTAGAACTTCAACTGTTTTCTTATTAGAGAGCACATAATTCTGAACTAGTTTGTCACTTGAACCGATGTTCTATCTTTAATAATAACAAAAGTATAGTAGAACAAAACCACTGTATAGTACAAAATAAAATTTATTTCAATGAATACAACATTAAGTGCAAAATAAGCTGAAAATAATCTCAACTCTTACTTCTGTTAGTGGTAATAACGTCACATTTCTGGCTGCAATGAGTATGACCTGCATACATGGATATTCCGACATTCAACTTAAGGTAGAGTTTAAATCGGAAATGCAGTTATAATTTTTAATCGGCTATTATACATATATTATGCATGTTTAAGTTTATGCATTAAAAATTACGTTAGAGTGAAGTTTGTACCTTTGCTAATAATAAAAATATATCAGGCTCAATTCTGTCAAGTGTAGGTGACGAAATCTGCGAATATCGGTTTTTTAGTTGATCGCAAGAAGACTACGACAGCCACCAATAATCTTAAAAGCCGTAACCTACACTCGACAGAATCAGTAACAATTTAAACTCTCTACATATTTTGTTAAATACAAAGGGATGTGATTATACCATAATATTGTATAATCGAGGGTGATACTTTTGATAAATTTGTTCATGTGCCAAAAAAAAATAATCAATTTCGGTTAAACGTTTAAAGTTATCAAACATTAAAGCTAAAATTGCAAAGTTTTCCTAGTAAAGCATTATCTTTTACAAACATTCAGATATTGGGACAAATAAAAATAATGTTGAGAGTTGATAATACGACAGTGATACCATCACGTTGTTTCTTCTGGTACAAAAGCTGTAGGAAACTGTTTTGCTTTTTAAAATTGCAAGGGAATATTATTAAAATACTTTTTGCAATATTTAATGGATTGTTCAATTGTTCTTTGTGGCTGAACGAATAGGACCAAATTCTCGTAATTTTGATGAATAAGGAAAACAACACGTTGACGCTTCACTTTGGAAAGTTCTAATTCGTCTATAAGTATGCATCGAAGTCCGATTTTTTTATTTGTAGATGATCTAGCTATCATAATTAGCATATTGAAGTTGGTTATTGGAAATGGGAAATACATAAACTATATATGCGACGCGGCAAGCGACTCACAATAATCATTTTGCTAATCATCACTCACCACCGACCTGTGTGTTTTGTAGTTAAACTATATCTACTTTGTAAAAGACCTAATAATGTTTAGTTAATGGTTTACTATCTATTGAGGCAACGGCCATCTCGCATGACTTTTTCTACTTTATTTAAACATAGACCCGGAGTCAGAGTCGGTACATTTTTTCCGACTCCGACTCCTCTGAAATTTGTTTGAACTCCGACTCCGACTCCACAGCCCTGAATAAAACAGAACGAAGCACAAAAGAAAATCATTCCAGAGAAATAAGAAGGGAAGCGAAAAAGGAACTGAATATAAAGCCGCGCCAAGAAAAAGAGAACATTCCAGATGCAAGAAACATTAAAATACAGATGAGGTAAAGAGGGCAGACTGAAGAGACTAAGGACTTATTTTATACTGTTTTTCATTAAAAATGGTAAATGTTGAACATTAAATAATAAATCTTATTTAACAATATTTAAAATACTTAGTATTTACGCAGTTCAATGAGTGAACATTACTTACTACTGTGAAACTAAAGTACTTTTCCTGTGACATTTAAAAAAATGCCCTATAAAATTACTGAGGTACTGTTGTAAATTCCATTTTAAGTTCCAATTTTAACACTACAAGAATACAGCAACAAAATATTTATTCAAATCTAATACCACAATACAGTAGGTACATAAATAACGTTTTAGAAAGTATATTAGAGATTCACAAGTAATTATGTAGGAATCCAGCATCAACATACCAACGCTTCTTCCTCTCAAATCCGTAGACTTGATGATAGAAAACGTAGGTATTCCACGTTCTTAAATTAAATTCTAAATACTCAAAACATTTCACTTATTTCGTCAAAAAACCTCACAATTGCTGCTCAAACAAACAACACGAGTATTTTTGGAAGCGTTAAGAGCCGAAATGAACTAGTTTCGATGTAAAAATAGCAACTTTAATTGCGAGAAAATGCAGCTATATTGCTTAAGCCACTCATCGGTTTGTATAAAATATGTAGGGAAATTTCTTTATGTATGCCGGGAAAACTAGTTTCTTTTCGGAACATGAAAACAAGCCTGCTTTAAGCACAAATGTAGGTAGTATTAGGGGTCATCTTCCTTCGAATGCTGTCTGTTATCTTCGAGGTAAAAGTAAGAGTTGCTGAACTAAAACATTTGAAAGTATCGTCGATCTTCTGTTCTATAGAGTTTCTAAAAGTTGCTACTAAACGGTAGATCTAAGGTTGCCAGATTTGATTTGAGAGAACTTATTTAGCATAGTGTTATGGTACTGGTGAATCTTGTTTTTGTGCATTATAGAAAGATTCCAGCAAGAATATCTCACGCCAAAAAGACCACGCCATTTGTGAACCATAATATTTTAAAAGGATTTTGAGTCATTTTAAATTCATAGCTTGATTGTCTGATTTTCAGGGGGGAAAAAATAATAATCATGCTTTTTATTCAATAAAAAAGTATGTGACATGCAGTTCGAGTTCCGTTCGCCATCCGTTTGTTTGTGTGCATACCATGTTCTGCAATATTTGCTCCATACATATAGTTCTATAGTATTAAAATTCTATAGTTAGTGGTGGATGGTTAGTGGTGGATTAGATCAAGCTGATCCCACACGTATTCAATAGCATTCAGGCAGGACATTCCATGACCAGAATTCCACGTTCTTGTAAAAAGTTTCTGGTGATGCCGGCGGTATGTGGCTTTACATTATCCATATGTAGCAGGCACCACATGGTCCTCCAAGATGTTTTCGATGTAACTCATGGCATTTAGTCTACCAGGAATCACAACAAGATCAGTTCTAAAATGCAATATTTGTTCTGCGCAGTTTTCGTGCACATTTTTTCGGCCACCTCCGCAGATCGGCGGACGTGGCCGAAACGATATTGCAAAACATATTGCATCGAATAAACGCAAGCAATGCCTTGATGTATTGATGTAGGAAGTTCATCGACTTATTTTAGAACCGTAACAATAGGGGAACCAGAAAAAATTTTGGGTTGCAAAAGGGGCACATATGCATACCACTGTCTGTATCACAACCACAGTTTTCGATCAATGGACGTGCAGTCCAAACTTTATCACATCGCCAACGAAGTTTATGGTAGAATTTTGCTTGTGTCTTTCAGGTACAAATGCTTGAGTTGAGCAAGTATTTAGCCTAATGAACAAGCTGTGGACTCCTGAAAAGAGTCGAAACATTGCGGGGGATTTTGACTTGCAAATACACCTTCCAGTTGACATGCGATGAATTTTATGACGTCTTATTGACAAAACAAGATTGTTTTAAAAGAAATTCACTCAGTTGAGAAGTATAGTTTTAAGTGTTGAAATATTAAGTATGCTAGTTAAGAATAGCGTCAAGTAATGCTTCAATATTCGCATACAGGTTATGTTTTCAATTATTTAATGATTATTTTCAGTTAAAAAATATTATAATATTAAAAATGTTGTTTTAAGTTAGGTTCCTGTGGTACAATTTGTAAAAAGTGGAGAATTGTGTTTTATTTATGTTGTGATGTTTCTCTTTTACTTTATCATACGCGGTATTTAAAGTATTGTAATCGTGCCAAAAGAAATTTTTTAGATTTTAGCGGAAATATATCTTTTTGGGTCCCCTGAACATTTTTGACCAAGGTACAAAAAAATGTCTGTGTGTGTGTGTGGATGTGTGTACTCGTTTTTTGTGGCGACGATTCAGGAGAAACTACTAAAGGTATCGGGACGAAACTTCATATTTAGAAGTTTCATAACCAAACTTAGAGCTGAAAAGCTTTCTGTTGAAAATGGTCCAAAGGAACTGCAGGTTTAGTCTTAGAATTTTTGAAACATTTTGTAAACAAGCCGCCATTTCTGGAATTTCGTCGAAATAGTTAAATAATAAATTAAAGAAGATGAAATTCTGAATAATTTATGTCTATGACATTTTTTGGTACAATCAATAGTTTAGCTGCTTGAGCAAATTCTATTTCATCGAGATCGGTCGTACTGCATTAAAACTAGTAGCCACGATTTGTCAGATTTTTTGGATTCTATAGACAATATCTATAGACAATATCTGTCTAGTTCTACTAGTTTTATTTGAATGCAGACATAGCCGATCTCGATCAAATAGAATCTCATGCAGCTAAACTATTAATTTTATATATAGTATGATAAAGTCATGTGCCTGGCCACATCAGATTTTTTTGTTTTAACTTGCGACAGATAACGAATGTTTGTTTTGTTTATAGTGTTATTTCTTATGCTTGTTTTCTTTTATTGAAAGTAAAAACGTATATATTATATATATACATAATGAATATTTGCTGTTGTAAAATTAGCCAATAGTACAATTTGTTTATAGTTCAGTACGTTTTGTTTAATGTTTTCCACCAACCCAACCCAACCCCCAACCCCAAGCGTCCGATTTGGCAATTCAAAAACAGTACAGGCGGTCCAGTGACAAAGTTGCCAATCACTGTGATCCAGAGCAAACCTCATTCGCGCTGCTTTGTGATGCTGCGTAAGGCGTGGTGCGTGGACAGGTCTTCTTGGTTTCACATTCGCTTCTTTTACTATGTTTCTAACAGTTTGATCAGAAATTTCTATTCCACGTGCTTGTCTTACGTCGTTTGGGAGGTCTCGTGCTGTGGCAGTACGCTGACGTAGAGAGGAAAGGACAAGAAATCGGTCTTGATTTTGAGTAGTTTGTCGATTTCGACCTTGTCCAGCTCTTCTAACATATTGGCCAATCTCCAGAAACTGATTCCTTAAACGCTGAAGGGGAACTCGTAGGTCCCTGCTAACATGTCGAATAGAGTGGCCATGCTGAATAAGGGCGACAGCACGAGAAATTTGCACTTCACTAAGATGTCTCATTTTACTTCTAATGACATTTCTAACCAACGAAAAATGACAACTGAATTCATTTGTCATCTTTAGTAGGCTTTCAAACGTGAATTCAAAGCATACATTGTTTCCAAATTTAATGTTAAAAATATGAAATGTTTATATAAAAATATATAAATTCTTTTTGTAACTAATTTTTGATTATTTCAAATAGCTCTGGTCAATAGTTTTCGTGTAAACTATAAAATTTCGTATAAGTGTTTGCAGTTCCCTTTATGACCAATAAAAATCTAATAAAACTCGAAGTAGGTCATTCTGGTTCAGTTATTATACTGGGTGTGTCTTCTTCAGCTCATAAATTGATCTCACCGAGGCGTCACCAACATCCAAACTGCTTCTTTTGTTTTTTAATCCAAGGCAAACCGCTCTTTACGTTTACTATAAACAATTTTTTTCTGAACTCTCGAGACTTTGAATTTCATTTAAAATAAAGATAAACAAAATTAAAACAAAGACAAAAACGCCTTGGCATATATGTTTTTAACAGCACTGCACGTAGGTACATTAAGAATCGAATACAAATCATTATTACCGAATATATTACAAAAAACTCTTCGATGTGCATCTCTAATGAAGTCTTCAGCGTTTATATGTACGTGACTAATATCAATTAAATGAAATCGAAAAATCGAAGTCAAGGTTCAAGACTGGGTTGACGACACGCATGAAAAGTGAGTGATTAAATATTTGGAGGTTAAAACATGGTTAAAATACAGAGGCGAACCCGCATATTGGATAGCATGCTGTGGTATTTCCGGTTGAAGACATTGTGATGTGGAAGTATTCAACGCCTCTTATGATATACGCAGCCGATAATAAACGAACAATGACGTTACTCATTTGATAAGACTGTGGATTATTATGTAAAATAATCGGGGTGAACGTACTGAAATTATGTGTTTTTTGTTTTTATTTTAGGGAGGAGTGATATCAGTGTTATTTTGTGAATAAAAATGATTGATGAAGATAATTAAAAGTAATAACTATAGCAAACTGGTGTGTTCTTTGAACGCAGCCATTATGTTTATACGATTGTGTAGGTTTTTTTTTGTTACGAGAATCTGCTTTTATAAAATCAACCTTCAGAAATACGTGTTAACACATTTAGCAAATGTTTATGGAGTGAACGTGACAAATTGAACTGAATTGGTTTGCAAATTGCATCCTCGTTTTTGTTTTGTTTTCCTCATTGTTAATAGTAGGCCTAATTTGCCCAATTTGACTTCATTTATCATCGACAAAGTTGTTAAATTGTCACAAAGCGTGATGTTGGCAAGGTTTGGAAAATTTATGTACACTGCCGCTCATGGAAGTTTGGACACCTAATAAACATATAGGAAATAATGATAAAAGCACTGATAACGTAGCAATAGGCACCTCTATTTCTACCAAATAGCGAACACATTCTTAACGTTGATTTCCAGGAACATACGACATCATTAAATGTGCTAATTTAAAATAATTTTTATATTTAATTATTATGCAACATTTATGCTGTTTTGTAACTGGTTGCTGGGAATTTTCTAGTTTCCATTAAAAAGGATTAAATACGAAATAACAAATAGAGTCATAAATACTGCATCTCAGACATATGTTGCGACCCCATTTTTACCAGATTTTTGCATCAAATGCTCGAATTCGTATTCAAACCAGTCTGTGCCAGCAATCTGTAGTTTGCACAAGATAACTCTGTCAACGATAAGTGACACTCTTCACCAATATGAAGAAACATGGAATTTGGATGACGTGTTCGGCCGGGACTATCACGAATAATTTCCCAAGCGGATGACGAACGATTAAAATTAATTTTTCAGCAAAACAGAAAATTGACCGCACCTAAAATCACCTCTGAAGTCAATCGCGATCGTGACAGACCAATTTTCGTAAGCACAGGGAAACGACGTCTCCAAGCGGAAAATCTGCATGGACGCGTTGCCGTACGAAAACCATTGCTACGTCGGGGAAATCGTCAGAAACGACTTCAGTGGGCACGAACACATCGAAGTTGGACAAATGAAGCCTGGAAACAGTAGTGTCTGACGATTTTCCCGACCAAGCAATGGTTAGCGTACGGCAACGCGTCCATGCAGATTTTCCGCTTGGAGACGTCGTTTCCCTGTGCTTACGAAAATTGGTCTCTCACGATCGCGATTGACTTCAGAGGTGATTTTAGGTGCGGTCAATTTTCTGTTTTGCTTAAAAATTAATTTTAATCGTTCTTCATCCGCTTGGGAAATTATTCGTGATAGTCTCGGCCGAACACGTCATCCAAATTCCATGTTTCTTCATATTGGTGAAGAGTGTTACTTATCGTTGACTTCTTTCTTGCATTTTTACGAACTGACAATCGTTCCTGATGAAAAACGATAATTACAGAACGCTGTTCCTTGCTTGTTGGCTTTCCGCGTCGCATGATGTCTTCCGCGTGACAGAGTTATCTTGTGCAAACTACAGATTGCAGGCACAGATTCGTTTGAATACGAATTCGGGCATTTGATGCAAAAATCTGGTAAAAATGGGGTTGCAACATGTGTCTGAGATGCAGTATTTATGACTCTATTTGTTATTTCGTATTTAATCCATTTTAATGGAAACTAGAAAATTCCCAACAACCAGTTACAAAACAGCATAAATGTTGCATAATAATTAAATATAAAACTTATTTTAAATTAGCACATTTAATGACGTCGTATGTTCCTAGAAATCAACGTCTGTTGCTACGTTTATCAGTGCTTTTATCATTATTTCCTATATGTTTACTATGTGTCCGAACTTCCATGAGCGGCAGTGTATATATGTATAAATTTATGCATAGGTCCACAAAAGATAGGTGCTCAGTAAAATCGCGTAAAATGAATTATTCTTGTTGTTATTCTTAGTCTTCTAAGACTTTGCGTCTGAGTGCATTTCTGAATTGTGAGGTTAGGTTATTCGGATATGTATAATGACAAGTTTCAATTGAAGGGGTTCAGTAATACGACAACTGGTTAAATTCTAGTAGTTGTGGTTAAAAGTTTTAAAGGTTTTCTCGTTTATTGGTTACTAATTTAATTCTTTAACAATGATCATTTAATTTAACTGTGGTAATCTTTCTACTGTACATTTAATAAATTTAACAAACTTGTTTTAATAGTCGACGAATACAAAATTGAATTTGACTATAACATTATTTTTTACTTGTATAGATATACATCCTAGGTGCCAAAGGAAGTATCCCCTAAGTTCCTTCTGGCAATTATTAGGTAACCTCTAAAATAAAAATATAAATTAAATCAAAATACCTATCATACTTATTTAGTAGTAAAAAGAAAATTAATCACCTTTCATGTAAATCTTCTATTTCATTTACCACTTGTTTATTTACGATACATATACCATAAACCAAATTCGTTTTTATTTTAAGGTTAAAGACTTGAAGAGTGCTTAGCAGCACGTCCCTCTCCCTATTGGTTGCTATGTAGTTCGTAGTCACTCAGTTCGCCACTCAACTGGTGGCAAACTTATTAACCACTGGATATGTTACAGAATACCATTTTATATTTTAACAACGTTGCTAAGAAATTTAACGACTTGATCACTAAAATGTTGCAAAGATAAAAACGGAGCACATTTCAGTAACTATTTTAGATATTCGTTAAATTATTTTCGGTTATTTTCCAATACCTTCGCATGTTTTAGCCAAGGACAGCAAAGTGGTTACCATAATTATCCATAATTGCACTATAATTGCAAATTCGGGCATGACTTGTGGTTGTCATTTATAGACGGAATTTTGTTGTTTGTCCTGCGCTCATTATTTCTATGATTTTAGTTCTTAAATATGTATTCTAGAATTCTTTAAATGTTTTAAAATTCTGGTTTCTTTTTTATTGTTACTCTTTTTATGTTTTTGTTTTTTCATTGTTGATATTTTTTAACAACAGTTTTACACAGATTGTCTAGTCTGTCTGAACTTATCGTTGGCTTCGTATCATTTTATGACTATACAGCCTGCCGGATATCCTCAGGCGCTCCTGAGGGTCACTAAGCAGTGTCGACAACCTTACAGCGTAAAATTTTTACACGCCCAGCAATTTTCTAGCAATTTGTCCGGTTTTCGAGCAAGGAATACAACATGAGTACAGGCATTAAACTAACTAAACCGTGTTAACTTTTTTTATATTTATTTTTTTTAACGAAACAGTAATTTTGTTATTATTTCTAATTATGTGTCATGTAAGTTTAATAGTACATACACAAGGATTTATTTAATAGCTTTTCTTCAACGTGTTGCATATATTTTCTAAAAAAAACTAATCGTAGAAATGCCCTTGTAATGATTTTAGTTTTACAGTTCAATAATGAGACAGATGGATATCATGCAGAAATTTAAACAGAAAATATATGTTTATAATCAGATTTACAAATTTCAATTGTAAGAAATTTACTCAAAAACTAAAAATGATACAGAAGCATATTATACATAATTTTAAACAGAAAATATTAGTTTATAATCAGATAAATTTACAGATTTCTATCGTTAGAATTATTGTCCAATAATGAAATAAATAATTTTGCATCTTGTTCTTTCTAAGAAATGTACTCAAGAACTAATAATGATACAGATGCATATTACACATAATTGTAAACAGAAAATATTGATTTAAAATCCGACAAATTTACTAATTTACAACGTTAGAGTTGTCTTCGTAGCGATTTTTTTAATGAATCAAATAATGAAATAAATAATTTTGCACCTTGTTCTTTCTAAGAAATTTACTCAAGAACTAATAATGATACAGATGCATATTATACATAATTGTAAACAGAAAATATTGATTTAAAATCCGACAAATGTACAAATTTACATCATTAGAATTGTCTTCGTAATGTTTTTTTTAAACAGTCCAATAACGAAATAAATAATTCTGCATCTTGTTCTTTCTAAGAAATTTACTCAAGAACTAGTAAGGATACAGATGCATATTACACATAATTGTAAACAGAAAATATTGATTTAAAATCCGACAAATTTACAAATTTACATCGTTAGAATTGTCTTCGTAGTGATTTTTATAATCAGTCCAATAATGAAATAAATAATTTTGCATCTAGTTCTTTCTAAGAAATTTACTCAAGAACTAATAATGATACAGATGCATATTATAGATAATTATAAACAGAAAATATTGATTTAAAATCCGACAAATTTACAAATTTACATCGTTAGAATTGTCTTCGTAGTGATTTTGTTAATCAGTCCAATAAAGAAATAAATAATGTTGCATCTTGTCCTTTCTAAGAAATTTACTCAAGAACTAATAATGATACAGATGCATATTATACATAATTGTAAACAGAAAATATTGCTTTAAAATCCGACAAATTTACAAATTTACATCGTTAGAATTGTCTTCGTAATGTTTTTTTTAAACATTCCAATAATGAAATAAATAATTCTGCATCATGTTCTTTCTAAGAAATTTACTCAAGAACTAATAATGATACAGAAGCATATTATACATAATTGTAAACAGAAAATATTGATTTAAAATCCGACAAATTTACAAATTTACATCGTTAGAATTGTCTTCGTAGTGATTTTGTTAATCAGTCCAATAAAGAAATAAATAATGTTGCATCTTGTCCTTTCTAAGAAATTTACTCAAGAACTAATAATGATACAGATGCATATTATACATAATTGTAAACAGAAAATATTGCTTTAAAATCCGACAAATTTACAAATTTACATCGTTAGAATTGTCTTCGTAATGTTTTTTTTAAACATTCCAATAATGAAATAAATAATTCTGCATCATGTTCTTTCTAAGAAATTTACTCAAGAACTAATAATGATACAGAAGCATATTATACATAATTGTAAACAGAAAATATTGATTTAAAATCCGACAAATTTACAAATTTACATCGTTAGAATTGTCTTCGTAGTGATTTTGTTAATCAGTCCAATAAAGAAATAAATAATGTTGCATCTTGTCCTTTCTAAGAAATTTACTCAAGAACTAATAATGATACAGATGCATATTATACATAATTGTAACAGAAAATATTGATTTAAAATCCGACAAATTTACAAATTTACATCGTTAGAATTGTCTGCGTAGTGATTTTTTAATCAGTCCAATAATGAAATAAATAATTTTACATCTTGTACTTCCTAAGAAATTTACTCAAGAACTAATAATGATACAGATGCATATTATACATAATTGTAACAGAAAATATTGATTTAAAATCCGACAAATTTACAAATTTACATCGTTAGAATTGTCTTCGTAGTGATTTTTTAATCAGTCCAATAAAGAAATAAATAATTTTGCATCTTGTTCTCTCTAAGAAATTTACTTAAGAACTAATAATGATACAGATGCATATTATACATAATTGTAACAGAAAATATTGATTTAAAATCCGACAAATTTACAAATTTACATCGTTAGAATTGTCTGCGTAGTGATTTTTTAATCAGTCCAATAATGAAATAAATAATTTTACATCTTGTACTTCCTAAGAAATTTACTCAAGAACTAATAATGATACAGATGCATATTATACATAATTGTAACAGAAAATATTGATTTAAAATCCGACAAATTTACAAATTTACATCGTTAGAATTGTCTTCGTAGTGATTTTTTAATCAGTCCAATAAAGAAATAAATAATTTTGCATCTTGTTCTCTCTAAGAAATTTACTTAAGAACTAATAATGATACAGATGCATATTATACATAATTGTAAACAGAAAATATTGATTTAAAATCAGACAAATTTACAAATTTACATCGTTAGAATTGTGTTCGTAGTGATTTTTTTTTAATCAATCCAATAATGAAATGAATAATTTTACATCTAGTTCTTTCTAAGAAATTTACTCAAGAACTAATAATGATACAGATGCATATTATAGATAATTATAAACAGAAAATATTGATTTAAAATCCGACAAATGTACAAATTTACATCGTTAGAATTGTCTTCGTAATGTTTTTTTTTAAACAGTCCAATAACGAAATAAATAATTCTGCATTTTGTTCTTTCTAAGAAATTTACTCAAGAACTAATAATGATACAGATGCATATTATACATAATTGTAAACAGAAAATATTGATTTAAAATCAGACAAATTTACAAATTTACATCGTTAGAATTGTGTTCGTAGTGATTTTTTTTTAATCAATCCAATAATGAAATGAATAATTTTACATCTAGTTCTTTCTAAGAAATTTACTCAAGAACTAATAATGATACAGATGCATATTATACATAATTGTAACAGAAAATATTGATTTAAAATCCGACAAATTTACAAATTTACATCGTTAGAATTGTCATCGTAGTGATTTTTTAATCAGTCCAATAAAGAAATAAATAATTTTGCATCTTGTTCTTTCTAAGAAATTTACTTAAGAACTAATAATGATACAGATGCATTTATACATAATTGTAAACAGAAAATATTGCTTTAAAATCCGACAAATTTACATCGTTAGAATTTTCTGCGCAGTGATTCTTTTAATCAGTCCAATAAAGAAATAAATAATTTTACATCTTCTTATTTCTAAGAAATTTACTTAAGAACTAATAATGATACAGATGCATATTATACATAAATGTAAAGAGAAAATATTGATTTAAAATCCGACAAATTTACATCGTTAGAATTGTCTGCGCAGTGATTCTTTTAATCAGTCGAATAAAGAAATAAATAATTTTGCATCTTGTTCTTTCTAAGAAATTTACTCAAGAACTAAGAATGATACAGATCCATATTATACATCATTTTAAACAGAAAATATTGATTTAAAATCCGACAAATTTACAAATTTACATCGTTAGAATTGTCTTCGTAGTGATTTTTTAATCAGTCCAATAAAGAAATAAATAATTTTGCATCTTGTTCTCTCTAAGAAATTTACTTAAGAACTAATAATGATACAGATGCATATTATACATAATTGTAAACAGAAAATATTGCTTTAAAATCCGACAAATTTACAAATTTACATCGTTAGAATTGTCTTCGTAATGTTTTTTTTAAACATTCCAATAATGAAATAAATAATTCTGCATCATGTTCTTTCTAAGAAATTTACTCAAGAACTAATAATGATACAGAAGCATATTATACATAATTGTAAACAGAAAATATTGATTTAAAATCCGACAAATTTACAAATTTACATCGTTAGAATTGTCTTCGTAGTGATTTTGTTAATCAGTCCAATAAAGAAATAAATAATGTTGCATCTTGTCCTTTCTAAGAAATTTACTCAAGAACTAATAATGATACAGATGCATATTATACATAATTGTAACAGAAAATATTGATTTAAAATCAGACAAATTTACAAATTTACATCGTTAGAATTGTCTGCGTAGTGATTTTTTAATCAGTCCAATAATGAAATAAATAATTTTACATCTTGTACTTCCTAAGAAATTTACTCAAGAACTAATAATGATACAGATGCATATTATACATAATTGTAACAGAAAATATTGATTTAAAATCCGACAAATTTACAAATTTACATCGTTAGAATTGTCTTCGTAGTGATTTTTTAATCAGTCCAATAAAGAAATAAATAATTTTGCATCTTGTTCTCTCTAAGAAATTTACTTAAGAACTAATAATGATACAGAAGCATATTATACATAATTGTAAACAGAAAATATTGATTTAAAATCCGACAAATTTACAAATTTACATCGTTAGAATTGTCTTCGTAGTGATTTTGTTAATCAGTCCAATAAAGAAATAAATAATGTTGCATCTTGTCCTTTCTAAGAAATTTACTCAAGAACTAATAATGATACAGATGCATATTATACATAATTGTAACAGAAAATATTGATTTAAAATCCGACAAATTTACAAATTTACATCGTTAGAATTGTCTGCGTAGTGATTTTTTAATCAGTCCAATAATGAAATAAATAATTTTACATCTTGTACTTCCTAAGAAATTTACTCAAGAACTAATAATGATACAGATGCATATTATACATAATTGTAACAGAAAATATTGATTTAAAATCCGACAAATTTACAAATTTACATCGTTAGAATTGTCTTCGTAGTGATTTTTTAATCAGTCCAATAAAGAAATAAATAATTTTGCATCTTGTTCTCTCTAAGAAATTTACTTAAGAACTAATAATGATACAGAAGCATATTATACATAATTGTAAACAGAAAATATTGATTTAAAATCCGACAAATTTACAAATTTACATCGTTAGAATTGTCTTCGTAGTGATTTTGTTAATCAGTCCAATAAAGAAATAAATAATGTTGCATCTTGTCCTTTCTAAGAAATTTACTCAAGAACTAATAATGATACAGATGCATATTATACATAATTGTAACAGAAAATATTGATTTAAAATCCGACAAATTTACAAATTTACATCGTTAGAATTGTCTGCGTAGTGATTTTTTAATCAGTCCAATAATGAAATAAATAATTTTACATCTTGTACTTCCTAAGAAATTTACTCAAGAACTAATAATGATACAGATGCATATTATACATAATTGTAACAGAAAATATTGATTTAAAATCCGACAAATTTACAAATTTACATCGTTAGAATTGTCTTCGTAGTGATTTTTTAATCAGTCCAATAAAGAAATAAATAATGTTGCATCTTGTCCTTTCTAAGAAATTTACTCAAGAACTAATAATGATACAGATGCATATTATACATAATTGTAACAGAAAATATTGATTTAAAATCCGACAAATTTACAAATTTACATCGTTAGAATTGTCTTCGTAGTGATTTTGTTAATCAGTCCAATAAAGAAATAAATAATGTTGCATCTTGTCCTTTCTAAGAAATTTACTCAAGAACTAATAATGATACAGATGCATATTATACATAATTGTAACAGAAAATATTGATTTAAAATCCGACAAATTTACAAATTTACATCGTTAGAATTGTCTGCGTAGTGATTTTTTAATCAGTCCAATAATGAAATAAATAATTTTACATCTTGTACTTCCTAAGAAATTTACTCAAGAACTAATAATGATACAGATGCATATTATACATAATTGTAACAGAAAATATTGATTTAAAATCCGACAAATTTACAAATTTACATCGTTAGAATTGTCTTCGTAGTGATTTTTTAATCAGTCCAATAAAGAAATAAATAATTTTGCATCTTGTTCTCTCTAAGAAATTTACTTAAGAACTAATAATGATACAGAAGCATATTATACATAATTGTAAACAGAAAATATTGATTTAAAATCCGACAAATTTACAAATTTACATCGTTAGAATTGTCTTCGTAGTGATTTTGTTAATCAGTCCAATAAAGAAATAAATAATGTTGCATCTTGTCCTTTCTAAGAAATTTACTCAAGAACTAATAATGATACAGATGCATATTATACATAATTGTAACAGAAAATATTGATTTAAAATCCGACAAATTTACAAATTTACATCGTTAGAATTGTCTGCGTAGTGATTTTTTAATCAGTCCAATAATGAAATAAATAATTTTACATCTTGTACTTCCTAAGAAATTTACTCAAGAACTAATAATGATACAGATGCATATTATACATAATTGTAACAGAAAATATTGATTTAAAATCCGACAAATTTACAAATTTACATCGTTAGAATTGTCTTCGTAGTGATTTTTTAATCAGTCCAATAAAGAAATAAATAATTTTGCATCTTGTTCTCTCTAAGAAATTTACTTAAGAACTAATAATGATACAGAAGCATATTATACATAATTGTAAACAGAAAATATTGATTTAAAATCCGACAAATTTACAAATTTACATCGTTAGAATTGTCTTCGTAGTGATTTTGTTAATCAGTCCAATAAAGAAATAAATAATGTTGCATCTTGTCCTTTCTAAGAAATTTACTCAAGAACTAATAATGATACAGATGCATATTATACATAATTGTAACAGAAAATATTGATTTAAAATCCGACAAATTTACAAATTTACATCGTTAGAATTGTCTGCGTAGTGATTTTTTAATCAGTCCAATAATGAAATAAATAATTTTACATCTTGTACTTCCTAAGAAATTTACTCAAGAACTAATAATGATACAGATGCATATTATACATAATTGTAACAGAAAATATTGATTTAAAATCCGACAAATTTACAAATTTACATCGTTAGAATTGTCTTCGTAGTGATTTTTTAATCAGTCCAATAAAGAAATAAATAATTTTGCATCTTGTTCTCTCTAAGAAATTTACTTAAGAACTAATAATGATACAGAAGCATATTATACATAATTGTAAACAGAAAATATTGATTTAAAATCCGACAAATTTACAAATTTACATCGTTAGAATTGTCTTCGTAGTGATTTTGTTAATCAGTCCAATAAAGAAATAAATAATGTTGCATCTTGTCCTTTCTAAGAAATTTACTCAAGAACTAATAATGATACAGATGCATATTATACATAATTGTAACAGAAAATATTGATTTAAAATCCGACAAATTTACAAATTTACATCGTTAGAATTGTCTGCGTAGTGATTTTTTAATCAGTCCAATAATGAAATAAATAATTTTACATCTTGTACTTCCTAAGAAATTTACTCAAGAACTAATAATGATACAGATGCATATTATACATAATTGTAACAGAAAATATTGATTTAAAATCCGACAAATTTACAAATTTACATCGTTAGAATTGTCTTCGTAGTGATTTTTTAATCAGTCCAATAAAGAAATAAATAATTTTGCATCTTGTTCTCTCTAAGAAATTTACTTAAGAACTAATAATGATACAGATGCATATTATACATAATTGTAACAGAAAATATTGATTTAAAATCCGACAAATTTACAAATTTACATCGTTAGAATTGTCTGCGTAGTGATTTTTTAATCAGTCCAATAATGAAATAAATAATTTTACATCTTGTACTTCCTAAGAAATTTACTCAAGAACTAATAATGATACAGATGCATATTATACATAATTGTAACAGAAAATATTGATTTAAAATCCGACAAATTTACAAATTTACATCGTTAGAATTGTCTTCGTAGTGATTTTTTAATCAGTCCAATAAAGAAATAAATAATTTTGCATCTTGTTCTCTCTAAGAAATTTACTTAAGAACTAATAATGATACAGATGCATATTATACATAATTGTAAACAGAAAATATTGCTTTAAAATCCGACAAATTTACAAATTTACATCGTTAGAATTGTCTTCGTAATGTTTTTTTTAAACATTCCAATAATGAAATAAATAATTCTGCATCATGTTCTTTCTAAGAAATTTACTCAAGAACTAATAATGATACAGAAGCATATTATACATAATTGTAAACAGAAAATATTGATTTAAAATCCGACAAATTTACAAATTTACATCGTTAGAATTGTCTTCGTAGTGATTTTGTTAATCAGTCCAATAAAGAAATAAATAATGTTGCATCTTGTCCTTTCTAAGAAATTTACTCAAGAACTAATAATGATACAGATGCATATTATACATAATTGTAACAGAAAATATTGATTTAAAATCCGACAAATTTACAAATTTACATCGTTAGAATTGTCTGCGTAGTGATTTTTTAATCAGTCCAATAATGAAATAAATAATTTTACATCTTGTACTTCCTAAGAAATTTACTCAAGAACTAATAATGATACAGATGCATATTATACATAATTGTAACAGAAAATATTGATTTAAAATCCGACAAATTTACAAATTTACATCGTTAGAATTGTCTGCGTAGTGATTTTTTAATCAGTCCAATAATGAAATAAATAATTTTACATCTTGTACTTCCTAAGAAATTTACTCAAGAACTAATAATGATACAGATGCATATTATACATAATTGTAAACAGAAAATAGTGATTTAAAATCCGACAAATTGACAAATTTACATCGTTAGAATTTTCTGCGCAGTGATTCTTTTAATCAGTCCAATAAAGAAATAAATAATTTTGCATCTTCTTATTTCTAAGAAATTTACTCAAGAACTAATAATGATACAGATGCATATTATACATAATTGTAAAGAGAAAAGATTGATTTAAAATACGACAAATTTACAAATTTACATCGTTAGAATTGTCTTCGTAGTGATTTTTTTAATCAGTCCAATAAGGAAATAAATAATGTTGCATCTTGTTCTTTCTAAGAAATTTACTCAAGAACTAATAATGATACAGATGCATATTATACATAATTGTAAAGAGAAAATATTGATTTAAAATACGACAAATTTACAAATTTACATCGTTAGAATTCTTTGCGCAGTGATTCTTTTAATCAGTCCAATAAAGAAATAAATAATTTTGCATCTTGTTCTTTCTAAGAAATTTACTCAAGAACTAATAATGATACAGATGCATATTATACATAATTGTAAACAGAAAATATTGATTTAAAATGCGACAAATATACAAATTTACATCGTTAGAATTGTCTTCGTAGCGATTTTTTTAATCAGTCCAATAATGAAATACATAATTTTGCACCTAGTTCTTTCTAAGAAATTTACTCAAGAACTAACAATGATACAGATGCATATTATACATAATTGTAAAGAGAAAATATTGATTTAAAATACGACAAATTTACAAATTTACATCGTTAGAATTCTTTGCGCAGTGATTCTTTTAATCAGTCCAATAAAGAAATAAATAATTTTGCATCTTGTTCTTTCTAAGAAATTTACTCAAGAACTAATAATGATACAGATGCATATTATACATAATTGTAAACAGAAAATATTGATTTAAAATGCGACAAATATACAAATTTACATCGTTAGAATTGTCTTCGTAGCGATTTTTTTAATCAGTCCAATAATGAAATACATAATTTTGCACCTAGTTCTTTCTAAGAAATTTACTCAAGAACTAACAATGATACAGATGTATATTATACATCATTTTAAACAGAAAATATTGGTTTATAATCAGATCAAATAAATAAACCAAATGCTTGACAAGGTTTTACTTTATTTAGCAATAAAATAAGTACCACATATAAACATTGTTTGGAACACAATAAAACGTCCACTACCAAACACAATAAATATAACTTCGAATCGAGACTAGTAGAACTAGTTCAAATTCGGTTTTAGATCTCAACTTTTCGCTAGTCGCATCCAAGAACTAAATTTCTACGGAATACGAGACCGCATTGCAGCAAAAACCTCGGCTAAATGCCAAGTGATAGTACGCAAATAATTATATCATCAAATGACCCAGTTTACTACTATGTAGAAGAAGATTCGTTTCGTTTGTTCAGAATATTGCGAAACAACGGTGTTTCACTCCAATCTAGTCGCCTTGTGTTACTTTTTACTATTTGTTTGTTCAAAAAATAAACTCAAGACTCGTCTCGTCATGTATGATAATGTTGCTGAAAGGAATACAGGAAAAACAACATGAACTGACCTTGTCGAACCCATATTTGCAATCAGATCGCCTCGATTTCGATCGAGTTTTTTAACCTTTAAAGGTAATTTTATTTTAAGACTTGTGTTTTGTTTTTGATGTCAGTAAAAATGACCAACAGCGTTTAAATGTTAAATTAATTTTTAAAGAAGTATACAGGGAGTTACTAATTAAGCTAAGAGTTTGACATTTTGCAAGGTTACCCTGTACTTCAAGGTACATTTCAGGAAATTATTTTTGATAATACAGGGTGTCCCAAAAATGAGCAACGCCAACGTGATATATTTTTTTAAATTGCATGCTATATATCTTTTTACACATTTGGAAGCCTGTTATGGTTGCCTACATACCACCAAAATTTTATTGAAATCGGTTAAGTGACTGCAGCGCAAAAAAAATAAAAACAAAAAAAATTGATTTTGCATCGTTGGCCTTAAAAATCAATAAAAACCACAAATTGCACCTCGTTAATAAAATTTTGCGACGTCCTTATTAAGTTAAATCTAGTAGTCTCGTTAACCAAGTGTCATTGATCCAAATTATACAGGATGACCAAAATCTAGTGTCAAACTTGTCAAACTTCAAAGCGTGTTATTGTTCTTATTTTAAATTGGAACCCATACAATTTTTTAGGTGAAACGATGCAGAATTAAAAAATAAACATTGTTTCTAAATACAACCCCATCACAATTCCCAATATTTTAAAAGTTATTCGCCAAAAACTCATTATTAAGAGCAGTGGCGAGGTCATTTCATACTCGTCTTCGTTTGTGCCTCGAAGAGCACGGAAGACATTTCGAACAACTACTTAATTAAGTACACTCAAATCTAAAATACTTCTCTGTTTTATATTTTATGAAATAAATTGTTTTTCAACGCCACGTACGATATTTATTACCTACAATTGCCGTTGGAAACGTTGAAAAATGAGTTTTTGGCGAATAACTGTTAAAATATTGGGAATTGTGATGGGGTTGTATTTAGAAACAATGTTTATTTTTTAATTCTGCATCGTTTCACCTAAAAAAATGTATGGGTTCCAATTTAAAATAAGAACAATAACACGCTTTGAAGTTTGACAAGTTTGACACTAGATTTTGGTCATCCTGTATAATTTGGATCAATGACACTTCGTTAACGAGACTACTAGTTCTACCTTAATACGGACGTCGCAAAATTTTATTAACGAGGTGCAATTTGTGGTTTTTCTCAAAAAAAGACGACACAACAACCTTACTCATTTTTTGATATCTCTTATAGTTACCGAGATCTCCTATAGTAACATCGAATTTGGCCCACCCTGTACATGTGCCAAAGGAAATCACGGTCAAAACTTTCATTTCAGGCTACTTAGTAAAATCTATCATACAATATTTATTTGAGAACACCGCAGGTACTTTTTGGTCCCATTTTTTTGTAAACTTACTCAAAAAACTGTAAGTTGTCATATTTTTTTTGTAAGTAATTCAAATAACACACAAATAATAAATAATTTACTAACCAATTCCAAACATTCATAGACCATGGAACACCACAAACAAAATCCAGCGCAAAAATCAAGCAACACCAACGTTGAACAACCACGCCAAAAAAACTGTCCGATTCGTAACTTTTGACCGACCCCGTATACACTGGCGTCTAGCTCTTTCGTTAGAGACCCAGTGCGTCGACGAACCGATAAAGAAGAAGCTCCTTTGGCCTCACTCTGGCCACCAGAACCCATTCTGCAAGATGGTGGCACGTGATTACGTATGTTTTTACGAACGGCCTTGAAACGGTGGAGGGAGTTCATACAGACGCCTTGCTTGAGTGTGCAATCGTAACCGAGGTGAAGGACCATCCATGAGCATAGAACTTCCCATGCCATGGATGAAACAAATCATTAGAAGAGTCGGAACACATCTAGAAGGCTGGGTTTGCGGTTAGAGCACGTTAGTACATACGTAAGAGTGATTAGACGAGTTTGATGATTCGTCTTCTTGTTCTTCTTTTGTTTTAATTGCTTCCCATGATGGTCGTTGCTATGAGTATTGCGTTATTAAGTCTTATTATAGGATTGAGCTTAATTGCGGAATAATATTAAGGCAGTGAAGTACGTTTGAGCATTTGTCAAAAACTTGAACACCTTGTACATTTCGACCAGCTTTGAAAGGTGTATTTTTCAAAAATCATTCTGAGGTAACTAACAAAGATAAGAAAACAAAAGAATCATTTTGGATAGTAAAAGTATCCCACTTTTGGACAGTTATTATATCAGGCACTATTCTAATTATTCTAATCTATTAATTTAATTAATTATTATTTTCACTATCGTATTATAATTATCTTTGATTTACCACGTTCTGGCATTATCTCAAATAAAAGAAAAAAATTACTTCTTAAATGGGTGTACCCTAACTACTTACTATTTAGTTAGTAAATGGAAATTTGCTCAACCTATACCTTTAGGTGTTTGAAAAAGTTGATTAAAAAGTTGACTTGAAAGGGACATTTGGTTATATTTGTTGTATTTTATTTAACATCCAAAATCCGTCATTTTTAAGCATGGGCTATTCATTCGTATACTTGCCAAATACCAAATATTTGCCATGAAAAAAAAAATGAAAATAAATAAATAATGAATATTTGTCAAGAAAAAAACCTGCTCTATTCAATTCGTAGCGAGTCCACCTCTAAAATAAATTTATGTATTCGACGTTCGGCTGTGCGGACGAGTTTTTTTTGCGGCATATACTTGGCATTTGCAATACCCAGTTGAAGTGGGTATAGCAAATGCAAAGGCGACGAATATTGGTGCATTTATTTGTACTCGATGAAAATTTTAGTACGCTGTTTAATTTTTCCATTATTTTAATTTCGTTTTGTGTGTAGTAGGTCGTATACGAAGATTGACAATAGATTTGTAATCATTAGTAAGATTTTTGATTTTTCTAAATGGCGAAAACCGCATAAAATTGTAATTTTGTGAAACCGTCAGACAGACAGTTTTCCGAAAACCGTCAGACAGAAATTAAAAAAAAATATTGTTGTTTTTACCAGCCCGCAAATTTTTAGTAGAGACAATTTTTTGTAGATTTTTTATTCAACAAAAAGGTTATATTTTGAAAGCTCACTTGTTTAAATTTTTGTTTCAGAAGCTAATTGATCTGTATTTCTGACAATATTTGGACATATTTATACAACGAACCTAGTAGTACAATTGGATTTAGTAGAACTTTAAAGATGACGAAGAAACCATACCTAACATTTCTTTTATGGGCAATAGCTTCCTAATTTAAATAAAAAATATATATATTTTTTCTCATTAAAATAACAATTTATTTAAACTAGTTCACATCAAATGACCAATTGTATCGTTTTACAATCGGTTAAAATTAGATGCTGCGAATTAAAACTACAAAAAGCTGATGAATTAAACAAAAAATCATTAAAATGAAACTAACAGTTTCGTCAAGTTTTGTTTTGTAAATCTCCACAAGAATACCCTTGTTAGTACGCAGTGAATTCTGCACTTATGTAATTAAAAATATGTCGGCATTATAAAATAAAACCTTGCTTGTTCGTAATCAAATTATCAGATTGATTTGAAAAAGCTAATGTGCAAATAAGGCTAACTAATCAAAAAAATAGCTAGTGCCCATTCGGTACGCACATGTACCAAGTCCTCAAAGAAGGTTTTCACGTATTAGAAAATGCTATGTGGCGATGCATCAATGTCCGATGCATTTACTGTTGCAGTGCAACTCTGACGGTCCGAAATCACAAACGAATATTGGACAAATTTGTTGGTATGTCATAGGCTTTTTTGAGTTTTATAAAAATCAGCCGGTAATCAAGGATGGATGAAAAATAATCGGTGAACGAACTTAAAAGGAAGCAGAAATCACTCGTGGCATCGTTTAGACCAATCAATAACAAAATTTTCGATTTGCGTGGCAAATATATTTGCCAAATATTTACCATGTGGCAAATATTTGATATTTTATTTATTTATTTACTTACTTATTTACTTATTTAATACACAGTATGGGCACAGTACAGGACGAACCTAGATACACTGTGCCACGTTTACACAATATAAATTGCAGTACAGTATAAAAAGAATTAACTATAATAAATAATCAAAGAAGTAGCTGAAGTTCCTGTATATTATGGTACAACAACCAAATTAAAGAAAAAAAAAAAAAAAATACAATAATAAAAAAGCAAAAACAACCGGGTACTTACAAGGTTTGATGTTGCAAATTGATAGTCGCGACAATAACCATTCGTCTGAATCTGCAATAGTCAAATCTAAAGGAGTCGATACCGATTCGGTCGGAGGCACGAGCCATCCTTAACATAGGCGAATTAAAGAATGCGTTTGTGCGAGGAGTCGGTGTACGAAAGAGAAAATCAAAACGCAAGAGGCGAGGAGGAACATGAATGTCAATCATACTCAGTAATGTTGGACAGTCGCACTTACTATGGAGTATCTTATAATGGAGGAAAAACTATTTAGCAAGTATATGAATGTGTAGCCCCGGCTTAAGAGACATATTAGGATGATTTGGCATCAAAACAAGCATGTAACGAATCTCTTTAATTTCAAAGCATGATACGACAAATTAAGCTTAAAGCCGAGGTCATTTTGCTAATTAAATGCCATCATAGCGTGGCCAATTAGCGAAAAAAATTACTACGGCGCTCTGCAATGATGACGCTGTTTAATAACATTAATTAAAACACATTTGCTTTATTAAGTTGAAGTTGAACGACAAGCCTGTGTTGCGGCATAAATTTGAAATTAGCCACTTAAAATGATTGAAATTTGTTGTTTACGAACACATATTATAATGAAAAGTTTATTTATAAAAGGACTTTATAGGAAATAAAGGAACATATGTTGTTAAATTAATATTTTTCAAATGGCTTACCTTATTTTGTGTTTCAGATGTTGAACAGCAGAACCTTCGGTCACCTCATCATTTTTGAGAAATCTAGAACAGAAATTTATAAACATTATTAACAAATCGATTAAATTTAGTATACTTTTGTTTTGTAAGTATAAATAAGTGGATTTCCTAGCAAAACAAAATAATTACGTCAATTTTCATCGCAAAATCACTACTCAACACTGTATTTATAGATAATATGACACATTTTACAAGGATACAGTACTGACATCACTGTATTTTTTCCTGGTCTTTTTCAATTGATTCAAACGGAGGAGATCATCAAGGAAGATGATGCGACGTAAAATAACGTATTTTCAACCTTGAATTCTACTCACGTTTATTTTTAAAAGCGGTTAGGTATAAAATACTCTCTATACAGAATAAGCTGCAAATGAAATTTTATACCCAAACTGCTTTTAGAGCACGCCCACTTGAAAAACGTATCAAATTACACGAAACAACTGAAAATAAATAGACTGTCAGTTCGTTTCAGTATTTTAACAGAGGTGCTTTTGTGTTTTGTATAAACAATGTTAACATTATTAGTTTTTGTTGTGCTTTTTATTAACTTTAAAGGTAAAATATTGTTAATGTTTCTTAATTTCAACACAATTTTCTGTTTTATTTCAGAAATTTCGTGTAGGTATGACGAAAACTTTTAGGTACAACGTAAACGCGGATAATCCTGAAAATTACGAAGAGTCTGAAGGCTGTAGGGGTTTTCAATTTCCCAAAAGCTTCGAGAATGCTTGTATGATGTCTTTAGGGAAAATAGAAACCAATGAGCTATTTTTACCTGCAAACGGGGAGATCGTTTTCAGGGAAAATGCTGATGTCGTCTTTACAGAAAAATCGAAAAATTGTCAGTTAAATACTACTATTTCTTTTGTAGATTTCTGAAAGAAAATTTCTTTTAGGTATAAAAGTGAAACAACCAAGTTATAAGGAATGGACAAATCCCACGTCATGGCTATCAGAAGTATCAGAAAATCTAGCTGTGCCACATATGGAAAAGATACCTTGCACGTGTGATGAAGTAATCTTTCCAAAAGATGCTTTATATTCAGTGACTTTACAAGATCAATACTATGTTGTTGGTGATTTTAGATTTAGAGATTCTTCGATCGATGAGTTCATAATGGAGCAGTCGCTTGGACAATGTCCAGAAGTTTTGGGACATTTGTATAAAGTGATGCCATTGAGTAACTTAATTCCCAAGCATTGCAAACAAACCTCAGAACAACAGTGTCGTTACAATGGACTGGTATTAACCGAGTCTGTATGTGGTACGTTTAAACCAGACCCTATAAAATGCTCGGAACCAGTGAATCTTGTTGGACATTGCAGCGGTTTTTGCGGTAAGTATTATCAGAATATGTCAGACCTTCCCACAGTGGATTTGGATGAAATATGGTACAATGAATTGTTGTCTTAATGTACCCATAAAAAGCTATAACATTTTATTAGGATTTCTAGACATTTTGAGTCTAGACGTCTTTTACAGTTAAATTTAAAATGTCATAGGAAATAGTTGTTCTAAATTTAATTTTATGCTCAAATATATTCCCATTTTTCAGGCGGAGTAATTCTCATCGAGGAAGGGGAAAATTACAGGCCCATACCAATTGAAAACTACCTCAAAAACTTTGACCACATAGATTTCTATCATAGTGTGATAAAAACAGGAACACTACAGATTAGTATAACCGACAAAAATGATTTTACCGGGACTCAGTTTTCTATGCTGAAAAATTATACGAAGATATAAAAAGTAAGATATTAATCAATTTTTTAGAAGAAATAAACCGTTTATTTTCCATAGAGATTGCAAAAGAATATAATATCAATAACACTCAACTATTGACATCAGGAATGCCTCTGGCCGCAGGAAAAATTGCCAAAAGTGCTATTGGTGTTATTTTAGGCACTCTTATGTTCGTGCTATGCACATTTGGTGTCCTATATGTTGTTTATGAAGGCCCGTTTAGACATTATAATTTTTCATCAAGGTAAATATATCAAAAACATGTATCATACATCAAATTTTAATTTATTTTTATCTATAAATTACCTGTTTTAGATTGAATCTATCGAGGTACAACCAAGCATTACGAAGATCAGTAATATTTTCAAGATTCGACAACAGAGAGGGGGGTATTTCCATAGCTGGTTCTGTTATGTCCTTAGAAAAAGCATTCGACAATCCAATGTTTGGACAACCGTTGCCATCAACTTCTTATGACAGCTCAACAGAAACCGTAAGTTTAAATATGAGAAGTATAATAATTAATTACAAAAAGATGTTTCGTCTTTTGTTTTATATAGGTTGTAGATGAGGCTAACGAAGTGCGCGAAGAAGTTCAAGAAGAAAAAGTAGAACAGGAGATTACAAAAGGAACAGAATTTAAAAATCCAATGTACGACAATGAAGGCATTGAAACTATATCAATGATCGAGGAGTCAACAGAAGACCTAACTGTTGGAAAACAGGATTAAATTGTGAAATTATATGTTATTTTTTACTTAAAATGGCTCTAGAGGTGCTTATTTATGTATAACAGTTTATTGTTCATACTAAGTGTTTGACTATTAATAACTTAATTAATACAATAAACAGTAGAAAATACTTTCTACGTAGAATATTTCAATAAGCTGTGTGTGAAATTTTATACCCAAAGTGTGTTTAGAACACGCCCATTTGGAAAACGTATCAAATTACACGAAACAACTGAAAATAAATAGACTGAAGTCAGTTCGTTTCAGTATTTTAACAGAGGTGCTTTTGTGTTTTGTATAAACAATGTTAAAATTATTAGTTTTTGCTGTGCTTATTATTAACTTTAAAGGTAAAATATTGTTAATGTTTCTTAATTTCAACACAATTTTCTGTTTTATTTCAGAAATTTCGTGTATGACGAAAACCTTTAGGTACAACCTAAACGCGGATAATCCTGAAAATTACGAAGAGTCTGAAGGCTGTAGGGGTTTTCAATTTCCCAAAAGCTTCGACAATGCTTGTATGATGTCTTTAGGGAAAATAGAGACCAATGAGCTATTTTTACCTGCAAACGGGGAGATAGTTTTCAGGGAAAATGCTGATGTCGTCTTTACAGAAAAAACGAAAAATTGTCAGTTAAATACTACTATTTCTTTTGTAGATTTCTGAAAGAAAATTTCTTTTAGGTATAAAAGTGAAACAACCAAGTTATAAGGAATGGACAAATCCCACGTCATGGCTATCAGAAGTATCAGAAAATCTAGCTGTGCCACATATGGAAAAGATACCTTGCACGTGTGATGAAGTAATCTTTCCAAAAGATGCTTTATATTCAGTGACTTTACAAGATCAATACTATGTTGTTGGTGATTTTAGATTTAGAGATTCGTCGATCGATGAGTTCATAATGGAGCAGTCGCTTGGACAATGTCCAGAAGTTTTGGGACATTTGTATAAAGTGATGCCATTGAGTAACTTAATTCACAAGCATTGCAAACAAACCTCGGAACAACAGTGTCGTTATAATGGACTGGTATCAACCGAGTCTGTATGTGGTACGTTTAAACCAGACCCTATAAAATGCTCGGAACCAGTGAATCTTGTTGGACATTGCAGCGGTTTTTGCGGTAAGTATTATCAGAATATGCCAGACCTTCCCACACTGGATTTGGATGAAATATGGTACAATGAATTGTCTTAATGTACCCATAAAAAGCTATAACATTTTATTAGAATTTCTAGACATTTTGAGTCTAGACGTATTTTACAGTTAAATTTAAAATGTCATAGGAAATAGTTGTTCTAAATTTAATTTTATGCTCAAATATATCCCCATTTTTCCGGCGGAGTAATTCTCATCGAGGAAGGGGAAAATTACAGGCCCATACCAATTGAAAACTACCTGAAAAACTTTGACCACATAGATTTCTATCATAGTGTGATAAAAACAGGAACACTACAGATTAGTATAACCGACAAAAATGATTTTACCGGAGACTCAGTTTTTTATGCTGAAAAATTATACGAAGATATCAAAAGTAAGATATTATTCAATTTTTTAGAAGAAATAAACAGTTTATTTTCCATAGAGATTGCAAAAGAATATAATATCAATAACACTCAACTACTGACATCAGGAATGCCTCTGGTCGCAGGAAAAATTGCCAAAAGTGCTATTGGTGTTATTTTAGGCACTCTTATGTTCGTGCTATGCACATTTGGTGTCCTATATGTTGTTTATGAAGGCCAGTTTAGACATTATAATTTTTCATCAAGGTAAATATATCAAAAACATGTAACATACATCAAATTTTAATTTATTTTTATCTATAAATTACCTGTTTTAGATTGAATCTATCGAGGTACAACCAAGCATTACGAAGATCAGTAATATTTTCAAGATTCGACAACAGAGAGGGGTGTATTTCCATAGCTGGTTCTGTTATGTCCTTAGAAAAAGCATTCGACAATCCAATGTTTGGACAACCGTTGCCATCAACTTCTTATGACAGCTCAACAGAAACCGTAAGTTTAAATATGAGAAGTATAATAATTAATTACAAAAAGATGTTTCGTCTTTTGTTTTATATAGGTTGTAGATGAGGCTAATGAAGTGCGCGAAGAAGTTCAAGAAGAAAAAGTAGAACAGGAGATTACAAAAGGAACAGAATTTAAAAATCCAATGTACGACAATGAAGGCATTGAAACTATATCAATGATCGAGGAGTCAACAGAAGACCTAACTGTTGGAAAACAGGATTAAATTGTGAAATTATATGTTATTTTTTACTTAAAATGGCTCTAGAGGTGCTTATTTATGTATAACAGTTTATTGTTCATACTAAGTGTTTGACTATTAATAACTTAATTAATACAATAAACAGTAGAAAATACTTTCTACGTAGAATATTTCAATAAGCTGTGTGTGAAATTTTATACCCAAAGTGTGTTTAGAACACGCCCATTTGGAAAACGTATCAAATTACACGAAACAACTGAAAATAAATAGACTGATGTCAGTTCGTTTCAGTATTTTAACAGAGGTGCTTTTGTGTTTTGTATAAACAATGTTAAAATTATTAGTTTTTGCTGTGCTTATTATTAACTTTAAAGGTAAAATATTGTTAATGTTTCTTAATTTCAACACATTTTTCTGTTTAATTTCAGAAATTTCGTGTATGACGAAAACCTTTAGGTACAACGTAAACGCGGATAATCCTGAAAATTACGAAGAGTCTGAAGGCTGTAGGGGTTTTCAATTTCCCAAAAGCTTCAGCAATGCTTGTATGATGTCTTTAGGGAAAATAGAGACCAATGAGCTATTTTTACCTGCAAACGGGGAGATAGTTTTCAGAGAAAATGCTGATATCGTCTTTACTGAAAAATCGAAAAATTGTCAGTTAAATACTACTATTTCTTTTGTAGATTTCTGAAAGAAAATTTCTTTTAGGTATAAAAGTGAAACAACCAAGTTATAAGGAATGGACAAATCCCACGTCATGGCTATCAGAAGTATCAGAAAATCTAGCTGCGCCACATATGGAAAAGATACCTTGCATGTGTGATGAAGTAATCTTTCCAAAAGATGCTTTATATTCAGTGACTTTACAAGATCAATACTATGTTGTCGGTGATTTTAGATTTAGAGATTCGTCGATCGATAAGTTCATAATGGAGCAGTCGCTTGGACAATGTCCAGAAGTTTTGGGACATTTGAATAAAGTGGTACCATTGAGGAACTTAATTCGCAGGTTTTGCAAAAAAACTTCAGAACAACAGTGCCGTTACAATGGACTGGTATCAACCGAGTCTGTATGTGGTACGTTTAAACCAGACCCTATAAAATGCTCGGAACCAGTGAATCTTGTTGGACATTGCAGCGGTTTTTGCGGTAAGTATTATCAGAATATGCCAGACCTTCCCACACTGGATTTGGATGAAATATGGTACACTGAATTGTTGTCTTAATGTACCCACAAAAAACTATAAAATTTTATTAGAATATCTCTGACATTTTTAGTCTAGACGTATTTTACAGTTAAATTTAAAATGTCATGGGAAATAGTTGTCGTATATTTAATTTTATGCTCCAATATATCCCCATTTTTCAGGCGGAGTAATTCTTATCGAGGAAGGAGAAAATTACAAGCCCATACCGATTGAAAACTACCTCAAAAACTTTGACCACATAGATTTCTATCATAGTGTGATAAAAACAGGAACACTACAGATTAGTATAACCGACAAAAATGATTTTACCGGAGACTCAGTTTTTTATGCTGAAAAATTATACGAAGATATCAAAAGTAAGATATTAATCAATTTTTTAGAAGAAATAAACCGTTTATTTTCCATAGAGATTGCAAAAGAATATAATATCAATAACACTCAACTATTGACATCAGGAATGCCTCTGGCCGCAGGAAAAATTGCCAAAAGTGCTATTGGTGTTATTTTAGGCACTCTTATGTTCGTGCTATGCACATTTGGTGTCCTATATGTTGTTTATGAAGGCCCGTTTAGACATTATAATTTTTCATCAAGGTAAATATATCAAAAACATGTATCATACATAAAATTTTAATTTATTTTTATCTATAAATTACCTGTTTTAGATTGAATCTATCGAGGTACAACCAAGCGTTACGAAGATCAGTAATATTTTCAAGATTCGACAACAGAGAGGGGGGTATTTCCATAGCTGGTTCTGTTATGTCCTTAGAAAAAGCATTCGACAATCCAATGTTTGGACAACCGTTGCCATCAACTTCTTATGACAGCTCAACAGAAACCGTAAGTTTAAATATGAGAAGTATAATAATTAATTACAAAAAGATGTTTCGTCTTTTGTTTTATATAGGTTGTAGATGAGGCTAATGAAGTGCGCGAAGAAGTTCAAGAAGAAAAAGTAGAACAGGAGTTTACAAAAGGAACAGAATTTAAAAATCCAATGTACGACAATGAAGGCATTGAAACTATATCAATGATCGAGAAGCCAACAGAAGACCTAACTGTTGCAAAACAGGATTAAACTGTGAAATTAAATATTATTATCTGGCGAGTTCGACAAACAATAAACCGAAGAGAATGTAGAAATGTGCATAATTTCTGGTATAGAGGTTTGTTATTAAGATTTGTAATTAGTTCCTACGCGTGTCGCATTGGAAAATATGACACAAAATTGCGACATAATTTTCTTTATGTAAATTGTATACGGATTTCTACTTTTTAAAATGTCAAGGAGCTACAACATAATGTTGTATGATTCATGCAACAATTTATTGTTATTGTGGCATTACTTTTTGTTCAGGCACTATTAAAAAGAGACCAATTTTGTTAACTTACCACAGAAACAGCAATTTAACAACTGTATCACTTCATGACATATGATGACATAATTTCGACATCTAACAGGTCTTTAGACCAATTTCACCCAACAGATCTTCACGCAACGGCATGACGCTCCAAGTACATAACAGTTGGTTCTATTATGTGGCTTACTACTCGCATATACCTATACATTTTCATAGGTAATTTCCTTCTGGTTTACGGGATAAATTCAATACTCCTAACACGCACAGCACAGTTCGGAATATCGGTAAAACGGCTTCGTATTATAAAGATGATTACCAGTTAGCGTGTGAATTTGACTTGGGTTAGAAATATATAACGGTACCAGACCATCTCGTGTAGTTCTAATAAACTGCCTGGAATTGATAAATAAATTACGGCTCGCGATGCTTAGTGGTCGCCATGGCAAGTGTTCCGTGCCACTTTGAGCGTTCCATAGACTTGAATCTTGTCTAAATGTACAATTACTTACTTGCCAGATGTCTGGACAAATTACTTTTGAAACAGTGACCTACTATCCAGTGGAAGCTACGTTTGGCTTTGATAAATCATCGGGTTAAAGATGAACACTCATTCAGTAACATTTCGTTGAAAAATGAGATATTCAGACCAATTCTGTAACGCAGTTGTTACGTAGAAAGTAGTTAAATTTCTTAGCAACGTTGTTAAAATAGAAAATGGTATTCTGTAACACTGTTAACGAATTAAATTGGTATCCAATAAACGAGAAAACCTTTAAAACGTTTCACCACAACTACTAGAATTCAACCAGTTGTCGTATTAATGAACCACTTCAATTGAAACTTGTGCTTATACATATCCGAACAACCTAACCTCACAATTCAGAAATGCACTCAGACGCGAAGTCTCAGAAGACTAAGAATAGCAACAAGAATAATTCATTTTACGCGATTTTACTGAGCAGCTATCTTCTGTGGACCTTTGCACAAATTTAAGTTTTGCGTACATTTTTTCCACAATTCTTCGACGTTACGGGCTTCCGTAAACGGAGTTGACTGCGTCGCACGAGAACTTTATTTTTGTGAATAAAATTAACCATAAATCAAGTGCTTCGTTAATTGATTTTTAATCTAGTCAGCAGATAGCTAAAGCTTGCAAAAAGTCAAAAAAGATTGCTTTTGGAAATTATGGTATTTTGCGGCCATAATAAAAATTAAAAATTTGCAACCCTGTCAAAGGAGTTCACCATGGAAGCCAGTTCTTTTTAGAAGAAACTTCTAGGAATAAAAATTCTGCTTAAAAGTTTTTCTTGTATCTGGATTCCACCTCAAATTTCCACCCCAAATTTGTAGGACAATTTTCTACAATTTTTGTATTTCCTTCTTAACAAATGTTGACAGAGACGTTAATTTAAAAAACAACAGACAAAACTGATTTTATACCGGGTGGTCATTTTAACTTGGGACTCCTAAATATCTCGAGAAATATGCATGGTACGACAAAAGTGTCTTAAATAAACTTGTTGGACTCAAAGGGGGAAATGAGATGACGATATCAGTTTCATTGCAGATGGCGCTGCAATCGGTGAAAATGAGGCTAACTTAATTTTTACTTTATCATACGCAGTATGTAAAGTATTGTAATCATGCAAAAAAAAAATTTTTGAGATTTTAGCGGAATTATGCCTTTTTGGGTCCCCTGAACATTTTTGACCAAGGTACAAAAAAATGTCTGTGTGTGTGGATGTGTGTGTGTGTACCCGTTTTTGTGGCGACGATTCCGGAGAAACTACTAAAGGTATCGGGACGAAACTTCATATTTAGAAGTTTCAATACCAAACTTAGAGCTGAAAAGCTTTCTGCTGAAAAGGGTCCAAAGGAACTGGTGGTTTACTCATAGCATTTTTCGAAGATTTTGCAAATGAGCCGCTATTTGTGTAATGTCGTCAAAATAGTTAAATAATAAATTAAAGGAGAGGAAATTTTCTATAATTTATGTATATGACATTTTTTGGTAGAATTTATAGTTTAGCTGCATGAGCAAATTCTATTTCATCGAAATCGGTCGTACTGCATTAAAACAAGTAGCCAGGATTTGTCACATTTTTTGATTCTAATGACAGTAGGTAGTCATGGTGTCAAACGCTAATGTTTTGACAATAACTTCTGTCAATATAAGCTGCGTTCGCATATTGCATTACACTTTTACACCCAAATAACACGTAAGTGTCATTTGGACGGTGTACCCGGTGTCAACGGAGTACAATATCCGAACGCAGCTTTAATCGAGATATCTGTGTAGTTCTACTAGTTTTATTTTAATGCAGACATAGCCGATCTCGATCAAATAGAATCTCATGCAGTTAACTATTAATTTTATATATATAAAAATACCAAATTTTATTATCAAATTATGATTTTACGCTAAATAAGAAGAATCTTTTGTCTGAAACTTTTTTTCGTACGATGCATTTTTTTCGTGCGTAAACAACCCCTATGCGCATGACGGGGCAACGCGCGAGATACCAAAACGTGTCCCCGTTATGCACATACCTTCCTACGTGTACGAGGAGTGTCTACTCAGCAGGGTTGTTATGTTTTAAAACATTTGTTTTAAAACATTGTTTTAAACATGTTTCATCATTCTGTTTTAAACATGTTTCTAAACAGTTTGTTTTAAATGTATAAAACACTTTGTTTTAAAACATTGTTTTATACATGTTTTAAAACAGATACTTTGTTTTAAATATGTTTAAAAAAGTTTGTTTTAAATGTTTAAAGCATTTTGTTTTATTACATTGTTTTAAACATGTTTTAAAACAAATATTAACTCGTAGAATAACATAAACCGAAGTAGAAGTAACACACAAAGCGGTGTTTCTCCCTTTAGTACATAATTAGATATATGGCTGATGGTCAGTGCTCAACATTCTCAACAAGAAAAACTCATTTACACAACAGATTTACCTCCACTAAAGACCGAGGTATGAAAAGACGCCGATGAAAATGTTTACAAATAAAACAATTGCGTGATTTAAAACATATTTAAAACATTTTTTATACCTTATTTAAAACATTTTTTTTGGTGATTTAAAACATGTTTTTTTATAACAAAACATTTTTTATAACAACCCTGCTACTCAGTCGTCGCTTTGACTGCCAGACGGCGAGCGCATCCCATGCAGTGGCAGCGGTCGTAACTACCGCAGACGCCACAAACTTCCATTGTCAATAACTTTTGGAAGTAAACCTATTTTTAAGCGAAAGAAAAAATATTTCTTTGAATTCCAAAGAATATATTTCTTAAAAACAAGAAATCTTTTCTTACTGTGTAGTTCAAGAGAAAACTCGTGTCAAAAGTGTCAAAAGTGTCAAAAGGCGCCAAAAGAATTTGCAAATATGACATTAACATAAAATCTCATAACACAAAAAACAATATCTGCAATGTCTTCTTACAAAAAATTCCATGCTGAACAAATTGAAAATTCAAACAATTCTTATAAAAGGAAATTTACCTTCACCACTTAAGCAAGTATTCAGAACAATGGAAGAATACTAAAAACAATTTTCTGTACAAGCGCAGAAATAAACGGAATATTTCGTATTACGTCAAATAACTGAAATCTTTTCGTATAAACAAACCTGAACGAAGACGTTGATAACATGTTGGCTGTATAGTGTATATCGCACTGTCTTGAACACTAAACAATTGCAAAAACTACGAAGTTGTTAAGCTTTATACACGTGCGAAGGAATGCTGAAGTTGATACCAACCGCGTATGACTTCCTATAATCTCCCTTAAACGTGCTTAATCAAATTTACTATCAGGACCTAATATATGTTACGCTATTCCAAAGAAATGTCGCATTTTCAACAAAGAAAATCGTGATAATGCGTATCTAGAATACACAATAATGTTTATTCAATTTTATGGGTCGTGCATACATAGTCACACAACTTCTTGCTCAATTTTAAAGCAAAGTAAAGCATGGAAAATATTTATTATTTAGTTTGACAATTTCTGAGACACATTGCTTTTTTTTAATATCCTCGAACACGTAGATTTGTTATCGTAATTGTTTATCAACGTCAAAAATCTGTGTGTACTTCTATAGACAATCTATCTAAGAAGGTACAGCCAAAATTTCAAATAAATCGGACAAAAATTACTCGAGTTCTACTGCTAGCCGTTTTTGAAAACATGGTTTCGAGAAAACTACCCACACAACGCTTGCAACACGCGTTCGCATGCCAACGGCTAAAACGGCTACACAGAGAACGTATGTTCAATATTTGCTTCAAACTACCAACTAACGCCATCTGCACCTCATTTAGAAACTATACAGGGTGTCTCACGGAACTGGTACATTAGATTCGCATGTTCTACTATTTCTGGAAACTTGAAATTTTAGAACTAGAATTTACTAGATCTGAGCTCTTCAACTAAAATATTCTCAAGTTAACTGTCACATCCGGTCACCGGAAGTCGGTATCAACTTTGTTATTTTAAATGGAATGATATAATTTTTATTTTATTTTTAGTTCCAACGTATCAAAATACATCATTTTTGATAATGTTTCCCTATACCAAAATATCACCATTTTTGAATTTTTTTGATTTTACTAATTTATAGGTGATTTGTGCGGTTATGTTTAAAATTGAATATTTTGGTTATTATTTAAACTAGAAGTATGATGATTGGTGGTCCAAAACTAGAAACATAACCAAATAAGACGATGTTTAGTTCATCATGACGTCTTATACAGGGTGTTCAAAATTTACAACACAATAATTGAATTTTCAAACGTAAAAAACTCATTTTTTCAAATGGAACACCCTGTATACCGATACAATCAATATTAGGGTTCCCTGTATCTATCTTCAATAGTTTTTGAGATATTGTCAGTATAAAAGAATGCAAACTAAATACAAAACGATTTATTCTTCATTTATAGGAATGTAACAACTTCGGAACAGCAGGAAAACAGAAAAATATTGAAAAGGTTTGTTAACAGTAAAATAATATATTTGGGATATCTAACATAAATTAAAACTTCATTATGTTGTTCGAAATGCTGCCCGTTCTGCTCCAAACATTTCAAAACTCTTCGCTGTACTTCTGTCATCGTCGTTCTTTGGATTTCTTGTCACTGAAGTCCATTAATGGCGGCTACTACTCTGTTAGTCAATTCTTCTCGAGTATTAACTGGTGTGGAATAAACCTGATTTTTCACATGACCCCAGAAATAAAAGTCTAATGGTGTTAAATCTGGCGAGCTTGGTGGCCACCGCCAGGGTCCCCTATTTCCGAATCACCATTAGACAAAAATCAAACATCTGATTAAGTTGAATGGATACCACATGAAAGAATTTCTCAAAAATTGTTCACACATCCACGCAAAATTTCTAAATATCTATCACTATTTAAATTTTCGTTGTAAATTTCGTATCTAATTTCGTCCCCCATTATTAAATGGGAGTATTCGAAATGGATTTAAAGAAAAAGTGACAATATCTCAAAAACTATTAAAACCTAATAATATTGATTGATAGGGAATAAGATTTCCTATCGATTGGCGTATCGGGTGTTCCATATGAAAAAGATGAGTTTTTTACGTTTGAAAATTCAATTATTGTGTTGTAAATTTTGTACATCCTGTATAAGGTATCATGTTGAAGTAAACATCGTCTTATTTGGTGATGTTTCTAGTTTTGGACCACCAATCATGAAACTTCTAGTTTCAATAATAACCGAGATATTCAATTTTAAACAATCGCGAAAATCACCAATAAATTAGTAAAATCAAAAAAACTCAAAAATGGTGATATTTAGGTATAGGGAAACCTTATTAAAAATGATGTATTTTGATACGTAGAAACTAAAATTTAAATTTAAATTATATCATTCTGTTTAAAATAACATAGTTGATACCGACTTCCGGTGACCGGACGTGACAATTAACTTGAGAATATTTTAGCTGAAGAGCTCAGATCGAGCAAATTCTAATTAAAAATTTCAAGTTTCCAGAAATAGTAGAACATGCAGAACTTTTAATGGTAATGAGTATGTTACGTTTAGTAGTTTCTCCGGAATCGTCGCCACAAAAAAAAACGGGACACAAACACACACAGACATTTCTAAACTCGTATTAAAGAATTGCATGTTAATATGCTAAGCATAATTCTTATTAAGAATCTGGCTCGTGTTCATCGAACCAAGCTGATCGTACAACAATTGGCGCCTTTCTATTGTTTATTTTTGTTAAAAGAATTTTTACCGGGTGTCCATTGAACACGATTAGAGATATTTTCAGTTTTGAATATTACCTCTCAGTAACTCGAGTAAATTTCAAGTAATATAGTTCTTAGGGCAAATTAATAAACCGTTAGAACAACGACAATATTAGTTGTCTGACAACAAGGCTACTGGTGCATTATTTTTAGTGTATTTTGAACAATAATTAATCAAAAATAACAGTTCAAAAATACGTAATCACAATCCTATTTTTTTCAAACAATTTTTTTATTATTTCGCAAACCTAACACTTTCAATGCACACACTTAAAACCATTGTTTCTCAACAATTACAATTGCGAAATTGCAAAGTAAAATAGACCGGCTATCTGACATGGAGACATAACAATAAAAATGGTCTAATATCGTATCACTTTCTATTGATTCTATTGACTTTAGATTTTTTTATTGCCACAAAAATCTACACCATCATCTCACACGGAGACAATCAATAACAAATGAATAATTAAAAGTTTCCTGCCTATTGTCGGTAATAACGGTGAGTCAGGCCATGTGTTACGAAATTTTGTTACAGTTAGCTTAAATTTAGACTGATTTAGAATTGGTTAAGAGACAAAACAGGATTTTGGTCATTAGCATCTCGTACTGTTGTTTTAATTCATTCAAATGTCAGATGATGACAAGGTCTCGTTTGTAAACCGACTCGAGACAAGATAACGGAAATAAAGATGTATGATATTCTTAGCGAAAGAGAGAGATGGGTGTATGTGTAGAACGAGATATGATGTCTGAAAATAATGTGGTGCAAGGTCAGACTCGTAAGAGACAGTTTTATTTCATTCGCTGGTATCTCTATGGTCGGGACAGCACACAAGTTGTATAGGAAATGTTACCTGCGCAGAATGTAGGTGGGTGAGGTTCATAAATTCTTATGAGCCTACAAAACAAGTACAATAGCTCAGGTCTGCAATACCTCTTAAATCATAGCTTTGGAATTTTGATTTCAATGTTGTATCTGTCACACAGAATCACTTTTTATCATAGCAACCGATAGGGAGAGGGACGTGCTGCTAAACACTCTTCAAGTCTTTAATCTTAAAATAAAAGCGAATTGTTTGGTTTATGGTGTATGTATCGTAAATAAACAAGTGGTAAATGAAATAGAAGATTTACATGAAAGGTGATTGATTTTGTTATTACTATTAAATAACTATGATATGTATTTTGATTCAATTTATATTTTTATTTTAGAGATTACCTAACAATTGCCTGAAGGAACTTACGGGGTACATCCTTTGGCTTTTACCTAGGATGGATATCTATACAATTTTGTATTCGTCGACTATTAAAACAAGTTTGTTAAATTTATCAAATGTACAGTGGAAGGGTTACCACAGTTAAATTAAATGATCATTGTTAAAGAATTAAATTAGTATCCAATAAACTTCTAGAATCTAACCAGTTGTCGTATTAATGAACCCCTTCAATTGTCGTAAAGAGTCGAAAGCCATTCTTAATATTTTGATTTAACATACAGGATGGTTAAAAAACAAGAAAATGTTAAATTGGCCGAAGAGTAAACTATCGCTTTTTCGGAATTAGATCAAAAATGTTATAGGTAAAAGTTAGTTTGAATTAATTTTATGCTCAAATATCAAACTTGAATGTTCTATTTCAAATTTTACATCTCGGACCAGTGAAAAGACATTACATAAAGGTGACCAAAAAAGTTAGAGACCACAATCATGATTGATCAGTTGACAGTAGTAACAGCGTGTCCAAGCAATTTGATAGAAGCTGATTGTTGACTTTAGAGCAAAGGGTTTATTTAGTTCTTTGTTACGGCATAGGTGAGGTATCGTACCGCCGTGCTATTGAAGTTTTTAACAGAAAAAAAACCCGCAGGTATACGTTTCTGTCAATTGTGTTCGTGAATTAATTGGTTAAAAACTTCATGCAACAGGAGACGTGAAAAATATCAAGAAAAAAGGCGAAATGGCGAAGATGATGCAAGAGCTATGTTAGCTATTGATTCCGTGAACACTTGCCTAAAAAAATCGTTGAAGCAAAGATCTCGAGACTTGAACATCAGTAAAAGCCACCTGCAAAGGATCTTTTCAAATCAAAAATGTCATCCTTATAAACCAATACTGATACACACTTTAGTAGAAGGAGATGATGCTCGGCGATTTGGATTTTGCTTATTAATGGGAAAACGAATTATGGATTTTTCTACAGAAAAATTATTTTCTCTGACGAAGTGACGTTTACCACAAATGGAGTTGTTAATTCACAGAATTGCAGTCTCACGAAAAAACAAATTTCCGTATTACAACCAAAAATATAAAAAAGTGAATGTTTGGTGAGGGATTTATTACAAAAAAATAATTGGACCATACTTTTTTGACGGTACTTTAAACCAAAAAGACTTATTTTGATATGTTGGAAAATTTTTTGTTACCTACTTTGGACGAAAACAACTTACAGCTCAGGTGTTAACTACACTATCAACACGACGGTTGTCCTGCTCCTAGCGTATATCTAGTCGGGGATTGGTTGAATAGATATTTTCCAAATAAGTGGATTGGACGATTCGGCCCGTTAGGATGGCCACCACGTTCACCTGATTTAATGCCGCTTTTTTTTCTGTGGGGTTATTTAAAACAGAAGGTGTATGCGAATAATTTTCATGATAATGTAGACATTCTAAAATTAAAAATTAGGGAAGCGGTAGACGAAATAAATGAAGAAACAATTTGATTTGGTACATGGGAGTTTAGAAGAAGATTGGAAAAATGTGTAGCTGTAGGAGGGGGACATGTGGAGTAATGTTTTGTTAAATTAGTTTGTTAAAAATAAATAAAATATAAAACTTAGAATATAACATTGAAATTTGATATCTGGGCATACATTTAAATATAAAACAACTTTTACCTATAAGATTTTTGTTCTAATTCCGAAAACCCGATAGTTTACTCTTCGGCCAATTTAACATTTTCCAACCATCCTGTATGTTAAATCAAAATATTAACAATAATTTTCGACTTTTTAAGACATGTTTATAAAGAATGACTTTTTCTCGAGAAATTAAAAATTACGTCCATTATAGGTATGGTTATAGGTATAGTTAGGTCCATCGGGGGACACACTGTATAAGTAAGGACACCCCTAATGCGACCGTAGTCACGACCGTGGCTACTAACATGAAAAAATAATTTTTTCCGAGAGTGGATGTTGCAATTTTGAGTATTACGAACCATTTTTGCGCCATATTTTTTAAGTTCGTTGTAATTTAGTTTAGAATAGTAACTATAGTAAAAGAAATCTTTTTGATAACTGTGGTTAGGAAATGTTTTATAATCAAAACATTTCTGGTTTTGACATTAAAAAAATTCCGGTTAAAACGTTTCCTAAAATAAGCAGTTTTAAGAAACATTCAAATCACAAATTTAGTTACTACGTTTAAAAAACCAATTTTATTCAAAAACAAATTTCTCATAAAAAAAAATTACCAACTTCTAATATCAACATTGCAGAGTAGTCTGCATACACTCTAACGGTATCCGTCTGTAGAAAAATACTGATCTGTTTATATTACAAATATAAAGCTTTTATTTAGAAAGTGCATTCTAGATTGACCATATGCAGGAATCTGCGCTATGATTTTTCAATCAGTTTGTACTTCTTATAACACGATAAACAAGCATTACGACTCATTGTTTGAAGCATATACCTTATCAAATTGCAGTAAATAATTATTATTAACACTTATATACCTATATTTATTGGTACTTTACTTTTTTGTGCGTTCTACTCTTACAGGAAATGGCGATAATGTGCCGATATTGGTTTTAAACGATAAAACTTTGATTATTCTTTGCTAATGTTGCAAAATTTGATTTTCAACTTTACAGGCGTGCCAATGCCGTTTCATTTTGCTATTAGGAATACTTATTACCGATTGTGTTACAGGTAACTACTATGTGCATTTTTAATAAGTAAAATACGTGACATCTTGAACTAAATAAATTACAACAAATTTAAGCCAAGGTTGAAAGCTGATATAGTCTAAACACGAATTGTATATATGTAAGCAAAATTTTTAACCTTATTTTGACAAACACGTTCCTCGATAAACAGAGGTATTTCCTGTTGACAACAACAAATATATTATGGAAGTATGTATATTGTATACCCATCCGTCTTTTGTGATATACGAATATGATAAGCGAACACTGACGTTACTCATTTGATAAGATTAAAATAAAAGATAGCATTTTAAATAATTGGGGTTAATGTATTTCCTCACTCATTGTACCCCATTTACGTGGACTTACTTCGCATAATTTTGCCTATTTTACGCTGATTTCGGCGGTAAAAACAGATTTTTTTTTGTTTGGAGCGATTCGGAAGTTATGACGTTTCAAAGTAGTAAAAGTTGCAAAAATTATATCTAGCTTTTAGATCAGCGCCATGACTGTTTTAGAAACTTTAGATCCGAGATTTGTTCGATACTTTCAAATAGCTTGGAGACGTCAACTTTTACTTTTCCCTAAGAAGATGATTCCAAAACTGTATTACTGGTAAAGAGAATGAAAGATAACCTAATATTGGCAAAAATTAGTACTAAAACTAGTACTAAAAGTACAAAACTTTGGTTCCTATTAACTCCTTTCAAAGACGTTAAATAAAAAATGTTTTAAAGGAAAGCTATTTCGTTTTAAAAGAGTTGGTACTAGAGTTTATACAAAAAGACGACTTTCGAATTCCCAGTTTCCAGAAAACTAAAATTTAGAAATATGTAATAATATTAAAAAAAAATTATAAATTGTCCTGGGAATGATTACTTAATATTTTTCCTATTCTAGATACAAAATTAAATAGAAATAGCATTGATTTTTGTGACATTACGAGAAAAGTACACAGATAAACTAGATAATTAATCCTGAAAATTACAACTCTCTGTCTACTCTGGCTTAATCACGAGAATTTGTTAAACTTCGAGTATGTATGTATCTATTCTGCCTGATTTGATGCTATTATTTTGGTTTTTGTGAGATTACGAAAAAAGTAGATGGGATAGAGACGATTATCATACATGTCTTGGTCACAGATAAATTAGATAATTAATCCTGAAAATTACAACCCTCTGTCTACTCTGGCTTAACCAGGAGAATTTGTCAAACTTCGAGTATGTATGTATCTATTCTGCCTGATTTGATGCTATTATTTTGGTTTTTGTGAGATTACAAAAAAAGTAGATGGGATAGAGACGATTATCATACATGTCTTGGTCACAGAGAAACTAGATAATTAATCCTGAAAATTACAACTCTCTGTCTACTCGGGCTTAATCAGGAGAATTTGTCAAACTTCGAGTATGTATGTATCTATTCTGCCTGCTTTGGTGCTATTATTTAGCTTTTTGAGAGATTACGAAAAAAGTGGATGGGATAGAGACGATTATCATACATGTCTTGGTCACAGATAAATTAGATAATTAATCCTGGAAATTACAACTCTCTGTCTACTCGGGCTTAATCAGGAGAATTTGTCAAACTTCGAGTATGTATGTATCTATTCTGCCTGCTTAGGTGCTATTATTTTGCTTTTTGAAAGATTACGAAAAAAGTGGATGGGATAGAGACGATTATCATACATGTCTTGGTCACAGATAAATTAGATAATTAATCCTGAAAATTACAACCCTCTGTCTACTCTGGCTTAACCAGGAGAATTTGTCAAACTTCGAGTATGTATGTATCTATTCTGCCTGATTTGATGCTATTATTTTGGTTTTTGTGAGATTACAAAAAAAGTAGATGGGATAGAGACGATTATCATACATGTCTTGGTCACAGAGAAACTAGATAATTAATCCTGAAAATTACAACTCTCTGTCTACTCGGGCTTAATCAGGAGAATTTGTCAAACTTCGAGTATGTATGTATCTATTCTGCCTGCTTTGGTGCTATTATTTAGCTTTTTGAGAGATTACGAAAAAAGTGGATGGGATAGAGACGATTATCATACATGTCTTGGTCACAGATAAATTAGATAATTAATCCTGGAAATTACAACTCTCTGTCTACTCGGGCTTAATCAGGAGAATTTGTCAAACTTCGAGTATGTATGTATCTATTCTGCCTGCTTTGGTGCTATTATTTTGCTTTTTGAAAGATTACGAAAAAAGTGGATGGGATAGAGACGATTATCATACATGTCTTGGTCACAGATAAATTAGATAATTAATCCTGAAATTTACAACTCTCTGTCTACTCTGGCTTAATCAACAGAATTTGTCAAACTTCGAGTATGTATGTATCTATTCTGCCTGCTTTGGTGCTATTATTTTGCTTTTTGAGAGATTACGAAAAAAGTGGATGGGATAGAGACGATTATCATACATGTCTTGGTCACAGATAAATTAGATAATTAATCCTGGAAATTACAACTCTCTGTCTACTCGGGCTTAATCAGGAGAATTTGTCAAACTTCGAGTATGTATGTATCTATTCTGCCTGCTTTGATGCTATTATTTTGGTTTTTGTGTGATTACGAAAAAAGTAGATGGGATAGAGACGATTATCATACATGTCTTGGTCACAGATAAATTAGATAATTAATCCTGGAAATTATAACTCTCTGTCTACTCGGGCTTAATCAGCAGAATTTGTCAAACTTCGAGTATGTATGTATCTATTCTGCCCGCTTTGATGCTATTATTTTGGATTTCGTGAGATTACGAGAAAAGGAGATGGGATAGAGACGATTATCAGACATGTCTTGGTCACAGATAAATTGGATAATTAATCCTGGAAATTACAACTCTCTGTCTACTCAGGCTTAATCAGGAGAATTTGTCAAACTTCGAGTATGTATGTATCTATTCTGCCTGCTTTGATGCTATTATTTTGGTTTTTCTGATATTACAAGAAAAGTGGATGGAATAAAGACGATTATCATACATGTCTTGGTCACAGATAAATTAGATAATTAATCCTGAAAATTACAACTCTTTGTCTACTCTGGCTTAATCAGGAGAATTTGTCAAACTTCGAGTATGTACTATTCTGCCTGCTTTGATGCTATTATTTTGGTTTTTGTGAGATTACGAGGAAACTAGATTGGATCGAGTCGATTATCATACATGTCTTGGTCACAGATAAATTAGATAATTAATCCTGGAAATTACAACTCTCTGTCTACTCTGGCTTAACCAGGAGAATTTGTCAAACTTCGAGTATGTATGTAACTATTCTGACTGCTTTGATGTTATTATTTTGGTATTTGTGAGATTACGAAAAAAAGTAGATAGGATAGAGACGATTATCATACATGTCTTGGTCACAGAGAAATTAGATAATTATCCTGGAAGATACAACTCTCTGTCTACTCGGGCTTAATCAGGAGGATTTGTCAAACTTCGAGTATGTATGTATCTATTCTGCCTGCTTTGGTGCTATTATTTTGGTTTTTGTGACATTACGAGAAAAGTAGATGGGATTGAGACGATTATCATACATGTCTTGGTCACAGATAAATTGGATAATTAATCCTGGAAATTACAACTCTCTGTCTACTCGGGCCTTATCAAGAGAATTTGTCAAACTTCGAGTATGTATGTGTTCTCGCTGCTTTGATGCTATGATTTAAACTTAGCACTTATAGAGAATAATACGCAGTTTCTTTTTTAATTCATATTTTTTTTTCATCGTTAAAAGTACAGCATTAGCGTATGCATGCACAAACAACACACATCATTGCCTCACATAATCCTACACTAGCGACACGTCAACCTCCTCAAGAATATTGTCACTTTTTAGAAAATCGTTAATTTCACAGCCTGTTTCCCCCAATAAAAAGCGAAATTGGCCATATTCCATACGGACCGATATTACGACACTCCAACATGACATAAACATAAAAATAATCACCGATGCCATTACAAATTTTCACCCACAGCTTTGTGTTCGAAACGGGCACCAAAGTGAGCAGCATCCAACGTATAGAAAGTTGACATTTCTACCGATACGTACCACCAAAGGTCACCCGAACAATTGAATGCTACACGAGAATGAAGAGAAGAACCGGGCTGCACTTTATGTGGTCGTGATGTAAGATTGCCCCATATATCTGGTCGTCGGTCTGTTTGAATATCTGAGAAAGCATCGGTTTGTTATCGTTGTAATGTATGAACGTCAGAAATGAGGTTATGTTGCCAAATATGAGGTATAATGGATGGTCTGACATTTGTAAATTGAGTCGAAGTTATTAATTTTAATGTCTAAATAGCTCATCCGAGATTGATTTTCGTCTAGAATCTACTAATAGATCGTTAGTGAAGACCAGTAGCGCAGATCTATTATAATAAATAATTTGGGATTTAAATAACACGTTTGCTAATAATATGCATCGCAAACAATATCATGGGCGCCAAGATTAATTATCTAATTTATCTGTTGCCAAGACATGTATGATATACGTCTCTATCCCATCTACTTTTCTAGTAATCTCACAAAAACTAAAATAATAGCATCAAAGCAGCCAGAATAGATACATACATACTCGAAGTTTGGCAAATTCTCCTGATTAAGCCCGAGTAGACAGAGAGTTGTAATTTCCAGAATTAATTATCTAATTTATCTGTGACCAAGACATGTATGATAATCCTCTCTATCCCATCTACTTTTCTCGTAATCTCACAAAAACCAAAATAATAGCATCAAAGCAGGCAGAATAGATACATACATACTCGAAGTTTGACAAATTCTCGTGATTAAGCCAGAGTAGCCAGAGAGTTGTAATTGTCAGGATTAATTATCTAATTTATCTGTGACCAAGACATGTATGATAATCGTCTCTATCCCATCTACTTTCTTCGTAATCTCAAAAAAACCAAAATAATAGCATCAAAACAGGCAGAATAGATACATACATACTCGAAGTTTGACAAATTCTCGTGATTAAGCCAGAGTAGACAGAGAGTTGTCATTGTCAGGATTAATTATCTAATTTATCTGTGACCAAGACATGTATGATAATCGTCTCTATCCCATCTACTTTTTTCGTAATATCACAAAAACCAAAATAACAGCGTCAAAGCAGGCAGAATAGATACATACATACTCGAAGTTTGACAAATTCTCGTGATTAAGCCAGAGTAGACAGAGAGTTGTCATTGTCAGGATTAATTATCTAATTTATCTGTGACCAAGACATGTATGATAATCGTCTCTATCCCATCTACTTTTTTCGTAATATCACAAAAACCAAAATAACAGCGTCAAAGCAGGCAGAATAGATACATGCATATTCGAAGTTTGACAAATTTTCGTGATTAAGCCAGGGTAGCCAGAGAGTTGTAATTTTCAGGATTAATTATATAATTTATCTGGGACCAAGACATGTATGATAATCGTCTCTATCCCATCTACTTTTTTCGTAATATCACAAAAACCAAAATAACAGCGTCAAAGCAGGCAGAATAGATACATGCATACTCGAAGTTTGACAAATTCTCGTGATTAAGCCAGAGTAGACAGAGAGTTGTCATTGTCAGGATTAATTATCTAATTTATCTGTGACCAAGACATGTATGATAATCGTCTCTATCCCATCTACTTTTTTCGTAATATCACAAAAACCAAAATAACAGCGTCAAAGCAGGCAGAATAGATACATGCATATTCAAAGTTTGACAAATTTTCGTGATTAAGCCAGAGTAGCCAGAGAGTTGTAATTTTCAGGATTAATTATATAATTTATCTGGGACCAAGACATGTATGATAATCGTCTCTATCTCATCTACTTTTTTCGTAATCTCACAAAAACCAAAATAATAGCATCAAAGCAGGCAGAATAGATACATACATACTCGAAGTTTGACAAATTCTCGTGATTAAGCCAGAGTAGACAGAGAGTTGTCATTGTCAGGATTAATTATCTAATTTATCTGTGACCAAGACATGTATGATAATCGTCTCTATCCCATCTACTTTTTTCGTAATATCACAAAAACCAAAATAACAGCGTCAAAGCAGGCAGAATAGATACATACATACTCGAAGTTTGACAAATTCTCGTGATTAAGCCAGAGTAGACAGAGAGTTGTCATTGTCAGGATTAATTATCTAATTTATCTGTGACCAAGACATGTATGATAATCGTCTCTATCCCATCTACTTTTTTCGTAATATCACAAAAACCAAAATAACAGCGTCAAAGCAGGCAGAATAGATACATGCATATTCGAAGTTTGACAAATTTTCGTGATTAAGCCAGAGTAGCCAGAGAGTTGTAATTTTCAGGATTAATTATATAATTTATCTGGGACCAAGACATGTATGATAATCGTCTCTATCTCATCTACTTTTTTCGTAATCTCACAAAAACCAAAATAATAGCATCAAAGCAGGCAGAATAGATACATACATACTCGAAGTTTGACAAATTCTCGTGATTAAGCCAGAGTAGACAGAGAGTTGTCATTGTCAGGATTAATTATCTAATTTATCTGTGACCAAGACATGTATGATAATCGTCTCTATCCCATCTACTTTTTTCGTAATATCACAAAAACCAAAATAACAGCGTCAAAGCAGGCAGAATAGATACATACATACTCGAAGTTTGACAAATTCTCGTGATTAAGCCAGAGTAGACAGAGAGTTGTCATTGTCAGGATTAATTATCTAATTTATCTGTGACCAAGACATGTATGATAATCGTCTCTATCCCATCTACTTTTTTCGTAATCTCACAAAAACCAAAATAATAGCATCAAAGCAGGCAGAATAGATACATACATACTCGAAGTTAGCCAAATTCTCGTGATTAAGCCAGAGTAGACAGAGAGTTGTCCTTGCCAGGATTAATTATCTAATTTATCTGTGACCAAGACATGTATGATAATCGTCTCTATCTCATCTACTTTTTTCGTAATCTCACAAAAACAAAAATAATAGCATCAAAGCAGGCAGAATAGATACATACATACTGGAAGTTTGACAAATTCTCGTCATTAAGCCAGAGTAGACAGAGAGTTGTCCTTGTCAGGATTAATTATCTAATTTATCTGTGACCAAGACATGTATGATAATCGTCTCTATCCCATCAACTTTTTTTGAAATTATTATTGTTTATTAAATTCGCGGCTTACATATCTTACTGTATTTATAAACGATATACCTTTGTGTTAAGTGCTATATTTCGGAAACTGCTACATAGCAAATTCAAAAACAATTTGTGGTATTTGTCGAAAGAGAATGCGGTGCTATATTTTTTCGATTTTTTCCAAAACATAAATATTTAATATTGTTGACAAATTTTGGCTATTGATAAGTTATATTTTTGCTATTATTATTAGAATAAATCTTCGTATTTGTCAGTTATGAATGATATAGGTCTTAGTTATAAAAAAAAACCATTAGTAGTGCCTTTTTCCAGTAGTTTTTCGGTCAATATTCGATATTGGCCTATATGGCCAATTTATTTAATTTACCCGAAAAAAAATGCTCTTGTAGTGCGTAGTCGATAATCATTTTTACAACGCCATCTGGTTCGTATTTGTCAAAGCGGACATTGATAATCCATTTTGATAAATGCGTGTAATTATTACGCTTATCTTAACTTCACATCTTGTTTGAAACGTTCAAATCTTGTAATCAATATTTTACATAATTCACAATGTCCAACCGAATTTAAATTTTGCGTGTGGATAGATTTGCGGTGACAATGCACGAATCAATAAAAAAATTTAGAATTTTAGAAAAATTTTTCATAATTTTGATTTTTTTTTATTTTTCCATAAATTCACACCCGAACTTTGAAAAATTCTCCTGATTAAGCCAGAGCAGACACAGAGTTGTAATTTTCAGGATTAATTGCTTAATTTATCTGTGACCCACACATATTTGATAATTATCTCTATCCCATCTACTTTTCTCGTAATGTCACAAAAACCAAAATAATAGCATCAAAGCTTAAAATACATAATACTCGAACTTTGAAAAATTCTCCTGATTAAGCCAGAGTAGATAGAGACTCGTAATCAGTCACAAAAACTAAAATCATAGCATCTAAGCACTCAGAGCCCATATAACCACGTTTTTTACATATAAACTTTGGAAAAATCACCTTACTAAGTAAGCCAGAGTATACAGATGTTGTTATTTTTAGGATGCATTATTCATTAAACACTATCTCTTTACTTTATTTTGTAGCCATACACTCTACGACATAAGTACAAGTCTATAAATTCACAGCTTAAAAATAGATGCTAAATTATTCAACTTTATATTCGCCCACATGTCTTGTTTTGTTGTCTTCTATGTTTAGACAGGCTATCTCACTTTATTTCATCTTGTTTTCGCGGTATTTATACCTTCAGATAGCCAACGTTGTCTTCATGTAGACCTTTCATCTATTTTCAGTCTATTTCAGAACGCCAATGACATTCAATGCATTGAATTGTAAATTAACAATTATTGTAATATGCATAACATGTTTTGTTTGTTTTTCATTATGTGTATTACATATTGTTTATTACACAGTCAAGCAGCAATAAACACTCGTAATATTAGATAACAATTTAATTTATTGTGCACTTGTGCACAAGTGTATGTTGTTTAAACACATACAAAGAAAAATTCAGTATCATCTTCAAATTATTTTATACAACTATAGAACCATTCGTCATACATTTTTAGCACCTTAACGAATGACTGTGTGGTTTTTTTACGTGTGACATTTCTGAGAATGCATTCCAAAAATATTCAACGTCCGCATATTAAAATAACTGTAAATACCGCATATTATGTTAATTGTACTTTTAAACACACATTTCGGACAATTTGCATAACCCGTCTGGCATATATTGATTATTTTAACATACTAACACAAACAGAGACATTGAGAATTGACATTTTCACTTTTAATTCGATATCGAGGCATTTCCGATGAAGAAGCTTGCAGAATTCAAGTTTACTTTTAATTTGAATGCGACAGGCACCTTAGGTAATTATGTTCATCCGTTTCAACTATAGTAACTTTAGTATTATCTGCACAATTTGGTATTTAAATTAGTCTTGCCAAGTGGAAAAAAGAAGATACCTACAAGGTTTTTTCTAAATGGTAATTTGCTACTTTAAACTGATCTCTGTAAGGTCACACATCTACCATTTCCTGTTTAAAACAAATGGGTTCTAAAAATAAATTATGCTGTCTTCTATAGCGGAAAAAGCTTTTTGTTTCCATAGTTACACACAGTCAGTCGAGAATTTGTTAAATTTAGGGTCGGAACTGTGGTGCAGTGAACTGTGTATACTACGTATAACTGGAAGGGACCAGCGCTTTATATTGGCTAGCGAGATGTGAGGCAGGCGCAAGCAAAGGAGACAGAGGGATGACGTGGGCTATGTGTCACTGTCTGACTACCGTAGGTAGATAGCGGAAGGCAGTAGTGTTTCGCTTTTTTATTTTATTCCAGCTGAACCCATTGTCCTAGAAACCTCAAAATGGTCTCATAGTAACCCTAAATCTGTGTATTTTTACATGAAATTCTAAAAATTTGTTCCCAGGTGTTTTTGACGCATTTACAGCGATTCTTTAACTGGGGTGTGGACGCCTTCATAAAAATAAAGGTGAAAAAATGCAATAACCAGACGAGATATGCAGCTTTTGAAAACGCCTATTCGCTACCATAAACAAACAAAAGTTATCAATATAACCCTAAGTTTCAACTGTCCTTTTCTCGATTTTTTTGGTGTAACCATAAGTTTTATGAATTAACTTTACGTCAATTAACAGATCTATCAATATCAGTACAAAAAATATGGGGTTGCCATTTAGAAAAAATGTCGATGAAGTAGTAAGTCGAAAACAATTGAAAGTCGGAAATTAAATTTGATATAAATATGTACATTTTGATAATTAAAAATCGACGAACATTTTCAAATACCAAACCGTTTCAGACATTGTGTCATGTTTCCTTACTTTACGCGCTCAATATAAATACAAATTTTAAAATGTGAAAAATAATTTTTCCACTTTGCATTCACAATGCACACATTGTAACACTGTTTTCGGTGTTACAATTAACACATTGTAATACCGAAAACAGTAACATTTTTGTCTAAGATTGGTACACATTGATATGAAATGCCATATGTCAAACGTACAATACATAACCCAACATAACCACACACTGCATCTTCTTAATCGCTTGCAATCGCATAAACTGCGAAATATCAATATTCTATACATATTTAACTACAACCATGTTGTAGCCTGCTATAGTATGGCCAAAGGATTCGGGCTTTCTTAGTTTTGCTGTGTTCATCAAAATACGCCAGCATGATGTTTTCGGTGATGTTTTACGACTCTGGTAAGTGAACGTTATCATTCTTTTGAACTAAACATCAAATCCTCTTTTCAGATATAATTCAAGGACCACATTTACTTTAATAAGGTATTATGCGAAGATCAAACCTACATCGTAGATATGAACGATTTTAATTACTGCTGCGAGATTGTATATGCGCAATAAATGGTTTATCAGCATACACGTACGAAGCTATAGTACATTTAAAGTGTAGAGGATTTCTTAGTTTATGTAACGTATAAGTTTTCGGTAATATTTTGGACGCTTGGATCCTCGGTTCAATTCGTATTCGTTTTTGTCCGCCGCTTTCGACTTCGTCTTAGTTCTGGTTGTGTGCAACGTGATCGTTTTACCTCCATCACATGTAATTTTACTAAGTATAATTTATTCTAATAAACTACTTTAAATATATAAGCCGCAACGGCTACGTAGCGGAATTAGGTAGACACCGCTATTAAACGTTAAGCATTATAACAATTCTTTAGTAAGTTCTTGTTCTTCGAAGTAACTAATCAGTCACCGCCAAACACTTCTATTCTAATTATTATACCTATGAAACCACTATTTTTAAGTTGTATTTTTTTAGGTTAAGTTTCATATATTTATCACAGTAGGGTTAAAAGTGTTGGCCCAAGCTCCATTATGATCATCGTTGCGACCTCGCTGAATATTTATTCAAACTTGTAGGCTAAAGTAGACTAAAATTATTCACAATTAGATTTTGTCATGATTTTATTTCATCGATCTCATCCTTAACGAAGTTGACAGTTACTACAGTGCTGCCACGTGGTACCCGCAAAATACCCTAGATTCTAATTTAGCGCGATATAGTAACCACAATTTCTAAATTTATATAAAATTAATGACGCAAAACAACTCGTGCGCCAATTTGACGTCTTATAAAACTTGTATAATAATATACTATTATAAATATTAATATTATCGAATTAATATAATCAGCATCATGTGGACTACTTATAATGTCAGAATGCGTTTCCTTAATTCAGTAATACAAAGAGCATGTAGTTATTGGACTGCAAATGTTTCAAATTAAGGAATAACTACTAATATATAATTTGAGAGTACCCTCGCGAGCATAAAAAAAAACGGGGACAGCAAAGTGAAATTAGGCACTTATATTCTCAACAATTTTAGTTGTGTATCATTTACTTTGACAGTATTTGTTAACCTATGACGTCTAAACACTGACCGTATTTGTCAACCTACAAATTTGTTCCGGTTTCTTCAATTTTATTCTTCGCGATATTCTTGCCGACACTTAATTCAGTAACAATTTCTCTAATGCTGATTCCATCATGCAGTCGAGTTTAAATTATTGCCTTCTGAAATTCATTCAATTGCGTCATTTTTATTTCTTACGTCAAAATTCACAATGACGTCATTAATGTGACATGACAAGCGTACTGACATGACATTACGAAGCCGTAAGATATCGAAGAGATATCGAAGGGATATCTAAAGGATTTATTTATTATTTATTTATGACTTATTTATGATTTATGATTTATTTATTATTCATTTATTATTTATTTAACTGATTGGGACCGAAAGTAATTCAGATTATTAAATATTGCAGCTAAGTAGTGGAAAATAGAAGATATAAAACAAAAGCAACATTTTTCTGTAAACAGGAACCGACAAAAATGACTTTTCCCTACGTTACTCAGTGATTTATTTTATTATTATGTTTTTTTGAACGTTCGGATTAGCGAACGTTCGGATTACCGAGGTTCTGATTATCGACGCTCTACTGTAGCATATAAAGATCATGGTAAAATTTCGCATTACGTGGAAGACATAATGCAATAACGAATAACCTCAATCCTGTTCTTATTTTAAAGTAGTTTAATAAGTGGTAATTCTTTAATGATTTATATTATGTTTCATGTATTTTTTCTTATTCTTTTGTATATTTATAGTAGCCTCCAAGAATTTTCCAAACAGCTCTATTTCGTCTATCTAATCTAATATAGAACTCCTGTTCTATTAATGGCACTTTTATTATATTATATTATATTAGAAAAGCAGTTTACTGGTACTGTTGAGCAAGGAAATTTAAAGAGAATTATTAGAGTTCTTCTTCAAATGCCCAGTAACAAGCTGTAGAATGCTTCTTGCTGTAGAATATTTTTCAGGTATGACAAATTGTTTATTAGACACTACCTCAGAACAATGATAATAGAGGAGACCTATTTATTTAAAATATACTAATTAAAAACATATTTAAAAACGTTTTAATCTGTTTCAGCACTAATTAATTAAGATGAAGAATCTTTGCTTCATGGTATTACAACAAAATAATAGAAAGCACTAGACAAAGTGACAACTTGACTTGTGTCAAGTTTCGACTTTTAATTTGCCCAATAAGAACAAAGGATACGTCCAGTATACAGGGTGTCTCAACAGTGCGATCTCGGAAGACTGTGCCTCTGTTAATGAAGATATTTTAAAACTGATTTCACTCATATATACAGACCGTCGAGGCACACATTTTAAAACTATTATCGTGCATACAGGGTGTTCCATAAGGTAGTACCGACCCAAACTTATGTTTTTTTAAATGGAACGACCTATATTTCGGCACAATTTTGTATTCCTCGCAAAATTTTACGACAATGAAAAATAAACATTACCTACCCTAAACTTTATACTTTTTGATTTATTGGCATTTTTATGGAAAAACAGCAGTCTAAGAAAAAATGTTTATCTCAATACCTTGGTTTTTAATTGTATTGCACACGCTTAGATTATGATTAAGTGAGTGTTCTATGAGCGTGATTACCTACCATATCTAAATTGTGTACATAATGTCATAATCTGCAACAAAATATAGCAAATAGTTTTTCGTAAGACAGTTAATTTTTTTAAATGGAACACCATGTATCTATTTAATTTTTTGAATTCTACGCATCGTTCTGCACAAAAAAAGTACTAGCACACACCAGTGCTAAAATAAACAATTGCAGCGATAACTAGCCTTCTTCATAAAACAATCGATTTTTCTATCAATAAGTGCTTCTACACCTACATTAACGATTAAACCAGCTAAGTATTTACCTAAATTACTGTTTTCACACACGATTTCAATTTTTTTTAATAAATCAATACATTTGATCACATCTGCAATTCAATATTATAATTTGAAATAAAATTTTACTTATACCCTGTAGGCTATGAAAAACTGTGCTAAACAAGTTATTAAGGTATCTGTCAGTGGTGGTGATATTGTTAGGTTAGATTTGCATAATTTTTGGAAATATGGCGAACTTTTCTCAGGAGGAACTAATTGCCATGGTGTGGGTTCTTGGCGAATGCAACAAAAATGCGTTCTGTACAAAAAAAAGTACTAGCACACACTACATAGTGCTAAAATAAACCGTTTCAGAAATAACTTGTCTTCTTCGTAAAATACTATTGATGAATTCCTCCATTTTACATCGGTCAATGTGATTGTGAAACTTTAATAAAATTCGTAAAACATAAAATTTACATAAAATTACCGTTATAAATTTCTATTTCTTGCAAAACAATATTAAGTATTAATCTTTATGGAATAATAAATGTACAGTGCTTGATGTTGAGTTGCGTTATGAATTACTTTTATTTTAAGATAAGTAAAAGAACACCTGCTCTTTAACAACAACTTTATATCAGCTTTATACCTTAATAACTTGTTTAGCAGAGTTCTTCATAGCCTACAGGGTATACCTAAGTATAAATTTTATTTCAAATTATAATATTGAATTGCAGATGTGATCAAATGTATTGATTTATTTAAAAAAAAGATGAAATCATGCGTGAAAACAGCAATTTAGGTAAAAACTTAGCTGGTTTAATGGTTAATGTAGATGTACAAGCACTTATTGATAGAAAAATCGATTTTTTACTTTATCATACGCAGTATGTAAAGTATTGTAATCATGCCAAAAAAAATTTTTGAGATTTTAGCGGAAATATGTCTTTTTGGGTCCCCTGAACATTTTTGACCAAGGTACAAAAAATGTCTGTGTGTGTGTGTGTGTGTGTGTATGTGTGTGTGTATGTGTGTGTGTATGTGTGTGTGTGTGTGTGTACCCGTTTTTGTGGCGACGATTCCGGAGAAACTACTAAAGCTGTCTGGACGAAACTTCATATTTAGAAGTTTCATAACCAAACTTAGAGCTGAAAAGCTTTCTGTTGAAAAGGGTCCAAAGGAACTGGTGGTTTACTCATAGCATTTTTCGAAGATTTTGCAAATGAGCCGCTATTTGTGTAATGGCGTCAAAATAGTTAAATAATAAATTAAAGGAGAGGAAATTTTCTATAATTTATGTATATGACATTTTTTGGTAGAATTTATAGTTTAGCTGCATGAGCAAATTCTATTTCATCGAGATCGGTCGTACTGCTTTAAAACTAGTAGCCAGGATATGTCAGATTTTTTGATTCTAATGACAGTAGCTAGTGTCAAACGCTAATGTTTTGAAAATACTACTGTCACTACTTTTTACACCCAATAACACGTAGGTGCCATTTGGACGGTGTACCCGGTGTCAACGGAGTACAATATCCGAACGCAGCTTTAATCGAGATATCTGTCTAGTTCTACTATTTTTATTTTAATGCAGACATAGCCGATCTCGATCAAATAGAATCTCATGCAGCTAAACTATTAATTTTATATATAGTATGATAAAGTCATGTGCCTGGCCACATCAGATTTTTTTTTATGAAGAAGACTAGTTATCTCTGCATAAGGGTATTTGACTGTATTAAAAATATGGCATGTATTATAGTCATCCTAATAGATTACAGTTTAAGAAAACTATTTGTTATTACTTTTCAAAAAAAATATGCTTCATTTCTATGAAAAACCAAAATTAAAATTGAATTTTATTCACGTCCTATCACGTGATTGAAAACGCTCTGTAATTGGCTCAGTCTCCAGTGATGTCATTCGTTAGTACGCTTAGAGCGCGTTCGGTTTGTCAGGGTAGGGCATGGGGAGAGCAATGCTCAGATAACTTGGGTCGGCTGTCTCTCTCTAATATGCAGATAAACGCCGTATGACGTTAGTCCGCCTATTATGCAGCGCGTCACTCTCACCGTACAATACCGGGTTATCCGAACGCGCTCTTATGCTCCTCCCGTTTGAATTTAATAGCACGAAAGCGCCATGTAAGCATAACTTTGTAGGTTAGGATAGCCCTAACCTTAAGCTGTCAGATCAGATAATACCTGGTTCGAAAATACGATAGATAACTTAGTCTAGTCAGTTTTACTTATGTCGAAGTAATCTTCACAACAGAAAACACTTGTATTGGCGGCTATTTATTTCATTTGGATTTCTACGAGCCAACCACTTTCTTCGCAGTTTCAAATCTTGCGGAACAGCTACAAATAGTTTATCCGGAGTTTTTCTGGACGTATCTCTGCATTGTGGATTTATACACCATTTATAACCCATTTTTATGTAGAAATTGTGAAAACAACACATCATACAACACAATTACCAAACGGCGACGATGCCGATGCTGACAGACCATTTGGGCCGATTTGACATCTACTAACCGGTGACGTCACACAACAGAAAGTATCGTTTTGGCGGGACTTTTTGTGATTCAATTTTTAACGCTGTTTTTTATGAAATATTGAGGAAATAATTACGAAAAATAATGCATTTACAATGTAGAGTGAAGGAATAAACACACTAAGATGGTTTTCCAATAATAGTCAAATACCCTATTGTTTATTTTAGCACTGGTGTATGCTAGTACTTTTTGTGCAAAATGATGCGTAGAATTCAGAAAAATAATTACATACATGGTATCCATTTAAAAAAGTCAACTTTCTTACAAAAATTACACACAAAAATTAGTTGAATCAATTATAATTGATTTATTTCGTATAAGTTCCAGAATCATTTTGATAATAAATTTTGTGCGCTACAATGTGGTATTTTTATTTTTGGGATCAAGTGAGTGAGATTCGAAGAATGAAGGATTAATGTCTGACAGGCACACTTTTTCAATGGTTATTGTAATGCTTCCTAAATTGCTCAATTTATTTTACACGATCTCATTAACCAATCATTTGTGTGCATTAGTATTCATAGCAGGTAAAATGCAATTAAAAAATTACTAGTGTAAACCAGTTCACAATTTTCAAACATATACATCAAATTGCAAGAATTGCATCTACAATCAACCGGATGTGGTATTTTTGGTAAGATTAACCCACTTCCTGTTTGGTATATTTAAGCGTTTCCAGAGGAAGTTTATAATACAACATGATAACTGATATCGGCTCCAATTTTCTATTTTTAAATACGTAACTATTTTCCTCTATAAAAATAACCGAACAAATTATACAAAATATTCGCATGGATTCCTTGTAGTAATGCTAATTACATAAGAAATCTACATAAAAAACCAATTTATAAAATCTAATTATCCAATAAACGATTAGGTAGCAAAAATTTGAAAGTTACTCATTTCCACTAATTAGCGTATTATAATTAATTATTATTGGAGTGCAGCAAGGTGCAACCAACTGTTTATTATATTTTTACAAAAGAAACTAAAAATAAGTTGAAATCTAAGCCAAAACAGATGCGAAACGAGTAGACGGCATCTGTCTGACAGTACAAACGAAAAACATCTGTCGTACCAGCATAGGTTAACAAAAACACGAATAAATATGGTTTCAATTAACAATAAGTCTCGAACAATGGTTCCAAAGCAATAAAAGGAACTATATGCCTTTATAGTATTGTTGATATAACCTTAAAGTTATATGGGGCAGGATATAATTAAAAAATTTTGAATGTCAATGTTACTATCCACACATACAGTTCCTTGTAGAAAACTTTTGTGATTACCAGTGAAATTCTTTGCTTAATTACCGTAACTAATGCCAATTTCTATAGAAATCTTCGAAACACCGCTATAAACCCAGTAGAATAACATAACGAATTCGAAATTTTTAGGTTATGCCAAAGTCAAACTCACGTTTTTCGTACGTCTCCGAACAATGCCTCATGTTAAATACATCTTATATAATCTTCGTTGGTGTCACAACAAAACTTAACTAATTATTCGCGTAAAATGTCAAGAATAAACATATAATTCGAGTTTTTACCACCGAGCACTGACAACAGGGACCAGCACGTAGTTCTTGCGCGAGATCACTTCGACTTTGGCGAGAATCGAGATTCAGATGTTTGTTGCTAGCGTACGGACACCGAAGAACGTAGTATGGGCATGCGCGCTCGCGGACTTGACCGGTTCATTCTAAAAAAAATTGCTTGGGGGACTAAAATTCAATGCTAATTTTTTGTTGCGGTCGGTCTTCTGCGGTCAATCTTGATTCTTGACCGTTATTAGACGAGGAATGATCTAAATGACGAGATAAAATTGCTCGCTAAGCGGTATTTTATCTTTTTGATGATACGCGGAAGGTATTAATGCCGGAAAATATGTTTTAAAGTGTTTATTATGTAGTTATACAGTATTTACGCACGTGAATCGGTGATTTTTTTTTGTTTTGGGAAAGATAAGTGTGTTTGCTTTTATTTGATTGCTTTGTTAATATTGACTGAATGTGGTGTGTGTAAAGAAATATGTTCTCATTCTTCATGTGTCCTATACTGACATAAATAGAGAAAAAACGAATTTTAATAAGCTATTCATAAGACAGAATGTTTACAAAAGAAAAACATATCTATTCATGGATCTAAAACCGTATGTATCATGTAATTAATAAATAATAACAATACATAAATCTATTTTGTGACTTAAAACCACTTTATTCAATGAGTTACATTACTAATCAATAATAGAAATTTATATTTTTGTTGTTCTTAACGTCATATCAAGCAAACTTCCATAAAAAATATTAAAAAATAATGATAACTCTGGGAAGCACGTATTTTCTAAATGGAAAGTTAACAAACATTTGCACACGAACCCAAGCTAAATAGTTACAATTCATTACTTTTGAAAAACATATCAAGATCGTGGTTTTAAAAACAATTTTTAAAAATGGGAATTAATAACGCAAAAAACAAAATGGAAAAAATGTCAAGTGTGCTTTGAAAGATGACAAATGAATTCAGTTGTCATTTTTCCTTGACTAGGAGTAAAATGAGGCATCGGTTTCGGGAGACTGGCCAATATGTTAGAAGAGCTGGACAAGGTCGAAATCGAAAAACGAGTCAAAATCAACACCGATTTCTTGTCTTTTCCTCTCTACGTCAGCGTACTGCCACAGCACGAGACCTCCTAAACGACCTAAGACGTGCACATGGAATAGAAATTTCTGATCAAACTGTTAGAAACAGATTAAAAGAAGCAAATTTGAAACCAAGACCTGTCCGCGCACCACGCCTTACGCAGTATCACAAAGCAGCGCGAATGAGGTTTGCTCTGGATCACAGAGATTGGCAACTTCGTCACTGGACGCCTGTACTGTTTCCAGACGAGTCCAGATTTCGTTTAACTCGTTGCGACGGTCGAGTACGTGTATATAATAGACGTCCTGGTGAACGCTACGCAGCCGCTACTATACAGGAAGTGGATAGATTTTGTCGCCGATCTTACAAATACTGATTTTAAATAGGTAACATTTTTGCATAGCTTTAAAAATAAACGTACTTTACTCTTAAGAGTTTTTAATAGTTTTGATAACACTCTGTACATGAAAGACAATATCACAAAAATTACACCATCTTAGGTGTAGAGAATTGAATAAAGATTTGCAAAGAATGCAATTAAATACAGGGTGTTTTAATATAAAGCTACAAGTTGGCATCACTTCCGGTGTAACCGGAAGCTACCGAAAATCGTTTCTTGTTTGAGAATTTGAAGATTCTAAAAAGAAATTTAACGTATCTCAACATGACCTATTTAAATTAAAAAGTAATCCCACAAAACAAAGCGAAAATTGTGAATAGATAGTAAATAAAAGATAATAATTTGATGTAGGTTAAACAATAATAACGCATAGTTTACCGTAAGTAAACTGTTTTGTAAGTATTCTACATACGTATTTATTTATTAAAAAATAAAAACAACCGCACAACAAACAAATGATTTAAGTTCCATGTGAAGTGGGTTACAAAATAATTTCATATATCGTCATATACAGGGTGTTAATAAAGTAACTCGTAATCGACGAACTTTTTTCTTTATTGTGTTACAAAAAGTAGTAACAAACAAATATGTTAAAACTTTCAGCAAAATAAACGAAAGCATTAAATTGTAACATTTTGAAAAAATTAAAACAAAAACGATTATTAATTAATTATTCTTTACTTTATATAGGTACACACTGTATGTTAAAGTGAATACATACATACCCAAGCAATCTAAGCGTCATTATTATACATATAAATAACATTCCTTTTAAAATGTTCCTGTTAAAAGCGTTATATTATAAATTATTTACTTAAGTTCTAAGTACATATTAATTTTAGGATTCTTTTTAACGTAGTTCACAACGTTAACGTTTAATGCCATAAATGTCTTACAATTAAATATGACAAGTCATTTCAAAGTAATGTGCCTTGCAAAATATTATAACCGATAAAGAAAATGGTTTGCAATCATTATTTATCATTAGTTTTATCGTTAAAAATACTTCAAATACGTATAAATTGTCCCACGACAAAGAAAAAAACTTGGAAAAACACGACAAACATCCCTGTACCTGACCAAAAAAAAACAAAACAAATGTACCAAATAATAATAACTTAACAAAATAATGTGTTTCATTTTAAATTTGTAAGACATTTTCGTGGAAAACAGCAATAAAAAAATGATTTATTCGGACGAAACTTCGAGAAAAATGAACAGTATTTTTTAGCAATAAATAATTTTACCGTTCCAGTTACCTGGATTTAGCGTAAATCACAATGTCTACATGAAATGGCAAATATTTAACTTACACATTCGCAAAATCGATAAGCACCCTGTTTTCCTTGTAATATGTGGAATAACGAAGACATCCGTTATCAACGGAATATTTATTAACATAATAACAAAAACAGACAGTCTCGCGCAGTTCTGACCTTTCAATAACCAACAATAAACACTCCGCCTGGTTTTGTGGAGTTTATGAAAAATGTTCTGTATTTGTGGGTACCAAAATATAAAAAAAGACGTTATCCATAGAAATGTAGTCTATTTTTCTTAAGAATATGAAAGTGGGCCCCTATGGAAGTTTTTGAAGTAAAAAAGCTGCAAAAGCAGTATACATTATAATAAAAGCAACACCTCACAAACATCAAACGAATAATTCCCACAAACCCCACACGAAATATAGCCAAAATCATGCAAAATCTAACAAAAAAACTCACCGTATTAGGGTACCGGGTATACCTCAACAGCATCTCAGTCAAAAACGCTGTAATCCTCGAAAAATACTGAAAATCCCATCGAACCACTTTATAGTCACTTTTCACAACAGTTTTCGCGAAGAATGTCCTCGATTTTCCCGATGAAATCAAGCGAAAAACGCGGAAAATAAAAATTTGCTTTCATCGAGCAAGAATGAACCAACATGGCGCGGAAAAACATTTGAATCACGATAATGCCAGCCATGCGCATGCGCTTATTAGACAGCATCTAGAGTATTCCAAGTCCGTTGGACTAGGCAACCCAATCCACACACACACATTAAAAATATTACCCAATATAATTTATCTAATAAAAAAAACACTAACAATAAACGCATAATTTGGAATAAAATAACCCAAATATAACAACAAATCAAGCCAAAATCACCGTATTCGGGCAATGGGAACGCCTCAGCAGCATTTCCGCAAAAAATCGCCGGAATCCACAAGGAATACACCAAAACACATCAAAAACACCTTATAGTCACTTTTCACTACGTTTCGCGGTGTACTTTCTCGGTTTTCCCAAGGAAATCAAGCAAGAATACCCGAAATGATAAATTCTTGCCCGTTGTGTAAAAATTTAGCGACATAGCGCGGAAAAGAACATTTGAATCTCGACAATGCTACCCACACGCATGCGCGTTTGTGGATATCAGCCATTATGAACCCCCTTGTACTAGGCAACCCAATATACACATAATTCTCAAATCACCGGAATATGATTTTTAAAAGAAAATCGTGTAATTTTAGTACAATTAGTTCATTACGTTATATAAAATACTAGATTATACAAAACCTTATTTAATACGATATGGTATTATAATAAGTTTATCGCAGATAATTCAACCGAACATAATAAAATGATTGATTATAATCAACATTTAGTTATAGTTATAGGTCCTTAAGTCCTAATCATATAAATTATAACATCCTAATCAATAAAAAGGATCGAAATCTAAATTTTGCTATGTTGGCAAGACCCCCAACAACATAACCTAAAACCTCCCGAAAATTCGTTCTTATTCGTCGATTTTCTAATCAAAAATCGCCTTTTTATTCATAAACAAACCAAACAAACATTACTCATCGCAATACGCCGACAGAACCTAGCATTCAATAAAATGCCTGTAAGTTCTTTATCTCTGTTTATACAAGGAAGTAAAACTGGGTGTGGAAATGCTTTATCTTATGGGATTAGTCACTGCTTAGTTGGTTTAGATCCACGCTATAAACAACACAGTATAATTTATTCCAAACTAATCTTCATATTTTTACTTTTATAATGGATTCGACCCCACTCGAGAAGGCCTATCATTCGACGTTCTTAGAGCCACAACAAGTAATCGGAAACACAGCAGTTCTACCGGTAAAAACACAATTTAGGGGCCCCGCCCCAACTCAGGCCGGCACCGAAAATGATATAATAGACGAGGCTTTGTATTATTTTCGAGCGAACGTATTTTTTCGCACTTACGAAGTTAAGGTACGTTAAAGGTTTTTATTTTTGTACGTTTATCGATTGTTTTTGTTGATTTTTGTTTGATTTTTAGTCGGAGGCTGATCGATTACTTATTTACATCACCCTGTATATCACGGAATGCTTGAAAAAATTGCAGAGGTGTTCAGCAAAGACGCAGGCGCAAAACGAGATGTACTCGCTTGCGATTAGCCGATTTGACATTCCGGGGGACGCAGGGTTTCCTTTGAATACCGTTTACGCCAAGCCAAAGTCTCAGCAGGACGCAGGTTGGTTTATTTTGCAAATTACCTTTTGATGTCGCTGAACATTATTGTAGTTACGTTAATTGTCTCGAAAATGGTTGTAATTCTTTTGTTTTAAAGAAGAATCTGACTTTTCTGTTGTATAGTTTTTAGAACCAAGTATAAACTTTCCTTCAACAAGATTTTTATTGAAATTTATACACAATTTTCTTCCGTACAAAGCCGAGAACATGCAAGGTTATAAAAACACACTCTGATGCAGAATTTAAGTGTTTTAGTTTATAATTAAGCATGATTAAGCACTTGAAAGTGGTTCAAATTATAGTACACCTATATGAGATTGGAACTAATGAAAAATCTGCTGCGAAAAGCTCCGGTTACGTTTCTTTTTTGTACAAAAATTGATGTACTATGCTCGCCAAAAAAAAGTCGTACACCTTGTAGCTTTGTAAATGGTTCTTTTATAACCTATACGCTGTCATTCTGACATTAGTCATAGGGATGAAACATGCACCAACTGTCAAGTTGACAAGCCACACTTACATGATGTCAAACTTAGCTGTACGACTTTTTTTTGGCGCGGATAGTACTATAATCTAACCGCATTTATCTGTATACAAAGTGTTCCGGTTATCGAGATATTGACAATTTTATACGTCGTTCTGTACGTATATTCGGATTCTTGATCATTTATAGCTGACAATCCCGATGACGTAGACACATCAAAATAGTCTGAAAGAAACCTGAAACTTTGTACTTTTACGTGAATTCCTTGGAAATTTGTTCACGTGTGTTGTTAAAGCAATGACAGAGTTTCTCTGTAGAAGTTGCAGACAAAAATTTGAAAAAGAAAGCGCAAAAACTGTCGGGGTATGAAACTTTTGAGGATGAATTTATATTCTGTGCATGGAAATATGATGAAAATGCCTACTCGCATTCATAGTTTATTATTAAAAAATGGGTTATTGCCAAAGGTGGGCAAAGTTAATCAGAAAGTTAACTTCTTTAATCGTTAATCCGTTAACGAAAAACTTAACTATGTTAACCTATACTCCGTTAATATGTTACAAATGTCACAGAAGTTAACGTTAACTGTTAATCGTTAACTTTATACAGACAAATTTTGCATAATTATTTAAAATTAAATTAAATTATTTAAATTTTTCGCTCTAAAAGGTACATACAGTCCCATTGAAAACATTTCGCATTTCATTTTTGTAATCAAGACCAAGTCCGAACTTGCACAGAATGCCTATAACAATTTGAAATGTTTTAATTAAGATATTGTCGATTTAACGAACTTGAATTAAGTGATGATGAATATAACAGAAGTTAATGAGTCCGTTAATAGTTTTGAAAGTTAACTTCAAAGTTAATTCGTTAACGAAAAATTTAACTTCGTTAATTAACGATTAACGGATTAACATTTTTGTGCCCAGAGTTGGTTATTGCTGTGGAGCGAGGATTGTAAGCTTGTGAATAGAAAGTTATGTAAACGTAGAAAATTTAAGGTTTATTTTGTGATAATTTTGAAATAATACTAATAATAATGCTTTTTATTTATAGAGATAAATACTACTAAATACTATCACGTCTTAAAACAAATGTTTTGGTTTTAAACAAAAAAACTTGGAGTTTTTTAAGAACATAACAGACCCAACAATATTTATTACATAAAATACATATTCGCCAGGATTACAGTTTTACATTATTTTCAACTCAATTGTTGCAATAATTGACAAAAATAAATGTATTATGGTGGTCCTAATTTTTGACTTTGAATTTGTTTTTCTGGAAGAAGTGTAATTTATTAATATATTAAAAAAAAATCTGATGTGGCCAGGCACATGACTTTATCATACTATATATAAAATTAATACTTTAGCTACATGAGATTCTATTTCATCGAGATCGGCCATGTCTGCATTAAAATAAAATTAGTAGAACTAGACAGATATGTCGATCAAAGCTGCGTTCGGACATTGTACTCCGTTGACACCGGGTACACCGTCCAAATGACACGTACGTGTTATTGGGTGTAAAAAGTGTAATACAATATCCGAACCCAGCTTATAGTGACAGAAGTTATTGTCAAAACATTAGCGTTTGACACTACCTACTGTCATTAGAATAAGAAAAATCAGACAAATCCTGGCTACTAGTTTTAATGCAGTACGACCGATTTCGATGAAATAGAATTTGCCCATGCAGCTAAACTATTGATTGTACCAAAACATTTCATAGTCATAAATTATACAGAATTTCCTCTACTTTAATTTATTATTTAACTATTTCGACAAAATACATACTACGTATGATAAAGTAATAAAAAAGCTTAATAACTTAATAGTAAAAATAATGAAATAATGAATCTAGATATTTTTTTAGTCTTAATTTGTGCTAGAACCCAGAAATTTGTGCAGGAATACATTTTGTTTTCTCAAAAAGTAGACACAATTTGGAATTTCTGATTGAAAGGAAAAAACCATGCCCATAACAGTTTTCCTTGGTTTTAAATTGTTGTACATTGTAGAGTAGCAATTTCCATTTATTATTAATAATATTGCCGTTTATTTATACTTTTTATTTTTTTTTTCTAGAGTTTCTAAGAGCGTACTTGACGCAGATACGTCAGGAAACTGGACTGAGGGTCTGCGAAAAGGTCTTTGGCGAAGACGGTAAACCAAGCAAATGGTGGTTGTGTTTTTCCAAAAAGAAGTTTATGGACAAATCTCTGAGTGGACCCGGGCAATAATTTTTTAGTTTTTAGGTGATTTATTACTTAGATTTACGTGAATTCATGAGATGTTCCGTAAAAATAAGAAGCGTATTGCGTTTAACCGAGTAATGAATAATTGCTATTATTATTATTACTATTATTACGAATTAATATTGTGACGATATACTTTATTTCTATACATATAGTTTGGTCGGATTTGTTTGTGTTGATTGATATTGAATAAATGCTATCTTTTTTTAACATTCCGTTGATTTATTCTTTGAATTACTCCACAGAAACCACCACGATCTTTGTCATACTCAATCGGACAAATAAAACTCTAAATAACATACAATATTCTCATCGGAAATAATTTTCAATAATTTATTTCAAAACAATCTACAAGAAAATACTTATTTACACGGTTCATTTTTTATTTGGAACCCAAGGTTCGATCTTCGGCCTCGTAGTAGTATAAGGATAAAACTGCTGTGGGGTTCCACTAAAATTTTCACGATGTTCGGCCATCCAAGCATATTTCGGACGTGATTTATCCAAATGTGGGGGTAAATCAGTCTTGTAATGCAACCAACCAAACCACTCAGCCGGAACTTGACTACCATCGTAATCAGTACCTAAAAACACAACATTTAACAACAAAATTGAACAATTCTTTGACGCAACGTACCATATTTAGGAGCATACTCAATCCAACGGTTTCTACCGTAGAAATACGTGTTATTCTCGAAGTATTTATTACCGTATCTATCCTCACCTACCTTTCTACCAGGTTTAATATCGTCCATCCTAGGAAGATTAAGAAATATTAGGGGTTTTATTAGAATAAGTTAGGTTATGTTATATAATTTGGGACTGAAGATATTTACCTGTATAATTTGTACAAAGAAGCCCGGATTCCTCCATTTTCCTTCATAATACGAAGGAGTTTGAACAATTTATCAATCCCTGTGTATTTTAGAGCCATTTTCGAGGAAAATAGCCAAGATTTTGACGTCTGTCCCACGAGGCAGGTTGGCCAACCTAAGTTATTATATAAGATTTTAACTTTTTTCTTGAATTCTACGCGTAGAAATTATTAATATTCTTCGAATTGTATTATTTTATATGCGTTTATTGATTAAATTAATAATACAATATCTCGAGATTATTGGAAATGGAAATTTTGCTTTCAGGGTTTATCTATCTTTGTTTGGTTGGTAGTGCGGGTGTCAACTGTCAGTCGTCTGTGGTTTGTTGTGATAGTTCAAAAGTTGTATAAAGTTTATCCGTTTTTTTCGGTTTTGTGCTGTATTTCGACCAAGGTAAGTGTCTAGATGTGTTTATTCTGTAGTAAGATATTTATTGTGTGTATACAAGTGTACGTATTATTACAATCTCAAGGGATTTCAAGCACAAACTAAAACTACGACGCTCGAGTAAAACTAGGGTTATGTTTTTGACTTCACACTTTATTTTTGGCGTTTCTCCCCAAATTTTCGACGTTCCCCTATGCGGGGTTTTGGGTATAATATAAAAATTTGTTTATCCATCACTTCTTAATAGTAGACGATTAGTTTTAGGCTTTTTATAATCATTTTTTAAACATAATATCCAACCTTGTAAAACAAATGCATAATTATATTGTCTAATGTTACTTAGATCTCTCTCTCGCGTTTTCACGACTTCCCGCGACGCTATCAACCCAATTCTGCCAGAACGGAGTCCAAATCTTCTTGTAGTCCCATTGTTAGTTCTTTCTGTTTGTTCAAATCGTCTTGTAATCTTTCGACGTTCGCTTTGAGCATTAGGTTTCCCTTTTTCAGTGCTGCCAACATATTCTCGTGCCTCTTGACTCTGTGGGTCAAGTTTGCCTTGATTTTTTCTAATGGTGCATCTTCAGGTTCGCTGTGACTCGCTTCTGAGTCGGTTTCTGAGTCTGACGATTCCGAGTCGCTTGAATCTGAGTCACTCTCGCTTTCGGACTCTGTTTCTTGTTTTTCTTCTTCGTCTTCTTCATCTTCGTCGCTATCGTCTTCATCTTCACTCGATTCTTTCATTAGGTTCGCCATTTTGTCAACCTGAAAGATTTTGAGAATTTTTTTAATGATGGGTTGATGTAGACGTAAAAAACAGTGGCCATAAGATAAAACGAGCAAAACTATGTAATTTGAAAACATACCTCTTTCTGTAAAGCCTTGTATTTCTTCTTTTCATCTTTGATGGCCTTCTGGTGTGTTTTGACTTGCTCCTTTAGCGCTATCCTTTCTTTCTTGGCATTATCCTCTTTATTCTTACAACTTTTGAGTTTATTCGTAAACATTTTAACTTCCCTTTTGGCTCTTCTTTCTCTTTTTTCTTCTGTGTCCTCGCCATCACTCTCTGATTCTGACATTGCGAATTCATCTTCGTCTTCTTGCGGTTGTTGGATTATCGACTGTCTCTTACCTAAGATAGAAAGAAAAAATGTGAAGAATATTTTTCTTTGCTATTTTTAGCCAAAGATTCCACTTTGGAAAAATTCAAACCCTGCTGTATTTTTTATAGATACACCATTGGTTGGGCATTCCAAACGCGTGCAAAAAGCCCCCAAGATATTGAAAAAAAGACGATTTCAAAAGATGGGCAAAATTTACATTGATAGATCTTTTAATTTTCTGCAATAAACGTTCTATTCATCTTCTTCGTACATTATGCACTTTGGGCAAAAAGAGCGGTACAAAATTTTAAGGCCTTGTATTTGCAATAATATTTACTCAATTCAAATATTTCTTTGAAAAACGAATTGCCTATATTGTGAAGATTAAAATCATACCATATTCGCCATAACAAAACGTTTCAACCTAAAGTTATGTTACTATTAATTGTATGGCATTGTCAGTATTTTTTATAATGTCGCATCGGGTCAATTTAATGTGAAATGGAAGGTGTATCAAAAACAGTAGATAATGAATTACATTTCTTTGGGTTTGGTCAAAAATAACCCTAGAGATTTTATAGCGTCGTATACAAGGTGATTTTTTTTGTCTACAGGATGAAATTGTAAAACATAGCTTTTTAATTTCTACTCAAAAAACAGTGGACAGGCACGGGATATATAATAGGGTATTTGACTATTATTGGAAAACCATCTTAGTGTGCTTATTCCTTCACTCTACATTGTAAATGCATTATTTGTCGTAATTATTTCCTCAATATTTCATAAAAATCAGCGTTAAAAATTGAATCACGCCAACCGATACTTTCTGTTGTGTGACGTCACCCGATAGTAGATGTCAAATCGGCCCATATGGTCTGTCAGCATCGGCATCGTCGCCGTTTGGTAATTGTGTTGTATGATGTGTTGTATTCACAATTTCTACATAAAAATGGGTTATAAATGGTGTATAAATCCACAATGCAGAAATACGTCAAGAAAAACTCCGGATAAACTATTTGTAGCTGTTCCGCAAGATTTTAAACTGCGAAGAAAGTGGTTGACTCGTAGGAATCGAAATGAAATAAATAGCGGCCAATACAAGTGTTTTTTGTTGTGAAGATTACTTCGACATAAGTACAACTGACTAGAATAAGTTATCTATCGTATTTTCGAACCAGGTGTTATCTGATCTGACAGCTTAAGGTTAGGGCTATCCTAACCTACATAGTTATGCTTACATGGCACTTTAGTGCTATTAAATTCAAACGGGAGAAGCATAAGAGCGCGTTCGGATAATCGGTTAGGGTACGGTGAGAGTGACGCGCTGCATAATAGGCGGACTAACGTCATACGGCGTTTATCTGCATATAAGAGAGAGACAGCCGACCCAGGTTATCTAAGCATTGCTCTCCCCTACCCTACCATGACAAACCGAACGCGCTATGAACGTACTAACGAATGACGTCACTGGAGACTGACCCAATTACAGAGCGTTTTCAATCACGTGATAGGACGTGAATAAAATTCAATTTTAATTTTGGTTTTTAATAGAAATAAAGCATATATTTTTTGAAGAGTAATAACAAATAGTTTTCTCAAACTGTAATCTATTAGGATGCCTATAATACAAGCCATAGTTTTCATACAGTCAAATACCCTATTGTGCACATTTCTTCATTTTCAATTATGATGTATCGCACTTTTTTGGGCGTCTACAATTTTAGACGAATGTTACTATTTTTTACAAAGATTGAAACGGAGATAAAATATACGTTTTTTTTTTAATATGAAACATTACTTAAAACCCAATATTTTCATTTTTCATAAGCGACTTTCATAATTAAATGAAGAGCATTTTGAACGTCAAAAATGGTAATTTTTGCGAGAAAAACGAATAGACCTGACCGTCAGACAAGTGAAAGCACACTGTCATAATTTTGGTTCAATTAAAGAAGACGCTTATTTTCGCCCCAAAACACTTTGCAAAAACAAAAATAGAGACATTTTTTTAAGAATCTACACCTTACTGCTCTGTGAGTAAAAACAATAAAATAAACGATTTTGTTTGTTTAAAATTTAATCTTGTATACTACAGCATATGGTATATGGTTCTATAAAATCTCTACTATTTTTTTTACCAAAACAAAGCAAATGCCGTAACACCTATTGCTTTTAATAAACTTTTAATTCCCTCAAAATTAACCAGATATTATCAGAAATTCTGCATATCCACATATAAAGTAACATAAAATTGGATTGAAACGATCTCTTATTGGGAAAATGGTATGTTTTCAACCTTCACAATATTGGCAATTAGATTTTTTAGATATTCTTAAATTTATATATATATTCTTAAATTGGACCCGTTTTTTTTTGCCCACCAAGGGTGTATTAAAAAAAATCTAGCTGGGTTTGAATTTTTCCGAATTGAAGTGTTTTTTTTTGTCGAATTTGACTGAGCTATGTAGGTTGTGTCTGGTACCTGCTAATAATTCTTGTACTCGCTTTTCCAATTCCCTATTTTGTCTCTTCTGTTCTTCCAATTCAGTTTTCTTCGTGTCCAAATCATCAGCGGCTTTAGCGTATTTCTTCTCTAACTCTTCTGAGGTCTTCTTGGCCACATCGGCTTGCTGTTTCAAACTTGTTACCAACTAAAACAAAATAAGTAACGAACAACAGGAGATTAGGAAAACCCAGAAATTTTGATGATCCTTTACTTTTTGGTCAGCTTCCGATGCTGAGCCTGAAGCCTCATTTCCTGGTCCTTCCAGCTTCTGTTTCTCCAATTCAGCCTCCAGCTGCATTATCCTGGCCATGAGCTTCTTATTTTCCCTGATCTGGGCTTCTTTGTTCCTCATCTCGAATGCCAGCAGTTGCTTGGTGCTCTGAAGGTCATCTCGAACTTTATCGATATCGTCCATTTCGTCTGATTCGTCGGGAAGTTCTTCCTAAAAATTGATAGAAATTTGGTGCTGGTCCTTGAACAGGATGGTCGAAATTTTGAAGACCAGATCTTGCTTATTAGTGGAGATACGATGCATTTTTCTCAAGAATATATTTTCAGTTAATCATCTGCTGAATTTTGACATACCCTCTGTGGATGTCAACGAAAAACGAAATCAGAATCAGATTTTTATGATTAAATTAAATTTAAAGGTATGATAATGATAATGATATGATAATGCTGAAGTCCTTTACAATGTCCAGAAAGAATAATGCAAATTCATCAATGATAACCAAAGTTATTAAACATCAAAGTTTAGCTAAATTGTTTTTTGCATATGAGAAAAGTGGTTAATGGCTTGTGATCAGTAACAATTGTAAATCGGTATCCTTCTAAAAATGGTCGAAAATATTTAATAGCTTCGTAAATGGCTAACAATTCGCGGTCAAATGTAGAGTACTTGCAATGTACAGAAGCATAATAAAAATCGATCAAAGATAACCAAAGTTATTGACATCAAGGTTTAGCTAAATTGTTTTTTTTTGCATATGAGAAAAGTGGCTTGTGACCAGTAACAATTGTAAATCGGTATCCTTTTAAAAATGGCCGAAAATATTTAATAACTTCGTAAATGGCCAACAATTCGCGGTCAAATGTAGAGTACTTACAATGTACAGAAAGAACAAGGAAAATCGATCAAAGGTAACCAAAGTTATTGACATCAAAGTTTAGCTAAATTGTTTTTTTATATGAGAAAATTGGTTAATGGCTTGTGATCAGTAACAGTTGTAAATCGGTGTCCTTCTAAAAATGGTCGAAAATGTTTAGTAGCTTCGTAAATGGCCAACAATTCGTGGTCAAATGTAGAGTACATATTTACAATGTACAGAAAGAATAATGAAAATCGATCAAAGGAAACCAAAGTTATTGACATCATAGTTGAGCTAAATTTTTTTTTTGCATATGAGAAAAGTGGTTAATGGCTTGTGATCAGTAACAATTGTAAATCGGTATCCTTCTAAAAATGGTCGAATATATTTAATAGCTTCGTAAATGGCTAACAATTCGCGGTCAAATGTAGAGTACTTACAATGTGCAGAAAGAATAATGAAAATCGATCAAAGATAACCAAAGTTATTGACATCAAAGTTTAGCTAAATTGTTTTTTTTTTAGATATGAGAAAATTGGTTAATGGCTTGTGATCAGTAACAATTGTAAATCGGTGTTCTTCTAAAAATGGTCGAATATATTTAATAGCTTCGTAAATGGCTAACAATTCGCGGTCAAATGTAGAGTACTTACAATGTGCAGAAAGAATAATGAAAATCGATCAAAGATAACCAAAGTTATTGACATCAAACTTTAGCTAAATTGTTTTTTTTTTTGATATGAGAAAATTGGTTAATGGCTTGTGATCAGTAACAATTGTAAATCGGTATCCTTCTAAAAGTGGCCGAAAATATTCAATAACTTCGTAAATGGCCAACAATTCGCGGTCAAATGTAGAGTACTTACAATGTACAGAAAGAATAATGAAAATCGATCAAAGGAACCAAAGTTATTGCCATCAAAGTTTAGGTAAATTGTTTTTTTATTGCATATGAGAAAAGTGGTTAATGGCTTGTGATCTGTAATAATTGTAAATCGGCGTCCTTCTAAAAATGATCGAAAATGTTTAATAGTTTCGTAAATGGCCAACAATTCGCGGTCAAATGTAGAGTACTTACAATGCACAGAAAGAATAATGAAAATCGATCAAAGATAACCAAACTTATTGACATCAAAGTTTAGCTAAATTGTTTTTTTTTTTTGATATGAGAAAATTGGTTAATGGCTTGTGATCACTAACAATTGTAAATCGGTATCCTTCTAAAAGTGGCCGAAAATATTCAATAACTTCGTAAATGGCCAACAATTCGCGGTCAAATGTAGAGTACTTACAATGTACAGAAAGAATAATGAAAATCGATCAAAGGAACCAAAGTTATTGCCATCAAAGTTTAGGTAAATTGTTTTTTTATTGCATATGAGAAAAGTGGTTAATGGCTTGTGATCAGTAACAATTGTAAATCGGTATCCTTCTAAAAGTGGCCGAAAATATTCAATAACTTCGTAAATGGCCAACAATTCGCGGTCAAATGTAGAGTACTTACAATGTACAGAAAGAATAATGAAAATCGATCAAAGGAACCAAAGTTATTGCCATCAAAGTTTAGGTAAATTGTTTTTTTATTGCATATGAGAAAAGTGGTTAATGGCTTGTGATCAGTAACAATTGTAAATCGGTATCCTTCTAAAAGTGGCCGAAAATATTCAATAACTTCGTAAATGGCCAACAATTCGCGGTCAAATGTAGAGTACTTACAATGTACAGAAAGAATAATGAAAATCGATCAAAGGAACCAAAGTTATTGCCATCAAAGTTTAGGTAAATTGTTTTTTTATTGCATATGAGAAAAGTGGTTAATGGCTTGTGATCTGTAACAATTGTAAATCGGCGTCCTTCTAAAAATGATCGAAAATGTTTAATAGTTTCGTAAATGGCCAACAATTCGCGGTCAAATGTAGAGTACTTACAATGCACAGAAAGAATAATGAAAATCGATCAAAGATAACCAAAGTTATTGACATCAAAGTTTAGCTAAATTGTTTTTTTTTTTTGATATGAGAAAATTGGTTAATGGCTTGTGATCACTAACAATTGTAAATCGGTATCCTTCTAAAAGTGGCCGAAAATATTCAATAACTTCGTAAATGGCCAACAATTCGCGGTCAAATGTAGAGTACTTACAATGTACAGAAAGAATAATGAAAATCGATCAAAGGAACCAAAGTTATTGACATCAAAGTTTAGGTAAATTGTTTTTTTGCATATGAGAAAAGTGGTTAATGGCTTGTGATCAGTAACAATTGTAAATCGGTATCCTTCTAAAAGTGGCCGAAAATATTCAATAACTTCGTAAATGGCCAACAATTCGCGGTCAAATGTAGAGTACTTACAATGTACAGAAAGAATAATGAAAATCGATCAAAGGAACCAAAGTTATTGCCATCAAAGTTTAGGTAAATTGTTTTTTTATTGCATATGAGTAAAGTGGTTAATGGCTTGTGATCAGTAACAATTGTAAATCGGTATCCTTCTAAAAGTGGCCGAAAATATTCAATAACTTCGTAAATGGCCAACAATTCGCGGTCAAATGTAGAGTACTTACAATGTACAGAAAGAATAATGAAAATCGATCAAAGGAACCAAAGTTATTGACATCAAAGTTTAGCTAAATTTTTTAAAAAACAATTTACCTAAATTGTTTTTTTATTGCATATGAGAAAAGTGGTTAATGGCTTGTGATCAGTAACAATTGTAAATCGGTGTCCTTCTAAAAATGGTCGAAAATGTTTAATAGCTTTGTAAATGGTCAACAATTCGCGGTCAAATGTAGAGTACAGATCTGTGGGTGCTCTACACTCTCCATCTCTTCAAACATGCAAGACCTATCATCTTCGTGAAATTTCAACCATCCTGCGCAAAAGAGAGAAATGTTGGTGTTTAGCTGTTCGGATGCCCATGCACGGTCCCATGTGGTATACGCATTAGTATTGTATATACATGCACAGCTGCAGTTGGATTGGATGGTTAATCTCGATTATAGTTCCATACCTGTTGTTCCTACGAAATGATTATCCTGGTTCAACTTGTTAAGTGTCATATAATGGTAATTCTACTCACTGGGGGTATGCTGGCCATCGACTGCGACTTCTGTATCTGCTCCTCGATCGTCATCTGTCTCCTGAACTTCCTCAAGCCGTCGAGGATCGGCTTACTCCTATCGTTGGTCTTCACCTGTTTCAACTTGATGCCCTGCTGGATCTGGTTGAGCAGATCATGGTGTGGATCATTCTGCTTCTCACTCTCGAAAATGAACTGCCCTTTTGCCTTCGCCTTCGGAATCAGAGGTTTTGATCTGTCGTTGCATTCCACGTGCTTCAACTGTCTACCCTTTTCGAGGTCCTTGAGCATCTCCGTCCAGTCCGGTCTGTGTTTTGGCCTCTGCCTGTTGGTTTTTTGGGCAAAATTAAAAGAAGAAATGTAAAAATTAATCATGAATGCACCAACCTTAACATGCTTAGCTTCTCCTTTTGTTGGTCTGACAGATTTGTCTCCACCAGGCCTGGCATCGCTGGACAGGGTGGTGGCATGGGTGGTGCATTTGGCACTGAGACTCTTCGCATGCTCTCCTGTTTTACCAGGGCGTTTCTTGTCGCCGGCATTGCCTAAAAATTAACGGGAAAACTTACACAATGGATCGACTAATGAAACTGACGAACTTCTGGCGATGTTTGGCGCGCGAGACGCGTTTTGGGGTCTATTTTTGAATAGGCAATCTTCGATCTATATTGGTTTTGGTGTCCGTGAAAGCACCACTTGTATGCACCACTTGATCTGCTAATTGAAAATTTGTTTCGAGCGATTTTTTGCGGTTGGGTTGTGGCCAGTTTGACGCTGGTGTTCTTAGTTGATGGACGTGTCTGTGTGAATTTTGCTCTGGGTTTCGGAGGGTTTTTAGTTTTTTTTTTGGGGAGCTGTAGTGTACTGGTCGATTTGGAAATTAAGTTTGGTGAGTTTTTACTAATTTACAGCATTTTAAATCATTTAATTATCTACAAAATTGTATCAAAAGCGTTCCTTTCGTGTTCAAGTATTTGAAAAGATGAATGCTTATTTTTACAACGAAATAAAGTCGTGTTATACTGGAAACATTAGATTTCTGAATTCTAAAATAAAATGCTAAATGCCTTAATGCGGAATGCTGTTTGGTTAACAACGGTTTTGGCAAATACACAATTTCTTATGGATGCCATATTGAAGATTGACAGATTTAAATGGAACATTGAAAATGCTTTACAACGAAGTATAACACTTTTATGAACATATCACGAAAAATGCCATTAGGTGGCCTGCTAGATCACCCGAGTTAGGCCCATGGATTGTTTTTTAATTTGGGGTTTATGAGAGCCAACGTGTATCTAAGGAACTATGATACAGCGCAGGACCTTCAGGAAGTGTTGGAGAGTGCTTTTAGGGATACCTAATAGAACTAATAATAACACTGTGCAACCAAAAATTTCATCCCGGGAAATTTTAGCTAATAATGATTCTTTATGACCCCCTGAACATTTCCACAAAGGCGTTTTTCTATGTTATCTCGAATAACCGAGATATTTGCAAATTTATTTTTAAATTTATTCATAATTTTAGTCCATTCACATGGTGTTTTGGTCGGAAAACATATAGAAGTTTTGTTTTTCTATCATTCTATATGTTTTTTGGGGAGCTGAATCCGAATTTCAGCTATGCTCAAAATTTTCTACTTTTCTGTGGTTTATTGCCAAAAAGTCATAAAACTATGGACTTTTCGACGTAGACCATTATATACAAAAATAAAGTATACTAAATTTGCTATAAAAGGCACCCTCAAGTGTATTTTTTGGTTGAATGGTTTGGCCGCTCGAGCGCGTTGAAAGAAGGCCAAATTTTCCTACTTTATGTGATGTGCGTGTAATTACAAATAAGCTTAGATTCTGATAAAACTACATTAAGTTCTCTACAAATTGCATAACTTAATCAGTTATTTTGGCCAAACTGTGTAGCAGCTAAAGCGCGTTGAAATTTTATGTTACATTCCGCGAAACCGCGATAACAAGACCCCTTCACCAAAAATTTAGTAGAGACCTATATTATTACTCTTTATGTATTTATTAACTATACAGGGTGTTTACGGTCTTGTGATTTTTAAGGGATTTTATTTTAAGGGATGATTAAATACCTTAAAAGAAAGTCATACACGTAAAAATGCCTTTACAAAATTTGTCTAATAAGAGTGATATTGCTGTTTTTTTTCTTAGTTTTTATTATTAAGGGGTGACTAAACCACCTTAAGAGAAGGTTATTAACGCTAAACCGAATGATCAACAACTTGTGCAATGTAAATCTAAATTCACTCGATAAGTTATCAGTGAATTTTTTACTAAGTAGGCTGATGACAGTAGCTTAATATCTTTCTTACTATGCAACTTTTGTAAAGACATTTTTACGTTAATGACCTTTCTTTACGATGTTTGATCACCCCTTGAAAATAAAATCACAAGACCGTAAACACCCTGTATATTTGCTCTTTTTAACAATTAATACTGAATGTATTATGTAATTTTTTTATAAACATTCGGGCTTTTGACTTTGCGGCTTCGCTTAGATTAATATGACATAATACAGTAGAGCGTCGATAATCCGAACCTCGGTAATCCGAACGTTCGCTAATCCGAACGTTCAAAAAAATAATAACAAAATAAATCACTGAGAAACCTATATATTAGTAATCCGAATTACTTTCGGTACCAATTACTTAAATGAATAATAAATAATTAATAAATAAATCATAAATAAGTCATAAATAAATAATAAATAAATCTTTTAGATATACCTTTGATATCCCTTCGATATCTCTTCGATATCCCTTCGATATCTCGTCGATATCCCTTCGATATCCTTCGATTTTTACTTTTTGACATTCCTATAGTTTAAGAAGAGCGGGATCGAATGGTGTTGGTTCTATTAAGATAGAACTTCTATCCAATACTCGTAGTTTCTAGTATTTAGCTGCAATATTTGATAGTCCGAACAATTTGATAATCCGTACAATTTGATAATCTGAATCACCTTCGGTCTCAATTAGTTCGGATTATCGATGCTTTACTGTATATCAACCCGATTTCGCGGCTACACGGTTTGGCCAAAATAAGTGATTAAGATCTGCAATTTGTAGGGAAATTAATGTAGTTTTAGCACAATCAGCATTTTTAAGTAACTTAAAAACTGGATTTTACATAAAGTAGGAAAATTTTCCCGTCTTTCAGCGCGCCCTAGCGGCCAAACAGTTCAACCAAAAATGCATTTCAGGAGTGGTCTTATAGGAAATTTAGTGTACTTTATTTTTGTATGGAATGGTCTACCTCGAAAAGTGCATGGTTTTATCACATTTTCGCAAAAAACTGGGAAACGGTCGAATATGTTTTTTTGCGATTTTCGTTGGGAAGCCACATTCGTGGGAAGTAGCGAAGTTGAAACTCGGATTCAGCACCCCAATAAACATATAGAATGAGAGAAAATAATTCTATATTTGTTTCATGGAACAGGCACCGTCGGAAACGATTTGAACGAGACTATTTTGCCATAGTATACAGAGTGTTTTCTTATCCGTTTATTCGACCTAACCTAGAAAAACGCCTTGGGGGATGTGTTGAGGGGGGCATTTAGAATCATTATTAACTAAAATTTCCCGGGAGGAAGAAAGTTGATCAAAATTTGTCGCACAGTGTAATTAAGTTTCGAACTAAAATAATGACCAAATTTTAAAATATGTATCAATTAATTTACTTGAGGAAGTTTTTATTTGTTATTCACAATAAAAAAAGTATTGCCGTGGCAAGGCCTAAATAATAATGCTATTTTTGTAAAATTAACTATGTGAGACTATTAGGTTGGTAATGTTTACTTAAAATTTTGTGAAAATTCTATTCTACAAACGTGTTATACATGAGATTGTAAAAACAATCTCGAAGAAATTCTCATAGAAGAAAATCCATAGGGGTTAAGTCGGGCGATCTGGCGGGCCACCTAATGGGACCTTCAATGTATTTTGTGATAATTTTATACACATCTTATACATGGTTGTACCGCTCTTTCAATATTCTATTTAGATCTGTAGAAATCCAATATGGCGTCGATAAGAAATAAATAAGTCGAATATCGGCCAGCTAAAGCTAGTGGACAAAAACATTTTTTGGTAACAAAAAATTCCTCCAGAGTATACTCTTATGTAAGAATTCAAAATTTCGAATTTTCGAGAAATAGACAGTTTTTCCTTTTTTCCGTAATATCTAGTAATCCACGCGAAATTTTTGAAAAGTCAAAACTGTTCTGAAAAGCGTCCACAATTACATTATGTCACATGAAACAGCCTGTATACAAAAATCCAGCTATGGGTTTGAACTTTATCGATGTGAAATCTTTAATTTGCTGGTCTAAGTTACCTTATCTATGTCGTCGATTAGTTCACCAGTCACAGAGTTCCTTTTCGGAGGCAATTCCCTATCCTTGACGCTGTTCAACTTTGGTATCGAGATCTTCTGTTCTTTTTGCTCAGGAGGTGCTTCTTTCTGCGGAATCGGTTTCAATTGTGGTTTTACAAAGGTCTCTTTTTTCTCTTTGCCATTCTGTTGTGGTTCCTGCTTCACCACTTTCCTTAATTTAGGTACAACCACTATAAAAAAAATAGAAACGAAAAAAGTAAATTTTGTAATTTAAAAAAACTCCCGAACCTGGGTTCGAACGCTGAACCCAACTTTTCCGGGCCGAATTTTTTTTCTACTTACGTTTAGATGCGTCGTCGCTTATGTCTTTCATGCTGTTCCTCTTGTTCAACGTCCAGGGCATAGGTGGCGCTGGTAGCGGGTTTGGGCCTTCTTTGACCCATGGGGGCCTCCCTTTGCGCCCTATGGTTCCACTGTCCCCACTTCCCCCACTGTCGTTACCTTTATCTATAGGCATGACTACTTCTACCTAAAATATCGAAGGTATTATGACTACTTCTACCTAAAATAATGAACGTATTTCTCGTATGACAAAGTAAGAATTATTTTTCGACACGATAGTCACTATTATATTGGGTAATGTTTATTTTGGACTGTTGAAATGGAATCGACGAAACGAATTTAGATGACCGTGAGTGCAAACCAGGCATAATTTGTTTATAAATCGGTGGACATGTGGAAAATATGGTATGACTTAATTTTGCATCATTCCGCGGTGTCTGTTGGGGGCGTTTGTGTGTTGTGCGTGTATTTTGTTGGGAATAGTTTTGGCAACAGCACAAGTCATCTTTTTCTAGGGTCGTGCCAACGTTTTTAATCGATTCATGACTATTCTGTCAGCTCGTGTGATTTTGTAGTTAAGTGTTTTCGTGGTTAGTTTTAGGTGGGATTTTTTGCTGGGTGTTGAAATAGTGGAGGGGGGGGTGTTGGGGAGAAGGGATAATATTTATTTAGTGTTTTGATAAGAAGTGACATAATGAACCTGCTAACTGATTAGATCTAGAAAAACATTATTTCTTTGTTCGACCAGGCAATAGAGCAGAAAATGACTAAACAAAAATACTAGCAGGAAGCCGACGGTCCCAGGTCACGTGGAAGAATCCGTAGATTTATTGCAATGTGTTTCCTACTCGCAAATATAATTTCTTAATTTGTTATAAACAAAAAACCTAAAAAAATCGTGTTCTTTTTCGTTTTTTGCTTGTAAAAACTGAACCGATGGACCAATCTTGATGTTTTCAACAGACGAATTGTAGAGAATGAAAAGCCGAAAAACATTAACCCTGCACGGACTCGATTGAATTAATATTAACGGAGGAATTTCTGAAAACCCGGAAGAATCTGCGTTTTTTCAAAAATTCATAACTCCGCCATTTTCAAAGTTGTAGCGGAGGTCGTTCCGTGAAACTAGCGATTGATGGGTACTGTAAGTGTGGATAACCCAGGCGTTGTCCGATGATTAGTTTTTGCACAATTGCGATTTAAATATTTTTATGCAATATCTTTCGGCGAGCCTGGATGCGTCGGAGGCGGTCCGATTTTAATTTTTTTACGTATTTCGAAAGTAGGAGCTGTACTACAAAACGTCTATTCTGATTTTGCGTTAAAACGTTGCGAAATAGGTGAAAAATGCTTGCAAACATGACCGAAAACTGCCGCGCGCTCCAAACCAGTCGAGTAGTGGGGGTAGGCGGTCGACGCGGGGAAGCGCGTATCTATAGTATAGGTAAAACTACGAGAGGTGAAGTTGAGTCATCGATTCCAGCTGTTATTTTGCTGATACGTTACAGACTATTCCCGTGCGTTAGAAAGAAACAGAGTGCTTTTTCATACGTCTGTTCTTACGCTTTTAGGCGATGACTCACCTTCAGCTCTCGTAGTTTTACCTATAATGCAAGCGCGCTGCGAGCTTCCCCGCGTCGGCCGCCTGCCCTCACTACTCCACCGCGTTGGAGCGCGCGGCAGTTTTCGGTCATGTTTGCAAGCATTTTTCTCCTATTTCGCAACATTTTAACGCAAAATCAAAATAGACGTTTTGTATCACAATACTTCTACTTTCGAAAAACGTGAAAAAATTAAAATCTGACCACCTCCGACGCATCCAGGCTCGCCGAAACATATTGCATAAAAATATTCAAATCGCAATTGTGTAATAACTAATCATCGGACAACGCCTGGGTTATCCACACTCAAAGTACCCATCAATCGCTATTTCCACGCGAAAAGCCTCCGCTACAACTTTGAAAATAGTGGAGTTATGAATTTTTTAAAAAAACGCAGATTTTTCCGGTTTTTCCGAATTTCCTCCGTTAATATTAATTTAATCGAGTCCGTGCAGGGTTCATTTTTTTCGTCTTTTCATTCTCTACAATTCGTCTGTTGAATTCGTTCCGTCGGTTCAGGATTTACAAGCGAAAAACGAAAGAAAAAACACGATGTTTTAGGTTTTTTGTTTATAACAAATTAAGAACTGATCATTGCGAGTAGGAAACACATCACAATACATCTACGGACTGTTCCACGTGACCTAGGACCGTCGGCTTCCTGCTAGTATTTTTGTCACGCAAAAATCTCTATCGCCTGGTCTATGTTTATCCCCAAAATTTACCTCTTGTCGTAGAAATGTAGGAAAAATATGTATCTTCCTTGAATAGTTGTTGTATGTTTTGAAATAGAGACCTTTAAGAAACAATAAAGGATGTTTTTGTTTTTGCAAACGCATCGATTTCACCAATAAAAAATCACTTCCGGTTTTTCCGGAAGTGCTTCAAATTTCCGCTAATCGCAAATCATCTATGCAGCGAAATTATGAGCGCGTTTCTCGGTAGTTTAATTGGGTTGCAACACGCACAAGATCATCGGTTGGCCAGCAACGCGCTCGGTAGCAAAACGGCGACGTATTTGTGAATTTAGGTTATTTTTGGCGTTAGTCCTTGAATGATCAAACTCGGGGAATGTTATTGATGACCCGAAAATGTACCAATCTCGATGCAGTTTTCTATTAGTCGAAGCATGAAGGATAATTTGTTTTTTTTCGGGATTTTGAACACTCTTTTTGTTTTTTTGGAAATGAGACAAACACAGTCGAATATTTATAGGGATTGGTGTAAAACTGTTGGATTTGTGGAAATTGCACGGAATTATCTGGCCAAAATGGCGGATTTGTAGTATATTTAGAAGTTTTCGTCCATTCGTGAACATGCAGAAATAGTTTACGATATTTCTATTCTACTTTACTCAAATCTACAAAATCCTCTAGACTGAAAATCTTACGTAAATAAGATAAATAACCACAAAAGATGCTACAGCAAAAAATACTACAACTTACGTTTTTTTTTCTTGTAAACTTCCTTTCTTCTAATTAAAAATCGTATATAATCCTTCGTTATATCGTTTTTTTGGTACCGCTGGGGCACTTGAAAACAAGCGAAAACCACTTAGTGGACTCTAAAGCAAGGCACTCTGCGATTATGGGGAAATACGACGTCGGCGTCGAAAATTGGGACTACAGTCGCTCTGCGCCTACTCTACTGGCTTTGGGCTATTTCTGGCGTCTAAAAGTGACGTCGGGGCGGCGCGGCGGCGTCTTGTATAGGCGTCTACAAAAAACGGCGAGCCGCCAGTACGGAGGAATGTGCATCTGTTGAGAGGCTCGTGGAAAACGACGCTAACGCCATCTATCGTTCGCCAATCGAATGTCAATTCGAATTGCGATGTTTTCTAAGCAATCCTTTTTGATTCGCATCATTACCTGTATTAATACATTAATAATAAAGTATTCCTTCCTCAAAGTAAATAATGACAAATGCCCAAACGTCAATGGTGATGTCCAAACGACTCTTATCCATCTTCACTCTGGATTAAAACACATTTCCACTATAACAAAACTTTATACTATAGTTTTTTCTGATGTTTTTTTATTGACTTCGAATTCAAAATATGCTCAAAAAGCTTTAAATTCCTCGAGGATGCTGCAGGGAAACTTTGAAATTTGATCTGATAACGCCTTCATGACACCATGAACATTACAAACACCCAAACGTCAATGGTGATGTCCAAATGACTCTGATCCATCTCCACTCTGGAATTAAACACACTTATACTATAACAAAACTTTATAATATAGTTTTGTCTGATGTTTTTTTTATTGACCTCGAACTCAAAATATGTTCAAAAAGCTCTAAATTCCTCCAGGATGCTGCAGGCAAACTTCTTATTTCGATCTGACTTCTTCGTGATCCCATGAAGATTACAAACGCCCAAACGTCAATGGTGGTGCCCAAATGACTCTGGAATTAAACACGTTTATACCATAAAAGACTTTATAATATAGTTTTTTTCTGACATTTTTTTTATTAGTCTCGAACTAAAAATATGCCCAAAATAGTCCAAATTCCTCCAGGATGCTGCAGGCAAACTTCTTATTTCGATCTACGACTCCTTCGTGACACCATGAAGATTACAAACGCCCAAACGTCAATGGTGATCCCCAAATGACTTTGATCCATCTCCACACTGGAATTAAACAGGTTTATACTATAAAAGACTTTATAATATAGTTTTTTCCTGACATTTTTTTATTAACCTCGAACTTAAAATATGCTCAAAATAGTCTAAATTCCTCCAGGATGCTGCAGGCAAACTTCTTATTTCGATCTGACGACTCCTTCGTGAGACCATGAAGATTACAAACGCCCAAACGTCAATGGTGACGCCCAAATGACTCTGATCCATCTCCACTCTGGAATTAAACACGTTTATACTATAAAAGACTTTATAATATAGTTTTTTTCTGACATTTTTTTATTAACCTCGAACTTAAAATATGCTCAAAATAGTCTAAATTCCTCCAGGATGCTGCAGGCGAACTTCTTATTTCGATCTGACGACTCCTTCGTGCGACCATGAAGATTACAAACGCCCAAACGTCAATGGTGACGCCCAAATGACTTTGATCCATCTCCACTCTGGAATTAAACAGGTTTATACTATAAAAGACTTTATAATATAGTGTTTTCCTGATATTTTTTATTAACCTCGAACTTAAAATAAGCTCAACATAGTCTAAATTCCTCCAGGATGCTGCAGGCTAACTTCTTATTTCGATCTGACGACTCCTTCGTGACACCATGAAGATTACAAATGCTCAAACGTCAATGGTGACGCCCAAAACCCCCCCATCAATCTCCACGCCTTGTATAGGCGTCTAGAAAAAACGGCGAGCCGCCTGTACGGAGGAATGCGCATCTGTTGAGAAGCTCGTGGAAAACGAGGCTAACGCCATCTATCGTTCACCAATCGAATTTCAATTCAAATTTCTATGTTTTCTATGCAATCCTTTTTGATTCGCATCATTATCTGTATTAATACAGTAATAATACAGTATTCCTTCCTCAAAGTAAATAATGACAAATGCCCAAACGTCAATGGTGATGTCCAAACGACTTTTATCCAGCTTCACTCTGGCTTAAAACACATTTCTACTATAACAAAACTTTATACAATAGTTTTTTCTGATTTTTTTATTGTCCTCGAACTCAAAATATGCTCAAACAACTCTAAATTCCTCCAGGATGCTGCAGGTGAACTTTTTCTTTTGATCTGATAACTCCTTCATGACACCATGAACATTAGAAACACCAAAACGCTAATAGTGATATCCAAATGACTCTGATCCATCTCCACTCTGGAATTAAACACGTTTAAACTATAACAAAACTTTATAATATAGATTTAGCTGATATTTTTTTATTGACCTCGAGCTCAAAATACTCTAAATTCCTCCAGGATGCTGCAGGCAAACTTCTTATTTCGATCTGATGACTCCTTCGTGACACCATGAAGATTACAAACGCTCAAACATCAGTGGTGATGCCCGAAACCCGCCATCTATCTCCATATTCCTTCTGCTAAGTAAATTATGAGCTAAGTTAAAAAACTTCTAAACTAACAAAAGTCATTGGCCAGTTATCCACACCATTTTAGTTGCAACATAGGGCTGAGCTCTATCAATACAGAAGAAGAAACTGTGAAAAATGTAACACCTATCAATCCTCACCTCTGCACATGTTTGCGTGTTGCACCGTTCCAAACCTCCGTAGCGTTAAGAAACAAAGACAAATAATCACCCAGAAAAATTGTTCCAGATGTCGGCGAGACCGAAGCCGAAAGACTGCCATCAGTTCCAACAGAAGATGGCAAGCAGATGCGAAAAGGAATTCGTGCACCAGATGTCGGCAAGACCGAAGCCGAAAGACTGCCATCAGTTCCAAGAGAAGATGGCAAGAAGACGCGAAAAGGAATTCGTGCACAATCAGACCTGGGGCAACCAGGTTGCCTACTACAAGAAATTCGAAGACGTCAACTCGAGAATGGACACATGGACTTCACCGAGGTACTACGAAACCAACACCGAATTACTGACGAAGATCAAAAAAGACAAAGAGAGAAAAGAGAACCTAGAGAAGCGCAGAGAAAAATTGAAAGCCCTACTCGCGGAGGATGATGCCTCATACGAGATAGAAGCCATGATGCTGAAAGCTAAGCATATGAATAAAGACAGGGCGACGAGACTTGACGAAATCCCAACTGAACTTTTGAAAGACGTCAATATAGGCTTGAAGATCGACGAAGAAGATCGCCGCAAACGAGAAGCAGAGTTGAAACTCTACCACCAGTGGAGGAACAACAACCCAATCTTAAGGCAGGCAGAACGCACCAGAAACACGAAAGAATTGAAACTGTCGTGGCTCGACCAGCAGATAGAGAAACGCATGAGCAAAGAGAAGGAGGAAGAAGAATGCAGGAGAATCCTCAAAGAGCGAGACAAGAACATCCAAACCGAGAGGATGATGGAGCAACGCCTCCAAGAAGAAGCCGAAAGGAAGAACAAGGAATTAAAAGAGCACCTCTTGCAACAAATGGAAGAGATTAAGGAGAAGCTCAAGATAAGCGAAGACCTCAAACGAGAAGAAGGCGATGAATTAAAGAAGCAACACCAAGTCCACGAATTAAAGCAAAAGTTAAAGTCCCAAGAGGAGTTCAAACGAAACAAAGAAGTGGCTATATTTAATCTTAAGCAGTACAAAATGAAACTAAAGAATCTAGCTTTGCAAGCTGATGAAGACATCGCAGCTCAGCAGAATCTCGTGGCTGAGATCATCAGGTCTAAAACAGCGGATCGCATCAAAGACCAGCTGACAAAACAAGAAGTCAAAACAGCCTTAGACGAGTTCCTCGCCTTCACCAAGGAGCAGAAACTCCTAGAGAAGAAGAGACGTGAGTATTTAGACTTCATCTTCGATTCCGAAGCCAAGGAAGCTTACGAAAAGCAGAAGGAGATATGGGGCGGTGAAGAAAGATCTCGGAAAGAACTGCTTCGTGATGTCCTGGCGACCATCGAGGGACAAATCAACGAGAATATCAAACGAAACCAGGAGAAGCAGAAGGAGTTGTTGGAAGAACGCGAGAGGATGCTTGAAGACATGGAGGCTTACGAGAAGGAGTTGGAAGAGAATAAGAAGTTGGAAGCTTCGGAGAAAGCGAAGATAAAGAAGCAAATCGACAAGCAAGTCAACGATAAGAAGGCACAGGAGAGGAAATTGAAAGAGTTGGGTCGGAAGAATTATGACGCCGAATTGGAGAGTATGCGTGCCGAAGAAGAGAGGTTGAAGCAGGAGATTCTGAAGATACAGAATAGCCACGCGCCTTTAAGATACGCCAGGAAGAAGCCTTGGTATTATTAGATTTTTATTATTGGATATTTTATTGACTATGTGATTTAGCGTGCACCCCACGTATTAAGTATTAAATAGTTTTCTCTGATGTGTTTTTTTTTATTTGGTCTGAAGACAAAACACGCTCAAAATAGTCTAAATTCCTCCAGGATGCTGCAGGTAAACTTTTTATTTCGATCTGATGACTCCTTCATGACACCACGAACATTACAAATGGCTAAACGTCAATGGTGATGTCTAAATTACTCCTATCCATCTTTACTCTGGATTAAAACACATTTCTACTATAACAAAATTTAATAATTTTTCTGATGTTTTTTTATTGCCCTCGAACTCAAAATATGCTCAAAATACTCTAAATTCCTCCAGGATGCTGCAGCCAAACTTCTCATTTCGATCTGACTACTCCTTCATGACACCATGAAGATTACAAACGCCCAAACGTCATTGGTGATGTCCAAAACCTCCCACCAATCTCCACTCTTACATTAAAACACATTTCTACTATAACTTAACTTTATTCTACGCTTTGGTCTTTACATTTCTAACACTTTTAGCTTCCACGATATCCGAAAAATGCTCCCACGTTGAAATTTCGTTGAACAACGCGTCTCCAGGGCATTCAGTACCTTCCCTGACTTGCCTATGCCCGTATAACGTATAATTCTTCTCGATCATCCCCAGATCTATCCCCTTTTGTATCAATTCATGCACAACTTCCAATTGCTCTTTTGGTGGAAGTTCAGTCCTCCAGTCACCGATGACGCAGATCCCAATGCTTCTGGCATTGTATAGAGGAGCATGTGCACCAACACTGGACCATCCTCTTCCTTCATAAGCTTTGAAGTCACCTCCAACAGCAAAGCTATAACCGACATCATTCCAACCATTGGTGAGCTGAAATTAAGAGGTCTTATTAATTCTGGTAAAAGAGGGATGTGTGAAGTCTTAGTGTGAAGTCTTGGTGTGAAGTCTTACTTGGTGAAGATCTTGCATCCACTTCATCGCTTTTTTGCAGTCTTCAGTTGTGTGACACGCTGCAGGGAGGTAGCTATGATGGATAATGACGTAAGGAACTGGGTTGATCATTGGCTCTGGTAGGTCTGGCGTCGCGCTGGCGTTCCATGCTTCCTTGTCGACGATTTGAAGCGTCTTGGTACTAGCTGAAACTGCAATGGTGTAAGTCGAAATATCTTGGATGTGGTCTAAATAATCTAAGGTTCATGATGGGTAGCTTTATTTTTGTATTGGTGTTTGGTTTAGTGTGACCATGAGAGTTTTTGGGGAGGAAGTTGTATGATGTTGGTCCAAATGGAGGAAGTATGGTCTAAATTTGATTGGGAATACGATGGGTTACTTTATTTCTTGGTTGGAATTCGGTTTAGTGTGACCATGGAGATTTTTGTGGGAAGATTTTTCTGGATGGTGTTGGTCAAAATGTAGGAAGTGAGGTCTAAATTTGATTGGGGATAAGATAGGCTGGTTAATTTTTTTGTTGCACGTCGGTTTCTTGAGACCATAACGATTTTTGTATAGGGTACGTTGTTTTATGCTGGTCTAAATGAAGGAAGAATGGTGTAAATTTGGCTAAGAATACGATGGGTTGTTTTATTTATTGGTTGGATTTCGATTTGGTAGGACCATGGTGATTTTTGTTGGAGGCTGTGGTAAGGGTGTTGGTCAAAATGTAGGAAGTGAGGTCTAAATTTGATTGGGGATAAGATGGGTTGGTTGATTTTTCGGTTGGCCATCGGTTTCGTGGGACCATTACGGTTTTTTGTATAGAGAACGTTGGTTTATGTTGGTCCAAATATGGGGTAAATGGTCTAAATTTGGTTGGGAATACGATGGGTTGGTTTATTTCTTGGTTGGATTTTGATTTGGTGGGACCATGGCGATATTTTTTTTTGTGGGAGGCTGTGGTATGGTGTTGGTCAAAATGTGGAAAGTGAGGTCTAAATTTGATTGAGGATAAGATAGGCTGGTTAATTTTTTTGTTGCACGTCGGTTTCTTGAGACCATTACGATTTTTGTATAGGGGACGTTCTTTTATGTTGGTCCAAATGTGGGAAAAATTGTCAAAATTTTGTTGGGAATACGATGGGTTAGTTTATTTCTTGGTTGGATTTTGATTTGTTGGGATCATTGTGATTTTATGGGAGCCAGTAGTATGGTGTTGGTCAAAATGTAGGAAGAGATGTCTAAATTTGATTGGAGATAAGATGGGTTGGTTAATTTTTTGGTTGGACGTCGGTTGCGTGAGGCCATTGCGATTTTTCTATAGGGGACGTTGTTTTATGTTGGTCCAAATGTGGGAAAAATGGTCTAAATTTTGTTGGGAATATGATGGGTTAGTTTATTTCTTGGTTGGATTTTGATTTGGTGGGACCATTGTGATTTTTTTTGGGAGGCAGTGGTATGGTGGTCAAAATGTAGGAAGAGATGTCTAAATTTCATTGGAGATAAGATGGGTTGGTTAATTTTTTGGTTGGACGTCGGTTGCGTGAGACCATTACGATTTTTGTAGAGGGGACGTTTTTTTATGTTGGACCAAATGTGGGAAAAATTGTCTAAATTTGGTTGGGAATATGATGGGTTAGTTTATTTCTTGGTTGGATTTTGATTTGGTGGGACCATGATGATTTTTGTGGGAGGCTGTGATATGGTGTTGGTCAAAATGTAGGAAGTGAGGTCCAAATTTGATTGGATATACGATGGGTTGGTTAATTTTTTGATTGGACGTCGATTTCGTGAGACCATAACGATTTTTTTTATTTTGTATTCGAAGTATTAGGACAATGTCTAAATTTTATTGGGAATATGATGGCTACCTTTATATGTGGATAGAGTTGCATGTTTAAATTACTTTTATTAGAAGCCAGGAAAAATTACTAATTTTAAACAATGGATAATAACTGTTAGAACTTTTTAATTTATTCATTGTGTTAGATCAGCGCTTTTAAAACTTTTTTCATGGTTTTAAAAATGGTTTTATATTTACAAATATGTATAATTGAATATGTACTTAAGTTGCGATAAAAATCAGTGTCGTATTTAGAGATAAAATCTAATTTTCTAAAAGGGTTCCTAAATGTATTGTTTTGCAATATCTTACATTGTTATTAATAATCGATAAGTTTGTTTAAAATAAAATCTCGACTGTTGATTTCTGAGAAAAGTACGTAATTATAGACAATTTCCATTCAGTAATTTCAAGAATTTTTTGTAATCTTAAAAATGTATGTTAGACTTTAGATATCGACACGATAACTATTAAAATAAGTTATGGGTAGTTTTTTAGTTTAACTGAAAGATGACGTATTATTTTTTGTGATTAAATTTTAAAAAATTACAGAAGGAAACAAAATATTTACTACAGTAGACGAAAAATTAGCTATAAACATTTCCTTTTATTATAAATTCTAATTTACATTTAGTTCCATCAATAATTACAGGTTTTGTATTAAATATCTGCAAAAACAAAAACATCTGCCCAACACTTTTTGAGAAGTCATAGACTCATTCCTACAATAGTAGGCTGAAATTAAGAAAAAATGTACGCCTATATTTTTTACAGAATGAAACTAAAATATTAAAATTGTTTAATCTTAAAAAGAGTGACGTATTATTATTTTGACTCATAACCGTAATCTTTTGGAAATTATTAATAACACAATTGATGCTAATTATAGCGAAAACAATACTAAACAAATGAAAATTAAAACTTACTTGCGCCATTTATAAGTCCAAAAGTTATTAAAAGTTTAGCTGCGAACTCCATATTTGAATAATCGTTGCAAAAATTTGCACTAATACTTAAAAATACGTTCTTTAGTGAACCAAGTTCCCTGACATACTGATCGTAGCATGCTTGGCATGGTTGACAATCACGGCTCTCATTTTGAGTACCGCATTATCTACAAAAAAAAATAACGCGCACACTTTGAAGTGCCAAACAAAAATATTCAGTGAAACATACGTAATTATATTTTATAGAATAGTAGCGCTATTCTCCTTTTTTTCAGTTGAATAACATTGACAATGGTTGCTAAATACGAATATGTATTTGCTTCAAGGTCATTTGGATAGTTTTGTTGATATTTTCTAATGTAATCGGATTTAAAAGCGACACAGAAGATTTTTTAATGCTCTCCAGTAGTGAATTTATAATTACGTTGTCAACGATTGATTTTTTTCTGTCGATTGACAGATTGATATGTATCCTTGTTTTTCTTTTTAATTAGCTGATCGAAATCTAATAACTTATAAAAAGTTGACCAGGACAACCTGGAATTCCCCTGTTCTCATTGTGCTAGGTCAAGTTGTGTTTGCAATTATTTACAAACGAAATGAGATTTTTTTTTCATTTGTATACACTTGTTAATAGCACAGTGCAATTAGATGAACAATGGGCTATTAGGAAATAAATAAATCCAATACAGTTGCCCTTTTGGGATCCGACGTGGTAAGTGTTGGGTTTCAATATTCTATGGCGTTTGCAAATTTTATTAGAGCCTGGAACACCTAAAAACCACTCCTAACGTGCACTTTCGCAGTTTTTCGCATTTTACCGCAAAACGGTGACGATTTCGCAATTTTAGCAAATGTACAAAATTAATCCTTACAAAATTCTACACAAAAAAGGTGTATTGCACGTTTTTTTAAATACAGTGGTTCTCAAACTGCAAGCGCCACAATGTAGGGTTATAAGAAAATGTTTGTTTCTGATTTTTCTAACCAAGTCATTTCTTATGCCAGTAACATATCACGGTTATATTTCTTCGTTGGAAATGTTAAACAACTGAATATTTGGATATGTTACAAAATTATTTTAATGAATAACTTGAGGAACAAAATCTTATTGTGGATGATTTTACTCTACGTTAGCCTACAAGTTTTAATAGATAATGAACGGGGCGCAACTATGATCACAATAGAGCTTGTGGCAACACTATTAACCCGCAACGGCTATTGCGATAAAAACTTACATGACAACCAGTGAATAAAGGATATAGATATAGAAACATAACCTAAAAAGTTAACTTAGAAATAGTGTCTAATAATTTAGTTACTTCGAAGAACAAGAACTTACTAAAGAATTGTTATAACGCTTAACGTTTAATAGTGGTGTCTACCTAATTCCGCTAGGTAGCCGTTGAGGCTTATACATTTACACGCACTTATAATTGAAACCAAATTCTAATTTCGGTGATTACGATATTGGCACGACCAGAATTCTGTCCAAAATGTTACTGAAAACATATACGTTACATAAACTAAGAAATCGTCAACACTTTAGATGTACTATAGCTTGCTACGTGCATGCTGATATTCAATAAACTATTTATTGCGCATATACAATCCCGCGGCAGTATTTGAACCCGATCATATCTACGATGTAGGTTTGATCTTTGCATAACTCCTTATTCAGGTAAATGTGGTCCTTGTATTGAATCTGAAAGGGGGATTTGATGTTTAGTTGACGGGAATGATGCACGATCACTTACCAGAGTCGCAAAACATCACCGAAAACGTCATGCTGGCGTATTTTGATGAACAGAGCAAAACTAAGGAAGCCCCAACCCTTTGGCATAGTATAGCATGCTACACGCATGTTTAAATATTCTGGAAATGCAGTTTGTGGTTACGTGTAGTACGTTTGACATATGGCATTTGATATCAACGTGTCCTATCTTAGAAAAAAGTTGTACTATAAGAGGTTGTACAATAATTACAACCATGTGCATAGTGGACAAAAGTTTTAGTCCAGTTTTTTTTTATTTTCAAATTAAACTACCTATCGTTTTTGACTATTGGATTTAATATGATTCGTAACCATAAACTTCAAACAATTCTGACGTTAAAAAATAAATTGCGGAAATGTTATCTAAATAGCGAAATGTTGTCCATATCTTTTACAAGAATTTCTAGCATTTTAACGGTCTGTTCAAATACTACGAACAAAATTATCGAACAGTTTTTTTTTCAGGGGATTTTTGTAACGCTTTAAAGGCGGAATGCAAGTTTGCAACTCTTGAAAAAACATTGACACGTTTTCCATAAACAAATATTTATTTTATTGTGACAGGTTATAATTAACAAAGTTAATCCGCAATTGCGTTGCACCGTCAGTTTGTCTATCTTGACGCAATGCTGAATTTGTACAAGGTGGTTCGTAAATAATGAGATACAAAACAAAATAGAACTGCGTTTTTGTGTCAAGTGTATATAATGGACCTTTTAACATACAGGGTGTTCGATTTTTTTTTTTAGTAAAGCGTCCTTTTTAAAAACTGTTTTTTTACTAACGTTTATGACTATGCTTTTCTTAACTTCAGTTGTTTTTACTGAAAATACATTATTCTTATTTTTATTACAATTTATTGTTTTGCAACCACTGTAGGCTGTGGGCGTAGCCTTCTATGAACATTCAAAACTTTATAAAAAAAAAAAATTTCGCGAAATTAGGTTAAAAATATGATGTGGTCTTGACTTTATCACACTGTACCGCAGTGTCAAACTGTGTTAAACTCTGATGTTTTGACAATCCTGTCAATAGACACAAAATATCTGTCAAATTCATTAGTTTTACTGCAGACACGACCCATCTTGATCAAATGGAATTTGCTCATGCAGCTAAACTATTAATTTTACAAAAAAATGTCATAGACATAAATTATACAAAATTTCCTCTACTTTAATTTATTATTTAACTATTTTGACGAAATTACAGAAATGGCGGCTTATTTACAAAATCCTTGAATAAGGCTTGGAGTAAACATCCAGTTCCTTTGGACCCTTTTGAACAAAAACCTTTTCAGCTCTAAGTTTGGTCATGAAACTTCTAAATATGAAGTTTCGTCCCGATACCTTTAGTAGTTTCTCCAGAAGGTCAAGAAAAATGTCATTACTTGACAAAAGCAAATAATGATGAGGTCTTTTATATCATGCCAAAATTCCAACTAAAAAAGAAACCGCATTTTAGTGAATTTTTATTGTGTTGTATAAAATTTATTTTGTGTATTATTCTAATACAAATAATAAACAATGGAGTATTGTTATGCTATAACATAATTCCGAATTGTTCACCTCGAAATTTTCAAACATTTAACCAATTATTTTCGGTTATTTTTGTTACGAAATCGCAAAATTTATATTATATACATTACATTAAACTCTTGCGAATTGCATTCAATTGTCAATTGCTTTTTGAGTCAAGGTTACAGCTATTGTTAATAATGTATATAATGACGTATATATATTTATCTGATATCCTGCAGATTTATATCTATAGATCGACAATTTCCCTAGACATCATACAAATATAGAAATTAAAATACATTACAAAACGTTTATATTTCATTCAACATTATTTATAGTAAATAGTATTGCATATTTTTCTCGGAATAATAATCAATCGATTACAAACCTTACTAGTATTGCCATACCTTTTATGATTTTATTATTTGGTGATTTTATTAAGGTGAACCCAAAATTGAGCAAATTTGCACCCTATAAAATTAAAAAAAAAAATCTGGTGTGCCGCAGGGTAATGCTCGCATAGCTTTGGACCACTGTTATTTATAATCGTTCCCTATTTTCTCCTGTAGTAAGATCGAAGATTAACCACTCTGTATATGCAATGCTACACTTATTCCTTGAGTTTTGAGGACATTACTCCAGAGTCATGGAGTAATTACTGTATATCCCCGATGGTGTGAAGTCCCTTCGAAAAATGCGGTTATTTGCCTGGCTTCTATATTACCATGTAGAGCTGAAGAGGTATATATATGTATATAATATATAACCGAACAAAAACATGAACACACGGACATGTGTTTGCTTTTACGCGAAAATTACATTTCGTAATGATATATAATCGGCTGACAACACATAGTGTTGTGTTATGATAACTTGGAATCATAATCATAACAATTTTTTTTGGTAGATTAATAAGTTATATAAAACTTGACCTTACTTAAGACATTTTTAAAAGAATACACAGCTTGTAGTCCCCCCCAATGAGAGATTGGTTCGATTTATGACAACACGCTGACGAAATATGTGACAAATTGCAAAATATGTTTGGTACCACATGGTGGGATGTTTCTGCGCAAATTCATAGAATAAATAAATAGTACAATGTCAGAACTGTATTATGGTGTACAAAATCCCCGTTTTACCACAAATGGAGACTAAGGTCAAGTCTGTGTTTCAAAAGACCTCAGAATGTAGTGAAATTCTGTTATTGTTTATCCCCTTGCCTAAAAAAAATCTGTCCTTGAAATAATCACAAAAATAAATGGATTTGAATATACCGGGACAAAATCGATTTAGTTAGTGTTTATCTGACAATTTTCAACTATTTTCAAAAAATTTATAGCCGCTTAAATTGACAATATAAGATAAAAGTGATTTTTATTCGTTGCCATAGTGATACAAATTTACGATCGTTTATGTTTTTGTGTCCAGATTGTCATCCTGATTGAAAGTATCACAAAATAAATTAAAAGTTAGAAAATGACGCCATTTCCGGAAAAAACGGAAGTCATACTAACGTAAAAATATCCCCAAAAATAGCATTCTTTGAGTCATCTCTGAAATTTTAAATGACACCCTATATTATTTTCGGGATATTTATAATCTAACAAGTGAGAACTCTTTCTGGTATGCTTTTTTTTCTGTAGAATCTGAATCTGAATGCAGACATTTTTACTTACAAAAATGCAGAAAATGACTGATTTCGTGCCGTCGATGGGAAGCGCGTATATGTATAGCCCCACTACTCGACCGCTTTCGAGCGCGCGACCGTTTTCGGTCATGTTTGCGAGCATTTTTCACCTATTTGGCAACATTTTAACGCAAAATCAGAATTGACGTTTTGTAGCACGATACTTCTACTCTCGAAATCCGTTAAATAAATTAAAATCGGACCACCTCCAACGCACCCAGGCTCGCCGAAACATATTGCATAAAAAAATTCAAATCGCAATTGTGCAAGAACTAATCATCGGACAATGCCTGGGCTGTTCACACTCAAAGTACCCAGCAATCGCTACTTTCTCGCGACAAGCCTGTGCTACAACTTTGCAAATGGCGGAGTTATGAATTTTTGAAAAAAACACAGATTTTTACAGTTTTTCCGAATTTTCTCCGTTAATATTAATCCGATCGAGTCCGTGTAGAGCTCATTCTTTTCGTCTTTTCATTCTCTACAATTCGCCTGTTAAAAGCATCAAGATTGCTCCATCGGTTCAGCTTTTACAACCGCAAAACGAAAAAAACACGATTTTTTTAGGTTTTTTGTTTATAACAAATTAAGTAATGATATTTGCGAGTCGAAAACACATCACAATACATCTACGGACTGTTCCACGTGACCTGGGACCATCGGCTACCTGATACTATTTTTGTGACGCAAAAATCTCTATTGCTTGGTCTATTAATATGTTTTGATCAATTTCAAATTTCACAAAAATTAAGTATGGATGAAAAAGCAAATTGAAAAATTCTGCAGAAAAAGAATTTCACAAAAGTTTATTTTTTCTATGTAAAAGACCGTTTTCAATATTATTTAATTTATGGAAAGCATCTTTTCTCCAGGATGTCCAATATAGACAACAAAATATACGAGAAAGGTCGATAATATTTTTTTCTGAATTTTAGGCAGATTTGTATTCGGCAATGTTCATATTTTATGGCTTTTAATAAGACATGTTTCGACACAGGTACGAATCAGGACTAAATAATGTTGTCCACTTTATACGTTTTCGTGTTGGTACTGGAAGTCCAAACACGCCTCTTAAATAAACGGTGTCAGTGCTTCAAGGACAAAAGTCAAAAATTTAAGGTTTATTTTGAGACGTTTTGAATATTCTAAAGAATTGAGGTGGGTCGTTAAAAATTCGTAGAAAATCACATTTTTTGCATTTATTATCATTATTATTATTAATTTTTTCGAAAACTTTACATGTTCGGAATATTTTGAGCCTAAATTTGTTCTTCGATTAAAAAAATCAAAGATATGGTAGGTACTCGGTGTTATGAAGGCTCCCGTCTCGATTCAAATATCGAACTTCTGTCCAAAGCTTCAAAATAAAAAAATTACCAGATGTAGATGGCGCTACCATATACATGTCTGTTTTTATTTAGTTTTTATTACATTTGACGTATGGTATAACATAAAGAAATAAATGTATTGCTTTCTATTTGTACAAATATTCAAACTGGACTGTGTTTTCACTACAAACACGCACTACAATACTCCAGAGTGCAAGTCTAGAGAATTTCAGAAGAAAATAAGTTGTGCTGTTATAGTTAACATTTAATTATATTTTATAATGTATTACAGCAGACAATAATCAGACGCAACTGCCATCGGAAAGCTTTTCTATATTTTGTACTCCACACCAAAATTTGCATAAATAATTTTCATAAATATTGAAATCCCTTTCCGATGGCAGTAATTTAACTCAAATAATATCCACCGGAATTAATTTTTTAAGAGAATTTTATTTTTTGTTGTTAAGTTTTTCCAGATTGTATCATATAATTTAATTTAAAACGTTTACGTACTTATTGATAATTTTTATTTTTCTTATTGAAGGATTTTGTGGTAGTGCGACACCTATGCCTGAAGTCCTGAACTAAGTATCGCTTGTCTATGTACTCAATAGTTATCTATATTACCAACTAATGTTTTTTTACGATACAGTTTCCTTTTATGATGTGAAATTGTTTGTTGATTCATTAATTTCATAATTGCAGTTTTCTCTTTGTTTTTTTTTCGTATATTTGAAATTTTGATATTTAGAAAAAATTCAAGACGCAATATTTGAGAGTTTTTATTGGTTTATACTTTATACATGTACAGATATAGTAACAATTATTTGGACGGAAAATAATTAAAATAACAATAATCAAACTATACAATTCTTAAACTGCTTATCATATAATTACTAACAAAACAAAATACATTAGAAAAAACAAATACTATAGAAATATCACAATAGAACTTATTTCTATTCGTTATTCAATCTTTTCTTTGCCTTGAGCAAGAATCACCATACTTAATACACTTATTTATTAAAAAATGTTGCTAAGATCAAACAGGATTCTTTGAGATTTCATCCAACTGTCTTTTCATATCCTCAAGTGTCTGCATGTCAGTCGTGGAAGTATCACATCTATATACTACCAAGGAATGGTAAAAATATACAACAAACAACACGAATATAACCAAAACTGGAATAACTATGACAGTAGAAGCTATCGCAGCGTCAAATGAATAATCCCAAAACTTCACCCAACATATTATCGTTACTTCTACGAGAAATAGGAACAGACCTAAAAAATAAAGAAAAACAACTGTATTAAAGGTTTTTTTTTCCGTAAAATAAGCGACTAATACTGTGAAAAATGTTTGAAAAAACTTTTTTTTGATAGAATTCTGTTTTACCAACCTAGTATTGTGGAAAACGCCCAAGCCAACTCGATGAAACCACGCATCCTCTCGTGTGGACTTTCTGACACCAATTCGCAAACTTCTAACTTCGATATTGCGTCTATATTTGGCAGGATATACGTCGATATCATGAGAGCAAATATGTGCACTGCTACCAACACTGTAGTGCACGTTGCGAATAAAATAAATAGCCACTGTGGTACTGTAGTAGGTTCGTTTATCTGAAGCTCAACCTGAAAGTTAAAAAAAAAACAGTTTATATTTTAATTTTTAAGTTTTTGTTTTCTTCAGTTTTTGTGTAAGATTTTCATGGAAGCGGATATCTCAGTAAAGAATTATAGCACGATAACGGGATATGCAGCGCGCAGTACGTCAATCGTAACGGTAAATGGAAACGTAGCTGGGACAGTGGAAGATTATTTACTGTTAGTACGTTACGATCAGAACAATTTAATTTTGGAATTTTGAATAGTAATGCGAGTTAAATATAGATAATGAATTTTGATATACAATTAATTATACCCAACAATATTTGACAAAAACGCATTCACTGATCGCGTCAAAACATCGCATCTCGTTCGACTGCCTCGCACCAAAACCCATAAGCGAGGGAAGCCGAACTGCGCAAAATGTTGTTCATGTTTATTTCGGTCTTAAAAATTAACAAATAGTCGGAATGCTATTAAATTCAAGTGATGTGTATCGCAGTAAATAAGGATATTTGCATGCTAACTGCGTTGTCCTGCTTACATTCGTTACTGAGATATCGGCTTCCATCAAAATCTTGTTCGCAACCTTTATTACATAAAAACTGAAGAAAACAAGAAGGCCAATCTATAGAAGAGACTCTAAATGCAACCTGAACAAAAACTGAAACTTTTGTGGTAAGTGGTTTGAGAGAAAAAAAATCTGAAAGACGAGCGTTAATTTAAAAGTGCAAAAATCGGGTACTTTTTTTCACTTCTCGCGCTCATGTTTACACCGAGTGGCAAACAATTTTGACAGTTATACAACTTATGTAGAAATGATTCAGGAGTATGGCATACTTTGTTTCAATTTATTCGGTACAGTAGTTCTAGAGTTATAGGCCTTCAAACAATACTTCAATACTTTCAAAAGAAGAGATGGCAGTTAGGGCAATTATCTCGTGCGGGGTCACCTATTTTTTTTTTATTTTTCCCAATATCTTAATTTTTATAGAAAAAAAAAACAGTTTTAAGTAAACCTTTGCAATGTCTATATTATATATTATTCTTTGCCCATTTATGAAATTTGTATTTGCCTTGTTAAACATTAGATAATAATGTAATAACGTGAGATTTGCAAACTATAATTTGTTAAAAATTAATAGTTTTTATTCTTTTATTAAAGATTCTATTCCGTGTTCTTGTTGTAATTTATTGTATGTTGGTCAGATTGGTATATATTTGAAAAATAGAATTTTGTTACATAAGTCAAACATAACAACTAGTAAATTAAGGTGTGCATTAGCTCAACATGTTTTTCGGAAAACCGTTTGATTTGATTTTGTTAATGTAAAGATTTTGGTTGTTTGTAAAAATCAACGATCCTTTTTGGAAATGCTGTTTATTAGTGAATTAATATTGCAGGCAAATTAACTGATTTAGAAGCCAAAACCAGTATTCATTGTAGACAGGACTTTTATTATAGTAAACGTAGAAAAAACAAATGCTGGCCATGGGGTGGTATAGTGTTTATTAGGGGGGGGGGGGGGGGGTTGAAAGCAGGTGCAACATACATTATTGTGTTTTCCAGCAAAACTTTTTCAACAAATAATGAACAATTACTGAACAATTCATTGTTGCAAAAGTCATTTTTGAGTTTTTCAATTTTTGAGCATGTTCTTAAATAAGGATTATTATTTTTTATTATTGTATCAAAGAGTACACGTAAAAACGAAAAAAATGAGTACCAGAAGTACGATGTACGATGATTTTTCACTACAGATTTATTAATTTTTTTAAGAAAAACCGTTTTTGATTGAAAAAACCGAATATCTCCAAAACTTCTCGGTTTTTATATATACAAAAATGTATGCTTATTTAAGACATAAAATGGCATGCTTTCGCAAAATTTTATCATTATTGGATAATTTTTGCGGTAATTAAAAATAATAAACAGAAAAATTGTTTTTGCATTGGCATTCGCATTTTTCTCGGAAATTTTGAGGTCATAGTAAATAGTATATTATTATACAAGTTTTATAAGACGTCAAATTGGCGCACGAGTTGTTTTGGGCACGACGATCGTAGCGAGGAGTGCCCAAATAGAACGAGTGCACCAATACGTCTTATAAAACGAGTGTAATATACTATTTTTTCTACTTTGCGTCATTAATTTTATATAAGTTTAGAAATTGTGGTTACTATATCGCGCTAAATTAGAATCTAGGGTATTTTGCGGGTACCACGTGGTAGCACTGAGTAACTGTCAACTTCGTTAAGGATGATATCGATGAGATAAAATCATGACAAAATCTAATTCTGAATAATTTTACTCTACTTTAGCCTACAAGTTTGAATAAATATTCAGCGAGGTCGCAACGATGATCATAATGGAGCTTGGGGCAACACTTTTAACCCTACTGTGATAAATACATGAAACTTAACCTAAAAAGTTAACAATTTTAAAATAGTGGTTTCATAAGTATAATAATCAGAATAGAAGTGTTTGGCGGTGACTGATTAGTTACTTCGAAGAACAAGAACTTACTAAAGAATTGTTATGACGCTTAACGTTTAATAGCGGTGTCTACCTAATTCCGCTACGTAGCCGTTGCGGCTTATATATTTACAAGCACTTATAATTGAAACCCAATTCTAATTTCGGCAAAGTAGTTTATTAGAATAAATTATACTTAGTAAAATTACATGTGATGGAGGTAATACAAATACGTTGCACACAACCAGAACTAAGACGAAGTCGAAAGCGACGGACAAAATAAATATGAATTGAACCGAGCATCCAAGCGTCCAAAATATTACCGAAAACTTATATGTTACATAAACTAAGAAATCCTCTACACTTTAAATGTACTATAGCTTCGTACGTGTATGCTGATAAACCAGTTATTGTGCATATACAATCTCGCAGCAGTAATTAAAATCGTTCGTATCTACGATGTAGGTTTGATCTTCGCATAATACCTTATTAAAGTAAATGTGGTCCTTGAATTATATCTGAAAAGGGGATTTGATGTTTAGTTGAAAAGAATGACAAATCACTAGCTAGAGTCGTAAAACATCACCGTAAACGTCATGCTGGCGTATTTTGATGAACACAGCAAAACTAAGAAAGCTCCAATCCTTTGGCCATACTATAGCAGGCTACACCCATGTTTAAATATGTATAGAATATTGATATTTCGCAGTTTATGTGATTGCAAGCGATTAAGAAGATGCTGTGTGTGGTTATGTTGGGTTATGTATTGTACCTTTGACATATGGCATTTGATATCACTGTGTACCAATCAGACAAAAATGTTACTGTTTTCGGTATTACAATGTGTTAATTGTAACACCGAAAACAGTGTTACAATGTGTGGATTGTGAATGCAAAGTAGAAAAAAGTGCTTTTTAAGTGTCACCCTCGAGGCATAAACATCCGTCTAATGCCCTTGGTACATAAATAACTATTTTGTTGAATTGTCAAATATACTAACCTAACCTAATACATCTACTTCTGTCGCAATATTTCTCCTTTATTTAAAGTAAGTGATTGGATCTGTAATTGTCGCTGGTAGGTAAAATTATGTACAATACTCGAGCTGTAACGCATATTACGTGCTTGTGAAAAATAACAAAACTTCGTATGTTAACTTTCCACTCGTACGTGATATGCTAGTTACAGCTCTTGTAAGGTAACGTAATGTAATATGCTATTACGTTGTTATAAAGTGTTTTGTTTGACATTTGTCAAAAGTTTAAAAAGTTCATGTGTCATGGGTCATTATAAATGATTATAGTCGAAGCAGGCGCCGAACTCAACTGTAAAAATTTGTATTTGCCTCTCCACAGAAAATAAATACCGCTGTTCAATACACAATTAGTGATATTGGTTCGTTAACAATGTAAAGTAGAAAGTTGCTTCAGTATTTCTGTAACAGTTTGTTATTGGCTTTTATGGTAAAGCGTCTATATACACCTACGTAACAAATCTTAATGAACATAACTTTGATGATAGCTTACCATAGCCACCATTGCAAACCCAGATAACAGCTCAGAAGTGGTAGCAGTCGCCTTCAACTTCGCTCTTGACATGTGCAACCTTCGCCACGACAAACCTTCTGGTGAATTTGCTGAATATCCTTTCCTTTTACCATTATCATCGTCCCATGAGCATCTGCATCCATGGTGTGAGCTACTAGAGTGGTACCTCTTGAAAGACGGCTGAAAATAAAAGGTCATGGTCCATATAACCTGCTCAAACATTGGAAATGTCTTCAGTGAACTTACTTTTACTGGTGGAAGGCTTTTCATTGGTGGAAAATTGAAATTTGATGTCGAACTGTAGGGTGGGGTTCGGTCTTTCCAACTCTGGCTGAGGGATAGCTCACTAGTTGGTGGGGATGGCTTTGGTGTGTTCGTCTCCGTTTGATATGAAACTCTGCTTCGCTGGAATGTTTCAGTGCTTAAATTGAGAGATCTGTGCTGTCTTGATAAGTTCTTCATTGGAACCTGTCAAACAGTATTGAAAATTTATTCTTTGTTGTGGAAAATGCTTTAAATTTGAGGGGGGAGTATCTACAGCAGCGTTTCTTAACAGTTTTACTCTTGCGGGACCCTTTAAATTGGGTTGAAACCTACAATGTCCTTCCCAATGTCATCTCGAGTTTTTTTTGCGAAGAGAAGAACGTGTAAAGTTTTTCAAGTAACCAGATACAAGTCTGTAAAAAAACGAAGTTTAATGATTGAGAATTATTTACTATTGTGAAATTAAAGTACTTTTGCTGCGAAATTAAAAAAATTATGTGAATAATAAATTAATAAATTATGTGAATTCTGTAAAAACATTACTGAAATATAGCTGGTCTACAATAACCAGCGATGTTACGGTTAGTTCTTCTTTTACAGCTTGCTGCTCAATCAATGTTTTTAGGTTTTTGACAATGAACGCATTTCACGCCATCATCTCTGGGTTACCGCAATACAAACATTTCAAGCTTCTAATGTCAAATGTGTTTTTTCAAGGTCTGCTTTTGACGTTTCAGATAATGACAATAGCAACGTGTATTATCGCGCGTTGATTGGTCTGTTTGAAATTCCCACACTTTTACGTGTCAAGTGTGTCTGCGTTTGACGTTTCAAACATAACCACAACATTGATTATTGCGCCACTGTTGGTATGTTTGAAATCCCCGCGTCTTTACGTGTCAAGTGTGACAGGTTAAACAAATCTGACAATTTGACAATAATTTCGGGACATTTTTGTCCCGACAATTTGACAATAATAATAGTATATAGGGATTGAGCAATCCTTGTAAGAATCTAGTATTCTTGGTTTATTGCATTCATTTTCTGCAACATTGCAGATATTTCTCTCTAGGTGTAGACTAATTTGTTCCTTTCAGTTCATTCAAAAGTTACAGCGCTTTCAAGTATTACCAAAGGAAGGAAAAATAAAGTACAAATCAAACAATGCGAAAACGAAGAATACAAATTGTACGTTTTACAAATAATTAAATAAATAAATACATTAAAAAATTTTAAAAAATATCGTTGGTCAAAATACAAAAACTAAGAATTGTTTATTAGTAAAAAGTTTCATATGAACCTATTGATAACAAGCTAATATTCCTTAAGAAGTTTTTTTAGAGTATTGAAAAAATAGATAAGTCCTTATGATACATTTATAATTACGTTCTGAGGAAAAAAATTTGGGAATAAACACTCAAGTAGAAGATATTTGTACACACTTATTTCATCTATAACAGATGATTTCTATATTTTCTCGTAAAGTTTGTTAAATAATAAAAAGCTGGCACATCTTCACCAATGTTAAAAACTGCACTAATACAAAGTACCTAATTTATACCTCGAGGTGATAATTAAATTTAAAGACACTAAATAATAAATAAAAAATGTGAAGAACTTTTAAATTTTTTGTGTTGTCAAAATTAGTAGGTACTTACTTCTATTTAATTTAATTACTTTTTTGTTTAATTAAATGCAGTCACAAAATTTGAAATTTCATTTTAGTTTCCTGTCCGCATAAATTTTCGCCTAGTATTGCAAATCACCTTGTATATATATTGATTTTCTATGAATGGGACCGACATGGTTTTTGTCATAGAAGCTCAGAACTTGTCTGGTGATAGGTTAGTAATTTTATCTGGAATGTAAGATTATATTGAAATCCACCATCTACAACTCAGTTCTTCTCCTAAAGTACCATTATAAGCAACTTTTTACCGACTCCGCAGCCCTGGTTAGAAGGGCACCGAATCAAAATTGTTCATGGATTGACCTTGTTTATTAATCCAATATTTAGAATAATAATCCAATACTAAAATAATACATAAAAATTACGCTGAATACATCACTCCTGTAACGACAATGTTGTGAAATAACAATGCCGTTTGTTGAAAAGGTGCTTTCATTAGAAAATATAATAAATTTATGAAAATTTCGGTTGTTCAACATTTAAGTGACTGTTGTTAAGTTTTATATTTATTTTATTAGATATTAAATATTTATTTTACAAGCGAACTGAGTATATAGTTTTATAAGCACCGAACAAAATTAGAAATAAGCAAAATAAAGATTCTTACCCAGTTTGTGTTTAAACTTTTTGTTCCTAAGTTCAGTTCCGCTGACGTGTTGTATCTGGTCATGTTTGGCTTTCTTGATGGTGGTACTGGAAAGTTCACCTGCGTTGCTTGGTCCATCTCTACTAAAAATGAAAGCAAAATACTTGCTAATAATTACTGTTTGACGTTTTTACGTGCAAAGCTTTGTCATCACGGCATAACTCATGTTCGCATATGATAGTTTAAAATGACTCGGAATATTTGAACTCATGAATTATTATAGCGTTTAGTACAGTTCCACATTCGCATTTGTAACTTTTAAATATGCTGTTATCTAGCATATTTTAAATAAGTTTGTTCATTGGAAATTAGTCATCTGTTTTACGTAATAACCTTCTTCGCTTTCTTTTGAAGTACCTACTTTATACAGGGAATATAACATTTTAACCAAGCCAATGTTTTGTGGCATCAGAAACATTCTAAAAATCCATTTTCCCAAGAAAACCCCCATAGTAGTTTTCCATTCCAAAGAAAAATAATAAACCAATAATTTTGTTTACATTTTTCTATCTTTGTAACTTGAATCTCAATACTATGTATTCCTCTTATGGTCGGCCTTGGATTTTTTACTCAAAAACAATTGCTGTACTGGAAAACATACGTCGCAAGTACGGGATTCCTCGTGTTCGTAATAAATTGTTTTATGTTGAATTATGTATTAAAATCTACGATAACGAATGTGACGCCTGCACAATAATTCATAACTGTTTATGATCGTTTCTTTGCATATTAAGCATACTGCACACAAGAACAATCATCAAGTATGTTTAAATCTAATTTTTTATCGTTTGATAAAAGCATCAGTGGCGGTTCGTGACAATTGATAGTGGGTTTGGGCTGCACATTGGAGTATTTGACTCACAAAGCTGTCAGTTGAAAGCTGCTTTTTGTATCGTTGAACATTGATGCAACTAAGTGGAAGTCTTGGTCTTAAAAACAGTTGGAGTTTTTTTTTTTTCAATGTACCTTGGATTGTAGTGGAAAAAACTGATACCATGTTCTTTCCTCATTTTTGAGACCCTGTGTTTTAATCAAGTAATGGTATAGAAAGTGCTTGCGCTCTATATGAAAGACGCATCTTATTTTATCTTATTAAGAGTAAATGTTAGTCACCGGCCTCAAAAGTTCGACGAAACTGAGGCGCGAGAGGAGGGAACAAGCCGCGCCCACTGTACACTCCGCAGAAAATGCAAGCAACGCACTGATTAGATGAGGGGAACGTCGGTATTGTTCTTTGGCGGCGAAGATCAAAGGGGCCGTGCGGTGTCGACTTGCGCCGAACCGTTTCCTAATAATTTTGTGTATGTGACTATCGCATGTTCTGAAATGCTTTTCTTGTATATTTTAAATACAAATACAATTCCACAAAACAATACAGTGATACAAATTAATTAATTGCTTTATTATAACATTCCTATTTTACTACTAACTATGGTTGAACATTTTACCTTTTGTATGTTGAAAAAATTGTAGTTTTGGTAAAACAGACAACTTTTCTTACATAAATCATTTATTGCTTTACATTTATTATTATAATTAGTAACTAATTATCAGTTAGCTCCGAAGAAGCGAACAGCATGGTTCGAGAAGACAGTAATTATGAATTTTTACTCACGGCATAAACCGGTAACTATTTATCATCTAAATTTAAATGACTCTGGCCGTGAAAGCATTCGTACTCAGATACTTATTTAAATCCATTTAACGTTTTCTTTGTGCATCAATAATCTCGAATGTCTCGTTCGTACTTAGCAGAGATCGATACTTTCAGGTAAAACGCACCTCATATAAAAATTCAAATTTTTATCGGGTGATGCAAGTAGGTGTTAGTAAATATAATATTCCCATTTTAATTCTAGATACAGTTGGATACTGCATTTTGAAATTTTACTCAAAATTATTATTGCTATGTGTAGACTTGGTAGTATACGTACTTCAATTTCAATTGTAGGTATGAGAAAAAATAGCGATTTCGATAAAACAGGCAGCTTTATGTATATGTATAAGTCATTTATTATATATTATATAGATACATGTTCAAATATTTTACACCTTTATAAAAGTTTTTTGCCATATATGGTAATCCGGCACGCTTACACCTATAAGAGAGTATTGCCCAAATTAACTAGCGAAGTTAATTAGCGAAGAATTACACTACACGTACAATATCTACATATACACTTACCGCAGGTACTCTCGCAAGTTATTAGTTTTCTTAGAACGCGGGCCACATAAAGGCAGCTGATTTTTTAATTTGCCCATATTTCTAGCGTCTGTTCTACGTCTGTTGTACAACAAGTCGAACTAAAGCCAACCATCCTACATAGATTGCGATTGCCCTGAATGCATTGCCAAGCGACAAGTGTTTGGTATTAATATTATTTTCTAAATCTAAATACATATATTTGAAATTCCATGACGAAAAATAAATGACTGATTAAAAATTAAATTACTTGTATTTCCTTAGTAATTTATTTAACTCCTATTAATTATTTAGTAGTTGTAACATTGTAAGTAGGTATTGCGGTTGTTGATTATTCTTCGTTCCGTGTGTCGTACGGGGACTGCACTATAAACCCTCGCGGGAACATGGGCTCCTAATTTATAACTCGCTCTTTGCTGTCTGCGTAGAGTCCATCAGGACGGCAAAAAATTATTTCTCGTATTTGGTTTCTAGCCTATTTTGGTCGAAATTCACCAATTCATGTTGATCACATACACTTCCGCAAGAACATGCTGTCCTAATTTATAAGCGAGTCGTTGCTATCTACGTAGCACCAGCACGGTAAAATTTATTTTTCGTATGGCTTTCGTTTGCCGGGCGCGGCGCCGCTACACCTCCCGTGTCAACATGCGATCAATATTTTTGTTAGGCCGAAATTGCTCAATATTTGTGATTCCCCTGGCTACGTATTCATGCTGCTGCTTCAGACTGTACCATTTGAATTTGATTGGTCGAAGAAAATGATGTGGTGTTTATTCAACAGATGGCTGCACCGTACGACTATAAAATATGTTATTCTCGTCTCATTCACATGTTCAAAAAGCCAACGGTTAAATCATTACAACATTCATATTTTGTTGTCATTTTTTTTACACAAGTTCATGAAGGCTCAATACAAAATGTTGTAATATTGGTTTTTTGATGTTTGGTTCGGATATGGAAAAAAAAATAACAAAAATTACCAATTATTGGTTTCTTTAGCAAGGGTAAAAAACAAAACAACAACGCAAATGAAAAAAGTGGCATTCGTACCCGGTGTAACACACCTTTATCTATAATTTAATGTATTACACGTGATTATTAACACACAATTAAGCTCAGGATGTTTGGTTTTATGTAGTGTTGTTTTGTAGTACGCTACTACCTCTAGTGATTCCTCTTAATAGTGGGCAATAATTTTATATTGATGCAGCATAATAGTCCGGCCACACACCAAAACAATAGTGCGAAACTTCTTTGAACCGGTGGGTACCACCACATTATAGTGGCCTGCGAGAATCCCTGATACGAACCCTATAGAACATGTGTGGGATGAATTAGGGAGAAGGGTGAGTTCTCGCGTCAAGAAAGTCTCACAGAAATGTATATACATTAGTGGAAGAAAGGGATCGTATATACCAATAGAAATGGTAATAAATCTGATTTCCAGTATGCCGCGTAGATTAGAAAATCTTAAAGTTACTAGGGAATGCAATACACGGTATTAAGCAGTTTTCCCAGTTTATAATTTTGTGTTTAATAAAATTGTGTATCAGTTTATTATATCACTATAAACCTGTTTATCGATAAATTCAAAAAGTTGCTCATATGCAAGGTTTCAAAAACAGCTGTAATTAGAACAATTTTAGAGATAAATCAAGACAAAGGAATTGCCTACAATCAAATAAAAAAAAATAAAAATCGGCTTACTGGTTTAAAAAATATAAGACTAAGAAAGTTAGGTCAAAAATGAAGTGTTTATCACAATTATTTAGTTCTATTTTAAATTTTATTTGTACGTATCAATTCGTTACTGAAATATCAAAACACGTGGTTTCTATAGTTACATATGTTAATTTCAACTCGAAAATTTTTTCTAAGTACGATGTTTACATAGAAACTATAACTGTACCTTTATTGATAACTGTCACATTTGCCATCTGACCGTTCTAATTTACCCATCAGATCGCAAAATTATGTGCAATTGTAAACACACAGGAAGTAAAGCACCCAATTATATCATAACGGTTAATCACCACTAGAAATTACATAGGAAATTCGTATTCAGGATATAGTTCCGCTTTATATTTTGTATAAAATCCATGGAAACTAAAAAATCACCAAAAATTTAATACTAACACAGCATTATATCTATTGTTAACTATATTTATTCAGAAGTATACCTTTACTAAGTATAGCATATGGAATTTATGCCACATATACCATACCTATAATGATGCTAACATTCTGTAAATAGTTTTGTCGGTTTTTGTACTTTACATTTTCTTTGAAACGTTGAAATATAACAAATAGCTATATACATGACAATAACTTATATTATGGTGTGAATTATTACCATAGTTGTTTATATTGACATATTTTCTTTTTAAGTAAACATATTTCATAATTACAAATACATGTAAAAAAATATAATAGATACTTACAATATTTTCTAACAATATCATCAAAATGCTTGCATAAAACTTTATACACAATAATATACACTCTTAACTGACACTAAAATACTGTTGCCACATCACTACTGCGCTGAGATACTTATCATTTGTTTTTTTGGTAGTTTCGTGTTCCGTGAATTTGTGTTGCATTGTGATTATTTAGTCTGAGTATTGTTGCCACAGAGTTAAACAATACAATCTCTGACTCCGTCTACATTTTGCCACTGTAATCTTTAGAATGTTACTGATATATTGTTTATGCCTGCAGCACTTACAAAACATTGAGATATTCAGAGAATTTTTGGCATGGTCGTACAATACCCGATAAAAATAAAGTGAATTTGGATTAAATTTCTATACTGATGCCAGTTGACTGCAAAAACAGTGTTTAATAGGACTATTATTGGAAAACAATCTTAGAGTGTTTATTCCTTCACTCTACATTGTAAATGCATTATTTTTCGTAATTATTTCCTCAATATTTCATAAAAACCAGCGTTAAAAATTGAATCACAAAAAGTTCCGCCAAAACGATACTTTCTGTTGTGTGACATCACACGATAGTAGATGTCAAATCGGGCAATATGGTCTGTCAGCATCGGCATCGTCGCCGTTTGGTGTGTTGTATGATGTGTTGTTTTCACAATTTCTACATAAAAATGGATTATAAATGGTGTATAAATCCACAATGCAGAAATACGTCAATAAAAACTCCGGGTAAACTATTTGTAGCTGTTCCGCAAGATTTGAAACTGCGAAGAAAGTGGTTGGCTCGTAGAAATCCAAATGAAATAAATAGCGGCCAATGCAAGTGTTTTCTGTTGTGAAGATTACTTCGACATAAGTAAAACTGACTAGAATAAGTTATCTATTGTGTTTTCGAACCAGGTATTATCTGATCTGACAGCTTAAGGTTAGGGCTAACCTAACCTACAAAGTTATGCTTACATGGCACTTTAGTGCTATTAAATTCAAACGGGAGAAGCATAAGAGCGCGTTCGGATAATCGGGTAGGGTACGGTGAGAGTGACGCGCTGCATAATAGGCGGACTAACGTCATACGACGTTTATCTGCATATAAGAGAGAGACAGCCGATCCAGGTTATCTGAGCATTGCTCTCCCCATACCCTACCCTGACAAACCGAACGCGCTCTAAGCGTACTAACGAATGACGTCACTGGAGGCTGATCCAATTACAGAGGGTTTTCAATCACGTGATAGGACGTGAATAAAATTCAATTTTAATTTTGGTTTTTAATAGAAATAAAGCATTTTTTTAAAAGTAATAACAAATAGTTTTCTTAAACTGTAATCTATTAGGATGACTATAATACAAGCCATATTTTTAATACAGTCAAATACCCTATTATAGGTGACTTTCGAATTTTAAATATATTACCAAGAAAATATTATACACTGCTCAAAAAAATTAGTGGAACACTTTTTTCGAAACCTGTATCTTTTTAAATGATAGTTCTAGGCAAATCAAATTTGGTATACCTCAACGGTGTATATCCCTCCACGAGCACGAATCACTTCCTCACACCTGCGTGGCATGCTTCGCACTAGTCTGCAAAGGGATTCTTGGGGTATGCTTACCCATTCCTCAATCAGGGCTTGTGTCAGTTCCTGTATGGTTAGTGGTGGATTAGGGCGCTTGCGAACACGTCGGTCAAGCTGATCCTACACGTGTTCAATAGGATTCAGGTCAGGACTTAACGCCGGCCATTCCATGACCTGAATTCCACGTTCTTGTAAAAAGTTTCTGGTGATGCCGGCTGTATGTAGCTTTGCATTGTCCTGCATTAGGATAAAATTTTGACCGACGCTTTATGCAGCCGGCACCACATGGTCCTCCAAGATGTTCTCGATGTAATTCATGGCATTTAGTCTCCCAGGAACCACAACAAAATCAGTTCTGTTGTCTATACTGATTCCAGCCCAAACCATCACAGATTCACAGATATATTACCAAGAAAATATTATAGTTTACTGCTATGAAAGACAATACCTATACATAAAACTATATTTAGAAATATGAATTTTCAATAATACCTAACGTAAATATCAAGAAATATAAACACCGATCCTAGGTATGCATTTGTTTGTAATATTCCAGGCAAAATACTTGTTTTCATTATCATCAATTACCTCACTTTAAATAATTCTCATTTCTCAGAAAGTTACCGACATTATTAGCACTTGTGCATGAAAACTTTGTAAACACATTTTAAACCAAAAATTAATTAATTTAATTATTTTCTTTTAATTTCAGATGTCTACGGTTACAAGTGGAGACAACATAGTAGTTTTAAGCAGATTTTTCAGTACAAATACATATTTAGTAGCTGGAAAATGTTGGAAATGCTATAGAGACGCAACAGATGTAAAAATTATAGGTGTAAACGGGAGTTTCTTAAAGAAAACGAAGAAATATGAAGAGTACAATGATTTTCTTGAAGACCAAACTGATTTAGAAGAGTTTATGATTATGCTGGATTGTGATCAAGATATATTTCTGAAGAAAAACAATACAGAAGACATAGAAGACATAAAAGAAGAAAATATTGAAGATTATTTGATTGGTCAGGAAGAAATTAGAAATAAGAATATACAGGAGACTATAAAGTATGAAAACATGGAAAACCTTGAAGGGGAATCGAAATTCTTTAAGGTTGAGGTAAAAAATTCACCACTTAAAACAGAATTCTTCAAAAATTTCCCGAAGATCGAAAATCATAAAATACCAAAATTAGATTTTGGTTTTTTGAACGCCTCGTTAAAATACGAAGTCAAGTTTGTCCCTCCAAGGTCCCCGTATGATCTAATAGAAGAATCACTGTACCATGACCCATGGGCTCTTCTAGTAGCCACCATATTCCTAAATCGTACAACACTGAAGCTGTCCCGAGCATATATAGAATGGTTTTTGGCCGATTTCAAAAACCCACATCAAGTTTTGCGAGCAGAAATCCCAAATTTGGAAAAGTATTTCGTCAATTTGGGCTTACAACGCACACGTTCCATGCAAGTCTACAGAATGTCGTACGACTTCCTGCATAAGAATTGGAAAAACCCCGAAGAACTCTATGGGATTGGACAGTACGGTAGGGATGCTTTTAACATGTTCTGCGTAGGGAATTTTAATGTTAAACCAAAGGATAGATATCTTAGGATCTACAGGGATTGGTACGAGGTAAATTTCTTGAAGAATAATGAAGATTTTGATGCGGAATTCTTGATAGCGTCAAGTCAAAATGATCCTGACTTTAATCAAAATCATACCAGAGGAAATGGGATCGATTTCGATGATTTATCAAGTGAAGATGGGGATTTTAATGGTGAAGATGGAGAAGAAGCAACTTCTTCAAGTGAAGAAGAGCGATTATGCGTTTTGGGCGACGTTTTTGAAGATTTTTTCATGGCAAATCGTGAATTTGCGAACAGCTGTTTCAGTGAAGATACTAGTGACGATATTGAAGATAATTCGGACTTTGGAGACGCGAAAGAAACAAAAGAAGTAAAAGGAGATATGTCTATGACTGAAGATGTGAGAAGAAGTTGATATTCAATGCTTTTAGTGGAGATTATAATAGTCAATTGTGAAATATGAGGAAAGTGTAATTGAGAATTGGAAATGAGCTGTATGCACACAAGATGAAGACACTTAGGATAATAAGTGGAGAAAAGAACAAGCTTAGAGCAAAAGTGAAGAAATGCAGTTGGGTAAGCTTCCATTTAAACTTTTTTAACTCTAAACTAAAATACACTGCTCAAAAAAATTAGGTGAACACATTTTTCGAAACCTGTAACTTTGTAAATAATAGTTCTAGGCAAATCAAATTTGGTACGCAAAGCAAAATCGAAATGACTGTCGTAGTATCGATGACAGTGGGGTTTTCTGTAGATTGGTAAGTTATAATACAGTGTATGCAGTGTTGCCAAATCCAACGGATGCCTATCCACTAGAACGCCTACGTTTTTCTACTAAAATTCCACTAGATTATCATTACTTCTACTAAAATGTTCTACTAGATTTTAGTAGTGGACAAAAACTTCATATTTCATTATTTATTAAATTTCAAAATATTTTTTTACTTGTGTTTTTAATATTTCAGTTGTTTTTACTCGAATGAATTCAGCTCGGTTCTTTTTATTATTTGCAATTTAGTTTGAATGCAAAAACTTAAACGTTCAGGACAGCCGATTGAAAATATGAATCGCGCAAGGTTTTATACAGGGTTTCTCAAAATTACCGGAATATCTAAAGAATTCTCCAACCGCTAAAAAAATTCAAACTAATTTTTAAACATTTTTTTTTTATTTTAAACAAGCTGTCGTTTCAATATATTTTTAATATTATATATAACATGGAAATTTGGTAACCTTTCCTTTTTCTAATAGAATAACCTGTATATTTTTACATTTTTTATTCTATTAATTCTAAGAATTTTTTGTAGGAATCATTTTTTTACAAAATAAATTGTGTTTTAGTTATAAGCAATTAATCAAAAGTCATGAACTTTTATTTAACCAAACGGATAAAAAATAAACAAAAGCAATAAAAAAGCAAAGCTATTAAATGAAATTAAATTAAATGTTCAAACTGGATTTAAAAAATATATAAATGTGTGTATGTATGTATGTGTATGTATTAATTACAGTTCAGGAGTTTTGATTAATTGCTTATAACTCAAAAATGATGCGTTAAGGCTCCGTTTTAAAAACATCGCAACTTCCAAACGAAATATTTCGTTGCGATGTTTTTTTTTTGCTGGGAGTGGTCTGCCTGGCCCCCACCAACGTCAACCAGGCAACAGTTTTACGATAAGGGGAAGTTGGGGGGTTTAGAGGAAGCAGGCAAAGGCGGAGCATAGTCGACGCGAATACATTCGAAGGGGAAGTACTCAGCCAGTTTGTCGCCGCGCGTCGGCGCTTTCGCTTTCGCTCAAGTTACAATGTATTAGTGTTCTCACTCATCACGGTCGCATATGCATCCCGGACTGCATACAGCTGGCTGGCGGCCGCCAAGCGGTAAAAGAAAATATATTGATTTAATTTAGAGAGAGCGCGCTTGCTATTATAATATTTAATCTTTTTAACAGGGTGACATACATACTGTATAGTAAATTGACAAAAATGTATTAACTCATGATAACTCATCGGTGACTCATGGACTTCAATTTAGAAAGGAATTAATTAAAATCGAGCAATGAGGACCCAATACATCTACCTATAAACATGCTGGATATCGAACGAACGCACGGCAGTGACACACGAAGACAAAAATAAAAAAAATTAATCTGATGCGTTCAGGCACATTACTTTATCATACCATATATAAAATTAATAGTTTAACTGCATGAGATTCTATTTGATCGAGATCGGCCATGTCTGCATCTTATAATAAAACTACTGGAACTAGACGGATATTTTGATTATATTGACAGTAGGTATTGTCAAAACATCAGCGTTTGACACTACCTACTGTCATTAGAATCACAATATCTGACAAATCCTGGCCAACTAGTTTTAATGCAGCGATCTCGATAAAATAGAATTTGCTCATGCAGCTAAACTATTCATTTTACCAAAAAATGCCATAGTCATAAATTGTTCAGAATTTCCTCTACTTTAATTTATTATTTAACTATTTCGACAAATTTCCAGAAATGGCGGCTTATTTGCAAAATCTTTCAAAAATGCTATAAGACTAAACCTCCAGTTCCTTTGGATCCTTTTCAACAGAAAGCTTTTCAGCTCTAAGTTTGGTTATGAAACTTCTAAATATGAAGTTTCGTCCCGATACCTTAGTAGTTTCTCCGGAATCGTCGCCACAAAGAAACACACACACATACACAGAATTTTTTTTTTACCTGGGTCAAAAATGTTCAAGGGATCCAAAAAGACATTTCCGCTAAAACCTCTAAAATTTTGTTTGGCACGATTACAATACTTTACATACTACGTATGATAAAGTAAAATCATAGTACATAGTCCAAAGTTCCCCAAACCATTTATATAAATCCCAAATATTTTGTCACCTACAAGTTCGCTATATTTTATAAACGTTTTGGGCGCCATGAATGCAAGATTCATGAATGAAAACAAATTCTGGCATTAGCTATATCCAATTCTCGCTGTAACACTGCCCAATACAGTCGCTGAACTAATATCCATTAGAGCCGACCCAAGTTCGTCACTGCTAATTGTCTCTTCCTGTCCACAAAACCGACATTTTAAATAAAATGTTCATTTGAGTCCTGTTCTGGCCTCTTTGTCTCATTTGTAATTAAATAATTACAATATTGTTCTTTTAGATTATCTATACATATATTTTAACTTAGGTGGTACGTAGTCGTCTTTTACTAATTCGTCTAGAGGGCAGATGCGGATGTTTAGGTATTTTGCCACGACTTCTACCCATTATTAAACAAATGTACCACCTAGCGGGTATAACTACACTAAGTATAATATCATACAGTATATGACTTTTATCGTGTGTTAAATTTGTAAACCGTGCGTATAAATCTGAAATGCGAGAACTCGGTTCTCCCGATTCAATATACGGTCGTAACTTGTGAACAGTCTAATCTAAAAATAGCAGTAGGCGTGGCGTAGTTATAGGCGGTGTTTAAAACTGCTAACGTCTGCTGTCTACACCGGGCCCGTAATATAGGCAAATTACATACATTTCTGGCAATTACGCTTTGTTATCGCAATTATAATGTTTAGATTAAAATTGTACTTAAATAAAAAATCTATTTTTGTATCATGAGTTGGGCTAAATGTTTTATATTTGAAAAAAAACCAAAGACGTAGAAGTAAAATTGATTTTTATCTTTAAAAAAAATTTTTTTTCATCCAGCCCAACTCGTTATTTATCTAGGAAGTTACATAAAAAATTTCATAAACTTTGACCAATAAATAACGCTTTTATTTGCAAACGCGTTTTAGGATAGGTAGAACTGGATCTTAAAAAGAAATTATTTCTTACAAAAAATTCTTAGATTAATTTTAGAATAAACAAATATAAAAATATACAGTGTTCTATTAGAAAAGGGAAAGGTTACCAAGTTTCCATAATAAAATCAAAAAATATATTTAAACGAAAGATTGTTTAAACCCAAAAAACTTTTGTTTTTTTTATCGTTGGAGGATAAAATTATTTAGGTGTTCCGGTAGTTTTGACTAATTTTGATTAATTGCTTATAAATAAAAATGAAACATTTTATAAAAAGAAATTATTAATACAAAAAATTTTTAGAATTAATCTTAGAATTGAAAAATTAAACATATTAAACATACATATGTTCTATTTGAAAAAGGAAAGGTTACCAAATTTCCATGAAATAATGAAGACCCGGTATATTAAATATAAATTTAAACGATAGCTTGTTTAAAAAACAAAACACTTTTGTTTGAATATTTTTGAAATTTTTAATGATTTGAGAATTATTTAGTTGTTCCAATAATTTTGACTAACCCTGCATAATCTTATCCAAAAATTTAACAACAATCGACACGATTGTTACTATTCAAAATTCCACTAGCGACTAGTTTTCTCGCCTAGGTTTACATAAATTCTACTTAAATCAACCAACATTGCAATCACCTATGCATATCCTACAATGCGGTATAATGTATATACCTACGTAGTATAAAATAAATATTTGTTGTAGAAATACTAAAGATGGTATAGAACAGAACATTAGTAAGAAATTCTGTACCTACTTATATTAGTTTAAGTTAAGTAATATAACTACAGAACAGACAACTACTAAACAAAGTATGTCAATCTACCAGATTTTCCACTATCTACTAGATTCAACATTTGACCACCAGATCAATGTTTCATTCTACCAGATTTAGTAGAAATTCTACTAAATTGGCAGCCCTGAGTGTATGCCATCTACGAGCACGAATCACTTCCTCACACCTGCGTGGCATGCTTCGCACTAGTCTGCGAAGAGATTGTTGGGATATGCTTTCCCATTCCTCAATCAGGGCTTGTGTCAGTTCCTGTATGGTTAGTGGTGGATTAGGGCGCTTGCGAATTCATCGGTCAAGCTGATCCCACACGTGTTCAATAGGATTCAGGTCAGGACTTAACGCCGGCCATTCCATGACTTGAATTTCACGTTCTTGTAAAAAGTTTCTGATGATGCCGGCGGTATGTGGCTTAGCATTGTCCTGCATTAGGATGAAATTTTGACCGACGCCATATGCAGCAGGCACCACATGGTACTCCAAGATGTTAAGGTGCTCTTACACGACGCCACTTTTCGTATTGCGCAAGTTAGAAAATGGCGCAATTCTTGTATTGCAATGTGTGAACAACGCTGCAACTATAAATATTGCGACACTTTCAGTACAGGGCGCAATTTTTTAAAGTTGCGTACAGCTAAAATGTTGCTGCGTGTAAACAGGTACAAACACGGTACTAGCGCCACACAGAAATGGACCGACGTGTTGGTCCACTTCCACTTTAGTGGCGCAACATTTAGTAGATGTATATACGGTAGTGTTGGTTAAACATCGATAGTTGGCGTGTCCGATAGTTATCGTTAAAACTATCGATAACTATCGAACTTCAACAAAGTAAAAACTTATTAAATTGATATTTTCTAAATAAAGGATGCTAACCGATAAATACTAATTCTCTAAACAGAAAAGAACATAAATAAATATTTATTATTTCAACATACAATGTTAACAACAGAAACAAGTTAAAATAAATCCTTCTTCTCTAAAAAGAATTTCGAATAAATATGTCATTCTAAAAAAAACAGATAGATAAATATTACAATAAATATTCTAACTAAAATCCTCGTAGATAAACAACTGATTTTATATTTTCCGCATAATGCTCATTTAGCAAAATTTTCTTTCTAGTTGTTAAAATAATTCCCAACCCAACCCAAGACGAGACTTTTTGCTCGAATAATTTTTTTACGATCGTAAAAAATGACATTCATGGGAATGTTAGGTTAAACTTAAAATGAAATTTCTCTACATTTAGATCCTCCTATCATTCTTGGGGACTTTCTCCTGTAGGTTCGACAAAATATGCAATAATACGCGGCAAAGTTTAAATTTCAATAAGAGCCTTTACCTACAAAAGCGGCCTTGAATAGCTCATTAACATTAGCTCATAACACGCAGTTGCTCTAGTCCTCACATCGGCATCACAATCTAATCCATTTTTTATGGAATAAACAACAACACAGTATCACTATCGCCGCTTAAAACTTAATGAGGCAGAATATAAACACAACCACTAGAAGTACGAGGGTGCGCAGTCGTTCCTTGACTAATTCTTGACATTCGACGTGCCACTTTTACAAGTTGCAGCAATGAAAAGTGGCGTGTACTGTGTGAATAGCATCGCAACTTTTAAATGTGTGGCTGCCACTTGGCGCTGGCGCTAGTCGAAAGTGGCGCAACTTTTGACTGATTTTATCTCACGTGTGAACACAACATGCCATTTCATAGTGTCGCAACAGAATCTCGCGCAACAAAAGTGGCTACGTGTAAGAGCACCTTTAGCTCAAAACACGCAGTTGCTCTAGTCCTCTCATCGGCATCAGAATCTGAATCCATTTTTTATGGAATAAACAACAACACAGTATCACTATCGCCGCTTAAAACTTAATGAGGCAGAATATAAACACAACCACTAGAAGTACGAGGGTGCGCAGTCGTTCCTTGACCACTTCTTAACATTCGACGTGCCACTTTTACAACGTGACGCAACTTTTGACTGATTTTATCTCACGTGTGAACACAACATGCCATTTCATAGTGTCGCAACAGAATCTCGCGCAACAAAAGTGGCTACGTGTAAGAGCACCTTTACTCAATGTAATTCATGGCATTTAGTCTACCAGGAACCACAACAAGATCAGTTCTGTGGTCTATACTGATTCCAGCCCGAACCATCACAGATCCACGACCAAATCTATCCACTTCCTGTATAGTAGCGGCTGCGTAGCGTTCGCCAGGATGTCTATATACACGTACTCGATCGTCGCAACGAGTTAAACGAAATCTGGACTCGTGTGTAAACAATACAGGCCAGTGACGAAGTTCCCAATGTCTGTGATCCCGAGCAAACCTCATTCGCGCTGCTTTGTGATGCTGCGTAAGGCGTGGTGCGCTGACAGGTCTTCTTGGTTTCAAATTCGCTTCTTTTAATCTCTTTCTAACAGTTTGATCAGAAATTTCTATTCCATGTGCTCGTCTTAGGTCGTTTAGGAGGTCTCGTGCTGTGGCAGTACGCTGACGTAGAGAGGAAATGACAAGAAATCGGTGTTGATTTGAGTAGTTTTTCGATTTCGCCTTGTGCTGGTCTTCTAACATATTGGCCAGTCTCCCGAAACCGATTCCATAAACGCTCTTTAGTTAATTATATGCCCTTAAAGCATACCAAATTTGATTTGCCTAGCACTATTATTTAAAAAGTTACAGGTGTCGAAAAATAGTGTTCCACTACTGGTAAATTGTATTTTATGTCTGTCATCGCTGTTGCCTTGGTCTAAATCTTAATTACTGTACTTTTTCTCAAACAAAAAAGTAAACCACATAACTAGCGGTTATACTCAATATTGACGTACAATTTGCAACAGCGCTAAATCAAAAAAAAAAAAACGAACGTTGAATAGAAAACCCATTATCTACAAATGCAATTGGTCGTTACCGGTGTTACATAAAATCATGGAATTTATTACTGTGGTATTTTGTGTTATCGCGCGTCATATCTATTCGAAATGCGAAACTGAAAAGTTCAATAGCGGCGGCCATGGTCATTAGAACCACATAATGACCATTTCTCGTGATCGGCAGATCATCATTTTTTTTTTGTATCGACACAATTATTATTTGATTGTTATTGTTACTATTTTTAAAAGGACGTGTTTTTTTTTTTAGAAATAGGATCTTTGTTATGCGTTTTAACTTGTTTGTATATAATTTAATTATGTGGTCATGATTTGTTCAACCACATTGCATTATAAGACCAGAACAAATGATTCAATTCAGCAACAAATTATTTTTTTACATAATCTATAATAGTTTTCTGTAAACAAAAAAAAACACTTTTGACAGTAACATTGTGACAGATCATCTTATACTAAATCAAAAATTGACATGCGCTGATTACCAGTCAGTTTTAAATCAGAAAATTCTTAGTGAGAAACGTTTTCAAAATTCTCAAGTGAATTCTCAAGAACATTCGAGGATCAAAATCACCGTCAAAATGGTGGACGTCAACGCGAAGAACAAATATTTAGACGAGGTAGAAAAGAAATTGATAGCGACTAGAAAATGTATGGAAGTCATGAACGAAAAATGCTTGGATAAGTTCAAAAACCGTCACACTTTCGACAAATTACCATGGTAAGACGGTTTCTCCAGAAAAAAATACACCAGAATACCATATTTTTATAACTAATAATGATAGTGTCAATTAACTGTTAAATTTTGACGTTTACATCAAATATTAGCTGTCATCTGTCAGTTATCTGTCAAAATTGGGCACTTTAATTAGGTTAACCTAAAAAGCCAACCAATTTTTGTTTCTTGCATATATCCTGACAAAATTTGACGTTTAATTAGGGTCAAAGAGAGGGTACGTTTCAATTTATTGAATTAAATCTATTCTACAGCCTTTGTCAAAATTGGATACTAAAATTTACACTAGTTATTGCAAATTTGACAGGTACCGAAAGCAAACATCGATTTTTAAAAAGCCTACCAATTTAAAAGAAATCCTGCCTATAGTTAAATTAAAGATGCTACTACTACTACTACATGTTACTTATTTAGATAAATAATTTAACGTTTCAATTTGTTGAATGAAATCTAAACTTAATCCTCTGTGAGAATTGTATACATATATGAATTTACAGTAGTGTAAACTCATAGCAAGCGATGTTTATAAATAATCTGTCATGTTTCTGTACAAATTTAAAAGATACTCGAAGCAAACACCTATATTAAAACGGATTCTCAATGTTCTGTCAATTATCTGTCAAACTTCGACTTTTAAGTTAGGTTAACTTAAAACCCTAGCAATTTCAAACATTTCTTGCTATATCCTGTCAAAATTTGACATTTGAATTAATAACATTAAAGAAAAACAACTATTACATCTTATTTATTTAGAGAAATAATTTAACGTTTCAATTTGTATAATGAAAACTAAACCAAAGCATCTGTCAATATTTTATATTTGAATTTCGACTACTTATTTCAAGCGATTTTTATAAATAATCTGTCATGTTTCTGTACAAATTTGACAGATACTCAAAGCAAACACCTATTTCAAACCGATTCTAACCAATATTCTGTCAATTATCTGTCAAACTTCAACCTTTTTTGCCTTTTTCTTAACATCTTGTCTATGGCTTGTCAAAAATTGACATTTAAAGGAGTTAAATTAAAGAAAGGCTACTATAACTTCTATATTACGTTGCAATTTGTTAAATGAATTCTAAACTAAACTCAGTCAAAATTTTAACATTAAACTACACTACTTATCGCAAACGATTGGTATGCATAACCTGGCACATCTCTGTCCAAATTTGACAGGTACCCACGCCAACCACCGATTTTCACCAATATTCTGTCAATTATCTGTCAAAATTTGACGTTTCTAAACAAAATTGACGCCGATAATGTCAAATAAACATGGCTTACCTGATTTCTAGCCTTCGTATTCGAATATTTCGTCTCAACACAAACATTTAGCGTGTGTATTGCATTGGTTGCTACGGTTGCTACGATTCTGTAAGCTGTTAGCGGTACTTGGTCTAGGGCACGATGCACATAACTGAATCTGTAGAGGCTTGTATATACCTTGCTTGCTGTCGATCGCAGTTACCCGAGGCTATTAGAAATTCCCCGTGCTTTTTTCCTAACTCGTGGCCTACTATGATCCTTTGCGGATGGATCTGTTTGAACTTTGGATTAGAACAGGTGCGAATATAGTTTTAATCGCTTCCTGGTATAACAAATTGAGAATATAGGATACAAATTTGAATAATTTCGAGAACTGTTAGATAATTTTGTTTATTGCTTCACGTGATTATCTGTTTTCTTATAAAGGAGGTTCGACGAAAACAGTCATTACAAAGTGTTGTATGTTTTAAGATGTATAAGAAAAGGTTTTTTTTTTCATAGAACGTTTTCTGATTATATAAACTGTTGTGAATTACAAATATAACTTTGATAACCACAATTCCGCTTTACATATTGGCTATTGTATTCCCGTAGATAAACAAATAGATAAACTAAATAATTTATTATCGTCCTCTAGTATAGTGACATTTAAGATTTATTGATTCACACCGCGAAAAACTGCTTGTGTGGTGCAAAGGTCTATATTGGAACGTAAACATAGAAAATCAGGTTTTAATTATGCAATTTAAATGATATTATTAGTATTTTATCCTAACAAATTATACAAACACGAAATAATTCATTCGTATTATAACATATTTCACTGCCATCTATTGAAATCATTCTAAAATGAAATGGCACTTGACACATTACCAGCTTACACAATCAACCACGAGATGGCGACACTCCATCAACACGTTCAAATAACCAATACATCCTAACAACTTTATTCAACAATTCGAACTAAATAAAAAAAATTCTAACATTGAGAATAACCCTAAAGTAAAAATTACACAATGTGGAATAAGTCCCGCTTTGTAATTCATTGAAATTTCGTTAGAAATGGTGAAATTAATCGCTGCTGTTTACGTTGTCTTCCGTTAGGGGGCGTTTGACATCTATGACCTTCCGTGTCCTCTATAAAGTCGCTAGATTTGTAATTCGCCAGCGTTTGGTCTACGTCGACTAGATTTTGCTTTCTGTTTTGAAAATCGTAAGTAGTTTCTCGTTTTTTAGGTTATTTTGAGGGGAAGTTGGTTGAGATTAAATAATTTAATGATTTAGTTGTTAATTATTTGTTGTTTTGTTGGAGTTTTGCGATTTTTTTCGAGAAAAACATGAAAAGTTATCGGCTTTTTGGTTTTAACTACGTATGTTGGTCGTTTTACCCAAATCTTTGTGTTTTTTTTTGTTGGTTTATCTGATAAGATCATTTTTGTATAGTGAGATAATATTTATTTGATTATTTTTTAGTTATTTTTCAATTTTAACTCGCTACGCTGGCGGTTTTCTCGTTTTTTATTTTCTGCAATTCTAAATTTAGATCAAGATAACTGTTCCTTGCATTTTATTGGTTGTTGGAGTCAAGCCCCTCTAGTTTGAATTGCAGATTTCCTTTTTTTAATCCAAGACCTGCTCGATTGAAAGTGGTTATCAATGGATCTTGTTTTTTTTGCTTTGGATTCGTTATCTTTGGATAATGGAACAGGCGAGCCCCTACTATATACAATCTACATACCACGTACTTGATAAACTGTTGTTGTAATTGTAGATGATAGTCTTGTGGTATAGAAGGTTACCTTTGGTCTTCAATTTGCCCTTTAAGTGACATTGAGATGAAGAATTATTGATTTTATTTTTATCAAGATATAGAATTAAAAAATGCAAGTTTTGAAGAAACTAAAAGACGTTTTGATGTACAAAATAAATATTTGATCAAATATATTGTATTTTCAAATCAGTTTTAACTTTTTAGTACAAACCCAGCTAGCCCAATGACGACTTACTTCAGCTATCCGGATCCTGCCCTTCAGGATGAGCTCCGCAAGATTGCCAACACGATCGTGGCCCCCGGAAAGGGAATTCTAGCCGCAGATGAGTCCGTAGGTACTATGGGAAAACGTCTCCAAGGTATTGGACAGGAAAATACGGAGGAAAACCGCAGGAAGTACAGACAGTTGCTGTTTACGACCGACAAGAAGATCGGCGAGTACATTTCCGGAGTGATCTTGTTCCACGAGACCCTCTACCAGAAGACCGACGATGGAACGCCTTTTGTAGAGTTGCTGAAGGATAGGGGCATTGTTCCCGGCATTAAAGTCGATACCGGTGTTGTCCCGTTGATGGGTTCCGAAGAAGAAGGCACAACGCAAGGTAATTTTCAGTTTTTTGAGGTTATATCAAATTATAACCTCAAATTTAAATTTTTTTCTTGTGTAAAGCTGTAGAGTTTATTGTGTGATTACTAAAATAATGTCGTCTGTTGTTAATTTTGATAGGAATGATATTTTTACTTTAGAAATTCGTTTAAAAATGAAACATTCATACATGAAACTGTTATCTTGGTTATAAATGTAAAAATATTCCTATTTAATGAAATTTTTCGTGATATCTGAGATATGTTACACTTTAGCCAAACGTCTACTTTGAGGTTATCTATCCAGGATGTTCATGCTTTTTTTCCTGATTGGCTGACTCAAGTTTAATTACTTTCAACTGAAACTGATATGATCAATCATGAATTTATCAATAATTTGCGAAATTTGATAATTATCTCTTGCAATTATATCAAAAACTGTAGTTTTTTCAGAAACATTTACGGTTATCAAGATTATAGTTTGTCAAATTTTAATGCAATCGTTTGTTTTATTAGCTGTAATCTGTCAGTTATCTCTGATAATTAGGTTATCTGTCAAAATTAAACTTACCAAATTCAAACGTTTCTCGCCTATATCCTGTCAAAATTCGATGTTTAAATTAGCTAAATTAGCTGTCGCAAAAACTTTTTTCACTTATGGAAACTTGCCCAGAAAAGAACTTTAGATCCGACTGAAAATATAGTCCATATTGTCCAATAACGGAATTTTGTTTCTTAAAATTCAGTTGAATGTTCATGTTTGCAGTACATTTCTCCATATGTTATGATTTTTCATATTAAAAAATTTAGAATAAGGTTTATGATTGTTTTTATTTGTGATCCGAGAACAATTTTTTGTTTTTGCTTGTTTTGCAAATATTGATTAAAAATTAACATATTTTTATCAGAATTTTACAGAAAATTCTTCTTTTGTATGTTTAAATTTACACTAGTGATTGCAGCGGTTGTTATGAATAATCTGTCACATTTTGGTAAAAATTTGACAGTTACTCAAAGCAAACAAATTTCAAACCTATTCTCACCAATATTCTGTCAATTATCTGTCAAAATTAACCGCCTAAGTTAGGTTACTGTAAAAACCAGCCAATTTCAAATGTTTCTTACCTATTTCCTTCCAATTTTGATGTTTAAATTAATAAAGTTAAAGAAAGGGTACTAATACATCCTACTTATTTAGAGAAAGAATTTAACGTATCAATTTGCAAAATTTTACCAGCTGTTGTTATGAATAATCTGTCACAATTCCGTAAAAATTTGACAGGTTCCCAAGGCCCAAGAATATTTTGTCACTTATTTGTCAAACGTACGACAGACATAAATTGAAATTCGGAATTTCCTGGAAATGACCTCGATTGTTTAAATATTTTAAAACCTTTTACACAATCAAAAATGATTATACGAACATCAAATATTTATATATGACAGATAAATTTACTTTTTATTTGACAGCTTGAAAATCAGGCATACCAACTTGAAGTTTAAACAATGTCACCAACGAACTTAACCTATATGTTACTCCATATTTCACACATAAACATCATATATTTATCATCATTATTTTTCTTTCCAGGATTGGACGATCTTGCAAAACGTTGCGCGCAATACAAGAAAGACGGCTGCCACTTTGCCAAGTGGCGTTCCGTCCTGAAGATCGGCAAGAACACCCCCTCGTACCAAGCCATGATGGAGAACGCAAACGTCCTTGCTCGTTACGCGTCGATCTGCCAAATGAACGGCCTCGTCCCCATCGTAGAACCCGAGGTCCTCCCCGACGGCGACCACGACTTAGATCGCGCACAAAAAGTCACAGAAGTCATCTTGGCGTTCGTCTACAAGGCCTTGAGCGACCATCATGTCTTTTTGGAGGGAACTTTACTCAAACCGAACATGGTTACAGCAGGCATGGCACATTCGCTAAAGGTAAGAGTTGTTTTCTTTAATTTAGTTGTTTTGTTTTAAAGATTTGGGGGTTAGAATTGTTCTGAAAATGTCATGTAAACAGTGGAGTGGTAAAATGTGAGGTTAAGGTGTAAGAGTGCTGCAAGTAACACACTACCAACTGCATACTTGATGTTAACCTTGACATGATATTTACTATTTTTAACTGTTCTTTGTTATTATTTATTGCCAAATCTTTCGTATACACGTGATTAAATAAAACGGAATAAGGATCACAACAAATAGAACCTATTTAAACAGTAAATACAAATTAAATTCGGTATTAGTGACAATATTTGACATTGACAGCTCCTAGACACTCACACGGTAGTACCAACCTAGTTTTTTTTTTTAATTATTGAATCTTGTCTTCTTTTTTTTCTTTCTATTCATATTTCTTTTATTTATGTTTTTAGGCATCTCCAGCTGATGTTGGCAAAGCTACGGTTACGGCATTGCAGAGGACTGTTCCAGCTGCAGTTCCCGGAATTTGTTTCTTGTCCGGAGGCCAGTCCGAGGAAGAGGCGACGGTGAATTTGGACGCCATCAATAAATTCCAGGGAAAGAAGCCGTGGTCTTTGACATTCAGTTACGGCAGAGCTCTTCAAGCGTCTGTTTTGAAAGCATGGGAAGGCAAAGACGAGAACGTCGCCGTCGCGCAAAATGAACTGATGAAACGCGCTAAGGTACGTTAATTATAACCTCAAATTTATTTTTTTATTTGAGGTTATGGTAATAGGGATTTTTTATAGAACTTTTTAATTTGACTACTAACCCTGTTTCTTCCTTTAAATATTAAATTTGCAGGCTTAACCTCAAAAGTAAATTTGTCGGAATTCAACTATATAGAAAATTTACAAAAGAAACGATAGATAGACATAAATTAAAGTAAAATACTTTATATAATTACCCAAAACGGATTCTCCATCGACAGAAAACCGAAAAACCCTGAATAAAAAAATTCTAACCTCGAATTTCCGTCGGATTTCTCCTTACAGGCAAACAGCGACGCCACGTACGGCAATTACGATGGTTCTGCGGCTGCAGACAACGCACAGCAGAGTTTGTTCATAGCAGACCACAAGTATTAAGGTGTCGTAATGTTTTTTCCGAGCACGATGACAAAGGCTTGCCGTAGAATACGTTTTTTGCCGTTAGCTTTTAGGTTATGCTTTTCTTTTTGACATATTTTAGATTGTTTATCTTATTTTATCTTCCTGTACCGTAGAGCGTTTGTTTTATTACTTGTATGTCTTTTAGCATGGCTTTTGTGACTGAATTTTTTCACGGATTGCTAATTTTTGATTTTGTATTTTTAGGCGAACGCTCTGGCTTCTCAAGGATTATACGTGGCTGGTACGGTTGCTGGAAGTGCAGGACAGGAAGGGCTTTTCGTCAAAAACCACGTATATTAATGGGGGAAGATCGAGAAATAATTTTTTCGATTTTTCTTTTAAGTGTTCGAAAACTATGTATTTAAAAAACATATTGTTATAGTTTTGTACTGTCGTAAGTTTAAAATGTATACTTTGGAGTATATTCTATAAGATATAAAGAACTGGCTTTATTTTGCTGTTTTATTAAATTTTTTTTGTTTTGTTTCACAAGCGATTGTTTTGTAAGATTACTTTTTGTTATTGTTGTACGCAAATTTTGGAGTTTTATTTCAAATTTTTCAGTTATAATTAAATGCTTTGCTGCAACTATCTTAGATTGTTGTAATGTTATTGACTGAATGTTGTAGTAGACTGAATGTAAAGATTAATATAAATTAGCATGTTGCTGCCCACTGTTATCATGAATATCATAAATATATAGGTACTAAACAGGAAGAAGTCCTAATATTGTAATACTTTTATTTTGATGCATAATAAAATAAATGTTGTCAATATTGTGTTAATTATTTCGGTGTGTTGTTTGCTATTAACCCTAGAAATAAGAAAATAAACAGGTAAGGAACTATTAATCTTGTTTAATTAATAAAATAACATTTATCTACTACTCACATATAATAAGTTCATTGCATACGTATCTATAACTATATAATCCCTATCATGATACGCGCCAATGATTATAATGACACTAGCGTTGTATAATAATGACAGTTCGTTCAAATAATGACTTATTATTTGAAGGAACTGTCATCATTATACGAATGTACTGTCAAAGTCAGTCTAAACCTACGTGGATGACAGTTATTTGACATTTCGCCTCGCCACCATTGACAAATACATTTAAAAGATTTGATATAAAATGGAATTTATGAGTCGTAGATAAAACGTCGTATTCGACTCGCACACAACTGATATAGTTATGTGCTCTTCTATGAATATAATATCTATAATGACATATTTATTCAAAGGAACTGTCAATTACACAGTTAATCGACAGTATAGAAACACCAATAGCTCAATTTTTAGTTTTAAGTTGACAGTTGGTACACCTTTGTTATTCGAGATTCAATTATTTTCACCGTGCGTCAAAAAGTTTGAAAGTTGTGTTGTGTCAAGATCACCAATAAACGCCATGGTAAGTCATTTATTTCATTATTAAACCCGTTTCTGAGCAATGATAACAAACCCGCAATAATTGGCGAATAAAATAACACCAAACAACCCATCTTTGACGTTTAAAATTAACGACAGCGGGCGTTTTGAAATCTGCCGTCTGAAAACTAGGTTATGTGCATACTCGAAAATGAACGAGCTGCAATTTTGCCACCCAAGTGCAGTTTATAAATAAATCAGAGGCCAAATAGGCGCCTTGCTCGTGTGTCCTGTTTAACCAATTGAACAATTTATTGTTGTTTAAATTGATTTCTTTGCTTAATGCAACTTGACACTATTTGAAACGTTGGAAATGAGTGTCTAACATTTCACATTTTCTTTGTATTTAACCGTTACAAACAAGGGGGGAAAACGTAAATAACAGAGCAACGAATTCGAGATGTATTAATTGGATTTTTTACCTATAATTTATCTTTTTTACGCAAAAAGTACGTTAGCAAAGTCACGTATTGTCGACATGACCGGAACCCCAAATGGCATCATATTTGCATCTATTAATTTGGTCTGATCCAGGGCCAATTAAAGGGCTAACTAACTACAAACCCTTGAAACTCGAGTACGTGTTAATTTCGTATATTTGAAACTTTACACTTCGAACCTTTTCCAGTATATAGAACTTGGAAAATGTTTGTTATTACGCACAAGAGAAAGCAGATGCCTTTGATGTCGACAGTTCACCTGCGATATGAAAGACTCTTTGGCACGGAGAAACGTGCAAAATGTAACAGCATTTTGACATTTACCACTTTGCAAAGTTTCGCATTTGATGTGCTAATGGAAGATGTAAATTCAGTGATGTCTCTGAGATATTGACTGTATGATATATGCGCATCACGTTGTACCTTTGTACCAAAGGGGCATTACGTTAAGGGAATATTGAAAGTAGCTGCGTCAATGTTGTAGCTGATGGACCCCTTCTAATGTATTGATTTGCAAGCAGAATCTGAATAAAATCAGAGTTTATAATGTAGGTGTTTGGTATTTTGTACATAACGGAATCGCTGTATGTATACCTTTACATGGCCCTAACTACACTGCTCAAAAAAATGGGACACACTTTTTTCGAGACCTGTAACTTTGTAAATAATAGTTCTAGCAGGGCCACCCTAACCACAGGGCTAAATGGGCTATAGCCCTGGGGCGCCCACTTTTTGGGGGCGGCAATTTTTATTGGTGTTATATTTTGTTATTATTATTTATTTTGTTATTAGTTGATTTTATTATAAATCTTTTCATGACAAAATCAACCAAATAACCTCTTCTAAATGAAATGTCAACTCTTAGAATTACTTATCTATATATGGAGTATCAATGAAAAACATTCGGGTTTGGTTCGATTAGCGCAAGTTTTCTATGATGTGCCAGCCTAGGTTTGCCATATTTTACTTATCAAAATATATGAGACATCTAGTAAATATGTATGAGATCATTAAAAAATATATGAGATACTGATCTACTTGATCATGGTTTCATTGTTGTTCATTGTTAATAATGATAACTGATCCTTTACTTTGGTGTTCCAAATTTACTGTGCTTTTATTTTATATGGGCTTGTTATGAGGTGTTATTTTTTTTAGAAATGTTAATTACAGTTAATTACTAAGTTATTAAGTTATTACTCAAGTATGAACTGTTCTTACTTATTGATTTTTTTGTTATTTTTTAAGAAATATTCAGTGAGCGCGCAAAGTAGGAAGCATGACCAAATCTCGGAAACTGTTTGTTAACCACAAAAATTCTTAAACACGTCAATTGTATACACATATTTGTAACAAATTCAATTTCCCGTTTTGTACTTATGACGTCATCGACAAATGGCAAACTCCATATTTTTCTTGTTGATTATGATAGAATCTGTTATGTATGTGACTTTGCATTGTCCTGCATTAGGATGAAATGTTCACCGACGCCATATGCAGCGACGCCATGTGGTACCTGGTCCTCTAAGATGTTTTCGATGTAATTCGAACCACAACAAGATCAGTTCTGTTGTCTATACTGATTCCAGCCCAAACCATCACAGATCCACGACCAAATCTATCCACTTCCTGTATAGTAGCGGCTGCGTAGCGTTCACCAGACGTCTATATACACGTACCGTCGCAACGACTTAAACGAAATCTGGACTCGTCTGTAAACAGTACAGGCGTCCAGTGACGAAGTTGCCAATCTCTGTGATCCAGAGCAAACCTCATTCGTGATGCTGCGTAAGGCGTGGTACGCGGACAGGTCTTCTTGGTTTCAAATAAGTTTCTTTTAATCTGTTTCTAACAGTTTGATCAGAAATTCCTATTCCATGTGCTCGTCTTAGGTCGTTTAGGAGGTCTCGTGCTGTGGCAGTACGCGGACAAGAAATTGGTCTTGATTTTGAGTAGTTTTGCGATTCCGACCTTGTCCAGCTCTTCTAACATATTGGTCAGTCTCTCGAAACCGATTCCATAAACTCTGAATAACAAGGGGAAATAACAAGGTCCCTGCTAACATGTTTCTGCATTCCCATGGTTTATCACGTTATCTTCATGATTTATAGCAATCCATTGTGTATTCGCTTCATCTTGAGTGACATCATTTTTATCAATAATTTGCCACGACAATCTTAGCAAGAATTTGGTCAGTTTACTTACCGATGCTAATCGCTTAGTTTCCATCATGTCTATTCACGAAAGAAGATATTTTTATTCAAAATTATGATACAGATTAAGATACACATCAAATTTAGAAAAAGATAATTAAATTTAGAACAACTTTTCGCTGTGACATTTTGAATTTAACTGATTATCAATTATCATAAATGTTAAAATGCAGTAGTAACGATTTATACGCAGTACGTATACGTAAGTACAATCGCCAAAATGTTTAATATTTGATTATATCGTCAATTTTAAACCCAGTTTGTTGCGACCTGAAGCAGTTCAAACTCAATTATCTTTCGACGTGGGATAATTAATGACACATTTAACAATCACACGAGAAAGGGGTAATTATACAAAATAGTAATTTCGCCTAAGCGTCCTAAACTTTAGCAGATTTAACCTAAAATTATCCTAAAATTATCAAAATTGAGTCTCCGTGTTTCCAATACATTAATTCAATTCCATCTACCCCTTTTGACAAAAAAAATGATGCCTTAAAAATAATTATGCCTCGTCGCTAGTGCCTTTTGGGCTCACAAAAGAGTTGTAATTGCATTTTCTCGGGGAACATGGGCCGGAAAAATTGCCCCTGATAGATATCAACGAGTCAAAGAAAAATTATTCCGCGAGATAAAAGTGCCTTGGGGTGTTCCGTGTTCACTGAGTGTGTTTTTCCATGGGGTTTATGAAATAGATGAGCCTTTTAACCCTTGAGCGATTACTGGTTTTCCTAAAAAACAAAGGAAATTGCGTTATAATTTGTTTTGCAAGTTACTGTCGTGTGAAATTGCAAATGTGCGTATATACAGTGTGGTTATGACGTTCCAAGTTATCAAAAATAATGAAAAACAGCGATTTTACTATATTAGCAACTTTTAACGCAAACTGTGTCGGATCTAATCGACCGATGTTGACGTTTCGAACGGTATCGGATGGGAAATTGGTCGAGGAATTCATTTTTGAAAGCCGCGTTGCTCTAAGATGCGCGGTTCGCGAGAAACCCGCGAGAAACCGCGGAAACTATAGTTTCCCACTTTCTGGCCAAACCGTACGCGTTACGGGAAAACCGAGCTCACCGTTGAATTCAGCAAATCCCAATGCATAAGCATGACTACATTAGAATGCTCTATCTCTCAAAAAGTTATCAATTTTTTTCCGACGTAAATTTAGCACTTTGCGATTTGATTGAACTTGGCAACCGTTGGCGATAGAAAGGTTTGCCCACCACCATACAAATCAAAAATATGTATACTTTTATATGCCTAAGATTTACTATTTTTAAGCTAAGTCGTCTATTTCGCTTATTTTTGTGTTATTTGAAAAAACGTAATTTGAGCACAACTCGGTAACTACACTGATAAAAATGAGTGCGAATTTACAAATGAAATTTACATTTTTTTCAGTAAGCCTACCCTATTTGTCGGCAATTTTACCATAATTTTAAGCAGAAATAGTAAATATCATTGAAAATGCAGTTACATTCATTAATTGTACAAACTGTAGGTAAATTTGCCAACGAATTTGTAAATTTCATAATAACAATTACTTCAACGGAATAAAATTACAAATCTATACCTTAAAACTACTGTCTGATATGTAAATTTGCCCTCTGCTCGTGCAATTTTCCTTTCTAGATGGTAAAGTGCTACCGAGATAATTTTTATCGCGCTTGCGCAATAATGGGATATACAGTTCGAGTTCCGTTCGCCATCCGTTTGGTTGTGTTTACAGGAGCTAAGTTAGAGTTTTATTGAGTGCGATTGTTATATACAACTAATCTAACACTGTTAGTGCCTCTGTGACTTATCCTTTATCGGTGTCGTGTGGAATATTTGCCCCATATGGTTCTATAGTATTAAAATATATAATATTGGTACATTCATCTCTTTGTATATTATGGAGGACTTTGCAAATATATACTACAAAGTGCAGGTAAAAGTTTGCAGTCTTGATATGTATAATATCACTTTCACTAATTGGATGTTCTTTTTAGGATACAAGTGTTGATGATGACATTCTACAAATTCAAGGACTTGTGTGGTGTCCATAGGTAAGATTTCGCTTATTGTCCTTTCTTGTACATGCGGTCTTACAATCAAATTTATTACTAACATGTATAACACATATCATTTCAATCACCAATCTAAAAAATACTTTTCTATAAACACTCATTAATAACTTTACACACACTCGGTACCTCAAAGGAAAGCAGCTGCTGACATTGTTATACCCTGTATATGCTATATGACTCATGTACTTCTTATTTTGATTTCAGGTGACACATTTTGGACTATATTATGTGCTGTGGTTGGATTATCCCCAGGTTATCTTGCTCTGGAGACGGTTGAGCTTTTTAAAAATTATTCCAAGTCAGGGTTCAAAAACGAAGAAGGTGACGTAAGTTTACCATAGGCATTTCAACTTAATATTGTTGAAATAATATTTAATTTATATTTAAAAGATATGTTTCTCTCTGTTAAGCAGATCGATTTATTTTATTATACGATATGTAGATAAGTATAGTCCATGGGTTCCTATTTTATTTCATTTACTTATGATTACATTTTTGTCAAGAACTTCTATTTATTTAATGTTAAAAATATGTAGATATATATATATATATTATAAATATGTTTCACATGTTATTTATTGTTAAAATTATAATAAAACTTCATACTATTATTTTTTGTTTTTATTTATGATCTCCACATTAATAAGATTTTACTAGTGATTTTACAGTTGACAATACAGGCTTGTCCGAGCAGTCGCAAAACCAGTTTACAAACAGTTCTTTTGTGAGAAACCAGATAATGTTTCATTGGTATTTATAATGGAGTTATCATAGCAACATATGTGGTCCATCACAAAAGTACTGATTGTTAACTGGTTTTCAGTTGCTTGGAGAAATCTAATATTAAAGTTGCAGAAAATTTACTGTACAACAATTAATTGCAATTCCGTGTGTACGGTAAATTTACTGAACGTCAGTAATTTTACTTACAAAAGTATATATAAAACCGTACACATCGGAACCCTCATTTCATATGAGAAGTAAATTTAAGCTCAAAGTAAAATTACAAACCACATGGTTTGTAATTCCCTTCGATACACGGAGGTTAAAAATGACCGCCGTGCCACACGGTAAAATTACCTTTTCAGTTTTATCAGTGTAGTAGAGACAGAGACTTTTACTATCTAAATTTGTAATCAGCGCACCCATTTTAGTAGGATAGCACAGGTTTTATGTTGCTCCGGGTCCTAGTTTTTAAGATAGGTGTCCCTCTTCAAAATTATAGAGTAAAATATTTATGATTTCTTACAAAATTTTAGCCAGTCGGCGAAAACACAACTGCCTCCAAACAAATTAAGGTTGCGGTTCTTGATACAATTCTTGACGCTGATTACGCCGGTATATCAAGTTTTCGAGATACACGCGTTTAAAGAGTACAGCGTTTCCCGGCGTTCAGCCCAGTGTTTGAAGGCTCATAACTCTGAAACTACTTATCAAAAAGAAATGAAATAAAGTTTGTTATGTTCCTTAGTAATTTCTATATAAAGTGTACGAATTTCAACATATTCTCTCTCTCTCGGTGTAAGCGTGAGCGCGAGAGAAGTGAAAAAAGGTACCCGGTTTTTGCAGTTGTAATTCTTTCAAATTCGCACTCACCTTTCCGATTTTTTCTTAAAAACCGCTTATCCGAAAGTGTTCGAATTTTCATAGGTTAAAATATAGAATCTCATCTACAGATTGGCCTTTTTTAAGTTTTACGATTACGTAAAACTTAAAGGGTGTATACAAGATTGCAAAAATCTGGTACGGTTTTTTTTAATTCCCTCGCTCTCAATATTATTCCTACGGGCAGAAAATGTTGATAGCTATACATGTTATACAGAAATGATATATAGAATAATTACGCAATTAATCTTATTTTGTTCATTAAAGCATTTTAGTGAGAATAGAGTCTATGTCTTGCCAAGCGCTGGCTGCACACGTGTGCACCGGCTGTTTTTTTTGACAAATTATAAGATTTCAGCATACCTCAAAATCGATAATATATTCATAAGACCTTTTTCTTCTAACGGCACTATTTATGTTTTCGCGAAAGTATTTTAAGTATTAAGCCACGCCGCGTCGCTCTGTGGAAATTTCGACAATTGCGGTAACAAACAGGGAAAGCTGTTGTTTCCAAAACTATAGTATTTTGAAAATTTACTATTGTGTAAAGACTCACGTGGTGTAACTCAATTCTACAAAAATACGTTAAGTAATTATGGATGAGTTTGATGTAGATTCAATTTTTTACTCGTCCCAAAAAAACAACGATCCTTCGATAGTTGAATCTCCCAGTAGCGATGAGGATAATATAGTAATGTACAGTCGTTTCAAGCTGAACCGCCAAAACAATCTACTTCCGGTCAAAGTGAGTAACTAGAAAATCTTATTTGTTGTCAAAGTCGACTACAAGAAACACCTTACATGTTTCAATGTATTCTAATATGTCAGAAAATATTTTTCTTTTTACATCACCTAACACTGAAACGCTATATGAGCATCACAGCTCCTTTTGATTAGTTTGGATTAGTGCCACTTCGACCGTTAGTAACAAACCCTAAGAAGGCAGACGATTTCATAAAACAGCCACAGAAAGTGCTTCCCGAAAAAATACGCTATCAAGGAAACAAAATACAAATGCAAGATTTATTCATAGTATAAAAAATAATTCCATTCTGTACTATTACAATAAGCAATACTTTTTTACATTACATCATTGTTTTCACAGCAATGTCTTTCATTTCAACATAAGTTATATATAGTTAATAAATAATAGCATAATTTATCCGGATTTCAGTAATACAATAATATAAGCCAAATTCGTGAGGGAATATATCGAGGGAGGTGTATATTACTTCTACTAGTTCGTATTTTTTTGTTTTACTTGTTTTCGGCAATAAATATTTTATCAGATTATTTTTTTTAACTAATGATTAAATATCAAAATTTCTATTAGAAAACAAAAATAAGTATTTATCTTTATTGTGGTGTATTGCATAAGAAGTATAAGATTCCAGCATTCTGAATCTGCCAAAACCCCAAAATCGATAATTTAGCAGTAAGACCCCTTTCTTCGGAGCCGGTCACAAATGATAGCTCTCGAGGAGTAAATCAAAAATATGTATACTTTTATATGCCTAAGATTTACTGTTTTTGCGTTATGTCGTCCATTTCGCTTATTTTTGTTATTTAAAGAAACGTAATTTGAGCATATCTCGGTAGCCAGTAGAGACAGAGACTTTTCCTATATGTAAATTTGTAATCAGCGCGCCCATTTTAGTAGGATGTCAAATGTTTCATGTTGATCCGGGTCCTAGTTTTTGAGATAGGTGTCCCACTTCAAAATTATAGTTTAAAATACGCTTTTTTTTACAAAATTTTAGCTAGTCGGCAAAAACCTAACTGCCTTCAATCAAATTAAGGTAGATGTTGGCCCAAAACTGGACAATATTTACAAAAGTTGATCTAACATAACTTCGATTGTTATCAAGTTTTAGCCAATGCCAGACAGCACTTGTCCACTTCTGACGTGTTTATAAACATTTGAAACAATTTGAACAGTCGATTATAATTGTTTTTTGTACTTTATCGCGATCTTTCGTCAAATGGCATTCTATAAACAATCTATAAATACGGCGATTTGCGTAAATGGCTATTATGCAACGCATTTTCGAATCGATCAATTGTGTACAAGTTTGAAGATACAAAAACAAAGGACTTGAAAATGAGAAATGGTAGAACGCAAAATGGGGCAGATATTGTCGACGTATATACATATATATATATATATATACACTATACATACATAAAAGATACGGTACAGTATCATAATCGCTGTACAATAATTATTATTTGTTCTTGGGTGTATATTGTAATAACTGAAACAACACAGAGTTTTGCGTTATCTACCTGAACCGAGCAAATATTTGCAAGTGATCTGCATGATCTGTAAGCAGAAAATTTTGTGTAGTGTTTGTATACTGGACAGATTATCGCCGGTATTTTGATGTATTATGCATTATTATTAATTTTTATAGACGGAATATGGGCTCCGAGCCCCATGATGCACAAACACCGCAGTTTGAGTGGTTTTGTACGCATTTCCCTTCCGAGAAAAATCAATCAATATATTATACCTACATATTTAAATTCCTGCTTTGCTATTTTGGTATTTTTCATAAGCTAGAGCCAACTCAAGTATTTAGAAAAAGTATCATTTACCTGCTTTAAAATCAATCATAATTTTTTGGTCTGTATAATCTAATTTGACAACCCGCTACACAATTTATTTTGGAATATTTATTTAAGTCATATAAATATATTTGGATACAAACAAAAAGACATTTCTTTACACCAAAGACATTTAAGTTTGATTTAAACAAATATATTTGAATACAAGTGTTGCTTTGGCTTGAAAATAGGTTTAACTTCCTCCAAAGAAATCATATTTTGACTCAAATAAATTTCTTTTTCTACTTTGCATTCACAATGCACATATTGTAACACTGTTTTTAGTAACTTTTTTAGTATGGCCAAGTATTCCATAGTATTGCCAAAGGGTTGGGAGTTGGGACTTTCTTAGTTTTGATCTGTTCATCAACATGACGGTTTCGGTGATGTTTTGCGGCTCCGGTAAGTGATCGTGCATCATTCTCGTCAACTAAAAATCAAATCCCCCTTTTAGATACAATACAAGGACCACATTTACCTGAATAAGGAGTTATGCGAAGATCAAACCTACATCATAGATATGATCGGGTTCAAATACTGCCGCGGGATTGTATATGCGCAATAAATAGTTTATTGAATATCAGCATGCACGTAGCAAGCTATAGTACATCAAAAGTGTTGCGGATTTCGTAGTTTATGTATCGTATATGTTTCCGGTACTATTTTGGACAGAATTCTGGTCGTGCCAATACCGTATTCTTTTTTTGCACGTCGCTTCCAACTTCGTCTTAGTTCTAGTTGTGTGCAACTATTTGTGTTACCTCCATCGCATGTAATTTTACTAAGTATAATTTAATCTAATAAACTACTTCACCGAAATTAGAATTTGATTTCAATTATAAGTGCGTGTAAATGTGTAAGCCTCAACGGCTACCTAGCGGAATTAGGTAGACACCGCTATTAAACGTTAAGCGTTATAACAATTCTTTAGTAAGTTCTTGTTCTTCGAAGCAAGTAATCAGTCACCGCCAAACAGTTCTATTCTGACTATTATAATTATCCACAATAAGATTTTGTCAAGATTTTATCCCAACTTTACGAAGTTGGCAGTTTGCTACGGTATCAACAGTACTACAGCACGGTACCCGCAAAATACCCTAGAATCTAAATATAGTAACCACAATTTCTAAATTTATTTAAAATTAATGACGCAAAATAGAAAAATCTGGTGTGGCCAGGCACTTGACTTTATCAAACTATATATGAAATTAATAGTTTAGCTGCATGAGAAACCATTAACACAAATATATTAATTAAAGAAAATACACATTATGAACTAATGTAGTTTCAAATGATATAAAACAAACGGTGCCTTGCGCCGTGGGCGCTTATCAAAAATTGTATTTATAAATTTGAAATCTTTATGATTTACCCGCCAGTGAGTGTATGTAATTCAAAATCTGTGAAATGTTATAATATCATAATAATTCATAATATAAACACTCAAAACTTTATTTTTTTTAGTTAATATTATTTTTTCTTAAAAGTTGACAGGAATTATGTTAAAACGGTAAAATAATCTTAATGTGTTCATTTAGCATACGATAAAAATTCTTATTAAAAACTTATAAACATTATAAAGGCAAAATGCTATTTTAAAATTTATGAATTAATGAGAAACTATGGTTAAAAACAAAATAATAAACGAGTAAAACGTATATGTTTATTTTTTTTTTGAGTTGTTTGTTGATCATTTCTGTTTTGGAAGACCTTATATTTTTTGGCGCGACATTCGTCAGCGCGCATTATGTAAGAATAAAAATGTTAATTGTATGGTTAGATGGAAGAGCAATATCCATTGAATCTCGCCATAGGCATAGGTTTGCTTCGTCTGCATGTACAGCCGAAGAAAAAAAGATGTTAACATGCCGGCAGCTAGCGTACACCAAACGTAGGTCGGAGATTGTCGGTCGTCGGTCGTCGGATACCTACCTGCTAAAGTCATAAAACCGAAGTGTCACTTTTGTTTCGTTTCGTTTTATTTTTCTGTATGTATGGAATGACAAAAGTGCATTGTAATATTTAATGTATTTTAAAATACACAGTAAATAAATTCTTATTGTAAGTAGGTATACCGACAATTTTAGTCGGTATACTGTCGTTGTTTAATGTTGTTATTTTTTTTATTAAAGTTATATTTTGACGTTCTATAATAGCATCCATACGCATTTTCTTATGTGTGATAGTAAGGCTTAGGAATTACAATCCAATGTGAATGATATCACATCAGAATAATATGTCGATAACTTTCAAAAAATTGTAAAATAAAATTTATTTAAACTTCAATCTATTATATTACTCAATTTATTATCATTAAATTGTTATTTACCTTAATATTAATTAATCAATTGAATTTTATTATTTATTATGTAAGGTATGGAAACAACAAAATCTCTGGAACGGATTGCTATTTTAAAAATCCTCCAACTTGTCAATTTGTAATATCAAAATATACATAAATATACATAGCTATATTAAATTCAATGTCCAATCTTCAATTGTTTTTACTTATGACGTCATCGATAGTTTTTTAATCGCCATTCCCTTTTTTCTTACTGATTTTGATATATGTATCGCTTAATTGTCTCGATATAATACATTTATAATCTTTTGTAATAAAATTTACTCAAAATTATAAGAAATTGATAATATATTTTGTGAGTGACCTGTGAATATGGTAAGGATTATTTGTATGTTTTATATTTGACTTTTCAAGTATTCAATTTTGATTTTTGTGGAAAAGACGAGCAGTCAATTCATCGTTAATTTGATTTTTGCAATGATAAAAAAATTTATACTGGCTGACTCCAATATTCTAGACACCTCAAAAGGGTTCCTTAGAAACGTTATCCGTTGCTGCATAACAATTGGTAATACAAACTCGGTTAAATTACAAAATTAAAGGCCCGGAATTATATTTTATATAAAAATTTATTTTGCTAATATTTCAAGTTTGCTGTAACTTTTTAAGGATTTTGAAAAACAAATAGGTCCATATGAAAAGTTTTACTCTGAAACATTTAGTTTCTAAAAATAATTTATGCGGGAAAAAATGTGGGACATATAATAAATATGAATGTTCCTTTTATAATATATTTTAAACACTTAAGTAAATAATTCTGCAATACAGTCAAAACCTCTATAAATTATAATGAGCAGCTAAAAGGTCGTTAAATAATGTCCATTGGTGTAATTAAAACACCAAGGAAACAAACAAAAAGCACTTCAAGTATTAATCTAGGCAGCTATTTGATAAAAATCATAAGTTTGTTGGACAACCACAATTAAATAAATTTTGGCTGATACAACAACAATGGATTTTGTTTGTTTTCTTAGTGCAACAAATTGACGATACATATGTTCTGTGTTTAGATTGTCACAAATGTATCATTTCCTAAAACAGCAGGTCATACCAACCTCAACAAATATGAAATAAAGGCACTCGAAATTTATATCACCTCCGACCTAACAGAACACTTTTCTTATTTAATACATGCTTATGTTATTACTATATTATTAAATGTTTGTTTTTATGTTATTACATATATTTATTTTAAGTTATTACATAATATATTATATTTTACTGTTACATATCTACCTATTATTTTTATCTATACTATTCTCATTTTATATTTATATTATTTTTGTTGTATACATAATTATATGCATAAATAAAATATATAATATCCATCTACGTGAATTTTTTTGTAGTTTACGGAGTTGCCATTTTTCAATTACTTATCATAACTTAAATTAAATAAATATAAAAGATCTGTAGATAAAAGTATATTATCTCGGTCTGCGACGAAGTAGAAACCGAGTTAGATTTTTTTCACTTACATGAAATTCATAATTTTTATAATTATAACTAACGTTACTATGTATTTGAGTATAAATGAAATAATATTGCAATTGCAAATCGAAACAAAAATATTAACGAATAACAATCTTTAGCTACGAGCGGCAGTTTCGCTCGTTCCAGATATCGAAAATATATTATATTAATACGAAACTCAATTTCATGCCATCTATATACAGACAACTTAAAATGAAATGAAACAGAAGTGACCCTTTGGTTTTATGGCTTTAGCAGGTATATACGACGACCGACAATCTCCGACCTACGCTTGGTGTAGGCTTACCGCGCTCATGTAAAGATCTTTTTTTCTTCGGCTGTACAGACATATTTATGCCATGAATGTATTTTTTTCTTGTATCTGCCGATAGAAGCAATAAAGTTTATTATTATTATTATTATTATTATTATATATTACGAGTAAAAATTATCAAGAAACAGAAAGAAAGTTTTTTCAAGACAGGTGCCGTGATTTCAAATTTGAATATAATTCTTACATTCAACAACTTTCCTGAATAACATTTTTGGGTAACATTAAAAATAAAGGTACATCACTCTTAATATTTCATTTCACACATTTCAACTACGTGATTTGTTGAAAACACAATAATCTAAGCCAAGTGACTGTCCTGTCCTGGCTTCCGCACAATCTGAATCTGAAAGTAGGAATTCCAAATTGCGCCTGGTTTTTGAGAAAAAAATAAATTTTTGGATATTTTATGATATCTTTTTAGCAAAATTATTAAGATTAAGATTCTACGGGAAAAAAATGGAACCGTCAGCACCCTACTTAAAGAATCACTGCAAATGCTGAAAAAAACAATTGGGAACGAACTTTTGGGATTACAGGTGAAAATGCAAAGATTAAGGTTTACTATGAGTTTATTTTGAAGTTACCAGGACAATGGGTTCATGTGGCATAAATTAGTACCAAAATACCGTTTTTTGACTCTTTAACCCCACTTTTTTTCGAAAACCTTGTGCGATAGAAAATTTTGGAGCCCACATTCCTTTCCAGGGCAGGTAATTCTACCCAAAACGCAATTTCATATTCAATTCACAAAAGCTATTTTCCCTAAAGTTATCAATATTTTACAATTTTCAATTGTCTTGTTCTCGAAAATTTAAGCCGTAAAATATTTGCGTTACCATTTAGACAACTAAATGATCTACCAAAATAAGTAAGAAAAAAACTGGATTACCTTTTAAAAGAATGTGTCGATGACGTCATAAGTCAGTAAGAATTGATGGTCGGAAATTGAACATTTCACAGAAATGTGTTTTCAATAATAAAACGACGTGTTCGACGTGTTCGAGGAATTTTTAAAATTAATAACCGTGCGGCATATAAATTTATTGCAGTAAAACCAAATAAAAAGATTCAGAAGATCCACAAACTTTTATAAATAACAAAATTTTCCGTAAAATCAATAATAAAAAATGTCCCATTTTTTGCAAACTTTCTGCTCTGATTTGATCTTTTGTTGTTTATTTGGCATACTATTGTCAAAAATTAAAACACAGGGGGTATCCCATTTAAAATTAAAACAAGTGTAGCATAATACACATTGCAAAATATAGATAACATACAAGCGTCAATAAGCAATTCTTCCGCGGAAACAATTGCCATTATGATAGCAATAACAATAAAATCCAATTATTCCCTTTTATTTCACCGGTTTTATGGACTCCCAAGCGTGACATAGCATATATACAGTGCCTAGCCGTTTTTATGTACAAGTTTTATCAGCACTACAACATTTTATCAAGTCTTTACGAGCAGAAACATCCTAATTAGTACAAATTACGCAATTTGACATGAATTAGCGGCGGACGCACTTCACAATTTTCAGATCCGTGGACTTTGACACCTCACAGTGTCAGTCACTTGCAAATCATTACTCATATTCGCCGTTAAAATTTCTAAGAAAGTTTCTTCGCCGCTTAGCGTGGTCTTAAAATAGCCATTTTACACTTGCAATCTTTATTGTACCAATAGAAAATGTGACGTAAGGGATTTTTTTTTATTTCGACGAATTTCAACGTATTATGTCACACGTGATGGGAGATGAATGGACCTGGGTACGCATGGAGATACCAAATTGATAAAGTGTGTCGCCAATCGCGACATGTGGGCAAATATGCGTGTCTATATGAGAACTTCCGTTTGGTGAATGTCGCAAAGTTCAGGTAAAAATGGTAAAATTGCAATAACATCATAAATTCCAAAGATAATTGTGATAAGACTCGCCAGAGTTGTGTAATAGTCATAGATGAACAATATAAAGGCAGTCACAGCCTTGGCAATACCTTGAAAAATGAAGGATGATTTCTTTCCTTAAAAACACTAAGAATTTTGATAAGACTCGCTAGAATTATGGTATAGATAGACATCAATGAATATTATAAGACTGTTGCGACTTTGGAAACAGCATCAGAAATAAAACGTGATTTTTTCTTAAATACAGAAAATCACAACTTCAAAAATAAACGAAGGATTTTAATTTCGGTGAAGTAGTTTATTAGAATAAATTATACTTAGTAAAATTACATGCGATGGAGGTAACACAAATAGTTGCACACAACTAAAACTAAGACGAAGTTGAAAGCGACGTACAAAAAATGAATACGGTATTGGCACGACCAGAATTCGGTCCGAAATGTAACCGAAAACATATACGTTACATCAACTAAGAAATCCTCAACACTTTATATGTACTATAGCTTGCTACGTGTATGCTGATATTCAATACTATTTATGGGGCATATACAATTCCGCGGCAGTATTTGAACCAGATCATATCTACGATGCAGGTTTGATCTGAAAGGGGGTTTGATGTTTAGTTGACGAGAATGATGCACGATAACCTACCAGAGTCGCAAAACATCACCGAAAACGTCATGCTGGTGTATTTTGATGAACACAGCAAAACTAAGAAAGCACCTACCCTTTAATGTTTATGTATACTTTTATAATGTTATACTTTTAATCATTATTTCTCATTAATTCATACATTTTAAAATAATATTTTGCCTTTATGGTGTTTATCAGTTTTTTTAAGAATTTTTATCGGATGCTAAATGAACACATTTATAAAATTTTCAATTTTTGTGTTTGTATTTTCGCTTTTAAACATTAGCTCTCAATATTTTAGTTAAGAATTTTCTTGCATTTCTATTGTTTATTATCGAGAACAATACAAAGCCAACAATATTAGTTGGAATTTACTCGAGTTATCGAAAGAGAATGATTAAAATCGGAACACTGGTGAAAGTTTAAAATACTTGATCATGTTGATCATAAAATTTCTTAATAACAAATTAAGAAACAATAAAAGGGCAGCAATATTAAGTGTACTATTAGATGTAATTCATATTAGTTTTAATTGAGCCTTGCTCGACAAATAGAAGCCAAAAAATCTTACAGAAAGTTTTATTGCAACAATTTTATTCATTGGTTCTTAAATAAATTATTATGGAGACAAAAATAGTTGTAATTATTTGAATTACAGGGTCACGACAGTGGCTAGTGATATGAAAGGTAGATATGTAAAAAGTGTGAAAATAAGGATAAATACGAAAATATGGTGGAACAGTTATAATTCAATCAATTTTTCTATCATTGTAAGTGATATATTTTACAATTACTTGTTGGTATTTTTGAGGAGTGCATCACGAGTTTTAAATTTAAGCAGCACTCTTTAATACTAAAAAAAATCTTGCTATAAATTTGCATATTTATCTAAAAATCGACATTAATTATCTTCCCCTGTACCCTTCATTTCACAAATTTATTAATATATTGTCTATCGCGTTCAAATATACAAAATCGGTATTAAAAACCCTAGTCCAAGAGATCTTAAAAATAAGTAAGAAATGTAATTATATTAAAAATCAATGATGATGATTAAATAATAATGATTTTCCCAAATTCAGACTTGGACTGACTTTGCCTGTTTTAGTTGCTACGCCTAGGCGCCCAATAAGGATTTTTTTTTATCGCCGCGGATAAAACTTTGCACCACGTATATGAGCGCAGTTCTTTACAAACCGTGTGTTTCATAACGGCGGATAAATGTTTTGTTGTAGGGAAAAAGACAAGTGTTAGGCTAAGAGCACAAGAATCTTTTCCAAATTAAAAATTGACGTAAATGGACCAGGAAAAATAGAATAATTAGGGCAATTATTTCTGTTGAAAAGACGATTGCATAATCAAATAAAATGACAAACTACCAGAGAAATTTTTAAAATTAAAGCTGGATGTGTTCCTTACAAATAAATATACAGTATATCTCCACGGATTGAGATCTACTATTATATTGATTGTTCCATGTGTAGTAGCTAGAATAAGCATTTAATAAGCCAATAATCTTGTCAAAGACATTAATAACAATAATGGGGGTTAAATTCAAAGTACTACCTGACAATGTCACACAAACTTTTTCCTAATTACATGTAGATATTGTGATATCACAAGTCTAATAATGTCTAATCATGGATTACTAAACTATCGAAATTTGAAAAATCTGAAAGGAATTTTGCCGCCCGCATGCCTAATCTCCTAATCCTGTTTTTCGCTCAATAATAACCACTCGACATTGCGAAAAAGTCAAGATTCACCTGCACGGCGCCTACCAACCGTCATTGACGCAATTGCAAATACAATTTTAGCCATTGTAATGCCTTATCATCAACGTACGTTGCCGTATACATATAGATATAGCGGTTCCACGCATTAAAATGGTAGGTATTCGAAATGTGTTTGTCCTGTGACTAATAATATCATTGATTATTAAATTTATCGGTATACTCTAGGTTTTCCAATTTTCTCTATAAACGCCCAACAGTCCGCAGTGTTTACTAAAGGGTGATAAAATTTCATGGAATGCATCGAACTATATCCTGTGTTATATTTTATCCGGAGGGGGGACAACGTAGGCGCCTACTTTCATCCAACAACGCTCTCAATGCGTCAGGTTTTAACATGATAACAGGTACAAAACTACGCCAACGATTGCTGCTGTTTTAGTTGGTAATCAGCAACAAGGTAATCAATCATTCGAGTGACTACTCGATTAAACCAAATTAGAAATTCATGTTCGTATTTAGATAGGGGAGAGCGGGGTCAGTACACAGAGGAAAAACATTTTTGGTTAGTTATATCAAACCAGCAATTTGCTTGATAAGGCAAAATATTTATTTGAATCGGCGAGTTCGAAAACAGTACAAGTCCAAAATTGGCCATTTTGAACTGAAAAAGACAAGTTTTAGAAAAAATAATATAAACTAAAAAAAAAATCTGATGTGGCCAGGCACATGACTGTATCATACTATATATAAAATTAATAGTTTAGCTGCATGAGATTCTATTTGATCGAGATCGGTCATGTCTGCGTTAAAATAAAAAAAAAAAAATCAAGCTAGTTAGCCCGGATTTGACAGATATTTTGATTCTATTGACAGTAGGTATTGTCAAAACATTAGCGTTCGACACTACCTACTATCATTAGAATGAAATGTCACATCTTGGCTAACTAGTTTTATATTAATGCAGACACAACCGATCTCAATCAAATAGAATTTGCTCACGCAGCTAGACTATTAATTTTACCAAAAAATGTCATAGACATAAATTATACAACATTTTCTTACGCAGTGCCGATAAAATTATCAAAATCGATCAAAGATTGAAAAAGATATATTGTGTCGCAAACGTAGACCACCAGAACATCTTGTTGTTTTGGCAAAGCATGAAACGGTTTTGACTAAAACTGAAAATATTGTATGTCTTCGCGACGGATGCTGTGGTATTATATAGGATGTATGCCTCAGTGTAACTTCGAGCTAGGTCTGTCATCTATTATAAAAAAAAATAATCCGGACCTTGGTCAAGATAAGAAACGAAATAGAAAGGTGTGTTGCTAAGTGATAATTGAGGCAGAATCTTGCGAGTGTATTACAACACGTTGGATCCGTTAATTTGATGACATCAATCAATTTCTATTTTTGGAAATACCCATAAACTTCACACACATTATAGATATATTTATGATTTACAATAGGAGTTCCTAAAAAGTTCGTCAGGCATAAAAAAATAGGTTGATTATATTTTTTTTTTACTTTGGATCATCATTTGAAATATATTGTAAAGTGTTGTAATGTTTTTTAAATATGTATATATTGAATTGTATGTTGTTGTATGTTGTTATATTAAATATTGAATATTTTTAAATCCCATCCACGGCCAACTAGACCGAAAACCTAAAAACGGAATATCTCCGTAACGAACCAAGATTTTTAGATGAATCTTTTTTTAATGGGTTCCTAATTTAATTTTTCTTATTATTTTAGGAAATCCATCAAAACTCAGCTATTTCCTTTCTATTATTTTATACCAATAAAACAAAAACTATTATCTTGATGATTACCATAAAAATTGCTTTGGAACGAGCCTAAACTCGACAAATCTAACTCTAGTCCTTTCGAAGTTAGACCAGAAAATTCCCATCCATGGCCGACTAGACCGAAACGTGAAAAACTGAATATCTCCGAAACTAACCAAGATTTTTCGATGAATTTTTTTTAATGGGTTCCTAATTTAATTTTTCTTATTATTTTAGGAAATCCATCATAACTTAATTATTTCCTTTCTATTATTATTTTACCAATAAACCAAAAAAATTTAACTTGATAATAAGCATCAAAATTGCTTAGAAACGAGCCCAAACTCGGCATATCTAACTGTAGTACTTTCGGAGTTAGACCAAAAAATTCCCATCCATGGCCAACTAGACCGAAAAGTTTAAAATTGCATATCTCCGAAACTAACAAGGATTTTTAGATGAATCTTTTTTTAATGGGTTCCTTATTTAATTTTCTTATTATTTTAGGAAATCCATCAAAGCTCAATTATTTCCTATCTTTTATTTTATACCAATAAAATAAAAACTATTATCTTGATATTTACCATAAAAATTGCTTTGGAACGAGCCTAAACTCGACATATCTAACTCTAGCCCTTTCGAAGTTAGACCAGAAAATTCCCATCCATGGCCCACTAGACAGATCTGAAAAACTGAATATCTCCGAAACTAACCAAGATTTTTCGATGAATTTTTTTTAATGGGTTCCTAATTTAATTTTTCTTATTATTTTAGGAAATCCATCATAACTTAATTATTTCCTTTCTATTATTTTTTTTACCAATAAACCAAAAAAATTTAACTTGATAATAAGCATCAAAATTGCTTCGAAACGAGCCCAAACTCGGCATATCTAACTTTAGTACTTTCGGAGTTAGACCAAAAAATTCCCATCCATAGCCAACTAGATCAAAAACTTTAAAATTGAATATCTCCGAAACTAACAAAGATTTTTAGATGAATCTTTTTTTTAATGGGTTCCTAATTTAATTTCTCTTATTATTTTAGGAAATCCATCAAAGCTCAATTATTTCCTATCTATTATTTTATACCAATAAAATAAAAACTATTATCTTGATATTTACCATAAAAATTGCTTTGGAACGAGCCTAAACTCGACATATCTAACTCTAGCCCTTTCGAAGTTAGACCAGAAAATTCCTATCCATGGCCCACTAGACCGAAATCTGAAAAACTGAATATCTCCGAAACTAACCAAGATTTTTCGATGAATTTTTTTTAATGGGTTCCTAATTTAATTTTTCTTATTATTTTAGGAAATCCATCATAACTTAATTATTTCCTTTCTATTATTTTTTTACCAATAAAACAAAAAATATGTTCTTGATAATTAGCATCAAAATTGCTTAGAAACGAGCCCAAACTCGGCATATCTAACTTTAGTACTTTCGGAGTTAGACCAAAAAATTCCCACCCATGACCAACTAGACCGAAAAGTTTAAAATTGAATATCTCCGAAACTAACAAAGATTTTTAGATGAATCTTTTTTTAATGGGTTCCTATTTTAATTTTTCTTATTATGTTAGGAAATCCATCAAAACTCAATTCTTTCCTTTCTATTATTTTATACCAATACAACAAAAAATATTATCTTGATAATTATGTACCATAAAAATTGCTTTGGAACGAGCCTAAACTCGACATATCTAACTCTAGCCCTTTCGAAGTTAGACCAGAAAATTCCTATCCATGGCCCACTAGACCGAAATCTGATAAACTGAATATCTCCGAAACTAACCAAGATTTTTCAACGCATTTTTTTTAATGGGTTCCTAATTTAATTTTTCTTATTATTTTAGGAAATCCATCATAACTTAATTATTTCCTTTCTATTATTTTTTTACCAATAAAACAAAAAATATGTTCTTGATAATTAGCATCAAAATTGCTTAGAAACGAGCCCAAACTCGGCATATCTAACTTTAGTACTTTCGGAGTTAGACCAAAAAATTCCCATCCATGGCCAACTAGACCGAAAAGTTTAAAATTTAATATCTCCGAAACTAAGATTTTTAGATGAATCTTTTTTTAATGGGTTCCTAATTTAATTCTTCTTATTATTTTAGGGTAACATGTTTTTTACATAAAAGCTGTAGTTATTAATTAACTTGCATAATCAGAGTATATTAGTATAAATTTCGAGCGATTTATCCTCCGTTTTGTCCATTTTGTTGGACACTTGGTACTTAATGTAAAATTTCCTATATGTATAGGTTCCTTTTATGTCTGTTTATTTTCGCACTCATGAAATTCACGTATTTCCCATATTATCTGACCTTAGCAGATGAACAAACAAATTCTTTAACCATGTACCGAATAATTTTGAATCATTCTTCTTGATGGTCAATAAACAATATTGCTCTCAACATGGTTTGTTGAATAATCAAGGCAATCACAAGGTGTTCTGGTATACATACTCTAAAGTAGGAAATAATGCACTTCAGCATCATTTAGCAACTATTTTTACTTGGAAAAGCAGTTTGTTATACGTCTAGACTCTAGACTAGCTACTTGAATTTTTTTCCTAGAAATTTGGAATGTCATGACTGATGTGATTTACTATAATATTGCATGAAGTTGTGCACTCGTACGCTATTATAGAGATAAGGACTACTACTAAATTTGAACACGTATAACATGTAAATATGTACTTAAATGCAATAATTATTGTTTACGAGTTTGTTGAATAACGTGAGTCATAATACTGCAGTAGAATGACCTACAGAAATCGTTAATTAAATTATTTGACTATGTCGTAACTTTTTTGTCAGTATTGTTTAAAAAATAAAATAAAAAATAGGATACTGAAGTTTTGATTACACCAGATACGTAATTAATTCCGTTAATTCATATCTGAACAAGATATTTTAGATAGATTCTGGAACGGGGGTTCCAGGTTTTAGATAAAATCTGTACATCACACGCAGGTGATAAAATTGACTTAGAAATTTAAATGGTATTAAAAAAATGCAAGGCGAAAAATGAGACGTATTTTTCTTCTTTCAATTTATATTTTATTTTTTATATTATTTATTTTTTGCTGGTTTTATAGAGGATTAAAAATGCTCTGAAATGAGCCCCAACAAGCCATATCTAGCTTTAATGTTTCCAAAGATATTTAAACTTTTTCGAAAAATTTTTTACTAATAAAACAGAAGACATTATCTTGTTAATTAGCACTAAAAATTGCTCTGGAACGAGCCCAAACTCGACATATCTAACTTTAGTACTTTTGGAGTTAGACAAGGAAATTCTCATCCATGGCCAACTAGACCAAAAACTTTAAAATTGAATATCTCCGAAACTAAGCAATATTTTTCGATGAATCTTTTTGTAATGGGTTCCTAATTTAATTCTTCTTATTATTTTACTTATTATTAAATTCATCAAAACTGAATTATTTCCTTGGAATTAAAGAAATGCAAGACGCAAATTGAGACGTATCACGGATTTTTTTCTTCTTTAAATTTTAATAGTTTGATGTTGTAAGTTTTTCCTTTTTTAATAAAGACATTTATTATATCCATATATACTATTATCCCGGTTCTGAAACTCAGTTTTTTAACCTTCTCCCAGACCTAAATCTTTCAATATGTTTAAGTAGTTCTTTGTTTATCATGTACCGACATCGTTCCTCTTTAATATGGTGTAAAATTTGTTTTGCTAAACTTAATACTTTCGGAGATATTGATGTAAACATATGTCAAAGTTAGGAAAAATTAATATTAATCAAAAAAGTTTGTAAACTTTTGAGTGTTTATATTATGACATATTATATCAGAACATTTCACAGATTTCTAATTACGTAATTTGGCAAAAATACAACGTAATGATTACCCTGACCTACAACTTTTTTCGAAAACCAAAATCGGTTGTAACATTTTGTTGACAACATTTTTGAAAAAGAATAATTTTTATTATATATTCTGCATATTTTCCTTATCATCTTCGCGCTAAATTATTACAAGCTCACATCATCTAAATATTATGAAACACACCTCCAAAATCATGAAAACTCATCCGGCTGAAATTATCAGCATCTTGCATTTTTGGGAACTCGGACTTTGACCAGCGCACATCATGCACATTTTTTCCTTTCAAAAAGCTATCAACATTTCTGCTGATAGAAACATTTTTCCCCGCTTTATCCTAAACAAATTTCCAAAAAAAATTACACAAATTTCACAACAATCATCATCTCTATATCCCAGACAAAACAACACAAAAAACTTCTTTAAAACGAACCCAAACACGCCACGTCTAACCCCAATAATTCCGGAGATAGCCCAAAAAAATCCCTGCCATGGCCAACTAGACCAAAACCTTCAAAATCAAATATCTCGCGAAATAATCGACGTATTCCAGCGGGATCTTTTATTATGTGATGTATATTATTAATTCTTGCAATCACGACAAAAAAGAACAAAAAATTACACTAATTTCACTACAATCATCATCTGTATATCCTAGACAAAACAACACAAAGAAATCCATTAAAACGAACCCAAACACGCCACATCTAACCCCAATACTTCCGGAGATAGCCCAAAAAAATCCCTGTCATGGCCAACTAGACTAAAACCTTCAAAATCGAATATCTCGCGAAATAATCAACGTATTCCAACGGGATCTTTTATTGTGTGATGTATATTATTAATTCTTGCGATTACGACAAAAAACAAACAAAAAATACACAAATTTCACTACAATCATCATCTCTATATCATAGACAAAACAACACAAAGAAATCCTTTAAAACGAACCCAAACACGCCACATCTAACCCCAATACTTCCGGAGATAGCCCAAAAAAATCCCTGTCATGGCCAACTAGACCAAAACCTTCAAAATCGAATATCTCGCGAAATAATCGTCGTATTCCAGCGGGATCTTTTATTATGTGATGTATATTATTAATTCTTGCGATTACGACAAAAAGAACAAAAAATTACACAAATTTCACTACAATCATCATCTCTATATCCTAGACAAAACAACACAAAAAACTCTTTTGAAACGAACCCAAACACGCCACATCTAAACCCAATACTTCCGGAGATAGCACAAAAAAATCCCTGTCATGGCCAACTAGACCAAAATCTTCAAAATCGAATATCTCGCGAAATAAACCACGTATTCCAGCGGGATCTTTTATTATGTGATGTATATTATTAATTCTTGCGATTACGACAAAAAAGAACAAAAAATTACACAGATTTCACTACAATCATCATCTGTATATCCTAGACAAAAGAACACAAAGAAATCCTTTAAAACGAACCCAAACACGCCACATCTAACCCCAATAGTTCCGGAGATAGCCCAAAAAAATCCCTGTCATGGCCAACTAGACCAAAACCTTCAAAATCGAATATCTCGCGAAATAACCGACGTATTCCAACGGGATCTTTTATTATGTGATGTATATTATTAATTCTTGCGATTACGACAAAAAAGAAAAAAAAATTACACAGATTTCACTACAATCATCATATGTATATCCTAGACAAAACAACACAAAGAAATCCTTTAAAACGAACCCAAACGCGCCACATCTAACCCCAATACTTCCGGAGCTAGCCCAAAAAAATCCCTGTCATGGCCAACTAGACCAAAACCTTCAAAATCGAATATCTCGCGAAATAACCGACGTATTCCAACGGGATCTTTTATTATGTGATGTATATTATTAATTCTTGCGATTACGACAAAAAAGAACAAAAAATTACACAGATTTCACTACAATCATCATCTGTATATCCTAGACAAAACAACACAAAGAAATCCTTTAAAACGAACCCAAACGCGCCACATCTAACCCCAATACTTCCGGAGCTAGCCCAAAAAAATCCCTGTCATGGCCAACTAGACCAACACCTTCAAAATCGAATATCTCGCGAAATAACCGACGTATTCCAACGGGATCTTTTATTATGTGATGTATATTATTAATTCTTGCGATTACGACAAAAAAGAACAAAAAATTACACAGATTTCACTACAATCATCATCTGTATTATCCTAGACAAAACAACACAAAGAAATCCTTTAAAACGAACCCAAACACGCCACATCTAACCCCAATACTTCCGGAGATAGCCCAAAAAAATCCCTGTCATGGCCAACTAGACCAAAACCTTCAAAATCGAATATCTCGCGAAATAATCGTCGTATTCCAGCGGGATCTTTTATTATGTGATGTATATTATTAATTCTTGCGATTACGACGAAAAAAAAAAACGAGACAAAATCGCAATTCATTTTTATTTGTATTGACGCGCGTTAATTTCGCAATATTTCGTAAATGATGAATGGGAAGCCGGATTCTTTGAGAGGATGAAGATTTGATTGGCAGCAAATTATCTATTGTAAGTTTGCGTGTGGTGCGAGTTATTGTAGTGCTTGAAGATATACAGGTGTCCGCGCATGCAAGTTTGAGCCTATATAAGAACGCAAGTGTCGCACCAGATAACATTCGAAGTGTTGTATTATCAGAGAGTGGTGGGTACGCTCTCTAGAATTGAGTCGAAATTATCGTTTTTGAGTGATATAGTGGATCAGTGTTAGCTACAAGTAAAAACGTACTAAAAACAGACACAAAATGAAGAGGATTATCATCAATGCGCTCGTTATTATTTTTATTTATTGCTTTTTGTTACAAACAACGGAAGCCAGACCTAACTCGAGGTACGTAAAAGTTATTTATTTATTTAATTACTAATTTACACCACAAATTTATCGATACAATTCGCAAGAACGCTACTGCAAATATTTACAAACAAATCCTAGAAATTTAGTTACCAATATCCACCATATTCAAAGAAAGATTTCGAAAATTGTTCCATTCATTAAATTCCATTCAAAACATAATGTACCAGACAATGTACATACGCATTTAATAACTTAATAATTGTGAAACAAACGCGATAACTCGGCAAAGCGCAAAAGATTTTTTTTAATCGTTATTTCGATAGTAATATCATTATTATTATTTATACGTAAATACGAGATGTGATACACATTTGTAATATTACATTCATATTTCATCACCAAAGCTGTATATATCTCGAATAGTGACCTTTGCATATCATCCCGATTTCAACTTTTTTCGATTTGGAAAAAGCGCTGATAATTCAGTTTCATTGATACAGCGTTGTGTTGTAAACATTGATCAAAAAACGTGCGAAATCGCGTGATTTTGACTGAGGACTATATTTAGATAGCTTCGTTGGGTCTTTGTTTGATTATAAGTTGTTTTGTTTGTGATAGTTGGATAGGTTATTAAAAATGGTTTGAAATGAACCCCAACAAGCCATATCTAGCTTTAATATTAACGGAGATATTTCATTTTGTAAAAAAAAGTCATGGGTGTCTAGATTCAAACTTTATAATTTAATATCTCGAGATCTAATAGCGTTATCTGTAGGAAATCTTAAATTTTAAGGGATAGTTTTTAATTATCTAGCTACGCATATTAAAAATTTACAATTTTCCCTTTCTTTGTTTAACTCAATACAACTTTGTTTTATTTTTTGCTGGTTTTATAGAGGATTAAAAATGCTCTGAAATGAGTTCCAACAAGCCATATCTAGCTTTAATATTTCCAAAGATATTTACACTTTTCGAAATATTTTTTTACCAATAAAACAAAAAATATTATATTGTTAATTATCAAAAAAATTGCTTTGGAACGAGCCCAAACTCGACATATCTAACTTTAGTACTTTCGGAGTTAGATCAGAAAATTCCCATCCATGGCCAACTAGAGCTAAAACTTAAAAATTGAATATCTCCGAAACTAACCAAGATTTTTTGATGAATCTTTTTTTAATGGTTCTCTAATTTAATTCTTATTATTATTTGAGGAAATCCATCCAAACTCAATTATTTCCCATCTATTATTTTTTCACCAATAAAACAAAAATATTATCTTGTTAATTGGCACAAAAATTGCTTTGGAACGAGCCCAAACTCGGCATATCTAACTTTACTAGTTTCGGAGTTACACCAAAAAATTCCTATCCATGGCCAACTAGACCGAAAACTTAGAAATTGAATATCTCCGAAACTAACCAAGATTTTTCGATGAATCTTTTTTTAATGGGTTCCTAATTTAATTATTCTTCTTATTTTAGGGTAAAACGAGTATCAGACCAGAGGTTGGCGGAGATAAACACGCAGATTGGTTTGTCGAAGATGAGAGGTCAACTGGTCACTATCCCCATAGCTCACGGAGAATACGACCCAAAAATAATGTAAGTATTTTTTGTTAGATGTTTTTTTTATGTTTGCTTTGTTTCTTGTTTTTCTATTTGTTTTTGTTTATGTGTTTGCAGTCAGTGGTTCGTTTCGTCCACGGAGTCGACTCAAGAAAACGATTAACTAAGCTTATAGTGTAAATGTTTTAGTTTTTAGTTTATTTATTTGTTCTGTCAAATAGATTTTATTTTATATGTAAAATTTACATACCCTTCTACTTAACTATGATCCTATTCTATAGATCTGCTTTATTTATTTTAAGTATTATTTATAATTATTTTCTACGTTTTGTACCTGTCTTTGTTTCGTTTCCTTTTCGAATAAACTTTTTTTGTTAAAATGCACGTGTTTTTCTTGTGATTTTAGGGGTCGAAAACGTCGGTCTCAAGCTAATCTACTAGAGCTGCTTTTGAGTAAAAATGAGGAAGACAATTTTCAAGAACAAAGTCGTCAGGAACCGCTAGTTAGCTATGATGATATTTATAAACGATAAATATATAAATTTGCTGAAAAAAGCTCCTTCAGCTTATGTACTTAATTGTATAGTAAACAAAACTAAACAAAATGGGCAGTATTATAAAAGCAAGATTGATTTATTGTTGTAAAAGTCTCCGTATGAAAAGTATACGTATTTATATATTTAATGTAATTTATTATTTATTTTATTTATTTATTTAAATGTTTTAATCAGCCTAGCGAATCTCCTGTATGCGTACAAAAGACATAATAAATATAAAAAGCATAAATAAATTTAATATAGTTTTATTGCATGTATTTTGTTTCACAAGATAAATTATGGCCACCCTAAATTATTGTTTTCATTGCTTACAATCCTTATATATTTTTTATCCTAAAATAGAAAACAATATATCGTTTCCTAACTAATTAATTACGAATTTCTCTTTGAAACAAAAAAAAATCAAACGTGCGTTCCCCGGAACACATTGACAGTCGGGGTGCCAACCTAAAGCAACTAAAAGACACGCCTTTATTTCAGAGGTTATTCATCTCATAAAAAACGACGACTTCGACCGAAAATCTCGCCCAAAATATTATCCGAAAACCAATCAAAGCGACAAAAATCGAAAAACGTATTTATAAACTTCGCCGTTTAGCGAAAATTTTAGGTTATTGATTACCTGCAACACGCAGAATCTGCCATTTACGCATACGCGAGCGAGACAACAGCTGGTAGGTTGGTAGCGCGCTAGAAAGAGATAGAGCAGTGACAGTTCACGATTTGCGCTCGTAAACAAAGATAACGATATAGGATTGCCGATTTGAGCGACGGAGACGGACGCAACACTTGAAATACCAATATGGCGTGTACCCCTATGATATTTTGGTACAAATTTTGCAGTTAAACCCCGTGAAAAATCGCGTTATAGGACGGAAATAAAATGAAACGCGGACGCGGACAAACAGTTCGCGCAAATAAATAAATACATGTGCGGAATTTCGGTTTTTAGCTGCGATTTTCCCGATCACAGCCGTCCTTGATTGTTCTGTATGTTTTATTGGAGCAGTGCTGGTGTTTTATTATTATTATTATTATGAGTGAGCCCAATTATGAATACAGGAGACACATATTATGATTTCAATGCTGAGGAAAACGCAGCAAAATGGAAAGGAGTTCTTGTGGTATCGTTGAAAAAGGTATCCAACAACAAACCCCTTTTGCAAAACCGAAAAACTAAACCTACCCCAAATTTAGGTTTTAGAGCAAGTCCACCCTTCTCTGAGTGTGAACGACGATGCCTTGGAATACATCGAAAGCCTCTGCTTGCGTCTACTTGCCATGCTCTGTTCTAAGCCAAGTCCTCACTCAGTTCAAGTACGTTCCGTTATTCTCCGGAAAACCAACGCTAACCTTGATCTTTTAGGATGTGGAAAATAAAGTGCAGCAGACATTCCCAACACCGATCGACAAGTGGGCCCTCAAAGACGCACAGGAGGCACTCAAACGCGGCAAGAAGAATTCCGTACTGCCTGTAGACAAGATCCACAACCTCCTGCAGAAAGTACGTAACGATCCCTTCGAAATGAGCCCTAACACGATATACTTTCAAGCGATACTTTAAGAGATATTGCCAGTTCTACCCTGCGTCATGGCTAACTAGATTGAATGGTTATAATTCGATATCTTGGAAACTAATCGATATTTTTTGATAAAACTTGATGTTTTGATGGAGTAATTTTGTTCTTCTTTGATTTTTTTAATCGTTAGCTTGTAATAGAAAGATTACATACTAGAATAATTTCTAGAGATATCGTTTTAATTTTATTGGCAAGATTACGTAAAATGCTTTAATTTGAGACCCAACACGACCTATCTACCTTGATTACTTTCCGAGATATCCCGTTTTACTCCTAAGCATGGCTATCTAGATTGGACATTTAAAATTGCATATCTCCTAAACAAATCGAGATTTTTATACAAAATCTTCAGTTTTGTTGAAGTAATTTAATTCTTTATAGATTCATTTAAATTAATTTGCGTTACTCATAATTCTAATATTTCATGGCTACCTAGATTAGCCTTTTAATATTCAATATCCCGGAAACTAATCGAGATTTAATTAAGTAATTTAATTCTTTATAGAGTTTTAAAATTAATTTTTGCTCATTCATAATTCTAATGTTTCATGGCTACCTAGATTACCCTTTTAAAATTGGTATCTCAAACTATGTGTGATATTGGAAACTGAGATAGTAGAGCAAATATGTGGTTTAGATGAATTAATTGATTATGATTCTTTAAATTATTTCCATATATGTAATAACAAAATTTCAGGTTAAAATTAGTTCTCCACTTATTTTCTCATTTTTATTGTAAAGAATACATAAAATGCTTTAATTTGAGCCCCAACACGACCTATCTACGTTGATTACTTTGCGAGATATCTCGTTTCATTCCTAAGCATGGCTATCTAGATTGGATATTTAAAGTTCGATATCTCTTAAACTAATGGAGATTTTTATATAATATCTTCTGTTTTGTTGAAGTAATTTAATTCTTTATTGATTTTTAAAATTAATTTTTCTCATTCATAATTCTAATGTTTCATGGCTACCTAGATTATACCCTTTTAAAATTGGTATCTCTGAAGCTATGTGAGATATTAAAAACTGAGATAGTATAGCAAATATGTGGTTTAGATGAATTAATTGATTATGATTCTTTAAATTATTTCCATATATGTAATAACAAAATTTCAGGTTAAAATTAGTTCTCCACTTATTTTCTCATTTTTATTGTAAAGAATACATAAAATGCTTTAATTTGAGCCCCAACACGACCTATCTACGTTGATTACTTTGCGAGATATCTCGTTTCATTCCTAAGCATGGCTATCTAGATTGGATATTTAAAGTTCGATATCTCTTAAACTAATGGAGATTTTTATATAATATCTTCTGTTTTGTTGAAGTAATTTAATTCTTTATTGATTTTTAAAATTAATTTTTCTCATTCATAATTCTAATGTTTCATGGCTACCTAGATTACCCTTTTAAAATTGGTATCTCTGAAGCTATGTGAGATATTAGAAACTGAGATAGTATAGCAAATATGTGGTTTAGATGAATTAATTGATTATGATTCTTTAAATTATTTCCATATATGTAATAACAAAATTTCAGGTTAAAATTAGTTCTCCACTTATTTTCTCATTTTTATTGTAAAGAATACATAAAATGCTTTAATTTGAGCCCCAACACGACCTATCTACGTTGATTACTTTGCGAGATATCTCGTTTCATTCCTAAGCATGGCTATCTAGATTGGATATTTAAAGTTCGATATCTCTTAAACTAATGGAGATTTTTATATAATATCTTCTGTTTTGTTGAAGTAATTTAATTCTTTATTGATTTTTAAAATTAATTTTCCTCATTCATAATTCTAATGTTTCATGGCTACCTAGATTACCCTTTTAAAATTGGTATCTCTGAAGCTATGTGAGATATTAGAAACTGAGATAGTATAGCAAATATGTGGTTTAGATGAATTAATTGATTATGATTCTTTAAATTATTTCCATATAAAAACAAAATTTCACGTTCAAATTAGTTCTCCACTTATTTTCTCATTTTTATTGTAAAGAATACATAAAATGCTTTAATTTGAGCCCCAACACGACCTATCTACGTTGATTACTTACCAAGTTGTTCCATTTTAATCAAAACCATGGCTATCTAGATTGGAACCTTTACAGTTGAATATCTCTGTAATGGGGGACGATACCTATATCGAACTATATATTTTTGTAAAGCGTTTTTAAATCTCTACCAATTTTTCTAGGAGTTGCTGTTGTATAAAGTGGATCCTGGTGTTTCATTGTTTCTGGTCGCTGTGTTGGAGTATATATCGGCAGATATACTGAAGCTAGCTGCAAACTACGTCACACACATCAAGCATGGACAGATCACGTACCAGGATGTGCAGATATCTATGAACGCGGATAAGGTAGTTTTTAATAGTTTATAAGTTTTACGGTTATAACGCTTAAAGTATTAGATGTGATTAGCAATTATTTTGGATTTTGATGATTTAAATTTGATTTTTTATATAGCTGAAAATCATCGCTTTCTGTATTATTTTCGGTAAGGACCTTTCAAAAAGTTAAAAAAAGTTGAGAGATTCTTGATTTTATTGAAGGCATGATTTGTCAGATTTTTATTATTCCCTCAAAGGGTTAAAACGTTTCGAATTGGTATTTTTAGTTTTAAAAAGAAGATATAGTTTATAACAAAGTGCTTACGCATTGTTTTTATTATTGACTGCATAATTTTATGCTTCCACGCGTGCGTATAAGTCCACAGTAATGGTAGGTAGAAAGTTTTATTTTTAATACATATTTTGAAGATCATTAGATTCTACCAAATTTGGCATGCATTTTAAAAATTTTACTTCCTACCATTTCAAATTTCTTTTAGACCCTATTTTATTTTGCAATATTATTTAGAGCGCGTGCCCCAGCCTGCGCTGTGCATGCCAGCAAATTTCCTTTGCAAATTTTGATTCTTTAGCCTAGCAGTTTTTATTATTTTTTACTCTACTCTATCTAAACTTGAATTTTTAGTTGTGACAAGTAACCAATTGACGGAATTACTTGACACCATTTTTGAAATTTCTTCAACAAACAGCATTAAAAATGCCTTAAAAGAAATTATTTTAAAAAGTTCCATTCCTCATCTAAAAGGGCTTTAAAAGTCCTTTCATTTAAGCCCAAACACGACCCATCCATCTTCAAAATTAAACACGTACTTCACAAATTGACTTCACCATGGCTATCTAGATCAAAACTTTAAATCCGTATATCTTCCAAACCGTCAAAGATAGCCATGATGAACCTTATATATCCTCAAAGCATTTTTAATTTCCTATCAGCTCTATATGTCTTCGTTAAAAAATAAAAATAAATTAAAGGCGGTGTGTTTTACAATGGTTTCTTATAGGCTTTAATGGACATGTTCTATCAAGACGAAGGTGGAGGAATCAATAACCTCTGTGATACAAACGTAGTCCCGCACGTGCCCCGCTGTAGTCGAACTTACGAGGAGGTGGTCCGCGAACTCATGACCACCGAGAGGCAGTATTTGCGGGACTTGCACATGATCATAAAAGTGTTTAGGTAAAAATTCCCTGCGATTTGAGTCCAAACACGGTATAGTTATCTTTAACGGTTACCGAGATATTCAAGAAAAACACAATTTTTACCGCAAGCACGACCAACTAGATCGAAAATTTAAAATTGAATATCTCAAAAACTAATAGAGATAACTATGGCAAACCTTATATTTTCGGAAAGGGTTTTTCGATTGCTATCATTATTTTCAGGGAGGAAATAATCAAACTGAACGCCGATAAAGAAGAAATTGATATTATCTTTTCGAATATCCTTGATATTTACGAATTAACGGTCACTTTACTCGGGAGCATGGAAGACGTTATGGAGATGGCGCAGGAGCAGATGCCATACATCGGAAGTACGTTTGAAGAACTTGTCGAAGCGTGCGAGTTTGACGTGTACATCAAGTACGCGGCTGATGTCACGTCCCCAAAATGCAGGGACACCCTCAACAATTTACTAGCAAAAGTGAATAGCGCCCTAATGTTCGCAGGCCAAGGCATGCGCTTAGCTTTGAAATACTATTTGCCGGCGTTACTACAAACTCCTATATTGCATTGCTTCTCGTATTTAGAATACGTCAGGCAATTAGGCGACCTTTCCAAAGCTTCGGAGGACAGGTACACGTTAAGCGAAGTTGAGGGACAACTCAAACCTCTCACGACCGAATTAGGTAAGTGATTTTAGTTTAGAATCGTAGACCGCAAAATTCCCTTTAATTTGAGTGGTGATACGATAAGGTTATGTCTAACGGTTGTTGAGATATGTCAGAAAATGTCAATTTTTGTTTTGAGCAAGGCTATCTAGATTGAAAGTTTAAAATTGAATATCTCTGCAACTAATAGAGATAACTGTAGGAACCCTTATATTTTTGGAAAGCATTTTTAATATACTATCCGAATTTTTAGGTAAATATGCTGCGTCGATAATGGCTGTGCGGCAGGTGCCCCCTTCTCAAGCGAGGTCAAGGCGGCAGCAGGCCATAGCGAAAATCAGCGAATTAGAAAAGAATATTGAGAATTGGGATTCGAAAGATATCGGGCAGTGTTGCAATGAATTTATTAGAGGTATTTCAATTTTTCTATTTCTAAAATTAAATTGTTAATTTTTTTTGTGATTCTCAGAGGACATGTTGATGAAAATCTCATCCGGAAAACGATTAACCGAACGAAGAGTATTCCTATTCGACGGGTTGATGATTTTGTGCAAACCTAACCCGCGAAGACAAAGTTCCGTGCACGGCAGTTACCCGGATTGTAGGTTAAAAGAGCGATTTTTTATACGGAAAGTTGAGATTATTGACCATCCGGACACGGACGAATTAAAAAATACTTTCGAGATTTGCCCGCGAGGTCAACCTTCGATAATGTTGTGCTGCAAGAATAACGACGATAAAAATTCCTGGATGGCCGACTTGGTTATGTTAAACAATAGATCGATGTTGGAAAGAATACTCGACAGTATTTTATCGGATATAGAAAGAAAACATCCGCTACGTCTCCCATCACCGGAAATCTACAAATTTGCCGAACCTGATTCCAAAGATAATATCCTCCTGGAACAACGAGAAAATGGAGGAGTCCCCCTTATAAAGGTACGTCTCAAAAAATGCTTTAATTTAAGCCCAAACACGACCTATTTATCTTCAAAATAAGAGCTGAACTTCAAAATTGACTTCACCATGGCTTCACCAAAATTAAAAAGTTAGATATCTTCCAAACTAACAAAGATACCTACACGGACCCTTATATTTTCGTAACCAATTTTAAATTTTCCATCACCTCTATACCATTGCAATTCAATAAATATAAAACAAAAAAACATAACCTCAATATTAACGAGTAATCTTTTGGGTTTGATAGGGGGCGACGATCTACAAACTAGTCGAGAGGTTAACGTACCATATATACGCTGACCCGAAGTTTGTGAAGACATTCCTAACGACGTACCGAAGTTTCTGCAAACCGAGCGAGCTCCTGCAGTTGCTGATAGAGCGGTTTCACATTCCAGATGCCTCGTTGGTATACGAACCTGAGAATTCCGACTCGGATAAGATGCAAAAGAACTCGCAGCGGGAAGACTGGAAGCGATACCGGAAGGAGTATTGCCAACCCGTGCAATTCCGGTATGTCAAACCGTAGCTCTTGAAAATTGCTTTAATTTGAACCCAAACTCGATTGGGTTATCTTGAATAATAACCGAGATATCGCAGAAATAAGCAGACTTGATTTACGGCATGGGTGTCTAGATTGAAATTTTTAAATTGAATATCTCTTGAAGTATTTGCTATAGATATTTGATGTTATATATTTTATTAAAGTACTTTTTAAACTTTTTTTTTTTGTAGGGTTTTAAACGTGCTTAGGCATTGGGTTGACCACCACTTCTACGATTTTGAGAGGGACCAGGCGTTGCTTATAGAGCTCGAGAAATTCCTGGAATCGGTCACTGGGAAAAGTATGCGCAAGTGGGTTGACAGCGTTGTAAAAATTGTTCAAAGAAAAGTACGTATAGTCTCCAAATGTTTTTGATTGCACCCTGTATATGTAAATATTATTAATTTATTATACGAGGTCTATACAAAAAGTTTTTTCTTTGGGAGATTTTTTTATAACCTGATGTTTTTTAGGCGGAACCTGACACGCAGAGGTTGATCAAGTACAACTTTGATGCGCAAGCTCCCGACATCGAGTGGCATTTAACGCAAAACGAGGACGATTTTAATATTTTAACGCTTCACCCTGTCGAGATTGCTCGACAACTGACTATCTTGGAATTTGATCTCTACAAGACTATAAAACCTTCCGAATTAGTCGGATCTGTTTGGACGAAAAAGGACAAGGAGAAAACCAGTCCAAACTTGCTCAAGATGATCAAATATACCACCAATGTAAGTAGGAGGTTATAAAGCGCTAAAAATGCTTTAATTTAAGCCCAAACACGATGGAGTTATCTCTAATAATAATTGAGGTATCGCGAAAATAAACAAATTTTATTTTAGTCATGGGTGTCTAGATTGAAACTTTAAAATTTGATATCTCTTAAACTATTGGAAATAAGTATAGGAAACTTTATATTTTTGGAAAGCATATTTAAAACACTTTCTAAGTTTAAAGGTTTAAATTTAAAATTTTTAATTTTATTTATCTTTTAGATAACTTTATGGTACGAGAAGAACATCGTAGAAGCTGATAACTTCGAAGAACGTGTTGCAATATTAAACCGAGTCATTGAGATTATGACCTATCTTGACGATTTAAATAATTTTAACGGAGTGTTAGCCATCGTCGCCGCTCTTGGTTCTGCTTCAGTTCACAGGCTGAAGTTCACTTTTCAGAGTATATCTCAAGCGAATAGGAAGTCCTTGGAAGAATGTAGAGATGCGGATAATCATCTCAAAAAGTACCGGGAGAAACTAAGATCGATAAACCCTCCGTGCGTGCCATTTTTGGGAATGTACCTCACTAATATCTTGCACATTGAGGAGGGCAATCCAGATTTCCAACAAAATACGAACCTCATCAATTTTTTTAAGAGGAGAAAAGTTGCCGAGATTACAGGAGAGATCCAGCAGTACCAAAATCAGCCGTACGGGTTCAAAGTTGAGCCAAAAATTAGGGTGAGTTTGGTGTATATTGTGTATCGTAAAAAATGGTGTTATTTGAGCCCAAACACGATGGGGTTATCTCGAGTAATAACCGATATATCTCAAAAAGTTACGGTTTTGATTTCAAGCATGGGTAACTAGATTGAAACTTTAAAATTGAATATCTCCTAAACTATTTGAGATAAGTATAGGAAAGTTTGTGTTTTTGGAAACAATTTTTTAAATCGTATCTATTTTGAAAGATTTCATTTTTTCTGTACTAAAATTAGCCGTATGGGTTCAAAATTGAGTTCAAAATTAGTGAGTTTGGTTTATTATTGTGTATCGTAAAAAAATGGTTTTATTTGAGCCCGAACATGATGGGGTTATCTCGAGTAATAACCGAGATATATCAAAAAGTTACGGTTTTGATTTCAAGCATGGGTAACTAGATTGAAATTTTAAAGTTGAATATCTTCTAAAGTATTTGAGATAAGTGTAGGAAAGTTTGTATTTTTGGAAACCATTTTTTAAATCGTATCTATTTTTAAAGATTTTATATTTTTACGTACCAAAATCAGCCTCATGGGTTCAAGGTTGAGCCCAAAATTTGGGTGAGTTTGGTTTTATTATTGTGTATCGTAAAAAATTGTGTTATTTGAGCCCAAACACGATAGGGTTATCTCAAATAATAACGGAGATATCTCAAAAAGATACAGTTTTGATTTCAAGCGTGGGTAACTAGATTGAAACTTTAAAATTGAATATCTCCTAAACCATTTGAGATAAGTATAGGGAAGTTTGTGTTTTTGGAAACCATTTTTGAAATCCTATCTATTTTTAAAGATTTATTTTTTTATTTTACCAATATCAGCCTTATGGGTTCAAGGTTGTGCCCAAAATTTGGATGAGTTTGGTTTATGTTGTGTATCGTAAAAAATGATTTTATTTGAGCCCAAACACGTTGGGGTTATCTTGAGTAATAACCGAGATATCTCAAAAAGTTACGGTTTTGGTTTCAAGCAAGGGTAACTAGATTGAAACTTTAAAATTGAATATCTCCTAAACCATTTGAGATAAGTATAGGGAAGTTTGTGTTTTTGGAAACCATTTTTGAAATCCTATCTATTTTTAAAGATTTATTTTTTTATTTTACCAATATCAGCCTTATGGGTTCAAGGTTGTGCCCAAAATTTGGATGAGTTTGGTTTATGTTGTGTATCGTAAAAAATGATTTTATTTGAGCCCAAACACGTTGGGGTTATCTTGAGTAATAACCGAGATATCTCAAAAAGTTACGGTTTTGGTTTCAAGCAAGGGTAACTAGATTGAAACTTTAAAATTGAATATCTCCTAAACTATTTGAGATAACTGTAGGAAAGTTTGTATTTTTGGAAACCATTTTTGAAATCGTATCTATTTTTAAAGATTTAATTTTTTTACGTACCAAAATCAGCCTTATGGGTTCAAGGTTGAGCCCAAAATTTGGGTGACTTTGGTTTATTATTGTGTATCGTAAAAAATTGTGTTATTTGAGCCCAAACACTATGGGGTTATCTCGAATAATAACGGATATATCTCAAAAAGATATACTTTTGATTTCAAGCATGGAGAACTAGATTGAAACTTTAAAATTAAATATCTCCTAAACCATTTGAGATAAGTATAGGGAAGTTTGTGTTTTTGGAAACCATTTTTGAAATCCTATCTATTTTTAAAGATTTATTTTTTTATTTTACCAATATATCAGCCTTATGGGTTCAAGGTTGTGCCCAAAATTTGGATGAGTTTGGTTTATGTTGTGTATCGTAAAAAATGATTTTATTTGAGCCCAAACACGTTGGGGTTATCTTGAGTAATAACCGAGATATCTCAAAAAGTTGCGGTTTTGGTTTCAAGCAAGGGTAACTAGATTGAAACTTTAAAATTGAATATCTCCTAAACCATTTGAGATAAGTATAGGGAAGTTTGTTTTTGGAAACCATTTTTGAAATCCTATCTATTTTTAAAGATTTATTTTTTTATTTTACCAATATCAGCCTTATGGGTTCAAGGTTGTGCCCAAAATTTGGATGAGTTTGGTTTATGTTGTGTATCGTAAAAAATGATTTTATTTGAGCCCAAACACGTTGGGGTTATCTTGAGTAATAACCGAGATATTTCAAAAAGTTACGGTTTTGGTTTCAAGCAAGGGTAACTAGATTGAAACTTTAAAATTTAATATCTCCTAAAGTAATTGAGATACGTGTAGGAAAGTTTGTATTTTTGGAAACCATTTTTGAAATCGCATCTATTTTTAAAGATTTTATTTTTTTATGTACCAAAATCAGTCTTATGGGTTCAAGGTTGAGCCCAAAATTTGTGTGAGTTTGGTTTATGATTGTGTATCGTAAAAAATGATTTTATTTGAGCCCAAACACGATGGGGTTATCTCGTGTAATAACGGAGATATCGCAAAAAAATACAGATTTGATTTCAAGCATGGGTAACTAGATTGAAACTTTAAAATTGAATAACTCCTAAAGTATTTGAGATAAGTATAAGAAATTTTGTATTTTTGGAAGCCATTTTTAAATTGTATTTATTTTAAGGATTTTATTTATTGTTTACGAAGTTTTTTGTTTTTTGCAGCATTTCTTGGAAACCTTAAATCCTTTTGGTGACCAATCGGAAACGGAAATCAGCACTTATCTGTATAATAAATCTACGGAGATTGAACCTAGGGGGGCCAAGCAAGTGCCCAAGAACGCGGCGAGGAGATATCCTGGGATTACGTTAAAAAGTCCAGGCATGAAGGCAAAGTCTTCGAAGTTGACATTATCGGGATCATCTTCGTCGACTTCTAGCGCTACCACGATCGTTAGCGTACCTCAAAAAACAGAGGACGTCAGAAACGACGATTCAAGCAAATCTGATAATGACCATAGCGTTTTTGCTCCGGTAAATATTGTTTATATTTATGTATTTTATGTATTATTTTTATTGTTATTTTTATTATATTGTCTTTTATTTTCAGGTTCAAATTCCTAGTACTGGCCAGAGCAGTCCTACGTTAAGTCCAAACTCGCCTGCGGCCATGTCGTTCCCTTCGTTACCGACAGTTCACAGCAGACATCCGAGCATTTGTTCGATAACATACCAGAGGCGACCGAAACCTGACGGTGTTGTCACGTATATTCCAGGGCAGAATCCTCAACCTCTGTAAGTCATTTGGTTTTGTATTTTTTGTTATCTGTTTCTACTATTTTGTTTGTTTGTTTTCTTATGGTCTACTTTTGTTTATTTTTCTTACATTCTTTTTTAATTTAATTTATTCATTTTTCTTTCTATTACATTTAATTTTTTTTAAATTCGTTTTTCAAGCCAACTTTATTGTTTGATTTTTATTATCTGTGTCTAAAATTTTGATTGTTTGTTTTCTTGTATTCATATATTCTTTTCATGTTGAAATTTTTTTACAGTTTGTTTTTTTACACTGTTCCTTTCTTTTTGTCCTTGTGTGTCTCTTTTTAACATTATTTATTTTATTTATTTTCATGATCTGTTTCTAAAATTTTATTTTTGTCTTCTTATGTTCCATAATTTATGTAGATTTAATTTCTTTTCTATTTTTTTTTATATTGTTTCTTTCCTTTTGTATTTGTATGTATCTTTCTTCCATTTTTTCTTTTATTTAATTAATTTTTTCTTCTATTTTTTACCGTTTTTTTAATCTTCACAAATTACTTTGTAAAACTAACGTTATTATTTATTTTTAAGACCCCCGAAACAAGGTATCGCAGGGGGCAACAGCCCAGGCCCAAACAGTCCTGCCTCACCGGGGCCCCATTTTCCATTATCAGCTGTCGAACCGGTCAGTCCACACCTGCCTTCGGTGCAGAGCAACGCGCCCCCTGTACCCCCGAGGCAGCGCGCTTGGGATAGCCCAGTGATCAGTTCACCGCAACAGGTATGAATAATTTTGAGGTTAGAAACTAAAATATTCATGTTTTTTTTAATATTTCAACAATTCTAACCGTAAAACCTACAAAAATAATACATAACCTCACTTTGTTTTCTAGATCAAGCAAGCTCCCGATGCGCCAATACTGCCTCCGCGTGATGGATCCCCGCCCCCTCCCTTACCGCCGAGACTATCGGGGATCCATTCTGGGACTCTGCCCCGCCTTACTCCCACGCATCACTCAAACTTGCACATGCGCCGACATTCGGCAATGCAAGTTGCGGCACCCAGTTTGCAGCCCAGACATGTAAACGGAGGCACATCGTAAGTATTATTCGTAAAGTTAGGTTATGTAACGTTATTTTGACAATTCTACTTTTTTGTTTCCTTATTTAATTTGACAGTTCTACTCAAAACAAAATGGAAGTTTTAAGGCTAATATGATTTAACCTTAATATTACGTAATTCTAATTGTATTTTAGTGATTTTTAATGAGATTCTTCACAAAATTAGTAATTGTTCATATAGTTAGGTTATGTAACATTATTTCGACAGTTCTCTTTTTTTGTTTTATTTTATATCTTGACAGTTCTTGACAAAACAAAATGGTCGTTTCAAGGCTAATGTGCTTTAAACGTCATTCGTAATTCTCGTAATTCACGTAATTCTACATGTATTTTAGTGTTTTTAGTGAACTTCTTCACAAATGTAGTAATTATTCGTAGAGTTATCTTATGTAATATCATTTTGACAGCTTTGCTTTTTTGTTCTATTTTTTAATTTGACAGTTCTGTACAAATCAAAATGGCAATTTCAAGGCTAGTGTGATTTAAAGTTGATTTTACTTAATAGGGTATTTGACTGTATTAAAAATATGGCATGTATTATAGTCATCCTAATAGATTACAGTTTAAGAAAACTATTTGTTATTACTTTTCAAAAAAAAATGCTTTGTTTCTATGAAAAACCAAAATTAAAATTGAATTTTATTCACGTCCTATCACGTGATTGAAAACGCTCTGTAATTGGGTCAGTCTCCAGTGATGTCATTCGTTAGTCCGCCTTAGAGCGCGTTCGGTTTGTCAGGGTATGGTATGGGGAGAGCAATGCTCAGATAACTTAGGTCGGCTGTCTCTCTCTTATATGCAGATAAACGCCGTATGACGTTAGTCCGCCTATTACGCAGCGCGTCACTCTCACCGTAAAATACCGGGTTATCCGAACGCGCTTTTATGCTTCTCCCGTTTGAATTTAATAGCACGAAAGCGTCATGTAAGCATAACTTTGTAGGTTAGGATAGCCCTAACCTTCAGCTGTCAGATCAGATAATACCTTTCGAAAATACGATAGATAACTTATTCTAGTCAGTTTTACTTATGTCGAAGTAATCTTCACAACAGAAAACACTTGTATTGGCGGCTATTTATTTCATTTGGATTTCTACGAGCCAACAACTTTCTTCGCAGTTTCAAATCTTGCGGAACAGCTACAAATAGTTTATCCGGAGTTTTTCTTGATGTATCTCTGGATTGTGGATTTATACACCATTTATAACCCATTTTTATGTAGAAATTGTGAAAACAACACATCATACAACACAATTACCAAACGGCGACGATGCCGATGCTGATAGACCATATGGGCCGATTTGACATCTTGACATAACATCATCCATCATCTTGACATCACTAACCGGTGACGTCACACAACAGAAAGTATCGTTTTGGCGGGACTTTTTGTGATTCAATTTTTAACGCTGATTTTTATGAAATATTGAGGAAATAATTACAAAAAATAATGCATTTACAATGTAGAGTGAAGGAATAAACACATTAAGATGGTTTTCCAAAAATAGTCAAATACCCTATTGTTTGTATAGTTAGGTTATGTCACAGTATTTTAAATAAATAAATAAATAAATAAATAAAATAACTTTATTGTATGTAAAATACAAAGGGTAAGTACAACACCGAAGTGATATAAAGTACTACCAAACGAAATGACAAGGAAACAGTATAAAAAATGAATTCGAAGAAAATTAAAAAACATCGAAATAAAATTTCAAAATAAATATCTCAAAAAATATCTTCGCACACAATCACGCCCGATAAAAGCGCCTTCTTCAAAGGTTCGATGGTGGATTCTCGGCTGCGGAAGCCGATGGTGCTGAGGGTATTGTTTACAACAAAGGCAGCGAGATAGGAGAAAGACCTCCTGAAGAACGCTGCCCTGTGTTCCGGAACCGTCGCTGTCGTGGCAACCCGACGAAGCTCTCGGGCATGTGCTTCAATCCGCAACTGTATTTTCTCGGCCAGATAGGGCGGTTGATGCTCGACAGCAGCCAAGCGCACCACGCCGACATAGTGGAGGAAGCGACGCTCACCCATTCGCAGACAGCGATGCTCTCGCAATACCCCGGTCATATGCTGGCGTCGGGGGCACCCAACAGCAAACGCCAAACAGCTGTACTGGATACTCTGCAGTCGTCGCTTACTGGCCTGTGTAAGAAAGGGCCCATAAACAACATCTGCGTAGTCCAGGCTAGACAACACCAAGGAATCTGTAATCATAAGTTTCACTTTAGTTGGTAGAATAGCCTTGAATTGGTAGAGCAGCTTTAACTTCGCGTAAGCACCCCGACACAACCGATCAACGTGTCCATTAAAAGAGAGATTACTGTCCAACATCACACCGAGATTCCGAGCTTCTTCGACGATTGGAAGGCTGACACCGTTTAACGCGATTTTGAAGTTCGATTGACCGACAGTTTCTCGACCCGCACGACTCCCGATGAAGAGTACTTGACACTTTACCGGATTTAGCATTAAGGAGTTACTCGTTGCCCAGGAATAAACCCTAGCAAGATCGTCATTGATGGTATTTATGCATAAGTCGACATTGTCAGCAGTTATCGGCGCGTAAATTTGAATGTCATCCGCGTACATGTGGTAGTTGCATTTCTCGATCACATCCGGTAGATCCGCCGTCAACAGGTTAAACAAAAGCGGCCCAAGCACAGACCCCTGAGGCACACCCGATTCAACCCTCCACGGCTCGGAGATATTAAAGTTATCAATTTTAGTCTTAATTGTTCTCCCGTTTAGATAATCGCCAAACCAATGCAAAACCGGTCCATCCACGCCATAGTGTTTTAATTTTGCAAGCACGCACTCGAAGCCAACACTGTCGAAAGCCTTGGACATATCCAGAAGAACCAAGGCAGTAGTTAATGACCCCCGATGATCTGATACAATATCATCAAGGACACGCAACAAAGCCGTCCTCGTACCATACGATTTACGAAAGCCGGATTGATGCTTAGGTAGTATGTTGTGTTCCTGCAAGAACTCGGACAACTGCACATGAAGCAAGGATTCTGCGATCTTCGAGGCAGCACACAGAAGACTAATTGGACGGAAATCGCCCAGAGCTGACGGGGAAGCCTTCTTTGGAATAGGCTTGACGTAGGCAGATTTCCACAGGGACGGAAAAACGCCAACCTCAAATGAGTAGTTGATGATGTGCGTCAAGGGCGCAGCACAGAATGAGCTGGAAAGCTGTAACATCATTGCAGAGATTCCATCAACACCACAACACGCTGACCTGGCCCTTGATATTAGATTCTCGACACTGGAAACTTCCACAGGTCGATAGGTAAAATCCCCACCGCTTGTGTGTCGCGATTTTTCAAACGCGCCAATATATTCCCGATCAAGATGCACTCTCGGAACACTGTTAATAAAATGAGCACTAAAATCGTCGGCGTTGCGCAATTCCGTCGGAAAGGCACATGCATCACCCCTCTGCACCACACCCCAACTTCTTAGGTGCCGCCAAATACGCCGCTGGTCGCTTGTGTCCCGAACCCGAGAAGTAAAGAAAGCCCTCTTCTCAGACACTACTGCGTTGTTGTATAGTTTCCGTAGGTCACAGAAATATGTTCTGTGAGCCGGTAACCTGCTGCATTTGTATTTCCGCCATGCATCATTCTTGAGGTTCCCCATCTGACGAAGTGTATCAGTGAACCAAGGCTCGCTTGGTTTACGATGCGGTCGGACCATCCTGAGAGGTGCATGAACATCAAACAGTTCGGTTAAAACCGTATTAAAAAAGTCCAACTTATCGTTTATGTCCGTCAAAGCGTACATGCTGCACCAAGGAATTGCTGCAGCATCCCGCAAAAACACGTCCCGAGAAAAGTTTCTGTAACTCCGCGTTAAGAAAGGTGCACCCGGAAGAACTGGCACCGCATAGGGTATGCGACAAGAGATCGCGTGGTGATCGGAAAAGTCACATGGTATCACTTCACTCTCTACGTTTTTAATATCATTGTTAATAAGGATTAAATCGATTAGAGTTTCAGAGTCCGCGGTTACACGCGTAGGATCAGTAACCAATTGGATGAGCGAGTAATCATTAATTATTGTACACAGTGCATTCTTTAAACCAGAGGGACACAGCATATTAATGTTAAAATCGCCCAGGATGACAATGTTCTGCAATTCCATGTGGATTAAATTTAGAGCGTCGCCAAGCGAGCTAAGAGACGTAACACCACCCGAAGGCGGTCGGTAAACAACACCAACAGCCATACATGTTTTCTTGGTATAAATTTTTACCCATAATTGTTCTATCTGAGAATCAGGCTCCTCCGGAATCTCAATGACCGAATATTTGATTGGAGTTCTGATGTACATGGCAACGCCTCCACCCCTGGCTTCTCTATCCATCCGTAGAATATTAAAGCCGGGAATAGCTATCATCTCATTTGTAATAATGTCGCTTAGCCAAGTTTCGCTAATTGCAAATATATCACAATTAGTCCGTATTACAAATTCCTTGACCTCATTATGTTTGTTGACAAGCGATCGAACGTTCAGGTGTACAAACAAAACATTTGAAATAGTACGCCGTGCACTGTCAGCAGATTCCCCTTGTGACTGCCCGCTTATTGAGCAGTCTGGCTCACTTGTAAAAAATGCTTACCATAATTAATTTTTTGCCGTTCCACTTTTGCCTTCTTCATGAAAATTGGGCAATCGGACGACCAAGCCGCATGGCAAATATCGGAAATCTCTTGGCCCAACGTATCTTTGGCATACTTACAATTTCCACAGCTTCTTGATTTAGCCTTGCAAACCGCAACCTTATGTTTCTCTGCACACAAAGGACAAACAAGATCTCTTTTGCAGTTATCGGCTATATGGTTGTACCCACAGCAGTTGTAGCATCTCAACAAATCGATAGCCTCGAACGCCAAACACGTATCCCAATAGATAGTGACTCGACCCTCTCTCATTATTTCACTGAAAGTCTTGCCGTCAACCTCTGCAATAATGGTCTTTTTCGCCTTCTTACCAACATGCAATATCTTAATTGTAGCTTCAGTCCCTATGAAATCGTTTTGAGATTTTAGGTACTGAACTATCTTTTCGTTGCTTAAGTTCTCGGTAAGGCCAACCAGTTTCACCTTAGGCAGCTTCAGACTCGAGATTTTCACATCAAAGTCATCTCCCAGCTTTTCAATGGCTTCCAGTTTCAACTTCTCTGTTTGTTCACCGTTTTTGCACTGCACAACTACTCCACCTTTGGCTACAGTTCTCATTGAGGACACAGCCGAGTTTATCGGATTGAGTTGTCCTTTCAACATCTTAGCTGTATCCTCGCAACTCTTCTTAGCATCTTTCGGCTTAATTATCACCACCGGTCCATTAGTTGCATTATTGCGTATTCCCTTCAGCTTACCAGCGTAAGAATCGTCCTGTCGTTGAGTTACCTTCTGCACTTCGTCAATCATTTCCTTATTGCCTACCTTTACTGTAGACTCGATCTCCAGAATTGTTGATCGAAGACTCTCAAGGGAATCCTCATGTTTTTGTACCATCTCACTTTGGCTCTGGAGCGAACGCTTCAACGCATGCACCAAATCAAAAACCTCCAGCAGAACAACTTTAGAGCTGGCCTTTTTGTTGTTCGCGCACAAGTCACAGAACCAACCAAAATTTTTATTTTTGATCACAAAATCACACAGTTTTTCTTCAACTGATACGCATTTTAATGCGTGAAACGTTGCGTCACACAAGGCACACTTTATACCTTCCTGCCTTTTCACTGTTTTTTTGCAGACACCACAAAAGTTTAAGTCGGTCATTGCGACGAACAATAACACACGACCGCCTAGAGCAGCCGTTCGATCACGAATGAATACTTTTTTGTTTTCTTTTTTTTGACAGTTCTACACAAAACAAAACGGCCGTTTCAAGGCTAATATGATTTAAACTTTTGTTTACTTAATTCTACATGTATTTTAGTGATTTTTAATGAATTTTTTCACAAATTAAGTAATTGTTTGTATAGTTAGGTTATGTAACATTATTTTGACAGTTCCTTTTTTGTTTTATTTTATAATTTGACAGTTCTTTACAAAACAAAATGGTCGTTTTAAGGCTAATGTGCTTTAAACTTCATATTACTTAATTCTATATGTATTTGAGTGATTTTTAATGAAATTCTTCACAAATGTAGTAATTATTCATAGAGTTATGGAATCTAAAATTATGTTGACAGCTCTATTTTTTTGATTCTTTTTATTTGACAGTTTCACACAAAATAATGTGGCGATTTTATGGCTAATGTGATTTAAACTTGATTTTGCTTAATTCTACAAATCACTAAAATGATTTTAATGAAATTTCTCACAATTTTTTTTTTGTTTTTTTAGGATGCCTATTCAAGCTAAGAGTGTCTCTCCGAGGTATACGTGTGACTCATCGTCAGCGCAGGCAACGCCTAAATTGCCTCCGAAGCCGGTGGTGAAATCTGCGGGGTTAACATCGGATACCGTCTTTCAGTATCCGTCGTCAGCGACGACCACGCAGAATTTATTCCGTTACGATTTGAAGGAATAACAATCACTGTACGATTGTCTGCTTGACATGCTGTTTATGGGCTGCAACAACCAAAAGAAATAATAAAAGAACGGAGAATGAAGAACTCGTTCATACAAGTGTACAAAAATCTGTATATATGTATATCGTGTGTGTGTGTGTGTGTTTATCGCCAAATTTGGAGGTTATGTTCCCCAGTTACGAGAGTTACTTTGACGGTGAGCACGTTTTTCGACTTTGTTTGCGCATTTCTAAAGGAATTGTTAAGGTTAGGACAAATATATATATATATATTATATTACAATTATACTATTATGTATTAAGGTATATTGCTCTAGGTATTCCGTTATATATACATATATATACAACAAAAAAATCATACATATTGTATATATTAGGTTTTCTTCTTTTTTAATTTTATTTTTCGAGATTTTTTTATCGCGTATTCTCAAATTTTCACACAAATTTTCCGGGTAAAATCAATGTTTTGCAATTTTTCTACAGCGCCTGAAACGCACACGAGTATTAACAACACCCGGTAATGAATAAACCTGTTTATACTTGTCTCTTCGGTTTAGTAAATTGACTACCTTGATTAATTTTAAACGTAAAGTAATCATTATAGTTTTTTGTGATCTGTGATAGTAGCTACAAGGACCATATTTGTAATAAATAAAAAAATGAATTATTATTATAAATAACAATTGATTACGACGACGACGATGAGAAAATATTGTGAGAGAAAACAAAAGAACAAATATATTATATATATAAATATATATATTATACATTATAAAATCTGAGAAATTATAATGCAAACTGAACAAATAAATGTCTTATTGATGTACAACATTCGTTTTTTTATCGTACAGCCTCCGATAACGGAGGAAACAAAGTTTTTCCTTTTGATCTAGTCGGCCTTGATCGGAAACTTTTCGGAATATCTCCTAGAGTTTTTGTCCTAACCCTATCATGTTTATACTCTAATGTCATCATTTTTCAGCCTCTACAAGATCATCAATGAAAAACAGGTATTTATACATTTTTAAAATTTGTTTTTGAAAGCTTATTTTTAAAATATTTTCCATTGTCTGTTTTTAAGCTGTATTTTTAGAATTTAAGGATTTTTTTAACACACTCAAGAATACAAGAACCAATAATTTATAATTATTTATTATCAGTAAATATATTCCTAAACAACAAATTGTTACAAATAAATTTTCTTCCATATATAAAATAACGATAAAACAACAATTTTAAACAAACTCATAAATAATTCAACTCTTGGAACGCCTTACAATCTAAGATACAACCTTACGAGCTACGAACTTCTAAAATACGGGTATTATAATCATAAAAAGCTGAGCTTACACTTAAACTAAAATTACAAGTTTAAACATTAGATTCGTACGTAAGCAGCGCTTGCTTACGTTGGGTCCCCCAACGGTACTTATTAATCTTTCCGGACTTCTTGATGACCCTATGGCACGGAATCAAGTACGCAATTTTATTTTTTGCGATGGCGTTTGCAACGGCCCTAACCGCGTTTGGATTTCCAACGTAATTCGCCATAGCCTCGTAACTCATGGTGTTTCCGCTCTCGATATTAGTCAGAGCCTTCCAAACTTTCACCTGCAGATCGGTACCTCTGATTAAAACATCAAAATTAGTATCGTTACGATCGAAGATATTAGAAGCGATATTTTCCATGTTCGTAGAATCATGACTAAGGATCGCAGTTGGCCAATCTTGCTTTATCGGGTCTAAATCTAAGATCTCTTGATCTTGGAAAGATAAATGACATATTTTGTTGTCTTGAACGCCGATCAGGCAGTTCCCGAATCTTGTCTTGACTAAGTCGTAATTAACGTGGAAATTTTTCAGATTTTTCGTCGACTTCGTCGGCAGGACGTGAAAATTCACTCTGGGAGACATTTTTCTGTAGTTTTGCAGCAATTCGTGTTATTGACAAGCACTTTGCGGTTTGTTTCGGTAAAATTTTGTTACAAAATCGATGCTTTGTCGTAGAAATGTTTAGGTTAAAACTTCCAGAATTTACCGCCAGGTTCGTTGGAGTGCTGCCATCTATGAACCAACTCGCACAAAGCAATTTATTTATGTTTTGAAGCATTATTAATTGTGAATTATCGGTTTTTTAGTTTAAATTTGAGTATATCGTAACGAATGCAACTCAATTTTAAATAAATAAAAAGGAGGATTGTTGAAAATTGCACTAGTTCTTGAGTTGAACTTGTGAAATCTGTAGGTGTCGCCACTAGTTGACAGTTCTCTATGAATACGAACGTGTTGTCCTTGCAATCGCGATTCGCGAACTTTGTTATAAGTTTTTTGTGATTATTTCTGTGTGGTTTGGTGTGATTTTCAACAGAAAGGAACAATAGGACCTAAACTATCGGTGAGTAAATAAAAACTACCCCTAACATTCCCATAAAGTACTTTATTATCATAAAAAGAAAACATGTCGGTGGGTTGTCTGTACAACTTTTTTGCTTCTCTATTTTGTTCATTGTTTTGCACTTGACGATGCTGGAAAAGGGACAAACTCAATCCTGGCATTTTCGTCGTATTTCGCCTTCAGGAGACCTTCTAATTCTTTCGCGTGTTCGTAATCTCGCGTTTCGCAAACTAGTTTCACTTCAACGCTGAATATGTCTAACTTGACCCATGCTCGTTCTTGGTTTATGTGTTTGACTTGTATGCCTATCGAAGTTATGACGTCTAGGAGCTCCGGTAGGCCTCCTGGTCTGTCCGAAACTTTGACATAAGCTTTCGCCAGCCTGCCATCAGCTGCAAGGCCCCTTTCTAAAGCTCTGCTAAGTACTGTTGTGTCGATATTTCCTCCTGTTAGTATTAGGACAACACTGAACATATGGGATAATGTTGGTTTGGGTTTTTGATGAATTGGTTTATGTATTATTGGATTGAGGAATGATGGACTAAATCATGGGTGAGTCTTGTAATGGCGCGTTTGGAATTTGTAATAATAAAATAGTGTTTATTATACAGCCGGAACCGAAATGATGAGGTTCTATTGAATGACAACACCAATATCTCCAGATTTGGTCTAGTCTGTTATCAGCGGCTCGTTATGCCATCAAGGGGCCCAGGACATTCTAAATATGGAAGCCCCCATATACACATGTTGAAATAAGATTACTTTTGTTATACAAAAGAGTTCAAAGATAGGTACTTAACTAATATAACAGTTATGAGCAATTAACATCAACAAAAATCTTAAATAATAGTTAAGGTGTTGACATTTTTGCAACTAATATAGTACCTAGCGTCGATAATCCGAACTAATTGGGACCGAAGGTGGTTCGGATTATCAAATTGTTCGGTTTTTCGAAAATAACCTAGAAAATTACACTTTAGGCCTAAAACATGCATAAAAATGCATATTAATTGATTAAATATACATATATTAAACAAACTTTTACATAATTATGTATTTAAACACTTTTAAAACGCTTTCGGATTTTTGACGTTCTACTGTATATTATAGTACAAGTACCTACATAAATATTTAATGCATTAAATGATTATTCTTTAGAAATACAAAATAGCAAATAAATAACAATAAAAACAATAAAATTTTGTAGCAAGTAAAATATAATATCTTACTAAATATAAGGGTATTCTTAACAATAATAATTTTTCACATGAGGGAATCTCGATACTACGCCCGCTTGAATAGCTTTTTTTAATATTTTGCAAAAACTGCGATAGTTCATAAATACGCGATCGTCAATATCGATGTCCTCTGAATATGGTCTTATTAAATTTGTGATGCAGTTTTCATAATAATTTGTTGTTTCTTTTAAGTTTAAGGTTCTTTATAGCGAAATAATTTAAAATCGTTTCATACGTCTTGTATGAATATAATCCTGTATTTTTTACCTGTTTTGATACTTTTTACATTGCAAATTGAACGTACAATGCGAATAAATTTTAAAAGAAAGCTATTAAAAAATGTTAAAAGGATTTCTATCGTATAAAAAAGCAAATAAATGTTTTTGAAAATGTCTTAAGTTGTGTAATAATAAATATTTTAAAAGCGTTACTGCATTTTGGAGTTTGCAATTTTATTTTATAGAGGCTTCTTTTGCAAAATTGTATTGTATGTATTGTAATTATATTTTATTATTCTAGCTGTTCTAATAACGGAATTGCTGACATTGCATAATATAGCTTTTTGTGGGTCAACCACTAATCCGATCATTTTACAAAAATTCCCTTTGAAAGCTAGCATTGCACAGGTGGTTCTACTTTTTAATTCGTTGTGAATCTATTGATTATTTCCGGAGGTATTAATTGCTAAAGTTAAACGAATTAAATTTACGGGGCAAAAACAGCGCAAATTCTTCTTAATTTGGAAAAATCGGGTAAACCGGTAAACGACAACATCTACAGCTTCCTAATTTTGTAGAAGAGTAGCATATTAATCAAGGACAGCATAAGTATTTTTTCAAATTTTTTCGCCCCTGGATTATCCCTTAGATTTTATTGTTTGCGGTTTTATCTAAGAAAGTGTGTATGCTATGCCTCTGGCAACTTTTACGATTTAAAATTTTGATAACCATCGTCATGGCCAACAAACTGATAGTTTCCGAGATACCTAATCGCAAGAAAACTCAATTTTGACCACTTTTACCATCAGTCATATAGGCGAGGACTTTTGAGCCTTTTGTTTAAAAGTTTTAATAAATCTACGCGAAAAAATAATTTTTTTCTGCGTTTGGTGTGCTTTTCTGCAAACAAAGGATTAGCACGACCTATATTATAGGTGAGTCAATAACAACTACCCCTAAAATACCTATAGATTACTTTATTGCCATAAAAAGAAACCACGTTAGTGGGTACACATTTCTTTTCCTTCTCTACTTTCTATTGTGTTCTTTCTCTTTAATGTTTCGCACTTGACGATGCTGGAAAAGCGACAAACTCAATCTTGGCATTTTCGTGATACTTCGACGTCAGGAGTTCCTCTAATTCTTTGCCATGTTCGTAATCTCGCGTTTCGCAAACTACCTTCACTTCAACGCTGAATATGTCCAACTTGACCCACGCTCGTTCCTGGTTTATGTGTTTGACTTGTATGCCTATCGATGTTATTACTTCCAAGAGCTCCGGCAGGCCTCCTGGTCGGTCCGAAACTTTGACATGAGCTTTTACCAACCTACCATCAGCCGCAAGGCCCCTTTCCAAAGCTCTGCTTAGTACTGTTGTATCGATATTTCCTCCTGACAGTACCAGAACAACACTGAAAATATGGGATAAATCTTGTAATGGTGCGTTTGGAATTAAAAATAACATAGGGTTTATTATACAGCTGGAACCAAAATGATGAGGTTCTATTGAATGACAACACGAAGATCTCCACATTTGATCTACTCTATAATGTTCGAGTTTGTCAATATTTTTCTCTGCATTTTTAGTTTTAAACATTCCCCTTCGATAATTGACTGAATCCCAAGCCTTTATAATGTGCCAAAAATGTAGCCAGTAACTCACTTTTTATTGTTGAATTCTGGCGCCAATTTACCAGACAACGCAGCGGCTACAGATGTGGCACCAGCTCCTTCGACAACAGCTTTTTCTGTTTCGACCAGACGCAAGATAGAAACCGCTATATCCTCCTCTTTGACGGAAATCTGGAATTTGCAACTGGTCAATTTATAATTCCGACATTTTCTGCGATTTCTAAGGTCAGTTTACCGTGTGCATTAGGCAAGACGGTATAAGTGACCGCGCACGAGAGAATCGCCCCAACTGCCATCTCTCGTTTCGATAGTATTGACTCCTGTGTTTGAAGGCCCATAACTCTAAAATTACTGAACAGAAAAAAATGAAATAAAGTATGTCATACTACTGAATCATGTCTACATAAATCGTATGACAGTCAAAATTTTTTGCCTCTCGGTGTAACCATAAGCGTGAGAGAAGTGAAAAAAGTACCCGATTTCTCCAGTTTAAATTAAGGCTCGTCGTTCCAAATTATTTTGTCTTAAACCACTTACCACAAAAATTTCAGTTTTTGTTCAGGTTGCATCTAGAGTGTCGTCTATAGATTGGCGTTTTTTTTTTTTTTTTAGTCTTTATGTAATAAACGTTGCGAACAAGATTTTGATAGAAGCCGATATGTCAGGAATGAATGTTAGCAGGACAACGCAGTTATCATGCAAATAATCCTTATTTACTGCGATACATATCACTTGAATTTAATAGCATTCCGCCTATTTGTTAATTTTTAAGACCGAAATAAACATAAACAATATTTCGCGCAGTTGTAATATATTGTTGGGTATAATTGAATCGGTCGATTCGAAAACACTACAAGTCCAAAAAGTAAGTTCTGGGAAAATTATTTTGTCAGTGCAATATCTTGAAAAGTATAGCAGTTAGCTATTTTGTGCCAACAGACAAAATATAAAGTAGTTCACAGAGAATTAAATGTATTACATATTTTATTTATATTTGCATTAAAAGCAGAGCTATGATTAAAACAATCATCATGGACATGTACTGTTTTTGAATTCGACGGAAAAACAGCGTACATTTTTAACAATATTTGTTTCTTTAAAGCATTTAAATAATATTTTTATTGTGATGTAGGTATGTATAGTGTTTTTGGCGTCAACAATCAATTCCTTATTCATTTCATATTATTATATTTTTCGAAACGCGTTCGTAATGCAGCAAAAACAAACATGTACATACTTCGCACAAGGATATTATTTCCTTGTCGAAATTGAATTATAAAAAGACATCTCGTACTCTGCCTCGTAAACAATTTCTTTCGACAAGCAAAATGTATTTTTCTGTGGAGCATTGACCGTATGAGTATGTTTTCGTCAAATATTCGAGCAACATTCGGCGTAGTTATTTTACAGCCATAATAGAACACGTTTTTGTCCAGCCGGCCGGTCCGCTTCGAGAATTTGAAACGTGTGTGCACATATGCGATGTTTCGCATCGAAATAACATTTTTATACTCTAGGAATTTTTAAGCGTTGACTTATTTATAAAATATCAATCTCAGTTTAATTTGCTGAGACGAATAATATACTGGGTATTAAAACAACTTAAATTTTTTTTTAAATTCTGCACCGAATTAAATTGAAAATTTTAATACTTCTAGTTGTTGTTGGACTAAAATTCTTTGTTTTATTTTTTAATTAAGGATTATACTATCTAAATAGACACCAGATCTAACGATGCTATTAACTTAACAAAACCGGATACCCAAAGAATTTTTAAATGCCGATTTGCAAACATAAACTTATTTGTTGCTGTATCAAATGAATCGGTCGGTTCGAAAACACTACAAGTCCAAGAAGTGAGTTCTGAGAAAATTAACAAAATAATTTTGTTCGTGCAATATCTTGAAAAGTATAGCAGTTAGCTATTTTGTGCCGATAGACAAAATATAAAGTAGTTCACAGATAATTAAATGTACTACATATTTTATTTATATTTGATTAAAAGCAGAGCTATGATTAAAACAATCATCATGGACATGTCTTTGAACTCGACGGAAAAACAGCTTATATTTTTAACAATACTTGTTTATTTAAAGCATTTAAATAATATTTTTATTGTGATGTAGGTATATATGATGTGGGATTTGCATGAAACTTATTTCCCGTAATATTTGAAGATTGATAATTAAAAATGTCATGTCAGATTTTTTAAATAAATTCAAAATGGCGGATTATACATGATTAGTTAAAATTACCGGAACACCTTAGTAATTCTTTAACCGTAAAGAATTTCAAAGAAAAATTCAAACAAAAGTTTTTTGGTTTTAAACGAGCTATATATTTTCAATATACGGATGTTCATTTTATTCTGAAAATTTGGTAAACTTTTCTTTTTCTAATAGAACACCATGTATATTTAAAAATATTTAATTCTAAGAGTTTGTAAGAATCATTTTTTTATAAAATGCATCATCTTTGAGTTATAAGCAATTAACCGACCATTAAAGGATAAAAAAATAAAAAAAAAATCAAAAAAAAATAACTAAACTACGAAATAGCATAATAAATTAAATATTCAAGCTGGCAAATTAAATATTCAAGCTGGCAAATTAAATAAATGTGTATGTATGCGGGAAAACATTCTTAATTTGAAGTCCAGGAATTTTGATTATTTGCTTATAACTAAAAAATGACAGTATTGTATTTAAGAAAAATGATTTCTATAAAAGAATTAATCCTAGAATTAAAAAATGTATGTTACCAAATTTCCAGAATAAACAATAGTTTGTTTAAACACACATTTTTTCTCAGTTGGAGAATTATTTAGGTTTTGGGTAATTTCGTCTATTTTTGATTAATTGATCATAACTCAAAAATAAGGCATTTTCTAAAAAAATCATACAAAAGCTTCTTAGAATTAATCTTAGAATTAAAAAATGTAAAGCTATACAAGTTGTTCTATTTGAAAAAGGGAAGGTTACGAGATATCCAGAATAAAATGAACACCATGTATAATAAAAATATATTTAAACGATAGATAGTTTAAAACAAAACAACTTTTACTTGAAAAATTTTTTGAAATTGTTTACAGTTGGACAATTATTTAGGTGTTCCGGTAATTTTGACAAACCCTATACATATATGGCGATATGATAGAGTATGATATAGAGTTTGAATAATAGTATTAAATTTCCTCTACGGTGGTAGTCGGTCCGGAAGTCACGTGGTAGTAAAATTCTAAATTTTCACCAGTTACATACTTGTGGAATTTTTTAATATTATTTATCTTTTTAATATTGATATTCATATTGATTACTTCGGCGTACCTCAACAACGATTTGAACGCAAATTTCGAAGTTGGCGAATGTTTACGACTGATATCAGTAGAAACTGAGTAGAAACGCGTCGCATGAGCGAGCAAAAAAGCACTGTTCTGGACTTGTTTATTTCGCCCAAGCATTCAATTTAGGTCTATTCGATATAATAAATCATAGTGAACATTTTGGCTATTTCAGTTCAAAATGGCCAATTTTGGACTTGTACTGTTTTCGAACTCGCCGATTCAATTAATTGTACATCTAAATTCATTATTTATATTTAACTCGCACTACAATTCAAAATCCCGAAATTATATTGTTCTGATCGTATCGTACTAATAGTAAATAATCTTCCACTGTCCCAGCTACGTTTCCATTTACCGTTACGATTACGGATTGATGTAGTGCGCGCTGCACGAAATTTATAACATTCATACTAAAACGCTTTAAAAATTACTTAAAAATTATTATGCAAGCCTGATTCTACAGTTACATTAAATAAAATATAACGATTGATTATGTGCATATCCCGATATCGTGCTAATATTCGTTACCGAGATATCCGCTTCCATGAAAATCTTGTTCGCAACCTTTATTCGACAAAAACAGAAGAAAGCTAAAACGCCAATCTATAGAAGAGGCTCTAAATGCAACCTAAACAAAAATTTAAATTTTTCTTGCAAGCGGTTTGCGAGGAAAAAATGGAAAGACGAACGTTAATTTAAAAGTGCAAAAACCGGAGACCTTTTCTCATTTCTCTCGCGCTCATGTTTACACCGAGAGGCGAAAAATGTTGACAGTCATACAACTTCTGTAGAGATTATTCAGGAGTATGGCACACTTTATTTCAATTTTTTCTGTTCGGTAGTTTTAGAGTTACGCACCTGCAAACCCAGGAGTCAATATTATCGAAACGAGAGATGGCAGTTAGAGCGATTCTCTCGTGCGGGGTCACATAAACAGGCCTTTCGCGTTCTAAATTACCATTCCATCCACGTAATGCTTAGCTGTCTCTATAGAATTGTATCCAACAACCGGTACTGCCAAACCGTCAGCTAAAGTTGGCTTTACCTCAGTTGGAATTGGCTTACCAGCTTTCAAGGCTTGGGCAAAACCAGTAGCGTTCACTGACTCAACTCCCTATCGAAAAACAATATTCAGAAGTAGAAACAAATAGAATCTATTTAATTTTGCTTATAAGTCAAAATCGAAGTAAGCTACTTACGAATACTTTAACTGAAGGTTTGACGTGTTTGACAGCGCAGGCTATGCCCGACAAAAGTCCGCCACCACCTGTTGGCACGATGATGCAGTCAACGTCGGGTACTTGCTCCAAAATCTCCAATCCACAAGTCCCTTGGCCCGCTAATATATCCGGATGGTCATATCTAGAAACAGGAAATCCAAAATTATTTTTCTCGAAGAAGTTCCTCGTAATCATCGTACCCGTTTATGTAGAGGGATCCGTGGTCCTTGGCGTACTTCATGGCGATACTTTTGGCGTCTTGCATGTTCTTTCCGTCGACGATGACGTTGGCCTTGAACTGCTTGCATTTCTGGATTTTCATGATCGGCGCTGTTACTGGCATTATCACTGTTATCTTGATACCAAGCTGAAGCCCGTGCCAGCACATTGCTTGCGCGTGGTTCCCCGCAGAGGCGCTGACCAAACCTTTTCTTCTTGTTTCCTCGTCCAGCTTTAGCATGGTATATCTAGCACCACGCTCTTTAAAGCTGGAAAATGGAACGAAAACTTAAGGGGAATCCATACCCCCTCAACACATAAAAGTGAACTCTCGAACGAAGAGAGAATTACTTGGATGAAGTAGTTGGTAGGTTCGTATATACGCGAGAGATTATTGACTTCAACCAATACATGTTATTTCTTGGAATAATTTCTAGATTTAAGAAAGTTGTTACTCTGGTGAAGGAAGTAAACAGTCTTCAATTAAGTGTAGATTTTTATTCCCGGTAAATATTGTTAGCTACTTAATGTAAGAATTTTAAAGATTTGGCACAAATACGTTTTCTATTGCTAGTTAACAAGATAGGTATGTTATATTTAGTTACTCGTTCTAACCTGTTGCGTGCCTTACATCAAATTATTCCGTGTTGAAACGTTTATTGTACACAATGTACACTAATCACAACCACAAGGCACATCCCCAACGGGTACTTCGTTGTTGTTTTCATACGAGTTCCGCTCCTTTACGGCACCAGCACCACGCGTGGGCGCGCGAGCCTTGACAAAATCACGATGCGCATATTTATTCCAGAGAAAGGGATTACTTGAAAGAAGTGAGAATCACTTCAGTTAAATAATTGGTGGGTTTTTATTCAGTAAACAATACTTACTTATATTAAATGTCTTATATTTTCTTGGATCAAGTAACTACGCACTTGGATGGATTTATTATTATTTCGTTGGAGAAATTGACATTTTTGGGACGAAAAATTCAATTACTTCTTTCAATACAATATTGGTTCTTATAAAGAAAGAATTTATTTGTCGACAGAGAAATTATTTTACTTAGATTGAGTATGTGGCATTTCTTGTATATACCTAACTTTCTACATCCAAGTAAATATGAATTTGAATCTAGTAAATAAATTCAAGTAATTATGTTTTCTCGTTCCAAATAATCACTTTTCTGTGTGTAACATGAGAGAATTGATACAACATTAAGCTGACTGTGGATGCTTATTTATAGGACGTACCAGCAGTACTGATTCCTCTTAAAAATATCGTACAAATGAGAGTAAATATCGCTTTGTTGGTGTTTACGTACCTTCCAGTGTACTGCATGTACTCTTTCTTGAGATATATATTCATGGAGGTCAGATCGGTCAATCGGGATTTCTGAAACGTACAGAACACATTTCACGTGGTTATGTATTATTTGGTTATCGTAAATACGTATTCTTTTTTAATCAAATGGTTCTCACGTAGCATGGTGTTTTGATCACTCCATGTCGGATCATGACCGCTGCTGAAGCAACTTGGCAAAACTCGAGCTTCTTGGGTGATGCTGGGTCGCAAAAAGGGTCCACGATGTTAGCACCATCATCCTAGAAGGGGAAAAGAGTAAGAAACAGATACGACAAGTTTGTAACACCAACGCACTCCACTTGAAGTCATGGTTGGATGTTGTTGAGGTTCTCCTGGATTTTTTTTTGAGGTTTTTATTTATTTTTTTGGTTTTGGGACACTACAAATTTGACACTGGCACTGATGGCATGTTATAAACTTTATTTCAAATATCTATGACAATCAGTAGCTTAATTGTTTTAAAATTTTGAATGGTGCGATCTCGGCAGATGACATTATCTTTTTAAATTATCTTATCAAAATTATGCTTTTCTCGAGCATTTAAAAATTGTTTGGCTAGGATGTTTGCTATGACTAGGAAAAGAGTTTTATCCTACATAGTCTTTCTGATATTTTAGTCTATCTATTTTTTTTAATTCTTTACAACATTTTAATGCAAAAATTACTAAGATAGTCCTACCTTGCCCTTACAGTTTTTGAGTTTGCCTTATTTGTCTAAAAAAAAACATTATCTTAAGCAACAATGTTTTTTCGAATTAGTTTGTGACGTAATTGATACAGGACAACTATTTTGAATACAGCGTGTTCATAATTTTGGCACAGCATTTATCAAACAATTTCAGTTCCAAGAATGCCGATTTTCTTATTGGAACACCTTGTATATAGTTACATATTTTGAATACTTTTGAATATTTTTCACATTTTACAAGCTTAGCAATTAATTACTCCGGAAATAATTCATAGATTTCAACGAATTAAAAAGTACAATCACCTGCGGAATGCTAGCTCTTAATGTGCATTTTTGTAAAATGATCGGATTAGTGGTTGACCCACAAAAAGTTGTATTATGTAATGCCAGAAATTCCGTTCTTAGAAGAGCTAGGATGATGAAGTATCGACCATAGGCTACCTAATAAATCATATGTTTAAAGTTTATTACAGAATCATTGTTTATCTTGCATTTTCCTTACAAGAGATCGTGTTGAGACATCTCATGATCGCCGCAATTCACGCGGCGCTCTTCTGTCTTTGGTGTGGTGCGGGGGAAGGGATCGACAGCGACGCTGCCGGTAGTGGCGGACGGCACGATGCATTAATGACTAGGAGAACAGCGTTTGCGAACACAATATAACGAATTAGAGAGATAACTATCATAGAGACGTAACTATCTCGGAATTTGGAAACCACCTTTTTAACAATGGACACCAGTTTAATAATGCTAATGCAAAGTTGCTCCATAAATGCAACAAAAGTGCCAAAATAAAAATTCTCGAAGCGTACGAAATTGAAAAGGCTGCTAGAGACCAATCAGTTAAATGCCTAAACAAACAGAACGACCTTTCCTACAGGCCGCTTTTCAAACTGATCATGTAGTTTTCACGTGTCGCGCGTGTTGGGTGGCTTTAAGGTTGGCAAATTGAAGGTATAATTATGACATCAGGTTCTGGAGTCCAGTATTTTTGCCGCGCTTTTGATAACCTATGCGCATGCACTATGAGAGTACTCCACACCTACCGCGTGTTTACGTTTATATTCAGTAAGCGTCAGCTAACTGAGCCCGACCTTCACCCCCGCGCCTCGTGACGAATGTTTGGTTATCAAATAAATCAAACTTTGGAAACCAGCACTCCAGTTATCGCAACTACATTTATAAGAGTTTTTTTCAAATCAGTTTATTGTGCGCGTAAATGTGTGTTGATATGTATGTGATCTTAAGAAACTGACGAAATGTAAGTTGATGCAAAAAGAAAAGGAAAAGGAAAAAAAAATTGTGATGAATTTTTAATTGCTTCTCTAACCTTTAGCGCCTGAAGAAGCATGTAGCGAGATGCGAAACATGTAGCGAACAGAAATAAATTCGAAATAAGGACTACATTTGCATTTTCAAACTTAATTTAGTATTCATCACTAATCGGAGAATCTGCTCCGACCGCTCCGACCGATCTGCGTAAAATATTGTTGATGTTTATTTCGGTCTTAAAAATTAACAAATAGTCGGAATGCTATTAAATTCAAGGGATGTGTATCGCAGTAAATAAGTATTATTTGCATGCTAACTGTGTTGTCCTGTTCACATTCGTTACTGATATATCCGCTTCCATCAAAATCTTGTTTACAATCGTATTATGCAAAAGCAAAAGAAAACAAAAGCGCCAATCGATAGAAGACACTCTAAATGCAACCTGAACAAAAACTGAAATTTTTGTGGTAAATGGTTTAAGAGGAAAAAAATCGGAATGACGGGTGTTAATTTAAAACTTCAAAAATCGGGTTTTTTTCACTTATCTCGCGCTCATGTTTACACCGAGACGCAAACAATTTTGACAGTCATACAATGTAGAAATGATTCAGTAATATGGTATACTTTATTTCAATTTTTTCTGTTAAGTAGTTTTAGAGTTATAGGCCTTCGAACACAGGAGTCACATATGTAAATGATTAAGAATATGGATGCACTATAATACAAAAGAGTCAATATTACATTTGCTATGAAAAGAAAAGCATTACCAGAAAAGGAACAAGCAAATGTAATAATAAATTAAAGTGCTATTCTAGTATTTTTATTTAAACTTCATACGTGGTTATATAACATTTAAATATACGCAGTGTATCTCACCGGAAGTTCGTATGTCTGAGTACTTTTGTTATTAAGTTCGAATGTTGGTTAATATGGTAGATATCACACATGTTTCACAATTTGCAATTTCCTTGACACTATACGATTTTCAGAGATTCTCAAAAACAGCAATTTTCAGTGAATAGCCATCGTGTATTAAACATATTGTTTGCGCCATATCAAATTACTAACAAAGAAATGCTGAATCAATCTATGTTTAATACCAATATGGCGCCCATGAGAAAAACAAAATGTTGTTTCCCGCGAATTTGTTGACGAAAAAAGCTGATGTCAAAAGAGCATATTTATTGGACTCAAAGAACAAAGTTAACTGTATTTAAAATATGACGTTTTTTAAAAATATCTCTGAAACCATTACGTATTCAACTGTTTTCTCGTTAGGTAGTACACGAATTTGCACAACTTAGTCCATTTAACCGATTTTCTATCTCTAATATACGGCCCAACGTTCGTCGGAAGACACACTTGAGATGACTCGAAATTAGCATATTCTTGTCCCTAATTCGATTATACAACTGTCAAAAGTGAAAAGGTTTATAAATAAAACTCAATGCTATGCTAAAAGAAATAATTTACTGATCTAAAAGTGTTCTACATCAAATCTAAAAATCATCACATCCCTTCCTTGCCAATTCTAGTTGACGGGGGGAAGTCGACATGCACCATTGCCACATTGTCGTAGTGTTCTTTAAGCAGGTTGTTCAATTCTACAGCGTGGTCCCAGTCGCGTGTTTCGCAAACCACCTTCACCTTTACACTGAAGACGTCAACGATCAACCAGCATCTCTCCTGCGTGATGTGCTTGATGGAAACGCCAATGGAAGTTATCAACTTGGTCAGTTCTGCTACACCACCTGGTCGGTCGGAAACTGCCACGTAGACCTTCAAAAACCTTCCGTCCGCGGCCAAACCTCTTTCTAAGACCCTTCCCAAGACTGTCGAGTCAATATTGCCACCAGATAAAATGGCAACCACGCTAAAATGGGGAAATTAAAGTAGTAATGCCGAACAACTTGTTAGATGGGTCAATCAATCTAAAGTGGTCCAGAGGTGGTAGATTGACCATTTTAGAAAGATTTAGTTTTTGTTTAATGAACTTTCCTATGTTCTAAAATGTAAAGTATTTCAATCTTGCAGTGACATTGATATACACATAAGGGTCGTTCTTTTACAAATCGTACGGATTTCGCCAAAAGAAAAATTTCACTTCTTTAAATTACACCAAACTTTTTTTATGGCGTTTTCTCGGAATTTTAGTCGATACCTGTATCGGGAATTCATTTAAAAAAATTATTTTCAGAGATATGAAGGCTTAAAGTTTGGATGATTTACGATTATTTGCCAAACCTTGCCATATTCAAAATTCAATATCTTTGGTTCTAGTAATCGTATTGGACTTTTTATTTTAAAGGTTGAAATATTTGCTAGATAACTGCGTACAATTATTATTTTAATTTATGTAAGTAAAAAAATCTGATGTGGCCAGGCACATGACTTTATCATACTATATATAAAATTAATAGTTTAGCTGAATGAGACTCTATTTGGTCGAGATCGACCATGTCTGCATTAAAATAAAACTACTAGAACTAGACAGATATGTCGATTAAAGCTGCGTTCGGATATTGTACTCCGTTGACACCGGGTACACCGTCCAAATGACACTTACGTGTTATTGGGTGTAAAAAGTGTAATGCAATATGCGAACGCAGCTTATATTGACAGAAGTTATTGTCAAAACATTAGCGTTTGACACCAAGACTACCTACTGTTATTAGAATCAAAAAATCTGACAAATCCTGGCTACTAGTTTTCATGCAGTACGACCGATCTCGTAGAAATAGAATTTGCTCATGCAGCTAAACTATTGATTGTACCAAAAAATGTCATAGACATAAATTATTCAGAATTTCATCTTCTTTAATTTATTATTTAACTATTTCGACGAAATTCCAGAAATGGCGGCTTATTTACAAAATGTTTCAAAAATGCTAAGACTAAACCTGCAGTTCCTTTGGATCATTTTCAACAGAAAGCTTTTCAGCTCTAAGTTTGGTTATGAAACTTCTAAATATGAAGTTTCGTCCCGATACCTTTAGTAGTTTCTCCGGAATCGTCGCCACACACACACACACACACACACACACACACACACACACACACACACACACACACACACACACACACACACACACACACACACACACACACACACACACACACATACACACACACAGACATTTTTTTGTACCTTGGTCAAAAATGTTCAGGGGACCCAAAAAGACATATTTCCGCTAAAATCTCAAAAACATTTTTTGGCATGATTACAATACTTTACATACTGCGTATGATAAAGTAAAAAAAAAAACAATTGAATTCTTTAAATAATTATTTCATAGTCGCCCCCACGCCCACAATGGATATAATCAATCCGCCACACTTTTACCTATAAACTCATTTTTTTTTCTAGGCTGGAGTCTCTTATAGTTCAAAAGATATTAAATTTTATCTGACGTGAGTCAAGCACCATTTTCACTTTTGCGTGTTTGAATTTTGCAAGCAAAGCACTGAAGAAAATACAATACACAAACTGATTCGCTGCTAGCGTCGCACACGATGGTTAGCTGCGCACACACGATTTGTACGTGAAAATCGAGAGGCGTTTGAACATTTAAAATTATAAATACTAAAACAATTAAGGATAGTCTAATGATAGTTGATAAGTATATGATAAGTATCGGAATAAAATTAAATACATGTTTTAAACTCTTTTTGTGATTTTATTTTCATTGGAAAATATAATAAGGATTCAAGTACAATTCGGAACCGATGTAAGAAAAAACATATAAATCGTGCATTTATAGAGCTTTTTAATACATGATTTTCTATTCATTAAACAAACTCATAAATAAACGATCGACGAAAAATATATATTTCAGTAGATCGTTTATTGATGAGTATGTTTACTAAATAGAAAATCATTTATTTAAAAGCTCTATAAATGCACGATTTCTATTAATGCATGATTTGTTATAGTCAAAATAATAAAAAAAATAATAATATCTAATAAATAAAAAATAATAATAATCTCAAACGACGTCGACGAAAAAAAACCTATGTGGAGGCCGCCAGAAGAATACGATCGACGAAAAAAATTTGTAACCAACTCGAATATTAAACGGCGATTAATGATCTGGACAATTAACGCACTCGCTAATCGCTCGTGCGTAAAACAATCCTCGATCAACAATAGCTATATACTTGTTGGTTAAATAACTATATACAAACCTCATTCAAATGGATATCTGTTTTGTCTTTCTTGATTTTAGATAATTTAAACCGGCATGAGTTGCAAATTCTTCGTTGAAGTGACCAAGATGTTATAGGTATATTTTTTCTATTTGTTACATTTTTGTATGATTACTATATTTCTTTAAAATAAAGACATTTATTATTATTATTATTAATGCCAATAATTGGTGTTTTATTTCTGAGAGCCTCATTCTTTTTATATTTGGATGTGGAGACAAATTGAATGGACTGAAACATCTGTCGGGTCGGTTCGAAATTTAGAACGTTTGATACGGTTAAAAGACTTCGGCATTTTTTAAAGGCGTTTAATAAATAAATATTTTTAGCACGTAATAAATAAGCACTTCCACTCACTCCGTTCTTAAAAAAACAAACTGCACTAGCATGTCGAACCAGCCTGCTGTCTGCGAGCCGTTCAAGAACGCCTGGAGTAGTCGCTTGCTGCGTTTTTTTAATCGAGTATCGACACGCCGCGCGTGCCTCACTTTAGATAAAATTTAATATCTTTTGAACTATAAGAGACTCCATATTATGTATATTTTTTCGATTATAACCATTGTGGGGGCGACTATGCAATAATTATTTAAAAAATTCTATTGTTTTTAATTTTTGTACATATATAAATTAAAATAATGATTGTACGCAGTTATCTAGCAAATATTTCAACCTTTAAAATAAGACAAAAATGGGTTGATTACTAGAACCAAATATATTGAATTTTGAATATGGCAAGGTTTGGCAAATTATCGTAAATAATCCAAATTTAAAACTTTCATATCTCCGAAAATAAAATTTTTTCGACTAAATCCCGATACAGGTGGACCCTTATTTAGTGCATACAACGATTTGTAAAAAAACGACCCCTATATGAGTCAAGAATACACTAAAGTGACTAAACACTGCTGCAACTAGCATATTATGAACGAGTCGAAAGTTAACATACGAGAGTTTTGTTATTTTCACGAGCACGTAATATGCGTTACACCTCGAGTATTGTACATAATTTCGTAGAAAAATTCATTAACTTCATTTTGTTTCTGGACCAATTCATATCGATTGACCCAAAAATGACAATTACTTTTTCCCTTTGTATTCGTCAAGCTGTCCAGATGCTATCGCTGCTAAAGCTGTAGCTCCAGCTCCTTCCACGACATACTTCTCCTTCTCTATCAGTCTCAAAATGGCCACAGCTATGTCATCTTCCTTCACAACGATCATCTTATCCACGTATTGCTTTGCAGTACATATGGAGTTATGTCCAGGTAGGGAAACAGCTAGGCCATCAGCAAGAGTTGACAGGGTTGTGGTTTGAACAGCTTTACCAGCTTTGATGCTATTGGTGACGCCTGGACAGTTTTCAGACTCAACACCCTGAGGAGTTTTGAAGAGAGAAGTGTTTTTTGTGTGTTTTTTGTTTGTTTTTGGACAAAAATACATACTATGACTTTCGTGCAAGGTTTTAGTGTTTTTATCGCACAAGCCACTCCTGCTAGAAGACCTCCACCACCAGCTGGCACAAGAACAACACTGGCGGTTGGTAGTTTTTCCAAAATTTCGATTCCGATTGTTCCTTGTCCAGCTAGAATGTCCAAGTGGTCATACCTGCAATGGCAAGATATCTCTTTTCAGTACATACTGTTCAAAAAAATTGGGCGAACACGTTTTTCAAAACCTTTGCTTTTTAAATAAGAGTTCTATATATGCAAAGCAAACACTTAAAAACGAAAATTAATAACGCAAAACAAAACGGAAAAAATGTCAAGTTTCTGGTAATGCCGGCGGAAGTGGCTTCGCATTGTCCTGCATTAGGATGAAATTTTGACCGACGCCATATGCAGCAGGCACCACATGGTCCTCCAAGATGTTTCCGATGTAATTCATGGCATTTAGTCTACCAGGAACCACAACAAGATCAGTTCTGTTGTCTATACCGATTCCAGCCCAAACCATCACAGATCCACGACCAAATCTATCCAAGTCCTGTATAGTAGCGGCTGCGTAGCGTTCACCTGGACGTCTATATACACGTACTCGACCGTCGCAACGAGTTAAACGATATCTGGACTCGTCTGTAAACAGTACAGGCGTCCAGTGACGAACTTGCCAATCTCTGTGATCTATAGCAAACCTCATTCGCGCTGCTTTGTGATGCTGCGTAGGGGCGGTGCGCGGACAGGTCTTCTTGGTTTCAAATTCGTTTCTTTTAATCTGTTTCTAATGCCGGGGCTACACATTCGTACACTTGCCAAATATCAAAAATTTGCCAAGTATAAGATTATTTGTGAAAAGAAAAAACCAGTTTCTATTCAATTCGTATCGAGTCGACGTCAAAAATAGATTTATATATTCGACAGTCGGCTGTGCGGACGGTTTTTTTTACGACGCATACTTGGTATTTGCAATATCCAGTTGAAGTGGATATAGCAAGTGCCCAGGCGACAAATTATTGGTTTCATTTATTTGCACTCGATGAACATTTTAGTACGCTGTTTAATTTTTCCATTTTTTAATTTAGTTTTGTGTGTAGTAGGTCCTATACGTAGATCGACAATAGATTTGTAATTATTAGTAAGATCTTTGATTTTTCTAAAGGGCGAAAACCGCATAAAATTGTAATTTTGTGAAACCGTCAGACAGACAGTTTTCCGGAAACCGTCAGGCAGAAATTAAAAGAAAAATATTGTTGTTTTTACCTGTCCACATAAACGCAATATTATTTCTTTCCAAGAAAAACGTACACCATATACAGAGTGTTTCCTAAGTTTATGCTTTTCTATGAACAATATAGATGATACTCATTTGTGAGCTTTCAAAATATAACCTTTTTGTTAAAATAAATAAATAAAGCTACAGAAAATTGTTTCTACTATTAAAATATTTTTAATCGTTTTCGTTTCTCTTCAAGTAATAAACATAAAAATTTTATAGACAGCATGTCTACTTCAGTAAGATGCCTCCATGATGCCTCATTTTACTTTTAATGACGTTTCTAATCAACGAAAATTGACAACTGAATTCATACGTGAATCAAAGCACACTTGACATTTTTTCCATTTTGTTTTGCGTTATTAGTTTACATTTTAAGTGTAACTTAAAATTAAAATACAATTTATTTATAATTAATGTTAGTAGATAAGCTATAGGAGTTCTTGTAGATTGTTGTAGATGTTTTTGTAGACGATCTAATAAAACTGACATACCCATTTATATATAAAGCTCCTGTGTCCTGGGCTTTTTTCATTGCAAGTGCTTTGGCCTCGGCCAAAGTTTGCCCTTGGACGATGACGTTCGCTCCGAACTTCTGGCAATTTTGAATTTTCATGATCGGCGCAGTTTTGGGCATGACCACTGTGATCGGGATGCCTAGTAACAGTCCGTGGTAACATAGGGCTAAAGCGTGGTTGCCTGCAGATGCCGAAATTGCACCTGCTTTCTTCTGAGTGTCAGACAGTTGCATCAAAGCGTGCCTCGCACCCCTCTCCTTGAAACTCCCCGTGTATTGCAGGAATTCGCACTTCAGATGTATGTTGATGCCGTACAGGTCAGATAGTTTAGATTTCTGGAATTGCAAGGTGTTAGATTGGTGGTGGGGTTATTTGTAACAATACTCTGTTGGAAACGTATACTGTGGGCTAGTGTTTTTATTTGCTACAAATTAATAACCCTGCAAATTATTTGCATGTAGTTTGCACATATACACTGCCGCTCATGGAAGTTCGGACACATAGTAAACATATAGGAAATGATGATAGAAGCACTGATAACGTAGCAATAGGCACCTCTATTTCTACCAAATAGCGAACACATTCTTAACGTTGATTTCCAGTAACATACGACATCATTAAATGTGCTAATTTAAAATAATTTTTATATTTAATTATTCTGCAACATTTATATTGTTTTGTAACTAGTTGTTGGGAATTTTCTAGTTTCCATTAAAAAGGATTAAATACCAAATAACAAATAGAATCATAAATACTGCATCTCAGACACATGTTGCGACCCCATTTTTACCAGATTTGTGCATCAAATGCTCGAATTCGTATTCAAACGAGTCTGTGCTTGCAATCTGTAGTTTGCACAAGATAACTCTGTCACGCGGAAGACATCATGCGACGCGGAAAGCCAACAAGCAAGGAACACCGTTCTGGTATTATCGCTTTTCATCAGGAACGATTGTCAGTACGTGAAAATGCAAGAAATAGGTCAACGATAAGTGACACTGTTCACCAATATGAAGAAACACGGAATTTGGATGCCGTGTTCGGCCGCGACTATCACGAATAATTTCCCAAGCGGATTAAGAACGATTAAAATTAATTTTTAAGCAAAACAGAAAATTGACCGCACCTAAAATCACCTCTGAAGGCAATCGCGATCGTGAAAGACCAATTTTCGTAAGCACAGGGAAACGACGTCTCCAAGCGGTAAAATCTGCATGGACGCGTTGCTGCCGTACGCTAACCATTGCTTCGTCGGGGAAATCGTCAGAAACGACTTCAGTGGGCACAAACACATCGAAGTTGGACAAATGAAGACTGGAAACAGTAGTGTCTGACGATTTTCCCGACCAAGCAATGGCTAGCGTACGGCAACGCGTCCATGAAGATTTTCCGCTTGGAGACGTCGTTTCCCTGTGCTTACGAAAATTGGTCTTTAACGATCGTGATTGACTTCAGGGGTGATTTTAGGTGCGGTCAATTTTCTGTTTTGCTTAAAAATTAATTTTAATCGTTCTTCATCCGCTTGGGAAATTATTCGTGATAGTCCCGGCTGAACACGTCATCCAAATTCCATGTTTCTTCATATTTGTGAAGAGTGTCACTTATCGTTGACTCACTTATCGTTGACTTATTTCTTGCATTTTCACGAACTGACTCGCTTTTCATCAGGAACGATTGTTCCTGATGAAAAGCGATAATTACAGAACGCTGTTCCTTGCTTGTTGGCTTTCCGCGTCGCATGATGTCTTCCGTGTGACAGAGTTATCATTTGATGCAAAAATCTGGTAAAAATGGGGTCGCAATATGTGTCTGAGATGCAGTATTTATGACTCTATTTGTTATTTCGTATTTAATCCTTTTTAATGGAACCTAGAAAATTCCCAACAACCAGTTACAAAACAGAATAAATGTTGCATAATAATTAAATATAAAAATTATTTTAAATTAGCACGTTGAATGATGTCGTATGTTACTGGAAATCAACGTTAAGAATGTGTTCGCTATTTGGTGAAATAGATGTTTACTATGTGTCCGAACTTCCATGAGCTGCAGTGTACAACATATATTTGTGCAAAATTTGAAGCGATATAAGGTCAGGTGAAGAAATCGTTCACTAGCTCTTAGTCTATGTTTTTGGTGTTTGTTTTTATGCAGTTTTTAAATAATTATGACATGGTTACGATTAAGGGTGTTTTCTTCACTGCGCCCTCGATGTTTTTTCTGGCCGCCTTCACCATATCAAAGGTGCACATCCTGGGGTTGTTCGGGTCGCAGTTTGGGTCTGGAATTTCTGGGATAACATCTCCTGCAGGTGGAGCACCTGGTGCTTGTTTGCTGGCACCTTTGGCACCAGTTGAAGACTAAAAAAAACATTCAAAGTCGCCTCGGTGCTAAATTTTAATACCAAATTATCTTTTATAACGTATGGTCAATAACAAACTGTTTCTTTTGTTTTATTGAACATATTTTATTTTTACGATATTCAAAGAGTTTGTACTCACAGGTTTGCAGTGACATTCTTCAGGAAATCCCTTAGCTGAAGGTTTGGGTACTTCGATTACAGGTGGCGCTGGTTCAGGAGCACCTCGAGTGCCATCTTTATCGCCCTGTATAGATATTTTAAACAAATAATACTCAATAATTTACTCATTAGTTTTTCAAAAAGACGAACAAGGCAAATATCTGGATTATTTATGTTTGGAGTCAACCATTTACTATATGCGCACCTTTGTGCTCCACCCTGTGCAGTTTTTGTAAAGATGGGATTGTATTCAATGCGGCCAGTATTTAATCTTTTTATGACGGTTTCTTTTTTAAAATAATGAACTAAACATTTCGTAGCTTCTCCTCCCCTCCAAGCTAGTTCATACGATGCAACGTGAAAAAACTTTCTTTGCAATCCGCAAGGTGTATCTTCGTCCCAATAGTTAAAAATTTGCAACAATTCTGTATTAGAAAGTGCCACAGAACTTTGTTTGTGCTTTTCAGGATGTTTTTGTAAAATTTTTCTTTTTGCATCTCTTGCATTCTGAGCATTTCTGAATTCTATATCATGGAAAGGATCAAAGGACCTGTTATACTTATTAAAGTAAAGTTCTTGAACTAATTTTGCCGTTTTATTCCACATTGTCTTTATTACTGCTTCTTTATAATCATTTCCGTCTTTTCTTTTCATGTTATAAGCCCAATCTTTTAAAATCAATGCCAGAGTAGCTGTTGTAGTAGATTGCTCCAGAATATAATTTCTTTCTTTGGTGAAGGTCTTAAATTGTCTCCATATAGACTGATTACTTATTAGAGTATTGTTCGAAGTAGATTCTAAAATCTTTTTTGTAATTTCTGCATTAGAAAAGGTACTAAACCGATGACTTTCACCCATTTCGCGTTGACACAATTAAGTAATTATTTTGACAAGTATCTGACTGACAGTTGCTAGGCAAATAAAAGCTACAGTGATTATTCCCGAGAATAATCACAAGAGATTTATTCCCACTATAATAATGACATAATTGGTTGAAACTTACCCTTGTGACAAATAAAGAAGCATTTCATTGGTTTTAAGAAACGTCAAAAAATAATCTGAGTAATTTGGTATGCCACATGCCATATTTAGAATAGAATGAACCAACAAAATTGAAGTTTTTTTTTTAATATCTGAAAATCGCATGGTGCCATGAAAAGCACATTTGAGTGATATAGTCCCATAGTCCTCATAGTCAAGTTACAGTAAAATTTTGGAATGTATTTATTTGTTCTAACTACACAACATAAAAAGGTAACAACATTTTAACAAACTAAATAATGTTTTCAAAAATCTCGCCATTTTCGTGGAGGCATTTTTCACAGCATTCCGTAATACGGTGACCTTACCGAGGGTTCTTCTGTCAATCGAATTGAAAGCGGCGATGACGGTGTCACGTAACTCCCCAACGTTTCCAAAATTATAAACACTATACACCTTATTTTTTAAGTCACTCCATAGATAAAAATCACAAGGGGTAAGATCCGGCACTCTTGGTGGTCATGATACTTCTGAATAGGAAACAATTACTCTCCGTTTATGTCTTATATCTAAATAGTTCCTCACAATTCGGGCATTATGTGCAGGTGCTCCGTCTTGTTGGAACCACATACCTTAGCGTAAGGCCAACGGTACATCGTCCATACTTTCTTCCACGTCCTCAGAGAGCAATATTGCCGACCCCCTCCCCGAAGTTAAATTTTTGTTATAAAAAATTGGTCCGATTAATCGGTTGGCCACTATACCGCACCATACATTAAAACCACACCGCACCTGATTATGGCGCGGTACAAAAAGGTGCTGATTTTCGCGGGCCCGGTACCCAGTAGTGCGTCTTCTTTCAGTTAAAAATAGTAGTTAGAAAATATCTTTCTTCGGCTCATAATATTTTTTTTATAAAATTCTAAGTTCTCACCAATTTTGTTCAACAGATGGGTGGTATTTGTTTCACAAAATGTCTTCCATGGCACCATGCGATTGTCAGGAATTCTCGAAGTGTACAATTTCAATTCTATTATTTTATTGTATTAAAAACATGGCATGTGGCATACCAAATTACTCAAAACGAAATCATGAATCCAAACATGTATAAAACCAATATGGCGTCCATAAGAAAAACAAATGTTTCCTTTGTTTCTGACGAATTCATTGGCGAAAAAAATTTTAAACTGACATAAGCAAATTGTAAACAAAAAAGTGCCTTTAAAATGTCAAAACATTTTTTTGATTGGATCACAAATAAAGAAGTTATGACCATAATTAAAAAATGGATTTTTTTGGATTTTTCATAATAGCTTGGGAACCGTTTGAAATTCAACTGTTTTCTGAACCGATTATGAAAGAACACATAAATATGCACTACTTTGTCCATTTAACCGACTTTCTATCTCTAATAATAACAAAAGTACCCATACAATCCAACGTTCCGTGAGACACACTGTATATATAAAAGTTGTAGATAATTGCTCTACAGCCAGATAAATTTTCATGCTTACAGGTGTTCCAAAACAAAGTTCCAACACAAACTTATGTTTTTATAAAATGGAACATTAAGCACCGTATATTACAAAAAAAAATTAAACATTGTCCAGGACACACGTTATTTTGACGTTTTTCTGGACCTATAGTTATAGGTCCAGAAAAACTCTATGGAAATGTCAACACGTACGTAGACTTCTGTATAGACAGTTTTTCTAGAGAAATAAAAAATCTAGAAATTACCCAATAACGCTCACTGCCATTTGGCCAATAGAAGTCAAGATGTTGTTAAAAAATCCAATTATAACGCTATGGAACACGCTGTATGAGCCTAATTTTTGATTGTGTTTTAAATTTAACGTACTCACAGGTTTGTTACAGCGACATTCAGGTGTCGAGTCCTTAGCAGCAGATTTTGGTACTGGGGCAGGTTCTTGTGATTCAGGTACACATTCCTGAAATAAATAAAGGAAAAGTCCAGGAAAGTCCGCATCATATGGAATTTTTTTCTATTATCCATTTCTCAGAAAATTTTATTCTTTATAAAAGTTGGCGGCTTGTATGAAACCAAAACGGCAATAGTCAAATATGTAAATTTCTGTTCTATATACCGAGCCATTCAGAATATATGAATTTGTGATAAGAGTAAAGTACCTTTATTTTCACTATTATCGATAAACTTTATTTGGAAATGTTTTTTCGAAGTAAACATTATATTCAAATATGAAGTCACAGCCACCTATCTTGAAATTTTTCTTTTTTTTTTTTTAATTTTTGCTTTTATGACAAATCTGTTTTTTAGAAATTTGAATACACTTTTTATTATTTTAGCATGATAATCAATGTTTATTTAGAACTAGCGCTAAATTACTCATTTTCTTGATGCGAAGTTGATATTTCCCCCCTGTAGATAATTATAGATCATACAATTACTAATACAGGAGCGTGACTTACCTTTAATTCAATTAATATTAATGACTTTGGATATGTTTATAATAGTTATCCATCTACAGCAAGCGATTATCTCGATATTGGTGATATTTTCAATACAAGATACACGGACAACCAAATTGCCCATTCAATCATTTCTAGGATATAATCAGAAAATTCAAGCGGACTGGGTCTACAGTGGGAAATATCAACTTCTCATCAAGAAAATGAGTAAATGCGCTAGTTGTAAATAAACATGGTCATAAAAGTAAAAATAAAAATTAAAAAAAAAAACAAAGAAAGAAAAATTTCACGATAGGTGGCTGTGACTTTATATTTGAATATAATTTTTACTTCTAAACAATATTTCCAAATAAAGTTTATCGATAATAATGAAAATAAAGGTACTTTAACTCTTGTCACAAATTCATATATTCTGAATCGCTCAGTATATGGCACCGAAATTTACATATATGACTATTGCCGTTTTGGTTTCATACAAGCCGCCAACTTTCATAAAGAATAAAATTTTCTGAGAAAAGGATAATAAAAAAATTTTGCATATGATGCGGACTTTCCTGTACACTCTGTATATATACAATGCTCTGTTTTGTAGACAAAGGTAACAGTATCTTAAAGACTATGGTTTTTGAAGTAGTTTCAGAGTATTTATTGGCCGAAGATTTAACAAGGAATTTAGAAATATAGGTACACATTTCACGTATATCTAAAGAAGTCTTGTAACATCTCGTTCGACTAAATATGTATAACATGAAAATGAAAGTTAAATTTGATGTAGGTACTTACAGTTTTCTTACAGTGACAGTCCCCCACCATTTTATTTTACAGATTTTGATTGTTACAGATCTTTTCAAATTGTCCAAAGTTTAACTGAAAATTTTGAAGATGAGATTTTGCTGATCTGTCGATTCTGATTGATGAGAGATGATCTGATTTATCTAGATTTGACACTGACGTTTTTATTTCTTTGTTTCAGAAACTGTATATAGACGATACTATGGAGGTGCTATGGACCATTATTGTCAAAAATTAACATTAAATATCACTTCATCGCAAACTTATTTTGCGTAGAACTTTTAATGGAACAAAAAGTAAGTTGATGATTTTATTTGTGCTGATTTATTATTTCGTCATTGTTTGTTGTTGTTTTTAAATTAATTCATTGCTGATTTTAAAAACAAATGTATTATTAATACAAAATTGACTCAAACTTAAAACCACAATAAAAAAACAGCAAGTTTGTTCTCCCGGTATAATAAGCTTTAAACGTTTTTAATTTCAAATTTGTAAAATATGTGATAATCTTGATGAGTTTCTTTAGAATGTGCCGAAATTATCACGAAAATCGGTGTAATATTACCAAAGTTATTAAAGATAACAAAATATTTGATGGGTATTTTCTTTTAAGACTGTTTTGATTGCAGCTTTACCACTTTTCTAGGATGTGAATTCATCCTGTACGGCTTTTATATCATTTATTCATTTATAATTAAACTATTACAGCAAGTTTCATTAAAAACCCTCGTCTAATTTCAAATTTAGGCCTTGTTTACGTACACCTTGCTTGCATTCTCGCTCTTACAAACGTCAAAATTCCTCTCGATCGGTAACACGGCCACCCTGCGTTACCGATAACTTCGATAGCATTCCATACAGTTTTTCCAGACCGAAAACATAACCTACAAATTGACAGTTCTACGCAGTTGTGCACCAGCCGTTCCGGCGTTTCTCTTACAGAAAAAACCAGAAAACTCCAACAAAAATCACTCCAAATCGGTAGATAGGATGCCAGGGTTGTTAAAGAAGGAAGAGCCAACGTTGGCACTGACCTACGAAGTGGACGAAAACGTACAAAATGCGAGGCAAGCGCGAAACGCTCCACCGGGCCCTGTCGAAGTAAATTCCCTCAACGGCCTACTACGTCTAGCCGTGGAAGCTACAGAAGGTGTGGAGAACGACGCAGACCCAGCCCCGTTAAACCTCGAGGCGCGAACATTCCTAGAAAACGCCATACGTAGCATGACAATAGACGTAGTCGGAATCCTCGTAAAACAGATCAAAACCCTCCAGGAGATCGACGATACCGTCGTAGCAAATTCCGATGTGTCCGACTACATGATCGCGTTCGATACGATCCTCGAATACGTCGATAATATAGATATCGCTAACGATTTTCATAAGATCGGCGGTTTTTCGATATTCGAACGCTGTTTACGTTGCGAGAATAGGAAAATCATCGCGCGTGCGGCTGATTTGCTAGCGGAACTGTGTCAGAATAACCCCCATTGCCAGGAGGTGGCTGTCGAACATGATTTATTGAGTTTGTTGATGTCGATAATGGAAGAAGAGACAGATGTTGACGCTCTTGTTAAGGTTATTTACGCTGTGAGTTGTATTGTGCGCGGTTGGCCGCGGGCGTTTGCCAAATTCGAAGAGCTGGATGGTTACGATGCATTGTTGGCTATTATGCAGAGAAGGGAGGATAAATTACGAACGAAATCAGCGTTTTTGTTGAATTCTTTGTGTAGGGCGAAACCCGAAGTCAAAGGTATGTAGTGGAGCATTTATTTTAATGAAATATGTACGTCAAAGTATTTAATTTACAAGTCGATTGATTTACTGATTACTTTTGTCATGATTTAAAATGTATTTCTTAATTTATAATGTAATTTTTTTACTAATTGAAAATAGCGTCAATAACTAAAATATCTATTCTTCGTTTGTTGATTTTCTTGAATAATAACTGATTCATATCTTTTTGTACATAGTTCTTACAATTTTCCATAAAAATATATTACTTGTCTTTATTTAAAAATAGTTCAAAATTATAAAAATATTTATGAAAACAATAGCTTCGTCAAATTTGCTATAGAAACTACAGAACTTGCGTAAGGCACTAATTAAGATAAACGTCCAAAATTGGCATTAAAAACGGATAAAAATTTGCTGTAGGGTGGCGCCTGGGCTAACGGCAATAGAAACTTTACTAATTTAAAAATGACGTAAATGAAGCAGGAAAAATAGAATAGTTAGGGCAATTTTTCAGTTAAAAAGGCGATTGCACAGTCAAATAAAATAGACAAACTATCAGAGAAATTTTAAAAATTTAAGCTGGATGTCTTCCTTTTGTGAAACAAATTTTTTTTAAAAAAATTGACAAACTCTTAGTTGTGGGTTATTCTGCAGTAACGTGTCACACCCGTCACGCCCGTTTAACGACTACGAATACATTAGCAATGGGGGCTTTTATTATTATTTTGATGAAACAATATAACAAGAAGACGACATCTTTTAGAATTGTTGTAGATAGATGCTCAAACTGATAAGTTTTATGAAAAACCTTTTTAAATAGCCGTGACGGTCGTTACCAGCACAGCGATCTCTTCGGTTTGATAACCTACAATTAAAAATTCGCGGAATGACCCTAGTGTAATGTTTCTGTTCTAATAAAGTTAATAAATAATTCTAGTATAAATAATGGGGTATTCCGGTGTTTTTGAAATTGTCTATTTTTACAAAGTATGGGTGCTACTGTTTGCTATTTCACAAGTAAAATATCAAACATTGTTTTAAATTAAGAGAAATCGTTGTTTGAAGTTTGAATTAGGATTGGTCTTTGTGACGTCACAAAGACCGCTCAAAGTGAGCGACTTGACAACGTTGCTATATCTAGGGTGCACGTAGTAAATTTTTGTCTTCTGTTGTGTCAACGTTTAGAATCGCTCGTTTGTTGACACCTGCTTTGGTTATTGAGGTTATATCAAACACTTGTTCAAAATGTATAAACTCCAACGCCGACATTGTTCTGTGCCGGGCTGTAACAGCAGTAGAACAGTAACTCCTGATAAAATTTTCTTTACTTTGCCGACTAGCGAGATGAGGGATGTTTGGCTTCAAGTTTCAATAATCAAATCATCTCTCAAAAAAGATACCTTTATTCGTTGTCAAACAACAGGGCCGCCAACCGTCAACTTGGCCGATCAGCTGTTCGAGAGCTGTCCGTTGTTGCCACCGCTACTAGGGATCGGTAATCATCGTGTATTTCCGAGGGTGGTCGGTGAATTCAAACGAAATGCACCTTTAATTGCAATTATCTCATAGAAAAACTAAATCAAAAAGCTCATAGCTTAACTTTATGAATCCTCATAAATTGTACAATAGGTTAAACCGAATATCTGCTTAAATTTTGACATGACCGGAATACCCTATTCTATAATGGGAGTTAAAATTAGAGTACTACCTGACAATGTCACACAGACATTTTCCTAATTATATTGTATTGTGACATCACAAGATGCCAACTTGGTATTTTTAATTTAAAAGAAATAACTAAATCTATGAAAAAGAAGTTCTAAATAACTTTTTTACCAACATTTTGAAGGTAGTTTTAAATTTACTGAGCTTTTTATAGGCCAAAATTTTGGCACTACAATATGCCAAGATGTAAAATATAGTTCGATATTGTAGATTTCTTATTTTTTCTTATTCATCTTATTTCTTAACATGTTGGAATTTAGAACAGTGTCTGAATTTGGGACTTTTACCGTAATTTTACCTAAATTGTTAGTTATTTTGCTCAAAAACGTTTTGCTGTTAATAATTTGCTGTTAACTAAAAATGCTCTTTTTTTCTTTCTTTATTATTATAATTGTTCTTATCTTGCAGCAAAAATGGTTGGTCTCGGAACAATTCCCGTACTCATAACGTTACTGGCCGAAGACCATATTTCGAGTCACGAGCATATCCTCGCGTTATTGATGACGCTAATTGAGGACAACGCACAGGCGGTTGAGGTCTACACTAAGCCTGAATATCGCTTGCAGGAAATCCTAAATATGAACCTAAATTTCACCAAAGATAAGGACGAATGTTATGTGAGTTGCGTTATGTTTTTCCTGCATGTCCTGTATACAGGGTGATACAAAATTTGTACCTTTAAAAATTAATTTGTACCTAAAATAATTGGTGTTGTTTTCTGTTTTAGGATGAATGTCAAAACTACGAACAGCTTTTGAATGAATTATTCCCAAATTGGAATTGTTAAACATACGAAAGTATGTTTTTTTTTGTTTCGTCGACTCTACAGTATCACAAAGAAGCTCCTAAAATTGTAAATAAATCGAATGTTTCTCCAAAATGTTGGTAGTTTGTAATTTATTGAAGATTTCTATTGTTTCCCTATACGTATTTAAATATAAAGTTTGTACTTACGTTTTGTTTTTTTTTTTTGTATTGTGGAATAAAAGCGGAGCTTGCGTTTATAATATAATTCCTGTTTGATTTTCTGTCAGATATGTAAACATATATAAAATAAATAATATAATAAGTATATTAAGTTGTAATCTAATATTAATGTAACGATAAAATAAAGTTAGGTGTTACTGAATTTGTTTGTATTTTATTATCGAAGTTTATAAACCGTTAACAAAACTCATACAAGGTGTCTGAAAAGATATGGAAATTTGTGAACCGGTAAAAAGTTGCCAACTTTTGTGGTGATATATAATCTGACGTTTCAAAAAGACGTACAAACAATTTTGTTTTTAATTTTTAACTCAAAAACCAATGGAGTTTGATACCAAAACATTGTTGGGCGGTTTTCAACAAAAATCGAACAATAAGGCTATTTACAATAAAATTGTAATCAGAAAATAAGAAACAAGATATGAAATTCAAAGTTAAACAGCATTTAATTATAAAAAGACAAACAAAAGGCTATCGAAAATAAAAAGTATTAAAGTAAATACTTATTTATGTTGGAAAGCTTTTTGTGTAGGCAAGCTTTTTTATCATACGTAGTATGTAAAGTATTGTAATCGTGGCAAAAAAAAAATTTGAGATTTTAGCGGAAATATGTCTTTTTGGGTCCCCTGAACATTTTTGACCAAGGTACAAAAAAATGTCTGTGTGTGTACCCGTTTTTTGTGGCGACGATTCCGGAGAAACTACTAACGGTATCGGGACGAAACTTCATATATAGAAGTTTCATGACCAAACTTAGAGCTGAAAAGCTTTCTGTTGAAAAGGGTCCAAAGGAACTGGAGGTTTAGTCTTCGCATTTTTGAAAGATTTTGCAAATAAGCCGTCATTTCTGGAATTTTGTCGAAATAGTTAAATAATAAATTAAAGTAGAGGAAATTCTGAATAATTTATGACTATGAAATTTTTTGGCGCAATCAATAGTTTAGCTGCTTGAGCAAATTCTATTTCATCGAGATCGGTCGTACTGCATTAAAACTAGTAGCCAGGATATGTCAGAAATTTTGATTCTAATGACAGTAGGTAGTGTCAAACGCTAATATTTTGACAATACCTACTGTCAATATAATCAACATCTGTCTAGTTCTACTAGTTTTATTTTAATGCAGACATGGCCGATCTCGATCAAATAGAATCTCATGCAGTTAAACTATTAATTTTATATATAGTATGATAAAGTCATGTGCCTAGCGGCTAGCCACATCAGATTTTTCTTATTTAACAAACTATGAGAAAATACAGAAAAATATGTTCCAAATGAAGTTAAGATATCGAAATAACAAAAAAAGATATACATATTCCAAAATGACAGCTATTTTAAATAGGTATGTATTTATTCTATTTAAATTGTTAATTTTTTAACTTACTAATTATTTTAAATTTACATTTTATTATTGTAAAGGGTCATGTTTGTACTCTTTCTTTATTTTCGAATTGTTTGATATGTTTTTTTTTTTCTTTTTATTCCTTTTGTTAACATTAAAAACAATTCTAACTTTTGAAGAAAGTGAAAAAACAAGTTTTTATACACTGAGAAAAATGTCTGTAAAGTGACAACAAATCAATGTAACACTACTGTAGAAACACTGCAAAAGAAAAGGTAATTAAAGATAATTATATGCAATAAATTACATAATTCTGAATTTAGTCAGAATGCTGTAAAAAAGGAATTTGCTGGTATTTATTTGCGCTTATTTTTCTACTGGTTGTTTGATACCAGCTGTTTTTTTTACAATACGTCCCTTTTCTCATTGAGGTATTCCTGTGAAATTACACCATTATAACACTAATTTTACAGGATATTTTGTGCAAAAACACACGAAAAGTATAGTAATTTCACTGTAGAAGTATTTTTTTTACAATTCAATAGCGTTTTTTTCAGAATGACAGTTCATTTCTAACAAAAATCCGTGATAACAGTAGACCACTCTGTATATTTTTTCTTGTTAGGGTTCCAACCATACTACACGGGTTTTCAAAGGGTAAAACGGTTGGAAAACGCTGCCATACTGCACAAATAAATTAGTAGAATTTAGATTAAAATGCAGTTATAAATAAATCAATATCTGTTTCTAAATTTAACGCAAATAAAAATCAATTTTGCATGGATATATACCTAAATATAACAGAATTTAACATCAAAAACGCGTTCTTTAAATGTGCACCTACATTAGTAGCAACTTTGTTATTTCTGATTATATTTTTAGCCCGGCTCGTGACGTGTAAAATTATAAATAATGTAGAAATTAGAGCAGCACAAGCAACGTTGTACACAGAGAGAAATTTATAAATAATTCACACACACATACACAAACCAACAGAAATGTTGTTTTTAAAATTAGTCATAATCCAACTTTTTTCACGGGACGTCGTCCGTTTTATTTTATCCATATAAAGTTTATTTTTAGAGGTTATATCCACCCCACGAAGGACCAAAATAAACCCTTCTATGCGATCGGAGTGATAGCGGTTTTTAAAATTGGTGCGCGCACTTTTTTTTAATACATTCAAACAAGAAAAGAAATCAATAAATAAATTATAAGAGCAAAAAAAGCGGAGCCGGCTTTGGAACGACGCACCACTCAAATCTAGCATCGCCGACAAGCAAGAGAAGAACTCCCATTTTGCAAATGGCGTACTAAATATAAATATTATATTTAGAATCGGTTTCAATTTCGATTCGTTTTTTTTCCAACGATCCGAGGGATGAAAAGATAACGAATATTCTTCGCGGATAAGCAGCTATATTCATTTCGGTAAGTTTACATATTTCCGGCTTGAAAAAACCCAGCACAAATGCATCCACAGAACACCCCCTACTGTAAAGCGCGCGCCGGACCTAGCTGCGACATGCGCGCGCCAATCTTACTTCACCCTGGTGCGCATTCTTACATGCGACTTACCCGAAGACTTACGTCTTTTCTAGACACTAAAATTGATGTATAATTATTTAACCAAAGGCTTTGCATTGTACAAAAGTTGCTATTGATTTTTTCCACTGCAAAACGAATTAAACGCGTCCTTTTTACGCGGTGTTTACGCGAAAAGTGGCCAAAAGTGTTACTACATGCACGGTTAGTGTTTACCAATTTGGTATTTCTATAAATATTTTATTTATGAACTTTTTCGACACCCGTCGTGTGTGCGTATAAATTTAGGGGTTAGCTTTAGCAACATGGCGTTAGCAATAGCGTCTCTTTTGTTTATAAAGGCTCTCCACGATTTTTGCTGTTAAACACCGCTTTTTAGCTATTCTATTTATATTTTTACGATAATTTATCGGTTTTTTACGGAATTTTAGGTTATTTTAGTGAATTATTTAACAACCCCGGACGGATTCGTGCAATTTTTAATTCATTCCCTATCATTTTTAAGTGGTTTTATTTCATAACAACCGATTTTTCGGTATACCGTTTCGCATAGGTTATGTTTTGATACTCTACCCGTTTTTTTCACGCGGTTTCTCGCGAAAACCGCGATAAAACGCGCCGAACCGCGTACGATAGAGTGAGATAGACATACTGGTTTTAAATTATTCGAAAATAAACCGAAAAAAACCTTATATTCTTTGTTATTGCACCTCTTTGTCTCAATTTAACACAATATTAACGAATATTAACAACTAACTATCCTTTTTTTTTTTACTTTCAGATATTTTACAAACGAATCGGACGTATATTTTTTGATTTTGTCGGAAGAACAATCATTCGTAAACGATAAATTACATGACAAAAAATGGTGACGACGTCGCCCCAGCAGTTCTGCGTCCGATGGAACTCTTACCAGTCGAATTTACAGAGTGCGTTTCCGAAATTGCTGGTTTCGGAACATTTTGTCGACGTGACGTTGGCATGCGAGAACGAGATGTTAAAATGCCATAAGGTCGTTCTGTCGGCCTGCTCGACGTACTTCGAGAAGTTACTTTTGAATAATCCCTGTCAGCATCCGATAATTTTCATGAAAGATATGAGGTAAGTTTTTGGATTTTTTTGATTGTTTTTGGTTGGTTACGGTTTTTTGGGGTTTTAGGTTTCAAGAGATGCAATCGTTGGTCGATTTTATGTACAAGGGTGAAGTAAACGTGACCCAGGACGATCTACCGTCGCTGTTAAGGTCTGCGGAAGCCCTACAGATAAGGGGGTTGTGCGGAACTGATCAGTTGTTGAATCATGCGAGTTTGCAGAATATAAATAAGTCGGTAAGTGGAGTTTTTTTGTGTTTCTATTGTTGGTTAGGTGTATGGAAAGTTTCAAAGTGATCGGTCAAATAATTTGGTGTAAATAATATATTATTGTCACCGATAAGTTTACAGAAACGATGTTACCAACAAATTTTATTTTGAAAGATGCAACAAAATTATCGTTTATGTCAGATATTCTAAAGTTTAAACTATTAGAATAGGGTATTTGACTGTATTAAAAATATGGCATGTATTATAGTCATCCTAATAGATTACAGTTTAAGAAAACTATTTGTTATTACTTTTCAAAAGAAAAATGCTTTATTTCTATGAAAAACCAAAATTAAAATTGAATTTTATTCACGTCCTATCACGTGATTGAAAACGCTCTGTAATTGGGTCAGTCTCCAGTGATGTCATTCGTTAGTCCGCCTTAGAGCGCGTTCGGTTTGTCAGGGTATGGTATGGGGAGAGCAATGCTCAGATAACTTGGGTCGGCTGTCTCTCTCTTATATGCAGATAAACGCCGTATGACGTTAGTCCGCCTATTATGCAGCGCGTCACTCTCACCGTAAAATACCGGGTTTTCCGAACGCGCTTTTATGCTTCTCCCGTTTGAATTTAATAGCACGAAAGCGTCATGTAAGCATAACTTTGTAGGTTAGGATAGCCCTAACCTTCAGCTGTCAGATCAGATAATACCTTTCGAAAATACGATAGATAACGTATTCTAGTCAGTTTTACTTATGTCGAAGTAATCTTCACAACAGAAAACACTTGTATTGGCGGCTATTTATTTCATTTGGATTTCTACGAGCCAACCACTTTCTTCGCAGTTTCAAATCTTGCGGAACAGCTACAAATAGTTTATCCGGAGTTTTTCTTGACGTATCTCTGCATTGTGGATTTATACACCATTTATAACCCATTTTTATGTAGAAATTGTGAAAACAACACATCATACAACACAATTACCAAACGGCGACGATGCCGATGCTGACAGACCATATGGGCCGATTTGACATCTTGACATCACATCATCTTGACATCTTGACATCACTAACCGGTGACGTCACACAACAGAAAGTATCGTTTTGGCGGGACTTTTTGTGATTCAATTTTTAACTCTGATTTTTATGAAATATTGAGGAAATAATTACAAACAATAATGCATTTACAATGTAGAGTGAAGGAATAAACACATTAAGATGGTTTTCCAAAAATAGTCAAATACCCTATTGTGTTTAAGTAAAAATTGAATATCAAAACTAAGATCAAATGATATGTAACCATGGAAACAAAAAAAGGTATCAAATTGATATGTACAAATCGAACTTTTTGCAGCATTCGCCTACGGCTCGTGTTGCAAACTTCGTTCTCGTGAGAAATTGCTTACATTACTGCTCATAGAATAATATACTATTTTCTACGACCATGCAATAAAATTTTATAAATTAATTTATTGCATATAGGGACGGCTGTATGTCACTATGACGGTTTACAGGATTTTGACAGATTAAAATCGTTTGGTGTTCTTGTCACTTGCAGACGTTGTCAATACCTTGACAATGTCGCTAAGCAGTTCATCAAAACACAATGGAAATGAAAAATCCAGAGTTGTGATTGGTTCTAATGCCGTGAGAAATGAAATATTTCTCACGACTCGTGGGGTATGAGTAGGGTTGCCATCCGTCCCGATATATCGATATTTCTACATCGCAGCTAGTCACAGGCGCAAAAGAATAAACCAACACAAAATTGGAATATTTTTGAGAAATTCCTTCATCCGTAAATGAATTCGTAGAGATTTGTTTTAAAATATTAAAATCCGGATTTCTATGTACTACCGCATCAATTTTTTTTTGTAATTTTTTAGAGATTGGTGCTTCAATGCGTCGTAACCTTTCGTACAGAGATTCAATCCTTTGAAAACTGCTTGCAAGTTCCACATTTTGTTGTTCGAGAAACTTTATGGTTGGCAATACTTGCGCAAAATTTGTATCAATAAATTTTAATTGTTCATGCAAATCTTGTAATGATAGTACTTTTTTGCAGTCTTTAATACTAACTGCTTCATCAGGCAAATTTAAGACGAAGGGTTTAATGATATCAAAGTTTCTTGCAAAAAAAATTGCTTCTAACCATGTACCCCATCTCGTAATAACTGGTTGTGGTGGCAAAGGTAGATTAGGGCACTTTTCCTTGTATAGAGACAATCTGGAAGGAGCTTTCAATAAAATTTTTTTGCATGTGCTTATTAGCGTATTCAAGTCTGGAAATTCTTCCCAAATAAATTCACAAATTCTATGAATAGCGTGTGCAAAACATGTCAAATGAAGAATATTTGAAAAATGTTGTTTAAGTAATTTTCCAACTTTTAACATAATCGCAGCAGCGTCAGAAACAAACAGTAATACTTTGGTAGCGTCTGTGATTCCTAGTTTTTTTATGGCGTCATTTACTATTGTACATATCTCTTCAGCTTTGATGGTACAGCGAAACTGAGTAGATATTAAATAGGGTTTATAGAAGTCTTGCGGGTCCAGCAATCCGACAACGACGTTGACCACACATCTACCCTTCATATCCGTAGTTTCATCTGCAGAAACCCAAATATATTTATCGGATAGTTTTGACTTTATTTTAGAAATTGTTTTGTCATATTGCCCTTGTACGTAATATTTTCTAATTGTGGATTCATCGGGTAAGTCTCGTCCAGTATACTTCTTGATACATTTTTTAAAAACGGGATTATTAATTTTTGTGAAAGGTATATTAGCAGAAATAAATGTTTCACATAAATCATCAAAAAAGTTTTTAGTTGACGTTCCTGATACATTTTCCATGTGTTTTTTTGTTTTTACATGAGCCCGAAGACATTGTTTACTACGAATAATTAAATTTCGTGAGCAGAAATTGCAAACCACTTCCCCTTTCTTAACGAACGTGAAAGTATTGCCAAACTCAGCTAGCAAACGATTCATTGCAGGATTTTCAAACTAAGTACAACTGTAAAATAAAAAAATAATTCAACTCTAAGTATGAACAGAAGAACAAATTCGAAATAGAAAATAAAAACATATTCACACAAAATTTCAAGAAACAACACAATTGAAAGAAACTGCTCAAATTATCTATCGACAAAGCGGAAATTTAAACAAGGCAAGCGACTGTACTCGATCAACGCCTAAGCAGGTGTAGTGGTATGTACACCATGAGCCGAAGCCAGACCGGCTAGCCGCGTCCCCACCAGCACGTGTCCCATGCACAACACTGGAAAATATACATTTTTGTCCGGCCACTGGCTATTACATACATTTACATTTAGATTATTTTTCATATTTTGATCATTAGAAATTGCCTTGTTCTTAGGATGTTACCTAGACATCATCAAAAAAAAAATAATTAAATAATAATTTCTAAAACTTTAAACTACAGTTACAGGTAAGGATGGAATCCCTTAACGGAAACGAAAACAAACCACCGCAAACGAGCACACCGAAAGTCGTCAGGCCGGAAACTCAGCAATTAAATCAAACGCCTATTCCCATACAACCCAGGCCTGTCGTACCGGAAAAACCTCCACATATAGGCGAATTACCAGTGGACCAACGTTCATCTTCAGATGCCGATTCGAACGACTTACCAGCGCAGAAAGGTGTGATTTTGCTCGGTGAATTCCTCGTTGAAATATAATCAAAATGTTTAACTTTTTTTTTCTTACGTGTTTAACGTTAAACCTTTATTTTTGTTTTACGTAGATCACCAGTATATCAAGCAAGAATTAGAGCCTTACTATGAAGCGGAATCTACAGATTTGATGGACTCGTTTTTGGAGGACGATCCGAGAATTTTACATAACGCGGATGATTTGGATAAAACGCCCGATTTTGCTATCGCGAACGTTTCGTGCCACTATGACGGAGGGAGTCCAGGTAAGCCCCAAATTATAGATAATTAAGAGACCTACACTGATAAAAAACTAAAACTAAAAAGTAATTTTACCGTGTGGATCGGCGGTCATTTTTAACCTCCGTGTATCGCAGGGAATTACAAACCATGTGGTTCGTAATTTTACTTTGCGCTAATAAATTTACTTCTCATATGAAATGAGGTTTCCGATGTCTACGGTTTTATATATACTTTAGTACGTAAAATTACTGACGTTCAGTAAATTTACCGTAAACGCGGAATTGCAATTAATTGTTGTACAGTAAACTTTCTGCAACTTTAATATTAGATTTGTCCAAGCAACTGCAAAACCAGTTAACAATCAGTACTTTTGTGATGGACCACATATGTTGCTATGATAACTCCATTATAAATACCAATGAAACATTATCTGGTTTCTCACAAAAGAACTGTTTGTAAACTGGTTTTGCGACTGCTCGGACAAGCCTGTATTGTCAACTGTAAAATCTCTAGTAAAATCCTATTAATGTGGAGATCGTAAATAAGGACAAAAAAAATAGTATGAAGTTTTATTATAATTTTAACAATAAATAACATGTGAAACATATTTATAATATATATATCTACATATTTTTAACATTAAATAAATAGAAGTTCTTGACAAAAATGTAATCATAAGTAAATGAAATAAAATAGGAACCCATGGACTATACTTATCTACATATCGTACAATAAAATAAATCGATCTGCTTCACAGAGAGAAATATATCTTTTAAATATAAATTAAATATTATTTCAACAATATTAAGTTGAAATACCTATGCTAAACTTACGTCACACACTTACTTAGACTGCATACAAACATTTACTTATTTATTTTCATTATAAGTTTGATCACCTTTCAGTGGATTTGGTTTTATCCTTATTTGTTTTTGAACCCTGACTTGGAATAATTTTTAAAAAGCTAAACCGTCTCCAGAGTAAGAGAACCTGGGGATAATCCAACCACAGCATACAGTATAGTCCAATATGTGTCACCTGAAATCAAAATAAGAAGTACATGAGTCATATATCATATACAGGGTATAACAATGTCAGCAGCTGCTTTCCTTTGAGGTACCGAGTGTGTGTAAAGTTATTAATGAGTGTTTATAGAAAAGTATTTTTTATATTGGTGATTGAAATGATATGTTTGTTATACATGTTAGTAATAAATTTGATTGTAAGACCGCATGTACGAGAAAGAACAATAAACGAAATCTTACCTATGGACACCACACAAGTCCTTGAATTTGTAGAATGTCAGTATCATCAACACTTGTATCCTAAAAGGAACATCCAATTAGTGAAAGTGGTATTATACATATCAAGACTGCAAACTTTTACCTGCACTTTGTAGTATATATTTGCAAAGTCCTCCATAATACACAAAGAGATGAATGCACCAATATTATATCTTTTAATACTATAGAACCATATGGAGCAAATATTCCACACGACACCGATAAAGGATAAGTCACAGAGGCACTAACAGTGTTAAATTAGTTGTATATAACAATCGCACTCAATAAAACTCTAACTTAGCTGCTGTAAACACAACCAAACGGATGGCGAACGGAACTCGAACTGTATATCTCGGTAGCACTTTACCATCTAGAAAGGAAAATTGCACGAGGAGAAGGCAAATTTACATTTCAGACTAGTTTTAATGTATAGATATGTAATTTTATTCCGTTGTAGTAATTGTTATTATGAAATTTACAAACTTGTTAGCAAATTTACATACAGTTTGTACAATTAATGAATGTAACTGCATTTTCAATGATATTTAGTATTTTTGCTTAAAATTATGGTAAAATTGCCGACAAATAGGGTAGGTTTACTGAAAAAAATGTAAATTTCATTTGTAAATTCGCACTCATTTTTATCAGTGTAGTAGCCCTTCGACGCTCGGAGTTTTGCCCCATGGATAACATACCTAAATGACGAGAATGTCCGTTCGAATAGCAAACGCATTTCAATCAGTAGCTACAGAAAAATGTTTATAACTTCTTCAAAAATTGTTGCATAAATTTCTATCATACTTCAAATTGTAGGTAATTAAAATACCTAGTACCTCTACAACACTTGAAGTTTTGCCCCATGTACAACAACCGTTAAATAACAATAATATCCGTTCGAATAGCAAACGTAATTCAATCAGTTGCTACATAAAACTGTTTATAACTTTTGTAAACATTGTTGCATAAATTTCTATCATACCTCAAACTGTAGGTAATTAAAATACCTAGTACCTCTACAACGCTTAAAGTTTTGCCCCATGTACAACAACCGTTAAATAGCGATAATATCCGTTCGAATAGTAAACTTAATTCAAGCAGTTGCTACATAAAAATGTTTATAACTTTTGCAAAAATTGTTGCATAAAGTTCTGTCATACCTCAAATTGTAGGTAATTAAAATACCTAGTACCTCTACAACGCTCGAAGTTGTGCCCCATGTACAATAACCGTTAAATAACGATAATATCCGTTCGAATAGCAAACGTAATTCAATCAGTTGCTACATAAAAATGTTTATAATTTTTGCAAAAATTGTTGCATAAATTTCTGTCATACCTCAAATTGTAGGTAATTAAAATACCTAGTACCTCTACAACGCTTGAAGTTTTGCCCCATGTACAACAACCGTTACATAGCGATAATATCCGTTCGAATAGCAAACGTAATTCAATCAGTTGCTACATAAGAATGTTTATAACTTTTGCAAAAATTGTTGCATAAATTTCTATCATACTTCAAATTGTAGGTAATTAAAAGACCTAATACCCCTTTGACGCTTAGAGTTTTGCCCCATGGACAACAACACCTAAATGGCGATAATGTCCGTTCGAATAACAAACGGATTTCAATCAGTTGCTACAGAAAGTTGTTTATAACTGTTTTCTTTCACTTGCAGGTGTATCAGTAAAAGAAGAATTCGGGGGCTCTGCGAGCAGGCGTGTCCGCCGCTCCGACGAGGAGCTCCGACGCGCCGCCGAATGCATAACGCGCGGCCAGACCTTCCAAACCGTAAGTGACCAGTTCAACATACCGATATCGACGATCCGATTCTACATGGCGCGGAAGGGCATCCTCCCCCGCCGCAAGAGGGGCAGGTCGTGCGCGGGCCCCTCCATGGGGTCCCCGCTGTCGTCGCTCGCGTCCGCCTCCTTCTCGACGGGGGGCAGCACGAGCCCCATCGGGCCCCCCTTCCACATAGTCCACTACAAATTACCCCCGTTGGGCGTCAGCCCCAAGCTGAAGTAGACGACGAAAAGAAGCGGGGCCCCGTTGTCGACTTTTCGGTTCTTTCTCGAAAAGTAGATTCGTATAGGTTATGTCTTTGCTGTCTGTCTCTCCTTTTTTTTTAGTTTACGTTCGGTTTTTATCGGGCGTTTATTTATTTCTCATTTGATTCTCATCAGCGTAGGGAGCGGAAGGTCTGACTGATTTTTGTTTTCGTTTGTGTCGTTTTTATTATTGTATTGTTTTGTATCGGGTTGGCGTGATTTTTTCGTGCCTGTATTTGTGCTATTTTTTTCGCTTCATTGCTCCTTTATTCGGTAAGCACAGTATACAGGGTTAGCAAAAATTACCACCTAAATAGTTTTCCAACAGTAAGAAATTTTAAAAAATTGTTCAAACTAAAATGTTTTGGCTTTAAACAAGCTATCTTTTAGATATATTTTCAATATACACAGTGCTTATTTTGTTATAGAAATTTGGTAACCTTTTCTTTTTTTAAATAGAACACAAAAAAATTTTCAAAGAAATGATATTTCTACAAAAAGTTCTAATTTTAGAATTAAAAACATTAAAAATATACAGGCTGTTCTATTAAAAAATGAACTGGTTCCCAAATTTCCATAATAAAATGAACACACTGTATATTAAAACTATTTTTTTAAACGTGACCTTTTGTTGAAAATTTTTTTTTATTGTTTTTGCAGTTAATTGCAATTATTCAGGTGTTCCGGTAATTTTTACTATTTTTGGTTAATAGCTTATAATTAAAAACTAATGCATTCTGTAAAAAAATGATTCCTATAAACAATTCTTAGAATTAATTATAGAATTCAAAAATGTAAAAATATATAGGGTGTTTAAAAAAGGGGTAGGTTACCAAATTCCTATAATAAAATGAGCATCCTGTATATTGAAAATATATTTAAACGATAGCTTGTTTACTACCAAAAAGCTTTTGATTCAACAATTTTTTGAAATTTCTTACGGTTTGAAACTTATTTAGGTGTTCTGGTAATTTTGACTAACAGTGTATATAGAATTAGTACCAAAAAATTTGATTTAAATGTTTAAACGTACAGGGTGATTCCTAGGTTTATTTAAAGATGACTCAAATAAGCCGAAATCACGCTAACGTAATCCCAGTAAAATTATTCAGACAAAAATCAACTAAAAAAAAATTGTCTTCTCTAATTTTAAGGTTAGTTCGTAAGGAGTGAGTGCTTTTTTTCGGTCGAATCATTGTAGGCAGTAAGGTTACCGACAAATTTTTCTTGACAATATTCTACAATTCGCTGATTTTTACTTCGGTTTAAAAAAAGAACAAAGAAAGAATCCGTTACCTTTTTTTTATTTAATTTTCTCGTTTTACACGGTAGCGTAGCTGCGAAAATGTCGTAATAAGTAAACAAAACAAAAAATTCAAACACCAGAAATCGGTGCCAGAATATATATATTATATATGATATAAATTTAAAGAGGAAGAAATGATGTTATATGTATATGACTACAGAACAATCGTATAATATATAGGGCGTATCCGAGACTATATTAGATACAGTGAAAAAAGGCGGCTATTGCCTTTTCGACAAAAAAATATTAATAAAGTAAGCAAAAAAAAAACCAAGAGATAAATAAAGTATTTGTGTAACTTTAGTGATGTAGCTTAATTGAAAAATGGAAAAGATGAGAGAAAAAACCAATGATTTTGATTGAGTATATCGGTGATTTAAAGTTTGTGTTTAGGATTTAGTATTTTTGTGTAAAAATGCGTAAAATGTAGGTAGAGTAATTTCTAAAAAACGACGCTTTTTTTCGTTTTATTAGAGATCCCAAACAGTTGAGTATACCAATCACAGTAGTATTAAATATTGTATTATTATAGAACCCTCGGCTAATTTTAACTTCTTGTGTAACGCAGCTCTCCTTTTAGTTCCTTTATTTGTGTTCTTTTAACGTTAAGCTATTTCACGCTACGTCATAATCATTAAATTATTTCCGCATCACATATCGGTAATTTATTTCCACTTAAGTTTACCATAAGAGAAACCTTAACCGACTTTTATATATAAATTAATGTTAAAATATGTATGTACTTTGTTTCTCCTTTTAGTTATTTCCTTTTTCCATCACACAACGTATACAACAATAAATAGTTATAATAACGATGATATAATGTAAAAACAACAAACATTAATGTAAAGTGCCATTCTACTATATTTTTCTAGTACATAGAAAACTGCTTGAACGTGGATCGTGACTTAGAAATTGTATACAGTATTCTGTCGTAAAAATATACAATTATATACAATGTCTGCGTCGTTCTTTTTCACCTATTTTGCGATTCCTTTAAATTGTTTTGGTGAAAAAAAATATGGCGGTAAGTTTTATAAAATTTTTAAGACATTGGATATAAGTCCCATCTAATTTTTTTCAGTTTACTTATTTTATTTTTATACTACTGTCAATTTCCTCTCCAATATTTAAAATTCGCCCATTCGCAGCTACATTCGTGTCACTTACCAACATAGATTCAACCTAGAAAAATCCCTGGCTTTAGTACAAATTTGTGCATTGTCAAAAGTATAAATTCCTTAAATATTTCTTTTTAGCACAACTTGGCGCATAAAATAATGAATTTCAGTATAAAGTAATGTTTAATAACCTAAAAGAACGTTAAAACAAAATTTCGCTTATAATCTAGGGACATTCATCCAATCCCAATTCTCCCCATCCGCTAAAAATCCCTAGATCGCTACATAACCAAACTTTCGCATGCCGTTTTCTGACGCGTGCATTGTTTTGTTGTCTCAATAACTTTAATCAGTGCAATAACTGGTAGAAACTCGCTCAAAATGAAACGAAAAACAGGAGAAGGTCCGTTAATATCTTCCTCTAAAGAAGTCACAGACGTAACGGTAAGTTTTGATCATCTTATATCGTTATAACCCAACTTTTCTCACACCAAAATTGTATTGGTTTGTAGAGCGGTGATTTACTAAACGAAATAAACAATTCGGACGGAGATAGCAGCGATTCCGACAGGGAAATAGACGAAAGCGAAGGAGAAAACGACGAATTTGAATCTGCGTATTCAGACGAAGATGATGGGAACGATTCTGAGTTAACCGGAGAGGAGGAAGAAGAAGACGAATACGATGATGAAGAAGAAGAAGATGATGTTGAAGAGGAAGAAGATAGCGATGTCGATAATTCAGGGGACGACGAAAATGAAGAATCGTCTAGCGATTTCGAAGAAACCGACTTAGAGGTTCGGAACGGAAAAACCGAGGAAAACGAAGATGATGCCGTTAAAGCTAAGTCGAAAAAAGTTGGGAAATCGAAGATTTTTAACGAGAATGCGATAAATTCGGAAAAGACGGTTACGAAAGATGAGTACGATAGTCACGATACCTCGGACGAAGAAGATATTAGAAATACTGTAGGGAATGTTCCGAAAAATTGGTACGATGATTATAAGCATTTGGGGTACGATTGGGACGGAAAGCAGATTTTGAAGCCTGAATCGGGGGATTCTATCGATAATTTTTTGAAACGTATGGAAGATCCTGATTTTTGGCGTACTGTGAAGGACCCTCAAACTGGACGTGACGTGGTTTTGAGTGATGAGGATATAAATTTGATTAAACGTATCCAAGGGCAGAAGATTCCTGACGAGAAGTTTGACGAATATGCACCTTGGATCGAGTGGTTTACTTCAGAGGTTAGTATTTTTTATTTTAAAAATTGCTTTATGTTTATTGACTTTTTTTGATAAAGTTTAACAAACTACTCCTTATAATGGACCAATTTTTAAGTTGTGACATTTTTCTTGTAAAGTGTTTTTAAGTTCCCAGACAAAGTTATTGAATAAGTCAAACAAAACCAATATGTTTCTTGTTTTTGTAACTCTAATTTTATTATTTCCTGTTATAAACTTATGAATGATGAATAAACTTATGATGTGGTTTATTTATGTGTTCATCGTAGTTGTAAAAATGCTATTAAAACATTTCCATCATCACAATTTTGATAAATTTTGCAAAATCTTTATGATCAGGGGTTCTCAACCGATGGTACTTGTACCACTGGTGGTACGCGAAGGACTTCTAGGTGGTACGCAAAAGGTACAAACTTAAAATCATATTTATTCAGATGATATTGTTAAATTGTGTGATCCAAAATTATAGCGGTCAAATCAGATAATACCCATTACCGTACCCATTACCGTACGTGGCCCGGTTAGCATATTTAGCTGATATTTTTGGAAAGCTGTATGAATTAAATTTAGTTTTGCAGGGATCAAAGGTTGATTTAATTATCATTTAAGATAAAATTACCAATAAATAAATCGAGTTAATTATAAAAGAAGTTAATAAAAATAAATGTAGTTTATTGCCAGCTTTCGAAGGCTCCCTTGAAGAAAGATGGGAAACATCAATATTGAATTAGTCGGATATAAAAAAATATTGATTGCACCTCTTTAAAAAGCAATAGTTATTTTCCCAAACCTATGACAATGAAAATTGGATCAGAAATCTAAAAGGTATGTAAATACCAAACTTCACAACCTAATAGAAAGAGAACATTTAAGAACATTGATAAGAATAAAAAATATTGATTTCACCTCTTTAAGAACATTTGATAGACATTTCCCCTCACACAGCGCTGATAGAAGAATTTAAATTTATTACAATTACCGTTTTTTGGATCCAGAGGAAGAATTATTTTAAAGGAACTGGAGATTAAGATGTTAGACTTTTAATGCCTTTTTGCGCCACGATTTATGTGAAATTTATGTAGGTATGGGTTTTTACCAATATTATATTTAAACAACAAACAAAACAAAATTAATGATTGAACCAAATTTGAGTTTGAAACTAATTGACAGATCATGATATTAAAAAAAAATGGTTTAGCAAATCAACCCCAAGGGTTCTTTTATTTTACTTTTGTATACCAAATGAAATTTTGTTAGGTTATTTATTTTATTATAATGTTATTGGTTTCGATGAGAATAAGTTTTTACCAAGTGAACTTTTGTTATAAACGTTATTATTTTATTACAAAATAATTAAATAGGATTATTTCTTTCTCTGTATAAATATGCATTTTTGTATAAAGGATGGTGGTACGAAGAAATTTAGATATTTTTTAGGTAGTACACGGAACCTAAAAGGTTGAGAACCCCTGTTTATGATCATTTACAATGACAAAATATAAAATAAAGTCATTAAAATTAAAACTGTTTAATATTTAAAAAACTACTCGGACACATCAATTTTTATTTATAAAAATATACATTTTTGTGTTAAATTGGATTTCCTACCATCAATTGTTTTTAACTTATGATGTCAGAGACATTTTTTAAAATAGCAATTCCTTATTTTTCTGCAATAGAAACAAGTGATTTGGTTTTGGGTTATCAGTGGCCACAGACCAATAGAAATATAGCAACATAAGTAAGAAAAAACAAAAAGTTGAAATTTGTTTCTCAGCGTTATTTGTCTTGGTATTCTCAGAAATAATTTAGTCCGTTTACTTAACTATACTAATTGCTTATTCTCCATTATGTAAATTCAGGAACTAATATTAGTTAGTTAATATTAGTAGTATTTTTTTTATTGAAAATTGTGGTATCAACAACTAAAACACAACTTCATCAACAAAACTGACACAATTCTAAATACTGCGCCATTGTGTTGACATTCTATTTAAGAGGAATCAGTACTGCTGGTAAGACCTATAATATAAGCATCCATAGTCAGCTTAATATTGTCTCAATTCTCTCATGTTATACATCAAATTATAGATGAAGGTGTATTACTTGCTGTGGTAATGTATATGTATTACTTGTTGTTGGTGTATCCACGCTACGTGATAAAATATAACTTATTCATGTACTCGAAGAAGTTTTGAGTGAAAAAAGCATGTAAGATATTGATATTTTTACGTGAAATTTCGTACACTTATAGAGAAAGGTGTAACTTAGACCTATTATGTGGTACTTTTTTCAATTTTAACCTGAGTTCGTAAAATAATTGCAAAATCAGCCAATTCATATTCAGAAATAGATTTGTCAAAAACCAGAACTATCAAAAATCTACCACTAGGCGCAAAATTATATATCTTTTATCTTTAATTTGGTGTATTTATTTTACGATTATGTGAACTCATTGCTGAGAAAAAGCCTCAGAACTTTTACGTGTTTTGTAAGCAAAACGTAGGGGGTATGGATTACCCTTAAGTATCCAGAAAACTGACCCAAACAATATAAAAGAAATAAATCTCAATTGATGTTAAAAAATTAGAAATGAACGTAGGTTATTATCAAAAGTGGCACAACACAAAATATGAAGTTTTTCTTGAAAGAAACTTTTGCAAGCACTGACTTAGCAAAGAACTAATTTTAAACGTCACGTTCTTCAAATTCTGATAAAAATCCTTCTAAAAAATCTCTCATCCTGTCACCAGGTTATGAAAATGCCTCTACGCAAATTCCCGGAGCACAAACGTTCGTTTTTACCGAGCAAGAACGAAGCCAGGAAAGTCTCGAAGCTAGTCCACGCTTTAAAAATGGGCTGGATAAAAACCAGAGCCGAAGAACAGGCATTACGCGCTAAGAAGGAACCGCAATTCTACATGTTGTGGTCGACGGACGACCAATCAGAAGACATGCGGAGGATCCATAAGCACATCGCGGCACCTAAACGTATGCTTCCGGGACACGCGGAAAGCTACAACCCGCCTCCGGAGTATTTGTTCGACGAACGGGAGTTGAAACGTTGGAATAAGCAGAAAGACGATCCCTCGAAACGTAAGCTGCATTTCGTGCCGCAGAAGTTTGAGTCGCTGAGGAAGGTGCCGTCGTACCCGCGGTTTATCAAGGAGAGATTCTTGCGTTGTCTGGATCTGTATTTATGCCCGCGCGCGATCAAAATGAAGCTGACGATTGAGCCGGAGGCGTTGGTTCCGAAATTGCCGAGTCCGAAGGATTTGCAGCCGTTCCCGACTGTTTTGGCAATGGAGTATAAGGGCCATACGGATATGATTAGGTGCTTGACGATAGATAAGACGGGGCAGTATATGGCGACAGGTGAGGAGTTGTTTTAATTAATTTTTTTGATGATATTTTTTAGGATGATTTACATCAGTACTATGTGTTTGTTTTTTCTTTTTCTGCGGTTGATTGTAAGAATTATTATGTGAGAATGATTGAATTCAAACTAAGATTTGTTGTTTTATCATAGTTTTAATATTTATTGTTGAAAGTTATGAATTTTTTAATATTTTTTTAATGTTGAAATTATGTATTTCTTAAAAATACTTCAAATCTAACTTTTCTGGATATTTTTAGCTTATTTACTAGGGCTTAGGGTACAAAGGATACTAATTCTCAGTGTTACTATAATAGAACAATAATTTTGGAAGTTATAATGTTGTAAAGTTTTTCTTGATATCTCGGAATTTAAAACATTTTTCCCTAAAGATACTTTAAATCTAACTTATCCGGATATAGTTAATTTATTTAGAAAGGATACAAAGAATTCTCAGTTTTTTTTATAATAGATCAATAATTTTGGAAGTTATATTGTTTTAAAGTTTTTCTTTAAAGTTTTTTTTTCAGTCTTCAAACCAGTTCTCCCTAAAGATACTTCACATCTAACATTTCTGGATTATCTTAGATTATTTAGTGGAGTACAAAAAATACTAATTCTCAGTTTCATTATAATCGAACAATAATTTTGGAAGTTATAATGTTTTAAAGTTTTTCTTGATATCTCGGAATTTAAAACATTTTTCCCTAAAGATACTTTAAATCTAATTTATGCAGATATAGTTAATTTATTTAGAAAGGGTACAAAGAATTCTCAGGTTTTTTTTATAATAGATCCATAATTTTGGAAGTTATATTGTTTTAATTGTCTTTGTTTTAAAGTTTTTCTTAAAAGTTTTTTTTTAGTCTTCAAACATTTTCCCCTAAAGATACTTCACATCTAACATTTCTGGATATTCTTAAATTATTTAGTGGAGTACAAAGAATACTAATTCTCAGTTTCATTATAATCGAACAATAATTTTGGAAGTTATAATGTTTTAAAGTTTTTCTTGATATCTCGGAATTTAAAATATTTCTCCCTAAAGATACTTTAAATCTAATTTATGCAGATATAGTTAATTTATTTAGAAAGGGTACAAAGTATTCTCAGTTTTTTTTTTATAATCGAACAAGAATTTTGGAAATTATATTGTTTTAAAATTTTTCTTAAAAGTTTTTTTTTAATCTTCAAACCATTTTAACCATTTTTTATTTTTCTTTTGTATGTAAAGTGGTATGTAAATAAAACTAAATAATGAATAATAATAATAATTTTCCCCGAAAGATACTTCAAGCCTAACATTTCTGGATATTCTTAGATTATTTAGTGGAGTACAAAGAATACTAATTCTCAGTTTCATTATAATCGAACAAGAATTTTGGAAGTTATAATGTTTTAGAGTTTTTCCTGATATTTCGGAATTTAAAACATTTTTCCCTAAAGATACTTTAAATCTAATTTATGCAGATATAGTTAATTTATTTAGAAAGGGCACAAAGAATTCTCAGTTTTTTTCTATAATAGATCAATAATTTTGGAAGTTATATTGTTTTAAAGTTTTTCTTTCAAGTTTTTTTTTCAGTCTTCAAACCAGTTTTCCCTAAAGATACTTCACATCTAACATTTCTGGATTATCTTAGATTATTTAGTGGAGTACAAAGAATACTGATTCTCAGTTTCATTATAATCGAACAATAATTTTGGAAGTTATAATGTTTTAAAGTTTTTCTTGATATCTCGGAATTTAAAACATTTTTCCCTAAAGATACTTTAAATCTAATGTACGCAGATATAGTTAATTTATTTAGAAATGGCACAAAAAATTCTCAGTTTTTTTTTAATAGATCAATAGTTTTGGAAGTTATATTGGTTTAAATTTTTTCTTTCAAGTTTTTTTTTCAGTCTTCAAACCAGTTCTCCCTAAAGATACTTCACATCTAACATTTCTGGATCATCTTAGATTATTTAGTGGAGTACAAAAAATACTAATTCTTAGTTTCATTATAATCGAACAATAATTTTGGAAGTTTTTGGGATAATCTTAGATTATTAAATACAAATACTAATTCACCGTTTTAGTCTAAATTCTTTTTCTCCCATTTCAGGTTCCGATGACACGACCGTCAAAATCTGGGAAGTAAACACCGGCCGATGCCTGAAAACAATAAAAACCGAAGGCATCGTACGCTCGATAGAATGGTGCCCGAACACCGCGATATCCCTAATTCTCGTCGCCTCGGACAACCGCGTAATCCTTATAAACCCAAACGTCGGCGACTTCGTCGTTAACTCAAAAACGGACTCCGTCTTACAGGAAGCCCCAAAAACCGAACTAATCGTAAACGAACGCGTTCGCACCTCCGTAACATGGGAAGACGTCACGGAAGCGGAATACGCAGAAGGTTTTAGGTTAGTTATAAAGCACTTCAAAGAAGTCGCGCAAGTCACCTGGCACGGAAAAGGCGATTATTTCGCATCGGTAATGCCAGACGGTCAAAACCGTTCTGTGTTAATCTCGCAATTATCGAAAAGGCGTTCGCAGTTGCCGTTTTCGAAATCCAAAGGTTTGGTGCAGTCCGTTTTGTTTCACCCTGTACGGCCTTTGTTGTTCGTCGCAACGCAACGTCACGTGAGAATTTACGATTTAGTAAAACAACAATTAGTCAAGAAATTATTGACGAATTCCCGCTGGGTTTCTACGATGGATATTCACCCTGGTGGGGATAATTTATTGGTCGCGACGTACGATAGGAAAATTTTGTGGTTCGACTTGGATTTGAGTACGAAACCGTATCAGACTTTGAGGTTACATGGGACCGCTGTGAGGGGGGTTGCGTTCCACAAACGCTACCCGTTGTTTGCTTCTGGTTCGGATGATCGTAGTTTGATTGTTTCTCATGGGATGGTGTATAATGATTTGTTGAAAAATCCGCTTATTGTGCCGTTGAAGAGGTTCCAAGATCACGTTTCCGCGAATGATTTTGGTATTTTCGGGGTTAAGTTTCACCCGTTGCAACCGTGGGTGTTTTCTTCTGGAGGCGACGCAACCGTTAAGTTATATACTAATTGATTAGTTAGGTGTAATATTTAGGAATTGTTAAGATTTTTTTGTATGTTAAGGTGATAATAAATGTTTTTTTTTCTATGTGTAACTTTTTTTGTTAGTTTGTAATTGTGTGCTAAATATTTCTTTATAAGGCTACTACCCCTTTTAATTACCTACAATTTGAGGTATTATAGATAGTTATGCAACAATTTTTGCAGAAGTTATAAACATTTTTGTGTAGCAACTGATTGAAATACGTTTGCTATTCGAACGGACATCATTGCAATTTAGGGGTTTTTTTCCATGGGGCAAAACTCCGAGCGTCGAAGGACTACTGGGTCTTTTAATTACCTACAATTTGAGGTATGATAGAAATTTATGCAACAATTTTTGTAAAAGTTATAAACATTTTTCTGTAGCAACTGATAGATTTGTGTTTGCTATTCGAACGGATATCATCGCCATTTAGGCGTTATTTTCGGGGGGGGGGGCAAAACTCCGAGCGTCGAAGGACTACTAGGTCTTTTAATTACCTACAATTTAAGGTATAATAGAAATTTATGCAACAATTTTTGTAAAAGTTATAAACATTTTTCTGTAGCCACTGATAGATTTGTGTTTGCTATTCGAACGGATATCATCGCCATTTAGGGGTTATTTTCGGGGGGGCAAAACTCCGAGCGTCGAAGGGCTACTAGGTCTTTTAATTACCTACAATTTGAGGTATGATAGAAATTTATGCAACAATTTTTGCAAAAGTTATAAACATTTTTCTGTGGCAACTGATAGATTTGTGTTTGCTATTCGAACGGATATCATCGCCATTTAGGGGTTATTTTCGGGGGGGCAAAACTCCGAGCGTCGAAGGGCTACTAGGTCTTTTAATTACCTACAATTTGAGGTATGATAGAAATTTATGCAACAATTTTTGTAAAAGTTATAAACATTTTTCTGTGGCAACTGATAGATTTATGTTTGCTATTCGAACGGATATCATCGCCATTTAGTGGTTATTTTCGGGGGGGCAAAACTCCGAGCGTCGAAGGGCTACTAGGTCTTTTAATTACCTACAATTTGAGGTATGATAGAAATTTATGCAACAATTTTTGCAAAAGTTATAAACATTTTTCTGTAGCAACTGATAGATTTATGTTTGCTATTCGAACGGATTTCATCGCCATTTAGGGGTTATTTTTGGGGGGCAAAACTCCGAGCGTCGAAGGACTACTAGGTCTTTTAATTACCTACAATTTGAGGTATGATAGAAATTTATGCAACAATTTTTGCAAAAGTTATAAACATTTTTCTGTAGCAACTGATAGATTTGTGTTTGCTATTCGAACGGATATCATCGCCATTTAGGGGTTATTTTCGGGGGGGCAAAACTCCGAGCGTCGAAGGGCTACTAGGTATTTTAATTACCTACAATTTGAGGTATGATAGAAATTTATGCAACAATTTTTGTAAAAGTTATAAACATTCTTCTGTAGCAACTGATAGATTTATGTTTGCTATTCGAACGGATATCATCGCCATTTAGGGGTTATTTTCGGGGGGGCAAAACTCCGAGCGTCGAAGGGCTACTAGGTCTTTTAATTACCTACAATTTGAGGTATGATAGAAATTTATGCAACAATTTCTGTAAAAGTTATAAACATTTTTCTGTAGCAACTGATAGATTTATGTTTGCTATTCGAACGGATATCATCGCCATTTAGGGGTTATTTTCGGGGGGGCAAAACTCCGAGCGTCGAAGGGCTACTAGCCCTTTTAATTACCAACAATTTGACGTATAATAGAAATGTATGCAATAATTTTTGCAAAAGTTATAAACATTTTTCCGTAGCAACTGATTGAAATTCTTTTCCTATTCGGACAGTATTACAGAAACCTGTAGCGAGTGCGTTACTGTTACAAGTCAATTAACGATATTTCTACTAGATGGAGCCACTAGTTCAAGATAAAAATGCTGTCCGGCAGAAATTATCGTCACATTTCAAAACATTAGTAATCTAAAATCAACACCAAAAAGATAACAATACCGATAACACTATTTGCGCTGATAACAAAACTATCAGTAGCTCGACAAACACAACAATCGATTAATTAATAGTTTCATTATTAGCAACAACAAACAATTATGATTAGACAGGATGCCACGCCTTTTTCGGCCAATCAGAACGCTTGACAGGTCGGAGATTCAAAATGGCAACAACCGTCTGACTGTGCCAACAACTGCCCGCTAATATCCTAATTTTACGCTAAAAATATACAAGAAAACGGGTTTAGCTGTAAGAAAAATCGAAATTCACAGTTAGTAGATTAGTTTTCGATTTATAATTTCCCGGAGAATGACGAACGAAAGTCCAAAAAACGTAAGTAAATCTCTTTGTCTCCAGTACGATTTCCTGTGTTTATTTGCTTGTATTCTTGTGTTTAGTTCCCAAGTTTGGAGGCGCCAGGTTATGTAGGCTTCGCAAATTTACCAAACCAAGTCCATAGGAAGTCGGTTAAAAAGGGATTCGAGTTTACTTTGATGGTGGTCGGTGAATCAGGGTTAGGAAAATCAACTTTAGTTAACGCTTTGTTTTTAACGGATTTGTACCCCGAAAGGGTCGTTCCGGATGCCATAGGTCAGTTTAATCTTTATGTATTTGAGTATTCGTAACTAATTTTTAATTATTTGTTTTTAGAGAAGAGTAAACAAACGGTAAAGTTGGAACCGTCGACTGTTGAAATTGAAGAACGAGGAGTGAAACTGCGGTTGACTGTAGTTGACACACCTGGATTTGGGGACGCAATTGACAATACTGACTGCTTTACGGAGATTATACGATATATCGACGAACAATTCGAGAGGTTTCTTCGTGATGAATCGGGACTCAATAGGAAAAATATTATGGATAACAGGATACATTGTTGTTTCTATTTTATATCGCCCTTTGGACATGGGTAAGTCTTTTTTTGTATTTCTGTTTATTGATTTTTAACTTTTGTATCGTTTATTATACCCTTAGCAATAATTATTGTTAGTTTCATGAGCATAGATTCATTATTTTGGTAGATATGCATTTTTTAAAAACGTTTGTTGATATCTCTCCGTACTCGTAAATGTTTCTATCGGCTTCTTAATTTTCAACCCCGACTGTTGCCTTTATATTATTGATTAGACTCTTATGGAAAATTGTTGTTAGTTTCATGTGTATTGAATAATTATTTTAGTAGTTATGAATCTTTTTAATATGTTTGTTGATGTCTTGGTCTTCGTAAATTTGTCTCTCAACTGTCTAATTTCTCTGTTAAATACGTGGGGGTTTCAACCACTACTTTTGCCTTTATTTTGTAGATTAGACCCTTATGGATAATTGTTGTTAGTTTCATGGGCATTCAATAAATATTTTGGTACTTATGAATTTTTGAAAAATGTTTGTCGATATCTCTGTTGTCACAAATTTGTCTATCGGCTTCCTAATTTTTTCTCTCAAATATGTGGTGGTTTTAACCACTACTTTTGTCTTTATACTGTAAATTAGACTCTTCTGGATAATTGTAGTTAGTTCCATGGGCATTGAATAATTATTTTGGTACTTATGAATTTTTCAAAAATGTTTGTCGAAATCTTGGTCTTCATAAATTTGTCCATCGGCTTCCTAATTTTTTCTCTTAAACATGTGGGGGTTTCAACCCCTACTGTTGCCTTTATTTTGTAGATTAGACCCTTATGGATAATTGTTGTTAGTTTCACGGGCATTCAATAAATATTTTGGTACTTATGAATTTTTGAAAAATGTTTGTCGATATCTCTGTTGTCACAAATTTGTCTATCGGCTTTCTAATTTTTTCTCTCAAATATGTGGTGGTTTTAATCACTACTTTTGTCTTTATACTGTAAATTAGACTCTTCTGGATAATTGTAGTTAGTTCCATGGGCATTGAATAATTATTTTGGTACTTATGAATTTTTCAAAAATGTTTGTCGAAGTCGTGGTCTTCATAAATTTGTCTATCGGCTTCCTAATTTTTTCTCTTAAACATGTTGGGGTTTCAACCCCTACTATTGCCTTTATTTTGTTGATTAGACCTTTATGGATAATTATTGTTAGTTTCACGGGCATCGAATAATTATTTTGCTACTTATGAATTTTTTAAAAATGTTTGTCGATATCTTGGTCTTCAAAAATTTGTCTATCGGCTTCTTAATTTATTTTTTAAATATGTGAGGGTTTCAATCCCGACTCTTGTCTCTATATTATTGATTAAACTCTTGTGGATAATTGATGTTAATTTTATAAGCATTGAGTAATTATTTTGGTATTTATGATTTTTTAATGTGTTTGTCGATATCTTTATTTTTTTTAACGACTTCCTGATTTTTTCTCTTAAATATGTGGGGGTTCCAACCCCGACTGTTGACTTTATATAATAGGGATAATAATTAATGCTAGCTTCATAGGCATTGAATAATTATTCTGGCAATTATCAATTTTTAAAAAAATTATTATCTTGCGTATTATCATTTTTCTTTTGACGTTATATATTTTTTTTCTTAGTTAGTTTGTGTGAAAGTTTAGCAGAATATTTTTTAAATTTTTGTTAATCTTAGTCAGCCCAAAATCAACGAACTTATTCTTTTCAGTTTAAAACCGTTAGACGTAGAATTCATGAAGCAACTCCATAACAAAGTGAACATCGTTCCTGTGATTGCGAAGGCTGACGTTCTAACCAGAAAAGAAATGGCGAAACTGAAAAAGACGGTAAGTTTTATATTTATATTCTACCCGAAAAATCCTTTCCAAATATGTGCCACATGTGGTGGTAGCGCTTTTTATTCACAGAGGAAATCGACTTTTAAGTTTCAATCTAGTAGGCCTTGCTCGATTAAAAAATGTCGACAATTGTCGTATTTAGAAGATTATCAACCGTAGATATGTCGTGTTTGTAGTCATTTCGCAGGAAATTTGATTATCTACATAACTATGCTATGGTTGTTTGGATTAATTATGCTTGTGGTTTGGTAATTTTTTTATCGTGTTGTACTTATCATAATTAAAATATTTATTTAATGAGTAATATATGTTCATTTTGATATAAAAAAAAATTATAAATTTCTTGTAGTAAGTCGATGCAAATGTCTGAAAAACACGAACATATTTTTAGACCGGTATTTGGGACAGTTGTGCATGTTTACAAATTCCCAAAATAAAATTAGTCTAATCTCTCACTATTTTTGTAAAAGCTTCTGTTGACTAACTGTTTTATTTAAGTGTTTTTTTTCTTAATACTTCCTGTACAAAATTCTTTTTATATTGTTCCTATTTCTCTCATTTAGGTTTTAGACGAAATAGCGGCAAACGGTATACGAATATACTCTCTACCGGAATGTGACTCGGACGAAGACGAAGAATACAAGGAACAAGTCCAGCAACTAAAACAAGCCGTTCCTTTTGCGGTATGCGGGGCCAACACCCTCATGGAGGTGCGTGGCCGCAAAGTTCGGGGACGCCTCTACCCGTGGGGCGTAGTCGAGATAGAAAATCCCGAGCACTGCGACTTCATAAAACTGCGTACGATGCTGATCACGCACATGCAGGACCTGCAGGAGATCACGCAGCAGGTCCACTACGAGAACTACCGCTCGGAAAGGCTTGCCAAGGGAGCCCCGGCGCCCCCGAAGAGGGCAACGTAAGTTGAATTTTTATTGATTTGAATAGACGATAAGAAATGCTTCGGAAATATATATGGTTTGTTGGGGTTATCTTCGACGGTTACCGAGATATTCAAGTTTGAAATTTTGGTCTAGTTGGCGGTGACGGGATTGATTTTTGTATATCTCGGTTGTTTTCGGTCGGATCTATAGCGTGTTGGTACTCATTTTAAAGGACTTTTTGAGCTCTTTAACATGCAATAATAAAATTTGTAAAATTTTTATTGGAGTCCCCGATGAGGGTGACGTAAGTTAATTTTAGTTGTGGATTTGAATACAGAATAAGAAATGCTTTGTAAATATATAGGGTTTGTCAGGGTTATCTTTGACGATAACCAAGATATTCAAGTTTGAAATTTTGATCTAGTAGGTGTTGACGAAATGGATTTTTGTATATCTCGGTTGTTTTCGCTCGGTTCCATGACATGTTGGTACTCATTTTAAAGGACTTTTTGAGCTCTTTATCATGCAATAATAAAACTTGTAAAATTTTTGTTGGAGTCCCCGATGAGGGCGACGTAAGTTGATTTTTATTGTGGATTTGAATAAACAATAAGAAATGCTTTGTAAATATATAGGGTTTGTCAGGGTTATCTTTGACGATTACCAAGATATTCAAGTTTGAAATTTTTATCTAGTAGGCGTTGACGGAATTGATTTTTGTATATCTCGGTTGTTTTCGGCCGGTTCCATGACATGTTGGTACTCATTTTAAAGGACTTTTTGAGCTCTTTATCATGCACTAATAAAACTTGTAAAATTTTTATTGGAGTCCCCGATGAGGGCGACGTAAGTTGATTTTTATTGTGGATTTGAATAAACAATAAGAAATGCTTTGTAAATATATAGGGTTTGTCAGGGTTATCTTTGACGATTACCAAGATATATAAGTTTGAAATTTTTATCTAATAGACGTTGACAAAATTGATTTTTGTATATCTCGGTTGTTTTCGCTCGGTTCCATGACATGTTGGTACTCATTTTAAAGGACTTTTTGAGCTCTTTATCATGCAAGAATAAAATTTGTAAAATTTCTATTGGAGTCCTCCATGAGGGCGACGTAAGTTGATTTTCGTTGTGGATTTGAATACAGAATAAGAAATGCTTTGTAAATATATAGGGTTTGTCAAGGTTATCTTTGACGATTACCAAAATATTCAAGTTTGAAATTTTTATCTAGTAGGCGTTGACGGAATTGATTTTTGTATATCTCGGTTGTTTTCGGCCGGTTCCATGACATGTTGGTACTCATTTTAAAGGACTTTTTGAGCTCTTTATCATGCAAGAATAAAATTTGTAAAATTTTTATTGGAATCCTCCATGAGGGCGACGTAAGTTGATTTTCTGGATTTGAATACAGAATAAGAAATGCTTTGTAAATATATAGGGTTTGTCAGGGTTATCTTTGACGATTACCAAGATATTCAAGTTTGAAATTTTGATCTAGTAGGCGTTGACGAAATGGATTTTTGTATATCTCGGTTGTTTTCGGTCAGTTCCATAGCATGTTGGTACTCATTTTAAAGGACTTTTTGAGCGCTTTAACATGCAATAATAAAATTTGTAAAATTTTTATTGGAGTCCCCGATAAGGGCGATGTAAGTTGATTTTTATCGAGGATTTGAATACAGAATAAGAAATGCTTTGTAAATATATAGGGTTTGTCAGGGTTATCTTTGACGATTACCAAGATATTCAAGTTTGAAATTTTGAACTAGTAGGCGTTGATGGAATTGATTTTTGTATATCTCGGTTGTTTTCGGTCGGTTCCATAGCATGTTGGTACTCATTTTAAAGGACTTTTCGAGCTCTTTATCATGCAAGAATAAAATATTAAAATTATTTATTGTTTTTTTTTAAAGGATAATTGAGGACAAGAGTAATGCTAACCTGGGTGAGAAGGATCGCATCCTACTGGAGAAGGAGGCTGAATTGAAACGTATGCACGAAATGCTGGCTGCCATGCAGGCAAAGATGCAGCAACAGCAGTGAAGCGTACGGTTAGATCTCGAATTATTTTGACACTATAATTTCTTAACTTACGTTGCTCAATTTTCTCCCTTATATTTTTGTAAAGCTTTTTTATTTTCCTAATAGAGTTGACTGGTATAAGTCACATTTTAAGAGTGCCTAAGATTTAGCGTTATTTAATATCGAACAAATTATATTTTAAGATTTTTTTTATATGATGTTTATTTTATGTAAGTACCATATCATGATATAATTCTAGTGATGAAGTTTTTTCCTATAGTTCTTTTTTTTTGAGTAAAATACGAATGTGTAATGATATACGTGTATAGTACTTATAACGGTATTATTCCTATTTTTTAAAATCAAATTTTTAACTTGTGAGATACGATGGGTTCGTGAGTAATCGCGCGCGGTAAGGAGGGATAAAAACTCGATATATTATTTTTATATGCAGGATTGTGCTTAGATTATTTTATTTTAAATGAGTCTATGTATTGAGAGAGATTTTGAAAAAGAATAAAGCTATATATATTTCTTAATTATGTGCGCGTTTCTCTTTATGTAGATTTTTTCATAAGAGTCCTTTGGGTTTTAGATATTTTTTATAATGCTACTAACCACCATGCGTAAGAATTGTTTCAGTTAGTTGGAAGATTCTCTTGGATTACTAGTTCAAACCAGATGGCTTTCATTCTTATCGGAAATTTGGAAAATTCTGTACATGGTAAGGATTTTGTTTATTAGTTTATTTTTACCAACTTGCACCTACCTGTTTTTAATTCTTTTATTTATCTTACAATTTCCTAATAGCCTCTTTTCTGATTGATGCAGGTTGCAGTTCTTTAAGATCACGGACAAGATGAACAAACCAGTGTTTTTTAACGTAAGGCTTATATTTTCCTGCTTGTATTTTATTTTTTTTAATCTTATTCTTGTATTATGGCTTTACTCTCCCCATTTTCACTTGTGTTCACTTGTTGTTCTTTTCTGAACTTTGTGAGAGGAAACGAAAAGGCAAAACAATGAGAAAGGGTGCAATTCTTCTTTTCTGTTGTTTTCTCGTATGTCATTCTCGTGTTACCTCTCGACAGAAGAGAACATAAGAAAGGAAATTAAAAGGAAAACAGGAGAAGACTGGGCTTACCCCCTCAAAACAAAACACCCAAAACAAGAAGACAAAAGGAAAACAAGACACTCTTGTTTTTTAACTTCTTCCATTTCCATATCGTCTTTCTCTTCTGTACTGATTTGCCATTTGTCTTTGCAGGTTCTTCCAGCAACAATGGAGACCATCATCATCCTCGTGATTTATAATGAATTACACATATTTACTGAGATTTATTTGCAAATTTTAATAAATAAATTGTCGAACTAACTGGCAAAATATAATAACAAAAACATAAATTACATCGTCAATAATTTATTAACACATTACAATACTTAGTACTAATATTAATGTTGATGGTCTGATCTTGTCTTGGTATGATCATCATGATGATGACTACCACCAGTAGACTTCAGGCTTAACCTTAAACAAAAATACAGGAAAATTTAGAAATTATAAGAGAGAGAGGGGGGGAAAGAGTGGAAGGGGAAAGGAAGACAGAAGGTAAGACAACACAAGGAAGTAGACCATGTGAAGAGACATTGGGGAGATAAAAAGGGACCAGATATGAAGCAAGTAAAGGAAGAGACAATGTGTAGAGAGAAAAGGAAAAAGAGAAGGTAAGGGGAAATATATATATATAATATAATTAGCAGAAGGTAAAGATACTCTTGCTAGCCTTCAATATTCTTTACATCTCTTCTAGTTGCTTCTCTTCTCATATTGCTGTTTTCAGTTTCTTTCTTTGCTCCCAGAAGAAAAGGAACTGTAAGAGAAGTTGAAGATTAATTTGTGAGTTGAAGAACATTGAAGGCAAGTGAAGAACATATCAGATCTCTTCAGATTCTTTAAACAAGAGAGGCAGACAAATTTAGAATAAATGGATACTCACCATGCAATGTACACTGCCGCTCAAGGAAGTTTGGACACATAGTAAACATATAGGAAATAATGATAAAAGCACTGATAACGTAGCAATAGGCACCTCTGTTTCTACCAAATAGCGAACACATTCTTAACGTTGATTTCCAGTAACATACGACATCATTAAATGTGCTAATTTAAAATAATTTTTATGTTTGATTATTGTGCAACATTTATGCTGTTTTGTAACTGGTTGTTGGGAATTTTCTAGTTTACATTAAAAATGATTAAATACGAAATAGCAACTAGCGACTCGTCTTCAAACGAGTCTGTGCCTGCAATCTGTAGTTTGCACAAGATAACTCTGTCACGCGGAAGACATCATGCGACGAGGAAAGCCAACAAGCAAGGAACAGCGTTCTGTAATTTATTATCGCTTTTCATCAGGAACGTTTGTCAGTTCGTGAAAATGCAAGAACTAAGTCAACGATCGTTGACTCACCAATATCACACGAATAATTTCCTAAGCGGATGAAAATCGATTAAAATTAATTTTTAAGCAAAACAGAAAATTGACTGCGCCTAAAATCACCCCTGAAGTCAATCGCGATCGTGAAAGCCCAATTTTCGTAAGCAGAGGGAAACGACGTCTCCCAGCGGAAAATCTGCATGGACGCGTTGCCGTACGCTAACCATTGCTTGGTCGGGAAAATCGTCAGACACTACTGTCTCCACTCTGAACTAACCGCAGAATTATTTTGCGACGGTGGCGCCACGGATTCCCCCGTGGGAAATAGCTGAACTAACCGCAAAATTATTTTGCGACGGTGGAGCCAGGGAACCCCCCGTGGGAAATAGCTGAACTAACCGCAAAATTATTTTGCGACGGTGGCGCCAGGGATTCCCCCGTGGGAAATAGCTGAACTAACCGCAAAATTATTTTGCGACGGTGGCGCCAGGGAATCCCTCGTGGGAAATAGCTGAACTAACCGCAAAATTATTTTGCGACGGTGGCGCCAGGGAATCCCCCGTGGGAAATAGCTGAACTAACCGCAAGATTATTTTGCGACGGTGGCGCCAGGGATTCCCCCGTGGGAAATAGCTGAACTAACCGCAAAATTATTTTGCGACGGTGGCGCCAGGGATTCCCCCGTGGGAAATAGCTGAACTAACCGCAAAATTATTTTGCGACGGTGGCGCCAGGGAATCCCCCGTGGGAAATAGCTGAACTAACCGCAAGATTATATTGCGACGGTGGCGCCAGGGATTCCCCCGTGGGAAATAGCTGAACTAACCGCAAAATTATTTTGCGACGGTGGCGCCAACAACGCGTCCATGTAGATTTTCCGCTTGGAGACGTCGTTTCCCTGTGCTTACGTTTCCCTGTCTTTCACGATCGCGATTGACTTCAGAGGTGATTTTAGGTACGGTCAATTTTCTGTTTTGCTTAAAAATTAATTTTAATCGTTCTTCATCCGCTTGGGAAATTATTCGTGATAGTCCCAGCCGAACACGTCATCCAAATTCCATGTTTCTTCATATCGGTGACGAGTGTCACTTATCGTTGACTTATTTCTTGCATTTTCACGAACTGACAATTGTTCCTGATGAAAAGCGATAATTACAGAACGCTGTTCCTTGCTTGTTGGCTTTCCGCGTCGCATGATGTCTTCCGCGTGACAGAGTTATCTTGTGCAAACTACAGATTGCAGGCACAGATTCGTTTGAATACGAATTGGAGCATTTGACGCAAAAATCTGATAAAAATGGGGTCGCAACATGTGTCTGAGATGCAGTATTTATGACTGTATTTGTTATTTCGTATTTAATCCTTTTTAATGGAAACTAGAAAATTCCCAACAACCAGTTACAAAACAGCATAAGTATTGCATAATAATTAAATATAAAAATTATTTTAAATTAGCACATTTAACGATCTCGTATGTTACTGGAAATCAATGTTAAGAATGTGTTCGCTATTTGGTAAAAATAGAGGTGCCTATTGCTACCTTATCAGTGCTTTTATCAATATTTCCTATGTGTCCGAACTTCCATGAAGATCTGGTTGATGTCAAATGAGGTCGAACCTAGACAAAGACCAATAAAACATTATTACAAACACTAAACAAAATATGGAATTATCATTATTATTCCTATAACATACTTTGAAAACCTACGTTTATTTAGAACCAACAAGAAATAAAGCGTCCCAATTTGAATGTCAATATAACCTAGAGCGCCATCTCATAGCAGGCGGTTGAAGTTCTCATGTAAATCAATACAGACTAGCATCGACGTTCTCCTCATAGGTGGCGCCAGAAGCTCTATCAAAAAATAGCAACAACAAACATCCTTGAAAACATTTTTATAGGAAATTAAACACATAAACTGACGATTCTCAATAATAATTAATAACCATTTTTCGGTTAGTAAACAACATTTCGATTCGTCTTGAAATTAATAATAATCATACTCACTCAATTTGGCGTCGCTTTTTTTTCGCTAGTTTAATAACTGCGTTGTATAATTGCCGAAAATCGCAGTTTGCCTTGAACCTTACCTTCAAATTTTCGCAGACGGATGATTACGTCATTTATACTTCGCATTGCAGCACCGACTAGATTTTGACGATGTTGGTTTAGATAGTCGACACACACTGGTCCAAACTGTTAAGTTGTGTGCGGAAAAATTTCGGCGAAATAAAAACACAGGTGGGGTCGTTTTTTTGTCAGTTTTTATTCCTTTTTACATAGTACATTAAAATTGGACTAACATTAAAATATTTCTGGGTTGTTGTTGTTTCCATTTTGCCGTCAATCGAGAAAAACAAAAGAACACCAACAGTAATTTGTCTTTTTTTAATAACGCTAAGAGTGCAGGTTTGTTTATTCATTTATTTATTTATAATCTTTACACCGGATTTCGTTGTCGAATTTTTTCGCTACAGTGATTTTTTTTTGTATTAGCTTAACTATTGTTTTTACAACATCAAGTTTTATTATTAATACGATTTAGGAGAGAGATATTCAACGCCTACTACTCCAAACCTTATCATTCGTATAACATGGACAATTTTCAAAATCTCCACTTTATTATAGAAAAAAGTGCTTCAATTGTATATGTAGTATATGTACAAATTGACTAAATCTTACTTCTCTTACTTACTCCTGTTAATTATATAATATTTCAGTTCGAAATTATCACAGTAGTTTGTGTTGAAAATAAATCCTATATAATAAAAATTTTCAAACGAACCTCGTATAGATCATATACCGGGTTCGGCCAAAAAGTTTAGGTAAAAATAAAAGAAAATGGGTAAAAAATCAAAATAATTTTTATTCAAAATAAGACAATAACAAAAACCGATTTTCCTACACAAGTTCATCAATAGTTTTCCTTTTTTCTTTCCTATCTTCTGTACACTCGCACACAAAAAAAAACATTATGTTTATTTAACTAATAATCTGGAATAGATTGTTTGTTTAAAGCTTGTCTGCATTAATATAACGCAATAATAAGAGGAACGTCTTATAGACACAAAAAAACTTAACCCTAAAACTGTTTTATAATTTTTTTGAGTATTCGAAAATTTCGATATGTCCATCGAAATCAATCCAAAAAAATATCATCCCCAAATAACGATACCCGAAAAATAAATCTTGAGCTCACCTAACTTATATATAATATAATATATAGAACTATTAACAGAAAAATCACACTTCGTAAGTATTCATTAATTTAATCTTTTTTCTTTTTAATAAAGTAATAATAATAATAAATATTGCCACTTAAATTAAATACGCATCCTGTACAAAGAGAAAAAACTTACTTACTTTATATGTATATAACACACTATATATATATTATATAGTAGACGCATAGAAAATTAAGGAATAATTTAAACTTAACTTATCAAAAAAGAAGAGAAATTCCGATATAATTGAGCGTTTGAAACTTAACCTTAACAGGGAACAAAACAAAAAAAATCTATCACAAATCCTCAACATCCCACCAAAAAAAAACAACCGACAACTTATTTATCCTTCAAACCCAGCAACCCATGCTCTATCAGACTAGAGTTGGACTGGTAATTCCTGATTTGATGCAACGAAATCAACTGATTGGGAAACCCGTTAGACGGTTGCGATTTTTGCAGATCCAAACTATTCTGTTTCTGGAAACTCAACGGATCATAAATATAGGGCCTATTAGGCGCTAACTGATGATGATGGTTCAAATTCAGATGCCCACTCATAGCATTTATAGGTGTAAACGCTGAATTTGTCGTCGATTTCGAAATAGTTGTATCGTACGCATTCCCTAAGTTCGTATTCGGCGTGCTAGGCGGCGCTGGTGGATTCTGAGATAACTGCTGCCTTATAATAACCAAATCATCATTCTGCTCCAAGATATTCCTGGGAATTTCATTGTTGTAATCGTGCATGTTCTCAGCACTATCCGGAGAAACTTTCGGCCAATACGGATGCTCCAAACCGCGATGGTTCAAACCCAAACTAGTTATAGGCGGCCTTTTATCGGTCCTTTCAGCATGTTTCTGCATATGTTTGCTCAAATAAGTTTCCTGCGTGTAACTTTTACCGCAATATTGGCAGATGTGGGTTTTTAGATGCTTGGATTCTTTATGTTTTGGAATGTGCTCAAGAAGAGACGGTTCATCGCTGAAGCATTTATAACACGAGTTGCATTTGTAGGGCTTATCCGTTTGGTGACACCGCGAATGACTTTGAAGGTTGCTCAGTTGGGAAAACGCTTTCTGGCAACCCGGGTGTCGACATCTGAAATAGAAACAAATCGTTTTTCCTAATCTCTCCCTTCTGGTCACACAACTACCACTCAAAACTACCCACAAACAAGCCAAAACTACGAAATTCGCAATTTGTCATATACGAGGGACGTTTAAAAAGTTTTAAAACTTACTTGTAAGGTTTATCGCCGGTATGCGTCCTGATATGCTGCTGAAGGTGTGACAGCTGCGTGAACTTCCTCTGGCAGATCTCACAACGATACGGCTTGATTCCGAGATGGATCCGAGTGTGCTGCGACAGGTAAGAACTGTTGGCGAACGCCTTGCAGCACTGCGAACACTTGTACGGCTTCGCTTCGCGCATATGAGCCTGCGTATGCAACTGAAGCTCCGCCTTCGAACCAAAAACCTTAAACAAAAATAATAAAAATTTAGAAAAATTAACACAGTTCGACATAAGCTTAACAAGGATTAAAAACCCTTCACAACCACGCAAACCCCATCAAAATCCGTTCATAAATAACGGAGATATCGCATGTTTTATATTTCCATCTAGTAGGCTTTGGATATACAACTTTTAACCTAACTTTTTTATTATTGAACCTAGACTAGTCGTGTTTGATATCAAATAAAAGCAAATTTAATGTTCTATCTATCCTTTTAACTGCCAAACATTATTTGCGCGGCATAAGTTAAATATATTCGAAAACATAACCGACTTTAACAGAGTCTTAATAAGAATAAAAAACATTCAACTCTACGCAAATTCCATAAAAATCCGTTGATAAATAACGGAGATATTAAACATTTTATATTTCGATCTAGTCGGCTTTGGGATTACTAATTTTAACCTAACTTTTTACTTTATCATACGCAGTATGTAAAGTATTGTAATCGTGCCAAAAAATTTGTTTGAGATTTTAGCGGAAATATGTCTTTTTGGGTCCCCTGAACATTTTTGACCAAGGTACAAAAAAATGTCTGTGTGTGTGTGTGTGTGTGTATGTGTGTGTGTGTGTGTGTACCCGTTTTTTGTGGCGACGATTCCGAAGAAACTACTAAAGGTATCGGGACGAAACTTCATATTTAGAAGTTTCATAACCAAACTTAGAGCTGAAAAGCTTTCTGTTGCAAAGGGTCCTAAGGAACTGGAGGTTTAGTCTCAGCATTTTTGAAAGATTTTGCAAATAAGCCGCCATTTCTGGAATTTCGTCGAAATAGTTAAATAATAAATTAAAGATGAGGAATTTTTGAATAATTTATGACCATGAAATTTTTTGGTACAATCAATAGTTTAGCTGCATGAGCAAATTCTATTTCATCGAGATCGGTCGTACTACATTAAAACTAGTAGCCAGGATATGTCAGATTATATGTCAGATATGATTCTAATGACAGTAGATTTGTCAAACGCTAACATTTTGACAATACCGTCAAATTTACTGTCAATATAAGCTACGTTCGGATATTGTACATCGTTACACTTTTTACACCCAATAACACGTAAGTGTCATTTGGATGGTGTACCCGGTGTCAACGGAGTACAATATCCGAACGCAGCTTTAATCGACATACTTATCTGTCTAGTTCTACTAGTTTTGTTTTAATGCAGACATAGCCGACCTCTATCTCATGCAGCTAAACTATTAATTTTATATATACTATGATAAAGTCATGTGCCTGGCCACATCAGATATTTTTTATTATTGATGCTTGACTAGTCGTGTTTGGTATCAAATAAAAGCTAATTATACGATCTATCTACCTTTTTAACTTCCAAACATTACTTGTGCGGCATAAGTTACATCGGATAGAAAACAACCTATTTTAACATAGTCTTAATAAGAATAAAAACCATTCACACCAACGCAAATCCCATCAAAATCCGTTCATAAATAACGGAGATATTAGCTGTTTTATATTTCGATCTAGTCGGCTTTGGAATTCCTAATTTTAACCTAACTTTTTTATTATTGAAGCTAGACTAGCCGTGTTTGGTATCAAATAATAGCAAATTATACGATCTATCTACCTTTTTAACTTCCAAACATCTCTTGTGCTGCATAAGTTAAATAGGTTAGAAAAATTAATAGAGTTTAACACAGTCTTCAAGAGAACTAAAAACCATTCGAAATAACGCAAACCACACTAAAATTCGTTCATAAATAACGGAGATATTAGCTATTTTATATTTCGATCTAGTCGGCTGTGGAATTACTGTGGATTTTAACCTAACTTTTTTATTATTGCAGCTGGACTAGTCGTGTTTGGTATCAAATAAAAACAAATTATACGATCTATCTACCTTTTTAACTTCCAAATATCTCTTGTGCTGCATAAGTTAAATAGATTAGGAAACATAACCGAGTTTAGGAGAGTCTTAATAAGAATAAAAAAAACATTCAAAACCACGCAAATTCCATAAAAATCCGTTCATAAATAACGGAGATATTGCATGTTTTATATTTCGATCTAGTCAGCTTTGGAATTACTAATTTTAACCTAACTTTTTTATTATTGCAGCTAGACTAGCCGTGTTTGGTATCAAATAATAGCAAATTATACGATCTATCTACCTTTTTATCTTCCAAGCATCTCTTGCGCTGTATAAGTTACATAGGATAGAAAACATAACCTATTTTAATATAGTCTCAATAAGATAAAAAACCATTCAAAACCCACGCAAATCCCATCAAAATCCGTTCATAAATAACGGAGATATTAGCTGTTTTATATTTCGATCTAGTCGGCTTTGGAATTACTAATTTTAACCTAACTTTTTTATTATTGCAGCTAGACTAGCCGTGTTTGGTATCAAATAATAGCAATACGATCTATCTACCTTTTTAACTTCCAAACATCTCTTGTCCTGCAAAAGTTAAATAGGTTAGAAAAATTAATAGAGTTTAACACAGTCTTAATAAGAAGTAAAAACCATTCGAAATAACGCAAACCACACCAAAATTCGTTCATAAATAACGGAGATATTAGCTATTTTATATTTCGATCTAGTCGGCTGTGGAATTACTGATTTTAACCTAACTTTTTTATTTTTAAAGCTAGACTAGTCGTGTTTGGTATCAAATAAAAGCAAATTATACGATCTATCTACCTTTTTAACTTCCAAATATCTCTTGTCCTGCATAAGTTAAATAAGTTAGAAAACTTAACCGAGGTTAACATAGTCCTAATAAGAATAAAAAACCATTCAATATCACGTAAACCCCATCAAAATCCGTTCGTAAATACCGGAGATATTGAATGTTTTATATTTCGATCTAGTCGGCTTTGGAAATACTAACTGTAACCTAACTTTTGTATTATTGAAGCTAGACTAGGCGTGTTTGGTATCAAATAAAAGGAAATTATACGATCTATCTATCTGATTACCTTGCAAAACATTATTATGCGGAATAACCTAAATAGGCTAGAAAACCTAGTTTGCGTAATACTTTACGGGAAAAAAAGGTGCGAACTAGGATTGTTTTATAACTGACAACGGTTTTCTCCGTCTGTTTGAGTTCTTTTTTTTCTATAATCCTACTTTACGTGTCGATGAAATATAATTAAAACTGAAAGATCGAGAGCGATAAGCCAGTTTTACTCCGGTGCTCTTACGTGTAATAAGGAGGCGTCTTCCAATTGTTTTCCCATTAATCTACAAGGAAAATCGACTTTAAACAGGAAATGCTCAGCCTACGTTACGGCGTATGTCTTATATCGACAGAACACGCAAACGTATAATATTAAATAATTGTAAATATATTTTTTTCTAAATTTCTAAATATATTACTACATAATCGTAATTGGAATAAAAAACAGTTTAAAACTACGCAAATTCCATCGAAAACCGTCCAGAAATACCGGAGATATCGATGGTTTATATTTCGATCTAGTCGGCTATGGATTAACAATTTTTAACCTAACTTTTATATTATTAAAGATAGACTAGTCGTGTTTGGTGTCAAATTACAGGAAATTTAACAACCTTTCGATTGATTATACTTTTATAATAAAAAATCACCATCAACATTTTCGCGCGCATTTGTTTTTTTATCGCTCGTAGTCAATCGCGTTACTAAAGAGCGCAGCGAGCGTACGTCTTTTAATCTAATACCTTTCTCTCTTCACGAAACACGTTTGACAAGTTTGATGTATGTACATGCAGACACACACGGACATGTAGATGTGTTCTGCTAGTATATTGAGAACCCGACCACTACTTAGATATGTATAGTAAAGGTCAAGCCGCCTAGATCCAAAAATTGTTCCTTACGTGCATCGCAAAATTTTCAGCGATAACAAAGAAATGAACAGCGGCACACCGCGAGACCTTGCGTTTAGTTGGCCTTGGAAACAATTGAAATGGGCAAATGTTTAGACCAACCGCAGCTCCGGCAATTGTTTAAATATGTACCTAAAAGTTGCGAGTTTTATTATTTTTTTAGGTATAGTTATATATTTTTTGGAGAATTTGCTGAATACCAAGAGTGCGGAGAAAAGTTTTAAAATAAAATCAAGGTGGATTGGTTTGGTTTAGAATGGGAATCACAGTAATAACTGTGAGTCAACTAATAATTATACTAATAATAATATTACTACGCACGTATTATAATTTTGTTTAATTTCTCGTTTTTATGGATATATTATGGTCTGGTTTGAATTGACTATTAAATCTCTTCAAAATGACGCAAATTCCATCGAAAACCGTTCATAAATAACCGAGATATTCACGTTTTAAATTTCAATCTAGTTGGCTTTGGTTTCAGAATTTTTAACCTAACTTTTCTATTAATAAAGTTAGACTAGGCGTGTTTGGTGTCAAATAAAAGCAATTTTTATTATCTTTTGATCTGTCGTACTAAACTATTGTTTATTTCACCGGTACAAAAATGACACGAAATTTTACAAAAAAAATATTACATCATTTTCTACGAAGCTAACCAAATTTTATCGAAATCCGTTGATTAATAACAGAAATATTCGATTATCTATTGTTTAATCTAGTAGGCTTTGGTATCATATTTTTGTACCTAACTTCCTTGTTACTAAAACTAGACTAGTCGTGTTTGGTATCGAAAGAAAGCTAATTTTATAAACTTGCAATATTTTATACTTCTATAATATTCGTAAAATAGTACAGGTCATAATTCTAAAAAAAAATGAGTTTGTTGTGGTAAAAGAAGTTTTATTATACGAATGAACACGTAGAAAAAAAAGTTGAATGAAATCGTAAACACAACACAACCGTTTAGTACTTTTTTTTCTAAAAGTAACCGACTTAAAAAAATCTCGCATTCTTGGCAAGCGTTCAACAAAAACAACTTCGAAAAAAACCTTCTCTACCACGGATAAAAAACCGCAAATATTAGTATTACCCGTCTGGGTTGATATTATATGTAATAATTGATAATGTGTTTAATGTAATCTTTATTGTGCAAATCTTAAATTGGGTGCACGAGCACAGATATGTTTAATCTTCCCAAAGAATCACACTTATGTATAAACAATAAATGACGGATTTTTTCGTTTATCAGTGTTGTTGTTTTTTCAGACGCCGCTTTTTTTTATCACAACCCACACGTGTAGGTTATAATATTTTTATTTCGGTAATCCTGACGGCTACACCATTTTTTTCGGTAATCTAAAATAATAAAAAAAAAACGGAGGGCTAAAGTTACTAACAATCACACCTTGCGGAACTCCAGAAACTGCTCTCTACACAACTCTGTTTTATTGGGATCAAATATTTAAAAGTATTTTTTCGGTTTATTACTAAGAGATAAATTTATCACGATCTACCTCAATGTTATTTATATTCGATTTTAGAACGATATCTCTGTTTGTTAACCCGAACGAAAAAAAAAAAACGCGCGAATATGTAAGCGAAAACTGTTGCGAAATGAACATCGATATATAAATGTAACAACGCGTTTGCAAGTCTGCGGACTTATGTAAAAGGCCATGGCCAATCTAACAACCATGGCCTTGTCTCTCTATGAAGTCGTTAATACGCGAAGAAAGAAACCAACTGTTGGCTAAACTCCTGAAATAACACCATTTAATTTCTATTGAACAATCACCAGTTTGTTGTATTTAATCATGGGATTGTACTAATTAATTTAAATAATTTAATTTTCATTTAAGTAGAAATTGAAAAGGCATTAAAAAACCCTTTAAAACTATAAAAGTCCCATCAAAATCCGTTTATAAATAACGGAGATATTCGATGTTTTATACTTCTATCTAGTTGGCTTTGGATTTAGAATTTATAACCTAACTTTTGTATTGTTTAAGATAGACTTGTCGTGTTTGGTGTCAAATTAAAGCAAATTTTATAACCTATCGATCCGTCATGCTAGTTTTTTTAATACGCCGTGTTTTGTTTAATTATTTAATTAATTTATTGAATTATATATAGTTGTGAATTAGCGTTAAAAACCCTTTAAAACTATCAAAATCCCATCGAAATCCGTCCAGAAATAACCGAGATATTTGATTTTGTATATTTCAATCTAGTAGGCTTTGGATCTAAAATTTTTAGCCTAACTTTTTTATTATTAAAGCTACGTTTGTCGTGTTTGGTATCAAATAAAAGGTAATTTTAAGACGGGTCGATCTGTAATGCGTGTGTTTAAACCCGATATTTTTAATAGCAATATTATTAATTCCTGAATCGGCATTAAAAACCCTTCAAAACTATGAAAACCTCATCAAAATCCGTCCACAAATAACCGAGATATTTGATTTTTTATATTTCAGTCTAGTAGGCTTTGGATCCAAACTTTCTCGCCTAACTTTTTTATTCTTAGCACTAGGGTAGTCGTGTTTGGTATCAAATAAAAGGTAATTTTATGATGGAACGATCTGTCATGCGTGTTTTTAAACCCGATATTTTTAATAGCAATATTATTAAGTCCTGAATCGGCATTAAAAACCCTTCAAAACTATGAAAACCGCATCGAAATCGGTTCATAAATAAACGAGATATTTGATTTTTTATGTTTCAATCTAGTAGGCTTTGGATCTAAAATTTTTAACCCAACTTTTTTATTATTAGACCTAGACTAATCGTGTTTGGTATCAAATAAAAGGTAATTTTATGTGGGATCGATCTGTCATGCTTGTTTTTAAACCCGATATTTTTAAGAGCAATATTATTAAGTCCTGAGTCGGCATTAAAAACCCTTTAAAACGATGAAAACCGCATCGAAATCGGTTCATAAATACGGGAGATATTTGATTTTTTATGTTTCAATCTAGTAGGCTTTGGATCTAAAAATTTTAACCTAACTTTTTTATTATTTGAGTTAGACCTGCTGTGTTTGGTATCAAATAAAAGGTAATTTTATTATCTTTCGATGTGTTATGAAATTTGGAGCAAAATTTGAACTACAACGTTATAACAACAAATTATAGGATTAGATTGTTTGGATTGACTAAACTGGTGTTAGGTACGTCTATGGTTCTCTGTAATTTCGTGGTCACAGCGTGGAACAAGGAACTGGCTGGCTAGGTCACCTGTCAGGCAGCTTATTTAAACGAACAAGGTCACATTTTGCCAAACTGAAAACGTGTTTAATAATAAAAATACATAATAATAATAGTACGTAATATTAATACAGATTTTTTCGTACAACGCATGTCGTTTTTTTTTTTCAGTTTACTTATATACAAATCTTCAATACTCAATACAAAACATAATGAGCAGTTCTAGGCGTATTATCAAACATTGTAGATATTTTTTTATGAATCTTTAGGTCAGTTACGCGCGTGTCTCTTATCTGTCATGTGTCAAAAAATCCGCTAAATTTTTTTGCAAAATCATCTGTCCTTGGTGACACGAGTGAGCGTCTTTAATATATTTATATTTTTTTCGATAACCCATTGTTATCTCCGCTTTATCACAACACCGGGTAGGTCCTAAAACTGGATTTTGGGACGGCACGTGGAGTCCACTATGAAACAAATGACGGGCGAATCCACGCAGCGAGTACAAAGTCCGAAACGATTTTTCTCGTTATCGTATTGTTTTGGCGCTATTTTTATCCCGAAATTTTTTTATCACCGAGCTAAAGTCGTCGCACTTTTTCGCGCGTGTTGGCAGATAAGACAGAGGTGTGTCCTAATAAGACATAACCTTACATAAGTTACGATAAGTTGAAGAATAAAAACGCGTATTGTGATTTCTGGGACAGCTTATAGATATAGGCAAAGCTGGGCAAAGTTAATCAGAAAGTTAATTTCGTTAATCATTAATTTGTTACAAATGTAACGGAAGTTAACGCTAACCGTTAATCGTTAACTTTTTATCAAAAAAAATATAGGTTATGTTGAGTGCCGATCTACCGGTGAGTATGCAACCTAAATAACTGCGGACCTTTCTTGCGGTTGCATATGTAAAAATTGTCTTAGAAACTATTCAAACTAGGTGAAGTGGTAACTAAAAGAACTACATTGCGAGATACAAAGATTGAAAGATCAACTAAAGCTACTTTTCTATCTATTCAGCTCAAACCTGCAGTTTTGAAAAATCGCGTGCAATTTGTAGACCATTTACATCTGTGCAACTTTAATAAATCGCATGGCTTGAACATCAGTGATTTTTATTTTTTGACTACAATAGTTGCTTTGGGTTGGTAGCAAACATAACCTCCATGCTTTGCTATTAAATTATTGATTACGCTTTTCTTCCATACACAGTTTTTTTTTAGTTTTTCACAGCAAACAATAACAAATAACGAAATGCGGAATAGGTTATGTTTCGCGTCTATACACAGTGGTGTCACCAAATTTTCGTTTTAGACAAAAATTCCTAGATTGATTGAACTGATCGAACTGATCCTAATTCCATGTAACTTGCTAATTTTAAAATGTTTCATAGAGTAAAACAAAAAATCACATTGAACTTGACTTAAGGGGGTTGGAGTTGAAGAAACAACTAAAAAAACTCGCGCGCATGCTTTATATACGCCATTATATACGGACGCCACGTCACACAAAGTAGTACGTCACATATGTAAACAAAACCAAGTCCGAACTTGCAAATTATGCCTATACAACCATTTGAAATATTTATTGATATTTCCGATTTAACGGACTTCAATTAACGGATGATGAATGTAGCGGGAGTTAATCAGTCCGTTAATGGTTTTGAAACTTAACTTAAAAGTTAATTCGTTAACGAAAAATTTAACTTCGTTAATTAACGATTAACGGATTAACGCTTTTGTGCCCAGCTTTGGATATAGGAGTTTAAATTGAATAAAAAAGTATCGATTTCAATTTCAACAAAACACAAGTAATTATACGGTTAATATATATATAATTTTTTTTGCGTAAATTTGAGGAAGTAATAGCGTTGAATGAAGCATGCCAAACTAGATAGAAACCGCAACAGCCTCTTTCACTTTGTGATAAAATACGAATAAACTATAGAAAGTTAACTTTTTTCCTTTTGTACTTATTATTTTATTGTTTCTTTTTTTAAAGGCGCGTGTGTATTATTATCAACCTAAAAAACGTCAAAACTTCGTTTAAAATAAATAAGCAAGTACCTTTTCTTCTTGAAAATTCTCTCCAACACTAAGAGGGGTGGGGGGTGTTGACGAATTCGTCCTCTCCTCTTCGTTATTCTGCGTATTCCTGTTATTATTGACGATTTCATTATTCCTATTATCTGTGCTATTCAAACTATGCAATTGAGCTTTGTATTCCCTTAACTTTAAATCGTTTATATCCTGGTGAATATCAAAGTTTCTACTGAGTCTATCCACATTATTTAAATTCCTATCGGTTAGAGCTCGATCCATGATTGGCTGTTGAAAGGACCTCTCCAAGTTCAACCGATCTATAGATAACGAGTGATCCATAATCCTATCGTTCCTATTATTAATTATTCTATCTATATTCAAGCTCCTTTCGTGATGTTGTTGATTCTGCTGGTGTTGTAGTCTGTCGTTTTGTAGTCGCTCCTGGTGCAGCCTTTCCTGTTGTAGTCGTTCCTGTTGTAGTCGTTCGTGAAGATGCATACGTTCACTGTCCATTTGGTTTAAGCGATCTTGGTTTAAGCGCTCCTGGTTTAAGCGATCTTGGTTTAACCGTACATCGATATTTCGATCACCTAATCTATCGCCGATTGACCTTAATGTGTCTATGGACAAATGCCTTTGCAGATGGGAATAATTCGGCCCATTATCTAACACCAGAGGCGATGGTTGAAAATCTAAACCACCCCCACCTCGGTACTCAACCCTGCCTTCCATTGTTTCAAAGGATTGTCCGAAATTATAGATGAAAAATGTTCAAATCTAGAAAGAAGTTTGGAGGTGATACGGTTTGTCCATCTTTTTGGTTCTTATTTAATTTGTGACTAGTTTTTTGTTATTGTGTGTTGGTCTGATTCATTTTGAGGTTAGGAATTTAAGAATTATTAAAATTCTGATTAAAATGTTACGTAAAACACCCTGCAAAATATATTTCTTTAATGAATTTGACAGATCTTTTAATTATCTTAATGGTAGCATAATATTTTTTATGGCCTAAATACATAAGAAAATTTTCGAGAAAAAGGCAATTGAAGGTTATGAAATAAGAGTGACAAAATCTCCGGAACGACTCGACCGAATGTTACAAAATTTTTAACGTGTTATTATTGTTGGTGCAACGTTTACAGTTTCTGAGATATAACCTCAAACTTTTGAATTTGAAATACAACACCCTGTATATTTTGACATTTTCTGTTACAATCTTCCATTGCCTATTCAATGTTACTACGCTTGTTACAGTATTATATCAAAAATATCTAGAAATTAACAAAAACCTTTATTACTTAGGTCTAAAAATTAACCAAGAATAAATTGATAACAAAAAGTAACAACAAAAAAAATAAACCGATCAAATTTAAAACAATGTGTTCTTGTCAATGGTTGAGAATTCTCAACCATATATAATAATGATATAATAATGAAGAGCCGTTCCGGAGATTTTGTCACTTTTATTTCATAACCTTCAATTGCCTTTTTCTCGAAAAATTTCTTATGTAAGGCCATACAAATATTATGCTACCATTAAAACAATTAAAAGATCTGTCAAATTCATTAAACAAAACATAAAGCTGTCATTTAAAAAAAAATTTTGATGACGTCATCTGTTAAAAACAATTGAAGGTATATCACCCATAATGTTGCCATTTAACATATATCGACCAAACCCTGTATACAAATTTAATTTAATTAAAATTAACGTGTTAATTAAAAAAAATCGCTGCTTGCTTCGTTACTTTTTTGTTTTCGATTGCACAGTAAACACAATAATAATAATAATAATCATGACCTGTACAACAAAATATGCGGAGTGGTGCATCAAAATCTGTGATACGAAAAACTGTATATACAGAGTGTTGTGTGCTAATTTTAGGTTAAGTATCCTAAATTTAAAAAAAAATCAATTGAACTAAGACACGGGTTGGCTTAACATACAGGGTGGTTATACAGTAATAAATCAGACCTTTAAACTGGTACCACAACAACAAAAAACGCCACTGGATAAGTAAAAAAAAAAACGAAATGAATTTCGTATTAAGTATTTTAAACACGATTGAAAAGAGGACATACCTGTTGTATTTGTTTTTAAGTTTCAAAACAACTCAGATCAAAACACGATGCAAAAAAAACACTTTTGTTTATAGTTTTTCACGCACAATTCTTCAAGTTTTCTTCAGTCGTAGAGTTTCGTGTTTCAGTCTTCACAGTTTTTAATTTTTCGAAAATAAAGTTGTCAAAAATATATATTTTTAAAAAAAGACGAACTAACACGAACTTATACTAAAACTTATTCAATAAAACAAACACTGTTTCTGTTCTTGGTAATGCAATAATAACAAAGCTACTGGGACAGCATAGCCGCAAAAAAAATGATAAAGAGAGGAAAAAACTGTGCGCTCGACGCAGTGGTCGCGTAAAAACTGATCACCTCGGCGAGAGTTTTTCAGATCGGGTCTAAAGTAGAGAGAGGAGACGCACAGCCTCTATACACAAGCAAACGCACGCCGCTTCTAGCTCGCTGCTGGGAGATTATAAAAACCTCGAGCAGTCCATGCAGCATCCGAACGCTCGCAAGTGATGCCTGTGCTCCCCTACTGTGACCGTCCGCGGTGGTGGGGGTATTATTTGGGTAGCTAGAGGGGTTCACGTTGTAGCGGACGCCGGCAAAACTTCGGTTACGTAACACGCAAACGATCAAACGACAGCCTTCTACTCATTATATACAGTCTTTTTACGCGCACTCCGTACACATGACGCGGCCTTAATTGTCTTCAAATCGTCGAAAATTATCCCATACGTCGATTGGCAAAGCCCGGGTCGAGATAACTCGAAATTAAGGAACGATTGTGAAGAGTAGTGGTCCAAAGATGCGCGGGTATTACCCTGCGGCACTCCAGATTTTTTTTTCTAATTTTGGTGGAATGAGCAGGAGATTTTGGTTAAAGTTAAAGAAGACTATTTTTTAATGAAATCAAACACTTTTATTTCGAACGCCGGCAAAACTTCGGTTATGTAACACACAAACGATCAAACGACAGCCTTCTACTCATTATACAGTCTTTTTACGCGCACTCCGTACACATGACGCGGCCTTAATTGTCTTCAAATGGTCGAAAATTATCCCATTCGTCGATTGGCAAAGCCCGGGTTCGAGATAACTCGAAATTAAGGAACGATTGTGAAGAGTAGTGGTCCAAAGATGTGCGGGTATTACCCTGCGGCACTCCAGTTTTTTTTTTCTCTTTTTGGTGGAATGAGCTGGATTTTTTGGTTAATGTTAAAGATGATTATTTTTTACCAAAATCCAAGACTTATTTCTTTTATGTAAGTAAATATACAGAGTGAATCATTTTAATGTTGCTCTTTTTCAGTGTTTTTTTAATTTGTAATTTTATGAATTCACGAGAAAACGCAATAGAACAGAAAAAAATTGAACAAATTATTAATTTACAACTTAAAAGGTACTACGACAGCCTACTACTCATTATACAGTCTTTTTGCGCGCACTCCATACACATTACGCGGCCTTAAATGTCTTCAAATCGTCGAAAAATGTCCCATTCGTCGATTGGCAAAGCCGCGGTTCGAGATAACTCGAAAATAAGGATCGATTCTAAAGAGTAGTGGTCCAAAGATGTGCGGGTATTACCCTGCGGCACTCCAGATTTTTTTTTCTAATTTTGGTGGAATTAGCGGGAGATTTTGGTTAATGTTAAAGATGATTATTTTTTACAAAAATCCTAGACTTTTATTTCTTTTATGTCATTTTAATGTCGTTTTTTCAAACTTTGTTAATTTGTATTATTATGAATCAACGAGAAAACGCAATAGAACAGAACAAAAAAATCGAACAAATTATTAATTTACAAGTTAAAAGGTACTACGACAGCCTTCTACTCATTATACAGTCTTTTTACGCGCACTCCATACACATGACGCGGCCTTAAATGTCTTCAAATCGTCGAAAAATGTCCCATTCGTCAATTGGCAAAGCAAGGGTTTGAGATAACTCGAAAATAAGGAACGATTGAAAAGAGTAGTGGTCCAAAGATGTCCGGGTATTGCCCTGCGGCACTCCAGATTTTTTTTTCTAATTTTCGTGTAATGAGCTGCATTTTTTGGTTAACGTTAAAGATGATTATTTTTACTTTATCATACGCAGTATGTAAAGTATTGTAATCGTGTCCAAAAAAAATTTTGAAATTTTAGCGGAAATATGTCTTTTTGGGTCCCCTGAACATTTTTGACCAAGGTACAAAAAAATGTCTGTGTGTGTGTGTGTGTGTGTACCCGTTTTTGTGGCGACGATTCCGGAGAAACTACTAAAGGTATCGGGACGAAACTTCATATTTAGAAGTTTCATAACCAAACTTAGAGCTGAAAAGCTTTCTGTTGAAAAGGGTCCAAAGGAACTGGTGGTTTACTCTTAGCATTTTTCGAAGATTTTGCAAATGCGCCGCTATTTGTGTAATGTCGTCAAAATAGTTAAATAATAAATTAAAGGAGAGGAAATTTTCTATAATTTATGTATATGACATTTTTTGGTAGAATTTATAGTTTAGCTGCATGAGCAAATTCTATTTCATCGAGATCGGTCGTACTGCATTAAAACTAGTAGCCAGGATGTCAGATTTTTTTATTCTAATGACAGTAGCTAGTGTCAAACGCTAGTGTTTTAAAAATACTACTGTCAATATAGGTTGCGTTCGGATATTGAACACCGTTACACTTTTTACACCCAATAACACGTAAGTGTCATTTGGATTTTGGACGGTGTACCCGTTGTCAAGGGAGTACAATATCCGAACGCAGCTTTAATCGAGATATCTGTCTAGTTCTACTAGTTTTATTTTAATGCAGACATAGCCGATCTCGATCAAATAGCATCTCATGCAGCTAAACTATTAATTTTATATATAGTATGATAAAGTCATGTGCCTGGCCACATCAGATTTTTTAAAAGAAATCCAAGATTTGTTTTTATTTCATGTAACTAAATATACAGGGTGATTCATTATAATTTTTAGTAAATTCTAACGACAAAAAAGAATAACCCGAACCATTTTAAACCTAATAACGGAATTTCTAGAACTCTAAAATAACAAAAATCATCAAACAGGAAGACGATTTTTTTGCTTTGGTGTGTTATAAAACATAGCAGAAAAGATCATAAAACAAAACAAAAAATCGAACAAATTGTTAATTTACAACTTAAAAGGTACCACCGTAAACAGACTAGAAAGGAGTAAATATCTCAGTGACATCAATAGAAAAACCAAATTTTTTCTAACGTAACCAAATTTTTTGCTCGCTCAAAATCTTGTTTCGTAGAATATGTATAAACGAAACCAAAAGTCAAGCTATTATCTATGTAACTTCTCCACAGGGAAGGTGGTTTTTACAACCCCCAACAAAAGGGGTTTTAATTTTTTCTGACCTGTCTAACCAGCTACTGTATATCCAGAAACAGATTTTTAAGACAGTCGTTTGTCGGCATGTTAAAAGTCATTGAAGGATTGAAACGTATCTTCATTGTGCCCAAACTATTGTAAGGGTAGTATTTTTCGTAGAAAGGGTTGTTGCACAATTTTATTGTGGTTGTAAATATGGAAAAGGTTTTTTTTTTAGGTTGTAGTACCTTTGAGCTTTATTAGTTCTGTACCTTTATATAAGAACACAGAGAAAAATGAAGGAAATATAGAAATATATTGCCATTGAATAAATAAGGTATGAAAATAAATAATAAGTTATACGAAACAGTTGGGTGTAGCAACAGTTTTGTTTTAGATAAATATTTTCTTATAAATAAAATATATATTTGGTAATAAGAAATATTTTTTATTCATTGCAAAATACGTACAAATATGAATGAAAATCAGTGTGAACCATGAAAAGAGAACATGTTTTTATTTTTTACTGATTTTTGCACAACTATTAATTGTATTAAAGGCAACAAAAACATTTTTTAGCATTAGATCAGCAAACTTTCGAGAAAAAGGCAATTGAAAATATTGATTGAGCTACAGACAACGAGGATTTGGTTCTTTTTTAAAATTGTAATAGAATTTTACAAATTCTTATGATAATAAACATATTTGAATGTAATAATATGAAAAAAACTTCTACATAGTGCAGAAAGACATTTAATTATTGTATTTAAATACAGGAAAGACGAAACAGGTAATTCTTTTTTACGTCACACGTGCCAATATGTGTCCCTAAAAGCACGCGCCATTTTTTCCGCGTAACCCCCAAAAAAATCCGTACCCGCCACCGTTAAAAAAAAAACGGTCAAACCATAAGAAAAAAACAACACACTAACGGAAAAAACGAACTTACGGCACTCCCCTATATTCACACAAAGAAAAAAACTCCAGTAGTGACACCGGTGACCTTTGTCCACTAAAACTAGTAAAAATGAGAAGGGGAACTTCTTATAATAAAAACCTAACAATTTTTGATTGAACGACAATGCGCTTCTCCCCTATTTTTTGACCATTTATACAGCAGACCACGTCGAATATAGGGGTTGAATGACTCGAAATGTATCTAGAATATACCTGGTCCGCGTATATTCAAATCACAACCACCCTGTACCACGAAATAAATACAGTATGACCCTATTTAGGGAACACAAAATTCCCATATAGACGTAACAGAAAACTAATGATGTTACCCCCTAGAAAATCTGGTGATTTACATATTCCGTATCGTGAGAAAAAAAATCGGAACGTTGACGAGTCTGGAGATGTTTTAAGGTTGCCTAATAAGACGTTGACACGTCAAACAGGGCCTACTTAGAATTAAACGACGATTAGTAACTTTGATGTGATTGATTGAATTTTTTAGTAATTTGCATGCGTTTTGTTTAATTCTTTTTTGGTGCGTGACTTTGAATGTTTTTAGGGGATGATTTGGTATGGGAATGTGTGTCGTTTTAGGGGATGTTTAATGTTTATTATTAATGTCTAGGTCATACCCTTTTTGCAGCTGTTGACGTTGACTGCAACAATAAGAAAAAATTACACGTTACAAAAAAAGTGTTATTTGGGTACGTTTTTTTTTTTAGATTCTACTAAAGGTTTATATTTTTAAGCACAGGGGTTTTATTTTAACACATATATCAATAATATTATATATTAATAACAAATAAATATCAACAAACACACAATTATTGGTGAGTATTAGTATTACTTAATATTAACTACGAAATAAAGTTTGTATTAAAATATATCTTTGAATTATATACAGGGTGTCCCACTTTTTTTCCCGCAAAATTCTTTTTTAGATACAAAATGTCATTCTGAATCAAAAGTTTCATATGAACTTAGGGGTTTTTTCAATTCCTTAACAAATTAGAGCTGTTCAAAATGAAAATCAAGCATTTTTTTCAGTTGTTTTATAGGCGGCTTTGATACGCATTTATCAAGAATGCTTTAAAAATAATACTTCAGGTTGATTTTATACGTCACATTGCTGTCATTCTAGTAATTCTAATAACAGGATTGTTATTGCATTTTCACAAATAATTATAAATCCGAACAATATTATGCCCAAAAAATTTACTAACAGTGAATATGCCGATATTCATTTTATTTATGGATACTGCAATGGAAATTGTCGAAGGGCACGGAGGGAATACCAAAGAAGATTTCCAGCGAGAAGACTTCCGGATGCTGCAGTGTTTAGTAATATTCATAGAATGATTAGAGAAAATGGAATAAGGGGAAGACCAGTGGGAGATCACAACCAAGCAGCTCAAAGAGTAAGAAGAGTTAATGCAAGAGTTTCGCGAGGTTTTGACGAAAACCGTAATTTAAGTGTAAGGCGTGCAGCGCGCCATCTGAGATTGCCGAAAACCACTGTATGGAGAAATTTACGCAACGATAGACGAAAGCGCATTCCGTTCAAAAAAAGTGCAAGAGTTACTGCCCCAAGATATTCGAAACCGGTTAGATTTTTGTCGTTGGTTTGTTGATAGTCCACAAGAAGTAAGAAAGAAAATGATCTGGACAGATGAGGCAACATTTACTCGTCGTGGAATTACAAACCGCCGTAATTTTTGCGTATGGGCCCACGAAAACCCTCATACAACGACAGTAGTATCTTATCAGCATGAATTTAAAGTAAATGTTTGGGCTGGTCTGGTGGGATCACATCTGATTGGGCCTCACATCCTTCCCGACAGAGTGGATGCAAATAGTTTTCTGTTATTCTTAGAGAATAGTTTGATAGATTATTTGGAAGATGTGCCAATTAATTACCGACAAAATGGATGGTTTCAGTTGGAAGGCGCTCCAATTCATTACGCAAGACAGGTGAGGTACTGGTTAAATAACCATTACAACCAGCGTTGGATTGGTCGCGCCGGGCCTGTTCAATGGCCACCGCGTTCGCCTGATATTACTCCTCTGGAGTTCCATATTTGGGGCTACGTTAAGTCAGAAGTGTACAAAACACCGATAAATACAAGACATGCATTACTACAAAGAATTCAAGCCGTTTTTGATATGCTTAAAACAATTGTGGAATCACTACGTAGTGTGCAAGAATCCATAATAATTCGTTGCCAAAAGTGCATAGATATTGGTGGAGGTCATTTTGAACAATTTTTTTGATGTATTTTATTTTCTTCTTCGTTAATGTATTGTTTATTACTTATCCAGTTTTTGGTTTGTTAGTGTTTGTTAAATAGGTATTATTTATGAGAAAAAAATAACAAATAAATTGCTACTAAACTTATTACCAGTTATTTGCTTTTTTTTCTGTACGAACCGCCAGCATAAAACGGGTGATTAACATCAACCAATAACGAATTCACCTAGTACCCAAATAATATAATTGACCATTTTATTCGTCTGATTTCTATGGAATGGCGTTAATATAAGATTTAAAAGCCAACTCAGAATTATTTTGAAAACAATTATTGTCAGTTGTCATTATTTAAAAAATGCTCGATTTTCATTTTGAACAGCTGTAACTTGTTAAGGAGTTGAAAAAACCATATGAAACTTTTTATTCAGAATGACATTTTGTATCTAAAAAAAATTTTTGCGGGAAAAAAAGTGGGACACCCTGTATATTTGAAAACAAACAAAAAAGTTCTAGTCGATAATAGGTCCATCATTAATAACGTTTTCAAGGAAAAAACACCATCAACATGATCGCAGACTACTGCTAGTCATTTAAACGCGGAGATCCAGTAAAAGTTTTGTTGTATTTCTTGTTTTTTTTTATTTTTCATAAATCACTACTCAGTAACTCAGTACTGTTCCAATAAACGAGTAAAAATTTTACTGTTGGTGCAAATTATTTTGAACCCAAATATACCTGGAAATGTAATGAACGTAAACTCTAATACTTAACAACATATTGTGAAAAAAACAGTGTCATAATTTTAGAATAACATTGTAAATATAAGTGCTAGTAATGTCTAATTAATGTGTATAAAGACTACGCATTTATTACAGTCGGCCTGTATATATCTTCTCCGTAGTGTGATGTGTCTAGCCGGTCAATAAAATTTGATAATTCTGTTAAATTTCAACCGATTCTAATAAACAAACGCGTATTAGACGCAAATTTAAATGTGATTTCAATAAACAAATAGCATACAAATATTACGGTTTCAAACAGGTTATCAAATTATTGTTAAAGTTGAAAAAATCTGAAAATAATTGGAAACTTCTGAACTTGAACGTAAGTTTTCGATTTGTTATTGGATCTGACGGAACAGTACAACTTTATAATGGTCTATGCTTCCTCTTTCATTTGCAATTTTTATTTTGAAAATCGAATAGAAAATGGCGGAGTTATGAATTTTTATACACGTGCAAAAGTACCCAAAAAAACGTTTTTTTTTTTTTAAACGGAAAAGTATATTTCGTTGTTTTTTGTAACACAATGTCATTTCTTTAACCTAAGAAACATGTATCACAACCTTAAAATATTGCATTTTAACTCAACCAACATTAAAAAGTTATAATCCTTTCACTCAACACAATCCTACTTATTTGAACTAAATAAACCTCGTTCGTTATAATATACAAATTGTAAATTTTAACTGAATTCATAAGTTGTGTGACACAAATAAACGTTTTTTCTACCAAACAAATATCTCAAACAAATGCATTTTTATCCGAAAATAAATATTTCTTGTGCAAAATAAACAAAATCTGTGTAGAAAAACATACATAACTTTTTTAAAGCACTGTTTCCCTCTTCAGAAAAAAAGCATAATCACAACATAGCACAAAAACTTGTCACATAAATATCCCAAAAAAAATGACACGCGCCGCGGTACAAAGCAAAAACTGTGTTATCTTTTTTATACTTCATTTTTTCTTCGAGGCAGTAGTATCAAACCAGTTTTTTCCTCATTTTTTTCGACCCCCTCACCACCGAGAATCGTCTACAAAAAATCTGGAAATCAGCCAAACAGGTTCACCAAAAAAAAATTACATCACACCAAATTGATCTGTTTACATAATAGTTAAGGGTTGATGTATAGGGGGTTGTTGTTGGTTTAGAGTCGTGTGCTGATCCAGTATTTCTCTATCGATGATGGGGTATTGCCAATAAGACCCTATTGTGACATGGGGTAGGTCTATTATTCAATAGTGCGGCCAGAGAGCTCTAAAAAAGGTATTTTACTGCTAAGTGATTGCTGGTACCGACTCACAACACCATTAGAGAAAAAAGGGTTGCTCTACTTTTGTATTTTTTTTTGCATTACAATGCCAATATGGTTCGACAGCAGATACCTCAATCTCTTTAGTTTGGGGTGTCAACATACTTTGTCATGAGGTTGACTAATACGTTTGACTATGAGGGTGAACCAGATATATTATAATATCAATAAATGGGTTACATTTGTAATGATGGCTAATAGGGTATAGTAATTTGTAAGGGTTAAATTGTGGAATAGTTTGATAGAAAGAAAATAAGTATACGAACCATTTTTTTTTTCATTCTGTTCTTTGATATAGTATCTGCAATTTAGAAAATATCTGCAAATATACTATCTGCAATTTAAAAATATATTTATTTCAATCAAAATATGCTTTCTTTGGATGATGTAAACCTATTTTTAAACCAAAGCAAAAATAATTCTTTGAGTGAAATAAATCTCTTGTATACAAATATATTTGTTTGAATCAAACTTAGATTTCTTTAGTGTAAAGAAATTTATTTTTAATTCGAAGCAAAAATATTGCTTTCAAGGGAAGTAATTTTTGTTTGTATCCAAATATATTTATTTAACGTAAATAAATATTCCAAAGAAGAATAAGAATAAATTCAAACGAGTATATTTCTTAATAAAGAACAGTAACATTTGTACTAAAATAAGGTTTTATTTTAATTTTAATTCAAAATTACGGAAAAATGAGACCACTGGCAACTTTTTATTAACCATATTCGAAATCAACACGTCAAAATTACAAAAAAAAAGTAATTCAGGTTAATTACATTAAAATTGATTGGATTATTGTACTTTTTGACAAATTAAGTAATTGGAAATCTGTAAAAATTTTCAAGTATCTACATTCAAAAGTGTTTTTTTTTTTAATTAACTTAATAATTGTGAACAGTAAATTTATGGTAGGTAAAATAGAAATGAAAACTATTTATGAAGAATGACTGAATTTAGGAAAATCTAAATCCCAAGGTTTGGATAAATAACGAACTTATTTAAATAATTATTATTATTTGATTATAAAATTTTACGAAAGCGATATTGACAATAAATAATTTTTATCAACTAATACCTGTCGAGGCCTCAAATTTACATAAGAAAATGCATCGGGAAAAAGACAATTTTTGGTGTTTTTCGAATAATTGTTCGGGGTTTGGGAAAACTTAAGACTAAAGTTATAGGACTTGTAGAGGACTTTCCAAGGAAGAATTTGACCTATCATACATATGGATTTGATGCCCCCAACCCACCCCCACAGTGCCCTGAAAACTACCCTTAAATGAAAAAATGTAGATTCTTCAGAAAATTCTAATTATTTCACTCTCCTTTTTTCTCATAGAAGTCATTATTATAAGTCTAGTGGGATGCCTATAAACATTTGTTAGTTAATTTCCATTTGTTTAAACAAATTTTTAGGTGTTTAAATAATTCGTTTTTTCGAAAATCCGTCTGAACTCTGTTCTCTGAGTTCGAAATGGCAGTTTATTACCTTAGAGTGACATTATTCATTAAAAAAATTGAGCGTCGAAGCCATATGCATAATAGCTCAAATTCTTCATTGGAAAGTCCTCTACAAGTCCTATAACTTTAATCTTAATTAAGTTTTCCCAAACCCCGAAGAATTATTCGAAAAATACCAAAAAATGTATTTTTCCCATGCATTTTCTTATGTAAATTTTATGCATCGATAGGCACCATTAAAATACAAAATTTCGAAGAAAAAATAAATACGTGTCCCCTTTTTTACTTTATCATACGCAGTATGTAAAGTATTGTAATCATGCCAAAAAAAAATTTTGAGATTTTAGCGGAAATATGTCTTTTTGGGTCCCCTGAACATTTTTGACCAAGGTACAAAAAAATGTCTGTGTGTGTGTATGTGTGTGTGTACCCGTTTTTTGTGGCGACGATTCCGGAGAAACTACTAAAGGTATCGGGACGAAACTTCATATTTAGAAGTTTCATAACCAAACTTAGAGCTGAAAAGCTTTCTGTTGAAGAGGGTCCAAAGGAACTGGAGGTTTAGTCTTAGCATTTTTCAAAGATTTTGCAAATAAGCCGCCATTTCTGGAATTTCGTCGAAATAGTTAAATAATAAATTAAAGATTAGGAAATTCTGAATAATTTATGACTATGACATTTTTTGGTACAATCAATAGTTTAGCTGCATGAGCAAATTCTATTTCTACGAGATTGGTCGTAGTGCCTGAAAACTAGTAGCCAGGATTTGTCAAATTTTTTGATTCTAATCATAGTAGGTAGTCTTGGTGTCAAACGTTAATGTGTTGACAATAACAATAACAATTCTGTCAATATACGCTGCGTTCGCATATTGCATTACACTTTTTACACCCAATAACACGTAAGTGTCATTTGGACGGTGTACCCGGTGTCAACGGAGTACAATATCCGAACGCAGCTTTAATCGACATATCTGTCTAGTTCTAGTAGTTTTATTTTAATGCAGACATGGCCGATCTCGATCAAATAGAGTCTCATGCAGCTAAACTATTAATTTTATATATATATAGTATGATAAAGTCATGTGCCTGGCCACATCAGATTTTTTGGATTTGGAAACGATTTGGGGGGATCGTTGCATTCTATCATCACATAAATTTTTGCAATGCATTTTTGAACCACCCTAGTCAGCAAGATAGAATGCACTTAATATTATCATTTCTCTTGCTTTTTAATTCTCAATCTTGTAATAAATATGTATAAGTAGCTTTATAAATGATAAAGTTTGTGTTCATTTTAATGTTTGTATTTTGTCTAATCTTTACAACATAAGCCATCCGTTTTGTTTAAGATATATATACTTTACATTATATTTATTCGGCCAAAATTTTGTATTTTGCAGAATAATTTCTAATCTACGTAATCCAAAATACATGCTTATTGTTAACATCCCCACCAAATAAATACAAAAATCAATTGAAGTAAGATATCGACCATACAAAATGGTAATAACCACCCCAATAAAAAAATCACAACCACCCCTTCTAATATTTCCAACAATAATCATCACACGAGCCATATACACGGTGGCACGCGAAAAATCACCCAAAAATCGTCATCAAAAGGGCCAAATAAAACCAATACACAATGGCGCATTATATTCGGAAGCAAAATATCTATATATAGATTGCGATCTCGGTACCCGCTCTAAGAAGACAAAAGACGGTAGCGCAACCCTTTAGGTTTTCCATAAGGCAAGCTACCTGCAATCTTTACTTGGCACGCCGACTACCATTCAAACTATTGTATTTGGACATAATCGAACGGTAACAAGGTATAGGGTTTGGACCCTCACTTTCACTTTCTTCTGTGACAGAATTACGAGTATTGAATTACCCTTAGGCCCTTTGCGGTGGCTATATTTTGACTTCCTGGTCTGGTTTATGGCGTATTGTTGTGAAGGGTGGGTTGTGAAATGGTCAGAAAAGATGTTAATGTTTTTTATTATGTTAAATGGTTTGTTTCGTAGGTTGAAAGATTTCGGAAACAGCTGATTTTGAGGAAAATATTTTTTAAGTACTAATAAGTAAATGTGTATATAGATATTATAAAAGAGACTCCAAAGAGCTTTCATTTAAGCCCAAACTCGATATATCTATCTCCAATAACTTCCGAGTTTTGCAAATTTGAAATCGTCCATAGCCAACTAGATGAAAACTTCAAATGCGAATATCTCCCAAACTACTGGATCAAAATCGGTGTGCAGCACATCAACTAATTCAATTTTTTACAAAGAATGCTATGACTAATTACTTTCGTTCTATACATTAAACTAATTAAAAATTCAAAATCATCAAAAAACCTGTCATTTGAGCCCAAACTCGATATATTTATCTCCAATAACTTCCGAATTTAGCAAATTTGAAATCGTCCATGGATAACTAGATGAAAACTTGAATTGCTAATATCTCCCAAACTACCGGACCAAAATCGTTACATAAAACGTCAAATAATTCAGTTTTCGATAAAGAACACTTGTAACCAATTTTTTTCAATGTACATATAATAATGCTCGAATATTTAATATTTGATTAAAGTTCCTTAATCGTCATCAAAATATCTATCATTAGAGCCCAAACTCGGTATATCTATCTTGAAAAACCACCGAGTTTTGCAAATTTGAAATCGTCCATGGCCAACTACATGAAAACTTCAATTGTGAATATCTCTTAAACTACTGGATCAAAATCGGTACAGGATACGTCAAATAACTCAATGTTTAATAAAGAATACTATTACTAATTTACATCCGTTCTAGATTTAAGAATTTTCTTATATTTTAGTCAACTGATTAAAAATTCTTAATCCTTATCAAAAAAACCTGTTATTTGAGCCCAAACTCGGCATATTTATCGTACTTAACCTCCGAGTTTTGCAAATTTGAAATCATCCACGGCCAACTAGATGCAAGTTTCATTTCCTGATATCTCCCGAACTACAGGACCAAAATCGATAAATAAAACGTCAAATAATTCAGTTTTTGATAAAGAATACCTGTAACTAGGTACCTTCGCGGTAGCTATATTTTGTCTTCCACTTCCACTGGTTTAAGGCGTATTGATGTGAAAAGTGGGTTGTGGAATAGTCAGTAAAACATGTAAATATACTTTTTATTATGTTAAACTGGTTTAGGTGTGTTGTAGGAAGGAAAGATATCGGAAAATGTTGACTCTGACTAAAATAGCTTTTGGCGATGTAAACAAATTACTTTCGAGTGCAATTCTTAAACTGTTAAAATGTCTGACATAAAACCAACAACCGTGTAAATAACAAATGATACAATATACAATTTATTAGGTGTATTGTAGCGTAGGCTTGCTAACGTCATTGTGATAGTAAATAACTGCTACTGCTACCGTTAAAAAATCTACATTTAATGAAATGACCTGAACCGAAACAGGCTTAGGAAAAAAAAATAGAAGAAAAACATTGACTTTGCAAAAGAACAATTTTAGATTAGAATAGCAGCAACGAAAGTAGAAAGTGCTTCTTACTTCAGTCACTAATGTCAGTATAACATCCAACGAGGTGTGAAATTTATTTTATATCGGAATAATGAACAATTGTACCATTTTTTTCTGTTTAATTTGTTGACATAAATTACTAGTTAAAGTTAAATTAAAAAGTCTTAGATTATGTTGAATTTAAATGAAGAATTTTAGTGTCTTTGTGACTAGCTTTAACTAAAACCAAATCCACTTCAAAGTTGATCAAATTTAAAGATATTTTAGCTTAATATTCTTGAAATATATAAGATTTAATTTATATTTAAATGATAGATACCTCTCTGAGAATCAGATTGGAAATTCAATTTATTTTATTTTACGATATGTGAACTCAATGGGTTCTTGTTTTTTAATTTCATTTATGATTACTTTTAAACGTTTTGTCCAGAACTATTTATTTCATGTTAAAAATACGAAATATTTATATAAAAATATACAAATATAATATGTTATTTATTGTTAAAACTATAATAAAACTTCATACTATTATTTTTTTATTATTATTATTTATTATTTATTTATGTAACTGATAACGTACTGTTTTTTCGATGAGGTAGACATTGTTAAGTATGTAGCACGTAAGTATCGGTTTATCTGGTTTAAAATTGCATGGCTTTATCTGTTAATTTCCGGTGATAACTTCAAATTAAAAATCATTGGTGGTATTAATAATACCTAATCTAATATGTACTGTCAATTAAGTAACATTTACTGCAACGTACAATCGTATTTCAATGCAATTTTGACTACGTATACTCTGTCCGCCGAAACTTTGCAGTATTAGCCTGGATAGGGATCGAAATTCACGCCGTTGATTGGTGCAAACGGCAGGCAGATTTACACTAGCGCAAATAAAATTGTCATAATTTGACGTTTGTTTGAACTGGATGAACAGCGAACAACAGCGAGATGATATTCGCTAACAAGTGGTTGTTGGTGTTGATGAGTTTATCGGTAAAGCTGCCGCAGGTCCAGCGCCTGCGGAAAATGTTGGTGATATATACAAACATAGTCAGGGCAAACCGCTTAGTCGAGGGGAAAAGACGCTTGTGTACAACATTTTTTCTCATCATAATGAGGGTGTATCAAAAATACAAAGTGTTGAATTAACCGCATATGTAATCGGCATTTCAGAAATAACTGTTTGGGCAATTGTAAGTGAACAGGAAAAAGCATGAATTTTATCGTCTCTATCAACAAAAAGGCCGCACCCTCTGGTCCACGAAAAGTTGGATGATGCACATAAAAACTTGCTACGACGGATTGTGCATCAGTTTTATTTACAAAACGACAAACTAATGGTAGCTGTAGGCCAAAATTATGGCAAATGTTACACAAATTAGGATTCAAATACGAAAAAGAGGGAGATTCATGTCTGATTTCGAACCGGAAAATTATTAACTGGTGGATTTATTGTATTTATAACATACATTTTTCTCCGTGTTACAAGTTATTGTAAATAAATTATGTTTATTTGTTTAACGTAATTCTTTTATTATGGCAATGCCTATTTATATGAAAAAAAAACCAGATTTTCCCAAAATTGCTAGAAAAGAATTGATTTTTTTTGTTGAAATTTTTACCAAAACTAAACGTTCTTTAACCTTTAAATCGATTACATTAATGAAATTAGAAAAATTTGTTGTACTATAGTTACAAAGTGGCCGTGCTGGCCAGTGTAAATCTGGCTTGCTAAATCCCGCCAACCACTGCAAAGTTTCACTGAACAGAGTATAGTGTTATTTTGAGACGCTGCCAGTGGCGGCTCGTGCTCTACAAATATGGGGGTTGAAACTTTTATAAGTATTAGTTTTGTACAACATGTTTTATATCAAAATATCAATATTTTCACAATAAAAAAGTATTTCTTATCAATGATTTAATTATCTTTGACTGCTACATCCCATGACCCTCGAATCTTTAGGTCTTTTTTTTTTAGAAATAATTGCCCATGAAATTCGCTCGCTAGTGGGCTAGCATGCAGGCATCGATACGCACTGTACGTATGTAGCAAGTAAGTATCGGTTTATTTGGTTTAACATTGTATGGGTTTATCTTAATCAAATCATTGATCATTGATGGTGGATTGGTGAAAATTTCTACTTACTACAAAAATTTTTTTTGGGATATTTTTTGTTGCATTGCAAATGGCAACGAAATCAAACAAATTGTGTGTTATATCCGGTTTCGACTGAATAATTTCAACTTTTTCTTTTGTAACTTCAAACCAAACTAAAAAAAAAATTCATTCATTCTCACTTGCCCATAAACAAAAACGAAAATCAACCGAAACAAAACCACCCTAAAAAAACAATCGATTCATCAAATTGGCTTCCTCTACATCCTACCAGTCACGAAACAACAAACCCTTGAGAAGCTATAAGAAATACAGGAAGCATTAATTTTTCTTTCCCTCAAGGTCCCTACGAACTAATATCGTTTTCTAAGGGGGGTATCTATTAAAAAATCTATTTAAGGGTCCACCGTCTGCTCCGCAAGTCTGGTGGCTGCGCTATGGTGGTAGGTGGGAGTCTTCTCGTCTATGTGTGCGTTTCAAGGTGAATCTGAGCCATGAACGTCGAACAGGTGGTATTTAGGGACGCACTCCAACCCTGAGAACTTTCCCATAGTGTAAAATCACTATCACGGACGCACCCACGCTCCCAACATGCGACCCTTATTTCTTCTAGGGGATGGCGTTATAGTAGACTTACTACTATAGTAAAAAAACTCGCTTTTTGTTACTTTCTCGAGGGGTACGCGCGTGGTGCAGCATTTTGCTATGGATGGGGATCAGATATATAGAAATAGCGATAGGCAGACAGGAAATACTAGATGCAGGAAGTTCGAATTCTGCGGATGTCCTTTTTTTGTGGGAAATAGGGCGATTTTTTTAAGTAAAAATAAATAAATGTGTTTGCGATGTGTGTTTTTAATTTTGGTGTTTATGGGCTCAAACTAAATAATATTAATTAACCGCTTAAAAATTCTTAATCGTCATCAAAATATCTATCATTAGAGCACAAACTCGGCATATCTATCTCAAAGGACCCCCGAGTTTTGCAAATTTGAAATCGTCCATGGCCAACCAGATCAAAACTTCAATTGCGAATATCTCCCAAACTACTGGATCAAAATCGGTGTGCAGCACATCAAATAGTTCAATTTTTAATAAAGAATGCTATGACTAATTACTTTCGTTCTACATTTGAAAAAAATCGAATATTTTAATCAACTAATTAAAAATTCTCAATCCTTATCAAAAAAGCTATTATTAGAGCCCAAACTCGGCATATTTATCGTAATCAACCTTCGAGTTTTGCAAATTTGAATTCATCCATGGCCAACTAGATGAAAACTTCAATTGCGAATGTCTCGCAAACTACTGGACCAAAATCATTACATAAAACGTCAAATAATTCAGTTTTCGATAAAGAATACCTGTAACCAACTATTTTCAATCTACATTTAATAATGATAGAATATTTAATATTTGATTAAAAGAATTTAATCGTCAGAAATATCTATCATTAGAGCCCAAACTCGGCATATCTATCTCAAACAACCCCCGCGTTTTGCAAATTTAAAATCGTCCATGGCCGACTAGATGAAAACTTCAATTGCGAATATCTCCGAAACTACTGGATCAAAATCGGTGTGCAGCACATCAAATAGTTCAATTTTTAATAAAGAATGCTATGACTAATTACTTTCGTTCTACATTTGAAAAAATCGAATATTTTAATCAACTAATTAAAAATTCTCAATCCTTATCAAAAAAGCTATTATTAGAGCCCAAACTCGGCATATTTATCGTAATCAACCTTCGAGTTTTGCAAATTTGAATTCATCCATGGCCAACTAGATGAAAACTTCAATTGCGAATATCTCCGAAACAACTGGATCAAAATCGGTGTGCAGCACATCAAATAGTTCAATTTTTAATAAAGAATGCTATGACTAATTACTTTCGTTCTACATTTGAAAAAATCGAGTATTTTAATCAACTAATTAAAAATTCTCAATCCTTATCAAAAAAGCTATTATTAGAGCCCAAACTCGGCATATTTATCGTAATCAACCTTCGAGTTTTGCAAATTTGAATTCATCCATGGCCAACTAGATGAAAACTTCAATTGCGAATATCTCCGAAACAACTGGATCAAAATCGGTGTGCAGCACATCAAATAGTTCAATTTTTAATAAAGAATGCTATGACTAATTACTTTCGTTCTACATTTGAAAAAATCGAGTATTTTAATCAACTAATTAAAAATTCTCAATCCTTATCAAAAAAGCTATTATTAGAGCCCAAACTCGGCATATTTATCGTAATCAACCTTCGAGTTTTGCAAATTTGAATTCATCCATGGCCAACTAGATGAAAACTTCAATTGCGAATATCTCGCAAACTACTGGACCAAAATCATTACATAAAACGTCAAATAATTCAGTTTTCGATAAAGAATACCTGTAACCAACTATTTTCAATCTACATTTAATAATGATAGAATATTTAATATTTGATTAAAAGAATTTAATCGTCAGAAATATCTATCATTAGAGCCCAAACTCGGCATATCTATCTCAAACAACCCCCGCGTTTTGCAAATTTAAAATCGTCCATGGCCGACTAGATGAAAACTTCAATTGCGAATATCTCCGAAACTACTGGATCAAAATCGGTGTGCAGCACATCAAATAGTTCAATTTTTAATAAAGAATGCTATGACTAATTACTTTCGTTCTACATTTGAAAAAATCGAATATTTTAATCAACTAATTAAAAATTCTCAATCCTTATCAAAAAAGTTATTATTAGAGCCCAAACTCGGCATATTTATCGTAATCAACCTTCGAGTTTTGCAAATTTGAATTCATCCATGGCCAACTAGATGAAAACTTCAATTGCGAATATCTCGCAAACTACTGGACCAAAATCATTACATAAAACGTCAAATAATTCAGTTTTCGATAAAGAATACCTGTAACCAACTATTTTCAATCTACATTTAATAATGATAGAATATTTAATATTTGATTAAAAGAATTTAATCGTCAGAAATATCTATCATTAGAGCCCAAACTCGGCATATCTATCTCAAACAACCCCCGCGTTTTGCAAATTTAAAATCGTCCATGGCCGACTAGATGAAAACTTCAATTGCGAATATCTCCCAAACTACTGGATCAAAATCGGTGTGCAGTACATCAAATAGTTCAATTTTTAATAAAGAAAGCTATGACTAATTACTTTCGTTCTACTTTTAAAACAATCAAATATTTTAATCAACTAATTAAAAATTCTCAATCCTTATCAAAAAAAACCTATTGTTAGAGCCCAAACTCGGTATATTTATCGTAAGTAACCTTCGAGTTTTGCAAATTTGAATTCATCCATGGCCTACTGATGAAAACTTCAATTGCGAATATCTCGCAAACTACTGGACCAAAATCGTTACATAAAACGTCAAATAATTCAGTTTTCGATAAAGAATACTTGTAACCATTATTCTGGATCTACATTTAATAATGAATGAATATTTAATATTTGATTAAAAATGCTTAATCGTCATCACAATATCTATCATTAGAGCCCAAACTCGGCATATCTATCTCAAAGGAGGTCCGAGTTTTGCAAATTTAAAATCGTCCATGGCCAACTAGATGAAAACTTCAATTTCGAATATCTCGCAAACTACTGGACCAAAATCATTGCATAAAACGTCAAATACTTCAGTTTTCGATAAAGAATACCTGTAACCAATTGTTCTGAATCTACATTTAATAATGATCGAATATTTAATATCTGATTAAAATGTCTTAATCGTCATCACAATATCTATCATTAGAGCCCAAACTCGGCATATCTATCTCAAACAACCCCGAGTTTTGCAAATTTAAAATCGTCCATGGCCAACTAGATACAAACTTCAATTGCGAATATCTCCCAAACTACAGGATCAACATCGTTACAGGATACGTTAAATAATTTAATTTTTAAGAATTTAAGAATGCTACGGCTCATTACTTGCGTTCTACATTAAAAAACGAATAATTTAATCAACTGATAAAAAATTCTTAATCCTTATCAAAAAACCTGTTATTAGAGCCCAAACTCGACATATTTATCGTAATTAACCTTCGAGTTTTGCAAATTTTAATCCATCCATGGCCACCTAGACGTAAAATTCAATTGCTGATCTCTCCGAAACTATTGGACCAAACTCCTTACATAAAACGTCAAATAATTCAGTTTTCGATGTAGAATACCTGTAATTAATTCTTTTCAATCTACTATTAATAAAGCTCGAAAACGTTATATTGGATTACAAATTCTTAATCGTCATTAAGACCCAGTTCTACCTCTCCTAAAACGCGTTTGCAAATAAAAGCGTTATTTATTGTTCAAAGTTTATGAAATTTTTTATGTAACTTCTTAGATAAATAACGAGTTGGGCTGGATGAAAAAAAAAATTTTTTAAAGATAAAAATCAATTTGAATTCTACATCTTTGGTTTTCTTCAAATATAAAACATTTAGCCCAACTCATGATACAAAAATAGATTTTTTATTTAAGTACAATTTTAATCTAAACATTATAATTGCGATAACAAAGCGTAATTGCCAGAAATGTATGTAATTTGCCTATATTACGGGCCCGGTGTAGACAGCAGACGTTGGGAGTTTTAAACACCGCCTATAACTACGCCACGCCTACTGCTATTTTTAGATTAGACTGTTCACAAGACCGTAGCGTCTATTGAATCGGGAGAACAGAGTTCTCGCATTTCACATTTATACGCACGGTTTACAAATTTAACACACGATAAAAGTCATATACTGTATGATATTATACTTAGTGTAGTTATACCAGCTAGGTGTTAGGTACATTTGTTTAATAATGCGTAGAAGTCGTGGCAAAATACCTAAACATCCGCGTCTGTCCTTTAGACGAATTAGTTAAAGACGACTACGTACCACCTAAGTTAAAATATATGCATAGATAATCTAAAAGAACAATATTGTAATTATTTAATTACAAATTAGGCAAAGAGACCAGAACAGGACTCAAATGAACATTTTATTTAAAATGTCGGTTTTATGGACAGGAAGAGACAATTAGCAGTGACGAACTTGGGTCGGCTCTAATGGATATTAGTTCAGCGACTGTATTGGGCAGTATTACAGCGGGAATTGGATATAGCCAATGCCAGAATTTGTTTTCATTCATGAATCTTGCATTCATGTCGCCCAAAACGTTTATAAAATATAGCGAACTTGTAGGTGACAAAATATTTGGGATTTATATAAATGGTTTGGGGAACTTTGGACTATGTACTATGATTTTACTTTATCATATGTAGTATGTAAAGTATTGTAATTGTGCCAAACAAAATTTTTTAGGTTTTAGCGGAAATGTCTTTTTGGATCACTTGAACATTTTTGACCCAGGTAAAAAAAAAATTCTGTGTGTGCCTTTTTTGTGGCGACGATTCCGGAGAAACTACTAAGGTATCGGGACGAAACTTCATATTTAGAAGTTTCATAACCAAACTTAGAGCTGAAAAGCTTTCTGTTGAAAAGGATCCAAAGAAACTGGAGGTTTAGTCTTATAGCATTTTTGAAAGATTTTGCAAATAAGCCGCTATTTCTGGAAATTTGTCGAAATAGTTAAATAATAAATTAAAGTACAGGAAATTCTGAATAATTTATGACTATGGCATTTTTGGTTGAATGAATACTTTAGCTGCATGAGCAAATTCTATTTTATCGAGATCGCTGCATTAAAACTAGTTAGCCAGGATTTGTCAGATATTGTGATTCTAATGACAGTAGGTAGTGTCAAACGCTGATGTTTTGACAATACCTACTGTCAATATAATCAAAATATCCGTCTAGTTCCAGTAGTTTTATTTTAATGCAGACATGGCCGATCTCGATCAAATAGAATCTCATGCAGCTAAACTATTAATTTTATATATGGTATGATAAAGTAATGTGCCTGAACGCATCAGATTAATTTTTTTATTTTTGTCTTCGTGTGTCACTGCCGTGCGTTCGTTCGATATTAGCATGTTTATAGATGTATTGGGTCCTCATCGCTCGATTTTAATTAATTCCTTTCTAAATTGAAGTCCATAATTCACCGATGAGTTATCATGAGTTAATACATTTTTGTCAATTTACTATACAGTATGTATGTCACCCTGTTAAAAAGATTAAATATTATAATAGCAAGCGCGCTCCCTCTAACTTAAATCAATATATTTTCTTTTACCGACTGGCGGCCGCCAGCCAGCTGTATGCAGTCCGGAATGCATTTGCGACCGTGATGAGTGAGAACACTGATACATTGCAACTTGAGCGAAAGCGAAAGCGCCTACGTGCGGCGACAAACTGGCTGAGTACTTCCCCTTCGGATGTACTCGCGTCGACCATGCTCCGCCTTTGTGTGCTTCCTCTAAACCCCCCAACTTCCCCTTATCATAAAACTGTGTCCTGGTTGACGTTGGTGGGGGTGTCGTTGACCACTCCCAGCAAAAAAAAACATCGCAACGAAATATTTCGTTTCGAAGTTGCGATGTTTTTAAAACGGAGCCTTAAAATATCTATCATTAGAGCCCAAACTCGGCATATCTACCTTAAAGAACCACCGAGTTTAGCAAATTTAAAATCGTCCATGGCCAACTAGATGCAAACTTCAATTGCGTATATCTCGCGAGTTACTGGACCAAAATCGGTGCGCAGCACATCAAATAATCACATTTTCGATCTAGAATTTAAAAAAACTACATTTTCTCAATAAATCTTTCTCTTTCCATTTACCTTTTAATTTTATTCAACTCCTCCCTCTCTAGTGTTAATGATCTCAAAAACCAACCGAGATTTCTGGTCTAATTGAACCACATCCAATATTAGCTATACCACGGGCTCGAAATGAATAAAAAAAAATACGAACTTCTATATATCCATCAGGTAGTCTAGATTAAGGTTATTTTTTGTCATGGTCACGGCAACCGCGATCTTCTCGGCGCAGGTATAAAAAATGCCTACTGGACGATCTTCGTCACTAGCGCCTATCACCGAAATATCTCTACTCTAGCCGCTAGACCGCGATTGATAGAGAAAGATGGAGAGATAGGAGAGAGACTTTCGTGAAATGAGGGAACCCAATACCTGGGGCAGACCGGCTACTACTACGGACTTTCGTCCGGGGTCCATCCGATTTTTTATATAAAGAAGATGAGCCGACCGAAAAAAAGATGTGTTTACTTTTTTTCTGATTCACGTAATCACTTTTTTATGAACTGAGGAAGGTTAGGGTGAACGCACCTCGCACAGAAGAAACTGGGTCACGATTCTAAGCGCTTTAAAAAAAAAAATGCGGATTAAAAATAAATTCAATTAAATGAAACACAGAAATTATAAAAGAGCGTCCAAAGAGCTTTGATTTGAGCCCAAACTCGGTATATCTATCTCCAATAACTTCCGAGTTCTGCAAATTTAAAATCGTCCATGGCCAACTAGATGAAAACTTTAATTGCGAATATCTCGGAAACTACTGCATCAAAATCATTACAGTAAACGTCAAATAATTCAATTTTTAATAAAGAATACTACCACTAATTACTTTCGTTCCACTATTAAAATTTTTCGAATCTTTTAATCAACTGATTAAAAATTCTTAATCCTCATCAAAAAACCTGTTATTTGAGCCCAAACTCGGCATATCTATCTCAAACAACCCCCGAGTTATGCAAATTTAAAATCGTCCATGGCCAACTAGATGCAAACTTCAACTGCTTATATCTCGCGAACTACAGCACCAAAATCGGTGTACAGCACATCAAATAATCACATTTTCGATCCAGAATACGATGAATCATGTCAGATTTTTATAAATCACAGGAAACACCTTTCCCTTTCTTCATACCCATAAAACAAAAAAAATTAAACAGCTGGGCATTATAATAATAATCACCCGAAAAAATATGGAGAAAAAATCACTTTCATTAACAGATAAAAAATACCTATATACATATAGACCAAACAGACCAACCAACCACCTGTACTCGGCTTTCTTTTGTTCGATTTTTTTCCTACACAGCCATCCCATTTCACTTTCATCTAAAATATGCCTACACAATCAGTGCTGGCCCGGCATGCTAGAGCGGATGATCAAAACTAGTTTCCTACCCCTCCGTACGACATGTGTCTACTAAGGCCCCTGGAACAGAGTTCACACGGTCCCGAAAACTTGCCCTATAATAGGCCAACTCGCACTTGTCTCTGAGCCTGCTGACCCCGAATATCTAAAGTTTCAAACTGACCCATTGACTACGTTTTACATCGCGAAATTTGTAGATTTATTGAGGATTTTTGTAGTTTTTTGTAGATTTTTAAAGGTGTTTTCGAAGATTAGGGATTGTTTTGTGAGAAGTAATAACTTGGGCGACTATACGCATGTGGCTTGCCTATTCCGGCGTATAAAAAAGTATACGTAAACAGTCCAATGGTAAAGAATGGTACGACATGTGTTTGCCTAGTGGGTGTGATTTTTTTGAGGTATGAAAGGTGTTATTATTGGCGTATGATTTATTGGTGTTATTTTTTATTGGTCTACACGTAAATTAATAAAACTAGTTAAAAATAATTTAATCTAAAAATTGTACTGATTAAAAATTCTTAATCCTTGTTGGAAACGCTATTATTTGAGCCCAAACTCGGCATATTTATCTTAAGCACTCGCGAAGTTTTACTAATTTGAAATCGTCCACGGCTAACTCGATTGAAATTTTAATTGCCGATATCTCGGGAACTACAAGAGCAAACTCTATATAAAGTGTATCAAATGATCACATTTCTCATCTAGAATACGACCAATTATTTATTAAAAATAATAATAACTAATCCACGATAATTATAGATATTTAATTTTACGGAATAATAATTCTTAATCTTGGTTGAAAACCCTGCCATTTGAGCCCAAACTCGGCATATTTATCTTAAAGCATAGCGAAGTTTGACAAATTTAAAATCGTCCGTGGCCAACTAGATGCAAATTTCAATTACTGATATCTCCGGAACTACAAGAGCAAAATTGGTGTGAAATGCATCAAATGATCACACTTCTTATTTAGAATACGACTATTTATTTATTAAAAAATAATAATAACTAATCCACGATAATTATAGATATTTAATTTTACGGAATAAAAGTTCTTAATCTTGGTTGAAAACCCTGTCATTTGAGCCCAAACTCGGCATATTTATCTTAAAGAATAGCGAAGTTTGACAAATTTAAAATCGTCCATGGCCAACTAGATGCAAATTTCAATTACTGATATCTCCGGAACTACAAGAGCAAAATTGGTGTGAAATGCATCAAATGATCACATTTCTTATTTAGAATACGACTATTTATTTATTAAAAAATAATAATAACTAATCCACGATAATTGGAGACATTTAATTTTACGGAATAAAAATTCTTAATCTTAGTTCCAAACCCTGTGATTTGAGCCCAAACACGACATATTTATCTTAAAGAATAGCGAAGTTTGACAAATTTAAAATCGTCCATGGCCAACTAGATGCAAATTTCAATTACTGATATCTCGGGAACTACAAGAGCAAATAGGGTGTGAAATGCATCTAATGATCACATTTCTTATTTAGAATACGACCATTTATTTATTTAAAAAAAAAAAATAAGTAATCCACGATAATTACAGATATTTAATTTTACGGAATAAAAATTCTTAATCTTGGTTGAAAACCCTGTCATTTGAGCCCAAACTCGGCATACTTATCTTAAAGAATAGCGAAGTTTGACAAATTTAAAATCGTCCATGGCCAACTAGATGCAAATTTCAATTGCTGATATCTCCGGAACTACAAGAGGAAAATCGGTGTGGAAGGCATCAAATGATCACATTTCTTATTTAGAATACGACCATCTATTTATTAAAAAATAATAATAACTAATCCACGATAATTATAGATATTTAATTTAGCGGAATAAAAATTCTTAATCTTGGTTGAAAACCCTGTCATTTGAGCCCAAACTCGGCATATTTATCTTAAAGAATAGCAAAGTTTGACAAATATAAAATCGTCCATGGCCAACTAGATAAAAACTTCAATTGCGAATATCTCCGGAACTACTCGAGCAAAATCGGTGTGAAAGGTATCAAAAGATCATATTTTTGATCTAGAATCCATTTATAATCAAATTTTCAGGGAATATCGAATAGCAACCTACCTGAGGACACATCTTGCAGTTGTATTTCCTAGGTTGTGGTCCACCATTCTGCATGGCACCCATCTTCGTAGCGTTGATGGGTTGGGGTACCACAAGCAGGGCAGGACTAGAAGCAGCGACACCAGGACTAGAACTACTCGAAGTTGATCTTCCACTCTGGTAAATACCGGGTGTTCCACCCATATGATGGTCTTCCATCCCTGGAAGCAAAAAACAAAAATCCAAAATATTCCATAAAAAAGAATTATCTGGTTATCTTTTTTGGTACGAAAATGACGATTTTCACACATTTTAAGTGGCATTTTCGTTTTATCTCAATTCAAAGTCATAGAAGTAGTATAGAGGGGCATTCTAATTAAAAAATGTGCAGTTATTTGACCATCGAGTGAGCCATGCTCAAGGCTACTGCGATCCAGAGATCGCCTCATTCGTGCGCGTTATAGCAAGGCTCAGCAGCATACATAAAGATATACATGTATAGGCACCTGTGCAGCACAAAATCGCATGGTCTGTGGTCGGTGACGTCACAGAGTTACATAACCAGAAGTTCAGTGTACTTTGGCGCCCAATACTACAAGCCTAAGGCTGCTAGATTAGGCGGACAGACTTTTTCTGTCTACCTTTGACGACTTAAATTTTTGCGTATTACATGAAAAGTAGATAGAATAAACATTTCTGTCCCAAACTGTTACAAAACTATTTAAGTGTCGTATTATATAACGATTATTGTGACTAAGTGCACATAAATACAAAATTTAATAAATACGCCAGAATTGAAAACAAACGTGTTACGAAAACTGATGATTTACAAAAATATTGAATTTCCATGACTACTATGTATCGTGTTCTATTGTGACTATTATGACTAAGTGCACACAAACACAAATTTAATTATTACCTAAGAAGGATTTACTTAAAAAAATAATTTACATGTCTACGTCTACAGTGTTGTTGTCTATTGTGACTATTGTGACTAAGTGCATCAAAAACACAAATTTTGATAAATACGTTACAACGTTACAAAGAAAAGTGTTATGAAATCTTATGATTTAGAAAAAAAATAATAAATTTACAAGCCTACTTTGTGTCATGCTCTAGTTTGACTATTGTGACTAAGTGCACAAATTTTTTGAAATACGTTATAATTATAAAACTAAAGTAGTATGAAAACTTATGATTTACAAAATTAATAAATTTATACGTCTACTATGTGTCGTATTCTATTATGACTGTTGTGACTAAGTGCACACACATGCTCATAAATACGTTAGAATTTAACACAGAAGTGTTATGAAAACTGATAATTTACAAAAATAATGTATTTTAATGGCTTCTCTGTTGTGTTCCATCGTGACTATCATGACAAAGTGCACATAAACACAAATTTTGATAAATACGTTGGAATTTAAAACTAATGTTTTATGAAAACTGATGATTTACAAAAATAATAAATGTATACGTCTACTATGTGTCAGAACTATATTGTGACTGTTGTGACTAAGTGCACACAAAGACAAATTGTGATATACACGTTATGAATTGAAGACAAAAGTGTTATGAATACTGATTATTAACAAAAATAATATATTTAAATGTCTGCTATGTGTTGCATTATTTTGTGACTATTGTGACTAAGTGTACACAAACACAAATTTTGATAAATACGTTAGAATTTAAAACAAAAATGTTGTGAAAACTGATAATTTACAAACAAATAATAAATTTAGTTGTCTACTATGTGTCGTATTCTATTGTGACTATTGATGTGACTAAGTGCATACAAACTCAAATTTTGATAATAATTTAAGACAAAAGCGTTATGAAATCTGATGATTTAATAATTATTACTTGACGAATGTATTTACAAACACAATATTTCATTAGGAACGAAAAACATTTTATATTGAAACAACAGCTAAAAAAAAACACGAAACTGTAGATAGATTGCATGCCAGCGAGTTCGAAGTCTCTAGTAAGTGCCTGGATGTAGTAGCCTGAGGGGCTTGTCTAGTTCTTTTAGGCGGACCAACAACTTTAGGCTAACACAAGGTCGACTTGTGACTGTAATAAAATACAGTCTTTTGCATAACATATAGCCAAATTTATACAGGCACCTCAAACGACTTGCCAAAAGTGATCAACGAAACGATAATACGTATAACGAATGTATTCATTAGATTATTATTAAAGAATTTTAATGATCTTTAGCTAGAATTCTTTGGAGATTATTTAGGAATATTTAATTTGATGAATGTTGGCAGTAATCATGAAAAATTAGAGTTTTTTTTAAATACTTTTTGTTTCCTCAAATAAAAATAACGAATTTTGCTATGGTATAAAGCGTTTCTATATACATTTATATATTTTTCAGGGATTTGCTTGAATTTTGTTTAAAATGACTGAGCTAATAGCAACTACCCCTCTATATAAAACTTTTAAAAAGTTTTTAAATCTTACAACTAATAAAAATAATAATAAAAAACCAGTACTTACAGAGATTAAAGTTACCTTTCTGATGCATCTGGTTCTGGTGGTCGCCCATTTTAGCCTCATAACCTTGCTTGTTGATCCCTATAGAATTTCTGGACCAATTGGGATAGTCATCTTTCGCATGCTGCCCGCATTGCTAAAAACAAAAACAAAAAAACAAAAATATATTTAACTCCACCAAAAAATTTAATCTCGTCGATTATACCAAAAAATTCCCACCTCATCAACACCGACAAATTCCACCCCCCACCCCTCCAAAAAAATCACTCTCCCCGTGTTAAATAAAAGCGAAATTAAAAACAAAAAAAAAACGCCTCTGAGATAGAGAAAAAAGGAATCGCTAGCGAATAAAAAAAAAGAAACGCTAAAAAGAATCATTTTAGGGGTTGGCCACCCCCTACGCCCGCCGGGGGTGGGGGTAAGCGTTGTCTGGTTTCCATAGCAACGGCAAGGTCACAGTCTGACCCCCACGACGCGTTCTCTCCTTCAGACGCCTTTCCATCCCCCCACCTTACCCCCTTAGCTCGGGGGTGGGAGGGTGGGGGGTGTTGCGACGCCCAAACTCGGCTCGCTTGATTATTATTGATGGCATGAATTTTTTACGAAATGATGGGGCCCAGCCGTGCTCGACCTGGACGCTAAATATAGTAGGCGACGCAAGGCGTCCATAAGCGCCGCGACGGAGAAATTGACAAGCGGCGGCTTATTGACCTAGGACAGAAATTTTTCGATTTTTTTTTTATTTTTGTGGGCGTTGTTATAAATTTTATTTGTGTTAACGAAGAATAAGAAGGTATAACATGTACTAGAAAATATAGTAAATAATCCATGATAATTATTGATATTTAATTATATAAAATATGTAGAAATTCTTAATCTTGGTTCAAAACCCTATGATTTGAGCCCAAACTCGGCATAATTAGCGTAAAGCATAGCGAAGTTTGACAAATTTAAAATCGTCCACGGCCAACTAGATAAAAACTTCAATTGCGAATATCTCCGGAATTACTCGAGCAAATCTGATGTAAAGTGCATCAAATGATCACATTTCTTTTCTAGAATACGACCTAACATTTACTAGAAAATATAGTTAGTTACTATATTTTCCATCTACTTTTCCATCTACTATATTATCCATGATAATTATAAATATTTAATTATATGATATAAAAATTCTTAAACTTGGTTGAAAACCCTATGATTTGAGCCCAAACTCGGCATATTTATCTTAAAGCATGGCGAAGTTTGACAAATTTAAAATCGTCCATGGCCAACTAGATAAAAAGTTCAATTGCGAATATCTCCGGAACTACTCGAGCAAAATCGGTGTAAACTGCAGCAAATGATCACATTTCTTTTCTAGAATACGACTTAACATTTACTAGAAAATACAGTGACTAATCTATGACAATTATAGATATTTAATTAAATGAAATAAAAATTCTTAATCTCGGTTGAAAACCCTGTAATTTGAGCCCTAACTCGGCATATTTATCTTACAGCATGGCGAAGTTTGACAAATTTAAAATCGTCCACGGCCAACTAGATAAAAACTTCAATTGCGAATATCTCCGGAACTACTCGAGCTAAATGGGTGTAAAGTGCATCAAATGATCACATTTCTTCTTTAGAATAAGATCTATTTATTTTATTTAATAAAAAATAATAATAACTAATCCACGATAAAAACAGATATTTAATTTTACGGAATAAAAATTCTTAATCTTGGTTGAAAACCCTATGATTTGAGCCCAAACTCGGCATATTTATCTTAAAGCATAGCGAAGTTTGACAAATTTAAAATCGTCCATGGCCAACTATGATGGAAATTTCAATTGCCGATATCTCCGGAACTACAAGAGCAAAATCGGTATAAAAGGTATCAAATGATCACATTTTTAATCTAGAATCCATAACATACATTATTAAATAAAATTTTACAAACATGTTCAGGTAGTATGGAATAGAGACCTACCTGACATCTTGCAGTTGCATGATGAGCGTCGTTATTTGTATATGAGAAGAATAAGAAGAAGCCTATGAAAAAATCAAAACAAACCTGAGTTTGCATCTAAAGAGAATGACGTTTATAATTGAGAGAAAGAATACAAATCACCAAGCTGACAACAAATAGATCATTGAATATTCAGATCTAAGAAAAGCGAAAGCAGTTGCTAGTGTAACGAAAATACACAAACGCCAGTTGCTAAGGTAAAAAAACATCAACAAGTGTTCGAACTCACAACTGTCAAGCTGTTATAAGCACAAAAAAAGGTGAAGATCAATCTCAATTGATGTCGTAAAGTTTGAAACACAAAAAACATACTTTTGGCTGCCGCAGGGTAACTCCCACACCTTAGGACCAGTACTATTCATGCAATATCCAAACTTATAAGCTTTTCGGTTAATTTTCCCGATACATTTTCGCATTTTTGGCATTCTAAGGCTCAAAAATCGTTGGTCGAAGGTATAGGGAGAGTAAGACAACGAAAGTTTTGTGTGTTTGATCCGCCTGCCGAAATATATAATCGATGTGTGCGCGACTTGTGAGAGAGAGGTGGGCAAAATGTCAAGGTTGCCCAACCCGACTGTAGCCCCACCGATGTTGCTGGGTTAAATATATCGGAGTTAAGGTAGTCCCGAACCGTGAATAATGTAAATAATGTATTCCACCACATAATATGTATATGCGCGTACATATATACATACGAAATGTGAAGAAGTCAAAGCTATCACTTTCGTTAATTACAGTCGTAAAAAGTCGATGAATTTGGAATGGGGAAATGGAGAGAAGAGTCTGTAGTTGTGACCTACGATATTTTGTTGGCGAGTGTGTTTTTTTCTTAATAGGACTTCTTTTTTGACTGTCTTGTTTGTATCTTGAATAGTGTTTGATTTTTTTTTCTTTTTCCGGTTGTAATGTGTTCTTGTGGCAACGTAATATACCTACTCATTTTTTTCTTAAAGAAAAACTTAGTTTTTATGCAGCATCAAATAAAAAAAATGAGGGTTCCATAACTTATTGTTGATATTCTTTGTAAACCTGTCAACACCTCCAGGTATGTTTTAAGACCTTCATAAAAGACACAAAAGTATCGCAGGCACATAGTTTTATGGTCACATTTATCCTTTTTATTTCAAATTTAAACTTTAAACAAACCGGAAATTGTAGTCATATTTACTTAATAATACATAATTATTGTTTCTGATTGACATATCACTTAACAGTGTATCACATGTATTTCTCCTTTCTATCCATTTCTTTTATTTTAAAAACGCAAATGCACCAACATAGAATAAATGATAACTGATTCTAATATGAATATTTTTTTCCGTAGAATATAAATCAGAATTGGAAGACAAAAATTGTGAATTAACTCTAGTTTTTGAGAATCCCAAAAAGCACGTTGTTAAAATTGTTTGCACTTATTTTCTCAAAAACTAGACATACGTTATAAGGATATTAAAAAAATCTGATATGGCCAGGCACATGACTTTTTAATACTATACAGCAGTGACTATACTGTCAATAGAATCACAATATCTGTCAAATCCTGCCTAACTAGTTTTAATGCATCAGACACCACCGATATCGATCAAATAGAATTTGTTCATGCAGCTAAACTATTAATTTTACCAAAAAATGTCATAGACATAAATTATACAAAATTTCCTCTACTTTAATTTATTATTGAACTATTTTTACGTCATTACAGAAATCGGGGCTCATTTGCAAAATCGTTGAAAAATGCTAAGAGCAAACCACCAGTTCCCTTGCACCCTTTTAAACCAAACTTCTTCCAGCTCTAAGTTTAGTCATGAAACTTCTAAATATGAATATTAGTCCCGATACCTTTAGTAGTTTCTCTAGCCAGTTTTTTACCTTGGTCAAAATTGTTTAGGGGACCCAAAAGGACATATTTCCGCTAAAACCTCAAAACTTTTTTTGACACGATTACAATACTTTATTATACTATGTATGATGAAGTAAAAATAACAATTAAAACGCTTATTTTGAAATGGAACTAGATAAAATATTCGCTTTTGTGAATAAGCAAGTGTTTGTTTATGATATGTATAAATATGTATTTGTGTATAAAAAGGAAAAATGCATTCTTATGGACATTTAATTGTATTTTATTGCTTGTTTTAGTTTAGATATTCTCATATTTAAAAAATATGAGTTAATTCAATTTATTTTGATATCAGTACCAACTTTTGGAACATTATGAAAAATGTAGAACGTGTGGGGATCAGTGATATTAAATACCCGGGTATTTATTATCAAAGTGGGTATTTATAGGGGTATTTAAAAACATAATATTGTTATTAAAAATAGCAGTAAAGGGAAATATTTAATTACTAAATAACGGTTTTTCTTTTATCACAAAATCAAAAGGTATTCTCTTATCGCAAAATAAAGGTTATTCTTATAAAAATAAAAACATTTTTAAGACGATATATCAAGAGCAGACATTTCCTTGTCATCATTTTCTGATTCGGTTGTCGAAGAAGATTTAGCAGAAACTTATGATTATATGTTAACTATAGTTGAATAAATGAATCCAACTAAATGTACTGAATGTTCTTATATAACTCAAATATTTTACATTATTTGTAATCAAGAGTACACATCTACAGAGTGTCCCATTTTTCCCGCATAACTTTTTTCCAGATAGTAAATACCACACTCAGTAAAAAGTTTCATATGGACCTATTTGTTTTCTTTATTCCTTAAAAAATTACAACCGTTTGAAATAATTCTAAAATAATTTCAAAACTGTATATTATATGACTTGACTTCTTTAGGAATTGATAAACCCAATAAGTAGGCATGAAAGAAACTTTATACATACTCAGAATAACAATTTCTTGTAGAGAAACAAATGTCTAAAAAGTTTAATATGTAGTTTGTTTTTGTTCATTTGTTATTTAGTTTATTTATAACATTTTCAATTTTTCACTTATATTTATTTACTTTTAATTTTGTTATGGGTATTGATTGTGCTCTTTCTTAGTTTTAGCATTATTTGATATGTAGTTTATTGTTTATTTTTCTTTATTTAGTTAATATTTCAAGCGGCTGTAACTTGGCGATGAGAAAACAAAAAGGTCCATATGAAAAGTTCTACTCAGATTGACATTTACTGTCTAAAAATAATTCTTGCGGGAAAGAAGTGTTACACCCTGTATAAGATATCTCTGAAATGTTGTCAAATGGTCTTAGCTCTTCAGAACCAAACAACGGAACAAAACTTTAAAACAATTCAGGTCAACCCTTTATGTTTTTAAGAAACATTCCAATCCAATGATACCTCACACAACCACAAAATCAATAAAACCCTTCTTGTTCAAATAAAATATTCCTATTGGAACTGTCACCATCGTTTTTCGATCAAATTTATTAATATGGTTACAACTAGCAGTAGATAGATCAAAACTAGATGATTTGGCTTGCTTTGTTAAAGAAGAAATGCAAAAAATCCCAATATGGTAAAAAATGACAGTCTCGAAAAAAAATGGCAATGCCTCGAAAACTATTTGTGTGCACATATTTTTTACAATTCCGTTTCATATATAAAAGACGTTGTTTTTTTGCACAGCATATACACAGATGAGAGAGACATGATGATCATTCACGGAGAATGTGGGCAGACTACTGCGGTCGCTTGGCCGTACAGAAACTTGTTTGAGCAATTTGTTTAATTTTTCTTTAAAATGAAAATTTTTTAACTTTATTGGGATAATCCGAATATTTTGAAAATCCAGACCAACGAGTACAATTAATAGTTCGGATTAAGGAGGTCCTACTGTATACTACAGACTTGTAAGTTAACTTAGGTCAACAATAAATGAAGAGTTGAAGTAAATAATGAACTAAGTGCAAAAAATTGAAAAATTGGTTTTATTACATTAAAATGGGCTGGATATCACTGGCTTTAATGTAAATAACGGGGTACGTAAAAATATGTCGTGAAATGCCTAACAAACTTGACCGCTCGATCTCGCATGAGTTAACTTTCGGCGTATTTTCATAAATAGCGCGCTAAGTGCCATTAGTCAGTGCCAGTAGTTGCTTATAATTAAAATATTATGCATTTTATAAAAAAATGATTCCTACAAAAAAGTCTTAGAATTAAAGAAAATAAATATACAGGATGTTCTATTAGAAACAGAAAAGGTTTGCAAACTTCCATAATAAAATGAATAATATATTAAACAAGAGCTTGTTGAAACCCAAAACACTTTTATTTGAAGCATTTTTTGAAACTATTTACGGTTGGGGAATTATTTAGGTGTTCCGGTAATTTTGACAAATTTTGATATGTATAAAGTTTGTATACTTTAAACTCAAAAATGAACTATTTTTAGAATTAATCCTAGAATTAAAAAATCTGATGTGGCCAGGCACATGACTTTATCATACTATATATAAAATTAATAGTTTAGCTGCATGAGATTCTATTTGATCGAGATCGGCCATGTCTGCATTAAAATAAAACTAGTAGAACTAGACAGATATGTCGATTAAAGCTGCGTTCGGATATTGTACTCCGTTGACACCGGGTACACCGTCCAAATGACACTTACGTGTTATTGGGTGTAAAAAGTGTAATACAATATCCGAACGCAGCTTATATTGACAGACGTTATTGTCAAAACATTAGCGTTGTCATTAGTGTCATTACTGTCATTAGAATCAAAATTTCTGACATATCCTGGCTACTAGTTTTAATGCCGTACGACCGATCTCGATGAAATAGAATTTGCTCATGCAGCTAAACTATTGATTGTACCAAAAAATTTCATATTCATAAGTTATTCAGAATTTCCTCATCTTTAATTTATTATTTAACTATTTCGACGAAATTCCAGAAATGGCGGCTTATTTGCAAAATCTTTCAAAAATGCTAAGACTAAATAAACCTCCAGTTCCTTTGGACCCTTTTCAACAGAAAGCTTTTCAGCTCTAAGTTTGGTTATGAAACTTCTAAATATGAAGTTTCGTCCCGATACCTTTAGTAGTTTCTCCGGAATCGTCGCCACAAAAAACGGGTATACACACACACACACACATACACACACACACACACACACACAGACTTTTTTTGTACCTTAGTCAAAAATGTTCAGGGGACCCAAAAAGACATATTTCCGCTAAAATCTCAACATTTTTTGTGGCACGATTACAATACTTTACATACTGCGTATGATAAAGTAACAACACCAACATGTGATGTACAATCTGTTTAAATATGCACAAAAAATTAGGGATGGCTTTCTATAAAACATTTATCTTGCTGCACACTATTTTCTAAATATCTCGGAATAATGTTTTTGGCACTTAGTTCGTTATTTACTTAAACTCTTCAAATACCATAGTTAGTGACATTAAAAAACTTTGAATTGACATTAAAAAGTGCGTTCCCTTCTGTGATTATCATTAATTATTATTATTATTTCTTTTCAATTCTTTTAACCTATTTAAACATAAACTAAAATCGGATAAAAAACTTTGATCCAGTGTCCTGCAAAAACAGCGGCCTGTCCTTTTTTTGCTTGTTCCAATCGATGTCCTAGTGTACAGAACCTTCTGTAACGCAGGTCAGGACTAGAAGGACGAAATCCTGAGCCGTCGTCTACAGAACGCCGCGAACCGCACGCGTCAGACAAAGACAACGATATAATAAAATCAATATATTGTCAGATGTAGACTACTTGTAAAAATGCGCGCCCCGTGTGCCCGGCAAAGAACGCGTGCGCGATTTTTTCGACATTTTTTTCGTGATTCTCTTATTTTTTCCGCCCGCGCGCCCCCGCGGCACCCCTATCGCCCCCACCCTGCCGCCGTCCCTTGAAAAAATCGCGTTTTTTTCGGACGCCGGAATAAAAAATATAAAAAAATCGCCCGCCGACCTGTGTGCATGTATGTACGTTTTTTAAACCCCCCGCGCCGCTCCAACTACCCCCTCCACTACCCCTTGTACACTAAAACAATTTTTGTATTTTTTATTTTCGAGTGGTGCGACAAGGACGAATTTTTTTCCCCGGACAACGAATAAGTTAAAAAGAGACGGTTTATAACGAATTTTTTTCTGGTAATTTCATTGGATAAAAAGTCGTCTCCCTCTTTCGGCGCTCTCTGTTGCACCCGCACCGAAATTATTTTCTTTGTTTTTTTTTTATTTTAGTTTCGCGATTCAATATAATAGGTTTTTTTCGGGGGCCAACACACCCCCACCCCCACAACTAGGGGTGAGGTATTTGTCGATATCATGTAAAATATGCATGGACGATGTAACGCAATAGAATAGAAATGTGCCCCTATTTTTTACGTATAAAACATTCTATGATGTGAAATGAACGAAATATTTATTATCACGATTTTTTTAACTTAAATATCTGTTAATATACGAACAACCAAAACAATTAAAAAGCACTCAACAAGACCTTTCATTTGAGCCCAAACTCGGCATATCTATCTCAAACAACATCCGAGTTTTGCAAATTTAAACTCGTCCATAGCCAACTAGATGAAAACTTTAAATGCGAATATCTCCCAAACTACTGGATCAAAATCGTTACATAAAACGTCAAATAATTCACTTTTTGATAAAGAATACCAGTAATCAATTATTATCATTTTACAATCATTTTCGTGAACTGATTAAAAATTCTTAATCCTTACCAAAAAACCTATTATTTGAGCCCAAACTCGGCACTTCCATCTCAAACAATCTCCAAGTTTCGCAAATTTAAAATCGTCCATAGCCAACTAGATTAAAACTTTAATTACCAATATCTCCCAAACTACCGTATCGAATTCAATAAAAACAACGCCAAATTATTCAGTTTTTGTTGAGGACTTTCATTACATTACGTGAAATGCCAAATATATAAATACAGATGCGGATTCTGTTACTACCAATCAATATTTTTACAAAAATCACCTGGTCGTCTTCGTTATGTCTCTATATGCAAATAAAACACATGTTAATTTCGTTAATTACCACCGATACGTTTCTCTTAATTAACTGATTTTCCTTATACATCCATAACAAAAATCACCTTTAGTTCAGAAAACATCTTGCAACGTATTTTTGTATTCGCGAGATCTCATTTGAGCCCAAATCCATCTCAAACAAATACCGCGTTTTAATTTAATATTTTATTCAAAATTATCATTTTAAAGAAATTTATTTAAAATCTTAATCTTTATCAAAAACCTTATTATTTGAGCCCAAACTCGATATGTCTAACTCAAATAACAGCCGAGTTTTGCAAACTTAAAATCCTCCATGGCTAACTAGATGCAAACTTTAACAGCTCATATCTCCGCAACCACAAGATCAAATTCGACAAACCATACGTCAAATGATTACATTTTTGATCGAGAATTTAAATTCGTACGCAACGGACGACAATTTTTTTATTTAACGTATCCCACTTTTTTTATCCGTCTCTGTCCCAGGTTGAAGGGGTTGAAGAAAAAACTCATTCACACACTTTGCATATGCAGCTCATCCCTTGGTTCGAGCCGGTAGAGAGAAAAAAGCATTAATGAATGCCTTAGACAGTGCACCCTTCTAATCCGCCTATTATTTCACCTATAGGGTTAGCGGCGAAGGGTTGGGCATTTTTTCATAGTTAATTACCTATGCAAGGAGCAGCCCGTTGCCCATGGGCACAAACGACGCAGGATGAATAAGTAGTTTTTTACCACGGTAGGAGATGAGAGAGATTCTCTCTATACGTGATTAATTAAGTTTGAACATTTTTATACCTGCCCGTTCTTTTGATGATGATTTTTTACTAAGAACATTTGGTTACGAGGAAAATATTTGTATTGTTTGCTAGGGTGGTTTATGCCTAATTTAATTATGATTATATTTGATCGCTCAATAGATATGGGAAGCTACTTCCTGCAGTTAGAAAAAAAAACTAAATACATAGAACTAAATATTATTAGATTAGGACTGAATTATTAGATGTTTAATTTTATTTTTTAAACATTCTTAATCTCCATTGGAAAAGCTGTTATTTGAGCCCAAACTCGATATATCTATCATCCGTAATTCCCAAGTTTTATAAATTTAAAATCGTCCATGGCCTACTAGACGAGAACTTGAAATTTAAATATCTCGGAAGCTACTGGGTCAAATTTCGAACAAATTGCTTCAAATGATTAAATATTTAATGAAGAATACGATTTCATCATTTATTTTTTGTTTTATACCCTAGTCCTTAATAATACTTCATTTAACTGAAGTGATTACAAATTCTTCATCTCAATCAAAAAACCTATTATTTGAGCCCAAACTCGATATATCTATCATAACTATTTTAGGAGTTTTACAAATTTGAAATCGTCCATGGCCTACTAGATGAAAATTTCAACCTCAAATATCTCGGAAACTACTGGGTCAAATTTCGTACAAATTGTTTCAAATGATTTAATATTTGATAAAGAATATGATTTCATCATTTACCTTTTGTTTTATACACTATTCCTTAATCATACTTCATTTAATTGAAGTGATTACAAATTCTTCATCTCAATCAAAAAAACCTATTATTTGAGCCCAAACTCGATATATCTATCATAACTATTTTAGGAGTTTTACAAATTTAAAATCGTCCATGGCGTACTAGACCAAAACTTCAAATTCAAATATCTCAGAAACTACTGGGTCAAATTTCGTACAAATTTCATAAAATGATTTAATATTTGATGAAGAATACGATTTCATCATTTATCTTTTGTTTTATATACTATTCCTTAATCATACTTCATTTAATTGAAGTGATTACAAATTCTTCATCTCAATCAAAAAACCTATTATTTGAGCCCAAACTCGATATATCTATCAAAACTATTTTAGGAGTTTTACAAATTTAAAATCGTCCATGGCCTACTAGATGAAAATTTCAACCTCAAATATCTCGGAAACTACTGGGTCAAATTTAGTACAAATTGTTTCAAATGATTTAATATTTGATAAAGAATATGATTTCATCATTAACCTTTTGTTTTATACACTATTCCTCAATCATACTTCATTTAATTGAAGTGATTACAAATTCTTCATCTCAATCAAAAAAACCTAATATTTGAGCCCAAACTCGATATATCTATCATGACTATTTTAGGAGTTTTACAAATTTAAAATCGTCCATGGCCTACTAGACCAAAACTTCAAATTCAAATATATCAGAAACTGCTGGGTCAAATTTTGTACAAATGTCATCAAATGATTTAATATTTGATGAAGAATACGATTTCATCAATTGTCTTTTGTTTTATCACTAATCTTTAGTAATACTTCATTTCATTGAAGTGATTATAAATTCTTAATCTCAACAAAAAATCTATTATTTGAGCCCAAACTTGAAATATCTATCATGCTATCATGCGTAGTTTCGAACTTTTACAAATTTAAAATCATTCATGGCCTACTAGATTAGAACTTTATTATCGCATATCTCCAAAACCACTCGGCCAAAATAGATGCAAAATACGTTAAATAGTCACATTTTTTTTGCATGAAATTAGACAACACAAAAAAATCACATCGGTTAAAGAGATGAATGACGTTTGCGAAAAAATGCAACCCTTACGGTGCCCTTGGGCAGAAAGCGACCCCATAATTTCCTCTGCCCGAAAAAACAGTGAGAAAAAATTACTCAAGCACAAACGAACCCCGGCTGTGAAGACAATACTTCGGTACATCTTATGCAAAACAGTGCAACGCTGCAGATTAGCTCTCGTGAAGTGGGGGCTATTTAACCCCATCCCCGTCCGGTTTGTCTTAAGCCGTGTCTCCAGGAGCCGGCGGGGTGCCGGAAAGGGTCCCCCATTTACATAATCGCTCCATTATCTTGTAAAAACTCACCCCAACGATGCATCGCCCAAGAATGGCAAGCGTGTTTCTGGTTTGCACAAATAACCCCTTCGGAACGCATAATTCACCCCTATGCGAGAGAGCGGTCAAGTGGAAGGGATTCCTCCTTAAGCAGATGAACTCTTACACACTTTAATTCCATATTAATTACGATCATCGTTATTAAGACGTTCTTTTGTTTTTTTTTTGTGTAATAACTTAATTTTCTGGTTATACATCGTTGGAATTGTAAAAAGCTCATAAAAAGCTTTCATTAGAGCCCAAACTCGATAGGTCTATCTTCGATAATCTCTGAGTTTTACAAATTGTAATCATCCAAGGCTGGCTAGATTAAAACTTTAATTTGATATATCTCGCAAACTACTAGACCAAAATTAATAAAATAGACATCAAATTATTACATTTTTGATAAAGAAGATTATCTTCTCTCTAGATTCCACATTTTTAGTATTTTTTAGTAATTTTTTGTATTTAATAGTATTGATAATAATTTCTTAATTCTGATGATTTGGTCTATTATTGAAGCCCAAACTCGACACAGCTACCTTAAATAATCTGCGAGATTTACAAATTTGAAATCCTCCACGGGTAACTAGATTAAAATTGAAATTTTAATAAGTAATTCCTATATTTCCTGGTTATAAACCGTTGGAATTGCAAACTGCTCGTAAAAAGCTCTCATTTGAGCCCAAACTCGATAGGTCTATTTTCTATAATCTCCGAGTTTTACAAATTTTAAATCATCCAAGGCTGACTAGATGAAAACTTTTATTTGATATATCTCGCAAACTACACGGCCAAAATTAATAAAATAGACACCAAATTATTACATTTTTGATAAAGAATATAATCTTCTCTCTAGATTCCACGTTTTTAGTATTTCTTAGTATTTTTTTGTATTTAATAGCATTGATAAAAATATCTTAATTCTGATGACGGCCTATTATTTAAGCCCAAACTCGACACATCTACATTAAATAATCGGCGAGATTTACAAATTTGGAATCCTCCACGGGTAACTAGATTAAAATTAAAATTTTAATAAGTAATTCCTATATTTTCTGGTTATAAACCGTTGGAATTGCAAACTGCTCCTAAAAAGCTCTCATTTGAGCCCAAACTCGATAGGTCTATTTTCTATAATCTCCGAGTTTTACAAATTTTAAATCATCCAAGGCTGACTAGATGAAAACTTTTATTTGATATATCTCGCAAACTACACGGCCAAAATTAATAAAATAGACACCAAATTATTACATTTTTGATAAAGAATATAATCTTCTCTCTAGATTCCACGTTTTTAGTATTTCTTAGTATTTTTTTGTATTTAATAGCATTGATAAAAATATCTTAATTCTGATGACGGCCTATTATTTAAGCCCAAACTCGACACATCTACATTAAATAATCGGCGAGATTTACAAATTTGGAATCCTCCACGGGTAACTAGATTAAAATTAAAATTTTAATAAGTAATTCCTATATTTTCTGGTTATAAACCGTTGGAATTGCAAACTGCTCCTAAAAAGCTCTCATTTGAGCCCAAACTCGATAGGTCTATCTTCTATAATCTCCGAGTTTTACAAATTTTAAATCATCCAAGGCTGACTAGATTAAAACTTTAATTTGATATATCTCGCAGACTACTCGACCAAAATTAATAAAATACACATCAAATTATTACATGTATGATAAAGAATATAATCTTCTCTCTAGATTCCACATTTAGTACTTTTTAGGAATTTTTTGTATTTAATAGTATTGGTAAAAATTTCTTAATTCTGATGACTTGATCTATTTATAAGCCCAAACTCGACACATCTACCTTAAATAATCTGCGAGATTTACAAATTTGAAATCCTCCCCGGGTATCTAGATTAAAATTTAAATTTTAATAAGTAATTCCTATATTTTCTGGTTATAAACCGTTGGAATTGCAAACTGCTCTTAAAAAGCTCTCATTTGAGCCCAAACTCGATAGGTCTATCTTCTATAATCTCCGAGTTTTACAAATTTGAAATCATCCCAGGCTGACTAGATTAAAACTTTAATTTGATATATCTCGCAAACTACTAGACCAAAATTAATCAAACACACATCAAATTATTACATTTTTGATAAAGAATATAATCTCCGTAGAATCCACATTTTTAGTATTTTTAGTAAATTTTAGTATTTAATAGTATGAAAATTTGTTAATTCGGATGCAAATTTGAAATCCTCCACGGGTAACTAGATTAAACTTTTAATTTTAAATATTTAGAAAACTGATGATCGGAAATTAGCGAGTAATACCTCAAATGATAGCGCTTTTCATAATCTACCATAAAAAGTAGTCTCTTCTTATAATCCAAATCGGCATTAGCGCAAATGCATTTCTTGCATTTTAAATGTCCGCGAGTCCCTAGGTACTACAAAAAGCACATTAACTCCATTATTTTTTACTGTAATTTACTCATAAACGAACCCACGTACAACATTGATGATGTACTAATGTCTTTTTATGTTTTTGTTCGATTCATCGATGATTCTAGTGCTCTATTTTCTTCTTTGAGGTTATTCAATTGAGTTAAAACGAGTTGAGCGTTTCAAATAATGGGCGTAATGCAGTAAAAGAGCGGTAGAATGTTAACGAACTGTGGTGAAAAAACGTCTATTCCCTAAAAAAAGATATTTTTAGTGCTGGTTAATGATTTTTAAAAGGGTGTAACTTGACACTGCCGTCTGGAGGGGCCATATGTTGCCCACATTCGGGATTGTATCTTTTTAAGAGTCACAGATAATATTTTAACACTTCCAGTTTATCTGTGTGTTACGTGCGTATAAGCTTTGAAGAGGCTACCAGCCAAGAAAAACAATTTTTTTATTTGTGTCAGAATTGAGAATAATAAAATGTTAATGAAACGTAGAAATTGTTGAACATCTTCCGAAGAGCTTTTATTTGAGCCCAAACTCGATGTAGTTATCTCAAATAACAACCGAGTTTTGCAAATTTAAAATCGTCCATGGCCAACTAGACTAAACGTTTAAGTTGAAATATCTCTCGAACTACTGGACCAAAATAATCAAGCTATACATCAAAGAATTGCATTTTTAATAAAGAATACGATTATCATTAAATTATTTTTGAAATATCATTTTATCGAAACTTAGCTACACATCAATTACTGACCCAAAGGGCTTTCATTTGAGCCCAAACTCGATATAGTTATCTTTAATAACAACTGAGTTTTGCAAATTTAAAATCGTCCATGGCCAACTAGACTAAAAGTTTAAATTGAAATATCTCTCAAACTACTGGACCAAAATAATCAAGCTATACATAAAAGAATTGCATTTTTAATAAAGAATACGATTATCATTAAATTATTTTTGAAACATCATTTTATCGAAACTTAGCTACACATCAATTGTTGATCTAAAGGGCTTTTATTCGAGCCCAAACTCGATATAGTTATCTCAAATAACAACTGAGTTTTGCAAATTTAAAATCGTCCATGGCCAACTAGACTAAAAGTTTAAATTGAAATATCTCGCAAATTACTACACGAAAATTATTAAACTATACATCAAAGAATTGCATTTTTGATAAAGAATACGATTATCATTAAATTAATTTTGAAATATCATTTTATCAAAACTTAGCTACACATCAACTACTGACCTAAAGGGCTTTCATTTGAGTCCAAACTCGATATAGTTATCTCAAATAACAACTGAGTTTTGCAAATTTAAAATCGTCCATGGCCAACTAGACTAAAAGTTTAAATTGAAATATCTCGCAAATTACTTCACGAAAATTATTAAACTATACATCAAAGAATTGCATTTTTGATAAAGAATACGATTATCATTAAATTAATTTTGAAATATCATTTTATCAAAACTTAGCTAAACATCAATTACTGATCTAAAGGGCTTTCATTTGAGCCCAAATTCGATATAGTTATCTCAAATAACAACCGAGTTTTGCAAATTTGAAAACGTCCATGGCTAACTAGACCAGAAGTTTGAATTGCGATATTTCCGAAACCGCTCGCTCAAAATTAGTAAACTATGGTCCAAATAATCGTATTTTATTATATCTACGTAAACCTTATGCCAGAATTCATCCACATAATTTATTATCTTAAAAAAATCCCTGCTTATTGTATGTAGGTTTCTATAATAATAGGTTTGATGCACCATACACAACAAAAAAATTACTCAAAAAAAACAAAGAGCATCTGTTGAACGTTGTACTTTCGTTTTTTTAAATTTAACCCTTCACTTTTTAGAATCCCCGAAAAAAATCTTTCCTGCCCTTAGGGCGTCATAGAAACGGATAGAGCGAAAAAAAAGGAACGCTAGCTCGAATGCTAGAAGTTCCCGTGTGCATATATGAATGAAATTATCAGAAGCGGTTCTTACCTCTTATGTGTGTTAGGGTCATATCGTATCATCCATGTGTTAGGAAATAAAAGGGAAAGACTATGGACCTATCTGCATACCCATGCAAAGGGTTTTATGCAAATCTATGCGACTATTAAACCGAAGAGACAAATGCAAGATAGATTGTGGCGCAGCATGCAGCAGCATCGTGAGAAAAACAAACTAGAATTAGGAGGGTACACTTTTTTGCCACGTTAATTTTTTTGATGAGCCCCGTATGCAAAATGAGGAAACCGGAATGCGTACGTCATTTTTTTTCTGTGACCGATAACGAACACGACTACAGTCATTTTTTCAACTGCCATCCCAAAGTAATTACAAGTTTTTAAGTATAAAAATTTAAATTTATGAAACTATGAAAAAAATATATAAATAAAACTTAAAAATTAGTAAAAAGTATTCAAAGAGCTTTCATTTGAACCCAAACTCGGTATAATTATCTTCAAAAATCGCTGAGTTTTACAAATTTGAAACCATCCAAGGCTAACTAGACTAAAACTTAAATTTGTTATATCTCCCGTACCATTGGATCAAAATTAATATAACATACACCAAATTATTGTATTTTAATCACACTTTTTTTCTATCAGGTAACGACTTCTTCTACCATTAGTTTTTTTTTATTTAATCTAAAAAGTTGCACAAAGCGAGCGCTGGATCTGATTGGAATAAAATGAGTACCGACTGCAAGATGTGTTTCGCATAGAGGGCGTGATCAATCACCTACGGCGATCGCATTAAATCGTCGTGAGTAGGTTTTGATTGGGTGCCCCATTTTTTATTGTCAACGGTTTTTTAAAATAAATTATAGCTTTTTTTTTCCTGTGGGATACTAAATTTCATTTTAATACATACAGAGGTTTTATTTGAGCCCAAACTCGATATATCTATCTTAATTAATAACGAAGTTTTACCAATTTCCAATCGTCCATGGCCAACTAGACCGAAAACGTTAATTAGGCATATCTCCAAAACTATTCGATCAAAATTACTAAAATGAGTACATTTTTGAACGATAAACACGATTTTGATTATTATTTCGAGTCGGCAAGGTACTTTTTTTAATCCACCAGAAAACATAAAAATTATTAAAAGGCGTCCAAAAACCTTTTATTTGAGCCCAAACTCGCCGTATCTATCTCAAAGAACAACCGAGTTTTGCATAATTAAAATCATCCATGGCCTACTAGACTAATAACTTTAATTTGTCATATCTCTCAAACCACTCGATCAAAATTAATAAAATATACACCAAATGATTAAATTTTTGAACGATAAATACAATTTTGATTTTTAATCCGAGTCCGCAATGTATTTTTTTTAATCGACAAGAAAACATAAGAATTGTTAAAAGGCGTCCAAAAACCTTTCGTTTGAGCCCAAACTCGCCGTACCTATCTCAAAGGACAACCGAGTTTTGCAAAATTAAAATCATCCATGGCCTACTAGACTAAAAACTTTAATTTATCATATCTCTCAAACCACTCGATCAAAATTAATAAAATATACACCAAATGATTACATTTTTGAACGATAAATACAATTTCGATTTTTAATACGAGACCGCAATGTATTTTTTTAAATCTACGTTAAAATATAAAAATTATTAAAAGGCGTCCAAAAACCTTTTATTTGAGCCCAAACACTCCGTATCTATCTCAAAGAACAACCGAGTTTTGCAAAATTAAAATCATCCATAGCCTACTAAACTGAAAGCTTTAATTTGTCATATCTCTGAAACCACTCGAACAAAATTAATAAAATATACACCAAATGATTAAATTTTTGAACGATAAATACAATTTTGATTTTTAATCCGAGTTCGCAATGTATTTTTTCTAAATACAATAAAACAAAAATTATTAAAAGGCGTCCAAAAACATTTCATTTGAGCCCAAACTCGCCGTATCTATCTCAAAGAACAACTGAGTTTTGCAAAATTAAAATCATCCATGGCCTACTATACTAAAAACTTTAATTTGTCATATCTCTCAAAACACTCGATCAAAATTAATAAAGTATACACCAAATGATTACATTTTTGAGCGATAAATACAATTTTGATTTTTATTCCGACTCAGAAATGTATTTTTTTTAATCTGCAATAAAACATACAAATTATTAAAAGTCGTTAAAAAACCCTCTCATTTGAGCCCAAACTCGCCATATCTATGTGCAAGAACAACCGAGTTACGCAAAATGAAAATCATCCACGGCCTACTAGACTAAAAACTTCAAATTGAAATATCTCGCGAACCGCTGGTCCAAAATCGACGAGTGATACGTCAAATTGTTTCATTTTTTGTCCAGAATATTTTGAGCTACTAACCTCTTGGTTCCAGGACATGTAATGCGACACGGCAGGATCCATCTCAGCCATGACGCTCATCCAATGCACTAATCCTTGAGCGCCTTGAGATCCAACGCCCCCGCCTTGGGGTCCTGAAGGGCTGCCTCCAGTTTGTGTACCCTCCCAGCCAAACGCCTTCTGAAACAATACCAAAAAATATTTAAAATATTTTTCAAAAATTGAAAAAAGTTTTGGGGAGAAAAGTACATACTTTGACCTGTTCGAAATCTCTATCCTTGTGGAATAGCATATTCTTGTAGACGTTATTTTTATCGTCATTGCTTGATAAGACAGCTTTTGCTAGTAGAGTCTTGTAAAATTGTGTTGGTAACAATAGTTGGTTATTGTTGTAACTGTCGAGTTTGTTGACGAAGTTATTACACTTTAGGGATGCTTTATACAAGTTCATCGTTTCGTTATTGTTTGTTATTTCGGTTGACGAATTTGACGAATCGGAAGTGTCCAGAACGTGTTCTGGTGCTTGGCGTATTGTAGTCATTTTGGATTTTGTTTATTTATTTATACAAATATACTTAGTAATTATTGCTTAAAATTGAGCTTGTATAATACTTTTCGTAGAGAAACATTTTTAACACTCGTTTTAAGGTTAGTAAATCTACTTGTTTTAATTATATAATTGAATAGTTTTAGTCGAGATTTATTCGTTTGATAAATATATAAATATCTGCTGGTATAAATATATAAGTATATAAGTTTTGTAATCTATTTTCTGTTTGCTATTATTAGGAACGTTGAATTTATCTTGTTAGTAACGGTAGAGGAACTTTAGTTTTCGTCTCGTGGATTTTGTTTGTTTTTTTATTCACTTTTAATGCAGTTTAGTTTTGTTTATTTATAATTAAGTTCGTTTGTTGCTGTCTTTTTTTCATTTATGTTGGTTGCACTGGAATTTAAAAGTTGGGTTGGTTGGTTTGGTCGCTTTTCGGCTGTTCTGGTGATGTAAATAAATTAACTTGGTTATTAAAGAAAATAAAAACCGTACTTAGTTATTCTTAAAATAACTTATTAGGTAACCATTTTAAATAATGTGCAAATTAAATAATAAGGCAGCGTAATTCGTTCGCAAAAAATCAGACGTAAACAACATCATTATGTCGTCAGAAAACAAATCTATGGTTCCTTAAAATAGTTGTTATAATGCATCATACAAAATAATTACAAAAATTATAAAAGGAAAACAAATATTTTATAAAACGTAAAAATTCTGAAATGGAATGTGAAGAGCTTTTATTTGAACCCAAACTCGACATATCTACCTTAAAGAATAACAAAGTTTGCCCAATTTAAAATCGTCCATGGCCAACTAGACCGAAACCTTGAACTTGGCATATCTCCCAAACAACTCGATCAAAATTAATAAAATATACATTTTATTATTCCATTTTGGATAAAGAATGCGATTTTGAGATTTTTAGTTTTCATGATCGTAAAGCCAAGAAATTAAAGTAATCAATTGTTTATGATAGGTAAATATTGTTGAACATTTTTCAAAGAGCTTTCATTTGAACCCAAACTCGATATATCTATCTCAAAGAATAACAGAGTTTGACCAATTTAAAATCGTCCATGGCCAACTAGACCGAAAACTTAAATTTTGTATATCTCCCAAACTACTCGATGGAAATTAATAAAATATACATCAAATTATTACATTACACCACCATTACATCACCAACACAACAACCCCCCAAAAAAACCACCCCCGAATGAACCAAACCCAAATCAACCCAAAACTCGAAGAACCGTCGCACCAAGAACCCCTTCATCACGCACCCCCCTCCGGGGGGCTATTTTAGGAAACAAAGAACTCATCCCCACCACCACCACTACCCCCACCCTCCAGCAACCCCGACTACTAATTCCGACACTTTTACTTTTAACCCCTTTTCATCCAGAGTTCAGTTAATTGCACATGCAGAATTTCCAGTTGTCGCCGACGCCGTCGCCGAGAAGGGGGTGAGAAAGGGGTGTACGGGGGTTGCGTACGTTTAGCGCTTGCCCGAACTGCCGCGTGGTTGTTAATTAGCGAGGTTAGCAGCAATCCCGCAGGGCAGAGGGAATTTTGAGTAATCGCAAACCTGATGAGGACGACATTCTCGCGACGAAACGTTTCCGTGTGTTTATTAATATACAGGGTTGAAAAATTTCCGACCACACGCCGACAGCGTTTTCCGTAGACTGAGGAAAAGAGGAAAATTGCAGCACCAGCCAGAGCAGCATGGAGAACTAGGTTACGACGTGAAATAAGAAGGAGCTAACCTTACAAAAAAAAGAAAAAACGCGAAAAAAAAAACCGGACCAAAACTGCAGTGCTGCCGCCTTCCACGCTCCCAGCATGGGTTGGAAGAGGAAAACTTTTCTCTTCTTTCTTTCGCAGCGTCGAGAAAAAATAGTCGGGAAAAAATGTATGTACATATACGTGGAAGTAAGTTTCGAGCGGCGTCCGCCGGCGTCGCGGTGCATTGTCTCCGTCCTCCTCTAACGTCCTAGTTCTGACTCTTTTCACTGCTGCGCTTCCTGGATTCTCGTCTCTAAGTGTATGGCGAAAGAAAACTCTATATTGATTGGGTATTTCGTTCGGTGGGAGACGCCGCGACGCTGATCTGGACGGCGACGCCGGCGTCCGCCCCTTGCAGCGTCGCCGTCGGTGCACTCCACCAGACGACCGCAGTCGCTGCACCGACTTGGTCGAGTTAGGAACATCCCAAAATCTAGAAGGCTACAGTGCGTATACGACTGTGTTCGTATACGACTATATTCGTATACAACTACGTGCGTACGCGATATTTTTATCATAGTTACTAAAACAATTTTTTTCATCGTTCGTTGAATACAGTTTAACAAATGCTCTGACTTAAGCCCAAACTCGACATATCTACCTCTTCTAATTCCAAAGTTAGTACAAAACTCTAAAAATCATGGCCAACAATGTGAAATAAGGTATCTCATTTTTATTCTGTAATTACAACAAACGAAATAACTCCGAAAGAATACCTCTTAATTTTCAGTAAAAAATTCCTTTAAAAAACAGAGATATTTGAATTTTTAACATTCGATCTATTTGGCCTAGGAATTAGCCAATTCTTACTAACTTCGCTCTGGTTAAAGATAAACTAGTCGTGTTTGGTATCAAATAAACGCAAATTTTACGCTCTCTCAAAATATCTTAACGTCAATTTCCATTCTTCAAAAAAAAAAACGGTAATCTACAAAGTAGTTTTCAAGGTAAGGGAACCCGATTAGCGAAACAAAACTCCTACTACTAAGTGACCTTGTCGTCCCATTTTCGCGTTCTCCATTCAAAGTTGGCTGTGCCACCGCTGCAACTCACCCCCACAGTTTAATTACGACTTTCCCTCTCATTTCGTCCGGCTGAATCAACTCACCCCCACCCGTCTGTATTTAGCGCAAAACTTTAACTTTGCATTTCGCACGTCTCACAAACTCGGTGCATTTCCTTACGTAAAAATGGTAGAAAAAAACACCCCCACCACTTCGATTTTCCGCGAGAAAGAGAGACAGGGAGGGGGTGGCGAGAGCGCAAGACCGCCCCGAAAAAACCAAGAAAAAATAGACGATTCGAAAAAAACGAGGCAGCGCAAAACTGCACCTTATATGTGAGATTTTTTTTTAGTTTGTTTATTTTCGGAGCGGCGCTGGAAGTACGGGTGGGTGGAAACCACCCCCTCGTATACCGGTCCCCCCTCCCCCGACCCCGAAAACATAAAAATATATAACATCCGATTTTCTATCTCTTTTTTCGCCGCGTCTCGGTGCGTTTTTTTTTCGTTTTTTCGAAGCGCAAGACTCGATACTTTGCTCCGCGAACGTTCTCGCGTCTTTTTTGTTTTACTCGTGCGGTATATGCGCCCCGATATGCGGAAGCGGCATAGAAGAACACCCATAATTCCGAGAAATCGATTTTAATTCATCATTTTTTGTTCATATATCTTATATAAAATATCTAGACTATTATAAAATATATCACTGGAAAGCTTATCAAATTTGCTTTTATTTGATACCAAACACGACTAGTCTAGCTCTAATAATAAAAAAGTTTGGTTAAAACCTCTATTTATAAAGCCAACTAGACTAAAACGTAAAAATCTCTTGTGACAACAACAAATGCATACCAGCAACATAACATTTAAAAAGATTATAAAATTTGCTTTCATTTGATACCAAACACGACTAGGTTTGCTCCAAAAATAAAGAAGTTACGATATAAATTCCAAATCCAAAGCCTACTAGACCGAAAGATAAAACATCGAATATCTCCGTCATTTATCAACGGATTTCGATGAATTTTACATAGTTTTGAAGGGTATTTAACGCCGATTCAGAATATATTTAGAAATAAAAAATTACTTTCACAAAATTACATGTTCAATTGTTCTTAGAGATTGACGATTACCGGGCATTAAAATGATGGAGTTTCGCGTCGCGTCGGAAAAGTGGTCCCATTGAAACATCTGGCCCGACGTTTTCAGTGTTCGGTGTTTTGAGAGAAAACACCGGGAAAAAATGGAAAAATAACATTTCCCGGGCTGCTGCGCGCTTTCGTAAACCGACAGCGGCGGCGCTCCGTTGGAAAAACTCGCGGTTCTCTATTTGTTAAAATAACATTTTCTTATTTTTTCAACTCCCCCCTCCACCCTTTCAATCCAACCCTCTTTTCAGCATAGCGGAAAATAATTTCGAGCTCTTTATACTCTTTCTAACAATCCTTCAAAATTACTCGTCGAAAAAACGGTTTCACACGGCGGAAACGAATAATTAAAAAATCCATCTAGTCAGTCATGGAAATTTATTTTTTGCTATATCTCCTAAACGATTAAAGATAACCCTAGCGTGTCGGTACTCAAATTCCATCATTTTTTATTTTAGATACGAATAAATAAGTAAAACCGCCCCCTGAATAATAAACAAGCGAATAACGTCGATATTAGAGGGTTGAATCTTTCATGAGGCAGGCCGGGCCGCAGGTCAAGGTCGCGCGGGCCTATCGCAACTTTTCTTGTGTTCCCCGGTAAAAATTGACGAGGTAAAAACACCCCAACAACCCTGAAAGGCGTGCACGGTCGATATCAAAATTTCAGGTCTGAATTTTCAGCTAAGACCAGCGCGCAATGTAAGGCTCGCTCGTCTGCTGGCTTGTCTAGCCGGGTTTATCGATTTTTTGGTGTTTACCCCCTTTCGCAAGGGGTGCGTTCCGTTACTTGGAGAAAAGTTCTTTGTTTGGGCATTTAATCAATTTATACGCGACCAAAATTAATTTTTTGGTTAGTTTCGAATATCAATTGATTATTTATAGGGGTAAATTGATTTTTAGGTGGTATCCGTGGAAATGTAGGATTGGATAGGGGTGAAAATCGCCCCTCATCTGTCCTAGTGACCTAGAAAACGGGACTTCAAAGTTTCCCGAACTTTGTGTTAAGTTCATTTGCTGTGCTCGCTGACTTCGCTGATGTTATTTTGAAGCTTTGTGACTTTCGCTTTTGTTATTATTGATTGTTTGTTATCATTAGACAACAGGAAAATTTAATAATTAATATTTGTATAGCACCATTGAATAAAGCTTGCGAAATGGTTTAATTTGAGCCGAAACTCGATATATCTAGCTTGTTTAGTTTTCGAGTTATTTCGAAAATAGTTACCTTCCAAGGCTAACTAGATCGAATTCAATTTCTTGCGATTTTACCAGAAATTAATGCCTATTTTTGTCAAAAATTAACAAGAGATTACTAATTTTAAATATGCAATACTAAATAAATAAATAAATTTTGACAGTTTAATATCCGGAATATCTCAAAAAGTATGCGAGATAACCCTATCATGTTGGTACTCAAATCAAACGATTTTTAGAGATCTACAAGAATATCGTATTAGAATTATCATATTTGCATTATCATTTTTTGATATTTTTTTTTGTGTACTATGTGGGTGAAACTGGTGCTAAAACTAATCGTAATAAATAAAAATCGAACCTGCGACTAGCATCGAATGAACTGGGTAAATTCTACTTGGCTGTCGGTGTACGGTTTTTTATACCTGAGATAAAAACCGTTCACCGCAAGAAATTTAAGAGTGAGTTGGATGTGGTTGTTTGACGCTTGGCCGGAGTGAGACGGAATCTAGTAGTAGCCGGAGGCATACGGAAATTATTTAAGGTCATCATGTTTCTTAAATTACATAGACACTTAACCCGGTCTAGTGTATTGGCTCACAACAATATAGGAATTCAGTTATTTGGCTACACGAAACCGACATAACAGGTGTATTTTAAGTACAGTTGATAAAGTTGGTTTTGTGTGGTTCTTATACAGGAAAATGAGATTTATTTTAAAAGTTTTTGACAGAAAAACTTTCATTTGTTCTATACTGCATAGTATCTACGAATTCACAAACACAAAGCCGTATTATTCTTCTTCTATTCCCATATAAAAGGGTTAGAAAGGGGCAAATCCACAATTTATTTCTTTTTTTTCTCCTATTTTATTTTATAGTCTATATTCCCTCACAGCGAAATTATCATAATCTATTGTAAGATAGGGGTCTTTACGGCAAATTTCACTCAAACAGATGCAGATTAGGCTGGTAAAATGCAGCGCAAATAGACCGTAGAGATATCTGGCCACTTATCCTTGCTGAAATATTCAAATTAGTTGCCTATTCACGATAGGATAAATAGATCAGAAAGGATATACCTATATTTCGATGTTTGCTTTGTCCTTTGGGACGACCGCAAGAAGCACGCGAAAAGAATAGGCCTCGTGTTACCACGGCTCATTGTGCTAAAACGGTAGGTAAATATTGGGACCAATTTTATTGTATACGGTGTTTTCGAGGGCGTGTCTAGGTCTAGTTCAGCTCCACTGTGAGAAAGACTGGAAATTATGTTAAATTTTCATGCAGTGCTACGCGAAAATTTATTTCCGCTATGTGTTAGGGTTAAAACTCAACTGCTTTTAATATATTCGTATGTCATTAGATCTTCAAACAAACTTCTTAATACGATATCCTTGTAGATCTCTCAAAATCGTTTGATTTGAGTACCAACACGATGGGGTTATCTCGCATAGTTTTCGAGATATTCCAGTTATTAATTTGTTAAAATTTTCTAGATTTACAGTATTGCATATGTATAATTACTACTCTCCTGCTAGTTGTTAAGTAAAATATGCGCGGATTTGTCGTAAAATCGCATAAAAACGGGTTCGATCTAGTTGGCCATGGAACGAAACTATTTCCGAAATAACTCGAAAACTAAGCAAGCTAGATATATCGAGTTTGGGCTCAAATTAAACCATTTCACAAGCTTGATCCAATGGTGCTATCTAAAAAGTATTATCGTTAAGTTTCATTTGTATTACTATAGAAATTACTATAAATAGAACTAAAAAATACTTCGGATATTACATAAACGTTCTTGTATAAAAATTCTTTCGAAAATAACACCAAATTTGCTAAATTTTCGTTTTGATCTAGTTAGCCTTGGAATAAACGTTTTTACGAAATAACTCAAGAACGGTAAATCGTAGATATGCCGAGTTGGTACTCAAATGAAACGATTTTTCGTGCTTTATAAGAAGGTATTGGTTAGAATAAGTTTGGGTTTGATTTGAGTGATTTTGGTTCTAACTCTTCTAGAATTTAACGTTGTGGATTCTAAGTGCGCGTGAGTAACGGATGAGAGATTACTTCGTGAATCAGAAACTGCGAGTGCTCGCGAGAATTGCGCGGAGTCGGTTAGGTTATGTGGCATTAATCGCTTGGGGCTTGAAACCAGTCAGTCAGTAGTAGTCAGTGAGTCGTCGACTCAGATAAAACAGACTTATACATACTTCCTGCTTAACGCTGCCGTAATTGGAGGCAGTAATATGTAAATTAGGGCTCTTTAATGAAATACTTAAAGTACATTGCAATTAATTTCAGAATGATACCTGTCCATTTGCGCCAGGCCTGATACGTAGTACTACGTAATGGCTCTCGCAGTGTGCATTTTTTTAAATTGGTCTCCCCTTTTTATTGTTTAGGTATTGGCGTAAAACGGGGCACCTTGTATTTCATATGTGGGTACCGCCGATGAGAGACATTTGTTGCTCATTTTAATACGTCGTTAATTACTACGATCGGATCAGGACTTGTTAAAAATGATTAGTAGTAGAATGTCTACGATTACCAACAGAGACAGATGTAATGATCGCCTAGTAACTACCTAATGGTAATTATTCAATAACGCGGTGTCCGTACTTCGTTAGTGTTGATATTTCTGTCCACCCGTCATGTTACGCAAAACGCACAAGTCACTTTGGAAATCTCAAATGAAACAGACCACCCGTGGCAATATTATTCATATACCATCGTATAAAGCTTTCGAAATCGTTTGATTTGAGTACCGACTCGACATATCTACGATCACTCGTTTTCGAGATATTTTGAAAAAACTATTTTTCCAAGGCTGACTAGACCAAAACAAAAAACTAGTTAATTTACACCTATTTTTAAACGAACAGAACCGTGGTTCGGTCTAAACGCATCCATATTTTATCCTTTTCGAAACAAAACTAAATATTAACTATTTTTCTATTTTTTTTTTATATTCAAGGGTATTGATAGTATTAATGATAATAAATAATAGTAATACGTATTACACTCAAATTTTATCGAAAAATTCCAAAGAATAACAGAGATATTTGAATTTTAATTCTGTAATCCAGTAGGCTTTGGAATTTAAATAATTGCGCTAACTTCTTTATTATTAACGATAAGTATGCCGTGTTCGGTATCAGATTGCAGCAAATTTAATCCCCTTATTAAGTATGCAATTAAAAATGAATAAAAACGCACGATATACCTGTTATTTCTGAAAAAGCTCCACCCATATAATGTCATCATCGGTTTCAGAACGACGTATCACAATATCGCAAACCACACAACACCACTCGAAATAAAAAATAAAAAAGAACCAACACTAAAAAAAAATCACACAAAACAAAAGAAATCACACTAACGTATAAACGTACCTATTTATTCCAAATAAAACAAAAAAACGCACATAATAGCACAGAAAAAAGTAAGTATGTTTGTTAGGTGGTCACCGCGAGATATTTGGGGGTAGTTTTTGTCGCTACCCTCGGAAAACCACGTGCCTAAACTACCCTAAAAACGTGCGCAACAGCCGATATTGTGAGACACCACTTAGCACTCGCCTTGAAAGTGAAAGTGGAGCATTATTAATTCCAATTGTATCCACGATAGTCAAATAATCGATTAGATAGTGTTAAAATTGATTTTTATTTGTATAAGTAACCAATATGAATCGATAATAATTATACGTAAATATAGGGGCTGGCAACACGTGAATTAAAAGTGTTTAATTAAAACAAGTGCTTTCGATACATCCGCTTTAAGTTGAGATACGTCGAACTATCCTAAAGAGGTCACAGAACAATCTTGGCAGGGTGTTACAGAAATTTATTTCAAATACTTCAAAGTATGGAATATCCATCTTGTAGCCCTTGAAAATAGCTGTAATTTGAGTACAAACACACCCCATCTACCTTTAAACCCTTTAGAGATATTCAACAAAATAACCAAAATCAAGGCTAACTAGATTGAAATTAAACTAGACGATTTCCGAAATAATTTACACCAAAATTCCTGGGGTTTCGGTACCGTTAATGAGAGAATTTCAAAATATTTTATTTTGCCATTTTAAAACTGTTATAATCACAAAATTATCCACAAATTTAAGACTTTTTATATTTTATGTTATCAAGTTTGGGAGTCCTTGAAAAATGCTGTAATTTGAGTACAAACACGCCCCATCTATCTTTAAACTCCATCGAGATATTCCAAGAAATAACCAAAAGCAAGGCTAACTAGATCGAAATTGAAATAGGCGATTTCCGAAGTAATTTACACAATAATTCCTGGGTTTTCGGCACCGTTAGTGAGAGAATTTCAAAATATTTTATTTTGCCGTTTTAAAACTGTTATAATCACAAAATTATCCACAAATTTAAGACTTTTTATATTTTAGGTTATCACGTTTGGAAGTCCTTAAAAAATGCTGTAATTTGAGTATAAACACGCCCCACCTATCTTTAACCTCCTTCGAGATATTCCAAGAAATACCCAAAAGCAAGGCTAACTAGATCGAAATGGAAATAGACGATTTCCGAAGTAATTTACACCATAATTCCTGGGTTTTCGGCACCGTTAGTGAGAGAATTTCAAAATATTTTATTTTGCCATTTTAAAACAGTGATAATCACAAAATTATCCACAAATTTAAGCCTTTTTATATTCCAGGTTATCACGTTTGGAAGTCCTTAAAAATGCTGTAATTTGAGTATAAACACACCCCACCTATCTTTAACCTCCTTCGAGATATTCCAAGAAATAACCAAAAGCAAGGCTAACTAGATCGAAATTGAAATAGGCGATTTCCGAAGCAATTTACACCATAATTCCTGGGTTTTCGGCACCGTTAGTGAGAGAATTTCAAAATATTTTATTTTGCCATTTGAAAACTGTTATAATCACAAAATTATCCACAAATGTAAGACTTTTTGTATTTTTTCGTATTTTAGGTTATCACGTTTGGAAGCCCTTAAAAAATGCTGTAATTTGAGTACAAACACGCCCCATCTATCTTTAAACTCCATCGAGATATTCCAAGGAATAACCAAAAGCAAGGCTAACTAGATCGAAATTGAAATAGGCGATATTCCGGGTAATTTCTACAATTACTCTGGGTTTTTCGGTACCGCTGTATACAGAATGTTTAATCTTTTATTTTCGATCATGAGCCGGTTATAATGATCAATATTTGGTCGATTACTCGCGAATTTTGGATATTTCTTTAATGGGCGTTATTACGCCGGGTATCCTTTTCAGTTGTGGCCGTCTCGTTGGGCAATTACAAAATTTTTGAGAGCCGAATGTGTCTCTAGCTGTGTGCCCTGAGCGGCGTCTTTTTGGGGCTGGCTGGTTTGTTTCGTATGGTATGTCAGTGGCCACTTGATGGACCACTTTTTACCACCGCCGTTGACAAGTCCGCATCAAGCGGCATCATTTCGGCAGGAATTTCCCTTTGTCTACAGCGCTCCTGAGCAGACGTCCAAATATTTCTAACTTGACCCGTTCTATAATTTCGTAATTTATATTTCCATCCGCGACGCAACGCGAACCGCATAAAAATTCCTAATTCGTCGGTTATTTTTTCGGCCTCCGAAACCTTCGACTTACCCCGACTTCTAGCGGCGGGTAGAACAACTAAATTTAGGGTCGCAACCCCCAGAATATTCACGGCCGTTAAAAATTGTTTCATTTGAGTACCAACACGATAGGGTTATCTCTTATAGTTCTTGAGATATACCCGTTATTCATTTGTCAAAATAAATAACAAAAAGTAGGCTTTATTACAGCTCTACAGTAAATTTTGGTTATAATCCAAATTTTTTTAATAGAATTTCTGCATAATGTTAGATAATACCGCAGTAAATCAAAGTGGATCTAGTTAGCCATGAAATAAAACTCTTTTTGGCATAACTCGAAAACTAAGAAAGATAGGTATGCCGAGTTGGTACTCAAATCAAACCGTTTTTAGGGCTCTACAAGATGGTATTAGTTAAAATTGCGAATGGGGGTTAGGGCGCCCCCTGGTGCTTAATAGTCGAACTAAATTTAGGGTGTCATCCCTCTATGTGGCTCGATCGATAAATTTCGGGGTGCGCCCTGCGCGGTGGCGCGCTACACCCTTAGTACCGCCATCTAGCGCTTAAAACCGGAACTAAATTTAGGGGTGGGCCTGCTACCCAACCCCCTACAAATAATACCCTTCTTTACCGACAAGGTAATCACTCCATCTTTTCTGATTTCTTCGAACAAAAGATCTAGCGTGAAATTGCTAGACCAATTATCAACCCCTATAGTTATAAAACGGAGGATTTCTATTGCACTACTTGAATATAAATGAGTCATAAATATGCATTTGCTGTAATTTAGAATCGTCACCTGTTTTTATTATAATGACGAGGTGGTAGAATGAGATTCACTTAGTTTTATTATGGTTAAAAGCGGAATCCTGTTTTTGTAATTGGGGTACTTAGAAACAAAGATGTTGTAGGAAAAAATCTATTTTTAAACATTTTCTATAATGTGCTTTTCTGGACATTATCGCGTAAGATTGTAAAGTTTAAATAAGTATTCTTTATCTACTTATTTAAATAAGGAACAAAACTTAACGTGCGAGCATAATTTAATTCTATTAAACCCGATAATGAGCGCCATTAGCGCAAATGGAACATAATTATCGCAAAACCAGCAATTAAAGTGAACTCAAAGAAGAAAAAAATCCTGCATTTGCATACAGCACAGAAACTCGTTTCTACGAGATCTGAGATCCTTTTTTGCCTTCCAGGAGCTTTTCAAAGCACTATTTAGGTCATTATGTCACATTATGCTGATTTAATCTGTTTATTTCGTGATTTTTTGTCGAGCACTATGCAATTTCATGCCTCCTCTAAGAAAATGCACCATTTCGCGTGTTGAATTTTTCGGTTTCGATATTAAGGAGCTCTTGATTAACTCATTAAAACCACCGTTCAATTAAGCCCGCAAAACGCTCTCATTTGAGCCCAAACTCGGCATATCTACCTGTCTTAATTTTCGAGTAATGAGCCGAACACGAAAAGTGAACCATCGCCAACTAGATTGCAGTTCTTTATAGGAATTTTTAAACAATACCCTTACCAACTTTACCGGCGTTAAACAAGCTTTAATTTGAGCCCAAACTCGACACCCCTAACTCTATTAATAACCAAGTTATGACGATAAAACCCTAAGTTAGCCCAAGTCATGGCTAACTAGATCAAACCGTTTTTTTGCCAATAACTCAGCCATTTATAAGAATTTTTAAATATTTCCTTCGCCACACTTCCTAATTTATAACCCCCTACATGACTCCACCCCCCCCCCCCCCCCCAACCACACAAAAAAACAACAATTTTTTGACAATTCTCCCGCATGAATTTCTCGGACAAAGGCGAGACTGACTGACTGACTTTATCGCGGTGTTTTCTTTTTTGCCCCGCGGCGGGGCTAGATTCAATTTTTCACCGGAGGCGGTGGCGCCATCTGCAGCGTCCGTCGATCGCGCGGTTATCGGTTCCTAATGCGTTCGTCGGTGACGGATAACAAATGATCCAGCCGTCCTCCTCCCTCAGGCCACTGCGATCTGCGGGACGTCCTCTTCTTTATTATCTATGTTCGGGTCTTGGGGGACCCCCTATATACATATATACGCACAGTGCGACGACTTGCATTCGGACGGCGCGGCGTCGTTAACTTCAGGACGTCCGGGACGCCCTCTGGCGGAATTTGATGATGATGATGACCTTAACGTCCGACGGAAAAAATGGCAGATTCAGAAGTGGGATTAAATTGAATTAACAGCAGAACTAAATTATTTTTTGGTTATTTTTTAAACAAAACCTCAATTAAGTGATCGAGCTTTAAATTTGCTTTAATTTGAGCCCAAACTCGATACATCTATCTCTTTTAGTTTTTGACTTATGGTGATTCTTAACCAAAATCATGGCTAACTAGATTGAACAGTTATTTTAGTATAACTCGGTGATTTTCAATAATTTTGAAGTAATACTTGAATAGAAAGATTTGAAAAATTTAGCTGGTTGTTAGTTCTATAGATCGCAGATAAAAAATACTGAACATGACAATATTTTTATGGTTTTTAAAAATTTTGGTGTGTAGTGTGAACCGGCATTGAAAACGCTTCAAAACAGCGAAAACAGTGTCAAAAAATTCCTATAAATAACGGAGATATTCGATTTTTTGTCTTCCGATCTAGTTGGCTTTGGAAAAGAAAATTTGTACCTAACTTCTTTATGGCTAAAGCTAACTTGGTCGTGTTTGGTATCAAATGAAAGCAAATCTTGTTGTCTTTCTAACTATCAAGACGATTTTGGGATTTGACGTACACAATTTTTAATAAACCAATTAATTTCAGATTTTCCATCAGTCTGGGTAAAATAGCGATCTAAAGTGCTGGGCATATGGCAAACAGCGATTCATACTCGGTCTCCAGGGTGACCAGCTCGGAACAAAAACCGAACGCCATGCGACTCGGTATTCGGTCGGTTTGTTCGTTTTTACCGGCCAATGTTGCAAAATTCAATAAAGCAAGCGGAGAGGAAGGCTGCTCGAAGAGAGGAGAGAACCGATGCAAGCCGCGCGGCGCTTGTTCTAATGGGGGCGTGTTTCAATTGTTCTACACACCCACACAGCCAATGGACGACGACGCTATGCGGCCCCGCCCACTTTGGGGGCACTAGTGACGTCGCCGAGGCCCGGCCTGGACCCCAGGTACCTACCGAGTGTACACCGCAATGCGAGATACGCGTCACGCTGGCAATTGTTTTTTGCCAAACGGCGAGCCGGCTACCGGTTTTTGCCGGGCGTTTTTCTTTTGTCGTCGTCGTCGAGAGAGCATGAGCTATGCGCGCCGACGAGTTATGAGTCCCGGGTCGCGATCGCCGTTTGTTATTGGACCTGGACGTCAATTTTGACGTTTCGTTTATGTACGAGTAAAAACAAGTGCCGCCGATTGATAGCGGCTATAAAACTCGACGAGAATCAGCGAAAATTCTACCGAAATACGGCTTGATTAGGTGGTTACGCGTAAAATAGGTTGGCGTCTAGTAGGCCTTGGATGGGTTACGTTTTGCGTATCTCGGCTGTTTTTAAAGTTACCCCTATTGAGTTTGGGGTCAAATTGAAGCATATTTTAAATGCTTTAAAATGGTGTATGGATAATTGTTATTTTGTTTTCCTAGAGTGCCAAGCAAAATAAATATAGGTTGTGAATTATTTTTCTGTTAGTTATTGAGATGTTAAACAGGATTCCATGAGAAAATTTTAATTATGTTTTCAAATAATCGAGATATAAAAATAAGTGTTCGATTTAGTTGGCCGTGGAAAATAATAAAATGTGCGATAACTCGTAAACGGTAATAGGTAGGTATGTCGTGTTTGGTGTCAAATGAGAGGTCTCGAGGAGGAGAATCAGACTGCGTTTAATTAGTAATCGCATATTTGTGTAATTAGGAAAAATATAGATATAACAAGTTAGGTATTTACTTTTCTGTTAGTCATTGAGATGCCAAAGAAGATTCCGTGAGAAAATTTAAATTAAGTTGCTTAATAGTCGAGATATTTAAAAATAAGTGTTCGATCTAGTAGGCTGTGGAAAATAATAAAATGTGCATTAACTCGTAAACGGTAACAGGTAGGTATGTCGTGTTTGGTGTCAAATGAGAGGTCTCGAGGAGGAGAATCAGACTGCGTTTAGTTGGAAATCGCATATTTGTGTAATTATCAAAAATATAGATGTAACAGGTTAGGGATTGACTTTTCTGTTAGTTCTTGAGATACTAAAGAAGATCCCGTGAGAAAATTTAAATTAAGTTGCTTAATAGTCGAGATATTTAAAAATAAGTGTTCGATCTAGTAGGCCGTGGAAAATAATAAATGTGCGATAACTCGTAAACTGTAATAGGTAGGTATGTCGTGTTTGGTGTCAAATGAGAAGTCTCGAGGAGGAGAATCAGACTGCGTGTAGTTGGAAATCGCATATTTGTGTAATTATCAAAAATATAGATATAACAGGTTAGGGATTGCCTTTTTTGTTAGTTCTTGAGATACTAAAGAAGATCCCGTGAGAAAATTTAAATTAAGTTGCTTAATAGTCGAGATATTTAAAAATAAGTGCTCGATCTAGGAGGCCGTGGAAAATAATAAAAGTGCGATAACTCGTAAACGGTAATAGGCAGGTATATCGTGTTTGGCGTCAAATGAGAGGTCTCGAGCAGGAGAATCAGACTGCGTTTAGTTGGAAATCGCGTATTTGTGTAATTATCAAAAATATAGATATAACAGGTTAGGGATTGACTTTTCTGTTAGTTCTTGACAAACTAAAGAAGATCCCGTGAGAAAATTTAAATTAAGTTGCTTAATAGTCGAGATATTTAAAAATAAGTGCTCGATCTAGTAGGCCGTGGAAAATAATAAAAGTGCGATAACTCGTAAACGGTAATAGGCAGGTATATCGTGTTTGGTGTCAAATGAGAGGTCTCGAGGAGGAGAATCAGACTGCGTTTAGTTGGAAATCGCATATTTGTGTAATTATCAAAAATATAGATGTGACAGGTTAGGGATTGACTTTTCTGTTAGTTCTTGAGATACTAAAGAAGATCCCGTGAGAAAATTTAAATTAAGTTGCTTAATAGTCGAGATATTTAAAAATAAGTGTTCGATCTAGTAAGCCGTGGAAAATAATAAATGTACGATAACTCGTAAACTGTAATAGGTAGGTATGTCGTGTTTGGTGTCAAATTAGAGGTCTCGAGGAGGGCAATCAGCCTGGCTTGGTATTAATAAGATCGCGCGGGCCCAGCACCCTAACAAAGAAGTTATGGTGGATGGTTGATAGGCATCGGCAATCATCGACGCGCGTGGGTAATTAACGGTCCTTATATGTCATCGGGCGAGTCGCAGGATGCGGCCGGCGCTCGATAACGATCGGTTATTGCGGATTTGTCTATTTCTGTCGCTCTCGCCAATACATAATAATACGTAAAACAAGATTTTAATCTGAAATAAATGAGCACCTTGGCAATCAAAACAGGCGAGCCAGTCGCGCGTAATAATTCCCTACAGGAGTCATAAACACGTATTACGGCCGAAGTCATAAATCGAACTTGAAATTCATACCGGTTAATAATTTTCTTCCTCTATAGGTTATATATAAAATTTTTAAGGCGCGTATATTTAAGTGCGCGTAATATTAAGTTATAAATCTCTCGATCCGGGCGGGAAAATGACCCATTGCATATGCAGATCCGCTCCGAATCATTTCCCATCTTTCTCTTCCTCGTTCCTTCTTTCGAGCGGTTTAAATTTGAACACCTTTACGCTGAATACCTAATATGATTTATTCGATAATTTCGCACCGGGCGTGAGTCCGTCACTGCTCTGACTTCTCTCCGTCCTGCTTAATTATTGACTATATACGCAATTAACCGTCGATACGGACTTTTTACCATCGCAGCGTCTCTCAGATGCATCTGGATTTCCTGATCCCGCGGGGCAAAAACCTCCAGTTCCCATTACCGCGGAGACCTGGGAAACTAGTAATTTCAACCTATAGATTGCCTAGAGATCGATCCACTACGTAATGGTAATTATTTCAACTGACTTCCAAGACCAAAACGAAAACCGATCACAACGAACGATTTCCAACACGACGCAGCGCACTCTGGCGGCACATAACCTCAACCAATCGAGAGCCCTCGGAAAATCACGTCATTTGACACCCAACACGGCATACTTATGTCTTACCGTTTACGAGTTATCGCATGTTTTATCCTTTCCATGGCACACTAGATCGAAAATAATTTTTTAAATATCTCGTTAATAACTAATTTTAAATAAATTTTGATCAAGGAATCGTCTTAGAAATCATAATAATAATTATTGCAACTGACTTCCAAGTGTAAAATACAAACCGATCCCAATGATAGATTTGCAACACGACGCAGCGCCCTCTGTTGGCACAAAACCTCAACCTATCGAGAGATCTCGGAAAATCACGTCATTTGACACCCAACACCGCATACTTATGTCTTACCGTTTACGAGTTATCGTATGTTTTATCCTTTCCATGGCACACTAGATCGAAAATTATTTTTTAAATATCTCGTTAATAACGAATTTTAAATAAATTTTGATCAACGAATCGTCTTAGAAATTATAATAGTAATTATTGCAAGTGCCTTCCAAGAGTAAAACACAAACCGATTCCAACGATAGATTTCCAACACGACGCAGAGCCGTCTGTAGGCACAAAACCCCAACCTATCGAGAGACCTCGGAAAATCACGTCATTTGACACCCAACACGGCATACTTATGTCTTACCGTTTACGAGTCATCGCTTGTTTTATCCTTTCCATGGCACACTAGATCGAAAATAATTTTTTAAATATCTTATTAATAACGAATTTTAAATAAATTTTGATTAAGGAATCGTTTTGGAAATCATAATAGTATTTATTTCAACTGACTACCAAGACTAAAACACAAACCGATCACAACGATAGATTTCCAACACAACGCAGCGCCCTCTGTTGGCACAAAACCTCAACCTATCGAAAGCCCTCGGAAAATCAAGTCATTTGACACCCAACACGGCATACTGATGTCTTACCGTTTACGAGTTATCGCATGTTTTATCCTTTCCAAGGCACACTAGATCGAAAATTATTTTTTAAATATCTCGTTAATAACGAATTTTAAATAAATTTTTATCAAGGAATCCTCTTCGAAATCACAATGGTAATTATTTCAACTTCCAAGACTAAAACACAAACCGATCCCAACGATAGATTCCCAACACGACGCAGCGCCCTCTGTTGGCACAAAACCTCAACCTATCGAAAGCCCTCGGAAAATCAAGTCATTTGACACCCAACACGGCATACCTATGTCTTACCGTTTACGAGTTATCGCAGGTCTTATCCTTTCCATGGCACACTAGATCGAAAATTATTTTTTAAATATCTCGTTAATAACAAATTTTAAATAAATTTTGATCAAGGAATCGTTTTGGAAATCATAATAGGAAATATTACAACTGACTTCCAAGACTAAAACACAAACCGATCCCAACGATAGATTTCCACCACAACGCAGCGCCCTCTGTTGGCACAAAACCTCAACCTTTCGAAAGCCCTCGGAAAATCAAGTCATTTGACACCCAACACGGCATACTTATGTCTTACCGTTTACGAGTTATCGCATGTTTTATCATTTCCGTGGCACACTAGATCAAAAATTATTTTTTAAATATCTCGTTAATAAAGAATTTTAAATAAATTATGATCAAGGAGTCGTCTTAGAAATCATAATAGTAATTATTTCAACTGACTTCCAAGACTAAAACAGAAACCGATTCCAACGATAGATTTCCAACATGACGCAGCGCCCTCTGTTGGCACAACACCTTGCGAATTGAAAGCAATGGAAAGCCCTAGGAAAATCACGTCATTTGACACCCAACACGGCATACTTATCTATTACCGTTTACGAGATATTGCAAGTTTTATCCTCTCCGTGGCACACTAGATGGAAAATAATTTTTTACATATCTCGATAATAACAATTTTGATCAAAGAATTGTCTTTAATATTTCAATAAAAGAACACAGCAATATTTTTTCCAACCAACTCCTGAATCTTTAATTTCTTCAAAAACTAAAAAACAAATAAAATCTATATAAAAACAACACCGTATTATCAATCATAAAAAGCCCTTTTATTTGATACCAAACTCGACATAGTTAACTCTTTTCGTTCTCGTGTTTTACGAAAATAAATCCTACCACGGCCCACTAGACTGAAACGTATTTTCGCGATTTCAGCGCTTTAAACAAAAGCCACCTACCTGAATCTACGGATAATTGAAAAAGGCGTCTTGGAGTGTACGTTCCACCGTCGTGACTGTATAAAATTCCTAAAGAGATTGTGTTTAAAGTAACTAACTGCTTTTCTGACCGCAGTTTTCGCTCCATTTGCCACGAATAACTCGATTTTTAACAGCAGTTTTTAGCGGTAGCAGCTCGTGCTCACTGCTTCGATTCTTAGAACTTTTTTCGAGAGGTATACCGAAGAATTCCAACTTTTTTTTGTTCAACCAGAAGTGACACATACCGTGTCTAAACTGACTGCAAATATGAAAGCTTTCAAACGAACGAATAGAAGAAAGCGGGCATTTCTTATCAAAATAGAAAGATATTCAAATAACAAGATAACAAAACCAAAACAATCATCTTTTCGCTGAATCCACGAAAGAATAAAATCCCAATTATCGATAACAACACACCCTCTCTATATAGGGACTAAATCGTGTTCGGGGTTTATATTTTCAGTAGGCCGTTTCGACCCCTTCACAGTCTGTAAACGAGCGGGAACAACCCCAATTTATGATCGCCCACTAACCCCAAAATATGGGGGAGGATCTAGGTCAAAGTTACGCTGAACTAGGTCAGTAATATCATTTAAATTCCCGAAAAAATATGAAAACTAACAAGGCTACGAAGAAGTTACCGATGTAGTTCGATTCGTCATGTAAAATCATTTGATTTGACACCCAACTCGGTATGGTTACGTCAAAAAATAAAAAAGTTATGACAAAAATAAAATTTCCATGGCACACTAGATGGAAACCTATTTTATTCGATTACTTGGGTTGGGGAGGTGTTAGGAGCTCGTGGGTAGCATCGTTGGAAAGGTTTTAATATACTGAATTTTTGTCACATAAATTTGATGACATGTAAATAAGGCGGCCCTGGGTAATAAATTTTAAGAAGGAACTGTTAGTTGAAGTTACCGATATAGTTCGATTCGTCTTGTAAAATGATTTGATTTGACACCCAACTCGGTATGGTTACGTCAAACAACAAAAAAGTTATGACAAAAATAATATTTCCACGGCACACTAGACGGAAACTTATTTTATATGATTACTTGGTTTAGGGAGGTGTTAAGAGGTCGTGTGTAGCACCAATGGAAAGGGTTTTTATATCGTATTTTTTGGTTACATTTATTTGATGATTAATTAATTAATACGGCCCTGGATAGTGAATTTTAAGAAGAAACAGTTTAAAACATACGTAGAATTTAGTCCTGGTTTATTTGACACCCAACTCCGCAGGGTTAGGTCAAAAAACAAAAAAGTTATGACAAAAATAAAATTTCCATGGCACACTAGAGGGAAACCTATTTTATTCGATTACTTGGGTTGGGCAGGTGTTAGGAGGTCGTGTGTAGCATCGTTGGGAAGGTTATTTATACTGCATTTCTGTGACATTAATTTGATAACATAAAGTAAATATACGGCCATGGATAGTGAATTTTATGTAAAAACAAATGAAAACATACGTAGAATTCCTTCCTGATTTATTTGACGCCCAACTCGGTAAGGTTAGGTCAAAAAGCAAAAAAGTTATGTCAAAAATAGAATTTCCATGGCACACTAGATGGAAACCTATTTTATTCGATTACTTGGGTTGGGCAGGTGTTTAGGAGGTCGTGTGTAGCATCGTTGGGAAGGCTTTTTTATACTGCATTTCTGTGACATTAATTTGATAACATAAAGAAAATATACGGCCATGGTGAGTGAATTTTAAGTAGAAACAGATAAAAACATACGTAGAATTAATTCCTGATTTATTTGACACCCAACTCGGTAGGCTTAGGTAAAAAAACAAAAAAGTTATGACAAAAATAAAATTTCCATGGCACACTAAATGGAAAGCTATTTTATTCGATTACTTGGGTTGGGCAGGTGTTAGGAGGTTGTGTGTAGCATCGTTGGGAAGGTCTTTTTATACTGCATTCCTGTGACATTAATTTGATAACATAAAGTAAATATACGGCCATTGATAGTCAATTTTATGTAGAAACAAATGAAAACATACGTAGAATTCCTCCCTGATTTATTTGACACCCAACTCGGTAGGGTTAGGTCAAAAAGCAAAAAAGTTATGTCAAAAATAGAATTTCCATGGCACACTAGATGGAAACCTATTTTATTCGATTACTTGGGTTGGGCAGGTGTTTAGGAGGTCGTGTGTAGCATCGTTGGGAAGGCTTTTTTATACTGCATTTCTGTGATATTAATTTGATAACATAAAGAAACTATACGGCCATAGTGAGTGAATTTTAAGTAGAAACAGATAAAAACATACGTAGAATTCCTTCCTGATTTATTTGACACCCAACTCGGTAGGGTTAGGTCAAAAAACAAAAAAGTTATGACAAAAATAAAATTTCCATGGCACACTGGATGGAAAGCTATTTTATTCGATTACTTGGGTTGGGCAGGTGTTAGGAGGTTGTGTGTAGCATTGTTGGGAAGGCATTTTTATAATGCATTTCTGTGACATTAATTTGATAAGATAAAGTAAATATACGGCCATGGAGAGTGAATTTTAAGTAGAAACAGAAGAAAACATACGTAGAATTCCTTCCTGATTTATTTGACACCCAACTCGGTAGGGTTAGGTCAAAAAACAAAAAAGTTATGACAAAAATAAAATTTCCATGGCACACTAGATGGAAAGCTATTTTATTCGATTACTTGGGTTGGGCGGGTGTTAGGAGGTTGTGTGTAGCATCGTTGGGAAGGCTTTTTTATACTGCATTTCTGTGACATTAATTTGATAACATAAAGTAAATATACGGCCATGGAGAGTGAATTTTAAGTAGAGACAGAAAAAACATACGTAGAATTCCTTACTGATTTATTTGACACCCAACTCGGTAGGGTTAGGTAAAAGCAAAAAAGTTATGTCAAAAATAGAATTTCCATGGCACACTAGATGGAAGCCTATTTTATTCGATTACTTGGGTTGGGCAGGTGTTTAGGAGGTCGTGTGTAGCATCGTTGGGAAGGCGTTTTTATACTGCATTTCTGTGATATTAATTTGATAACATAAAGAAAATATACGGCCATGGTGAGTGAATTTTAAGTAGAAACAGAAGAAAACATACGTAGAATTCCTTCCTGATTTATTTGACACCCAACTCGGTAGGGTTAGATCAAAAAACAAAAAAGTTATGACAAAAATAAAATTTCCATGACACACTAGATGGAAACCTATTTTATTCGATTACTTGGGTTGGGCAGGTGTTAGGAGGTCGTGTGTCGCATCGTTGGGAAGGTTTCTTTATACTGCATTTCTGTGACATTAATTTGATAACATAAAGTAAATATACGGCCATGGATAGTGAATTTTAAGTAGAGACAGAAAAAACATACGTAGAATTCCTTCCTGATTTATTTGACACCCAACTCGGTAGGGTTAGGTCAAAAAGCAAAAAAGTTATGTCAAAAATAGAATTTCCATGGCACACTAGATGGAAGCCTATTTTATTCGATTACTTGGGTTGGGCAGGTGTTTAGGAGGTCGTGTGTAGCATCGTTGGGAAGGCGTTTTTATACTGCATTTCTGTGATATTAATTTGATAACATAAAGAAAATATACGGCCATGGTGAGTGAATTTTAAGTAGAAACAGAAGAAAACATACGTAGAATTCCTTCCTGATTTATTTGACACCCAACTCGGTAGGGTTAGATCAAAAAACAAAAAAGTTATGACAAAAATAAAATTTCCATGACACACTAGATGGAAACCTATTTTATTCGATTACTTGGGTTGGGCAGGTGTTAGGAGGTCGTGTGTCGCATCGTTGGGAAGGTTTCTTTATACTGCATTTCTGTGGCATTAATTTGATAACATAAAGTAAATATACGGTCATGGATAGTGAATTTTATGTAGAAACAGATGAAAACATACGTAGAATTCCGTCCTGATTTATTTGACACCCAACTCGGTAGGGCTAGGTCAAAAAATAAAAAAAATATGACAAAAATAGAATTTCCATGGCACACTAGATGGAAACCTATTTTATTCGATATCTTGGGATAGGGAGGTGGTAGGAGGCCGTGTGTAACACCATTGGAAAGAGTTTTTTATACCGTATTTTGTCACATCTATTTGATGATTAATTAATTAATAATATGGCCAAGGATAAAGAATTTTAAGAAGAAACAGTTGAAAACATACGTAGAATTACCTCCTGATTTATTTGACACCCAACTCGATAGGGTTAGGTCAAGAAACAACAAAGGTATGACGAAATTAACATAGTCAAAGCCTACTAGATTGAGAACTATTTTAGTCGATAACTCGGTTTGGGGAGGTGTGAGGAGTTCGTGTGTGGGGTCGTTGGAAAGGGTTTTTTTCGGTCCGTTTAACACGCCGGTGTGTCAGGTGTGACAGGCCCACGCGAAAGAGAGCTTTACGTAATGACTCGTCCGTCCGATTTGCATATTATTTTAACGATGCTGCTTAACGCAGCAGCAGCTTCCTACCCGAAACAGGTTGTCGCGATTCTCAACCGAGATGTGAACTTGCGCCGCCGCCGCGTTCGATTTGAATCTCAAATTTACTGTTATTAACGACGCGGGCAGACGTTAACGCGATCGGACATGACATTTTACTTGTGTTTTAGATGCCTAAATTGCCGCGTTATGCATGCATTAAACGACGACGTTGGCTGTGGACGAACGGACGGCTTTCGTTTGTTTCGCCGGTGTCGTTTTTTGTCTCTCGGGCCGATAATCCTTTCCTGGCTATCCGTGGCCACTCCGGCTCTAATTAAGAACGCATAAATTGGACGAACGTTCGTCAAAAACCGGGTCGTTGCGCGCTTGTTTTATTTTATTTGATTACGTTCGCGGTTTAATTATAAAAAACCGTTAGTGTGCACAAAACACTTTCGAGAAGCGTTGAAATTTTCGAGTTTCGACGAATATTAACCGAGATATTTGATTAAATAGGTTTTCGTCTAGTTGGCCATGGATTTTTATTTTTTAGCGAAACTTAGTTGGTTTTGAAGATAACCCCGTCGAGTTTGGGCTCAAATCAAACGATTTAAAGAGCTTGATTGGTTAGTGTTAAAATTTTTTATTTTAACAAAAAAATAACTGAGACATTCGGTTAAAAAAGTTTAGCAGAATTAAAATTTAGTGTCTCCCACTAATCCTTTAATTATTTTTTTATAGTTCCTCATTACAGACGGACTAATGGTTACCACGCCTATAATTAAGAACGCATAAATTATACCAACCTCACATTTTTACAAATTGGCCCCTCCCAAAATAAAAAAAAGTAATAAATCGTTTCTTATTATGAAATACTTCCTAGAAGTGTTAATTTTGTCTAAATCTGGCGAAAAATAGCGGAGATACGCGATAAATTAGGTTTTGGTCTAGTTGGCCATGGAAGGAAAATTTTTAGCGTATCTCGGTTAATTTTGAAAATACCCCCGTCGTGTTTGGACTCAAATAAAACGATTTGATGCGTTTAATAGTTAGCATTTAATAAAAACATCGCAAGCGTGTGCATAGTTTTGTTTTGTTCGCGGGATTCATGTTTTTAATGGTGCATAATTATATTCCTGCAAGCGTATGGCTGTAAATGGACTATACGATGTAGATACGGCGGCAAAATATGAATAATTGCTGCAAGTACCACTTATTTACATATCGATATGCTCGGATCGATAATATGACAGAACTCTGTTTGTGTATCTATTATAATTTTATATAATTACAGATCGTGAATGAATTAAATATTTCAAGGTATAGTAAGCGAATTTTTACCTAATAGTCGGTTATAGGAATATGATTGAAAACCTTGTAGGTATTTACGTATTTGCTTTATAATAGAAACATAGTAGTAGTGATGGATATTCTCGAATCGAATATTTAAAATTAAGAAGGTACTGATGATGTCAATAAATAATCGAAACCTTTCACATTAAGATTTAATAAAATATTTGAAAGAAAAAAAACAAAAAATAAATAATTTAGAATTTAGTAGTGATGGATATTGTCCTGTTAAAAAAGTCTCCCCAAAACGAAACATTGTATAAAGTCAATTCATAGCGAGATATGAATTACCCATAATTTGTGACATAATAGCGGTTACGAAGAAAAAATAAAAAAAACTATGGAACACGCGTCGTTCATCAACGAAGTCCGCTACAGTCTTTTGTCTTTTTTAGGAACGTCATTACAGCAGGTTAAATAGCTGCGCTTCCTGCGCCGGCCGCCAGGGGGCCGCTACCGGTCACTACACAACGCTACACCATCGATTTAGACGGAGATTTCAAGGCACACCGAGATCTGACTGACTAATGATGATTACTGGTCCATTTCGAAAGAATTCTAGATTGTAATTTCGTTGATCACCGCGTTACATTATATCATTTCTCGGAATTAAAAACTATTTGTTTTAGAGAGAATTTTGTTATACTTATTTTCTGTGGAAAAAAAAATTGTACCGTGTCTAATGGCGTAACTAGATTGTCAATTGTTCGGTATGGCAGGCGCTACGACTACAAATTTTAGCGAAATGACAACAAGCACGAATACAGTTAGGTTTTAAATTCTCTAACGGTTCGATCTAGACGCCGTGGGCGACGTCCGAAACGCCCAAAAGACGGCGAATCTCGACTCAAATGGGCCGTGAATGAGTGACCGCACCAATAAAGAAAACGAACTGTATACACACAGTAGCTGTTCCTATACCCCTAAGATATGCATTCCAATCCATCTTGTCAAATTGTCAATACACAAAAGTTTAAATAAAATTATTTTTATATTCTTAATCGATAGAGATTGTAAAATACTTTCTAAAAGTGTTGGCATTTTCGATTTTGACCGAAAATTAACGGAGATATGCGATAAAGAACTTTGCATCTAGTTAGCCTTGGACGTTTTAATTTTTACGTAACTCTTGCAATTTTAAAGATAACCCCGTCGAGTTCGGGCTCAATTCAAACGATTTTGAGCTTTGAATACTTAGGTTTAGTTAAAATTTTGAAAATGACAACTTAGAATTTATTTAAATTATTTTTTAATCTAAAATTGTATGCGGTTTGTCTTGGTTAGATCTAATCAACCTATTCCTAGTTAAAACTACCCCAGAAACGCAAATTTAAACATTTGGATCTAACTAGCCATGGAAATAAGAAAAGTGTGAAAATCTTCCAAACTATTAGAGATAACCCCATCGTGTTTATACTCAAATAACTCGCCGGTTAACCCTCTACAACCCCATCGGTAAGTTAAACAAATCCAAAAACTTTTCACCTTTCACCACATTTTACCACATCTTCCCAAATCTACCCGGTGTTTCCCCGTTTTTGCCGACGATCGATCCCGGGGTGTTCCTGGCCTGCGGTGAGCTCACTTTTTTTGATAAATCGCTAAACGTCCACCCCGAACTACCCCCAAAGGGGGTGTCCGCCTCCCTTGCGAAACAAATGATTAGAAATGCGCATTAGACGATCTGCAGATGATGTCACAGATAGTTAGCGCGGCGTCGTTCCTTCCCCGGCGACGCCGACTACGACGGGGGTAAACATCCCCCGCGTCCTTCCGCCCTGCTGTGCAGGAGGAACGGCGAAACGGAAGCGGCGTCGGTCGCGTCAGTGACAAATGAACGCCGACCGGCGACTGTGTTTTCTTTGTTGTCGCCGATAGTTTTTTTTGCTCGTTTTCCGGTATATTCGGAATTATTGCGAGAAATTGAGGTTATGGTAGGGAATTTTGGAGTTATTCCGGCAGAGGGTTGTAGAGGGCGGCGAGGGGAGTTATTTGAGTATGAACACGATAGGGTTATCTTTAATAGTTTTGAAGATATGTGGGATTAAAGATTTCCATGGGTAACTAGATTAGAATTTGAAATTGGTGTATTGGGTTCGGTTACAAATTAAATTGGGTATTTTATTTATTACAATAATAAGTAATTCGAGGAATTACAAAAAACCTATAAAGAAATGAAGATTGATACAAAGGGTGGGAGATAATACAAACCGGAGTTCACCAATGCATTCCTACGACAAAAATACATAAGAATCCAGAAACAAAACATCAAGAAACCTACTGATAGAGGCACAATCGGCAAAAAACTAGAAACAAATGAGCATCGATGGTACAAAATCGCGAATATCTCGGAAACCAATACAGATAATCAAAATCGGATTTCATTATGGTTTTCTTCAGATCAAAATCTATCAAATAACCTATAAACAAATGAAGATTGAGAAACCTGCTGAAGAAACCTCCTGGTAGAGGCACAATCGGCAAAAAACTAGAAACAAATGAGCATCGATGGTACAAAATCGCCAATATCTCGGAAACCAATACAGATAATCAAAATCGGATTTCACTATCGTTTTCTTCTGATGAAAATCTATCAAAAAACCTATAAACAAATGAAGATTGAGCTAAAAATATAACATACAAAGGGTGGGAGATAATACAAATCGGACTTCACCAACGCATTCCCACGCCCAAAATACATGAGAATCCAGAAACAAAACATCAAGAAACCTCCTGATAGAGGCACAATCGGCGAAAAACTAGAAACAAATGACCATCGATGGTACAAAATCGCGAATATCTCGGAAACCAACAGAGATAATCAAAATCGGATTTCACTATCGTTTTCTTCAGATCAAAATCTATCAAATAACCTAAAAACAAATGAGCAACGAGTCCCGAATTGAAACCTAACCTCTACTATACGACCAGAAACCGTTTTAACTCGATCGAAAATTGGTTTTCTAGCGTCGGAAAGCGCGTCAAATCGCGCACACATAAACAAAACAAAAGCAAGAGGGTATAACAAAGGAAGCACGACCGCTAATATACCATATCATGCATCGGCTGTCTTAGAAAAGACACTGTAGAGGAGGAAAGGGGGTCGTCAAAAGGTACCATGATCATCACGGTAAAAGGTATCTAGAGGTCCGTGACAACACAGGAAGACTGATTTAATTAAAAAAAGGGTATCGAGCGCGACGGACGCCTCTGGTTGTGGAAAAAAATGAACGTTCGCCCGAGTCGTTGATGAATGGAGAAAAAAACGGAAGGCTCGCTAATGAACCTTGAAGTTGAAGTGACTGGAATAAATCGTAGATTTTTGACAGGGTCGCCATCTATGCGCCGGTAGCCGAAGCTTACACGGGTTATTAGGAATCGGTGCGATCTAGCGGGCCAATTAACCTGACCGCAGGTGAGTTGATTCTCGAATGGTTTATATGGGATTTTTTTTTCTGTGGTGATTATATTGTTGTTGCATAATGGTTAGTTTTATTGTTGTTTGTATTTGGTTATACAGAGAATTCATTGATGTTGGATTAGTATTAGTAGTAAATAACTTGACTCTAGAGTTAGTTAATGTATAAATGAGTAAATGATTTTTAAACTTTGGAGTTCACCATCAATTTAAAATCTATTATGTTTGTTTAGTTGAGTTGAAATATTGTTTAAGTGTAACATGTAAAAAATATACGAAATATTTGATTTTCGTATTATTGTTGTGAAATCCGATAGTGCCATTGAAAAATGTCATAAAAAGAAAGAAAATCATAGACAAATTATAGCGACTATGGTTTCTCCATCACCTTCAAAGTTTCGGCATTTTCAGTACTGTTACTGACAGTCTCCTCTAAAATGTTTCTATAAAAATTATAAATTGTATTAGATGATATTTTGAATTGCCTTAATTTTGACAATGATCTTTTTACAAAATATTCAATACAAAAGTTTCTTCGTGGTTTTTAATGAAGGTTTTTTTTGTGTTAACTCTATTTCTTAAGCAATAATCTGCTAGAGGGAAAAATTCTCTTGTTTTGAAACTAGTTGCAAGATTCAAGTGTTATTTTCCCACACCTTTATAAAATAATAGGTATAACATAATCTAGTTGCGATAATTTTATGATAAATCTACTAATATATAAAGAAGAACTTAACAAAAGTTTCAGAGATTCTTTCCAGATGTATGAGACTCATATCAAATATATGATATCTGGCAACCCTTGTAGGCAACATGTATTTTTAAACGCCCTATATTATCGTATTTTTTTTTCTTCATTCCATACTAAATGTTGTGGCAATATGTACTAACATAGTTGTAGTACTCCAAACCAATTGTTTTTGAGTTATTGCTTCTTTTGTTCAAACCAGTAGTAGTTTATGAGAAAAAAAAACATAATTTTTCAAATTTTGTCATTTTTTCGACGTATTTTTCTACCACTTCAACTTAGGAAAGATGGTTCTATCAGTTTATTATCATACACAAATAGAATATTAATACTAATTCAACTAAATATACATTAAAATACATTCCGCGGAAAAGAAGAGTAGTGGAGTTTAAAGCTTACATGAATTTCCCAAACAATAAATTTACTCTAACACTGATTTTTGTCTGAATTTTAGTCCAAGTTTTCGAAAAATGCTAGCATAAATATCCCATTTCAATTGTTTTATTTCACTTCATGCGAGTAAGATTTTGTCCAAATTATGTATTCTTAATTATAGATCATCCAATGTTTTGATTATATTGCTTTGTAATGATAATCAAGTTGAAATCAACTCAGTTAATATCGTTTGATTAAATTTTGAACTAAAACTAAAACATCTGCTGTGCTGGTAATACCGGTCGCAGCTACTTAAAAGGGTTTTTCATCAAACTTATCAAAGTTTGAACAACTATCTCCAACAATTTTAAGACATGAGTCATCTGTTATATTTTTGCTTTAGAATACGAATAAAAGCTTCCAGTGCTTATTTATAGTCGTTAAACGGGCGTGACGGGTGTGACGCGTTACCGCGGAATAATCCTCATTTGATTTCTTTGACAGAAGTAAATGTATTTCTTAACCAAAGCAAAAATATTGCTTTAAAGGAAAGCAATCTCTTGTTGTATAAAAACGTAATGGTTTGAATCAAAGTTGGATATTATTGGTGAAAGGGAATTTTTAAATCAAAACCAGCAATATTACTTTAAAGGAAAGTTATTTTTGTTTGTATCCAAATATACAGTGTGTCCCCCGATGGACCTAACTGTACCTATAATGGACGCAATTTTTAATTTCTCGAGATAAAGTCATTCTTTAGAAAGAGTTTTGGATGTCCTAAAAAGTCGAAGCCATTGTTAATATTTTGATTTAACATACAGGATGGTTAGAAAACACGAAAATGTTAAATTGGCCAAAGAGTAACTATCGGCTTGTCGGAATTAGATCAAAAATGTTATAGCTAAAAGTTAGTTTCAATTAATTTTATGCTCAAATATCAAACTTGAATGTTCTATTTAAAATTTTACATCTCGGACCGGTGAAAAGACATTACATAAAGGTGAACAAATAATTTAGAGACCACAATTATGATTGATCAGTTAGCAATTTGTTGATAGAAGCTAATGAAAGTATGTTGACTTTAGAGCAAAGGGTTTATTTAGTTCTTTGTTACGGCATAGGTGAGGTATCGTACCGCCGTGCTATTGAAGATTTTAACAGAAAATACCCTGAAAATACGTTTCTGTAAATTGTGTTCGTGAATTCGTCAAAAAATTTCATGCAACAGGAGACGTGAAAAATATCAAGAAAAAAAGGCGAAATGGCGAAATGGCGAAGATGATACAGGAGCTATGTTAGCTATTGATTCCGTGAACACTTGCCCAAAAAAATCGTTGAGGCAAAGATCTCGAGACTTGAACATCAGTAAAAGCCACCCGCAAAACGATGTTTTCAAATCAAAAATTTGATACTTATCAACCAGTACTGATACACACTTTAGTAGAAGGAGATGATGCTCGTCGATTAGAATTTTGCCTATTAATGGGAGAACGAATTATGGTTGATAGATGTTTCCATAGAAAAATTATTTTCTCTAACGAAGCGACGTTATGGAGTTGTTAGTTCACAGAATTGCAGATATTGGTCTCAAGAACATTCAAATTTCCGTATTACAACCAATTCTCAAAAATATAAAAAAAGTGATTGGTGTGGGATTTATTACAAGAAAATAATTGGACCATACTTTTTTGCCGGTACTGTAAACCAAAACACTTATTTTGATATGTTGAAAAATTTTTTGCTACCTACTTTGGACGAAATCAACTTACAGCTCAGGTGTTCACTACACTATCAACACGACGGTTGTCCTGTTCATAGCGCATATCAAGTCAGGGATTGGTTGAACCGACATTTTCCAAATAAGTGGATTGGACGATTGGGCCCTATAGGACGGCCACCACGTTCACCTGATTTAACGCCGCTTGATTTTTTTTCTGTGGTGTTATTTAAAACAGAAGGTGTATGCGAATAAGTTTCATGATAATGTAGACATTATAAAATTAAAAATTAGGGAAGCAGTAGACGAAATAAATGAAGAAACAATTGATTTGGTATATCGGGAGTTTAGATAAGTTTGGAAAAATGTGTAGCTGTAGGAGGGGAACATGTGGAGCAATGTTCTGTTAAATAAATAAAATATAAAACTTAGAATACAACATTGAAATTTGATATCTGGGCATAAATTTAAATATAAAACAACTTTTACCTATAACATTTTTGTTCTAATTCCGAAAAACCGATAGTTTACTCTTCGGACACACTGTATTTATTTCACCTAAATAAGTATTCCAAATAAATTATCTCTACAAGCAAATAAAGTAGTAAAAGTAGTAAAGAGTATTCTGTAGAGAAAATATTTTTTGTGCCAAAGATATAGGTTTTGATCCAAAAGAATAAATTCAAACAAATATGTTTCTTAAAAACAAAAAGAACTTTCGGTTTTCACAATGTTGGTTGACATCTTGTAAACGGTATTTGCAACAAAAGTAAATTCGCCTAATTCTTTTACATTTTGAACCTAAATTACTAACAAATGTGACGCGGTAAAAGCTTTTGTTTACCAGTTTCCTAATCTACACAAAAAGACGTATCGAAATGACATATTTTGTGCCAAACTCGTACCGGAAATACATCTTCTCTACTTTAACCCCACACACAGCGAAGTATATTCTCAAAACGTGAGAAAATTATTTACTTGCGGTTATTGCTTTAGATGAAAGTTAATATTTACTTGGTTTGAAACAATTTATTTTATTTAAGAATTCCTTGTTCTCACAATTCAAGAATATCCCAATCTCAGAGTTATTAGTTTCGGTTAAGTATATAATTTTCAAACCATGTGGTTTAAATACTCAATTCATGAAGTTGATCAATATCTTGAATCAAGTAAGCCATTGCTTGTAACGCGCTTGCGCATTTACACTCAAACGTGCACGAACGTTGCCGAGATTTAAGATTTTTTGCATCGGCCTTTGCCATCAGTTAGTTGGGGTCTGCTATGGCGTCGTGTTCGCTGACTACCGAGGATTATCCGGGAAGAGTTCAATATGTAAGTATACCTTTACTCATTTTGTAGGTACTGTACGCAATAACTACGCGATCTATAATATTATGAAAGTATATAGTTTTAATTTTGCGTGAATAGCCTACAGTACTTATGTTCAACGTATTTGCGACGCAGTTCGTAGTTGTGACTTGTGACGCACACGGTACGTTAATTTTGCCTAGCCATATAGTGGTCACCAAATCAACATACATGTCACAGAAAACTTACTTGTGTAATATAATGGAAACAATTTGGTGTCTAATAGAATATGGTGTTTTTTTTCCATGCCTTAGATATTGTAGGTAGTGATAATTTATAAATAGGTAAGTATATATGTAATTAAGCACAGAAATTTCATACAATAAAACAAATATCATTCGCTAAGTTATTGTCTATTTATTTCACACAATTCCCTACCTATAAAAAAAAACTAAAACAGTAATTTCTATTCAATACATTATGGTCATGTTCTTGAACTAATAATATCTATACTCATTTCAAGAAAATATTTTCTCATTGTCAAGCATATATATTCACTTTAAGAAAATTCCATTATTCTCAACGTGAGAATAGTTTTCTTGAATGAATAATATCTATACTCATTGCAAGAAAATATTTTCTCAGATATACAAGCATATGATCATTTCAATTCATCAATATCTCTATATTCTTAACTTGAGAAAATATCTACTTAAGGCTATATATAGCAAACTAATCATTTACTTGGATGAAAGCATATTGCTTTGAGTGAAGTATTTACTTTTCTGTGTGCATCTCTATTTATTTATACACATACATCCTATCATTCTAAACTGTTCATCTTAGACTTCAATCTTCTTAGCTAGTTCTTTTTATTTATTTTTTTTTGTTTCAAACGTTGGTACAGGTCATGTCGTTCGGTTGTTTGGTTGCTGCTACGAACTCTTGTAACACGTCTAGAGTCTTGGACTCTGGAGCAAATTTATACCCGACCTGCTGAAACGGTGAAGTCGGTAGATGAAAGAAGCTGCGTGAGAAGCTGCGGTAGCAAAGAAGGTAGCAGTAGGGCCCTTTCTTTCCTCTGTTGGGGTTACCGCCGCAGTATGTTAATGTTCAGATACCGATCTACAAGCAGATCAATATCGAACTGATGTAATTAATTGCTGATATCAGCGCGCTGCTTAGTCGCCAGAGAACTTGGACGGCTCCATTTAGTCTTGAGAATGTAGAGTTTGTTTTTTTAGATGTATGTGTATAAAGAATGGAAGGAAAAGAAGGAAATATAGGGAAGGAGGAAATATGTTTGGATCAAAATCTATGCATTTATTTGTAAGTTTTCATTGTCAAGACTTTTTAATGGACCTGCTGGTAGAGAAATTGCAAAATTCTGTTTTGTTTCTTAATTTACTTTAGAATCATTCAACTTTTATCCCAAAATTTAAGTCTTTATTAAGCCTTTATTGCTTATTTATTACCATCACCAACATTTGTATACTAACGTGAGGTATCGTTTGTTTCTTTACTTCAAAATTACGAAAAAATGAACCCATTGCCACCTCGTTTATGGCCATATTCGAAATCATATTCCTGTGTCAAAATCCTAATTTTTGTTTAATACAACGCAAAAATTTGTTGTAGATATTCAATGTGCATCTTGTTATAATTGAAAAGAAAAAAAATTATGCATTTTGCAGTTACTAACTTAGTACACAACAATTTATTTTTGACTCTAGAATAAATTTCCACACAGCTGAATGAAAAGATAATTAAAACTCTTGCTAACAAGGAAAAATCAAACAAATGACAACTGATTCTCTTTCTAGCACTAGAGAATTTCTAGACTAGAGAATTTTGATTGTCAGGCTTCAAATTTCGATTAAAGCCTAAACCGTTTATTTGTTTTTTTTTGTGGTGCGCAAAGTTATTATAGTTGTTAACACACGTTTGTTTAATGTTTTTTTTTTTATATATACAAAGTTTTTAATCTTTGGCTGTCGTTAGCGATACCAAAATATTTCTTTTGAAGTATAAAAATAAATACTGCAATCGTTTGCCTGTTTTACTAAATAAAAAACCTCCCAACGTGTACAATACGGGTTTTCGATTCTTTGCAAATTAAATACAGAATGAGAATAAGTTAATATTTAATATACATAACAACTTATTTTTTTCATTTTTAATGAATAATATACATTCAGGGACGGCGGGAGGCGTTTTTTTCAGTTGAAAAGGCGATTGCACAGTCAAATAAAAATGACAAACCACCAGAGAATTTTTAAAAATTAAAGATCGATGTGTTCCTTACAAATAAATATACAGTATATCTCCACGGATTGAGGTACACAGGGCAAACATATTCTTATTGTGATTTTTGAAAAATGTCAAACTCCTTGTTGTGGGTTATTGCGCAGTAACGTGTCACACCCGTCACGCCCGTTCAACGACTAAACATAAGCATAGGCTTTTTATTATTATTTTGATGCAACATTATAACAAAAAGACGATTCATCTTTTAGAATTGTTGTAGATAGATGTTCAAACTGATAAGTTTTATGAAAAACCTTTTTAAATAGCTGTGACGGTCGTTACTAGCACAGTGATCTCCTGGTTTTGGTAACCTAAAATTGAAAATTCGCGGAATGACCCTAGTATAAAATTTCTATTCTGATAAAGTTAATAAATAATTCTAGTTTTTATGTGAAATTTAGACTAGCTACTATTATATTTATTACATCATGTGTAGTAGCTAGAATAAGCATATAAATAAGCCAATAATCTTGTCAAAGACATTCATTACAATAATGGGAGTTAAAATCAAAGTACCTACTACCTGACAATGTCACACAAACATTTTCCTAATTATATGTAGAGATTGTGACATCACTTGTGGCATCTTGATGCCAACACAGTATTTTTAATTTTAGAAAAATATCAAAATCTATGAAGAAAAATTCTAAATAACTTTTTTGCCAAAATTTTGATGGTAGTTTTTCTAGCACATTGTTTTTTTATCCAGCAAAACTCCGATGTTAAAACTACGCCATGGAATGAAAACTCATACAAATCTACTGAAGTTTTGAAGGGGGTTTTACGTTATTTTGTGACATCTCATGTCGATTAAAAAAAAACTATTTTTATGATATTGCCTTGTAGTATTTCAATTCTACATGCAAATTATAAAATTTCAGATTATAATTTAGCCGGGCCTGTATACATTCATTAAAAATTTCTACCAATCAATAAATTGTTAATTAATTTATATTGATCAAAAAATGTGCAGAAGGTACCAAACTTTAGGAATAGCATAAAGGAAGTAGTCGTGTCAAGTATCATTATAGGATGGCCATTCTAAAACCAAATAACTTTTTGTGTAATTTTATAATTTTCGTACTAATTTTAACCAACATTAGTTAATTTTAATTCTCGAGAAGTTAAATTAGCGTGACCAACATTTTATCTTCCAAGGCGGGACGCTGAGATCCGATATTCTCAGTAACCAAAATAATATATTTTTCATTTTCAACAAAGCAAACTAAGTCGGCAAAAAAATTGTTATTACCTATACCTACTATTTTCAAAGTTTCCCCAATCCAATGACAAACATTTAATATAATTACTTGATCTTGTTTTTGTTCTACTGAGTGATTTCTTTTTACATTTTTTTTTTAGTTTTCGTGCAGTTCATTGACATAAAACTGAAACGAAAACATGCAAACTTTTTACACATAAAATCTTTACTTTTGTTTAACAAACTTTTGTCAGTTTGTCTTTATACTTGTTTACTTCTCACAAAATCGTGTTTTCAATGAAGACAATATTGTTAGCGTCAAAGCAATATGTATTGATCCACAAGAATAAATTGAAAAGAATATATTTCTTAAAAACAAGAAATGTTTACTATCTGTTTAGGGTGACCAACTTTTTTTTTGTAGTCAAAAAAACTTCAAGCTTTCTGATTATACTATTTTAAAAGTTTCTACAATCCAATGACAAACATTTGATATAATTATTTCGGTCTTTGTTCTTCTGAGTGATTTTTTTTAAAACATTTTTAAAAAGTTTGTACGTGTAGTCCATTGACATAAAACTGAAACAAAAACGTGCAAAAATCTTTACACACAAAATCTTTGCCTTTATTTAGTTTGTCAGTTTGTTTTTTTTACTTCTTTACTTCTAAAAAATAGGGTTATGTTTCTAGAATTTGCAGCTTCTGCCCACAAAAAAAATTAGATCCGATAACTTTAAACTTTAGATAATGGAGTTTTGTTTCTTAGAATTTAGATGAATGTGCACTTTAAAAGTCTTATAAATACATTTCTCCATATTTTGAGATCTTTTTAGATTAAGAAAGTGTTTACTGGAACAATAAAGTTTATGATTATTTTTATTTGAAATCCGATAACAATTTTCTGTTGTATTTTCTCTGGTCCAATACGAAAGTTGATTTTTTTATCGGTAAACGCAAATATCGATTAAAATCTAAAATCGTTTTGGATACCTAAATTAAATAACCTTCATACACAAACATTAAAAAAATCTGTAATTGATCATTTATTATTTTGTGGAAATACTTTCTGCATTGATGTCACTATGAAATATGTACATGTATTCTACTTGAACAATCAAAACCTCAAAGGCACAGATGTAGTTTCACAAAATTCAAACGTGACTAAATTCATGCAACAGTTAATTAATAATTTAAGAATTTTCACATAAAAACCAAACAGTTTTTGTAATTTAAACATTATTCACCCTAGAAGATTATCAAAACGTATAAATAGTAAAACACATACTACATTTCCGTAAAAGAGTAGACAGGGTGCACTTTTTAATGGGTGGTGTCTTCAAAACTCTGGACATTAGAATAAAATTATCAAAATCAATTATCAAAAACTTGCCCAAAATCAATGAAAATTCAAAACATTTTTGTTGTTAACATACATTTTAAGTAGGTATAATTTCTTTATTTCATGTACTGTTATTTGAATAGCAAAACTTTCAAAATTGTCACACAATAAACATACAAACGGAAATGGGGCTCATCAAAAACAAATACTTCCTTTTCCTCCAACAACCACATCCAATCCAGGCAAAAACCAGATAGCAATAAATACGTTGACATGCAACTCCTCGATCTACATATAAAACTTCCTTCAAGTTCAAGTGTATGCAGTGGCTTGCTACGTTTTTTTTCACTTACTCGTCAAGTTCTCTTAATCATATATAGAGATATACGAGTCATTTGCGTCGAACCAGTCCCACTCTGGCATAGCAGTTTTATTCATAAAATTACGTCACACGCTACAAGACAGCTACTGGAACCTGAGCAGGCCAGACAAGAATGTTAAAACCGATGGATGGAGATACACTTCAGCGTGCTGCCCTCTATATTCGGAAGAGACAGGGTCAACATTCCAGACGATTCATTTTTCTGGTCCGCGAGACCACATGACAACCTGACAAAAGTTGTTGACGAAATTGTAGTCGAGAGAGATTGAGAAAATGAAGGGATGGAATTAACTACCCTCATTATTTGAGTAAAGTATCTATATAACCTTTTTCAACCTTTCTCGCAATCTATTACACTGTGCGACAAATTTGGATCAACTTTCTTCCTTCCAGCAAATTTTAGCTAATAATGATTCTATATGAACCCCTCAACACATCCCCCAAGACGTTTTTTTACACACAGCGAAGTATATTCTCAAAACGTGAGAAAATTATTTACTTGCGGTTATTGCTTTAGATGAAAGTTAATATTTTCTTGGTTTGAAACAATTTCATTCATTTAAGAATTCCTTGTTCTCACAATTCTAGAATATCCCAATCTCAGAGTTATTACTTTTGGTTAAGTATATAATATTCAAACCAAGAAGTTTCAATTCTCAATTCAAGAAGTTGATCAATAACTTGAATCAAGTAAGCCAATGCTTGCAACGCGCTTGCTCATTTACACTCAAACGTGCACGAACGTTGCCGAGATTTAAGATTTTTCGCATCGGCCTTTGCCTTCAGTTAGTTGGGGTCTGCTATGGCGTCGTGTTCGCTGACTACCGAGTATTGTCCGGGAAGAGTTCAATATGATAGTACTAATTTTGTAGGTACTGTACGCGATATTATGAAAGTATATAGTTTTAATTTTGCGTGAATAGCCTACAGTACTTATGTTCAACGTATTTGCGACGCAGTTCGTAGTTGTGACTTGTGACGCACACGGTACGTAAATTTTGCCTAGCCATATAGTGGTCACCAAATCAACATACATGCCACAGAAAACTTACTTGTGTAATATAATGGAAACAATTTGATGTCTAATAGAATATGGTGTTTTTTCCATGCCTTAGATATTGTAGGTAGTGATAATTTATAAATAGGTAAGTATATATGTAATTAAGCAAAGAAATTTCATACAATAAAACAAATATCATTCGCTAAGTTATTGTCTACTTATTTCACACAATTCCCTACCTTTAAAAAAAAACTAAAATAGTAATTTCTATTCAATACATTATGATCATGTTCTTGAACTAATAATATCTACACTCATTTCAAGAAAATATTTTCTCATTGTCAAGCATATATATTCACTTTAAGAAAATTCCATTATTCTCAACGTGAGAATAATTTTCTTGAATGAATAATATCTATACTCATTGCAAGAAAATATTTTCTCAGATATACAAGCATATGATCATTTCAATTCAATATCTCTTTATTCTTAACTTGAGAAAATATCTACTTGCGGCTATAGCAAACTAATCATTACTTGGATGAAAGCATATTGCTTTGAGTGAAGTATTTACTTTTCTGTGTGAAGTAGCAAAGTTGAAATTCGGATTCAGCTCCCCAAAAAAACATATAGAATGATAGAAAAACAAAACTTCTATATTTTTTCCTCGCCAAAACACCACGTGAATGGACTAAAATTATGAATAAAATTAAAAATAAATTTGCAAATATCTCGCTTATTCGTTCTAACCTAGAAAAACGCCTTTGTGGAAATGTTCAGGGGGTCATAAAGAATCATTATTAGCTAAAATTTCCCGGGAGGAAATTTTTTGTTGCACAGTGTTATTGTCTCTGATTTCCACTTTTACAGTGTATTTTCAAGAACCCACAAATATTTGCGCACCTAATTTTAAAATTAGACCTTTCTCTCCCTGGTATCCATCCGAATTAAGCAATTATTTAAATTAAAACCAACCCCTAGTACCTAAATTTCCCGAGCCACTCATCCCCTAATAATCCGAACGACTTACGCCAGGGTTCTTTTCAACACAACCCCTGTAAAAACAAGGAGAGCGCACATAACCTTAAAGGGATAAGAAGTAGGCGTTGTACGACGTCAAACAAAAAAGCAACGCGATCGCCAACGATTGGAGCATACGTCGGACAAGTTGACAGGTGACGTTGCGATTTTGTTTTGTCCCTTTTTTGCATTTGCAATGGCAGAAGAGAAGAAGACATGATTTCAATCTGGCTTCCTATAGGGAAACTTGGTTATACTGTTGGTACGAGATAGAGAAATTAATGATAATGATCCTGTATAGAGGATGCAATATACAAATGAGTGCGAATTTACAAAATAAATACACATACTTGCCAGTAAACCTACTGTATTTGTCAATTTTACCAACATATTTAAGCAAAACTATACAAAATATTATTAAAAATGCAGTTAGATTAATTAATTTTACAAAGAGTATGAAAATTAGCTAACAAGTTTGTAAACTTCATGCACAGATAGAAAAGATTTCTTGGCTAATAATCCTGGCTAACTAGTTTTATATTAATGCAGACACAATGTTACAACTCTTGTTACTTCTAAGTTACATTTATAAATGAATTCGAATTGATTAGTTTTAGAACACTTTTGTCAAGAATTTCTTGCTTTACGAACGAATTGCTTTACACAATTTGTGATAAAAAAAACCTTAAATATATTTTTTTCTAGGACAAAATAAAATCGTAAAAGGAAACGTGATTAAGGTTAAAATAAACATGCACACTAATCTAAGTATACAATGCGCATTGGGTAATTGTTGCCGTATTATAATCTTTCATTCTAACGCTATTCTATGACATCGACAATGTCATTTATTATTTCTACTACATAATACATAATATAACAAGTGTGCGGTGCAACAAACGTGTGTCAGTGCTGCCACCTGTTCTGCAATAATTGCGTTCGAACCACGTACGGCGACATAGCAAAACAGGAAGTGGATTATAGCACTTATATTCTAATCCTTTTATTATGTTGTTCTGGCAGACGAACAGGAAAAATGACCACAGGACGACATACCGTGTCACATATTTCGCAAAGTGATAGAAAATATATACAGGGTGAGTTATTAGTATCCCGGCGGTCGATAGTCATAAAATCGTTTGAGAAAGAAAAAAATGTTTATACAAGAGTTGCTTGACTCATTCGTTTCTATTACGTAAAATTATTTTCATTTATACAGGGTGTTGCATTTAGGCGTGTCGGAGAATCAGTACATTTTTTTTAATGTAACGTCCTGTATATCATACCATATTATGTATACTAAGGAAGTTGTCTTTCCTACTGTGTAAGTTCTACCTGTGTAAAGTAAATAGTGTCTGAGATATTGAATTGTTTGTCAAAAAATTGGCAAATTGGCCTTTCTTAAAAACTACGTAAATACTACATTTTTACAGATATTGTCCTAAAAATTTTGTCACATAATAACTAAATCCATAGCTAGATGCTGATGTCATGAAAAATTAGATGCGCTATACAGGGTGATCGTAGCATGCACTAGTTTTTAAACATTTTTAAATGGCATTTTCTTGAGATTTTTAAATGGAACACTCTGTATATTATTTGGTAATTGAAATGTCCCTTAAGTTCTTTCAAATTTATATTCACTATATTGTATATAAATTTATTAGTAATAGTTTTTGTGATATTTAGAATTTAAAGAGGAGTATGCTATTTAGTATCTTAATATTGCTCTGTATACAGTGTGCTGGGTAGCATGATGTAAAATATTTAAAGGGTTATAGAAGAAGCCATTTAGAACCTATTTAACTAGATTTATTCATATAAAAAGTGTTACGGTTATCAAGGTATTACACAATTTTATAAGTATGTTTTACAATTTTTACAAACGTACAGCGAGCAAAGTAAAGACCTAGTAACTTCAGTAGGGCTCCGAAGTAAACCAGAAACAGTGTAACTTCAGGGGGAATATCGTGAAAAATGTTCACATGTGTGAAAATTGTGCGGAGACGTTTCATTGTAATAGTATGTGCGGTCATACACAAAAACAAACAGAAACGCTAAAAGCTGTCTTGATGAGCTACAGTTGAGAACGGATTTGTATTCAGTACATAAAACAACTAACAATATCTACTTACTATTGTTAACTGGTTTAAAATAGGTTACTTGTCTGGAGAGACAATTGAAAATTGGGATAACATGAATGATAGTATGAGTACTATTGATAATGTGAACGGAAAGTGGGTTATTTGGAAGTGTTTTTAATAGATTTTTTGCTATGAATGAAAATCTGAATCTAAAGATGCCTATCAGTTTGTTTTTGTTGCATATTTGGTTTTTGTGTGTGAGCACAAATCACATCAAAGAGAATCTGATTTTCAACACTCAGAAGACAACAAATTTTCTCGCCAGTTAACTTAAAAGTACAGGGTTTCGGGTTTACTTGAGCAGTAATTTGAAATTTTTAAAATCGCGTTGTCGGTTGCCATACGATAGACGGCAAAATATATTTACAAAATTTCATATAAAATTGTTGATATGTTGATAACGGTAATACTTTGTATAAGGCTCAAGCTGGTTCAATCGTTTCTAAATTATCTCTTCCATCGCCACTTGAAAACTTTACATCAAACTACCAAATACCTTATTCACAGCAATATTAAAATTTACAATTGCATTACATTTTCGTTAAATTGCAAGTATCACAAGAAGAGTAACATTTGGTGTATGACATACTAGATATAAATTGGAGCGAAATAAAGGGTTATTACAGCCAACACATATGATACAGGGTGTTCCATTTAAAAAAGTCGAGAAAAAGCTTACTAAGTTCAATGAACACCCTGTATAGTGTATCTAATATCTTTGTATACTATCATCTACCTACTGGCTTTGACTAATGTCTCACGTAGTTTAAAAGCAAAATCGGCAAAAATGTCGTTTTTACATAGTTTTTAAAAACATCCTGCAACGGGCATATTTTGGCAAAAACAGTTGAATATCTCTGGAACTATTAACGCTGTGACTTAGCAATATACACGGTTGGATAAACAAATTTAGTAGTGTTTATAATATAATAAAATATACAGGACGTTTCATTTAAAAAATGTTCATACTTTCCGTCACACCTAAATGCAACACCCTGTATAAATGACAATAATTTGACGTTATAGAAACTGGCAAGTCAAACAACTTTTGTATAAAATATTTTTTTCTTTCTCAAACGATTTACTAACTATCGACCGCCGGGATACTAATAACTCACCCTGTATATATAAATACGTTTTTCTTTCTAAACATTTTTTTTTTAATTTGTTCTGAATCTTTTGAGACAAACATTACTAATGAACATTTTTGGGATAGAAAAAATAATTTGAAACATACCTTGCTTTGTGTAGCATAGTCGAGGGCCAACATACAGTCATTGTAGCCGTTTTCTGTCTTGATCGTGGTAGCCATGGGTCCACATAGCTGCCCCAGCTGGCCACCAACAGAGTCTCTATACCATGGATACATGCTTGTCCTGAAAAAAAAAATACAAAGTTAACCTTCTGATGTTTGGTGTTGTCTTGAGATTTTCTTGATTGTACACTATGTTTCTTTTTTTTTGTATTTTGAGAGGAGTGTCATAGAATCAGAATGATCCTTTTTGTTTGAAGCAAATGTATGACAAGCGGCTGAACTGAATTTTGTGTACAAATTAGATGATTGGTTTCCAAAAAGGTGAGAAATATTTCTTCCAGTGGCTGCTTTTCAAAAGGTTGTATGACCTTGAAACAATTTCAGCATTTACACAATTTTTTAATAATATTTAAAAGTTATTACTGATCGTCGAATTTAATTAAAATAAATGAAATTTATATTTAAAGACAATATTTTCAAACATTTGCATTTTTAGATAGGTAATTGACATATTTATTATCAATTTCACAGAGAATTTCATTCTTCATAAAAATGTCTGGGGTTTCTTAAACCTAAAATGCAAATATTAGAATGTAAGTATTTGCTTGCGTGTGCCGGGTGTTACCAAAACTATGAAAACACTGAAAAGTAAAGCACCTTATTTTCAAAGATATGTAAGAATGGTATATGACAAAAGTATTTGGAAATATTAGAGGTCTTTTAATACAAAATTATAATCACCTTCTCCGTTGTCAAAGAAATGAAAATGACATACGAGTAACGTACCTTCATAGCCAAAATATTATTTGACAAAGTATTTAGAAGTTTCCACAAAAGAAGCATCCACAGCAAGCTTAATTTTGTATAACAAATAAACTACGATATTTTTAGGTTGCACTAAATGGTTGTTTTATTAAAAAAATTATTGATTGAAGAAATTAACGAATTCAGCGGCAAGTTGACCTATTATACTGAGGAGTGAGGATCAGGCCATTATGTGAGTACATAGATTACAGCGCCATCTAAAAATACAGGTGAATGAGGTATTAACGCTAACAATACATTTATTTTAATCAAAATATAATTTGTTTAACAAAAGTAAACGTATCTTTAAATTAACCAAGGCAAGAATAGTACTATAAAAGAAAGAAACTTGTACATACATACAAATATATATATTTGAATTAAAATTGGATTTCTTTGGCGAAAGTTAAATAAAACAAAATATTATTTGATATTATTTTGTTGCCCTTATTCAGCATGGCCACTCTATTCGACATGTTAGCAGGGACCTTCGAATTTCCCTTTCTGTTTTTTCTGACATTTCTGATAAAACTGTTAGAAACAGATTAAAAGAAGCTAATTTGAAACCAAGAAGGCCTGTCCGCGCACCACGCCTTACGCAGCATCACAAATGAGGTTTGCTCTGGATCACAGAGATTGGCAACTTCATCACTGGAAGCCTGTACTGTTTACAGACGAGTCCAGATTTCGTTTAATTCGTTGCGACGGTCGAGTACGTGTATATAGACGTCATGGTGAACGCTACGCAGCCGCTACTATACACGAAGTGGATAGATTTGGTCGTGGATCTGTGATGGTTTGAGCTGGAATCAGTATAGACACCACAACTGATCTTGTTGTGGTTCCTGGTAGACTAAATGGCATGAATTACATCGACAAATCTTGGAGGACCATATGGTGGGTGCCTGTTGCATATAAGTAGGTATACCAAATTTGATTTGCCTAGAACTATTATTTAAAAAGTTACAGGTTTCGAATAAAGTGTACCCCTATTATTTTTAGCATTGTATTAATAATAATAACATCAGGCTCTTGCTGATCTTACGTCACTTTTTACACCTTTCGTGATATTCTGTATACACACACACAACGTCGACATCAACACTATACCAAGATCTCAACTCAGTCTACTGTTAGCCCCATTATCTGTCATTATTTCACTTGGAGCAAATCAGAAGAAAATTGACCATCACCTCTGGCCACAGCATGCCTAGTATTTATCTATATATATATACGCAAGTAACCGACGGATGCTACGACATGCTACGATTTTTTTTCTTCTGTTTGTTTTCGGTCAATTCGTGGAGATCGTAGCGTGCTCGGCTCGTGTGGCTCGTGGTGGCCCAGGAAACAAGTGGCGATCGACGACCCGTTCTTCTTCTTCCACACCGTGGTCGGGACAAATTTGGGTACCCAAATAACCTTGCTACCGATGAGTGTTTGTATAGTAGTCCGTCTTACCGTAGTTTGGCCATTCATAAAGATTTTCATTGATGGGCATAATAGAGCGTTCGATACGCCGCGGTAGGCCGTCTTTTGTTTGGAGGAATTGATTCGTGGAGGTGCTTGTTGACGGAGATACATAATTAGGAGGAACGAAACAGAGTAATTTTTGTTTTGGAAATATGGTTATATTTTTAAGCAAACGTCAAAACTACCGCGCTGTTAATATTATAATCTGTCATGAAAACAGCAGTAAGTAAATTAATAGAGATACAAAATAGATCAAAAGCGGTTGTTGGTTGTCTCAAATACTGAAATTTTTGCATTCAGTGTCTTATTATTCAACTATTATTTCTCCATGTTCTTAAATTACTCTACATACAGCGAAGTATATTCTCAAAACGTGAGAAAATTATTTACTTGCGGTTATTGCTTTAGATGAAAGTTAATATTTACTTGGTTTGAAACAATTTCTTTCATTTAAGAATTCCTTGCTCGCACAATTCAAGAATGTCCCAATCTCAGAGTTATTAGTTTCGGTTAAGTATATAATTTTCAAACCAAGTAGTTTAAATACTCAATTCAAGAAGTTGATCAATATCTTGAATCAAGTAAGCCATTGCTTGCAACGCGCTTGCGCATTTACACTCAAACGTGCACGAACGTTGCCGAGATTTAAGATTTTTCGCATCGGCCTTTGCCTTCAGTTAGTTGGGGTCTGTTATGGCGTCGTGTTCGCTGACTACCGAGTATTGTCCGGGAAGAGTTCAATATGTTAGTACTAATTTTGTAGGTACTGTACGCAATAACTACGCGATCTATAATATTATGAAAGTATATAGTTTTAATTTTGCGTGAATAGCCTACAGTACTTATGTTCAACGTATTTGCGACGCAGTTCGTAGTTGTGACTTGTGACGCACACGGTACGTAAATTTTGCCTAGCCATATAGTGGGTCACCAAATCAACATACATGCCACAGAAAACTTACTTGTGTAATATAATGGAAACAATTTGATGTCTAATAGAATATGGTGTTTTTTCCATGCCTTAGATATTGTAGGTAGTGATAATTTATAAATAGGTAAGTATATATGTAATTAAGCAAAGAAATTTCATGCAATAAAACAAATATCATTCCCTAAGTTATTGTCTATTTATTTCACACAAATCCCTACCCTTTTTAAAAAAAAACTAAAACAGTAATTTCTATTCAATACATTATGATCATGTTCTTGAACTAATAATATCTATACTCATTTCAAGAAAATATTTTCTCATTGTCAAGCATATAATATTCACTTTAAGAAAATTCCATTATTCTCAACGTGAGAATAGTTTTCTTGAATGAATAATATCTATACTCATTGCAAGAAAATATTTTCTCAGATATACAAGCATATGATCATTTCAATTCAACAATATCTGTTTATTTTTAACTTGAGAAAATATCTACTTGCGGCTATAGCAAACTAATTATTTACTTGGATGAAAGCATATTGCTCTGAGTGAAGGTATTTACTTTTCTGTGTGCATACAAGAAATAAATATTCTACAAGATTCTACTTCTTCAAAGACAATTGAATATTAATTGTAATTGTGTAAACTGGTATCTAAACCCGTTTTTTTTTTAACATAAAAACTTGTTTTCAAATGTCAATTTATTGAAAACTCAATAATTTTCTTGAATGAATAGTAGGTATCTAACTTATTTCAGCCAAATCTTTTTTTGAGATATAAAACATATCCTATAAAAATAAAAACGCCGGAATTGTTCCATAAAAAATATTGTCTGAAAACGCAAATTCTTACGCATATAATAACATCACAACGTATCAATTTAATATTAATTTTGCTTCAATTATGGACAATCAATACAAACAAGAGTTAATGGGAGAAATATGTAGGTATATTTACTTTTATTTAGTTATTTATCGTTTACTATTATAAACGAAGTTATTTCTTTGAATAGAATACTCAAAACCTAAATAAAACTTTTAGAAACTTATACGTCTGGAATAGGTCAGTTTTCCCCCTCATAAAAAAGTTCCATACAACTTTTCCCAAACTTTCCCCTCCTTCAACAACCAAATTTTTCCATCCATCTTTTGTCTTTACCCTATAATTCTTCCACCCAACAACTTATTTCACAAGAACAATAAAAATAACACCCCTCCATATTCAAATTCCACAAACTCCATAATTAATTCAAATATATTATCACGATCAAAAGGTATATAATTATACTATAAATTCTTAGATTGAATAACAACAAATGGCTTAAGAAAACAAATACTAGAACGACGGAATATTATATAATGGCCTATTATTGAAACCTGTGACATTTCTCTTACGGGCAAACAACAGCAATAAATGTATAGAACAGTGTATAGAAAATTCTGAACGGTGTGAAAAATGCTATTTAGAGTATTAAGAATGAGACAAGCGGTCATAATGTTTGTATAGTTGGCTGTGCTTGCACTATAGCAGCATACTAATGTGGTATTCCAGTATTCCTACTAGTTTAGACGTAGTAAACTCCTTGTTTTAGCACTTAACACACTCCTGTTCATGAGGGAAATCTGTCAATTAATGCGATATTTAAAATGGGCGGAATATGGATAAAAAAATTAACAAGAGACTAAATAAGAATATGATTAACTTTGTATAAAATTTCTCGATCTTTTCGAAAATATGAAAAAAATAATCATATATATTACCAGTACTGCTGTAGAAGCACCGTACTTTACGCAATGAATGGAAGAACAGAATAAGTCCAGGACATACTCTGTTTTTCCACTCATTGCATGGAGCGCAGTTGTTCTAACAGATGACGTCATAGACACTTTATTGAAATGACAACCCTATATTTTTTTGATGAATTTGACAGATCTTTAAATTGTCTTAATGGTAGCATAATATTTTTTTCTACTCTGCATTCACAATGCACACATTGTAACACTGTTTTCGGTGTTACAATTAACACATTGTAATACCGAAAACAGTAACATTTTTGTCTAAGATTGGTACACATTAATATCAAATACCATATGTCAAACGTACAATACATAACCCAACATAACCACACACTGCATCTTCTTAATCGCTTGCAATCGCATGAACTACGAAATATCAATATTCTATACATATTTAAACATGGGTGTAGCCTGCTATAATATGGCCAAAGGATTGGGGCTTTCTTAGTTTTGCTGTGTTCACTAAAATACGCCAGCATGACGCTTTCGGTGATGTTTTACGACTCTGGTAAGTGATCGTTATCATTCTTTTCAACTAAACATCAAATCTCCTTTTCAGATATAATTCAAGGACCACATTTACTTTAATAAGGTATTATGCGAAGATCAAACCTACGTAGATATGAACGATTTTGATTACTGCTGCGAGATTGTATATGCACAATAAATGGTTTATCAGCATACACGTACGAAGCTATAGTACATTTAAAGTGTAGAGGATTTCTTAGTTTATGTAACGTATTTCGGTAATATTTTGGACGCTTGGATGCTCGGTTCAATTCGTATTCGTTTTTGCCCGTCGCTTTCGACTTCGTCTTAGTTCTGGTTGTGTGCAACGTATTTGTATTACCTCCATCACATGTAATTTTACTAAGTATAATGTATTCTAATAAACTACTTTGCCGAAATTAGAATTGGGTTTCAATTATAAGTGCTTGTAAATATATAAACCGCAACGGCTACGTAGCGGAATTAGGTAAACACCGCTATTAAACGTTAAGCGTTACAACAATTCTTTAGTAAGTTCTTGTTCTTCGAAGTAACTAATCAGTCACCGCCAAACACTTCTATTCTGATTATTATACTTATGAAACCACTATTTTAAAGTAAACTTTTTAGGTTAAGTTTCATGTATTTATCACAGTAGGGTTAAAAGTGTTGCCCCAAGCTCCATTATGATCATTGTTGCGACCTCGCTGAATATTTATTCAAACTTGTAGGCTAAAGTAGAGTAAAATTATTCACAATTACATTTTGTCATGATTTTATCTCATCGATCTCATCCTTAACGAAGTCGACAGTTACTACAGTGCTGCCACGTGGTACCCGCAAAATACCCTAGATTCTAATTTAGCGCGATATAGTAACCACAATTTCTAAATTTATATAAAATTAATGACGCAAAGTAGAAAAAATAGTATATTACACTCGTTTTATAAGACGTATTGGCGCACTCGTTCCATTTGGGCACTCCTCGCTACGCTCGTCGTGCCCAAAACAACTCGTGCGCCAATTTGACGTCTTATAAAACTTGTATAATAATATACTATTATGGCCTTACATACGAAAATTTTCGAGAAAAAGCCTGATGGAGGTTATGAAATAAAAGTGACAAAATCTCCGGAACGGCTCAACCGAATTTAACAAAATTTTGGAATTAAATGATTTGCAATCATGAGAAGTCACTGGCGTTATTATCGTCGATGCAACATTTACCGTTTCTGAGATATAACCTCAAACTTTTGAATTTGAAATAGAACACCTGTATATTTTCACATTTTCTGTTACAATCCATTGCCTATTCAATGTTACTACGCTTGTTACAGTATTATATCAAAAATATCTAGAGATTAACAAAAACCTTTATTACATAATTCTGAAAATTAACAAAGAAAAAATTGATAACAAAAAATACCAACAACAAAAAAAAATAAACCGATCTAATTTAAAACAATGTGTTCTTGTCAATGGTTGAGAAACCTCATAAACCATAATGTTTTGTTATCAATTTTTTCTTTTTTAATTTTAAGTGATAAAGGTTTTTGTTAATTTCTAGATGTTTTTGATATAAGAATGAAGACTGTAACAGAAAACGTCAAAATATACAGGGTGCTCTAGTTCAAATTCAAAAGTTTGATTTTATATCTCAGAAAGTGTAAACGTTGCAGCAACGATAGTGACGCCAGTGACTTCACATGGTTTCAAAAAACTTCACTCTAAAATTTCGTTAAATTCGGTGGAGCCGTTGCGGAGATTTTGTCACTTTTACTTCATAACCTTCAATTGACTCTTTGTGTATTTTGATAAATATAAATCGATATGTTCGAGGATTTTTTAAAATAGCAAACCGTTCTTGAGATTTTGTCATGTTTTGTCCCCCTATACTTTCAAACTACCAAAAGAAACTAAAAATCGTCCCACACTTCCAACAAAATCAGCATACAAAAACCAAATACCTATTAACTACGTAAAAATTGCTAAGGTAAGAAAATTGGTGCACTATTAGAAGGAGAAGATCTTGAATTCTTTTTACCATATTACTTCTTGGGAAACATCAAACATGATGAAGACTAACGACAAGTTTAAAAATGTTGTCTTTTTGTTAGTTTTAATTTTGTTTCTAATATTAAACTTCTAATATTAAACTTGTTGTTCTTTTCGTCTTTATGCATTTTTATTTACCACTTGTGCTAATAGCATAATTTTTTCAACAATTAAGAGATTATCATCGATAATAAATAATAATATGTCGTTGACTGGAAGAACAGAACAATTGCAGCCGATGTTTTATCTAATATTTTATTTAATTCATTTCGAACCGAAATTTACTTCCAGAACAACTGCAAATGAAATTCAGTACAACTTTACTGTGCTTACCAAATTTGTAAAATACACAGCTGCCGAATTATACATTTTTGTTTAGTTTACCACAAACGCCTGATTTGGACTTATTCTGTTCTTCCAATCACCGATTCAAGTGTAATAATTGTTTATAAAGTGCTTTTTATACATTTTATTTGTAATTATATTTGTGTATTTTTTTTAATAGAACAATAATAAAAAATCATAAATTATATTAGAAAATAATGAATGAAAACTCAAAACTTATTATAGTAAAAACTGTGTACATTTTAAAAATGTTGTCATAAATTTTAAATATAACTTCGATTTCTATTATTACAGATAACATAGGTGGAAAAGAAAAATTAAATAGAAATTATATGGTTCTATTTCAATTTGTCTAACAATGTTATTATGAGCTTCCGGTAGACCGGGAGTGTCAGTTATGTTGGGAGTATTTTAGTTTACAAGTTCAAATCGAAGAGATCCTGATTCAAAAGTTTCAAATATGTATATAGAAATAGTGGAACATCAAAAATGTACCAGCAAATAATAACAAAAAATAAACAAAATATTGAACGATTTTAAACTCATCAAATCAGAACTAAAATAACGTAATTTACATTGTAAATTTTAATTCAAAACATTCCAACTCAAAACGGTTTCTTTTTACTAAAATTAAAGTGTAGGAAATCTTTTGTTTTAAATAAAATACATTTTTATCCATATTAATAACCAACTGACCTGAAACGACATTTATGTGGTTCTGATTACACTGAAAACTGTAAAATTACAGTCCATTCTATGTAATAAACTACAGCAGCATGCTGTAAAAGATATTATGATAAAGCTGTAAGTTTACAGTAAATTTTATGTACTTAATAAATAGGATACGAAAAAGTAGAAATTTTATTTCTATAATTGAAGAAAATATTTCTGTAATTTTACAAGAAAAGTGCGGTAATTTTACAGTATAAGAGTGTCCTTACATACAGCGAGCGCGTAAAGTATGGAAACATGACAAAATGTCAAGAACGGATTGCTATTTTAAAAAATCCTCGAACACGTCGATTTATAATTATCAAAATACATCTTATGATATCAAATTAAGCGCTCACTGTATATATTTATGTGTAGTTCTGAATACCGTGATTTAAGGCTCATACCAAGAGAAAACATGAAACCAAAAATGAATCTAATAAATAAATTAATAAAAATATTACGATTTTACATTTTGTTGATCAAGTTAATTAATTCGACTGTCACTTCCGGAGCAACAGAACTCGAAATTTTGTTATTTTAAATGCACTGTTGAAAACCTATGAAAATTTACATAGATTTTACCTATTATATGATGGTAAATTTTCATGAAATAGCTGTAAATATCAATATTTCATATTTTGTTTGTAAATATCAATAAAATGATGTAAAAATACACAAAAAACTCCTAAAAATACATCTCCGCAGGTAAAATAACATATTTTCCATTTGTTTTCTTAATTTACACGAATAAGAACTACTAATATACATATTTTGTTGCTAAAATTACATTTTATTTCTGCGTCCAGTAGTTTTCGACAATAAAATGTATACACACACAACTTTATTGTAGAAAATACTTATTGTGATGCAAAATTACACGATACGTTAAATAGTATACTTAATAGGTGGAATAACACATATATAATGAATATCAAGTACATGTTTTAAGTGTAATACACAACAGTATTGTAAAAACATACATAGAGTAATACAAAATTACACAAAACGTGAATTAATAAACTCAAAGTGTAAAATAATAAATGTTTAATGTAAGTCTAATACATTTTTGATGTATTATTTTAAATAAAGTGTGTATTGTTTTACACAAAGTGTGTATTTTGCGTTCGGAAAGTGCATATTTGCCCATTGGCGTCATTCTGCCGCGTTCTCGCCCAAGCACTAGTCGCTCAGCATTAGTTCGCTTTCACCCTTCGAAATTCACGGTAGTTGGTGTGGTGTTCCTATATTGTTAAGGTTAATAAGGTAAGTAGGTATATTATCATCGCACTACGATTCATTAACATAGATTAACAAGCTGTCTTAAGGTCGATGTCGTTGGTCAGTTGTAAAATAAAATTACATCTGATGGCATTGATGATCCTGATGCCACTTTGTTGCAGGATGAGGAATAGAACTTCTGAAGATACGCAGAATCTGCCGGTAATACTCCGCGTTGTAAAATCAGGTAATAATAATAACACTGTATATATGTATAATGTATATACATATATTTTTATTTTTTAGGTTTTTAAGGTGCTGTTGGAGAGTAAACCGATCAATGACAGCACGTACGATAGATAGCTCCACTTTTGCGTTTGGGGTTGCTTTTTCAATATATTTTATAGCATATTTGCAAGATCAAAAACAAAACAAAAATGCAACACGATGGAGTTTGTACAGCAATATTATGGAAAGATCCACCTGATGCCGGATCAAAAATTACCTACCAAGAAAAGCGTCTCCAAGGCTCATATGTTAAGACTTGTTCGTAGGCCGCACGATGTTGTTTAAATAAGTAGGTATAGCGTAAAATTAGTGGTTTTTACAAAATGAGTCAATATCTTCAGATTATTTATTTCTACTTAGTTTTTAAACTAAACAATGTCGCGAAAGCAAATTCTTTCTACAATAAATAATTTTTTGTATGTTGATTTTAGTTTCATATAAGTAAGTAAGTTTTAAATCTATTTTGCTTTGTCGTGTTTTTCGTTAACTGTCTTAACTTGAGTACCTATAACCCCCCATTTTTTCAGAAATTAAAAATGACGCAAACCTGAATCAGTGTAATCAGTCCTTGTAATCAGTGACTAGAATATTATTGTATTGGAGAATTTTGATAAAAAAAACCAAGATTCCAAAATTTGAGATCAGTTGTCTCACTTCTATTTCCTCAGAAAGAGGGGGGTACAGGTTTGCTAACTCACTCTCTATAATTAAAATTATTGTAAGTATATCATATTTATGTTAAAATGTATTTTTATTTTAAACAATACAGATTTTCTAAAGTTAATGTTGTTTAATAGTGTCCTCTGTATTATTGGAAGTGACGGTACATGTTGATTTAAAAAAATAATAAAAGTAGGTAAGTGGGTATATTTTAAGTGGTATTTTTTAAGTTATAATACAAACATATATTTTTGCAGTAATTAAATATTTAAATAATTAATTAATTGATGATACCTACGTATTTACACAATGGATTGGGTGCAGTTGCTATTAGTATGCAAATAAATACTAATAGCGAATACACCAAATTCATTGTGTAAATACAGTGGTGTCATTTATGTAAAAATATATTCTTACATTACATAATATTGCATGTATTTTAATACACGCAATTATGGAAACTGGTTTACATATATTTATGTATGAAACACATTTATATGTAATAATACTTCTAACATGTAAGCTGATTTACACATACATATGTAGGTTACATATTTATCTGTATTAATACTTCTGCCGTGTAAATACAAATACATATTTTTATGTATGTTACACATCGATTTGTATTGATACTTATAATTATGGAAAGTGGTTTTACATTGTTTATGTACAATGCACCTAAACGTGTAGAATATACATATTCTCTTGTAATGAATTACATTTTTGGTGGCTACAAATAACCAGTTAGATATCGTGTAAATTCTGCTAACAGTGCGGAATAACTCTAAATTATTTTATGTTTAATATTATATGTGTATCAAAATACGTAGATTATGGTTTTTCAGTTTCATGTTTTTCCCTATTTGACAAGTTTAAACCAAAAATATGATTAAATTGGAGGTTCGTCATTATAATATAATACAGAGTGTTTAAAACTTCGGCTTCTGTAAATTTGTTAAAATACACCTGATATTCTATTAGCAGGTCTTCATATTTAGACAGAAAATGTTTTGAAAATTTTATAAAGTCTACAGTCTACAGTATCGTGTCATAGGTACATACATAGGTATAATATAAACCAAATATGACCAACACAAATCAGGAAATTATTTAAAAATAAGCCAAATATGGACAGATATGAACTACATGAAAACATAACAAAAATAATGATAAATGTTGCATTATTTGTAGTTATGAAAGTATCATATATATTCCTAAATCATAGTACAACAATTCTATTGTCATAACTTTAACTGTTAATAAAATATTGGTCTAAAATCGTAAATTATAAGAAAAATAGATTTTTTATTTCGACTATTGCATTCTATGGATAATATACGGTAAATTTCAGAAAAATTAACGAAGGTATCATTAAGAATCCAGCCTAAAATTTTGATGTTTTAAACGCATCAAAACATAACTAAAATAAAATTTTAAAAAGTAACCATTTTTAGAGCAACGTTTTCGTACGATTTCCTACATATTCGAAGCTGAATTTCTCGTCTGGTTCCGAACAAAACTGGTTTTTCGCGCCCAGATTTTTCACGTGTCACCGCACACACATTTCTAGCACCGAATACAAGATAAGATTACAAAACTGAAGACAAAACTATATCGTTCTTACACTATTCTTACAGATTTTCACAAAAGAATATTACAGGAAGATTAACAGGGAAAACTAAATAATTTTACCGGGAAAATCCGAACAGAAAATTACATAAAAAAATTTCCCGATCGAAAAAAAAAACTGACATAAATACCTCATTATCTACTAAACAAATCCGGCGTAATTCCAGTTGAATTTTCCGGGAAAATCGGGGAAAACCAGCCTTGAAATCACCCGAAAAGCGACGACATGCGTACGCAACACGGAACTACAAAATACCGGCTAACTTTTGGGGGGGATTTTTCGTGCAAACGAAGAAAGAGTGGGAAAAATTGCCAATAAAAAATTTACCTTTACATGTACTTTCGGCCGACGGAAAATCGCAAATTTTCGATGGAAATGTCACTGGAAACCGGGAAAACACAGTTTTCTTGTTCTCAGTAGGCACTGCACTTATTTATAAACGACTTTCACACGAGATTTTAAGGTTACTTTCAGTGTTTTCTTCCTAGATAAGTCTATCACTTAAAACGTGATGTTTCTTCACGCATGTTTTTATTTTCCACGCGATTTTCAATTATTCTGGCCGTTATAGGTTAGTTTTTCCTAATTTTCCTCCACTCTACCAACATAGAATCCACTTTCCAAGCAAAAAACACCACACTGTATATCAATAATACCAAGAAATAAGCGATTTATTCCTAGTATTGTTTATCTATACATTCGCACGTTTTCCATTGGGAAAAACAACCGGAAACTCACGAAAAACCCTGTCCAAGGTCGCACTAACAATCGACGGTTTCAGTTTTTCCGGTATGAACCCGTTTTTTTCCCATAAGCGAGCACAAAAAAACACCGACCAAAAAACGCGATACACCTTATACAAGAAACGCACCCTACGCTGCTCCGGCCGTCGACAGCTACTAAAGATCTAGTGTGCCTCGCGAGGTGGTGCGAGGCTTCGTTTGCGATCGCCGCGCTTCGATCGCAAGCTCCGCCCACAGAGTCAGCCCAGTCGCTCACCTAGCGAAGATCGCATCGCGTCGTAGCGCTGCGGAAATACGCGATTTGCGGATTGTGGACAGGAAAAATTGTTAATTGTTTATTTTGTATGTTCTTTTTGCGCGGATTGTGTATGGTTTTTGCTGTGTTCTTAGCGCGAGCTGCTCTGAGGCTAATAAGAGTTTTTTGCAGCTTTTTTTAAGAGTTAAGAGTTTTTTAAAGTGCTCGGAAGTTCGGTTGTTTATTTAACTGTTGTCAGTTTTGGTTTACCGTTTTGTTGGGTTAGTTTGATTTTTTAACTGATCTGTAATAATAAAATTGTGTTACAGGATAAACTTGTGTTACATAAAATTCAACTAAGATTCATAATTTCTAATGTTTAGTAAATTTATTGTATAGTTTTAGTTGGTTTTGAAAATCCTTCAAAACTAAACAAACCCCATCGAAAAATTCCCAATAGTAACGGAGATATTCGATGTTTTATACTTCAATCTAGTTGGCTTTGGCCAGCAATTTTTTAACCTAACTTCTCTGCTTTTAATTCGAACCTAGTCGTGTTTGGTATCAAATAAAAGCAAATTTAATAACCGATCATATTCTTCACCGATAAATTTGTTTTCTCGTCCTTCGATCCGGATAAATTACCAACTCAACAAAAACAAAATTCAAATAAACTTCGTATTAATTCTCTCAATCATCCCTTACCTATCTCAACGTGATATCGACCTAAATTCCAGTAGTCCCAATATATATATACCGGGTAGTAGACGCATAGCAAAAAGTTCAACCCCAATTTCGCACAGTAAAATATGTTCGTTTTTACAAAAACCGGGCGCGGCGCTAGAGCTTTTTTCCCGATGGCGCTAGCAACCCCATTCGCAGACCGTCAAAGCACAACTTTTTCTAAATACCGCTACACAAGCATCAGCGAGCTTTTCCCTTCTTCGTCAGATGCCGAAAGAAACCAAAATAGAACGTTTTTGCTATGAGACAAAAGCCCCAAGTTCAAAGCCCCGCGCGCTCCGTCCCCGTATTTATGATGGTTTCTTATTGAAACTTTTTTTGGGGATGCATCCCCTTGCCGTTGCTTGTTTCGGTAGTAGGTCATGGATTTGTTCGGGTTTAAGGTTAAGGTCTGAATCTGTATTAAAAACTGATCAAAAGTCAACAAACTCCATGGAAAAATTCCTATAAATAACGGAGATAATCGATTTTTTATGGTTCAATCTAGTTGGCTTTGACTTCAGAAATTTTAACTTAACTTCTGTGTTAATAAAGCAAACCTAGTCGTGTTTGGTCTCAAATAAAAGCAAATTTCACTAACTTTAATATGGAATTGATTCTGAAAGTATACAATCTAAAATTGATATTTCAAATCATATTAAGTGGTTGACATGTATAACATACAAATCTGTATTAAAAACTCGTCAAACGAAACCAAATTTCAACACAAAATTCCTATAAATAACGGAGATATTCGATTTTTTATGGTTCAATCTAGTTGGCATTGACTTCAGAAATTTTAACCTAACTTCTGTGTTAATAAAGTAAACCTAGTCGTGTTTGGTGTCAAATAAAAGCAAATTTCACTAACTTTAATATGGAATTGATTCTGAAAGTATACAATCTAAAATTGGCATTTCAAATCATACTAAGTGGTTGACATGTATAACATACAATCTGTATTAAAACTCTTCAAGAGTATCAAAATTTTAACAAAAAATTCCTATAAATAACAGAGATATTCGATTTTTTATGGTTCAATCTAGTTGGCTTTGACAGTAGAAATTTTAACCTAACTTCTGTGTTAATAAAGCAAACATAGTCGTGTTTGTTGTCAAATAAAAGCAAATTTCCCTAACTTTAATATGAAATTAATTCTAAAAGTATACAATCTAAAATTGGTATGTCAAATCATATTAACTGGTTGCCATGTATATATAACATACAAATCTGTATTAAAAACTCTTCAAAAGTATCCAAATATTAACAAAAAAATCCTATAAATAACGGAGATACTCGATTTTTTATGGTTCAATCTAGTTGGCTTAGTAGAAATTCTAACCTAACTTCTGTGTTAACAAAGTAAACCTAGTCGTGTTTGGTGTCAAATAAAAGCAAATTTCACTAGCTTTTAAATGGAAGTGAATCCAGAATGTATAAAATCTGAAATTGGTAATCAAAATCGTATTAAATGGTCGCAATATATATCAGGCACATCAGTATTAAAAACTCTTCAATCGTATCCAAATTCCATTAAAAAATTCCTATAAATAACGGAGATATGCGACTTTTAATGTTCAATCTAGTTGGCTTTGGTTTCAAAGATTTTAACCTAACTTCTTTATTAATAAAGTAAACCTTATCGTGTTTGGTGTCTAATAAAAGCAAATTTTATTGACTACACGATTCTGGCAGTTATCCTAACAAAAAAGAAGAATGATGGAACAACTCAATTGGACAAATTCAACTTTTTTGCTTTTGCTATAAACCAGACAGCCTGTTTAGACATACAGTCGACAAAATATGAAATCAAATCTTCAAAATTTATATCGCCATCAATTCTGACAATCCATCTTCCATAAGACAACAACAAAAAAGGCAAAACCGACAATCTTGGCGAGTCTGAGCGTTTCAGGCCAAACCAATGTCCATCAAGTACATAGTTAAACGACAGCTCAAAACAAAAGAATACGTCGAGCAGTCACTTGTTTTTTTTTGCCGTTGCGATAGCGAGCGTTTGGTTGCTTTTGTGTGCGTCTGTGTACAAAATGCATTAAACATTACATCGCGCTGGGCGTGGTCCGATTACTAAAGGTAGATATCTGGAAATGTTACCTAATCGGGCGACCAATGGAATCGAGCGGGCCATGCCAAGGTGCGCCGCCATTGGACGGTGCTGGAAGCGGTCGATTTCGCCCGGAGTTCGAGCTGGCACCGGACGTGTACGTCTCTCGTATAAAGCGAGGCTTGCTGCGATTACTCGTGACGTTTTTTTATAATTAATAGATTGCGAGAGGTTTGCGAATTATAGGTAGTCGTTTTCTTGCTAGATTTTTTAATTATTCGTAAATTTATTGTATAGTGTGAATCGGAATTAAAAACTGATGCCAATAAAACAAACCCCACTGAAAAACTCCCATAAATAACGGAGATATTCGACTTTTTATTGTTCAATCTAGTTGGCTTTGGTTTTGAAATTTTTTAGCTAACTTCTGTGTTATTAAAGAAAAACTAGGCGTGTTTGGTGTCAAATAAAAACGAATTTTATTGTGTTTCCAATAGGATATACTGGATTTTGATGCATTTAACCTAAAGAGCATTACATTTTTAAAAAAATGTAGTTCATTGTATAATAGGAATCTGCATTCAATACCCTCCAAGACTATCCAAATCTCATCAAAAAATTCCAATAAATAACGGAGATATTCGATTTTTTATTGTTCAATCTAGTTGGCTTTGGTTTTGAAATTTTTTAGCTAACACTTGTGTTACCTATTAAAGAAAAAACTAGTCGTGTTTGGTGTCAAATAAAAGCAAATTTTATTGTGCTTCGTATAGGATATTCTGTATTTGGTTGCACGTATCCTAAAGGGCGTTAAATTTAAAAAATAAGTGAAAAAATGTAGTTTGTTGTAAAGTAAGAATCTGCATTAAAAACCCTGCAAGACTATCCAACTATCATCGAAAAATTCCAATAAATAACGGAGATATTTGATTTTTTATTGTTTAATCTAGTTGGCTTTGGATTTGAAATTTTGTGGCTAACTTTTGTGTTATTAAAGAAAAACTAGTCGTGTTTGGTGTCAAATAAAAGCAAATTTTATTGTGTTTCGAATAGGATATTCTGTATTTAGATGCACTTATTCTAAAGGCCGTTTCATGTTCGAAAATATTTAAAAAAATAATGTTTATTGTACAGTAAGAATCTGTATTAAAAACCCATCAAAACCATCCAAATCGCGATGAGATATTCCCATAAATAAGGAAGATATACGATTTTGTTGTGTTCGATCTAGTTGGCTTTGATTTCAGAATTTTTAACCTAACTCTTTTATTATTACAAATAGACTAGTCGTGTTTGGTATCAAATTAAAGCTAATTAAATTACTTATACAATGACGCCTCTAGAAATCGTATATGATAAAATATTTTTCACTTATAATAATGATTACGTCTATATATAAACTTTAACAATGACGTATGGGCTAATTGGCAATTAGTATGGTTAAACACAGCGTGCGAGCGCCTATAAATATTATTATTACTATTATCCATTATTTTTAAATGCTTCGAATATGCATATTGATAACCCACATGCCTTGTAATCACTAGAAACGAGAACCTTCATACTTTAGCAGCGCATTCATTGTTAATTGCGATGTCCCGAACTATTATATCACTAATTGTTAGAGCACTTATTTCTACATGAGCCTGGCAATGCACACGAAGCGAGTATGATAGTGGATGGGCAAGAAAAAACTGATTAAACAACTTTTCCCTCCGAAGTAAAAAACCTTAAAAAACAGGCGCAATTAGCTTGTTATCTGTTTTTGTCCGAGTTTAACGTATATTGTTGGAGGTATAATTGTTATAAAAGTATGCAAATGAAACTTCGTTAACGGTATAAACGTACGTTTGTTTGTGTTTCAAGTAAAGGAAACTTCGTAAGTTACCTTGTTAATGGTTCTGGTAGAGAAAGGATTAGTTGATATAGTCAAGGGTTGAAATAATGGATTTTTTTGTTGTCTGATGAATTTAATAATGCGTTTTTTCTCATTATAACGTATTCTCTATACAGGGTGGCTGATAATGTACTTCAAAAAATCTCTTATTTCAATAAAAGAATATATATCAATTACAATAGAAGAGTTGAAGTAAATAATGAACTAAGTGCCAATAATTGAAGAATTGGTTTTATTACATTAATTATTTGGGTGGTCCGGTAATTTTGACAAATTTTGATATACCGGCTGGTCTTTTTAACTTGAGACTCCTAAATATCTCGAGAAACATGCATAGTAGGTACGACAAAAGTGTCTTAAATAAACTTGTAGGACTCAAAGGGGGAAATGAGATGACGATATCAGTTTCATTGCAGATGGCGCTGCAATCGGTAAAATGAGGCTAACTAATTTTTTTTTAAATGGGAATACCCAATTTTTGTTATCAAATTATGATTTTACGCTAAATAAGAAGAATTTTTTGTCTGAATTTTTTTCGTACGATGCATTTTTTGGTGCGTAAACAAACCCTATGCACATGACGGGGCACCGCGCGAGGTACCAAAACGTGTCCCCGTTATGCACATACTTTCCTACGTTGTACCATGAGTGTCTACTCAGTCGTCGCTTTGACTGCCAGACGGCGAGCGCATCCCATGCAGTGGCAGCGGTCGTAACTACCGCACACACAGAAAAGAGATCTCTCGAACGAAGAGAGAATTACTTGGCTGAAGTAGTTGGTAGGTTCGTATATACGCGAGAGATTATTGACTTCAACCAAGAAATTTTGTTTCTTGGAATAATTACTAGATTTAAGAAAGTGGTTACTCTGGTGAAGTTACACAATGAAGTGTATATTTTTATTCCCGGTAAATATTTTTAGCTACTTAATGTAAGAATTTTAAAGATTTGGCACAAATACGTTTTCTATTGCTAATTAACAAGATATTTATGTTATATTTACTTACTCGTTCTAAACTGTTGCGTGCGTTACATCAAACTACTCCGTGTTGAAACGTTTATTGTACACTATAAATCACAATACACATCCCCAATAAATCACAAGGCACATCCCCTACGGGTAGGTACTTCGTTGTTTTCGTACTAGGTTAGGTTCCGTGGCGCCAGCACGTACCAGCACCACGCGCGGGCGCGCGAGCCTTGACAAAATCACGGTGCGCATATTTATTCCAGAGAAAGGGATTACTTGAAAGAAGTGAGAATCACTTCAGTTAAATAATTGGTGGGTTTTTATTCAGTAAACAATACTTACTTATATTAAATGTCATATTTCTGGATCAAGTAACTACGCAATTGGATGGATTTACTATTACTTCGTTGGAGAAATTAACATTTTTGGGACGAAAAATTCAATTACTTCTTTCAATATAATATTGATTCTTATAAAGAAAGAATTTATTTGTTGACAACATTTATCTGAGAAATTATTTTACTTATATTGAGTATGTGGCATTTCTTGTATATACCTAACTTTCTACATCCAAGTAAATATGCATTTGAATCTAGTAAATAAATTATTATTATTATATTATTATTTCTCGTTCCAAATAATCACTTTTCTGTGTACAGACGCCAGAAACTTCCATCGTCAATAACTTTTGATGGATGCATCGTACGAAAAAAATGTTCAGACAAAAGTTTGTTCTTATCATAAAATCATAAGTTTATAAAAAAGTTGGGTATTCCAATTTAAAAAAGAAGTTTACCTTCTTTTCAATGAAACTGATATCGCCGCCATCTCATTTCCCCCTTTGCGTCTTAAAAGTTTTTTAAAGACACTTTTGTCGTACCATGTATATTTCTCGAGATATTGAGGAGTCTCAAGTTAAAAAGACCACCCGGTATAAATTTTAGATACCGTAAACTTGGGTGACTTTAGTCCACTTTTGAAATTTGAAGTCTGGTAACTTTTAACAGATTAGATATAATTACTCATACTTGTGCTATTTTTTGGGTCTTTGATAGTACTTCAAAAATATCAAAACACTAATATTTCCAACGTCAGGATATAATTCTTTTACCTACGACCGTATGTGTAAATGTCCCTTACGTCACGGACTACATAGCTCGTATATCGCTTATAACATACGTGTGCCTTTGGGTGTGCGTTTGTGTTTTTAACGCACGACCTAATGTCATAATGACAGATGTCGCGCGAATATTTTGATTATTTATTTGTCATTTCTGATACAATTTATATTTATTGAAATTTTCGGTCGTAAGTAAGTGCAATACTCGAGCTGTAACATATTATTACTAGCACGTGATAATTTATGTTGAATTTGTACTGGAATTTTTGATCGACACTCAGACAAAGTTCTCCGTAGTTGCAATAGATGTCGCGCGAATACATTGATTGGTTAACCGTCAAATATTCTTACCTGTATTTGTTTGTCATTTTTGATACAATTTATTGAAATTGTCCGTCGTAGGTAAAATTATGTACAATACTCGAGCTGTCACGCATATTACATACTCGTGGAAAATAACAAAACTCGCCGCTTCGCGGCTCGTATGTTAAATTTCCACTCGTACGTAATATGCTAGTTACAGCTCTTGTAATGTAATATACTATTATGTATATATATGGGTGGCGAAAGTCAGAATTCATTATTGGGTCACTTTGGCCATACTACTGTTTATCATGCCAATGAAACGATAAGCTAGTGTATGCTCGAGTTTGGCCACCAAATATGTTTTAAAAGTGTTCAAGAACAAAATATGTTAAAATCAGCAATAAGATCATGACAAAACTATTTTATGACTATTTTAAAAAATAATGCTAACATGTTATACATTGCGGAAATGAGAAAAAACACGACTATCGGAAAATGCCAAAATTCAATATGGCGCCCATAAGAAAAACAAAAGTTCGCCATGATTACGCCGCCATCTTTGATGTTATTTCAAATTAAAAAATAACACTGCATTCCTTGTTAAAAAGTCGCTGTAGAATGTTTTTGTTTCAAATGTCTAGCTACGTTTGGTTTTGAATAAAAAATTAAAAACGATATCTTATCATTTCAGTTTTTTGCGGATATCTTTAAAATGAAAAATGATAGCTAAAATTTCTTTTCAGATAATTGTTCAGCACAAAAATACGAAACTTTGCCAAATTTAAACATAGCCTCTATCTCCACTAATAAGCGAGATCTAATAAGCCTCGAAATTGAATCACCCGGTATAGCTAGACATAATTTTGTACTTCTGGTATAATGAAGAAACCTCCTTTGGACGGGACAGGTGTTTTTATTGCTTGTAAAATGTCATCTTTGTCATACCACAGAAATGTCATCATTTGATGGTCATTTCCACTGAGAATGCCTGACTTTACTTTCCTCGATTGACTACACCGAGCACTTTAACTACGCGGGTATTGCAGAAAGATATTCCTAACAAACCACAGGACTAATGTTATCGGTGGTAAATCATAGATGCTGATGGATTACTCAACACAAACAAAGTTGTTCATAGTAACAAAATTGGTCAATTTTCAAAGCTATCTTCTGAACACTGCCACAAAAAAAATAAATTATCATCTAACTTACATTAAGCACCTTTGTATTCAATATAGTATCTAAAATATAAATAACCAAACATACTCGCAATGTTTGAAATATTAACAAAGATCTAAACAATATAAATAAATTTTCGAATAGTGGCCAAAGTCACCCAGGGCGGCCAAAGTCACCCAAGTTTACGGTACTAGAAAATGTAAAAATATACTTGAAATATATTTGAAAAAAAGGAAAAGTTACCAAATTTCCAGAATACCTACAGAATATTTAAACGATAGCTTGTCAAAAAAGTTTTGTTTGAATTTTTTTTTAAATTTTTTACAGCTGGCGATTTATTTGCGTGTTCTGGTAATTTTATTATAGGTATATTACAAAAAAGTTCATGTTATTTCTGTTTTTTATTTTAGAATTACATTTTATTATGATTTTTAATAAAAAGAAAATGTACGATAGTGGTAGTGTCAATACTGTGTGATACCCTGAGTAGTTTGTGAAAAAAAATATTAAAGCTTGTTTTTGTTTCTTCTAAAATAATAATTCAAAATAAAAGGAAAACGTTGAGTGGATTTTGATTTCTGGTCCTTACTTTTTCTGAAGGAAGTTACTAAAATAAGTCATTTTCTATGTAAACTTTATATAAACATCTTTAGATTAGAATTATTGCACTAAAAACAACAGTTTTTCAGTACATTTGCAAAATAACAAATAATCGCATTTTTAAAGAAAATTAATGACTATAAAATTCAGCAGAACTATCAAATTTTGCATGGCTTTCACTAAACGAGGTCCCCATGTGTTTTTCGAACAACGGACACTGTATGAAGTATACTTGGTCAAGCAACTTATTTTTATTAAGTTTTACTTTCTAGTATAAAAAAATATCAACTTAGCTTAAAATATGTATAAATAAATATTATGGCACTTAGCACCTCCTACGAATTCTTGAATTTGCTTTAGATTTGTTCATGCGATACAAGACCTCGAAAAAAAAAACAACATCAACATGTGATGTACAATCTGTTTAAATATGCACAAAAAATTAGGGATGGCTTTCTATAAAAAATTTATCTTGCTGCACACTATTTTCTAGATATCTCGGAATTATGTTTTTGACACTTATTTCGTTATTTACTTCAACTCTTCAATAGGTAGATATATAAGAAACTACACAGATAGAAAAGTTTGTTTAATTAAAATAAATATGCATTGATGAAATATGAAATCTGGTGCTTCAATAGAGGCAAAGAAATATCTCTTTGCGGGTAAAAATACATTTGTATCAAATATTTGTTTGTAGTAAGGACGTTTATTTGTGTCAAACAACTCTAAAAATATATTTATTTGAATCAAAATATGATTTCTTTGGCGGAAGTAAACGTATTTATGAATGCCATATATGAATATATATATATATATATATATATAAAGAATATATTTCTTAAAAACAAGAAGTTACGATTTTAACATAAAAGTATGTAAGTGGATAATCCTCCAATAATTTGAACATAAGTTAACTACTGTATAATTGCCCATTCAATAATACCCCTCCAGGCTGTAAAACCTCTACCCTCGAATCGGCCATCTACAGTCCATAATGCGAAATAATAAAATGGCTAATTAAGTTTAAGGTTCTTAACTAACTCCTTAAGCTTTTCTTTTATGGCCTTTACGACCATAACCTCTCCTCTTTCCGTACACGAGTAGGAGCCGAGAGTGTGGAAGAGTTTAAAATTGTTTTCGTTACAACCATTAACGAAATGGTTCACACGGTAGCACAGCTTATAGAAAGACGGAGAGGCCAATGTTCTTCGGAGATGGGCAAGATGGGTAAGACTGAGGGACTTCATTATTGCTCTTTTCACGGGAATTTAACACATTTAGAGGTTCCCACTAGCCTTGCTAGCAGCCAGGGCAGCCAACGCAATGTACCAAAACCGCTAAATGGTTTAACGCCTATTCATTGCTTTTTCCTCATTTTTTTTTTTGGTATCTTTTTCTAGAAGAGTTTTACATGTAATTATGTATTTTAATGAAAATTACTAGTGTTCTTAGATGTTATAGAAGTATTGATTTGCAAATATCTTTTTGGCAGTTTCTTAGTTCTCTAGATTGTGAGGAGAAGCTAAAAATTGAGGGAGATATGATTGTTTTAAAATTATGTTCACAAAATCATAGTGCTCAGAAAAACTACATTACTGTTGATTGAATTACTGGTAAAAATGGGAAAACCAATGAAATAATTTCGTTGTCAAGTTCTTCATAAAGTGCATTTGGCAAAACTTGTGAAACTGTCGGATTCAAAACTTTGACATTCACACACAGCGAAGTATATTCTCAAAACGTGAGAAAATTATTTACTTGGTTTGAAACAATTTCTTTCATTTAAGAATTCCTTGTTCTCACAATTCAAGAATATCCCAATCTCAGAGTTATTAGTTTCGGTTAAGTATATAATTTTCAAACCAAGTAGTTTAAATCCTCAATTCAAGAAGTTGATCAATATCTTGAATCAAGTAAGCCATTGCTTGCAACGCGCTTGCGCATTTACACTCAAACGTGCACGAACGTTGCCGAGATTTAAGATTTTTCGCATCGGCCTTTGCCTTCAGTTAGTTGGGGTCTGCTATGGCGTCGTGTTCGCTGACTACCGAGTATTGTCCGGGAAGAGTTTAATATGTTAGTCCTAATTTTGTAGGTACCTACTGTACGCAATAACTACGCGATCTATAATATTATGAAAGTATATAGTTTTAATTTTGTCTGAATAGCCTACAGTACTTATATTCAACGTATTTGCGACGCAGTTCGTAGTTGTGACTTGTGACGCACACGGTACGTAAATTTTGCCTAGCCATATAGTGGTCACCAAATCAACATACATGCCACAGAAAACTTACTTCTATACTCATTTCAAGAAAATATTTTCTCATTGTCAAGCATATATATTCACTTTAAGGAAATTCCATTATTCTCAACGTGAGAATAGTTTTCTTGAATGAATAATGTCTATACTCATTGCAAGAAAATATTTACGCAGATATACAAGCATATGATCATTCAATTCAACAATATCTCTTTATTCTTAACTTGAGAAAATTGGATATTTTCTCTTGGATGAAAGCATATTGCTTTGAGTGAAGTATTTACTTTTCTGTGTGTAGGCCATCAACCGTTGTCCACTGCGAATGGGCTTTCCTTGTGGATTTTTTGATGAACCAGCCTGCATTCTCTCATTCATATTAGCACTATTAAATATCATCGTAAAACATTAACAACAAAAATTATTGGCAATATTAAAATTACCTGTTAAAATGTTAATATTGTGTGGAGTTCTAAAAAGAGCTGAGTTTGATTTGAATCGATTGATTGTTGAAAATAAATTCGAAAGACTGCAATTTATTCCGAACACAACGAAAATCTGACGCAAATGACGTTTCTAAATTCAAGTGAGATACATTCTTCTTTACCGACATACTATAATTTGTTGGCGCGCGTTTCAACTTTCAGCCAATCACAAGCCGCAAATTATAACCCAATCTTATCCAATGCTTTATTCTAAAAGTGAATTGACTATAGTTAGCCAGGATTTGACAGATATTTTGATACTGTTGACAGTAGATATTGTCAAAACATCAGCGTTTGACACTACCTACTGTCATTAGAACGAAAATATCTGTCAAACCCTGGCTAACTAGTTTTAAATGACACGACAGATCTCGATCAAATAGAATTTGCTCATGCAGCTAAACTATTAATTTTATCAAAAAATGTCGTGGACATAAATTATACAAAATTTCCTCTGCTTTAATTTATTATTTAACTATTTTGACGACATTACACAAATGGCGGCTTATTTGCAAAATCGTTGAAAAATTGTAAGAGTAAACATCCAGTTCCTTTGGACCCTTTTGAACAAACTACTAAATATGACGTTTCGTTCTGATACCTTTAGTAGTTTCTCCGGAATCGTCGCCACAAAACACGGGTACACACAATCACACACTGACATTCTTTTGTGCCTTGGTCAAAAATGTTCGGGGGCCCCAAAAGGACATATTTCCGCTAAAAACTCCAATTTTTTACTTTTCAATTTATTTATAAATTTACCAATTTCAATATGAAATTCCAATAAGTATTTGCCTGTTCGACTATTTTCATCAATTTTTAGTTAAATTAAATTAATGAACAACAAAGTGAATTTTGTTGTTATAAAAATTGAAGATTGACAGGTTTTTGAGTTTAGAATAGTATGTATAGTGAAAACATCGAAGGAAAAGAAAAAATGTGCAAAAAAGGTGCAAAACAGGTCATGCCAACCTCAAAATTATCTAAGAAAAGTTTTTGTTTGTGTATTTAACAATCCATTAATCTTAATCATGTAGCTTTATAAAAAATGTAAGCATCTCCTACATTATAGATCACCATAGATAGATTATTTAAATACTGTAATTAAAAAAAAAAGCAATTAAATAAAATAAACATAATAAAAAACACAGTAAAATCACACATTGAAAAATAGTCCATAGAATGATTGGTAAAACTGTACTCATACTTATCAGTTTTGCTATCGTTTATTTTACAACGTAATTCTTTCAATTAAACTTCAAATAGAAAATCATTTTTTATTAAACAAGTTTCCAACAAAAAGACAAATGAAAATGGTAAAAATGGATTGTAGGAATGTAAAAGTGATTGGGCGTTTTCGATAGATTTCTTGTGACACTGAATATTGATCCGACCTCAAAATCTCGGAAAAGGTATATGCATTGTTTCTTTCTAGCTTATTTTTTGTTTGGACCCCCGGACAGAACACTTAAAGAAACACAGTCAGTGCTTCAAGAATACGTGAACAAACTGTCGGAATGTCAGGAAAAAGTACAAAATGTAAGGTTTACTTTCAAGCTCGCTCTTGAAGCTTCTCAAACTTTTGAACAACAATTCGTATTCAGCGTTAAAAAAAACAAATTTGATTGGTGATATATATATATATAGCAACAAAACCAAACAAATTATAAGTAAAACAAAAATACCATAAAAATGCACACAGAAAAGTGATTATATGGAACGAGAAAACATAATTTCTTGAATTTATTTACTAGATTCAAATGCATATTTACTTGGATGTAGAAAGTTAGATATATACACGAAATGCCACATACTCAATCTAAGTAAAATAATTTCTCAGATAAATGCTGTCGACAAATAAATTCTTTCTTTATAAGAACCAATATTGTATTGAAAGCAGTAATTGAATTTTTCGTCCCAAAAATATCAATTGCTCCAACAAAGTAATAGTAAATCCATCCAAGTGCGTAGTTACTTGATCCAAGAAAATATAAGACATTTACTATAAGTGAGTATTGTTTACTGTATAAAAACCCACCAATTATTTAACTGAAGTGATTCTCACTTCTTTCAAGTTATCCCTTTCTCTGGAATAAATATGCGTATCGTGATTTCGTCAAGGCTCGCGCGCCCGCGCGTAGGGCTGGCGCCGTAAAGGAGAAGTAGTACGAAAACAACAGCGAAGTACCCGTAGGGGATGTGCCTTGTGATTTCTGTGATTAGTGTACAATAAACGTTTCAACACGGAATAATTTGATGTAAGGCACGCAATAGGTTAAAACGAGTAAGGAAATATAACATACCTATATTGTTAATTAGCAATAGAAAACGTATTTGTGCCAAATCTTTAAAATTCTTACATTAAGTAGATAATAACAACGAAAATTGGAAATTGGTAAATAATAACCATTTGTCATCAAATAAACGTGCCTAGTAAAGATACTTGTTTAAGAAGTTGTAAAGAAAGAAATATTAATTCTTGTTTTGAAATTTGGTACACATATTCTTTCTTTATTACTGCTTTGGTCATTATACATTAACAAAAAGTATGATAAAACGGTAATTTTGCAAAGAAAAGGTCTTATAATATGTCGATAAATATTTTAGTGTTGCAAATTGTTTCAGTAAAAAACTTGCTTTTGTTTAAAATATGTATCCTATGACAACTAACATGACCACTTTTTCTATGCTGTTTCTAAATTTTCTGGGGCTTTGTCTATTTTGGACTGAAGTGTGCCGCTTTGTTAAAATGGTCGCCCCCCAAAAATATACTACGAAAAAGTGACAGTTTTTGTTAATCACGTGCAAATCTAAGACATTTTTTAACATCACCTGTGCTCATCTTTAACCCGAATTGGCGCTTAGGTCGTATTTTAGACCCGTTTTTGCACTACCCTAGAAACTAATACTTAAAATGAGATTAAGTTTTTATTATTTCAGAGATATCACTCTTCATGATTAGGGGTTGTCTTGGCAACCAAGAGTAAACATTGACCCGAAATGCAGGTATAATTATCTATCGCGTTTTTGATTTATTATTTTATCATTTGCAATTTGACTTTTTGTAGATTATAACAGCATACAGAACATTATAAGAGTTTTTATATTTTTTTAACTGTAATAATAGATCTATCGTCCTTAAAAAAATCGAAGCCTTACTGTATCAAATCGGTCGATTTGGACGCCACCGAAAATTCAATTATTTTAGATTATGCTGAGTGTACGGTAGTCCATTCATTTTTCCCGCTAGAGGTCTCTCTTTAATCTATAATGAAATTAGGTAGTCAAGGCCGTTTAGGCAAGGCCTTTTCTACCTGTTCAGTTTTTTTCACTTTAGATTTTGATATGCAGAGAAAAAAAAACTAGTTTGAATCAATGCAACAACTTATTAGAAATATATACAGTATGTTCTCGTACCGAGTTACAAAGCAGAAGAAAATCTCTATTATTGATTTTTTTTTTCAATATTTAGATAAACACTGGGATTATGAATTAACTTTCATGGTCAGAGTATATTTTTTTTAGGGGTTTGACCAATTCTGACGCTTTGTTTATACTGAGATATTTTTGAACGATCAGTAAATAATTTTTTTTTCCAATTTGTAACTCGATCCAAAAACATATGTTATACAGGGTGAGTTATTAGTATCCCGGCGGTCGATTGTTAAGAAAAAGTTTGAGAAAGAAATAATATTTTATTCAAAAGTTGTTTGACTCGCCATTTTCTATAACGTAAAATTATTTTCATTTATACAGGGTGTTGCATTTAGGTGGAACGTTCTGTATATTTTATTATATTATAAACACTACTAAATTTGTTTATCCAAGTGTGCATGTTGCTAAGACACAGCGTTAATAGTTCCAGAGATATTCAACTGTTTTTACAAAATAAGCCCGTTACAGGATCTTTTTAAAAATTATGTAAAAACGACATTTTTGCCGATTTTGCCTTTAAACTATGTGAGACAATAGTCAAAGCCAGTAGGTAGATGATAGTATCCAAAGATATTAGATACACTATACAGGGTGTTCATTGAACTTAAAGTCAATTTTGATGTTTTTCAAATGGCTTTTTCTCAAGTTTTTTAAATGGAACACCCTGTATAATATGTGTTGGCTGTAATAACCCTTTATTTCGCTCTAATTTACATCTAGCATGTCATACACCAAATGTTACTATTTTTATGATATTTGCAATTTAACGAAAATGCAATTGTAAATTTTAATATTGCTGTGCATAAGGTATTTCGTAGTTTGGTGTAAAGTCGTCAAGTGGCGATAGAAGAGATAATTTAGAAGCGATTTAACTAGCTTGATCCTTATACAAAGTATTACCGTTATCAACATATTAACAATTTTATATGAAATTTTGTATGTGTGTTTTGCCGTCTATCGTATGGCAACCAAACCCGATTTAAAAATTTAAATTACTGCTAAAGTAAACCCTAAACCCTGTACTTTTAGGTTAACTATCGTGAAAATTTGTTGACTTCTGAGTGATGAAAATCAGATTTTCTTTGATGTGATTTATGTGCTCACACATAAAAACCAAATATGCAACAAAAACAAACCGATAGGCATTTTTGGATTCAGATTTTAATTCATAGCAAAAAAGATATTAAAAAGTCTTCCAAATAACCCACTTTCCATTATCATTATCAATATTACTCATACTATCATTCATATTATCCCAATTTTGAATTGTCTCTCCAGAAAAATAACCTATTTTAAACCAATTAACAATAGTAATATATTGTTGGTTGTTTTTTGTACACACAGCGAAGTATATTCTCAAAACGTGAGAAAATTATTTACTTGCGGTTATTGCTTTAGATGAAAGTTAATATTTACTTGGTTTGAAACAATTTCTTTCATTTAAGAATTCCTTGTTCTCACAATTCAAGAATATCCCAATCTCAGAGTTATTAGTTTCGGTTAAGTATATAATTTTCAAACCAGGTAGTTTAAATTCTCAATTCAAGAAGTTGATCAATATCTTGAATCATGTAAGCCATTGCTTGCAACGCGCTTGCGCATTTACACTCAAACGTGCACGAACGTTGCCGAGATTTAAGATTTTTCGCATCGGCCTTTGCCTTCAGTTAGTTGGGGTCTGCTATGGCATCGTGTTCGCTGACTACCGAGTATTGGCCGGGAAGAGTTCAATATATTAGTATATCTTTACTAATTTTGTAGGTACTGTACGCAATAACTACGCGATCTATAATATTATGAAAGTATATAGTTTTAATTTTGCGTGAATAGCCTACACTCTACAGTACTTATGTTCAACGTATTTGCGACGCAGTTCGTAGTTGTGACTTGTGACGCACACGGTACGTAAATTTTGCCTAGCCATATAGTCGTCACCAAATCAACATACATGCCACAGAAAACTTACTTGTGTAATATAATGGAAACAATTTGATGTCTAATAGAATATGGTGTTTTTTTCCATGCCTTAGATATTGTAGGTAGTGATAATTTATAAATAGGTAAGTATATATGTAATTAAGCAAAGAAATTTCATACAATAAAACAAATATCATTCGCTAAGTTATTGTCAACTTATTTCACACAATTCCCTACCGTTAAAAAAAAACTAAAACAGTAATTTCTATTCAATACATTATGATCATGTTCTTGAACTAATAATATCTATACTCATTTCAAGAAAATATTTTCTCATTGTCAAGCATATATATTCACTTTAAGAAAATTCCATTATTCTCAACGTGAGAATAGTTTTCTTGAATGAATAATATCTATACTCATTGCAAGAAAATATTTTCTCAGATATACAAGCATATGATCATTTCAATTCAACAATATCTCTTTATTCTTAACTTGAGAAAATATCTACTTGCGGCTATAGCAAACTAATCATTTACTTGGATGAAAGCATATTGCTTTGAGTGAAGTATTTACTTTTCTGTGTGTAATAACTCACCCTGTATAGAGAAAATAAATTAAAATCGCAGTTCAATAGAATTTTAGAAAACGATAAAATAATATTTTGGCGAGAAATTGCATAGGTTGAAATAAAACTAAGCGTCAGTGAACGACCTATACGAACAGGGGATGACTCAACCCCCATAACGCCCAACCCCACCCTCCAATGAGAAGATTTACGACTGGCACCCGCAAAGGGCAGAATTTAGGTCAGTTTTTTTCCACCCTGTCGTTTCTATCGACCCGATCCCTACGATCAGCTGATGATGACACCACAATACCTCCATTTGTTTACACCACAGATAAAATAACATACAGATCCTGCAGAAAAACATAAAAAAAACTGTAATAAAGAAAACAGTAGTGGTCCAAAGGCTGACCCTTGAGGAACACCAATAACGCAAATTGATTTTGTGTAGTAATCGATTTAATTTTAATTGAATAGTGGCCCTTAGTGGGCCGATGTTAATTTAGAGATTAAATCGGAACTTTGCCACGTAAAAGCAATAATTTTGATATAATTCCCTAAAGAGCCGTGGTCCCTAATTTGCTATCTATATTATCTATATCCACACAATTGAATTCGTGGGCTGGTTATTAATAATTGCCAACTTTTGCCCTATACAAATATATCCTCTAAAACTATTAAAACTGTTTTGACCTCATAATTCAAAAAAAACTTAATACATAGAGATAATTAGGAAAAACTTTTCTATCCTAATTCATTACTCTGATTACCCAAACACTAGAAAGTATTTTTCACGGGCGGCATTTTCCGGGGGGGAAATTAGTTAGGATTATTTGGGTTGTGCTCGTCCTGGATTTACGTAATTTGTCAACTGTCTTTTTCTACAGGAGGGTGGATTACGTTTGTTTGGATTTTTTTCTTGATTAATACAATTTTGACCGCCGACATAGGTTTCGTTGGGATGATGTTTGCACTAGTCGTCCAGTCGTAGAAGGACCTGTTTATTCAGGATAATCGCATTGGATAGTGAATGGGAAGCGTATGTCAGCGGAGAGATCGTTTCCATTGAGATTTTGTTTTATACGGAAATTGAAGAGAATTTAGAACATGTGAAATAGTGTTAGAAGGTGAAATTAAATTACTAAAAATTATGATGATTATTTTATTTTGTATATATTTTATATCAAATCTGAATCAGCAGTGAAAATCATTGACAATATAGCAACTCCCGTCGAAAAATTCCCATAAACAACGGAGATATTCGAGTTTTATCGTCCAATCTAGTTGGCTTTGGAAGTTAATTTTTTGACCTAACTTCGCTGTTATTAGACGTATACTAGCCGTGATTGGTATCAAATAAAAGCAAATTTCGTCAATTTTTCAGTAAATAAAACAAAATTACTGGTTCTTTTAGTAGTGACGATGTTTTTTTATAAATATATTAACAACTCTGAATCAGCACTGAAAATCATCGACAATATAGCAAATTCCGTGGAAAAAATCCCATAAACAACGGAGATATTCGAGTTTTATCGTCCAATCTACTTGGCTTTGGAAGTTAATTTTTTGATCTAACTTCGCAGGTATTAAACGCATACTAGCCGTGTTTGGTATCAAATAAGAGCAAATTTAGTCTACTTTTCAGTAAATAAAACAAAACTACTAGTTGTCTTAGTAGTGACTATGTTATTATAAATTTATTAATAAATCTGAATCGGCAATGAAAACCATTGACAATAAAGCAAATTCCGTGGAAAAAATCCCATAAACAACGTAGATATTCGAGTTTTATCGTCCAATCTAGTTGGCTTTGGAAGTTAATTTTTTGACCTAACTTCGCTGTTATTAGACGGATACTAGCCGTGGTTGGTATCAAATAAAAGCAAATTTCGTCAATTTTTCAGTGAATAAAACAAAATTACTGGTTCTTTTAGTAGTGACGATGTTCTTTATAAATATATTAACAACTCTGAATCAGCACTGAAAATCATCGACAATATAGCAAATTCCGTGGAAAAAAATCCCATAAACAACGGAGATATTCGAGTTTTATCGTCCAATCTAGTTGGCTTTGGAAGTTAATTTTTTGACCTAACTTCGCAAGTATTAAACGCATACTAGCCGTGTTTGGCATCAAATAAAAGTAAATTTAGTCAAGTTTTCCGTAAATAGAACAAAATTACTAGTTACCTTAGCAATGTTTATGTTTTTTGAATTTATCGTCAAATCTGAATCGGCAATGAAAACTATTGACAATAAAGCAAATTCCGTCAAAAAAATCCCATAAACAACGAGAATATTCGAATATTTATCATCCAATCTAGTTGGCTTTGGAAGTTAATTTTTTTAACTAACTTCGCAGGTATTAAACGGATACTAGCCGTGTTTGGTATCAAATAAAAGCAAATTTTGTCAGCTTTTCAATAAGTCAAACAAAGTCACTTGTTGCCTTAGTAGTAAATATTTTTAGAAGTTTATTATCAAATCTGAATCGACAATGAAAACCATGGACAATAGGGAAAAATTTTTCGAAAAATTCCCATAAACACCGGAGATATTCGAGTTTTATTGTCCGATCTAGTTGGCTTTGGAAGATCATTTTTTGATCTAACTTTGCTATTATTAAACGGATACTAGCCGTGTTTGGTATCAGATAAAAGCAAATTTTCTCAAGTTTTCAGTAAATAAAACAAAATTACTAGTTGTCTGAGCAATGTTTGTTTTTCGAATTTATCATCAAATCTGAATCGGCAATGAAAACAATTTACAATAAAGCAAATTCCGTCAAGAAACTCCCATAAACAACGAGAATATTCGAATATTTATCATCCAATCTAGTTAGCTTTGGAAGTTAATTTTTTGACCTAACTTCGCTATTATTAGACGGATACTAGTCGTGTTTGGTATCAAATAAAAGCAAATTTGGTCAGCTTTTCAATAAATCAAATAAAATCACTCGTTGTCTTAGTAGGAAATATTTTTAAAAGTTTATTATCAAATCAGCATCGACAATGAAAACCATTGACAATAGAGAAAAATTCGTCGAAAAACTCCCGTAAACAACGGAGATATTCAAAATTTTATCATCCAATCTAGTTGGCTTTGGAAGATAATATTTTGACCTAACTTCGCTAATATTAAACGAATACTAGCCGTGTTTGGTATCAAATAAAAGCAAATTATGTCAGCTATTCAGTACATAAAGCAAAATTACTGGTCGTCTTAGTGGTGGCTGTTTTTATAAATTTATTATCAAATACGAATCAGCGGTTTAAACCATTGAGAATAAAGCAAATTCCGTCGAAATACTCCCATAAACAACGGAGATATTCGAATTTTTAACTTCCAATCTAGCTGGCTTTGGAAGATAATTTTTTGACCTAACTTCGCTATCATTAAACGGATACTACCCGTGTTTGGTATCAAATAAAAGCAAATTTTGTCAACTTTTCAGTAAAGAAAACAACATTACTGGTTGTCGTAGTAGTTACTGTTTTTTTATAAATTTATAGTTCCCAAAAGGTGGCGAAATTTGGCTGTATCCTCCGGAAACTTCTTGCCAATAAAAAGTCGGCGCCCTTTTGGACTTTTTGGCTAAACCGACTTTAATGAAAATCACCAAATTAATTTTCGGTATTCTCGAGTCTCTCTGGCGCAGTCGATTAAAACGCTCAAGAGAGAGATTCGATCTTGGACTGATGTGAGCGAGCGGTGAATCGGTCTCAGAGGGGTCCGCCTGTGGCAGAATTGAGAATTAAATCATTGCATTATATATTGATGATGCCGCCGCTTGAGTTCGCATCTCGGATGTTTAATCCATTTTAGCGATTCTATCGGCGTCCGGGCGGCAGCCAACTCCTGCCCTTAGAAGTAGTAGCAATAATAGGCCCACCTGATCCATATTTACGAGCTAATCGAAAATTAAAAACTTCAAAATCGACGAAGACGCCGAAGAAACTACCGAGGAATCAATGATACGTGACATATAACTACTAAACTTCTGTTTGTCGCTTGCTTGAAGCTAAACACAATGTTAGGTTAAGTTTTATTTTAAGTTTATCGTCTAGTCTGAATTACTATTCAAAACTATTGAGAATAAAAAAAAATCCGTCGAAAAATTCCTATAAACATCAGAGATATTCACACTTTTATCTTTCAGTCTAGTAGGCTTTGGAAGGTAATTTTTTGACCTAACTTCTCTAATATTAAACTGATACTAGCCGTGTTTGGTATCAAATAAAAGCAAATTTTGTCAACTTTTCAGTAAATAACAGAAAATTGCTGGTTGTCGTAGTAGTGACTATGTTATTCTAAATTTATTATCAAATCTGAATCGGCAATAAAAACTTTTAACAATAACGCAAATTCCGTCGAAAAAATCCCATAAACAACGGAGATATTCGAATTTTCATCGTCCAATCTAGTTGGCTTTGGAAATTAAATTTTTGACGTAACTTCGATATTATTAAACGGATACTAGCCGTGTTTGGTGTCAAATAAAAGCAAATTTTGTCAACTTTTCAGTAAATAACAGAAAATTGCTGGTTGTCGTAGTAGTGACTATGTTATTTTAAATTTATTACCAAATCTGAATCGGCAATAAAAACCTTAAACAATAACGCAAATTCCGTCGAAAAAATCCCATAAACAACGGAGATATTCGAATTTTCATCGTCCAATCTAGTTGGCTTTGGAAATTAATTTATTGCCCTAACTTCGCTATTATTAAACGGATACTAGCCGTGTTTGGTGTCAAATAAAAGCAAATTTTGTCAACTTTTCAGTAAATAAAAGAAAATTGCTGGTTGTCGTAGTAGTGACTATGTTATTCTAAATTTATTATCAAATCTGAATCGGTAATAAAAACCTTTGACAATAACGCAAATTCCGTCGAAAAAAGCCCATAAACAACGGAGATATTCGAATTTTTCACTTCCAATCTAGTTGGCTTTGGAAGATAATTTTTTGACCTAACTTCGCTATTATTAGACGGATACTAGGCGTGTTTGGTGTCAAATAAAAGCAAATTTTGTCAACTTTTCAGTAAATAACAGAAAATTGCTGGTTGTCGTAGTAGTGACTATGTTATTCTAAATTTATTACCAAATCTGAATCGGCAATAAAAACCTTAAACAATAACGCAAATTCCGTCGAAAAAATCCCATAAACAACGGAGATATTCGAATTTTCATCGTCCAATCTAGTTGGCTTTGGAAATTAATTTATTGACCTAACTTCGCTATTATTAAACGGATACTAGCCGTGTTTGGTGTCAAATAAAAGCAAATTTTGTCAACTTTTCAGTAAATAAAAGAAAATTGCTGGTTATCGTAGTAGTGACTATGTTATTCTGAATTTATTATAAAATCTGAATCGGTAATAAAAACCTTTGGCAATAACGCAAATTTTATCGAAAAAATCCCATAAACAACGGAGATATTCGAATTTTTCACTTCCAATCTAGTTGGCTTTGGAAGATAATTTTTTGACCTAACTTCGCTATTATTAGACGGATACTAGGCGTGTTTGGTGTCAAATAAAAGCAAATTTTGTCAACTTTTCAGTAAATAACAGAAAATTGCTGGTTGTCGTAGTAGTGACTATGTTATTTTAAATTTATTACCAAATCTGAATCGGCAATAAAAACCTTAAACAAAACGCAAATTCCGTCGAAAAAATCCCATAAACAACGGAGATATTCGAATTTTCATCGTCCAATCTAGGTGGCTTTGGAAATTAATTTTTTGACGTAACTTCGATATTATTAAACGGATACTAGCCGTGTTTGGTGTCAAATAAAAGCAAATTTCGTCAACTTTTCAGTAAATAAAAGAAAATTGCTGGTTGTCGTAGTAGTGACTATGTTATTCTAAATTTATTATCAAATCTGAATCGGTAATAAAAACCATTGACAATAACGCAAATTCCGTCGAAAAAATCCCATAAACAACGGAGATATTCGAATTTTTCACTTCCAATCTAGCTGGCTTTGAAAGATAATTTTTTGACCTAACTTCGCTATTATTAGACGGATACTAGCCGTGTTTGGTATCAAATAAAAGCAAATTTTGTCAACTTTTCAGTAAATACAACACATTTACTAGTTTCCTCAGTAGTAGTCAGTGAAAAGAATAAAATCACAACTTTTCTACATAATAAAGAATCGATTACAACCAATATCATAAAGATCGATCGTATAGCACATACGACGGCTCGGAAGTTATCTTTAAGCGCGTATAATAGCAGAAATACGATACTATAACGATACGGGCTCGAAATTATAATAATTACCGGATTTCGAGTAAAAATAATGATCACATCGTAAATTTTGTGTGTACGGTGCCTTGTTAACCACTTCCAGTGGTTCGAGCCACAGTCCAAATCGTCGCTAAAAACATAATAATAGCCTTGCAACCCACTATTATTTCATTAAATCAATAAACACAATTTAGTAGAAGCAGGCCCACAGTTTTACCCAACTCGGTATTTTCTGGATTTTTTGTTTCAATTGTTTTTATTTGACGTCCCTTATTAAAATTTAATTAACCATCTAAGACGTAAAATTATTTATTTATTTTCAATTTAAACAATTCTGGAATATTATTTTTAAATAAATAATATCACAGTTGCACAAACGACACAATTTTGCGTTATTTGATACCCAACACGACTATAGGTGCATTTAAAACAACGGAGTTGCGATAAAAACTTCCATTTCAAGGGTAACTAGATTAAACAACAAAAACACGTGTATCTTCGTTAATAATTGAGGTATCTCGTTAAAAATCACGTCATTTAAAAGCGTTTTTTTAATTTGTTCATACTTTTATTTAAAAAATAAATAATAGTTTTAATACAAATTTCACAGATTACCAACTTAAGGAAAATGTCCACATAAAATTGCCCGCGAACCTATCTCATTTACATCGAATGTATGCAAATAATAACCAACTTCCTGACTACGTGCACTGAAGGCATCTGCAATAATTGGACATTCATCTATGTATATCGATGTGCCTAATAGCATAATCTGAGTCAATTGGTTGGTACAACGCTAAGTGCCATCCGATCGAGATAGAGCCAATTAAATCGTAAAAGCATTATTAGATCAATCGGAAGGATACATAAAACGCTGCATCCAACTCATTTGCATAATGGTCGTTTTTGTAAACTAAATTGATTTATTTCACTGATTGCTTGAGAGATGTTTTAGTTAGAAAGAGGATTATATTTGCTGTTATTTGATACCAAACACGATGGGTATAGGTTCAATAATAATGGAGTTATGATAAAAAATGTAATTCCATAGGCTACTAGATTTAAAAGTAAAAAGTTTGATATCTCTGTTATTTATGGGTATTTTTTGCAACGGTTTGAAGATATCGCTAAGGTTTTTAATGTTTATCCTTACATGAGAGTTTGGATGCTGTACATTATAATTTAAAAAGTATCTACTAGAAAATGTTTTTATTACCTATCGAGTTGAAGAAGTAATCAAATTTGCTTTGATTTGATACCGAACACGACTAGTTTTACTTCAGCCATTCAAAAGTTAGACTAAACATTTCAATTCCAAAGACTACTAGATTGAAAAGTAAAAAGTTTTATATCTTCGTTATTTATGGGTATTTTTTGCAACGGGTTAAAGATATCGTTAAGGTTTTTAATGTTTATCCTTACATGAGAGTTTGGATGCTGTACATTAAAATTTAAAAAGTATCTACTAGAAAATGTTTTTATTATCTAGCGAGTTGAAGAAGTAATCAAATTTGCTTTGGTTTGATACCGAACACGACTAGTTTTACTTCAGCCATTCAAAAGTTAGACTAAACATTTCAATTCCAAAGACTACTAGATTGAAAAGTAAAATGTTTCATATCTTCGTTATTTATGGGTATTTTTTGCAACGGATTGAAGAATTCGTTAAGGTTTTTAATGTTTATCCTTACATGAGAGTTTGGATGCTGTACATTAAAATTTAAAAAGTATCTACTAGAAAATGTTTTTATTATCTATCGAGTTGAAGAAGTAATCAAATTTGCTTTGGTTTGATACCGAACACGACTAGTTTTACTTCAGCCATTCAAAAGTTAGACTAAACATTTCAATTCCAAAGACTACTAGATTGAAAAGTAAAAAGTTTCATATCATCGTTATTTATGGGTATTTTTTGCAACGGATTGAAGAATTCGTTAAGGTTTTTAATGTTTATCCTTACAAGAGAGTTTGGATGCTGTACATTAAAATTTAAAAAGTATCTACTAGAAAATGTTTTTATTATCTATCGAGTTGAAGAAGTAATTAAATTTGCTTTGGTTTGATACCGAACACGACTAGTTTTACTTCAGCCATTCAAAAGTTAGACTAAACATTTCAATTCCAAAGACTACTAGATTGAAAAGTAAAAAGTTTCATATCTTCGTTATTTATGGGTAATTTTTGCCACGGATTGAAGATATCGTTAAGGTTTCTAATGTTTATCCTTACACGAGAGCTTGGATGCTGTACATTAAAATTTAAAAAATATCTACTAGAAAATGTTTTTATTACCTATCGAGTTGAAGAAGTAATCAAATTTGCTTTTATTTGATACCAAACACGACTACTTTTACTTCAGCCATTCAAAAGTTAGACTAAAAATTTCAATTCCAAAGACTACTAGATTGAAAAGTAAAAAGTTTTATATCTTCGTTATTTATGGGTATTTTTTGCAACGGATTAAAGATATCGATAAGGTTTTTAATGTTTATTCTTACATGAGGGTTTGGATGCTGTACATTAAAATTTAAAAAGTATCTACTAGAAAATGCTTTTATTACCTATCGAGTTGAAGAAGTAATCAAATTTGCTTTTATTTGATACCAAACACGACTAGTTTTACTTCAGCCATTCAAAAGTTAGACTAAAAATTTCAATTCCAAAGACTACTAGATTGAAAAGTAAAAAGTTCTATATCTTCGTTATTTATGGGTATTTTTTTGCAACGGATTGAAGATATCGTTAAGGTTTTTAATGTTTATCCTCATGAGAGTTTGGATGCTGTACATTAAAATTTAAAAAGTATCTACTAGAAAATGTTTTTATTACCTATCGAGTTGAAGAAGTAATCAAATTTGCTTTAATTTGATACCAAACACGACTAGTTTTACTTCAGCCATTCAAAAGTTAGATTAAAAATTTCAATTCCAAAGACTACTAGATTGAAAAGTAAAAAGTTTTATATCTTCGTTATTTATGGGTATTTTTTGCAACGGATTGAAGATATCGTTAAGGTTTTTAATGTTTATCCTTACATGAGAGTTTGGATGCAGTACATTAAAATTTAAAAAGTATCTAGTAGAAAATGGTTTTATTAACTATCGAGTTGAAGAAGTAATCAAATTTGCTTTTATTTGATACCAAACACGACTAGTTTTACTTCAGCCATTTAAAAGTTAGACTAAAAATTTCAATTTCAAAGCCTACTAGATTGATTGTTAAAGTATCGAATATCTCCGTTATTTATATGAATTTTTTGATGAGACTGGTGTCGTTATAAAGAGTTTTTAATACCGATTCAGACTACATAATAAAACATAATTAAATTATAAGAATTTGCAAAAAAAAAAAAAATTCTGGTATAACGGTGATGTTCATAACAAAATTACTTCCATTCGGGTTGAGCAGGGCGTATACAGTAGCAGCTCTAGCCGCGGAGGACGATAGACACTGTCGGCAAGACAAAAGAGTTACTCGGCCGTTCCGCAGACAAAAGACGATCGTTTTTGTCGGCTGCCGACGGTGGAGGACATCAAGGAGCCGACGGACTGCATCAGGAAATATGTGCGTAATGTCAATGAATGGGCAGCCGTCGCGATTTCGGGTCGATTTTTTCGATTTCTTCGCTCGACAGTAGCGAGTCTCATCTCGGATGATCCTGCGCCAGTGTGTGAGTGTGTGTCGGAACTGAATATCAATCAGGGGCACCCGAATATCTGTCTCATTTGTTCCGACCGCACAAGACAAAACACTTCTCGGCCTGCTTTGCAACACTACTCTCCGTCAAGCCGGCAGAAGGCGATTCTATCAAGGAATGAATGGAAGTGGTCCAAACACCCGACCTTGAGGAACCCCTAAATTAATTTTATGGAAATTCTGAAAGTGTTTTAGGATAATTGCGTATTAAATTTGGTGTGATTTGATACCAAACACGCCTAGTCGCAAATCAATAACACAAAAGTTACGTTGAGAAATCGAATTTCAAAGCCAACTAGACAAATTATTCAAATTATTTGAATATATCCGTTATTTATGCGAGTTATTCGATAAAATTTTGAACGGTATGTGTGGTAATAGCTATAAATCAGTATGTGAAGTATAAAACGAAAAAATATATTGGCGTGTTTAAGTCGTTAATAAATATTCAATTAAATTACCACAAAAACATAACCAGGTATAATCACAGGTTAATACCAATCATGGAGTTTATGATTTAAATGCTAACGATTTATACAACAGAACTGTTTTTTGTTATGAGCTTTTATCTCCATTAATATCATAATATGGGTAAAAACAATTTTGTGACTATTTTAAACTAAATTAAAAGCAACGAGCGGAAATATTATCTGATTGTACCCACTTGCAATTAATCATGCTTATTATTCTTAATGGGCAATTTCTTTAATTAAATTTTCTATTTTTGTATCAGAAAAAAACATCTGAATTTATTACCTGCATGTCAAATGATCATAAGTAATAATATAATATTTTTATCGTTGCATTTTACTCAAATTTTGCTAAATATTTTTATGTTATTTTTAGAAATCATGAAATATTTTGTATTAAATTCACAAAGTAAACAAAATTCCCGTTCATTTGATACCAAACACGGCTATCGTAACTATAATAACAAGCGAGAAACGCAAAACGATTTGCTTCCACGGCCAACTGGATGCCCGGATAAAAATGCTGTTATCTCCGCTACCGACCGAGCTACATACAAAAATCCGGTGGCGTTGCGTCCTGTTTCTAACTGCAGTTTTAATGACGTTAAAATAAGCCTAATTTTCAATCGCACATACAGAAAACTGTAAAACATACAAATTTTTCTATTCAATTTAGCTACCAAACCAAATTCCCTTTAATTTGACACCAAACACCGCTATGCTAACTTTAATAACAAACGAGAAACGCAAAACGCTTTGCTTCCATGGCCAACTAGATGCCTGGATAAAAATGCTGTTATCTCCGCTACCGACCGAGCTACAGGGAAAAATCCGGCGGTGTTGCGTCCTGTTTTTCACTCTGTTTCTAACGACGTCAAAATACGCCTTTTTTCAATCGATCATACTAAAAATATCAAAATTTAATAGTTTTTCTATTCAATTTAGCTATAAAACAAAATTCCCTTTAATTTGATACCAAACACCTCTATGGTAACTTTAATAACAACCGATATGCGCAAAATGATTTGCTTCCACGGCCAACTAGATGCCCGGATGAAAATGCTCATATCTCCGTTACCTCGCGAGATATCGTGAAAAATCCGACGACGTTTCGTCGGCTTTTTAATTGCGGATCTAGCGGCGTCAAAATATGCATATTTTTCACTCAAACAAACAAAAAAAAAACAAAATATACTAATTTTTCTATTCAATTTAGCAACAAAACCAAATTCCCTTTAATTTGACACCAAACACCGCTATGATAGCTTTAATAACAAACGAGAAACGCAAAACAATTTGCTTCCATGGCCAACTAGATGCCCGGATGAAAATGGTCATATCTCCGTTACCTAGCAAGATATCGTGAAGAATCCGACGACGTTTCGTCGGCTTTTTAATTGCGGATCTAGCGACGTCAAAATAAGCATATTTTTCACTCAAACAAACAAAAAAAAAACAAAATATACTAATTGTTCTATTCAATTTAGCTATAAAACAAAATTCCCTTTAATTTGACACCAAACACCGCTATGATATCTTTCATAACAACCGAGAAACGCAAAACGATTTGCTTCCAGGGCCAACTAGATGCCAGGATGAAAATGCTCATATCTCCGTTACCTCGCGAGATATCGTGAAAAATCCGACGGCGTTTCGTCGGCAATTTAATTGCGGATCTAACGACGTGAAAATAAGCATAATTTCCACCCGAAAAACAAAAGCAAAACGCGGTCTAATTAGACGACTGCGGAGCGGTGTGCGTTGATGAAATCAAGACGACGCTAATCCGTCTTCCTTTGCGGTCAATTAGCCACCGGAGTTACCGGATCGTTACGCTCGGTAAAGAAAACAAAACGCGTCCGATGCGAAAGGTGTGTGGTGGGGGGTGTAGACGGAACACACGGAGGCGTCGATTGGTAATTAAATAAACATAGATAATAAGGCCGAAGGTGTTCGGAATGGGCCCGAAGTGTTAAAAATCGCGTAATATGAAATTCATCCACGTATAGGAATTTATAAGAAAAACCGTGTACAGGCTGTCTCTCTTTAATATATTTAAAGTGTCGCCGGCATAAGGCACGGTGGCACTACTGGCTACTGCTTCAAGAATAAATGCTACAGCTTTTTGCGACAATATAGCATACGATTTTCGAGCTTTTTTAACCAGCGCTATGCGATGAACGCGCTCGACGTTTCTTTGCAGCATTTTAGCGACGATCTGAGTGTCCGGTATAAAGCACGAATACTAATTCACTTATTATGAATCGTACCGTATCGGCCTCAACAAACAATTGCTTGGATCGCGTTATTATCACCTTACAACATCGGTTATAAAAACAGAATGCTTTTACTGCTTTTTTTAAATTATGAGAAAATATCCTTTTTTTTAAGAATTCTTATTCTCATGTTAAAGAAGACTTTATTTCCTTTTATTTGATACCCAACTCGACATAGTTATCTTTATTAGTTTTCCAGATACACCAAAATTTATAATTCCAAGGCCTACTAAGACTGAAATCTAAATATTGTAATATCTCCGGTATTAAGTAAGATAAGTCGAAAATTTTTGCAGATTTATGAAGTGTTTTACAACGGACTACTATAAAACAGCATTTAACAATGTTAGGACAAAATTTGTTTTAAACTCTTTTGACAAAAAGCAAAAAAGTCTTATATTCTCTGAATCACTATTCAAAACTATTGAAAAAAAAACAGCTTTTCTACATAATAAAGCATTGATTAAAAAAACATGGGTTATAGAGATACAAAGCTTTTACTGCTTTTAATTGAAGAGAATATAAATTATTTAAAAAAATATTACTCTCATGTCAAAGAAAACTTTATTTCCTTTTATTTGATACCCAACTCGACATAGTTATCTTTATTAGTTTTCCAGATATCCCAACATTTATAATTCCACCGCCTACTAAGACTGAAATCTAAATATTGTAATATCTCCGATATTAAGTAAGATAAGTCGCAAATTCTTGCAGATTTATGAAGGGGTTTGCAACGGATTACTATAAAATAGCATTTAACAATTTTTTGGACAAAATTTATTTGAAACTCTTTTGACAAAAAGCAAAAAAAAATATTATGTTCTCTGAATCAGTATTCAAAACTATTGAAAAAAAACTTTTCTACATAATAAAGCATTGATTAAAAAAAACAGTTATAAAGATACAAAGCTTTTATTGCTTTTAAATGATGAGAATATAACTTTTTTGAAAAATTATTGTTTTCATGTTAAAGAAAACTGTATTTGCTTTTATTTGATACCCAACTCGACATATGTATCTTTATTAATTTCCCAGATATACTATAATTTATAAATCCAAGGCCTACTAAGACAGTAATCAAAATATCGTAATATCTCGGTTATGAAATAAAAAAACATAAAAATTCTTGCAGATTGATAAAGGGTTTAACATCGGAGTACTATAAAACAGCATTTAACAATTCTAGAACATAATTTGTTTGAAACTGTTTTAAAATGAGCAAAAAGCGTTATTATTTATTTTCGAAACAGTGGCCTGGAAGACTTAGGCTAATCGCTATTAGCAAAGTACTGAAAGTGGGTGAATTATTTAGCGTTTGATGTCCTTAACGAGGAGGCCCTGTTTAAGCGTATTAACTCCAGTTTGAGAGTTGTGCTCCAGTCAGCTCTCTAAAACCATAAACTAACCCTGCGCGCCCCATCTAACCGTCCATAGTGGCTTTAAACAACTTGGACATCACTTCATAATAGTATAAGTCGGTGTCTGGTGCAGCCGCAAGGGGCCGTGATAAATGATGTATTTTCAAACTCAGAGGCAACTCAAGACGCTTCCCTACAGAACTGGGGTGAGACCAAAGAAAACTCCACAAATATTCCAACACCCCAACCGAAACTTATTCGAAAAGTATCAAAACTCGTACACCAAACATCTGTAATTAAATATCTGTCAAAACCGTGAAGGTTTTATTTAAATATCTGTAAAAATAACCGAGATATAGCGATTTTTAACTTTCGATCTAGTTGGCCATGGAATCATATTTTTAATCATAACTCTTAGATTTCTCAAGATAACACGGTCGTGTATGGTATCAAATAAATCTAGATTTTATCATCTAAGTGACTGTGGTATTTTCCAGCTAATTACATAAAATCCAGAAACAAAATCAACTTATTTTGTGATGATATCATTTTCATTAGTTAAGTAATGTAATTTGCTTTCATATGACACCCAACTCGACATATCTACGCTTGCTACTTTCCAAGTTATTGATTAAAATGTATTTTTCCAAGGATGACTAGATTCAAAATTAAACCAGCGATATCTCAGGTTTTTCTGGAGATATTTTGATGAAATCAATTGCATTATGAGTATTTTATTAAAAAGATTTAAATTCTCAATAGATATTAACACAACAACGATTTTTTAATTTTTCGATCTAGTATGCCATGGAATTATATAACTCCTGTGTTTCTCAATATAACCCTGCCGTGTTTGGTGTCATATAAAATGAAATTTCAGTCTTCTTAACATGAAAACCTAAGATTGGGTACTTCGATCTCCTAGAAGTGATATATACCGGAAATGGCGTTGGAACATCTCGTTAAGTGGAGAAAAGTTGCATTACGCGAGCATGGAGCGCTAGTAGATTGCATCTAATGGTTCAGCAAATCATTTATAACGTGGCATTAGCCCTGTCTGAGGCTGCCTGCAGGAGACGAAAAACCTCTCAGGGCTAAAAGATGGGAATTTGTCGTTGAATCCCGGAGTGCAGACACTTTGCTAACTATGTTCTAATACCCCCTCGCGCCCTGTCTATCTATGTCCGAAATCTACGTACAATCGATTATACCCCGGATTAAGGGACCGGCGCTTCGCAAATCTTCCGGTTACTGATGAATCTAATGCGTCAGAGGATCACCGACGAAAACGCTTTAAAAACGTCACCGAATAAAGAAGATCCCGCCCGAAAAACTCCAGGAATAACCGAGATATCACCGTTTTAATTTTTAATCTAGACAGCCATGGAAAATGCATTTTGTTAAATAACTCGGAAACTAAAAGAGGTAGGTATGCCGAGTTTGGTGTCAAATAACAGCAAATTAATTTACTTATCTAATAAACACGGTTAGGTAATTAAAAATCGTATTTTAGAAAATATTAGTTTAATAAAACTAATTTTTAATATTATCATATTAAAGTGAATAAAATTCCCTTTCATATGACACCAAACACGGCATACTTATTTCTATAAACTTCGAAGATACGCAAAATAAAACGCTTCCATGGCATACTAGATCGAAACTAAAATATCGCTATAACTCGGTTATTCCGTAAGATAAACCGAAAATCCTCGCGGAATTTTGATGGGTTTTAAGATCGTTAGCAATTTGACGATTTAAAACCGCCCTCGGATGAAAATATTTTCGTAAAATTTCAACCCTTGAGTGGACAAATGGTGCGGCTACCCTCGTTAAAGGGGTACAAAAGGAAAAAACGACCGGATAATACCTTGTTATCCCCGTTCCCGTAGTTAGTCGACCCTTATATTAAAATGGCATTAGGGGTGTCAATGGCCGTGTCGGTCAAAAACAAGGGCTGTAATTTCGAAAACACCTTCATTACCCCGGACACCCCCAACCCGAATTTTTGCGCTCGTGAGAAGTTCGAAAGTTACAAGATGAAGAAGATATTTAAATCAATTTTCACCCCCTTGGATTTTTTCAACCCCTATAGGCGCGGGCGTTTTGATTAAACACTTATTGCCGACGGTTGAATCGGTGGAGTGGTAGCATTTGTCAGCTTTTATACTAGTAATGGCGTCATTTGTCGCGCGGGTCCATAGAATGGTTTATGTCATCCGAAAAATGCCTCCACTCGTGTTATCGGACCTCGTGGACAGCTGTGAATTATCCCTAAATTGCCTGCGACGTCTCTCCCAGTAATTTAGTTATCTAATAAAGTAAAATGATTCAATTAAAAACGGATGTTTTTTGTTTTAATTTACGCTAGAACCATTAGGTTATCGAATAAGATTAAAAAGTAGTTCACGATTGTTAAAGAATTTTTGGGATAATGTTTTTGGTTAACTGAGATATTCCAACATTTATAGATTCATCTAGTAAGCCATGGAAACATATTTTTCTAATTATCTCTGGAACTAACAGGAGTCACTATGCCGTGTTGGGTATCATATTAAAGCAAATTTATTTTTCTTGAAGGACCCGTCATTTAAAACTTTTAAAAAGTTAAAATTAACGATTTTTTTTCAAAAAAATATGTTTTTACCAATTTCTATACATTTCAAATGATTATAAATTATTGATTTAAGGAAAACATAAAGAAATACCGCTTATAAATCATAATTTATGTTTCGATCTAGTCACCTATGGAAAGAAATTTTGTGCGATAACTCAGAGGTGTCTTGTCGTAGAGGTGTCGTGTTTGGTGTCTTATAAGAGCGAATTTAGCGCACTTAACAACTGTGTTAATTGCGTCTAAATGTGTCAATTAAACCGTCGATAAATATCAATTAACGTCTACAGGCGGCCATAAAAACTGTATCGACCGATCAATCATCAATTACGCATTCCATGCAGATGAGACGCTAATACAGTGTAGCAAATTTATTATTATAAATATTATAAATCTTCCGATGTAGTGGAGTAGGCCGTGGCAAGAGACGAGAAGGTGTAAAACTGATAGTCGGTATAAATCAGTGATTTCTTTTAATTGACCGTAATGACGACTCGACTGATGTAATTTGCGAACATAAATTTTCTTCGGTGGCAGTAAATCAACGGGCAAAGGAACGCGCGCGCTCCTAGAGTTAGAATTAAAACATCAGGCGGAAAAATGTTGCGAAATACCTGTTTTCCCACGTATCTAAGCAAAAAGTAACTAACCTGCAGCAAATCACACATGCGTCCATCGGTGGACAAACTCGCAAAACGCAGACGTTAAATTGACTTATTACCCGCATTTAGTCCGGCAATGAATTGCATAAACTCAATTAGCAACTGCTAAATTACTTAGATAGGTATAAATTTTAACATCACCATCAAACGAGTAATTAAATTTCCTTTAATTTGACACCAAACACGATATATCTATCTCAATCCGTCATAAAGATACTTTAAAAAAATACCGTCCATGGCCTACTAGACTAAAACCTAAATATTCCCATATTTCGCTCACCACGTATCGTAAATCGACTTTTCTTCGAAATTTACATTCTATTGATTATTCTCCACAAATAAAGTGACTAAAAAACACTTTCGTTAAAACTATCACACCTCAGATTACTTAAACCTAATTTACGATAAAACCATTTTAAAAGGAATTAAATTCCCTTTAATTTGACACCAAACACGACACACTTACATCGAACCGATTCGGAGATACAACAAAAATTTTGCTTCCATGGCCTCCTACACTAAAACCTAAAAATCGCGATATCTTCGCTATTTCGCAAGATAAATCGAAAATTCTTGCTGGATTATGAAGCGTTTTAAGTGCCTTTCATAATTTAAAAGCATCGGGTGCATAACCTCAATGAGCAACGGCTGAATTACAAAGGCATAAATTTTAACACCACCATCAAACGAGTAATTAAATTCCCTTTAATTTGACACCAAACACGACACACTTACATCGAACCAATTCGGAGATACAACCAAAATTTTGCTTCCATGGCCTACTAGACTAAAACCTACAAATCGCGATATCTTCGCTATTTTGCAAGATAAATCGAAAATTCTTGCTGGATTATGAAGCGTTTTAAGTTCCTTTCATAATTTAAAAGCATCGGGTGCATAACCTCAATGAGCAACGGCTAAATTACATAAGCATAAATTTTAACACCAACATCAAACGAGTAATTAAATTTCCTTTAATTTGACACCAAACTCGATATATCTATCTCGATCCGTCAGAAAGATACACCAAAAATTTTCTTTCCATGGCCTACTAGACCAAAACCTAAATATTGCCATATTTCGATTAACCCGGACTATAAATCAACTTTTCTTTCAGAATTAAATCGTATTGGTTATTTCCAACGAATAAGACAACTTAAAAATACTAAATAAAAAATATTATAACCTCAGAGTTTTCAAAATTAATTTAGGACAAAACCATTTTAAAACGAATTAAATTTCCTTTAATTTAACACCAAACACGATACACTTATATCGAACCAATTCGGAGATACAACAAAAATTTTGCTTCCATGGCCTACTAGACTAAAACCTAAAAATCGCGATATCTTCGCTATTTTGCAAGATAAATCGAAAATTCTTGCTGGATTATGAAGCGTTTTATGTTCGCTTCATAATTTAAAAGTATGGAGCGCATTGTGAATGATATACTACTCGCGCGTTAGCTCTAGCGTAGTACTAAAAATAAATACGTATCTCATTCTCACGGTCAAAAATCAAACATGTGTGGCCTACTAGATTTGTCATATATAAATTGAAGCGAACACATCTGGTGCCATTTATACATAAGCGTATATGTTATACGAAGCCTGATATGTACCATACTTTAGTATAAATGAACATCTGAGCCACTTGACGCGAGTAGTTTGACGAGTAAAAGACCATAGAGAGATTTTTGTTGTATTTTCGTGTTTTGATGGAAATCCGGTCACCTATTCACGGGATTTGATTGCGTTGTCTTCTAGGAAATAGACGACAATGCTCCAACTGCCAGTAAATAGAATTTTCGATCTATTGATTGATCGTAAGGATTTTTTTCGGTCGGACAATGGAAGCGTGTCACCGTGTCAATCAACCTGAGGTTGGATTGATTTTTTTCGGTTTCAATTGCTCGAAATTACTTACGGAAATTTGTAGAGAGAATTTATTTTTATTGTGTGTTGAGGACGTTAAAAAGTAGACCATCGGTTTTGAGAAAAGTAAAAGATTTTTCTTCTAAATCATTTTAGAGAAGTGGTGATATTGCCAACGTATAGAAGATTAAATTACTTTTCTTTTGACACCAAACTCGATATATCTAAGTCGATTCGTAGCGGAGTTACACCAAATTGTTTCTGTGCATGGCTAACTAGATTAAAAACTAATTATGTTGATAACTCGATTATTAAATTGCGAACACCGATTTTTCGTGGAGAAATTATATTAGTATTGCAAAATTAACTGAAAACTGTGATATTTCTAGGTATTAGCTATAATTAAAAATAATATTTTTTTTGGTAGAAACAAAAATTTTGCCATTCAATTTGTAGAGAATTTAAAACTGAAGTAAACTGTGTAGAAAACGCCAACTTCCCATGCAGGATAATCGAGATATTGCATATTTAAGTTTTAATCTAGTAAGCCATGGATTGCGAATTTTTGGTATATCTTTTAAACGAGTAGAGATAGATATATCGTGTTTGGTGTCAAATTAGTCGGAATTTAATTCTCTTTAAGATTTTTAGATTAAATTCGAAATTGGCTAAGTTTCCTCCCCTTTACGATACGTAATATTAAACTACCCCTAACGGTTGCATAGCGAAATTTCCAGTAGGAGTATTTAATTTTATTGTGTGCTGACAATGATATAAAGTAGACTACAAGTTTTGGGGAAAAATATTTTTGAATTAATTTTTGAAGTATTGATATGGCCAAGTTATAGACGATTAAATTACTTTTCATTTGACACCAAACTCCATACATCTAAGTCGAGTCGTAACGGAGTTACACCAGATTGTTTCTGTGCATGGCTAACTAGATTAAAAACTAATTATGTTGATAACTCGATTATTAAATTGCGAACACCGATTTTTCTTGGAGAAATTATTTCAGTATAGCAAATTTAACTGAAAACTATGATATTTGTAGGTATTACTTAAAATTAAAAATAATATTTTTTTTTGTGTGGAAACAAAGATTTGGTCATTAGGTTTGTAGAGAATTTAAAACTGAAGTAAGCTGTGCAAGAAACGCCAACTTCCCATGCAGGATAATCGAGATATTGCATATTTAAGTTTTAATCTAGTAAGCCATGGATTGCGAATTTTTGGTATATCTTTTAAACGAGTAGAGATAGATATATCGTGTTTGGTATCAAATTAGTCGGAATTTAATTCTCTTTAAGATTTTTAGATTAAATACAAAATTGGCTAAGTTTCCTCCCCTTTACGATACGTAATATTAAACTACCCCTAACGGTTGCATAGCGAAATTTCCAGTAGAAGAATTTAATTTTATTGTGTGCTGACAATGATATAAAGTAGGCTACAAGTTTTGGGGAAAAATATTTTTAAATTAATTTTTTGAAGTATTGATATGGCCAAGTTATAGACGATTAAACTACTTTTCATTTGACACCAAACTCGATACATCTAAGTCGATTCGTAACGGAGTTACACCAAATTGTTTCGGTGCATGGCTAACTAGATTAAAAACTAATTATGTGATAACTCGGTTATTAAGTTGAATGCACCGATTTTTCTTGAAGATATTATTTTAGTATTGCAAATTTAACTGAAAATTGTGATATTTGTTTGTAGGTATTATATATAATTCAAAATAATATTTTTTTGTCAAAAAGAAAAATTTTGTCGTTCAATTTGTAGAGAATTTAAAACTGAAGTAAACTGTGCAAGAAACGCCAACTTACCATGCAGGATAATCGAGATATTGCATATTTAAGTTTTAATCTAGTAAGCCATGGTCGGAAAATTTTTGGTATATCTTTTAAACGGGTGGAGATAGATATATCGTGTTTGGTGTCAAATTGAACGAAATTTAATTCTCTTTACGATTATTTAGATTAAATTAAGTTTCATCCCCTTTCCGTTACGTAATACTAAACTACCCCTAACGTTTGCATAGCGAAATATCTAGTAGGAAGTCTTGATTTGTTTTCGATACAATGTAGGTTAGAGCGAACGGGGTGCGGAGGTTTTTGGGGGTGGTTGCCCACCCTCCACCCCCGTGGAACTAATTCCTCGCTGCCGGAGAGGCTCGGGGGTTGGCGGGGGTGGGTAAAACTCCATTCTCCATCCGAGCTTCGGAGGACCGTTTTTGCCCATCTCGCAAGCGGCAGAAGAGTTTTTGCTTCTGGGCGAATTTTTTGCTCGCGAAGGGCCCGAAGCCCCCGTGTCTGCTCCACAGTTAGCTAGTTTGTCAATGCTACCGCCGTACACTGGCGCTGCGATCGACCCGGGAAAACCACCCCCTCCGCACCCCCGACCGCCCCTCGGCGAGTCGCAACCCCTAAGACCGACACTCTTCTCTTTCCAACGTTATGAATTGTCTCCTATTATTGTATTTGCCCATGTCGAGAAGTGAGTATGTGATGTCAGGCTATTCCGGCTAATGACGCCATTGTCAGGGGGTGAAATCAACCCCCTTCTTAGTCGACGACTCGCTTATATTGAGAGGAGCACGTCAACGCAGTTGGAGGAATAAATTTTGGGTCATTTCAACCCCTCTGCGTCTTGAAGTGTCTGTGGTATTTGTTTCATCAACTAAGGGTTATTGTTGAAATTATATCAAAAGATTTCATTTTCCAGGACAGTAATCAATGCAAAAATATTGTATTATCATATATAGGGTGTATACGAAATGAGTGCTTGACAGTCAACTTACCGAAAATGTGAAATAAATTGCTCAAAGTCAGCACTGCAGCATTCTGCATGCATTGTTCGTAAATGAGCATCATGTCTACATGCTCACTACTTTATATTAACCATTTTAAAAACGGTGAAAAGCAAATTTGTTGTATAAACGTGTACTAACACGTTTATTTATAAGGTATGTATAATGAGTAAATAATTTTTGATTTTCAACCAAATTTAATTTACTTCTAAGCAATAATCTTCATCTACATTCTGTGGAGGCAAGTGTAACGTATTCACAAAGCCCCATCTATCAAAACAAATAACCGTAAGAAATCTTGTTCTAACACCATAATGGCAGCCACACAAGGTGTGGACCACAAAAAAATAATATACCTAAGAGCACTTATCCTTTCATTCATAATCTAGTGTGCAGAGGAAATCATATTTTAGATGTGACAACGACAATATAACCTCAATAACCAACTGAAACGAATTCATGAAATTCCAGTGTGACTAACAGTATCTAGTAAATTGAAAAAGAAAAAAAAAACTAAGTAGAGAATTAAAAAAAGGAATTCTTTACTTTTTTGTCCAATGTATATGTTACGGTCATAGTGATAAATAGGTTATTATTACTAATTACCGGTTATTATTAATAATAGCCAAATGGCGAGGTTAAAGTGAAGAATTTATCACATGAACCGGCTATTATTAATAATTTCCAGCATGCTGTGGTCAATGTGATATATTTCAATTCGATATTGCATTAAGGTGATGCTACAACATAATAGAGCCTCAGATTTGGAATTTTTCGTGTTGGGCCTTTAGTGACGTTAGTCCTGACTAACTTATTTAGTTACTACTCATGACTAAAATAAGGAAGATTATCAAAACGAGACTAAAAGATGCCAATCCATACTAATCGCATGCACGAGTGTGTAACTCTTTGGGCCATGCTTATTTGCGCAATTCTTAAAAGTGCTTCTGTATTTTGCAATTCGTGGCAAGAAAAATTATTTTTATTTATAACTTTTATAACTTTATAAATGTGACCTGTACCTGCATTTTATTTTTATTTTATTATTTACTATGAATATTGTTTATTTTTGATTTGTAAATGCACAAATGTGATACAGATTTTATTTGAGTTACCTACTGTTAATTTTATTTATTAAGCATATAGTTTTTTTCTAAACTGATTCCTGGAGAATTATTGTGTTTTTGTTATTATTATTATATTTTTTCATATATCTAAATAAATAATGTATTTAAAAGTCTTTTCTTTTGTTGGTGATAAACATATTTATAATAACCGCCTTATAAAACAAATTATATCCGTCAGATATTAGATATGCTTACGGTAGGTATAGATAATGGACAACCTAATGTAGGGAAGATTAGGGCAAGTTGTTACAATGTTTAATCTTTTATTTATAAAATAGTACTTTATTGTAAAGCACCAAAAGTAAAAATTCGTGTTAGGAACAGAACCATACAAAAATGTTTGCATCATTTGTGCGGTGCAATTTATGTAAAAGCATCTATGTAAACTAGTCTCGCCTATTCTTGCATGTATTTGCATGAAAATACAATATTGAAAAAATTAATATTAAATGCGCAAAATTTCAAGATAATTGGGATTTGAGAATTTACTTAATAAATTGTCATTGTACATTTACAAAAAACTACCCACATGCATTAAATATACAATGGGTGTTATTGATAATGAAATGGTTAACTTTTTGAACACTCTGTATAAAATGTTCTTTTTATGTTTTCGTCATTGAGCCGTCCTTGGGTGTATACCAAATATCATTATATCCAGTAGTTTCTAGAGTACAAGGGAGACAAAAGAAAACATTCTGTATTATCAATGTATTGTATTATTCGTAATTTTGGTCATTGGGCTAGCCGTACTGATGATTTGCGTCGAATAAATAAATATAATAGCTTACATAGTAATCAAAATAACTTAGCTAACTTCTTTGAAGACTGTATACAAAAGATCTTTTGTAAAAAGTAACGTTTTTATCACTTTTACCGTGCCTGTTAGGAAATTATTAATAATAGCCGGTCCATGTGCTTATTTAAGTTTTTCTAATCACATTGACCAAATGATGCGGTTATTATTAATAATAGCCGGTAATTATTAATACAAACCACATTTATCAGTTTAACCGTAACATATACACAGAAATGATAGTAGAAGACATATGGGTTCAATTCCAGAAAACAAATGTCATTAGTTAAAGTATTTCGAGAACTAATACTACTCGGAGACTGGCCAATATGTTAGAAGAGAAGAAGAATGTTAGAAAATCAAGACCGATTTCTGGTCCTTTCCTCTCTACGTCAGCGTACTGCCACAGCACGAGACCTCCTAAACGACCTAACACGAGCACATGGAATAGAAATTTCTGATCCAACTGTTACAAACAGATTAAAAGAAGCGAATTTGAAACCAAGAAGACCTGTCCGCGCACCACGCCTTACGCAGCATCACAAAGCAGCGCGAATGAGGTTTGCTCTGGATCACAGAGATTGGCAACTTCGTCACTGGACGCCTGTACTGTTTACAGACGAGTCCTGATCTCGTTTAACTCGTTGCGACGGTCGAGTACGTGTATACAGACGTCCAAGTGAACGCTACCCAGCCGCTACTATACAGGAAGTGGATGGATTTGATTGTGGATCTGTGATGGTTTGGGCTGGAATCAGTATAGAAAACAGAACTGACCTTTTTGTGGTTCCTGGTAGACTAAATGCCATGAATTACATCGAAAACATCTTGGAGGACCATGTGGTGGTAAATCCTGACCTAAATCCTATTGAACACGTGTGGGATCAGCTTGACCGATGTGTTTGCAAGCGCCCTAATCCACCACTCAAATTATTTTTAAACAATGATCCAGTTAGCCATCTATTTTTCAACTAATTTTAATTACCACCCTAAAAGATACACAATTTACACGCTCGATCGTCAATTTTTAATAAAAGCACAACCCAATAAGTATCGGAAATTAAAACTCACCCAAGCCTATATTAAACATAGAAGGGAGGCGGAGAAAAAATATTACCTAAGACTGTCGTTCCTTATTATTCTTTTTTAATAAACAAATGACGGTCCTCGGCGGTAACAGCGGTGTCGATGGCATTAGTAATGGCAGTTGACAGTGCGGCCGGGCGACCGTCAGCCAGAAAAAAACGGAAATACGGCATTACGATAACCCGGCAGTGTGAAAACGACATCTTGATGACTTTAAAATTACTAGCTTTGCGTTCGTATATACGACTACATATATGAAAGTTTCAATTCTAGCGGCTAACAATCACTGGTGTGGTGAAGTCGTGTATATAATTTAACATATGCGTTCTATGGTCGAATACGCCTTTTAGTGCTAATTCGAGCACCTAATAATGGACATAGTTTTGGTGTGAGAACATTTGAAGACTTGGGACTTCAACGACGAAGCGACTGTGTGGGTTTTGAGCGTCCGATGTTGATGATTTAAATGGTAGTTAATAGGAAATTGGTTGAGGGATGCATTTCTGAAGACCTAGGTCCTCTAATATGTACACACAGAAAAGTAAATACTTCACTCAAAGCAATATGCTTTCATCAAAGTAAATGATTAGTTTGCTATAGCCGCAAGTAGATATTTTCTCAAGTTAAGAATAAAGAGATACCTATTGTTGAATTGAAATGATCATATGCTTGTATATCTGAGAAAATATTTTCTTGCAATGAGTATAGATATTATTCATTCAAGAAAACTATTCTCACGTTGAGAATAATGGAATTTTCTTAAAGTGACTATATATGCTTGACAATGAGAAAATATTTTCTTGAAATGAGTATAGATATTATTAGTTCAAGAACATGATCATAATGTATTGAATAGAAATTACTGTTTTAGTTTTTTTTTTGAAAAGGTAGGGAATTGTGTGAAATAAGTAGACAATAACTTAGCGAATGATATTTGTTTTATTGTATGAAATTTCTTTTCTTAATTACATATATACTTACCTATTTATAAATAATCACTACCTACAATATCTAAGGCATGGAAAAGACACCATTTTCTATTAGACATCAAATTGTTTCCATTATATTACACAAGTAAGTTTTCTGTGGCATGTATGTTGATTTGGTGACCACTATATGGCTAGGCAAAACTTACGTACCGTGTGCGTCACAAGTCACAACTACGAACTGCGTCGCAAATACGTTGAACATAAGTACTGTAGGCTATTCACGCAAAATTAAAACTATATACTTTCATAATATTATAGATCGCGTAGTTATTGCGTACAGTACCTACAAAATTAGTACTAACATATTGAACTCTTCCCGGACAATACTCGGTAGTCAGCGAACACGACGCCATAGCAGACCCCAACTAACTGAAGGCAAAGGCCGATGCGAAAAATTTTAAATCTCGGCAACGTTCGTGCACGTTTGAGTGTAAATGCGCAAGCGCGTTGCAAGGAATGGCTTACTTGATTCAAGATATTGATCAACTTCTTGAATTGAGAATTTAAACTACTTGGTTTGAAAATTATATACTTAACCGAAACTAATAACTCTGAGATTGGGATATTCTTGAATTGTGAGAACAAGGAATTCTTAAATGAAAGAAATTGTTTCAAACCAAGTAAATATTAACTTTCATCTAAAGCAATAACCGCAAGTAAATAATTTTCTCACGTTTTGAGAATATACTTCGCTGTGTGTGGTCATCAATAAATGTAGCAACCCAATCGCTTTTTGCAGGCCAACAAATTTTCAAATTACTTTAATATTTTGTCACAGCTACTGGCAGTCCTATGATATTCGACGCCCGTGGACTACTAAAATTAATGCGCCCCTCTTCATAAGAAAATACACGAGATAGCTAACGGATGCGGGGTGACCGACAAAGTTATTCAAAAGTGTCAGAACAAGAAAAAGCGAATTCATTATCATTATACTAAAGAAAAACATAATATTTATACAAAATACAAAAAAAAAGACGAAATGAAAAAACCAACGTTTATAGTAAACAAAAACAAAAGTAATTTATATATTTGTTGTCCGTGGATTTTCCTTTACAAATTGATATCACACGTATTTAAGTTATTAAATAGGTCACTCTATATAAAGAAACTACTCAAATAATTTAATTTGCTCTGCCCTAAAGAATTTGTAGTAGCATTCCTAAATATGCACAGTGGCCACGTTAGGAAATGTAGACGCAATTTTTGAGTCAATTATTTATTATCCTTGAAAAATTACCAAAAGCGTTATGTTGAAACATCTGATTAGATTTGCCATCAAATATAAAATAATCTTAGAAAAACATAAATCAGCAGTTCCTGTACTGCGGGAATTCCTACAAATTCTTTTTATAAGGAATAAATTGGGAATAAATTGGCTTTTAAACCATTCTTCCATATAATAAATTGTCAGCCTAGTTTGTACGAAAATAGTCAAAATACTGAAATTTTGCCAACATAGCTTTTGTGTTACATAATTTGGTAAGCAAATTTCACATCGATTAAAGGATGCAATAAGTATCATAATAATTTATAGTATATATAGTACATCCCTAATAAGTAAAGCAGCTGGTCTCCGTCTGGTTCTATACAAATCTGAACCGCTTTTTCTCTACTGTAAATGTTATTGTTTTGGATTTAAGCCATTTAAATATTAGGACGACACTGTTCAACATTTTGGTGGAAGTTGTTATTTTCATATTAATGGTATGTAGACATTGAGCGCGTAAAGTATGAAAATATGAGAAAATCTAAATGAGGGTTAGTTATTGTACAAAATTCTCGAACACGTTGATTTTTAACTCTTGGGAACATGGATATTCCGAATACAATATGAAAATGCGTTTTGGGTAAAATTAGTTGCACTGTGTACGAACACGGACTCTCCCGTAAGATTGTTGAAAGGTGTGATAAAAATGTCAAAAACCTGAACCCAATGTTCTAGAAACCTCAAAAGGGTCTCACAGTAAACCTTAAACTTTGTACGTTTACCTGAAATCCAGAAAGTTTGTTCACAATATATTTCAATCATTTACAAGGATTCTAAGTAGTAAGCTGATGGTTCAATTCCTATTGCAAACATATCTACCTAAAACTGCTCTTCGCTTTTCATTCACAACAAAATCCTTAATTTTTCTCGTAAATTTTCTGATGTCAGGTCATACAATTTGTATGCTACCATGCAGACAATTAACAGATCTAACATAATCAACAAGAAAAACATGGAGTTTGCCATTTGTCGATGACGTCATAAGTACAAAACGGGAAATTGAATTTGTTACAAATATGTGTATAATTTACAATCGACGTGTTCAAGAATTTGTGTAGTTAACAAACAGTTTCCGAGATTTGGTCATGCTTCCTACTTTGCGCGCTCACTGAATATTTCTTAAAAAATAGCATAAAATCAATAAGTAAGAACAGTTCATAATTGAGTAATAACTGTAATTAACATTTCTAAAAAAATAATACCTCATAACAAGCCCATATAAAATAAAAGCACAGTAAATTTGAAACACCAAAATAAAAGATGCAGTTATCATTATTAACCATGAACAACAATGAAACCGAGATCAAGTAGATCAGTATTTCATATATTTTTTCATGATCTCAAAGATGTTTACTAGATGTCTCATATATTTTGATAAGTGAAATATGGCAAACCTAGGCTGGCACATCATAGAAAGCTTGCGCTAACCGATCCAAACCCGAATGTTTTTCATTGATACTCCATATATAAGTAACTTGGGGAATTCTAAGAGCAGACATACAATTTTCTATTTCATTTAGATGAGGTTATTTGGTTGATTTTGTCATGAAAAGATTTATAATAAAATCGATTAATATCAAAATAACTAATAATAACATAAAATATAACACCAATAAAAATTGCTGCCCCCGAAAGGTTGGCGCCCCAGGGCTATAGCCCATTTAACCCTGTGGTTAGGGTGGCCCTGGCTACTGGGCACCTTTTTGTAGGTATGAATTTTTTAATAGTAATTTGTTATTTTTCTATTGATTTTTTGTCGAAGAAAAAATACCACCTTGCAATAGGTACCCAAAAACCTATTTAAGAATAATGCAATTAAAAATAACAATAATTTTGATAAGGCTGGGAACCGTGGATTTTGTGAATGGAAAGTACCTAGGTGTTATAAATTATTTTTGGGCTGAATTCTATAAATTTAGCGAAATGAACCTTGTTTGCAATTTAGATTCATTTTTTTTTTAACTGACTGCAAAAACCTGATTGTTCGACCGTAAAAAAATCGTTTGGAATGATCTTTTAACGCATTGCAAAACAAATAGACCTTAAAACCTGAAGAGTACAATTTATTTAGTTTATCAACGTATACTATATTTTATAGTTTATCCATTATTACTGTTTATAACGTTAATTTATATCCATTTAATATTTTAAAAATAATGAAAATTCAACTACCTTCCAATCCAATAACCGTAAACACTGTCCCTAGTTCAGTTTTTGACGCTGATTACAGTAGTGTAACTGAATTTCCCCTATTTGAAACGTTTCGGAAGTTATGACATCGCAAAGATTACGTCTAACTTGCCCAAATCGATTATGAATAGTTCCGAACAACTTCCGAACCGCACAACAGATCCAAGACCAATAAAGACACAATAAAATGAAACATAGCAAGTTTATAGAAGTTCCTCCAGTTCGGTAAACGGTTCCACTACCATAAATACACCCCTGAGTGTGATTTTAGCTGCTGTAGAATCACCCCAGCATTTACGAGATACACACAATGCATTTACGACTTTCGACCAATTTCAAACAAACATATAACCTAAAAAGAAAACCATGAACTACTTAGGGGTATAACTTTCTAAGATATAAAAATAGAAAAAATTCAATAAATATTAGGAAACTTCACGAAATATTATTAAAATATAATAGTAAAATAAAAACGCTTTAATTCGATGTATCACTCGACATATTTGGACTAGTAGTTCCAGAGATATCGCAATTTATTGTTTTCAATCTAGTAAGCCTTGCTTTTGGTTAATTTCTGGTTAATTATGGTTACAGAAGAGATAAATATATCGTGTTTGGGCTCAAATTGAAGATAATGCTGTAAAGTTTATGCATATACAGATTAAAATTTCAAAACTTTACTTTACCAAGAGATATAAAAGGTTTAAGGGTTTGCTATAAGGGTAAGTTTAATATTCACGGCTGTGGAGGATGTTCTTTATCTAATATTGAAAACGGTATTATGAATTCTTCCCGAGTAGATTATAGGGTGTTTTTTGTTCTTTTCCGGGAATATACATTGGTGGCAGTGGTACTAAAAATGTTTTACTTTGTCCGCGAAAAAGTGAGCAAAATAGGAATCCTTTAGAAAGAATTTTTTGATAATTTCGAGGAGTATAATAAGAGTTAAAGTGACATATTTTTATCGCAATGTTCACAGTCTTTTTAAGGTGAATTTTGTACGTAAAATGTTTGTAACCTCTGGGATTTCTGCGGGATTTTCTGCTTTAATATCGGACTGACCAACCCCCAAGTGACCAGGGTGGGGTTGTAACATCTGGCCACGAAACAAGCGTAGAATATATCTTCCATCAAAAACTATTCTAGCATACAGTGCCAAATTTACAAGTTGTACGTGTTGAAAATTGGTAGATTTATTGCCTTTTTCCCTAGTGATATATTGCCGTATAATACCGGAAAATATACTCGACATGTTTTCCAACACATAAAACAACCCCTATAAGAGAGAAATGTTGTGGAAATTTTGTCATCTTCACAGATATTTAATTATCTTAAATACTACAGGGGAATAAGACCGCTTTTGTAGGAAAATCAAAGGGTGCTCTGAGCCCTTTTGAGGTTCATTACAACAGATTTGTTTCGCTTATAGCAAGCTGCGGTCTCGGTCATAACCGGAACAGTTTATCCTTTATAACTTAAAGAAGTAACCGTGTAATCTTTGTAATTTAATTTTAAACAAACTATAAAAAATATTTTTCGTAAAAATTATTGCGTCAACAGTTAAATAACTAAAAATCCTTTTAAATGAGCCCAAACTCGACTATACAAGCTTTAGTAGTTCCGGAGATTACCAATAAAATCACATTTTTGTTAAAGCCATGGCTAACTAGATCCAAACTTTATTTGCTTATATCTCCGGAACTACAGGGCCATTTTAAACGAGTGATACATCAAATTAAAGAGTTTTTATTACAGATTAACAACAAAATAACAATATTAAATTTTAAAAACTTTTTTGTTATTTTGCTAAAATACGATAATAAAACTAAAAAATCGTCTACGAATTACGGTCCATCATACAACCCTAAAGCATGCGACCAATGTGACACTCTTTTTTCCCTACTAAACAGTAATGGTCGTCATTTTGACGGACATGCAAATTTATGCAAAATCGAGACTGAGAGGGCTCTCGCTCTGTTCATTTATATAAAACAATATGACGTCGCCTGTTCGCCTTATGAGATATTAATTGTGAACAGCCATTATTATTACATCATTAGCGCGGTGGCACAGCCCACTTTGCCATACTGTCCCCGCGCATAAATTTGAATTTATTTAAAATTGTGTTGTTTTTCGAGCACCCTAGATGCATCTAGCTTTCGCAAAGTTTTAAAAGCGACGTTTTTCAGCCGGACTGGAACTATATCCCTAATTAAATCGCTTAGAGGGGAGGTCTTTAGCTTGATTACACTTTTTTCGTATTTCGTGAAATCGTTAAATTAACAGGAAAAAGACTATGAATACTGATAGAGAAATGCGAGCAATATATTCTTAATCAATACCGAATTGCGTTTAATTTGAGCCCAAACTCGATATGTTTATCTCTGTTGTAACCAAAATTAACCAGATATTAACCAAACTTAAAGGTGACTAGATTCTAAAGGAACAATTGCAAATAGCAGCGTTAATATGTCTAATTATCAAGATTTTAATATAGATTTATATTTCTTACAGTTAAATTTTGATTTGGTTAATTTGGTTAAGAAAAATTTTAAATGAATTAGTTTTCTAGTCAGAAATAGAAAACACTTTAAAATTGTGGTAATTTAAGCCCAAACACGACAGATGCATCTCGAAAACCGGCGAATTTACGCATTTTTCGATGCGGTCATAGGCGACTAGATCGAAACGATAAACGTTTATATCTCGGGAACTAATAGGAATAAGTATATGATGCGCCACATTAAATGAAAGCATTTTTCACGGGGAATTCGAATTTCACGTCGCGCTTGGCGAAATCGTTAATTTTTACCTAGAAAAAAAGACGATCGGTGATTAATTTCGTTAAATCCGTTTAGACGGTTAACAGTTAGCGCCCGCAAGAAGCCGTTTAGGAGGATGGTCTCCGGCAGGGAGGAGGAGAGAAGTTTTAATTAAATTCGATTGTTTTCGGTTGGTATAAAAAGTGAAAAACGATCGTCGAAGACGCCATGAAAAACGGAATCGGCTGCAAGCGATGATCGGAGCAGAGAAGCGAAAAGGTAAAAAGAATTACTAAACAAAAACGAAAACAACAAGAAGAAAGAAACGAAGTATTTCTGATCACGTGTCGAGCAGCCATCTTAAACGGCGATCCGATAGGTGGCTCCATCTGAGTAGTTTACCTGTTTTTCATTTGTCCGCGCTCTCAAATGCTGCCGTCCGGTATGCGCTCGATCGTTCGGCTTTTGTCTCTTGTCGTTTGTTTTTTTTTTGTTTGCCTCAGTTGTTTTGTTTCGCTTTGGCTTTACTCGCGTCATTTTTCGAACCGCGCGAGACCTGTCGGCAAAAACTAGAAGCTTCTCTATGCACGTATGAGCACGTTGATTGGTTCTAGAGCGTGGATTTCCACGCTTATTTAGGCACCGAAACTATTAAAGCCTACCTAGATCTAGCACCGATACAACCTCTCTATAATATTATACAGACTTCATCAAAAGTATTAAACACCAGGACAGCTGAAATATTTTTATTATTTAAGTTTAATATTCTTAACCAGCATAAAATTTGGGTTAATTTGAGCCTAAACTCGATATGTTTATCTTCACTGTAACCAGAAATAACCAGATAATTAACCAAAATCAAGGGTGACTAGATCACCAACTATAAATTGCAATATCTCCGAAACTATTAAAGTTAATAGATCGTGCGACACATCAAATTAAAGCGTTTTTAATCGAGATTAATAATTTTGATCAAACTTGTAACATTACTTCTCCCTTGTCTATGTAACCACGCCTTTCGCAATGGAAATTTAAGAAATTTCGATGAAAAAGTGTCGCCCAATGTTTGTGTTCGTCGATCGGGCGGAAAATATCATATTTTTTTTTGGTCTGTTTGGTCTTTTATCACCGGCGCGAGCCGTGCTGCAGTTACGTTATTTCACTGTTTTTCTCCTTTTAGCCTCGATGTGGATTTCACGGTAAAACAAAAGAGAACGTGTCGAGGTGCAGCGGACGCGGTCGACCATTGAAAATCATTTTATACGACACCCGACACGACATATCTGCGGATCGTTGCCGGCGAGATATGGACGAAATTCACAATTTTTCACGGCACACTGGATTAACACGTTAAACCGCGCTAGAATTGGTGTTGACGGAAATATTTGGGTTATTTTGACTTTCTCCTAACGAATATTAGGTGCTCACCATCAATCTGAGTAATCTTAAATTACTTGTTGTAAATAATAAAAGTCAACTGAAATTTAAAAAATCGAATACTACAAGATAAGTAATTGAAAACCCTTTGAAATGAGTCCAAACACGACCATACTAACTCCAACAGTAGCTGAGATCTACCAAAATCTTCATGACCATGGCTAACTAGATCGAAAAACGTTTTTAGGTATATCTCGGAGGTCAATGGGTCGATTTTAGCGAACAATACGTCAAATGAAAGAGTTTTTGATGGAGAATGCCCTTGATGATATATCATATCCCTTTCTTTAGGGTGTTGAGTATTCTCTAGTGCCATGATAATAATTCCCATTCTACTAAATTGTAAAGATAACCACCTGCATTAAGACGATTTCCTATTAAGCTAAGAATAGTTTTGTTTACAAATCATGACCATCCGGGTCTTGAGCGTATGCCCCAATGGGGTTGTATTTAACAGGGTGTGTCCTACCCCCTGCTGATAAGAGGGAAACCCGTAGTAAATTTGTCGGTGATTGTCCCCGCAGTTGAGTTATAACCCTGACCGAAGACGGTCCGAATAGTACAAGAAATTTAATTAATATACGTTATCTAACTGCAATAGTGGGATATCTGCCCACAACCACACATATATATCTATAAGAACCCAACACAGATTTATAACTGTTTCGTGGCTTGACCACCACTAATTGGTGGGAAATGGCCGAAGCACATTAGTATTCATCCAGTGACTTCTGAATCGGATACACAAGAAATTGTTTATTCCTGTGCCACAGAAGAGCGCACAAAAACCGAACTCGTCAGTACATGCTAGCGCATAGATAATTTAATTAAGAATCTAATAAATTACTTCCAGTTCATTAGACGACAAAGTAGCAAGACAACTTCCTCCGCTTGTACGAAATAGTTGAAATTCGCTAACAAATGACGGCTGCGGTGAGCAACGTCATAAGTGCCATATTTTATAAGGGCGGCGGTTTCGGCGGTTTTGCGGTTTTCCCAGGCACGCACACCTAAAACTTCCCGAATTAAGCCGTACACGCCCCCACAGAATTTCTATATATAAAAAAATTCTCACCAGATGGCGCTGGCAGATGCGGCAAAAGAACCACAATTAAAATACCTTTCATTTGATGTATCATTTGTCTTGATTGGATTACTACTTTCGGAGTTATTCGCGATTATATCTTTCGATCTAGTAGGCCTTGGCGATGAAATATTTTGTGTATCTCCGGAAGTATGAAAGTTAGAATAGTCGTGTTTGGGCTCGTTTTAAAGGGATTTTAATTATCTATCTAATTCCACGATATTTATTGAGTTTGGCGGTCTGACTCGAACATTAGATACATATTCTAAATTTAAAATCCCTGCCACAGTAAAAACAATTAAAAGACCTTTCATATGATGTATCATTTGTCTTGATTGGATTATTAGTTTCGGAGATATTCGCGATTATACCTTTCGATCCAGTAGGCCTTGGCGATGAAATTTTTTTTGTATTTCCGGAAGTATTGAGGTTAGGATAGTCGTGTTTGGGCTCGTTTTAAAGGGATTTTAATTATCTCACTAATTCCACGATATTTATTGAGTTTGTGGGTCTGACTCGAACATTAGATAAATAATCTAAATTTCAAATCCTTGCCACAGTAATAACAATTAAAAGACCTTTCATTTGATATACCATATGTCTTGATTGGATTATTAGTTTCGGAGATATTCGCGATTATACCTTTGGATCTAGTAGGCCTTGGCGATGAAATTTTTTTGTGTATCTCCGGAAGTATTAAAGTTAGAATAGTCGTGTTTGGGCTCGTTTTAAAGGGATTTTAATTATCTATCTAATCCCACGATATTTATTGAGTTTCTGGGTCTGACTCGAACATTAGATAAATAATCTAAATTTCAAATCCTTGCCACAGTAATAACCATACGTCTTGATCGGATTATTAGCTTCGGAGATATTCGCGATTATACCTTTCGATCTAGTAGGCCTTGGCGATGAAATTTTTTGTGTATCTCCGGAAGTATTGAGGTTAGAATAGTCGTGTTTGGGCTCGTTTTAAAGGGATTTTAATTATCTCCCTAATTCCGGGATTTATTTATTGAGTTTGTTTGAGTCTGAACGCGAACTCAAACCTAAATTAAATATAAATAATAGATAAACAACCTAAATTTCAAATCCTTGTCAAAGTAATAACAAATCTCAAGATCAAACCTTTACTATTTCCTATACACTACCGCAATATAAACAAAAACAAAACGAGTGCAAATGACATTTTAAGCCTTGCGTACCGATTGACTTTTGTTCCTAATCTCGGGAGCAATGCAAATCGAAGGTTGCCGCGATTTCGAATGGCGTGAAAGAATTCAACCATATTAGTCAATCTTTTTTTACCTAATATTTAATTAATTAAGTACGCACTTCTAACTTATTTGTGGCGCCGTTTGAAAGCTCGTTAAAAACCGTTTCATTTGAGGTGTCACTCGGTATATCTATTGTTAATAGTTTCCGAGATATACGAGATTTTTTTCGTCCATGGCTATCTAGATTAGAAGTTATTTTTTGGTATATCTCCCGAAATAATAGAGATAGAGAATTGTGTTTTAAATATTTTAGAAGTAATTTTAAGATGATTTTTTTTTATTGGATTAGGCGTTTTGAATTAATTTCCTTCGTTGGAATTTAATTATTTCGGGATTGTATCAGAATTATCTAATAGCTTATTAAAAATGGTTTGATTTGAGGGGTCACTCGGTATATCTATTATTATTACTTTTCGAGATACACCAATTTGTTATCGTCCATGGCTATCTAGATGCGAAGTTATTTTTTGCGGTATCTCCTAAACGAAAGGAGATAGCTCAATAGAACTTTATATATTCTTAAAGGGTTTCTAAACAGCTTCTAATCTAGGCCCAATTTGAATATTTTCGTGTAATTTTCTAATGCCTCATTTCCTGTTTCAACTAAGAAAAAAAGAGAAGAAGCAACGGAATTCCTAACCGGGTATTATATATGAATAAGAGCGACACACACGTACGCCGTTAGTGGAGAGAGCATCGTTCTGTTATTAATAAACGTCGAAAAAAACAAAAACAAAGCGTAATTTCTACGAGTCGTCGTCGGTCGTCTCAAAACGAAACGCACATGTTCGTGGCCGACAAAAAATGTAAACCACATGCCCACTAGCGCTACCGACAACGGTTTGTGTTGACTCTCGTATTTAATATCTTAAACACTTGTTATATCAAGTCACTTGCTTGTGTGCGTGTGTCTCTGGTATGCCATGAAACTGGCACTAGAGTTTATTTTCGTTACGGTTGATACAATAATAACTTTATGAAGTAGAGATGTCGTAATTTAAAATACGTAAAATATTGATAAAAAAATAAAAAAGAGTTTTTTTCTATGTATTTATAAGTCATACAAAGTTGATATCAACATTCGCTAGAAGCGCGTTTGACCAGATCAACACGGAAGCGCATTTCATTATTCGTGTTTGTTTTGTTTCCGTAGACTCTTATGTCCCCGTCATATTTTCCAGGTCGTGCCGTTCTAACTGTCAATTTAACTGTGTCTCTGATCTAGTGGTTAGTATATCTCTCCAGCCAATTAAAAGTTATTAAAATTAATATATAAAATCGCCGTAACCAACTCGGATGGTTTATATCCTAATTACTGTCTTTACGTTGATCTGATGGTAGTTTGCTTGCGAAATAAGGACAACTAAACCGACAGATAATGTCTATCCTGTTGCCGGATAACATAAGCTAGGAGTTTTGCACTTCCTGCCCGCGCTGTGAAGCAGGTAGTCTCGCATTTGCATAAACTAGGGCATTACTGTCATAAGCAGTAATCGTAACTAGTCACACTTCATATAATCCGGAGAATTTTTTAAAATTTGGGAAGTTTGGGAAAATATTTGAGGTAATTTTATGATGAGTGTGTTCCTCTAAAAAATCTCTATAATTTGAGCCCCAACACGCCATACTTAACCTCAGCGGTTTCGAAGATACCCCAAAATTTAACCTTCCATGGCCTACTACGACGGAATCATAAAATATCGATATCTCACTTAATAATCCAAATTTTTCAGGTCTGCAAACTGTATTGGGCAGTACTTGCAAGCCTTGATCAAAATCAAATCACTATCTTATTAATATTTTATTTATTTTTTTGAATATTGTATTAAGTCGCCAGAATGGGATAGTTTTATGTTCCCCTCAAAAAATGGTGTAATTTGAGCCCAAACACACTATACCTAACCCATATAGTTTCGAAGATATACCAAATTTTAACCTTCCATGGCCAACTGCGACGGAAATATAAAAATATCGGTATCGCCCTTGATAATCGATATATTTCAGATTTCCAAACTGTGCTGGGTAGTACTTTCAAGCCTTTATCAAAATTATAACATTTTTTGTTAAATAATTTATTTTAATTTCTTCCAATGTCCTAATAAAAGCCTGAATTGGATACTTTTGTGTTCCCCAAAAAAATCCCTACAATTTGACCCCAAACACGACATATCTAATCCGAGTAGTTTCGAAGATACCTCAAAATTTAACCTTCCATGGCCAACTGGGACGGAAATATAAGTATCGATATCTCCTTTAATAATCCATATTTTTCAGATCTGCAAAATGTGTTCGGGAGTACTTTTAAGCCTTAATCAATATCATACAAAAATAAATCATATTTCTTTTTATTTTTTTTTTAAATATACTCAGAAGAATCTGAATTGGATAGATTTGTGTTTTCCTCAAACATACCAATCATTTGAGCCTAAACACGCCATATCTAACCCACGTAGTTTCCAAGATACCTAAAAATTTAACCTTCCATGGCCAACTGCGACGGAAATATAAAAATATCGATATCTCCTTTGATAATTCATATTTTTCAGATCTGCAAAATGTGTTCGGGAGTACTTTTAAGACTTAATCAATATCATACAAAAATAAATCATATTTCTTTTTATTTTTTTTTTAATATACTCAGAAGAATCTGAATTGGATAGATTTGTGTTTTCCTCAAAAATACCAATCATTTGAGCCTAAACACGCCATATCTAACCCACGTAGTTTCGAAGATACCTAAAAATTTAACCTTCCATGTCCAACTGCGACGGAAATATAAAAATACCGATATCTCCTTTAATAATTCATATTTTTCAGATCTGCAAAATGTGTTCGGGAGTACTTTTAAGTCTTAATCAATATCATACAAAAATAAATCATATTTCTTTTTATTTTTTTTTAAATATACTCTGAAGAATCTGAATTGGATAGATTTGTGTTTTCCTCAAAAATACCAATCATTTGAGCCTAAACACGCCATATCTAACCCACGTAGTTTCCAAGATACCTAAAAATTTAACCTTCCATGGCCAACTGCGACGGAAATAAAAAACTATCGATATCTCCTTTAATAATATAATCAATATATTTCAGATCTGCAAACTGTGTTCGGGAGTACTTTTAAGCCTTAAGCAATTATCCTACAAAAATAAATCATATTTTTATTTTATTTTTTTGAATATACTCAGAAAAATCTGAATTGGATAGATTTGTGTTCTCCTCAAAAATACCTATCATTTGAGTCTAAACACGCCATATCTAACCCACGTAGTTTCGAAGATACCTCAAAATTTAACCTTCCATGGCCAACTGCGATTGAAAAACAAAAACAGCGATATCTCCCTTAATAATCCATATTTTTGAAATCTGAAAAGTGTACTGGGTACCACTTTCAACCCTTAAACACATTCATAACAATTCCTATATAAACTTACTCGATTTTTTCAAAAAAAAAACGCCCTCTTTGAGTATAGTGGGCGTATCATAACGCCAAGTCATCTTGGTTATTACAGTAATCAGTGTGGGTACTTAAGGGTAATCGTCGTCCCTTGTCCGGCCGGCACGAAAGCAACCCTTTACTTCCACAATCTATAATATAAGTACCTTTTTCAAAGTCCCACAGACCGGACACGGGTCAGCGATATAATTAACGACGTTATTAATCATAGAATGCGAACTTTGGCGTATAAAAACGGCCATTGTTTAAGATGTAGGCCTGCAGCGCACCCTACAGGGTTTGGAGGGCATTAATCGTCGACTTGCAAGTAATACGAGTGCCATAATTAATACGGGAGTGAAGTGAGGAGAGAGAGAGAGAGAGAGAGACAGAGACCAAAAGGCAGCACCCTCTCACGAATGTAGCCGAAATTAAATTGTTCGAGAGTAACGCACGAGGAGATCCTCTTTTGTTTTCGCCCGGACAGAGTGGCGATTTCATTAAAAATACATTAGATAAGGCGGGAAGACACTGTGGGTTTGGGGGATTACTATAAATTAAAAGACGTTAGTTTAGTTTGATGATAGAATATACAGTGTGTCCAGAAAAGTTTGGATCATACGGGAAATTTCAATTTTACATTTGTAGTGATTTCGTAACACAAAGTATGGTATAATATGAACTAAACCGTCGATTTAGAACTGTAAAATTGTCAAAAGAAAAACTGTGAATTGTTATGGCCACTGAGATTGCCTGACTTTACCCCGGAGTTTAAAATATATTTTCAGTAAAAAGCAAAAAAGAAAATCCACGTTGTAGCCCATTAAAGGTAATCAATTACAAGATTTCCAGTGGCGTGCCGTCTACAAGGACTTCAACAACAGGAGGAGCGAATCCTCATGCAAATTTGTGCGACTTATCCTTCGCTTTATTCAACAACACACTGTATTAAATCGGAAGTATAACAGTGCATACATCTTTCCCTGACTATGAGAGTTCCTATCCGGAGCTTGTGTCCCCATTGGTACGAATAGGTCGTAAATCATCCGCCAGATGGCATATTTTTGCATCGGTAATGCGAGCCAGCTACTGCAGTGACATCTAGAGATATATCGATAATGTATGCAGGTTTAATAGGGGCGAGACAAACGCAAAAACAAATAAATATATACGGAATAAGCACCCCCTCCCCTCCGCCCCGCTGAAATTTGCCGGAAGTCGGAATCGTTCTTGAATCTCGAATCGATTCGCAGTTGTTTCTGATTTAAGAAATGATTGAATCGGAAATAATTTTTTGTTACGTTAGGGTGATATTAATTTTCAATTCTAGGGGTAGGAATGGAAAATGTATATTAAAATTTATAAGGGATGATCGAGAATTTAAAGTACTACACGATAGTGCTGGCGGAGCTAGAAAATGTGGCTTAGTTACGGAGATATCGCTATTTTTATGTTTGCGTCTCAGTAGGCCGTGGAACGATAAATTTTGGTGTATCTTCGAAACTACTGGAGTTAGATATGTTGTGTTTGGGTTCAAATTGTAGCGATTTTTGAGTAGATCACGAAACTATTGAAAACAGGCTTTTTATATAAAAAAAATATTTTAGGAAAATATTAAAATAAGAATAGTTAAGAATATGATTAAGGGTTAAAAGTACTTCGGAACACCGTTTGCAGATTTGAAAAATATGGATTATTAAGGAAGTTATCGCTATTTTTTATTGCTGTCGCAGTAGGCCATGGAAGGTTACATTTTGGGTTATCTTCGGAACTACGGGGCTTAGGTATAGCGTGTTTGGGCTCAAATTGTAGGGATTTTTGAGCGGAATACAAAACAAGGGTTGAGATTACAGTACAACCTCGTTAATCCGGTTCATCCGGTATTTTTCGGCCTCACCAACGTCACCAATACGAGAGAATTTAAAGTACTACTTGATAGTGTTTTCGAATCTGAAAAATGTGGATTGGTTACGAAGATATCGCCGTTATTATTTTTGCGTCTCAGTAGGCCGTGGAAGGTTAAATTTGGGTGTATCTTCGAAACTACAGGGATTAGATACGTCGTGTTTGGGTTCAAGTTATAGGTATTTTTGAGTAGAACACGAATCTATTAAATATTGGCTTTTTATAAACCAAATATATATTTTATGAAAATATTAAAATAAGAGTAGTTTAGCATATGATTAAGGATTAAAAGTACTTCGGAACACAGTTAGCAGTTTCGAAAAATATCGATTATTAAGGAAGTTATGGCTATTTTTATGTTTCTGTCGCAGTGGGCCATGGAAGGTTAAATTTTGGGGTATCTTCGGAACTACGGGGGTTGGGTATAGCTTGTTTGAGCTCAAATTGTAGGGATTTTTGAGCGGAATACAAAACAAGGGTTAAAAGTACAGTATAACCTGGGTAATCCGGTTAATCGGGTAATTTTCGGCCTCACTGACGTCACCAATTAGAGAGCATTTAAAGTACTACTGGATAGAGTTTTTAGATCTGGAAAATATGGATTGGTTACGGAGATATCGGTATTTTTATGTTTGCGTCTCAGTAGGCCGTGGAAGGATAAAATCTAGGATATCTCAAAAAGTATGAGAGTTAGATATGCCGAGTTTGTGCTCAAATTACAGGGTTTTTTGAGTAGATTACAGACAGCAAGAAATAAAATTTGAAATAAATTCCGTAACACGAAATAAAAGGATTTTTTTTTATTTCGCGCACCCCAAAACAGCACACAGTTTCTAGGGTTGGTTTAGACGGTACATCGGTTCATCCCCCATCTAGTTTCCCGAAATGACACCAGCGCTTAATGATCCATTGGAAATTAGCCGAAACATCGGCGGGCAATCTACGCCGCCTTGATGAATTACGTTAAGCAAGAGATAGATAATGTTCTTCCACTCTTCCAACTTCTTTTTCCTTATTCCTGGTCCAAACACACACTTTCACCCTGTGGGTACATTCAGAAACAAGGTTCTGGTAATGATCGGACCTACGGTGTCATTAGTGTTTTTGGAGGTTACTGTACCGAAAGAGAATCGGCGGTAGACGCCAAGACTGGGCATGCCGATGCCGTCGCGACGCACTGGTGGTTTGGAAAAGTAGGGGGAGAAAAATAATTATTATTAGCTGGCTGTTAGCGGGCGTCCCTACCGCGATACCCATATTCGTTGTTCGGGCTGGTTTGATTAATGCCCCAATAATTGATGACGACGTTTATCCAATTTTGCACGTTAACACGTTAGCTAATTTATTAATTTGTCGGTGGTGTTGTAGAAAATTGGAAAGATGTGTGTTGTGCAAAAGTGCAAAAGAAAGAGTTTGTTGATGTTTGTACCTATTAACTATATATTGCTTCGATCTTACTTTAAACTAATTCAATTTAGGGCAGTATTAGATTTAACCGGTCTCCTGATATCCTGTAAAATTACTGCTAGAATGCTGTAATTTCACAATTTCGCATTTTTGCTGCAATTTATTACATATAATTTACTTTTTACTGTATTACCGTTAATTTTTCACATTTTTGTATGAACAGAAGATTTATTTCCTTTCTTTTTTTATTTTCTACAAAAGTTACAGCTGTTTAAAATATTAACAAAAGGAAGGATAAAAATTAAATGTAAATAAAAGTTAAAAAAATATCAATAATATAAATAAAATATAAATACAAAAATGTTTTTCAATTTCGTTACAGCCGTTTCAAATGCGGTTTTGTTGATATTTCAAACACCTTTAATTTTTTTAAGACCTTTAAATAATAATTAAGTCCATATGAAACATTTTTGTCCAGAAAAAAAAATATGCGAAAAGAAAATCACTCGTGTAGGTACATGATACTAATTTATTATCATTCTTTGTTATTTTGACCTTCATTGCATCTATAACAGATAATTTCCATATTTCCTCTAAAATTGTATACATGCTGTCCCACTTTTGTCGCCACTGTTTTCCAGATAGTAAATGTCACACTGAGCAGAAAGTTTCATATAGACCTATTTGTTTTCTTTATTCCTTAAAAAGTTAAAGCGTTTTGAAATACCGTAGAGCGTCGATAATCCGAACTAATTGGGACCGAAGGTGATTCGGATTATCAAATTGTTCGGATTATCAAATATTGTAGCTAAATAATAGAAAATACAAGTATTGGATAGAAGTTCAATTTTAATAAAACCAACACCATTCGATTCCGCTCTTCTTAAACTATAGGAATGAAAATATAGGAATATCGAAGGGATATCGAAGGGATATCGAAGGGATATCGAAGGGATATCGAAGGGATATCGAAGGGATATCGAAGGGATATCGAAGGGATATCGAAGGGATATCGATGAGATATCGAAGGGATATCGAAGGGATATCGCGGGTGCCTACAAAAATGGCTTTTCCCTAGGTCAGTGATTTATTTTATTATTTTTTTATTATTTATTTCTTTTTGGACATTCGGATTAGCGAACGTTCGGATTACCGAGGTTCGGATTATCGACGCGCTACTGTAATAGAAAAACTATTTTAAACGGCTCTAACTTTAGGAATTAAAACCCAATATAAATCGACATGAAACTTTTTACTCAAAATGTCACTTACTTGTAGAGAAACACATATCTAAAATGTTTCATATGTACCTATGTATTTTGTTTCTTTGTACAATTGTTTATTTAATTTAAATATTTTGTATTTTTTACTTACATCTATTTACTTTTATTATTGTTATGGGTATTAATTGTGTTCTTTCTACGTTTTCGCATAGTTTGATGTGTATTTTACTGTATATTTGTCTTAATTTTGTTAATATTTCAAGCGGCTGTACCTTTTTAAGGAGTTGGAGAAACAATTAGATCCATATGAAGTTGTACTGAGAATTACATTTACATTCTAAAATTAATTTGTGCGGGAAAAAAGTGGACCACCCTGTATGATAAGAATAGGGTAATATAAGAGGTAATATTTCGCACATTTGGTGTAATGTAGGTAAATAATAATGACCGCATGACAGCAAAAACTATTTATTTTTTTAAATGTTTCAGACCGAAAATGCCTTACGACGTAAAGATTTATTATTTTATAATTTCATTTTGTATATTTAAATTAATTATTTTTAATTTATTAGATATACAATTTTCAAGTATGAGTTTCATTTATCAAAAATACAATAATCGAACCTGAGCCTATTATCAAAAATACAATAATCGAACCTGAGCCTATTTGCGTAGAATCTGAATCTAAAGGCAGACATTTTGACTTTTGACGAGCTTAGTTTTTGAGAAAAGCGTTGCTAAAAACACTGCAAAAAAATAAAAAAATGCCATATCTTTTTCAAAAACTAGACAAGATTTGGATTTTCTGCTTTCAGATTCAGATTATACGGTAAAAAAGCATACCAGAAACACTTTTCAGTTTTCCGATTTTGTTCTTTGTTGGCCAGGAAAGTCACTTAGCTTAGATTATTGTGTTTTTAAAAATTACATACATACTTGGAAATGTATAAAATGCTCTGAAATCTTGGCTCAAAAGGATTAATGGATTAAGAAACACGTCAACTACAAAAAAAAACCGTAATTTCTTCAATCATATTTTAACATTTTAACCAAATATTTTTAACATTTGAATATAAATCCACCAAACCTTTAGCACTACTTAAGTACCAACTGAACCCAACCGGACTCATTGGGTGATTGACTCTCTCAACTCAAATCAACCTCCGAGGTTGAGGTGATTGTAAAATCGTCCGGTATAATGAAGCCGGCGGGTGCACACGGTCGTAAAATAAACACCAGTGGCTCTTCTGGACCCCGAAGAAGAAGAAGAGCGCCGCCTATCCGGCCTCACAACGTCCGACACACTCACAAAAAACTAATTTCAAATAATTGAAAGTATGTGTAGAGTCAATTTGTTTAAATTCGTTATGGTCAAACCCATCTCTTCCGAGCATACGACCGCGTTAACCTCTTCGTTGGTACGTTCGTTTGAGTAGTCGGAGCAGGCCGTGAAGAGACACGAAGCGACGCCTGGCGGCATCCGCCCGTACCAAAGGGTTCAGCGCCTACCCTGAGATTAAATTAAAAGTGTGCCCGCTTAATATACCGATCGTCGTAAAGTTAAATGAATGATTTTATTGAAGTGAATTAACTGACAGTATTATAACTACAAATTCTGCAAAAAAAAATATTTTTATTGACTTGATGAGTTGTTAGTTGCAGAAGTAATTTAAAATGATTTAATTTGAGCCCAAACTCGATAGATCTATCTTTAACCATTTTCGAGTTTTGTATTTTTAAAACGAATCAAGGCCAACTAGATTAAAAGTTTACATTAAGATATCTCCCGAAGTATTGGTTCAATATCGACTAGCGATACGTCATATAAAAGCGTTTCTCGTATAGAATCGACTATTGAGTGAATTAACTGATCATACAGTATTATAAAAACAAATTCCGACAAAGAATTTGTTTTTATCGACTTGTTTAGTTGTTAGTTGCATAAGTAATTTAAAATGATTTAATTTGAGCCCAAACTCGATAGGTCTATCTTTAACCATTTTCGAGTTTTGCATTTTTAAAACGACCCAAGGCCAACTAGATTAAAAGTTTACATTATGATATCTCCCGAAGTATTGGTTCAAAATCGAGGAGTGATACGTCATATCTAAGCGTTTCTAGAATAGAATCGACGTAATTAGGTGAATTCACTGATCCTACAGTATTGTACAAATTCTGACAAAGGATGTTTTTATCGACTTGTTTAGTGGTTAGTTGCATAAGTAATTTAAAATGATTTAATTTGAGCCCAAACTCGATAGGTCTATCTTTAACCATTTTCGAGTTTTGCATTTTTAAAACGAATCAAGGCCAACTAGATTAAAAGTTTACATTAAGATATCTCCGGAACTATTGGTTCAAAATCGACGAGCGATACGTCGTATAAAAGCGTTTCTAGCATAGAATCGACCTAATTAGATGAATTCACTGATCCTACAGTATTGTACAAATTCTGACAAAGGATTTTTTTATCGACTTTTTTAGTTGTTAGTTGTATAAGTAATTTAAAATGATTTAATTTGAGCCCAAACTCGATAGGTCTATCTTTAACCATTTTCGAGTTTTGCATTTTTAAAACGACCCAAGGCCAACTAGATTAAAAGTTTACAATGTGATGTCTCCCAAAGTACTGGATCAAAATCGACGAGCGACACGTCATATAAAAGCGTTTCTCGAATAGAATCGACTTAATTAAGTGAATTCCCTGATCATCCGACAGTATTATACAAATTCTCACAATTAATTTGTTTTTATCGACCCTTTTAGTTGTTAGTTGCATAAGTAATTTAAAATGATTTAATTTGAGCCCAAACTCGATAGGTCTATATTTAACCATTTTCGAGTTTTGCATTTTTAAAACGACCCAAGGCCAACTAGATTAAAACTTTACATTAGGATATCTCCCGAACTATTGGTTGAAGAACAATGAGCGACACGTCATATAAAAGCTTTTCTTGAATAGAATCGACCATTATACCCACTTACCAAAATTTAACCATTTCAATCCAATCACAAAACAAAATCGCAACTCTAATAAATCAACCGTCTAAACTAAAGTACCTACTATAGTTCGAGAGCGTTTTGGGCGTTTGTCATTTAATAAGTTAAATAGTGGGCCATGCATCATACGGCACAAGTGTAGAGGGTTGTAAATGCTTCTGGTAAACGGGGTTTAGGGTTGCAAACCCTTTTGTCCGAGCGCGCTCTTAGTTTTTTCCAGATAACCAGCGGTCACTATTTCTTATCTGCGAACCCTTCGTACTACAATATCTCCCACCCTTCATTTACAAATGTCCAAGGCTAACTTAATTTAAACGGGAAACGGGTGTAAGAGCCCTTTCGACCAGTCCCACTACTCTAACGAAGCATGTTTTGATTTGTGACCCACAGGCATGCCGAGAAGCAAATTGACCGTTTCCCCTTTTCATTTGAACCGTAGAAAACAGAGATTAGAGACTAGAGTAATTAAACAATGGCCAGATACTTAATAAGACAAAAATCAATAATAATTTCGTATTTTTGTAAAAGCAAATACCAAATTCATGTTAAGGATTGAAAAACGTTTTATTTGAGCCCAAACACGACTACTTTGTCGTTAGCGGTTATCGAGTTTTGCATTTTAGAAACCATCCAGGGCCTACTAGATTGAAAGTTTTATATTGCAATATCTCATGAAGTACTTGTAAGAAATTGACAAGCGATACGTCAAATAAACCCGTTTTTAGTGTAGAATCTAACTGAACCAAAGTTTAAATAATTAATAAATACCAAATATTTTTTTATATAATAATAACAAATTCTTATACAATATAGAGTGGCGTTTTATTTAAGCCCAAACACGACATGCTTATCTTCAGCTGTTCTGGAGTTTTACATTTTTGAAACGATCCATGGCCTACTAGATTAAAACTTTCAATTACCGTATGTCCTAAAGTACATGTTAGAAATTGACGTGCGATACGTCAAATGAAAGCATTTTTAACGTAGAATACAATCATATATAATTTATAAACCTAACCTATCCCGAAAAATTAAAACCGGCGGAATTCGAGTCGGAATGCAATTATACGCCGAAAAAATTAATAAACGTAAAGAACGGGCCTGCGATCCTTTCGCGAACACAAAAGGAGTAACAAAACGCGCGCGCGTCCCTGCTTTTTTGCCTTCCGCCGAGAAACAATAGAAAAACTAATAAAACATCCGAATGCTATGCGTGTGTGCCGCAGCGTCCCTTTCACGAAATTTCGATTCATTCAACATTCTTCGAGAAACGGTAGCCTCCGCCACCGCACCGCCGAGCGTTGCCGCTCCCTCCCCATAGTGGTACAGCGTTAGGGCGGTTTTTTGCGTTAATTAAGGACGCAGGTTCTCGTCTAATACGTCTTTTTTGCCGCTCCACATGACTGAAGAGCAGATTAAGGCCTATCTCCCTCTTTGTTTAACTCATTACCGGTAGCGGTATACGAGCTGGAAGAATACAGTCCCCACGCAGAACATTTAACGTGAAATTCTTAAGACAAAATTGCTTTTATCGACGTTTTTTAGTTATTAGTTGCATAAGTAATTTAAAATGATTTCATTTGAGCCCAAACTCGATATGTCTATCTTTATCTGTTTTCGAGTTTAGCATTTGTAAAACTAACCAAGGCGAACTAGATTAAAAGTTTCGATTATTATATCTCCCGAAGTATTGGTCGCAAATCCACGATCGATACGTCAAATAAAAGCGTTTTTTGTATAGAATTGATGATTTAGTCAAAGATAATTCGTAGTTAGTTACAGATAATAAAAATAATATTTAAATTTAAATTACCAAATCATTTTATAAATCATCGAAAGACGTTTTATTTGAGCCCAAACACAACATATTTATCTCTCACGGTTTTCGAGATTTACATTTTTTAAACCAACCAAAGCCTACTAGACCAATAGCTTCTAATCGCTATATCTCCTAAACTACATGTTGAAAATCGACGTACAATACGTCAAATTTGAGAGTTTTTCGTGTAGATTGATTAGTATTTGATACCTATATAATATATATTAATTTACCAATCGGGTATGAATTTTAAATAAAAATATTCCGAAATTCTTAGAAAGCATCGCATAACGTTTTATTTGAGCCCAAACACAACATATTTATTTCTCACGGTTTTCGAGTTTTACATTTTTAAAACCATCCAAAGCCTACTAGACCAAACGCTTCATATTGCTATATCTCCTAAACCACAAGTCGAAAATCGACATGCGATACGTCAAATGAAAGCGTTTTTCGTATAGATTCATTAATTATTCACACCAATATACTTTATATTAATTTACTAATCGGATATGAATTTTAAATAAAAATAATAAGAAATTCATAAAAAGCACGCAAAAACGTTTTATTTGAACCCAAACACGACATATTTATCTCTCACGGTTTCCTAGTTTTACATTTTTGAAACTATCCAAAGCCTACTAGACCAAAAGCTTTATATCGCCATATCTCTTAAACTACAAGTTGAAAATCGACGTGCGATACATCAAATGAAAGGGTTTTTCGCGCCGGATCGAATATTCGCGTACGGTACTGTAGACCGTGGCGCAGTGGAAGATATAAACCGTATCATTAGGTCTGAACAGCTACCGCTGTTACACGGCACCACCACACAAACGAACAAACGTCTATATAGGCAGGTATACGGGCGACTGACAAAGATGATGGGATAATGCCTGTTCAACCTAATAACCATCGGCTATCCGGACGATTTCAACAATTCTCTCCTCCGGCCGGACGGTGGAGCTACTGTGCGGGTCAGCGCGCGAAATGCCATTCACTGGACGCTGGAGCCACGAAAGAAAGAACCGGTAAAAACAAGCCACTACGATCTCTCGCCTCTCGCGGCCGTATTATGCAAAGTCGAGAGCCCGAGCGCGTTTAAGTGACATTCAGATCTGCCTGACATTATCGTAGGCATTATAAGGTGGGTTTGTTTCTGCGGCTTTGAAAGTGGAATGTTGCATTTTTATAATAGTTACTGTGAATTTAAAAATTCTTACAAAGTTATGAAAATAAGAGTTGGGTTGGGTTTAGTTGCTAGTCGAGTAGAGAATTAAAAACGGTTTAATTTGAGCCCAAACTCGATATGTCTATCTTTAACCGTTTTCGAGTTTTGCACTTTTGAAATGGTGCATGGCCTACTAGATTCAATAATTCAAATTGTCATATCGCCGAAAGTACAAGTTGAAATTCGACGTTCTATACGTCAAATGAAAGTGTTTCTTGTATATAATCGATTATTGCCACCGACATAACTTATAGTAAATTCCCAATCCGGAATATGAATTTAAAATAAAAAAAAAAATAAGAAATTCTTATATAGAATGAAAAAACGTTTCATTTGAGTCCAAACACGACATATTTCTGATTAGCGGTTTTCAAGTTTTGCGTTTCCGAAGTCATCCAAAGCCTACTTGACTAACAGTTTCATAATTCATTATCTCGAAAAGTATAAGTCGCAACCCGATGAGCGATACGTCAAATAAAAGCGTTTTTCGTATAGAATTGATTGATCATTCAAACCAATATAGTTGATAATAATTTACCAATCGGATATGAATTTAAAGTTAAGATAATATGAAATTCTTATAAAGCATGTAAAATCGTTTCATTTGAGCCCAAACACGACATATTTATCTCTCACGGTTTTCGAGTTTTACAATTTTGAAACCATCCAACGCCTACTAGACCCATAGTTTCAAATCGCCATATCTCCGAAACTACAAGTCGAAAATCCACGTGCGATACGTCAAATGAAAGCGTTTCTTGTATAGAATCGAGCATTGCCACCAACATAACTTATAATCAATTCCTAAACCGGAATATGACTTTAAAATGAAAATAATAAGAAATTCTTATATAGAATAAAAAAAACGTTTCATTTGAATCCAAACACGACATATTTCTCATTGGCGGTTTTCAAGTTTTGCGTTTTCGAGGTTATCCGAAGCCTACTAGACTAACTATTTCATAATTCAATATCTCCAAAAGTATAAGTCGCAACCCGATGAGCGATACGTCAAATAAAAGCGTTTTTCGTATAGAATTGATTAATCATTCAAACCAATATAATTCATAATAATTTTCCAATCGGATATGAATTTAAAGTTAAAGTAATATGAAATTATTATAAAGCATGTAAAATCGTTTCATTTGAGCACAAACACGACATATTTATCTCTCACGGTTTTCGAGTTTTGCATTTTTGAAACCATCCAAAGCCTACTAGACCAATAGTTTCATATCGCCATATCTCCGAAACTACAAGTCGAAAATCAACGTGCGATACGTCAAATGAAAGCGTTTCTTGTATAGAATCGAGCATTGCCACCAACATAACTTATAGTCAATTCCCAATCCGGAATATGAATTTAATTTGAAAATAATAAGAAATTCTTATAAAGAATGAAAAAACGTTTCATTTGAGCCCAAACACGACATATTTCTCATTGGCGGTTTCCAAGTTTTGCGTTTTCGAAGTTATCCAAAGCCTACTAGACTAACTATTTCATAATTCAATATCTCCAAAAGTATAAGTCGCAACCCGATGAGCGATACGTCAAATAAAAGTGTTTTTCGTATAGAATTGATTAATCATTTAAAACGATATAATTCATAATAATTTACCAATCGGATGTGAATTTAAAGTTAAGATAATATGAAATTCTTATAAAGCATAAAAAATCGTTTCATTTGAGCCCAAACACGACGTATTTATCTCTCACGGTTTTCGAGTTTTGCATTTTTGACACCATCCAAAGCCTACTAGACCAATTGTTTCATATCGCCATATCTCCGAAACTACAAGTCGAAAGTCGACGTGCGATACGTCAAATGAAAGCATTTTTCGCATAGAATTGATTAATTACTGGTTACAGCTACTATTACATATTCTCTTGTCCACTTAATAAAATTTCGCGGTTCTCGGAATAAAGATACCACAAGAAATAAACAAAAAAACGTCGACGAAACAAAAGATCATTACGCCGAATGACTCGACTGCGATGGATCGTACAGACCCATCTAGCGGCTCTACCGGGAATTAAACTACAAGAACAAAAGAACCAACAGTGGTCGTTTTCAATATTCACGTGAAATTCAGCCTCTACCACAGCATCCAGTGTCCATCTCTTCTTATTTTCTCTTTCTTTTTTTTTGTTTTATAGCAGAGAGTATACCAGAAGCCAATACGTAGTTAAATTGGTTAAAAATACTCTTCGGTTTAAGAGAGGCGATCTGGTTGAATGGGTTTGAGGTATGCTGGACCTATAAAATACTGGAGGTGTTCACTTGAGATGACGGTCAAGATTTCTAATGGGTTGCTGTGGTCCATACAGCCACTGTATCGTGAAATTACTACTTCGAGGTTCGATCTTATTTTAAATATAATGGATAATCACTTATTGAAAAGTGCGCAAGATGAGTGTAGACTATAGGTATAGTCTGGTAGTATTAAAGTACTGAAAACCAACTACTGAATGAACTCCGTTTAATGATATAGTAGGCTGTGCCGGGGCCGGTATAATCATAATGTTTCATGGCGTGCTTATAATTTATGGGAAACTGATTGATTTTTACTGGGAATATATCGATAAGAACGGAGAGGTTATGTTTTACACTCGGCCAGAACAAACAATCGCCTGAAAAGTGTCGAGATGTTTATTAAACAAATTTAGGATACCAAACGTCACGACTTTTAAGAAATGTTTCAGTTTTTGGAAAATTTAATTTTGTTGACAAGTTCCGTAACAAAAGTTTAACAGTTTTTTAAATTACCCGAAAAAGGAAATAATTCTCCATCCGTAAAATATTTCCTAATTTTTTTCAAACTAAAGTTTTTTTTTGTTTTTAAGAAGATATCGTTTAAATATATTTTTAATACACATAAGAATATGTTTTTATAAAATGCATTATTTTTTTGTTATAAGCAATTAGTTAAAACACCTAAACTATTACTTTAATTAACCGGATAAAAAAAAATGAAGAAAAAATAATAAAACAATTAAATAGAATTAAATTAAGTGTCAAACTGGCGAAATGTGTATGTATGTGGGAAAATATTCTTAATTTAAAGTTAAGGGGTTTTGATAAATTGCTTATCCATAACTTAAAAATGATGCAGTTTATAAAACAAATGATTCCTACCAACAATTCTTAGAATTAATCTTAAAATTAAAAAAAAAAAAATATATACAGTGTGTTATTAGAAAAAGAAAGGTTAAACAATTTCCATAACAAAACGTCAAATTTGTTTTAAACGATAGCTTGTTCGAAACCAGAAAACCTTTTGAAAATTTTTCTGAAATTCCTTAAGCTTGATGAATTATTTAGATGTTGTAATTTTAACTAATTTTAATTTATTCCTGATAACACAAAAATGACACAAATAACACATTTTATAAAAAAATTATTTTTGTAAAAAAAGTCTTGGAATTAATCTAAGAATAAAAAAATGTAGGTAAAAATATTAATATTAAAATTTCCAGAATATTATGAGCACGGTATATTAAAATAGTATATTATTATATATTATTATAAGTTTTATAAGACGTCAAATTGGCGCACGAGTTGTTTTGGGCACGACGAGCGTAGCGAGGAGTGCCCAAATGGAACGAGTGCACCAATACGTCTTATAAAACGAGTGTAATATACTATTTTTTCTACTTTGAGTCATTAATTTTATATAAGTTTAGAAATTGTGGTTACTATATCACGCTAAATTAGAATCTAGGGTATTTTGCGGGTACCAGTGGGGTACCACGTGGCAGCACTGTAGTAACTGTCAACTTCGTTAAGGATGATATCGATGAGATAAAATCATGACAAAATCTAATTGTGAATAATTTTACTCTACTTTAGCCTACAAGTTTGAATAAATATTCAGCGAGGTTGCAACGATGATCACAATGGCGCTTGGGGCAACACTTTTAACCCTACTGTGATAAATACATGAAACTTAACCTAAAAAGTTAACAACTTTAAAATAATGGTTTCATAAGTATAATAATCAGAATAGAAGTGTTTGGCGGTGACTGATTAGTTACTTCGAGGAACAAGAACTTACTAAAGAATTGTTATAACGCTTAATGTTTAACAGCGGTGTCTACCTAATTCCGCTACGTAGCCGTTGCGGCTTATATATTTACAACCACTTATAATTGAAACCCAATTCTAATTTCGGCAAAGTAGTTTATTAGAATAAATTATACTTAGTAAAATTACATGTGATGGAGGTAATACAAATACGTTGCACACAACCAGAACTAAGACGAAGTCGAAAGCGACGGACAAAAACAAATATGAATTGAACCGAGCATCCAAAATATTACCGAAAACTTATACGTTACATAAACTAAGAAATCCTTTACACTTTAAATGTACTATAGCTTCGTACGTGTATGCTGATAAACCATTTATTGCGCATATACAATCTCGCAGCAGTAATTAAAATCGTTCGTATCTACGATGTAGGTTTGATCTTCGCATAATACCTTATGAAAGTAAATGTGGTCCTTGAATTATATCTGAAAAGGGGATTTGATGTTTAGTTGAAAAGAATGATAACGATCACTTACTAGAGTCGTAAAACATCGTAAACGTCATGCTGGCGTATTTTGATGAACACAGCAAAACTAAGAAAGCCCCAATCCTTTGGCCACACTATAGCAGGCTACACCCATGTTTAAATATGTATAGAATATTGATATTTCGCAGTTTATGTGATTGCAAGCGATTTTAAGAAGATGCAATGTGTGGCTATGTTGGGTTATGTATTGTACATTTGACATATGGCATTTGATATCACTGTGTACCAATCAGACAAAAATGTTACTGTTTTCGGTATTACGTGTTAATTGTAACACTGAAAACAGTGTTACAATGTGTGCATTGTGAATGCAAAGTAGAAAACTATATTTAAACGATAGCTTCTTTAAAACCGATTAGCATTTGCAGGAACAACTTTTTGAAATTGTTGGAATTGAATGGAGCAGTCGGAGAATTATTTAGGTGTTCCGGTAATTTTGACTAACCCTGTATACACATACAAATTTTACCGAGATAATTTTAGCACGATGTTTCTTATAGGAAAAAAATCTTTTAAGTGTTGTAAATTGACATTACCGTCGGTATTTTGACAAAAAAAAAACGAAGTGCCATTTAAAATAAAATTGTGACATTTCCGGTTAAACCGGAAGTACAATAAAAACTAAAATATCCTGCCCGCAGAGAACAACATCGTTAATATTCACGTTGAAGAACAACTTGGCCCGATGGACAGGATATTGCACCCATATTATTTACCTAAATAAGCTAAATTTGGCCCGAAGAACCGCACCCGAATAAAAAGAAGGCACAAACAAAATTAAAAGAAAAATTTGCGTAATCACCGGGTATTTTAATACACATAATGCGCACTTTAGGTATAATATATAGTGCTCCTCAAAGAGGTTCTTAAATCGATATTGTACCTTGTTATTATACCGACCATCAAGCCGTGTTATTTTCTACTCGATATGGCCTTAAGTACAACAGTAAGTCGCAGGTTAAAACGAGTAAATGGGCTGTATTTTTTCGTAATTTTTAATAAGTACATACTGTTTAAATGTTGATCAGTTTGAGGTCGGTTGTTATCATAAGTAACAAGAATAGTTTGATTATGCTTGCAACGGAAAAACGAATTTTTAGTAAGGCAGTTTTTGTACCAGCAATACAAAGATCCACGGTTCGAATCCAGGTAAAGAAAATATTTTTTATTTTTTTTTATTTGTTTAGGACTGTCTAAGGCAGCGTCTCTCAACCTTTTTACTCTTGCGGATTAATGCCCTGTCAAATTAAGGTGATACTGTGGTAGTTTCACAGGAATATGTTTGTGGAATATGTGAATTCTGTAAAAACAATACAGAAATTTAGCTGGTATCCAATAACCAGCGATGTTACAGTTAATTCTTCTTTTACAGTTTTCTTTGGTAGATTATTACATTCATTTTCTGTAACATTGCAGACATTTCTCTCTAGGTACAAACTTATTTGTTCCTTTTAGTTCCTTCAAGTATTACCAAAGGAAGGGAGAAGAAAATACAAATCAAACAATGCGAAAACGAAGAATACAAAAAGTACCTTTTACAAATAATTAAATAAATAAATTCAGTATAAATCTAAAAAAAAAAATCGTTGGTCAAAACACAAAATTTAAGAAACATTTATTCTGAGTAAAAAGTTTCATATGGACCTATTGATAACAAGTTAATATTCCTTAAGAAGTTAGAGCCATTTAAAATACTGTTTTATTAATATTTTAGTATTTTTTAAGGTATTGAAAAAATAAATAAGTCCTTATGAAACATTTGTCAGAACAATAATTACGTTCTGAGAACGAAAGTGTGGGAATAAACACCCTAGTAGAAGATATTTATACAGACTAATTGTATCTATAACAGATGATCTCTGTATTTTCTCTTAAAGTTTGTTAAATAAGAAAAAGCTTGCTCATACATACACAATGTTGAAAATTAGACTGATACCAGGTAATTTATAACTCGAGGTGAAAAAATGCAATAATTATTTATTGTTTAATTAAATGCAGTCACGAAATTTGAAATTACACTTTAGTTTCCTGTCCGCATAAATTTTCGTCTATAATTGCAACTCACTCTGTATATTTATTGATTTTCTATGATGTGGACCGACAAAATTTTCGTCATGGAAGCTCAGAACTTGTCTGGTGATAGCTTAGTTAACTTATCTGGAATATAAGATCATATTGAAATCCACCACCTACAAGTCTGTTCTTCTCCTACAGTACCTACACTGATAAAAATGAGTGCGAATTTACAAATGAAATTTACATTTTTTCAGTAAACCTACCCTATTTGTCGGCAAGTTTACCATAATTTTAAGCAAAAATACTAAATATCATTGAAAATGCAGTTACATTCATTAATTGTACAAACTGTAGGTAAATTTGCTAACAAATTTCTAATTTCATAATAACAATTACTTCAACGGAATAAAATTACAAATCTATACATTAAAACTACTGTCTGATATGTAAATTTGCCCTCTGCTCGTGCAATTTTCCTTTCTAGATGGTAAAGTGCTACCGAGATAATTTTTATCGCGCTTGCGCAATAATGGGATATACAGTTCAAGTTCCGTTCGCCATCCGTTTGGTTGTGTTTACAGGAGCTAAGTTAGAGTTTTATTGACTGCGGTTGTTATATACAACTAATCTAACACTGTTAGTGCCTCTGTGACTTATCCTTTATCGGTGTCGTGTGGAATATTTGCCCCATATGGTTCTATAGTATTAAAAGATATAATATTGGTACGTTCATCTCTTTGTATATTATGGAGGACTTTGCAAATATATACTACAAAGTGCAGGTAAAAGTTTGCAGTCTTGATATGTATAATTTCACTTTCACTAATTGGATGTTCTTTTTAGGATACAATTGTTGATGATACTGACATTCTACAAATTCAAGGACTTGTGTGGTGTCCATAGGTAAGATTTCGCTTATTGTTCTTTCTTGTACATGCGGTCTTACAATCAAATTTATTACTAACATGTATAACACATATCATTTCAATCACCAATATAAGAAAATACTTTTCTATAAACACTCATTAATAACTTTACACACACTCGGTACCTCAAAGGAAAGCAGCTGCTGACATTGTTATACCCTGTATATGATATATGACTCATGTACTTCTTATTTTGATTTCAGGTGACACATTTTGGACTATATTATATGCTGTGGTTGGATTATCCAGAGGTTATCTTACTCTGGAGACGGTTTAGCTTTTTAAAAATGATTCCAAGTCAGGGTTCAAAAACGAATAAGGTGACGTAAGTTTACCATAGGTATTTCAACTTAATATTGTTGAAATAATATTTGATTTATATTTAAAAGATATGTTTCTCTCTGTTAAGCAGATCGATTTATTTTATTATACGATATGTAGATAAGTATAGTCCATGGGCTCCTATTTTATTTCATTTACTTATGATTACATTTTTGTCAAGAACATCTATTTATTTAATGTTAAAAATATGTAGATATATATATATTATAAATATGTTTCACATGTTATTTATTGTTAAAATTATAATAAAACTTCATACTATTATTTTTTGTTTTTATTTATGATCTCCACATTAATAGGATTTTACTAGTGATTTTACAGTTGACACTACAGGCTTGTCCGAGCAGTCGCAAAACCAGTTTACAAACAGTTCTTTTGTGAGAAACCAGATAATTGTTTCATTGGTATTTATAATGGAGTATAACGAATAAGTGGTTTATTGGGTTAGAAGGGCTCCAAATCAAAATTATTCATGGATTGACCTTGTTTATTAATCCAATATTTCATATAATAATCCCATGCTAAAATAATACATAAAAATAACACTGAATAATGTGCCCATGAACCGGCGACCGTCACCTCTATTTGTTACTATTTTTCCGCGAAACCCCTGACGACATCACACGGAACCCCCAGGGTTCCGCGGAACCCCGGTTGAGAAACGCTGGTCTAAGGACTCAAGGTATAAGATATATGAATAACGTTAGCGAAAACAAAATAAAGACAAGGACTCCCTCCAAACAGAGATAGAGATACCAGAAAGATTATCATCAATGGGATTATTAATTACGTCTATATCCCGAAAATCGAGCAACACATCTTTGGCGACAGTGGTGCCACAGTACACAATGCCTTTTCGGCATGCCCACAATGCTTTATTATGTCCCTTCAGGAGCCATAATATAGATATTATTAATGATGGCCGCGGAAGTGTTGATTACTTTGCGGTGAAGCTGTGAAGTCATTTGCAGCCAGATCTTTTGTCTGTGATGCCGTCGCAAGCACACAGGCCTCTATACCATGGAAAGGCAAACATTTACCCTACCCTACCCTACCCCTTCCCCTATACGATCTAGCTAATTGAGAGATCTCACTCACTGGAGCTGAACTTATGTATGAAATTGTATTGTGTCATTTACGTCTAAATATAAATTATTGTATATACAGTGTGGAAATTAACTGGCGGATAAAACTTGATACCTTTCATCTACTACTAATAAACAGATTTCTTTTGTATTTATAACTAATTATTTATTTCCTCCATTAAAATATGTATTCAGAATGAATATATATATATATATATATATATATATATATATATATATATATATATATATATATATATATATATATAATGAGGTTATAAAACTTATTCAATAAGGTCCACACACCCAGAAAAAATCCAAGCTGAAGCATTTGTCGCACCAAATTGTTAATTTTAAGTCGATTTAGAAAGCGTAATCTTATATGGCGCTTTTGCTTTGTTTGTCCTCAAGAAAAGTAAAGAGGGATGAAAGATGTCATGCCGTCTCTGTTTCTGTCAAACATGGAAATGATGGATAAGTGGTAGTAAGATAGATTAAGATATTTTGGTGTTAATTCATAAGTTTATAACAGAAAATAATGAGTATTTGAGTTATAAAAACAAAAAAAATCTTGGTTTTGTTTCAGTTATGCGATAATTTTGTCTGTGGACTTCCAACAACACTTTACAAGATAAATGCCACAACTGTCACAACGATATTAGAGGCATTTTGTTGCACTTCATTAAAATAATATTGCTTTACATATTGTTCAATGTATTGTGGAATTGTCACAAACAAATAAAACAAAAAAAATCGTAGACACAAACCTATAACATTTTAAATTTACCATCAATACTTCCACAATAGTTCTCAATACAGTTTCCTCTACACTATATACAAAGTACCCTACACCATGTAGTTTTCTGAACGAATTGTAAAGGCAAGAAATTACCATTACCTTGCTCGGTGGACCGTATCCAACTGAGTTTGTCGATCCTTTTAGTTTGAGAGAAAACGCTCGCTCTGAACACCACGGCAATGTTTTAGTTTAGCCAGTCCGATATAACAGAGAGAAAACTGCACCAGCCTTAACCGCTTGCTTCTATAGACGCTATTTTACTCCTTGCCTGTATTTTGTGGTTGACCACAAACTGAATTGGCCTTCTAGACGCACGTATATTGCTCTTATTAAGAAAAAAACACAGGAAAAGGTGCTTATATTTTTTTTTTGTAGTGGGGAAAAGGTATACCTATAATCGAGATTGATATCGGATGTGATGCTTGTTGAAATAATCAGTCGATAAATAATTATTGTTAAAATTTTAAATCTAATTTGTTATTTATTATAGAACCATAAGTGACATTTTGTACAAAAGTACAAACCAAGTAGTTTAAATTCTCAATTCAAGAAGTTGATCAATATCTGAATCAAGTAAGCCATTGCTTGCAACGCGCTTGCGCATTTACACTCAAACGTGCACGAACGTTGCCGAGATTTAAGATTTTTCGCATTGGCCTTTGCCTTCAGTTAGTTGGGGTCTGCTATGGCGTCGTGTTCGCTGACTACCGAGTATTGTCCGGGAAGAGTTCAATATGTAAGTATATCTTTACTAATTTTGTAGGTACTGTACGCAATAACTACGCGATCTATAATATTATGAAAGCAAATAGTTTTAATTTTGCGTGAATAGCCTACAGTACTTATGTTCAACGTATTTGCGACGCAGTTCGTAGTTGTGACTTGTGACGCACACGGTACGTAAATTTTGCCTAGCCATATAGTGGTCACCAAATCAACATACATGCCACAGAAAACTTACTTGTGTAATATAATGGAAACAATTTGATGTCTAATAGAATATGGTGTTTTTTTCCATGCCTTAGATATTGTAGGTAGTGATAATTTATAAATAGGTAAGTATATATGTAATTAAGCAAAGAAATTTCATACAATAAAACAAATATCATTCGCTAAGTTATTGTCTACTTATTTCACACAATTCCCTACCTTTAAAAAAAAACTAAAACAGTAATTTCTATTCAATACATTATGATCATGTTCTTGAACTAATAATATCTATTCTCATTTCAAGAAAATATTTTCTCATAGTCAAGCATATATATTCACTTTAAGAAATTTCCATTATTCTCAACGTGAGAATAGTTTTCTTGAATGAATAATATCTATACTCATTGCAAGAAAATATTTTCTCAGATATACAAGCATATGATCATTTCAATTCAACAATATCTCTTTATTCTTAACTTGAGAAAATATCTACTTGCGGCTATAGCAAACTAATCATTTACTTGGATGAAAGCATATTGCTTTGAGTGAAGTATTTACTTTTCTGTGTGCATGTATGCAAGTCATACACGTTGCAGCCAGAATTGTGACGTCATTGCCACTAACAGAAGTAAGAGTTGAGATTATTTTCAGCTTATTTTGCAGTTAATTTCGTATTCATTGGAATGAATTTTAGTAGGAATCAGTTACTTTGTTATACAGCGAATTGTCATTACTTTTGTTATTATTAAATATAAAAAATCGACAAAAAATTGACAAACTAGTTCAGAATTATGTGCTCTCTAATTAGGAAATAGTTGAATTTCTAATGATTTCTGAGATATTTTGAAAAAATAAAAAAACGACATTTTTAAATATGGTCCTAACTGTGTGTGGTCCGATCAACAGGTATTTTTGATTTTATTTACAATTAGTTTATGTCAGTTTCATTTCTTTTGCCAACAAATTCGCTGGCAACAAATAAAATTTTGGCGGAGTCGGAGTTGGAGTTGGAGTCGGAGTCGAACTACGAAAATCATCTGGAGTCGGAGTCGAAAGCTTTTTACCGACTCCACAGTTCTGGGTGTAAGTTCCAACACAACATTGTTATAACAGATTAATTTATTTTGTTATAAATTCATAATAAAATATCATATAATTCCAAGAGGAGTTCTAAGAACAAGCATGTCTTTGTAATTTGTCATTCTTGTCTAAAATATTTAAAACTAGCTTCATATTGAACTACTGAAGGTTAGCCAAGTAGGTATCTAAAGTAGTATAGGTTCAGGTAAAACATTATGTCAATTCCAAAGGATTTCTTGTATAATCACATTTCAACCGAAATTTGCTCTATTTTAAAATTGTCTAAAATGTACTAAATGTAAATTTTCATGATTTATCTCTTAAATTGCAATTATGTATTAAAATATAATTTTAGAGATACATAATGTAAATTTGCAGTTCATCATCATGTAAATTTACTAAAATAAATGGTTAAATGTGTTTCTACGAGTTTTTCGTGTAGTTTTTATATAGTGTTATTGATGTTTACAGAATCTTGAAAAAACACACAAATGTAAATTTGTATAAAAAAGGCATGTACGTATACAACAGTGTAGTTGCAAAAAAGCAGTTCCAAACCCAGAAACTATTTTCTGATTGGAAATAGTCGTTAGGTAAAAAAAAGAGACAAATCTAATATACGAAAAAGACGCCAGGGGCTGAAAAAAAAAAACGTAGGAAGAACGTTAAGAATCTAACGGTAATATATCATATCAAAGCCACTTTGTCACCCGATCTAGGCGGTGGTAAAACTGCCCCTGGATACAAGCAGAGGGTCAGTTTGATTTATTGAAACAAATCTCAGTTGGCACCAGTGCTGCTAAGCGGTGGACACAAGGAGTGCAGTGGTCAGTGGCGGCAGTAGATCCAACATAAGTCGACACCACTTATACATATCTAAGAAAACATGCACCCCCCATTTTTGCAGAGGGTGTTTATAAGAATTTTCAACCTACAGGGTAGTCAAAAAATAAGAAAGTCAAATTAAAACAATTTCAAACAGCATTTTGCTCGAATGTATTTAAACTGTTTAAAATATTCAATAATTTTATGTATTTAAAATACTTTGGAAAGAATATCACACGATAAAAAACAAATTCTTAATTCAAACGCAAAAATACATATTCTGGTTTAAAAAGAATCGATCATTTCAAGCGAAGTGATTTTATTCTAAGGAGAGTTATATTTTATCGGTTTATATAATTGAGGTGACATTAGGGTTTGTTGTTTGGATTAGCTAATAAATTCAAACCGAGTACATTCAATGAACATATTGACAATTTATACCAATATACAAAACGTTCAAGACGAGTAAATGGTAAAGTCTAGAACATAACATTAAAGAAATACGCATGTTCAAGTTATGTGACAACTACATATTTTCATACCAAATATATACATTCTCAGACCATCCCCACCTCCGTCAAAATACCACCGCGCCGGATTTATGTTGTTGATAATAAATAATGGATTTGAACGACAATGGGGGTTTGGAAGCCTCATTCCAGCGTTTACAGGTAAGTGTATCTATTTTAATATTTATGGAAACAACTAAATACGTAGGTTTTTACGCCACGATCGCGACCAGCGGACGCTTCTATGACGCCTCTGTAGAAACTAGAAATGTGTCAGAAATCAAAGGGCAATACCGTTAAGGGCGCCAGTAAAATTACTTCAAACCAGATGGCACCCTTATCGTTACCGGCACCACATTTTAATAAATACTTTAGATGAGAAGTAAATTCTGTTCCTCTATAACAATAACAACAATATCCAATACAATTGTCATAAAGCATAGAAGGTTGCTTCCAACTATGATAACTGTACCTTCAAGTATGAAGAGTTATATTCTAATCTACCAACAATTAAACATAAAGTTTCAACGAATGACCGATATGTTTCCGTTTCCAATTTTTAACTTACCTATATTTTATAGTATAGATTATGTATTATATCGTATTTATATTTTACTTTGTATAGATTATTATTATTAGAATGTCTCTAAATATATTATTTTTATGTGTACATGCGTTTTTAATTAAAGTGCGTACATAAAAGCGTTAGACAATGGTAGTGTTTTTGAATTTATATCTATACGATGTGTAGTCGAAGATAGCAATGTTCTGCCTAAATACTACCATCCACTGACACTGTTCTGCAGGCAGCAATATTCTCAACCAACCACTTACACCAACCTAATCAAATAATTGATAATTGAAAACCACCATGTCAAGTTGAAAGAAATGTATAATAGAATTCAGGTAAGTATATTATTTAATTCAATCAATATAATTAACTTTCAAATCAATTTAAAATACATATTTAAATTAACTATTTAAAGTCTTGAATTAAGTAGAAATTTACTTGAATCAATAAATCAAATTAATTGATCAGATTAAATTTTATATTCAGGTTGAAAGTACATATCTTTAAATTTAAGAATTTCCCATGATCTGAATGAATAAGTGATTGCTTGAAAGTTAATAAAGTATATTCTTCACTAAAATATGGTATATTTACTTTGAATACTCATATCTTCCCATATCATAAATTTGTATGGTTTTTTTTTGTACCGAAAACATCCCTCGATTTGAGCGCATTTTTGTGGGCTAGGGTGTTTATACGCTTATCACAGACAGTGTGTCGCCTGAGGTTGACTTAGAAAAATCACCCCGTCACTGCAGTGACCGGGGGTTGCGCCATAAGACATCCATTGTTAGAATACTGTCAGCGGGCAGTTTTGTTTTCCTGTTTGCCCATACACACCCCCCAGAAAACATTTCATATTTCGACCTTTTCACCAAAACGATAAAGTCGGGGGGTGCAGAAAATAAATAACAAAATTATACCCTAAAAAAAAAACAAACAAATACCCGGTTAATATTTTAATCTCGACTGTTTTATGCTTTGAGTGAGTGACGTTTGCAAATGGGTTTCACATTCTTTGTGACACACGATTTAACCCCCGTTAATCTTACCAGTATTATAGGGGATGTGTTCAGATCTCGGACTCTGCACACCCCCATTTGCATACAGCGACATCTGTAATACCGTCACAGGAAGATAGGACATACGTTATCAAGCCTTTTGTAATTAGCAATTACAATTTACGAAAGACTAATTTCAGTTTTAAAGGCAGAATTTGACAATGTTGTCAAAATTAAACTAAAATAATAAGATACAACCACAATTCGTGCTTATTTTCAATGATTTACGATTCAATCTAGTAACCCATGGAATGTTTCAAGTTCCCATAACTCCTAAACGAATGAAGATAACCATATCGAGTTTGTACTCAAATAAAAGCTCTTTTAACGTAGATTAGCAATACATAACTCGAAGATGCAGTAATTATTAATTACAACTTGAAAAAGAGTAATTTCCGTTTTGATAATCAAATTTGATAAATTTATCAAAATTAAACCAAAATAATAAGATTCCATACAAATCCAACCAGAATTCGTGCTTATTTTGAATGATTTACGATTCAATCTAGTCAGCCATGGAATGATTCAAGTTTGCATAACTCCTAAACGAATGAAGATAACCATATCCAGTTTGTACTCAAATAAAAGCTCTTTTAACGTAGATTGGCAGAGATAACTTAAAGATGCAGTAATTATTAATTATAACTTGAAAAAAGGTAATTTCCGTTTCGAGAATTAAATTTGATAAACTTATCAAAATTAAACCAAAATAATAACATTTCGATCAAATCCAACCAGAATTCGTGCTCCTTTTCAATGATTTACGATTCAATCTAGTCAGCCATGGAATGTTTGAAGTTCATATAACTCCTAAACGAATGAAGATAACCCTATCGAGTTTGTACTCAAATAAAAGGACTTTTAACATAGATTAAAAATTCATAACCTAAACTTGCAGTAATTATTAATTACAACTTGAAAAGGGTAATTTCCGTTTTGATAATCAAATTTGATAAATGTATCAAAATTAAACCAAAATAATAAGATTCCATACAAATCCAACCAGAATTCGTGCTTATTTTCAATGATTTATGATTCAATCTAGTCAGCCATGGAATGTTTCAAGTTCGCATCACTCCTAAACGAATGAAGATAATCATATCGAGTTTGTAGTCAAATAAAAGCACTGTTAACATAGATTAAAAATACATAACTCAAACTTGCAGTAATTATTAATTACAACTTGAAAAGGGTTATTTTCCGTTTTAAGAATAAAATTTGATAAATTTATCAAAATTAAACCAAAATAATGAGATTCAATACAAAGCCAACCAGAATTTGTGCTTATTTTCAATGATTTACGATTCAATCTAGTCAGCCATGGAATGTTTAAAGTTTGCATAACTCCTAAACGAATGAAGATCACCATATCGAGTTTGTACTCAACTAAAAGCTCTTTTAACGTAGATTAGCAATACATAACTCAAAGATCCAGTAATTATTAATTACAACTTGAGAAAGGGTAATTTCCGTTTCGAAAATTAAATTTGTTAAGTTTATCAAAATTAAACCAAAATAATACGATTCCAATCAAATCCACCCAGAATTCGTGCCTATTTTCAATGATTTACGATTCAATCTAGTCAGCCATGGAATGTTTCAAGTTCGCATAACTCCTAAACGAATGAAGATAACCATATCCAGTTTGTACTCAAATAAAAGCTCTTTTAACGTAGATTCGCAATACATAACTCAAAGACGCAGTAATTATTAATTACAACTTGAAAAAGGGTAATTTCTGTTTTGAGAATCAACTTTGATAAATTTATCAAAATTAAACCAAAATTATAAGATTCCATACAAATCCAACCAGAATTCGTGCTTATTTTCAATGATTTACTATTCAATCTAGTCAGCCATGGAATGTTTCAAGTTCGCATATCTCCTAAATGAATGAAGATAACCATATCGAGTTTGTACTCAAATAAAAGCTCTTTTAACGTAGATTAAGAATACACAACCAAAACATTCATAATTTTTAAACCGGGCAAGTTTTTACGCGTTTTATCATTTCTACAAAGTAACAAATCGCTTTTCCGGTCGTGATTCTAACGATCTGGCGTAAGGTAGAGGCTATGTGCCGCAACGGCGGTATATAATTAGAGTGAACGTAGTAACAGAGCGCTATCCAGCTATAGTTTAATTTGTTTCGTGGAAATTTTCGCGACGTCATGATGAGTTTTGTAGTTGCTGATCGCCGAAGCAATCAGGAGTATCATCGGTGCGTGCTCGCGTGCAGCTAGGTTAGATTTGTGGTGGGGGAAACGAGGAAAAAACGTCGAAATCGGTATCTTCCTTGTTTCATAGCCCGCTAGAAATTTAATTCGATTAGTCAAAGTTTGGGACGACGGCGTTCGAAAATAGTTGCAGAGTCAGCGCCGATGGAAAGCGTTTTAGAAGGCTTGAGGACCGCCGCGGGTCCGATAAATTTTAAAATAAAAAATTAAATTGTTAATTATTTATTGAGGAAAGTTTGGAAATTCTTGAAATTGTTGATAAGTTCACTTGAACTCACTTAGAAAGTAATGTCTCTCTAAGAACGATCTAGTTTCATAAAAATTGCTTTTGATTTTCAACTTTCTTTATTTATTTCTTGAGGAATTTATGATTTACTTGCGGGTAGTGAGTTGTATGTGAAAACAACATTTTCACAATTTTTAATTTACGAAATTACGAGCTATCGCCGCGTCACCTAGCGGATAACAGACAAATTAACAAGCGAATCAACCACAAACCCCAATCTACAGTGTTACAGAAAGCAGCAGTTTTAATTCCCGGATCAAACAATAGATGGCGACACGAGCGAAGCCGTAGGAGCTTCAACCACACACCGGGAGATGGCGTTGACCGCCAATCAAATCATTTTAACACAAAAATCAATACTGAGAAACGTTATTTTTGCGTCCTCCCAATAAAATATTACTACAATAATTAAAATTGAGATTCAGTTCTTTATTTTGTTTTAAATAAAAGTTTAACTTTCATTAAAACTAATAAAAGACAACCGTTTATTTTAATTTTTTCTCGTGGATAAATAAATTCTTAAGAATACACGTAAGATCAAAGAATATTGCGTGGATTTTTCGATATTTTAGATTGTTTTCGTAATTTATTTGTAATGAATAAGAAGTTGGCTGTTCATAAAAAGCTTAACCACACCTTAAAACTCCCAACCAATCGTGACAAAGCGCGAAATAATGCGGGGGATTCCCAACCAATCGGGTGAAACCGTCGTTCAAGTGTTTCTCGCAAGCCCCGCCCACAATTTTATTCAAAGGCTGCTGGATCCTTAAACAAATTACAGCTTGAATATCATTGCTATTATACGAGATATATAAATTCTAAAATAAGATTTGAAAAATATACAGAAAGGACGTTTGAATGATGTTTGATTATCAAAAAAATATCGATAGATAACCGTAGGAATCCAAATTTTAAAAGAAGGTTGTTTCAAGGTCATCCGAGCGATGGAAAATTCCGTAATAAGAATTGTAAGATCACGTAAAATGTATTTAGAAATCGTCTTTTAGCGTCTCTTATCGAAATTTTAGTATTCTAAAACGTTCTAAATGTTTTATATGTCGTATGAATGTTGTCCAGTGATTTTGTGGTTAATTAACTCTATTAAAATGATATAAATTATGTCAGGAAAAGTAGGTATGCCGTCTGGTTGTATCATTGGACGTTGTCGACATTGAACAAATAATAAAGCATTTTAGGGCAAGTATGTTGGGACCACAAAACAAAAGTATTGACATGTAGTGTATCAGGAGTTCATGAACTGGGCTTGATTTTCGGGCATATCCGTTCTGCGCCGCGATGTATATACGGACTACTTTCAACTGTTTGACGATGTATCTACGACGTAGGCATCTCCGATAATATCAGTAAATAAATATTGGAAAAACTGTTTCCTATACGAATTTAACAATATTAAACTTAGTTACAGAATTTTAAGAATTATGTTGTTGTTTGTTGATTGTACACAAGGTTGATTTTCTTTTCAAGTCACACTCTAGAAACCACATGTGTTGGTCCATTGTCATTACCATAACTAAAACTTGTAGCTCCGAAATTGTTGCTACAACAATATATTATTAGTAGGTATAGCAAATTGTATTCACCAACATATATGTACAGGTTTTACTTTTTAATACCGTATTTGTTCGGACAACAGTTGACAATTTCGCATTTTTGCATCAGGAGATTAAAGCAATTGGGAAGAAAAAAGTGAATTAATGTTCATATAATTTACAAGTTCCTTAGTGATGCGACGCAATCCACATTCAGCTGTACAGAAGCCAGGAAACCGAAGGAGCAGAAATTATGTAGATTAGGTACATGGAAAGCTAATTGATACATCTATAACATAGCACACATAGGTACATACTATAATATGGATTAATGTTGGTGAAAAATTAATGTGAGAAATATATAAATTATTATCTATGTATGTAAGCTTTTTCTTCATTAGATAAGCTGTTAGTGATTTATTAATTAGTATTATCTGTTTCTTATATAGGTTAACACAGCACTTGTGTGGTGTCCATAGGTAAGATTTCGTTTATTGTTCTTTCGCGTACATACGGTCTTACAATCAAATTTATTACTAACATGTACCTATAACACATATCATTTCAATCACCAATATAAAAAATACTTTTCTACAAACACTCATTAATAACTTTACACACATCACTCTGTACCTCAAAGGAAAGCAGCTGCTGACATTGTTATACCCTGTATGATATATGACTCATGCACAGAGGGAAAAATATGCTTGCAGCAACGCGAATATCTTTGGTTCAAGAGTATCACTTGTTTCTATACCCCGCAGAGAGATCATTTGTTTGGTTGAAGAATACGTATAAATAGTCGGAACAAGACTATCATTTTTTTGGTATTCCAAGTATTATATTTTCTTATTTTAAATATTAAGTGCGTGTTTGAAATGAAAATGTGTACTAGTTGGACGACAATTACCGGTTTCTCGATCTAACAATCTGAATATTTCTAAAGAAAACAACAGATCTTTTCAATGAAGAATATCCGTTGCTTGAAATGAGAACATAGGCTCCTTGATCTTATAACAACGTTTGTTTCTACCAAACTAACTGCTGCTTCAGTCAACACGTGGTTTTTGTTGAACGAAAAATTACATTTTAATAAATGAAGCTTTTATTTTTCTTGGTCTAAAAAACAATTTATTTGTTCGAGAAACGTATTGTTCAATTAACAAATGTATTGTTTTAATTTAAAAGGAATTTAATGTTCAAATAAGTGAAAAGAAATTGAAAGCAAAAATACGAATTATTTCATTCAAAAGTATTATCCTACTCTAACTAGTAATATGTATATTTAATAACAAATATATAAATCAATTGGGTTACCAATGTAGGTAACTATAAAAATATCATATCTTGCAAGAATTTTTGTCAATCATATTACTTAATGTATGATATCTTATTAACATATGATTGACAAAATTTCTTGCAAGATAAGATATTTTTATAGTTAGGTACCTATATATATATATATATTATATAGATATATTAAGAAATAAAAACCTCTTAAGCTTTGCAAGATATTTATTTGCTCTGGTACCGGTTTCGACTTACGTCATCATCAGCCAGAATCTGCACAGGACAATCCCGATCCCGATCTAGCTGGAAAATTTGTACCGCCACGTTCTATGTAGCTACAGCTGTGAACGGGGTAGCACGTGTTTATTTATCTGATTTTTCCACGTCCTATTTTCCGTTAGCCACGTGCCAGAGATATCGTAGCTGCAATGTACGCTGATTATTGACTAATTTAGACTGTAAGTTGATTAATATTATTCTTTTTGTATTGTGTTCTATCTATTTTTGTCTTTTTGTCCTGTGCAGATTCTGGCTGATGATGACGTAAGTCGAAACCGGTACCAGAGCAAATAAATATCTTGCAAAGCTTAAGAGGTTTTTATTTCTTAATATATCTATATACAATCTTCTTTGCAACATGGACCAGAATCTTAACTTTATATATATATTGGTAACCCAATTGATTTATATATTTATTATTAAATATACATATTACTAGTTAGAGTAGATTAATACTTTTGAATGAAATATTATTCGTATTTTTGCTTTAGATTTCTTTTTACTTATTTGAATATTAAATTACTTAGGTACTAAATAAAAAAAAAAGAAATATTTTTTTAGTTGCCAATATATTCGCAACCCCATATATTTATTGTTATACACATTACTAACTATTCTAGTTTTATATGCTTATGCCACTTACCGTCGTTCTTCTAACTAGAAGTTTATTAAAACAAACTAGAATAATAATGCAATACTTTGGAATATCACTTGGATTTGAAAAAATTTCTGGAAGGTAGCTTTTTTCAATCGTTATGTAACCATCATATACCAGCCCATTAATAGAACTTATGTTGTTGTATGTTAATTAGGATAATATATGGAAGGAAGAATAAATAGGAATAAATATGAAATCAAAGAAATATTTATCATAAAATTTGTTTTATTACAAAATATTGAAAATAATAATATATACAATAATAATATACATATAACAGCAACACTGAGATCATTCATAAACATTGAGATCATACATATATAAACACAGTATGCCATTAAGGCATACGAATCAAGAAGTTAAATAATAACAATAACGGAACACAAAAGTTATTCTGTATTAAAAAAACACAGTGTGCGTATAAGGCATATGAGTTGTGGTTAAATGAATAGTAACATTACTATAATATTGATACCCTAGCTGAAATACCACGTATCACCTATGCTTTAACCATGATGATACGTGGTATTGTAGCTAGGCCACCAATTTGCCAATTCGATAAAATAGCATTACATATATCAAGGGCGTATAGGTGCAATACCACGTATGATTATGGTTAAAGCATAGGTGATACGTGGTATTGCAGCTAGGCCATCGATATACTTAATGCTATTTTATCCAATTGGCAAAGGAACATAAAGTTCATTCTGTATATCCCGTATTTTTGTTGGGTATAAGGTAAATAAGTTTGAGGGCTTAAGTACTATATTTCGCCGCATAGGCGCCGCCGCTCGAACTTTTTCTATACCTACACGTATGAGCCTGTCGCAGACGCGCATATACTTATCTATTACAGACTGAAATTTGCAGTTAACTGCATCATACAACACCAAACTGTGTATCTGTTACGGATTATGACCCCATATATATAAATATACGTAATATGTACAAATACATAATGTATTAACTGGTATGCAAAATATAAATTACATCTAGATACATACCTTCAAATGTTTGGAGTAGTTCGCCCAGATTCCACTGCTTCAGAGTCTGTTCCAAAGTTAAACTCATTATTTTCACTAGATAGGTAGGTACCTAATTTACATATAATATTATGATCTACAAATTTCCCAGCAAATTAACCTGCATCGCCGACTCAGCTAACCAACAGAATTGGAAAAGATATACCGCTGCGCATGTACGACCGATCGTGCGACCGATGTGATGCCCCCACTCCATAGCAAAAGGCGACTTGAATTGTCGTTTCACAATAAAGTATTTCAGTATCTTGAGACGAATAATGTATTTATTAGATGGAACATGTACACTTTTCATTCAAGAATATTTTTACTTGGTTCAATACGTACATCGAGTTCTTCTTCCAAAAATAACTTATTCTTCGATAGACGTAATTATTCTTGGAATAACCATACTATACGCTTCAACAATAAGAGTATCCCATACTTGGAACAACTATGTTAAGACAGTTGTTGGAAAAAAATACTATTTGGTCTGAGAAAAATACGTCTTCATTTTACACAATAGACGCAAGCATATCGTATCTTGATATCCAAGAATAGAGTTCTCTCTGTGTGTACTTTATATTTTGATTTCAGGTGACACATTTTCGACTATATTATACCTACGCTGTGTTTGGAGTATCCCCAGAGGTTTCTCTTACTCTGGAGACGGTTCAGTTTTTAAGAATTATTCCAAGTCAGGGTTCAAAAACTAATAAGGATAAAACCAAATCCACTGAAAGGTGATCAAACTTATTATGAAATTAAATAAGTAAATGTTTGTATGCAGTCTAAGTACACACATAAAAATACGGAGTTGGATTTAACACCGATTCAACACCGCTATGGATCTCCCTCGCGACCGTTTGCGCATGTAGTTAAATCAGACGGAGTTGAATTTTTACAGAGCTCATTCACTCTTTTTATAGTTATTATTATTTGTAACGGAGTTGAAAATATATGTTTAGGGAAATGCAGGTTTACTCCTTTATAGACATAAAATAATCTCCCCGCGTGTCAAACTTCCGCGTTCCGGAGTGCAAAAGTTCTTCTGTAGTAGTGAAATACATCCGTGGAGATGTTACGTAACTCCTTTATTAGTTTTAAAATTACCCTGTTGCGGGGTGCTTTTCTTTTATTGGCGAAATTATTCTTTCCCTAAAAGAGTTGTTTGGGTACGTAATGAAATTAAATATGTACCAAATAGAGTTGTTTTTTTCTTTCATAGCGGTTCTTATCTTTATTAGGAATATGACGGGGACCAGTAAAAATCAAAAATACATTTTAACAATTTATTTTTCGAAAAAACTAACTAAGTACATATAATATAATTGGTAACTATATACATATCATTCGCACACTACTTCATTTAAAAAAACACAAAAATCGACATGCATTCTGTATTAGGTACAATGCAGTGTCATACTCGGTATGAAGGTACCACAAATGCGGCAACAAACGTACTGCGCATTTGACTAGCCGGTATCTTCACAAGCTTTTTTCTATAGTACATTAGTAGTGTGCGTAACATTTTTATAAACTACAAAATTATAAAAGCATGTGAGCACAACGAATAAGTAATGTACATGCATACATATGTCTACGTACATACATACATATGTCGTAATATAAGTAAGTTACCTGTAGTATTAATTGTGTCGAAATTTACTACATCGTTGATAATTCTGACCCATTTTTTTATTTGTCGGTATTTAACACGTATGAAAATACACTGCTCCATTTGAAATAATAATGCACTTACATATAATATATTAAATGTAATGGAAATGCAAAACTCACTCTCAACTGCACCCCGCAAACTTCGGAGTATAAGTGACGACCACAACACACTGCGAAGCAAACTGCAAACCGTCTTGCGACATGTTGACGCCTGTTGTTGTCAAACCGTAAGTTTTTGCCTTTACAGTATAAATCTTACCTTTTTGGAGATTATTCACTCCAAAACGGAGTTAGAAATCAATATTACACAGGGAATTAATGTTTACTTTTAGGAGTTTTATCACTCCGTCACAATGTTCAGTCATATCAACTCCAAAAAGTGTACTTTCTCTCATTTTGTCAGTTATTTCAACACCCTGCATGGTGTTAATTTTCATTTCTCAGCTCCAGTGAAAATTTTCACCATTTCGGATATAAACTATTTTCAACTCCGTGCTGTGTAGTTAAATTAACTCCGATATTACGTATATCAACAATTTTTAGCACACAATCAACTGATTTACGGAGAAAAATCACACTTTTTTGTGTACAACTAACTACGTGCAAATTCTCTCCGTAAAATTTTTATGTGTGTAAGTGTGTGACGGTAGTAGGTATACCGTATAGGTATTTCAACTTAATATTCGTGAAATACCTAAGATTTAATTTATATTTAAAAGATATATTTCTCTCTGTGAAGCAGATTGGAAATTCGATTTATTTTATTATACGATATGTAGATGAGTAGGTATAGTCCATGGGTTTCTGTTTTATTTCCTTTTTTATTTCGTTTACTTATGATTAAGTACCTACATACCTATAGGTAGAACATTTTTGTCAAGAACTTCTATTTATTTGATGTTAAAAATATGAAATATTTATAAAAAATATGTAGATAGGCTTGTCCGAGCAGTCGCAAAACCAGTTTACAAACAGTTCTTTTGTGAGAAACCAGATACCTAATGTTTCATTGGTATTTATAATAGAGTTATCATATAGCAACATATGTGGTCCATCACAAAAGTAGGTACTAATTGTTACTAATTTTATTACTATTTATTACTAATTTCCTTGTTAACTGGTTTTGCAGTTGCTTGAACAAATCTAACATTAAAGTTGCAGAAAGTTTACTGTACCTACCTACAACAATTACCTAATTGCAATTCCGAGTTTACGGTAAATTTACTGAACGATAGTATAGGTACACACAGCGAAGTATATTCTCAAAACGTGAGAAAATTATTTACTTGCGGTTATTGCTTTAGATGAAAGTTAATATTTACTGGGTTTGAAACAATTTCTTTCATTTAAGAATTACTTGTTCTCACAATTCAAGAATATCCCAATCTCAGAGGTATTAGTTTCGGTTAAGTATATAATTTTCAAACCATGTAGTTTAAATTCTCAATTCAAGAAGTTGATCAATATCTTGAATCAAGTAAGCCATTGCTTGCAACGCGCTTGCGCATTTACACTCAAACGTGCACGAACGTTGCCGAGATTTAAGATTTTTCGCATCGGCCTTTGCCTTCAGTTAGTTGGGATCTGCTATGGCGTCGTGTTCGCTGACTACCGAATATTGTCCGGGAAGAGTTCAATATGTATATATCTTTACTAATTTTGTAAGTAGGTAGGTACTGTACGCAATAACTACGCGATCTATAATATTATGAAAGTATATAGTTTTAATTTTGCGTGAATAGCCTACAGTACCTACTTATGTTCAACGTATTTGCGACGCAGTTCGTAGTTGTGACTTGTGACGCACACGGTACGTAAATTTTGCCTAGCCATATAGTGGTCACCAAATCAACATACATGCCACAGAAAACTTACTTGTGTAATATAATGGAAACAATTTGATGTCTAATAGAATATGGTGTTTTTTTCCATGCCTTAGATATTGTAGGTAGTGATAATTTATAAATAGGTAAGTATATATGTAATTAAGCAAAGAAATTTCATACAATAAAACAAATATCATTCGCTAAGTTATTGTCTACTAATTTCACACAATTCCCTACCTTTTAAAAAAAAACCAAAATAGTAATTTCTATTCAATACATTATGATCATGTTCTTGAACTAATAATATCTATACTCATTTCAAGAAAATATTTTCCCATTGTCAAGCATATATATTCACTTTAAGAAAATTCTATGATTCTCAATGTGAGAATAGTTTTCTTGAATGAATAATATCTATACTCATTGCAAGAAAATATTTTCTCAGATATACCTACAAGCATATATGATCATTTCAATTCAACAATATCTCTTTATTCTTAACTTGAGAAAATATCTACTTGCGGCTATAGCAAACTAATCATTTACTTGGATGAAAGCATATTGCTTTGAGTGAAGTATTTACTTTTCTGTGTGCAGTGTTGTTGCGCCCGTTAATTATTTATTAAAACTTGTAGGCTAAAGTAGAGTACAATTATCCACAATACAATTTTGTCATGATTTTATCCCAACTCTACAAAGTTGACAGTTTACTGAGCACCAACAGTAGGTAGGTACTACAACCGGTACCCGCAAAATACCCTAGATTCTAAATACCTATAGTAACCACAATTTCTAAGTTTATACAAAATTAATGACGCAAAGTAGAAAACTAGTATAATACACTCGGTTTATAAGGCATCTTGGTGCATGGTTCATTTAAGGCACTCGTCGCTGGCGCTCCTCGTGCCCCCAACAACTCAACCACCAATTTGACGCCTTATAAAACTTGTATTATACTATTAGAGTGCAACTTTAACTGTATTCCAGGTGTCAATCTCAAATATTTATTATTAATATTGAAGAAATAGAAAGATTTTATAACTTTCTTTTTTTGAGTTTTATTTTTATTAGGTATTAATATTATTAAATAATAATAGTACGAATAGTACCTACCTACGTAGGTACGTACCTATGAAATTATTATGTTTAGTCGTAGATATAGGTACCTATAATACCTATTATTAATAATTTTCTGGGCTAATTAGTTTCTAATTTAGAATACATAGTTTACTCTCAAGTTCAGCCCATTAGATTTGCAGGTTTCTAATACCAACCACACAGAAATTAACCTAAATTGTTCAATTGTTAATTTATTATTCTCATGAAACTTTTTAGGTACCTAAGCAGGGGCGGCTCGTTATATAGAGCCAAGGAGCCATGGCACTACCTGTAGTTTCAACCTCAGCAAGAATTTTTAATTAATTCTAAAAAACCTTTTTTTTTTTTTCATTTTAAATGTTAAACAATGTCTGCGTAAGTTTAATGAGTAGTGAAACATCGCAACGCATTTCTCTCCCCAACACAACCGTGATATCATACCGCTAACGGCGCTAACCGGGCCAACTTATTTCTGGCCCGGCAGATCGATAGAGTTAGGGCTACCGCGGGGCGGTGCGCGGGTGGGTGGGGGTATCGCGACGTCGCCTTCTGTATGCATATTTTGAGCCAAACTCTAGCTGGCTCAATCGAGTGCGGCGTGCATGTGTCACTCGTATTTCGCGTCTCATATCGTCTAAATCTAACACAAAAATTAGTTCATTACAGAATAAGCCTTTTCTAACATGTACTTTCTAACTTGAGGAAAAAGTGCAAATTAAATGCCTTTACCTGATTTGAAGTCTATTATTATTATTATTATTTGATCATTGTGAAAAAAACAGACTAACAAATTTATGAAGATATTACACTGTTATGTGCGACATGTTTTAAAAATGTTTCCTTTTTGTTTTTATATTTAAGTATGCTGGTACCAAAATATCTATAAAATGTGACGTGCTTGACACCAGTTCTGGATTTAGCATAGCCAAATAAGTACATATTCATAATGTATATCACCCGTTATTACAGACTTCAAAAATATTAACTATGATTGCATCTTTCTGAAAAAAATATTCGAAAATATTTCTACCTTACCACAAAAACTGTTTTATTGGGTAATACAAATTAAAAAGTACATTCTGTGACCCAGGTATAATTTAAAAAAAAATCAGTGTTGAAAATAATTGAATTCGAAACACTGTATAGACATTCGCAATTTAGACGTACCTATACAATCGTCCCAATATACGACAACGAAAATTCAAGATTTCTCACTAACCTTTCGATGATTTCCCGGTCCGATGCCGTCAAGAGATGCCCAACACTACACTTAATAGTTTCCACACACCGGATGATGGAATCACTTAATTTTTCCGCGACATTATTGATGATTTCGAGACGTAACGCTTGTGTTTGCCGTGCATTCCGCCGGTGACCCGTTCGGACTGGATTACGCGTGGTGCGCGATTCTTCTGTTTTTCTCGGGAGACGCTCCCGGCTGCGCCTCAAATTGGCGCGTAATTTGAAATGTTGATTTACATAAATGGTGTTTTTAGTGTTCTTAATGGGCGGTGGTGTTTGGGTTTGTTTTAGTGATTTGTTGATTGTTGTTTGTCGGTTAATTATTGGTATTTTAGGGTTGATTAGATTTTGGGTTATCAAGACGAACTTTGTTGACGCTTATTGTTAAGTTGGCAGTAGATGTAGGTACCGCAAATAAAATGGTCGGTGGGGACTTGGTGTTTAGTTTTGTGTTTTGTGTAATTCAAATATCTATAAACTATATTATAGACTTCAAGTGCCTATTAATGGATGTTCACCTAAAGAAAAAGGTAGGATCTTATAAATTATATTTACTTTTTATATAGCTTCGCATAACAAGCCAGAAATGTTGACGTTGTAGGTTAGGTACGTTGGTTTATTTGTATTATTTTCCGTATTAGCGCAGTAAAATTACACAAATAAAGCTGATTCCTTTGGAAAAATTCAAAACCAGCCGGATTTTTGTCTTTACCTTTGGCTGGGCATTAGAAATAACGTGCAAAAAGTGCTCATCGACAGTCAAAGATGACCGAATTGTTTTTTTTTACAATATCTCGTTTTCTATGGTTCGGACGACAATGGGCCTTATTACCAAATCTCTAGATCTTTTAATTCTCTACAAAAAATGTCTATGCGTCGTTTAAGTACGAGTTGGAGTTTTCAAGTTATACGTCTGAAAATACTTCAAAAGCATGTAAGAGTCACAACGTAGTTATGTATATACTGGGTGATCCATTCCGTCTCCCAAGTATGATCCGACTATGAAAGCTAGTTAATAATTCCATTTTAAAGTACAAATTATAATTATTAAAAATGCTCATGTTCAAATTAAGATTTGTAACCATAGAAACCACGGCACACACATTTTAAAACGAGTTCTAAATTCTTTATAAGAATTTCTAATTTCCGCCAATAGTAGAAATTCTATCGCATTCATTATTCCTAGATAAATAGGGTAATTTGGGCTATTTCGTATAGGTTTTAATTTTTTTAAGTTTATTCTTTACCTATGTACCTACGTAATGTTCCAGCATACATTTCTAAGATTTTGCTCTAAATTTATTTCTATCCAAACCAATAACACTGTGTTACAGTGAAAATATCCTTTGCACGAGAAATAGTCTAAAATCTCTCCAAAATCTCGATTTTTTTCAAAAAAACTGTTTTTGGGTACTTGCATGTGTATAAAAAGCAGAACTCCGTCATTTTCCATTCGATTTCCAAAATAAAAAATGCAATTGAAAGAGAGAACACAGACCATTAGAAGGATGTACTGTTCGGTCAGTTCCAATAAAAAGTCGAAAAGTTATGGACGTTCAAATGCAGAAGTTTCCCATTATTTTCAGATTTTCTAAACTTTAACGACAGTTTGATGACCTGTTTCAATCCATAATATTTTATTTCTATTTTTTTATTGAATGCCCGTTTAAATGTGCGTTTAACACGAGTTTGTTTATTAGAATCGGTTGAAATTTGACTGAGTTATCGATGTTTAATCACCGTCTTGACATTCACACTAGGCAGGAATATATACCTACGGCCCGACCGTAATAACCGTACTTGCGATTCACATTAACTAGACATTATTTTGTTTGTTTATTACCCTATTTTACTGTATTTTAGTCTATCTAATCCAAATATCGTAAAATCTTTAATAGACAATATTAACCTATTACAATTGCGTATACTATTAGAACGATGTAGGTTTTTAGTATCACCAAATTTCATATAAAATAACAATCAAACTGATCCATAAGCAGTAAGAAATCAGCTCTTACTTCAGGGGCAAATATAAAAAAAGTAAAATGTGTGACAATCGCCATAAGTTTTGTTACGTCTGCGGATTGTTTGTGGAGAAACAGCATCGGCTACAATTAGTAAAAAATAAATCAGTGGTTGAGGCATAGAACAAATTTTTTGACCGTGTTTACACCGCAAGTCGGTGGTATGAACCAGAATACGTGTGTGCAGTTTGTTCGTCAAAATGGAAGTTATGGAAATCAAAAAATGTTGATAACTCAAGAACTGGAATGGCCTTTTCTACTCCGATGATATGGCATCATCAAACATTTCCTAGATTGAGTGAAGCTAAAATTAAAGAAGGTAGGTTACCTTACATTCCAAATCGTTGATAGTAAGAATTTAGGTATTTCAACTGATCTATTTTCAGGAATATTTGTTGGTCCACAAATTCGGAAAATTATGCAGGACAACGATTTTGCAACTAAACTGAATGATGTGGAAAGACGAGCCTCGAATAGTTTTATTTCATTGTGCGATAACTTTCTTGGAAATGATAAAAGTGCCGACTATGCAAATGTTGTACAAGAGTTTTTGAGTGCCTACGGTGAAATGGGCTGCAACATGTCTATCCAAGTTCACTTTTTGCATTCTCATTTGAATTTCTTTCCGGACAGTCTTGGCCAACTCAGTGACGAACAAGGTGAACGATTTCATCAGGAAATGGAAGCTATTGAAAAACATTTTCAAGGAAAAAACACCATCAACATGATAGCAGACTACTGCTGGTGACTTAAACGCGAAACAGTTGATGCTTTGTATAAACGGCGCAGATCGAGTAAACATTTTTAATTTTTTTGTATTTCTTGTTTTCTTTTTCTATTTTTCATAAATCACGATAGTAATTCAGTACTGTTTCAATAAACGAGTGAAAATTTTACTGTTGGTGCAATTTATTTTGAACCCAAATAACCCTGGAAATGTAATGAACGTAAACTCTAATGTACTTAGTAACATATTGTGATAGTCTGGCAAGTAACAACAAAAGGGAAAAGCAACAAAAACAGTGTCATAATTTTAGAATAACATTGTAAAGCTAAGTGCTAGTAATGTCTAATTAATGTGTATAAAGACTACGGATTTATTACAGTCTGCCTGTATATTTCTTCTCCGTAGTGTGATGTGTCTAGCCGGCCAATAAAATTTGATAATTCTGTTAAATTTCAACCGATTCTAATAAACAAACGCGTATTAGACGCAAATTTAAATGGACTCTCAATAAAAAAATAGCAAAAAAATTTTACTGATTCAAACAGGTCATCAAATTGTTAAAGTTAAAAAAAACTGAAAATAATTGGAAATTTCTGAACTTGAACGTCCATAACTTTTCGATTTGTTATTGGATCTGACCGAACAGTACATCTTTATAAAGGTATATGTTTCCTCTTTCATTTACATTTTTTATTTTTGAAATGGAATAGAAAATGGCGGAATTATGAATTTTTATACACGCGCAAGTACCTAAAAACGGTTTTTTTTGCAAAAAAATCGACGAAAAAACAACTTCCGCTGTGTCATGAAAAGTATATTTCGTTTTTTTTTTGTAACATAGTGTAATCTATTGTTTACTTACCTTACATACTTACTTCCAAATTATTTCGCCCTGCAATACAAAAATGTTCGGATAAAATAAAACAACAAGAATCATTTTATAATAGTATGTATAATTATAATTCTTTTTATCTAAATTACACAAACAACATCTATGTTACAGAATAAGGTACAGAAATGAATCACTTAAAACGGCTAGCATTCCCTTACACAATATACAGGGTGTTTAGCGCTACGCCCTCAACACACATCATAATAAGTACAAATATCTTACACGTCATGTTCTAGAATAAAATTAAAAAAAAAAAAAACAGTACGGAGATTTCTAAAAATACTTTCAATTTTAATTCTTTTTATTTACCATATTTAAAATTTCGCTAAAATCACTAAACCTAAGAGAATTTTATATATTATGTATTATATACAGGGTGATACATCTTTGTACATACGATTATATTAAATATTTACGTATATTTATAACAAAAAAATGCAAGGTACTAATATAATTAATAATAATAATAGTTTTTGTTTTAATAATTATAATAATACAGGAGAAAAACAATTGAAAAACATCCAACGTAATAAAAACTGTTATTAAAAACATATCTATAAGAATTAATTAACAACAAATCGTTTATATTGCAGCTATTTTTAAGGAACAGGAACTAATTGTAATCGGGTATTTTTTATTCTTCGTAATATACAGGGTGTTCGCGAAATACCAACTTATACAAAAAAAAAATTGTGCGTGTAGTTTCTGTAGTAAAAAGTGCGGATATTTTTTATAAAACATGAAAACCAATAACAAAAATTATATAGGAACAACTATTTAAAAAAGTAATGCCCTTGTTAAAAATCGAACTTTCGACAAATAAATTAATTTATGTACAATATATTATAAAACTGTGATTTAAAAAAACGAATTTGGTCCTTCAATTTTTTATGTGGTTATCAAATTTGGTGGTTTATTACTATCTTCAGTTTTCTTCTCACCTGAACCATCATCAACCTTCTTCTCGGGAGTTTTGACATCCTTAGGAGTCATATTCAAACAATTCAACCTATTCTGATTCTGCTGTCTGACCAACAAACTAGGATTCGGTATATTCCTGATGCACTGGTTCTGTATAGGTCTTATGGTCCTAGTAGGATTCATCATTTTAAACTGTCCCTTACCAATCTCATGCAACTTGGGCAACTTTTTATCAGTTTGGACCAAACTGGTCTTCGGTGGCACCTGAGGAATCTTTATGGTCTCCAGATTAGGCATCTGAGGCTTGGGCTTAGGACACATATTAATCGTCTGCTTGATATTGGGATGCTCCGTGGCAACTTTGGACAACATTTGGAGATTCGACAGCGCAGATTTATCAGTTATTTTGATGCCATTTCCGTTTTTCACGATCTCCGGTTTTAGATCAAGCTTGTGAGGTTTCGACAAGTCCAAAGGACCAGTTTGGGCCAACTTTTCAGGTTGTTTCGGTATTATGCTCACACCTGAGAAGTTAACAGAGTTTTTGATGCGTTCCAGAGGTATGGTGGGTGGTGGAGGTCGTTTTATAGGTGGTTGTTGTGGTCTGATCGGTGTTATTTCGAGACTTGGCCGTTGGTCTTTTGGTTCATCTGTTTCTAGTTTTCTTTTCACGCCTTGTTCGATTTTGGATACTGTGAAGCCTGGGAGGTACTGGTGAAGGGTGATCATCTTCTTCTGGTCTGGTTTGGGTTGGTCAGTTTTGGGTTTGGGTTGCGGGTGCAACCGCTGGATTTGCTGCCTTATGGCCTTCTCGCTCTGCGCTGTCTTTTTCTCCTCTATCTTTAAGAGTTTTTCAAGTTTTGGTTTTTCTGGTATCTGTTTGGGTTTCTCAAGCATAACTTTAGGTTTCTCAAGCATAACTTTAGGTTTCTCAAGCATAACTTTAGGTTTCTCAGTCATAACTTTAGGTCTCTCAAGCATAACTCTAGGTTTAGCATCAATTTTTACGTCGATAGGTCTTGTTGGATCTTTTTTGATGACCTGGCTTGGTTGTGGAGGCTTAACTTCGTGTGGTTTATCGATTCTTATCTCAATTTTGGGTACTTCTTTTGCTGATTTATCCTTCTCCGGCTTTTTGACTTCGATTTTTGGGATTTTGTCATCGCTATTGGCACTTTTGTGTCGTATCTGTCTCAACTGGTTGATCTTCTCTTTACTGGTTTGGTCTAAATGGCTTTTGCTTTCGCTGTTGGTGCTCTTGTGGTGTTTATGTTTGTGGCCGTTGTGTTGGGTTAACTTAACCTTCAATTTCAAGCTAGCTTCGCTTGTTATCTCAGCGTGAAGCTTAGGTTTTTTGTGTGGTTGGTCCTTCGAGTGTTTATTCTTTTTCCGTTTCTTACTTTTATGTTCCTCGTCCGGATTTTTCCCACTCAGCAATTGCCACTCTCTATCACGACTCTCAGCAAACTTTTTCATTTCTTCGTCATGGTGAAAAGGTGTGAAACTTATATCAACTTTTTTCTTTTCGATTTTGGGAATTTCGCCCAACTTTACAGTCAGATTATGGTTTTCGACTACTATTGGTTTTTTACGAACTTGTAGTTTCAATTCGCTCATGAGCCTCTCTTTATCTTTATTCATTTGTTCGTCTTCCAGCAACTTGTTTGATAAAGCTTCTTGCGTCGCTTTCTGTTGCTCGACAGATGGCGTTTTCATGGGGACCACTTGCAATTGTTTTTGACCAACCGTCGTCGAGGTGTTTATAATTTTGATGGGTTTGACTTTGCCTTGGGTGAAAATTCGGTAGAAAAACCGCAGTGGTTTCGTCTGGAACACAAATGAAAAATTGTTTTGTTCATGAAGAATTAACTAAATTATATTGTAGGTAGGTATATTTTAGGAACATCATTGTTGTTGATAAATAACTCTAAATTCGTTATAATTTAAAGACAATTGTATAGAAGAAGCTTACCTATAGGCACATTTTTCTTCTTCTTGTTGTAATGGATAGAAAAGTTCAATAACCTTAAAGTTACGTGTGTATGGGTTCAATGCAGTCAGTACGTTGACAATATGAGCTGTTACGAGCGTTTTATATGAGTTAAAATCCGCTATTTGTCACAGTAGGTAACCAGCCGTTAGCAAACTGATGTACAGTGCCGTGCAAAACATTTGCAACCATGAATTCTATGGATGAATATAACTATTTGTTCAAATTATACTCCCCAAACATTAGGAAAATGCTTTTGAAGACATAAATATAGGTGGGGTTGCCCTGCCATTTAAGACGACGTCATTTCCGGAAAAACCGGAAACGGATTATTTTAATTGATAATATTTTTAAAATACATATTTCGTATTTTGAAACCTTGAAGTGCATGGAATAAGTCCCTAAAAACGTTTTTTTAACATTGCATACAACTAACACGTTTTTCTAGAAACAAGGTCTTAAAAATTGGTGTGCGCTCTAACGTTTGAATCGTTCAGCGGATCAAGTTCAACCTTTTCTGCCTCGAAGAAAGTACTTCTTATTGGAGGTTGAACTTCTAATAAGTAAAACTTTGACATAATTTCTTTTTGTTTTTGATGACTGCGAAACGAAAGAGGTGTTAAAAGTGGACCTAAATATTCAAACATCCGCCATTTTGTCAATTTTCAACTTTTTTAATCAAATGTTGGTTCAACCATCAACAAATTTAATCTATTTTCACAGACGTTTTAAATTTTTGTTTTCTGATGATTTTTACGGACTCTACAGGGTACGCCGTTGAGACGAGCACGCCAACAGGTTTTTTTTTAGGAAATAAGTTAATAATATTGTATACTAAATTTCTAACAAAAGAGTAAAATTAACAAAAAGCTAAATTTAGAGCAAACTTGTTTGCTGATTATGTATCTAAAAACAAAAAAAATGCAGAAATTCTTAATTACAAAGCCGAAGTCAACTGAAAGACTACAAAAGAAGGTGACCGGAAGTTATAAATTAACTCATAACTCGATAACTAAGGCCCTATAGGGTTCCAATGGCACCTTCTTGGAGATCATTACAGTAGATAAGGAGGCCTCTCACCGCAATAATGATGTTCCTGTTTTTCGTATACCTGTTTTCTTTTATCTGCTGTGTGTTGTGAAGTAACAATAAAAGAAACTCACCCTATCCCACTTAAAGGTGTACGCAACGTCCATGAGGGTGAAATGAGAAGGCAGGACTTCACCAGCATATATAACATCCACCTGTAACAAAAAAAAAACTTTGTTTAAAGCTGGCATTATTCATATCGCTAAATGGAACCAATTTCTTTCTAACTGTCTATGGATTTAGTATTTCTGGAAATTGTATGATTTTAATCAGTAATAAGTGAAGTGGAAAGCTTTTTTATTACTGCTTTTACAGAAAATATTATTCTTTATTAAAGTTCGTAGATTCTCTAAAATTAATGATTCAACCATGAAATTTGACAATTTATGCACCGTATACCGGGTAGTTCAAAAACTATGAATTTGTCTTAAGAGTAAAGGCATTTTCTTCGATTGTTTTGAGTTAAGAAAGTCGTTGTTTTGAGAATAGTGTGAAGGATGACGATAGATGGAGCTTTAGTATCTCGTCGTAAGAGGGGTCTCCTAGAGCAGGGCTTCTCAAACTTTTTTCATCGGCGACCCACTTGTACCCCACACAATTTTCCATAGCCCCACTTAAAATTATAAGTGCAGTTTACTACTAACAGTCTTACTTATTATTTTATCTTTTGTTAGGAATACAAATTATATATTATTTTCTTTTTCAATTTTGACAACTAAGGGATTTTGGATCCTATCTGATTTATTGTGGTCCCATTCTGGCACTAAGTATTTCTTCTAGATTTCTTTCTAGACAACTAAATGCTCAATTAACAAAAGTCTGCTTAACCAAATCAAAGCTCAACTCTGTAACGACAAGAAAATGCCAATAGCAGCCGCAACACTTGCGCCTTTGACAGCCATCGCACTTCTGTATGAAGCAGAAGTGTGCTGAAATCGGAAGCCATATCTTGGCCTAATAAATTTGCAAAGAAACGACTACTAGGTGCACGATTTATAATGAAATTTATTACCTTAACTGCATCTTTTAATACGGCATTTGTGCCTTTCGATGATTCATGCAATGAGTTAAAAAACAAAAAACTTTAGCATGGAATCCAGATATATATATGTCTTCAGTCTGTACAAACTCCAACACAGTTATTCCATTCTAGACCTACTTCCTCGAAACAATCATTAACATTTTGGAAAATTGCCCCCCCACCTGTTGTACGTCCATCTGACGAACGACAAAACAGTAAATCTTCGTGAACACTGTTGTCATAACAATACCTAACATAAGCAAAATGTGCGATTTTTTATGATCTCAGTCGATTCATCCGCTGAATTGCAAATTTTAAAACTGTCTTTTATTATTATAATTAGTTGTTCTCGCTGGTCTAGGCTAATTTCCAAAACTCGTGTACTCCCCTATCATTTGACATGAAAATGTTTCTTAAGACGTCTGAATATTTTTTCCGTGGGTAATTTCAGTATTTTAATCGCAACTGATTGAATTAATTCTTCACCAATAATATTGTGTAAGGTATTTTAGCAGTTGCGATTAGGTAAACGGATTCATAAGCTCTTAAGTATTTTTTATCAACACGAACTTGGACTTCAAGACATTTGTGAGGACTGCATCAGGCAACAGCCCTTAAAAAACTGTACAGGCTTATTACCAAATAAGGTATATTTTGTGCGAAGATGTCTTTTTAATTTAGCTGGTTTCATACTTTTACTATAGCCAAGCATTAGTTACAAACCATGCACACACGCTTATCTTTATTATTTTCGGAAAACCGTATTGAAAAACGTTGCATTGTATTTCCTCTTTTTGCTAAATGTATAATGTGCTCACATTTGTTAATACTGGATGATCCAGGTACTGCAGAACTTGCCAACGTTTCTCTGGACACCTCTATGATTTGTTTCAGATGTTACCGCGACCCCCAACGGGTCGCGACCCACACTTTAAGAAGCCCTGTCCTAGAGGGTATATACTATATAACCGCATACATGTCTATGCAGCATCAGTGATTGTGTTATTATACCGTCAATGTACTTGACGTAGAAATGTCCAATAGCTCTGTTATTGATGGTAAGAGACTAAGAAGGGACACCGGGTGGCTTCTCTAGTAGGAACATGATGACAATATTCTTCTTTGGATGCGTTAATTGCATTCCATGTGAAATATTATTGCTCTCATACAATTACATAAAATTATATTCATTTCCTATTCATACAATTGCATATAGGTACAATTGCACATTACAATTGTCAATCTTTTGACCCTATAGGTAAATGTTCCATGCTTTTGCACCAATGTCTACGAAAGACACACACTAATCTATTATTTTAGCTCGTAACATAATATTGACACTTAATCCAGTATACAGGGTGCAATGTAAGTTTATATGTATTTATATGTTTATCTGCATATGTATTTATGTATATATATATAACAACTAAATGAATCAAATGAGATCAGGTAAATTGTCGATCAGCATAAAAAACCACATCCTTTCCCCCCATTTAACTGATATTGTATATCATTAAATAAACGAGACCCCATATTTACTCAGGGAAAACCGAAGCCCTGTGCAAACTAAGTATTATTATTTACTTCAACTCATTATTTGTTGTTGTTACATGATCTAAACATCGAATTACGAGACAGCCTGTATATAATTGAATTGCCAGTGAAAATGAAGAAGAAAAAAGGCACAAAGAATCTTTATTCCAAAACACTGCTATATAACAAACTGAAGTCCGTAAGCACTAAGCACACCACAGCGTATAAACGTCTATACATAAATACGTATACACACACATATACATATATATACACACCAACCTTGAGTTTTATCAGCATTTTTTTCCAACATTTTAACAGCAGCTGCTCGCAGTTTAAATATGCAAAGTGAACAGTACTACATATTTCTGAATAACATTCCACTGCGTATTTTATATCAAAACAGGCAAAAGGTACGAGTCAAGTTTTTTGGGGTCTAAAGTTTGCAGGCAAATTGATAATCCTATAACAGAATTAGTTTGTTGATGAGAAACGGTTGTTTATTTTTCTAGCGCAGAAGTTGATATATACCTATATATATATAAGTCTCCTGAAAATTTGACTCTCCTAAATAGGACATTTTGATCAGAAGTGGGATATTTTTGTGGGCTATCTGGTGTTATAAATACTAGTGAAGTACTGAATTTGTTTTTTATTAATGTCAGTTCTTTGGATATTTCTTTCAAATTCCCATACATTTTTCGAAACCTGCAACTTTTTACAAGGTCGAAGTTGAAAAACTACTCAAAATCAAGATCGATTTCCTGCCCTTTCCTCTCTACGTCAGCGTACTGCCACAGCACGAGACCTCTTAAACGACCTAAGACGAGCACATCGAATAGAAATTCCTGATCAAACTGTTAGAAACAGATTAAAAGAAGCGAATTTGAAACCAAGAAGATCTGTCCGCGCACCACGCCTTACGCAGCATCACAAAGCAGCGCGAATGAGGTTTGCTCTGGATCACAGAGATTGGCAACTTCGTCACTGAACGCCTGTACTGTTTACAGACGAGTCCAGATTTCGTTTAACTCGTTGCGACGGTCGAGTACGTGTATAGACGTCCTATTGAACGCTACGCAGCCGCCGCTATACAGGAAGTGCATAGACAAGAATCTCTTCGCAGACAAGTTGTTTTGCGTTATTAACATTGTTTTTGTAATTTTCTTTAGTTAAATAGATGCCGTTAAGGTATACCAAATTTGATTTGCCTAGAACTATTATTTAAAAAGTTACAGGTTTCGAAAAAATGTTTAATTTTTTGAGCGGTGTATTAACTAAAACTTACCTTGTGGTCTTCACAGAGTGCAAATTTCATCCTCAAAAACTTCTGTAGATGCGTCATTTGAACAGCCGCAGGACACTGCAGGAACCGCCTCTCGGCTTTATTGTTATTATCCTTGATATCGTTAGTATCCTTATTGTTAACACTACTGTTTTCTTTATCGTTTTTGGCACTACTATTGTCAACTTTAACGTCGGATTTTTTCACTATCGTTTCAACACTTTTATCACTTTTTGTTGCTGCTCTATTTTTCTCCGCACTATGGTCCAAATGAGATTGATAATATTCCAAGGATAGCGATATGGAATCGTCGCCGCTTAGGAAAGGATTCTCACTACCCAATGTGTATATCTGAAATGAAAGAAAAAAAACTTAAAGAAATCAGATTTTAGTGCATTTACAACACGAATGAAGATATGATGAAGAAGCCATACAGCTAGTTACTCCAAAGGAAGTTACCAGAGAAATCAACGCAAACCTGAATCCAAAGAAGGCACCTGGATATGATCTTATCACAGGAGAAGTTTTTAAGCAATTACCTAAGAAAGGTATTGTTATGCTGACGTAGGTACCTAATAAATGCATCGTTCAGATTAAAATACGTCCCACATGTCTGGAAAGTAGGAGAAGTTATCATGAACCAAAACTAGGCAATCCACCGACCGAGGCCAAATCATATCGCCCAATATCACTGTTACCAATGATATCGAAGCTCTTTGGAAAGTTGCTTCTAAAGAGAATGAAACCTATCATTGAGAGAAAAGAACTAATTCCTAATCACCAATTTGGTTTTAGAGAAAAGCATTCCACTATAGATCAAGTCCATAGAATAACAGATATCATAGAGAAATCATTAGAAGAAAAGCTTATTTGCTCAACAATATTTCTTGATGTGACACAAGCTTTCGATAAGGTTTGGCAAGAAGGATTGATACACAAACTAAGGAGTATGCTACCGTTACAATACGTCCAGCTGCTAACATCCTATATATCTGATAGCCTATTCAGAATAAAACAGATCGATGAATACTCGGAACTAAAAGAAGTCAAAGCTGGGGTACCCCTGGGTAGTGTATTGGGACCAATTCTGTTTCTACTATATACAAGTGACCTTCCACAGATGGAAAATGTAACAGTCGCCACATTCGCAGATGACACGGCTCTAATGGCAGTGGGATCAACTATTGGTGAATCTACCAGGAATCTTCAAGAAGCTAGTAATAAAATATATCAATGGACCAAAAGATGGAAGACCAAGTTCAACGAACTGAAATCTGTCCACATTAACTTTACAAACAAAAGAATCGACGGCATACCTCATGTCAAGATTAACGACGCCATAGTTCCATATATGCGAACACTGCAAACTATTTGGGTATGACTCTGGATACAAAACTAAGGTGGAAAGAACATGTTAAGAAGAAAAGAGTAGAGCTTGGCCTCAAATATAGAGAACTGTACTGGCTTCTGGGAAGAAACTCTCAGTTGTCAGTACAGAACAAACTACAAGTTTACAAACAAGTACTAAAACCGATTTGGTTATACGGCATCCAGCTTTGGGGCTGCGCAAAAAACTCCAATATAGGTACAATGAATCCAGATTTTCCAAAATAAAGTACTAAGAAATATGGTTAACGCTGCTTGGTACATACGGAATAGTGACCTGCACCGTGATCTTAGTGTCCCACAAGTCATCCAAGAGATAAAAAGATTCGCCACTAAGCATGAATCTCGCCTAAGCCATCACGTCAACGTAGAGGCCCTGCAGCTACTGGACAACTAGAATCTAGCGAAAGGACTAAAAAGAACTAAACCCTTCGAACTAGTGAAATGTGTAAAAAGCAGAGCACAGTAAGTGAAGTGTTAATGCTTCTTGTATGGGACAAAGTAAATATAGGGACATCAGTGGATAGCCTATTAGAGACAAGTACCTAGTTTTAAGAATTCAGATTTAAATTGATGGTTAATCTTTTATATTAGTTTCAATATGTTAAGCATCTTATGCTTATTAATAAAAAAATAAATAAATTACATTTTTTTATTTGAATGATTTTGGTTACCTACCAACGTGTACATTTGCTAATATATGCATAGTTTATTTACTATAATAAAGAAATTCTTAAGTCAAATAAGTATATTAGTGGCGGTACCTAACTAAATTATTTTTAGAGTGTATATTTATGAATCAATCATTTTGGACTTACCCATTCTTCATGATCTTCCATATTGTCACATATGACACTGTCGTCGCTACAAGAACTGCTAGCCCTTACACCAGCAGTCCTATAGAAATCTTCTCGTCTTGAAATTTCCCGCGAGTACAGCCCTGGCACTATTTTGTATACTAAAGTCTGTAACGTCATATCAGGCCTAAGAAAAAACAAAAAAAAACAATTGTCTTAATAACCTCTGTTAGTTGTGCAGCAAACAAAGAAGTCATACCTTTTCTCTTTGCAAGGTTGTCGACAAATGGGGCATTTTTCAACGCTGCTATTTTCAAAGTATTTCAGGATACAACTTCGGCAAACTAAAACGAAAAACAAAAACAAATTGTAATATATATATATCTACTTTAATATGTTTGCAAAATTTTTAAATAGAGCCCTCATTTTAAGTGGGTGTATCTCGATAACTAATTAAGTTATACAAAATCAGATTTAAGTTTCGAATTCCCCATGATTTCTTCTATAATAAAAGGTATAAACAACCGTATAAACAATTAAAATAATTTAAAAAAAACATTAAAATAATATCAAAGGTAAGGATGTAAAATCCACACTCTTGAAATACATCCGCCATTTTGTGAGGGAACATCTCCGTAACGAACAAAGCCACAAAAATTTGCTATACATATTCGAAATCCCCGCACTTTTCTCTATAGGAATCAGTGAAACTATTTTAAACAAATTAATTTGTTATTGAATAATTTCGCAATTTTTAACAACACCACGCAGAAGGATCGAAATTAAGGAGGTAACACCGCGGCAAAATTCAACGTATATCTTCGAAACTACTAAGACCAGAAAAAAACTCAAGTAATATTCGACATTCCCAAGAAATTTCCTACAAAAAACCTTCATATAATTCCCAAAAAAAACTTTAAATTAATTAATAACAACCCCTCAAAACAAACACCAAAGTTATACTTCGACCAACCTGAGACACCCGCCATTTTGAACGCGTATAACTCGAAAACTAATAAAGTTACGAGAAATCCCTTTATACATAAAACATACCCTGGACTTTGTTTAACAAATCAATCCAATTCACAAAATTAAATTATTATTATTAACCGAGTTATAAAAGGGAAACACCCGATGCGTCCGAGCGTTCTCGTAACCAACGCGCCTAAGGAGGGTCGCCATTTTGTACGCCAGTATCATCAAAACGGGTAATGTCACCGATGTAAAAATTACACCAACGGATTTTCCAGACATATTCCTATAAGGAAATGTGTTTTCCTCGGTGAAATTTTGGTTAATTTACTGGTGAAATTAAAAAAACGTACAGCGATGTTTGTTAGGCGATTGTCGAAGTATCCGCCATTTTGTTGAGGGATTACTCGGTTATTATTGATGTTCGGGTAATTTGGTGGTGGTTTTTGGATTTTTCGGAGTTTTCCGTATCGGGTTTGATGGTTTTTGGGATTTGGTTGGGTTTGATTTACTAGATTTTGAACGATTTAATAACTTGTGTTTGTCAGATCCGATGTTTCGATGTGTGCTATTTTTGGTGTGAATGAAGTGAAGTTTGAAGTTGGATATTTTCGGAAATAATTGAGATAGGAGAAATCGGTTTGCTAATTTTGAATTGTTATAGTTTTAGCTATGATTTGGTGTATAAAGTTTGGGTTAGTTGTTAATAACAACTAAGAAATATGTGTTTTTACTTACATGTGTGCATGCAGTCCAATAATTTCGTAGCGTCTATGAAGTATCCCGAGCACAGCGAACAGGTTAGGGTATCGTTGAGATTTTTCAACAAAATCGGTTGCTTGGCGACCATTTTCACGTAGTTTTATCTGAAACAATTGAAAAAAAATGGATTATTTACCACATATTTGAAGAATTTTCATAGAAAAATAAAGAGCTAATTTCAACGTCAATTTTCATGATTTTCGTGCTATATTTTGATTTAAAGTTGGGAAAATGTTGAGGTTTTTTAGAAAATGACAAAAATAAACAGTTGGGGTGGGATTTTGTTTGGTTTCGATGGCAAAAACTGGCATTATAAGAAGTTTATAAGCATATTTTGCTTGGTAGTAGGAAATTAATTGTAGTGACCCTTGGTTAGTCCCGACTGCGTAAAGCATGGGTGTCTAGATGTGTTGTGTGACCATTGCCCCTCCTTTTTCACCGCCCACTATAATGCATCATAATAATCCATGGCCACCTTGATACTTTGCAGTTTTATTTCTAAAAAAATACAATGCTACGATTTTGTTCTATTAAATACTTATTTCATCACTTAAGACTGTTATAATACATCAAGTTTATTCCTAGACAATCCCTAACCTCAAAAACTACAAACCAAACATCAAAAACATGATTACCACAAGAGCAAAACAAAATATCGACGAACTAAATCTCGTATCGAACATAAAACGCGTTTTCTCTTTTAATTTATTACAAATTCACCCCTTAGGGGGTGCGGGAAATACAAGGGGTGAGTTCGACCGTTCGTGGGGTGGCACGGGGTTGCTATGGGAGGGGTTGTAACACAGGGATGCCAGAAAATTCACTGCGGCGTAGTCCAATCCCACCTCTTCGTATATCATGAACTCCTGATACCACCTATGTTGAAAACCACGTGGTTGTCTCGGTTAAACAACGCTACGGGTCGGAAATATTGAAATGTGTTGCCACGTGACCCTTAGGCTATCGATTTATCGGACTCCTCATACATTTTTAACCGTTTTTAGTTTTACCATAACACAGGACATGGAGAAATGTATACCTGAGATGGTATGGGGCAGATGTTCTATTTAGGGGGTTATTTTGTGATTATAGGGTGGTAATGTAATAATTTATATAGGGTAGAATCGATATTTTAATTATTTATAACGAAATTGTAACGTAAAAATAGTTTTAAAACAATTTTAAGTTTAATCGAATTCAAAATTCGCGCCTAAACTGCGGGAGAAACAATTGGTACCTAATCTTACGCTTCACGGATAATGGTAGGCGTGTCTTTGCTTGGAAACAAAAGGGGATCGCGCCTTTTTTGTTTCTGCAAACGTAAGACCTTGGATATCGCAAAAAAAACAACTTCCTGTATAGAATAGAAGTTTTGTTTAAAAAACTGGTGCCCCCTCTAGTGGTAGAACGGGAAGGGTCGGTAAAACAGGCCTAAAGGGCCTTAGGATAGAGATGCCGACGTCCCTATGCACTCAAACGAAGAGAGAGAGACACAAAATAAACCCTACGTATCTGTACTCGTATAACCAATGAGTGGGATAAAGATGGGTATATGCTTAGATAGAGATGGGTCGTGTTTAAATTATAAACGAAGAACTAAAAAAAGAAATCGAGTCGGTTCTGTGTTTGGAGTTGAAAACAGTAGAGGGGGATGAAAGATACGTCAGTTATGTTGTGGAAAAGAGACAGGAACATTGTGATTATTGTAAAGGTAAATAATGTAAATATATAGGGTTATGTTAGATTGTTTGGATTAGAAATTTAGATGCCGAGGTGATATTTGTGTTACAAGGTTTAGGTTAGGTTAAAAATTTGAAGTAATTTGTTAATTGTTTGATTAGAATTGAGAAAACCAACAAAAATTAAAAAGTTATGTGAAAATTAGTAATTTTAGGGTGATTAGGGGTTGTTTTAAGGGGTATTGAACGATATTTAGCTCAAAATTCACCATCAGGGGACAGAATTCGTTCAAATTATTCCAATTTATAGGTTAGAAATTAGAACTTCAACAAATCGGTTACTTACCGTTTTTTTTTTTTCGAACGTTATCCCAATAAAAAATAAATAGATCCACTAGAATAACAAAGTCCACATTGCCTCCGCTAGCTATCCGCACGGTAGTACAACACGGCAACGTCAGAGCGCGCTAGCATAGAAATGTGGCAACACCGCGGGTCCCCTACATATCCCAAACTGCATGTTAAAATAGCGCGGCTACTATCACGATTTTGGCCGACTTCCGGTCGGGCGATCGCCACGAAATTCACTCAACGTACGCAGAAAAACGCGCTCTTTCGATAACCGTTCGAATCTCGTCGAAATTCGCACTTTGGCTGGACGAAAATCGCGTCGAAAGTGTCGCGTATTGTCTGGCAACGCACACTTCGCTGTACTGAGAGTTGCCCGAGTTGGGGGACCCTAGTTGTGTTGTGTGTTTCGACCCGCCTGGCTAGGCCACGCCCACCGCCAATAGCCGTGGAGATTTCGGCCTGACGTCACGCGGTTTCGTCCGAACGGCGACGATTTCGAACGATCGGTGGAGAGAAGCGTTCTAAAAACATTCCATTTTGTATGGTAGCGTTTCGATGCGTTCGGATTTTGTTATTTTTAGATGCGGACGCGGCCCGCTGGATACGAACGGCGCGAACGATGGTACCGGTTGCTTGCTGACAGTTGCTATCGGTATCTTCGAATTTAGAGCGGGAATTTTGGAAAGTCTTGCCTAAGTTTGCTTGACGATCTGTATGGCACGATCAAGTTGACGGTTTTATCGGGTTTTTGGTCCTGCGAGCTGGATACGGGCTTGTTTGCGTTTGATATTGTTGGATGTTCTTGAGGAATTTAGTTTGTTTTGTTGGAGTTTTGTAGTTTGTCGAAATTTGGGTTAGATAGTTTAAAATAACAGATTTCTGGTGTTGAAGTTGTGGATGTCGTTGTTGGCTGGTAATGTCAGATTTGGCTTTAATATACAGTTCATCTCTTGTTATTAACAATATTTGGTCATTTTTGTTATGGAAAACGTAGATCGATACTGGTAGACTATTTTGTTCTAATAAACCATCAGATATTGTTGACGAAACGAGTAGACGAAAAGAGAAGAGGAAAGGAATACAAAACAAGAGGTGAAAACTATTAAATATGAGGACGAAAATGGAGATAAATGACGAACCAGAATGAGGCAAAACATGAACTGAAGACGATAATAGAGGATGCAGATGTTGAAACGTATATGGAAGAGTAAACATGATAAAGAATGAACTACATGATGGTACATGAAGAAGGATGTCAAACGAAAAGAACTGCTAGAAGATATGGACCGAAGTTCAGTTGACCACTCTGTGGTTAAAAGCAAACAAAATAAATCACAGCCATACATTACAGTTTACCTACCATCTATATGTGTTCATTTTGATGCTGCGTTTAACAATAAGAAAAAAGATGCATTCAGCAGATTTGTTGAATAACTTTCCTTCACGTCTCCGTACTCAGGACTCCGTACACGATGGGGAGTCATACGGAATAGGGGGCTACGATATGGCTGGTTATTTAATAATACTAAAAAAACACTAACATAAACTTTTTTCGTCAATAGGTTTGTTCGAGTATAGCAGTAAAAACAATTGGGTGTTCTTCTACGCATACGCATTGGTGATTTGTATTTGTAATATGTATCTATATGATCGCTGTTTTTCAGCAATATTACAGTTGCTACTAATGCAGCCAGTGACGTCAGAGTCGATATGGGTGAACCATTAGAAAGAAATGCAATACGTATCAACGCACTCTACAACGGTCTGTACCTACTGTTTTCAGGTCTAGTACGAGTTAGTTTCCTTTGTAAGATGGAACAATTCTAACCTAAAATTCTTCTTCTTCGCACAAATCTTCAAATTGAGTCGCAAATCTCTCGGTAAGTGCGGCGGAATATCCGGTATATCAGCGGGTGGATTTAAACAGAACCGCGAACGATCGCAAAACAGCGGAAAAAGCATAAAATAGAACCTACCTACTAATGTCTTTCTTGAAATTTGATAAATAAAATAAGGCTTAGTAAATTAAACTAGATAGAATATTACATCACATAACATACATCACATCACATACATCCCTATAATATGCACATAGGTATTATAAATTTTAGCTGAAAACACAAATTGTTTGACACAAATAAGCGGCCTTTCTTCCAAACAAATATTTCAAATAACAAGTCTTAACAAGTCTCACTTAATAACTTATTCCGAATATATTTATTCCTGTTGGAAGATTTGTCCATATTAACACTTTTTTATTAATTCTTCAAAAGTAAGATAATGTAGGTATTCTAAGACAAAAATCGCCTAGAAATGACTCCGTTCGTACACTACAATTTTTTATACTTACACACAGAAAAGTGATCTCTCGAACGAAGAGAGAATACTTGGCTGAAGTAGTTAGTAGGTTCGTATATACGCGAGAGATTATTGACTTCAACCAAGAAATTTTATTTCTTGGTATAATTACTAGATTTAAGAAAGTGGTTACTCTGGTGAAGTAAGTAAACAGTCTTCAATGAAGTGTATATTTTTATTCCCGGTAAATATTTTTAGCTACTTAATGTAAGAATTTTAAAGATTTGGCACAAATACGTCTTCTATTGCTAATTAACAAGATAGGCATGTTATATTTACTTACTCGTTCTAAACTGTTGCGTGCGTTACATCAAACTATTCCGTGTTGAAACGTTTATTGTACATTATAAATCACAATACACATCCCCAATAAATCACAAGGCACATCCCCTACGGGTACTTCGCTGTTGTTTTCGTACTAGGTTAAGCCCCTCGGCGCCAGCACCACGCGCGGGCGCGCGAGCCTTGACAAAATCACGGTGCGCATATTTATTTCAGAGAAAGGGATTACTTGAAAGAAGTGAGAATCACTTCAGTTAAATAATTGGTGGGTTTTATTCAGTAAACAATACTTACTTATATTAAATGTCAAATTTTTTTGATCAAGTAACTACGCACTTGGATGGATTTACTATTACCTACTTCGTTGGAGAAATTAACATTTTTGGGACGAAAAATTCAATTAAGTATAGGTACTTCTTTCAATACAATATTGGCCAAAGAGCCCCCCTCTGACCCCCAAAACGCGAAAATAACCCATACCTACGTCATAAGTATCGCGCCAATCGTGAAATACTTGCTATACCTATACCATTCGTTTCCGAAGGTTCTTATGCAAGTGCAATTGAAAAGGAATTTCAATATTTATGAAAATTATTTATGCGAATTTTGGTGTGGACTACAAACATGCTTTCCGATGGCAGTTGCGTCTGATTATTGTGCGCTGTAACATTATAAAATATAATTAAATGTTAACTATAAGAGCACAAGTTATTTTCTTCAAGACTTCTCTAGACTTGCACTCTGGAGTATTGTACTGCGTGTTTGTAGTGAGTTGGCAACCATGTTTACAATAGCGACGATTGTCAAAGTGCTATGTCATCGACTAGAAAACTCAAACACAGTCCATTTTGAACATTTATACAAATAGAAAGTGATACATTCATTTCTTTAGGTTATACCTTACGTCAAATGTAATAAATTCGAAATAAAAACAGACATGTTTATAATAAGCTGCGTTCCGATATTGTACTCCGTTGACACCGGGTACACCGTCCAAATGACACTTACGTGTTATTGGGTGTAAAAAGTGTAACGGTGTACAACACCGTTAGCAGAATTTACACGATATCTAACTGGTTATTTGTAGCCACAAAAAAATGTAATTCATTACAAGAGAATATGTATATTCTACACGTTTAGGTGCATTGTACATAAACAATGTAAAACCACTTTCCATAATTATAAGTATCAATACAAATCGATGTGTAACATACATAAAAATATGTATTTGTATTTACACGGCAGAAGTATTAATACAGATAAATATGTAACCTACATATGTATGTGTAAATCAGTTTACCTGTCAGAAGTATTATTACATATAAATGTGTTTCATACATAAATATATGTAAACCAGTTTCCATAATTGCGTGTATTAAAATACATGCAATATTATGTAACGTAAGAATATATTTTTACATAAATGAGACCATTGTATTTACACAATGAGTTTGGTGTATTCGCTATTAGTATTTATTTGCATACTAATAGCAACTGCACCCAATCCATTGTGTAAATACGTAGGTATCATCAATTAATTAATTATTTAATTAATTAATTACTGCAAAAATATATGTTTGTATTATAACTTTAAAAATACCACTTAAAATATACCCACTTACCTACTTTTATTATTCTTTTAAATCAACATGTACCGTCACTTCCAATAATACAGAGGACACTATTAAACAACTTTAACTTTAGAAAATCTGTATTGTTTAAAATAAAAATACATTCTAACGTAACTATGATATACTTACAACAATTTCAATTATACAGAGTGTGTTAGCAAACCTGTACCCCCCTCTTTCTGAGGAAATAGAAGTGAGACAACTGATCTCAAATTTTGGAATCTTGGTTTTTTTTATCAAAATTCTCCAATACAATAATATTCTAGTCACTGATTACAAGGACTGATTACACTGATTAGGGTTTGCGTCATTTTTTAATTTCTGAAAAAATGGGGGGTTATACTCAAGTTAAGACAGTTAACGAAAAACGCGACAAAGCAAAATAGATTTAAAACTTACTTACTTATATGAAACTAAAATCAACATACACAAAATTATTTATGGAAGAAAGAATTTGCTTTCGCGACATTGTTTAGTTTAAAAACTAAGAAGAAATAAATAATCTGAAGATATTGACTCATTTTGTAAAAACCACTAATTTTACGCTATACCTACTTATTTAAACAACATCGTGCAGCCTACGAACAAGTCTTAACATACGAGCCTTGGAGACGATTTTCTTGGTAGGTAATTTTTAATCCGGCATCAGGTGGATCTTTCCATAATATTGCTGTACAAACTCCATCGTGTAGCATTTTTTTTTGTTTTTGATCTTGCAAATATGCTATATAATATATTGAAAAAGCAACCCCAAACGCAAAAGTGGAGCTATCTATCGTACGTGCTGTCATTGATCGCTTTATTCTCCAACAGCACCTTACAAAACCTAAAAAAATAAAAATATATGTATGTTTATACATTATACATATATAGAGTGTTATTATTATTACCTGATTTTACAACGCGGAGTATTACCGGCAGATTCTGCGTATCTTCAGAAGTTCTATTCCTCATCCTGCAACAAAGTGGCATCAGGATCATCAATGCCATCAGATGTAATTTTATTTTACAACTGACCAACGACATCGACCTTAAGACAGCTTGTTAATCTATGTTAATGAATCGTAGTGCGATGATAATATACCTACTTACCTTATTAACCTTAACAATATAGGAACACCACACCAACTACCGTGAATTTCTAAGGGTGGAAACGAACTAATGCTGAGCGACTAGTGCTTGGGCGAGAACGCGGCAGAATGGCGCCAATGGGCAAATATGCATTTTCCGAACGCAAAATACACACTTTGTGTAAAACAATACACACTTTATTTAAAATAATACATCAAAAATGTATTAGATTTACATTAAACATTTATTATTTTACTCTTTGAGTTTATTAATTCACGTTTTGTGTAATTTTGTGTTACTGTATGTGTGTTTTTACAATACTGTTGTGTTGTGTTATTCCACTTATTAAGTATATTATTTAACGTATCGTGTAATTTTACATCACAATATGTATTTTCTACAATAAAGTTGTGTGTGTATACATTTTATTGTCGAAAACTACTGAACGCAGAAATAAAATGTAATTTTAGCAACAAAATATGTATATTAGTAGTTCTTATTCGTGTAAATTAACAAAACAAATGGAAAATATGTTGTTTTACCTGCGGAGATGTATTTTTAGGAGTTTTTTTGTGTATTTTTACATCATTTCATTGATATTTACAAACAAAATATGAAATACTTATTGATATTTACAGCTATTTCATGAAAATTTACCATCATATAATAGGTAAAATCTATGTAAATTTCCATAGGTTTTTAACAGTGTATGCGCGTATATATTTGCTTGACCTAATATTCTATAACACGTACATGAATGGTGATCTATTTTAGATGCCAAAACAGACAGATATTTCAAGAAGTGTTCAAATGCATAGGATTTACCTAAAAGTCTCAAAGGACTTGCGCAACAAGTTAAACTTCGAAATTTTGGACTTCTACTACTTTTACCTGAGAATTAACAAACCAATCGTGACAGCACAGATAAAGACTTAAAATGGTTAATTATACCTGTACCTACCTTTCAAATAAACTCTATACGTTCTGGATTGGTTTTGTTCCATTTTCATAGACCAAAAGATACAACCGCATTAAAAGAAAGGGGTCAGTATATGATCTTGAGGAACGCCTTACCATAAACATTGTAGGAGGAGTTGTACTTTTTATTAAACTGACTACCTGTGACAGGCATAGAATTAGGAACAATACGACCGAACAGGGTTCTTGCCTTTAATTCTTATTTTCTTAATTCCCAATGTCAAGAAAACCTGTTATGTAAATGGCCATTAATATTCATCAGTTATATACGTAGTAAATATAAAACTTATATGATCAAATATATTTTTTAATGACGCCTTGTCAATATAAGAAAACATCACGAGGTTCATTCAGAACAACCAAAAAGCATTGCAAAATTCACCGATTTTAGCAGAAATACAAGCTCGTGTAACGAGTATTAGGACAATTTAAGACAGTTAGGACAAACGGCTAGAAGTTTTTTTTTGTTTTTTTTTTGAGAACCCATGCACACTTTGATAAGCTTCAATAAGTTTTTGTTTACAGATAAGAGCTAAATGACCACATGTGGCATATTTGCAAAACTTTATTGCGAATTCTACACAGTTAGAATTACATATTATAGAAGATTATTAGATTTTTCGTTTTTAAGAAACAAATGCTTTTGAATTTATTCCTTTGGACCAACACACAGTTCATTGGCACCAAAAATATTTTTTTTGCTAAAAAAGGCCGTGCCTTCGGAATTTTATAGACGTACAGAGCACGCAGGTTTAACCTTCTTGTTATAGTCCTTGCTGTCTATAGTCCGTTTAATAACCTGGAGGAATAAAACCAGACGCCATGTTCACACTAGGAAAAATCATCCAGATATTTTAGCGGTCAAATTTTAATTAGGTATCTTGAGGTTAACGTCAAAAATCTTTTACTTATCTTATATTTACCTACTTTTTTATGTAATATACAGGGTGTCTCAACAGTGCGATATCGGAAGATTGTGCGTCTGTTAATGAAGATATTTTAAAACTGATTTCACTCATACTTATATACAGAACGCCGAGGCGCACATTTTAAAGTTACTAGAGTGTATACAGGCTGTTCCATAAGGTAGTACGAACCGAAACTTATGTTTTTTAAATGGAACAACCTATATTTCGGCACAATTTTGAATTCTTCACGAAATGTTACGACAATGAAAAATAACATTACCTACTCTAGACTTTATATTTTTTGATTTATTGGCATTTTTTGACTTCTACGCATCGTTCTGCACAAAAAGTACAAGCACACACCAGTGCTAAAATAAACAATTACAGAGATAACTAGTCTTCTTCCTTTCTTCTAGTCTTAAATTTTCTTATACCTGTAGGCTATAAATAACTGTGCTAAACAGTAAACAAGTTATTAAGGTATAAAGCTGATATAAAGTTGTTGTTGTTTTACTTATCTTAAAATAAAAGCAATTTATAACGCAATTCAATATCAAGAAATGTATACATTTATTTTTCCAAAAGATTAATACTTAATATTGTTTGGCAAGAAATAGTAATTTATAACGGTAATTTTATATAAATTTTTACGAAGAAGACAAGTTATTACAGAAAAGATGAAATCATGCGTGAAAACAGTAATTTTGGTGAATACTTAGCTGGTTTAATGGTTAATGTAGCTGTAGAAGGATTTATTGATAGAAAATTTGATTTTTTTATGAAGAAGACTAGTTATCTCTGCAATTATTTATTTTAGCACTGGTGTGTGCTGGTACTTTTTTTTTGTGTAGAACGATGCGTACAATTCAAAAAAAAGAATTAATACATGGTGTTCCATTTAAAAAATTTACTTTGTTAGGAAAAACTATTTGCTATATTTTGTTGCAGATTATGACCACCTTGTACACAATTTAGATATGGTAGGTAATCACGCTAATACAACGCTTTTTACTTAATCATAATCTAAGCGCCCGTAATAAAATAAAAACAGGTATCAAGATATACAATTTTTCTTAGACTGCTGTTTTTCCATAAAAACGCCAATAAATCAAAAAGTATAAAGTTTAGGGTACCTAGGTAATGTTATTTTTCGTTGTCCTAAAATTTTGCGAGGAAGCCAAAATTGTGCCGAAATATAGTCTGTTCCATTTAAAAAGACATAAGTTTGGGTTGGTACTACCTTATGGAACACCTTGTATGCACGCTAATAATTTTAAAATGTGCGCCTCGGCGTTCTGTATATATTAGTGAAATCAGTTTTAAAATATTTTCATTAACAGAGGCACAATCTTCCGAGATCGCACTGTTGAGACACCCTGTACATATTATCATTAGTAATAATAATAAAACAAACACTAAGAATGTGTATTTTATTAAAATAATTATTGTTTAATAACTATAATTCAACAATCATCATCATCAACCTTACTAAAATTTTTTACTTTTTTAGTTTGACTACTAACGTCATTTTTCTTCCTGCTTTATGATGTTCCTCACAATTTTTCCAATTTGTTGTTTAATGGCTTGTAACAAATGGTGTTTGATAGCCGTCAATTCATACATATAGAGAGGAAAAAATTTCTTTTTCAGTAAGAAATTTATTTAAGTGAAATATTTAATTAGTAGTAAACATTTTTGTTTAGTTTTTCAAAGCAGCAACTTGCTTGATACAACAAAATAATTATTTGTTATTAATATATATTGTTGTAGGCCAAAGAAATATGTATTATATTGTAAGTAAACTGAGGAAACTGCACACAACGAAACGTTGTCTCAATTCAAAGCAAGCTTTGTTAATCCAAAACAACGGTTGTTTTATATATATACATACGCTTGAATATAGTAGGTGTATCGTTCATTGAATAAAACCTTTGTTTTGACCGGTTGTCATACTTTAAGATTGTATAATTTTAAATGGATACACTTTACTTATATTATTTAATAATTTGTTCTTTTAAATCCATAGATTGGGTAGTTAGATTAATCAGCTGACAGTCTGGATTAAACATTCACCTATTTCTTTTAAATAGGATCATGTTATTATGAAAGCAATAACATTATGGAACGCATTTAACGCATCCAAAGAAGAATATCATTATTGTCCAACTAGAGAAGGTACCTGGTGTCTCTTCTTAGTCTCTTTCCATCAATATTAGTACTGTTGGACATTTCTACGTCAGGTACATTGACGGTATAATAGCACAATCACTGATGCTGCATAGACATGTATGCGGTTATATACCCTCTAGGAGACCGCTCTTACGATGAGAAACTAAAGCTCCATCTATCGGCCCCGGTCACGTTATTTTCAAAACAACGACTTTCTTAAATCACAACAATCGTTTACTTAAAGCAAATATTTAGGTTGTTCTATATTAAAGAAATATTATTATGTGTCTTAAAACAAAGAAATTATGTTAAGAATGTTATTTTCTTAACATTAGACAATCATTTCTTTGTGTATATTTCTTTGCCTCTTTTGAAATTTGGTTGATACAACAAAATAATTATTTGTTATTAATATATATTGCTGTAGGCCAAAGAAATATTATATTGTAAGTAAAATGAGGAAACTGCACACAACGAAACACAGAAATACAGATTTCTTTCAGTCAATGCATATTTATGTTAATTAGACAAAATTTTCCATATGCCTAACCCCGACTGACCAAGAAAATGATAAAGTCTCACCTAATTATATCCGATACTGTATGTTTGTAGGTATAATTTATCTAATGTAGGTACCTACCTATAACATTACACATTTATTATACTGTATACCTATACCTACATAATATACCCATATATTAGCAACTAAATGTATATGTATGTATCCAATTACAACTGGTCTTAGGTCTTATACTTTTACTTCAACATATCTGCACGTACTGCTTGACTTGCTAAGACCTCAACCGGAGATAGTTAAGTATTTGTAGTTAGTAACAGCAGCGAGTCGAGTGCCGGGCAAAACCAGTTGTATTGGCCATTGGATGGATCAATAAAAATTGTTTCAGCCAGTCCGCTCGTATAATATCAATTAAATATGGATATAACAATATTTTGGAGACTGTGGCGAACTTAATAATAAAATTATAAACCCCTAACCACAACAAGTATTTTAGAACCTAAATACGTATTTCAGCAACTAAGTTGCCATCTTCAGTAGAAACTAAAAAGAAAAGAGATTAGCACTTCATAGTATCTTTACTGGATATTGTCCAAGCAAATCACTAGTGGAAGTGACGTCCATGTTAAAAATTAGCCTATATATACCCATTGTTCGTCACACCTCAGTGAATTTTGATCACTGAAGCGTAAAAAACATGTTTTAATTAAAGCAGGTCAAACAATGGCGAACTAGGTATAGGACCCCTGTCTGAATTTATTAATTTATCTCTATTCAAGTGAATAAAGATACTTTCCAAGCTGTTTAGTTCCCTATTATTTGACACAGCTTTCATCACAGTTTTGAAAAATCGAGTGTGGCTCAACATATTTTAGACACAGGTCATAAAGTAGTTGTAGATGACTTAAAACTTGTAAAAGCTGTGTCAAATAATAGGGAACTAAACAGCTTGGAAAGTATCTTTATTCACTTGAATAGAGATAAATTAATAAATTCAGACAGGGGTCCTATACCTAGTTCGCCATTGTTTGACCTGCTTTAATTAAAACATGTTTTTTACGCTTCAGTGATCAAAATTCACTGAGGTGTGACGAACAATGGGTATATATAGGCTAATTTTTAACATGGACGTCACTTCCACTAGTGATTTGCTTGGACAATATCCAGTAAAGATACTATGAAGTGCTAATCTCTTTTCTTTTTAGTTTCTACTGAAGATGGCAACTTAGTTGCTGAAATACGTATTTAGGTTCTAAAATACTTGTTGTGGTTAGGGGTTTATAATTTTATTAAATATGGATAGCGTTGCCCTGAGGCGACCAAGAGAAAGGTTTATACTGATTATACTATTCGAAAACGTTACATATTTACGCAAAAGGAACGTTTTTTTTTTTTTTTGTGGCGACGATTCCGGGGAAACTACTAAATGTATCGGGACGAAACTTTATATTTAGAAATTTCATGACCAAACTTAGAGCTGAAAAGCCTTTCGTTCAAAAGGGTCCAAAGGAACTGGATGTTTCCTCTCAGCTTTTTTCAAGGATTTTGCAAATGAGCCGCCATTTCTGTAATTTCGTCAAAATAGTTAAATAATAAATTAATGTAGAGGAAATTTTGTATCACTTATCTCTATGACATTTTTTGGTAAAATTAATAGTTTAGCTGCATGAGCAAATTGTATTTGATCGAGATCGGTCGTGTCTGCATTAATATAAAACTATACCCTTTTCAAGTTCAAATTGCACACAGAAAAGTAAATACTTCACTCAAAGCAATATGCTTTCATCCAAGTAAATGATTAGTTTGCTATAGCCGCAAGTAGATATTTTCTCAAGATAAGAATAAAGAGATATTGTTGAATTGAAATGATCATATGCTTGTATATCTGAGTAAATATTTTCTTGCAATGAGCATAGATATTATTCATTCAAGAAAACTATTCTCACGTTGATAATAATGGAATTTTCTTAAAGTGAATATATATGCTTGACAATGAGAAAATATTTTGTTGAAATGAGTATAGATATTATTAGTTCAAGAACATGATCATAATGTATTGAATAGAAATTACTGTTTTAGTTTTTTTTTAAAAAGGTAGGGAATTGTGTGAAATAAGTAGACAATAACTTAGCGAATGATATTTGTTTTATTGTATGAAATTTCTTTGCTTAATTACATATATACTTACCTATTTATAAATTATCACTACGTACAATATCTAGGGCATGGAAAAAAACACCATATTCTATTAGACATCAAATTGCTTCCATTATATTACACAAGTAAGTTTTCTGTGATATGTATGTTGATTTGGTGACCACTATATGGCTAGGCAAAATTTACGTACCGTGTGCGTCAAAGTCACAACTACGAACTGCGTCGCAAATACGTTGAACATAAGTACTGTAGGCTATTCACGCAAAATTAAAACTATATACTTTCATAATATTATAGATCGCGTAGTTATTGCGTACAGTACCTACAAAATTAGTACTAACATATTGAACTCTTCCCGGACAATACTCGGTAGTCAGCGAACACGACGCCATAGCAGACCCCAACTAACTGAAGGCAAAGGCCGATGCGAAAAATCTTAAATCTCGGCAACGTTCGTGCACGTTTGAGTGTAAATGCGCAAGCGCGTTGCAAGCAATGGCTTACTTGATTCAAGATATTGATCAACTTCTTGAATTGAGAATTTAAACTACTTGGTTTGAAAATTATATACTTAACCGAAACTAATAACTCTGAGATTGGGATATTCTTGAATTGTGTGAACAAGGAATTCTTAAATGAAAGAAATTGTTTCAAACCAAGTAAATATTAACTTTCATCTAAAGCAATAACCGCAAGTAAATAATTTTCTCACGTTTTGAGAATATACTTCGCTGTGTGTGGCACTAATCAAAATCAAGTTGACAAATAACAAATTCAAGTTGACATTAAATAATTTAATTGTTAACTCAAATTAACATCTTAAAAGAACCCTTCCACGTTCTCATAATGTCTTATATAAAAAAGTTGACGCCGTAAACTCAAAAACATAAATTTGCGCTGTTTATCATTCTAACGGGGATTGGCTCAATCTTGCAAATGATCTCGGAGTTTCAAAAAGAACGGCGTATAGATGGATGGAAAATCAAGACGTTCCAGAGAAACAGCATGGAGGTAAACGCAGAGTTAAAATCACAGACGAACATAGTCGTTTTTTTTTTGAAAATGGAATTGAAAGATATCCAAAGATAAGTGTCCAGCAATTAAAAGAAAACATTTTACAATCATATGAAATTAATGTCACTAAAGAATGTATTCGTCAACACCTCGACGGTCTTATGTATACAATAAAACAAGTACGTCGAGAGCCAACAATATAGACAATAAAACAAAAAGGTTAGGATATGTAAGAACATTATGTACCTAATCTTCAAGCAGAGGATTTGCCAATAATTTATCTTGATGTAACTAATTTTAATATGTTTATTTCGCGGATGCAAGGACGTTCTAAGAAAGGAAGTCGATGTACACTTGTAGCAGCTGGTAGCCAAGACGCAAATGTACATCTTATTGGATGCATAGGTATTTCTGGTCTAATACATTATGAGCTAAGACGGGGATCATTTAAAACACTAGAAGCAAACGAATTAGTGAAACAATATTTGTGAAACGCCGAAAATATATACTAAGAACCAGTAGTTATGGTTATAATGCACCTTATCATTCTTCTATTGAAGAAGTTTTTGAAGAAGAGGAATTTTTTCACCATAGATTAATAAGACTCAGTCCGTACAGTCCCATGTTAAATCCGATTGAGCAAGCACGGTCTGTGTTAAAGGCTAGTGTAAAATCAGATTTGGCAGATAACCTAAGAGATGTTTTAGCAGGAGAAGATCGGCATAATATCTCCCAAACTGAATACAGAATGCACCGGTTAGAAAATATTGTTCAGAATAATATTAACACAATCAATGTGGTCAAGTGTGGAAGATTCATAGCCCATATTTAAAGATATATTCCAACAGCATTAAATATAGAGAATATTATTTTCTAATTAAAATGTTGCTTTTGTTTTATATCTTCCATCCAATACTCGTATTTTCCACTACTTAGCTGCAATATTTAATAATCGGAATTACTTTCGGTCCCAATTAGTTAAATAAATAATAAATGAATAATCAATAAATCATAAATAAATAATAAATCATAATAAATCATAAATAAATCCTTTAGATATCCCTTTGGTATCTCTTCGATATCCCTTCGATATCTCTTCGATATCCTTCGATTTTGATTTTTTGACATTCCTATAGTTTAAGAAGAGCGGAATCGAATGGTGTTGGTTTTATTAAGATTGAACTTCTATCCAATAGTCGTAGTTTCTAGTATTCAGCTGCAATGTTTGATAATCCGACCAATTTGATAATCCGAATCACCTTCGGTCCTAATAGGGTGTTCCGGTCATGTCAAAATTTAAGCAGATATTCGGTTTAACCTATTGTACAATTTATAAGGATTCATAATGTTAAGCTATGAGCTTATTGATTTAGTTTTTCTATGAGATAATTGCAATTAAAAGTGCATTTCGTTTGAATTCACCGACCACCCTCGGAAATACACGACGATTACCGACCCCTAGTAGCGGTGGCAACAGCGGACAGCTCTCGAACAGCTGATCGGCCAAGTTGACGGTTGGCGACCCTGTTGTTTGACAACGAATAAAGGTAACTTTTTTGAGAGATGATTTCATCATTGAAACTTGAAGCCAGACATCTCTCATCTCGCTAGTCGGCAATGTAAAGAAAATCTTATCAGGAGTTACTGTTCTACTGCTGGTACAGCCCGGCACAGAACAATGTCGGCGTTGGAGTTTATACATTTTGAGCAAGTGTTTGATATAACCTCAATAACCAAAGCAGGTGTCAACTAACGAGCGATTCTAAACGTTGACACAACAAAAGACAAAAATTCACTACGTGCACCCTAGATATAGCAACGTTGTCATGTCGCTCACTTTGAGCGGTCTTTGTGACGTCACAAAGACCAATCGTAATTCAAACTTCAAACAACGATTTCTCTTAATTTAAGACAATGTTTGATATTTCACTTGTGAAGTAGCAAATAGTAGCACCCATACTATGTAAAAAATGACAATTTCAAAAACACCGGAATACCCTATTAGTTCGGATTATCGACGCTCTACTGTAGTATGATATATGTAGCAGATTTTTCATATTATTTTTTTTGTCATACTGCATGGGGTGGATTTTCAAACCAGAACCTAGATTATGTGTGGTATCATTGGATAGACATTTTAATAAGAAAAACATTTCTTAGAAGCAATGGCTTCTAAATCATACGGTTCGCGGAAGAAACCGTAATCCGTTATGGCGTCTGTATAAGCTGTAATCACAACGAAAATTATAGGTAATTGTTTTGAATTTAGTTAGTAGAGAAGGCAAGTAATATTATACCGATATATTTAAGGATTTAGCGCATCTGATTGAGGGGATTGTAAAGTAGGTTTAGGACAACCAACAGTCCAAAAAGTAAGTTTTTACACATAATCCGATATTATATGGTTTATTTCGTAAACCATGTGATTGAGTAAGATTTGGCTCAACGAAAATATCAATTCAATCATACCACACAAGACATATAATTAAAGTATTCAGGATGAACACAGAGACATGGTTGTCTAATGTTAAGTAAATGACATGCTTAACATAGTTTGTTTGTTTTTAACACATACCTACTTGTAATAAGAATATTTCTTTAATAGAAAACAACCTAAATATTTGCTTTAAGAAAACGATTGTTCTGATTTAAGAAAGTCGTTTGCATTGAAAATAGTGTGAAGGGTGCCGGTAGATGGCGCTTTAGTTTCTCGTCGTAAGAGAGGTCTCCTAGAGGGTATATAACTGCATACATGTCTATGCAGCTGATGCATTGCAGCATCATTGATTGGGCTGTTGTACCGTCAATGTACCTGAAGTAGTTTAAAACACAGTCGTTTAAAGACAGTTTTGTAAATATTTCAAGCGACTGTAGTTTTTGTTAATTTTTGCATTGAAAATTTCATTGTTCAAAATAATTAATTGTCGTGTTATACTGTGGGTTTTCTATACTTACAGCTAGTTTTCATAAATGATCTGACAAATGAATGAACTGACGTCAGAAGTGATCAAGATTGACTGACGATTCAAAAGATTTTATTTTTAATAGTTGTGAAAGGATTCAGACGTGATTATACAGGGTGTGTATAAATTGGCGGAAAAGCTATACGTGGCGATGTTCTTCGTAAAATTCTGAGTAGACAATCTATAATCTAAAATGTTGTACCGTGCTTCTTGAGTCTTCACGAGGTCTCCAAAGTCATGATATCCGATCTCTTGAATGGTGTTATTATTTGCAATCTATTGATGGAGAAGCTGCAGTTTAGAATAAAGAACAATATTGAAAATTTTTCTTTTCCTAAATGTTATCTTTCTGCCTAAAAAGTTTGTTTTTAATTTCGCAAAGCAACATCACAAAGCAACGTGAATGAGGTTTGCTCTGAATCACAGAGATTGGCAACTTCGTCACTGGACGCCAGTACTGTTTACAGACGAATTCAGATTTCGTTTAAATCGTTGCGATTGTCGAGTACGTGTATATAGACGTCCTGGTGAACGATACGCAGCCGCTCCTATACAGGAAGTGGATAGATTTGGTCGTGGACCTGTGATGGTTTGGGCTGGAATCAGTATAGACAACAGAACTAATCTTGTTGTGTTTCCTGGCAGACTAAATGCCATGAATTACATCGAAAACATCTTGGAGAACCAAGTGGTGCCTGCTGCATATGGCGTCGGTCAAATTTTCATCCTAATGCAGGACAATGCAAAGCCACATACCGCCGGCATCACCAGAAACTGCATCCTATTGAACACGTGTGGGATCAGTTTGACCGACGTATTCGCAAGCGCCTTAATCCACCACTAACCATACAGGAACTGACTCAAGCCCTGCTTGAGGAATGGGAAAGCATACCCCAAGAATCTCTTCGCAGACTAGTGCGAAGCATGCCACGCAGGTGTGAGGAGGCGATTTGTGCTCGTGGAGGACATACGCTGTATTAAACCTCACCAATCCATAGAAAACCCGACTGTCATCGATACTATGACAGTCATTTCCATTTTGTTTTGCATTATTAATTTACCTACATTTTTAAGTGTAAATTAGAAATAACTAAGAGTTGTTATATTGTTTTTGTAATTTTAATTAGGTAAATATATACCGTTGCAGTATACCAAATTTGATTTGCCTCGAATTATTATTTAAAAAGCTACAGGTTTCGAAAAATGTGTTCCCATAATTTTTAGAGCGGTGTACCTATATATCTTTATTTATTTCTATATGACTAAATGATGATTAATGTCACATTTCACAAGATATTTATATAGACCAAGTCTGTTGTGTGTTCTGTGATCAATGATCTCTACATGCTTCTGTCTTGCAAGCTACTGCATTCTGGGAAATATGGTCACAAGTCTTCAGTACATAGATATCAGTTTCTTTAGTTTGTTGCTTAGACACCGAATTTTTTAAATTGTTTTGTGTGTAGATCAGGAGCAAAATAAGCAAGTATAATATGGTAAAAACCTATCTTAATCTATTTTCCGTAATCGCTTTGTTTTCCAAATACAGAGTATTCAAATATTACTTTAACTTCTAGGAAGCTAATATTTTAAAACAGTCATACTTATCTCACCACTAGGTTTGTATAAAATTATACCTACACCCATTTTTCAATGCTAATTTTAGTTCATATACTATAAAAATATATGTCTGCTTATTAAACACTATAAAATCTACATACTTCAAATATTTTTCATTTTTTACTGGCCCCAATAAAATGTTTACGGGAAAAGTACGACTCTAGAAGCAATTTTGAAATTCACCTCACCTTTATAGTACCACCGATTTCAAAATGTTGTGTCACTGAAACGAATTGTATGATTAATACAAACCGCATGACGTCACGCACTCCTCACTTAAAACAATCGCATAATCGGGCGATTCAAATGTTTTTAAAACGACCACGTTTGTACTGATAACACAGTTTACCAATATTGTAATCGTATTTTACTTGGAATGTTTGTTTGTGTCTGTATGATACAAACACGAACATTTCTCCATAATACACCAAATATACAAAATTTTTATAACCTCTATACCTACCTATATGTATAATCTTAATCACGTAACTCCTGATTTCGAATTTTTTTTGCATTTCCTTTCTCTTTCGCCAAAAATTGGCAAAACAAATTTTATAAATTCTTGTGAAGTAATGTGAAAACGTAGTATGTATTTCAAAGCTAAATATCTCAAAATTGAAAATATTTAGACAAAAAACGATTATATATTTGAAATCTCTGTAGTTCCTAGATTGATAAACAATATTGACTACATCAATAAATAAGGTTGCTACTAAAAAATTTGCTCTTAGAATTAGATAGGTCTGTCTATCTTCAAACCAAAATATCTCAAAGTAGATTGCTAGATATTTTATATTTTTTTTTTGATTCACATTGAATTAAAATTTCTGAAAAATATAAATGGTTTGCTAGAACTGTACCAAGCAAACTATAAAGCCTATAATATTATCAAACTATGAAGCAAAATTACAATTTTGCCTCTAAATATACCAACTTAAAACCTAAATAACTCTAAAACGGGTTTGAATACAAGAACAAAGTTTATACAGTTAGAATCACAACATATTCTAGATTACAAATAATGATAAAAACAATCTGGTTGCCATTGTAACCTACCGGAAAATTGACATATCAGATTTATACATACGCATCACATCCATAATTCTTGATATTCGAACTTAAATATCTTAAAATTGGGTTGACTTAGAATAAAACCAAGTGTAGATTTGGAATCTATATAGTTTATAGATTCCAGAAACTATATTTTAATAGTACTATATTAATTAGTTTGAAGTAAAAACGTTATTGTATTCCGATCGCAAATTACTCCTTTTAAAATGGAACATGCAAACGCTAAAACTTAAATTTCTCAAAATTAGTACTAGGTACAAAAATAATTTTCATATGTTTAGAATCCGGAAAGACCGTAGATTTAATAAATATATACCATTTTACTTTAAATAATTTAATAACGGTCGAAAATCGCGAAATGCACAAGCATACTTAAACTCACAAATGCGTAGGGTCGCATTAGTTCTCAAATATCTCCAAAGATAACACAGATACGTAAATTATCTATATATACAATTATAATCTACGATGTTTGCTTAATCGAAAGACGCGAACTCTCTTTTGTTTAGCTCCCATAACAACCGAGATAAGCGCAATCTAAACGGAGACTCACGAAATCGAGTCGAGACCTGAATACGAAAAATCGACCAAAACAATTGAATACCGGTTTCTCCGGTCGAGATTACGATCGAAAACGATTAGATTAATTAGTAATTCAATCGTTTTTATCAATTGTTTATCCCCGGATCGGTGGATAAACCGAAAATGGTCGATTTCCGAACATAGAACCTGCGGGCCAAAAGTTGGGCTGTTAAATGCAAGGCTATAATAAAACTGCCACTCAACCGACATAAGGGGTCACAAAAATGGTAGGGAGGGCATCCATAAACCATAGTAATGGACGGCGACAGCCTGCAGTCGCCGTCTGCGAAACAGAAGACCAAATAAAGCGAGAAAGAAAATCCGGACTCTCGACTCCGGGCTCCGGGCTAGCAACATTTCGTAACTGCGACCGCTGTACAGCCTGAATAATATTGATTTGATCGTTTGAGAGGGCGTTTTGCTGATTACAGCTCACCCCACATAGCTGACGCACGTTTTCAAGCCCCCGGATAGCGTACACAAAGCCCTTCGAGCGACTTTAGAAGGGCCATTTTGATACTATACGTAGTTCGCGTTGTACCGCCAATATGCAGGCGCGACTTCAAAGCGGAATTACCAACGACTCCATGATAGCGCATCGATGATCCTTGATGATTATTATAGACAAAAGTGCGCTGATTCCGATACTGCAAACCAATCAACGATAGCTTTTATACTTTTTTTAGATATTCAACTTTTTCTATGGGGTGATAGCTAATTTCGTGCGTTAAGCAGTACCTACGAAATTCCCAATTATCTCAAATTATATGAGAGGTAATTTTTACCAAATATACACATTTTAAACCCAAAACTCACCTGATTTCAACAAACTGAACCAATCGGTGATATCTTTGATACTTTTTGAGATATTCCACTTTGAACATGAGTCATCCGATTTGTCATTTTCTAATTCTGAAGTCCCTTCGGTTATTTGCAATTAATTTAACTACTACCAACCCAACTCAAACACAAATATCATTTATTAATAGAAGAAATCTTACCAGTTTTAGCAATTAACACCTCTCTTCGCTAACTAGTATACTTTGCGAGATATTAAGCTTTGAATACAAAAAATGCCATGAAAGTACAACTTGTAACGCGCTATGTTTTACGCGATTTTCTAAAAATATACTGTTGCTACTTTTTCAGTTGCACTCACTCGTTATAGATAAAACTATGCTGATTCCAATAAATGAAACCGCTTGTTGATAGCTTTTATAGTTTTTGAGAAATTTAATTTTGTATCGAGGCATGATTGTTGTGCAAGAACCACATTTGTGTTTCCTTTTTCATTTTTCCCATTTTGTATTCAACGACTGATTATTAAACAAAATCCGATAATTTGGTATTGATGATATTTGGTTTTTATAAAGAAATCTTCACCGATTTCAATGCACAGAACCAATTGATGATAGCTCTTGTACTTTTTTGGATATTCAATTTTCAAATAGAGTAATGTTTGCTTTGGTGATTTGTGTACAATCTATCGTATTTGCTATTTTCTAAGAATACATTTAAGATAATTTTTATAATATATGCATATTTTAAACCAAAAACTCTCCTGATTCCAATAAACTGAACCAATCGATGATATCTTTGATACTTTTTGAGATATTCCACTTTGAACATGAGACAACAGATTTATCATTTCGTAATGCTGCGGTACCTGCGATTATTTGCGATTAATATAATTAATACCAACCCAACTCATACACAAATACCATTTGTTTATAGGGGAAATCTTGCCAGTTTGGAAATCTTGCCAGTTTAGCTAATTAACACCTCTCTTCGCTACCTAGTATACTTTTCGAGATATTAAGCTTTGAATACAAAGAATTTCATGAAAGTACAACTTGCAACGCGCTATGTTTTACGCGATTTTCTAAAAATATACTGTAGCTACTTTTTCAGTTGTACTCACTCGTTACAGAGAAAACTATGCTGATTTCAATTAATAAAACCGCTCGTTGATAGCTTTTATAGTTTTTGAGAAATTTAATTTTGTATTGAGCCATGATTGTTGTGCAAGGTCCACATTTGTGTTTCCTTTTTCTTTTTTCCCATTTTGTATTCAACGACTGATTATTAAACAAAATCCGATAATTTGGTATTGATGATATTTGGTTTTTATAAAGAAATCTTCACCGATTTCAATGCACAGAACCAATTGATGATAGCTCTTGTACTTTTTTGGATATTCAATTTTCAAATAGAGTAATGTTTGCTTTGGTGATTTGTGTACAATCTATCGTATTTGCTATTTTCTAAGAATACATTTAAGATAATTTTTATAATATATGCATATTTTAAACCAAAAACTCTCCTGATTCCAATAAACTGAACCAATCGATGATATCTTTGATACTTTTTGAGATATTCCACTTTGAACATGAGACAACAGATTTATCATTTCGTAATGCTGCGGTACCTGCGATTATTTGCGATTAATATAATTAATACCAACCCAACTCATACACAAATACCATTTGTTGATAGGGGCAATCTTGCCAGTTTAACCAATTAACACCTCTCTTCGCTACCTTATATACTTTTCGAGATATTAAGCTTTAAATACAAAAAATTTCATGAAATTACAACTTGTAACGCGCTATGTTTTACGCGATTTTCTAAAAATATACTGTAGCTACTGTTTCAGTTGCACTCACTCGTTATAGAGAAAACTATGCTGATTCCAATAAATAAAACCGCTCGTTGATAGCTTTTATAGTTTTTGAGGAATTTAATTTTGTATCGAGGCATGACTGTTGTGCAAGGACCACATTTGTGTGTTTCCTTTTTCTTTTTTCCCATTTTGTATTCAACGCACTGATTATTAAATAAAATCCGATAATTTGGTATTGATGATAGTTGGTTTTTATAAAGAAATCTTCACTGATTTCAATGCACAGAACCAATTGATGATAGCTCTTCTACTTTTTTGGATATTCAATTTTCAAATAGAGTAATGTTAGCTTTGGTGATTTGTGTACTATCTATCGTATTTGCTATTTTCTAAGAATACATTTAAGATAATTTTTATAAAATATGCATACTTTAAACCAAAACGTCTCCTGATTCCAATAAACTGAACCAATCGATGATATCTTTGATACTTTTTGAGATATTCCACTTTGAACATGAGACAACAGATTTATCATTTCGTAATGCTGCGGTACCTGCGATTATTTGCGATTAATATAATTAATACCAACCCAACTCATACACAAATACCATTTGTTGATAGGGGCAATCTTGCCAGTTTAACCAATTAACACCTCTCTTCGCTACCTTATATACTTTTCGAGATATTAAGCTTTAAATACAACAAATTTCATGAAATTACAACTTGTAACGCGCTATGTTTTACGCGATTTTCTAAAAATATACTGTAGCTACTGTTTCAGTTGCACTCACTCGTTATAGAGAAAACTATGCTGATTCCAATAAATAAAACCGCTCGTTGATAGCTTTTATAGTTTTTGAGGAATTTAATTTTGTATCGAGGCATGACTGTTGTGCAAGGACCACATTTGTGTGTTTCCTTTTTCTTTTTTCCCATTTTGTATTCAACGCACTGATTATTAAATAAAATCCGATAATTTGGTATTGATGATAGTTGGTTTTTATAAAGAAATCTTCACTGATTTCAATGCACAGAACCAATTGATGATAGCTCTTCTACTTTTTTGGATATTCAATTTTCAAATAGAGTAATGTTAGCTTTGGTGATTTGTGTACTATCTATCGTATTTGCTATTTTCTAAGAATACATTTAAGATAATTTTTATAAAATATGCATACTTTAAACCAAAACGTCTCCTGATTCCAATAAACTGAACCAATCGATGATATCTTTGATACTTTTTGAGATATTCCACTTTGAACATGAGACAACAGATTTATCATTTCGTAATGCTGCGGTACCTGCGATTATTTGCGATTAATATAATTAATACCAACCCAACTCATACACAAATACCATTTGTTTATAGGGGAAATCTTGCCAGTTTGGAAATCTTGCCAGTTTAGCTAATTAACACCTCTCTTCGCTACCTAGTATACTTTTCGAGATATTAAGCTTTGAATACAAAGAATTTCATGAAAGTACAACTTGCAACGCGCTATGTTTTACGCGATTTTCTAAAAATATACTGTAGCTACTTTTTCAGTTGTACTCACTCGTTACAGAGAAAACTATGCTGATTTCAATTAATAAAACCGCTCGTTGATAGCTTTTATAGTTTTTGAGAAATTTAATTTTGTATTGAGCCATGATTGTTGTGCAAGGTCCACATTTGTGTTTCCTTTTTCTTTTTTCCCATTTTGTATTCAACGACTGATTATTAAACAAAATCAGATAATTTGGTATTGATGATAATTGGTTTTTATAAATAAATCTTCACTGATTTCAATGTACAGAACCAGTTGATCATAGCTCTTGTACTTCTTTGTATATTCAATTTTCAAATAGAGTAATGTTTGCTTTGGTGATTTGTGTACAATCTATCGTATTTGCTATTTTCTAAGAATACATTTAAGATAATTTTTATAAAATATGCATATTTTAAACCAAAAAATCTCCTGATTCCAATAAACTGAACCGATCGATGATATCTTTGATACTTTTTGAGATATTCCACTTTGAACATGAGATAACAAGTTTATCATTTCGTAATTCTGCAGTACCTTCGATTATTTGCAATTAATGTAATTAATACCAACCCAACTCATACACAAATACCATTTGTTGATAGGGGAAATCTCGCCAGTTTAAACAATTAACATCTCTCATAGGTACCTCCTATACTTTTCGAGATATTAAGCTTTGAATACAAAAAATTTCATGAAAGTACAACTTGCAACGCGCTATGTTTTACGCGATTTTCCAAAAATATACTGTAGCTACTTTTTCAGTTGCACTCACTAGTTATAGAGAAAACTATGCTAATTCCAATAAATAAAACCGCTCGTTGATAGCTTTTATAGTTTTTGAGAAATTTAATTTTGTATCGAGGCATGATTGTTGTGCAAGGACCACATTTGTGTGTTTCCTTTTTCTTTTTTCCGATTTTGTATTCAACGCACTGATTATTAAAAAAATCCGATAATTTGGTATTGATGATAATTGGTTTTTATAAAGAAATCTTCACTGATTTCAATGTACAGAACCAATTGATCATAGCTCTTGTACTTCTTTGTATATTCAATGTTCAAATAGAGTAATGTTTGCTTTTGTGATTTGTGTACTATCTATCGTATTTGCTATTTTCTAGGAATGCATTTAAGATTATTTTTATAAAATCTGCATATTTTAAACAAAAAACTCTCATGATTCCAATAAACTGAACCAATCGATGATATCTTTGATAGTTTTTCAGATATTCCACTTTGAACATGAGACAACAGATTTATCATTTCGTAATTCTGCATTACCTTCCGTTATTTGCGATTAATCTAACTAATACAAACTCAACTCATGCAGAAATATCATTTGTTCATAGGGGAAATATTGCCAGTTTAAGCAATGAACACCACTCATCCCTTCATGTAAAATACTACGTTTTGTACAAACAACAAATGTTAAATTTTTATGTGATCTTCTATGCAGGTACAAATATTACTGATGACAAGAACGTGTTGTATCACAAGCTTTTAGATTTAACGTAAGTCTGAATTAAAAATATCAAACGCGCCAACAAACGAAAATAAACACTGAAACCCAGAAGCGGGCATTAGAGTTGGTCGAGGATTGGAATCCACAATAAAATGCGAAATGTTTACGTTATCTTTAAGTTCCGAGCGTTGTTTATATTTGAAAATTGACTGGTTGAAAGATTTACATTCAGTTAGGTATATCGTAGGTCTCGCTAAAATGGACTTTTGCTTACGCAACTGTGTCCCAGCTAGCCATGCGATTTTGACGTTTCAGACGGTACCGAATGGGAAATTGCCCGAGGAATTCATTTCTGCAAGCCGCGTTGCACTAAGATGCGCGGTTCGCGAGAAAAGCGCGAGAAACCGCGAAAACTATAGTTTCCCACTTTCTGGCCAAACCGTACGCGTTACGGGAAAACCGACCTCACCGTTGAATTCAGCACATCCCAATGCATAAGTATGACTACATTAGAACGCTCTATCTCTCAAAAAGTTATCTAATTATTTTCGATCTAAATTTAGCACTTTGAGATAGGAAAAAATTGAACTTTGCAACCGTTGGCGATAGAAAGGTTTACCCACCACCAAATGATAGCTCTCGATGAGTAAATCAAAAATATGTATATTTTTATATGCCTAAGATTTACCATTTTGTAGTTATGTGGACCATTTCGCTTATTTTTGTGTTATTTGAAAAAATGAAATTTGAGCACAACTCGGTAACCAGTAGAGACAGAGACTTTTCCTATGTAAATTTGTAATCAGCGCACGCATTTTAGTAGGATAGCAAAGGTTTCATGTTGATCCAGGTCCTAGTTTTTGAGATAGGTGTGCCACTTCAAAATTATAGTTCAAAATATGCGATTTCTTACAAAATTTTAGCCAGTCGGCGAAAACCCAACTGCCTTCAATCATATTACAGTTGTGGTTCTTGATATAATTCTTGACGGTGATTACGCCGGAATAATTAGATTTTTCCTATTTGAAACGGTTCGGTAGTTATGACGTTCCAAGTTATCAAAAATAATGCAAAAGCAGCCATTTAACATATTAGAAATTTCTAATGCAAACTGTGTCCGATCTAATCGACCGATGTTGACGTTTCAAGCGGTACCGGATGGGAAATTGGTCGAGGAATTGATTTCTGAAACCCGCGTTGCTCTAAGATGCGCGGTTCGCTAGAAAACCGCGACAAACCGCGGAACATATAGTTTCCCACTTTCTGGCCAAACCGTACGCGTTACGGGAAAACCGACCTCACCGTTGAATTCAGCACATCCCAATGCATAAGCATGACTACATTAGAACGCTCTATCTCTCAAAAAGTTATCAAATTATTTTCGATCTAAATTTAGCACTTTGAGATAGGAAAAAACTGAACTTTGCAACCGTTGGCGATAGAAAGGTTTGCCCACCACCAAATGATAGCTCTCGATGAGTAAATCAAAGATATGTATACTTTTATATGCCTAAGATTTACTATTTTCAAGTTATGTGGTCCTTTTCGCTTAATTTTGTGTTATTAGAAAAAACGTAATTTGAGCACAACTCGGTAACCAGTAGAGACAGAGACTTTTCCTATGTAAATTTGTAATCAGCGCACCCATTTTAGTAGGATAGTAAAGGTTTCATGTTGATCGGGGTCGTAGTTTTTGAGCTTGGTGTGTCACTTCGAAATTATAGTTAACAATACGTGATTTTTTACAAAATTTTAGCCAGTCTGCGAAATCGCAACTGCCTTCAATCATATTAAGGTTGCGGTTCTTGATACAATTCATGACGCTGATTACGCCGGTATAATTAGATTTTTCCTATTTGAAACGGTTCAGAAGTTATGACGTTCCAAGTTATCAAAAATAATGCCAAAACAGCCATTTAACTATATTGGCACCTTTTAACGCAAACTGTGTCCGATCTAGTCGACCGATGTTGACGTTTTAAACGGTACGGGATGGGAAATAGGTCGAGGAATTCATTTCTGAAAGCCGAGTTGCTCTAAGATGAGCGGTTCGCGAGAAAACCGCGAGAAACCGCGAAAACTATAGTTTCCCACTTCCTGGCCAAACCGTACGCGCTACGGGAAAACCGACCACACCGTTGAATTCAGCACATCCCAATGCATAAGCATGACTACATTAGAACGCCCTATCTCTCAAAAAGTTATCCAATTATTTTCGGTCTAAATTTAGCACTTTGAGATAGGAAAAAATTGAACTTTGCAACCGTTGGCGATAGAAAGGTTTACCCACCACCAAATGATAGCTCTCAATTAGTAAATCAAAAATATGTACACTTTTATATGCCTAAGATTTACCATTTTGAAGTTATGTGGTCCATTTTGCTTATTTTTGTGTTATTTGAAAAAATGAAATTTGAGCACAACTCGGTAACCAGTAGAGACAGAGACTTTTCCTACGTAAATTTGTATTCAGCGCACTCGTTTTAGTAGGATAGCAAAGGTTTCATGTTGATCCGGGTCCTAGTTTTTGAGATAGGTGTGCCACTTCAAAATTATAGTTAAAAATATGTGATTTCTTACAAAATTTTAGCCAGTCGGCGAAAACCCAACTGCCTTCAATTATATTAAGGTTGTGCTTCTTGATACAATTCCTGACGCTGATTACGCCGGTATAATTAGATTTTTCCTATTTGAAACTGTACTGAAGTTATGACGTTCCAAGTTATCAAAAATAATGCAAGAGCAGCCATTTAATTATACTGGCAACTTTTAACGCAAACTGTGTCCGATCTAATCGACCGATATTAACGTTTCACAGGGTACCGGATAGGAAATTGATTCAGGAATTCATTTCTGACAGCCGCGTTGCTCTAAGATGCGCGGTTCGCGAGAAAAACGCGAGAAACCGCGGAAACTATACACTCCCACTTCCTGGCCAAACCGTACGCGTTACAGGAAAACCGAACTCACCATTGAATTCAGCACATCCCAATGCATAATCATGACTACATTAGAACGCTCTATATCTCAAAAAGTTATCTAATTATTTTCGATCTAAATTTAGCACTTTGAGATAGGAAAAAATTGAACTTTGCAACCGTTAGCGATAGAAAGGTTTACCCACCACCAAATAATAGCTCTCGATGAGTAAATCGAAAATATGTATACTTTTATATGCCTAAGATTTACCATTTTGAAGTTATGTGGTCCATTTCGCTTATTTTTGTGTTATTTGAAAAAATTAAATTTGAGCACAACTCGGTAACCAGTAGACACAGAGACTTTTCCTATGTAAATTTGTAATCAGCGCACCCATTTTAGTAGGATAGCAAAGGTTTCATGTTGATCCGGGTCCTAGTTTTTGAGATAGGTGAGCCACTTCAGAATTATAGTTTAAAATATGTGATTTCTTACAAAATTTTAGCCAGTCGGCGAAAACCCAACTGCCATCAATCAAATTAATGTTGTGGTTCTTGATACAATTCTTGACGCTGATTACGCCGGTATAATTAGATTTTTCCTATTTGAAACTGTACTGAAGTTATGACGTTCCAAGTTATCAAAAATAATGCAAGAGCAGCCATTTAATTATACTGGCAACTTTTAACGCAAACTGTGTCCGATCTAATCGACCGATATTAACGTTACACAGGGTACCGGATAGGAAATTGATCCAGGAATTCATTTCTGAAAACCGCGTTGCTCTAAGGTGCGCGGTTCGCGAGAAAAACGCGAGAAACCGCGGAAACTAGTTTCCCACTTTCTGGCCAAACCGTACGCGCTACGGGAAAACCGACCTCACCGTTAAATTCAGCACATCCCAATGCATAAGCATGACTACATTAGAACGCTCTATCTCTCAAAAAGTTATCAAATTATTTTCGATCTAAATTTAGCACTTTTAGATAGGAAAAAATGAACTTTGCAACCGTTGGCGATAGAAAGGTTTACCCACCACCAAATGATAGCTCTCGATGAGTACATCAAAAATATGTATACTTTTATATGCCCAAGATTTACCGTTTTGTAGTAATGTGGTCCATTTCACTTATTTTTGTGTTATTTGAAAAAATGAAATTTGAGCACAACTCGGTAACCAGTAGAGACAGAGACTTTTCCTATGTAAATTTGTATTCAGCGCACTCGTTTTAGTAGGATAGCAAAGGTTTCATGTTGATCCGGGTCCTAGTTTTTGAGATAGGTGTGCCACTTCAAAATTATAGTTAAAAATATGTGATTTCTTACAAAATTTTAGCCAGTCGGCGAAAACCCAACTGCCTCTAATCAAATTAAGGTTGTGGTTCTTGGTACAATTCTTGACGCTGATTACGCCGGTATAATTAGATTTTTCCTGTTTGAAACGGTTCGGAAGTTATGACGTTCCAAAGTTATCAAAAATAAAGCGAAACAGCCATTTAACTATATTGGCACCTTTTAACGTAAACTGTGTCCGATCTAATCGACCGATGTTGATGATTCAAGCGGTACCGGATGGGAAATTGGCCGAGGAATTCATTTCTGAAAGCCGCGTTGCTCTAAGGTGCGCGATTCGCGAGAAAAGCGCGATAAACCGCGGAAACTATAGTTTTCCACATTCTGGCCAAACCGTACGCGTTATGGGAAAAACGACCTCAGCGTTGAATTCAGCGCATCCAAATGCATAGGCATGACTACATTAGAACGCTCTATCTCTCAAAAAGTTATCAAATTATTTTCGATATAAATTTAGTACTTTGAGATAGGAAAAAATTGAACTTTGCAACCGTTGGCGATAGAAAGGTTTACCCACCGCCAAATGATAGTCCTCGATGAGTAAATCAAAAATATGTATACTTTTATATGCCTAAGATTTACCGTTTTGAAGTTATGTGGTCCATTTAACTTAATTTTGTGTTATTTGAAAAAGTGTAATTTGAGCACAACTCGGTAACCAGTAGAGACAGAGACTTTTCCTATGTAAATTTGTAATCAGCACACCCATTTTAGTAGGATAGCAAAGGTTTCATGTTGATCCGGGTCCTAGTTTTTGAGATAGGTGTGCCACTTCAAAATTATAGTTAAACTTACAAAATTTTATATATAATTAGATGTATAACTAGATTTTTCCCATTTCAAACAGTTCGGAAGTTATGACGTTCCAAGTTATCAAAAATAATGCAAACAGCTTTTACATTTTTGAAAAGAAAAATGCTGAATTTTAAACCAGCCTGTATACCCTATCGTACCCAGCGTGCTTCCCGAGCGCGCTCTGATCTCTCTCGGTTATTTATTTTGTTATCTAGCCAGCCAGGCGCAGCCACAGCCAACTCTATGTGAAATTTCTGTATACACCAGCAAGCAGATCGCGGTAACCTTGCTTGCTTCCACAGCCCGCTATGACCCTGTGCACGCTATTTGAAAATCGCGCATGCGCGCTGCCTTATCGTATCGATCGTCGGTTGTTTTCAACTCTCGAACTCGACTTGTCGAACGCCACAGCCTGCTTACGATTGCCCGGCAATTGTTTTTCATCGCTAATTAAGGCACAGCCACCTCGATAGTCGTACAATTAAATTTTTAACCTAATTTGACTCTCCCAACTCCAATCTCTGGTACAAATACGAGAAAAAACTCGTATTTGTTCGGTTTTGCGCGGCTAAAATGTGTTTTTAAGATCAGTACTTGCATGTTCCACTGTGCTATTCCGGTATTATAGGCTCTAATGCTGTCGTTACGCATTCTTCTGGTGTCACTTGTTTCGTAGCTCTATCTCTGTCGCTCACGAACGTTTTTAACGTCTTTGGTGTGTGTTGGTGCTTAATCTCGATCCTCCGTTTCGAACGCGATGTTCTTATACTTCCGGTTTGCATTTCCGGTTGTATCTATATAAGATTCATTCTATGGAATCGTAGCTTTCTTTTGGTGTATTATTTATACTGATATCTGGAGTAGTTGTTATATAAATTAGGGTTAAAAGCAACCATGTTCTGTACACCTGAGTATTGGTGATTGCTTACTTCAATTGAAGATTTTTGGTACTTCTGATTGGAATTTTAAGTTGAAATTTGGAGGAATTATAGATGTTTTCATAAGGAACAATTTGGTGTATAGATCATATTTTAGCTAGTTAAATTTAGCTAATTAATTAGTTACAAATTGTGCAAAGCACGTAGGAATGATTTCCTAAATCAGTTTGTGAACATTATGCCACATTTTTAGTACTTCTGCTTAAACTTTTCGGTTGAAAACAATACAAATTATTCTTCGGTTTCTTAGCTTTTTTATGGTGTATAATTTATGCCAATATCTTTTCTGGTTCTTACATTAATTATATTTAAATGAAGAACTGCGGTTGAGACTCAGATTTTGCTATTGTTAATTTCAATCGTACATTTTTGGTATTTCTGATTCGATTTTGAATTGAAATCATTGGGGATTATACTTCACTTCATGAGCAAGAATTTGGTATATAAATTATATTTTTTGGAATTAAATTGAGCTAATAAATTAGTTTCAAACTATAAGTTGTTCCATACTTATAGAAAAATCGTTTCCCAAAATGAACATATTATTTTCTCGATATGTAACTAATATTTCTTGACGAAATTTACAGTATACATACCTTGAAATCTTACCTTCATTATTACATACCGTTTGTATTAATATCTTAAGTGATTTTAACATAATTTTGATTTAAAGCAGAATCTGTCTCTACTTGGCATTCTCAATCGAACTTTCAAACTTAAGCTAACTTTTAACTACTTCTGCTTAAACTATACGACTGAAATCTTCCAGAATTATTCTCTGATATCTTAGCTTTCTCGTCATGTATAACTTAGGCTGAAATCTTGTGTTGTTTTTCCATAAATTGCAATTAAAGGGAGTACTGCGTTTGACCGCGTGTTCGTATTTGTTGATTTCAATCGAACATTTTTGGTACGCCTGCTTCGAATTCTAAATCAAAATTTGTGTTGATTATATAACAATTCATGGGAAATATTTTGATGTATATATCATATTTAACGAATTAAATTTACCTAATAAATTACGAAATAGAAAGTTATCACAATTCTCTGAATTGCCAACGAAATTTCTACTAATCTGAGAAGATTTTTTGTCACGTTTATTTCACTTCCGGTGCGACCTTTCACTTAAAAAATATGTTATTTATTACTTGGAACTTTGCCTTTCGTACGATGTATCATGAATTCTGAAATCTTAGGTAGTTTTTATGTTAATTCTGTTTAAAGAAAGGTCTACAGTCTCCAGACTTGGCTTTGTTATATAGTTTGTTCCTCGCATAGAGCATTTCTTGGTACTTCTGATAAGATTTGATAATCGATATTGATAAGAATTAAAAAATAGATAATTAGTAACAAATGTGAGTATATAGCATATCTCTACATGCTTTATTTTATTCATATAACCATTGTGTTATTTAGTTAACCTGATTTTTGTATAAAACCTTCATCATCACGGTCGCTTATGATACCACATTTTCTGTACTTCTGGTTTCAACATCCGGTTGAAAAGTACAACATTTATTACTTGATATTTTGGCTTTCTTTCAATGTTTATTGCAGTAAAATATCTTTAATGGTTTTTGTATAAATTACTTTTGAACAGAAGAACAACAATTCAATTAAGTTATGATATAATCTTTTTCGAATGGTACTGTTTTGGTACTGGTGTTTAAAAGTTCGATCAATTTTCTAAATGAAATTTGTATGACTTGTAGCATGAAATCTTGACTTTCGTCCCATATATAAATTATATTCATACAATTAACAGATTTTATTAAATTTAGTTTAAAGTTGGTACATGAAATTCTGTACCAGAAAAAATTTTGAGTTCATTAATCGAACACTTTTGGTACTTCTGATCAGAGCTTTGAAACCAAACTAATAGGAATTGTATATTAGGCATCAAGTAAGAAATATTTGTTAATATCGTATTCAATTTTCATAACACACTAGTAGAATTTTATTAGTAAAAGTTTAGCATTCTCTATAATACACCAATTTTTGAGTACAGTCGTTTTCCATCAAAGATTTTTAATACTTCCGGCTATAGCTCCCACTTGAAATTCCCAACATATATTCCTTAAAATCTTGCCTTTGTTACGGTGGATCGTACATCGCGATACAATTAATAGATTTGCCATAAATTAGGTTTAAAACAAAATCTCCGCATGTCAAAAAGTTTTCATGATGGTTGTTCTTCAAACAAACTTTTTTAGTACTTCTCATTAAAATTTGTAATCTAAATTCATAGCGATTGTAGCCCAAACAATAAGGAACATGCCTAGGTATAAAACATAATGTCTTCTTTAATATAAATATCATTTTTTTTGCGAATTATCCTAATACAAATTTACTGATGTGAGCAAATTATTTTCTCAAATTCATTAGGCATTTTGTATGTTTCTAGTACGAATTCTTTGATGAAATTTACATAAGTTATACTCCAGGATCTTAGCTTTCTTTTGATGTGCAACTCATTAAAACATCGCCATTCCTTCTTTGTAACAAAGCGATAACATTTATTAGGGGTTTTTAGAAATTTACAAAAATCACACACATTCGATGTTATGTAATCGTTCGAAAGTTGCAAAATGCTCGATGAAAATTGAAAGATTCGAAGCGTAATTTATTATATCAAGCGTGCCGTGGCGATACGCCATAGCACTCGCTATATATAGAACAAAAAATACTCGAACCACAACGTTTACATGACCGCCTAAAGACGAAACTTAACGGTGTTAGGTTTATTGGTGTAAACGATGTGGATTTTAATTTATATTGCTTAGTTTATACGTTTCGTGGTTTAAATTATTATTTTGTCGATATTGTAGATTTTTGAAATTTGAAAATGTGAAAAATGTTGAGTTCCTTGTAGTTTAAGTCACTGTTTTTGAGCAATAATTTTGCTATATGACTATAAGCAGGCATCTAAAATTGCATGCAATTGTTAAATTTGTTATTTAGATATGTTATTGTATGTTTTTTGATATTTTAACAGATAAATCTTTGTATTATTTCTGTTAAAAAATGTATAAAAGAGGCTAAACATTTTGTTAATATAGACAAAATAACTTTGTTTTTAGATTTTAACTGAGTTGGTTTACTAAGCATGTATGGATTGAAATTTATGGTGGTCATGTAAACGTACTAAATTGTGCCTGCTGAATATACCGACTATTTTATCTTGTTAGCCGGAGCCGGTCTATCCCATTTGAAACTACTGTCACGTCAGCCCATCCAAACCTCGATTCTTCGCACGCCTGATGACGTATACCAAAAACAAAACGAAAATTCAGTCAACGTAGAGTGGCTTGTATCTCACAGTCGATGCAGTATCCGCGCAACTTTGCGATTTTAACTCAATTTTCTAACTAAAAACCTAGAAATTTTACCGAAATAACTTAAAATACATAATCTAGTTTTAGTTTGTGATGGATTTTGTTGATTTTTATGGGGGTTTCTTGGTGTTTTTTAGGGTTTTATGTTGAGTTTGGTGTTTGGGGACAGTGACATATGCTGTTTTAAATGGTTGGCTGACGTGTTGTGGGTTTGCAAGTGGGATGGAATAAATATAGGACCCCACATACTGTTGGAAATTTTTAGATTCTTGAACGATGTCGCTGCATGTGGGGTATTTCGGGTATTTCGAGCGCAATTGTTTTGGCGAAATTGTTTAATAGAGGAGGTGTATTGTTGGTTTTCAGAGGTTGGTATCTTAGGAATGGGTTTAGATATCGGGTTGGTTTTTTCGGTTAATGTAAGGTTAAAGATTGGGGTTTATGGTAATTGAGTTTAAAGACTTTTGGGTTGTTTCAAAATATGTATTTTTATGTATCGTTCCAAGTTTTCCTATTTCGTTGGTTACCAACGAAATGATGTTTCTAAAACCGGAATTCGTAGGAAACAGTAAACAAACAGTAAACACATTAGTTTGAGATACGCTATGAAAGTATGATATAAGTCTATTGTTTTGGCACCTCGACAATAGCACCTTATTTTGGGACCGTGAATGATGTTTTTAATGATATTAAACCGGTCATTTGTTCAAAGGAAGCTCATTTTTATTTCTATATAAACGACATATAAAATCACCCTAATGTAGGTAGGTACCTCAAATGTACCTGTATATTCATAATTAAAGATGTTCAACATTCAAACCAAAATAAATGAGCTTGACATTTTAAGCAACACAACATAATTTAATGATCGTTAAAAGAACATAGGTTCTGACTATGCATTTTATCGTTACGAATGTTTGTAAAAACACGTGTATTTGACGTCTATTACATGTAACGGTTATATATCTTTACCCGTCTACAAAACAATTTTAAAAAATGTTTAGCTATATTCTGATTTAATACTGGGTTATCGTAAAATATCATGAATTTTCTACATTAAACCGAATCTGATATCACACCTATAAGGGCCTTTTCATCTGTCTATTGATTAAATACGAAAAGTTTGGTTAAAAATAAATACGTATGCTTTTACGAACAGACTCATTTAGAAAATAAATTGTTTCCGTCAACATTCATAATTGAGGATGTTTCGCGAACCACGTTTTCGCTTCTTCAGAGCAAACTGATTATATTCTGTTAGTACTACTATTGGCAAAAAATATAGCAAACAGATGCAATGGTATAGAAATATGTCAACTATGTCAGGAATCAGGATACAACAAAAGTATAGTTATGACAAAACTGCACTGTTTTAGCGGTCCATTCATAGCTGCTTATCCAACTTGACTGTAGTGTTTGGCAAATAATTCTCGTGTGCAAAATTAAGGTAGAAGAAGAATGTCGGTTAACCGAGACTCGGATAATCGGGAGTCGGGACTCTATTGTACACACAAAAAAAGAAAAAGAAAAGTGAAACTCACACAGAGATATGGTTGTCTAATGTTAAGAAAATGACATTCTTAATATAATTTGTTTGTTTTAAAACAACACATTCTTGTAATAAGTATATTTCTTTAATATAAAACAACCTAAATATTTGCTTTAAGCAAACGATTCTTTTGATTTAAGAAAGTCGTCGTTTTGAAAATAATGTGAAGGATGCTGAAGGATGGCGCTTTAGTTTCTCGTCGTAAGAGAGGTCTCCTATATCTAGAGGGTATAACCGCATACGTGTCTACTGTCTATACAGCATAAAAGCAATAAGCAATATACAGCAATAATAGATCGCCTATTTGGGAATATTATGAGATTTGTGATGAAGATAATAAGGTGGCTGTATGATTGCTGTGTAAAAGCAGAGTATTCATTTTATTATGGAAATTTGCAAAACTTTTCTTTCTAATAACACCCCGTATATTTATTTTTTTGGGAATCATTTTTTATCAAATGCATTATTTTTTAGTTATAAGCAACTACTGGCATTAAAGGCCGTATTTACGAAAATACGCCGAAAGTTAACTCAAGTGAGATCGAGCGGTCACGTTTTTTAGGCATTTCTCGACATATTTTTGCATAGCCCGTTACATTAAAGCCAGTGGTACAAAGTCCACTTTAATGTAATAAAACCAACACAATTTTTTGAATTTTAGGCTCAGTTCATTATTTACTTCAACTCTTCACTTTGTTTGTCTGTTTGTTTGTTACGCTCAAATCTTGTAATCGATATTTTACCTACTTCCCAATGTCCAATCGAGTTGAAAATGTAGCATGTCGACAGATTTCCGGAGAAATTGGGCAAAATTTGGAAAATTTGTCCAATCGAGTTGAAATTTGCATAAACCTATAAAAAATTCGGAATATCTAATGAATTTTACTTATTAAATTTGTATTATTTTGTTGTTAAAATAGATTTTTGAGGTGCGTTTTTTTTCATGATATTCGGTATTCGGCCGAATAGTACGCAGTATTCGGCCCAATAGCGAATATCAAACAAAACGGCCGAATACGCCGAATAGCGAATAGTAGCCGAATATTCGCGGCATCCCTAATGGAGGCACTAAGAAGAGACAACACCGGGTGTCTTTTCCAGTGGCGTACCTAGGGTAGGGCGCCGTGGCGTCCGGCTGCGGCGCTCGGCTGCGCATAATTTTTAAGCAACCTAAAAATTATTCGAGTCCCGATTTAAGACTCTTAAGGCCTATTCAGACATACATAAGACAAGACAAGGATAAAACCAATGCAATCAAATGTACAATGTACGCATAAGCAGGGCTGGATTAACCATTAAGCACACCTAAGCACGTGCTTAGGGGATCAACAAAAGTGGGCATTCCAGGGCCGCGTTTACCACTAGGAAAGATAAGACACATACCTGGAGCTGGAGACTATTTTTCTTCAAAAAAATTAATGTTCTCTCTTTATCCAGCCACTCTTACACACGTTTAATGTAAAAAAAAATATAAGTTACTTTTTTATTTGCTGGAAGCTGGAATTTTATACTACTATTAAGTGTGTAGTGTGTTTACGGCAATATATTTTGGTGAACAATGCCATACCGCAGACCAAAGCGTATAAATATTTATTAAACCATATTCTATTTTAAAATTAAACATTTTCGTCAAATGCAATAACCATAACAATAATAATATTTTTCTAATAATTCCATGTGTCATTTTGCTATAATAGATAACGTGTTATTTTGCTTTCCATAGTCTATTATACAGTGGAACCTCGCTTAACGAGCACCTCTCATAACTCATAACGAGTAATTCGCTTAACGGTCGGCAACCGATTAAGCTGACCACACAGAAATCATGTAAAATAAAAAAGTACAAGACGGTCGTAAGAGACAATTAAATTAATATCTGAATTGGCAAGACTGTTAATGAATATCTCATTTCAATTATCTCTATTTATTGATGATTTTTAAGTATCAAATAACAGCATAACATAGATATAATGGAGATAAAATAGAGATTTTAACACCCATGCTCTCCTAAACCGAATGGTATATACAACCATACTAAAATAAATTGTAATTAACGCGTCTTGTACATTAATCACATAAATAATGTACTGTAATCGTGCTTGTTGACACTTGGCGCCATCTCGTCGTGCAAATTGTCACTACAAATTGGTTCTGTATTTACAGTTTAGATAGGCTCTGTCTGTTGTGATCTTGTTCGTTTTTGTTTCATTACGTGAATGCAAAAGATTTGGGAATAAACAATTACAATGAACGGTAAAAAGGGCTGATCATCGTTTCAAGGTCGTCGTGGATAGTGCAGTTGGTAGTATATTACCAACTTCTTAAAAACGCGTTTTTTTCATTTCGCACCAACCCTTAGCGAGTGACAAAGGCAGGGGAAGTCCCGGATTGTGCCTGCTACACCAGCTGTGTTTCGTAGGTAGTCATTCCAGGATCCAGTAGCATCTTAGTGGCGATTGTGTGCGTTTAGACATAAATCATAATATACAGAGTGACAAAATCTGCCTGCTGATAGATCTCCTTTTGCTGAATGGAACAAAATGTTCCATTGTTTGTCCTTCTTAAGACATGATACGATAAAGTTATGGGTATGCTAGCTTGAGTAGCAGGCTTGGCCTATGTATTTTGCCTTCCTTTGACCCATAAGCGTCAATTTTTAGACTTTTTTTTAAGTTTATCATAACTATATCTTCTTGTACAAAAAAAAATTTAAAAAAAGAAAAGTTTCACATTTTATTTTAACAATTTATTTTTCAGCAATAGGAGACCTCGCTGAAAAGGTTGTAAAATTTAAGTACATCGAATCGTTTGTGCTAAATTCAGTGCTACAAATTGCTGAGTGCTTTCTTAATGTAAGTAGGTATATAATTCATTATTATATCATGTATAAATATTATTACTAAACTATCTTCGAGCCTCGATGGGTCAAGATCGATTAAGCGATCTTGCTTTGCTTGCTTTGTTGAACGGGAAGAAGTTGAGAAGGCTGAATTCAACCTCGTTATTGACGCTTTTGCATCAACAAAGGCGAGAAAGGTATACATATAGAACGTATCCAGACCAAAGTTCCGCCAAATGTTCCTAATGTGCCTCAAAATGTTTCTAAATGTTCTATAACTAAATAAACATATATATTGAAAGTTAGTTTGTTGTTTTACTCGTTTGTCCATATTTGTTTACATTAAAAATAATAGATTTTCACGGGAGGGGCGCAATTACAACATTTGCCATGGGGGCCATATTGCTCCGTTACGCTACTGGTAAAATATTATTGCTTTCATAATTACATGTTCATTCATATTTAAAAGAAGTAGGTCAATGTTTAATCCAAGAATGTGAGTTGATTAATCTAACTACCCAACCTTTTGTTTAAACGAACAAATTCTTAAGTCAAATAAGTATAGTATCGATTTAAAATTTGTACAATCTTAAAGTAAGACAACCGGTCAAAACAAAGGGTTTCTTCAATAGACGATATATGTTCTTGCGTATACATATATAAAACAACCGTTGTTTTGGATTAACAAAGATTGCTTTGAATTAAGACAACGTTTCTTTGTGTGTAATTATTCCTCATTGCCACGAATAATAATTCGTGGCAATGAGGAATAATTCGTTCAATAAGTAGTAAAAAATTATTCGAACTCAAAAAATATAGCTACATATTCGACGGTGTAGTCATTCTTTTGTAGGTAGGTATATTACAGTTATTGATTTACTAAATTGTTTGGGTGCATCTAATAATATTCGATAAGTATGTATTCTAAATTCATATTTATCAGAAATAATCCACTATTCGACACACTCTTATAGTGCGTTTGTACCATAGGTACATATAAAATTAGAACTAATTAGTAGTAGTTGCTCAGTCAATGTATCTGTTCAACTATCTACTCTGGTCTCTGTGTATGTATGTAGTCTCAACACAGCACTGCGGTGTTCCCAGTGTTATTTAAAAATCGAGTAGGCCTGGAGGTTCGTGCTGTATAGTAAGTCGCGACCAAGGCTTGCTCCAATGAATTTCAATGAAGCAAGCTACACTGTAAAAAACGCCATTTCTGTTTCCCAATACTTAGTTCAGTGAATTTTTATCTCAATTATTTTTCTGTGTTAAAAGTAGATATTATAACGGTTCCTATTTAGTATTCATTACTATTAATTTTATAGGTTGTTTATTATGGTATTTAGTTTGATAACAAAATATTATAAAACGTCAAACATGTGTTTATTTGACAGGAAGGTTTGAAGGAACTGTCAATACAAAAAAATTCTTATCTGTAGGGTAAAAATAATAAAAGAAATATCACAAATTGAGTTAAGTCAAGACCTAAATAGGACATTTTACACTTTTTAATTAACTTTAGACACAATATTTTACCAAAATATCCACATTTTTCCATCATGTAACCCGAAACAAACCGCTTTGCAACTTTTTCCTCACAAAAGCGTATAAAATCGAAAAATCTGTCTTTCTCAATTCACATTGTAGGTGTGGAAGCCAATGATTAGTAGGGCCTCGGTCTGTGCATCCTAAATACGATTCAAGTCGGGGATTCGTCGTCTCTTTCGATTGCTATATCCATCTTTGTCTCTCCTACCTATCTCGCAGCGTGAGGACGTTCTTTGTTGTACCGTTTCTGCCGACAGGGTGAGCCACTGTTCCACACGCTCTCATGCCCCGTTGTCACGCCACTGAGAGCCGATCGTTCTTCTTTTTTTCCCGGTCCGTCTCTACGTCCGTCTCTGTCTTATCGGGTATTGATATCAGCGCGGGATATTTGAATGGTGATTTGTTTTGTTGATTTGTTGTTTTGGTAAACAACTAACAACGGCGTATACGTACACAGAGAGAGAGAAAAACAGTGTTGAATCATAGAATACATTTATTAAAACAATATATTGGCCCTAACAGATATTTTATTAAAGTGAATAGATTTTTGCCTATAAGAAAGATTTCCGTTTCTTACATGTTTTAATGCAAATAAACACATTTGTTGATGATTTGGTAACAACAACAAAATATTTGTTTATTTGAAACTAATACATTAACAATTCAAAAGACTTACATGGCAACCAGTGAATAAAGGATATAGATATAGAAACACAACCTAAAAAGTTAACTTAAAACTAGTAAAAAAAAACTCAAATGTTCAGCGGGAAAATAGAGCGGGTATTCAAAGTAAATATACCTTATTTTAGTGAAGAATATACTTTATTAACTTTCAAGCAATCACTTATTCATTCTCATGGGAAATTCTTAAACTTAAAGATATGTACTTTCAACCTGAATATAAAATTTAACCTCATGAATTAATTTGATTTATTGATTCAAGTAAATTGCTACTTAATTCAAGACTTTAAATAGTTAATTTAAATATTTATTTTAAGTTGATTTGAAAATTAATTATATTGATTGAATTAAATAATATACTTACCTGAATTCTATTATACATTTCTTTCAACTTAACATGGTGGTTTTCAATTATCAATTATTTGTTTAGGTTGGTGTAAGTGGTAGGTTGAGAATATTGCTGCCTATAGAACAGTGTCAGTGAATGGTAGTGTTTAGGCAGAACATTGCTATCTTCGACTACCCATAGTATAGATATAGATTCAAACACACTACCATTGTCTAACGCTTTTATGAACGCACTTTAATTAAAAACGCACGTACACATAAAAAGAATATATTTAGAGACATTCTAATAATAATAATCTATACAAACTAAAATATAAATACTATATAATACATAATCTATACTATGAAATATAGGTAAGTTAAAAATAGGAAACGAAAACATATTGGTCATTCGTTGAAACTTTATGTTTAATTTTGGTAAATTAGAATATAACTCTTCATACTTGAAGGTACAGTTATCATAGTTGGAAACAACCTTGTATGCTTTATGACAATTGTATTGGATATTGTTGTTATTGTTATAGAGGAACAGAATTTACTTCTCATCTGAAGTATTTATTAAAATGTGGTGGCGGTAACGATAAGGGCACCATCTGGTTTGAAGTAATTTTACTGGCGCCCTTAACGATACTGCCCTTTGACTTCTGTCCCATTTCTAGTTTCTACAAAGACGACATAGAAGCGTCCGCTGGTCGCTATCGTGGCGTAAAAACCTACGTATTTAGTTGTTTCCATAAATATTAAAAAAGATACACTTACCTGTAAACGCTGGAATGAGGCTTTCAAACCCCCATTGTCGTAGCAAATTAGTCAAGTCCATTATTTATTATCAACAACAGAAAAGTACACACTCAAGAAAAACTCAAGAAAGACTCAAGAATCAACGTAGGTACCCCTGAACGTTCCGCTTGCCAATTGGTAAACAATATAATAATATGATATTGTAGACTTTACCATTTACTCATCTGGAACGTTTTGTATATTGGTATAAATTGTCAATATGTTCATTGAATGTATTCGGTTTGAACTTATTAGCTAATCCAAACAACAAACCCTAATGTCACCTGGATTATATAACATGATAAAATATTACTCTCCAAAGAATAAAATCACTTCGCTTAAAATGATCGATTCTTTTTCAATCAACAATATGTATTTTGGGTTGATTATATTTATTTCAACAAATCTACACGTTTGAATTGTGAATTTGTTTTTTACCGTATGTCTACCTAATTCCTCTAGGTAGCCGTTGAGGCTTATACACTGATAAAAATGAGTGCGAATTTACAAATGAAATTTACATTTTTTTCAGTAAACCTACCCTATTTGTCGGCAATTTTACCATAATTTTAAGCAAAAATACTAAATATCATTGAAAATGCAGTTACATTCATTAATTGTACAAACTGTAGGTAAATTTGCTAACAAATTTGTAAATTTCATAATAACGTAAATTTCAACGGAATAAAATTACAAATCTATGCATTAAAACTACTGTCTGATATGTAAATTTGCCCTCTGCTCGTGCAATTTTCCTTTCTAGATGGTAAAGTGCTACCGAGATAATTTTTTATCGCGCTTGCGCAATAATGGGATATACAGTTCGAGTTCCGTTCGCCATCCGTTTGGTTGTGTTTACAGGAGCTAAGTTAAAGTTTTATTGAGTGCGATTGTTATATACAACTAATCTAACACTGTTAGTGCCTCTGTGACTTATCTTTATCGGTGTCGTGTGGAATATTTGCCCCATATGGTTCTATAGTATTAAAAGATATAATATTGGTACGTACATTCATCTCTTTGTATATTATGGAGGACTTTGCAAATATATACTACAAAGTGCAGGTAAAAGTTTGCAGTCTTGATATGTATAATTTCACTTTCACTAATTGGATGTTCTTTTTAGGATGCAAGTGTTGATGATACTGACATTCTACAAATTCAAGGACTTGTGTGGTGTCCATAGGTAAGATTTCGCTTATTGTTCTTTCTTGTACATGCGGTCTTACGATCAAATTTATTACTAACATGTATAACACATATCATTTCAATCACCAATATAAAAAAATACTTTTCTATAAACACTCATTAATAACTTTACACACACTCGGTACCTCAAAGGAAAGCAGCTGCTGACATTGTTATACCCTGTATATGATATATGACTCATGTACTTCTTATTTTGATTTGAGGTGACACATTTTGGACTATAGTATATGCTGTGGTTGGATTATCCCCAGGTTATCTTACTCTGGAGACGGTTTAGCTTTTTAAAAATTATTCCAAGTCAGGGTTCAAAAACGAATAAGGTGACGTAAGTTTACCATAGGCATTTCAACTTAATATTGTTGAAATAATATTTAATTTATATTTAAAAGATATGTTTCTCTCTGTTAAGCAGATCGATTTATTTTATTATTCGATATGTAGATAAGTATAGTCCATGGGCTCCTATTTTATTTCATTTACTTATGATTACATTTTTGTCAAGAACTTCTATTTATTTAATGTTAAAAATATGTAGATATATATATATATATTATAAATATGTTTCACATGTTATTTATTGTTAAAATTATAATAAAACTTCATACTATTATTTTTTGTTTTTATTTATGATCTCCACATTAATAGGATTTTACTAGTGATTTTACAGTTGAGAATACAGGCTTGTCCGAGCAGTCGCAAAACCAGTTTACAAACAGTTCTTTTGTGAGAAACCAGATAATGTTTCATTGGTATTTATAATGGAGTTATCATAGCAGCATATGTGGTCCATCACAAAAGTACTGATTGTTAACTGGTTTTCAGTTGCTTGGAGAAATCTAATATTAAAGTTGCAGAAAATTTATTGTACAACAATTAATTGCAATTCCGTGTTTACGGTAAATTTACTGAACGTCAGTAATTTTACTTACAAAAGTATATATAAAACCGTACACATCGGAAACCTCATTTCATATGAGAAGTAAATTTAAGCTCAAAGTAAAATTACAAACCACATGGTTTGTAATTCCCTTCGATACACGGAGGTTAAAAATGACCGCCGTGCCACACGGTAAAATTACCTTTTCAGTTTTATCAGTGATACATTTACACGCACTTATAATTGAAACCAAATTCTAATTTCGGTGAAGTAGTTTATTAGAATAAATTATACTTAGTAAAATTACATGCGATGGAGGTTGCACACAAATAGTTGCATACAACTAGAACTAAGGCGAAGTTGGAAGCGACGTACAAAAAAAGAATACGGTATTGGCGTGACCAGAATTCTGTCCAAAATGTTACCGAAAACATATACGTTACATAAACTAAAAAATCCTCAACACTTTAAATGTACTATAGCTGCTACGGGTATGCTGATATTCAATAAACTATTTATTGCGCATATACAATCCCGCGGCAGTATTTGAAACCGATCATATCTACGATGTAAGTTTGATCTTCGCATAACTCCATATTCAGGTAAATACGGTCCTTGTATTGTATCTGAAAGGGGGATTTGATGTTTAGTGGACGAGAATGATGCACTATCACTTACCAGAGTCGCAAAACGTCACCGAAAACGTCATGCTGGCGTATTTTGATGAACAGAGCAAAACTAAGAAAGTCCCAGCCCTTTGACAATGCTATAGCATGCTACACGCATGTTTAAATATGTATAGAATCCATTTTTTCCACGTTTGACAGAAACAGAGACGGCGTGACATCTTTCATCTCTCTTTAATGTCATTGGGGGGGAAAACAAAGCAAAAGCGCCATAAGAGATCATGTATTTCTGGCTTTCTAAATCAGCTTAAAATAAGCCATTTGGTGCGAAAGTGATTCAGCTTGGATTTTTTTCTGGGTGTGTGGACCGTATTGAATAAGTTATTGTTTTGTGATACTGCAAACAAATGTAAAATCCCAGAATGGATCGTCTCTAAAAAAATCGAAGAAGAAAAAGTTCGTTTTTGGACCATACAACAAAGTCAATATTGGCGATGTGTAGTTTGGATTTGGTAACAGTAAGCATGTCCTAGTTGGTTAAAATCCTCGCTGAATTGAATATTTTCCATAATAATCCTGCAAAAAAACACGCGTTTCAAACATAACCTCACTTTCTGAAGTCACTTTTTAACATCGTTTTGCATAATACTCACCGTGTAATATTCCAAAATTAGCTTAAAAACAGATTCAATAAGGTCCACACACCCAGAAAAAAATCCAAGCTACGACACTATCGTATCAATTGGTTTATTTTAAGCTGATTTAGAAAGCCAGAAATACATGATCTCTTATGGCGCTTTTGCTTTGTTTTCCCCCCAATGAAATTAAGAGAGATGCAAGATGTCACGCCATCTCTGTTTCTGTCAAACGTGGAAATGATGGATATAGATATTTCGCAGTTTATGCGATTGGAGGCGATTTTAAAACGGCAGTTTGCGGTTATGTATGGTTATGTTTGACATATGGTATTTGATATCATAAATCATGTAAATTTGCAGTTCTTAAATCATGTAAATTTACTAACAAACCTAAAAATGTATATAACTTTCCTAAAACTTGGGTGTGATCCTACGCGTTTTTTGTGTAAGTATTTTAACATAATATGTAGTTATTTTTCTCGATTATGTAACTAACGATTTACCTCAACAACCTATTCCTACATAATCCTATAATATGCGTGAACGAAATCCGTAAACAAATTACATTAATCCGTGTAAATTGTAATCATGACACACTTTCTGGTCACCCTCTCACGAACAGATGAACAAAGACAAGGTATGATGTTGAAAAGGGATGGACGCTCCGCCGGGGGTAGTTTTTAAATCTCTCTCCTATCTGGCCGTGATATGCGAATGTGGGGGTGCTAAAATACAACCCCTCGTCATACGGACACAAGACGGGGTTGGTCGTAATTACATTTATTAAAAAATGCAATTACTTTGTATTATACATGAATATTCGTGTTATTACTGTATATAGGTAACCACAGTTGTTTTGTTTCAATGACTTGTGTTAAAAATATTAGTAGTACTTAACTTAGTAAGGTTAGGATTGTGAATACCAAGTTATCGCGCACATATACCGCGATAGTAATCGAGATCGTGGTAGATATGGTGCAGGTTTTTTATTTGTATGACTCTTTATTCAGGTAAATGTGGTCGTTGTCGAAAATCTGTTGAGGGACACCTTATATAATAAGTTCTTAAATGTTAAGGTATGAAAAATAATAAAACAAAACACATTCGGTGGAATTATCGTGAAACTAAGCGGTCCTCGTATCAGGAATTCCTATCAAAACTCACTAATTGATTTATCCTTTTGTTCCTAAGAAGGCCACGTATAGTCCTGTGTCTTTCTGTCATTTATATCTGTTGTCTCTTTCTTTCTGTATACGCGTCTACCTTTAAAGGAGTATACCACTATAGGGCTGCAAGGGCCAAAGCCAGTATCTTTATTTTTATGTACAATCATAATAATCAATAGAAATGTATGTTTCCATGTCACAAAATAAAGCTACTAGGTTTCATACAATCGACGTGAAAATGCAATTATCTTCAAAACAATAGATTATTACACAATAGTAGGTATACTAGTACCTTTTTTATGTGAAAAATATATATATTCCAAAAATGGAACCATATGCAGGGTGTTAAAAAATAATAAATCAATATTCTTAAATTGGATTGTTTGTTACATGCAGTTCAATATTATGAACACGCTGTATAAAAACTAGCTGTATGGCTTCAAATTGATAGAATCATCCATTCTAAATAGTTTAATCCTAAATGACTTCAATGAAATATGTCTAGTAGTTCAGAAATAATTTGGTCCTTAAGATGCTGTGTTTAAAACAAAAGCAAGAACATCATGCACTAAAATTTAGTGCATGAAGTGCACTATGTAGTGTCTTATCTTATTCACCTAATCTACGGTGTTTTAAGGTTAGTGCGACTACCGCTTTTTCCAGAACTGACGTCATATGTTTTGTTGATGAAACAAACAATTTATTTCAGGAAAAAGAATAAATATTTTATGAAAATCTATCATACACTGTTAAGAAGAATGTTACGCTTTATTTGTTATTGAATGTCTGGCATTCTAAACCGCAAATTTATTGCCCTTAGGTTCTTTAGGTTCTTAGAATGAAATTAAATAGTGTTTGAATACATTCAAAGACGTTGTTTGGTAATGTTTGCCAAATATCTCATTGACTACAAATAATTAAAAACAAATTTAGGCATGTTGACGTTAACATGGTACTATGGTCACGAAATCAAACAAATAGAAATCATTTTATGTAAAAATAACTCAAATACAACCAATATAAATAAAGCTTTTGACGAAAATATAATAATCTGATGAAATCACATTAGAATCGTGGAATACTGTAAAAAGAAACACGAGTTTTAGCACATGTTTGACGTAAACGTTATACATAACCCTACTTCTCTAAAACGCCAAACTAACTTCTTTTTAACAAGTTGTCTATACCCTATAGTACTCTATAGGACGTTAACTATAGAAGTATTTCCACACAACATTCCTTTAAATACAAATGTTCACCAAAATCAAACAAACTGAAAGCATTTAATGTGAAAATAGCGCAAATATACAACCAATAATAATGAGCTCTGATAAAAAACTTATTAGAAACGTGGAATACTGTAAAAAAAATACGATGTTTAGCGCTTGTTTGACATAAACGTTTTACCTAATCCCACTTTCTAAAACGTTATACATAACCCTTCTTTTCTAAAACGTCAAACTATCTTCAAATAACCAAATACACGTTAATGTCACGTTAACTCTATTAGACATCATGCCGCACAACACTCTTCAAAAACAAAAATCCACCAAAATCAAGCAAACTGAAAGCATTTAGTGTGAAGATAACGCAAATATACAACCAAAAATAAAGTTTTTAACGAAAATATAATAAGCTGTGATGAATACTGATTAGAATCGTGAAATATTCAATATAGAAACACAATTTTTAACACTTCTTTGACGTAAACGTTAAACGTTATACATATAATCAGACGGCCATTGGCCAACTAGTCTGCTGGCCTGCGCCTATTAACCGCCACAACAATGTTGTTTAATTGATAGAACCTGTACTGTAATAACATGTAAATGGTGAGGTTAATAAAGGTATTATTACATAACCTTACTTTTCTAAAACGTGAAAATATCTTCTTTTAAGCCAGTTGTCACGTTAACAATCGAATATTGCCACACAATATTCATTCAGAAACAAAAATCCACCAATATTAAACAAAAATTAAAGCATTTAATGTAAAAATACCGCAAATGTATATTTGCTATAAAGGTTTTAACGAAAATATAATAAGCTGTGATGAAAACTGATTAGAATCGTGGAAAACTGTAAAACGAAACATGATTTTTAGCAATTGTTGACGTAAACGTTATACATAACCCTACTTTTCTAACACGTCGAAGTATCTTCTTTTAACCAAGTTGTCACTTTAACTATTACCAGACAACATTCCTTAAAAAACAAAGCTCCAGCAAAATCAAACAAACAATGAATTTTATGCAAAAATAACGCAAATATATAACCAATAATAAAGTTTTTAACCAAAATATAATTAGAATCGCGAAGTATTGAAAAAGAAAAAAACCGATATTTAGCACTTGTTTGACGTAAATGTTATACATAACCCTACTTTTATAAAACGTATAAGTATCTTCTTTTAACCAAGTTGTCATGTTAAGTATAGAAATATTTTCACACAACATTAATTCAAAAGCAAAAATCAAGCAAACTGAAAGCATTTCATGTAAAAATAATGCAAAATACACCCAATACTAAAGTTTTTAACTAAAATATAATGAGTTATGATGAACACTAATTAGAATCGCGAAGTATTGAAAAAGGAAACACGATTTTTAGCACTTGTTTGACGTAAATGTTATACATAACCCTACTTTTCTAAAACATCGATTAACCAAGGTATCACGTTAACTGTGCAAGTATTGCCACACAACATTAGTAAAACCTCACAACCACCAAAATCAAACATGTTAAAAGCATTTAATATAAAAGTATCGTAAAATATACAAGCTATTAACGAAAATATAATAAGAATTGTTAAAAACTGATTAGAATCGTCAAATACTGAAGCAAGTAACGCGATTTTAAGCACTTATTTCTTGACGTAAACGTAATACATAACCCTACTTTTCAAAAACGTCAAACTATCTTCAATAAAGTTTTTAACGAACATATAATAAGCTGTGATGAATAATGATTAGAATCGTGAAATATTCTAATTAGAAATACAATTTTTAACCGTTCTTTGACGTAAACGTTATACATAACCCTACTTTTCTAAAACGTCAAACTATCTTCTTTTAAGCAAGTTGCCACCTTAACAATAGAATATTGCCACACAATATTCATTCAGAAACAAAAATCCACCAAAACTAAATAAAATTGAAAGCATTTAGTGTAAAAACACCGCAAATAAAAAAAAGCTTTTGAGGAAAATATAATAAGCTGTGATGAAAACTGATTAGAATCGTGGAAAACTGTAAAAGGAAACAATTTTTAGCAGTTGTTGACATAAACGTTATACATAACCCTACTTATCTAACACGTCGAAGTATTTTCTTTTAACCAAGTTGTCACTTTAACCATTACCAGACAACATTCTTAAAAAACAAAGCTCCAGCAAAATCAAACAACCTGAATGAATTTTATGCAAAAATAACGCAAATATATAACTAATATTTAAAGTTTTTAACCAAAATATAATTAGAATCGCGAAGTATTGAAAAAGATAACACGATATTTAGCACTTGTTTGACGTAAATGTTATACATAACCCTACTTTTATAAAACGTGTAAGTATCTTGTTTTAACCAAGTTGTCACGTTAATTATAGAAATATTTTCACACAACATTCCTTCAAAAGCAAAAATCAACCAAAATCAAGCAAACTGCATTTCATGTAAAAATAACGCAAAATACACCCAATAATAAAGTTTTTAACCAAAATATAATAAGCTCTGATGGAAACTAATTAGAATCGCGAAGTACTGAAAAAGGAAACACGATTTTTAGCACTTGTTTGACGTAAATTTCATACATAACCCTACTTTTCTAAAACTACTTCTTTTAACTAAGGTATCACGTTAACTAAGCAAGTATTGCCACATAACATTAGTCAAAAACTAAAAACCACTAAAATCAAACAAGTTGAAAGCATTTAATTAATAATGTTAACAAAGTATTGCAATTATACAAGCTTTTAACAAAAATATAATAAGAATTGTTGAAAACTGATTAGAATCGTGAAACACTGAAAAAAGAAACACGATTTTTAGCACATTTGACGTAAACGTAGTACATAACCCTACTTTTCTAAAACGTCATTAACTTCTAACCAAGTTGTTACGTTAACTATGCAAGAATCACCACATAACATTCCTTTAAAAACTAAATCCACAAAACAAACCCTTAAAATGAAAAAGAAACTCCAATCACATAAAAAATAGTTTAATTTTAACAGTGTACTCCGCGTACACTGGTCGAGATATTCAACGACTCCCGTAAAAGCGAACCGTTTTTGCTTTGGCGTGAGCGAGTGTCCGCACAGTCTGTCTATATACCAACGGAGAACCCAAGGTAAATAAGGGGAATGCCGTACATAAGGCCAGCCTATATACCACGAGCGAAGCAGAAAGCCGGCTGCTTCCAACACAGTCGACATAGAACGCCCGTACCGACGAGTTATCGAGACAAGCGCGCGTGAAAACAAACGGAAAAACGCGTAAAAATCACGTAATTACGTCCCACCGACGAGCACATAACCTAAAAGTGAGTTCTCCGCGTAAAAATCGCACGTTTCTACACACAAATCCGCCCGAAAACATAGCCAAACTCGCGAAGTTGAGGTTATGTTCCGTTAAGGGCTATTTTCGTGTGCTCCACTGCCTACCACCCGGTATTTTTCAACGAAACCCCATTGTTAGGCCTATTCGTATCCGTTCTTAAGTGTTTCGTGTTCGGCGCGACGACTCAAATGTTTGGAGCGGTATTTTGCGCGAAATACACGTGATTCTGACGTCTCGTTCAGTGTGCTGTGATATGACAACTCGAGAGCAATAATCGAGATGTCGCCTGCTCCGAGAAACGTCAAAACATCGTCAGATATTTGACAGGTCGTGTTAATTTCGCCCTTTTCGCGGATTTAATTATGGATTTTACGCTGATACGGAACTAAAACTAGAATAGGTGAGTGACTGCTTTGAGATTTCGTAGTTTTAAGTGCGATTTGGGATTTGTGTGCCTGTCAAAAACGTTGTTGTCATAGCGCTAGTAGATCTAGGGTATGCTTTGAGAAGAACGCTTATTCCGTTTTGTAGATTCCGCGGTATTAATCTTGAAAAATCGAATAATACGATCGAGATTTTTGTACTAGCGCCGAAGGGGTGCGTTCTGAGTTCCCAGGCCTAAAATCTACGCAAAGAGAAATCGTATTTAGGCCCTCTTCCGTCCCTTTCTGGTCTCGAAAAGACTTGTTATAGTATGACGTCATGCGGTATAAGGGAAGTCGTGAGAAACGCGGTATTATTGTTCTTTAGTCTCCACATAAGTTGTTGCTTTTTTTGTCCAAGTTTGAAGCACTGGTAGATCAAATCGTAGCCTGATGTTTTCTGATCATGCTGATCTTTGATTCGTTTCATTATCTCTTTAATTCAAGGAGATACAATGAGAAAGGCAATTATGAGACACACGTTATTGTAAACAAGATTGAGCATCATACGTTAGCACAAGAGAAACAATAGTATGCAGTTAAAACTGACCATTTGTGTCTTATGTAATAGTCACCTTGTTTATTTTGCGGAAATGCAACACAAGTTCTCTAAGTATGTATTCAAGTATAGGCTAATAGAAGATAGTAGTTTTAGAAAATTCCCATACACATCTTCTGAAGAATATATATCGAAAACGGCCAACTTTTGACTACATGGTTGTCTGACGAGAATGAACGTTCGATAGAGATTGATAGATCTTTTAATTTTTGACTATAAAAGTTCTATTCATCTTCTTTGTAGGAGTAACCATTTTTACGTTCTACACAGATGAAAATGTTATTAAATTCAAATAAAAATGACTCTAAGAAATCTGGTTTATAGTTAAAATTTACAATTTGTATATTATAACGAACATTATAACGAAATTCTTGGTTGAGTTAAAATACGATATTTTAAGGTTACGATTAAAGGTTCTTTGATTAAAGAAATTATTAGTTTGTTAAGGGAATTAATATGCACCTATTATTGACTAGAACCTTTTGAGGAGAGTTTTGACTAGTTTTGACTAGAGCCTTTTGGGATGTCGCACATCCTCGACCAGTGTACGCTAATTCGGAATCGGAACGAACCTGCATCCACTGTGCTCTATAGTCTATACCAGGGGTTCTCAACCTTTTAGGTTCCGTGTACCACCTAAAAAATATCCAAATTTCTTCGTACCACCATCCTTTATACAAAAATGCATATTAATACAGGGAAAGAAATAATCCTACTTATTTATTTTGTAATAAAATAATAACGTTTGTAACAAAAGTTCACTTGGTAAAAACTTATTCTCAACCCATACCTACATAAATTTCACATAAATCGTGGCGCAAAAAGGCATTAAAAGTCTGATATCTTAATCTCCAGTTTCTTTAAAATAATTCTTCCTCTGCATCCAAAAAACTGTGATTGTAATAATTTTAAATTCTTCTATCAGCGCTGTGTGTGAGGAAATGCCTATCAAATGTTCTTAAATGTTCTTTTTCTATTAGGTTGTGAAGTTTGGTATTTACAATACCTTTTAGATTTCTGATCCAATTTTCATTGTCATAGATTTGGGAAAATAACTATTGTTTTTTAAAGAGGTGTAATCAATATTTTTTTTATATCCGACTAATTCATCATTGATGTTTCCCATCTTCCTTCAAGGGAGCCTTCGAATGCTGGCAATAAAGTACATTTATTTTTATTAACTTCTTTTATAATTAACTCGATTTATTTATTGGTAAGTAATTTTATCTTCAACGATAATTAAATGTACCTTTGATCCCTGCAAAACTAAATTTAATTCATACAGCTTTCCAAAAATATCAGCTAAATATGCTAACCGGGCCATCCACAATTCGTCAACGAAAGGATTTTTGAATTCGAAATTAGCGTTTTCAAGACAAATTTGAACCTCTGATTTATGTTCGAAGAGACGATTCAAAATTTTACCTCTCGAGAGCCATCTATCATCGGAATGTAACACGAGTGACTTCTGTTGCTACCCATCTCCTGACATAATATTAAAAACATTCGTGAACTGAATGCTCGACTTTTAATAATATTGACTGCAATTTTTTTTTGTTAAAGCCCGAGCTCCATCAGTGCAGACACCAGTGCATTTCGCTCATGGAATGGAATAGTTAAACTAAATATATAATTATTAAGAAATTTGAATAGGTATTTCGCCAGTTGTTCTTTCGAGCAGAGGTTTACAAAATAATTATTCCTCTGCAATTTTCTCTTCCACCTCGAATCGGATAAAGACTAATAATTGATAAAAATGAGTTATGTCAGTATTTCATCTAAGTGCAGCGCAAAATATTAACTTTGATTTATCTTTTTAACTATTAACTTTTACACAATGTGCCATTTGAAATACGTCTGCGTACGGTAATGGGTATTATCTGATTTGACCGCTATAATTTTGGGTCAAACAATTTAACAATATCATCTGAATAAAAATGATTTTAAGTTTGGTACCTTTTGCGTACCACCAGTTGAGAACCTCTGGTCTATACTGCCGATCACACGGCCTTTTTAACATATTAGCCAGACGCATGACATCAACTGAGCGGCATAAAAAACACCTAAAATGATGACCAGTTTCAAACTGCAGTAACTTTTGAACGTATTGCTCGATTTGAATGAGTTTTTTTTTATTTCAAAGATCCACTTTCTGCCAATATTTCTGTATGTGTGCTACCCATTTTTGCGCTCTTCCATTTCAGCAATGGTGAATAACGTTAATGCTTGTTTTCTTCCTACAGTTTAAAGCTTGCTGTGGGGTGCACCGACAAAATAATTTAACTTTAAACAAAAGGAGCTTGTAGTCTCGTCTGTTCTGATCATTTATGTTTTTTGTTCAAGTTTCTATTGTTGTTAACGTCAAAGTTACAAGATCTTAAAGATAACGCTGCTTCTTCGGCAGCGCCATCAGAAATTAAAGCTAGCCATGGTAATCAGCAAAAACATTTAGTGACGTTTAGTGTCGTTAACGTCATTGACTGAATGGCCTGCACGTAGCCCTGATTTAAACCCCATAGAACACATGTGGGATATGCTAGGGAGACGAGTTAGAGCCCGTGGTGCCGCGATACAAACGCTAGATGATCTCCGAATAGCGCTAGAAGAAGAGTGGAACCAGATTCCCCAAAATGAGATTCAAAACCTAATTCGAAGTATGCCTGGAAGGATGAGGAATACAATTCAAGCGAGGGGAGGCAATACTCGTTATTAACATGTTGATCATTACTTTCACGGTTCAATTAAATTTTGTCGTTATCCATGGCTTTCTTGAATTTCTGATGGCGCTGCCGAAGAAGCAGCGTTATCTTTTAGAGCTTGTAACTTTGGCGTTAACAACAATAGAAACTTGAGCAAAAAACATAAGTGATCAGAACAGACGAGACTACAAGCTCCTTTTGTTTAAAGTTAAATTCTTTTGTCGGTGCACCCCGCAGCAAGCTTCAAACTGTAGGAAGAAAACAAGCATTAACTTTATTCACCATTGCTGAAATGGAAGAGCGCAAAAATGGCAGTTTGAAACTGGTCATCATTTTAGGTGTTGCGTTTTTTATGCCGCTCAGTGTGTGTAGACATTTTTTGTAGGGAATTAAAAAATATAGAAATTTTCTTCATCACTTTACTGTGAAGCTTCTGTGAGCACTCGAAAATACTCTGACTAACATAATCAATTAGAGAGGTGTTAATGACTCTGTCAGGTATGGAAAAATATGCCACTTGAGTCGAAACCACGTTGATCATGGTTCTTATTCTTCTTCTTATACCTGGGACCATGTGCTGGTTCTATGTTCGAGGCACGGGCTCTAGCATAGCTGGCACGGTTTTACTTTTAGATTAGGGTGTACAGCGGCTTGCTGTGCTCTGTCTGTGTGCTGCGAAGGAACCCCCTCATCCCCTAGAGGGGGTTTACGAATATCCTGCCACGGCGGATAGAGATAGAGAAAGGAGAGCCGGAAAAAAAGGACGAAGCTAAATACTCGATATGCCTCGGTTTGGGAAAAAATCTACACAATGCAGTGTTCGGCGTGAAGGACGCCGAAGGTAGACAAGGACGAAGGATCTTGGTGGTCCTGACAACCGGGTTGAGTCCTTCCGATCGAAAAAGGGAAGGGAATTGAAAAAGTTTGAGGTTTCGCGGGTTTTAAATGTAGATTTTGGGTGAAGATGTACAAAAATCGTTCGAATTTGAAAATGAAAATGAAAATTGTTTTAATTAACAACTTGAGGAATTACCCTTAAATTTTATACGGTCAACCAAATGGTTAAATTTACAATTTCCTCAAAATTTGTCTTTTTGGCAATATTCCTAATTGTAGATTACGAGTTCTGGATTCCCTGCTAAAATCAAGGGTCCTGTAAAAGCAGTTAGACGGTGGTAAAACTCACAATAAACTGTTGCTGCATACCTACATTCAGTCAAGGACAAAATATTTCAAACAAATGTATTTCTAAATTTTCAATATTTGTAATCTGTTAATGATGAATATGAATATGAACATATTATTATGAAAACAATAATATTTTACATAGAATGCAATAAAAGCATCCAAAGAAGAATATTGTTATTTTCCAACTAGAGAAGACACCAGGTGTCCCTTCTTAGTCTCTTTCCATCAATATTAGAGCTGTTGGACATTTCTACGTCAGGTACATTGACGGTACCTATAATAGCACAATCACTGACGCTGCATACACATCTAATGCGGTTATATGCAATACACAGGGTGTTTCTTAATAACATGCTAATATTGAAGGAGAAATAAGAATAAGAAGTTATCATAAAAAGAATCTTTTTTATGATAACTTTAGTTTGACCCTAGATATCCTTGTGAAACGAAGTACCCATCTTCTATGCATCAAAATGCATTTTCTGCTGTATTACCTATTTTTTATTCTTGCCAGTGGCGTTTTTATTCTTGCCGTGTGGGATTTGCACTGAATCATTTTAAAGACAAAGGTGATAAATCACTGGTTTTTCTCTTCCTTTTTGAGCAAATCGGGTCTCTTGATTTTTTTTTGTTTGACTTATAAACAAATAAAATTCATTCATTTGCATGTTGTTATAACATTTGTTATTGTCTTCCTAGTCTAGTTGTCACGTCATCAAAATTAACAGTACAGATTATTTTTTAACACCCTGTAGTTTAAAAGTTAAGACCTTTAGTTCATATGTTTATATGATTGTTGATGTTATTAAGAAATACCCTGTATACCCTCTAGGAGACCCCTCTTACGACGAGAAAGTAAAGCTCCATCTATAGGCCTCTGTTTCATCGCTTGCAATCGCATAAACTGCGAAATATCAATATTCTATACATATTTAAACATGCGTGTAGCCTGCTATAGTATGGCCAAAGGATTGGGACTTTCTTAGTTTTGTTGTATTCATCAAAATACGCCAGCATGACGTTTTCGGTGATGTTGTACGACTCTGGTAAGTGATCGTCATCATTCTTTTCAACTAAACATCAAATCCCCTTTTCAGATATAATTCAAGGACCACATTTACTTTAATAAGGTATTATGCGAAGATCAAACCTACATCGTAGATATGAACGATTTTAATTACTGCTGCGAGATTGTATATGCGCAATAAACGGTTTATTGAATATCAGCATACACGTAGGAAGCGATAGTACATTTAAAGTGTTGAGGATTTCTTAGTTTATGTAACGTATAAGTTTCCGGTAACATTTTGAACCGAATTCTGCTCGGTTCAATACCGTATTTGTTTTTGTCCGTCGCTTTCGACTTCGTGTTAGTTGTGGTCGTGTGCAACGTATTTGTATTACCTCCATCACGTGTAATTTTACTAAGTATAATTTATTCTAATAAATTGTTACACCGAAATTAGAATTTTGTTTCAATTATATGCGCGTGTAAACTTGTTAACGTTAACCGTTATAACAATTCGTTATTCTTTGAAGTAACTAATCAGTTACCGCCAAACACGTCTATTCTGATTATTATACTTATGAAAGCACTATTTTAAAGTTAACTTTTTAGGTTATGTTTCATGTATTTATCACAGTAGGGTTAAAAGTGTTGCCCCAAGCTCCATTATGATCATAGTTGCGACCTCGCTGATTATTTATTAAAACTTCTAGGCTAAAATAGATTTACAATTAGATTTTGTCATGATTTTATCTCATTCTTACGAAGTTGACAGTTACTACAGTACTGACACGTGGTAGCCGCAAAATACCCTAGATTCTAATTTAGCGCAAATAGTAACCACAATTACTAAACTTATATAAAATTAATGACGCAAAGTAGAAAAAATAGTATATTATTTCTTAAATAATATAATATTATAAATATAGTTCCGTACTTTTGAATTGTTAATGTATTAGTTTCAAATAAACAAACATTTTGTTGTTGTTACAAAACAAAAACTAAAATCCATTTACCTTAATAAAGATCTGTTTGGGGCTAATATATTTTTTAAGAAATGGATTATTTAATTCAACACTGATTTTCCCTCTGTGTGGTAAAGAATACTAGTTTTTAAAAAATCTCATACAAAACAAGGCAGCAGGTATTAACACTTATAACACTTTTTTATTTTGAAGAACATACCTACGTGTAGGTGATGATTTTCAACAGTATTTATAAGAATGGTTGCTTGTAAGAACAGAATGCGTTTAATAAAAAACCCGTCAAACAAAAACGAAATATTAAAAATTAACCTTCGAAAACACGTTTTTAAACAACCAACCCCAAAAAAATAAATCGCGCCAAATTACACCGCACACACAGGGTGGTTATCGCTCGCAGTGCCTACCACCTTGTTAAGATTAATTGTGTAACCTAAAACCTTTTATCCGCCCTGTTATGTACATCGCGTACACAGGCAAAGATATTTCACTAACTACCCCCTTCCGTCTCTTTCCTCGTGATACTAAAGCCGCATTTTCCATCTCTACACTTCGTTCCTCTATTTCGACCCCGCTCCAACCCCGCACTTACCACCCCTGTCCCATAATCTCACCTAACCCTTATATACCAGAACGTGTATCCATTGTATATACATAGGAGCTCGTAGCAACCACCCCATATATGTATTACTATACTCTAGCGACTTTCGATCGGCGATTTTCAATTTTTTTCCGGGAGATTTAGGGGGTGCACGATGACTTTGATGATTAGTTTTTGATGTAATTATTGTATGTATAAGCTGTTCCGTCGATAACGCTACGTTAACTCTAGGAATCATTTGTCCTAAAAATTAGGAAAATAATTTATATGCCCAATCGATCGGGAATCGCCTAAAACGTAAAAGTAACTAAGGGTTCATTTGTCCTAATGCCGAAGGCATTTGTCCTAAAATTGGGTGAAATAATTTATAGGCTCAATGGACGGGGAATCGCCTGAAACGTAAAAATAACTAAGGGTTCATTTGTCCTAATCCCGAGCTCATTTGTGCTAAAATTAGGTAAAATAATTTATAGGCCCAATCGATGGGGAATCGCCTGAAACGTAAAAATAACTAAGGGTTCATTTGTCCTAATCCCGAAGGCATTTGTCCTAAAATTGGGTGAAATGACTTATAGGCTCAATCGATTGGAAATCGTCTGAAACGTAAAAATACCTAAGGGTTCATTTGTCCTAATCCCGAAGGCATTTGTCCTAAAATTAGGTGAAATGAATTATAGGCTCAATCGATTCGAAATCGTCTGAAACGTGTAAATAACCTGGGGTTCATTTGTCCTAATTTCGAACATATTTGTCCTAATGCTGGTAGAAGCGTGATCTAGGACGAATTACTTGTAGAAAACCACCAATAGTGTGGTATTTTCGGGTGTACGATTATTACTTTGTTTCTAAGATTGTTTTTGTGTGTATATGTGTTTATATTTTGGTTTCTTTGTTTCAGAAATGGATATGATGGATCCACTTCCGAATGTGAAACAGGAGAAGATCAAGCTCCACGAAATCAACGAGTACCTGACCTGTCCCTTATGCAAGGGGTATTTTATAGATGCCACTACTATTTCAGAATGTCTGCACTCTTGTAAGTAAAAATATATTATAGGGGCTAACAGTTTAGTGCTGATATTTCCATTTTTTATTATTGAATTTTTTTATAAACATATATCTTTTCAAATGATAACAATGTAAAACTCTTTCCACAAATTCATTTTTCTAGAATAATAAATTTTTGTTAGGAGAATAAGACCAAATTTTACCTTATCATGTAAATTATTCATTGATAACTGTATTCCTGACAACGTTATAATCTTTATCTCAATTTCTCATCATAGATATATTTCAATGTAATTGTATTTTAAAATTTACTTGGCAGTTGAACTTTTATCCTAGAATTTACCATTTTCTTTGCAATATAAAAAGTAAATCAAAAACCCTATCATCAGTAATAAAAATGTACCAAAAATACTTCAGTTATTGCTTATTTAATATACAATTAAATACCATTCAAAACACTGGTTGTTAAAATTTTAATTTGAAATAGTTTTAGTGGTGTTCGTGATAGCATTAAATTGTTTATGCATACCAATGTGTAGATAAAACTCGTATTCATATATTCCAAGCATTGATATCAATTGTTTTTCCTAGTATCATCGCTACTGTTACAATATTGCAATCACAAATCGTTCGCCTTTTACAGTTTAAACTTTTAGAAAATAAAATGTTTTGCCTTTTATTGCTAGAATACTCGTTAACATGAATAATTTGTATGTTATTGTTTTTTTTCTGTTTTCAGTTTGCCGCAGTTGCATCATCAAGTTCCTTCAAGACAACAGTCACTGTCCAATATGCGAAGTAATTATAAATAAGGCCAAGCCAAATATAAAGTAAGTTTCTAAAATCGAAGTTATTTGTCCTAACCCCGAAGACATTTGTCCTAAAATTAGGTAAAACAAATCATAGCCTCAATCGATTCAAAATTGTCGGAAACGTAAAAATAACCACGGGTTCATTTGTTCTAATCCCGAAGACAATTGTCCTAAAATTAGGTAAAATAAATCATAGCCTCAATCGATTCAAAATCGTCGGAAACGTAAAAATAACCAAGGGTTCATTTGTCCTAATCCCGAAGACAATTGTCCTAAAATTAGGCAAAATAAATCATAGCGTCAATCGATTCAAAATCGTCGGAAACGTAAAAATAACGGCGGGTTCATTTGTCCTAATCCCGAAGGCATTTGTCCTAAAATATTCGGATCTCGCTTAAAACGCGTAATGGGACAGTTGACGGCACGGGGGCAATCGATTTTATATTTGGTGCTTGAACCTGCTCTGCTGCTTTTGCTGCAGGGCAAGCCGAGAGCAAGCCAGCCAGTGGTATGGGCTGGCAGTAGTAGGGGGAGGGGTGGAGTATTTTTTTCTCTTTTATCTTTGCGTCCGGACGTCGGCGTCGAAGAAAAACGAGCCTTTTCGGCGGAATTGATGAAACTGCACCCGCGGGGCGTCAACGACGTCACAGGGACTCGTAAAATTGTTGATCTCCGCCGTCGAAAGGTTCTTCTTATTTTGTTTCGATGAGAATTTGCCACCTATCAATTTTCACGCAATTTTATTGGTTATGTTTTATTTTTTGCTCCCTCCGCAATTTTCAGTATTGTTTTGATATTGTAAAAATTCATTTGTTCTACGAAAAGTTAGGTAAAATAAATGGTAGGCTCAATCGATAGGGAATCGCCTAAAACGTGGAAATACCCCGGGTACCTTTGTCCTAATCCCGAAGACATTTGTCCTAATTCAACAACAAGTTCTAAAGGTTGCGCTTTTGTTGTATTCTTGCAGGTTAGATAAGACGTTGCAAGACATCGTGTACAAATTAGTGCCAGAGTTATTTATAAGGGAGATGGCGAGGAGGCAGGACTTTTACAGGAGCAGGCCGGAGGCGTCGGCGAAAGCCACCCCCGAGGAGCGGGGGGTGGACACCGAGCGAACGATTTTCAATCCGAAGGACGCGATCAGTCTCTGCATAGAATACATAAGGTAAGTCGGCGGTTCTTATTTGAGTTCATTTGTCCTAAAAAAATAGGTAAAATAATTTATAGGCTGAATCGACGGGGAATTGCTTGAAACGTAAAAATAACTAAGGGTTCATTTGTCCTAATCCCGAACTCATTTGTGCTAAAATTAGGTAAAATAATTTATAGGCTCAATCGACGGGGAATCGCCTGAAACGTAAAAATAACTAAGGGTTCATTTGTCCTAATCCCGAAGTCATTTGTGCTAAAATTAGGTCAAATAATTTATAGGCTCAATCGACGGGGAATCGCCTGAAACGTAAAAATAACTAAGGGTTCATTTGTCCTAATCCCGAAGTCATTTGTCCTAAAATTGGGTAAAATGAACTATAGGCTCAATAGATTGGAAATCGTCTGAAACGTGTAAATAACCTGTGGTTCATTTGTCCTAATTTCGAACATATTTGTCCTAATGCTGGTGGCAGCGTGATCTAGAACAAATTACTTGGAGAAAACCACCCAAAGTGCGTGTATTTTTGGAGTAAATGTATCATCATAACTCGTAAGTACTAAAAATACTAAAACTTCTTCCATACGATCCGTCGGGAGAAAAGATACGAAAAAAGATCGTAGTAGTAACACGCTGAGGCGATAAGATACGGCAGTAAATAAGGAATCGCAGTCGGCTTGGGTGACGAGGCCAGCTAGCTCTGGAGCGGCGTACGGCGCGCCAAAGAGCGAGAGAAGGGTTTGGCCCGGCGCGAGCGAGACGGAGATGCCGGTTCCGATGGAACAGCTGTTTTCTGTTCACGGATGGCAGAGCGGACCCAGGCGAACTATATGTAGTGAATTGAAGGCCCGTGCTCGCTGATTGCGGTAGAGAGAGAGGAAAATAGTTTGAATTTTAGTGAGGCGAGTGGTTTTACCCTTTCACAGCGAAGGTCTCGTGTCTTTTTGGGTGATCTCTGGTGACGGTTTCTGACAGTTTTCGTTGATGGAAATGACGAAAAACTTGCGAAAGAAAGGGGGTCAGGATTTGGTTTGGAGGGTTTTTTGGATGGGTAGGTTTATGTTTTTTTTTGTGTTTGTGGGAATAACCTTGAGGAGTACGGAAAACTTCATATAGAAAGTCTTTGTTTTAACCGTTTTTGAGCAAAATAGCTAATTATCTTTGTACGTAAAAACATGTATGTACTTCTGTTGACAGCACAGCGGATGTAGGAAAATTAGTCAGTTTCTGGATTTTTCTCAATTTCCTCAGTAGTTCTTTCTTCATTGTCGTTGCCGTCGGGTTGGTTTGATGACTATTTTGTTTGAAAGTAATTTTAATTATGAAATTTACAAACTTCTTAGCAAAATTACATACTATTTGTACAATTAATGAATGTAAAACTGCATTTTTAATAATATTATGTATTTTTACTAGATTGTTGATAAAGTTTCTGTCAAATAGTGTAGGTTTACTGACAAAATTGTTAATTTTATTTGTATTCTCGCACTCATTTGTATCAGTGCGTGTTCTCCGTAAAAACGTCAATTTTAGGGAAGATTCAGTAACATATTTGTCAAAGACGATGTGTACCTTATTTCATAATAATATTGGCAATTTTAAAACGGTGCGTTGTAGCATTATTATTGTTATTAATTATTATTAAAAGCAGGCGGTTATATCTATTTCTTTGATAAATGTTATATGCTCGAACTGAGATGTTAGTTATTTGAATTAAAAGTAATGAATTTCAAGTTAAAGTGGTCACCAAAATATACGACTTTAATAAGATTTCGCTTCTATATTGAAAAAATTAACCACTCGTTAAGAATCATGCGGTTAACAACAGTGGTTAACTGTTGATGGTCATGCGCATTCAGTACAAAACATTCAATCAGCTGATCAGTACCCTACGATGTGCTGTGTACCAGATATGCAAATATGCAAATGAATAGGAGTATCTGCAAGAGTAGAACTACACAAAATCCATATGCCGTCATGGTTAATTTTATTCACAAAATTAAAGTTGTTTTGCGACACACTCAACTCCGTTTACGAAACAATTCACGCAAAAATTAAATTTATGCAAAGGTCCACAGAAAATAGCGTAAAATGAATTATTTATTCTTGTTGTTATTCTTATTCTTCTGAGACTTCGCGTCTGAGTGCATTTCTGAATTGTGAGGTTAGGTTATTCGGATATGTATAACCACAAGTTTCAATTGAAGGGGTTCATTAATACGACACCTGGTTAGATTCTAGTAGTTGTGGTTACAAGTTTTAAAGGTTTTCTCATTTATTGGATACTCATTTAATTCTTTAACAATGATCATTTAATTTAACTGTCGTAATCTTTTCACTGTACATTTAATAAATTTAACAAACTTGTTTTAATAGTCGACAAACACAAAATTGTATTTGACTATATTATTTTTTTACTTGTATAGAGATATACTTCCTAGGTAAGAGCCAAATGAAGTATCCCCTAAGTTCCTTCTGGCAATTGTTCGGTAACCACTAAAATAAAAATATAAATTAAATCAAAAAATACCTAGCATACTTATTTAATAGTAAAAACAAAATCAATCACCTTTCATGTAAATCATCTATTTCATTTAGCACTTGTTTATTTACGATACATATACCATAAACCAAACAATTCGTTTTTATTTTAAGGTTAAAGACTTGAAGAGTGTTTAGCAGCAAGTCCCTCTGCCTATAGGTTGCTACGTAGTTCGTAGTCGCGCAGTTCGCCACTCAACTGGTGGCAAATCCATACCCCCCCCCCCCCTACGTTTTGATTGCAAAACACGCAAAAGTTCTGAGGCTTTTTCTCAGCAATTAGTTCACATAATCGTAAAAGAAATACACCAAATTAAAGATAAAAGATATATAATTTTGCGTCTAGTGGAAGATTTTTGATAGTTCTGTTCGTTTTTGACAAATCTATTTCTGAATATGAGTACCACATAATAGGTGTAAGTTACACCTTCCTCTATAAGTGTACAAAATTTCACGTAAAAATATCAATATCTTACATGCTTTTTTCACTCAAAACTTTACTTCTTCGAGTACATGAATAAGTTATATTTTATCACGTACCGTGGATACAACAACAACAAGTAATACATATACATTACCACAGCAAATAAAAAGCCTTTATCTATAATTTGATGTATAACATGAGAGAATTGATACAACATTAAGCTGACTATGGATGGTTATTTTATAGGACGTACCAGCAGTACTGAGTCCTCTTAACCTCTTGCCACTTTGCTCATTTCGAGTACCTACCTTTATAGATTCTCCCTATGTAGTCGCCGTCGTCCGTCGTAGTGTGCAACAAGTACCACGTGACGGCGACGCAGCCGGCGCGGCTAGACGCTACGCGGCCGTGCGGTTGTACGCCACTGGCGCGGCGCTCACGCCGCCGCACCGCCCCCCGCCGCCGCCCTCCTCCCCCTAGAAATCGATACGAAACCCCCATAAATAATGTATACCGCGTACACATGCATATCTATTCTATTCTGTCCCGATATTTCTGGCCGCTGTCCCACGCGTGTAATAATCCGCGTCGCGCCTCCACAGATTGTTATTATCATTGGAATCATTTTTTTTTGTTTGGGGATGATTGGGTTAAAAGGTGACGGTGAAAATGGCTACGGGTGCATTTGTACTAATCCCGAAGTCATTTGTGCTAAAATTAGGTAAAATAATGTATAGGCCCAATCGACGGGGAATCGCCTGAAACGTAAAAATAACTAAGGGTTCATTTGTCCTAATCTCGAAGTCATTTGTCCTAAAATTGGGTAAAATGAACTATAGGCTCTATCGATTTGGAATCGTCTGAAACGTGTAAATAACCTGGGGTTCATTTGTCCTAATTTTGAACATATTTGTCCTAATGCTTGTGGCACCATGAACTAGGACAAATTACTTGGAGAAAACCACCCAAGGTGCGGTATTTTTTTGAGTAAATGAATCATCATAACTCGTAAGTACCATTATGTTTAGATTATATACATAACACATATAACTTAGATATCAATCCTTTAATTTGTTCAGTATCATAACATATCTTGATTAATACATTCATACAAGTATACAATAAATAATAATGTAGTAATCAGAAATAACCGTCAGTTTGTTCACCGCAAAATGCAATGCTGTACTTCTTCTTTTCTTAAGTTCTTATGATAAGGAAACCTGTACACAAATTATGTCTCAAGCTGCAATATCAACTCCAAAAAAATGTATTTTCTCTCCTCTTTGTATTGTATTTTAACACCCTGTATGATGTTAATTTATATCAAAATTTTTTAGGATACAGACAACTGAATTTCGGATAAAGAATTCACACCTTTTTGTGTAGTAGAATTACTGCGATGGAAGAAACACAAACAAGTTGCACACCACCGGAACTAAAACAAACTCGCAAGTGACGTACAATACGTACAATTCTGAAGTACAATTCTGTCGAAAATGTTACCGAAAACGTTATACGTTTTATAACCTTAACCAATCTTTAACTCTTTAGATTTACTGTAGGTTGCTACGTGTTTGGTTATATTCAGTAAACAAGTTAGCGCGCACATACAATACCGCGATAGTAATCGAAATCGTGGTAGATATGGTGTAGGTTTGTTCTTCGCATAACTCCTTATTCAAGCAAATGCGGTCCATATATTATATCTAAAAAAGTGGATTTTATATGTAGTTGGCTGTTGTTCAGCGACTTTATTTAGACTTAGAGGCTATTGTGTTAATGCGACAAGATCAAATAACTCACAATACAAAGAAACAAGCCATTTTGGTGTGATTTTACGGTAATGTTGTAAAAAAGCAATGCGTTGGTAAAATTATAGTTTCGATTGTAAAATACAATTACATAACGTCTTGTAATTTGCCATTAATTTTGATGTGGTCAATTACATGAATAATGGTGTGGTTTTCATATATTTCATGTAAATCTATGGTACATATTTTGTATTTATTGGTATGATGCATGTACGTATACAATACTTACCGTATTATTTAAATAATTCGTACAATGTATTAAACTTATTTTAGAAATAATTGCCGTATATGTATGTATAATGTATATAATATTAATATATTTTTGTTTGGGTATTTGGCGAAAGTAGTGATAATTTATTAAATACCTAGTATAATATTTTCTTCTAACATTGAATTGTCCATCACGAGTGATAATTGAAACTATTCGTAAGTACGTAAGTATAAATATAGAATATATTTTGAAAAGAAAACGTTAAACATTTAACACACAGTTTTAACAAAAATAAAAAAAAGCATTCTATAGCATCATAAAAGTGTATAGCATTATACATATGTTATGAGATTATAAATCATAGGTGTATACGATTTAGATCATATCTTCAACACTCAACCATAAATAAAAGATTTATTCTACACTATCGATTTTCAGAGAGGTGGGTTACACAATATATTTAATGCAATACATTTTTATTTGATGTAGCATTCTCTTTCTGAAACGGAGCGAAAATATAACTGAGACTTAAAGTCAAGCTATAAAATTACATATTATTTAGACATAAACAACAATTGAAGAGGTGAAATGCAGAAGGGTTAGGAGTGCTGTTTTTCTTTGTATCCAAAATAGCTCAATGTGACACAGGATTTAGACTTTGCATTTCTCTTGAATATACCGCCTTATCCAAAAATATGTTTATACGTCACCTATTTCAAGGGCCCAAGGTGTAAGGTTTTCGTAATTCCTTTGACATATCGTCCATACCATTTTTCTCAAAACAAAACATTTTATTAGACTAATAAAAAGCATATTTCTATTTTCAATGTTTACCTTCACTCTTATCCGCAATTTTCTAACATTCTCTTTAAAATGTTTTGCTGTAATCAATACACAATGAATTTGCAAATGTATTTTCATAATTTGGCACGGTTTTAAACTCCAGAGTGAATAAATTGCAGCTCAATGGCATGTTTGATGCAAAAACGTCCACAAACCTCATCGTATAAACTGAAAACACAATCATAATGTGTGGCAGAATCGCTACAATATTAGATTAGATATCTATATACCACATAGCAATCAAATAACAGATCAGTTTTGCTTCAGACGCTTAAGCAACAAGCCAACACAACATCGACTGTGCGATCGCCATCGCAAGCACTTGTTTAACCTCGTGATCATACGTACATGCGCAATGGAACAACTGCGCATAATAGTTTACATTAAGACTACTGTACGAACGCGCTTTGGTCGCGATTTTACATGTCCGATTGTAACAATATAGACAACATCATAAAATGACTGCAGTATTACACAACACATATATTTTTACATTATGTTTGATATAATTCATCTGTTACATGAATGTGTACAGTGTACAGTGAACAGTGTAGGTACTCCCAATTTTACAAAACTAAAAGTTACTAGAAAAGAGTTTTACAGTATGCCTATTGTGAACGCAAAGTTCGCAAATTTTTAAAAAAATTATATAAAAGAATCCGTCGAGCCGGATTTGAACCAGCGACCTATGGATATCAGCTCTTCTCACACATTCTACAGTCCACCGCTCTACCAACTGAGCTATCGACGGTTGATAAACAATTTCATGCCGCCGAAAAACTTGCCGCTATTCACATGCAAAGTAGGCCAGGTAAAAGTAAATTTCTCGCAGATAGCGACGTCCACTAACTACGATTATCATTTTGTTTGAAGATATGCATGTATTGCATCATGTATTGCAGAAATCACTCTACAGAGGACAAACTTCACCATTCTTTTCTCCAAATGTCATGTAATCCACTGGAGGATGGGAATATTTTTTGGTATACTTCAACGGCATATATTTAACTAAAGAAAATTACAAAGACAATGTTACAACTCTTAGTATCTTCTAAGTTACACTTAAAAATGTAAATTAATAACGCAAAACAAAATGGAAATGACTGTCATAGTATCGATGACAGTCTGGTTTTCTGTGGATTGCTGAGGTTTAATACAGTGTATGCCCTCCACGAGCAGGAATCACTTCCTCACACCTGCGTGGCATTTCCCATTTCTCAATCAGGGCTTGTGTCAGTTCCTGTATGGTTAGTGGTGAATTAGGGCGCTTGCAAACACGTCGGTCAACCTGAACCCACACGTGTTCAATAGGATTCAGGTCAGGACTTAACGCCGGCCATTCCATGATCTGAATTCCACGTTCTTGTAAAATGTTTCTGGTGACGCCGGCGGTATGTGGCTTTGCATTGTCCTGCATTAGGATGAAATTTTGACCGACGCCATATGCAGCAGGCACCACATGGTTCTTCAAGATGTTTTCGATTCATGGCATTTAGTCTACCAGGAACCACAACAAGATCAGTTCTGTTGTCTATACCGATTCCAGCCCAAACCATCACAGATCCTCCTGTATAGGAGCGGCTGCGTAGCGTTCACCAGGACGTCTATATACACGTACTCGACCGTCGCAATGAGTTAAACGAAATCTGCGAAATTCGGTTATTAATTTACATTTTTAGGTGGAACTTAGAAGTAAGTAAGAGTTGTAACATTGTTTTTGTAATTTTCTTTAGTATGTAATTTTCTTTAAATATATGCCCTTAAAGCATACCAAATTTGATTTGCCTAGAACTATTATTTAAAAAGTTACAGGTTTCCCCTTAAACTTCGACTTCGTAGTCCTGGGTTGAACTGTTAACTTATTTTTATTCTCGTCCTATCTTCTCAGTAATATCTCCAGCTATCTGCAAACATGAATAAAATTAACTTAGTGTAATCGGTGTAGGTGTGACAAAGAAACAAGATATATAACGCAACATGTCTTGAGCTCATCAGCAGACCTTCCTCAACATACTGACGAAAGCCACCAGTAGCTTCGCGCAAAACACCAGAAGCCCGCGATTTCGTCATATCTCTTCCATCCACTCTCGTAGTAAATCGAACGGACGGACCGCGTGTTTCCTCGTACCTAAAGCCTCTCTCACACTCTCTCTCTCTTCACACACTCTCTCTCTTCTCTCCTCTCCTGTCTACCTCTTCTCCTCCGTCAACTGCGTCCACGACGCTTGAATAGCAGCCGAAACCATGGGAAATAAGACTCTAGCGCTCGAGAGCGTGGAACAGCCGAGCAGCGCTTACGTGACCGAGCGAAACGACCACGCTTCAAGGAAGATGGAGATAGGCTTGCCTTTCTACCATTCGGCACACGGGCCAGTCGCCAACTTTCTCTCTCGCACTCGTGGAGCATTTGGGCAAGAGTCTCTCGTCTCTGCTTCGTCTGGAGTTGGCTCGGCAAAAGGCATTTAGGAGACTGTACCGCTCCGTTTCGTCGTGGAGCCTTTAACCGTGTGGAAGCGTACATATATATGCCGGTGTGGATGTAACTAACGATTGTCACTTGTTACGTAATGCCGGAGTTTTGCAGCGGTTGGCACAGCTTTCTCCTGTTGGATGTGGGGATATTGGTGTGATACTACAGGTGGCATGAGCATGGTGCTGTGTTGTATGGATGAATGAAGTGTTCAGAATTTGATGTACGTTGTTAAAACCACAGATCAGGTGGATTTAGAAGCTGGGGAATGCAGCAACGCCATCCAGAAAGCAGCCTGGAGCAATACCAGAGAAACTACCATCAGAGCTCTTGAAAATAAAAGTACCTACTACACATAAGACGACGAGATGGAAATGCTTACAGAGCAGAACAAAACCAGAGCTAACATTGGACTGATGAAAACCCACTGGAATTTTATGAATATGGTCCATCAAATAAGGTTTTCGGTTAATGTTTGGCTACGAATAATATATCCCAGGGTTGTTAGGCCAATTTTGGAACAGATTACACTGCGTGGCAAAATGACGTCAAAAAAAATGTGGTCAAAATGCGAAAAACACGTGATTTTGGCAATGTTTATGAACTTATATTGCCTGAACCCAATGTCCCAGAAACTTCAAAAAGCTCTCAAACAAAACCGCAAACTGTGTACGTTTTACATGTTATCCACAAAGTTAAGTCACTAATGGCCTTGACCTGCTGACAAAGGTTGAAAAACGTTGAAGAATAAAATACCTATGTTCAAAGCTATGCGAAAATGTTATTTGAAAAATATATTTGGATATATTAGAGGTCTTTAAATACGTAATTGTAATCACCTTCTCCGTTGCATATACCGCTTGTTGGTAAAAATATAAAAATGACATAAGAGTAAAGTATCTTCATCTTATGTAAAAATATTATTTGAAAAAATAGTTTCGACGTTCCATATACCGGGTGTTCATGCAACGACGAAGAGTTCTGATTATCAGAACCGCCCTCACTCTCATCAGTAAGTACTAATTTTTCAACGCAGGTGGCTGTGATATCGTATTTTAGTTTTAAATTCTGTTTCCAAATACCAACTTTTGGTAATTCATTCAGTCAATTTGTGCTCAAAAGGGCCTCTACACACAGAAAAGTGATCTCTCGAACGAAGAGAGAATTACTTGGATGAGGTAGTTGGTAGGTTCATATATACGCGAGAGATTGACTTCAACCAAGAAATTCTATTTCTTGGAATAATTACTAGATATAAGAAAGCTGTTACTCCGGTGAAGGAAGTAAACAGTCTTCAATGAAGTGTATATTTTTATTCCCGGTAAATATTTTTAGCTACTAAGAATTTTAAAGATTTGGCACAAATACGTTTTCTATTGCTAATTAACAAGATAGGTATGTTATATTTACTTACTCGTTCTAACCTGTTGCGTGCCTTACATCAAATTATTCCGTGTTGAAACGTTTATTGTACACTAATCACAAGGCACATCCCCTACCGGTACTTCGGTGTTGTTTTCGTACTAGGTTTCGCTCCTTTACGGCGCCAGCCCTATCTTATATTTTCTATCTTATATTTTCTTTCAAGTAACTACACACTTGGATGGATTTACTATTACTTCGTTGGAGAAATTAACATTTTTGAGACGAAAAATGCAATTATTTCTTTCAATACAATATTGGTTCTTATAAAGAAAGAATTTATTTGTCGACAGCATTTATCTGAGAAATTATTTTACTTAGATTGATTATGTGGCATTTCTTGTATATACCTAACTTTATACCTCCAAGTAAATATGCCTTTGAATCTAGTAAATAAATTCAAATAATTATGTTTTCTCGTTCCAAATAAACACTTTTCTGTGTGTGATATTTCCTTCATTAAAAGCCATTTTCGTCAATGTGAAAGGCAACATGTTGATGAAATTGGATGATTTAATTTTCCAAAAGATCTTCCAGACTGCTTGATTGCGACTATACCCTATTCACGATAAGAACATGGTAGTGGGGGTGCAAACTGAGCCCGATTTACACTGGAGCAATATGCTGTCAATAGCGGCAAATTGAAAGGTTATGTCACGAGAATGGTGTGCCATACCTCGCACCGCTGATTTGTCAATTAGCCATCGTTATGTAATGTAGTGCGTTATATTAAAACGTTATATTAAGTCTGCTATCTTTTATTAAATATTAGTACACAATAAACACTTAATGATATCAATAAAGAATAACAAACAAAGAAATAAGACTAAAAAAAGGAATAAAATATCACTGTTTATTCTCGTATATCTCTACGAGCAGCAATTCTCAAAGCGTCCTCACACGTATTCCGTTATATTAGGTACTGTTTAAAAAGGTAAAAGAAAACACGAAAAGTTTGTCATTTGATAAATAGCAATTTCTTATTTCATTCGCTTGTAGATGGTTCAGTATCAGACCACAAATCTGATGATGATCCTGTATTGGTTGTTCTTATTATGGTCTTCCATAATATCTTCAACAATATTGTCCAGTTGATATAATTTGTTTTCTTCGCTGACTACATGTTAGATGCAAGCTTTCCAACTTTCCGCATTTGCAACTTCCAAACCCTCAAGAAGCAAAGTGTTTACCTCCGGCACCTTAAATGTTTTATTGTTTGCGGCGACATTGGGCCCAAATTAATTCAATTGGGTTTAAATCGCAGTGATATGGAGGCAATCGTAAAATTTTGCTACCACTTTCCTCCACTAATTGATGGATCACATAGTTGACTGGGTTATCACTTGTATACTTTTTTGCCATATCTACAAGTTCTACTTTCAACATACTGTTATCTACGGTTACGCCTTTTGACATAAGCCATTCTATTAATGTCCCTTTTCGCCAAGAGTTGTTTGGTACTTTATCCATCTTCACGGAATGGTAAGGAGCATTATCCATTACAATTACACATCCAGGCTCAAGTCGTGGCAACATATTTCTCATCCATTCCGTGAAGACGTCGCTGTTCATGTCTTCGTGGTAGTCGCCAGTCTTTTTTTATTCAAATAACAGAAGGCCGTTATCTACAAAACCTGCTTCCGAGCCGATGTGTAGAACAATAAGACGTTTTCCTTTTCCAGACGGATCTGTTATACCTCGTGATAACCCACGAACAAATGCTTGTCGAGCGCTTGTTATAGTGGTATTTTTCCAGACCTTTGGTTTTGTGTGACCCATGTCTCATCTAAGTAATGGTTTTTTTCCCCATTGAGCGATACTGTCTAATACTGGTCAAATCTCTTCGTCTCCATAAAACAATATCCTGTCTTTCAATTAAAATACTTTTCCTGCATCGGTTCTCCCATTATATCCCAACAGACGCAATGTTTTCCACATAGTTGTTCGCTTCACCGTAGGTATGAAATTATCTGCTTCAATAGCCTATACAAATTTCCACTTAATTTCAATATTACATAAATAATCATATCATTACCGTTAATACTTTGGAAATAGTTGGTAATTCATTGTTAAAATAGAAAGTATGAACATGTCGCCCAATTGCATTTTTCTGTAATTCATCCAATTTATCGTAAGTGTTTTCTCGTTTACGTTTTTTAGTTGGAGAACGTAATACTCCAGAAGTGCCCTTTTCCTTTACAATGGCCCACATTGTTGATTCTCCATATATATATATATATATATATATATATATATATATATATATATATATATATATATATATCATCGTAAAACATTAAATGTTATTGGCAATATTAAGATTACCTGTTACAATGTTAATATTGTGTGGATTTCTAAAAAGAACTGAGTTTTATTTGAATCGATTGTTAGACTGCAAAATATTCCGAACACAACAACTAGAACACAACGAAAATCTTGAATCTGACGCAAATGACATGACGTTTCAAAATTCAAGTGACATACTCGCGTTGGCTGGTGTAAATTTGGTTCAACTTTTAGCCAATCACAAGCCGCAAATTATAGCCCTATCTTATCCAACGCTTTATTCTAAACGTGAATAGAGTATAGTTGCTTAGCGGCTTGTTATTTGCGTTGTAAATTCAAATCATAATATAAAGACAGAAAGGAAAACTTTGCGTGACTTTTAATAAACAAATTCAGAAACGCCTGGTATACTTCAAATGTACTTGGATCAGCATATCTTATTATAAAAGTCGTCCAATCGATATGTTGCAAATTCGGAGTGGAATCTACTATGATATTAGCTTTTTCTATCTTCTTCTTCTTCTTTTTTGCTTTTTTCTATCTAATTTGCTTCTTTAACTTGTTTTACGATACATTTCCACGCCTGCAATTTGCGCAATCAACAGTTTAGAAAACGGTTTCGCTTAAAATATACAAAATTTCGTAATACGAGAAAAACCATTAATTTTTAAATCATTATGGGAAAATGTCTTGCCCCCCCCCCTAAAGGCCGCAGCCCCCAGGCACGTGCCTCATTGCCTTTTTGGTAATCCACTACTGCGTACAAGCATGATGGAGCTCCTGCTCATAATGCTCGAATTAACGTGTTTCTTCTTTTGTTGCAGTGACGACTCAACCCCAGGAGCCATCAGCGTACCTGACCACACCATCAGCAGGCCAGAGAGCAGGCAGGGTGAAGCAGAGTCTCAGATGAAACGGTTCCTCCAATGTCCAGGGAACTGCAGGATAGAAGTCCTGAAGAAATTCGTCCAGAACAAGTACAACGTAGACATTAACAGATTCCATGTAAGCACTTCGGCCCCAACTTTTGAGAACCGCTGATCCTCAATTTCCTTTTTTTTAAATCAATTTTCAGATCGAACTTTTATACAAGAGGGTCCCACTTCCAAACCACTACACCCTCATAGATATAGCATATATTTATTCATGGAAAAGGGTAAGAAACTTCTATTTCTTTTATTTCTGGGACAAATCTAATTTTTGTGGGTTTCCTTCTGCTTTTTGCTTACAGAACGAGCCCATGAAGTTCTTCTTCCGCATCATGGAGCAGTCCACAAGCGAGAAGATCGAGAAGGTGGACCATATCTTCGTTAAGCCCCCTAGGAGCTTCAGGGATCGCAGTAAAAAGCTTAAGGAGACCAAGAAGGAGGAGATTATCAAAGAAACCAAGCTCGTAGAGCCTGAAGAGGTCCTCAATACCGATAAACTAAAGGCTGAGATTAAGAATAACTTGAAGAAAGTCAACGGGAAAGGACCTGTCTTCACCAATATCACCCTGAATAGGAATAGTAATATCGAGATTATCACTAAAGTCCAGAAGGTCTCCAATAAGAACGGCCAACCCATCGGCTTGAACATCATCAAGAAGACCGTGAAGAAACCAGGGAAGATGGAAGACACCCCGAAAGAGGAAGATGTGGAAGAAATCGCTAAACAAGAAGGAATTCTAATTGTGGATGGACTCACGAAGGAAGAAGGTGGTAAGAAAAAGGAGACCATCGAAGACGAGAGTTTGAAGACGAAGGAAATCCAGGATAAGACGATTGAGGAATTTAAGATTGTAATACCTAAGGAAGAAAAGGAAGACATACAGGACGTCGTGGAGGAAGAAATTCCCGAAAAGATGAACGAGAGTAGCACCAGTTTGGAGTTGGACGATTGCAGTTTGAAGATCGACGAAGATTGTAGCTTGAAGATCGATGAAGACCACGAAGAGAACACTGAAGGAGGGTCAGAGATTCCTTCCGAAGCAAACAAACCAAAACACGAGAAGAAAACTGAAGACAAGTCGGCGAATCCACCTTCACGCGAAGACAGGAAGATTGACCATTACGACTTTGAGATCGAGGACGCGAAGGAGAAGTTCCCCCAGAAAGGAAGCTACAGGAGCATTCTCAAATCGCCCTCCCACCAACCAAAGACTGTGAAGAAACCCGAGGAAGAGGCTACAAACAAAGAGGAAGATGAAGACGAGAAATCGCGGTTTTTGAAGTCGATCGAACTGACGGCGAAGACCGCCCTGGAGACGCTGCACCAGGTCAAGATCCCCAGCGTGGCATCCTCGAAGCAGCCCGGGCAGATCTTCATAAAGATCACGCAGAAGAGGAAGAGCGTCAGCCCGTTGAAGAACGATAAGGCGAAGAAGTCGAAAAGGAAGAATTCGCCGGTGAAGAACGTTCCAAAGGTGGAGAAGATGATGGAGTCCGTCAAGAAGAACGCCAGCGATCTTCAGTCGATCTTCACCAATTGCAAGTTTAACATCCCGTCTTCGTTGTCGATCACCCTGAAGGAGACCAACGAGAAGGACGATAAGGCTGATAAGGTCAAGATGGAACCGGTTATGAATTACATCGAGATCTTGAAGATCCCCGAGGCGGCGGATCAGAATTGCTTGAAGTCGAAGTCTGCGCCTAGTTTGGGAGGTAATGGAAAGACGAGCTTCCAGAAGATGTTCGAGGAGAGCATCAAACCACCAAATCCACAAACCCAAAAGAGAAACTTGACCATGATCGCTAACCAACTGCAAAAGAAGACGAAACTGGACGAGGAGAAGACCGCCTCCCCGCCTAAAGTAAAGTCACCTATGAAGACACCACCCCCAAACATGAAGTTCCAACAGATTTCCGCGAAGCTAAGATCGCCCAGCTTGGGGATGAACTTCACTGTGTCCGTCGACCAGCAGGTCCAGAATAATTACGGAAAATTAGACTCGGTCTTCTGCGATTTCGCCAAAAAGTCATCATCACCCAAAGAACTGAAGAAGAGGCCGAACATCCTGAAGGCACCGCCTGTCCAGAACGGTCTAAAGTCGCCCAAGGTCCAGGAGAACCACGTCCAGATCGGCCAGCACATCATAGGCGTGGTCAAAAAGTCGCCCAAGCCCGCGGAACTTCTCCAAAGCGTGCCCAAGGTGTCCCAAACGCCGAAAAAGTCACCCCAGGTGATGCCCAAGTCGCCCCAGGTCATTCCCAAGTCGCCCCAGGTCATGCCCAAGTCGCCCCAACTCGTGCCCAAGTCGCCCCAGGTCGTGCCGATACTGCCCAAGCCCCCCAAGGACGGGTCCCAGCCAGCGCTGAGCACGAATCAGATACTGGAGAAGTATAATATCCAGAATTTGGCGCAGCTGAGCGCTAGTTTGAATTTTAACCATCAGGGGATTATGGGCGTCGCCCAGCCCGCGCAGTTGGCCTTCCAGCAGGCGATTCTGAAGCAGTTTGAGCTTCAGAATCATCAGAATTGGAGGATGAGTCAGTATCAGGCGTACCATCGGGCTAGTAATCCCAATAATAGGTTGGTGTCGAAGGAGAATTGACGTCTTGTTGGGATCACTTGTTTGTTGGTCGTTAATTTATTTTTTTCGTTGCGTTTTTTCTTTTTATTTTCTTTTTTTTGATGATGGGGAGGACTTTGTTGGACTCTGGTGTATGTATACGTTGTATAAATTGTACGTAGTTTCTTTTTGCTCTTCGAGTCGAGTATTTATCGGTTATTATTATTATTATGGATATTATTATTATTGTTGCGTGAATGTTGGATAGTTAGGATTTTTTGAGTTGTGCATACGTGTACATATAAATAAAATGCAGGAGCAAAACAAGGTAGTTTGTAAGTAAATGTATAAATATTTTTTCCAATTTTGGATAATAAAAGACGTAAATGTTTTTGTTTGTTTTCTTTTGTTTTTCGACTTTTATCTTTCACAGAAGTGTGATCCAGATACACGGTAGGTTTTATCAAATTTTGAGTACAGGTAAGCCTAAGCCAAAAAATACCTTTTTTTATTCAGGACCTTTGTTAAATTCAATTTCTAATATGTAGCTGTCAGTTGGTATGGTGTTCCGGTAAAATTTCAAGGCAATCAATTTTTTGTGGTGCTATAAAGGTAATTAAAAGCGTTATCAAAATCAGTAAGAAAGGTAAAATGAAGTCTGATATTAATTGCATATACAAATGTGTATTTTTATAAATAAAAGTCGACGTGCCCGAAGATTTTTAATAAATTTATTACATACTTCGGCCGCCACCGCATACACAACATAATATACTGAAAATATGCTAAAATGAATTCTTCATTTGGCCCCTAATGTGATGGGATTAAAGCCCACAGCTTGCAATGCTGTGCTACGTTATGCCAGCAAGTAGATTCTTTTCAATTGAGCAATTTTCTTATACACTACAGTATGGAGAAATTATCTGAGACGGTTTGTTATTTTAAAAAATCTTTAATTACGGTGAGTTTTAAATATCAAAATACACATTTTAACGTAATAGCAACCCCATTTTGTCTTAGTGATTTTGATAAAACTTTTAATTGTTGTAATGGTAGCAGAAACATTTTATGGCGTTATAACAAGTTTTTTTTAGAAAAGCAATTGAAAATTGCAAAATATTGATAACACTGTGTAACATAGAGTTTGTGAATGGAATATAAAATAACGTTCTGGATACCATTATTTGACCTGAACACGAAATACGAGCTCAAAAATGGGTTTTCGGAAAAATGAGGTCAAAATGCCAAAAATGTGATTTAGCTACATTTGTTTTTAAGCAATTATAGCGATTTTTATGGTATGCGTTCCATTGCATAAACAAGAACAAAAGACCTGACGTATATGCAACTTTCAAGCCCGGATTCATATTCAGCGCAAAGAATTGGAAACGCGTATTCGTTTTCCATTCACAAACAAAAGTTATCAATGTCTTATTTTCATGAATCTTTTATACGTCATGTTAGAGATTGTATCAAGTTTCCATACTACGTGTGCTCACTGTATAATAGCCGTTGTATGTACACTGTTGTAAACGCAATTTCTCGTTAGTAAATGACAAATTAAAAAATATATAAGCGTAAGGTTTTCGAAAAATGTGAGATGGGAATGTCAAAAGGCTGATCCCAGTGTCCTAGAAACCTCGAAAGGGTGTCATAGTAAACTTACATCAATTACCTAGTATAGTATACACACAGAAAAGTGATCGCTCGAACGAAGAGAGAATTACTTGGATGAAGTAGTTGGTAGATTCGTATATACGCGAGAGATTATTGACTTCAACCAAGACATTTTATTTCATGGAATAATTACTAGATTTAAGAAAGTTGTTACTCTGGTGAAGGAAGTAAACAGTCTTCAATAAAGTGTATATTTTTATTCCCGGTAAATATTTTTAGCTATACTTAATGTAAGAATTTTAAAGATTTGGCACAAATACGTTTTCTATTGCTAATTAACAAGATGGGTATGTTATATTTACTTACTAGTTCTAACCTGTCGCGTGCCTTACATCAAATTATTCCGTGTTGAAACGTTTATTGTACACTAATCACAAGGCAAGGCACATCCCCTACGGGTACTTTGTTGTTGTTTTCGTACTAGGTTTCGCTCCTTTACGGCGCCAGCCCTACGCGCGGGCGTGCGAGCCTTGACAAAATCACGATGCGCATATTTATTCCAGAGAAAGGGATTACTTGAAAGAAGTGAGAATCACTTCAGTTAAATAATTGGTGGGTTTTTATTCAGTAAACAATACTTACTTATATTAAATGTCTTATATTTTCTTGGATCAAGTAGCTACGCACTTGGATGGATTTACTATTACTTCGTGGGAGAAATTGACATTTTTGGGACAAAAAATTCAATTACTTCTTTCAATACAATATTGGTTCTTATAAAGAAAGAATTTATTTGTCGACAGCATTTATCTGAGAAATTATTTTACTTAGATTGAGTGTGGCGTTTCTTGTATATACCTAACTGTCCACATCCAAGTAAATATGCATTTGAATCTAGTAAATAAATTCAAGAAATTATGTTTTCTCGTTCCAAATAATCACTTTTCTGTATATAGTGTGCGGGCGTGCAACGCAATGAAATCTACCAATAACGCCTTTCAATTCCCTTTTCATCCACAAACAAAAGTTATCAATATTCCCTAATATTCCACTGTCTGTTTCTCGAAAATTGTCTCATGTAACGTCATACAATTTGTATGCTACCATGAAGAAAATTAACAGATCTATCTTAAGCAACAAGAAAAATGTGGGGTTGCTCTTTAAGAAAAGTGTCGCCGACGTCATAAGTCAAAAACAGTTGAAAGAAGGAAATTGAAATTGTTATAAGTATGTGTGTTTTGATAATGAAAAGTCAACGTGTCAACGGATTTTTGTAAATGACAAAGCGTTTCCGAGATTTTGCCATGTTTCATATATTTTTACTATTTGATTAATATCTAAACTCTGGCAACCATAGGTATATCATAGAAAATGTCTTATCATAAAATAATCACATAAAATATAAGCATTTAACCGGCGTTGTCATGGAACCTCTGAATAACGGAGATCCTGAACCAAGTTGATCCGGGAGTGTGAGAGATGTAGAGAGAGAGATAGACATAGACTGCCACGTCAGTACCTTAATTGATAGGGGAGGAATCCTTAGCATTATTTTATCCTTTTGTGATAGCAATCATGAGAATAATTAAAATTAAATAAAAGCAACCCCGCGGAATAATAAATACACACGGAAAATAAAAACAATACAAAACAAAACAAAGTCGAACGTTGTTTTCCTGTTTAGAAAATAGACAACTTCTTCACTCAATTAATGAGTGAATACAGAATATTCGCAAACAATTTCTAGAAAAAGAACTGCAGTTTATATTGAGGATTTTCAACTTCGAATGGAAAACGCAAGAAGTATAGAAACATGCAACAACTATGTTTAAAAAAATGATCTAAAGTTGTATATATAAATCCATATTTATAAAATTCCAGCTGTCCACAAACTTTTGACATACGAGTGTTGTTTTTTCTTTCCTATACTTATACCAAACATAAGTATTCGTTATATTGGAAGTGCGTTTTTATATAGGGTGTACTGTATTGGACAGTATCGATCTGGGAGCACATGTGGTTACAAGAAGCCCGGCACAACCTGCCACATAGTGAGAGGACTATATACAGGACACAATGCGATTATCTTTAGCAAAGTGTCCGCTTCGTGCCGTTTTGTCGTTTTGCCGGCCAAAGCTGTCGGTGAGGTTCCCAGATTTCACGCCGTTTACTTCTTATTGTGTGGATGGGGTCTTCTTGAAGTTGAAAAATTCAGTGGTAATAATTCACGAGACGTTTCAACGGCTGAAGGACGTGAAACAGACTTGGAAAGTTTATTATGCGGACGAATAAAGAGATATTTTTGAATTTATATTAACTATAAGTAATAAGATATAATTTGAAGTATTGTTTTAATTGTTGTCACAGAAAAGGAGATTTCGTTAATAAAGTTTTGCCATACCCTGGGTTAAGGAATCAAAAGTAACAAGCACATTTAGAGATTTTTTTACTAGCAGAGTATTTTTTGATAATAAATAAACTGGGCTGAAACAAAAGGTAAACTATTACAATGTTTCCAATCCTCAACTATATTTTTCCACCATAGTTTTAACAATGGGTAATTAAACCTCATCCCCTGGCACAGGGTGCGGTCATAACATCTCAATCTACTCAATGACAGTAACTATGGTTATAATGCAGCAAAAATATTATATATAAATTACCACAAAAATTTCAGTTTTTGTTCAGGTTGCATCTAGAGTCTCTTTTATGGATTGGCGTTTTTGTTCTCTTCAGTTTGTATGTAATAAATGTTGCGAACAAGACTTTGATGGAAGCCGATATCTCAGGAACGAATGTTTGCAGGCCAACGCAGTTATACATATCACTTGAATTTAATAGCAGTCCGACTATTTGTTAATTTTTAAGACCGAAATAAACATGAACAATATTTCGCGCAGTTCGGCTTCCCTCGCGTGTGGGTTTTGGTGCGAGGCAGTCGAACGAGATGCGAAGTTTTGACGCGATGACTGAATCCGTTTGAATCCGTGTTTGTTAAATATTGTTGGGTATAATTAATTGCACATCTAAATTCATTATTTATATTTAACTCGCACTACTATTCAATACTCCGTAATTAAATTGTTCTGATCGTATCATACTAATAGTAAATAATCTTCCACTGTCCCAGCTACGTTTCCATTTACCGTTACGATTGACGTAGTGCGCGCTGCACGAAATTTATATCATTCATCATTCTTTAAAATTATTATGCAATTCTGTTTATACAGTCGCATTAAATAAAATATGACGATTGATTACGTGCATATCCCGATATCATGCTAATATCTTCGTTCCTGAGATATCGGCTTCCATCAAAATCTTGTTCGCAAGCTTTGTTACACAAAAACTGAAGAAAACAAAAACCCAACTCTATAGAGGAGGCTCTAAATGCAACCTGAATAAAAAGTGAAATTTTTGTGGCAAGCGGTTTATGAGGAAAAAAATGGAAAGTCGAACGTTATTTTCAAAGTGCAAAAATCTGGGACCTTTTCTCATTTCTCTCGCGCTCATATTTACACCGAGAGGCAAGGAGTAGGTATGATACACATTAGGTAAGTATTTCAATTTTTTCTGTTAGGTAATTTTAGGGTTATGCGCTTTCAAACACAGGAGTCTATAGGGCGATTCTCTCGTACGGAGTCACATACCTATAGGTATATAATGGTGGCTAAACACCTACAACTGAAAGCTTGACAAGCACGCTTGATCAATCAATTTGTACAAGCATGCTGTACACTTAAAAACCTATGGAAATTTACATAGATTTTACGTATTATATGATGGTAAATTTTCAAGAAATAGCTGTAAATGTCAATATTTCATATTTTGTTTGTAAATATCAATAAAATGATGTAAAAATACACCAAAAACTCCTAAAAATACATCTCCGCAGGTAAAATAACGTGTAAATTCTGCTGACAGTGTAGCGTCTGTAGGATAACTTTGTCCAAGCATTATGATTGTACAAGCCGCTTGATGATGGATTGAATTTGAATCATGCAAGCTTGTACACAAAATCTGCAGATAAGTACCTTCATTCATTCTGAGATAATTATGCATAATTATGCCAATCAAGTATAAGAATTCTTAAATGTAAGAAAATGTTTAGAGCCAATTGTATTTATACCTACCTATATTAACTTTCATCTAAAGCAATAGCCGCAAGCATGTAATTTTCTGACACGTACGTAGGCTTTCACGGGCCAGAATCATTTTATATTTTATTTTAGAAAATAAACTGCTTCCGGGCTATGCCGTGTGTCAAGATTTGTAAGTGCTGACGTTTCGCAAACCATGTTGCTCGCTTCTTCAGAGGTAACTGAATACAGTTAGCTCTGAAGAAGCGAGCAACGTGGTTCGTGAAACGTCAGCATTTACAAATCTTGACACACGGCATAACCCGGAAGCAGTTTATTTTCTAAACTCTTCATTTTCTTTTCAATTTTAAATTCACACCGCTTGTAAAAATTTTCTATCAACAAGGTAGGTAGGTATATATCCACTACCTGCAATTTAGTTAAATTAACTCCGAAATTATGTATCTCAACAATTTTTAGGATACAATCTAATTTTCGGAGAAAAATTCACTCCGTAAATGTGATACGAAGATACAGTAAAGTAATCTATACTGGTACCTACTACCTATATGAATAACTTCCAGGTTAAATTACATTTTCAAGAAGACTCCCACTTTTTTGTGAAACTTGTATGGATAATTCCATGGGATAATTGAATATGGAATATGGATGATTCTGAACAGCTTTTCTTAGAAAGTTTTAACTACAATTTCATTCCGAGGCAAATTATCGAAAATTCGCTTTTTTTCAAGGTCCTAGAAGATTAACAACAGTATGGACTTGAGTCCACCTCAAGAGGGAAACACTGTACCTACTCATCACATTTTGAATGAACCTATTTCCAAATAAATTATCAAACATTGCTTTATATTACCAGATCTTTGTTTTATAATAGGACACTTACGTGACTTACGAAGGAAATTGACGCACATCATAGTAAAGTTTAGTCACAATTTTAATGCTAATTTTCTCTCGAATCGATCATCCAATTTTGTATTTAATTGTAGCTTGATTTGTTAGTTAAAGATGTTGTGATATATTTTGATTCAAGTTGTAGTTTCGAGCATATACAGGGTGAAAGAATGAGGGTAAGTTTTATGGCGCGCGAGTTACTCGATCTAGTACGAATTTTTCTCTGTATTTTCGGTTTTTATCATTCTCCCTTGATTATATAAAACAAAATTCTCAATTTTATAAAATTGTTGTAATACTATATGTACAATAACAGTTTTAGCAGTGTTTAAGCACAGATTTTGCCCATATACAGCTCGAATCGCCGCGAAAGGGTTATCCGTTATCTCCAAATTAGCGTTAACCAACGTAAATTCAGCAAATAAATTCCAAATTTCCACTACAAAACATAAAAACAACCACACCACCGCCACAATCTCCATATTTCATCACAAAACAATGAGAAATTCCCACAAAATCCGTCAAATATACCTTAAACCGAACAAAAAAACAACATAACCCTAAAAAAGAACACCGATAAATCAACCAACAGGGCCACAATATCCAATAGACCGCTTCGAAATCCACTAATGACATATCTATTGGCACCTACTGCGTCGATGACGTCACGCCGACAATAGAGAAAATGCTATATAGCCTAGCAAGGCCCGCTGAGATCCCCAAACGCCGCCACAGCCAAGAGAACCGCACCATATGATTCACGAGTAATTATATAAACGCTCCCGAGCTGAGCCGAGCCGAGCCGATCCCTTCAGTTGCGAGGATAATGACCAAATGCAACGTTGCCAAGCATCCCCAAGCCGTGTATACCTTTCCAGCCGCTCCATAGCCTACTAATACCCCACATCTATCCATCTATCTCTTTCCCTTCGACAGAAAAGCCTATCTCCGTTCAACTCATGGCTTACTGCGTCTTTGTTTGAGCGTTTGAAGCTGGATATTGGATAAATTTCGTGTGTAGGGGTGGCCATGGATGTTTCGAATTACCGATAGTGCTTTGTTTCCACGGATATAGCGATTTGCTTGAAGGAAATTTGGGATTTTAGCGTTTCTTGTGGGGTTTTAGCGAGTTTTTCGAGTTTATAAAGCCAATTTGCAAGGTTTTCAAGGTTTTTAAGACGAATTTTGCTAGATTAAAACTGTTTTGGAAGGAATATTAGGAGGTTATTTTAAAATCAGTTGTAGAATCGTTAGAATTAAAGCTTTTTATCGTTTAATTTATATGAAATTTTGACTCTTCTGCTCATTTAAAGCTGTAAATAAGCGATTTTAAGACTTTTTTGAAGCAAACGAAACCAAACAATCGCAAAAATTATCCAGTTAATATTATTTTTTTTATGAAAAATTGTCGAAAATTCACATTAGAAGTTAGTCCAACCCAACCCAAATGCATAAAAATGTACAAAAAAATACTTTAAGCACTTTATCTACAAAAAAATTTAGAAAGCCGAAAATCTAACCTGCAAACCCCCCTGAAAACCCTCAAAATTTCCACTCAAAATTCCTCAAAAACCGCTCGACGGATTTTCACGAAACCCTCAAGATTACCCCTCCTTACCCCAAGGAACACAACTCAAAAATTCGCAACTTTCTACAATGACTAATTTCGAAGTTATAAACTTTAGTTTTGTGGTGAGAACCTCGCATCCTAAAAATCAACTTGGCTGTGGATCAGGCGTCATTCGACTGTTTGGGGGCGTGGTTAGGGGCGTGTCGTGGGCGTCGCCCATTGAGGAATTGACCAATGAGAAGTCTGGACGCCACTGGAAGTAGACAAGTCTGTTGAAAGGGCATATTTATGGTTTTTTTTTCGAACAGGGGTCATGTTGATGGGGTAATTAAATAGTTTTGCTCCCGATTGGTTGATTTTATTGGGGGTTTTGTTTTGTTTTAATGGTTTCTAGGTTAGTTTCCGATTTTAGGTTGGTCACGTTCAATTTTTGATTGTTTAATGTATATATAATTATTTTAAAATCAATTTATTATCAAGATATTTAGGTTAGTTTCAGTTTATATGTTATAATAATTTTATTTTATGGATTTTGGTACAATTTTGCGTATTAAATATTTATAAAATAACTAATAACCTAATTATTACTAATAATAAAGCCAAAAAACGGAAGGCATTAAAAAATAACTATAAATTGAACCTTTTTATCTTTCACAAAAATCAAATCAAAAATCCCGCTAAATTATCAAGGACCGGGGAGCGAAATTTTGAACCAATTAGAATCGACCACGTCGAACCACATCGAAAGCCACTCAAAAACAAAAGACGGCGACCCCACGCGTACCTTCTGCAAAAATGCATCCAGTTTCCTCCAAAGTTGCTCGCAGTCTTCCTTAAGAAAATCAGCATAGAACCGGGAAAACCGTACAAAATCCGAAAGGTAAGCGCGAGTTTAACGTTATTTCATCATTTCCCGAGCCCAATCGCTCGAGATTTTCCAAAAAACCGTGTTTCAAACCCGCGTATACCAATCAACGGGAGTTGCAATATTAGCATACGCCGAATCGTACACCAGCGCATTCAAACGCAGTTTTCGATGGAAAAGATCGATAAGAACCCAGAGCACCGCCCTGCAAATCCAAGGTAAGGTTTTATTTTATCATTAGCATGCATTTTTGCCGAGCTCCGTGTTAAAATTGAGTAATAATTGCGGAGATTACGATGTGATATTGCGTTTTATAGCGGGGAACAATGGACTATGCGAACAATAGACATTCTTTTCGCCTTTTTATAAGTTGATTCCGGTCTAAATACGCTCCTTGGGGCCAACGCCCTGCGTTTTCATCGCGTTCAAGTGGTATTTAAGCCCCATCTTACGCTAGGGCCCCAAAGTTGGATGTGTTGCGCAATGTTACCGTAGAGGGGTTCTTGTATTGGGTATATGATAGGGTATAGCCAAGTGGCGCCAGCGCGCGGAAGCTAGGTGCACTAGTTTTTCTGTTGTGTCAATTTATTTATTTTGAAGGGTTTTATCATTGGGATTTTATTGTTTTGGTAGTTTAGGGGTGGGAAAAGGGTGAATTCTCTATAAATATTGTATTTATAATATTTGTATTGATTATTCGCTTAGGGATTTTTGGTTTTTCTGCCGAAAAATTTGGATAGTTTGCGGTTGGTAGACAACATAACCTCACTAAAGTCAAAGCGTTGTACCTACGTTTTGTTTACCGGTTTAATTTCGGTGAATGTACGTGTTTTTGAGTGTTTTTTCGTTGATTTGAGACAAACCCCTAGAGGTATTTAGCAATTTTTCGTAATCTCGCGTTCAGATAAATAGAAGTTCATTGATTTTTTGGATTTTTAGGCAGAAATGGACGCCGATTTGTACGATGAGTTTGGGAACTACGTCGGCCCAGAGCTTGACAGTGACGATGAAGACGATGAGGAACAACAGCAGTTTGGGGGGGACGAGGAGCCCCAAGATTACGATGTAAGTTAACGTATGAATCATGATCGTAACACTTTTATGCGATCGTTTTGTTCTAAAAATTGCTTAAATCGTGTTTTAAGTGTTTACGATTATTTTAAATATAATTTTCTATCAATTGTTTTGTTTTTTGTTAGTTTTTTTGTGTATTTGGTTCGTAATTGATTTTTTTGCGGATAGGATGAACATATGGATGAAGGGGAGCCTCAACCCATGGCGATTGTCTTACATGAAGATAAGACTTACTATCCGTCGGCCCTTCAAGTCTACGGGCCTGAAGTGGAGACTATTGTCCAGGAGGAAGATGCGCAGCCTTTAGACGTTCCGTTGGTCGAGCCTGTTAAGAAGAAGAAGTTTCAGTTGAAAGAACAGGATTTGCCGGAGACAGTGTATAGCATGGAGTAAGTATGGAATTATAAATTTGTAAACAATTTGATTCAATTGTCGCTAGACGTAAAAATCCATAATTGTCAGATCAGGACTGCGTGTTGGCCGTAAAATAAGACCGTTTCGTCCAATCCTATTTGGAGAAAATTGTAAATTTGACCATTCGGTCACAATGTTTGAATGTGAGCTAGGCAACCCCTTTGCTGAAAGTACATTGACTGTATAAAATTTAAGGGTAGTTCGTCAAAATGTTTGTCAAAATAATTTTGTAATATTACAAATATTAGTAGTAACGACAATGCTGTGAAGAACCAATGCCATTTGTTGAAATAGTGCTTTTATCCGAAAATACAATAAATTCAGGCAAATTTAGGGTATTTAATATTTTGTTACCAATCTCAAGACGGAAGTCCAAACGTTTGGCATCATTGCCGTCATCCAAAGTCCGTCAAAATTGCGGTCAAAATGGTTTAATTTTATTTTCTTTGTAAATACTGGACATATGCGATTTACTAATTTAAATTTTTACGCTCTTGTTCAAAGGGATAATTTTGGGATTTCTTGATTGGAATGTAATGCTGTTAGAGAAGCAGCGTGCACCTCATTCGGTTGTTTTTCTGCTTCTTTACTGTTAATACAAAACCCATTGCCAAAAAAAAATTATAAGTTTGCGACCCCATTGTGAGATATTCTTGTATAGGTAGAAATTGTTGTATAAGAATATTTGCAGTTAAATGTTCAAATAAATCTAAGGAAATAGGGTATTTGACTATTATTGGAAAACCATCTTAGTGTGTTTATTCCTTCACTCTACATTGTAAATGCATTACTTTTTGTAATTATTTCCTCAATATTTCATAAAAATCAGCGTTAAAAATTGAATCACAAAAAGTCCCTCCAAAACGATACTTTCTGTTGTGTGACGTCACCGGTTGGTAGATGTCAAATCGGCCCATATAGTCTGTCAGCATTGGCATCGTCGCCGGTTGGTAATTGTGTTGTATGATGTGTTGTTTTCACAATTTCTACATAAAAATGGGTTATAAATGGTGTATAAATCCACCATGCAGAGATACGTCAAGAAAAACTCTGGATAAACTATTTGTAGCTGTTCCGCAAGATTAGAAACTGTGAAGAAAGTGGGTGGCTCGTAGAAATCCAAATGAAATAAATAGCCGCCAATACAAGTGTTTTCTGTTGTGAAGATTACTTCGACATAAGTAAAACTGACTAGAATAAGTTATCTATCGTATTTTCGAACCAGGTATTATCTGATCTGACAGCTTAAGGTTAGGGCTATCCTAACCTACAAAGTTATGCTTACATGGCACTTTCGTGCTATTAAATTCAAACGGGAGAAGGATAAGAGCGCGTTCGGATAACCCGGTATTGTACGGTGAGAGTGACGCGCTGCATAATAGGCGGACTAACGTCATACGGCGTTTATCTGCATATAAGAGAGAGACAGCCGACCCAGGTTATCTGAGAATTGCTCTCCCCATACCCTACCCTGACAAACCGAACGCGCTCTAAGCGGACTAACGAATGACATCACTGGAGACTGAGCCAATTACAGAGCGTTTTCAATCACGTGATAGGACGTGAATAAAATTCAATTTTAATTTTGGTTTTTCATAGAAATAAAGCATATTTTTTTTGAAAAGTAATAACAAATAGTTTTCTTTAACTGTAATCTATTAGGATGACTATAATACATGCCATATTTTTAATACAGTCAAATACCCTATTAAATACTGAAGTATATAAAGTAAACACAAAAATAGTATTACCTACTTTTTTTGTTTTAGCTTTATTCCGAATACTTTTGATCTTTAAAAAAGGATGCAGACAGCTTTGAGATAGAGTTGTAAAAATCTAATATCTGCCGTTATTTTAAAAATACATACATTTACATTCACTAGATTACTAACCACTGTTTACCACTGTTTTTTAGACGCCTTTTGGTAGAATTTTAAAAAAATTAAAATGAGTTTGAACAAGGATTGTATGAAGTCCTAGTTTTTGAGGAGAAAATATGCATGTTTGGCTTTTTTGCAATGTTTATCATTTATTTGCTCAAAATCTAGACTCAATAGGGATCTTGCACTAAGTCGCAATATTAAAAATTAATTGAGTCAACTAAACGTATTTGCTATTCATTCATATCGATGCCGTTCTCGTGCCTGTATGTCCTGTTTTTCGGCTGCTCTCTAGGGCCTAGGCTCACTGAACTTCTCACCAACGGTATGACGTCACGGAGTGTTTTGGCGCGCTTTTAGTCTGGTTTAAACTTTGATGTTCGATAACAATTGAGTGCAACAATATTAAGCGAAAAAATTTTACATACTGTTTTCTTACCACCCAAGGATTTTATTTGTTAAGTTACGTAAAATCATGCAAAACGCCTATTGCCCCAAAAAATAAAAATCTGGCTCTGTGCGGCTAATTTTGAGGAAATTGTAAATTTAACCATTCGGTCACAAAGTTTGAATCGTGAGCTGGGTAACCGTCTTGCTGAAAGTGCATTGACCGTATAAAGATTACGGGTAATTCCTAAAGTTGTTCATTAAAATAATTTTGTAATGTATCCGAATAATTCTGTTGATTAGCTTCCATCAAAGAAATATGGCCAAAGAAATATAATTATCATATTATTAGTGATATGTTATAGCACGCCAGACGTTTACTTTTTGAAATGTTAGCTTTGCCTAATAATAATAATAAACTTTATTCAGTTCCAAAAGATTTACAAATCATAGACCATCGTTTAAAATATGACAAAAGAAATATGGTTTGAAAATCAAACATAATATTGATTCAAATAGTATATATCCTTCTCGATCAGATATTTCTGAAGCTAGAGAGTGTAAAGTGTGGATTTACATCACTCTAGTAACGACAATGCTGTGAAGAGACCATATGCCGTTTGTTGAAAAGGTGCATCCGAAAATACAATAAATTTATGAAAATTTTGGTTATTTAATATTTTATTGTCAATCTCAAATGTTTGGCATTAACACTGACATCCAAAGTGTAGCTAAATTGTGGCCTCAATGGATTTATTTTATAAAATTTTTTTATTTATGAATATTTGCAGTTAAATGTTCAAAGAAATGTCAGGAAATTAAATACTGAAGAATTTAAAGTAAAAACTAATATCTGCCATTATTTTAAAAATACATACATTTATATTCATTTGTCACTAAAAAGTTTACCACTTTTTGCTAGTTGCTTTAGCAAACATTTGGAATTTTAAAAATTTCAAATGAATTTGAATATGAACTAGAATTGTACGAAGTCTCTGGGTTTTAAGGAAAATATATGCATGTTTGGCTTTTTCGCAGTGTTTATCACTGATTTGCTAAAAAACCAGCATCAATTCAGAATTTCTGCCTTCAGGAGCTTCAGATTCTATGGAAAAAAATATATCAGTAGCAGTTTTAATTTATTTATTTTTATTGTATTTTGAATTAATTCTTTTCTCCATTTTTATGTTTTTTTTAATGGTTGTATTAGGTTAATTATAAGTGAAAATAAAGTTTGCTGTTTGAATGCAGAAAAGAAAACCTCTACACAGCAAGCAATTTTGTTTAATTCTAATAAATCACAGTTTGAAAATTGTTGCCTACAGCTCACGTATAAACTTCATGCATGCGATTTATATCCGTTGTGTGCGAGTATATGACGTATTATCTACGACTTAAAATTCCATTTTATATCAAATATTTTCAATGTATTTGTCAATGACGGCGAGGCAAACTGTCACATAACTGTCATCCACGGAGGTTTTGACAGACTTTGACACTAGCGTTGTATAATGATGACAGTTGGTTCAAATAATGAAGTCATTATTTGAACTGTCATGATTATACAACGCTAGTGTCATTATAATCATTGACGTGTATCATGATGGGGGTTTTATAGTCATAGATACGTATGCCGGAAACTTATTATATGTGAGTCGTAGATAAATATAATAATATAATTATTGAATAGTTGCAAATGAATATATTTTTGCCTCTATTCAAACAACGAGTTATTTCAGACCAACTTTTCTACGGTTGTACAAAATTCCATTGAGACATATTTCATTAATTCAGAGAAAAAAGTTGTGAAATTTTTTTGTGGTGGTTTGATTCTTTGAAATTGTTAATGTTCTAATAGTTTTTATTCTGGCAAACTAGCAATAAATACACCAATAAAATATTGAAGTTTTAAATATGTGATTTAATTACAAAGTTGGCAATTTGCAATAACGACAGCAGTGAAGTTGGCAACTGTCACCGGTGACAACCATTAATAGAAAAAGTATATATAATTCATAGCCTACTCTAATCGACAGTTGTCATTTTCTCTCAAAATTTCTTATGCAATAAAAATTTAAAAAAAAATCGTCTAAATTTCAATGAAAATTTATTCTTTACTTACTTTTTGTTACAATCTTATAAAAAGAATTTGTTCTGTTTCTTTATAACTTGAACGAGAATACTAAAATTAAAACTGGAATAATTAATCTTTTAAACTATAACATAATATTTTATTTTTCAATTAGGTATCTTGCCGACATGATGGATAACACATCGTTAATCCGTAACGTGGCGTTAGTCGGCCACTTACACCACGGGAAAACCACGTTTGTCGATTGTCTCGTCCGCCAGACGCATCCCGGCTACCAAGATTACGAGGAGAAAAATCTACGCTATACTGACATTTTGTTTACCGAACAGGAACGAGGCTGTTCGATAAAATCCGTCCCCGTCACTTTGCTTCTTCCCGATGTTAAGAATAAAAATTACCTGATGAACATTTTTGATACCCCTGGTAAGTTTTCCTTTTTTTTTTAGTTCAAAAAAGTTATTATTATTATAATTATTAATTTTAACTTGTAGTGCTGCTATTTTTTTCGCTTCTTTTCATATTTTTCTAGAATTACTTTCTTTTGTACTTCCTTCTTTTTTATTAACAAATATTATCTCCAAAAATTGGAAATAATAATAGAAAAACAGTTTCTTCTTACATTTTTTGAGCGTTTCAGGCCAGAATAATGATTTTTATAGTTGAGTTGTTGAGTTCATTTCCTATGATACCTGTCGCTTTTTATGACGGAATTACAGACTATTGATGTCCGTAGAACATTGGTAGAATAAGAAACAATTGTGGGTTGATAAGTGTAATGTCAAAACAACAAACCGGATGTCCTAAAATATAGTTCAATATTGTAGATTCGTTATTTTAACCAACTAAACAGAAATATATCGGAATTTAAAGCGTCTGAATTTTTTTGGCTAATTTTCAGAATTTGATAAGTTTAGAACTAAGGAAAACAAGTTTATTGTAAATATTAGTTAAAGGTTAATAATTTTATAAGCGTTGAGCCATATATTAGCAAGTTTTAGACAAAATTTCCCCAAAATAATCATCGTTGGAAGTAACGATTTTTTTTCTTTTTTTTATTAGGTCACGTCAATTTTTCCGATGAAGTTACGGCTGCAATGAGACTATGCGATGGAGTTGTACTCTTCATAGACGCGGCTGAAGGCGTTATGCTTAATACAGAGCGTCTCCTAAAACATGCCGTGCAGGAAAGAATGCAGATAACGATTTGTATCAACAAAATAGACAGACTTATGTTAGAATTAAAACTACCGCCGCAAGACGCATATTACAAGCTGAGACATATCGTCGAAGAGATAAACGGTTTATTAACGTAAGTATTCAACGAACAAAATTTATTTTTTAAGTTTATTTTTTGAAAAAGAAAATAAAAGTAAATTGTTTCGTAAAATTTCTTTGTTTGACTGACTTTTAAAATTTTTTTAGGTTATACTCTGACGATCTGAACCCGCAGATTGTGTCTCCCGTTCTCGGCAATGTTTGCTTCGCTAGCGCTCAGTACGGAGTTTGTTTCACTCTGAAGTCTTTTGCCAGCGTCTACAAGATGTATTACGAAGACGTGAATGTTGAGGAATTTTCCAAGAGATTGTGGGGTGATATCTACTTTAATAGTAAAACGTGAGTATTAATAATTTGTGTTGCATAATAATGTTTTATTAAGATTCATGGTTTACAAGAAAACCTATTAAAAAATGGTGATAATGTCCGTTCGAATAGCAAACGTATTTCAATCAGTTGCTACAGAAAAATGTATACAACTTTTGCAAAAATTGTTGCATAAATTTCTATCATACCTCAAATTGTAGGTAATTAAAAGGTCTAGTAGCCGTCAGACCCTCAGAGTTTTGCCCCCCCGAAAATAACCCCTAGATGGCGATGATATCCGTTCGAATAGCAAACATAAATCTATCAGTTGCTACAGAAAAATGTTTATAACTTTTGCAAAAATTGTTGCATAAATTTCTATTATACCTCAAATTGTAGGTAATTAAAAGACCTAGTAGCCCTTCGACGCTCGGAGTTTTGCCCCCCCCCGAAAATAACCCCTAAATGGTGATGATATCCGTTCGAATAGCAAACATAAATCTATCAGTTGCTACAGAAAAATGCTTATAACGTTTACAAAAATTTTTGCATAAATTTCTATCATACCTCAAATTGTAGGTAATTAAAAGACCTAGTAGCCCTTCGACGCTCGGAGTTTTGCCCCCCCGAAAATAACCCCTAAATGGCGATGATATCTGTTCGAATAGCAAACATAAATCTATCAGTTGCTACAGAAAAATGTATACAACTTTTGCAAAATTTGTTGCATAAATTTCTATCATACCTCAAATTGTAGGTAATTAAATGGTCTAGTAGCCGTCAGACCCTCAGAGTTTTGCCCCCCCGAAAATAACCCCTAAATGGCGATGATATCCGTTCGAATAGCAAACATAAATCTATCAGTTGCTACAGAAAAATGCTTATAACTTTTACAAAAATTGTTGCATAAATTTCTATCATACCTCAAATTGTAGGTAATTAAAAGACCTAGTAGCCCTTTGACGCTCGGAGTTTTGCCCCCCCGTAAATAACCCCTAAATGGCGATGATATCCGTTCGAATAGCAAACATAAATCTATCAGTTGCTACAGAAAAATGTATACAACTTTTGCAAAAATTGTTGCATAAATTTCTATCATACCTCAAATTGTAGGTAATTAAAAGGTCTAGTAGCCGTCAGACCCTCAGAGTTTTGCCCCCCTGAAAATAACCCCTAAATGGCGATTATATCCGTTCGAATAGCAAACATAAATCTATCAGTTGCTACAGAAAAATGTATACAAGTTTTGCAAAATTTGTTGCATAAATTTCTATCATACCTCAAATTGTAGGTAATTAAATGGTCTAGTAGCCGTCAGACCCTCAGAGTTTTGCCCCCCCGAAAATAACCCCTAAATGGCGATGATATCCGTTCGAATAGCAAACATAAATCTATCAGTTGCTACAGAAAAATGCTTATAACTTTTACAAAAATTGTTGCATAAATTTCTATCATACCTCAAATTGTAGGTAATTAAAAGACCTAGTAGCCCTTCGACGCTCGGAGTTTTGCCCCCCCAGAAAATAACCCCTGAATGGCGAAGATATCCGTTCGAATAGCAAACATAAATCTAACAGTTGCTACAGAAAAATGTATACAACTTTTGCAAAAATTGTTGCATAAATTTCTATCATACCTCAAATTGTAGGTAATTAAAAGACCTAGTAGCCCTTCGACGCTCGGAGTTTTGCCCCCCCGAAAATAACCCCTAAATGGCGATGATATCCGTTCGAATAACAAACATAAATCTATCAGTTGCTACAGAAAAATGTATACAACTTTTGCAAAAATTGTTGCATGAATTTCTATCATACCTCAAATTGTAGGTAATTAAAAGGTCTAGTAGCCGTCAGACCCTCAGAGTTTTGCCCCCCCGAAAATAACCCCTAAATGGCGATGATATCCGTTCGAATAGCAAACATAAATCTATCAGTTGCTACAGAAAAATGCTTATAACTTTTACAAAAATTGTTGCATAAATTTCTATCATACCTCAAATTGTAGGTAATTAAAAGACCTAGTAGCCCTTCGACGCTCGGAGTTTTGCCCCCCCCAGAAAATAACCCCTGAATGGCGAAGATATCCGTTCGAATAGCAAACATAAATCTATCAGTTCCTACAGAAAAATGTATACAACTTTTGCAAAAATTGTTGCATAAATTTCTATCATACCTCAAATTGTAGGTAATTAAAAGGTCTAGTAGCCCATCGACGCATGGTGTTTTGCCCCATGGACAACAACCCATAAAGGGCGATAATGTCCGTTCGAATAGGAAGCATATTTCAATCAGTTGCTACAGAAAAATGTACATAACTTTTGCAAAAATTGTTGCATAAATTTCTATCATACCTCAAATTGTAGGTAATTAAACGGGTAATTAGTATATATAATTCGTTTTTCAGCCGAAAATTCACGAGAAAGGCCCCACACAATTCCGCCCAACGAAGCTTCGTAGAATTCATCCTAGAACCCCTATACAAAGTTTTCGCTCAAGTCGTCGGTGACGTTGACTCAACGTTACCCGGGGTTCTCGACGAGCTTGGAATAAAACTCAACAAGCAAGAGTTAAAGCTGAACATAAGGCCGCTACTTCGGCTGGTCTGCAATAAGTTCCTCGGAGATTTTAGCGGTTTTGTCAATATGGTTGTCGAGCATATCAAGTCTCCGCTCGATAATGCAAAGTTGAAGATCGACCATATTTATACTGGGCCGCCCGAGAGCGCCATCTACGACGATATGGTGAATTGCGACCAGGAAGGTTTGCTGATGGTCCACAGCTCGAAGATGTACCCTACGGAGGATTGCACGTTTTTTCAAGTTTTGGGTAGGGTTATGAGCGGGACGCTGTATGCTGGGACCGATGTTAGGATCCTGGGGGAGAATTATAGTTTGCAGGATGAGGAAGATTCGAGAATTTTGACCGTTGGGAGGCTTTGGATTTATGAAGCAAGGTATGTGTTTTTTTTTTGTTATGTTTTGGTGGCTCTGTTTTATTTTGTATGTTTTTGCGTTCTCATTTTTTTTTGCTTTTAGTTTAGTTGTTATTATTATTTGATTTATCCCTATTTTCTTATTGTATTCTTTTCGTATTCTTTTCTTTTTGTTTCATATCGTGCTTTCTTTATTTCTTATGTTCTTATATTTCTTTTAAAGTTTATTTTATTATTTATTTTTATTTTCCGTTATGTTTAATTGAAATATTACTTTCTTTATTAAATTCTTCTTTTGTTTTCCTATTTTCTTTTTATCTTTTGATGAATTTGTTTTCTCTTTCTTTTTTATTTTAAACTGAGTAGTTTTTTTTTTCATGTATTTGTTTATTTCCGAGTTTATTTCTTTCTGTTCTGTTAAAATGGCTTTTTCTTTTCTTGTCTTTTGATGAATTTGTTTAATTTCTGATATTATTTGTTGTTTTATGTTCTTGTGGATGGTTTATTTTGTATGTTTTTTTTTTGTTTTCATTTTTTATACTTGTTTTCTTGTTACTTTATCATACGCAGTATGTAAAGTATTGTAATCGTGCCAAAAAAAAATTTTGAGATTTTAGCGGAAATATGTCTTTTTGGGTCCCCTGAACATTTTTGACCAAGGTACAAGAAAATGTGTGTGTGTGTGTGTGTGTGTGTGTGTGTGTGTGTGTGTGTGTGTGTGTGTGTGTGTGTGTGTGTGTGTGTGTGTGTGTGTGTGTGTGTGTGTGTGTGTGTGTGTGTGTGTGTGTGTGTGTGTGTGTGTGTGTGTGTGTATATGTGTGTGTGTATGTGTGGATGTGTGTACCCGTTTTTGTGGCGACGATTCCGGAGAAACTACTAAAGGTATCGGGACGAAACTTCACATTTAGCACTTTCATAACCAAACTTAGAGCTGAAAAGCTTTCTGTTGAAGAGGATCCAAAGGAACTGGAGGTTTAGTCTTAGCATTTTTGAAAGATTTTGCAATAAACCGACATTTCTGGAATTTCGTCAAAATAGTTAAATAATAAATTAAAGATCAGGAAATTCTGAATAATTTATGACTATGACATTTTTTGGTACAATCAATAGTATAGTTGCATGAGCAAATTCTATTTCATCGAGATCGGTCGTACTGCATTAAAGCTAGTAGCCAGAATATGTCAGATTTTTTGATTCTAATGACAGTAGCTAGTGTCAAATGCTAATGTTTTGAAAATACTACTGTCAATATAGGCTGCGTTCGGATATTGAACACCGTTACACTTTTTACACTTCTCATTTGGACGGTGTACCCGGTGTCAACGGAGTACAATGTCCGGACGCAACTTTAATCGAGATATCTGTCTAGTTCTACTAGTTTTATTTTAATGCAGACATAGCCGATCTCGATCAAATAGAATCTCATGCAGCTAAACTATTAATTTTATATATAGTATGATAAAGTCATGTGCCTGGCCAGATCAGTGGTGGGACTCTGTGCACTGTCGCTTTCATGCGATATATCGCTTTCTTCCTTGGTGGCACTCTGTGCATATTTCGACTATCGTCTTGGTTACCCCTTCTACTACCCAACTATCGCCTAGACGCGACAGCTAGGGAAGTGTCGCCAAAGAGAGAGACATATATCGCTTTGGGTTGGAAACAGATAGAAAACACGGGCATGGCTTTTGCATTCTTACTACATTGACACTGACATTCATAAAATAAGGGTTAATCAGTGTCATTAGGTTTTTGTCTGAACAAATGTTCGAAATTAATTTGCCAATCGTTCTTGTATATTCATATAAACAGGGTTTAACTAAATTATTTGGTTACTTATACATAGGTGAATTCTAGAACAAAAATAGCAAAAAAATAAGCTTCGGTAAACCAACTGTGAACACGAAAAAAAAACTACCTCCTGTCACTGTCTATACAAAACGTCCAGTATATGCAACCTTGAAATCTTAAAATCACCAAACATTTGCACCAATAACCCAAAAATTACTAAATATTTCCGAAGGCACCCGAAGGTTTGGCGATGCTGTCACGGAGTACCAATTATGGTGACTGTCGCCGGAGATGATCGGTTGCGATAGTAGAAAGCGATATGTTGATATCGACAATGCACAGAGTCCCACCGCTGATTTTTTCTCGTTATTCTCTGATTTATTTCCTATATATTTTTTTCTTACTTCATTTCTTTGTCTCATTCTTATCGTAGTGGTGTTTTTATTTGTTATGTAAAGTAAATGGTGATATCCAGGCAGGATGCAAATTTGCATCCCGCCTGGATATCACCATTTACTTTACATTTATTAATCATTACGGTAAGTCCGGAAGGGTACGGTATGTCCGTATGAATATATATATCTAGTTTTATTTGTAATTATATAATGGATGTTAATTCTTTGCAGAAACCTGCATATATTGATATAAAACTATGAAAATAAAAAATTAATAAAAAATTACCGCCATCTTGTATTAACTATTTCATAGTTTTATTTGTAATGTTCTTATATTTCTTGTAAATTTTAATTCTTGATTTTATTTTCAATTTCTCTCAATTCAAATATTAATTTACGTAACAAATTCTTCTAACTTTGTTTTCTATTAATTCAAATAAAAAAATACTAAAATAAGAGAGAAAATACATCTCGTGTGCTTTTAATTATATTATATTTTGTCTGGTAGTCGTCTTCAGGTTATTACTATTTCTTTTATCTCTTGATGAATTTGTTTTATTTTTTATTTTAACCCAATAGTTTTATTTCTGAATTCTTCTGTTTAATCTTAGTTTCTTTTCTCTTATGTCATTTAAGTATTACTGTGGGTTTCTTTTTCTGTTTCATTTCCTTCTTATTTTATTTTTGTTTAGTTATATTATTTTTTACATACCTTTTTGTTTTCTTGCGTTTATTTCTTTTTCTCCTACTTCTCATTTGTTCAGCATTTTGTTTGTCTTTACCTATATGTGACCCGCTCCGACGAAAGGGACCTTATGACGAACAAGGTCAAATCTCAAGCTAAACAACCCGTACAACGCACCTAATGACAAACCGTCACAAAGTCCCTTTCTTCGGAGCGGATCACATGTTTTATTTTTGTTATTTCTAAATCTAGACTCACGTTCATTCTTTGTCTTTTTTTCTTGAAAGATATTTCTTTATTTTAATAATAATTTAATAATAATAATAATTAGGGTGCCTCTTAAATTTTCAAAAATTCTCTTTTTTATAATTATAAGAGGCACAATAATTATAGCGCTATCAAAGTTTAGAAAAAATGTATTTAAAAAGAAACTACAAACATTTTTATTATTTTTTAATAAAATTAATTTGCAATCGACAATTATTATTTTATATATTATAGATAGAAAATTTCACAGATTTCTAATTACTTAGTTTGTCAAAAATACAATAATTGCAGCTAAAGGACCCTTATCACCAATTTTACTCTTGATTTCCTTTTTTTATTCTTTTTCTGATTTCTAGGTACAAAGTAGAGTTGAACAGAGTTCCAGCTGGGAACTGGGTACTAATAGAAGGCATTGACCAGAGCATAGTGAAGACGGCCACAATTACCGATCTCACAATCCGCGACGACCTCTACATCTTCAGGCCGTTAAAGTTCAACACGCAGAGTATCATAAAAATTGCCGGTAGGTATCCTTTAACTCATGTATTTTTCTTTTAATATAATGTTCTTTTACTTTAAAAAAAAAAGTAACACAGGAATTGAATTTTCATCGGCAATTATCTCGGAAAATATCAGCTTCCCAAAAAAATTATTAATGTCAAAATTGTAGATCGTAAAATTTGCCATAAAAAAGGTTGTCCATATATTATCACATAAGATATAGGCTTCTGAATGATAATTTAGTATAAGAAATATAATTTTAGTAGAAAAGTTTTGAAAGTAATCTGTTTTTTTTTTTCGTTTAGTTGAACCTGTCAACCCTTCCGAACTTCCGAAAATGTTAGACGGGCTCCGTAAAGTAAACAAATCATATCCGCTTTTGACTACTAAAGTAGAGGAATCTGGCGAGCATATAATCCTCGGAACTGGAGAATTATACCTTGACTGCGTCATGCACGATCTAAGGAAGATGTACTCCGAAATTGATATCAAAGGTAAGTCTTACCTATTCTAACAAAAAAAAAAAAAGATTTTTTTCTTTTTTAAACACTACAAAGATTAGAAAACTTCTTCAAAATCTTTCTTTCAATCGAATTCACACAAAAACACATAAAAATCATCACGTAAATTTCAGTGGCCGATCCCGTCGTAGTCTTCTGCGAAACCGTAGTCGAGACGTCCAGTTTAAAATGTTTCGCGGAAACGCCGAACAAGAAAAACAAGTTGACGATGATTGCGGAACCGTTAGAGAAAGGCCTTGCTGAAGACATCGAGAGCGAAAACGTGCAGATAGACTGGAACAAAAAAAAGCTAGGAGAGTTTTTCCAAACCAAATACGACTGGGATCTCCTGGCCGCGAGAAGCATATGGGCGTTCGGGCCCGATAATACCGGCCCGAATATTCTTGTCGACGATACTTTGCCTTCGGAAGTCGACAAAGGATTGCTGAATTCCGTTAAGGATTCGATCGTGCAAGGATTCCAGTGGGGTACCAGGGAGGGACCTTTATGCGAGGAACCTATTAGGAATACGAAGTTTAAGATTTTGGACGCGATGATTGCCGGGGAGCCCTTGCATCGTGGCGGAGGTTAGTCGAATTTTTTTTGCGGTTTTTGCTTGTTGGTTTGATGTTTGGGTTGTTGTGGTATTACGAGAAAAGTAGATGAGGTAGAGATGATTGTCATACATGTCTTGGTCACAGATAAATTAGATAATTAATCCTGAAAATTGCAACTCTCTGCCTACTCTGGTTTAATCAGGAGAATTTTTCAAACTTGGACAATGTATGAATTCAAGCTGCTTTAATGCTACGGTTTTGGTTTTTGTGACATTACGAGAAAGCTAGATGAGGTAGAGACGATTATCATACATGTCTTGGTTACAGATAAATTAGATAATTAATCCTGAAAATTGCAACTCTCTGCCTACTCTGGTTTAATCAGCAGAATTTTTCAAACTTGGACAATGTATGAATTCAAGCTGCTTTGGCGCTACGGTTTTGGTTTTTGTGACATTACGAGAAAAGTAGATGGGGTAGAGACGATTACCATACATGTCGTGGTAACAGATAAATTAGATAATTAATCCTGAAAATTGCAACTCTCTGCCTACTCTGGTTTAATCAGGAGAATTTTTCAAACTTGGACAATGTATGAATTCAAGCTGCTTTGGCGCTACGGTTTTGGTTTTTGTGACATTACGAGAAAAGTAGATGGGGTAGAGACGATTACCATGCATGTCTTGGTTACAGATAAATCAGTTAATTAATCCTGAAAATTACAACTCTTTGCCTACTCTGGTTTAATCAGGAGACTTTTTCAAACTTGGACAATGTATGATTCAAGCTGCTTTGATGCTACGGTTTTGGTTTTTGTGACATTACGAGAAAAGTAGATGGGGTAGAGACGATTACCATGCATGTCTTGGTTACAGATAAATCAGTTAATTAATCCTGAAAATTACAACTCTTTGCCTACTCTGGTTTAATCAGGAGACTTTTTCAAACTTGGACAATGTATGAATTCAAGCTGCTTTGGCGCTACGGTTTTGGTTTTTGTGACATTATGAGAAAAGTAGATGGGGTAGAGACGATTACCATACATGTCTTGGTTACAGATAAATCAGATAATTAATCCTGAAAATTACAACTCTTTGCCTACTCTGGTTTAATCAGGAGACTTTTTCAAACTTGGACAATGTATGAATTCAAGCTGCTTTGATGCTACGGCTTTGGTTTTTGTGACATTACGTGAAAAGTAGATGGGGTAGAGACGATTACCATACATGTCTTGGTAACAGATAAATTAGATAATTAATCCTGAAAATTGCAACTCTCTGCCTACTCTGGTTTCATCAGGAGAATTTTCAAACTTGGACAATGTATGAATTCAAGCTGCTTTGGCGCTACGGTTTTGGTTTTTGTGACATTACGAGAAAAGTAGATGGGGTAGAGACGATTACCATACATGTCTTGGTAACAGATAAATTAGATAATTAATTCTGAAAGTTACAACTCTCTGCCTACTCTGGTTTAATCAGGAGAATTTTCAAACTTTGACAATGTATGAATTCAAGCTGCTTTGGCGCTACGGTTTTGGTTTTTGTGACATTACGAGAAAAGTAGATGGGGTAGAGACGATTACCATACATGTCTCGGTTACAGATAAATCAGTTAATTAATCCTGAAAATTACAACTCTTTGTCTACTCTGGTTTAATCAGGAGACTTTTTCAAACTTGGACAATGTATGAATTCAAGCTGCTTTGACGCTACGGTTTTGGTTTTTGTGACATTACGAGAAAACTAGATGAGGTAGAGACGATTATTATACATGTCTGTGTTACAGATAAATTAGATAAATAATCCTGAAAATTGCAACTCTCTGCCTACTCTGGTTTAATCAGGAGAATTTTCAAACTTGGACAATGTATGAATTCAAGCTGCTTTGATGCTACGGTTTGGGTTTTTGTGACATAAGAGAAAAGTGTGTGGGGTAGAGACGATTACCATACATGTCTTGGTTACAGATAAATTAGATAATTAATCCTGAAAATTGCAACTCCCTGCCTACTCTGGTTTAATCAGGAGAATTTTTCAAACTTGGACAATGTATGAATTCAAGCTGCTTTGATGCTACGGTTTTGGTTTTTGTGACATTACGAGAAAACTAGATGGTGTAGAGACGATTACTATACATGTCTTGGTAACAGATAAATTAGATAATTAATCCTGAATATAACAACTTTGTGCCTACTCTGGCTTAATCAGGACGATTAAAAAACAAACTTGTTCCTTAATTGTACTATCAAACGTTTCATTTCTTTTTCGGTATATTGGCTGTCTTTTCTATATTTTTCAACCCGCTTTATAAGTATTTAATTCACTAATTGTTTATATGCGCTAGAATTTTATAATAAAATCAATTACTAGCTACCCCCGCCCCTCTGTTTATTAGTGCTTGCTGTAGCTGTTGTGTTAGTGTACGTAGCTGCTTTTGCTGTTTGTCGGGATGGTATGCTGTTTTTTTATGTTAATTAAGGATATATTGGTAAGTCAATAAATCAAAAAAAAAAACAAATTTTAGGACAAATAATTCCCACTGCTAGGAGGGTTGTCTATTCGGCCTTTCTGATGGCCACCCCCAGGCTTATGGAGCCATATCTCTTCGTCGAGGTCCAAGCACCTGCAGATTGCGTTTCTGCAGTCTATACAGTCCTGGCAAAAAGAAGGTACGTTTGAATTTTTTTTACTTTGTGTGCTTTTTTTATTATATATTTTTATATACAATAAAAAAAGTCTTTAATTTAAAATATGTGATAAAAAAACGTAATTTCCGGAAAAACCGGAAGTGACACAAAATTATAAAATTGTAGAAATTTGTTTGACTTTTTCTAATTTTTAGGGGTCACGTGACGCAGGACGCCCCTGTACCAGGGTCACCACTATACACAATCAAAGCTTTTATTCCTGCAATAGACAGTTTTGGCTTCGAAACTGACTTAAGGACTCATACGCAAGGACAAGCTTTCTGCTTGTCAGTTTTCCACCATTGGCAGGTAAGTTTCCACTTAAATAACAAATAAAAATAAGGAAAACTAAAACGTTAAAAAAAGGATAGTTTGCAAAAGAGAAATCCATGAAGGAAAAGGGATAATAATTTGTTTTGCCCTTTCTTTAGATTGTACTTGTATAAATAACTAAAATATAATTAAGACCGACGGAAAGACATCCTTGAAGAAAAAAGGATACGAATTTTGCCCTTTGTTAAAGTAAAAACGATATGTTTTGTTCTTTTTTTTATATACTGTACTTGCAAAATAAGTAGGACCTAATTTGTTTAAGTATAATCATTTTTTGTTCTTTTATCGATTTTACTTCACACAATAGTTATTTATGTACCAAGGGTATTAAACGAATGTTTATGCGCCGATACCTAAATGTTGGGTATTTATCCTTTTTATCTTTAAAACAACATTTCAGAGATACAGGGTGTAAAACTTTCTCCCACAAGAATTATTTTTAGATAGTAAATGTCATTCTGAGTATAACTTTTAAATAAAGAAAAATAACCAATAAAATACATATCAAATAGTGCTAAAATCAAGAAAGAGCACAATCAATACCCATAACAAAATTAAAAGGAAATAAATTTAAGTACAAAATTCAAAATGTTAAAAATTAACTAGATAACAAATGAACGAAAACAAAATACATATTGAACTTTTTAGACATTTGTTTCTCTACAAGTAACTGTCACTCTGAGTATAAAGTTTCTTTCATGCCGACTTATTGGGTTTGTCAATTCCTAAAGAAGTTAAGTCATTTAATATACAGTTTTGCAATTATTTTAAAATTTTTTCAAATGGTTGTAATTTTTTAAGGAATAAAGAAAACAAATAGGTCCATATGAAACTTTTTACTCAGTGTCGCATTTACTATCTGGAAAAAAGTTATGCAGGAAAAAAATTGTACACTCTGTAGATGTGTACTCTTGATTACAAATAATGTAGAATATTTGAGTTGTATAAGAACATTCAGTACATTTATATGGATTCATAGCAAAATAAAAAATTGATTAACAACGACAACATATAATTATGTTTCTGCTAAATCTTCTTCGATAACAGAATCAGAAAATATGGAAGATACACACGGTTGAATGGACGATGATGACAAGGAAATGTCTGCTCTTGATATATCGTCATATGAGTCTGATATTTTTATTCTTTGTTTTTAAAATGTTTTTATTTTTATAAGAATAACCTTTATTTTGTGATAAGAGAATAACCTTCTGGTTGTGCGATGAAAGAAAAACCTTTATTTAGTAAATACTTCCTTTTACTGCTATTTTTAATAACAATATTATGTTTATAAATACCCCTATAAATACCCACTTCATTGCCCGAGCGTGACCGTTCAAAAAGCTCGTGGGCCGATAGGCCGAGAGTAATGCCCGTGGTACATACAAAATTTTATGTCCTACGATGATTTTGTTCTCCGTTTGAATAATATTAATATATATTTTGACGTAATCAAGTGACATGCGTATCTACGGAGTTGAATAACAATACTAACAATTCGGAGTTGAGTGACAATGCAGACAATTAATTGTCAAACAGAATAATCTTAATCGCCAATAATTGACATTGACGATTTAAAATTTTCAATTTGAATGTCAAATATTTGATGTATCTGACATACAAACCATGGCAATGCTTAATGCCCGCGCAGGCATTAAGAAAACTTAATGCCCTCGCGGGCATAAAGTAGCTGTTTTTGCCCCGTATCTAAGATGTAAAATGTCATTTTATGATCATGTTGGATATAAAATAATTAAAATAACTAAAAAGAAAATGGTATAATTTTTGAAAGCATAATAATTTTGTTCATCCTTTTTGTAAATTGTATTTGTTGAAATAAGCAAAAAATAATTAAAACCAAAGGAAAAAAATCCTTGAAGAAGAAAAACAATATTTTTTCAAGAATAATAAGTTGTTCTGTCCTTTTTTTAGATTGTACTATAATAACTAAATAATAATTAAGACCAAGAGTAATAAATCTTTGAAGAAAAAAATGGATAATTTGTGTGTTAGATTGTACCTGTATAAATAATATAAAAAATAATTAAGGTCAAGGTAAGGAAATTCTTGAAGAAAAAAGAATAGTTTTTGAAAGGATAATAATTTGTTTTGCCCTTTTCGAAGATAATACTTGTGTGAATAACTACAATTAAAACAAAAGAAAGGAAATTCATTTAGAAAAATGGACAATTTTTGAGAGGATACAATTTTTTGTCCCTCTTTACTTTATCATACGCAGTATGTAAAGTATTGTAATCATTCCAAAAAAAAATTTTGAGAAATTAGCGGAAATATGTCTTTTTGGGTCCCCTGAACATTTTTGACCAAGGTACAAAAAAATGTCTGTGTGTGTGTGTGTGTGTACACCCGTTTTTGTGGAGACGATTCCGGAGAAACTACTAAAGATATCGGGACAAAACTTCATATTTAGAAGTTTCATAACCAAACCTAGAGCTGAAAAGCTTTCTGTTGAAAAGGGTCCAAAGGAACTGGTGGTTTACTCATAGCATTTTTCGAAGATTTTGCAAATGAGCCGCTATTTGTGTAATGTCGTCAAAATAGTTAAATAATAAATTAAAGGAGAGGAAATTTTCTATAATTTATGTACGACATTTTTTGGTAGAATTTATAGTTTAGCTGCATGAGCAAATTCTATTTCATCGAGATCGGTCGTACTGCTTTAAAACTAGTAGCCAGGATATGTCAGATTTTTTGATTCTAATGACAGTAGCTAGTGTCAAACGCTAATGCTTTGAAAATACTACTGTCAATATAGGCTGCGTTCGGATATTGACCACCGTTACACTTTTTACACCCAATAACACGTAAGTGTCATTTGGACGGTGTACCCGGTGTCAACGGAGTACGATATCCGAAGGCAGCTTTAATCGAGATATCTGTCTAGTTCTACTAGTTTTATTTTAATGCAGACAGCCGATCTCGATCAAATAGAATCTCATGCAGCTAAACTATTAATTTTATATATAGTATGATAAAGTCATGTGCCTGGCCACATCAGATTTTTTTAGTTTGTATTTGTTTGTACAAATAACTAAAAAATAGTCAAAACCAAGGGAAATAATTCCTTGAGGAAAACAGTATTATTTTTAAAAGCATAATAACTTTGTTCCTCCTTTTTTTATTGTTCTTGTAAATTTCTCAAAAATAATTAAAAACCAAAGGAAACAAATTTTCATTTAGGATATTTTGATAATAATCTTTTTCATTCTTCTTTCAGATTGTTCCTGGTGATCCTTTGGACAAAAGTATAACGATAAGGCCGCTGGAACCTCAACCTGCTACACATTTAGCTAGAGAATTTATGATAAAAACCAGGAGAAGGAAAGGACTCAGCCAGGATGTGTCGATTAACAAGTTTTTCGACGATCCTATGTTGCTAGAATTGGCCAGACAGGACGTCATGTTGAATTATCCGTTATTATAGTTACCCTTCTAATTATTTTCTTTAAGTTAAGTTCTTTTGTATAAGTTAATAGAAAAATAAAAACATTTCTATGAAAGTTGGCAATAACTACTTACCTTGTCTACTTATCTTTAGTCGACATGAACGGCTGAAAAAGGTAAGAAATAAAAATCGGATATTTAAATACAGAGATTTCTTTAATTTAGAAATTTCAAAGTATGATATGATATATAAATATTTACATTAAAAATGAACAATACTAATACGCTAAGCAAAAATCGATTGAACTATATATAATATATAAATACAACTAAAAACGGTAATGATCATAATAATAATATTTAATAATAATAATAATCGTAATAAAAAAGTTTTGAACACTGGAGAGCGGGCAGTTTCGTCTCTCGGACGCCTACTTTGATTTTGTTCTTACGTATATATCTAAAAACGTGGTCGAAACGAAACTGCCCGGAACTGTATTGGGAGAAACAAAAAATATTCGCTACGCGTGAAAACATTTTTGAATTTCCTTCACTATAAACTATATTTCATCCTCGTTTATATATATAATTATTTATATATATAGAATATACTAAATCTTCTTAAAAATGTGCATTTTCTCGGTAATATACATGTTTTTTTTTTGTTAATTTATTTTCACTATGCTGGATTACGTATTTATTTTCTTCACTTGTGTGTTTTTTTTTGTTCTCACATTACCTTACGGGAAAGAAAAAGATTTATTATTTTTTGGAAGATTTTCGGAAGTACACTCTAAAAATATTGCACTATAATTTCGAAAAAACGTCGTATTTATTATTTACAACAGAACGATCCTATTCATATAATATAAGAAAGGCGACGAAACGAAAGAAAAACGGAAGAAGAAAAAACAGATTTATATTATAATATAATAACGAACTATGTACAAGTTTTACAAATACCGCCTCATCATACCGTATTTGTGATATGCATCATCGTGACTAAATTTTTAAAATTTCTACACAAACCGAAATCGTCGGGAAAAATTTGAGATCTCGTCAAAAAAATAAGAAATGCTACGTTCCGCGTTTGTTCAACGCTTGACTGGCCTCAAAAATCATTAAAAAAATGCCCTGATCGCACGCGAGACTAGAGATTTTGAAAATAAAAAAAACAAAATTTAGATTATGTACAATTAAAAATATTTTGGATCTTTCCTGGTCCTTAAAATCTAAAACGAACTTAAATTTGGCCTTACGCGCGCTCAATCCGAGGTTCGGGCGTAACCGGAAGACCTTTTATCCCTCGGAAGAAGCCGCCACGCATACAAAAAACAAAAGCATTCAATTATTATATCACAATTATCTTACATTATATATATATATAATTCAAATTTCATCGGAGACATGCTTGAAATTCACGCGCTAGCGCAACACCCGGTATATAAATACATAATTATTAACAGTCTTATATTTATTTACGTTCTTTATAATTAACAGAAATCGCAAAATCACGAAAATCGCAAGATCGACCTAACGATGGACAAATCGCGCTTTTTCTGATAGTAGTGATGGATGTTTCGACGTTGCCTCGAAAATTAAAACGCGATTTCTCCACGAGTTGATCTCCGATTGGATCGGTGACGAATTATCACTTTATTAAATTAATTAATTGGTTAATTAATAAAAAAAATTAAAACGAAGAAGATTGCGGGAACCGTCGTTTAAAACAGTCTTTTCTCTGGTTTGTGGGGGGTTCCCATATTTGGCAAGATTAACAAAACGATATAATCACATTTTTTCTCTCAACAACTCCCGTGTCCTTAAATTTTCGATGATTGCACTGTTCGATTCATATGAAGTCTTTTTTAAAAAACAAAAAAAAACACTACACTCTAAATTAATAGTCCCATCTTTCAAGGTTTTCCTCTTTTATGGATTTATCTTCGTTCTCCTCGGATTTCTCTTCGGGTTTTTCTGTATCGTGACTTACTGATGACGTCTCACTTCTGTCGTCATCGTACCTGTCTAAAACAGGCGTCGGTTCGATCCTTATAGTCTCTTCCGAATTCCTCCTACCGTAATCCTCCGTCTGCATCACGCAAACCCCGTTAATTATAACCTCATCCCCAGTCTGCGGCTGCTTCTCTTTCTCATCCTGCCAATCAGGATTCACCCACTGCGGAGCAGCTGGTTTCCTCCTAGACGACCGGCTCTGCGACACAGGCTGCTCCTTCTGCTCAATCTTAACCTCCAAACTCCCAGAAATATTCGAATCCTCACTCCCCACGTTACTATCCATATCATCGTCCTCAAACTCAGACTCACGTTTGATACCCATCGATAAATCCAACCCTGACATTTGTTCTTTAACCGCGTTATTCAAAGCCGATAAATCGATATCACCCGACTGGAGCAACCCCCTGCTTATAAGGGCTGCGATGTTCGGATTCGCTAGATAAGGGTATCCCAAGGGGATGTTCCCGAGGCCTATTCTCTCCTGCGACATATCCATCATGCGTTTCCCTAAGAGAAGCCTAAACCTAGCAGGGTCTAACGGGGGTTGGTTTGCAGCCTGGTCGCGGTCTGTGGCGTTACCGGAAGGTTTCAGCCTCATCCGATGGTTGTGGAACCAGTTGGACACCGTCCGATCTGGTAGAGCCAATTCGGAAGCCAGGAAGTCGGTATCCGTTTGGTTGGGGTAGTTTTTCAACTCATACGCAACGTTTAAAGCTAGCTTCTGGTATTCCGTGAACAAAACCCGTTGCTTCTTCGGTGCGGGTGGTCCAGGGCCAGGAGAATTCGAATGGTAATACTCCGAGGTGTCATTCGAGGAGGTATCCGAAGAATTATCGTGGTTACCAGCCCCGGAGGACCTTCTTCGTTTATTGGCCTCCCTCCGTTCGTTTTTCAACGCTTGAAGCCTGTCGATGTTATGCGCGTCGTTCAACCACAACTGCATCCGAATAAAAGGCTCCCGTCCTTTGATACTCAGCATATGCCATGGTTTCGGCTTCGACAACAATTCACTAACCGACCCTTGACTTAAACCCAACACAGCTTCCCCGAAAATCTTTTGACCAATGTTATTCGCTAACAACGCCTCTTTGATTTTGGTCGTGATCACTTGGGTGTCCAAATCCTGCGTTAGTGCTGCCATCTCGTAGACGCTCGGTGAGATGTGTTGGTGGAGGGCTCTCATGTTCACTTGTTGGCTCATGGGGTTTGGTTGGAGCGGGCTGTGACTTGTCTTCTTCATGTGTTCTTGGTTCTGGAGGTTGATGGCGTGGTGTGGTGGTACCCCTGGTGGTGTTAGGAGCATCGGTGGTGGGGGTGGTTGGGGGTTGTTGGGGTTGTGGTGCGACATCTGGAGGCTTGGTGGTAAGAGAGGGGAGTCCTTCATGTGGTTGAGGAGTCCAGCGGCTTCGCTGAGCATCTTTGGTGTCGTTGGCATTGGTTTTGGTACTGAGGCGCAAGCTGAAATGTAATGGGGAACTGGATTAAAGTTGGTAAAATCTGGTTCTTAAATGCGTAGAGGTGGGGTTGGTCGGTGCAGATTTTGATTTGAGAGATTTTTGTAATTAATTAATTATTTTTTCGTGAATTAATTAAAAACATAAGTGATTTTGCTTAGAATTAATTAAGTTTTTAATTAATTAATTATGTTCTTTCAGTTGAAGTAACATGTTTACAAGTTACGATTAAAATTAATTAATTCTATATTGACTTATTGTAAAAAAATTAATTAGCAATGTTTAATTAATTAATTTTGTTGTTTTGATTGAATTAGGACTCATTTATACCCCAAACAGTTAAAATGGCTTATGAAATTTTGATTTTACAGGTTTTTTTAATTAATTAAAAAAATATTTGCTTAATTAATTATGTTCTTTTGAGTGAATTAATTTTTGTAAAACAGATTTGAAAATTAATCAATTAATTAATTGCATTTTAATTAATGGACCTTATAATTTGGTAAATTAATTTCAAGGAAGAAACGATTAAAATAAATCTCTTATAATTGAGTATTATTTTGGTTTCAGAGGTTATTTTTTAATTAATCAAAGGCTCTTTTAATTAATTAACTATGTTCTTTCAGTTGAATCAATTGTAGTTCAGATTAATTACGACTCATTTATGCACAAAACCAATTAAACTGTCTTGGAAATTTTTTTTGATTTTAGAAATGTTATTTTAACTAATTAAAAGAAACATTTAATTCATTATACGAAAATATTAAGAGCGCTTGAAATTAGTATTTCGTCATTTTATTAATCAAGTAAAACAATTATGTTGTTTTAGTTGTAGTAACAAGTAACACTTGTTCAGACACAGAACGATTAAAATTGGGCAATATTAGGTTTACTTATTGTTTTCAAAAAAATTAATAGTAATTTTTAATTAACTAATTTTGTTGTTTTGAGTGAATTAGGACTCATTTATACTGCAAACAATTAAAATGGCTTCTGATTAAAGAAATTTGAATTCAGAGATTTTTTTAACTAATTAATACAAATGATTAACTAATTACGTTCTTTTGATTGAATTAATTTTTATTTAACCATGTAACTATATTAATAACACTTACTACCGACTATGAAAAGCAAATTTATTGAGCAGTTTTGGTGTCAGTGTTATTTATTAATCAGAAGGCTTTTAATTAATTAACTATGTTCTTTCAGATCAATTAATTGCAATTAAGACTAATTAAGAATCATTTATAGACCAAACAATTAAAATGTCTTAAAACTGCCTATGATTTGAGAGATGTTTTTTTAACTAATTAAAAGGAATGTTTAATTAATTAATCAATTGTTATTTTTATTGCAAAACTTCTTATTTAACAATAAAACTATATTAAGAGCACTTGAAATTGTTATTCCTCGTTAATTTTAATCATTTGAAAATAGTTAATTAATCAACATTAGAAAATTAATTAATTAAAAATTCAATTTAATTAATTTGTCGAAAATGTTGAAGGAACTAAGCAACTTTGTAATAAATATATGAATTTACAGCCCATTTACATATCATAACAGATTTGAAAATTAATCCGGTGATATGAAAACCAAATCTATTGATTAAAACAGATTTGAAAATTAATCAATAATTAATTGCATTTTAATTAATGTATTTTATAATTTGGTAAATTAATTTCAAGGAGAAACGATTAAAATCGCTTATAATTGAGTATAATTTTGGTTACAGACGTTATTTTTAATTAATCAAAGGCTCTTTTAATTAATTACCTATGTCTTTCAGTTGAATTATTTGTAGTTAAGACTACATACTTACGACTCATTTAGACACAAACCAATTAAAGCGTCTTGACTAATTTTGATCTTAGAAATGTTATTTTAACTAATTAAAAGAAACACTTCATTAATTATTTAACAATTCATTAATTATGTTATTTTTAGTGCAAAAACTTTTATTTAACCACGAAAATATTACGAACCCTTGAAATTATTGTTTTGTCAATAATTAATTATGTTCTTTTAGTTGTAGTAACAAGTAACACTTGTTCAGACACAGAACGATTAAAATTGAGCAATTTTTGGGTGATTTATTGTTTTCAAATTAATTAATAATAATTTTTAATTTACTAATTTTGTTGTTTTGAGTTTCACTAATTAAAACTTGATTAATTAATAATGGTCTTTTGATTGAATTAATTTTTAATTAACCACGTAACTATATTAATAATACATACCTACTACCGACTATGAAAAACAAATTTATTGATTTAAACAGATTTTAAAATGAATTATTTAAGTAATAGCAATTTTTAATTAATGAATTTTATAATTTAGTAAATGACTTGATATTTAAAGAGGGAAGACACGATTAAAATTGAACAATTTTGGTGTCAGAGAGGGCAAAAGGCTTTTAATTAATTAACTATGTTCTTTCAGTTCAATTAATTGCAATTAAGACTAATTATCATTTACAGACCAAACAATTAAATGTTTAAAACTGAATAAATTTTGATTTGAGAGATGTTTTTTAACTAATTAAAAGGAATGTTTAATTAATTAATTAATAGTTATTTTTATTGCAAAACTTCTTATTTAACAATAAAACTATATTAAGAGCACTTGAAATTGTTATTCCCTCATTAATTTTAATCATGTGAAAATTAATCAACATTAGAATATTAGTTAATTAAAAATTCAATTTAATTTATTTGTTGAAACGTTGAAGGAACTAAGCAACTTTGTAATGAATATATGAATTTAAAGCCCATTTACAGATCTTAACAGATTTTAAAATTAATTAATTAATTAGTTAAAAATTAACTAATTAATGTTAAATGATCTCTCTCTCATAAATCGTCACGACACAGACCAACCCTTGAAAATTGGATCATTGAAAATTCGCATAACATCATAACGAAAAACTCGAACAAAAATTCTGACCAAAAAATTTTTTATGACCCAATTTCCGAAAAACAAAACACACTCACCTCCGCCGTATCCGCCAGTTCTCATCAGCTTCTCAGGCGCGATTTTATACTGACTTGCAACCAGTTTATGAACAGCATTATCGTCCTCCAAAAACATTTTCATCCTAATGAAAGGTTCCCTCCCTTTCTGGGTCAACATATGCCATGGTTTGGGCCTTGCCAATAGGTCACTGACAGACCCTTGACTCAATCCAAGCACAGACTCACCAAATAACCTCTGGCTTATTGAATACTGGCTAAGTTGCTCTTTAACTTTCTTCACGATATCCTCAGTATTCAGATTATTGTACATATCGAACTGCTGCTGGGTAATAGGTGGCAGCACTGCTTTCAGAGGTCTTTGCGAAGATGTGGGATGAGGTTGTTGAGGCGGTTGCGAAATTAAACTATTGGTAATCGATGCCATCCTCTGCAAAGGACTCGCAGCTGCTGAACTACTGAAGTCATCAGTTGGTGTCATCGCTGGTGGCAAAATTGAATTCCCCAAAGGGCTAGAGGCTGTAGAACTTGTAGTCTGAGGTGTTCCAGCTTCTAATTTTGGTCTCACTAAGCTAAAAGCTGAATTATGCTTGTCGTCTTCTTTGTCTTTATCATCAGATCCATTGACCATCTTCATCTTTTCTTTGGGCAAGGATAAATCTTGAGCTCCGTTGTTCACTATGGGATTTTGATGCGCCATGGCTTGCTGATGTAAGGCCAGAAGACCTAAGTTTTGTAATTGAGGATTTGGACATTGCTGAATTTTGGCTAACTGATGATAGGCGTCGAATAGCGCCCGGACGTCGTCCTGGCTTCGCTCCATGGGATTCGCAGTGAAGATTTGAGGAAGGAACATCCTGAAAATAAAAGGTTTTGATGAAAAAAGATTTTGGGTAATTGTCTTGACGAAATTAGGATAAATAAATTTGGAGGAGTGCTAATAGACAAAAACTGCCATTTTTAGTATGATTTTAGTATGACATCCGGTTTTTCCGGAAATGATGTCATTATTGATATTTTATAAGGCACTCTATAATATTTCTGTCATTTCTTACAATTTATGAATTTTATAATTTGATAAATTAGATATTATTTATTAAACAAGAAATAAATGACAAAATTGAGGTTTTTAAATAATCAAAAGGCTTTATTAGTTAATTAATTAACATTGTTAACTTTTAATCAATGTATAAAGGTGATATACAGGCGCGATCTAAATTTGTAAACAAATTAAAAATTACAGCCACAACCTGGACTTGAACCAGGGACCTGAGCTATTTATTTATCTAATTTATTTTTTAACCCAAACATTATAATAGGATATTTGACTGTATTAAAAATATGGCTTGTATTATAGTCATCCTAATAGATTACCGTTTAAGAAAACTATTTGTTATTACTTAAAAAAAAGCTTTATTTCCGTTAAAAACCAAAATTAAAATTGAATTTTATTCACGTCCTATCACGTGATTGAAAACGCTCTGTAATTGGCTCAGTCTCCAGTGACGTCATTCGTTAGTACGCTTAGAGCGCGTTCGGTTTGTCAGCGTAGGGTATGGGGAGAGCAATGCTCAGATAACCTGGGTCGGCTGTCTCTCTCTTATATGCAGATAAACGCCGTATGACGTTAGTCCGCCTATTATGCAGCGCGTCACTCTCACCGTACCCTACCCGATTATCCGCACGCGCTCTTTGGCTTCTCCCGTTTGAATTTAATCGCACTAAAGTGCCATGTAAGCATAACTTTGTAGGTTAGGATAGCCCTGACCTTAAGCTGTCAGATCAGATAATACCTGGTTCGAAAATACGATAGATAACTTATTCTAGTCAGTTTTACTTATGTCGAAGTAATCTTCACAACAAAAAACACTTGTATTGGCCGCTATTTATTTCATTTGGATTTCTACGAGCCAACCACTTTTTTCGCAGTTTCAAATCTTGCGGAACAGCTACAAATAGTTTATCCGGAGTTTTTATTGACGTATTTCTGCATTGTGGTTTTATACACCATTTATAACCCATTTGTATGTAGAAATTGTGAAAACAACACATCATACAACACAATTACCAAACGCCGACGATGCCTATGCTGACAGACCATATGGGCCGATTTGACATCTACTATCGTGTGACGTCACACAACAGAAAGTATCGTGTTGGCGGGACTTTTTGTGATTCAATTTTTAACGCTGATTTAACGAAATATTGAGGAAATAATTACGAAAAATAATGCATTTACAATGTAGGGTGAAGGAATAAACACACTAAGATGGTTTTGCAATAATAGTCAAATACCCTCTTGCGATAATATAGCTTAATTGTACTTAAGTGTAAACAGCAGACGTCAGGAGCTTTAAACACCGCCTATAACTGGCGACTACGGATTGACGTTGGTGGGGGACAGGCTGACCACTCCCAGCAAAAAAAAAAACATCGCAACGAAATAGTTCTTTTCGGAGTTGCGATGTTTTCAGAACGTATCCTTAACTATTTTTAATGTGCGAGATGTTTTTTTAACTAAGTAATTAAAAGACAAGTTTAATTAATTCATTATGTTATTTAATTACGAAGCTGTATAAGAACACTTGAAATTGTTATTTCTTTATTTGATTCATCAATGGAAAACAATAAATAGAACTTATTAATTAGGAAATTAATTAATTAAAAATTAATTTTAATAATAATTTGTCGAAAATGTTGAGTTAACTAAGAGACTTTGTAATAAATACATTAAGTCCATTTACAGATCTATACAGCTTGGAAAATTAGGTACCTAATTAATTATTAAAAATTAAGTAATTAATGTAAATGACATTTTTTACGATTACAATGTCACCAAAAACTTCCATATTCAAATGTTAGCATTCATCCATATTTCATGAAGTACAAGGAAAAAATGTCTCATTGGCCAAAAACCAATGAAATCACGTTAGAGGGCGCCACTAATACCATTTCGACCAAAATTTAGTTTGTGTTGATCTGACAACTTTTGACGATCGATATTAATGGTTTTTGTGTTCAGAACGTCATCTGGATTGAAAATATCCTACAAATAATTTAGAGTGCAGTAAAACTTCAATGATGACGTCACTTCCGGAAAAACCGGAAGTACCCCAAAAATAGCATTTTTGTCTATTAGTACTTCTAAATAGTTCATAAATAAAAAAAAACTCACCCTTGCATGTCCCTCGTTGTTCTCATATCGTCCATCCGTCGTCCCATTAGTTTGGCCATTTCTTCCTGGTATATCCTTGCCACCTTCTCCTGCGGGATGTCATCATTTTCGTACTTTTTCAACTTCCTATTTTGCGATGAATCCTTTGAGTAGGGGCTGGGACATCCTTGAGGCGATTTTGAGTCGTTACTGTGAGTATCCTCGATATTTTTGTGCATTTGTTGTGATGCCTCGCTGAGCATATGGACTATCCTGTCGTCGTTATAGTCGTTCGGTTCCGGTCGACCAAAAGTTGGCATCCCTGATTCTTTCCCTGAGGAAAAACTGTCTGTAATGGATCAAGTAAAAAAAAATTGTCTTAATTTTTGTTGGCCTATCGTATAGATGGTTGGAAGAAGGAAATAACAAAATAATATACAGTATGTCCACGAATAGTTACAAAGAATTGTAATTAGTAAATCGCATATGTCCAGAAATTACAAAGAAATAATTATGATTGTGTTTAGTAAAAGAATTATAATTTTTTAAATTAACGGTATTGTTCGTTGAGGTAAAAGGCGATATTTTAAGGTTGCAATAAATGGTTCTTTGACTAAAGAAATTATTAGTTTGTTGAAGGAATTATACTGTGAACCTATTATTGACAAGAACTTTTTGGAGGGTACAGTAGTGCAAAATTTTTTTCCTCGTAAACCGCTTGCCACAAAAATTTCAATTTTTGTTTAGGTTGCATTTAGAGCCTTTTCTATAGATTGGCGTTTTTGTTTTGTTCAGTTTTTGTGTAATAAAGGTTGTGAACAGGTATTCACGCTAAAAACATTATATACAATAAAATATATACAATATTTTTAAGCCAAAACAAAAATATTTCTTTAAAGGAAATAAATCTCTTCTTGTGACATACTGTATACGTTTTTAGGCGAAATATTTTAAGTGTGAACTTAACTCTTTACTTAACTCTTATTTTATTTCGTAAGAATGTTTGAATGTAGATCTTACACTGTGTGAATAGTGTCAATTATTTAAGACAAAGCTTCATTTATGAATAGAGAACTAGAATTTAGAAACTATTTCAGAAGAATTAGCGGGAAATATTCAAGGTTCGATTGTTTTAAATATTGAAAGAGATCAACTGTTAGACTGATTGTGATTTCTACTTTAGAATGTTACGTAAAAACTTGACGTCGTTATTTACAGTTATATCGCAACGTATTCACAATAATCAAGCAACAATAGTTAATAATCTCTGTCACAGAAAATCTAGCGACATCCGCTGGAGTTGTTTTGTTTTGTGTTTCTTTATAAACCAATTGTTCCAAATCGTACCTCATAATTATAATATTCTGTTGTCGTGAGAAGAAAAAAACTTGTTCTGGTTGACTAAAAAAACTGAAGATCAAATTATAGCGTGTTTGTGTTTTTTTGTTACTTCCAAAACCTGTCGATACAACCTTAATAGGTTTCAAACACGACATATATCTATGGATCACGATTTGACAATTATGTATTATTAAATTTTCGTATATACACAGGAAATCGATAATTAATTTTAGGAATTTTTATTATACACAACTCTAGAAACAAATGCGAATTACACGCAGTTCGTTTGTATACATTATTCAGATTTCATTATCAAACTCGAAAGGAAATTGGTAAACCACAAAAGAACGATTAATAACAAATAATTTTTTCGTGTATATGCTCCTAGAATTTACGATAAAATCTTGATTTCCTTTTTCTCGAAAACAGATCGATCACTTGCTAAGGGGGGGGGGGGGGGTTACACAAATATTAAGCAATTATACATCACGACACGGTAAAAATTTTGAAGCATAAAAAACGACGTAAAAACTCAAGCATGCAGTCATTATAAGTCACGCTATTTCAAATCTTTCCGTATATTGATTTGTTCTTTGTGTTTGAACGGACTATTTTTTTACGAAATATTCAAAATAATCAATAAAAAGACCTAAATAATAATTCCCTAGAAAAATTTCTACGAATTTTTGGGAATTTGCACTCAAAAACTAACTTTCCGATTAACACTCGTCACAATATCGCTACACTATTAGGTATATAACTAGCGGTATAAAAAACAAATCTTTACCTTTCTTTGGTATTAGCGACTTCAGCAGGAGTACAGCGTTGTCATCACAACTCCACGCATGCATCTTCCTATAGCTATCCCTCCCCTTCTCCGTGAGTTTATCCCACGGTTTAGGCTTGGATAACAACTCGGAAACAGTCCCTTGCGACAATCCAAGTATATACTTGGCGAATAACCTCTGTCCAATATTATGGATCGATAATAACTCCCTAACCCTCCTGGAGATATGCAAGGTGTCCAAATTCTGGGTTGCGTATTTATCCATGTTGAACCTCAGCATCTCCTGCAGTCTCGCTTCCATTGGATCTCCCTTTGGAATCAGACTCTCCCCAAGCCTTCCGACCATCGACCCAGGAGGCATGCCCAGATCTTCAGCAAACCTAAACGATCTATGCTCCTCAAACCTATAAGGGTTCTTAAGGTCTTCTGTCTTGAGGAAGTTGTTCACCGCGCACACCGTCGCCGATAGAGGGATGTTGTTGTTCGAAAGGTGGTGGTTGTTGTTGTCTTCGGGGCTTTTCGGGTTGCCGTTTAGCATTAGTGGCGAGGGTTGCCGGATGTCCTGAGGTTGCGGCGTTGACGTGGTGCTTTTCTCGTGATGGTGTTGTTGCACCTCCATCGGTTGGACATCTGTAGGTGTTGGATTTATTATTCGGTTGTTCAAACAGGTGGTTTGTTCTATGCTACGACGCCAATTGGCTAGTATTTCCTCACCCAGTAATGTTCCAAATGATTCCACATTTTGGAAGGGCGGGGGTAGCGGCGTTTGAGGGTGGTGGTGATTTGACACGGGCGGGGTGGTCGTTTGCTGAGGTTCTGGGAGCATGGGTGGTAAGGGTTGTGATGCTGGCAGATCACCTAGAATGGAAACAACCCTTAGATTTGTTTTTTTTTGCTAGGTGGTGCTCAAAATGTGAGATGAGGTTTGAGGAAGATTCATGGGAGTTTTTTTATTAGAAGCCAAATTGTAATCGACACCCTGTATATAAACGCCTGTAACAACTTGCGTGCGAACTCGGCTTAATTATACGGTAACGCCCAATGAGCACCACACACCATTTCCGGCCAAATCGCCGATGAACTCGCCAGATAAAAGCGAATTCGTTAATCCGTTAAAATTAAAAATAAAACAGTTGAATGTAAATTTAAGCCGCGTTTAGCGCAACCTCTAGCCTTATGTGCAAACTACAGGCGCAACTTTGTGAAATCAGGTATGTCAAAAGTGCCATTGTTTCATATTTATTGTCCGTCGTATACTTGCGTAAGCACAACCGTGTGAGAAATTCACTTGTTTTAGTTCTTTTTCAAGTCTCCGAGTTGGAAAGTGTGTCAGATCTACTTTGGGAGGGTTTTAGGACTTTGTGGATGCATACAGGGTGTTTAGAAACGTAAAAATACTTTTCGCGTGCTTCCGTGGGTACTCGGAACAAATCGGGGGTGTTCGGATCACCCCGATGATAACCGAACCTACCCGAAGACCATTTTTACGTGATAAGTCGTGTAGAAAACGATAATTACCTTCGATGTCTTGGTGTATCGGGCTTTTTGGTTGTTCTTGCTTCAATTGGTCTAATTTATTTTCTGGTAAATTCGAATTTACCGATTTTAAAATACTGGAAAGAAAACGAATATAATTAGTTATGTTTTTATTTCTTTTGTTTTTGTTTTTTTAACTTACCTTAATTCTCTTTTGATATCCTCGTAGTCTTTTTGTGCTTCTAATTTAGCCTCCAATTTCGCTATGTACTGATTTTTCTGTTCTATTTGTTCTTCCAAAAGTGGTAGTTTTGAGTAGTTTTCGTGTAGTTTTGCTATTGTGGCCTCCCGCCTCTGGAGTTCTTCAACTAATTGACTTATCTGTAATAAAAACTAATCTCAATTTTATTCTGCCAACTTATACATACACAAAACATAATAAATTCAAAGTTACTAAGGTCGAAACGTCTATATTCATTTAATAAATGTTCGATATAATATTGAGGAGAAAGTGGTAGGGGTAGCGAAAACGTGGGTTTTCCAATCTACCCCCACTAAATATTATTATAAACAGCACCCCTTTCGTTGCCGCTAAGCAATCTTACTTGATTAATGTCTTCATCCGTACACTCGGTTGCTATTGATTGATTTTACCCCATTCAAAATAATTTCTACCGTATATACACATCTTCTGTCTCTATCCGTTTTTAGAGACGATAGAGATGTAGATAATACCGGATATATTCGGGTTTTAGCTGTATCTAGGTATTCAATCCAACAACCAACCCCTTACAATTAAAGTTTCGACGAAATATCGATTTTAAACTGTACTTCCGGTTTTTCCGGAAGTAGTTCTTTTTTTATATTTTACGAAAATTTAACACTAGAGTAAACAGTTTGTATACTTACAACCCCTTAGAATTAAAGTTTCGACGAAATATCGATTTTAAACTATACTTCCGGTTTTTCCGGAAGTATCTTTTTTTTTATATTTTACGAAAATTTAACACTAGAGTAAACAGTATGTAACTTTTTTGTTTGTATTAGTTTTATTTAATTCTAAAAATCGATACATTTAAGCGTATCACAAAATTACGGGTATTGAGCAACCCCTTTTGGACAACCCCAGCAAAAAAACTTCTTTTGTTTTTCTCATTTGAAATATCGACTATATTTATCTCGGCTTCCGAATACCGGAAGGGCGTTAAGTTTTTTGGTCCGGAGCATTTTTGGGACTCGAGTTTTTGCTATAACGCTCCCCTAAACCAGGGCAAAAACCCTCGGTTACAATTCTCCGAACTTACAACAGATGTCGCCCGAAATATATCTGAAATTGTCAATAAATAATTGCGTTTTGGACTTACGGATTTCGCTGAAAAGTTTTCTATGAGTTCTGCGTTCGCCATGTTTGATCATGTTAACAAATGAACGATTACTGATGATTATTCCGTTCTCCATCACGTCGCTTATAGATTAGATATTATTATTACACCTTATATGGAAAGATGGCGCCTTTATGCAAACAAATAAAAAATCCAACCGACACGATAAAAGTCATAAAACTCGATTATCATTGGTCGGACAAAATGAGTTTAATCAACATAGACGCCATAAATCTGATTTGAGCAAACAATTCCATGAAATTAAACCGTCATACCCACTAGATATTTTCTTAAATTACGAATTACTTCGCTTTTAACTAATAAGATAGCAATGGATTTTTAGATTAAACTTACCCATGCGTGCATGCAATCCAAGTATGTAATCATTATTCAAATATGCCGTTAAATCAGTACATAGTTATAAATAAGCCCGCATTAAACAATTACTTATTGCGCCAATGACTACCTTTTCTCAAATATTTACCCCATGTTGCCGTTGTGTCGCCTTATCACATGAAATCACTGCTCTAAACGAACTTTATGAGTCCCAACAGTCATAAATTTATAATAACACGAAATCGTTATAGTCTTATTTGCGTTGCTATCGGACTATTTTTCTGAGCTAGATAATACTCAAAAGAACTCTTCCCCGGGTGTTAATTTATATACCCGGGGTCTAGCCTTATTGCGACGAGAGGACGTGAAAAGTTAGTTTTCTCCGACAAAATTATGATAAAACTGGTAATATTTTTCTAGGGATTTATTCTTTAGAACTTCTAGAACAACTCTGTACAAAAATTTCGAATTTTTTATTAAAATTTTCCCCAGAAATATATTTTTGTGTGGGAGCGCTTATCACAATTTGGCTTGACCAGGTGGTATATAACTGAGGATCCATAAACAAAAAAAAAATAAAAAATTGCAATACTTATAATTTATCCCCCCAAAAATACAATACAAAATCCCCCCATTTCACGTATTAAACGCTAAAATCAATCGATAGCCGGCCGTGTATATATGCGAAAGCCGAGAGGACCGACTTAGCTTCGGTATCACTCTAATTGTCAGTTCTCCTGACGAAGGGGATAGCAGCAGAAGATCTGGGGGGACGCGCGCGGCGAAGGGGGGGAAACACCAGCAGCATCAATAGTACCACTACAGAAATCGGTTATACGAAATATGGAATATCGGAAGGGTTGGAGATATGATCGGCAATACCGAAGTGGGGGGACAGCCGCCCCGCGGGGGGAAATCGGCGGGGGGCAGATTTACATTTTCCTCGGGATAGATTCAGGTTTGCGAGTTAAGGAGATGTCTGTTAGACGGAGTTGAATTAGATTTAAAAAAAGAAACTAATTTTATGTCCCCCCTATATTGTGTTTGTAATACGTATCGGTCCCTGTGGTGTCGTTGCTGACTGTCTTTTGTTTAGATGCTGATCGCACTACTACGATTAAAAAATCCCCTATTGGGGCTGTGAATCTACCCCCTATAAGGGCAACCCGTGACATTATCTGAAGAGGATTAAAAAAACTAATTTCGAGATAATATGAGGAAGATTTGTAATTATAAAATATTTAAAATAATAAAGTAACAGGCTAATAAATAATTCCCTAGAAAAATTTTTGCGATTTTATGAGGATTTTTGAGGCAAAAATAAGTTTTAACAAACTGCTCATCACAGTAGGTACTACACATTAGGTATAAATACTGGGGTATAAAAAATATTGCTACTTGCTATAGTATTCTTATATGTATTGTACGAATACAGGAACACTCTGTATGTAAGTATTTAAGGGTGGAAATCGGGATCTCACGTTCCCGCGAGATTTCCTCCAACCCCATCGGCATCGGGGGTAGAAATCAAGCCGGAGACTTCGAACTACTAATTTAAATATAGTACAGTTTTGGCCCCAATCAGTCAGTGAGCGTTTCGTTCGAATCTCTCCCTCCACGTCTCCGCCGACCCCCTGAGATCCTAACGAAACGAAAGGGGTGAAGAGAAACAGGCATATAGCTTAATCACCCAGCGCCCGTCACGTCTCTAAAATTCGCCGCCCCCCGCTCGCGTCCCGCCGCCCCCCTCTTCAATAATCAATAATTATACTCAAATATATAAAGAGAAAAGGGTTTCGGAATCATCCCCTCCACTACTGGGCCAAAACTCACTCACATACGCAGGCAGGATTTCAGAGACGAGACAAGGATTCCGAACATCTCCCCCACCTATTTTATACGTTCTCCTGAGATTCGGGGTTGAATATAGAGAGAAATAAAGGGGTATAATTTGAATTTAAAAGTCCGATGTTTGAAATCATCGGGTATAGTTCCTCTACAACGTATTCACATTAGGTTTTTAGGTATCACAGGTGGCTTAAGACTCGGAAAATGAAGCCATGCGCATCGAAGCATGGCTGCATGTGAATAAAAAGATTGTTCTTTGTTTTGTATTTCGGATTAGTAATAAAAAAATATTTTTTGCACCTACCAGAAATAAAATTATTTGAAGATAAGTATTAAAATAATAAAATAAATCATCTAAAGAATAAATCCCTAGAAAAAAATCGGTGATTTAATTATAATTTCCTCGGGGAAGCTAACTTTGTGACATCCGCTTGTCGCAATACCGATCGGCGAGTGGGTATATAAGTACGCGGTCCTCGGGGAGAGAAAATCGCGTCAAGTGTGCGCTTCGGAAAAAGCAAATACGCGATTATGCTGTATATACTCCGCGAACGCTACTAACTCCCCCTTTCGTCCGCAATAATAATCAATATCCATACTAATGAATATGAAAGGGGTTTTTCAGGAAAAGTATAAATGGTTGTATCGCCCAGTGTGTCTGCCCCCGCCGTAAGTAAAGGGTTGAAAAACAGAGAGGCAGAGAGAGACAGGGGTCAGTCGTAAAAGGGGTTGCCAACGCGAAGGGAGAAAAGAAAATATGAATATGCAGATATCCATCCAGGGAGGCGGCGTGCGGGAGGGGTGGGGGTTGAAATCAGATAATTTCATGCGTCGTATCGGGTTGTTTTTTGGTTTCTCGACCTTCCATTGATTCGGGGCCGACCCTACTCAACGGCGAGGGTCGAAAACGCACTTGGGGTGCCAAAAATGACCAATTCTCCTAAGAGCGACCGACCAACAACCCCCCACATGACCCTCAATCACCCCCGAAATATCACAATTTTACGATTTTAAATTACACGATTGCCTTTTGTTTCAGGATTTGAAGCCAGCGCCCACTCTACGTTTTACGAAGTATCACCGCACTCCAATACCGTGAGTTATTTTTTTTTTTTACTAAATCCCGTTTTTCTTTATTAATTCTGAATATTTTTTTGCGGGAGTAGTACTATATTATTCTAAAATGTCTAAAGAAGCTCGCTACAGAGTTTTTTTGGAAAAAAATAGTTTGGCGGTAAAACCGCGCGTTATTATTTTTTTCACAAAATCCCGTTTTTCTTCGTTAAATCAAAATATTTTTTTTTGCGGGAGTAGTACTAAATTATTTTACAATGTCTAAGGAAGGTCGCTATAGAGAGCTTTTTTGCGAAAAATAAATATTTTTTTGCAAAACCAAATCACAATAGGCATTCAATTATTGAAACGAATGATCGGAACGGACAGGAATTATGGCTTATGGCATCGCCTGATATGACCTCGATGATACAGTTTTTATTTACTATTATTTCAGGTCTATCTGATTTTTCGAAATTACCCATTTCCGCTTTGATCATGTATTTACGTACTTACAATGCTATTTATTCAGTTATTCGTCACATTTCTACGTATATATTTTTTTTACAAACATTAATCATCAACGATCGCAATTAAAGTAATAAAAAGCCGAAAAACGTCCACAAATTTCGCAATTAACTGTTATAAACACAAAAGAGAAACTAGTTCACGACAGGTACAATAAATTTCAAGAGATACTATCTCGGAAAAGCAAAGAATTTGTTCCATACCGTTCGTATACTTGATATGAATAACAATTTACATATTCCGGATTTTTTCGACGACCGCGACGTCCGAACAGCTTGTTTCAATTGTTTTGACCTTATATCAAAATCGTACGTTTACGTATAGTTATACGTCAACCATGTATGTAGATTAACATCTGCTTGTCTTTGTTCATGTAAATTTCGCCGCAACTCCGTGTTTTGAATAATAATACTTTATTTAACTACATTTGAGACAAAAATCGCTTAAAACAATTTTATTTTCTGCGCCGAAACACCTATAAATTTTAATTCGAAAAATTTGTCCTATCTCCAGAAATGACAGGGCTTTGAGATTTATTTTTTTGTGTTAGGGTGGTACCCCTTCATCGAAAAACAGAACAAAAAACACGAGCCGATACGTGTTTCATATCGGATCTTCAATTAAAAATCCTTGTCTTTTGCCCCCCTTCGAACGCGTTTGATAACACCGCTCATATATATCAATTTGTAATTTGAGTGGAGCGAAATAACGAAAAAATCCCTCGGAGAAACAAAGGGCCCACCCCCTGTGAAGCACAACCCTTTATATTACTACCAACAGTTGATTTATCGCAAAAAGACCGCTGTATAGGAAAACGGTATTTTAATAAATATTGATGAATCAAATAGTCTATATTTAGGTTAAATTGTGTGTTAAAGAATCATCACTTATATACCTGTTGGTAAACATCTATTGTGATGAGGAGACATTAGAAACTTAGTTTTCTCCCTAAAGTTATAATTAAATCTCACTTTTTTTTCTACAATATTATCCCTTAAATCGGTTATTTCGATATTATGAGCATTTCATAAAATAATTATTACGTATTACTTCTATAAAAATACAATCTTTACATACCTGTTCATTAAGAACCACAAAAAAATATATTTAAAACGCAATCTGTTGTGCATGAGACACAGTAACATTATAAAAGAAATCAAATGATTTGGTAATTTTTATTTGACATCAAGTCAATATAATCGAATATGGCGCGATAACCTCTAATTTTTTTATAGACGCATTCTCATTTTAGTATATTTTCGATAACTTCGATAACACTCACGCAGTTATGTAATTAGTTTCATATACATAACTCCAATACGTTTTGTTTGTTATTGATATACATATACGATATCAATTGATTTTTTATAGTAACGGAATATTTCTAAATTTAAAAAATATTATTCACAGGTGTCCCGGAAAAGTGAATTATTACGACATAAAAAAAATTCGAACAAGATTTTTTTTTTAATCAAAGAAACATCTGTCCACATGACCATCACAACTAAAACAAAATATTTCATACTCGGTCAAATTGGCCGATTGTCAACTATTTTTTTTTTGACAATTGTTCGGTCGAGTAATTTTTTATTTTTCGAAACGTCGCAAAAACATAAAAATAAATTATCCCAAGGTAGAGCAGTCGATATATAACAAAGAATGAATCACGCAAAAATGCGCGTTTAGCAGCCTGTTTTCTTGGCATTCGGGAAAATTAGTCGAAGTGTGCTCTGGACGATCGCCAAAAAGACGACACAAGTAGGCGTGCCTCCATTCACGTTTCGTCACACGAAAAATTTCATCCTCAATTGTTTCTTACAGTGGAAAACGCAGTAAAAGCCAATGAACTCTGATATCAGCGCAAGACAAGAACCGGAAACGGATATATAGACCGCCATTATCACCACTCAACTGTCTACTATCGCCAAAGCGCACCACTATTGTCTATAATCCATTATTTATTTCATTCGACCTAAATCTAAGCAAAATTAAATATAGACTAAATCGATCGCAAATCTTCCAAGACGCAAAAATAACCCGGGGTCATTTGTCCTAATCCGAAAGCATTTGGCCTAAAATTAGGACAAATGCAATATAAGCTCAATCGATGGAGAATCGTCGGAAACATAAAAATAACCAAGGGTTCATTTGTCCTAATTTCGAAGACATTTGTCCTAATCTCAATGATATTTGTCCTAAAATTAAAGGAATAAAAATTGCAACAATACCCCGCAAGAATTTTTAAAATATCTTTGAAAATAACCGAGGTATAACTAATTTTAGCTGCAATCTAGTAGCCATGACCGAAAATGAATAAGAAAAAATTGGCGATAACTCGGAGAATAATAAAGCTAACCCTATCGTGTTTGGGCTCAAATAAAACAGTTTCGAATCATCTTTCTACTGATTTAAAAATATTTCACGAAAACCGGATTTTCCAAGGTTTCTAGGTTATTATTTTTGTACCCAGGGACACCTGTATGCTTCTTGTAACTGGGGAGAGGCGATGAAAGATAGTAAAACGACTCGAGCGAAGTATCAAAACAAAAATGTAAGAAGATTTCCTCCTCCTTGGTTCGTAATACCCTACTAATCTGTTGCTTAAAGTTGTATCAAAGAAAGCCCGATTTTAGAAAAGCGGTATTGAGTAGGCGACGGCGAGAACTGAAATTCCCGCTCCTCCCCTACCCCCGTAAAGCTATAGGGTGGGAATCTTTGCTCGGAACAGGTGTTAATTTTCCCAAGTTTTCTGTTTTAATTACTTATTTCGCTGATACAGGGTATAGCCGATAATAGGATCAAAGCGCCACCTCTCGTTTCTCAAGGGAATTACTTACTCCAAGAAATCACGGTTTTTAACACACAGATCTTTGATAAAATAGATATTTCCCTGATATAATTTAATTTGTATTGTTTATTAATATTTAAAACAGCAATACCAAATGCTACAAGACCCTGAAAGAATTTTTAAATTATCTCTTGATTTGGCCGAGATATAACGAATTTTAGTTTCAATCTAGAAGGCCGTGGTTGAAATAAATTAAGACAAATTGGGGATAACTCGGAAAATAATAAAGATAATTGTGTGGTGTTTGGGTTCAAATGAAAGAGAATTTAAACATCTTTCTAACGAAATAAATATATTTGTGATATTTTGATTTTTTGCCATTTTGTGATTTATTTTTCTTCCATGATACTGTGAAGAATTAAAAACCCTACTAGAATCAGCAAGAATTTCTCATTTATCCCAAAAAATAACGGAGATACGAACAATTTTAGTTTTAATCGAGAGTGCCATGACGGAAATTGATAATGACAAAATCGGTGATATCTCCAAAACGGGCCAAGATAAATATGTCGTGTTTGGGCTCAAATAAAAGAGAATTTAATACTCTTTACAATAAACTGGTGATTAATAATTAAATTAATTTTCATCAAAAATTTAGGCGTGTAAAACCCGTTTTTGGGGACAAAGAAAATCGCTAATCGTCAATTTTGTTGATGTGGACAGGGGGAAATCAGTGCAAAGGGGGGGACTATAGTACGAAAACACGCGAAGCAGGCCTTGGAACATACAACAACAGCCGTCTTATCGCCTCACGAGATACCGGCGAGGAATATCGAATATACGTCAAGGGAAAGAAATGGGGGGAAATCTCCCTATCAGAAATCCACCGCCCCCGGCGGCGGCGGCGGCCGTTTTATTAATTACGCGACGTTCGATTGTCCGCGCCGCCGCTTTTTTCGCGGTTTCTTTGATCTTTCTTTGCGTAAAACCGACTCCCCCCTTTGGTCGGGGGGGTTGAATAATTAATTCAACAGGTTTTTTTGCGCGTTGCTAAAAATCAAAGCGGCGGATCTAATTAATATCGATCCCCAAAGGGAGGGTGGTCTTTGTTTTTTCTGCCGTCCTTTTCTCGTTTTGGACGAGAGAATTTTTTTGTTGGGGGGTGACTTGGGGGTGATATGTACCTGCTTTTCTTTGGAGGTTATTTCCGATTCGAAGCTGTGCCTGTCCATGTTCGCCTCGAGTTTGTTCTCCAAATTCGCTACTTGTCCCTTCAGTTCGGCGATGTCCTTGTCTTTCAGCGCGGAAGTCTGAAAAAACAAATGATACGGTTTTAAGAATCATGCTTTTAACAAGAAATTTAAATATTTCTTTATAAAAAATAATTAATTATGATTTGATCATAGGGGTACTTATACTAGTACTGCATGACTTACTATGATGAGAAGGAGTTAAAAAGTGGCAATTCCGATGGAAAATTTTGATAAATCGAAAAAATTCTTCTACAGGATTGTTCTAAAAGTAGTTCTAAACAAAAATAATATCACTGCGGCATCTAACAATCTTTTTTGGTGCGATTATTTTTAGGTTTTGGTATGCCAACGGGACGAGTTTGATTCTTCATATTACGATCGAAATAAATCCGTTTGACATCTTTATATCTATAATTAAAAATAAAGCCCGCCCCCTTTCCTTCGAGCCCGATACGTATTTTCGTCTATCGATAGGGAAAACAAAAATAGATTGCGGGAATTCTTATATCGTCTTCTTTTATATTTTTAAGTGTCGTCCCCCGAGCGACACTAAAAGATTTTTTTACTGCCTAATTTCTTAGCTGATGAAGTGATTAGTTTTTTTATTGGCTGTTTTAAAACCGCCCCTTAAGTGGTTAATGAAAATAAAAATAATCCTAGTCGACTCAATCGCGAATAATTAAATTCAGTCTTACGATCCAACACCATTAATCCTCCAAACTCAATCTCGTCTTTAATCAATTGATTTATTAATAAAGTTTTAATTAAATCGAACCGTCAATCGCCACACAAATTAAAACAAATGAACCATACGCTCAATAGATAGGAAACATCTCAAAATTAGTAAATAACTAAGGGCTCATTTGTCCTAAACTCGAAGACATTTCTCCTAAAATTATCACAAATGAACCATACGCTAAATCGATAGGGAATCGTCCAAAACGCAAAAATAACCAAGGGTTCATTTGTCCTAATCTCGAAGACATTTGTCCTAAAATTTGCACAAATGAACGATACGCTTAATCGATAGATAATCTTCCAAAACGCAAAAATAACCAAGGGTTCATTTGTCCTAATCGCGAACACACTTGTCCTAAAATTAGCACAAATGAACCATACGCTAAATCGACAGGGAATCTTCTGGAACGCAAAAATAACCAAGGGTTCGTTTGTCCTAATCCGGATGACAATTGTCCTAAAATTTAATTTTAATTATGCCTAACCGGCTTTTTTGATTGGGTAATTCCGTTTACCAGTCGACAAATTAACTTAATCCCAAAATGCACACACGGACTTTATTATTAATACAGACATTTTGTGGGGCTTTTGTCGATCTAATTGCCTATAAGTTGGCTGCCCATTCAGCGACGTTCAGGTGTATCAATTAGGCCCTCCAGTTGACCATGTCCGAGTTGGCCGTGCACGCTTTTCAATCGCGGTTGCCCGATATCTTGGCCGACTGTATCCATTCAGAGCCGACTAAGGTGTGCGCACAAGAAAGGATTACTTTTTTTGTTCAGCGAGCGCGCGAGAAAGATATGTGAAGGCATGTTTGTGTACAATTTAACAGATAAAAATCGCGACTATACAAAGTTTATTTCCAGAGTAACTTTCAATTTAATAATTCAACATAGAAAGGAGATCAAAAACCCAACAAGAATCCGTCGGAATTTTCGAAATATCTCAAAAAATAACCGAGATATCGCTAGTTTTAGTCTCAATCTAGAGTGCCATGACCGAAGTCACATATGTCAAATTCGGAGATATCTCGAAAACGGAAACACACAAATATGCCGTGTTTGGGTTCAAATGTCACAGAATTTTATCCTCTTCACCCCAACCTATTTTTTTTTAAATTTCTTAATTTCCAAAAAAATAAAGCTACGTCCATATTAGACATACACGTGTAATTTGTATTCCGGCACGGGAATCGTTCCGATAGGCGGCTTGTCTTGTGGGAATCGGCTGACACAATCGAGGGGGGTCCCCCCAAGGGTGTCCCCCGGCCGCCCTTTTCCCCCCGAACCGACTCGTAACGGCCCGCGCTGTAGGATTTCAAACGTCATTCATTAGAGCCGAACTTGAGATAGTTTATTATTGAATTTTCATTTAAGTCCCCCCTCGAGGGGATGGATGCCTTAATCGAATATTGGAGACAATCGGCGGCGAGGTGGGGTACCGAGGGGGGATCCGCCGCGTAGGTAGTGGGGGAAAATCGCTCCGAATTCCATCCGAGATATCGGGCCCGAGATTAATTGATGGGATATCAATAATTTCCCCAAATGAAATTTGTCTGAAATTTAAGTATTGATAAAAATATTGTTGATGTATATTGTTAAGGATTTAAAACTTAACAAAATACTGCTGGAAATTTTAAATTATCTCTAAAAATAGCGGAGATATAACGAATTTTAGTTTCGATCTAGGAGGCCTTGGACGCAACTAACTAAGATAAAATTGCAGATATCTCAGTAAGCACTAAAGATAACCACGTCGTGTTTGGGCTCAAACAAACCGGTTTTGCGTCACCTTTTTAATTATTAATGAATATTTTCGATTTTTTAAATTTTCCTAAAAAATTAATTCTTTAGCTTGTTCTAAAAATTCCAATTTATCGATTTTTAAAGAGCCTCTCTCGTATGCATTCAATAAATGATGCATACAAGGGTTGCAAAGATAGCGGAGGGGTAGATAAGGGTCGTTTCACCCTCCGACAACCCTTTAGTACCGGTAGATCACTAATTGGGGATACGAGTGGCTGATCGAAAAATACTACACAGAGCCGAGCGCGTTCCTTTGTTTTTTCGACGGGACGCCCCGCAAATATTTACGTTCTAGTTCGGCCTCTGTACTCTGAAAAGCAACTTACAACCCCCGAGGTGTATATCTATACATGCGTACGGCCGTAAACACTTAAACACGAAGATAGTTCCTAATAAGCAACACATGGTTCTTAAAGTTCGATTCTCACGTGTGTCAACGAGAAAAAAACACGCAACCCCTCTCGAAGAGGTCTATTTAAGACGCCGGAGGCATCTGTTTTCGATTTTTTATCTGGATCTACTTGAGATATATTGATTTTGGGACGTCTGGATGCGTCCCACATTGTGGGATTGTTTGGTATTTTTAGTTTAGTCTAGACACCTTTGTATTTGAAATTGTTTTCAAGTGTCAAAATTTGATAAAATGTGTTTATAGGATGATCGGGAATCATAAACACTACAAGAATCTGCAAGAATTTTTGAAATGTCTCTTAAAATAGCCGAGTTATAAGGAGTTTTAGTTTCAATCTAGAAGGCCATGATCGAAATTGACTAAGACAAAACTGAGGATAACTCGGAGTTTAATAAAGATAATTGTATGGTGTTTGGGCTCAAATAAGAGAGAATTTAGTTATCTTTACTAATCTGTAGTAATATTTTTGATATTTTGTTTTATTTTCTTGTTCTATCTTATTTTGTTTTGTGGGTTGGTTAAATTGTAAGTAATTACAAACCTAACAAGAACCTAAAAGAAATTTAGATTTATCTTCAAAAATAGCAGAGATATGAACAAATTTAGTTTTAATCTAGAGTGCCATGACACAGACAAAATCGGTGATATCTGGAAAACGGCTTAAGATAAACCGGGCTTGTTTGGGCTCAAATAAAAGGGAATTTAGTTATCTTTCCTAATCTGTAGCAGTATTTTTGATATTTTGTTTTATTTTCTTGTTCTACCCTCTTTTGTTTTGTGGGTTGGTTAATTTGTAAGTAATTACAAACCTAACAAGAATCTAAAAGAAATTTTGATTTATCTTCAAAAATAGCAGAGATATGAACAAATTTAGTTTTAATCTAGAGTGCCATGACAAAGACAAAATCGGTGATATCTGGAAAATGGCTTAAGATAAACCGGGCTTGTTTGGGCTCAAATAAAAGGGAATTTAATTGTCTTTACTAATTTGTAGTAATATTTTTGATATTTTGTTTTATTTTCTTGTTCTACCTTCTTTTGTTTTGTGAGTTGGTTAAATTGTAAGTAATTACAAACCTAACAAGGATCTAAAAGAAATTTTAATTTATCTTCAAAAATAGCAGAGATATGAACAAATTTAGTTTTAATCTAGAGTGCCATGAGAAAGACAAAATCGGTGATATCTCGTAAACGGCTTAAGATAAACCGGGCTTGTTTGGGCTCAAATAAAAGGGAATTTGATCCTCTTTACAATAAACCAAATAAACTAATGATATTTCGCACGACTTTTTTTCTTTTATTCGTTTTATTCATCACCGGGTAAATAATTGGGCATTTGGGAATATAATGAGTAATATAATAGCCTCAGCATTCACGACGACGGTAAAAATAGTCTCCTAATCTGTTCCAACGTCCTCTTCCGGTGCGTTCACAGAAAACGAACTCGGAGAGCATAGCCGAGCTATCAATTGTTTTTACCCTCTGAACGGCGAGCGAGAGAGAACCGAATGCAAATCAGAAATAAATGAAAATCAAACTGTCAAATGCGGACAATGGGGTCCGCCTACGAGCGACGTACCTCTTTTGTTCGACTCTTGAATTTGTCTTGGGGCACACAGATTTCAGCTCCTAAATGGGTGAATATACAGCGCGGAGTAGGAAAAAACAAAGTGTGAAACGAGTTTTATTTTGTTTTTTGGATCTTAGGTGGCGAATTTAGCACTTCCGGTGCGATTGTTTCGTACTTAAGGGGGCTTGTCAACGCAGCACCTACTTGATGTTGAATGGACTTAACAAGCTCAATTCTCTTATTTTTCTTAATTATTTTCTTAAGGCGTGTTTGTTTGGGTTTTGTAACGGTTATTATTAGGCGCTATGTTTACTCTGAACTACTTGGTCTATGTTTACGTTTATCTCGCTGTGTTAGTTTTAATAATAGCAGGTGGTCGAATAGTTCACTAATCATTAATATTGAACGTAACACAACCTATCAGAAATATTCCTATACAATATTGATAACTGGAATAATTAATATTAGGTTTCGCGATTGCAAGAGCGCCTTATCAATTTTTATTTTCGCTTTGTTTACGACTGCAGAAGATTTTCCCATAACAATTGCTGACACTGATTACTGATAAAGGCATAGTCGCGAGGCAGCCGGTCGCTCCGCTGGAATCAGTTTATTATAAAGTTTCAATAAAGTGCAAGTATAATCAAAATCTAATCTACTTGAAACTAAGAAGCTGGACGCCGTGCACTATGTCCGTTCTCATGGGTGTCGTGTCTGTTTTGTTTTCGAATATTATGTTACTTCACTTGTTTTGTATACTTTAATAAACGTATTAATCGGCTTCTGCGAACCCATCACCTCCGATTACGTACAAACGGCATTATTCAATACACGAAGTCAACCCAAAATATATTTTTAAAACATGAAATGATTCAGGAATAAAAATACTACAAGAATCAGCAAGATTTGTTCGATTATCTCAAAAAATAACCGAGTTATAATGATTTTTATTTTCAATCTAGATTGCCATGGACGAAATCAACTAAGGCTAAATTGAGGATAACTCAAAAACTAACCAAGCTAACCCCATCGAGTTTAGGCTCAAATAAAACAGTTTTCAAGTGGGGATTTACTAATTCTACCCTAAAATAATTTTAACTAAGGTTTGTTAAGAAATACTGACAAGATTCATGGCAATCTTACAAACAATAATCGGCAACGATTTTTTTTTATGTATTTCTAAAACTAACTGAGATTAGTTTTAAAACAAAATGAATTCGCTAACGGAACCAAACAAAAATTTGAAACAGTTGAAATCGTTAAGAATGAAAAATACTACAAGAATCAGCAAGATTTGTTCGAATATCTCTAATAATAGCCGAGTTATAATGACTTTTATTTTCAATCTAGATTGCCATGGACGAAATCAACTAAGACTAAATTGAGGATATCTCAAAAACTAATCAAGCTAACCCCATCGAGTTTAGGCTCAAATAAAACAGTTTTCAAGTGGGGATTTACTAATTCTACGTCCCTAGACCCTAAAATAATTTTAACCAAGATATGTTAAGAAATACTGACAAGATTCATGGCAATCTTACAAACAATAATCGGCAACGTTTTTTTTTATTTATTTCTAAAACTAACTGAGATTAGTTTTAAAACAAAATGACTACGCGAACGGAACCAAAAAAATATTTGAAACAGTTGAAATCGTTAAGAATGAAAAATACTACCAGAATCAGCAAGATTTGTTCGAATATCTCTAATAATAGCCGAGTTATAATGACTTTTATTTTCAATCTAGATTGCCATGGACGAAATCAACTAAGACTAAATTGGGGATATCTCAAAAACTAATCAAGCTAACCCCATCGAGTTTAGGCTCAAATAAAACAGTTTTCAAGTGGGGATTTACTAATTCTACGTCCCTAGACCCTAAAATAATTGTAACCAAGATATGTTAAGAAATACTGACAAGATTCATGGCAATCTTACAAACAATAATCGGCAACGTTTTTTTTTATTTATTTCTAAAACTAACTGAGATTAGTTTTAAAACAAAATGACTACGCGAACGGAACCAAAAAAATATTTGAAACAGTTGAAATCGTTAAGAATGAAAAATACTACCAGAATCAGCAAGATTTGTTCGAATATCTCTAATAATAGCCGAGTTATAATGACTTTTATTTTCAATCTAGATTGCCATGGACGAAATCAACTAAGACTAAATTGAGGATATCTCAAAAACTAATCAAGCTAACCCCATCGAGTTTAGGCTCAAATAAAACAGTTTCAAGTGGGGATTTACTAATTCTACGTCCCTAGACCCTAAAATAATTTTAACCAAGGTTTGTTAAGAAATACTGACGAGATTCATGGCAATCTTACAAACAATAATCGGCAACGTTTTTTTTTATTTATTTCTAAAACTAACTGAGATTAGTTTTAAAACAAAATGACTACGCGAACGGAACCAAAAAAATATTTGAAACAGTTGAAATCGTTAAGAATGAAAAATACTACCAGAATCAGCAAGATTTGTTCGAATATCTCTAATAATAGCCGAGTTATAATGACTTTTATTTTCAATCTAGATTGCCATGGACGAAATTTACTAAGACTAAATTGGGGATATCTCAAAAACTAATCAAGCTAACCCCATCGAGTTTAGGCTCAAATAAAACAGTTTTCAAGTGGGGATTTACTAATTCTACGTCCCTAGACCCTAAAATAATTTTAACTATGGTTTATTAAGAAATACTGACGATATTCATGGCAATCTTACAAACAATGATCTCCAACGTTTTTTATTTATTTCTAAAACTGAGATTACTTTTAAAACAAAATTAATACGCCAACTTAACTAAAAAAGATATTTTATAAACATGAAATGATTAAGAAATCCAACAAAAATCAGGAAGATTTTTTCGATTATCTCAAAAAATAACCGAGTTGCGACAATTTTTATTTTCAATCTAGATTGCCATGGACGAAATCTACTAAGACTAAATTGGGGATATCTCAAAAACTAATCAAGCTAACCCCATCGAGTTTAGGCTCAAATAAAACAGTTTTCAAGTGGGGATTTACTTATTCTACGTCCCTAGACCCTAAAATAATTTTAACCAAGGTTTGTTAAGAAATACTGACAAGATTCATGGCAATCTTACAAACAATAATCGGCAACGTTTTGTTTTATTTATTTCTAAAACTGAGATTAGTTTTGAAACAAAATGAATACCCCAACTGAACCAAAAAAAATATATTAATAAAAACGTTAAGAATTAAAAATACTACATGAATCAGCAAGATTTGTTCGATTATCTCTAATAATAACCGAGTTATAATGATTTTTATTTTCAATCTAGAGTGCCATGGACTAAATCAACTAAGACTAAATTGAGGATATCTCAAAAATTAGCTAAGCTAACCCCATCGAGTTTGGGCTCAAATAAATCAGTTTTCAACTGCGATTTTACTAATTGTACGTCCCTAGACCCTAAAATAATTTTAAATAAGGTTTGTTAAGAAATACGACGAGATTCAAAGCAATCCTACAAACAATAATCTGCAACGTTCTTTTTTATTTATTTCTAAACTAACTGATTATTTTTAAAACAAAATGAATACGCCAACTTAACCCAAAAAAGTATTTTAAAAACACGAAATGAATCAGAAATAAAAATACTACAAGAATCAGCAAGATTTGTTCGATTATCTCTAATAATAACCGAGTTACGACGATTTTTGTTTTCAATCTAGAAGGCCTTGGCCGAAATCAACAGACTAAAATGAGGATTACACAAAAACTAAACAAGCTAACCCCATCGAGTTTGGGCTCAAATAAAGCAATTTTTTAACTGTGGTTTTACTAATTCTACGTCCCTAGACCGTAAAATAATTTTACACAAGGTTTGTTCAGAACTACTGACGAGATTCAAAGCAATCTTACAAACAATAATCTGCACATTTTTTTTTATTTATTTTTAAAATTAACTGAGATTAGTTTTAAATCAAAAGGAATATGTCAACTCAAGCTAAAATATATTTTTAAAACATGAAATGATTTAGAAATAAAAATACTCCAAGAATCAGCAAGATTTGTTTGATTATCTCTAAAAATAAGCGAGTTATAACGATTTTTATTTTTAATCTAGATTGCCATGGACGAAATCAACTAAGACTAAATTGGGGATAACTCAAAAACTAACCAAGCTAACCCCATCGAGTTTGGGCTCAAATAAATCAGCTACCAACTGGGGTTTTATTAATTTTACGTCCATATACCCTAAAACAATTTTACACCAGATTTATTAAGAAATACTGAAAAGATTACAATCCTGTTACAATAATCTGCAAGAATTTGTTATTTATTTGTAAACCTAACGGAGATACAACTAGGTTTAGTTGTAATCTAGAGTGCCATGGCGGAAACTACCAAAAACAAAATAGGAGATAACTCAACAACGGATGAAGATAAATATGCGGTGTTTGTACTCGAATAAAACAGATTTTAATCCTCTTTCAAACGAAAGAAATATTTTCGTAATATTTTAGTATGTTATCCTCTATTTTTAATTACAAATAATTATTTAATGTGTACAAGAATGGGTTAATTATAATTGCGGTGAACTTAACCGTGACAGGAGTTAGGTAAATAACATTAACGTCCATTCGGGCCAAGTTTAAACGATTCAATTGTTTCCTAGAAAGTTTATTCTCTTAATCGCCGATCCGCCGAATTTTTCTAATTTGAAAGTGAAATAATTGATACGCAAGCTTTCCCCGAATAAATAATTGCTGTGTTTTGCGTTTCGCTCCGTTATATTTCTAATATAAATCAATTAGTAGAGCCCGAAAAATCCTTTTATACGACACCCAACACGGTATACTTATCTTTATCGCCCGCAGAAATAAATAAAAAATTTATATATCAAGGCTAACTAGACCGAAATTTGAAATGTCAATATCTCGGCTGCCATATCATATTTTTCGACGATTTCAACGTATATACTCTCAGAATTCGAATCTTAAATATATATGCATAGTAGATACACGTCATGAGAAAAATATGTGGTCGTATGGTGGGTGGGTGGGGGGTTGAAAGTTAGATTTATGTCCCCTGGCTTAGAGGGACAATAAATCCAGATCGAAAAGCCAAAACAATAACCTCCGTAGCGGGCTTAGGGGCGAAATTCGCGCGAGTGGCTGATTAAAAAAAGAATAACGCCGAGGGTAGAAGAAGTCATGATATCCATCATGACATACTTTGCATATTGAACCCGATATATACATATGAGTGCCGTTGTGTGCGTTCCCGTTGAGGGAAATAATGATTTTTCTTTATAAACCACCCCCACGGCTGCTTATAAAGCCACCCCGTCGTTGTAACGCTGACACCCCTTCAGATTTATAGATATGAACTGGTTAATATGGTAATGACGTACTGCCTCATTCAGGTTATTTCTATTTTTGCATGACGTCTCGTGAACTATAATTTTAGAAATGTGTTATTATACAATCACAAACGCATTATTTTACGGAAAACTGTCATTTGACTCCAAATACGCTTAAATAATAAATAAAATATCGTTACTAATCGAATTATGCCAAAAAAATATCTAAGTAAGTCGATTTTAAGCTATTTTTCGATTTGGTCTAGTGTGCCTTGGATTCAATTTCAAAGTACCTTTTTGGGGGTATCTCAAGAACGGTTTGAGATACCATAGGGGTGTTTGGGGTCAAATGAAAGGGTTTTTAAAGGGTGTTACGAATAGCGTAACAAAAAATCCGCAAAATTATTTTTCAAGAGAATAATATCAAATCGAAAAATTTAATCTTTGGCTTTTTGAATATTTAACGTCTCAATAGGGTCGGTCGGCAATACGGGCGGTGATAAATGTGGCGCGGGGGGTTGAATTTTTTATAAGCGCCGCTCCCCGGAAAAGATGAATACCAGTTATTATTTTTCGCAATTTAGATTGGGGGCGCGAGATGGCGCGCAGCACATAAGAATCATTATTACCGGTTGTTTCGGGTATCGAAGTAATCTCCCGCAGCCGAAAATCGCTCCACCAAAAACCCACCCCCTCCACCTCCGAGGGGTGAGCCGCCCCACGCTCCCGCGCAGGTTATATCTCTCGTGATATCATAAAACAGTGTCTGAGTTTTGAATTAAAAATCAAAATATATTGCGCGGCATATATCCGACCGCTTCGCCGTTGTTTTTAATAAGCAGCGCCACCCCCGTATCGGCGTAACGAAGGGATGAGGGGCGTTATTTATTATTTCGGATGATGCTAACACCTCTTCTACGTTTTTACTACCCCGAGCGTGGTAATCTTGCGGCTTACCCGCGAAATATTCGCCGAAATAATCGAAAAACCGCAACCCCCACCCTTCAAAAACAACCCTCATAAGCCACATCATCAATTCTACGGAATCTACATCAAAAACTATGCAGATTGCAAAAAACACCTACTAGGAAACTCAAATATTAACGAAGTTATAACGATTTTTAGTTTCAATCGAGTCACCTTTGGTTTATAACGATTTTGCATATCTCGAAAACCATCAATGATAACCCTATCGAGTTGGGTATCAAATAAAACCTCTTAAGATTGTTAACAACCTCGTAGTAAGACATTTTCAGGTTTCACAAACATTTTAGAATTTTTAGTTTCGAACAGAATAGTTATGATTACACAATTATAAGTAATTTAAAACTATGCAGATTGCAAAAAACACCTACGAAAAAACGCAAATATTAACGAAGTTATAACGATTTTTAGTTTCAATCTAGTGACCTTTGGTTTATAACGATTTTGCATATCTCGAAAACCATCAATGACAACCCTATCGAGTTGGGTATCAAATAAAACGTCTTAAGATTCTTAACAACCTCCTGGTAAGGAATTTTCAGATTTAATTTTTTTTAATTGTAGAGTTCGAACAGAATGTTTATGATTACACAATTATAAGTAATTTAAAACTATGCAGATTGCAAAAAAACACCTACGAAAAAACTCAAATATTAATGAAGTTATAACGATTTTTAGTTTCAATCTAGTCACCTTTGGTTTATAACGATTTTGCGTATCTCGAAAACCATCAATGACAACCCTATCGAGTTGAGTATCAAATAAAACCTCATAACATTCTTAACAACCTCCAAGTAAGAAATTTTCAATTTCACAAAAGTTTTCGAAATATTAGTTTCGAACAGAATGGTTATGATTACACAATTATAAGTAATTTAAAACTATGCAGATTGCAAAAATCAGCTACGAAAAAACTCAAATATTAACGAAGTTATAACTATTTTTAGTTTCAATCTAGTCACCTTTGGTTTAAAACAATTTTGCATATCTCGAAAACCATCAATGACAACCTTATCGAGTTTGGTATCAAATAAAACCTCTTAACATTCTTAACAACATCCTACCAAGAAATTTTCAGATTTCACAAAAATATTCGAAATTTTAGTTTCGAATTATTATTGTGATTACACATTTATAAGTAATTTTAAAATACACCAAACAAAGCAAGCCTTGAATCTCTACCATCAATATTAACCTACGTATTCAATTTTAAACGTTCAATCTAGTCGCCTACGCCCCACGCTTATTTCCTAAAAATCTCGAGAACGATTAGAGATACTCCGGTCGTGTTTGGTCTCAAATGAAGCCTCTCGCCGAGATCTTCGAGCGTATCGACACGTCATCGTTTAAAGAGCGACGTGACAGCTAAATAAGCGACCCGAGCCATAACAATGCTTAATCGAGGGACCTTTTTTACGCATACAAATCGATAGAGTTCGATATGTCGGGTCGTCGACAGTCAGTTAACATAAACAAAACCGCTCCCAAAATTGACTCACAAACAACCATTCATAAATACACCTACGGTCCTCTACGGAGTGCGACCTACCCCATTCTCTATCTTTGTCGCACTTACGGCAACTTACCGGCTGGAAGTATACAAAAGGAGATACGAAAGTTAAAAATACACTTATTAAAGAAGATCAACAGACGACAATAGGTCTTTTTCAACGTTACATATGACGTGTTTTTTTAAATGTAGGCGCTCACTGCCCCTTTTGTGTACCAACAATACACCATTTTTTATCGCTTATTACACCTCGAGACGCGCTATTAGCATAATTAATGCGTGGAATTAGTCATGAATGCATTATTAAACGAACGAGCGTTAAAAGACGATTAATTTGAACCCAAACAACGCATATTTATCTTGAACCGTTTTTGAGTTATCCCAAATCTTGTCCTTTTTATTTTGGTCATGGCTTACTAGATTAAAACTAGAACTAGTGATATCTCTGTTATTTTTGGGGGAAGTCCGGAAATTTCTTCAAGTTTGGTTGAGGTTTTACGTAATACTTAGGATTTTCAGTTTAAAAGTAGTCTAGTTTAAAAGTAACATTAAAAATTTGTGGGAGGGGGATTTTTGTATAGAGTATTTCAAGAGGTTTAGTTTGAGCCCCAACTCGATATATTTATCTCTGAGAGTTTTCGAGATATTTGAAAAAGATACTTTTTGAAACTGGTCATGGCTGTCTAGATTGAAACTAAAAATTGCTATATCTCTGTTATTAATAAAGTTACCGATGCGGGATTTTAAATATTCTATACTATGTTTAATCTAGATTATGATTGTGGTATAATTTTTCAAAAAAATCAATTTTTTTCTAAAAAAAAATTGATACATAATCGGACATAATTCGGAGCGCGGAGCGCTAGGCGCCGAATAACAACAATAACGCGGGCAAACAATAACGAATCGCGTAACAAAAGCGCACCGGAGCGTGTAGCATCGCCCGGAGTGTTGCCGCGGCTGGCGACCGTGTGGGCGCGCTGCAGTCGCTCGCGCGCTCCGGCTCGCCGGCCGGCCTCGGCTTCGCAAAAACGCCGCGACGAAAACAAAAGATACGCGAAAAAGTGGACGAGAGCGCGGCGCGCGCGAGCGGCGGCGACGAAAAGGTGCAAGAGAGTACATAATATAAAAGTAGGAGGCTGGGTATCCCGTCCGGGTGGAGTTGGGGGAGTGTCTATGCACGGTGCCCACCCACTACCGATAACCCTTCCACCTCTTTCCCCCCGCATCGGTACTCGCCGGCCGGACAATTCGAATTTTATGGACCGCTGCTGCTTGTTTGTTTCTCTTCCACGGAGACTGACATCTCCGAGAAAAATCCTCATCGATTCATCAAATTTCTCGATAACGAAATGTTAAATAATTAAAATGATAATTGTTTTAGAAAAAGGGATAAAAGACCTTCAATTTGAGCCCAAACTCGATTGGGTTACCTTCAGTAGTTTTAGAGATATTTAATAAAGTATCTTTTCTCGAATCTTCCATAGCCAACTAGATTGGAACTTAGAAATTCGATATCTCCCTTAATAATAGAGATATCGACCTGGTTCCTTTTGCAATTTATTTAGTTTTTAATGTAAAATATTAATAAATGAATAAATTTTAATTAATTAATAATTTTTTACAATTTTTTTTCTAGGCTGCATTTAAAAGACCTCGAAAAATCTTTTAATTTGAGCCCAAACTCGATGGGGTTACGTCTAATAGTTTTCGAGATATCCCAAAAAATTTACAACCACGGCCAACTAGATTGAAATTAAAAACCCCCATATCTCCCTTAATAATCAATATATCGACGCGATTTCTTTTACAATCTATCAAGTTTTATTCAAATTACAATTTTATTTTCAAACACGCTTCGAGTTCTTAAGAATCGTCCTGCGGTATGAGTCGAACTTATTCGAAAAATTCGCATCAGTCTCGGTAAATTCCTGCGTAATGGTGCAATATCTGTGCTGTAGTATGTATACAGGGAGCGAGCCGGAGCGCTTTGTTACCGTTGGCAAAACAAAAGAGCACGCGCTATACAGGCGCGCACGTGGTACCTCTTTACGTTAAGGATAATGCCTCCTGCACTATCCCAGTTATTTTTCTAATTAAAAGTCGTAAACTCTGCTGCCTGCCCCTGTTATGTTCCGCCGCACAGGTGTTCTTAAACAAAGTTATGCCCTCTTTTTTTTAACACACAAAAAAATTTGATTAAAATTTATTGAAGCCACAACTAAAATTCAGGTTTAATTACAACAGAAATATGAGATATGCCCCAAATTATCGATTGTTACCAGACGTCCGGAGTGTATGACTAATTGCCGGATATAATTCTCAGGGTGCAAAAATCAAGCGGGCCTTGTAGCCCTCTCGAACGAGTCGCTCCGCTGCTTCGTAGCGCCACCAGCGGCCGAGTTATCCTTGTTGGAAGTCTCGATCTAGCAGGCCTTGGAAAGCGAAATTTTGCGTTATCTCCGCGCGGGTTATAGTTAGTCTAGGGGTGTTTGGGCTCAAATAAAAGCATTTTCAATCCTCTATACAAATATATCAATTCGAATAAAATTAAAATTTGTTTATTTACAAATATTAGGCTTTTTAAAGTAATTTATGACGCGTCAATTGACATTTTTCTAGTAAAAGCGAGCATTTATTGCTTCAACGAGATAAGGTCAATTATATTAACATATTGACAACTATCCGCTCGACTTGTGAGTAATTAATATACAGTGTTAAGTGACCGATATGTGTTGAGCGGCGGTCGCGATGACTCACATCCTATAAATTCTAAATTAAAATTGCCTCATCGATAGATATATTGCAGGGCAGATGTCCCGCTGGCCGGTCGTCTTCGATTGTTTCGTTCCTCGCGGAAACGCGAGTGACGTCACCTTTTCTGGCTTCACTTGCTAAACGTACGTATCGCCGCTTTTTTTCCGACCCGTTCCGTCCCGTTTGCCACCGCGTCGATTGCTGCCCCGGTCATTTGAATTTTAAAACGCCATTGTTGCAACCGCGAATTAATTAATTATGCGGCGGACCGCGACCACCGGTTCGGAACGGCTGGTCGGATAGCCCTCGAAAAATCCTCTGACCCGACACCCAACACAACATATCCACCGCAAACAGTTTTCGAGATATTCGCGATTTTGTTTTTATTTGTTCGAAGACCGCTAGATCGATACCTAGTTGAAAGTGGTTGTGGTCTTTAGAAAGAAAATAAAATTCCCTTTTAAATGACACCCAACATGACCCATCTACGACTTATAACTCCGGAGTTCTACGCGGTTAAAGATTTCCATGGGTTGCTAGATCGAAATATTCAAACTTGCAAAGTTGTTGTTTTAGTAGGAATTTTTTGATAAAAACTTTAAATTATTGTTAATTTTATCTATCGTTAGATGTTAGGTGTGTTATAATGCGATTATCTTATGTTTATGGCTACAAAATGACTTGGAAAGAAATGGCTTTAAACTCTTTAAATAGTGAGTAAAAACCCCTGTTAAATGACACCCAACACGACATATTTACGACGAATAATTCTCGAGTTATACGCGGTTGAACATTTCCACGGCCAACTAGACCGAAATTTCAAACCATCATATCTCGGTTATTTATGGGATTTTTTCGCACGAATCTCGAAATTATCGAAATATTTTGCTCACTTTTTAATTTAATTGCGTTACGAGAGGGATGTGTTTATTTTTTTTTATTTTTTTTTTTAATCGCGATGCATGCCACAGACGCAGCTTGCTAAAAAGCTCGAAAAATCCTCTGACCCGACACCCAACACAACATATCCACTGCAAACAGTTTTCGAGATATTCGCGATTTTGTTTTTTATGTTCAATGGCCGCTAGATCGATACCTAGTTGAAAATGGTTGTGGTCTTTAAAAAGAAAACAAAATTCCCGTTTAAATGAGACCCAACATGACCCATCTACGACTTATAATTCCGGAGTTATACGCGGTCAAAGATTTCCATGGGTTGCTAGATCGAAATGTTCAAACTTGCAAAGTTGTTGTTTTTGTAGGTATTTATTAATAAAAACTTTACATTATTGCTAAATATATCTATCGTTAGATGTTAGGTGTGTCATAATGCGATTATCTTATGTTTATGGCTACAAAATGACTTGGAAAGAAATGGCTTTAAACTCTTTAAAAAGCGAGTAAAAATCCCTATTAAATGACACCCAACACGACATATTTACGACGGATAATTCTCGAGTTATACGCGGTTGAACATTTCCATAGCCAACTAGACCGAAATTTCAAACCATCGTATCTCGGTTATTTATGGGATTTTTTCGCTGGAATCTCGAAATTATCGAAATATTTTGCTCACTTTTTAATTTAATTGCGTTACGAGGAGGATGCGTTATTTTTTTTTATTTTTTTTTAAATCGCGATGCATGCCACAGACGCAGCTTGCTACAGTGAAATAAATTAAAATGAATGTCTTTAATGAGCGTTCGGAGATGAAAGGATGGTTTGATCATTGTCGGGGACCATGAGAAAGAGCGAAAATAATAATAAAAAAGAGATCGAAGAAGGCCGGGCCCAATGCAATAGGGTGAACATCCTGAGGACGCGCCGATAATTTATACGTTTTTCTCGGTTGGTACACATGTTAAAATCGTGTGGCGCTGCCATCGTTCGGGGTTACATTGAAATATAGAAAACACATGCTATCGACTACTCGCCGCCGTTACGGCTCACAAAGAGGAAGAAGGCAAAAAAGTGCACAGGCGACCAGATGCGTATTGTCCCATCCAGGCTTACTATTAATCGCCCTTCAGTACAATTGGCTGATTGGAACACTGGCTTAGTGACGACAAAAAAAAAGAATGACTGCTTCTACGTGTGGGAGCAAGTCTCCCTCGGAGATGTCACTGGTTCTATAGCTCATCAAAAACCTCATTCAACAAAGTTTACTTCAAAACAATACCTTAACGCACTAAAAAGTTATAACAATTTGAATTCTCGATCTAGTCACCTATGCCTAAGGTGACCAGACGTCCCGATTTTGGCAAAATCAAAATTGCACTATTTTAACAATTTTAACCATTTTTAATATTTTCAAAGATTTACTGGATACTGACCCTGGCATTTAGTCGCAAAACAAGAATATAAAAAATCTTAGCAATACATTAAATTACAGGTAACAAGGTATATACAATATTCTGTTCTGTCTAATGGTTGATATTGAATATTTTTGTACGTTTTCGAAAAATCGTAACTGTAATCTGTAAAAAGAATTTATGGATTTTTGCACTGTTTTACGAAAATCACAGGACAAAATTAAATTGATTTAGAAAACCTACCTACCTTTTGCTATACGTGTATAAAATTTCGTTAACACGTAGCAACATTTTATATGTCGACTGACCGGCTTAAACGGTAAAAAAGTTAAAAAAAACTTTGATATTCAATAACTTTTGTAGACGCAAACCGATATTCATTATTTTTTCGAGACTTGTAAAGAAATTTATCAGATTTATCATATTAATATACAGTTGGTAATTAAAGAAAGATGTTCCAGCTTTTTATTTATTCTGGGAGATCAAAAATAGTGTTTTTGGTCTAAGTTTGAGACATCCTGTGGGATAAGTAAGAAACTTGTTCTCTCGCAGGTTGGCAACTAGGTAGGTTCTTACAAAACCATATCAATTCTCAACATCTTGTTTTCTAATTCATCTGAATATCTGAATTTTTGTAGAATATACATAGTTTGAAGCAAGATTTTGTATTTCGCTCATAATCAAGTAACATTTGCTGCAAGGTTTAAGTTTTATTTGAAATTTGAAATTGTTTATCTTCCACAAAATTCAGATATTGGAATGAACTAAAAACAAAATCTTGAGAATATGGATGTCTTTTTAACAAAGTACTTTAAATAAAATTTGCTCATGCTCCGCAGTTATTTCACAGCGTGTATCGAAAATTACAATAGTATGTGCTAATCTCTAAGAAATTCAATTAATTTCTTGATTAATTTCTTTAATTATGCCGGTCAGTGTATTTTTTCTCAAAGCTGTACCTTTAAACTTGGCATATATTGTTGTGCTGTACAGAGTCGTTAGATTAGAACATATATTTGTTATTTTTTTACCTTAAGATTTATTTATTATACCTATAATTCATCTTTCTTAGTTCTTCTTACTATATTTATTAGTTGATAAAAATGGTTTTAAAAAATATAAAAATTTATTTAGAATATTTATTTCGTGCAAAGGGCATATATTTGGAGAATTTATGTTAAACAGTAGACTTAATAAATACAATTTTAATCCCTATAATAAACGATAATGAAATAAACTTGGTCTTGTATCAAACAATTTTTATTTATTTAAAATAAGTACCTATGGCAAAACAATTAATCACTAATAATGCAAATAATGTCGAATATTCAATGAATTATTGTGTTGTTCAAATTACTACCACCCACCCAGCCCCGGTACTGTCCCGCTTTTCTACAATAAAAATCTGGTCACCTTACATGCCAATAACCGAAAACGGATATAGGGCGCGTATCTCCGCAACTATAATTAATAAACATATCGTGTTTGGTGTCATATGTAATGGTTTCCTAATATCTATCGAATGTCGACAGAATATTAAACGTATTTCATCAAAATTCTATGACTCAAGCGACCGCAGTATCTACAATACACAAATGAGGTACGCGACCACTTCCTCGTCACATCATTTATTAGATAGACAATCAAATTTGTTGAAATTTGATATGCGACACGGGATGTTTATATTTAGGGTTTTTTGAGATAGGTATCTTCGTTTTTGGCAATTTTTATTCCGATCATAGCCGACTAGATCGATTCGTTACTTTTAAATAACTTGAGAACGAATAAAGGTATTCTTAAAATTCCAAGTGTTTTGGTTATTGTTTTTAATCGTTTTTTAAAGGGACAATCAAATTTATAAAATTTAACCAATCTGCTTTATGGTTTATTTTTAGACGTTCAAACATAACCTAAAAGATACAGCATTAAATTTAATAAAATTTGATACCAAACACGATAGGTTTATCTTGAAAACTACCGGAGATTTGCAATTTTTATATCGATCACAGCCCACTAGATCGATATTTATTTTTTAAATAACTCCCAAACGAGTGAAGATATTTCAAAAATTCCAAAACTCCCGCGTAACGTTTTCAATTGTCTCCTAAACGGTGCTAGTTGAATTTGGATCCGGTGGGGTTTTCACCCCTTTTCCGTACGGAACAGCTTCGTCGCGTATAATTTAATTTAGAAAATGTAAGAATTACGGATGAATTAACTTCGCTTGTAGCAGGGTGCGTCGCCGCCGTTTCCCGCGCCCCCCGCGCGCCCCCGGTTGCCGCCTCCGCGCGTTTAAACGTTTCCGAATGTTTAGCGTTTCAACCCTTTTCTCTCTCTTGAGCTATTACCGGCTTACTTATGCCTCGATGAGTCCTACAATGCTGTGCAGATTTACCACCGCTAGCTGGCGCCACGTGCTCCGCGACGGGAAATAGACGTCCTCCCGTCCGAAAAATCGTATCTAGTTAATTTCTAGCTACTGTCTATACGCCGAACCCCTTAAACCCCCTCGGAGGGTCTTACAGGGATTAATAAGTAATCCCACCCCCGTCAGTTCTTTGCGGATCTTCATCGCTAAACGCTCTTCGAGAAAATTAACTTGGAGAATCGGCGACGAATTCGGCTTATTCGGTAGATAATTAAATATGAAGAAAGGATTCGAAGAGATTTTTCCGAAAAGTTTGCTAGTTTTTGAGATATAGCGTTTTGAATTTTTCATCTAGACGCCTATGGACGAGATCAGAATTGCGTATCTCGTAAACGCGTAGAGATAACCGTATCGTGTTTATACTCAAATTAGAGGAAATTACGACGTGGTTAATAATCGGTAATTTTTATTTTTCTATCTTAAACGGAAATTTAAAAACATATTGTACGGATTGTTTTATTTATATTCATAATTAGATAACAAACACAATGTTAGATCGAAGGAATCAACCCAATATCATTTTTAGTTCCTGAGATATTGCAATTCGAAGCTAGCATCTAGTGACCTATGGAAAAAGTTTAAAAACATTTTAACTCCTTTATTAATAGAGATAACTACGTCGTGTTGGGGCTCAAATGATCGGGCTTTTTACGAACTTTAACACTATTCAAGAATAAGCATAAAATATTTAGCAATAAATACGCTATTAAAGATTTTTACGTTTGGAATTGATGAGAACGCGGTGATATATTGTTTATCTGCGAGCGCCGAACGACGGCAATTTCTTAATTCTTCGTTTAAATCAACCGGATGTGACGCGATCATAATTTTCTAATCATCGGCACTGCACTGCCTCGCGCTAGAGAAAGATGGCCGTGCCATTTGTCTCTGTCCCGCGCCCGGTAACGACCACGGCGGTACCAATCGCGATCAATTGCCTTTTATTCGTTGATGATGATGATGAAGGGAACAATTGATTGAAGTGTACAGGATATGGGGAATTAGGCAGTTGGAGCGCTGATTAAAAGACAAAGGAAAAAACCTCTCCCGGGCGCTCTTGTTTGGCTACCTGAGCTCAGTCGTCGTGGTCGTTTTTCGTTTTCGCGGAATGTCAAATTTTGCCTAACTGAGAGGGGAATTAATCATACAAGGGGACGGGTTCGCCGAATCGTCGAGAAGGTCGTTCTAAACACAACGCCGAAGGAATCACCTGAATATCTTGCAGAATAACCGAGATATCCTACGTTAAACTCTTCCATCTAGTTAGCCATGGAATTATCTTTTTTGGGATATCTCGGAGATGGCTGAAGATAACTATGTCGTGTTTATACTCAAATAAAATCGTTTTTTAACAGCTTTTATGTGGGGGTATTTCTCTTTTAATATTTTTTTCTTAAAAATATTTCTTTTTTTTAAATTAAAATTTTTGCAAAAACTGTTTCTAAGGATCATTAACAATTAAATATACTCTTAAATGAAAAAAGAACTGTTTAAATATATCTGTTTGTTTTGGAGATAAACGGGGTTTAAGTATCTGATCTAGTCACCCGTGGAAATGTGTTTTCGGTTATATCTCGTAATCCCTCAGGACTAAGTATGCCGTGTTTGGGCTCAAATAAAAGGATTTCCGCCCCTCCGCAAGACGGTGCCGTCGAAATTCCGGTAATATCGAAATATTTGCTCGAAAAATCGCGATTTGGGGCGGGTTCGGCAGATTCTTCGTTTGTTTTGGGGCGGGTGGAACAATCGGTAAGTTTGCGTTGACGGCGGCGAGCAAATTCCCTCCCGAGTATTTGCACGGGCAATCCGTGCGTATACTTCTATATAATAAAGTCGTTTGCTTTCGGGATTTGGCAGAAACCCGGTACGCAAATGAATCGATTGCGGTCTCTGTTTTCTTACGTCAACGTCAACGAGATGGGGGGAATCAGCGTCTTCGGGGATTTGTTCGGCAGAAGTGGGGGTAATCGAAGCGAAACAATTAGTGTGAGGGATCAAAAATCGGCGAATTGGTGAATAATACAGAGTTGGAATGTTGACCATTAGATAGACAATTAAATTTGGTGAAATATGATATGCGACACGGTATAGTTATCTTTAAAAATCTCCGAGATATTCGCATTTTTGTTAATTTTGATATTGACCAAAGCCTACTAGATGGATTCTTTATTTTTAAATAACTTCAGAACGAATAGAGATTTTTTCAAAATTCCAAGTGTTTTGATTTTCGTTTTTAAATATCTTTCTAATGAAATCAACGCAATTTATATAATCTAACTAGTTTATTTTATTAGCGTTTGCTGCTTATTGAAACAAATCCTATACGATAGAAAATTAAATTTCTTTAAGTTTGATACCAAACACGATATGTTTATCTTTACAAATAGCCGAGTTGTTCAATTTATATCTGAATCATAGGTGACTAGATCGAAGTTTTATTTTTAAATATCTCACAAACCAAGGTAGATATTTAAAAAATTCCAAAAGTCTCGAGTGTGGGTTTTAATTGCCTAACAGGACGGAGCCTTGTGCATGGTTTGAGAGCAATGCTACAACTGAGCCGTGGGGTAGATATGCGGTGGTGGGGGTGAACTCGACGGCAACTGTATGAAAATCGCATAGGGGTGTAAGATAAAGTAGAAGGGGTGGTGGTGGTAAAAGATGTGCTGGGTAGCTCGGAGGTAATCAATAATATTGTACATGTATATATAGTATATACGAGATAAAATATCTCGGTCCTTTTCTCTCTCTTACCCCTTTTCTCCGCCCTCTGGCGTCGAAACCGTGCATCTCAATCAAACCATACCTCTTCTCTTTCCCCACACGTACGCGTACACAAAATATCCAAAAGTGACGGACGGACGTCTGGAGTGGGGGGTCTGATTCCCCCACCACATCGTGTTGCACATCTCTCAGATCCGATATCTCTCCCCGGTTACTAATGGTGAATTATAGATTTTAATTTACTTTCTGCTATTTACGAATACTGCCGGGACACCCCCTCCACCCCCCAACAACCCTTACCCCCCCTTCACCGCCGCCCGGCCGGCTCGCAAGGGGAGACTGAACGATATTAATGAGTCAGTAAGTTTCGAACCCATATCGGGATTTAGATTTATTACCGGGAATTTTTAACCGCAAACCGAGCACCGACTGTTTTTCGCTGAATTCATTTGTTTTTAGGTCTGGGTTTGTTGATAGTTGGATAGATAATTCAAAATGCTCTTATTTGAGCACCAACATGATATACTTATCTTAATTAGTTTTTGAGATATGGCCGAAAAGGCTTTTTGAAAATGTTCCAAGGCCTACTAAGACAGAAACTTTAAAATTGAATATCTCGTAAACTAATATAGATTGGGGGTTCGTTCTTTTACAGTTTTATTTTGTATTTGAACCTACATTCGAAACGATAACAAATCCTTAAGAAAACGTTCCAAAGCGTACTGTTATACACAATTTTAAAATTGAATATCTTGCAAACGAATGCAGATACGCTAATGACTCCACTGCGGGTTTATTTAATATCTAATTAGATTTATTACCGGGAATTTTTAACCGCAAACAGAGCACATACTGTTTTTCTCTGAATTCATTTGTTTTTAGGTCTGGGTTTGTTGATAGTTGGATAGATAATTCAAAATGCTCTTATTTGAGCACCAACATGATATACTTATCTTAATTAGTTTTTGAGATATGGCCGAAAAGGCTTTTTGAAAATGTTCCAAGGCCTACTAAGACAGAAACTTTAAAATTGAATATCTCGTAAACTAATATAGATTGGGGGTTCGTTCTTTTGCAGTTTTATTTTGTATTTGAACCTAAATTCATAAGGATAACAACTTCTAAAAAAAAACGTTCCGAAGCCTACTAAAATTTTAAAATTGAATATCTTGCAAACGAATGCAGATACGCTAATGGTTCCACTGCGGGTTTATTTAATATCCCACGCCGAACCAAGTACCGACTGAAAAATCATTAAGAATAGCATGCGAAAAATCGATTATTTCTAGGTTGGCAATTATGTTACTCCGTCGTTCCGGTTCGTGTATTTTTTCCGCGGCTCGAAGCGTGGAATTATCGAGAATCGGTCACGAAATATTGGATTCCTGTCGATTGTCGAGGGCTGGGGGAAAACCGGATGAATGATCGTGTCCGACCTTCCCCAATCGAGGAAAAAATACACCCGCGCCGTAGTGGTAGTAAAAGGTAGTAAAACTCCCCCAATTCGATGAAAGGAAAGCGATAGAGACATCAAGAGGGCCGTTTTTTCCTCCCGATTCGGTATAAGTGATCGGAATTCTAAGAGGGGGGATTCCCCTTATGTCTTGAGTGCCTTACCTTCTTCTTCTCGTTATTCTCCCCCGAATACTTTTTCTTTAACCCAGTTTTTCGTCCATGCGCCAGCGGGACACTTGTAGCACGTCTCGCGCTCAGTAACGAGATGCGACATTAACTCAATTTTGATTTGATTGAATGAAACAAGAAAGAGCCAATACATCGCTCACGCCGGCCGCTAATGGTCTGTGAAAGGATATTGTAATAAAATCAATTGAGAGCGGTGTAAAGTTCAAGTGCAGGTCATCCTTTCAACTACCGCACCGAACACTCAATCGACAATTTCAAAATTACGAATCGACCACTTCGTAGAGCATAAAAAATCGTGGAGTTTGAGTACCAACACGACATAGTTAACTTTAACCGTTTTTGAGATATTTCCGAAAAACGATTTTCCATAGGTGACTAGATTGGAAACTTTAAATTCGAATATTTCTTGATTTAAAGAAGATATTTAGGTAATTCTTCTTTAGTTTTAAGATATATTTAATCCTTTAATATATTTTATGTTAATTTAAGGTTTTTATTATTTTGTTTAGTTATTTCGAGTTATATAAAATTCTTATTTACATCAGATTGTAGGAGATTAAAAATGCTCTAATTTGAGTATAAACTCGGTATGGTTATCTCTAATAAGACAAGAGATATCTCTAAGAAAGTAATTCCATAGCTGACTAGATTGAAAAGTTTATATACGATTATCTCCAAAACTAAACGAGATATCTAAGTAAATCTTTTTGTATCCTCAAGAGAATTTAATTCCTAACATATTCTAACGATTTCCCGTCGTTTTGCCACAATTTCTGCTTTATAATTATTATTACTTAATATTAATTATCAAGTGTCGCGCTCTGGCGGGAATCGATAAGCGTTGGAAAACCGCTGACTTGGACTTGTGCACGCGCTCGGGCCTCGTTCGCAAAGTCGATGTTGCGAGCAATTATTAATTAGTCAAATTTTAATTAATGGTTGTGGGAATACTCCGTTTGCGATTGTTTGATTTTAGACATCTAGACGGCGCGCGGTGGCGGCCCGGCATATTGCGGGATCTTCAAAGGGCCCTTCAACCCCCCACCCGACCCTTTACAACCATCCGAAAGCCAAAACTTGACCGAAATCGACCGAATTCGACGATTGTTGAACGAGCAAGAAAAAGAATTTCGCACAAACGTGCGAAGAACGGCGAAGTTAAGTTTAAAACAGCCGAACTTGCGAGGGTCGGCGCGCGGCGTGCTCCCGGTGCGTGTACGGTGGCGCCCTCGCCACCCTGCGGCGAAACCTTGAACTACATAGGGCCACTTCCGCAAACACGACGCAACACCTCCGCGCGCAAAGTTTTCGGGTCTGCATTGTTTCATAACACTTTTAAACAAGTTCTTTTATAGGCGTATTCGTTTGTTTTTCAGTTTACCAAATTTAAAGTTATTAGGGTTGTAGAGGACAAAAAATGCTTTTATTTGAGTACCAACACGGTATAATTATCTCTAATAATAAAAGAGATATCTTCAAAAAAGATATTCCATAGGCGACTAGATCGAAAAGTTTAAATTCAAATATCTTTCGATCTAAACGTGATATCGAAATAATTCTTCTATTATTTAATAGTATATTAAATTCTTAAATAGATTTCTATTATTCAAAACATTTTAATACATTTTTCCTATTAATCAGAGAGTTACAAAAATTTTAAATAGTCCATTTTATAGATAACAAAAAATGCTTAAATTTGAGTATAAACACGATATGGTTATGTCTAATAATAAAGGAGATATTAAAAGGAAAGTGGTTCCATAGGTGACTAGATTGGGAACTTAAAATTAGAATATCTCTGAATCTAAACGAGATAATCGAATAAATCTTTTTGTATTGCAAAGTGTATTTAATTCTTGATTGGGTTTATTTAACGATTCTTCTTTTCTGGACGTTCTGCCATCTCGGCCGAGATCAAACGTTTTGTTTTAACTAGGGGGCGCTTTTGTTTACGCTAGTTATAGTGTCTTAGTCTAGTGGTTTATGGGCTGTAAAGACAACGTTGATAAACACATTAATGCGATTTTAGTAGTACACGCGGCCTGTTTTTCGGGAGACGCACAAAGTGAAATCGTCTTTTATGTCTTAATCCACTATATGGGAGGGAAAAAAACTACAATAAAATCGGCCCGAAACTACCAAAGAAAATACTACTAATATATGAATGTCTGCGATACATATCTAACTATATATACTATAAGTTATTTTTAGGTAGGCGGCTAAGAATTCGTCGGGAGGATAGAAAAGAAACAATTGAACCTGAGCGCGGTATTTTTAAAACGTGAAAAAAACGCGGGCGATGACAAACAGTTTCGAAATGAGTTGTTTTTTCTCTAGCTAGCATAATTAACCCAATTGTTCGAAAATTGTTTTAACTTGACGAAATGTGTACGAAAACAAAAACGAACTACAACGGAGATGTCAATGATTGGTATTTTTCGCCACATGAAACAAAACTTTTACATGATCACGGGATTCATAACAAAATATAAATAATTGTTAAGTAGGTCTTGGTAGAATTCATAACTATGTCGAGTATTTTAACTGAAATGTAAAAATGCGATGTAAACATTGTCACTTCTCCTGTTTTATTTTTATCGTGAAATAACAAACACCGGTTAGTATATAATTAAAAATCATTTTATTAGAGTACCAACTCGATGTGATTAGCTCAATGCGTCTCAGAGATATTAGAAAAATTAGATTCCATAGGTGACTAGATTAACATCTTTAAAATACAATATCTTTAAGACTAACAAAGATATCTAAACAATTCTTGATTATTTTAGAGTAATAATTAATTCTTAAATTATATTTGTTATATAAAACTTAGTTCGTAGAAAATTGAGTATTTTTTCTTGGAATCGTGAAGAGACTAATTAACCAAAAAAGAGATTCCATAGATGACTAGATTATTAGAATATTCGTAATATATCAAGACAGAAATTCCTTATAGGCGACTAGATTGAAAACTTCCTATTTAAATATAGTACCGCATTACAAACAAGATACATAAACAGTTTCCAGTTTTATTTATAGTTATATTCAGCCATAATCATTTTTCACTTTAGGTCTCTTATTTCAACAAAATATTTTTATTATTTTGTTTCCATGTAATTTTATCACTCTGTCTCTGGGTGTATTTTATACCGGTTAAAAAACCGTGTTATTAGAGTACAAACTCGATAGGGTTATCTTCTGGGGTTTTTGAGATATATTAAAAAAATAAATTCCATAGGTGACTTGATTGAAAATTATAAACTTAATTATCTCGGAACCTAAGTAAGTTTTGTTGGTGATTTTTGTATTACCGAAAAGTATTTCAGGTTGTTTTTAACAAACACAATTAAATTTGTAATTTTTCAAGTGTTTTTGTTTTGTTTTGGTCCATTGTAGTGCGTTAAAAAATAGGTTATTTGAGCCGAAATTGGCAGGGTTGTGTTTTGCGGTTGAGGAGATACACAAAAAAATACATGCTATGGTTGTCTAGAATTGACAACTTTAATTTGACATATCTCTCAAACCATAGTAGATTTTTAGTGATTCTAACTATGGAAGATTGTGGGGGATTAAAAATGGAGTTATTTGAGTCCAAACTCGACACTATTATCTCTTGCGGTTGCCGAGATATGCAGAAAAAACGAATTCCATGGGTGTCTAGATTGAAAACTTCAAACGCAAATATCTCGGGAACTACAAGAGTTATCGGAATGATTCTTGCGGTGTTTAAAAGTATTTGCAGTTGTCATCATTTTTCTGTTTACTTCGTCGAATTCTTGTGCGATTTAGCATAATTATGTAACGCGGTATGTTTTTGTTTACATCGTTGTCAGGATCGTTAGAAAGAGAGAAAAGTGAAAAGACTCACATGTTGATAGAATTGAGCCAAGTTGAAAAAGTTTTCTTTCTTGAACAACCAACTCATGGACTGCATGGCCTGCAGGTCCATTTCAGTGGTGGCGGCCGGCACGGAGGCGGTAGCTGTCGGTTGCATTCGTCGCAGCAGGTGTACCGCAAGGTTGCAACTTTGGACCTCAATTATTGCGGCTTTTCGTTCTTCCTCCGATGCGACATGTCTCGATCTACTCGAACGGTGTGGATTTTTAGTCGATCGGAAGATCAGTGTCTATGGCGAGGGTGGTTACGGTGATTCATCGCGAAACGCACTATTTTCCGAAGAAAAATAATAATAATAACACTAAATAATAATAATAATAAATCACTTGTTTGTTCACTTTAGTTTTATTTAGATTCTCGTATGGATTTATTGCACTTTTTGATCGGGTCAGAGTTTTCTTTCTTTTTTATCTCGTCGTGTTTGTCGTTTGGAACGCGCGGCGTCCGGTCTCGAAAACAAAACAGGATCGGTCCGTGCTGCACGACCGACACTTCGCAACTGAGTCACTGTCTTGCATCCGAAATGCATGTCCCGAGATCCTCGAGTATCTCCATCCTTGTCCGCTCCGAACGAAACCTTAGGCTCCGCCCATTCCGTTGCTTCGCGGCGCCAACTGGTGGCCGATATCGGAACCGCGGACTATCCCCCTCTCCGTCCGACGCGCCGTCCGGCCATCCGACCTCTCGTTCTGGCGCGAAGAGACGTGCTTGGCCAATAAACTTCGCCTGCTTCGAGGCAGACTTATACTCTGTGTAGTAGAAAAGGCAGATACCGGATTTTAGTTAAAAATCGAAGTACGCTATGCCGGCTACGGTTGTCAGTGCGCTTCGACGTACCCCCACCCCCCTCCCCCTGGACACCGTACCCCCTCGCGAGGCGCTCTCTGTTCTCTGGCGAGCGCGGTCCGTGGATTTTTCAGGTTTGGAGGTGTTTTTGGCGATTTGTCTGACTGGTGGTTTGAGTGGAACTGATCGTGGATGGCAAGGCTTAATTTTTGGATTTTTGTTATTGGGTGACTTTTCGGTGATTGGTGATTGTTTTCGTGAGGGTTTTTGTTCTCTTTTGCGGTAGGGGTGAAGCAGAAGTTAAAGTTGTGAATTTCCTATCAAAAAGTTTTTAATTTTCTTCTTGATAATGATTTGATTGATTTTATTTAAAATATGGTTCTTGGTTTCTTTGGTGTTCTTCTTGATCATAGTTTTTTCGTTAGTTTTCTGGGGTCCTTAATGTTTTATTTTGCTTCATGATAATTTTTATTTGAACACAATAAATTAGTTACCTACATATTTCTGTAAAATTGACTTTGTTTTGATGTCTGACAATGTTTGTTTTGCTTACTGAAACCAAGTTTTAGTTTTTTCTTTTTACTGATTCTGAACTTAGACAAATTAGACTGTTGATGCCAAACGACAAATAGATTTCAACATAAAAAAAATCCTTGTGATTTTATTTTCTTAATTCGTTATTTATTTAAACAATATGATGTTGATAGCAATCAATGTTTTATTAGGTATAACACATATTTGGTACTTTACTAAAATTTAGAGATTTAAGAAACTTTTGTCTCTTTACTTTCATCTCAAAATCAACAGGCAATTTTATATCTGCGTTTATCATTGTTTTGAAAGTTGATACAAACATTAGGTAGGTATAATAGATTTCTTTTGGGAGATTTTTAGAATAAAGTATTCCTGGAACTTAAAAAAAAAATACTTGACATATCCATTAAATTACAGGTCTGTATGTCAGTCATGTCGTTTGCGAGATATGCTGTTCTTCTGGAAAATTGTTTCTTCGTTACCTAGTTTTCTGAAGGCCTTATTTTTTTATTTTGATTTATGATAATTTTTATTGGAATGCAGTCAATTTGCTGTAAAATTGACTTTGGTTTGATGTCTGACAATGGTTATTTTGAAAGGTTATTTTATATCTTTTGCTTTGCTGAAACCAAGTTTTAGTTTTGTTTTCTTTTTACTGATTATGGACATAGACAATGAACATAAAAAATACTTGTCATTTCGTTTTCTTAAAAAGGTATTAAGGTTTAAACAATATGATATGTAAAGAAATCAATGTTTTATTATAATACATATTTGGTAAGGTACTTTACTAAAATTTAGAGATTTGTGAATTTGTTCTACATTGTCATGGTCTTGGTGGAAAGTTAACTTTTGTTTCTTTTCTTTCATCTCAAAATCAACAGGCAATTTTATTTCTGCGTTTATCATTGTTTTGAAAGTTGATACAAACATTATAACAGATTTTTTTTGGGAGATTTTTAGAATAAAGTACCTATTCCTGATCAGGAACTTGAAAGAAATAATAAGTACTTGACATATCCACAAAATTACAGGTCTGTATGTCAGTCATGTCGTTTGCGAGATATGCTGTTCTTCTGGAAAATTGTTTCTTCGTTACCTAGTTTTCTGAAAGCCTTATTTTTTATTTTGATTTATGATAATTTTTGATGGAATGCAGTCAATTTGCTGTAAAATTGACTTTGGTTTGATATCTGACAATGTTTATTTTGAAAGGTTATTTTATATCTTTTGCTTTGCTGAAACCAAGTTTTAGTTTTGTATTCTTTTTACTGATTCTGGACGTAGACAATGAACATAAGTAATACTTGTTATTTCGTTTTCTTAAAATGGTATTATGGTTTAAACAATGGTTTAAACGATATGATCTATAAAGAAATCAATGTTTTATTATAGCACATATTTGGTAAGGTACTTTACTAAAATTTAGAATTTGTGAATTTGTTCTACATTGTCATGGTCTTGGTGGAAAGTTAACTTTTGTTTCTTTAGTTTCATCTCAAAATCAACAGGCAATTTTATTTCTGCGTTTATCATTGTTTTGAAAGTTGATACAAACATTATAACAGACTTTTTTTGGGCGATTTTTAGAATAAAGTATTCCTGATCAGGAACTTAAAAAAAATAATACTTGACATATCGACCAAATTACAGGTCTGTATGTCAGTCATGTCGTTTGCGAGATATGCTGTTCTTCTGGAAAATTGTTTCTTCGTTACCTAGTTTTCTGAGGGCCTTATTTTTTTATTTTGATTTATGATAATTTTTATCGGAATCCAGTCAATTTGCTGTAAAATTGACTTTGGTTTGATGTCTGACAATGTTTATTTTGAAAGGTTATTTTATATCTTTTGCTTTGCTGAAACCAAGTTTTAGTTTTGTTTTCTTTTTACTGATTCTAGACTTAGACAATGAACATAAAAAATACTTGTCATTTCGTTTTCTTAAAATGGTTATGGTTTAAACAATATATGTAAAGAAATCAATGTTTTATTATAACACATATTTGGTAAGGTACCTACTTTACTAAAATTTCCCAACATTGACAGGCAATTTTAATCCTGAGTTATCATTGTTTTGAAAGTTGGTACAAACATAATAGATTTGCATAAAGTTGATAAGGCTTTGATTAAAACTATCTAATGATTGAGATATTTATTTATACTGGGGTTTTCCCCACTTTTTTCCCCGCAAAACCTTTTTTTTCCAGATAGAAATGTCATATATGGACTGTTCAGTGTTCATATATGGACGGTTTTCTTTATTCCTTAAAAATTTTTACAGCAGGTTTGAAATAATAGCAAAACTGTATTTTAAACGGCTCTAACTTCTTTAGTAATTGAAAAACCCAATAAGTAGACATGAAACTGCGTTTACGCAGAATGACATTTACTTGTAGAGAAACAAATGTATAAAAAATGTCATATGTATTTTGTTTCTTCCTTCATTTGATATATATTTTTTTAAATATTTTGAATGTTTTACTTAAATTTATTTACTTTTATTGTTACTATGGGTATTGATTGTGTTCTTTCTTCGTTTTCGCGTTGTTTGATATGTATTTTATTGTTTATTTTTGATTATTTGATGACAAATTGATGCCATCTTTTTACAAAATTAGGTTCTACACATACAAATTTTTAGAACAGTAATAAAAAATAAGAATTAAAGACAAATGACTACCTACACTGCCCAATAACAAGAAAATCTAACAACTGTCAACCGATCATGGTATATTATACTTTTTTCAGTATACCTACAATTTGAATATGATGATAGAAATTGTGAATTAACTCTAGTTGTAGGAAAAACAAATTAGGTATTTGTGTTTTTGACAAATTAGCTAAGCTGAAATCTGCTGTTGTTTTGACATCTACACTAAAAAGATTACGTAAATTAAATTTTTAATTATTATTATTAGGTATTTGACTATTCATTTACACCAAAACCTTGTTATCATTGCAAAGCAGAACAGATTTTGCAAGCAGTGGGTAACTACCTATAACAGAAACAAATACACCCTAACTGACATATTGCACCAGAAAATTACAAAATAATTACACCATTACACATAATCGATCACAGAAAAAAAAACTCACATCAATCTTTGATTGACACATTTGGCCTTATAACGACAGACCTAATTTCACCGTTTAAATTTACCATACTATGGGATCTCCAAACGCAACAGACAGCGTTGGATTCTTCATACACCCCGCGCGTTAAAAAAGGGGTTGTCTACCTGCCTCGCACCCTCTTTATAATATTTTCCGGGTGTTTACTCGAAAATTTTAATAGGGCATTTGCTTAAGAATACCTACCATCACGACCCAACGTATTATCATATGAGGGAAGTATGCTAGATCCGGGGACATATGGGGACACTTTGCGGTACCCTAAGTACACATTTCTCGGGGTCATTATCGGCATTTAGGTATAGATACTGTATATATTGATTCGGGGCTTCTTTTTCTATGAACCGATTTTTTCGAGTGGTTATTATAATGCGGTGTATGGGACTTTTTTAAACCTTTCTCACGTATTGTATTGTTAGGAAGATTTTTTAAAGCGCATTAGTGTAGAATTAGGGGTTGAAATTATATGCCGCATAATCTTTTGTTTATTTTTTTGGGATGTTTTCGGAATAAAGTATTCTGCATCAGGAAGTTTAAAAAACTAATAATACTTGACATCTCCACCAAATTACAGGGCTGTATGTCGTGTAGTTTGCGAGATATGCTGTTTTGAAATTTCGATCTAGACACCCATGGAAGCTAAATTTTTGTGATAACTTTAGAAGTAATAATCGTAGCTATGTGGTGTTTGGGCTCAAATAAAACAGTTTCTTGAGAGGAATCATAATTTAAAGAAACAAACGAGGAAGGATTACCGTCCCGATTTTTAAAAAGATTTTTTGATATTACATCAATTACCTTTAAAAATGCACCCAATTACTTCATCAATCCACCAATTTATAGATCTGTATCTGTTATAATTCTCGAGATATACCGCTTTGAAATTTCAATCTAGACACCCATGGAAAAACCAATTCCTTCAATAACTTCTTAAGTAATAAGCCTAGATATATCGTGTTTGGGCTCAAATAAAACAGTTTCTTGAGAGAAATCATAATTTAAAGAAACAAACGAGGAAGAATTACCGTCCCGATTTTTTTAAAAGATTTTTTGATATTACGTCAAATACCTTTAAAAATGCACCAAATTACTTCATCAATCCACCAATTTATAGACCTGCATCTGTTATCATTCTCGAGATACACCGCTTTGAAATTTCGATCTAGACACCCATGGAAAAGCCAATTCATTCAATAACTCCTTAAGTAATAGTCGTAGATATATCGTGTTTGGGTTCAAATAAAACAGTTTCTTGAGAGGAATCATAATTTAAAGAAACAAAAGGGGAAGAATTATCGTCCAGATTTTTTAAAAGATTTTTGATATTACGTCAAGTACCTTTAACAAGGCACCAAATTACTTCATCAATCCACCAATTTATAGACCTGCATCTGTTATCATTCTCGAGATACACCGCTTTGAAATGTCGATCTAGACACCCATGGAAAAGCCAATTCCTTCAATAACTCCTTAAGTAATAGTCGTAGATATATCGTGTTTGGGCTCAAATAAAATAGTTTCTTGCAAAGAATCATAATTTAAAGAAACAAGAGAAGAGGAATTACCGTCCCGATTTTTTTTGTAAAATTTTTCATGTTACGTCAATTACCTTTAAAAATGCACCAAATTACTTCATTAATCCACCAAATTATAGAGCAGCATCTGTTATAATTATCGAGATACAGCGCTTTGAAATTTCGATCTAGACACCCATGGAAACGCCAATTTCTTCAATAACTCCTTAAGTAATAATCGTTTATATATCGTGTTTGGGTTCAAATAAAACAGTTTCTTGAGAGGAATCATAATTTAAAGAAACAAAAGAGGAAGAATTATCGTCCAGATTTTCTAAAAGATTTTTAATATTACGTCAATGACCTTTAAAAAGGCACCAAATTACTTCATCAATCCACCAATTTATAGACCTGCGTCTGTTACCATTCTCGAGATACACCGCTTTGAAATTTCGATCTAGACACCCATGGAAAAGCCAATTCCTTCAATAACTCGTTAAGTAACAATCGTAGATATATCGTGTTTGGGCTCAAATAAAACAGTTTCTTGAGAGGAATCATAATTTAAAGAAACAAAAGGGGAAGAATTATCGTCCAGATTTTTTAAAAGATTTTTGATATTACGTCAAGTACCTTTAACAAGGCACCAAATTACTTCATCAATCCACCAATTTATAGACCTGCATCTGTTATCATTCTCGAGATACACCGCTTTGAAATTTCGATCTAGACACCCATGGAAAAGCCAATTCCTTCAATAACTCCTTAAGTAATAGTCGTAGATATATCGTGTTTGGGCTCAAATAAAATAGTTTCTTGCAAGGAATCATAATTTAAAGAAACAAGAGAAGAGGAATTACCGTCCCGATTTTTTTGTAAAATTTTTCATGTTACGTCAATTACCTTTAAAAATGCACCAAATTACTTCCTTAATCCACCAAATTATAGAGCAGCATCTGTTATAATTATCGAGATACAGCGCTTTGAAATTTTGATCTAGACACCCATGAAAAGCCCAATTCCTTCGATAACTCCCTAAGTAATAATCGTAGATATATCGTGTTGGGGCTCAAATAAAATAGTTTCTTGAGAGGAATGATAATTTAAAGAAAACAGAAAAGAATAATTATTGTACCGATTTTTTAAAAGATTTTTGATATTACGTCAAGTACCTTTGACAAGGCACCAAATTACTTCATCAATCCACCAATTTATAGATCTGCATCTGTTATCATTCTCGAGATACACCGCTTTGAAATTTCGATCTACACACCCATGGAAAAGCCAATTCCTTCAATAACTCCTTAAGTAATAATCGTAGATATATCGTGTCGGGGCTCAAATAAAATAGTTTCTTGAGAGGAATCACAATTTAAAGAAACAAAAGAGGTAGGATTACCGTCCCGATTTTTCTAGAGATTTTTTGATATTACGTCAATTACCTTTACAAAGGTACCAAATTACTTCATCAACCCACCAATTTATAGACCGGCATCTGTTATCATTCTCGAGATACACCGCTTTGAAATTTCTATCTAGACACCCATGAAAAAGCCAATTCCTTCAATAACTCCTTAAGTAATAATCGTAGATATATCGTGTTGGGGCTCAAATAAAATAGTTTCTTCAGAGGAATCATAATTTAAAGGAACAAAAGAAGATAAATTACCGACCCAATTTTTTTAAAGAGTTTTTTGATGTTGCTTCAATTTCTTTTAAAAATGCACCAAATTACTTCATCAATCCACCAATTTATATACCTGTATCTGTTATAATTCTCGAGATACACCGCTTTGAAATTTCCATCTAGACACCCATGGAAAAACCAATTCCTTCAATAACTCCCTAAGTAATAATCGTAGATATGTCGTGTTGGGGCTCAAATAAAACGATTTTTCGTGGAGAATCTAATGAACATTAGTTTATATTTATTTTTCCTCGAAATACCAAAATTGCTACTTCACTAGAGGTACGTAATAAGTTAAAATAAGCTCGGTAGGGAGATTATACGGGCCAATTATACTTGGGTATCGATTTCGCGAGGCCAAACAAAAGAAATAAGGCGTAAAGAAACGTTCGCTCGTTCGGCGGGGTACAAACGATAGAACGAACGAAACAAAAGCCGTCGCCGAGTCCGTTTTACGGTGTGCCGCATGCAAATCGCCACCGCCACACTGATGGATCGATCGCAAGCCGTTCAGAAAGTTATAAATCCGTACACGCATACAGAAGAAACGAAATTACCAAAGAAAGGCATATTATTCCATCCCCAAGGCAGCTTGTAGCCGGTCTCGCACTTATATATTGATTGGGGACATGCAAAAAAGTGATTAGAGAGAACCGGTCGCATTGTGTCTCGACGACGTTAGAGGGGTGTTATATCAAACCGGTCGAACGTACGTCGTGATTTCTTTTTTTTTGTAGGTAGGTAGTTGTTTGACGGGCACGCCCAACTCACGAAATCGCAGAATAATTATTACCGATCACCGAATTTGAACGATTGATGGTCTCTAATTTAGACGCAAGGGAGGAATGGTAAACTAAGGGTTGATGTGGTAACGTTTTTTCTTTAGATTGTTGTTCCTCTCGAAAAAACATTTCATTTGAGCCCCAACACGATATATCTACGATTTGTAGTTTTAAAGTTATTGAAGAAATTTGCATTCCATGGGTATCTAGATTGAAATTACAAAATTGCATATCTCTTAAACTAAAATAGATACAACACTACAAATTGGTGGGTAGACCAAGAGGGCTTTTTCCTTTTTAAGGATGTCTACGTAATCTTAAAACGTTCTGTATTTTTTTTCTACGATAATATATCGTTTGTTTTTCTTTAAATTGTTATTCCTCTGGAAAAAATATTTCATTTGAGCCCCAACACGATATATCTCCGATTAATACTTCTGGAGTTATCAAAGAAATTAACATTCCATGGGTATCTAGATTGAATATACAAAATTGCCTATCTCCCAAACTAAAATAGATACAACGCTACAAATTGATGGATAGACCAAGTAATCTTTTATCTTTTCATGGATGTCTACATATTCTTAAAAATCCTTGCATTTTTTCTACGATGATATGATACCTTTTGTTTTCACTTTAAATTACTTTTCCTCTCAAAAAATTATTTTATTTGAGCCCCAACACGATATATCTCCGATTATTACTTCTAAAGTTATCAAAGAAATTTTCATTCCATGGGAATCTAGATTCCAGTTCTAAAATTGCATATCTTCCAAACTAAAATAGATACAATACTGCAAATTGATGGGTGGACCACGTAATCTTTTATCTTTTCAACGATGTCTACGTATTCATAAAAATCCTTGCATTTTTTTTCTACGATGGTATATCTTTTGTTTTCACTTTAAATTACGATTCCTCTTAAGAAAAGATTTAATTTGACCCCAAACACGACATACTTCCAATAAACCGTTTCCAAGTTATCACAAAAAGAAACATAATGAAATCATTCCAAAGCCTACTAGATTAAAACTTTAAATCGCCATATCTCCTAAACTAATAAAATTTCACCTACACAACGCGGTATTTTCGAAAAGCATTTTTCACGTTCTCTCTATTTCCGTTATTATTTCCTCAAAAATCGACAGTTTCACGCGAGGTGGTAAAATCAAAAGTCGGACATGGACCGCAGATGTAACAATCACTTGTTCGCGCTTGCCGCCTCGCAAACGGGCCCTCGTTTTGTGGCCACAGCAGTTACAGCGCTTTGTTAGGTGCTGAAGATCACCTACTACTACTGGCGTGGCGCATAAACGGGCCGGGCCGGGCCCGGCCCGTCTGCCTCGCACCGCAGCCCGACCCCATGCCGGGCGGGAGCGACTGAGAAGGGCGAACGCCGCCGTTTTAGCACTAAATGTAATTTCAGCCAATTCTGACCTACTCAAACATTCAAATAACCGCAAGCAAGTGGTCTTAGAGCGTGCGGCCGTGTAAAGCTTGCACAGCGGACATAGTTACCTGTGTTTTCTACTGTTTTATAATAGTTACCTCCCTAGAGAAATTTACTCTTGATAATACTTATCTGAATGCATTTTTTAGAAGCTACACAAATACTTAGGCCAACTGAGTGATTTCTAGACTCGTATCTGCTTTTGATTACGAGATATAACGTAATGAAATTTTAATCTAGACACCCATGGAACATAAATTTTTGTAATAACTTTTGAAGTAATAATCGGAGATGGGTCGTGTTTGGGCTCAAATAAAATGATTTCTTGTAAGGATTATAAATTAAAATAAAACCAAATAGAGAAACAAATTTAAAAAATTTTTTAGGGATTTTATGTATGCGCACAAATCTTTGGTAAGATATCATAATTCTTGACCCATTTATAAATTTGTACTGTTGTATCACCTTTAGAACCCGAGATATTCCGTTTTTAATTTTCGATCTAGACACCCATGGAAAGTAATTGTTTGGTATAACTTTTTCAATTCTGTACCGACGTGGGTCGTGTTTGGGCTCAAATAAAATGATTTCTTGTAAGGATTATAAATTTAAATAAAACCAAATTGAGAAACAAATTTAAAATCTTTTTTAGATATTTTCATATATGCGAACAAATCTTTGGGAAGCTATCATAATTCTCGACCCATTTATAAATTTGTACTGTTGTATCACCTTTAGAACCCGTGATATTCCGTTTTGACTTTTCGATCTAGACATTCATGGAAAGTAATTTTTTGGTATAACTTTTTCAATTCTGTACCGAAGTGGGTCGTGTTTGGGCTCAAATAAAATGATTTATTGTAAGAATTATGGATTTAAATAAAACCAAATTGAGAAACAAATTTAAAAGTTTTTTTAGGGATTTATATGTATGCGCACAAATCTTTGGTAAGATATCATAATTCTTGACCCATTTATAAATTTGTACTGTTGTATCACCTTTAGAACCCGAGATATTCCGTTTTAAATTTTCGATCTAGACATCCATGGAAAGCAATTTTTTGGTGTAACTTTTTCAATTCTGTACCGAAGTAGGTCGTGTTTGGGCTCAAATAAAATGATTTCTTGTAAGGATTATGAATTTAAATAAAACCAAATTGAGAAACAAATTTAAAAGTTTTTTTAGGGATTTATATGTATGCGCACAAATCTTTGGTAAGATATCATAATTATTGACCCATTTATAAATTTGTACTGTTGTATCACCTTTAGAACCCGAGATATTCCGTTTTCAATTTTCGATCTAGACCTCCATGGAATGTAGTTTTTTGGTATAACTTTTTCAATTCTGTACCGAAGTGGGTCGTGTTTGGGCTCAAATAAAATGATTTATTGTAAGGATTATGAATTTAAATGAAATCAAATTGACAACCAAATTTGAAAATTTTTTAGGGATTTTCATGTATGCGCACAAATCTTTGGTAAGATATCATAATTCTCGACCCATTTATAAATTTGTACTGTTGTATCACCTTTAGAACCCGAGATATTCCGTTTTGAATTTTCGATCTAGACATCCATGGAAAGTATTTTTTTGGTATAACTTTATCAATTCTTCACCGAAGTGGGTCGTGTTTGTGCTCAAATCAAACAGTTTTAAGAGACGATTTTATCGATACTAACCGGATTAACCACAGATTATTTCTTTTCAAGCGACCGCAAAAAAAATGATATTTGCATTTAACTGATCCATTCCCAAGGTCCCCGATATAAAATTTATGACTTGAGGCGATTCTCTCACAAGGATTAGACGATGTCATTAATAAATCAAATAAGATTCAATACAACGCCTAATATATTTATATAGGAGGATGGCGGGTTAGATAACCCTTCCTCTATGGGGAAACCCTTTTCGAGTCATTTGAATACCTTAAGCAAACAAATATATGCAGAGAAGAGCGTCGTCCACCTTTAAGGACGCCGTACAGCTGTGTATGCAAATATCCAGCTATGTGAATGTTCGATATTCAAATTTTTTTATTTAGTCACGGTGATATATATTTTTTAAGAAGATTCCAAGCCACCGTCTGACCCAAATTCAATGGGTTCGCTTTGTAGGCATCCCTATATCCGGTTGCTGGCACCCCTTTGAAAGATCTTTAGTGAGAGCCCTTTGGAATCAAAGCCAGGTACGATTTCTCCCGCAAGATGCATCTCTTCTTTTTTCTTTCTTAATTTACATAAGGATATCGATTTTTTTCCTTCTGTGTTGTAAGATTTGGTTATTTGTAAAATGATAGCGAAGGAAATTGCAGAAAATTGTGTTTCGTTTACGAGATATAGCGATTTAAACTTTTAATCTAGAAGGCCATGGATTGATTTTATTATGTTGCTTTTTGTGATAACTTGGGAATTATTTGTGGGAGATATGTCATGTTTGGGTTTAAATCAAAGGATTTTTCGTTATCTACCGATTTGTTTACAAATTAGTTTAAAAAAATATAAAAATTGTTTCATAGTTACTATGGGTATACCTATATTTTTAAGAAATTAAAACTAAACTTTACTTAATTCATTAATTTATACACCTCAATCTTATTTAGTTCGCTAGATATACCGTTTTTACATTTCGATCTAGACACCCATGGAAACTTAATTTCTTCTATAACTACTGTAATAATAATCGGAGATATGTCATGTTGGTGCTCAAATGAATCGATTTCACAAGAAGAATACATCTAGCATATAAACGAATTGAAATTACGTACCAACTTTATCACACAATAACAAAAGAGTAAAACGATTTGTGTCCTCTTATCTCAATTTAAGATCTCCGTGACCAAATGTTCTTCCATCGAACCAGCAACTGTCGTGTTTTAAAAAGCGATATTTATAGCTGATAACAGTCTAATTTACCCCTATTCAATACTAATTATGTTACATAGAAATGACCCTTTGAGTTCTTATCTGCTTACTTAAATTAGTATAGGGTTGTTACGGTTGCCCGGTTTTGAAATTCAATTTTTCAAATTGGATCTCGTTTCGACCACCTTTCAACTATAATTACGCCCGGGAGGTTTTAAATTTGATGACGTGTTTCAGACTTACTATTAGAAGTAAATATATTTTGTTTATGAATTAGTATAAATATATTTAGAAGTATATTTATAAATATATTTTCGTTTAGGTTTTGTTTTTGCGGAAATTTTCGATATTGTGAATGAGTTTAGCGTTGTAGGCGTTGAGAATAACGTTGATACATTATAATTTCTTTGAAAACATCGTAAATTTTAATTCTGTTGCTTTTGGAATGTCGATGTAAATGTATTTTGGCAAGCGCGCGCGGTGGTCCAAGGTTTAAATTGTAATACAGTGAGCATTATCGTAAACAATGATTGCTGACATTGTAATATTGTAGTAGATGACCCATTAAATTGTATATTTAATTTAGTTGGTTTGAAAGGCAAAATAGTAAAAAATATGGTGACATGTCTTATATTTAACAGCATTAACTAAAGTAGTTTTATTTGAAAATATAAGATTTATTTGAAACATAATGCTTTTAGGTGATTTGTCATTATAAATTCGAAAATTTGCAAATTGTCATTTATTTTGCTCAAATGTTTCAAGAAGAAAAGAATTGAAAGATGAAGACAATTAAAAATATTGTAAACTATTGATAACAAAAATTATATAATAATAAATGATATAAGACTAGGTTAGGTTTCAACTTTTTTTGAATGCTACGTGACAGGAATTTTTTAAGTCCGGATTTGTATTCAGCGCAAAGAAAAATCTATCAAAAATGCCTATGCACTTTCCATTAGCAAAATCCACGTTTCCCAGAGTTATAAATGTTAGACAATCTTCATTTGCGTTTTTTTTTTTAACATTTCTATCGTTTTTTTACAGTCTGCATATTTTTCCATATGAGTTTTTTGGATAGCTACTCTCTTATTTTTCAGAACAATCCGTTTGTCATAAAATTGAATTTATACAGAAAAAGATATAGCTATATATGTATTTTTAGAAAAATATATTTTCCTTTATCGGAATAAATTTACATAAGTAGCACAAATATTAGCTCAATCTAAAAAAATATTCCATAAACTTCTGTGTTTAGATATCAGAGCATTTCACACATTTGCAATTACATTAAAAAAAAGACAATAATCTATTTAAGCTATATCTAATCTTATAATTCTAAGTGACTATTCACGCCAATAAAAAACAAAACCGGACAAGTGAAAACTGTTTCTAATATGCTTTTTTTTCATACAATCTGAATCTAATAGCAGATTATCCAAATTGTGTCTACTTTTTGGGGAAAAATTTAAGCTTTCAGATTCAGATTCTACGGTTGTCGCGTAGCTTACATTATTGTATTTTTGACAAATGAACTACTTGAAAATATGTGCTGTGATATCAAGACTGAAAAGTTAATTGGTTTATTTTTACTTTATCATACGTAGTATGTGTGTACCCGTTTTTGTGGCGACGATTCCGGAGAAACTACTAAAGGTATCGGGACGAAACTTCATATTTAGAAGTTTCAGGACTAAACTTAATGCTGAAAGACGTTTTGTTCAAAAGGGCCCAAAGGAACTGGAGGTTTACTCTTAGCAGTTTTCAACGATTTTGCAAATGAGCCGCTATTTCTATAATTACGTCATAATAGTTAAATAATAAATTAAAGTAGAGGAAATTTTGTATAAGTTGTCATTGAAATTTTTTGGGTAAAGTTATTAGTTAGGTGAACATCAAATCATTCTATTTGATCGAGATCGCTCGTATCTGCATTACAACTATGTAGTTTGACAGGATTTGACAGATATTTTGATTCTATTGCAGTATTGTCAGATCATCAGCGTTTGACACTGCTGCATAGTTTGATAAAATCATGTGCCTGGCACATCAGATTTTGTTGAATTGTTAAATTCATTCTGAGTACCTAAAACTTTTCATATGGACCTTACCTATTGTTTTTCAAATCCTTAAAAAGTTACGGCCGTTTGAAAAAAAAAATTAAAGAAAACAATATAAAATAAATACAAGAAATTCTTAATTTTGTTCAAGGGTACCTAAACTATCAGTTTTATACATTTAAATTATAATCGTCTTAGGAAATAGTTGTTTTTAATGTAATTTTATGCTCATATCTCAAATTGGAATACTGTATTTCAATCTAATATTCATTTATCATTTTCCACTTTAGAGGCAAAAAGCACATTTTCCAGCAAGGACATTATAAAACTTCAGACACTGTATTTTTTTTAGTTGCCATTTTCAAATCCCCATGGTCATCATCATATCTTTCGAAATGACTCAACTTTTCACATAATCAAACTAAAACAACGAAAGCAAAGCAAATAAAAAAAGAACCTGTCGAAAAACACAGATATTCAATTCTCACTCTACGAAATATTCGAGTGTTCAGATCAACTAAGCCATGTACGCGTCGTTCGTGAATATACGGTGTGTTCAGCCTACCATAACTTTATAGTTATAGCAGTCATATCCTGTAATGCCTGACTGAACACAAGAATACACCAGCAGTCTTCCATCGCGTCCAAAACGTACCAACCAAACAAAGAAAGCTTCATCGGCCATAGTATGGCGATTGTTTTTAATTACGGAACAATTGATTGTAGATACAGGTTGGTATAACGTCAGAATACGAATACGGCCCAAAGGAGGGGGGGAGGGGGAAACGCCACTGGTCCCAGTCGTCGAGTCAGTCGGTAATTAATGCTTAATTTATTAATTTATTCCGATATTGTTTTAGAGCGTATATACGTGTGTGTACGAAACAACCGACTGTCGGGCCTGTAGAACCGTGAAAATTAGTGATAACGGCTACTGATATGACGGCCTATGGGGTCACACGTGGTGTTTTTATGCGTGGCTTTCTGGCCAGCAAATTACCTTGTTATTCGTTCGGTTTTAGTTTATTCTACCTGGGGTTTAGCTACTGGGCTAATAAAAGTTTTTTTATTGACGAGTTAATGGTGATGGGCTATATTTGCGATTTTCAAAGCAAAGTGTGCCCGATCTAGAATATAATCTTTCAAAATTACTGTAAAGTGAACATGAATAATGGTTTTTGTTCTTCTGCGTTGATAGATTTATTTATTTGTAAATTGATAGCGAAGAAACCTGTGGAAAATCATGTTTCGTTTACGAGATATAACGATTTTAATTTTCAATCTAGTCACCCATGGATTGATTTCATTATGTTGGTTTTTGCGATAACTCGGGAATTGTTTATTGGAGATATGTCATGTTTGGGTTTAAATGAAAGGATTTTTCATTAGCTACCGATTTTTTTACAAAATAATTTAAAAAATCGAAACATTGAAATTGTTTCAGACTTGGGATGAGTATATATTTTGAAGAAAATACAACTAAACTTGACTTAATTCCATTAATTTATACATCTTGATCTTATTTAGTTCGCTAGATATACGTTTTTTACATTTTGATCTAGACACCCATGGAAACCTAATTTCTTCAATAACTTCTGTAATAATGATCGGAGATATGTCATGTTGGGGCTCAAATAAAATGATTTCTAGAGAAGAATACATCTAGCATATAAACGAATTGAAACTACGTACCAGCTTCATCATATTGCGGTTTCTGTTGTGTTTTTTCCATTTCAAGCTGTTCTAATAAGTCCAATTTGTAGTTTGTATTGCATTTGTGAAGAAGTGTAGGTTCATTGTATTATCCTTTTTGGAACTACTTAAAACTTAAACTTAAACTACCTATCTTTTCATATGCAGGATTTTGTGTGTCCGATCTAGAGTTTAATCTTTAAAAATGTTTATAAAGTGAATATGAATAATCGTTTTCGTTAAAATTCTAATAGATCGTTTAACGAAGATATTGCGGTGATATATCGATTTTTTTATCTTCTGCGTTGGATTTGTTTATTTGTAAATTGGTAGCGGATAAAACTGTGGAAAATCATGTTTCGTTTACGAGATATAACGATTTAAATTTTCAATCTAGTCACCCATGGATTGATTTCATTATGTTGGTTTTGGCGATAACTCGGGAATTGTCTATTGGAGATATGGCATGTTTGGGTTTAAATGAAAGGAATTTTCGTTACCTACCGATTTTTGTTACAAAATAATTAATAAAATTGAAATTGAATAAAAATTGGGATGGGTATATATTTTTAAGAAATTAGAACTAAACTTGACTTAATTCATCAATTTAAACATCACGATCTTATGTAGTCCGCTAGATGTGCGATTTTTACATTTCGATCTAGACACCCATGGAACCCTATTTTCCTCAATAACTTTTGCAATAATAATCGGATATATGTCATGTTGGGGCTCAAATAAAATGATTTTTAGAGAAGGATATATCTAGCATATAATCGAATTGAAACTACGCACCAGCTTTATCATATTGCGGCTTCTGTTATGATTTTGTATTTCAAGCTGTTCTAATAAGTTCAAGTTGTAGTTTTTATTGCATTTGTGAAGAGCTGTAGGTTCATTGTACTTTTTTTTTTGGAACGGTTAGAAAACATAGCAACATCGCGATGTGAAACTACCTACCTTTTCATATGCAGAATTTTTTTACTGTATTCATTATATTAGTCACCTAGTCACCCATGGATTGATTTCATAATGTTGGTTTTTTCGATAATTAGGGAGTTGTTTATTGGAGATATGTCATGTTTGGGTTTAAATGAAAGGATTTTTCGTTAGCTACTGATGTTTTTACAAAATAATTAAAAAAAGATGAAAAATGGAAGTTGTTTCAAAATTTGGATGGGTATATATTTTTAAGAAATTCGGTCTAGGCACCCATGGAAACCTAATTTCTTCAATAACTTTTGTAATAATAATTGGATATGTATCGTGTTCGGGCTCAAATAAAATGATTTTTAGAGAAGGGTATATCTAGCATATAATCGAATTGAAACTAAACACCAGCTTTATCATATTGCGGTTTCTGTTATGATTTTCTATTTCAAGGTGTTCTAATAAGTCCAAGTTTTTAATGTTTTTTTGTTCTTATTGCATTTGTGAGTCATTGTATTTTTCTTTTTGGAACGCTTAGAAAACATAGCAAGATCGCGATGTGAAACTACCCACCTTTTCATGGTATGCAGATTTTTTTACTGTATTAATTATATTATTTTAGTAAAATATACATTCTTAGTGTTTGTTTTATTACGTATCATGAAATATATCGGCTAACCAATCATAGAAAACCTAAACAGAGTGACAAAAATACTAAATTTTGCTAGCAGAAAAAATGTTTGGTTAATAGTAGTATCCACTTAAGACGTGTCTGTTATGTGAGATTTCAATATATTGAGCGATTATTATTAATGATAATACAATACATATACAGGATGTCCCACTTTTTCCCAGCAAAAATTATTTTAAGAAAGTAAATGTCATTCTGAGTAAACCTTTCCATATGGACCCAATTGTTTTCAAAGCCTTAAAAAGTTACAACCGCTTGAAATATTAACAAAAAAATAAACAAAATACATATCAAACAATACGAAAACAGAGAAATAACACAATCATTGCCCATAAAAAAAATAAATAAATTTAAGTAAAGAATTCCTATACATATCAAAAATAAATTAAATAAACAAAAAGACGAAGAAACAAAATATACATAAAACTTTTTGGACAATTTGTTTCTCTACAAGTAAATGTCATCCTGAATAAAAAATTTCATGTCGAGGTTTTCAATTACTAATGAAGTTAGACCCGTTAAATTTTTAGTTTTGCTATTATTGCAAACGTCACTATTTTTTTAAGAAAGAAAGGAAACAAAAAAATCTATAGGAATTTTTTTGCTAATTGTAAAAATCGATCTTCTATTTTTTATTAAGCAACAAATTTCTATATAGATATAATTACTTAACAAAAAATGTGTAGGGGTTGTTACATTGTTTTAAAACAAATATCTGTTTATCTGCTCAGTTTAATTGTTGTATAATAGACCCGATTACTTTTAGGTGTTTTTCGACGGTGTTCGGGGGTTAAAAACGGTGAACGGGGTTGGGGGTAGTTGGGGGTGCAGGTCGGTGATATCAACGGTGCGTTAAATTAGACCGGACCGAAACGGCGCGCTTTTTGCGCTTTGCATTTGTTTTCGTGTTATTTTTGCCGCCGCCGACGTTTCACAGGGGGGCGGGGGGCGGCAATCGCCATTCGGGACAACGATTTGCCAAATTGGCGGTCAGCTCGTATCGGCAATTGGCAGAATTAGACCCCGAATTTGTTGTTATTGGCACCGAGCGAACGAACACTATGACGCTGAAAATGATCTTTTGTTTGTCGCACTGTTTTGTTTTTGCGTCGCTCCGTTGTTTTCTTTGTTTTTCTTATCAGTTTAGTTTCCATTCAAGCTAAATTAGATTAAAAAAATTATTATTGAAATATTTAGGTTGGTACCTACAGGGTTGGTCCAAAATGATACATTGTATAAAAAAATTATTCCTACAGAATGATACTGTAAAGACTGTAAAGATATACAAGATATTCTATTTGAAAAAGGGAAGATTGCCAAATTTCCATAATTAAAATAACCACCCTGTATATTAAAAATATATTTAAACGATAGCTTGTTGAAATCTAAAAAAAAACCTGTATATAGTTTCTAATGGAACAGTTCCGTGACACAACCTGTATACGTAAATACATACAAATTCAACAATTCTACACATCGAGCTAGCCGTGGAAACAAGTGAGCTCTCGAGTTGGCGAACAATTGAAGAGGCCCTCTCGGCCTCCTACGACAGGAACGTTAATGAGCGCTCAGAGACGGCTAAAAAATACTACTGGCGCTAGCTACTGGCGCGTTCGACCGTTCCAGCAAAGCACATAACCTAAAAAGTAATTATTATAGAAGTACGAACGTACCAGTAATTTTTATCCGCTTTTGCGTTAGTAACAATGATAACAGGCGCTGCAAAACAAAATAAAATAAAATAAAATACAATGGACTTACCTACAATTCTTCACAAATGCAATAAAAACTGCAAATTGGACTTATTAGAATAGTTTGAAATAGAAAAACATAACAGAAACCGCAATGTGATGAAGCTGGTGCGTAGTTTCAATTCGTTTATATGCTAGATATAGTCTTCTCTAAAAATCATTTTATTTGAGCCCCAACATGGCATATCTCCGATTATTATTACAGAAGTTATTATTCCATGGGTGTCTAGATCGAAATGTAAAAAACGTATATCTGCGAACGAAATAAGATCGAGATGTATAAATTAATGAACTAAGTCAAGTTTAGTTCTAATTTCTTAAAAATATATACCCATTCCAATTTTGAAATAATTTCTATTTTTAATTTTTTTAAATTATTTAGTAAAAAATCGGTAGCTAACGAAAAATCCTTTCATTTAAACCCAAACATGACAAATCTACAATAAACAATTCCCTAGTTATCGCAAAAAGCAACATTATGAAATCAATCCATCGGTGACTAGATTGAAAGTTTAAATCGTTATATCACGTATACGAAACATAATTTTCCACAAGTTTATTCGTTATCAATTTACAAATAAACAAATCTACCAACGCAGGAGAAAATAAATCGACATATCACCGCAATATCAATATACAGTGCTTCCCAAAGGTAACGGATAAATTCTATAAAATCTTAAATAAAAATATTTGAGAAAAATGCTCCGACACGTCGATTTTTACTTTTAGCTTGCTATCCTAATATACACTTTTCAGCCCCCCACCCCTTCACTCCTAAGGGGTGGTAACCACAACTTTAAGAATTCAAATAGCAAAGTACCCCTTGCGATACCTCAATTGATAGACTTTTTTAATCTGAATACAAAGAAAAAAAAATTATCGAAATCGGTTGATAAATAACGGCGATATTTATCAAAATTTATTTATACACGAAATTGAGGAATAACAAAATTTAATTAACTAATCCTTAATTAATTGTCAAAGTGCTGCGCGTTAACGACGAGATAATGCCCTAATCTATCCCCAAACGCTTGTTGAACATTTTCTAACATTTTATTTCGAGTTTTCGAACATTCCTGGAGTCATTAAGTGAATTACTGCTGGAATTCTTTCCTTTAACGCCTCAATATTTACAGGTCTATTAAAATAAACTTTACTTTTTAAATAGCCCCAAAGAAAATAATCTAGTGGGGTTAAATCTGGCGACCTTGCTGGCCATTCAATAAGCCTTCATCTACCAATCCATTAGGAAATTTGAAAATATTTGGATTAGGAAATACTTGATCGAGGTATTCTCGAACTTGTCGCGCATAATGTGGAGGCGCACCGTCTTGCTGTAACCAAATTCTGTCCTTGTGTCTATCAGGATCTTCTGCGTTGGGAAACAACACCGCTAAAGTAGGTAGTAGTTCATTTCGTAGAAAGTTCAGATAACGTTCACCATTCAGTGTTCCGTCGAAAAATTTGGTCCAATAATTCTAGAACCCACCACACCAGCCCACACATTAAGGTTTTGAGGATATTGTGTGTTCGCTTCCACCATCCAATGCGGATTTTGACGAGCCCAGTAACGGCAATTTTGTTTATTGGCGGTGCCATTCAGACAAAATGTTGCCTCAACAGAAAAAAAAAAACGATGTTTCTAATTAAGCAAGGATTTTCATTAGAGAGTTCCATCATTGTCTCACAAAACTGCACTCGTCGATCAAAGTCATCATCGGACAATTTTTGTACCAAGTGCACTTCATACGGGTGAAATTTGTGTTTTCGAAATAATCTGGACACTGTGCTTTTTGACGCACTAACTTGTGAAGCGACCTCCGCAAGGGTTGAATGATTTTCTTGCACCATTAAAATAGCATCCAATTGTCGGTTTTCAATTAAGGCCAATGGACGTCCTGCCTTAGGCTTATCCCGTACATGACCGAGATCGCGAAATTTGTTTTCGATTCGACTTACTGTAGATTCCGATATTGGCGGACGGTCCGGGTGCGTTTCATTGAACAAAACACGAACTTCGTCATGCGTCCGGCTTCTATCTCCAAACCCAATCATTAAAACTTCGATTCTTTCGGTTTCTGTAAATCTCATTTTGCTACTATTTCTTCAATGACGAAAAATCTGAATTGTGTTTGACATAAGTAAAAACAAGTTGCAATTGTTTGAACGATATTGCTATGCCCGCTTCAACAGGGCTTACTCGAATATTGACGTTCTTCTTTGAATACATTTTGGTAAATATCGCGGTTATTTATCAACTGATTTTTATAATCTTTTTTTCGTTGTATTCAGAATAAAAAATCTATCAATCGAGGTATCGAAAGGGGTACTTTGCTATTTAAATTTTTAAAGTTGGGGTTGCCACCCCTTAGGGGCGAAGGGGTGGGGGGCTGAAAAGTGTATGTCAGGATAGTAATTTAAAAATAAAAATCGACGTGTTAGCATTTTTCTGAAATATTTTTATTTAAGGTTTTATTGAATTTATTCGTTACTTTTGGGAAGCACTGTATAATAATTTTTAAAGTAATATTTGATAACAATAATTCATCAATCATCATCGTCAACCATACTAAAAATAATTATTTTTTATATTATTATTATTATTTATTTATATTTTAAAGACACCGGATTTACCACCTCAGTTCAGCTGATTTCACTGAACTGAAGTCAATAATAGGACCTATTCAGCGACTATAGTGTTTGTATTAAATGATTATTTTGTCTTGTGTTTTTTTTTTATTCGAATGAAAGGGGTCTAAAATATGAGATGATTTGTATCCCCGCCATTTTAAAATATTTTTAATTCAAATTTTCAGGGAATATATTATATTAGTTAGGCATTTTTTTTTAAATTTTTTTCTTGAAAAAAAAGGATGGATATTATTCATTTCGATTTAAAGTATTGAATCGCAGGATATTGAGCAATTTTACCATCATTATCTACGATTCACACTATAAATGTAAAACAGTAATCGCTATTGCAAACAAAAGCGGTCCGAACGGACTATCTCGAAATACTTTCGTCAAGTTCTGCTAGACGGCAGATTAACATCTTAATGCCCGACAGAAAACAATCGGACGGTTACAGAGAAACAATTGAGAAACTACGTTCGAAATCGCGCTGCAAATATGACACAGAAAGAAAATTTATTACGCAAAACAAAAGTGAGTCGCGGGCCCGCGCGCGCGCGCGCCAAGACAATACTGCCAACTTACGAAACGCCCTTACGCTAAACGGGGTCTAATTATTAATTTTTGAGTGCACATCTTTCGCGAGTTGCGCAAAATCGACTGGATGGCGTAGAGAAACACGGCCGTCTATTGTTTCAATTTACGCTAATACTAAATCGCGTGGCCAAGGCTAACTAACGATTGTGACCGAAGAAAGAAAACGCACGGCGAATATAATCTATAAAAAAACGGGGATATGTGGGAAAAATACGCGGATGAATGGACAATAAAATGTACGAAACCTTGGACTAAAAACTCGATAAATCGTTTCACCGTGTTTTGAAACCGAGTTTGCGGCATCTAATTGTCATGCAAATCGACTAGAGTTAGTGGAATTGTTAAGAATTTGCATTTTTTGCACTCGATCGTGTCTTATTTTGATTAGATCATTTTTTTATGGTATACAAACAAGAATTAAATTTTTAACTGGAACATAAATGGCGCAGTCGAGTCGAGTCGAGAATGTTATTTTCCGAGTATTTGGAATTATAACGTTATCATATGCACATGGTTCTTGGTACTCAGATTTTTCTTTACTATTTTTCTTATATTTGCAGGTGCAATATTATTAAATTTACCATATTTCAAAATTTTAATACTAAATTTATACCAAAACAATCTTCAAACCGAACACCGTCTACACATATACAATGTGTTTATTATGAAACCAATGTAGAAAAGATAAGAGATAGCATAAATTGACGATTGTATTGTCATGGGAGTATTCTATAGCATTTCCCCTGACATAACTTATCAAAACTACAAGTAAAGACGATTTATGACCGAAAAGAACATAAATGGCGCAGTCGAGTCGGATATCTCAAGTATGAATATGTTATTTTCCGAGTATTTGGAGTTATAATATCATCATATGCACATGGTTCTTGGTACTCAGATTTTTTTTACTTGTTTTTCGTATATTTGCAGGTGCAATATTATTAAATTTACCAGATTTCAAAATTTTAATACTAAATTTATACCGAAACAATCTTCAAACCGAACACCGTATACACATATACAATGTGTTTATTATAAAACCAATGTAGAAAAGATAAGAGATAGCATAAATTGACGATTGTATTGTCATGGGAGTATTCTATAGCATTTCCCCTGACATAACTTATCAAAACTACAAGTAAAGACGATTTATGACCGAAAAGAACATAAATGGCGCAGTCGAGTCGGATATCTCAAGTATGAATATGTTATTTTCCGAGTATTTGGAGTTATAATATTATCATATGCACAGGTTCTTGGTACTCAATATTTTTTTTTACTATTTTTCTTATATTTGCAGGTGCAATATTATTAAATTTACCATATTTCAAAATTTTAAAACTAAATTTATACCAAAACAATCTTCAAACCGAACACCGTATACACATATACAATGTGTTTATTATGAAACCAATGTAGAAAAGATAAGAGATAGCATAAATTGACGATTGTATTGTCATGGGAGTATTCTATAGCATTTCCCCTGACATAACTTTTCAAAATTACAGGTAAAGACGATTTATGACCGAAAAAGACATAATTTTATTGGCGCAGTCGAGTCGGATATCTCAAGTATGAATATGTTATTTTCCGAGTATTTGGAGTTATAACATTATCATATGCACATGGTTCTTGGTACTCAGATTTTCCTTTACTATTTTTCTTATATTTGCAGGTGCAATATTATTAAATTTACCATATTTCAAAATTTTAAAACTAAATTTATACCAAAACAATCTTCAAACCCAACACCGTATACACATATACAATGTGTTTATTATGAAACCAATGTAGAAAGATAAGAGATAGCATAAATTGACGATTGTATTGTCGTGGGAGTATTCTATAGCATTTCCCCTGACATAACTTTTCAAAATTACAGGTAAAGACGATTTATGACCGAAAAATACATAATTTTATTGGCGCAGTCGAGTCGGATATCTCAAGTATGAATATGTTATTTTCCGAGTATTTGGAGTTATAACATTATCATATGCACATGGTTCTTGGTACTCAGATTTTCTTTACTTGTTTTTCGTATATTTGCAGGTGCAATATTATTAAATTTACCATATCTCAAAATTTTAAAACTAAATTTATACCAAACAATCTTCAAACCGAACACCGTATACACATATACAATGTGTTTATTATGAAACCAATGTAGAAAAGATAAGAGATAGCATAAATTGACGATTGTATTGTCATGGGAGTATTCTATAGCATTTCCCCTGACATAACTTTTCAAAATTACAGGTAAAGACGATTTATGACCGAAAAAGACATAAATGGCGCAGTCGAGTCGGATATCTCAAGTATGAATATGTTATTCTCCGAGTATTTGGAGTTATAATATCATCATATGCACATGGTTCTTGGTACTCAGATTTTCTTTACTTGTTTTTCGTATATTTGCAGGTGCAATATTATTAAATTTACCATATCTCAAAATTTTAGAACTAAATTTATACCAAAACAATCTTCAAACCGAACACCGTATACACATATACAATGTGTTTATTATGAAACCAATGTAGAAAAGATAAGGGATAGCATAAATTGACGATTGTATTGTCATGGGAGTATTCTATAGCATTTCCCCAGACATTACTTTTGAAAATTACAGGTAAAGACGATTTATGACCGAAAAAACATAAATGGCGCAGTCAAGTCGGATATCTCAAGTATGAATATGTTATTTTCCGTGTTTTTGGAGTTATAATATTATCATATGCACATGGTTCTTGGTACTCAGATCTTTTTTTACTATTTTTCGTTTATTTGCAGGTGCAATATTATTAAATTTACTTTAATTAAAAAGACGGTTTATGACCGAAAACAGTGTCATAATGAGTACATTATGAACCCAATCAGATTTTATTTTGAAACTGCGCAGTTTGACGTCTTATAAAACGAATATTTCTTATTATAAAATCTAAAGCAGTGCCATAATATGTTTATTATGAAACCAGAGTGGAAAAAGTAAGATATAGCATGGACTGATCATTTTATTGTATTGTATTTTTTACTATTTCTCGTGTTTTGGCAGATTTTAACACATCTTAACTAAAGGTGTCCTTAAATATTGTTATTTATTGGAAAATAACTTGCAAAATACGTCGACTTATACGTCGGCCCCTGTTAGTTTCACGAACATCCATCACTAATTTAGGAAGTTATAAATTTTAATTTTAACGCTTCCCCGGCCAAACCAACGGCCACTTCGATCAACTCATACCCGATATACAGCGGTCCCGAAGAACGCCAAAGTAAAATATGCAGTTTCAATTAAACATGCCAGAGTAACAGCAAGCCAACCGTTTCAATACGAATTAATTAGTATAGCAGACCAGGTAAAAGCTATAATATAACGGAAGAGGCAATTGTTCTAATTGCTTTTCTATGTATCGCTCCTGCCCCCCTGGCCCCCCTGGCCCCTTCACAGAGTTGCAGGGGGGCCGCACACCAGACGTTGTTAAAAGAGATATTTAAAAATGTATTAAAGACACGAGCAACGGAAAGAGGCGACATGAAGAACCGGAAATGTCACTAGTAGCCATCAATACGAGCGATCGAACAGGTGCATATGTCGATACGTTGGCTCAGCTAACGATAACGGGAAACAAAAGACGAACGAACATACGATCGACGAACGGCAGATGTTTCGTTCGAATACATACACGAAATTTTCGAGATGTTTTCATTGAGAACTAAAATAATAATAGTGTTTAAACTAAAAATAAAAGTGTAACCAGTATGTTTGTTTTTATATATTGGAGCAATCGATTTCGAATATTAGTTCATCATCAGACTCTACCTAAATAGAAAAGATTTCTTGTTTTTAAGAAATATATTGTTTTGAAGTTATTCTTTTGAATCAAAACATATTTAACATATCTAAACATAGGTATTGGGTTTTTGTGTGCTGATTTTTAGTTTCTTTTGATAGTTTGAAAGTAATGGGTGGTGTAGCCATCTATACAGTGAGCGCGTAAAGTATGGAAACATGACAAAATCTCAAGAACGGTTTGCTATCTTAAAAGATCCTCGAACACGTCGATTTATAATTATCGAAATACACCTTATGATATCAAAATATTTTTTTTCCTTCAATTGTTTTTAACAGATGAGCTCATCGACATCTTTTTTTAAATGACAACCCTATATTTTTTTAATAAATTTGACAAATCTTTTAATTGACTTAGTGGCAGCATAATATTTTTTAGTCTTACATAAGAAAATTTTCGAGAAAGTGACAATTGAAGGTTATGAAATAAAAGTGACAAGATCTCCGGACCGGTTCGACCGAATTTAACGAATTTTTGGAATTAAGTATTTTGCAACCATGTGAAGTCACTGACGTTACTATCGTTGATACAATACAACGTTTACAGTTTCCGAGATATAACCTCAAACTTTTGAATTTGCAATAGAACACCCTGTAGATTTTGACATTTTCTGTTACAGTCTTCACTATTATACCAAAAACATCTAGAAACTAACAAAAACCTTTATTACTGAGGTCTAAAAATTTCTTTATTACAACATTATTTCTACTGCAACTACTCTAGTTGGTTTATGAGGATTCTCAACCATTGACAAGACCACATTGTTTTAAATTTAATCGGTTTATTTTTTGTTGTTATTTTTTGTTATCAATTTTTTCTTTGTTAATTTTTAGACCTAAGTTATAAAAGTTTTTGTTAATTTCTAGATATTTTTGATATAATATTGTAACAAGCGTAGTAATATTGAATAGGCAATGGAAGACTAATAGAAAATGTCAAAATATCAGGGTGTTCTATTTCAAATTCAAATGTTTGAGGTTATATCCAGAAACTGTAAAAGTTGCATCAACGATAATATCGCCATTCACATGGTTGTAAAATACTTTCATAACCTTCAACTGTCTTTTTCTCGAAAATTTTCTGATGTAAGGCAATAAAGATATTATGCTACCATTAAGACAATTAAAAGATCTGTCAAAATCATTAAAAAGAATATGGGGTTGTCATTTAAGAAAAATGTCTATGACGTCATCTGTTAAAAACAACCGCGCTCCATGCAATGAGTGGAAAAACAGAGTATGTCCTGGACTTATTCTGTTCTTCCAGTCATTGCGTGAAGTACGGTGCTTCTACAGCAGTACTGGTAATATATATAATTATGTTTTTCATATTTTCGAAAAGATCGAGAATTTTTATACAAAATGGCTATCTTAGTATAAAATGTCAAATTTTGGCCTTATTCTGTTTTTCCACTCACCGATTCAATTATTTGAAGTTATAATATATAACTTGTAAATTTTAATTGTTAATTAAAGTTGTTTGACACAAATAAACGTTCTTTCTACCAAACAAATATTTCAAACAAATGCATTTTTATATGCTACTATGTTATTAACCTATGATATTGCATTTTTATCCGCATAGAAATATTTCTTTGCCTCTATTGCAACACCAGATTTGTTAGAATCAATGCATATATATTTATTTGAATTTTCAAAACAAAATTTTCTATCTGTGTAGTTTCTCAGAAAATCAGTGCCGGAAAATCAAACTAGACACAATACAAAATTTCTGCTTTCAGATTCTACAGAAAGATATTTTACATAATTTTATGACGATGTGGCCCTTACAAAAATACATTTTTTTTATAAAATAAGAAGCTCCCTAATGTTTGTAAAGAAACGCAGGTCAATATAATGCTGATAATGCTGTAATTTCATAGAAATATCAGGTATTGTAAAAACATACAGCAATATAACTAAGTAAGAAATTAAATGTACAAATTATCCACTAAGTAAAAATGCGAAATAAATTTTAATTATTTTCCGTTATCAAACTTATAGTAGAACTTCTCTGAACGTTTTCTGTTTATTCTATTAGCTTTAAACCTTATAATCGCAAGAATTAGACATACCTAATCGATTTCTCTACAAACAACCCTCAACAGAAAACGGTTTGCTATTCGAACAGCGCGGATTAAAGTATTGAATATTAATAACCACCCCGACAACCCTGTGAGAAAATACGACTTCAAATCCAGTTTTGTCTCTCCTTCAACAGCCAGAGCTCACAAATTAATTTGATAACTTTAGGGGTGCATTTTCTATCGTATTTAATTACAGTGCGTATCGATTTGCATACAGTAAAGTACCTACCCTCACCCCTGTCAAAGACGCGGCGGCCAGGTGATACCTAACCTCTTTAAAAAAAACCGGACCGGCCTTTATATACGCATGAAAGAAAAGGCATATGTTCTAATTATTATTGGCATTCAACCTTACCTGGGGTAGTCTTTCTTCAATTATTAGACCTTTTTCTTTGGAAGGTATCGCATATACCACCCTACCAACCCTTAATAGTAAATCTGATATCTCGCGATTATTTGCATAAAATTTGCCTATAATTAATACATCTGTAAGGGAGGAAGCACCGTTTCAATCAGCTAGAAACTGGTTTTGATTTTGCATAATTGCATAATCCCACCTCTAATGATTTGCATACGTCTAGACGCAATGAGATATTTTTTCTCACACGCATAAATATTCTAATTAAATCACCCGGTATATGCAGATCGGATAGATATTTAAAAAACACGATCAAGTACGCTCCGCATGTTTATTTATCTCGTCTAGTTAGGGAGATATTCAATTTTAAACTTCGCATCTAGTCACCCATGGACGGTTTAGAAAATGCAAAACTCGAGAAGTATTACAATTAGGTGTATCGAGTTTGGTATCAAATAAAAGCGTTTTTCGTGGAGATTTCTAAAATATTAAAACAATTATTTTTTTTATCTATGGACTTGTAAAAAATTAAATTACTTTTTATATGAACCCAAACTCGACATGGCTACGGCGAAAATTATCCGAGATACACCCAAAAAACATTATTAAGATCATCCAAGGCTAACTAGACAAAAACTTATAAATCAAATATCTCCTGAACTAGAAGCGATACAGACTTTCAGTTCGATTTTCCAGTCAATATTTTCGATAATTTCAATAATTTTGATGCTAAACAATTATTGTTAAAATAAACCGATTGTAATAAATACTTCACATTTTTTTGAAAAGAAATGAATACCCTAAGACCTGATTGAATTCCTGTTTATTTGAGCCCAAACTCGGCATATCCACGTCCAAAATTACAGGAGATACACCGAAAAAAGAATTTTTCTGATCATTCAAGGCTAACTAGATCGAAACTTTAAAATCGAATATCTCGTAAACTAAAAGCAGTAAAGAGTTGCGGTTTGGTGTGCTGGGTGTACTTTTCGATTTGCAAGCGTGGTAATAATTTTGGTATTAAACAATTGACATCTAGTCCGCCTTGACAGATTCTAAAAATGTATTTTTAGAAATAACTCTTTAGTTTTCACAGCCAGATATGTCGAGTTTGGGATCGTATAAATCGTAAATTTATAGGATTTCATTCTAGATTAAAATAAACCGATGGTAATAAATTATTATACGAAATAATAAAAATATCACAATGTTTTATGCACACTCTAATACCTGATCAAATTCCTGTTTATTTGAGCCCAAACTCGGCATATCCACGCCCAAAATTGCCGGAGATACACCGAAAAAAACATTTTTCTGATCATTCAAGGCTAACTAGACCAACACTTTAAAATCGAATATCTCGTAAACTAAAAGCGGTAAAGACTTGCGGTTTGGTGTTATGGCTGTTGTTTTCGATATGCAACCGTGGTAATAATTTTGGTATTAAACAATTAATATCTAGTCAGCCTTGTCAGATTTTAAAAAAATTATTTTTAGAAATAACTCTTTAGTTTTCATAGCCAGGAATGTCGAGTTTAGGCTCGTATAAATCTTAATTTTATAGGATTTCATTTTAGATTAAAATAAACCGATGGTAATAAATTATTATACGAAATAATTGAAATATCACGATTTTTTTATGATTACTCTAATACCTGAACAAATTCCTGTTTATTTGAGCACAAACTCGGCATATCCACGCCCAAAATTACCGGAGATACACCGAAATAAGCATTTTTCGGATCATTCATGGCTAACTTGACTAAAACTTAAAAATCGAATATCTCGTAAACTAAAAGGGGTAAAGAGGTTCGGTTTGGTGTTCTGGGTGTAGTTTTCGATTTGCATCCGCGGTAATAATTTTGGTATTAAACAATTAACATCTAGTCAGCCGTGACAGATTTTAAAAATGTCTTGTTAGAATTAACTCCTTAGTTTTCACAGCCTGATATGTCGAGTTTGGGCTCATATAAATCGCAAATTTATAGGATTTCATTCTAGATTAAAGTAAACCGATGGTAATAAATTATTATACGAAATAATAAAAATATCGCAATGTTATATGAATACTCTAAAACCTGATTAAATTCCTGTTTATTTGAGCCCAAACTCGGCATATCCACGTCCAAAATTACCTGAGATATACCGAAAAGAGCATTTTTCTGATCATCCAAGGCTAACTAGACCGAAACTTTAAAATTGAATATCTCGTAAACTAAAAGCGGTAAAGAGTTGCGGTTTGGTGTGCTGGGTGTTGTTTTCGATTTGCCACCGTGGTATGCGCCTTGTTCGGTGTATTTTCGTGCAGATGGCGACAGCTGCGACACGCGAAACAAAACGATCGGGAGTCATAGGTGAGTGTTAACGATGCGAGTGAGCCACGGAGGTTAAAGGTATTTATAAGTGGATATCAACCTGGGTATAGATCACTATACGAGTTGTACCACCGCGGCAGCGCTGCATTCTGTCTAGTACACCCACTCTATATTTATGTGTCTGTTGGATTCTTGGCAGCGGTCGCGAAAATCGCTTCTGCCGACTATTATCCACCTCTTACTTTGGGGACAATAACGCGCATCGCACCTCTGCGAACTTAAAATTACGTACGCGTATTCTTAGGTTAGGGGACCGGGGAATCTATTTCTAAATAGAAATAAAATAGACGCACGCGGAAAAAACCGCACATATATTCGGTCGCGACGATACTAATTGTTTGCAACTCATTTAATAAACAGAAATATTTATCGCCGATGCATTAACTGCAACTCTCCGCTCTGCGCGGAGCTGCCAACTGAAAAACAACCAACTCGCATTGGCCCGCTTCCATCCGATTATTATAATGTACCTTTTGATCCAAAAATGTTCGACCAATTTAGTCCGACGTTGCTTAATTTATCGATTCAATTAAGTCCTCCAATGCAGTTATCCAATGAAATTACAGGATGTTCGAATTTATTTCCGTCTTAATTGACAAAGATTTAAAAACGATTTTCAAAAATGTGCCGCTCTTGTGGATATCTCTAATACTTTCCGAGATATTCAATTTTTAAATTTCGATCTAGTCATCCTTGGACGATTTCAAAATTGGTTATCTCTGAAACTACTAGATCTAGATATATCGAGTTTGGTATCAAATAAAAGCGTTTTTAAAGTCCTTTCGTCCTATTACAGATCCAACTTTGTAACCTTAAAATTGTAGGAGATATGTGACAAAATAACCTAAAAAACGATTGTGTTATACCGTTTGATCAAAAAGTGTTTGACCTGTTTACTCCGACGTTGCTTAATTTATCGATGGCATTAACTCTTCCATTAACTCTTCCAAGGTCGGACGACCTTGTTTAATTTATCAATTCAATTAACTCTTCCAATTCAGGTAACCACTGAAATTACAGTATGTTTCAATTTATTTCCGCCTTAATTGATAAAGATTTAGAAACGATTTTCAAAAATGTGCCGCTCTTGTGGATATCTCTAATACTTTCCGAGATATTCAATTTTCAAATTTCGATCTAGTCATCCTTGGACGATTTCAAAATTGCTTATCTCTAAAACTACTAGATCTAGATACATCGTGTTTGGTATCAAATAAAAGCGTTTTTAAAGTCATTTCGTTCTATTATAGATCCAACTTTCTAACCTTAAAATTGTAGGAGATATGTGACAAAGTAACCTAAAAAAACGATTGTGTTATTCCGTTTGATCAAAATGTGTTTGACCTGTTTAGTCCGACGTTGCTTAATTTATCGATTCAATTAACTCTGCTAATTCAGGTAACCAATGAAATTACATTATGTTTAAATTTGTTCCCATCTTAATTGATAAAGATTTAAAAACGATTTTCAAAAATGTGTCGCTCTTGTGAATATCTCTAATACTTTCCGAGATATTCAATTTTTAAATTTCGATCTAGTCATCCTTGGACGATTTCAAAATTGCTTATCTCTAAAACTACTAGATCTAGATACATCGTGTTTGGTATCAAATAAAAGCGTTTTTAAAGTCATTTCGTTCTATTATAGATCCAACTTTCTAACCTTAAAATTGTAGGAGATATGTGACAAAGTAACCTAAAAAAACGATTGTGTTATTCCGTTTGATCAAAATGTGTTTGACCTGTTTAGTCCGACGTTGCTTAATTTATCGATTCAATTAACTCTGCTAATTCAGGTAACCAATGAAATTACATTATGTTTAAATTTGTTCCCATCTTAATTGATAAAGATTTAAAAACGATTTTCAAAAATGTGTCGCTCTTGTGAATATCTCTAATACTTTCCGAGATATTCAATTTTTAAATTTCGATCTAGTGCTTCAAAATTGCTTATCTCCAAAACTACTTGATGTAGATATATCGAGTTTGGTATCAAATAAAAGGATTTTTAAAGTTCTTCCATTCTATGAAAGACCCAACTTTCTAACCTTAAAATGTTACGAGATATTCGACAAAATAACCTAAAAAACGCTTGTTTCGCTTGTAATGACTGTGTTTACGCTGGTTGGAGGCGCCGCAAAACGGTATTTCGATGTCCGCCGGGACGTGGACGGGGGTGGGGGGGAAAGCGCGCGCGGGGGCGGACGAGCGGCCCCCGGGACAATAGACAGAAGTGGCGACTTTTGAAATTTACGATCTTAATGCAATTCTCAATTAGTGGCGTAATAGCTCGGTCCGTGCCACGCTAAATGAACTATTGCGCGAGCGAGGCGCGAGCGGGCCGGGGGCCGTCGGTCGGGCCGCTGCCGCCGCCGCCGTCCCCGGAATTTAGTTTTGCGACCGAACCGGCGGTTGTCACACGCCGCCTCCGACGATTTATCGGGACCGCCGCCTGAATTACAGACGATCCCCGCGTGAATTATCGACGCCGAACGGTCGGCCCGCACGACGCTATTAGTTTAGTCACACGGACCTTGCGGCACACCCAACTAGATTGCATACCGAGACGAAACATCAACATATTCGGGTTCATTATCGAAAATACTCCACGAAAAACAAAACCGCGTCTTGATATCTTTATTAATAGCCGAGATATCGAATTTTAAATTTTCGATCTAGTAGGGCTTGGACGATTTTGAAAAAGGCGTTTTTGACGATATCTCGAACAGTAATTAATTTAGATGTATCGAGTTTGGGCTTAAATTAAAGGAAATTTTGAGGGGATCCACTACCAGTACCTAAAACAATTGAATCCCAATTTGTATCCTTACCAAAAATTATTTTTTAACTAGCATTGGTTATCGTTTAATCCTAGATATAAAATACACCAACAGAAACCAAATTCCACCACAATATCTCTAGTATTAGTACTATTAGTAGAGATATCGTAATTTAAAGTTTCAATCTAGTAGGCCTTGAATGATCTAAAAATGCGCGATAACTCGATAAGTACCAGACGTGGATATACCGAGTTTGGGCTCAAATGAAAGGATATTTTGAGGGGGATCTCTTCCTAGTGAAAAACCGAACGAATTAATCAATTTGATCTCCGAGTCATCTTCATCAAGATGGTAATATTTCTCCTTCAGCTTCGTATTGTAACGGTTGATGATGATTGAGGCTTCGATGAGCTCATTAACGCTTCGGGGGGCCGACAGAGGGCGCTAGAATCGGCGATTGATACAGCGCGATTTTTCAAGTCGGCGACTTTAAAAATTCCCTTTCGGACCTCGGCATCCCAATTAACAACAGGAAAGACCGCGTGTCTCATTAGTAGTTCGCAGCGGCCGTTGTTCTTCGTGCGAGTCCTACTTGACACTTTGCCTCACTCACATATCACTTGTATAGGCGTCTGCGATCCACTACAACTCATTGTAACGCCTGCAACACTGCGAATGCTTCTGGAGTGCCGTGTAACAAACCATTGTTGACATCAATGGAGGATCGCGTTTCTTTTTCCATCTTAGAGGGCCATGGTTCGGTCAAGTGACACTAGATACCGGCCGGAATACGTGTTTACTTATTCCTAGGGCATAGGTGCAAAAAAACTCGATCGTTATCGCACTTGTCCTGACTAAATTTTTATTTTAATTTCAACTGTTTTAACTCTTGAATATACTAAACGATAAAGGACAAAAAATATTTAACTATAGTTAAAACCGCACTTAGATATCTTTATTATTAGCTGAGATATCAAATTTTGAATTTTTGGTCTAGTTGGCCATCAATGATTTCGAAAAATACGTTTTAGGTTATATCTCAAAAAGTATTATGTTTAGATGTATCGAGTTTGGGCTCAAATGAAAGGTAATTATGCGAGGAATACTATGATACACCCCATATTTCGAAATCATCCCTTAAAACACCCCAAAAAATAGCAAAATTGTGAATTTAAAAATTCTCAGGCTAATAATGTATCGAAGAGCGTTCGCGAATTCGGTGGAGGCGGGTTACCCTTCATTTAGGAATAGGAGGCAATGATCAAATAAACCACCCCGACATCCCCCAATTTCCCTTATAATTAGCTAAAGTTACAAATTGAACTCGACGCTACTGCTCAGCACCACTCTGGCAATCGAAATATCTGCCTGGAAGAGGTTCGAAAATCGCGAAAAGGCAGACGATCAAAGGGTTGCCACCCCACACCCCTTCAACCCCATTGCTACAAATCATGCAGTTTTTCTCGCACTCCCACCCCTTCCATAGTCCCGCATCAACAGAAGTTCGCAGTGGCTGTGTGTTCGCCTGTTTCATCCCCTTTTCTCATCTCGAGCTTATAATTTGTATCATGGCTTGAAATGAGGCAATATCGCTGTTTCACGATTTTCACAATCAGAATTAAAAATATTCCCAGAAAGCGAAAACCGCATCTAGATATCTTTCTTATTAGGCGAGATATCGAATTTTAAAGTATCGATCTAGGTGGCCATGAATGATTTCGAAAAGTACGTTTTTTGAGATATCTCGAAAAGTATGTAAAGGTGATATATCGAGTTTGGGCTTAAATGAGAGGTAATTTTGAGGGTTATTTTATGGTTTATCCCTTACCTCGAAAATATTTATTCCAGAAATAAAAAAGGATATTACGCGTAATAAAAACAACTGAAACCAACCAATGGTAATTACGTCTGTCGTACAAGACCACCCCAATGTTCTCTCATTCCCTCACATTTTCCCGAACATTTTTATGATTCGCGTTAACGATCCGGCGAAAAAAGTAATTAAGAGGCGGCGTTTGGCCGCCTCCGAGCGTCCCCCACCCACGCCGCAACCGCCTCCGACAACGCGAGATAACGGAGCTAAGTTAAGGCCATATATATTCTTTATACTTTTATAGGAAATGGCCCTATGTTTTCCATCGTCTGCGGCGATCGGGCCTTAGGAAAATCGCCTATCTCCTTCTAACCGTCCCGCTAACGACCGAGACTAGGGAAATTCGCCTGGAAAAACTCGCTCTTTCCGTCTCTCTTAGTCTGCGAGGCTGATAATCCATACTTATTACGGTGGCTCTTATTCTTTTTCTTGCGTTTTTCGGTCCGGTTTGCGCGGGATGATAAACGATAATAGGTTATGTAAGCGATTGAGCGTCGGGAAAACTCGGAAAATTACTGGGAAATTTTCGGGTGCGATTTAACGCGGGATTAAAAATGCTTTGCGGTAGTTAAAACCGCATTTCGATATCTTGCTTAGTAGTTGGGATATCGAATTTTAAAGTTTCGATCTAGTAGGCCGTGGATGATTTCCAAAAGTACGTTTTTAGGGATATCTCGAAAAGTATGCTAGGTAGATGTGTCGAGTTTGGACTCAAATGAAAAGAAATTTTGTGGGTGATTCTATAATCTGCAAATTATCCTTGTAGAATTTCTCCCGAAGGACCCAAAAAGGATACTGTTTAAATTTTTTGTTTTACATACATTTTTCTATGGTTTTATTTAATTACATCCAGGCTAGGGGTCCTCACAGAACACTAAGGCAGGATCTAGGACACGTTCCTGTACGTGTGTATGTATATATAGGACGTACAGCAAGTCACGTGATACAATTTGCATAGAGGAGAAGAGGAATGCTCTGTTTGTAATTCCCATTTTAAAATCTACTAATGAATTTAGACCGGTCCGGTCTTCTACAGTGGCTTGGCTTGGCTTCCGGGGGTTGGTTTTTAGGGGGGTTGGGACTGCAGCAGTCGAGTACTTTTCGGATGACTGCCACTCCGCTATGTCCAGTCGTTATTATATTTTCGTTTCGGGGTATACGAGGAATTATTTAATTATTACCGCACAAACACAAGAATACGTGCTGGAGGCGGCGGCGGCCGACATACACGGGGGGCGGGGGTGGCGGCGGCTATCCGCCGCCCCCAGAAGTAATTATAAGGGATGGAAGCGCGGGAATTCTTACGTGCTCCGGTCCCGAAAAATAATGAATTATGAAATCTGTTGCCTTTGTTTCGCTCGTTAGACCGCACATTAGTTAAATTATAAAAATTCGGCGTCCGAATAACCCCCGGCACACCCCTTAAACCGCCCCAAACCACCCCTATTCGCGAATATCAAAAAACACGTATTTTTTCTTTTGTTTTTATGTGGTTCTGGTATGAAATGGATTGCAACAACTATAAGGGTTGAACCATATAAACACCCCCGAAATTCTCTTTTATTTGAGCCCAAACTCCATACATCTATCTTTTATACTTTTAGAGATATTCCAAAAAAGGTATTTTTTTAAATCATTCATGGAGTACTAGATCGAAACTTTAAAATTCGATATATCGGCTATTACATAAGATATCGATATGCGGTTTTCGTTTCCTGGGAGTATTTTTAGTTCTGTAGGTGTCTGCAAAAATGCAGCATACCTTCCTAAGAAAATTCGGTGCTACCAGAATAAGGGATGAAGCATAAATTCACCCTTAAAATTACCTATTATTTAAGCCCAAACTCGATATATCTACCTTATATGCTTTTCGAGATATCTCAAAAAACGCACTTTTCATAATCAACCATGGCTAACTAGATCGATACTTTAAAATTCGATATCTCGACTAATAAGAAAGATATCTAGATGCGGTTTTCATTTTTATGTAATATTTATATTTCTAATGCAATACAGTAAAATAAAAATTAATTTCAATTTAAATAAAATTTACATTAAAAAACCTGTACAAGGATTTATTATGTTCGGAAACAATAGGTAATAAACGGCGCCATCCGCTCTACAAGCGTTGTGTCGAAGTCTCCCCTTTCGGGGGTGAGACCGATACGCGATCTAAAGGTAAAGGTGGGAAACGCCGGCGACAAAAGGGGGGGAAGCGATCGCGATGTCCCGACAGCATCGGAAACGCAGGTTAATATATTGGAAATATATTAACCTTTAATGGAGTTATTATTGGGGAATTAATGAACCGTGCGTATCTGATGCCGGCGCAATATGCCGCCGCACCGTTGATATATCGCCCCTTAATTGACATGTCCTATATATACCATAAAATTTATAAATATGAGGGGAAATTGAGGATTCGGGTCGCTTTTTAAATATGCTTCACGATGACGTGCCGTTTTTCGCGATATCTCTATTAGTTTCGGAGATATTTAACTTTGTACGTTTTAGTCTTAGTAGGCCTTGGATTGTTTTATTTTGGGTTATCTCGGAAAGTAATAAAGATAAGTATGTCGAGTTTGGTGTCAAATGAGAGGGTTTTTGATAGAGGAGATGAATGCGTAATAAAAAAATCTATTTGAACGTCGATTGTTTTTTATTTTTAAAGAAATATGTTGTTTTATGAATATCCTTGTTTATCAACAAAAATAACCTAATACTCTACGAAAACTTTCGAGAAAATCGTATTAGAACGGTGGATATAAAATTTTAAAAAATCGCATCTAGTCGCCTATGGAATTATTTTTTTGCGGATATCTCAAAAACTATAAGAGATAGACCCATCGTGTTGGGTGTCATACTTCACGGTTTTCTTGGGGCTATTGAATTAAAATACGACGAATCGAATCAAAGTCTAAATTTAAGCGACATCCAGAGTTGGCAGAGGCTAGCGCATCAACATCGGAGGTTCGCCCGATTAATAAGCGACAGTCAGATGTTTTACACGATCGCGGGGAACTCACCCGCGCCGCGGCGACCGTCCGCACGTCGACGTCCGTTGACAAAAGCGTGGCGAACGATGCGACGCCCGTGCGAGCGAGAGAGACGCGAATGGGGGTTCTGTGGACGCTTGTCGTCGAAATCGTGAGGCCTAGGTGTTTGTCATGTGGCCAGAAATAGGCCGAGTCTTGTCGCAGTGCGTGTCTCTACCATTCGTTCTATATTAGATTATTAGAAGGCATAATAATCGAAATCTCTTACTCGAGGTTTGAACTCATCGTGGAACACAGCTGTCGCCTCTGGCGGCTAAATTAGTCATACGTTTTTTTGGAGTGGGGGGAAATTGAGGGAATATTGAGCACATTTCCCAACTGTTTCTTCAGTTTTGATACATATTAGTTGTTAGTAAAGATATTAATAATAGACCAAGAGCCCGTGACCACCAGACCTTCCTCATAGTATAAAAGGTGCAAATTTCTCTGTGCATTTCCCCAACACAGGTAAATAACGATTGGCTACTATGAAGTTAGGATCATAGTGGCTTTGGCAGGTAATACAAAGATGTATAAAATTGCTACCTACTTTCGTTAATGTATAAAGCGTAATTTTTTTATATTTTCTTCGGAATAATATTAGAAATCTCATTAACATTTACCAGACACTTACTATCGTGGCAACCCTTCGCCAGACACCCTTAAACTTTAATAAATTGTAGTTGTACTTTCGTTATTTTATAAAGGCTGAATTTTACATATGTTACTTGGGTAATATTAGAAGATGTTTTCTGAAAAGCCAGACAGTTTCGACAGTTCTAACATCTTGCCAGACAAAATTGAAGGGCAGCTGTATGTGCGAGCGCTGAGGCAACATTACGTTCAACGGGTGCGAGTAAAGATAGTTATTAGGATTTATCGGATAATTTCATTATATAGAATTATTTATGACATAAATAAAATTTTAATTTCGCTTTGTCGTGAGTAATTTTTTTTGCTTTCTGAAACAAATGAATAAGCTTGCTTTGTAACTGAATGTTGCTTGAATTTCAAATGTCTATCGGCTAATGACAACAATTAATATGGTTTTTGGTAACAGACACGACATTAGGATATAGGTAAGATCAAATTTAAAAATAATCCGTTATTCGAACTCGCTTCGCCCTTTTTACATTCTGAGGAAAAATGTTGTTGTTAGTAGAGAAAGTCGAAATAACAACAACAATATGATATTACTTTTAACAAGCTAAATACACAAAGATAAAAGTTAATATTATTAGTCAAAAGGTTCAATAAAAAAATATAAAAATTACATATTACCCATATGTACCTATATTATTCTCTCCATAAAATTTATATTTGCCTATTTTTCAGACATTATTTAATGTTTACGTACCCCAACATAAATTATATTTTCCATAATTATATCTCCAAACAAATAAAATATGATTCCCACACCTTATTAAACCACCAAATGATCAATCACTTGTTTCATGACTTTCCTCCGAAATTATAACCTCAAAACTCGGTGACGCCGATATATCACGCCTAATGAACCTAAATCAAAACCGCGTTGGTAACATTTTCTCACACGTGTTAATTCAGGCCAGGATTTAGTGTTGATATTATTCGGGTTATACCTGTATTTATCGGCCGTAAACCGCAACACGAATGACAGTTTTATACTTTTTGACGTCCCGCGGCAATCCAAATTTAAACCGCACCAATAGCGAGATGAACGAACTGATGATCTCTCTTTTCGCTTTTTGGTCCTTCTAGCCGGCGATGTTCCGTGCCAACGGTCGAATTCCGCGACTTAATCATGCCGCGATAACTTTATTAGTGTATCGAATGAGTCTAGCGCTGCGTGCCAAACGATTTGATAAACTGTTTCTGCAGATAGCAGTCGTCTTTGACTGTTAGAAGAGGCTATTGGACCGCGCAGACCTCAGCATCCAGTCGATGCATTACCCCGGTATGATATACTCCGTGACAGGTGTTCAGGACTTCAGGCAACACTCCAAAAGCTCCGCTGAGACACCAGATTGGAACACTAATAATCGTGTTATGTTTCCGATTCGCTACAAGAATCTGTCGGAATTTTTCGAAAATTCCTGTTGGAACCGGAGATATTCAATTTTTAAATTTCAATCTAGTCAGCCTTGGAAATACTTTTTTGTGTATATCTCGAAAACTAGCAGAGATAAGTATGACGAGTTTGGTGTCAAATAAAAAGGTTTTTCTAAAGGAATAATGTTTTAAAATAATCCATGCCATTTTTCCATTTTTAGAAACAAATTTAAAATAAAAACATTTTTTTATAATTAGTACTTCTCCTCAAAAGACATTAATAGTCCACCTTCTTAAATTTCCTCATTACAAACCTAAATATTCAATATTAAAAGATCCAATCTAGACACCCTTGGAATTCTTTTTTCGCGTTTATCTCGAAAACTATGCGCAATAGACCCATTGTGTTGGGTGTCATACTTCATCATTTTGTTCCAACTTTTCAATCAACATGCCAAATCTACACATCTGATCTAATTTTGCACGACATCCAACTTGGCAGCGTGAACATCAACATATGAATAATGTGACGAACCTTTTAAAATATGCTTGACGATGATACATAGATTTTAGCGATATCTTTGTTACTTTTTGAAATATTTACGGTTTTCGCAGAAATCTAGTGATCTATGGATGATTCCAATTTGTTTCATCACCAGAGAAACTAGGATACATATAATTTAAGACCACATGCGTATGATTTGAAAATTCCAGCTAGGAGCTGAGATTTTTAGTTTTTAAAATCTAATCTAGTCATCCATGGAAATTCTTTTTTTGGTATATCTCTAAAACCAATAAAGATAAACATATCGAGTTTAGTGTCATATTTCATGATTTTTGACGGGGAATTATCTAAATAATACACAACACAAAAAATAAAAATAACTTAATACATTTTTACTAGAAAAGTTCTTCCAACAAATCACAAGATCAGAAATAATAATCGCGTGTTTTCGATCACGCTAACGCCCCCCAAAAAAGAAAACACGATCGAATGCAGGAAATTGAACAGTATTCGACTCCTCGCAATCAAAGTTCTTTTTTTTTCGACGTTCTGCGCTGCTTCCTGCCCGTAAATTACTTTCGTGACTGTGGCAATTACAGAAAACGAACAAAATCTCGAAATAATCGACTGAATAGACTAGCGACTACTCAATCTTTTGTTTAATAAAAAAAAACTCGTTTCTTTAATAGTCGATTGTTTATTTTTATTCTTTAGTAAACATGCTTTTGCTATGATACCCCGCTCTCAAGGCTACGATGATCCGTTCTCGAGTTATAGCTATTTAAAATGTCGATCTAGTCATCCTTGGATTGAAACGAAAGTGGTTATCTCGTGACTCATTAAAGATAGGTATATCGTGTTTGGGATCAAATAAAAGCTTGTTTTGTAGGGAATGATTTGGTGCTGGTTTTAAAATTATCCCCCCAATTCTTCAAGAGAATTTTCCCGAAAATCCCTTTTGAAGCGATAATACAACGAAAAGAATAAAAAAAAATCGCTTCCACGGCTCACAATAAATCGTAGCGCGGAGCGCGAAACGTTTTAGCAGCAAATAAATTTCCTTCGGATCTCCCACTTTCCCCCCATTCCCCCTACTTACCTCCCTTACAAACACCCGCCTATATATACATGTATACACGTCCGTGGAAAACAGCTCTCTCGCGAAATAAAAATACATATAATTTATTTCTACGTATAAGGGGGGGAAGAGGGGGGACATCGCTCCGTTCCGGGGGGCGACGAATTTAAGAAAAGCCATCATCTTAAGTAGGGAGATATTTCATAACGTGTCGGCGCGTAAACAGGGAGCCCCCCGCCCGTTCTCGGGGTGCTGCCCCAGCGTCGTCGGTTCCCATGAAAATATGGCTTGTCGCTCATAATGCGTCGCGACGGCACGAGCGTCGTGCATGTAATTTACTGCTTTTTCTCGTACTAGAGCGCGGGGCGATGAGCCGAAAAACTCGCGCGCGAAAAAAAAAAACACCCAGATATAAGTGTTTACATTTATGTCGACCATCCCTCACTTTCTCGGACCCCTAAATCGGCACCCTGCGCTTAAGGGGTGTAATTTGTGACGAAGTCTTATTCTACGCGAGAAGAGCTTTCATTTGAGCCCAAACATCGCCCATCTAACCCAAATAGCCTTTGAGTTATAGCGGATTATTACTTTTTTTAAACGTGTCATGGGTAACTAGATTGAAATTTCGATAAAGATTTTCTCGGGAACTAAGAGAGATATTGAAGTGTAATTTTTGGATTTGTGCAGCGTTTTATTGTAAGAATCGACGGGTATCGATAGAATTGTAAATTTTGATAAAATTAATTTATTTTAAAAATATTTTAAATTCGACTAAAAATCGGAGGAGATCGCTAAAAGACGAGTAATTCGACTCCAAACTCGATATATCTAACTTAAACGGTTTTCCAGATATCCGCGATTATGCATTTATCGAGCCTTCCATGGCACACTAGATTGAAAAATAAAAATTAGTATTTCTCTTAAACTACACAGTGGAATTAAACAATTTTGCGATAAATTAAAATAAAATAAATAAACGAATCAATTGGGTCAGGTTTAACCCGAAAATATCACCAAAATTCATTTGTTTTCGCCGAAATTAAACTAGTTATATCTCGGTTAATCCTGGAGATAGCCGTATTGTGTTTGGGCTCAAATGAAAGGTAATTTCGGTAGGAATCCGATGGTGCCGTCGTCGACGGGAAACAGATGAGAACCGGTGGGGGGAAAGTGGGGGGAAAGTGCATGTGAGTGTTTTTCTGTGTGTGCGGGTACGACTGGCTGCTGCCCGGTTGCGTTCGGATCGTCGCAAGGGCGTCGTCTGAGCCTGGGTCCGCGCGGCGGCGGCGTCCCCGGCGTCGGCGTCGTTCGCCGCCGTGCCTTGCAAAAATCGAACGTCTATAGTGTGTATGCGCAAGAAGTCGAACCAAGCCAGGTCGAGAGGTCAGAGGTTATCTCGAAAACGGACGACCGACGCGTTCCCCAACGAACGGGGGGCAACGGGGGGGTCACCCGATACAGCGGGGGTGGGAAACGGCGCTCTTCTTTTTTTCGCCATCTCCCGTTCACGATAGACGACCAACCCCGACGCGCTGTATTCTCTCCTCTCTCTTTATACATATAGAAATTCCCCCCCGAAGGGTTACCCCCCGCATTTTCCCCCCACCTCTCGATTCGGTTCCATATTACACATGCATGATCTTCTATACCTTCGCATATACATAAATATATACAGCGTCGCGTTAGATATATAGATGTGCCGTATATAAAATCGAAAACCCGTGGGAGTATCCCCCCTTTTCCCAGGGTGGGGATGGGGGATGAACCAGCCTTCTGACTGATCACCGGGCTTCGATTGTTCGGGTCGGTATTGGCGGCGTGGCGCCGATTGGTCGACGCGTCGACGACGTCGTTTTGTTCGGAAAAGGAAAAAGCGTAAAAGGGGGGATATCGACTATCCCCCCACTCTTTCCGATAACAGGGCGTAATTTCCTATTACGGCGCCCGGAGACACCGTTTCGATTATTGTTCTTCTTTTTCTTTTCGCTCTAACTTTTATTGTAATTAGATTGCCACTGGGTGTCCCCCCAATTCCGAAAAGGCTTATTACGAATCCCCCCTTTTTATTTCACCACTAAGTTTGGCTGGTTGGGGTGTATTTCGTCGAGCTCAATCATTTGATACCAAACTCGATGTGTCTATCTGCTCTGGTTTTTAAGTTATAGGCAAAAATGTAGTTTTAAAATCGTCCATAGGTGACTAGATTGAAATTTCGAAATCGATTTTCTCTGGAACTAATCGTGATATTAAGGTGAAATTTTCAGTTTCAAATTTTATTTTTCATGTCAGTCATGTTTTATAGCAAATATTATAATGTAATGTTACTTATCTACAGAGTACCTACTTATTTTGTTTTGGTCTTAAAATCATAGATTTTTTATGGGAAATAATAAATTTAGAAAGTTTAGGAAATTCCCGATCCTAAGACACCAAACTCGTTGGAGATATAGGAGTGGAGTTTTAAATTATTAAATTATTTTATTATAGGAATCGCTTCAGACACTTTCTGTCATTATTTGATTCTTTTGTTTATTTTGGTAATGGGTTTGCTTTAAGGAAAATAAAAGAATTGATATCTTTACGAAATTCTCGATTTTGGGATACCAAACTCGGTATGGTTATCTCAAATAGTTTTCGAGATATCCACAAAAATTAAATTTTTGTTTCCATCCATGGCTGTCTAGATCGCAAACTTCGGAACCGATATGCGGGAGAACCGTTGGAGATATCGGGGTGGAGTTTTAAAATTATTATCTATAATATTTTATTGTAAGAATCGCTTCGGATTTTTTTTGCCTTGATTTTGTTTTGTTTTGGTAATGGGTTTACTTTAAGGGAAATAAAAGAATTAATATCTTTATAAAATTCTTGATTTTAGGACACCAAACTCGGTATGGTTATCTCGATTGGTTCTCGAGATATCCACAAAAATAACATGTTTGTTTCCATCCATGGCTGTCTAGATCGCAAACTTTGGAATTGATTTGCGGGCGAACCGGTGGAGATATCGGGGTGGAGTTTTAAAATTATTATAATATTTTATTATATGAATCGCTTCGGTCACTTTCTGTCTTGATTTAATTTTTTTTTGTTTTGGAAATGGTTTTTCTTTAAGGGAAATAAAAGAATTAATATCTTGATGAAATTTTCGATTATAGGACACCAAACTCGGTATGGTTATCTCGATTGGTTGTCGAGATATCCACAAAAATAACATTTTCGTTTCCATCCATGGCTGTCTAGATCGCAAATTTTGGAATTGATTTGGCGGCGAACCGTTGGAGATATCGGGGTGGAGTTTTAAAATTATTATCTATAATATTTTATTGTAAGAATCGCTTCGAACGTTTTTTGCCTTGATTTTTTTTTGTTTTGGTGATGGGTTTACTTTAAGGGAAATAAAAGAATTAATATCTTTATAAAATTCTTGATTTTAGGACACCAAACTCGGTATGGTTATCTCGAATGGTTCTCGAGATATCCGGAAAAATAACATTTTCGTTTCCATCCATGGCTGTCTAGATCGCAAACTTCGGAATCGATTTGCGGGCGAACCGTTGGAGATATCGGGGTGGAGTTTCGGGTTTTGGGTGTCGTTTTTGGCCGACCATCGATTGGATCGGGTAGTTTTCGCGCGGTCACAGGTCGGCCACCGGCACCGTCGGTGGCGGCGGTCCGTCACAGCCGCCCTCGTTCCTCTCGTTCGGCGGCCGGCCGAAGAGTGCGGCCGTGTCGAGAGCAGCTCTATTGATTTTTCTTATGTGAACGCCGAGCCAGAGCGGCGATTTTTTTCTTCTCGCTGCGTTTTTTGCGCCGCGACGGTATCGACGGCCTGACGAATAGGCGTCGGTACGGCCGAATCGAAGCTCCAATCATAATTTTGCACTAAAATCAATCGGTTCGAAGGGGTACGGTCTTATGTATCGGGGCGATACGTGTCAGTTTCGCGCCGGTTCGAATCTTGGGAAATAGATGCATTGGTAGGTTCCGATAGAGTCGATCGTCCCCACCACTTGGGGATATCGGCCCTCCGATTGGTCGGCGTACTGCGCATAATCGATACTTGGCAATTTCATTGCTATAGATGGGAACGTTATAGGCAATACGGGGCCAATACACCGGGCTATATACCTTCGTTTATGTATTGGCGTATATAGGCCAACCGAACGCCGATCGCAGAGGCTGTGCCCGAACTGTGGGAACTGCGCATTCAACACACAACCCCGGATTCTTTTTGCACTCTTTCCTACCTCCCATCTTCGATTTTCTATACCTCCGAACACTCCCAATTCCGTACGAACTCGAAAACTCGCGATATAAACCTACTAGGGCCTGGTTTTTAAATTCTAACTTGATGGAATCAAGTGATACAATTCGAGAACTATAATTTTTAGAAACTACACAAAATTACCGTTTTTATGACCCCAAACACGGTATGGTTATCTTAAATAGTTCCTGAGATACATCAAAAAAACCTTTTTTGAAATCATCCATGTGACTAGATTGAAACTTTAACATCGGTTATCTCTGAAACTAATAGCGATATCAAGGTGAGAATTGCAGATTTGTAAGGTATTCTTATACCCCAACCACCCCACAACAATTTAAGTTATCGAAACAATTGAATGTTCCTAAAAATAATATTTAAGTCTGAACATCATAAATTTAGTAATTCTCTCAAAATTCCCTCTGAAACGATGCCAAACTCGACATGGCTATCTTTAGTAGTTTCGTAGTTATCGATAAAAGTGCTATTTTTGAAATCATCCAAAGGCGACTAGATTGAAATTTTAAGAACGATTTTATCGTGAACTAATAGAGATATCAAGATGCAGTTTCGAGATTTGAGATTACTATTAAAGGTGCGATTATGTTCTAAGCAACATTTAACAATTTTTCGATATTAACATTTAACAATAAATAATAATAATAAACCCTAAACATATTAATAAATACCATTTTCTCTCAGTTTTCGGTACTTATATAAAACTCCATTACCACTAATGATATCGTAAAAATAAAACAAATCCCCCAAAAAAATAATAATATGACATAATAATGAAGCTGGCTGCATAAATCCGGTAGAGCCACGTGCAACAAAGTATTGATTTTATTAAAAGACGCACACATATACCTAGCTAGGCTGTGCGGTCGGAGTTTGTTGTATTTGCGATATTCGGCGTGCGCGTTCCTCGTTCTCCTCCGCGAAGGGGTAAAAGGGGGGCGCGCAAAATGGTGCGGGGTGGGGAGGGGGGTAGCATTCTTCGGCGAGACGGGCGTTTTGTCACCGTGCCGGTGTGTAACGAAATTTCGCTACAGTAACGGAATTAATAAACGTCTACCGATGTCTCTCTCCTCTCCTCCGAGTCGTCTCCACCGCCATCCTGCACCAACAGCGAATTGAACGTTTTTTTCTCTACCATTGCGATTTAAATTAATTTGGATAACAGATCCGAACGCGGCATTAAAAGCGCTTTCCGAAAATATACCGTTTGTAGGGGCTATTGTTGTTAGTTTACGAGATATCGCGATTTTTCTCCGCGCATCTAGTGTGCCTTGGATGATTTTGGTTATGTCGTTTTTCGAGATATCTCGAGAAGTATTAGAGATAGCTATACCGTGTTTGGGGTCATTTAAAAAAGAATTTAATAAGGAATATGAGAGTTTAATTTAATTAAAAGATTTTTAAAAAATTTAAAAGAATATTGGTGTTTTGTATAGATTCCGTATGTAGATGTTCTTCTAAAAATAAATAAATTTTTGTAAAATTTTGCAGTGTTGCTGAGATATTTATTTATAAAGTTTTAATCTAGCAGGCTATGGATGAATTTCAAAACACGTTTTTTCCAATATATCTCGAAAAGTATACAAGTTGTATTGGTCGTGTTTGGGCTCAAATAATTGCATTTTTCGCGCTTTATTCTAAAAATTAACCGCGCTGAACGGATCTCGCCGTATAATTAACTAATTAAAAGCGGTCGACGGTTAGGCTAAAACCCGACGATTAATTATTTAACCACTATATTCACGCATGCAAATGCTCCCGGACGAGTAATTGATAAACATGGCCGCTGACAACTGAAGCGTATCGCACTCGGGCCTCGTTAAATCATAATAATAATAACAACAAAAAAATCACGCATTTCCAAAAAGCGGAACCGTATTTATATATATTTCCTTTCAATTATTGCTGCACGTATAAAAGAAACAAAGAGGTATGTGGATACTCTACCAAGCGCAGCTCCTGTGTTTGCGCCGTTTGTTCCACGATTGTACCTAGATGTCGCTTCGGAAAGGAAATAAATATTAGAATCGAGGAAATGGTTCTTTATTAAATTCCATGACAATACCACTTTGAATCGTCGAAAAATATGCAGTATTAACCGAGATATTCAATTCTTAAGTTCCAATCTAGTAGTCCATGGATGATTTCAAATTAGTTAAATATTGGAATATCGTCGCTATTTCTTGAGATAACCCTATCGAGTTTGGGCTCATATGACACGTTTTTTTATGAGGAATAATTCTAGCGTGTTTACTGCGCGAACATAAAGGAAACAAAAGAGTTATACGTGGATGCTCCGTGGAGCGCAGCTCCTGTGTCGATCGTAGATGTCGCTGCGTTCGTTAAAGGAAATAATAAAGAGATGGAGGAAAAAATGTGCGCAAATCGTAACAAGGAGGCGACGATAATAAAGATGGCCGCCCAGAGAGTGTAGCGGAGTAGAGCAGGCGTTTGTTTTTTGTTCGCGCGCGGTAGCGGCGAGCGGTCACGGCCTGCTCAGTACGACGATAAATATAACAATAATGACATCGCCGCAGGCGCCGGAGCGTTAAACAATGGTGTAGGAAGGTTCTATTCACTTGTTTTTAATTCCAGAACTCCTTTAGGACCGCTCTCGCATACACACACACACATAACCACGTGTTAACTGCACCATAAACGGGCATTATTTACATAACTTGTTTATTTATTCAATTCCGTGTTTGTTCGTCTCACATTCGGGGCGTAAAGAATTTTCTATTCGTTTATTAGCTGGCCAAACACATCTAGAAACGATAAAAACATAATTAGCGTAATTCCCAGTATAACTGGATATAACGTCATTATAATAATGGCTATTAATTCATTAAATTATTATTCATTCCGTATGTTAAAGAGTCGTAAAATTATAGGTACTTATTAAAACAAAAGTATGCCGAAAATTAACACTATAAAGTTGAATGCAATAAAACTTTTAGAAGCAAATTCTGCATAAAATTCCGATTCCAATGATACCAAACACGACCTAATTATCCCTAAAAATAACGGAGATACACCAAGAATTAACATTTTAGAAACCAACCATGGCCAACTAGATCAAAACTTTAAAATTGAATATTTCGGCTAATATTGCATATTTTTGCATGATTTAAACTGCATCCGTCATAGTTTTTTACTAAATTATATTTCGTATATAATATTTTTTAAATAATAAAACAATTGACTTTTAAATATAATCCACAAATACAGGTAAATCACCCCCAAACCCGCAATAAACTCCTCACTGGGTACATAATTTTTTGATTTCAATCTAGTCGGTCGTGAATCGCGACGACTGTGGCGCCCCCTGCAATTGGGGGTGGTTATTAAGCGAAGTGGGTCGTGCGACGTATCAAATTGAAGGGTTTTTCGAAAGCGGGCCGAATCCGCGCTCGGTTCGTTCGCGGGGGTCGGCGGGGAGCCGAGGGGGCGGCAATATCCGAATATAGGTCGGAAAAACGCGCGGGAAAGGGCGAGCGGCGGCGTCGGCTGAGAAAAACTGTGCGATCACATGGTCTCTATCCCGGTCTCTCTGATCAAATACCACGACCACTGCGATCAATACCACTGCGACGGAAAACCTCTAAACAAGATCAGCAGTAGCAACAGAGGCGGCGGCGGCGGCAGCAGTCGTAGAGTGTCTGTCGTCTGCGGTTTTGCATCCCGGCAAATAAATAATTGATTCTTCGCGTCGAAATCGATGCTCAACCGTCGATTGTTTACTTTTTCTCAATGTCAATCGATAGACATTAAAATACCCGATAATTTGAGCCCAAACACGACCCATCTAATTTGTATACTTTTCGAGATAATTGAAAGAAACGCTTTTTGAAATTCATCCATGGCCTACTAGACCCAAACTTTAAAATTCGATATCTCACTTAATACACAACATTTTCGCGCGTTTTAAGTTTTGTCTAGTAGAGTATTTGATAAGGAATCTAAATGCTTACTAAATAATAGTTTTCATCAAAACCGACGTTCAACTGTCGATTTTTAATTGTTTCTCAATGTCAATCGATAGGCCTTAAAATACCCGATAATTTGAGCCCAAGCACGACTCGTCTAACTTGTATACTTTTCGAGATTATCCAAATAAACGCTTTTTAAACTCATCCATGGCCTACTAGACCCAAACTTTAAAATTCGATATCTTTCTTAATACACAATATTTTCTCGCGGTTTAAGTTTTATCTGGTAGAGTATTTGATAAAGAATCTAAATGCTTACTAAATCATACCTACTATTCGCCAAAACCGATGTTCAACTGTCAGTTTTTAACTGTTTCTCAATGTCAATCGACAGGCCTTAAAATACCCGATAATTTGAACCCAAACACGACTCATCTAACTTGTATACCTACTTTTCGAGATAATCCAAATAGACGCTTTTTAAACTCATCCATGGCCTACTAGACCCAAACTTTAAAATTCGATATCTCACTTAATACATAATATTTTCTCGTGGTATAAGTTTTATCTGGTAGAGTATTTGATAAAGAATCTAAATGCTTACTAAATCATACCTACTTTTCATCAAAACCGATGTTCAACTGTTTCTCAATGTCAATCGATAGGGAGGCCTTCAAATACCCGATAATTTGAGCCCAAACACGACTCATCTAACTTGTATACTTTTCGAGATAATCCAAATAGACGCTTTTTAAACTCATCCATGGCCTACTAGACCCAAACTTTAAAATTCGATATCTCACTTAATACACAATATTTTCTAGCGGTATAAGTTTTATCTGGTAGAGTATTTGATAAAGAATCTAAATGCTTACTAAATCATACCTACTTTTCATCAAAACCGATGTTCAACTGTTTCTCAATGTCAATCGATAGGGAGGCCTTAAAATACCCGATAATTTGAGCCCACACACGACTCATCTAACTTGTATACTTTTCGAGATAATCCAAATAGACACTTTTTAAACTCATCCATGGCCTACTAGACCCAATCTTTAAAATTCGATATCTCACTTAATACACAATATTTTCTCGCGGTATAAGTTTTATCTGGTAGAGTATTTGATAAGGAATCTAAATCCTTACTAAATCATACCTACTTTTCATCAAAACCGATGTTCAACTGTCAATTTTTAACTGTTTCTCAATGTCAATCGATAGGTAGGCCTTAAAATACCCGATAATTTGAACCCAAACACGACTCATCTAACTTGTATACTTTTCGAGATAATCCAAATAAACGCTTTTTAAACTCATCCATGGCCTACTAGACCCAAACTTTAAAATTCGATATCTCACTTAATACACAATATTTTCTCGCGGTTTAAGTTTTATCTGGTAGAGTATTTGATAAAGAATGTCCTTAGTAAATCATACTTTCACCGAAATCGTTGTTCAACTGTTGATTTTTTACTGTTTCTCAATGTCAATCTCTAGACCTTAAAATACCCGATAATTTGAGCCCAATCACGACCCATCTAACTTATATAGTTTCCGAGATAATCCAAAGAAAAGCCTTTTGAAATTCATCCATGGCCAACTAGACCCAAACTTTAAAATTCGATATCTCACTTAATACACAATATTTTCGCGCGTTTTAAGTTTTATTTAGTAGAGTATTAGGTAGAGAATCTAAATGTTTACTAAAATTATTAAAATAACCAATCGATAGGGGTTTTGCAATTAACGTCTAAGCGCGCATTAAAAACACCCTCCCCGTGGCGCTGCTACATAAGGACGCGTCCACCCTTTTGTTTTAATGTTTTCAAGAGATACATTAACACAAGGGGTGTTACTGCTCTACCGAGTAACGTAAATTCTAATATATATCGTCTGGTATAGGGGTTGGGGCTATTTTTTGGCGCTATTATTGTTATTAGGAGGAGATATTTGGAAGGGTTGAAATTAACTACGCCCTTAATACGAACTGAGTACTGTATTAGTCAGAGGAAAGATATTTTTATTACACCGGTAGATCTTTATAGTAGGTATTAACCTTTTTTATCAAAACTCCTTCAAATTTGTTCTGAGTTGTTTGAAATTGATATAATCTTAAAACGAATTAAATTTCCTTTTATATGACACCCAACTCGATATGGTTAGCTCAATCCGTTCGCGACTTATCGTGGAAAATCGCATTTTCAAGGCCAACTAGACCAAATCATAAAAATAGCCGTTTCTCCTAAACGGAGAGAGACACTTTGCGGAAGTTGACGTCGTCCTGAAACGTGTTTAGTACCAAGTCAGATGCGGCTATTAAAATGGCGAAATTAACCTGCGTAACCGCGCCGAAACAAAAGCCAGTTAGAAAAAAGCGCATTAGGCGATCACACGGGCGTGAGATGCGCGCGTTTTACCGAATGGAGAGAAAGAGCGCGATGCCAGCCTTAATCGCTTATATTTTCCACGGTTCCCGCACCTCCTCACGATTGACGTATCCGGATGTCACTTGTTTTTTTTTGTTCGTGTCGTTGTTGTTATTATTATTGTCTCATCCACCTGTCATTAAACGCCCGAGACGGAACAATAGGAGATCGAGTAACAGTACATAAAAAAATTGCTGCACCGCTTATTGCTCTTGAGTAGTCCAGGAAACAAAAGGCGGTCGACTGAGGGAAGCAAGCGCGGGTTCTTGTAGAGCGAGAAATATGCTATAATTTGACTCCAAACACGACCCATCCAACTTGTTTAGTTTTCGAGATAATCGCATATAATCGTTTTTGAAACATGTCCACGGCCTACTTGACCAAAAGTTTAACTTTAACTAAATTTGATATCTCGGCTAATTCTGAATATTTTCACCCGGTTTATTTTTTATTGGTTAGGGTATTGTATATTGAACGCATTTTTAATGCGGAATTTATTTTTTGATTTCTTTGTTTTAAATATGAAATTAAGATTCTTTGTACAAATTCCAGTAATGTGAGTCCAAACTCGGTGGAATTATCTCAAAAAATAACGGAGATATCTCAAAAGTTAACAATTTCGAAAACTGTCATGGCCTACTAGATGGAAACTTAAAATTTAAATATCTCGGCTATTATTGGGTATCTTTTCGTGGTTTAAATTGAGCTCGATACAGTTTTTAATATAGAATCTTTTACTCATCCTTCAATTTTTATGCAGAATTTATTTTCAAATATTATTTCGTTTTATTGTTTTTTAATATGAAATTAAGATTCCTTGTACAAATTGCAGTAATTCGAGCCCAAAACGGTGGAATTATCTCAAAAAATAACGGAGATATCCCAAAAGTTAACAATTTTGAAAACGGCCACGGCCTACTAGATGGAAACTTAAAATTTGAATATCTCGGCTATTATTGGGTATTTTTTCGTGGTTTAAATTGCGTTTGATACAGTTTTTAATAAAGAATCTTTACTGAATATCAAATTTAAATATATCATGAATTATTAATAAAATTGTCTGGTGCGTCTTCAGTCGCCGCTTTGTTGTTTGTGTTGTGTTGATGTTTCTCGTATAGGAAACAAAAGGCGGTTGGACGACGGAAGGAAGCTCGAATGGGGGGCGGTAGAGGGTTTAGGGGCGGCGGTTCGATACCACCGAAACGTCTTAAGGGGCGCCATAACTTAAGACGGTCGGATAGAAACCGCTATATATGTTTTGGTTAGCGGGGGCCCCGTTGTGTGCGAAAAAAGCCCGAGATATATCGCCGCAGTTAGAAATCAAGTTAGCTCTGTCTCCGTTCGACGCGGCCGCCCCCGTTTTTGGCCGTCTTTGTCTCCGGCACGGCTCGGCGTTCCGGGCCGCCCAGAGTCAATGATTTAGGTCCTTCGGCTCGCGTAAACCGACCGACACGCAGACAACACTCCATCCGAGTGAGGGACTTCCGGTCTCCTCGATTCGAGACCTCCCAGGGCCCTCTCGGATGTGATCAACTCCAAAATTGATTTGGTCCAATTTTCAAAGCGAACTAATTGTAGAAATTGTCCGAGGATGATAGGTCACAGATATGAAGCATTTATTTTCGAATTTTATTTTGATTTCATTGTTTTAAATATGAAAATAAGATTCCTTGTACGAATACCAGTAAAATGACTCCAAACTCGGTGGGATTATCTCAAAAAATAACGGAGATATCTCAAAATGTAACCATTTTGAAAATGTCCATGGACTACTAGATTGAAACTTTAAAATTGAATATCTCGTCTATTATTGCATATTTTTTGGTGATTTAAATTGCTTTGGATACAGTTTTTAGTAAATAATCTTTACTGCGTATTAATTTTATAAATTAGTAATATTATTGTATTTTTTTTAAAAAAGTTTATAAATTAAAGGACTATGCCACGCGTCGATAATTTCTTAAAATTTGCTGACCATGTTGTTTTGCAGATTGTTCCATTTTTATAAAAAATTTATTTTCAAATTTCATTTGTTTCATTTTTTTTAATATGAAATTACGATTCCTTGCACAAATTCCAGTAATTTGAGTCCAAACTCGGTGGGAATATCTCAAAAAATAACGGAGATATATCAAATTTTAATCATTTTGAAAACGTCCAAGGACTACTAGATGGAAACTTTAAAATTGAATATCTCGTCTATTATTGCGTATTTTTTGGTGGTTTAAATTGCTTTGGATACAGTTTTTAGTAAAGAATCTTTACTGCGTATTAATTATCTAAATTAGTAATATTATTGTATTTTTTTAAAAAGAGTTTATAAATTAAAGGAGATATGCCACGCGTCGATAATTTCTTAAAATTTGCTGACCATGTTGTTTTGCAGATTGTTCCATTTTTATACAAAATTTATTTTCAAATTTCATTTGTTTCATTGTTTTAAATATGAAATTACGATTCCTTGCAGAAATTCTAGTAATTTGAGTCCAAACTCGGTGGGAATATCTCAAAAAATAACGGAGATATCTCAATATTTAACCATTTTGAAAACGTCCATGGACTACTAGATGGAAACTTTAAAATTTAATATCTCGTCTATTATTGCTTATTTTTTGGTGGTTTAAATTGCTTTGGATACAGTTTTTAGTAAAGAATCTTTACTGCGTATTAATTATCTAAATTAGTAATATTATTGTATTTTTTAAAAAAGAGTTTATAAATTAAAGGAGATATGCCACGCGTCGATAATTTCTTAAAATTTGCTGACCATGTTGTTTTGCAGATTGTTCCATTTTTATACAAAATTTATTTTCAAATTTCATTTGTTTCATTGTTTTAAATATGAAATTACGATTCCTTGCAGAAATTCTAGTAATTTGAGTCCAAACTCGGTGGGAATATCTCAAAAAATAACGGAGATATCTCAATATTTAACCATTTTGAAAACGTCCATGGACTACTAGATGGAAACTTTAAAATTTAATATCTCGTCTATTATTGCTTATTTTTTGGTGGTTTAAATTGCTTTGGATACAGTTTTTAGTAAAGAATCTTTACTGCGTATTAATTTTCTAAATTAGTAATATTATTGTATTTTTTTTTTAAAAAAGAGTTTATAAATTAAAGGAGATATGCCACGCGTCGATAATTTCTTAAAATTTTCTGACCACGTTGTTTTGCAGATTGTTCCGTTTGTGTACAAAATTTATTTTCAAATTTAATTTGTTTTATTGTTTTAAATATGAAATTAGGATTCCTTGCACAAATTCCAGGAATTTGAGTCCAAACTCGGTGGGAATATCTCAAAAAATAACGGAGATATCTCAAAATTTAACCATTTTGAAAACGTCCATGGAGTACTAGATTGAAACTTTAAAATTGAATATCTCGTCTATTATTGCATATTTTTTTGGGGTTTAAATTGCGTTGGATACAGTTTTTAATAAAGAATCTTTACTGCGTATTAAATTTAAACATAAGTTAATAGTATTATTGAAGTTTTTTAAAAAAAAGTTTATAAATTAAAGGAGATATGCCACGCGTCGATAATTTCTTAAAATTTTCTGACCACGTTGTTTTGCAGATTGTTCCGTTTGTGTACAAAATTTATTTTCAAATTTAATTTGTTTTATTGTTTTAAATATGAAATTAGGATTCCTTGCACAAATTCCAGGAATTTGAGTCCAAACTCGGTGGGAATATCTCAAAAAATAACGGAGATATCTCAAAATTTAACCATTTTGAAAACGTCCATGGAGTACTAGATTGAAACTTTAAAATTGAATATCTCGTCTATTATTGCATATTTTTTTGGGGTTTAAATTGCGTTGGATACAGTTTTTAATAAAGAATCTTTACTGCGTATTAAATTTAAACATAAGTTAATAGTATTATTGAAGTTTTTTAAAAAAAAGTTTATAAATTAAAGGAGATATGCCACGCGTCGCCTGTTCCACTTTAATACAGAATTTATTTTCAAATTTCATTTGGTTCCATTGTTTTAAATATGAAAATATGATTCCTTGCACAAATTCCAGTAATTTGAGTCCAAACTCGGTGAGATTACCTCAAAAAATAACGGAGATATCTCAAAAATTAACAATTTTGAGAACGTCCACGGACTACTAGATTGAAAATTAAAAATTGAATATCTCGGCTATTATTGCGTATTTTTGCATGGTTTAAATTGCGTTTGATACAGTTTTTAATAAAGAACAAATTTAAAAATATTTAAAATAATTAATATAAGTCACAGTTTGGAAGTTGTGACGTCATAAAGAACCAAAGTGGTCCAAAACAAAGGAAATCCTTGTTGTGGAACGTGTTAATAATCAAACCCCATTTAGGGCCTACAATCCCATCAAACTAACGACTAATCGATCCCAAATAAAAACAAAGAGATTCCGAAATGCCGCAAGAGCAATTATGGGGTATTGTAAAACCGTCTGGTGTCGACAAAAGTAGAGAAAACTTCTGTCATAAACCAGAGGAGTGGATTGTGAGACCACTTAGCAATAGGGGCAAAAGCGAACGAGGATCGAAAACGGAGAAAAAAAAGGACCGAAAGCGTAGAGAGGCACAATAATTCCTAATATTATTCACATTATACTTGTAAACTATCCTAAAACTTTATTAGTAGATCATTATGGAAACTGTTAATTACGCTGTTCAAGCTTAACCGCCGTCTGGGTACCGCCGTCTCTTTCTAACCGCCTACGCTATCGAAGGACGAAAAGAGACAGAAAGAGTGGGTAGGATATTTTAAAAGAGCGTAGAGAGGCAGAGTTCTAGCCCTTGTGTAAGAACCCGCATCTTCACTTAGATTTGTTAATTAGCGCTAACTAACAATGGACAATTAAAAATGTACATTACTTAATTGCTGCGTATAGATAGAGGACTGTCTATATAAGAAGGCACAAGTGTTTATGATTACTTTGAATATGCATTTTATGATAGCTGGTTAAATCTATTGATATACAGGGCGGTTCGTTAGTTTTTTAAGTGAATCTATCTAAAAAATATTCGGAAAGATCGCATTTTGTCATAAACCATTTCGGACAAATTTTTAGTAGTTGAGATACATAATTTGTTTCTTTAAATAGTGTTTTTAGATAATAAATATTAGTTTAGGACTATTATACTTTGTGCCGACGTTCTTCGCAAAATTCTGAGTCGACAATCTTTATATAAAAATATTGCAGCGTCATTCTTGTGTCCTCAGGAGCCATTTGAAATTAACATATGTTTTACAACACTGAATCCAACAGGTTCGAACAGGTACCTGTAAACAATCCTCGAAAACATTTACTTATCGTTTTGATGTACATACTAAAAAAAAATTAATAACAACGCAAAACATACAAGCGAGTAGAAATTTTTATTATAAAAATACATCTCTGTATACTCCTTTTTAACATTTTAAAACTAATCATTTCTAATTTACTTTTTCCGTAAGAAATCAGCATTCACTTTAGATGTTAAAATTGAAAACCGTCACAGCTGGAATCGTTTGTATGACTCGTTAAAGTTAAAGTCTTTCGGACGTACTTTCTAATGGTGTCGTATTAATCCGGTTTTTAACGTCATCAACGTTTTGTGGAGGCGTATCATACAGTTTCTCTTTGATAAAGCCCCAAGCAAAAAAATCTAAGGGGTTGAGATCGGGTGATCTCGCGGACCATTAAATGTTACCGCCTGGACTAATCCATCTGTTTGGGAAACTCCATCATACATGTACACTTGCGAAAGAAATGATCTTAACTCGAGGGCAGCCGGCCAATAGAAGACGTAGGTCGGAGATTGTCGGTTGTCGGTCGTCGTATACCAACCTGCTAAAGTCATAAAACCAAAAGGGTCACTCTTATTTCGTTTTGTTTTAGTTTTCTGTACAGTAGAGTCTCCTACAACGCGGTTTAATGTTACGCGTTGTACGAAAACGCGTTATAGGAACTTGACGACCGCGAATTTTGACGCATGCGTCGCCCGCCTGTAGCGTTTGAACGCCAAAAAGAATGCGGACAACCATACGCGCACGTCGTGCGTTGTATGAGAATCGCGTTATATGAATTTGTTGTCGTAAAATCTTTAGCGTGTTGTAGGAATTCGCGTTGTACGAACTCGCGTTATAGGAGACTCTACTGTATGTAGATGGAAGGAAATCTAATTTTGTCTATTCATATGTTTTCGATATCCGGAACGGGCGAAACTGCATCTCGTAACTAAATATTGTTATTGATTGATAATATGTTCGTTAATATTTGTGTTTCGTTTTGCAATTGCATTATTTATACTATTTATACTAAAACATATAGTAACGTTAGTTATAATTATAAAAATTTGAATTAAGCTCATTTTAAAATCCCCATCAGCATGGCTACGTCGGCGTATGCCTAAAAGACAAACTGATTATTATATCGATTAACTGATTAGGTAATAGGAATTTCATGTAAATGAAAAAGTTCTACACCCGTTTTTCTCGGTTCTACTTTGTCGCTGCTCTCGAGTTAAGATAATTTCTTCCGCAAGTGTACATCATATTGGCCAGCATGTTCAATCGATTGTCATCAATAACTAGTTCCAAAAGATTAAGGGTATTCGTCGGCATTAAGGCGATTTTGTGGGTAAATTGCCCCAACATCCCTTTGATGTATTATGCCCTGCCAAACATTGTGCGCCTTTGCCTTTGTCGACCAGTGTTCTCTTTTCTTGGGACAGACAAAAATATTTCCCTAGCACGCTGGTCCAACTTTCGAAATACGTTTGGTGTAGGATACATCTGTTAGCATTTCCATTACAGTAACCATATACCATATACACAGAGAGAAAAAACAGTGTTGAATCAAAGAATCCATTTCTTAAACAAATATATTGGCCCTAAAGACATATTTTATTAACGTAAATAGATTTTTATTTATAAGAAAGAATTCAGTTTCTTACATGTTTTGAGTCAAATAAGCACTTTTTTTGATGATTTGCTAACAACAACAAAATATTTATTTATTTGAAACTTTTATTTCTTTAATATAAAACAACCTAAATATTTGCTTTAATCAAACGATTGTTTTGATTTAAGAAGGTAGTTGTTTTGAAAATAATGTGAAGGATGCCGATAGATGGCGCTTTAGTTTCTCGTAGTAAGAGAGGTCTCCTAGAGGGTATATAAAGCATACATACAGCATCAGTGATTGTGCCATTATATCATCAATGTACCTGACGTAGAAATGTCCAACAGCTCTAATATTGATGGAAATAGTTTATTAGAACGCTTGTTTAAATTATAGCGTATATTTATTTAAATTTTAAAGTATAAGTTCTAGTTAAATTATAAGTATCATATTTAATAAAGTCAACAACATGACTAATTCTTTCTATGCATATAATAGTTTATATATCAAAGAAATGTATAAATTTGTGAATATAAAATCGAAGGAAATTTTAGCATTTGAATGGAAAGAAGTTATATTTGATTTCACCATATATTTATTAGGTGTAACAAACTTAAATTTTTAAATTTAACAAATGTATGAAAACATTAAATATAAAAACAGTTAATTTAATAAATTCTAATTTCATTTTCAGTAATAATATAACAAGAGAGTGAGAATAAATTGAAAATAATTAATTTAATTTAATTAATTATTACTTACAGTATATGAAAATATCGTTGACACATTGTGAAAATATTAAAAGAATTAACAATTTAAATTAGTACAATGAAAAACGCAATTATTAAAAATATTTTGAGACTCATTATTTATTGAGGATTTGGAATTGCTTGTTATATTGTTTCCTCCTGCGTATTTTCTCTAAGATTATTTATTATATTTGAATGATGTTCTTGGTTCAATTGTAAGTATGGTTTAATCGAACTTGCAAAATTATGACCAGTGACCTTGATTAGTTCTTGTTCTCCTACACCAGCTTTTGAAAGGTTACTTACTGCACTTGATCTGGCAGAATGGTTAGTTATTCTTTTAGTAACTGTGTCTAGACCTACCTTTTCTGCGGATTCTTTCATCCATTTTGAAATGGAATTTATTCCCACAGGAACGTTTTTATACCAAAAACCATGAGTTTGCCAAGCCGGATTTGGAGTAAGAAACAAGCGTTCGGTTTTAATATTTTCTTCACGTTTACTCATTAGTTTTTCAAAAAGACGAACAGGGCAAATATCTGGGTTATTTATGTTTGGAGTCAACCATTTACTATTAGCGCACCTTTGTGCTCCACCCTGTGCAGTTTTTGTAAAGATGGGATTGTATTCAATGCGGCCAGTATTTAATCTTTTTATGTCGGTTTCTTTTTTAAAATAATGAACTAAGCATTTCGTAGCTTCTCCTCCCCTCCAAGCTAGTTCATACGATGCAACGTGAAAAAACTTTCTTTGCAATCCACAAGGTGTATCTTCGTCCGAATAGTTAAAAATTTGCAACAATCAATTCTGTATTAGAAAGTGCCACAGAACTTTGTTTGTGCTTTTCAGGATGTTTTTGTAAAATTTTTCTTTTTGCATCTCTTGCATTCCGAGCATTTCTGAATTCTATATCATGGAAAGGATCAAAGGGCCTGTTATACTTATTAAAGTGAAGTTCTTGAACTAATTTTGCCGTTTTATTCCACATTGTCTTTATTACTGCTTCTTTATAATCATTTCCGTCTTTTCTTTTCATGTTATAAGCCCAATCTTTTAAAATCAATGCCAGAGTAGCTGTTGTAGTAGATTGATCCAGAATATAATTTCTTTCTTTGGTGAAGGTCTTAAATTGTCTCCATATAGACTGATTACTTATTGGAGTATTTTTCGAAGTAGTTTCTAAAATCTTTTTTGTAATTTCTGCATTAGAAAAGGTACTAAACCGATGACTTTCACCCATTTCGCGTTGACACAATTAAGTAATTATTTTGACAAATATCTGACAGTTGCTAGGCAAATAAAAGCTACAGTGATTATTCCCGAGTATAATCACAAGAGATTTATTCCCACTATAATAATGACATAATTGGTTGAAACTTACCCTTGTGACAAATAAAGAAGCATTTCATTGGTTTTAAGAAACGTCAAAAAATAATCAATAGAATATTTCTTTGGAGTAGAACAATATATGTTAATAACAAATAAATATTTTGCTGTATCAAGCAAATTCCTGCTTTGATATAACTAACCAAAAATGGTTACTTCAAACTAAAGTTTCTTTGCTGATATTCAACAGTCATGTATATTTGACTTAAATAAAGTTTGTTACTGTCAAAGAATTTTTTGCTCTGTGTACAATATACATACCATAAAAAATGACAAAATTAATTAATAAAACTTTATCCATTATCAAACATAAAATTCGATTGTAAGTGCATAAATTTGTACAAAAGTCGAACAAGAATTTTTTTAGCATAGCAAAAGCTGGTCGGCACGAGCGGTGTGTCATTTTTTGCGTCAGGTTGTCCCGTCGGGCCCCATCAAAGCCACCCCTATAGGCTGTCGGGGTCGGAGCTCGGCTCAACAGGTCGCTATTGATATCAGTTTATTGGAAAATAGGGGAAATTCACAAGTGCTTCCCGTGTTTCCAAACAGTCGGAGGGGGAAAACGCCACCGAACATCGAGCCACGCTTTACCACATTTTCAAAGATTAATAGCCGTCGATTGTTTTTACCGTACGAGCGCGCGAGGTGGGGGTGAAAAAGTAAAGGGGTGGGGGGGGGGGCGAGCTGTCAATGAATCGGATAGAATTATGCTGTCGAGTTTGGCGCTTTTGATTCCCGTTCTGTTTTGTGATTTCTGTTTTGTTGAACGCCAGTCGCGATGAGTTTGATTGATTCGCGCTTTGTGTTCGGCTTTTGTTTTCTCGATTATTATTAGCGGCGATGTTCCGTGTGAATGGGGGGCGCCCTCTATACGCGTTACTATGTATGTATGTTTGTACCGAAGCGCGATGACAGCGATCCGCTGCGAATCGGGGATTTTTAATTGACGCGAGCTTTTGTTTCGGTTTGTGTTCGCTGTTTTTTTTTTGTTGCCGACGGATTGGATTGTGATGTTTGCGTATGTTCGATTGAACAATTACGCGTCTGATTGACGCGTGTGTTGGCGTTTGTATTCGCACGTGATAGCTTCCAAATCGTTTCGTATACGGGGTGATCTATTTTTCGTTGTGCAATGATTATTTTGTAGGTATATAAAAAAAAACGTTTTTATGGTAGATTACGACTCCATCAAAAATATCAGTTAGTTGCAGTGGCCGCTCGTAGCTAACGATAGTGGGGGTGCTGCTCCAGAATTTTTTTGTCTTTGTTTTGAAAAATATTGTGTGAAAGGAAAAAAAATGTATAAAAAGAAAATTTATTCAGAAACTTGATAAAATCGTAAAACAATTTAAGATAAGAAAACAAATTTCTTCTTTACTTTAACCTAAATTGTTACAGTTACATTCATTAATAAATTTATGTAAAAAATACAATTTGTAAGAACTACGCTATAAAAAATGCACAAAAATTAAAAAATTTCCATATTTTGCAAAAATGCAGCTCGATTGGACAATGGTAAATAGGTAAAATATCGATTACAAGATTTGAACATAACAAGTTAAGACTATTTTTTATTACTTAAAAAAAAATATGCTTTATTTCTATTAAAACCCAAAATTAAAATTGAATTTTATTCACGTGCTATCACGTGATTGAAAACGCTCTGTAATTGGATCAGTCTCCAGTGACGTCATTCGTTAGCACGCTTAGAGCGCGTTCGGTTTGTCAGGGTAAGGTATGGGGAGAGCAATGCTCAGATAACCTGGGTAACCTCTCTCTTATATGCAAATAAACGCCTTATGACGTTAGTCCGCCTATTATGCAGCGCGTCACTCTCACCGTACAACACCGGGTTATCCGAACGCGCTCTTATGCTTCTCCCGTTTGAATTTAATAGCACTAAAGTGCCATGTAAGCATAATTTTGTAGGTTAGAATAGCCTAACCTTAAGCTGTCAGATCAGATAATACCTGGTTCGAAAATACGATAGATAACTTATTCTAGTCAGTTTTATGTCGAAGTAATCTTCACAACAAAAAAGCACTTGTATTGGCCGCTATTTATTTCATTTCGATTTCTACGAGCCAACCACTTTCTTCGCAGTTTCAAATCTTGCGGAATAGCTAAAAATAGTTTATCCGGAGTTTTTCTTGACGTATTTCTGCATTATGGATTTATACACCATTTATAACCCATTTTTATGTAGAAATTGTGAAAACAACACATCATACAACACAATTACCAAACGGCGACGATGCCGATGCTGACAGACCATATGGGCCGATTTGCCATCTACTATCGGGTGACGTCACACAACAGAAAGTCTCGTTTTGGCGGGACTTTTTGTGATTTAATTTTTAACGCTGATTTTTATGAAATATTGAGGAAGTAATTACGAAAAATAATGCATTTACAATGTAGAGTGAAGGAATACACACACTAAGATGGTTTTCCAATAATAGTCAAATACCCTATTACTTAATTTCTCGACAAAGTGTTTAGAAATTCTAATAATCTAATAAAGTTTGTTTATGTTCTAGAAATATAATCAAAATCGGTTAAAGTTCACCAAAGTTATTAGACATTAAAGCTAAAATTGAGGTTGAATTTGCAACTTTTGGTTTTCTCGAAAATTTTCCCCTAAAGGATTTATTTAATTTTTTTAATACGTTAATTTAAAAAAATAACGATGTGAAATTCCACTGAATGTGTTTGGGAAATAAATGATAAGTTTTGCGGTTGTGTCATTTTTCTGTCGAATATGTGAAAAACAATAATATCATTTTTTACAGATTGCGGTAAAAAACTTGAATTGAACAGACTATCTTGAGACGACATGATTTTATAAGACCTTCTGCACAACAAGTGGGTAAGTTTTTTATTATTTAAATTATTTATTTATTGTATTTTTGTGAATTTTTGTACGTAACATTTATCCACAAAACATATTTTTATGCGCTTTTTTTGCTACTACTTTTTAATGAAATTGAAACAATTCTTGAGTCCGAACCAAAATCTGCTCAAACGTCGCTCACAACTCAAACCTTACGCCGCTCCTGCGGTCAGAAACTCACGGCATACTCGACATTTTCGCGATTTTTAATCTATCCGCAAGAATTTCGCCATTATGACCGTCTGCAAGCCCGGACCATAATTGAACGGTGGTTAATTGCTCGTACAGTGCTGCCCCCTAGCGGAGCAGTAAGTAATTCGATCCTAGCACCGCGCCACCAGGACGTGTTAATCCAGTGCCGAGTGATTTTCCACTAAATAAAGTAAAGAAAAGGGCTTAACATAGAAATTCCCCATTACATATGGAATGTCGTATATGTGGTGACTCCGGCTCCATCTAGCGGCGCGGCCCGAATAAGCAGTTCCATTCGGACATACTACTGGGGAAGGGGTAAGGGTTGGAAAGGTTTTCCATTAGGGCGGGCGTACAACGCGAATCCCGAAAATGTTGTTTTCCTGTCCCTTTAACTTTATTAACATTTTAAGTTGAATTAGTCAGTAGTATAACGCGCTCAAAGACTTATCGGACACTACCGAGTGCCGCTCGCGCGAAAATACTGATTAGATTTTCCCGATGTACCCCCTCGTACCCCTCAAAATACCCCTTAAAATACCCCACATATACGGAATCAACGGGGTACTGTCGTAGATGGGATTACCGCTTTTAGAACCGACCCTCTAACGCCGGCCAAGCCTATTTTCGGAGAAAATGGCATTAAACTGACATTAGCGCTGCGAATATCGGGGCAAAAGAAGAAACAATTGAATTCGGCGACCCGTTTTCGGGGATTAAGGCCGAAATTCGTACTCGAAATTAAATACCGTTCAATTGTGCCAAGTGCGTTTTGGGATTCGAATGATATTCGCCGGGAAAAACGATTGTTTTCATTTGCATCTAGAGTGCCGTGGAATTGGTTCTTTTTCGAAATATCTCCGGAACCAAAAGTCTTAGCCATATCGTGTTTGGACTCATATTAAAGCATTTTTTATGATCTATCGATTCTGATGTGATATATTTTAGGAAATTTTATTCTTCATAAATGAATCACCCTGTATATCAATAAATTTAAACAGCCCTCTAGAACCGACCCTCTAACGCCGACCAAGCCTATTTTCGGAGAAAATGGCATTAAACTGACATTAGCGCTGCGAATATCGGAGCAAAAGAAGAAACAATTGAATTCGGCGACCCGTTTTCGGGGATTAAGGCCGAAATTCGTACTCGAAATTAAATACCGTTCAATTGTGCCAAGTGCCTTTTGGGATTCGAACGATATTCACCGAGAAAAACGATTGTTTTCGTTTGCATCTAGAGTGCCGTGGAATTAGTTCTTTTTCGAAATATCTCCGGAACCAAAAATCTTACCCGTATCGTGTTTGGACTCATATTAAAGGATTTTTTATGATCTATCGATTCTGATGTGATATATTTTAGAAAATTTTATTCTTCATAAAAGGATCACCCTGTATATCAATAAATTTAACCAACAACGCCGACCAGGCCTATTTTCGGAGAAAATGGCATTAAACTGACATTAGCGCTGCGAATATCGGGGCAAAAGAAGAAACAATTGAATTCGGCGACCCGTTTTCGGGGATTAAGGCCGAAATTCGTACTCGAAATTAAATACCGTTCAATTGTGCCAAGTGCGTTTTGGGATTCGAATGATATTCGCCGGGAAAAACGATTGTTTTCATTTGCATCTAGAGTGCCGTGGAATTGGTTCTTTTTCGAAATATCTCCGGAACCAAAAATCTTACCCATATCGTGTTTGGACTCATATTAAAGGATTTTTTATGATCTATCGATTCTGATGTGATATATTTTAGAAAATTTTATTCTTCATAAAAGGATCACCCTGTATATCAATAAATTTAACCAACAACGCCGACCAGGCCTATTTTCGGAGAAAATGGCATTTAACTGACATTAGCGCTGCGAATATCGGGGGAAAAGAAGAAACAATTGAATTCGGCGACCCGTTTTCGGGGATTAAGGCCGAAATTCGTACTCGAAATTAAATACCGTTCAATTGTGCCAAGTGCGTTTTGGGATTCGAATGATATTCGCCGGGAAAAACGATTGTTTTCATTTGCATCTAGAGTGCCGTGGAATTGGTTCTTTTTCGAAATATCTCCGGAACCAAAAATCTTACCCATATCGTGTTTGGACTCATATTAAAGGATTTTTTATGATCTATCGATTCTGATGTGATATATTTTAGAAAATTTTATTCTTCATAAAAGGATCACCCTGTATATCAATAAATTTAACCAACAACGCCGACCAGGCCTATTTTCGGAGAAAATGGCATTTAACTGACATTAGCGCTGCGAATATCGGGGGAAAAGAAGAAACAAATGAATTCGGCGACCCGTTTTCGGGGATTAGGGCCGAAAGTCGTACTCGAAATTAAATACCGTTCAATTGTGCCAAGTGCCTTTTGGGATTCCAACGATATTCACCGAGAAAAACGATTGTTTTCGTTTGCATCTAGCGTACCGTGGAATTGGTTCTTTTTCGAAATATCTCCGGAACCAAAAATCTTAGCCATATCGTGTTTGGACTCATATTAAAGCATTTTTTATGATCTATCGATTCTGATGTGATATATTTTAGAAACTTTTATTCTTCCTAAAAGGATCACCCTGTATATCTATAAATTTAACCAACAACGCCGACCAGGCCTATTTTCGGAGAAAATGGCATTAAACTGACATTAGCACTGTGAATATCGGGGTAAAAGAAGAAACAATTGAATTCGGCGACCCGCTTTCGGGGATTAAGGCCGAAATTCGTACTCGAAATTAAATACCGTTCAATTGTGCCAAGTGCGTTTTGGGATTCGAATGATATTCGCCGGGAAAAACGATTGTTTTCATTTGCATCTAGAGTGCCGTGGAATTGGTTCTTTTTCGAAATATCTCCGGAACCAAAAGTCTTAGCCATATCGTGTTTGGACTCATATTAAAGCATTTTTTATAATCTATCGATTCCGATGTGATATATTTTAGAAAATTTTATTCTTCATAAAAGAATCACCCTGTATATCAATAAATTTAAACAGCCCTCTAGAACCGACTCTCTAACGCCGACCAAGCCTATTTTCGGAGAAAATGGCATTAAAGTGACATTAGCGCTGCAAATATCGGGGCAAAAGAAGAAACAATTGAATTCGGCGACCCGTTTTCGGGGATTAAGGCCGAAATTCGTACTCGAAATTAAATACCGTTCAATTGTGCCAAGTGCCTTTTGGGATTTCAACGATATTCATCGAGAAAAACGATTGTTTTCGTTTGCATCTAGAGTGCCGTGGAAATGGTCCTTTTTGGAAATATCTCAGGAACCGAATATGTTAGCTATGTCGTGTTTGGGCTCATATTGAAGCGCTATCAATTATCTTTCTGATGAGATATTATTATACCGTGGCCGGCAGAAAGTTGAGCACAAACAAATTATTATAAATTAAAAAAAAATTACATTTCTAGTCTAAAAAATAAAATGATAACAGACAAATAAGTAAATTAGTGAACGAATACTCGGTGGGTAGATATTTTAAATTGTGGCGTGCTTCGCTACTATACATAGTGGTCTTTTAAATACGTTAACCGACTAATGCCCACACGTTGAATGCATTTAAAAACCGGATACAGCTAATTAGACAAGTGTCGGGCACTTAATGCGGCGCTGTAGTGCCCGGCGCGGACACATACATGCACATCCACCGAATGAATTCATCAATTGATCACAATTACTGGAAATATTTCATTAATTCCACACACACATGCTCATATATACACAACAAGTCGAACCAATTAGGGCAGCCACCATGTTAATTACTCCAGCAGACGGGAGATGAGTCAATTTTTACGTTGCCTCCATTAAAAATCCATTAATTCATCCTTGCCAATAAAAACCGTTTAATAAATTTCGAAACAAACACCGGACAGTCGTAATCCGCTCGAAATTTCGTGAAATATGAGTACCAACACGGCTAGGTTATCTCGAACAATTGCTAAGATATTAACGAAAAACGGATTCCATGGCCTCCTAGATCGAAACATCCATCTACTCAATTAGAGCGTTTTTAGCGCTGTTTTTCGCGGTCTACCGACTCCGCTGGCCAATAACCCTAAAACACTATCACGAATCCTCACCACTACTCGCATACGACCAACTCTCGTTCTTTTGTTTCTTAATTACCCACCGAAAGAGGTCGTCGACAGTGAATTTAACACCTTATACGACCGCCTTGATTAATTTTATTTTTAATTTAATTGCTACCGTACGTATCATTTAGACGCCTTTTCTCTGGTTTCTTCACCTGTTTTTCCCATGGCCAGCCGTGACACCGACACGCTGTCACATTACTCATCGGGCAAACGCGAGAAAACGACAAAAATCGCGCCCGATTCCACGAAAGACGCGATGATTTAACGCGCCGGCTCTAATGTATCTCAGTCGCGTAACGTTTTGAGGTTATGTTACGCGTTTCCACGTAATCGGGTACGTTTTAATAAATTTTATCGCTCGGGAGCAAAGAGGCCGTGCTACGTGTCGGAGTTATCGCTCAAAACGAGCATTAATTACCGCCGCTGCCGAGAAATTCAAGTTCTTCTAGTCCGATCTAGCAAACCTTGGAAAAATCGTTTTCTTGGAATATTCGGAAAACTACTTAAGTTACGTATATCGTGTTTGTATTCAAATGGAAGCTATTTTAATCCTCTATAAGATTCTCTTGTCAGTTGTCGAATTTATAGGTTATGTAAGCAGAAAAACGTAAAAATCGTAGTTTTATACTCGATAGCACGATAGATGAACATTACATACCAAAAAAACACCCACTACCATCTATAATCAATAGAAAATCGAATAGTTTTCGTCGCGATCAAGTAGGCCTTAGAAATTTTTCTTTCTTGGATATCTCAAAAAGTATCAGAGATAAATATATCGTGTTTGTACTCAAATCAAAGCAAATTGAAGCCTCTACAAAAATGTATTATTTTTTTCAACGTACCCTTATTAATATGGATATTACGTAATAGCTACAAATTTTTGTAATATATATTTTTATTTCAACTAGGAAATAACTTCATATTATCACCAAAAAAATCCTAATAAATATTGTTATTTAACCGAGAATCGTCCAGTGGGAAAAACCATCTAGTAGGCCTTGGAAAATAGTTTTCTTTAAATATCTCGAAAACTATGCGATATAACTGGGTCGTGTTTATACTCAAATAAAACCATTTTTAACCCTCTATAATACTGCAACATCCATGTCTTTCTACCTATCACCATATCATAGTTATTAATTAGTATTATATACATATGAGACTTGTGATGTTTGGTTTTGCTTTTAAAGCATTGGCTGTTAAAGTTGAATGTGCGAAGAAGCGCAACCCCTATTTTGGGGCGATCCCCAAGGGGTATAAATATCGGCTGGTGTGGGGCGGGCGTTAACAGTCTGGGAGGGGGTTGGTGGTGGTAGATGCTGATAGCAAAGTAAAATATAGCAATTAGAAAACTCGGTATAACGACCGCTCCTAAAGGCTTAACAGTCTCAATATATCTTCTTAAAAGAACATATTTCGGAGGGCCGTTCGTTACGTAGTACACAAGCCACCCCCGTATCGGCTAGGGGCGGGTAAGGGGTTAAAACCGTTCCGTAGCATACGCCTGAAGATTCTTAAGCGATTCGCGAAATTTTTACCTCGGAATTGTCGATGGTTTGCGGGAAATCGTAAAATTAATTTTTGGTCTAGTCATCCTTGGATTTGATTTTTTGGGAATATCTCGGAAATTAAGAATGGGAAGTGTGTCGTGTTGGTACTCAAATTAAAGGGAATTGCGTGGTGGATTTGAATATTTTGTTGAGAATTTAATTAAGTTTCGTAGAGGTTAGATTTTTTGTTTGGGGTAATTTCTGGGGGTCATTAGGAGCTGTCGATGATCGATATGTAATTTCGAAGTCGAAAAGGCGACGATGAAAAAATAAGGATACGTTCGGTAATGGGCTCAGAAAAACTCATGCGGCTAATGACACAATGACTCGACTTGTTTTGTTTCTTTCGAAATAATTGCGTGAGAAAGTCAGTCTAAGGGGGCTCCCTGTTTACATATTGTCCCCTGGAGATGTTCTTTCCGATATGTGACACAATTTATCATTAATTTTAGATTACGTACCGTGCACTTTTTCACTGTATTTTTTCTCCTATAATTAGGCTAACACTTCCTTTAAGTTGTTACGTATACTCGTTTTGAGTTCTCACCTTTTTGCTACAACTCGTTAACGTATTAAACGCAAACTGTACAAATATATAGGTATATATTGAGACTGTTATTATTGTCTTATTATTGTCACTGCGCACGTCAAAAAAAGATTGCCCACGACATTGTTGAAGCGCAGGAAACTCAACCTTAAAATGATCGTTCCATCGCTGTGAACCAGAAAAAGATGTCTAATAATGACTTACCATGAGGGGAATAACACTGCTTTATACAGTTGGTGTGGAACAGTCGATTTTTTGTCCTCATTACCGTGGACGGCCGTGAAATATCTAGTGTGCTCTGCGTTGGATGACTCAATTTAAAATAACCCATTAATAATAATAATAAACTTCTTTGAATCATCAGGAGCGATTTTTTTTGCAAATCATCAAAGAAGGCGAAGATGATTAAATACTACTCCCAATAAACCGAAACACGGCGAATTTCTATCGGTATTTAACGAAATAACGCATATTTTAACTTTGCGTCTAGAGTGCCATGGAAGTTAAATTTTCGTTATAACTCCGTTATTTGCAAAGAAAAATATGGCTTGTTGGGGCTCAAATCAAATGGAATCACCTGTAGATTTCAAAAATATCTAATCCAACAAGAAACAAAAGAATTTCGTCCCAGAAATTTGAAAATTAGTCATTTATTTCACTTAATAGTTCTTTATCCACCTCTTTCTCACAGATCTCCGCTCTGCGTCGCGGTAACCGAATACGTATAAATCAGCGCGATTGTTGTTATAATAAACATTTTTAAATCATCTAGCACGATTTTTTAAGCTAATCTTCCAATAAGGTAAAAACGATTAGATACTACTCTAAATAAACCGAAACCCGGCAAATTTCCATTGGTATTTAACGAAATAACGCATATCTTAACTTTGCGTCTAGTGTGCCATGGAAGTTAAATTTTCGTTATAACTCCGTTATTTTCAAAGTAAACTATGGCTTGTTGGGGCTCAAATCAAAGGAAATCACCTGCATGTTTCAAAAATATCAAAACCAATACGAAACAAAAGAATTTCGTCGGAGAAATTTGATAATGAGTCACTTATTTCAGCTGTAAATTCTTCTTCCAGCTGTTTCTCACAGTTCTCCGCTCTGCGTCGCGGTAAACAAATTTGTATAAATCAGAGCGAGTGGTGTAATAATAAAACTTCTTTAAATCATCAAACTCTGATTTTTTTAAGCAAATCATCAAAAAAGAGAAGAAGATTAAATACTACTCGAAATAATCCGAAACCCGGCGAATTTCCGTTTGTATTTAACGAAATAACGCCATTTCTTAACTTTGCGTCTAGTGTGCCATGGAAGTTAAATTTTTGTTATAACTCCGTTATTTTCAAAGTAAACTATGGCTTGTTGGGGCTCAAATCAAAGGAAATCACCAGCAGATTTAAAAAATATCAAAACCAATATGAAACAAAAGAATTTCGTCGGAGAAATTTGATAATGAGTCACTTATTTCACCTGTAAATTCTTCTTCCACCTGTTTCTCACAGTTCTCCGCTCTGCGTCGCGGTAAACAAATTCGTATAAATCAGAGCGAGTGTTGGGACAGTGGCGGGGCGGGTTGGGGGACGCGGACGGGGAGGGGGTACGGTCCGAAACGTCAATAATGCCAATCGCGAGGAATAGTTTCGCGGGCGGCCCCTTTGATCTCGCCGCTTGGCGAAAAAGGCCGGCATGCGGTCCGCGGATGCTTTCCCACCCCTTCTTCGACAACAGGCGACGACAGCGACGTCAAGCGGGGAAATATTTCGGAGCCGAGAGAGTGCCTCCGAGATATAACCGGGGACACACAGAGCACACACAATTAAAATAATTCCGCGGGAACGGACGATGATGATAATTGCCAAAACAGAGAGAAAAGTCGAATCGTTCGGTTCGGTTTGGTATTTCGGCTAATTTAGGGATTTTTCCAAAACGCCACCTGTCGCAAATCGGTTATTTCTTATGGTAATACGTTATGCTTGAAATATTATAAAACTGTTATTATTTTTGAAACCATGATCGAATTTCCTTTGATTTGAACCCCAACATGCCATATTTCCGTTTTAAAACAACGGAGTTATCACAAAAATTCTTCTTCCATGGCACTCTAGACGCAAAGTTAAAACATGCGTTATTTCCTTAAATATCAACGCAACTTCGTCGAGTTTGTGTTTATCTCGATTTATATTTTATAATCTAACAAACTAACAATATTTTGTTTCCTTTTTGCGATAAATATTTTCAGATTTTAAATTTCTTTGTTTTCACCATCGTTAGCGTTATATTGATTGCGTGAAAATCAAAAGGTCGATGGGATGGGGGTTAGATTTTTACGATTGCCGCCCCAACCCTAACTTACATCAACAGTATTTATTTATAGCGATCTTTCGGGACTCTTTCGGCGAGTAGGGGGGCGGTTTTCGGCAGGAGGCAATGAAAAATGGACGGCAATTTACCGGCATTTAACAGATTTCGGCTAACGATAGGGTTAAGCCCCCTTTCGCCCACTGATAGGGAGGCCGAATTTTGTCCACAGCCAGTTCGCCACCCCCGTGTTATCGGTATGCGTGATCTGAAGAAATTAAAACCGTTTATAGATTTTTCCTTTACTAGGCTCGGATTTATGAACCCAGAGAAACTTTCCAACGATAATAAATCACCACCCCAACCCTTTGTCCATCATAAGACACGATTCATTAAGCTTTTTTATAATGTGATTATAATCTAGAAATATTAATATGTTTTTTTGACATTCTGTTTATTTGCATTGGAAAGCAAATAAATTTCCTTTTATTTGAGGCCCCAACAAGACATATTTATCTCTATAAACACAGGAGTTATCACAAAAAATTAAACTTCCATGGCACTCTAGATATTCACACACTAAATATTCGTTATTTTGTTATATAGCTGCAGAAATTCGTTGAGACTGGATTTATTCCAGGTAGTATTTAATAATTTAGCGAATTTTATCAAAAATATTATGTTTTTTATGAAATTGCCTTATGCTTGAAAATATTGTAAAATTATGATTATATTTGAAATCATAATCGATTTTCCTTTCATTTGAGCTCAAACACGTCCAACTTATCTCTTAAAACAACGGACTTGTCACAAAAATTATTCGTCCATGGCACTCTAGACGCAAAGTTAAAATATGCGGTATTTTGTTAAATACCTACAGAAATTTGATGAGTCTGGATTTATTCCAGACAGTATTTAATAATTTAACGAATTTTATCATAAATATTTTGTTTCTTATGTTATTGCCTTATGCACGTAAATATTGTTAAAATGGGATAATATTTGAAATCATAATCGAATTCCCTTTCATTTGAGCCCAAACATATCGAACTTATCTCTTAAAACAACGGAATTGTCACAAAAATTTATCGTTCATGGCACTCTAGACGTAAAGCTAAAATATGCGGTATTTTGTTAAATATCAAAGAATCTCCGATGAGTTTGTGGTTATTCCGAGTATTTAATAATTTAGCGACTTTAACATAAATAGTTTGTTTCTGATGTAATTGCCTTATGCTTGTAAATATTGTTAAAATGTGATAATATTTGAAATCATAATCGAATTTCCTTTCATTTGAGCCCAAACACGTTGTACCTTTGTCTTAAAACAACGGAGTTGTCACAAAAATATTTCGTCCATGGCACTCTAGACGTAAAATTAAAACACGCGTTATTTCGTTAAAAATCAAGGAAACGCCGTCGAGTTTGGGTTTATCCCGAGTAGTATTTGATAATTTAGCTAATTTTAACATAAATAGTTTGTTTTTGATGTAATTGCCTTATGCTTGTAAATATTGTTAAAATAAGATTATATTTGAAATCATAATCGAATTTCTTTTTATTTGAGCCCAAACACGTTGTACTTTTCTCTTAAAACAACGGAGTTGTCACAAAAATATTTCGTCCATGGCACTCTAGACGCAAAGTTAAAACACGCGTTATTTCGTTAAATATCAAGGACACGCCGTCAAGTTTGGGTTTATCCCGAGTAGTATTTAATAATTTAGCGAATTTTAACATAAATAGTTTGTTTCTGATGTAAAAGCGTTATGCTTGTAAATATTATTAAAATATTTTTGAAATCATAATCGAATTTCCTTTCATTTGAGCCCAAACACGTTGCACGTTTCTCTTAAAACAACGGAGTTGTCACAAAAATATTTTGTCCATGGCACTCTAGACGTAAAATTAAAACACGCGTTATTTCGTTAAAAATCAAGGAAACGCCGTCGAGTTTGTGTTTATCCCGAGTAGTATTTGATAATTTAGCGAATTTTAACATAAATAGTTTGTTTTTGATGTAATTGCCTTATGCTTGTAAATATTGTTAAAATAAGATTATATTTGAAATCATAATCGAATTTCTTTTCATTTGAGCCCAAACACGTTGTACTTTTCTCTTAAAACAACGGAGTTGTCACAAAAATATTTCGTCCATGGCACTCTAGACGTAAAGTTAAAATATGCTGTATTTCGTTAAATATCAAGGAAAAGCCGTCGAGTTTTGGTTTATCCCGAGTAGTATGTAATAATTTAGCGAATTTTAACATAAGTAGTTTGTTTCTGATGTAATTGCCTTATGCTTGTAAATAATGTTAAAATATGATGATATTTGAAATCATAATCGAATTTCCTTTCATTTGAGCCCAAACACGTCAAACTTATTTCCTAAAACAACGGAGTTGTCACAAAAATATTTCGTCCATGGCACTCTAGACGTAAAGTTAAAACACGCGTTATTTCGTTAAATATCAAGGAATCTCCGTCGAGTTTGGGTTTATCCCGAGTAGTATTTAATAATCTATCAAACTTAAGTATAATTCTTTTGTTTCTTGAACAAAAAACGGTCGCGTACGGTTAATTAACCTAGTTAATTGCGGCGATGTGTCGTTATAGTGTCACCCGGTGATGATGTATATCTTTCCTATGGCTGCCCATATTTATCGATACGCTCGCATGGCGGCGTTAATCGCGCTTTTTCCTCTTATTTCTGTCATTTTTACGTACAATTATCTGTGACACGACGACGTGATTCTTTTTTGTTGCGCTTGTGTTTCGCGTCCTGTCGCCGTTTTATTATAATTCGAGTAACAGTTAAAGATGGCCGATTAATCGTTCAGTTCAAGAAGTCGCTCGCCGCGAACAAAAGACGTACGCAACCAGAACAAAAGATCGCTGAGTTTATTAGCGATTCGTGGAGAGAGAGGGCGCTGTCATGCGAGGCGGTCACGAACGCGCGCGATGTTCTGTGATTCAATTTTTTTTACTGGTCGCCGCACTCTTGTTGGCAGGTTCACATATACCGGCGAAACCTTGAACTAATAGAATATAAAATGTGTATCAGACAATGATCTGTTTCCGCCGGAAGCTATAAGGTGCACTGTGTCATTACCAACGAACTCTTCTTTACCGAGTGGAAGCAAGTAAAATGGGAAGGGGCGGGGTAGAAGAAATTCTAGGGTACCATCACATCGATGCCGCAGTGGACACTTGATCGTTTTTATGGTAATTGAAAGGGAAGAAGATTCAATATCCCTTTCAATTTATAACGATTTTTTTAACGAACTTTTTCTTTACTGCGATTTTTTTCATCGGTTTCTAACTCTAATCTAATAGTTATCGCCAAAACCGTTCAGAAAATCCAAATAACCCAATCCGTTTCTGAGAAATCACGATTTAAAAATTCAATCTAGAAAGCCATGGAATGGTTAGTTTTTGCAATATCTCGGGAATTATAAATAATTGATATATCGTGTCGCATATCTAATAAAAGGTAATTTAATTATCTATTCAAATATGTTAATATTATTTCAGAAAAAATACCTAATTGTTTGTTTTTTAATATTTTCTCTCGATCAGGTAGGTTTATAAATACTGCTCAAAATACAGAACTAGAAACCGCTTAGAAAACTGAAATACCATAAACCGTTATATATCATTTTAAAGAAATCCTTATTTTCGATGGAAAAATCAAATATTCAATTTTTCTATTTCTTCTCGCGATCGAAATGAACAAAGAATGGTGTTCCGGGCGACACACGTACGGGTTATCGGGCCCAGAAATCTGTAACGACATAACCTCAACGTGTTCGCTTCCTCCCTGCTTCAGTCATTTGTTTCGGTTCGATGGCGTTGAGATCTCGACGATAGACTACCTCGTCGACTGTTGCTCTTGCTATAGTTTTTGTTCTCGCAGTGCGTGTATAGCATATACAGATCGATATTCAAGATAGTCAGCCAAATACGGAAGTCTTATTTTATGAGGCATTCGAAGAAGCGAAATTTCTTGGAAAGGTCATCAAATTTCCGATTATTTGAGCTATATTTTTATTTAAAAACGTAGAAGATAGCGTAAAATTTGTATTTCCATGGCACTCTAGACGCAAAGTTAAAATAGGCATTATTTCGTTAAATACCAACGAATTTCGCTTTAGTTTGGGTTGTTTTTTTGCAGTATTTTATAATCTAGGGAATGTATGTACCGTTATGTTTTTTTTTTGTAAAACTGTAGAATAGGCGCACTGAAATATATGATCGTATTATTTTTAAACTCAGCATCAAATTTCCTTTTATTTGAACCCAAACACGGCATATCTTACTCTTAAAACAAGGGAGTTATCACAAAAATTTAACTTCCATGGCACTCTAGATGCAAAGTTAAAATATGCATTATTTCGTTAAATACCAACGAATTTCGCTTTAGTTTGGGTTATTTTTGCAGTAATTTATAATCTAGGGAATGTATGTGCCGTTATGCTGATTTTTTTGTAAAACGGTAGAATAGGCACACTGAATTATAACATCGTATTATTTTTAAACTCAGCATTGAATTTCCTTTTATTTGAACCCAAACACGGCATATCCTACTCTTAAAACGAGGGAGTTATCACAAAAATTTAACTTCCATGGCACTCTAGATGCAAAGTTAAAATATGCGTTATTTCGTTAAATACCAAGGAATTTCGCTTTAGTTTGTGTTGTTTTTTTGCAGTATTTTATAATCTAGAGAATGTATGTACCGTTATGCTGATTTTTTTTGTAAAACACTAGAATAGGCACACTGAATTATATGATCGTATTATTTTTAAACTCAGCATCGAATTTCCTTTTATTTGAACCCAAACACGGCATATCTTACTCGTAAAACAAGGGAGTTATCACAAAAATTTAACTTCCATGGCACTCTAGATGCAAAGTTAAAATATGCGTTATTTCGTTAAATACCAACGAATTTCGCTTTAGTTTGGGTTGTTTTTTTGCAGTATTTTATAATCTAGGGAATGTATGTACCGTTTTGTTGATTTTTTGTAAAACAGTAGAATAGGCACACTGAATTATATGATCGTATTATTTTTAAACTCAGCATCGAATTTCCTTTTATTTGAACCCAAACACGGCATATCTTATTCGTAAAACAAGGGAGTTATCACAAAAATTTAACTTCCATGGCACTCTAGATGCAAAGTTAAAATATGCGTTATTTCGTTAAATACCAACGAATTTCGCTTTAGTTTGGGTTGTTTTTTTGCAGTATTTTTTAATCTAGGGAATGTATGTACCGTTATGTTGATTTTTTTGTAAAACAGTAGAATAGGCACACTGAATTATATGATCGTATTATTTTTAAACTCAGCATCGAATTTCCTTTTATTTGAACCCAAACACGGCATATCTTACTCTTAAAACAAAGGAGTTATCACAAAAATTTAACTTCCATGGCACTCTAGATGCAAAGTTAAAATATGCGTAATTTCGTTAAATACCAACGAATTTCGCTTTAGTTTTGGTTGTTTTTTGCAGTATTTTATAATCTAGGGAATGTATGTACCGTTATGCTGATTTTTTTTGTAAAACAGTAGAATAGGCACACTGAATTATATGATCGTATTATTTTTAAACTCAGCATCGAATTTCCTTTTATTTGAACCCAAACACGGCATATCTTATTCTTAAACCAAGGGAGTTATCACAAAAATTTAACTTCCATGGCACTCTAGATGCAAAGTTAAAATATGCGTTATTTCGTTAAATACCAACGAATTTCGCTTTAGTTTGTGTTGTTTTTTGCAGTATTTTATAATCTAGGGAATGTATGTACCGTTATGCTGATTTTTTTTTGTAAAACAGTAGAATAGGCACACTGAATTATATGATCGTATTATTTTTAAACTCAGCATCGAATTTCCTTTTATTTGAACCCAAACACGGCATATCTTACCCTTAAAACAAAGGAGTTATCAAAAAAATTTAACTTCCATGGCACTCTAGATGCAAAGTTAAAATATGCATTATTTCGTTAAATACAAACGAATTTCGCTTAAGTTTGGGTTCTTTTTGCAGTATTTTATAATCTAGGGAATGTATGTACCGTTATGTTGATTTTTTTGTAAAACAGTATAATAGGCACACTCAATTATATGATCGTATTATTTTTAAACTCAGCATCAAATTTCCTTTTATTTGAACCCAAACACGGCATATCTTACTCTTAAAACAAGGGAGTTATCACAAAAATTTAACTTCCATGGCACTCTAGATGCAAAGTTAAAATATGCGTTATTTCGTTAAATACCAACGAATTTCGCTTTAGTTTGGGTTGTTTTCTGCAGTATTTTATAATCTAGGGAATGTATGTACCGTTCTGTTGATTTTTTTGTAAAACAGTAGAAGAGGCGCACTGAATTATATGATCGTATTATTTTTAAACTCAGCATCGAATTTCCTTTTATTTGAACCCAAACACGGCATATCTTACTCTTAAACCAAGGGAGTTATCACAAAAGTTTAACTTCCATGGCACTCTAGATGCAAAGTTAAAATATGCATTATTTCGTTAAATACCAACGAATTTCGCTTTAGTTTGGGTTGTTTTTTGCAGTATTTTATAATCTAGGGAATGTATGTACCGTTATGTTGATTTTTTTGTAAAACAGTAGAATAGGCACACTGAATTATATGATCGTATTATTTTTAAACTCAGCATCGAATTTCCTTTTATTTGAACCCAAACACGGCATATCTTACTCTTAAAACAAGGGAGTTATCACGAAAATTGAACTTCCATGGCACTCTAGATGCAAAGTTAAAATATGCGTTATTTTGTTAAATACCAACGAATTTCGCTTTAGTTTGGGTTTTTTTGCAGTATTTTATTATCTAGGGAATGTATGTACTGTTATGTTGATTTTTTTGTAAAACAGTAGAATAGGCACACTGAATTATATGATCGTATTATTTTTAAACTCAGCATCGAATTTCCTTTGATTTGAACCCAAACACGGCATATCTTACTCTTAAAACAAGGGAGTTATCACAAAAATTTAACTTCCATGGCGCTCTAGATGCAAAGTTAAAATATGCGTTATTTCGTTAAATATCAATGAAATTTTGTCGAGTTTGGGTTTATTTCGATTAGTTTTTCATAATTTATCAACCCTGATCATTTTTTTTACTTTTTTTCAAAAACTTCATGAGATGTTTAGCGGTAATTTAAAAATTATTTATTAGCGCTAAATCGGTGGTGTTTCAGCTATAAAGCGGCAAATAAAATTATCTAAGATCGTTTCGCGTATGGCATAAAATTAGTAGTAACGATTTTTTTGTTTCGTGCTCAAGGAGTTATGACACTGCGGCTCGTATGGTTAGTAGCTTAAGCTATAATACGATATTCAGGTAGCATTCACGGACTTGCCCGGCCCGCCATATATTATATATATAATTGCAGCATGGTAGATGCGATCTTCGGCCATAAATTTGTAAAATAAATACGACCGAGTCTACCTTATACTACTAGTCCCCCCCGTACCCCGCCCTGCCGCACTGCACTGCGCGCGTACCTTACCGTTGGGGCACCGTTTACGTGCAAGTATGGACCCCGAGATTGTGAGTCGCGATTTGAAATTTGTTTATTGCCTGTTGAGTGGCTCTCTCGGCTCTCCTCGAGAACTTTGTGTACGGTGGCCGGCCGGCTCGGCAGTTCGTATTCGTAACCTATACGGAGACGGTGATGAGGCCGCAGATCGTAGAACGAGATCTGTGAAGGGGGAAAATTTTATGACTTAATTCTTCGGAATATTGCGTACCTTGAATACTAAGAAAGATATCAAACACGGGAGAAAGAGACCGACTTTACCGTGCGCAGTTACCTCATTTTTACCGACAACTTCCTTTCATTATTATCATTATTATTACTAAAATCACCGATATAAGTAATTTATTCCAAACCTCGTACATATTTTTGGAAAGATCATGAAATTACCTGTTATTTGATATGTAACACGGCACATCTCCGATTTTTAGTTTTTGAGATATTCGGCAAAATTACCCGTTTCCATGGCCAACCTAGATGGAATATTAAAACTACCATATCTCTGAAACGGATCAAGTTATTTTAGATTTTCAAACAGTTTCTATTATAACTTTTTAATTACAATGCAATTTTTCGATGTTTTTAATTATACTATAAAATAAAAATTTTAAAACATAATCGGGAAAATGATAAAATTTCCTTTTATTTGCACCCAAACACGCCATAGTTTCCTTATTACTTATCAAATTCCCAAGCGTATATCGTTTTTATCGAAAAACAAATGAAAACGTAGTACCTATCGATTGATTAATTATGTTTTCATATAGAGAATACAATTACGATTAATTTGATATGCGACTCGATATAGGTAATTAAATTAGTTTCCGAGTTATCGCTGTGTAAAGATTCCACGGCCTGCTAGATGGAATATTAAAAATCGCTATATTTCACAAACCGCTCGGTTTATCCGAATTTACTCGAGCAATTCCCCATCGCAATCTTTAGGACAATGAATGTTATTAATTCCGCATCAAAAAAGAGAAGTTTGTAGATCGAAAATATTCAAATTTTAACGAGTTTGCTATTGAGTTCCGCGACCGGTGGCGGTTCGGATTCAATTTTCGGCCAAATTACAGGAAGAGAAAAGAAATTCGCGTTGTTTAATTAATTCTTAGGGACCCGGAGGGTGGGGGTTAGGAAACCCCTGATATTTCAATCGGAAAAGAAATGAAAACTCGAATCTTTTCCCTCCCTTGGCGGTGGCCGAACTTACAGCGGCTCTTCATTAATCAAGTTATTTAATTATCGAGATCTCAAGGAGATATAGCCGCCCCAAAGGATTCTGATTTCTCCTTCCCGACGAAAGGGTTGGAAAAAGCTAATTCTGTCCCCCTAAAATACTGCGACTTTATCGTACTCGTAACATTTCAAACCAATAATGAGACTTGAAATTAAAAACCGAAATCTTATTAAAAATTCACAATTTAATCATACTGGTTTTTCTCTCAACCCCCCATTTCGGCGGATGGTCGGTGAGGGTAGTAATCGATGTTTCAACCCTTTAATTCTCTCGCCCCTGTGTTTCGTATAGCAAAAGATGAATAAATCATGTCTTACACGATCAAAAGGAAACGGTCACTCCGTCTATGTATGTATAGTCCCGGTTTGAAAAGGGTGAGTTTGCGCAACCCACCCCTTTCGGTCGCCGGCTGGACACCGGCCTGAAATTAAGGGGGTGCGCGGAGAAAGGACCTTGATTGATAACTCTGCTTAGAAAGCCAGCCTAAGTTATCTTGGGGTCGTTTTATACAAATTTAATATGCGTTATCGACGCCTCACCGGCTGTACGTGATCCCCACCCCTAAAAACAACACCCCTATCCGTTAGTCAATATTATATAACACCAAACATAACCAGAAATATTCATTAATAAATTCTAAGCCAGATAAAAAATAATTCGTCACGATATCTCTAACCGTTCTCGAGAAATCCAATTTTAAAGGTTTACATCTAGTGTGCTATGGATCCAAATTTTTGGGTATTTTTTTGATTATCTCGCAAACCACTAAAGTTAGATGTATCGTGTTTGGGGTCGTTGTAAAGAGGATTTCAATTACTATTTAACAGTAATAGTGCTATATTCGATTGGCCATTTATAAACAATACTAACAAGATTTACACCGTTTGTTTTTGTTTATTATTAAAAGTTATGAAAAACCACGTAATTTGAGTCCAAACTCGATAGGGTTATCTCTAAAAATAACCAAGATATCACTAAAATAACGCTTCCAAGGCAGACTAGATGGAAATGAAAAAAAGCGGTTTTCCTCGCTAAATATTAAGAAAATCGTGCGGTTTTCGGTGAAATTCTAGTTAATATTATTAATCAAAACGGATCGTTGCTGTTTCAATGCGACGAAATAATATGTATACGCCATGGTGGTCATATAGGGAACTATTAGTCAACCGGGTACAATTCAACGTTGTCACTGAATTATAAAGATGATATATGACTGGGAACGTCCCGCGTCAAGTCCTGTATTACCGGCCCCGACGTCTTTGTCTATAACATTTGACAGGCGCACCAGTGGCGTCGGACAGTGAAGGGTTTGGGCGAATTTATGTTTTGCTTAAATTCGAGTGTGCCCTGAATAACAAAATCCGAGTGGATATTAGGTTTTGTTTGGTGTATATGCTCTGGAAGTATGTCAGAAGCAGGGGTTGCTAGAAAAAACCCCTTCGTGACAATGCAACCCCCACTAATTTTCGCTTTTAGCCAAAAGTTTCGGGTCGTTAATATTCTAAGGGAACAAATACCGAAATGGTCGTGATTTATTTTCTCTAGGGAAACCGTTTCGTTATTTCTAAATTTACCCACCTTGCGGGGAGGGGGTGACTGTTACCGATACAACCACCAGCGGGGGTGGGCGTCGCCAGACCTCCTCAATTAAAACGTCGAGAAACGCGATATTACAATTTAACACATTCAGCTTTCTTAACACTAAATCATCAGCGACAGACCTTTTTTCTACAAACGCTAAATTATCTTCGATCAAATAAAGGGTTGAATACACCCCCGGAATAACTTATACACGATTGTTTCCATCACGAAGAATCGCATACCATTTGAATTTTCCCTCGGCGACGCTTAGAAAGGACGATATAGCGTTTCTAAAGAATTATCTCAGTAGGCCATGGAATGTAATTTTTGAAGATATTTCCGAAACTAAGAATGATAAGTATATCGTGTTGGGGCTCAAATAAACGCAAATTTTAAGGGGATTCTATTAGAAATATTTTTTATTTTATTATTATTATTATTGTCCATTAATAATAATAATAATTGTTTTTAAGATTAAATATACTTAGTATTGAATAACTCACAGTTTAAAATTTCATGATAGACCGTTTAGATCCGCTATAAAACAATTTATGATATCTGATCTAGTATGCCTTGGAAAACGTTATTTTCCTAAATATCTTGTTAATTGTTAATTATAGATATGCCGTGTTGGTACTCTAATAACGCGGAATTTAATTCTTTATCCGATTCGAGCAATGAAATACGTAGGTTTCGTTGTTTAAAGGTGTTAAGTCGTAATAATGTCTTCTGGGGGAACAAATTTGCGTTGTTCGGGTGTAAGTTTGCTTCGATTTGTTTGAGGCGGGTTATTCTACACGGATTTCGAGGGTATTCTTTATCGAAAGTAGCGCATAGATTAGAGCCGTACAAGACCTCCGCAAACCGGTGAATACACTAAATAGTAGCCGGGATGGTAGCACATGTGCTTCAGTTGCTGTTTCTGTCTCTCTCCGCCCGATCGGTAGACGATATCGGAGAGGGAAAGAGAGAAGACTGCGCGCGATATATGCAAACCCCTTTCTTGTAATTTAGCGAAATAAACATTAACAGTACTAAAGGCAATAAAATAAATCAAGGGCGGCCCCGCACTAGCTGTGCTAGCTGTGTGCTGTGCATCGGTGCTCGCTTCGCTCTCCCGCCATGTGAAACGTATACATTTAAACTCCTCTACCGATATATTCCATTATTACTTTCGGAAATTTATAGACGCTACGTGTACCGTACTAGCCAAAAGTTCACCAAACTCACGATAGGGCAGTCGCATCAAAACGAACGATAAACCATTGGAATCCTAACTAAATTCCCTCTCATTAGAGCCCCAACACGATATACTTATCACTTACAGTTTTTGAGTTATACCCGAAAAAAGATATTCCAAGGCTAACTAGATCGAAGTTTTAAAATGCGATTTTCTTCGGATCTTATGTTCGGAATATGAAGTGTGGCACATGGTTGAACCCAGTTTTTGATGCGGTTTCAAATCCGATACTCCATAATAGTATAACTCCTCAAATCCAAAGATAAATATCCTTATTCTTATAAGATCTTACCACCACTGTATAGAACACAAAATTTCAAAGAATTAGACACCCAACACGCTATATCTAGCATTAATATTTCAGGAGTTATCACCAAAAATTAGTTTCCATGGCCAACTAGACCGAACTATAAAAGTGTGATTTTCTCGGGATCTAGTGGTCGGATTACGGAGTGTGGCACATGGTTGGAACCCGTTTTTTGTCCCGGACAGATTCCGATCGGTCTGATCAATACAGGGCAATACTTCTTCTTCTTCTCTGCTTGTGATTGTGTGCGAATTCGGCGGTGGGAAACGGTTGCGAGTTGCGGAGAGAGGAATTGATCCGTCTTTTTTAAATTCCTGCGGAGAGGCAGGAGAGTCCGCAGAACGCCGCTGCCGCTGACATATGTTCAGCGACTCATTAGAACTCGCCGACAAAGGGTAATTTGGCAATAAGAGCCCAGACGGGCGACTGCGAGAAAGACGGAGAGCGATCTCTATATTTTTATTGGCGCGGAGACGGCGGCCCGACGGAGTCCCCTTTTGTTTTTTATATCAATTATCGAGCGGGACGATTATTGGGCCGGAACGATTGCAAAAATTTATATTTCGGTGCCGGCGGATGCCGCTAAAAGCCAATTTCGCCTTCGGTCGCGGTGTGCCTTGGAAAAAGCATTTTTCGAGAATTACTCGAAAACGGTTCGTGCTAGCCATGTCGAGCTTGGGCTCATATGAAAGCATTTTTGATAAGGAATAAGATTTAGAAGAAGAATTTTGCGATTTATTATTTATAACCTCTAAAATAAAATAAAAGTAGTTTTTTGTCGTAGAATACTATTCCATTCTATTCCTTATATAAAACGTTTTCATATGAGCCTAAACTCGATACAATTCCTAATAAAGCCAATAATATAAAGCGACGTTTACCTTTGATCATAGTGTGCCTTGGAAAAAGCATTTTTCGAGAATTCCTCGAAAACGGTTTGTGCTAGCCATATCGTGCTTGGGCTCATAGGAAAGCATTTTTTTAAAAGGAATAGGATGTAAGGGACACATTTGAATTCTTATTATTTATAACCTCAAAAATGAAAAAAAATCGTTTTTTGTTGTAGAATATTACTCCATTCTATTCCTTATATAAAACGCTTTCATATGAGCCTAAAGTCGATACAATTCCTAATAAAGCCAATAAGATAAAGCGATGTTTACCTTTGATCTTAGTGTGCCTTGTAAAAGGCATTCTTCGAGAATTACTCGAAAACGGTTTGTGCTAGCCATAACGTGCTTGGGCTCATATGAAAGCATTTTTTAAAAGGACTAAAATGTAAGAGACACATTTTGAATTCTTATTGTTTACAACCTCAAAAATAAAAAATAATCGTTTTTTTGTTGAAGAATTTTATTCCCTTCTATTCCTTATATTAAACGCTTTCATATGAGTCTAAACTCGATACAATTCCTAAAAAAGCCAATAAGATAAAGCGACGTTTACCTTTGATCTTAGTGTGCCTTGGAAAAAGCATTCTTCGAGAATTACTCGAAAACGGTTTGTGCTAGCCATAACGTGCTTGGCTCATATGAAAGCATTTTTTAAAAGGAATAAGATGTAAGAGACTCATTTTGAATTCTTATTGTTTATAACCTCAAAAATAAAAATAAATCGTTTTTTGTTGTAGAATATTATTCCGTTCTATTCCTTATATAAAACGCTTTCATATGAGCCTAAACTCGAAACAATTCCTAATAAAGCCAATAAGATAAAGCAACACCTTTGATCTTAGTGTGCCTTGGAAAAAGCATTTTTCGAGAATTACTCAAAAACGATTTGTGCTAGCCATATCGTGCTTGGGCTCATATAGAAGCATTTTTTAAAAGGAATAAGATGTAAGGGACACGTTTTAAATTTTTATTATTCATAACCTCAAAAATAAAAAAAAATCGTTTTTTTGTGGTAGAATATTATTCCATTCTATTCCTTATATAAAACGCTTTCTTATGAGCCTACACTCTATTAAGTTACTAATAAACCCAATGAGATAAAGCGATATTTACCTTTTATCGTAGTGTGCCTTGGAAAAGACATTTTCTCAAATTACTCGAAAATGGTTAATGATAGCATTGTCATGTTTGGGCTCAAATGAAACGGTTTTTAATAAGCAATAAGATACAATCAACATTAATATTGAATTTCTTATTATTTTTGCAAAAAATTTCGTAGAATTGGAATGTCCTCTATATTATTTCTTTTTCTTCACTCCCGGTGTGACCAATTGGTTATGCCAGTATGTTAGCATCGATATTGCCGTCTGTATGGCCTCGGCACAGGTAACTCGAATACCGCAGGTTGAACTGTGTCCCATCGGTGAATTATGGGCCGATGTATTCTTTATGTGGTCTTCGGACATCGCACAGATCAGGTTTATGTATTTATGGGAACACCGGCCGCCCGAGATGCACCATCGCCGCTCTAGCTGTATTTCACCTTCCGTGTCCGTTCTCCACACTTGTCAGTCCGCAAACGAAAATTTCCTAGAATATAATTTTCGTTGGTGATTTTTATCATGTTAAGGGAGCAAGAATTATGCCTTAGATCGGATAGATTTGAGGGTTACGTGAGAAAAATCACAATAAAGTTTGGAGAAAAGAGTTTAAAACACCTTAAAATAATAAGTAATTTAATGCTAAACGCGGTTATAATAATTTATAATGCAATTTTGCATTAAATCCCGCGAAAATCGCGATTTAAAATTTTGGTCGCGGTTGGCCTAGGAAATGCGTTTTTTGGCTATAACTCCTAAACGGATAAAGATAACTATAGCGTGTTACACCTCAAATTATAGCTAATTTCATAGTTAATACAACTAGATGATTTTCATCTCTTAATTATTTTGAATAACACCGATTTATTGATATTTGGCTATCTCGTGGTGGTCTGAGCGTGGAGCGGTTTGACGTGAGGTAAAATAACGGCGGGTATGCAGCGGGTTGTCGCGGCTATAGTCGATCTGACACATTAGCAGCTCAACTTGAATTATAGAATTATCTCCAGCAATATATCAAAATGAGATTCCACCTATGGCTCATGGACCGCGCCGGGTCCGGTGTATTTGTCTCTTTCCGATACTTTATTTCTTCCCCTTTGTTCGCCATAGCCATCGGTTTCACGCGCTCGTCCTATCTCGCGTCAATTTGTTCGCTGTTCTACAGCGACTAAGCCGTTTTTGTCGGCTAAAACTACGCAAAAATCGAAGTATTTCTTGTGTATATTGTTCCTTTTTCGACGCTCTTTTATACGAGCCCAAGGACGATATGCTTCGGACTAATACTTTTCGAGAAAATCGAGAAAAACGCTTTTTCCATGGCACACCAAGACGAAAAATAGAAATGCGCTTTTAACGCATTTCTTGCAGGATTTTTGGGACAATTGAGTATCTATGACTTATTATATGTTACCTAATTACCGTATACATCCATTTCATCCCCTAAATCTCCATATTTTCGCCCCTAAATCCAATCTAAGCCAAACTCGGTTTTAGTTACAAGCATTACTGCCGCCACAGTAATGCATGCCTAATCACGTGACAAGTTATTAGCGTCTAAATAATTCCGTCTACCGCTGTCATATCGGGCTCTAATTTACCGATTTAGTGTATTACAGCCTCGCCGAGGAGCGGCGAGGGTTTATAACCGTTGCTAGCGTCAAACTGGTGCACAGGGGCATGTAGTATAACTCGAGGCGGGCTACAAACGGTTTACAGGGCGATACTAACGTGTAACAGCGTTTGTAATGTGTCATAGGGCATGTTTTGGGGCCCCTCGTCAGGTGGCACCACCTCGCCAGCCACTGGACACGTCAAATTGTTTCACACTCAAGTGTGACTGAGGGTCACGACTAGGAGCAACAGATCTCTTATAACATGTTGTTAAGTGTTACCTGGGTGAGAGATACCATCGGTTAGGTATTTTCGACGAAATTGTGATGGGACGATGCGTTTTTTAATTCTTATCACGCCTGTAATGATTTGGTTTAGTTTGTTTCGTTGGATATCGTGAAAGTCGCGTGTTTTAATTTTTGTCGCAGCTGGCCATGGATACGCGTTTTTCTTTAACAACTCTGATACGAATGGAGATAAGTATATCGTGTAACGGGTCAAATTAGAAGTAATTTTGCGAAGAATACAACTATGATATTTAAATTTACTTTTGACATAGTGTGTACATCATTTTCGATAAAATTAGGGAATTTTAATGTCAAAATCGCGATGAGACAATGCAGCTTTTAATTCTGATTATGTCTATTATGATTTACTTTAGTTTGTTTCGTTGGATCGCGTGAAAATCGCATGTTTTAATTATTGTCGCAGTTGGCCATTGATATGGATTTTTCTTTTATAACTCTCAAACGAATGAAGATAAGTATATCGTGTTACGACTCAACTTAGAAGTAATTTTGGGGAGAATAAAATCATGATACTTAAATTTACTTTTGACATAGTGTGTACATCATTTTCGATAAAATTAGGGAATTATAATGTCAAAATCGCGATGAGTCGATGCAGTTTTTAATTCTGATTATGTCTATTATGATTTAGTTTGGTTGATTTCGTTGGATCGCGTGAAAATCGCATATTTTAATTTTTGTCGCAGTTGGCCATAGATATGGGGGTTTCTTTATAACTCTGAAACGAATGAAGATAAGTATATCGTGTAACGGCTCAAATTAGAAGTAATTTTGCGAAGAATACAACTATGATATTTAAATTTAGTTTTGACGTAGTGTGTACATGATTTTCGACGAAATTAGGGAATTATAATGTCAAAATCGATAAGACGATGCAACTTTTAATTCTGATTATGTCTATTATGATTTAGTTTGGTTTATTTCGTTGGATCGCGTGAAAATCGCATATTTTAATTTTTGTCGCAGTTGGCCATGGATATGGGGTTTTCTTTATAACTCTGAAACGAATGAAGATAAGTATATCGTGTAACGGCTCAAATTAGAAGTAATTTTGCGAAGAATACAACTATGATATTTAAATTTAGTTTTGACGTAGTGTGTACATGATTTTCGACGAAATTAGGGAATTATAATGTCAAAATCGATGAGACGATACAGGTTTTAATTCTGATTAGGTCTATTATGATTTAGTTTGGTTGATTTCGTTGGATCGCGTGAAAATCACATATATTAATTTTTGTCGCAGTTGGCCATGGATATGGATTTTTCTTTAATAACTCTGAAACGAATGAAGATAAGTATATCGTGTAACGGCTCAAATTAGAAGTAATTTTGCGAAGAATACAACTATGATATTTAAATTTAGTTTTGACGTAGTGTGTGCATGATTTTCGACGAAATTAGGGAATTATAATGTCAAAATCGATGAGACGATGCACCTTTTAATTCTGATTAGGTCTATTATGATTTAGTTTGGTTGATTTCGTTGGATCGCGTGAAAATCACATATATTAATTTTTGTCGCAGTTGGCCATGGATATGGATTTTTCTTTAATAACTCTGAAACGAATGAAGATAAGTATATCGTGTAACGGCTCAAATTAGAAGTAATTTTGCGAAGAATAAAACTATGATATTTAAATTTAGTTTTGACGTAGTGAGAACAGGATTTTCCATGAAACTAGGGAATTATAATGTAAAAATCGCGATGAGACGATGCAACTTTTAATTCTGATTATAGCTATTATGATTTAGTTTAGTTTGTTTCGTTGGATCGCTTGAAAATCGCATATTTTAATTCTTGTTGCAGTTGGCCATGGATATGCATTTTTCTTTACTAACTCTGAAACGAATGAAGAAAAGTATATCGTGTAACGGCTCAAATTAGAAGTAATTTTGCGAAGAATAAAGCTATGATATTTAAGTTTAGTTTTGACGTAGTAAGTAAAGGATTTTACACGAAATTAGGGAACTATAATGTAAAAATCGCGATGAGACGATGCAACTTTTAATTCTGATTATGTCTATTATGATTTAGTTTAGTTTGTTTCGTTGGATCGCTTGAAAATCGCATATTTTAATTCTTGTCGCAGTTGGCCATGGATATGGATTTTTCTTTAATAACTCTGAAACGAATGAAGATAAGTATATCGTGTAACGGCTCAAATTAGAAGTAATTTTGCGAAGAATAAAGCTATGATATTTAAGTTTAGTTTTGACGTAGTGAGTAAAGGATTTTCCACGAAATTAGGGAATTATAATGTCAAAATCGCGATGGGACGGTGCAGCTTTTAATTCTGATTATGTCTATTATGATTTAGTTTAGTTTGTTTCGCTGGATCGCGTGAAAATCGCATATTTTGATTTTTGTCACAGTTGGCCATGGATATGGGTTTTTCTTTAATAACTCTGAAACGAATAAAGATAAGTATATCGTGTAACGGCTCAAATTTGAAGTAATTTTACGAGGAATAAGACTATGACATTAAAAATTTGTTTAGACATAGTCTGTCCCGCAGAAACCAATTACATAGTTTGTTATTTCTATTCGGGCCTGTGAAGTGGCCGCGGGGTTCGCTTTAGAGTTTCCGGGGGACGGTAAAGAGGGTGGCGGGGTGGTTCGGCGGTCGTAGAGCGAACCGTTCGAGATATTATTAATTTTTCACATAGTTCGCCTCGCGATGCTATCCTTTGAACCCTTTGAACCTGCGGGATAACGCCGGCCCGGCCCGGCCCGGAAAATGAGCCCCAGGTATCGGGAATAGTTGATGCATTCTCCGTGCGTCGCCCGCTCGCCTCACTCCACCCCCTCCTCCGCCGCCCGTTTATCCCCGTCCCTGAAAGAATCCGGGATGGGAACAGAGAGACAGAGTTGGATGAGGAGAGAAGCCGCGTTTTCATTGTGTCCAGGAGTCTACTTTGTCTTTTTTGCTATGGGCGTAGCGTAGAGAGTTCGAGTCTCTCCTCCCTGAGAGCGGTACTAGCGCCCGAAACAAAAGCTTTGATTTCGTAAAACCACCCTGGGAGGGCGGTCGACAAAGGGCCGAGTGGATATTATCATTATTAGGTGTGTTATTGGAGTTGGGAATAGTTATAGGGCGGGAATTTAAATTTACACCAAAGTCATAATATTGAATTATTTATTTTGTTGAATGGTATATATTTTATTAGTTAGAAAAGAATAGACGTTACAAAGTACAAAGTCTCTATTTATTCATTTGAATTTTACTCTTTTGAATTTTGAATTATCAACTACTACTCATTATCCACTACTTCTGTTTCACCCTGTAAACTGCAGCATCCCCAGCATCTTGCACACAATTAGGAAATTGATCGATCACGTCTGACGGACGCAACATTATTTCAATAAACTCTCAAAACCCGCATTATTGCCATTCAATATAATCCACGAAAATAACAAGATAGCCGCAATAACGGGAGATGAGGTTATACGATATTACGATACGGGTTCCACAGCACTCTGGAATCAATATAAAATCAATTAGGCACGAAAACGGAATTAACTTAATTGCCATTGATTGTGTCTCAATTAGTTTGGGGGGACCTTTTCAAATTCACAGAAACCAGAACACACACCGGGGATAAGGACGGGCTTATATGGGTTTGGTTGGTGTTGAAGAGAGACAGGCATAAGGGCGAATTTGGGAACGCGTAACATATAGCCCAAAGCGAGTGATTCCCTAGCCCTGATAAATTCTATCGACGATGGATTTTATCTTTATTAGCTCGTAGATATATCGACGATGAAATTGCTTCGCTATTGCGAAGCGCTTTTGATATGTATACAGGGTGTTTTTTTTTACAATACAAGGTATAGTACTTTAGAAATAAATAACAAAATTTTGCTGCGCGTACACTTTTTTATTTTTATTTACTAGAGCAGTGGTCACCAAACTTCTCCCGCTCTCCTTATCTCGTTCGCGGGAGTCTCATAGCTCCACTCCGCTCAGATGGCCCGCGGTCCGTAGTTTGGGGACCGCCGCACTTGACGGTGCCCTCTAGTAAATAAAAATAAAAAAAAAAGTGTACGAGAAACAAATTTTGTTAATTATTTCTGAAGAAAAACGTAAACCATACACACAGAAAAGTAAATACTTCCCTGAAAGCAATATGCTTTCATCCAAGTAAATGATTAGTTTGCTATAGCCGCAAGTAGATATTTTCTCAAGTTAAGAATAAAGAGATATTGTTGAATTGAAATGATCATATGCTTGTATATCTGAGAAAATATTTTCTTGCAATGAGTATAGATATTATTCATTCAAGAAAACTATTCTCACGTTGAGAATAATGGAATTTTCTTAAAGTGAATATATATGCTTGACAATGAGAAAATATTTTCTTGAAATGAGTATAGATATTATTAGTTCAAGAACATGATCATAATGTATTGAATAGAAATTACTGTTTTAGTTTTTTTTAAAAAGGTAGGGAATTGTGTGAAATAAGTAGACAATAACTTAGCGAATGATATTTGTTTTATTGTATGAAATTTCTTTGTTTAATTACATATATACTTACCTATATATAAATTATCACTACCTACAATATCTAAGGCATGGAAAAAACACCATATTCTATTAGACATCAAATTGTTTCCATTATATTACACAAGTAAGTTTTCTGTGGCATGTATGTTGATTTAGTGACCACTATATGGCTAGGCAAAATTTACGTACCGTGTGCGTCACAAGTCACAACTACGAACTGCGTCGCAAATACGTTGAACATAAGTACCGTAGGCTATTCACGCAAAATTAAAACTATATACTTTCATAATATTATAGATCGCGTAGTTATTGCGTACAGTACCTACAAAATTAGTAAAGATATACTAACATATTAAACTGTTCTCGGACAATACTCGGTAGTCAGCGAACACGACGCCATAGCAGACCCCAACTAACTGAAGGCCAAGGCCGATGCGAAAAATCTTAAATCTCGGCAACGTTCGTGCACGTTTGAGTGTAAATGCGCAAGCGCGTTGCAAGCAATGGCTTACTTGATTCAAGGTATTGATCAACTTCTTGAATTGGGAATTTAAACTATTTGGTTTGAAAATTATATACTTAACCGAAACTAATAACTCTGAGATTGGGATATTCTTGAATTGTGAGAACAAGGAATTCTTAAATGAAAGAAATTGTTTCAAACCAAGTAAATATTAACTTTAATCTAAAGCAATAACCGCAAGTAAATAATTTTCTCACGTTTTGAGAATATACTTCGCTGTGTGTATGGATAATCAAACATTTACTATAGAACTTTGTATGAAAATAAATGATAAGTAATAAAGAAAATCTTGAATACATGATATTAGATACCTATTACATGACATTAGACAGGGTGAGTCATTAGAGTAGCAATGGTCAATATTTCCGGAATGCCCTTTATATCATAGCATATTAGAAATACTAAGGAAGTTGTGTTTCCAACTGTATCAAGTTGTTTGTCAAAAAATATATTAAGTGCAGGTCCAAAAACTACGTACAAACAACATTTTTGCAGATGCCGATGTTGAAAAAATGTTTTTTCTTGACGTTTCATTGTGTTTTATTGGTATGTGCGCTCACACACAAAAACAAACAAAAGCCGCAAAAACCTAACATGATGAGTAACTTTGACAACGAATTCGTACGAAAAATTCGTACCTACCAAAAATATCTACTTACTGTCATAGTTAATTGATTAAGGGCCGATCTTACAAAGCACGTTATACCATGGTATAACTAAATATTGGTATAAATGCCAGTATAAGTTGTTATTACTATGACAACACAAATATTTTAGCCAATGGGAGGCGGAATAGCACTATTTATACTGGGAATAACTATTCCACTACTTATACGTACACTTGTAAGATCGACCCTAAAAAAAATAGTACACGCTAAGATCAGCCTGTATAGCTAAGGTATACTTAACACAAAAATTATTATTAATATGTCTTTTAGTTTGATTGGGTACAGTTTATTTTCTGTTAAGAAACATTATCACATATTTCTTTAAATTGTTGTGCTTGTGACAAAACATATTTGTTTAAACAACATATATTTAAGTTATTGAATATTCGACATTATTAGTGATTAATTGTTTTGCTATATTTATTTAAAATAAATAAGTATTTTTTTGGTACAAGAAAAAGTTTATTTCGTTATAGTTTATCAGAGGAATTCAAGTGATATATTATTTCGTTTAACATACATTCTTCAAATGCCCTTTGTTCGAAATAAATATTGCAAATAAATACATTTTTATCCACTAATAAATATGGTAAGAATACTACGATGAATTATATTCGTATAGTTAATAAAACAAATCTTAAGGTCCAAAAAGATTACAAACACATGTTCTAATCTAACGCCTATTTTGTTAAATTTTGATGTTATTAACTTTTGTAATGTTTAACCTGCTTTCATAATTTTGTCATCAAGATTATCACATACTATTTTAATTTTGAAAAACTTTTTCTCGTAAAAAATCTATAAGTTCTAAAAATTACAATTAGGATTTTTTAAAAACTTACCAGAATACTAAATATTCACCATTAGACAGAGCAAAATATTGCATATTCTTTAGGAATTCTTTAAAATTTTTGGCAGCACGCGGTATATTCAACGGAGAAGGTGATTATAATTTCGTATTTAAAGACCACTAATAATTCCAAATAGTTTTTTCAAATAACATTTTTGCATAGCTTTTAATATAAAGGTACTTTACTCTTTACTCTGAGTTTTTCATGCAAGCGGGTACATTCAAGCAAATAATTACATTCTAATATTTGTATTTTTGGTTTAAGACATCCCGAAAACTTTTATGAAGAATAAAATTTTCCGAAAAATTGATAATCAACATTTTCCCCATTTGAGTTTTCTAAAAAGGCCTGCAATTGCCTAATTTTTCACAAACACTTGAATATTACAGAAACGATTACAAAAAATAACCCTACTGAAACACCCTGTATATTTATTTGTCAAATTATTATTATCAAAGAGTAAAATTAAAAACAATAATTTAATTAATAAAATTATAAGAAGTAAAATAACTACGTTTCCTTTGACACCAGTGCAATACTGCCTTGAAATAAAAACACCCAATTACTTCTACAATTACTATTATCTTCCCACATTTTCGTGTCGCTTACCCTGTGAATTCCTGGCCTGATCCTGACACCCCAATCTTTAGCAGAACAACGAAAACTGCTAATTTTCCTTGACAACATCACTCACGCGATCAGATAGAAGAAATAGTATCAACCTCAGCGGTAATTGTTTTTCGTATACCACCGACACATTTTCAATTACCATCAAGTTATACAGACACCCCTATAATACGTCTGAGATAGATCGTATTTTATTTATGCTATATCTATATATTGCGAATAGCGTTTAGTTCTGTTTGTGAATTTTGTCACGTAGGGTCCGAATCAAACCGCCGATGATGGCGCCACCGTCAGGCAAGGGTTGCTGCGATGTTGTTGCCACTGACATTTCGTGTCTTTCCATCCCTTACACCCCTATGTCACCCGCAAATGAATTGCGAAATTAGAAAATGTCTTTTGCGATGTTCGCATAATATATTGCATTTGACGTTTAGGGAGTTATCAACTGTTGTACAGTGTGTACCTACACAAACTAACTACACGTCTCTTTACAAATGAAATTTCTTAATTTATTAATTTTTGTCCTATATGGGTATATCCTGGGTAACGTACGCGACATTCGTACGCGATTAATAAAGCTTAAAATAGGAAAGAAACGGAAAAATCGTATGCATATTTTAATTAGTGCAAAGTACTAGTAGAACGCTATATTAAACAAACAAATTTGGAAGGATAAATAGTTAAGTGCAAATATACAAGCAAAAACAAAAGTGTCCGGACGCGACAAAAAATGGAAGTTTTTTTTAACGCGAGTAGAAATATTCCAAATTCAGCGATGTTTGGAGAAAAAAATCTTTTTGTTTTATGTGCAAATGAAGACCAAAGAATGTCTTTTGTCGGTAGACTTATGAAATGTGGGAAATATCTTTCAGCTTTTTTTATGATGTACGAGTTCGGACGCGACATTACGGACGCGACAGTTTTTCCCAAAGCATAAAATTCAAGAACGTTCATTTCAACTCTAACTTTATTTCAGAAATTTAACATAAAATTAATTCAGTTATAATAATATAGTAAAATTGGATTTTTACACGCTACTATACCGAGTACCGACCGATCGAGCTACTACGAGATCAATCAGACCGTAAAGGTGCGTTTTGATCGGTGGTAATGGTACTGGTAGTTGACGAAATTATAGTATTTCTCACCAGCTGTGATAGTGACACATATTAGTTTGCATGTACATAAATTTGAGTCACTAAACACTTGCTATCAGAAATACTATAATGGCATCTACTACCACTGCCATTACCACTAATCAGACCACACCTTAAGCATACTTGATTTGAAATCGGACCTGTTTCAAGGTACAACCGTTCCAACGTACAGCTTGAAACAGGTCCGATTTCAAATCAGTAACTTTATAAACAAATTTTCAGTAATTTTACTATGGTATTTACTGAAAATTTTATGGTTTGCATTTTTCAAAAGTATCTCAACAAGCACCCTGTTTGCTGTAGCACTCTGTATTTCCATTTACAGTAGAGCGCCGATAATCCGAACTAATTGGGACCGAAGGTGGTTCGGATTATCAAATTGTTCGGATTTTCAAAAATAACCTAGAAAATGACACTTAGGCTTAAGAAATGTCTAAAAATGCCTAAAAACATGCACTTTAGTCGATTAAATATACATCTATTACACAAACTATTACATAATTATGTATTTAAACTCTTTTAAAACGCGTTCGGATTATTGACGTTTCGGATTTTTGACGTTCGGATTTTTGATGTTCTACTGTATTTTAAAGCTATAATATTATACTTTCAGATGCAATTCAATTTCTTTAAATATCTTTATTAGTTCAAAAGTTATGATTTTTACAACGAAATAAGTCAAAAGGCCGCCTGATATTGTTACGGTTACTGACACGACAAATTGCAAACAAATAAAATTTTAATTTCGATTTGTCGTGGGTAATTTTGTTTTGCTTTCTGAAACAAATGAATAGGCTTGCTTTGTACATGAATGTTGCTTGAATTTTAAATGTTTATCGACTAATGACAACAATTAATATGGTTTTTGGTAACGGACGCGACATTCGGATATAGGTAAGATCAAATTTAAAAATAATCCGTTATTCGAACTCGCTTTGCCCTGTTTACATTCTGAGGCAAAATGTTGTTGTTAGTAGAGAAAGTCGAAATAGCAACAACAATATGATATTACTTTTAACAAGCTAAATACACAAAGATAAAAGTTAATATTATTAGCCAATAGGTTCAATAAAAAATATAAAAATTACAGGCCTATAATTTATTACAAAGTTAGCGAAAATTGAAACTGCTTTTATATTTACAACATATACACAATTACGCTTAATTATTAAGTAATAAAAAACAATTCGGACCAGTCTGATTTTTTCGCTTGCGGTTGACCTTTTTTTGGGATATACCCATATATGTTTATTTTTACACCTCTTATACTAATTTTGTCATTTTGTGTCTTTCTCATAATTTTATATGTAGTAAAAAGAATGGATAAACTCGCGTCAGCACAATCTCTAAGCGAAACAAAAGAAGGGATAAGTGGAGGGGGTGGGGGTGGAAGAAAGGATACCCACAGAGAAAACGAGGTATCGCGTATATTTTATATTTCTTTCGGTATTTTCGTGGCTCTCTTAGATCCCGGTCGTAATGCCCGAAAGATGGTATCATTTTTTCTACTTCAATAGTTATAAAAAATTATTGCGGTCGTTTTCTTTCGGGTTCCCTTTCTACGTACAGCTCTCCTACGAGATATGACAACGCTTAGTTCTCCTTAGAGATGATATACAGCTTGTATCACGGAAATATACAACCAGATGTCATGCTTGCCAATATATACCTACCGAGGAAAAAGTTCTTATTTCCAACTTACTATAAACATGTCGGTTTTTATTTCGTATGTATTACATTTGACGTATGGTATAACCTTAAGAAATAAATGTATTGCTTTCTATTTGTACCAATACTCAAACTGGACTGTGTTTGAGTTTTCTAGTCGATGATATAGTACTTTCACAATCGTCGCTATTGTAAACTTGGGTGCCAACTCACTACAAACGCGCCCTACAATACTCCAGAGTGCAAGTCTAGAGAAATTCAGAAGAAAATAACTTGTGCTCTTATAGTTAACATTTAATTATATTTTGTAATGTATTACAGCAGACAATAATCAGACGCAACTGCCATCGGAAATCATTTCTATATTTATAGTCCACACCACACAAAAAATAATTTTCATAAATATTGAAATTTCTATCGGATGGCAGTTGCATAAGGACCTTCGGAATCTAATGGTAGTGAGCATTTCCCGATTGGCGCAATAATTATGACGTGGGTTATTTTCGCGTTTTGGCGGTCGGACCTTAAACAAAAATCTAGGGGAACAAGTTTTGTTTCTAGTTAAAAAAGTTGTCACAGATTCTTGCCGGAAATATACAATGTCATTCAGGCTTAAAACTTTATTTTTTAATAGCAGTTTTTCCTGTATAGAACAACAACCAAAATCGAGTAGTCATCCCCTAAAAGAGTTAAAAATCAACCCCATAAAGCGGACGAATAAGCAAACCCAAATTTCTCAATAACCAGGGTAAATGATTTTTATGTTTTCGTTGTAGGTGCTTACCCTGAATGTTCTCGCATACAACCCCTATCGAATTTGCGAGCTCGATTTTAGGTAAACCTCCCGATCGGTTTGTCTGCGGTCAGCTTACGCCCCCCCCCCCATCCCGTTCGCAAGGGATGTTGGGGTGGATTTTTTTTTCTGGCGAAAGATTTTTAACAGTATCGAAACTCGGGGGTGTGTTTGTGTGTGTTTTTTACGAGCTCCGGGGGTTGAAACGTCGGATTTGGGTTAAGGGTTTACCGGGTAATTGACACCCCTTTTCTGGGAGAAAATCGAGGGGTGTATTTTAGCGTTTGATTTGCGAACTGTATTATTGGAAAAAAATATGTCTGTACATTAGGGTGGTCCAAATTTATACCTTGCAAAATATTTTATTTGCTGGAGGGCAACGATCCCCCCAATCGGCTCCTTTTCCGAAAAAAGAAAAAACTTCCCCAAAATTTGAGAAAAGTCGGTTAACGTTAACACGTTAACACCGAGCACCTCAAATTTGCCAATTAAAATACATTGGAAAAATTGATCTTCTTTTCCTTTTTTTCACGTTTCGGATTTAGAAAAAAAGTTGCGTGAGATTATCACAAATTATTCAGAACTTCCCAAAGATCAATCCACAACCACTATTTTTTTTTCACCGCCCCCACCCTCTGTGTACCTGCAGTACCCTAAAAATGAGGCACAATTTTGTCCAAATTTACAATTTTGCAAAGTTACGTGATTTATTAGTTTTTTGACAGAAATTACTATTATTGAATTGTTGTTTTTTTGTCATTTATTTACTAATTTAAAAATAAAAAAATTTTACGATTTCTTTAAACAAAAATATATGTTGTTACGAACTCATTTTTTCGTTTCTTGCAAACATTATTAAATTATGGTTTTTGTCATTTATTAACTAATTATCAATTGTTTAAACAATTACCATTTGTTAAACAAAAATATATGTTGTTACACACATTTCTAATTTGCAGAAATTATTAGGTTCTTGGTGTTTTTTGTAAATGTTTGAACAAATATATACATTGTAATGGACATAATTTTCTATATTTTTTTGCATAAATTAGTATTAGATTATTGGCAGTTTTTGGACATTTATTAACCAATTTGTAATTGTTTAAATAAATACTATTTGTTTAAACAAATATATACATTGTTACGGGCATATTTTTTATATTTATTGCAGAAACTATTATCAAATTATTGGCATTTTTTTTTGTCATTTATTAACAAGTATTTTTATTATATTTATTATTTTAAACAAGTAAAAATTTTTTAAGCAAAGATTTACAATGTTTTTTCTTTTTCCTCTTGTAGAAATTATATTGTTACATTGTTGGCAAGTTTTCTGTAATTTGTTACTTTATTACTTTTTTAATTTGCAGTTCTTTAAACAAGTACCAATTTTCTAAACAAAAATTTACAATGTTTTTTGTTTTTCCTCTTGTAGAAATTATATTGTTACATTGTTACCAAGTTTTTTGTAATTTGTACTTAATGTGCAATTGTTTGACCAAATAAATTTGTTTAAACAATAATATTCAATGTTAGTACGTATTTCTTGACAAAAATTATTAATAAGTATTAATAAGTGTTAATAAGTAATGTGGTTGCAACACTAATTGTTATAGGTTATAATTGAATATTATTTAACAAATTTGGCAAGAAAAAAAAGATAAGAAATACAATAATAATTTTTGTCAAAAAGATACGTCAGTACCATTGTATATTTTTGTTTAAACAAATGGTATTTATTTAAACAATTGCAAACTAGTTAATTAATGACAAACAATGCCAACAATCTAATTATAATTTCTGATAAAAAAAAGTAAAATATGTCCGTGGCATTGTATATTTTTGTAAACAAATGTTTATACAATTGCCAAAAAACGCCAATAACCTAATAATAATTTTCTTTAAAAAATAGAAAATATGTCCACAACATTGTATATATATATTTCTTTAAACAAATGGTATTTGTTTAAACAATTGCTAATTAGTTAATAAATGACAAAAGAGCCAGTAATTTAATCACTTCTGCAAAAAAAATATGTTCGTAACATCGTATATTTTTCTTTAAACAAATGCTAATTGTTTAAACAATTTCAAATTAGTTAAAAAATGACAAAAAAAATCTGTTGTGGCCAGGCACATGCCTTTATCATCCTATATATAAAATTAATAGTTTAGCTGCATGAGATTCTATTTGATCGAGATCGGCCATGTCTGCATTAAAATAAAACTACTAGAACTATACAGATATGTCGATTAAAGTTGCGTTTGGATATTGTGCTCCGTTGACACCGGGTATACCGTCCAAATGACACTTACGTGCTATTGGGTTTAAAAAGTGTAATACAATATCCGAACGCATGTTATATTGACAGAAGTTATTGTCCAAACATTAGCGCTTGACACTACCTACTGTCATTAGAATCAAAAAATCTGACAAATCCTGGCTACTAGTTTTAATGCAGTACGACCGATCTCGATGAAATAGAATTTGCTCATGCAGCTAAACTATTGATTCTACCAAAAAATGTCGTAGTCATAAATTATTCAGAATATCCTCATCTTTAATTTATTATTTAACTTTTTCGACGAAATTCCAGAAATGACGGCTTATTTGCAAAATCTTTCAAAAATGCTAAGACTAAACCTCAAGTTCCTTTGGACCCTTTTCAACAGAAAGCTTTTCAGCTCTAAGTTTGGTTATGAAACTTCTAAATATGAAGTTTCGTCCCGATACCTTTAGTAGTTTCTTCGGAATCGTCGCCACAAAAAACGGGTACACACACACACATACACACACACACATACACACACACACAGTACCTTGGTCAAAAATGTTCAGGGGACCCAAAAAGACATATTTCCGCTAAAATCTCAAAATTTTTTTTTGGCACGATTACAATACTTTACATACTGCGTATGATAAAGTAAAAATGTACATACTTTCCATCACACCTATATGCAGCACCCTGTCTAATGATAATAATTTTACGTTATAGGAAATGGCGAGTCAAACAACTTTTGTATAAAACATTTTTTTCTTACTCAAACGTTTTATTAACTATCGACCGTCGGGATATTAATAACTCATCCTGTATATCGACCATTTTTAGAACGGAAGTATTTTTACTTTTTCTGTGACGGGTGTGACGACCTTACACCGTACACCGCAATGTTTCCCATGCGGATTTGGCTCTAAATTTTCCAGAAATCAAACAACGTATGTGTATTTTCAAGTTACGCTTATTTGCAAAGCCCCCGCCTCTCCACAGAAAGGACCGTACCGTATTCTTTCCCGGCCCCCCCGCGACGTATTAATTAAACACAATACCGACCGCCTCTTAAAACCGGTGGCGGCGGCCGCCGCTGCCAAAATTCGCCCAAATCTAATATACATTTAACAGACAGAAATTCGCTCTAGCCAAGCGCGCACGTAGTTCCAACGCTGCCGCCGCCGCCGCCCCCAAACGACCCGCCGCCCCCGGGGGTGGCAACCGCCCCCGCGACGTAAACGGAGGTCGGCCCACAAATAATTCATAAATTGAATGTTTCACAATTGCTAATTCAACATCATTCACACAGTTGGCTTGTTCTTCTTAACTTGGGGGCGGCGCGGCGGTTGAACGTGTGCTTGTAATTAAGTTTGTTTTCTATTATGTGCTTTCGTATAGGTACGCGGTTGACCAAGGCATAAATAATTTAATTGTTCTTCGGTTGGCACAACGCGAATAATCGTTTTGAGCGTAGGGCTCAAGGTTCGGCAAGAATTAGCTGGCCGGTTATGGTACTACATAGTTAAATTAAGTTTTGCTTTTGGACTGAGGTCCGAGTCGGACCGTATTGCGGCCGGTAGTACAATGTGTAATTCCTTTAGGGCACTAAAAGTCACTCAAAATGGACTGCATTCGGCTTTAGGAACGGTACGAACAACCCTTTTCGGTCGTATTCTATGTTTGTCGTCGGCAAACAGCTGAAAACCGATTGTTATTTTGACGTGTTTGTCCGAGGTATATTCGATTTTTCTAGCGCCCGTTTAAACATACTTTTTTGACGGATTATGACTCCTGTATCCCGCATTCAAACGTTGAGTTGCCGTTCTTTGTTTTAAAGTGTTCAAAAACAGTTTGACCGGATCTAAATGGCGCATAGCGGTCCAAAATGCGAATCTAGCCGTTAAAAATTATTTTAGCGCTATGTTCCAATTTAATCCAAAGTGACATAAACATGTGCTTCGATAACCAACTGATTTAAAACCAATCAGTTTGTCAGCATCGAAAATTTAGATAACGTACAGTATCGGGCTAAGGTCAGATGTAGATTATTGTACTAATTTTCCTGATTGCTCACTTACTTGGTTACATGACCACATAGACATGATTGTCATCATGGGCGCCCGCAAAGAGGTGCAAGGGGGTGCACTTGCACCCCCTGGCTTCTGATATAACAGGGGAAAGATCAACAAGAAAAATCATGAAATACATGCTGATTTATAACTAGCGTTAAAAACATTTAAGGTTTAATTGAAAAAAGAAATAGTAAAATAATTAATAAACTTCTGAATTTACACATAAAAATTCATAGATGTTCAATTACAAAAGAAAAACAGAAACAAACAAGTGACAACTGAGTTATTAATTTTTAGAGATTATCGCCATTTAGCAACACTCCGAGGGTCGAAGGGCTACTAGGTCTTTTAATAACCTTTAATTTGGGGTATGATAGAAATTTATACAACAATTTTCGCAAAAGTTATAAACATTTTTCTGTCGCAAGTGTTTGAAATACGTTTGCTATTCGAATGGACATTATCGCCAATAAGGGTTGTTGTCCATGGTACAAAACTCCAAATGTTTAAGGGCTACTAGGATTTTTAATTACCTACAAGTTGAGGTATGATAAAAATTTATGCAACAATTTTTGCAAAAGTTTCTCGAACAAATGATTGAAATATGTTTGCAATTAGAACGGACATTATCGCCATTTAGGCCTAATTGTCCATGGGACAAAACTCCGATCGTCGAAGGGCTACTAGGTCTTTTAATTACCAGTAATTTGGGATATTTTTTTTTAAAATTAATAAGCATAAGATGCTTAACATATTGAAGCTAATCTAAAAGATTAACCATCAATTTAAATCTGAATTCTTAAAACTAGGTACTTGTCTCTAATAGGCTATCCACTGATGTCCCTATATTTACTTTGTCCCAAACAAGAAGCACTACCACTTCACTCACTGTGCTCTGCTTTTCACACATTTCACTGATTCACTAGTTCGAAGGGTTTAGTTCTTTTTAGTCTTCTCACTAGATTCTGGTTGTCCAGTAGCTGCAGGGCCTCTACGTTGACGTGATGGCTTAGGCGAGCTTCATGCTTAGTGGCGAATCTTTTTATCTCTTGGATGACTTGTGGGACACCAAGATCACGGTGCAGGTCACTATTCCGTATGTACCAAGGAGCGTTAACCATATTCCTTAGTACTTTATTTTGGAAGATCTGGATTCCTTGTATATTGGAGCTTTTTGCGCAGCCCCAAAGCTGGATGCCGTATAACCAAATCGGTTTTAGTACTTGGTTGTAGACTTGTAGTTTGTTCTGTACTGACAACTGAGAGTTTCTTCCCAGAAGCCAGTACAGTTCTCTGTATTTGAGGTCAAGCTCTACTCTTTTCTTCTTAACATGTTCTTTCCACCTTAGTTTTGTATCCAGTGTCATACAAAATACTTTGCAGTGTTCGCATATGGAACTATGGCGTCGTTAATCTTGACATGAGGTATGTCCTCGATTCTTTTGTTTGTGAAGTTAATGTGGACAGATTTAAGTTCGTTGAGCTTGGTCTTCCATTTTCTGGTCCATTTGTATATTTTGTTACTAGCTTGTTGAAGATTCCTGGTAGATTCACCAATAGTTGATCCCACTGCCATTAGAGCCGTGTCATCTGCGAATGTGGCGACTGTTACATTTTCCATCTGTGGAAGGTCGGCCGGAGGAGTCGCATATTGGGAGGTATTAGATTCGTCGAAATATACATATATATGCTTTTTCTTGGTTATATGACGTCATAGAGATTCAGGAAAATAATTGGCATAACATAACCCTATCTGTCGTATTTAACAGCTTCAATTTCGAGCATATACCGAAAATATTGATAATTGCATGGAGGTGAAATTTAAAGCCAGAACCTAGGTCATGTGTGGTATCCAGGATATTTTAATACCATCCGTTTGATAATAACATTTGTTTGGACAAAATTTTGATATATCATACAGTTTACGAAAGAAACCATAATCAGTTATGGCATCTGCATGGGCTGTAGTCATGACGACAATTACAGGTAATTGTTTTGTATTTAGTTAGTAGAAAAGGCAAGTGATGGCACTTTTTGACAGTCAACTGGCCAAAAAAATAAGTTTTTTTTTCCATAATCCGATATCATATAGTTTATTTAGTAAAGCACATGATTTAGTAAGATTTTTTCAATACAAACAAACAATTCGCTGTCACATTCCTTCCAATATTCCGCTTATTTTTCGTCCAAAATCTCCCAAAATCAGCTTAAAACTTAAAAACTTATCAAATTTTGTAATTTGTGATTGAAACTTGTCAAGGTCAAGGAGAGCGTTCTTGTATTTTGTAGGTTATATATGGATTTATGATCGATTTTGTTGTGAAATTGTTATTAACGAAGGGATATTATATGAAATATTGGTTTTTATGTAGAAATCTTTGTCTTTCTTGCTATTTTGATAACGAAAATGTCAAATGACATATGTATTAAGTTTTACTTTTTATTTCAGGTCAGAAATTTGGAATACCTGGAGCGTTTTGGAATGAACGATGAACTGAAAAACAAGGTAGATTCATTAGATTCATTGTATTTATCTTTTAGTGCCTTTTTGCTGTTGTAGTTTTATGCTTTTTTATTTAGAAATAGAAGATAACATAAAGTAATGAGTATGTTTTTTAAATTCTAGGTTAGCGAAATGTCTAAAGTTTGGAGACAATAGGGATGCCTGCAGAAAATAGGGATACCTGGAGAGAGCAGGAACGCCTGGAGGGATTCTGAAATAAACAACACACGCAAAAATTGGTAAGTCTCATGTTTGATTTTTTCTATCTTAGTGCATTTCTGAGGTTTGGTATCTTAAAAAATTCAGACTATCCCTCTCAGGGGATGACTTGACGTACTATGTTAATCATATTGTTTATTGGCATATTTTTGATAATTATTGCAAGTTTGGTCACAATTCTCGCATTATTTTAAGATTTTTTAAGTAAATTTAAAGCATTTTTGGGACTTTCTGTATTTTTAAATAAATCAGACCATTTTTCTCAGCAGGTGAGTTGAACTGCTATGTTAATTGCTTTTGTTTATTGGTAAATCTTACGTCATCTTGGCAAGTTCGATCACAATTCTTCCACTATTTTAATTCGTTTAAGCCTCAAACCAAACACAATACGCATTAAATCACCCATACCCATAAATAACAATGTTTGCAAATTTTATGCTAATCTTCATCGATAAGCGTTCGAAGTGTTGTCCAACACCTACATCTATACACATTTGCATCCGCTAAAAAGTCCTCTATATCGCATCTCTCTCCCTCCAACGCATATCTCAATATCCCCTCCCCTATCACCACACAAGCGAGCACTATCTGGCTAAAATTTCCTTTAACACATTCAGAAACGAACAGACCAAACACGTATTCGCTCTATGTGGCACATTTGGATTTTACAAACGTATAAATCAGCCAGCTAGCGCGAGTATACTTGATTTTTTGGTCTCAAGTCCCAAGACACCATAAATCAATGTATATTGTCCATTGATCAGACTACGGTGTGGGCCGAGAAAGACTCTAGAAGACACGGTTATCTACCGGTGTGTCAAGTGACACCTCTGACTCGTAGTGGTAAACAATGGCAAGTTGTCATGTTACACGAATTAACTCCTTATTGTCTCTAATAAGGGAAAAATTTACCGGATTATTTATTGGCGGCGATTGTCTGGCGCGTAGAGGGAGAGACAACAATGACCTCCTATATCTTGGGTGATTACCCGGGACGACTGTATTTGGAGTAGGTTTGATTTTATTACGCTACCTTTTCCTACACGGTCCATTTTGTTCGTTAAATATACCTATAAACGTGTTAAAAGTGTCGCTTTGTTTACTCGGAAGAATAGCGGTCGAAATCTCCTGTCGTTTGAGCCCAAACACGCCATACTCATCGCTTATGGTTTTCGAGAAAAGCTAAAACAAGTCTTAATCCATAGGTGACTAGATGCAAGTTTAAAAATTTCATATCTCGGAAACGCCTTGAGATATCGAAACGATAAAGAAAATGTATTGTTTAGTTTTTAATTCTCTTCAATTCCTGATTAACGAATTTGAAATTGTCGATGTGTTGTTTATTATTTTCACGACAATTCAATTGTTTCAACGCATATTTCAATAGAATTCGAAATTTCCTTTCATTTGAGCCCAAACACGGCCTAGTTATCTTCAATAGTTGTAGAGATAAACCTAAAATGAGACTACATCCATGGATGCCTAGATGCAAATTTCAAAATTGAATATCTCGAAAACGCCTTGAGATATCGAAACGAGTTAACATGCGTATTGATTAGTTTTTAATTCTCTTCAATTCTTGATTAACGAATTTGAAATTGTCGATTTGTCGACCAATATCGTCACAACAATTCACTTGTTTCAACTCATAGTTAAATAGCATTCAAAATCTCCTTTCATTTGAGCCTAAACACGGCCTAGTTATCTTTAATAATTGTAGAGATAAACCTAAAATGAGACTACATCCATGGATGTCTAGATGCAAGTTTCTAAATTGAATATCTCGTGAACGCCTTGAGATATCGCAACGATTTTAAAAGTTTATTGATTAGTTTTTAATTCTCTTCAATAATTCACCAGTGAATTTAATTCTTCATTTGTCGTCTAAATTTTGACGACAATTCAATTGTTTCAACTCGTAATTAAATAGAATTCGAACTCTCCTTTCATTTGAGCCCAAACACGGCCTAGTTATCTCTAATAGTTGTAGAGATAAACCTAAAACGACTAAATACATGTAGAGATGACTAGTAGAAAATTTCAAAATCGAATATCTCGAGAACGCCTTGAGATATCGCAACGATTTAAAAGTGTATTGATTAGTTTTTAGTTCTCTTCAATACTTTATAAACGAATTTAAAATTCTTCATTTGTCGTCTAAGATTTTGACGACAATTCAATTGTTTCAAGTTTTTCAACTCGTAATTAAATAGGATTCGAAATCTCCTTTCATTTGAGCCCAAACACGGCCCAGTTATCTCTAATAGTTGTAGAGATAAACCTAACATGATTAAATCCATGGATGACTGGATGAAAGTTTCAAAATTTAATATGTCTTGAACGCCTTGAGATATCGCAACGATTTAAAAAGTGTATTGATTAGTTTTTAATTCTCTTCAATACTTCACCAACGAATTTAAAATTCTTCATTTGTCGTCTGAGATTTTGACGACAATTCAATTGTTTCAACTCGTAATTAAATAGGATTCGAACTCTCCTGTCATTTGAGCCCAAACACGGCCTAGTTATCTCTAATAGTTGTAGAGATAAACCTAAAACGACTAAATACACGGATGACTAGATGGAAATTTTAAAATCGAATATCTCGAGAACGCCTTGAGATATCGCAACGATTTAAAAAGTGTATTGATTAGTTTTTAGTTATCTTCAATACTTTATCAACGAATTTAAAATTCTTCATTTGTCGTCTAAGATTTTGACGACAATTCAATTGTTTCAAGTGTTTCAACTCGTAATTACGATTTAATTAAATAGGATTCGAAATCTCCTTTCATTTGAGCCCAAACACGGCCCAGTTATCTCTAATAGTTGTAGAGATAAACCTAAGATGATTAAATCCATGGATGACTAGATGAAAGTTTCAAAATTGAATATCTCGAGAATGCCTTGAGATATCGCAACGATTTAAAAAGTGTATTGATTAGTTTTTAATTCTCTTCAATACTTCATCAACGAATTGAAAATTCTTCATTTGTCGTCTGAGATTTTGACGACAATTCAATTGTTTCAATATCTCGAGAACGCCTTGAAATATCGCAATGATTTAAACGATGTATTGAATAGTTTTTCATTCTGGCCACTCTTAGTAACTAATTTGAAATTTTTTATTTCTTTTGCAATATTTTGAAAATAATTGAGCTATTTTACATCACACTTAAATCGACTTCAAAATGTCCTTTCATTTAAGCCCAAACATGCCATAGTTAACTCTTTTAGTTCTCCAAATAAACCCAAAACAACTTAAGCAAGGATGACTAGATGCAGGTTTAAAAATTGGATATCTCTAGAACGCGCAGAGATATCCAAACGGTACAAAGACTACATTAAACAGTTTTCAATTCTCTTCAATTTGCGATCATCTCCTTTTGCAAAAATATTTTTAACAGTGTATCTCTTTTACGATCCTGTTTTTAGCAGTGTACCGGGGTTTCGGTCGGCCGGTCGGACGAAACAGAGATATTATTATTATTAATCCGAGCGTTCCGCCGTATTTACGTTTATGAATTCCGTTTTTTATGATTGTTTATGCGGTGCCGGTGATTGGTTGGTATGGGTGCCGGCAGGGAGCGCGCCGTTCGTTCGCATTATGGCGAGGGGGTGAAACGCAACGGAGAACGGAAAGAATAAGAAGACGCGGAGAGGCGATTGCGGCACGATTACCATAAGAAACAAACAGGTGATACTGGAAACTAATAAATATATCTATAAGCAGCGCATATAACACCGGGTATTATAAAAGAAAATTGCCTTCGTTATTTGTTGGTATGGGTTCGCTTCGTACGGTTGTAATCGGTTTGCGGGGCCTTATGGGACGTCGAGGTACTCCGCATCGGTTTTATATCTTCGATTTTGCGGCCTAAATGACCCTCGGCCTTAATGAAGTAAGGTAATAATATGGCTTTACTTATTTCGTCCATATACGGGGTGTCCCAAGTTGTACCAGTAAAAGTAGAAATTATGAAAATTCACTTGTCTAAAATGTGAGTGAAGACACTTACTTATAAGTAGTACTATTAATAGAGTAATTATTTTTAATTTAATAACCTATTTAATTAAAAAGCAAAAATTCCTATTTTCGTTTAATATTTTGATTACAAATCAATTGCTTCAACTCATAATTAAATAGGATTCTAAATCTCCTTTCATTTGAGCCCAAACACGGCCTAGTTATCTCTAATAGTTGTAGAGATAAACCTAAACCAAGCTAGATCCATGGATGACTAGATGCAAGTTTGAAAATTTAGTATCTCAAAAACGCCTTGAGATATCGAAACGATTTAAAAGATATATTGGTTAGTTTTTAATTCTCTTCAATTCTCGATTAACAGATTTAAAATTGTCCATTTCTCGTCTAATATTTTGACGACAATTCAATTGTTTCAAATCATAGTTAATTAACATTCAAAATCTCCTTTCATTTGAGTCCGAACACGGCCTAGTTATCTCTAATAGTTGTGGAGATAAAGCTAAAACAACTAAATCCATGGATGACTAGATGTGCATTTTAAAATGTAATATCTCGAAAACGCCTTGAGATATCGAAACGATTTAAAAGATAGATTGTTTAGTTTTTAATTCTCTTCAATTCTCGATTAACAGATTTAAAATTGTCCATTTCTCGTCTAATATTTTGACGACAATTCAATTGTTTCAAATCATAGTTAATTAACATTCAAAATCTCCTTTCATTTGAGTCCGAACACGGCCTAGTTATCTCTAATAGTTGTGGAGATAAAGCTAAAACAACTAAATCCATGGATGACTAGATGTGCATTTTAAAATTTAATATCTCGAAAACGCCTTGAGATATCGAAACGATTTAAAAGATAGATTGTTTAGTTTTTAATTCTCTTCAATTCTCGATTAACAGATTTAAAATTGTCCATTTCTCGTCTAATATTTTGACGACAATTCAATTGTTTCAAATCATAGTTAATTAACATTCAAAATCTCCTTTCATTTGAGTCCGAACACGGCCTAGTTATCTCTAATAGTTGTGGAGATAAAGCTAAAACAACTAAATCCATGGATGACTAGATGTGCATTTTAAAATTTAATATCTCGAAAACGCCTTGAGATATCGAAACGATTTAAAAGATAGATTGTTTAGTTTTTAATTCTCTTCAATTCTCGATTAACAGATTTAAAATTGTCCATTTCTCGTCTAATATTTTGACGACAATTCAATTGTTTCAAATCATAGTTAATTAACATTCAAAATCTCCTTTCATTTGAGTCCGAACACGGCCTAGTTATCTCTAATAGTTGTGGAGATAAAGCTAAAACAACTAAATCCATGGATGACTAGATGTACATTTCAAAATTTAATATCTCGAAAACGCCTTGAGATATCGAAACGATTTAAAAGATAGATTGTTTAGTTTTTAATTCTCTTCAATTCTCGATTAACAGATTTAAAATTGTCCATTTCTCGTCTACTATTGTGACGACAATTCAATTGTTTCAAATCATAGTTAAATAACATTCAAAATCTCCTGTCATTTGGGCCCAAACACGGCCTAGTTATCTCTAATAGTTGTGGAGATAAAGCTAAAACAACTAAATCCATGGACGACTAGATGTGCATTTTAAAATTTAATATCTCGAAAACGCCTTGAGATATCGAAACGATTTAAATGATATATTGATTAGTTTTTAATTCTCTTCAATTCTCGATTAACAGATTTAAAATGGTCCATTTCTCGTCTAAAATTTTGACAATTCAATTGTTTCAAATCATAGTTAAATAGCATTCAAAATCTCCTTTCATTTGAGCCCAAACACGGCCTAGTTATCTCTAATGGTTGTAAAGATAAATCTAAAACAACTAAATCCATGGATGACTAGATGTACATTTCAAAATTTAATATCTCGAAAACGCCTTGAGATATCGACACGATTTAAAAGATATATTGATTAGTTTTTAATTCTCTTCAATTCTCGATTAACGAATTTAAAATTGTCACGTATATACTAATATTTTGACGACAATTCAATTGTTTCAACTCGTTGTTAAATAACATTCAAAATCTCCTTTCATTTAAGCCTAAACACGGCCTAGTTATCTCTAATAGTTGTAGAGATAAACCTAATATGAGCCTAATCCATGGATGACTAGATGCAAGTTTCAAACTTTAATATCTCAAAAACGCCTCTAGATATCTGTTCTATTTAAAAGATGTTATATTCAGGTTAACTAATCCCTAAGATATATACGTAGATAATCTTCATCCCTTCCACTTTTTTTTCAAACTTAATCAAATTTAATATTTCGTATAATATTTGGTGGCTAGACATAATATTTTAGTAGAAACTATAACCTCGATGAAAAAAAATATCACACAATAGGAACCGTTCTATTCACAGCGCCTCGACGGGTAACAAAAGCTATCGATGAGGGTCAAATATTGAAAATTCCAAGGAAAGTAGTAAATACCGATAACTGTCGGCGTTATGGTGTTCCCCGTCTCCCCTTTCCACCCCTTCGCCGCGGCGGACACAAGGCGGTAACGATATCGAAACTAACATTTTATATATTTATGATTATTTTTCGAAATGCTGCCTATCCATTTTGTCTACCTGCACCACCATTTGTTTTTAATTGCCGCGCTATGTTGTTCCTACACTGTTTCCGAAGACTGTCTTAAATTTATAGAACAGGTGCCTTTTTCAGTCGTTAATTTTTAGTGTTATTGTTTTATCGCCCGGTATATTATACAGGTGCATAATTAATATCTTTTTAAAAAGGGAATCGTTAAGAATTTAAAACTATTTCAGATATTGTTTATCCCGCCTTGATATCTCCACGCGTTCTCGAGATATACAATTTTTTAGCGTTGCATCTAGTCACCTATGGAAATACATTTTGTAGGTTATCTTGGAAGGTATACTAGCTAGATGTGGCGTGTTTGGACTCAATTAAAAGGAAATTTTAAAATCTATTACATTAAAACGAAAGAATTGTGATACATTTCTGTAAAGGCATGCATACAACAGACAGTGTTTTTTTTAAATTATATTAAATTCTTTTTAAATTTCACTAAAAAGCATTTTTAAATAAAAGGTGAAGAAAATTGGGGTTATATTTCTACCCGTTTTCGAGATACGCAATTTTAAAGGTTTGCATCGAGTAAGCCATGGATTCGGTATTTTTTTTAGGTTATCTCGGTAGATAATAAAGTTAGATATGTCGTGTTTGGGCTCATTTCAAAGGTGATTTTAAGAGCAATTTAACTGAATTAAGGACAAACTTTAATTATAAAAACAACTCCTAACAACAACGCTAATAGTTCGAATGACGTTTGGTAATTTAATACATGTTATGTTCAAGTATTATTATTAAAAATTGTACGTGTTTTACTCGTTACAAACTAGTAGTTAAGAGTTGGAATATTTTTTATTGCAAGCCATTATTATAAGCGGCGTTTCGTAGATCTCAAGTGCACTTCCGGAAATTTTTAATTCGAACTGGTTTTCGGACGCAATTCTGTCACCTCTAGGGGTCATGGGAACCAGAAGTATCAACATTTCTCCGTAAAACATAGTAATTAGTTTGATTAATTCATTCCTTGACGTCAAAATATACGTAACACCTTTACCTCGAATTGCCGAAAAAAAAACGAACAGGTGCGATATTATTATTCCATTCTCTTTTTTCATTTGCATTTTTTTCCCTATTTTACTAGTAATTCGCCTATGAATTAATAATTATAATTTTTTATCGACGTATGTCGAAGGAGGTTAAAATTTCCTTTAAAATGAGCCCAAACACGCCGTATCTAGCTTTGTTACTTTAGAAGATACACCGAAAAAACTATTTCCATGGCACACTGAGACGAAAACAAACAATAACGAATATCTCGGAAACTACTATAGTTAGCAATGTGAAATAAACTGGATTATAAACTTAACTTAAATACTTATAATATACAGGGTGTTATTTTTATTTGATCTAAATTTAATTTATTTCAGTCAAAGATACATATAACAGCTTTACCTCGAATTGCCAGATAAAAAAAACCACGAGCAGGTGCGATATTATTATTATTTATTATTGTTGTTTAAGGAACAGACAAGTGAATTACCGGCACCTGCCCGAAAGTACCGCAATTATCCGATATTTTGCGTAAATAAAGGAGACTATTAATTTTTATATTATGGGCGATTTTCTTTAAGCGAGATTGGGATTGAGGCTTCGAAATAATCTAGATTGCCGTGCATTGTATATCGACGACACGGAGCGGCCACGTCGCGTCCTGATCAAAGGAGGCGTGATCTGGTAGCACGGCTCGCTTGATTGTTCAACGCCACTCTATAATTTGTACTACTAATAGCATTATTACATTACTTGGCCGACCCACCTCTGAGCTCGGGCCACACACGTCTCATTTTATAGACGTTCGATTTTACGATCTTAAACAGACTTTGAACTTTTCTCAATAAAACTTTTGTATTGTTCAATAGATTAGCTGTTGTAAGGTTCAGAATTAAAAATGAATTATAACGGCGTTTGTTTCATCTCGTTATCTCAAATAGTTTCGGAGATATTTGCTGTTTTATTATTTATCTCAGCGTGCCATGGAACTGTTTATTTTTAGGTTATCTTCTAAACTAATATAGATACCTATGGCGTGTTTGGGCTCATTTGATAGGGATTTTTATTTTCTACAATAAATCATATGTTTAAGTTTATAAAGTTCGTCCGTTACAACCTGGGGGCGCTAGGTGTCCTCTAATACTTACATCGAGTTAAAAATAGTTCCAAACAAAGAATTAAATAAAATCTAGTTGGTTTTACTTCGTTAAGTTCAATAGTTTCTGAGATATTGACATTTTTGTTCTCCATCTCAGTGTGCCATGGATATGTAGTTATGTTGATGTATCTTTTAAACTAAAAGAGATACATATGGCGTGTTTGGGCTCATTTGATAGGGATTTTTATTTTCTTTAATAAATCATATGTTTAAGTTTATAAAGTTCGTCCGTTACAACCTGGGGGCGCTAGGTGTCTTCTAAAACTTACACCGAGTTAAAAATATTAAAAATAGTTCCAAACCAAGAATTAAATAAAATCTAGTTGGTTTTACTTCGTTAAGTAATAATAATAGTTTCTGAGATATTAACATTTGTATTCTCCATCTCAGTGTGCCATGGAAATGTTTATTCTTGGTATATGTTCTAAACTAAAAGAGATACATATGGCGTGTTTGTACTCGTTTTAAAGGGAATCTTATTCTCTATACAAATATTACGTTTAAATGCGTAAAATTTCATCCGTAACGCCGTGGTGGCGCTAGTTGTGACCCGACATGTATTCTTCGTCAAAAAATAGGGTGTACGTTAGGTTTCCCCACGCCAACTGTTCCACAAATGCGATTATCTCGCGAAAAGCAGGAGATACCTCAATTCCGGGCTAGTAATATTATTAATTGTCGGTAGAGGGAGCGGTAGACGATTGTTGACATACGAGTCGGGCGGCTGAGACAACGTTTCCCCCGCTTTTGGGACCAATCTGGCTGATGACTGATTGTTGATATTACTACAGTCTGTTTAGAGAAGATATGTTCGACACAAAAGATGATTCCGAACGGGCCAGGCGCCTAACTCGTGTGTGCATGTGTGCTACCTATAGAACTATAGCCATTGTGGGGCCCATCATGCCCGATTTAGTTCAAACAGCGGCACATAGAGTGTGTGCCAGCGCGCTTAGAAATGTAGAGAAATCGATTTAACGTGGTCTATTTCGTTATAGAAATTGGAATAACGTCTTAGGGCATGTGGATTTTGCGTTATAATTAAATTTGGTTAGCGAACACTTTGTATATTTGTATAATCGTTAAGAATTAAATTTGGGTTAATATGGTTTTTGTTTTGCATCGCTAGCTTTATTAGTTCCAGAGATATTCGATAATTTGTGATTTAGTCTCAGTGTGCCATGGAAGGGTTATTTTTGGTCTATCTTCTAAAGTAACAATGCTAGATATGGCGAGTTTGGGCTCAAATGAAAGGATATTTGAAGTGTAGTCGATTTATGACAAAAGGGAGAAAAAAATAATTTTTTTAAATTCAAGAAAAACTACAAAATTATTGAAGGAATATTTTAAGCCTATCTTTAAAACCAAAAATGATAGGTATACCGTGTTTGTACTCATTTTATAGGGAATTTAACGCGCTATCAATTCATTACGGTTAGAACTACAGTACTTCCACCATAGATTAATTACAAGATTAATTACTTCCGGAAAATATTTTTCCGGACAATACCGACAAAAACAACTTTTTTTCTTCGCCTACTTCCATCGAAACTATTGTCCATTGTTGGAATAAGCGGCAAAAAAGGTCGTGTGTCGTATGCCAGAGCCGATGGGCTCATTAATCAGTCGAGAAGGTGTCGAGCCGCGCTAACGACGTTTCTGATCATCAATCGGGTGTCCTCTTCATGGACGTCAGCGCTCACAATGCCGTGAATTTTCCGGTAGACCACTGTTCGATGGCTCTAATGGATTTTTTCTATATCGCTCCCCATTGACCACAGAAGTGGGGACATGCGCCCTTGATTGCTTTATTTGCCGGTGTTTGAGTGATTTTTTACATGTTTGCGCAAGAAATTCCCTATTCCTTTCAGTTTTTTTCTTGGCCGAGTTTTTCTATTTTTTGTTGTAGTTCGTCTACGAATAAATAATTAAATTTTTGATCGATGGATATCGATAGAGGTTAAAATTTCCTGTAAAATGGGCCCAAACATGCCATACCTAAGTTAGTTACTTTGGAAGATACAATAAAAAAAATATTCCATGGCACACTGAGACGAAATCAGTAAATAGTGTATATCTCGGAAACTAATATAGTTACTAGTAAGTACGTAGGCTTTCACGGCCAGAATCATTTAGAAAATAAACTGCTTCCGGGTTATGCCGTGTGTCAAGATTTGTTAATGCTGACGTTTCGCGAGCAATGTTGCTCGCTTCTTCAAAGTATTCAATTAGCTTTGAAGAAGCGAGCAACATGGCTCGCGAAACGTCAGCATTAACAAATCTTGACACACGGCATAACCCGGAAGCAGTTTATTTTCTAATATAGTTACTGATGTAAAATAAACTGGATTATAAACTTAATTAAATTACTTATGATATACAGTGTGTTACGTAACTAAATTTGATTTTATTCTTATTGTAAATAATGTCTTGCTTATTTTTACATTGGTAATCGATAGCATTTTAAATTTCCTTTCAAACGAGCCGAAACACGCCATATCTAGCTTAGTTACTTTCTAAGATACAACGAAAAAATAATTTCCATGGCACACTGAGACGAAATCAGTAAATAGTGTATATCTCGGAAACAAATATAGTTAGCGATGTAAAATAAATTGGATTATAAACTCAATCTAATTACTTATAATATACAGTGTGTTACGTAACTAAATTTCATTTTATTCTTATTGTAAATAATGTCTTGTTTATTTTTACATTGGTAATCGATAGCATTTTAAATTTCCTTTGAAACGAGCCCAAACACGCCATATCTAGCTCAGATACTTTCTAAGCTACACCGAAAAAATAATTTTCATGGCACACTGAGACGAAATCAGAAAATAGTGTATATCTCGGAAACTAATATAGTTAGCGATGTAAAATAAACTGGATTATAAACTTAAAATAATTACTTATAATGTACAGTGTGTTACGTAACTAAATTTGATTTTATTCTTATTGGAAATAATGTTTTGTTTATTTTTACATTGGTAATCGATAGCATTTTAAATTTCCTTTGAAACGAGCCCAAACACGCCATATCTAGCTTAGTTACTTTCTAAGATACACCGAAAAATTAATTTCCATGGCACACTGAGACGAAAACACAAATTAGCGGATATCTCGAAAACTAACAGAGATAGAGCGACGAAACAAAAACTATTCGACTAGCAATTTAATTGTCAATGAGAAATCGGCAATAAACCACCCCTGTTTAATAAACGGGATCCTACGGGCACCCCTTTCGTTTAAAAACTTATCTCGCGAGCAATTACGGCTGGGAAGTGTCCGGGGCGGCGCAATTAAAAAAAGCGGAAAGAAATTGATAGGCGCCCCGGCGCAAGGTGTCGCCGGTGCTACGGCAGTGAAAAAAAAAGAAGGGGTTGAAGGCCATAACCGCGCGCCCGAGATCAAATACAAATTGAGTTATGTCTTTAATTTCGAACTCAAACAAAAGGGTTACAGTGAGTCCCTAGCCTCTTCAGTCTTGGGCAATTTTTTCGCGTACCCCTTTCGCTTAAGGGGGGCGGCGGCTCGTTATGAAAAAGTTAAGATGGGACCGGCGGGCGGGGGTGTACGTAGATCACTTCTGGGATCGGGTAGAGGTGAGAGACTGATTGCACCCTATAGATCTCCAAAGGGTTTAATTAAGAAAAACTTTAAAGGGAGAGCGCAGCGAAAGGCCATAAATTTGGAATCCATTCGCAAAAACGTCGTTGGGGGTGGTGGCGGGGGGAAGCCGCCCCTAAACCAGAGGGTGATGGATAGGGTTGTTGGGATAGGGCTTTTTATAATTGAGAATTAAAATGTTTTGATGGCGCATCGGGCTCAATTTTAATTAAGACTGCGGCGGATAGCGACGACTGTTAATTTGTGTATTTTTTCGGTTAAAAGTTTTTTTTTGTATTTGAAAGGGTGTAATGTGCAATCTGTCTTTCTTTGCAGATGCTGGGATTCAGGACTGGGGCGGAAGCGTTTGGAATTTGGACTTCAGTTGGCAAAAATGGTTCGTTATATTATTTTTTCTTCAAATTTATTTTGTAGAGTTTCCTTTTGAAAATTGAGACCTAAGAGTTTTATCAAATAGAATCAGTAACTTTAACAATTAAATTTAATCGATGTAGTTTTCTTCATAAAAATTGTCCAGCAAATTAGTTTATTATTGTTTGCGGTTGTAACTTATTGTACGCACCTGGTATATTATTAACATACCCGAGAATCGTCCAAAAACTTTTTGGATTGCCTTAGGATGTTTTGATTTTCATTAGTATATTTGTCTGATGAGGTTTCAGTTGTCAATTGTTCTTTTCTTTGTATACAGGATGTTTGTAACTTTTGTTTTTGTAGTCATTTAACTAAATCATTGATATCAAACAACAAACACCCTGTATAAGAATTCCACAAATACCTTTCTGTGGTGCTTCCCCTCGAAAAGTAATGGTGACTAATCGCTTAAAAATCGTAACAACAAATGCATGAGAAATAATGCTTGTTTTTAACCTCCTTTAACGATGAGTCTTCGTCACTTTTCGTGAGAAAACCTATAGCTACAATCCTTACCGTTTTTCTTCCACTCACATTGTCAATCCACCTTTGTATCATCATACCTACCTTTTCACTTTCTTACAGTGTATCTATCTCACAATTCCAGGTACTATTTTCTCCGTCGGCTTTAAAAGTCTTTTCAAGACTTTGGCCGTGATTCTCGACCGGAAGCTCACCCACTTCCGGTTCGAACATCGCGGCCAAAATTTTGGGACTTGGGCCCGAATCTTAAGACCAGGTCCGGCTCTGTCCCAGGCTCCGACTCTGGACCTCAAGATTTGAGCCCCTGAATGTCCCCCCTTAAGGGGAGACATTGAGGGTCTTGAAATCCTGAAGTCCAAGTGTTGGAGTGGTGGGGGAAGGCGGAATTAGGTGTTAGAATTCAGCCCGCTGAAGTGGAGGGGAGACGAGGTGAGACAGGAGAGGGACAGAGGAGGAGAGAGGTGGAAGGTAGAGCTGGAAGAAAGCGATGGTAATTAATAAAACACTTTACTCTTATATTCTTTTATTGTTCCTTCTTACTACATGCCATTGTTCTCTCCCGAGCATTCCCCCAATTTCCCCTCTGGCGTACGCCACTGAGTGTCCGGTTCATCTCGCAGGACCTCAGGATGACATCTCCGAGGGGAGGGTCACCTCCCCTCCTAGACCTCATCTTGAAGTCCCGAGTCTGCAGGTCTCCCCCTTCAGAGTTCAGGACTTCAGGATAAAATTCCGGAGGAGTCCTCCGGAGTGTTATCCTGAAGTCCTGAGTCCTGAAGAGGTGTCCCTCGGACTCTGTGGGTTTCAGGAGGAATTTCTTCGAATGACTAATCTGGGGGTATCCCCCAGAATTATCATTCATCCGTGGAGATTCTCCTGAAACCCAGGACCTCAGGCACGCAGGCGAGGTCCAGGGTAATTCCTCTGGATGTAAGTCCTTCGGGTTACCCTGGACCAGAAGTGAAAAGTGGGGAGAAGGGAAAGGGTAAGTATTACACACCATTTCGATGAATTCGACGAAACTGGATGAGCGTCCTGTAGAAGACCATCCTGGAGAGGGAAGTCTTGGATTGATGAGGTTCTTGAAGGTTGTAGGGTTCCTGTAACAGAAATTAAAAAGTATTGAGCAAAGAACAGGTAAGTACTATTCAAAAGGGTAATTGGACTATTATTGGAAAACCATCTTAGTGTGTTTATTCCTTCACTCTACATGGTAAATGCATTATTTTTCGTAATAGTTTCCTCAATATTTCATAAAAACCAGCGTTAAAAATTGAATCACAAAAACTCCCGCCAAAACGATACTTTCTGTTGTGTGACGTCACACGATAGTAGATGTCAAATCGGCCCATATGGTCTGTCAGCATCGGCATCGTCGCCGTTTGGTAATTGTGTTGTATGATGTGTTGTTTTCACAATTTCTACAGAAAAATGGGTTATAAATGGTGTATAAATCCACAATGCAGAGATGCGTCAAGAAAAACTCCGGATAAACTATTTGTAGCTGTTCGGCAAGATTTGAAACTGCGAAGAAAGTGGTTGGCTCGTAGAAATCCAAATGCAATAGATAGCCGCCAATACAAATGTTTTCTGTTGTGAAGATTACTTCGACATAAGTAAAACTGACTAGAATAAGTTATCTATAGTATTTTCGAACCAGGTATTATCTGATCTGACAGCTTAAGGTTAGGGCTAACCTAACCTACAAAGTTTAGCTTGCATGGCACTTTAGTGCTATTGAATTCAAACGGGAGAAGCATAAGAGCGCGTTCGGATAATCGGGTAGGGTACGGTGAGAGTGACGCGCTGTATATAATAGGCGGACTAACGTCATACGGCGTTTATCTGCATATAAGAGAGAGAGACAGCCGACCCATTGAGCATTGCTATCCCCATTACCTACCCTGACAAACCGAACGCGCTCTAAGCGTACTAACGAACTAACTGGAGACTGAGCCAATTACAGAGCGTTTTCAATCACGTGATAGGAGGTGAATAAAATTCAATTTTACGTTTGGTTTTTAATAGAAATAAAGCATACTTTTTTTGAAAAGTAAAAACAAATAGTTTTCTTAAACTGTAATCTATTAGGATGACTAATAGAAGCCATGTTTTTAATACAGTCAAATACCCTATTAACGAGGGATAGAAAATACATTCTTACCATACTAGGGTAAGTCCGTCATTCTGTTCACTGCCAACTCCTTCGCTGAATGTTGGTCCCTTTCAGTTGTAGAGCGTTGGAGCTTTCCTGAAACAAAATATTAAAAATTTAACGTAACAGTGCGAGAATTAAAACACATTTAACTAATAAAGCATTATTAATGTATTGTAACGCTGTTTGTATGCAGTTTCCTACTTAGTTATCACTCAGGTGGTAGGTACCTGTAGCGTGTCTACTAGTGCTGTTTCTGCACGTAAATTGGTAGAACCAATAGTGTATACTGAAGGAATTTAATAAAAGTATAATATTGTATTACAAAACCGTCATGCCATCATCTGACAGAAATAGTTTCCCAGTCCCCCACCGCCTACTATGCACGGGCCCAATAGCAAATGCATCCAATGCCTTAGAAGCTTAAAAAACGTCCTCAAAACAAACCTTAATAGTTATTTAACACCAACAAGTTATCAAAATGGAAGCTAAGTCAACCGAAGCATAACACGACAGTCACACGCGAAATCATCCCCCTCAGGGGAGGGCGCGATTGCTACCATTCCTCACCATACTAATTGAACAATCTCTGCATGGCCAGAGCTAATTGTCCGCATCTTTCAATTACAAAGCGAACTTCCACCACCCCCATCGCTTAGAGCGAACGTCTCCGCGCTGTATTCTCGACCTCCAAAATCCATAATCAAAGCGAAATCTAAATTAACAGCCGACGAACAATTTAGTCGGACAACACCAGTAACCATCCGCGCCGACTATGGAAGCAGCGGCGCCCGCATCAACAGGCGAAGCAAAACCCCCTTGGAGAGAGGTCCGGCGACGGTAGCGCCCCCCGCAACCTCCTCGGGCACACTTTGAACTTGTCCGGGGGTGTGCGAACCTTTGACCTCCCCGAAAACCCGTCAAATTTCCTGGACGAAGCACCCCACAGAACACTGTTTCCTTTGTAAGGCGCGGAGTCTCTACTGTTCACCTCGAGGCGGTCTGCTCTCCGATACCGGCGTCCAAGAGGGGTTGGTGGTGGTGAGGTGTTTTAGAATTGGATCTGTATTAAGGGCACACACGCGGAACGATAAACAATCAAATTAAAGGGCCTGGAATATAGGTATATAAAGGATCTGTCTCTCTCTCTCTCTGTCTGCAGGGTCTATGTATGCATATTTCTAATTAGTCGGTGGAAAATGAATCGTGTGCTGCTGCTTGGGGGTGGGGAGGTGGTTTGGGGTTCGCCGGCTTTCGTTTGTTTAATAATCAAGACATTTTCACGAAAGAATAATCACACGGTGATGTTGTTATGCGCGGGACTTGTAAGGGTTGTTCCCGGGTAATATTTTCGGGTTCGGTGGACACGGGCGAATGTGTTTTTAAATGCATTATCCTGTAATGACGATGATGATGATAATCGTTGCTCGTTCGTTTGTATGTGTGCGGTGGAGTCCGAAATGTCTCGATTATAACAGGCATCATCCTAACTTTTTTCCCCACTGCACAAACGTTAAATAAATATGTAGATACTTTTAGCCAAAAGGTTTTGACCCCTAGTCCGAATCAGTAACTTTTGAACCATTACCTCACCTTCTAAAGAAAAAATCTGATGTGGCCAGGCACATGACTTTATCATACTATATATAAAATTAATAGTTTAGGTGCATGAGATATTATTTGATCGAGATCGGCTATGTCTGCATTAAAATAAAACTAGTAGACCTAGACAGATAAATCGATTAAAGCTGCGTTCGGATATTGTACTCCGTTGACACCGGGTACACCGTCCAAATGACACTTACGTGTTATTGGGTGTAAAAAGTGTAACGGTGTTCAATATCCGAACGCAGCCTATATTGACAGTAGCATTTTCAAGACATTAGCGTTTGACACTAGCTACTGTCATTAGAATCAAAATAATCTGACATATCCTGGCTACTAGTTTTAAAGCAGTACGCCCGATCTCGATGAAATAGAATTTGCTCATGCGGCTAAACTATAGAATCTACCAAAAAATGTCATATACATAAATTATGGAAAATTTCCTCTCCTTTAATTTATTATTTAACTATTTTGACGACATTACACAAATAGCGGCTCATTTGCAAAATCTTCGAAAAATGCTATGAGTAAACCACCAGTTCCTTTGGACCCTTTTCAACAGAAAGCTTTTCAGCTCTAAGTTTGGTTATAAAACTTCTAAATATGAAGTTTTTGTCATGATTACAATACTTTACATACTGCGTATGATAAAGTAAAAATATGTAAAGAAAATGGTCAAAACTATCATTTGCTTGTTCTAAGTTTGAGATACACCGTAACTTGAAACTAGGGGTCCACTACCGGTAAACGGTTTACCGGTAAACCGGTTTTATGTTTTCTTTATCAGAACAAAAATTACTGGTAAATTTTACAAGACAATGTTTCAAAATTGCACCCTGTATATGAAAAAAATTACCTTTATACGGTGATATAAACTCTCTGCTATTCTTTTTGACCATAACCAATAAATGTCATTATCTACTGATTTTAATACATCTTCCATTTGAAATTAAATTAGCCCGGTATTAACAGAAGTAATGCGCATGGTCAAACAAAAACTCGCAGAACTTTTGATTCAAACGTTTTGTTATTGCGATTATGGCATGTTTTCAATCTTTACAACATAGGTAATTCGTTTTTCAAAGAGTAATTAAAAATTGCGGAATCGAGTTATGTTTAAAGATGGTGCAGAAACCACTGCCTACCTTTGATCTTCTTATGAGCGTCATGTTTTATTTCAATATTTTTAGGTGGCCTTTTCTTCAGTTTCAATTGTGATGTATCAAAATTATTGTTTAGCTAATTATGGTTCAATAAAGAAGATAGTTGATTTTAGAAAATCTACAGCCAAACAAGTGTGGAACCACATTACATTACTGTACACATACTGTTCATAAAACACTAATTACACAATAAATGTGTATTTATTGTGTAGATACCATTACCATAAGAAACCAAAACGAACAGAAAAAATTGAAATAAAGTGCATCATACTCCTGAATCATTTCTACATAAGTTGTACAACATTTTTTGCCTCTCGGTGTAAACATGAGCGCGAGAGAAATGAGAAAAGGTTCCCGATTTTTGCACTTTTAAATTAACGTTCGTCTTTCATTTTTTTCCTCGTAAACCGCTTTCCACAAAAATTTCAATTTTATAAAACGCCAATATATAGAAGAGACTCTAGATGCAACCTGGAGCCTTATTCTACAATTATAGCGATTAGCGACATCGCTATACCGTTTCGATTCGACATGACGTCACGGGTATCGATATCGCTAAAACTCGATAAATAAAATACCTTACTGACAGTACATTTGCTGTCAGATGTGACAGCAGTTCGATTCGTGGTCAGGAGGTTATGTTGTACGTTTGAGGCAGTGAAATTTATATACTACGTATTTACTGGAAAGGACCCGTAAGGGTAAATAAGTGAGGCAAATGCATTTGGTATGCAACTCACAGGGATGTGGGCAGCCATCTCTTTGTATTTCATTTAGTACTACGGCCGAATTACACATTTTTATTTGTAATATCCTTTTTCAATTAAATTGCAACAAATTAACCAAGTTTAACTTTTGCAGAGACTTCAATAAACTAGATAATAATAGCAGATTTAATAAAAAGTATATTTTATTCATATATTCCGGCTAAATAAAATTTCCTGTCTACATATAGGTACTCGCAAATTATATATTAGTAGTTCAATCCAATGACTAAATGCTCTTTGTATTACTGAATTAAGAAAACGCATTCTCATATAAAAAGTAGTCGACATGATGCTGATTATATTTATTGGATAATATTAATTATAAATAAAAAATTATTTTTCACATTTTTAAATTTTTATTTATTCGTAATGTTGTTATTTAAAACTACATTACTTACTTACTTAACAATATAAAAAGCAATGTTCTTATCAACAATATTAACAATATAATTCGACGGCCTAGCTGCAATACCACGTATCATCTATAACACTTAGCAAAGCATCAAGTTTCAAAAATTTCGTGCTACATCTTTGTTTGATTTGATAATCAGTTTCTAAAAAATGTTGTCACAATTCCTACTGGGTCTAGAAGGATACCACTTATCTCTTCAGATAGCTATACTCCACCGTTTTAAAACTTCTTGACGTTTAGGCGGGAACCTATAACATAGTTTGCTGCTGAACCATTATTAGCTGTTTCGATATTCTACACCTTTGACACACTGGTTGTCACTGGATTCACACATTCCGTACACAATGAACGTAAAGTGAGGTTACATGCGCATATCGATATCGAATCAACTTATCGACACCTCCGAAGCTGTCGTTAAATTTAGCGACATGTCGGAAAGTCATGACGTCAGTCGATATCGACCAAAACGGTAGAATACGGCTATCGATATCGCTAAGTATTCGATGTGACGTATTGCGATATCGCTAAGTGCTGCAGAATAAGGCTGCTGAACAAAAACTATAATTTTTGTGAAATTTTTTTGTTTATCGAAACGAGAGATGGCAGTAAGGGCGATTCTCTCGTCAGTGGTCACATATATTTCTAATAAGTGGTTTCCTTGATTCAAACTAGTTTTTTCTTCTCTGTGCATGCAGAATTCAGTTTCATGGTACAACCTTTTACTATAAACTCTAATATGAGCGGAAATGATTATAAAGAAACGAAAAAGCGCTCTAGAACCAAAACAAATAGTTAGAATTTCGCACGGGCGATCACATCCTCAACGTACGATCCTAGTACTACGTTCTACTACATCAAGGATGCTTTATTGCGAGCGTGAATCTCCAGTTTCTTGGCACCGGGTATCCTTGCCAAGCCTCACGCGTGATAGATTTATATTTACGTATTAATTCAGAACCGGTAAATTACTGTCCAATACTGAAGCCTAAACAGCAGAAATGCATCCTCGGGTGTTATTTCGAGATGCGTCGGTGTGTCCGCCTGCACCCCCTTTGCCTCCTCCTCCAGTCTCTTGTCCTCTCACTCTCTTTGGGTCGTCATCAAGAAAAGATACGTTCAACTGCGGCCAGTCAGCCACACGGCATACTGCTATTTCTAAAAGCGCAACTCGTTACCGATTTATCTTGTCGTTTGGAGGCAACTAAATGAATTCGCATCGATTTTCGACCGAGTGGCGGCGTCGGTGGACAAAGAAATTCTTCCATCGGCGTGGAGCACCGATCACCTTGGTTGGGACATTCCGAAGACGCTTGCTTACGGGTTATTAATAAAGATATACCGGGCGATGCGAGGTATGCGATGGGAAATATCGATATGTTAGGAGGAAACGTCGATATGTTAGGAGGAAACGTCGATATGTTATTTGACAACAATATGGCCTATCCACTGATGTTCTATATTTAATTTGTGCTAAACACTTGAAGCACTAACACTTCACTCCTGTGCTCTGTGTTTTTTTTGCAATTTTCACTCATTTTTGGAGTTACATTAGAAAAATTTTGAACAAAAGGCAGTTGCCAATCCAAAAAATGATTACTTTGTGAGCATCAATTTTGCGAATGAGACGTGAAAAGGTGCTCTTGATACATTATTTTGCGCTGAGATAGTATAGAAAGAAAACAGAAGAAAATGTAAAATAAATCTTATAAGTGCAACATAAATATGAATAGGAACAAAATAAGTATTATACATTTTGTAACCTACTGGCTATTAAACAAAACCATTTCATTATATTGATGTCGAATGCTGGCGGATTTATTTCTTTTTGTTTTTCTGATGTAACACATTCGAATATGTGTGTACCTATTTATAATACTTTCAATTAATAATATTCTGTGATTATCCAACACATCATCATCGAAACTGTTCTACTAAACTAGAAAATATATTTGATGTGATTTGGTGATGTTCTGTCTATACATATATCCGTAAAATGATTCGAAGAAACCACACTGGACTTTATCGGCTTCCAGTTACATTGGTCTACAAACTGTATCATAATTCCTGCTGGGCAGGAATCTTTACAAACCTACATTTAATTAAGTACGTAGGCTTTCACGGCAAGAATCATTTAGAAAATAAACTGCTTCCGGGTTATGCCGTGTGTCAAGATTTGTTAATGCTGACGTTTCGCGAACCATGTTGCTGGCTTCTTCAAAGCTAATTGAATACTGAAGACCTACCAAGAAAGTCTCCCTTATATACCTAAATTTACACCTCACTGCGCACATCTGGAGCTACCGCTCCATGTGCTTTTCCACCTGACCGCGTTAGGATCGATTTCCAGACCCTACTAATGTCAGTACCGTCCTCGCGATTGATGTTGTCAGGATGTTTGTAAATTTCGATGGCTTCTCTAATAAGCCTTCGATGATAATTACCCACCCTTGCCAAGATCTTCGCGTCATCGAAATCCATTGTGTGTCCCGACTCGTGGCAGTGTTGAGCAACAGCGGACCGTTGAATCTTGCCTAGCCGGGTGTCCCTACTGTGCTCCTTGATTCGACATTCGAAGCTTCGTCCTGTATGTATGTCCTGTAGGTATGTAAGGGAGACTTTCTTGGTAGGTCTTCAGTATTCAATTAGCTTTGAAGAAGTGAGCAACATGGTTCGCGAAACGTCAGCATACATTTAACTGTTATATAAACCAAGAATTAAGTCAAATTTTATTGAATACGATTCATTGTCATTTGACATCTAACGTCACTTACTGATGAAACGTAATTCCCGCTGATTTATTGCAGCCAGGACCCTTTCTGCTGCGACAGCTTCTAACATCACATACTGCCATGCTAATTAGTTATAAAAAAATACTTATAACGAACTAGAAACCACTTAAACCTATATAATGTATCGGCTTGTCAATTTAGCGTTATGGGACTAACGGACGGTATGACTTGACATAAAGTGATCCCAATTTTAAGCTCATGTGACTCCTCCTCTTTTATACTATCTCGATGATCAAGGGTATCGAAATACTTGAAGGTAAAAAAAAACCTTCTGTAAACGGACAAAACCACATTTTTACTTCTATCGCGTCTTGTTCAGAATGTATAAATGTGTTTTTCTAATAAATACCAGGTCATTGAGATCTGGCTATGAAGCCATTTCTGGTTGAAATGGCACAAATCCGTCCTCGGATTTTGACAAAAGCTGCCACATACCCATACTTGTATGTGCTTGCCATGTGTTGTAGCCGGTTTGGAAACTAACCACACTCCTGGCTGAGGTCAATCTAGTAGTATGGTGAATTTGAGTAACTAATTTTGGTCATAATATTTCCATGAACCTCCACAGTTTTCTTGATGCGAAAGTAACAATCTGTTGAATGGTCTGTGTTGTTGTCAAATTATAGGCATTACCATCAGCATACAACTGTTCTTTGTATTAAGATAAGCCCTCAATGTAACCGCACAACAAAACATTCCAATTTTTTCTGTATTTTTTTTTTCATAAAGCCTATGCCAATCGTTACTAAAAAGTTTCATATGTAAAAAGTTTCATATGGATCGACAAAAGCAATAAGACCACATGAAGCTTGTTACTCAAAATAACTTAGAAAAAAAGAACAACATTAAATGATTCATGTGGATTTATTTGTTTCTTCATCATTCATTCAACTTATTTGTATTATTTGTAGTTATTATGGGGTTTGTTGAGGTTTTACTTGTCTCTGGTATTCCATTTTGAATTTGTTGATCAATTATCAGGATTTTAAAAGTTCAGCTGTTATAACAAAATTTGGTTTTTACATATCAACCTTATTTTATACCCAAAAACCTTGTGAAAATTCACGAACTCGGAATCATGGTGAACGCATAGAAATCTATCGACAATGCATATTTCCTTTCTCATGCTCAAAATCCACAGAATTATCAATATTTTCTTAATTTTCAATTGCCTTTCTCTCGCAAATTTTCTTATGTAAGGCCATGAAGCGAGTATTTAAAATAACAAAAAAATTGGATTGCTATTTAAAAAATGTCGATGACGTCATAAGTAAAAAGCAATTGGTGGTCGGAAATTGAATTTAATATGAAAATGTATATTTTGATAATTCAAAATCTGATGTGGCCAGGCACATGACTTTATCGTACTATATATAAAATTAATAGTTTAGCGGTATGAGATTCTATTTGATCGAGATCGGTCGTGTCTGCATTAAAATAATACTAGTTAGCCAGGACAGATATTTTGATTCTATGGACAGTTGGCATTGTTAAAAGATCACCGGTTGCCATTACCTACTGTCATTAGAATGAAAATTTCAATAAAAATCAATATCTCATGCAGCTAAACTACTAATTTTAGCAAAAAATGTCATAGACATAAATTAAACTAAATGTCCTCTACTTCAATTTATTTTTTAACTATTTTGACGAAATTACAGAAATGGCAGATCATTTGCAAAATCCTTGAAAAATGCTTAGAGGAAACATACAGTTCATTTGGACTCTTTTGAACAAAAACCTTTTCAGCTCTAAGTTTGGTCATGAAACTTCTAAATATGACGTTTCGTCCCGATACCTTTAGTAGTTTCTCCGGAATCGTCGCCACAAAAACGGGTACACACACATATACACTACACACACACACACACACACACACACACATGCACACACCACAGACACATACACACATACACAGACAGACATTTTTTGTACCTAGGTCAAAAATGTTCAGGGGATCCAATAGGACATATTTCTGCTAAAATCTCAAATTTTTTTTCGGCACGATTACAATTGACGATAAAAATTGACGTGTTCGAGGAATTTATAAAATAATAAACAGTTTTAATTTTAATAAATTTATTTTATATTTTGCCATTTTGTTAATAAAGTTTACGCAGAATATCTCAAAATTGTGACGTGATGGACACACAAATAAGTCACACCCATCAGTATGCAGGAATTGTTTTGCTGTTGCGCAGTGCAATTGCTTAATCATAATGATTAATGATTAGATATACAGGTGCCTTCTTTGGATTTAGGTTTGTTTTGATGTCTTTGACGACTTACTTTGGAATAACTACCCGGATAGCGTCTCTTTTATACTTTATTTATATCTTCCTCCGTGATAGGCTCTGATTGGATGTTGTTGGGCTGGAAGATTTCTGTTAGAAGATTTCTGCAAAAGTTTCATCAATACAACCATGAAGATGATCCAATCTCTGATCCAAAGATTAAAATGTCCAGTGTCTACTGCTTTATCATAACTTTTCTCTTAAATTATTTCCTAAATTTTGACTAGGTGTCCTAACTTCCATAAGCGCTAGTGTATGTATCATATTCTCTTTGGGATTACAGATTGAGGCATATCGAACGATTCGATGGAACGAACAATGGCTTGCGTCTGTCGGCATCTTTCTTCGCTTCTCGAAGTGGAGACCAGGGAGGGCTACAGTTGTCTTCGGATTACGGGACCACCGCGGCTCCATCTCTCGCATACAGGTGAGAAAATCATTTGTTATGCGATGTCCGAGACCACTTCGATCTCCGCTGACTGAAGACTGACAAGTCTCGGCTACCGCGATGTGGCTACCGCTTGCTTCCATCACGAGGCAAAATATTTTGATAAATGACTGTGCGGCGGCAATATTCCCTACGTGACGTACGCTAATGATGCCTCCCCCCCCTCCCGAAGAAATATTTTACCGTTTCTCTTTTTTGGTCTTGCTTATTGTTGCACCCTGATGATTGTATACAGTGTGGCCTCGATTGTTCTTCTCTGATTTGAATGCGTTTAATTTAAATTTACATTTTAACAGGATTAGTAAAAATAGAAAAACCTTCTTTTCCATCCATTTTTGATATTTGAAGTTATATTTTCGAAGTATGTTGACCACAAAGACACCAATATTACCGTTTAATGAAAGAATCTTATAGAAATTTAGAAATGAAGTTTTCTCAATTTTGCCGTCAGTCTCTTTTTGCCCCCTAGAACGGTCCACCCATTTTTACTTTATCATACGTAGTATGTAAAGTATTGTAATAGTGCCAAAAAAAATTGAGATTTTAGCGGAAATATGTCTTTTTGGGTCTCCTGAACATTTTTGACCAAGGTACAAAAAATGTCTGCGTGTGTATGTGTGTGTGTGTGTGTGTGTGTGTGTGTGTGTGTGTATGGATGTGTGTGTGTGTGTGTGTGTGTGTGCCCGCTTTTTGTGGCGACGATTCCGGAGAAACTACTAAAGGTATCGGGACGAAACTTCATATTTAGAAGGTTCATGACCAAACTTAGACCTGAAAAGCTTTCTGTTGAAAAGGGTCCAAAGGAACTGGTGGTTTACTCATAGCATTTTTCGAAGATTTTGCAAATGAGCCGCTATTTGTGTAATGTCGTCAAAATAGTTAAATAATAAATTAAACTAGACGAAATTCTGAAATGAAATTTTTTGGTACAATCAATAGTTTAGCTGCATGAGCAAATTCTATTTCATCGAGATCGGTCGTAGTGCATTAAAACTAGTAGCCAGGATATGTCAGATATTTTGATTCTAATGACAGTAGGTAGTGTCAAACGCTAATGTTTTGGCAATACTTACTGTCAATATAAGCTGCGTTCGGATATTGTACACCGTTACACTTTTTACACCCAATAACACGTAAGTGTCATTTGGACGGTGTACCCGGTGTCAACGGAGTACAATATCCGAACGCAGCTTATATCTACATATCTGTCTAGTTCTACTAGTTTTATTTTAATGCAGACATGGCCGATCTCGATCAAATAGTATCTCATGCAGCTAAACTATTAATTTTATATATATTATGATAAAGTTATGTGCCTGGCCACATCAGATTTTTAATACAGTAATCAAATAATTCTAGAAAATAAACGTAAAACCACAATTTATTCTTTTCTAAAATACAAAACTCAGTAAAATTAGTCTCAACATAAAAGAGGAATTGTGTTATTTTTAAAAGTAATGATTTGCAGACTTATAATATTAGTATTATCCTGATTAGTCTCTCAGTCACAGACTCACAATTGCGAACAAACTAAATATTTTGTGCATTGTTGAAAAACAATTTCCTTTGTCGCCTGCGAATCAACCGTTGTAAATATGTAGTTGACGATCGAACGATGTTGAAGGCTGAAGATGCAATGATGTTGAAGGCTGAGGATCGTATTATGTTGAAGACTGAGTTACAATTAAAAGATTTGTCTTGGAAAACCATGACCAAATCTCAAATTGTCAGGATTATCTTTCAATAGCTTTATAAATATTGTTAAGTTATTACTGATTTAAGTAGTCACCATATAACTGTTTGTTTTTCTAACAATTACTAGTATTAGTAACAATACAAATAATTTGGAGTTGAGTGACAATACAGACAATTAATTGTTAAACTTATAACCTTAATCGCCAATAATTGACGTTGATGAGTGACAGTATAGACAAATAATTGTCAAACTTATAAGCTTAATAGCCAATAATTGACATTGACGATTTAAAATTTACAATTTGAATGACAAATATTTGATATATTTTACATATAACCATGGCAATCCTTTATGGCCTAGGGCGCAATAAGAATTTTTATTGCCCTAGGGCGCAAAAAGAAGCTGTTTTCGTCCCGGTATCTAAGATGTAAAATGTCACTGTATGACATTTAGGACATAAAATAATATTAAACGTGATTTTGAGAAAGATCTAACAAATCTAGTTAATAAAACATTTTATACCCTATAGTAAACAAGGTTCTTCATCATATCATGTAACATTATAAACTCTCTTGTCAAAAGATGGTCAAAAGATGTTGACTTTTTGGCTTGTCACCAAAAATACCTCTTATCGTAGAATCACCTATTATCATTTCGAATATTACAACACCGAGACGTCTAGTAGTAATAAAATTAAGACGTAATTTCATTCATGTTCCCGAAAAATCAAACAAACCTGTCGCACGAAGAATACTTAAATATTGACCGAAGATACCGAAAATGTTCCAACCGTACAGGTGTATTTCGTTAATCAAACACAAACACATAACCTAAATTGTGGGAATTAATAACACGGCCGTATCAAAATACCTCAGGAAGTAAACACAATTTCAACCTGCGTGATAACGCCACAAGAAAACAACCATCTTTATTATACGCCCCGTTATAAAACTCAGATTAGTGGTGTCATAATCAAACAATAATTAAACAACCGAAAGAGATAGCACAAATTTAAACTCTAAAGAAAAAAACGTTTTTATAATTTCACGGAAAAGTATTTCGTCGTCTGTCTGTGGTTCCTAGAACAACCGCGAGTGGTCGCTCCATGTCGAATTATAAAATTTATTTATTATTAAGCTGTCGGTTTGCTTGTGACAAAAGTAAATATTCCTCCAGGTAAGCTATAATAACAGCTTTCGAAGATTTATAAGTGTCGCGCTATCAGCACTTTGGTAAACAGGTAAAACACTGTAATCAGGGGTGAGTATCGCTTTACCATGGAGGTGGGGGTTCTGTTAAGGGGGTGGTAGAAAAATTAAGTGAAATATCGCTTGGTGTGCCGTAATTATATGGCTTGAGCGCTGTGTTCTACGCGACATCGATAGGCACCCTGTATACAAGTTAATTTATTTTTTAATTTAAATAATATGCGAACGCATTACCGCAGCCGAGGGGGTTTGTTACTTGCATGTTGCGCGGACATTATTAAAAATAAAGGGCTCTAGAGCTAGCGACGTGTGTCGTTAGCGAATATGGGTGGTAGGGGAAAATATGTAGTAATAAATCTTGAAAGGAAACTATTTTTAATTAGAAATTTTCAAGCCCATATTTTTATTCTATATAGATGTATCAGTGAAATAGGCCGAAGTATATACAAGATGCTTGACATATTGAAACTAGAAAAACAACAGTTTGAATTTGATTTCGTAAAACTAGATTTTTTAAATGGAACACTAGGTATTTGTTATTAAGATTGTTATTCTAATTATTACATCAACTTGTATTATCACCTATTTCTGAAATATTATGAAAATAATGCCACAAACACGCATTTTTCAATAAAAGGGTAAAAAAACAAGTGAACTAGTTTTGTGCGGTACTTTCCAAACTGAGTTATTTTGTTTTTTTATCCTTCTTATTTACCTCAGAATGATTTTTTGAAAAATGCACGTATTTGACTAATGTCCGTTCGTATACAGAGTTAGCCAAAATTACCGGAACACCTAAATAATTCTCCAACAATAAGAAATTTAAAAAAAATCAAACAAAAGTTTTATGGCTGTAAGCAACCTATTGTTTATACAGGGTGTCTCACGGAAGTGGAACATAGAAGAACACAGACGTTTCTTCTACTATATCTGGAAATTTGAAAATTTGGAATTAGAATTTACTCGATTTTTACTGAGCTCTTCAGCTAAAGTATTGTCAAGTTAACTGTCAAGTCCGATCACCCGAAGTCGGTATCAACTTTGTTATTCTAACTGGAATGATATAATTTTTATTTTACTTTTGGTTTCAGTGACAATATCTCAAAAACTATTAAAGATAGATATAGGGAACCCAAATATTGATTGATGGGGAATAGGATTTCCTATCGAATGGCGTATCGGTATACAGAGTGTTCCATTTGAAAAAATGAGTTTTTTACGTTTGAAAATTCAATTATTGTGTTAAATTTTAACTTTAAATTTTGAACAGCCCTGTATATGATATCATGATGAACTAAACATCGCCTTATTTGGTTATGTTTCTAGTTTTGGACCACCAATCGTCACACTTCTAGTTTCAATAATAACCCAGATATTCAATTTTAAACGTAACTGCAAAAATCACCAAAAAATTAATAAAATCAAAAAAAACTCAAAAATGGTGATATTTAGGTATAGGGAAACATTATCAAAAATGATGTATTTTGATACGTAGAAACCAAAATAAAATAAAAATTATATTATTCCATTTAAAATAATAAAGTTGATACCGACTTCCGTAACTTGAGAATATTTTAGCTGAAGAGCTCAGATCGAGTAAATTCTAGTTCCAAAATCTCAAGTTTCCAGAAATAGTAGAACATGAGAAACTTCTAATCTACCAGCTCCGTGAGACACCCTGTATATATTTTTAATATACAGGCTGTGTATTTTACACCATTAAATGGAATTGAATTATGTTCAAACTGCCACATTAAAATCTGTATGTGTGTGTGAAAGTATTCTTTATTTGAAGTTTAGGAGTTTTTATTACTGATTATAACTAAAAAATAATGCAAGTTATAAAATATAATTAATATATAAAATTCTTAGAATTAATCTTAGAATTGAAAAAATGTAATGTTCTGTTAGAAAAAGGAAACGTTTGCAAATTTTCATAATAAAATAAACCTGTATATTAACAATATATTTACACAAGGGGTTACTTAAACCCCAAAAACTCCTATTTGAAAATTTTTTTGAAATTTTTTGCGGTTGGTGTATTATTTAAGTATCTTAGAATTAATCTTAGAATTAAAAAATGTAAAAATATATAGGCTGTTCTATTTAAAAAAAGGCAAGGTTACCAAATATCCATAATAAAATAAACAGCCTGTATATTAAAATTATATTTAAACAATAGCTTGTTTAAAGCCAAAAACTTTTGTTTTAATTTTTTTTCTTACAACTGGAGAATTATTTAGGTGTTCCGGTAATTTTGGCTAACCCTGTATAGTAGATACAAAATTGGTCCCAAGACACAATCCTGGGGTACGTACTCCTGGTTTTACTCTATGCACCTGAACTATTACGGAATGCATTTTTTTTGCTTGAATTTCAATATCATACAAATAACATCGTTATTTTCGTAAAAAAACAATCGAACCGCGCCATTCAACCCGACCTACGCTCGTATATTATCGAAGTTCGGAGACGGTATGTCTGCTCGCACGCTTGTCCAATTAATTTATTTCGGTTTTGGGTCCGCTCGAATTTATGGCGAGCAATTTTGGGGCAGCGTAGCGCCGCTCGGTGTCAAAAAAACGAACCGCACAGTTGATCAACAGTCGCAAATATCCGCGCAATTCGATTCAATAGCTCTGTGCTAGAGCGGGCCGTGCATGCTGGGTACTTTTGCCATCGGTTTCATGTTGTAAATCGTATCAGTTTTGCGTGGGGATGTGCGGGGATAGCGCTGTATCCCCCCCCCCCCGTTCCCTCCTAAAGTGCCGCCAATGACCGGCCTGCCACCCAAAACACTATTGGAATAATGTATAGCTGGATAAAATTTAGTAGGTTTTTATTTGAATGATTGAAATTTAGCTGTTTGCTGTTGTGGATTTTGGTATAAGTTGATGTTTTTGATGTTGATGTTTATCCTGTTAACGCTGGGCTGTTTGTCATTTTGAATTATTGCACAGTATTAAAAATCGTCCAGCATTTTACTTTATTTAGGAACAAGTTACAGATTCTTTCGGTAATCAGTAAACTGAAAAGAAATTTATTCCGATCTTGCCTGTTTCCAGAAACTATACCTAAAATCAAATTGGCACTAGTCAAAATCAAGTTGACAAATAGTTGACAAATACCAAATTCAAGTTGACATTAAATAATTTAATTGTCAATTCAAATTAACATCTTAAAAGAACCATTCCACGTTCTCATAATGCCTTATATAAAAAAAGTTGACGCCGTAAACTCATAAATACAAATTTGCGCTGTTTATGATTCTAACGGGGATTGGCGTAATCTTGCAAATGATCTCGGAGTTTCAAAAAGAACGGCGTATAGATGGGTGAAAACTCAAGACGTTCCAGAGAAACAGCATGGAGGTAAACGCAGAATTAAAATCACAGACGAACATCGTCGTATTTTTGAAAATGACATTGAAAGAAATCTAAAGATAACTCACCAGCAATTAAAAAAAAGATTTTACAATCATATGAAATTAATGTCAGTAAAGAATGTATTCATCAACACCTCGACAGTCTTATGTATACATTAAAACAAGTACGTCGAGAGCCAGAAAGAGCCAACACTATAAGACAATAAAACATCTTATATACAGGGTCCTGCAGCTCAGCTCCCGTCTTCTGTAGCTCAGTTACTAATTAAGCTAAGAGTTTGACATTTTGCAAGCTTACCCTGTACTTCAAGGTACATTTCAAGAAATTACTTTTGATTATACAGGCTGTTGATTTTTCATCGTTGGACTTAAAAATCAATAAAAACCACAAATTGCACCTCGTTAATAAAATTTTGCGACGTCCTTATTAAGTTAGATCTAGTAGTCTCGTTAACCAAGTGTCATTGATCCAAATATACAGGTTGACCAAAATCTAGTGTCAAACTTGTCAAACTTCAAAGCGTGCTATTGTTCTTATTTTAAATTGGAACCCATACTTTTTTTAGGTGAAACGATGCAGAATTAAAAAATAAACATTGTTTCTAGATACAACCCCATCACAATTCCCAATATTTTAAAAGTTATTCGCCAAAAACTCATTTTTCAACGTTTCCAACGGCAATTGTAGGTAATAAATAATATCGTACATGGCGTTGAAAAACAAATTATTTCATAAAATATAACGCAGAGAAATATTTTAGATTTGAGTGTACTTAATTAAGTAGTTGTTCAATTGCCAAATTTACTTAAAACTTTCCATATAGCGGTAAGGGTGGAAATGTGGCTGCAACATGATGGAGCTCCAGCACATTACTCGTTACATGTCAGGCATCAGCTCAACGAAATCTTCCCAAATCGGTGGATTGGAAGAGGAGCACCAGTTGCGTGGCCTCCTCGATCACCGGACTTAACGAAACTGGATTTCTTCCTGTGGGGCTACGTTAAGGACATCGTTTGTGCTGAACCTCCAACAACACCAGAAAACATGCAAGAAAGATGCATTTCTAACTATTACGCCCGACCTATTAAGAGCAGTGGCGAGGTCATTTCATACTCGTCTTCGTTTGTGCCTCGAAGAGCACGGAAGACATTTCAAACAACTACTTAATTAAGTACACTCAAATCTAAAATACTTATCTGTGTTATATTTTATGAAATAAATTGTTGTGTAAATTGTAAATTGTAAAAAACGCCACTTACGATATTTATTACCTACAATCGCCGTTGGAAACGTTGAAAAATTAGTTTTTGGCGAATAACTTTTAAAATATTGGGAATTGTGATGGGGTTGTATTTAGAAACAATGTTTATTTTTTAATTCTGCATCCTTTCACCTAAAAAAATTTATGGGTTCCAATTTAAAATAAGAACAATAACACGCTTTGAAGTTTGACAAGTTTGACATTAGATTTTGGTCATCCTGTATAATTTGGATCAATGACACTTGGTTAACGAGACTACTAGATCTAACTTAATAAGGACGTCGCAAAATTTTATTAACGAGGTGCAATTTGTGGCTTTTATTGATTTTTTAAAGCCAACGATGCAAAATCAATTTTCTTTTGTTTTTATTTTTTTGCGCTGCAGTCACTCAACCGATTTCAATAAAATTTTGGGGGTATGTAGGCAACCATAACAGGCTTCCAAATGAGTAAAAAAATTTATAGCATGCAATTTAAAAAAAATATATCACGTTGACGTTGCAAATTTTTGGGACAGCCTGTATAATCAAAAATAATTTCTTGAAATGTACCTTGAAGTACAGGGTAAGCTTGCAAAATGTCAAACTCTTAGCTTAATTAGTAACTGAGCGACAGAAGACGGGAGCTGAGCTGCAGGACCCTGTATAAAACATCTAAGATATCTTATTGGATGCATAGGTATTTCTGGTCTAATACATTATGAGCTAAGATCATTTAAAAAAACCAAAAGCAAACGAAACAATGTTTGAGAAACGCCCAAAATAAATACCAGGAACCAGTAGTTATGGTTATAGATAATGCACCTTGTCATTCTTCTATTGAAGAAGTTTTTGCAGAAGAGGATTTTTTTCACCATAGATTAATGAGACTCAGTCCATACAGTCCCATGTTAAATCGGATTGAGCAAGTATGGTCTGTATTAAAGGCTAGTGTAAAATCAGATTTGGCAGATAACCTAAGAGATGTTTTAGCAGGAGAAGATCGGCATAATATCTCCCAAACTGAATACAGAATGCGCAGGTTTGAAAATATTGTTAGAATAATATTAGCACAATCAATGTGGCCAACTGTGCAAGATTCATAGCCCATATTCAAAGAAATATTCCAGCAGCATTAAATATGGAGAATATAATTTTCTAATTAATTAATTTAGCAAATGTTGTTTTAAAATATAGTATAAATAACATTATTTACTTAGTTCTATTTAATCGTATCATACTGCTAATTTAAAATTATTTATTGACAACTTCAATTTGTTAATTGTCATTTTGATTTTGATTAGTGAAAATTTGAACTTGAACTTTGCGCCCACAAAATCACCTATTATTTTTTTTATTGGAAATAAGGCAAAGAAAAAGTATGTTTTGCAAATTACACTCATTTACATCACTTATTGTCTTGACTTAGTATATCTCTTTATAGCTTGGCTTTCGTGAGCCAAAACGTTCTACAGCCCCTTGCGAAGACCCACCCTCGGTTCGGTGGCGGGCCGGGGGTAGTTTGGGGACAGCTTTCGAACCCATGTATCTGCTGGTAGACGCGAAGGTATTAATTCTAAGCATAATGCAGTGACACGAGAAGGACACAGGACCGTCAGACGTAACTCGTCTTTACAAATCATTAGTTATCCTTTGGATACGAGACGGCGGGCTACTGGACGTCCCGCCTAAATCACCCCCTCCCCTCCCCACCCCTCCATACCCCGCAATAATTAATCATACCACCCACAATACCCATAGATTCAACACAACCATTATATTATATACTACTATATTATACGCAACATATATTGTATACCTATACGGAGAATCATCATCTATACACATGACGTTAATTAAATTTGTGGTTATCGAACGCGAATGAATGAATAAATGCGTGAATCGCGCCGGTTGGCGGCGGCTTCGATGAAAGAATGGCGTTCCTCAAGGTCCGATATTGGGACCGTCGTTGTGGTGCCGACAAAAGGTTGCGCTTTTCGGTGTCTTTTCGGGGTGTTTTGCACCTGCTATTGCGATGGTGATATTTGGCTTGTAAAGTGGAATGGTAAATAGTGCGAGGCGGCTGATATCTAACGAATAGGTGCTATAAAATTTGGTAACGGGGACGAGTCTGTGCTATGAGAAACGGGGGAGGTTGTGATTTACACGGACCGCTGTTGGAATTCCGACTTCCGGTTTGTTTTCGTTCGGTGGTTTGATTTGATAAGCGATTAGCGAGTGGTGTATTTTTTAAGATAAGATTTATTTTATATGCGTGACAAGTTTCTCAAAGACTTCTCTAGAAATGTAAAACTGTTTTTTTTTTAATTGAGAATGTCTACAGAGTTTTGCTAGAAAACTTAAGGTTTTTATTCCCACAGAGCTTAAAGGATTGACAATGTTCAAAACAATGCAAAGAAAAATGTGAAAAATGTCCTTCTTTGTTTTGCGTACGTATAATGTAGGTACATTGTCTACACAGGCTGTAAGACTGCTATGAATTATGCTACTATGAATTACAGAAACGAACAATTTATGATCATCCAAAAATTAGTTTTTCAAATTCTAATAATATCTTTTTAGGCTGACTGAGAATTCTTTATATTTTCAGTAATAATATAACAAGAGAGTGAGAATAAATTGAAAATAATTTGACAGATTGTTTGAACAAAATTAATTTAACTAATTTATGGAACTCTCGAGTTATATTTGACTAGATTATTTTTTGATTCACAAATTTTTACAATAAAAAAGATCAATAAAACTATCATAAAATTATTGAAAAATTTAATTTAATTAATTATTACTTACAATATATGAAAATATCGTTGACGCATTGTGAATATATTAAAAGAATTAACAATTTAAATTAGTACAATGAAAAACGCAATTATTAAAAATATTTCGAGACTCATTATTTATTGAGGATTTGGAATTGCTTGTTATATTAAGTGTTTCCTCCTGCGTATTTTCTCTAAGATTATTTATTATATTTGAATGATGTTCTTCGTTCAATTGTAAGTATGGTTTAATCGAACTTGCAGAATTATGACCAGTGACCTTGATTAGTTCTTGTTCTCCTACACCAGCTTTTGAAAGGTTACTTACTGCACTTGATCTGGCAGAATGGTTAGTTATTCTTTTAGTAACTGTGTCTAGACCTACCTTTTCTGCGGATTCTTTCATCCATTTTGAAATGGAATTTATTCCCACAGGAACGTTTTTATACCAAAAACCATGAGTTTGCCAAGCCGGATTTGGAGTAAGAAACAAGCGTTCGGTTTTAATATTTTCTTCACGTTTACTCATTAGTTTTTCAAAAAGACGAACAGGGCAAATATCTGGGTTATTTATCTTTGGAGTCAACCATTTACTATTAGCGCACCTTTGTGCTCCACCCTGTGCAGTTTTTGTAAAGATGGGATTGTATTCAATGCGGCCAGTATTTATTCCTTTTATGTCGGTTTCTTTTTTAAAATAATGAACTAAACATTTCGTAGCTTCTCCTCCCCTCCAAGCTAGTTCATACGATGCAACGTGAAAAAACTTTCTTTGCAATCCACAAGGTGTATCTTCGTCCCAATAGTTAAAAATTTGCAACAATTCTGTATTAGAAAGTGCCACAGAACTTTGTTTGTGCTTTTCAGGATGTTTTTGTAAAATTTTTCCTTTTGCATCTCTTGCATTCCGAGCATTTCTGAATTCTATATCATGGAAAGGATCCAAGGACCTGTTATACTTATTAAAGTAAAGTTCTTGAACTAATTGTGCCGTTTTATTCCACATTGTCTTTATTACTGCTTCTTTATAATCATTTCCGTCTTTTCTTTTCATGTTATAAGCCCAATCTTTTAAAATCAATGCCAGAGTAGCTGTTGTAGTAGATTGATACAGAATATAATTTCTTTCTTTGGTGAAGGTCTTAAATTGTCTCCATATAGACTGATTACTTATTAGAGTATTTTTCGAAGTAGTTTCTAAAATCTTTTTTGTAATTTCTGCATTAGAAAAGGTACTAAACCGATGACTTTCACCCATTTCGCGTTGACACAATTAAGTAATTATTTTGACAAGTATCTGACAGTTGCTAGGCAAATAAAAGCTACAGTGATTATTCCCGAGAATAATCACAAGAGATTTATTCCCACTATAATAATGACATAATTGGTTGAAACTTACCCTTGTGACAAATAAAGAAGCATTTCATTGGTTTTAAGAAACGTCAAAAAATAATCATAATAATACGGTGTACTTACTCTTTTAAATAGTGGTTAAAATTTACAAATTTAGGAGTGTCGGATACGGACATCAATAATCCCTAATTATTACAAGGTGTCGGAATTACCATCATCAATAGTCCCTAATTCCGTCATAAATATCGACAGGCATGATAGGAGATGATGAAATAAGACAGAATGATGCAACACTAGCAGCAGAGAGTAGCGATTTTGGCATTGATACATAACCTTTGGAGATAACAGTTGAACTGATGCCATCTCCATTAAAAAAATCATTATTCTGGCTTGAAACACCCAAATAAAGTAAAAAGAAACTGTTCTTCTGTAACATTAATTCTAATGCTTGGAGAGAATATTTGTTAATAAAAAAGAAGGAAGCACAAAAGAAAATCATTCTAGAGAATTAAGGAAGGAAGCGAAAAAGAAATAGAATAAAAAGCTGCGCCAAGAAAAAGAGAACACTAAAAATTCCAGAAGCAACAAACATTAAAATACAGATGAGGTAAAGAGGGCAGACTGAAGAAAACTAAGGACTTATTTTATACTGTGTTTCATAAAAAGTGGTAAAACATTTTCATTAAAATTTTCTTTAAAAATGAATAGCTAGATATCTTTAGAAGGAAATATTTGTGTAAAAAAGTTAACATAGTATTAGAATGATTAACCTCAAGAATGATTTTTTTAACAATCTTAATCAAAAACCACAATAATATACACTTCAGTAGTACTAGGCCGATTTTTTTGTAAAATAACAGTATGTAAACATACAATGACCATGTAAAAACACGATTAAGAAGTAAAATTACACTAATTCTCGCAGGGCAAAAAACCTACAATTCCTATTGCAAATTCACATCAAAATTTGTCTCATTCAACTTGATCTACTTTAAAATTTTTTTTTATGATTTTGTCACTGGGTACTACCAAACCGAACAATTGAACATACACAAACCCTTCGAGCACATCATTCCCACAATCCCGAATCGAACTCGTCAAAAAAACTAATTTGAATACGACCCTTCGCCGAGCACCGCCATCGCGACCAAGAAAAAAACAAAACAATTGCAGCCACGCTTTAAATTATCGGTTATATCCACATTGACACCCTTCCCTGCAATGAGCACAGCAAATCTAACCCTGATTCTCACACAGGGCGCGCCACCATCTGTCCCCGAACACGTAATTCCTAAAAGCGTCGCAAATTCCACAATTTGAAAACAATGCAAACCGTTTGTGTTCGTTCGTCTTGCGTTTGACAGCTCGCGTTAAGTCCTAAATAATCTAAATTCACTTGTTTAAGCGAAATAATTGAAAATCGTTTAAGGTGCGAGAGAATTAACCTCAGTTTCTCGGTCGCGCGTATTAAGAAAGTTTCTACCCACATTTTGCGGCGTCGGGGTGCGGTGGAGGGGGTAAATCAACCCTTAAATATAATCGATTGATCAATTTGCGAGTTTAGTTTAATTTAATTTTCGGTTTTGTGGGTTTATTAAGTTAAATTTAAACCATTTGTTTTCTAAAACACTTAATTTTATAAACAAGAACAAAAATACATACAACAGTAGTGTCTACTAAACTGGACACCAACACGGTCTAACGGTTTATCTTGGGGGTCAGTTTGGCCTACTGCGATCGGAGTATTGATAGGGTGGCTATTACGAGGGTCGTTTTAGCTTGCAGTTGGCCCGCAGTGATGGGTTTGAACACGCAACTTATTTACGGACGTTGGTCAACCCCTGCTTTTAATTTTTTTTATTAACACTACAGATCTGATCAGATTTGTGTTTAGCTGTTTATGGTTATCGACTTCTCGAGTAACATGGCCTCCAGAACATTAAAATTAATGCCTTTCGGTTTTATTCGTTATTTATTTTTAACTATAACCTATAACTATATTTGTAAAACGCCAAAATTTTTATTTCTCGAATTGATAATGAAGACTCTGCGATTTATTTCCATTATTTCTGTAAGGTGTCATAGGAAACAAATCTGATGTGGCCAGGCACATGACCTTATCATACCATATATAAGATTGTACCAACTCAAACTTATCTTTTCTGGCAATAAATACTTACATAGTAGGACTCAATTGATAGTAGACTCCAATTGCTTTTTAGATATTACTTCTTTTGATTCGAAATAGCAGTTTAACTGCCATTTTTTATGTGATATTTAATTAATTCATATAATTTGTAAACAAAATCATCACTGTTAACTGACATCTTGTAAACAGTTTTCCTACAAAAGTTGTTCTTCATAATGGATTACTTTGTATGTGGTTACATTTTTGGTATCTACGTATTATTTTATTTATTTAAGAAAATACTAACACACTGATTATTTCCTCAATATTAAACTTCGAACAAATTGGTAGTAGTTTAGAAATGAAAAAAAAAAACAATAACTAAAAAACAATTAAATCAAAAAAAAATTGGTACAGTTTTGTTCCCAAACGTTCAAATCAGGGCAAAATTTCTTTTAAAATATTAACATCAGCAGAGGTGCAATCTTTCGAAACCACTGTATTAGGACGGAAAATCTTTTTAAAGAACATTTATAGGTGTTTAGAAAGATTTAGAAAGGCTTTCCGCATGTTATAATTTTTATATATCCGTTTTCAAAAATCATGTTCATAACGTCACATAAAAAAATCTGATGTGGCCAGGCACATGACTTTATCATACTATATATAAAATTAATAGTTTAGCTGCATGAGATTCTATTTGATCGAGATCGGCTGCATTATGTCTGATTAATTGATGTCTGCATTAAAATAAAACTAGTAGAACTAGACAGATATGTCGATTAAAGCTGCGTTCGGATATTGTACTCCGTTGACACCGGGTACACCGTCCAAATGACACTTACGTGTTAGTGGGTGTAAAAAGTGTAACGGTGCTCAATATCCGAACGCAGCCTATATTGACAGTAGTATTTTCAAAACATTAGCGTTTGACACTAGCTACTGTCATTAGAATCAAAAAATCTGACATATCCTGGCTACTAGTTTTAAAGCAGTACGACCGATCTCGATTAAATAGAATTTGCTCATGCAGCTAAACTATAAATTCTACCAAAAAATGTCATATACATAAATTATAGAAAATTTCCTCTCCTTTAATTTATTATTTAACTAATTTGACGACATTACACAAATAGCGGCTCATTTACAAAATCTTCGAAAAAATGCTAAGAGTAAACTACCAGTTCCTTTGGACCCTTTTCAACAGAAAGCTTTTCAGCTCTAAGTTTGGTTATGAAACTTCTAAATATGAAGTTTTGTCCCGATACCTTTAGTAGTTTCTCCGGAATCGTCGCCACAAAAACGGGTACACACACACATACACATACACATACACACACACAGACATTTTTTTGTACCTTGGTCAAAAATGTTCAGGGGACCCAAAAAGACATATTTCCGCTAAAATCTCAAAAAATTTTTTTGGCATGATTACAATACTTTACATACTGCGTATGATAAAGTAAAAATGTGAGATTTTTACTATTTTTAATTCCAGTGGTTTTAGACTTGGAGAGACATATAATTCACCCGCCTATGAAAATAATTCCAATACATATCAAAGGTAAAAACGTGTTTTTAGAACCGACATATTATGTCAATATCAAGTTTGTCTAAAAATGCAGAAGTTTGCTGTTGACAGGTGACTTGACAAAATAGATACATACATAATCAGTCCAATTCTGTATCACAGTTGCTACATTGGTTGCTAGGAAAGTGAATTATTAAAGCTTAAGTTTTAACAACTGTCGTAGCAACTGATACCAATTTGTCAATTCAACTAACTTCATGTATGTCACATGTATGTTATGTTTTGCGGTGGTTGTACGTCAACGCATGAAAATGGAGTGAATGTTTGAAAATGTCTAAAGAAGAATCTGGAAACTGTGGTGAAAAGAAGCGGCGAGGGAAGAGGGTTAATTCAGAGCAAACCGAATATATAATAAATTATATAGAAGCCAACAAAATTGTATTAACGGGAAAATGCCATCCTCTTCGTATAGAAGAATTTGAAAAGTCTTGGGATGACCTAACTGCCGGCCTAAATAGCATCGAAAATGGGACACATGTGTTTTATATTAGGCATATAACTAATATTCTGGAACATACTAACCCTCTTTTCGTAATTACAAACTCTTCAATGACGGAAATTTTACGTATCGTGGTGATAAGTTATCAGAGATGACAGTGGTGATTTCTTTAATAATTCTGCTTACTGCTGGTTGACTTACACCAAGGGAAATATTCTGCCCAATGCTGGTTTGATAACCACCAACAGCATAAAAACTAAGAGCAACAAGAACCTACGACAAGTAGATGTTATAATCAATTTTTCAAGTAAAATGAACTGAAGCAAAAAAAAATGTGGCAACCCATAGTAAGAAAAATAAAGTAATATAATCATTAATCTATAGGGTAGCAATATTTTTTGCCCTTAGTATATTTTACTCTAAACCTTTATATGAAGTGGAATATTTGTATTTCTTGAACCTTCATCAACAAACTCTCTTATCTCCTCAATTAAATTAATTGCAAGATCTTTTGATAATCTATATTGTTTTATGAAATTAAAATCCGGTACTTGGAATGGATCAGAATTATCCCGTAAGGTCCTGAATAAAATTATTCTTCTTCTCCTAAAATTTTGATCGGTTAGGTATACCTACTTGTGAAAATTATTTTTATTAACAGATATATTTAATTTATTATAACTATTCGTAATACCTGTTTTCCACATTATCCATTTCGTTTAAGAAATTTAAATTGAACATGACATCCACAGGATCCATGTTGACACAAGAGTTGCAAAACTATAACAACTGTCAGATTCGTAGTGGTTACTTATCAACTCAGTTGATAAATATTTTAGCCACTCAGTTGCTCTAAAGGATCATACAGAATTGCAACTTTCCGCAAAGTTGTTATTTACGTATTGACCTTGGCATTTAGCAACTTTCATGGTTGCTAGCGTTAACAACTTAGATACAGAATTGGACTGAATATCTATTTTGTATTTTGTATCAAATTTGCACAAAGCTGACATTAGAGATGAGTTTTGTCCCTTTTTCACATATCTCCCATATTTATACAGTGTGTTCCCCGATGGACCTAACTATACCTATAATGGACGTAATTTTTAATTTGAAATTTTTTACCCAATTCACGAACACAATTGACAGCAACGTATACCTCAGGGTATTTTCTGTTAAAAACTTCAACAGCACGGCGCGGCGGTACGATACCTCACCTATGCCGTAACAAAGAACTAAATAAACCCTTTGCTCTAAAGTCAACATACTTTCAATCAGCTTTTATCAACAAATTGCTTGGATACGCTGTTACTACTGTCAACTGATCAATCATAATTGTGGTCTCTAAATTTCTTGTTTACCTTAATGTCTTTTGATTGGTCTGAGATGTAAAATTTGAAATAGAACATTAAGGTTTGATATTTGAGCATAAAATCAATTCAAATTTACTTTTACCTATAACATTTTTGTTCTAATTCCGAAAAAATCGATAGTTTACTCTTGGAATGAGTAAAGAATGATTTTTTCTCGAGAAATTAAAAACTACGATAGTTAGGGGACGCACTGTAAAAAAAATCATTTATATCTCAACTTTAATTTTTGTAAAATTTATGCAAAATATACGTCTGATACGGACGTATCGCGTTGAAGATTTATGTATCTGTACAGTGGGTGCTACGTATCGTGCCCAGATAGTGTATTAATGCAATTTTAATCTGACTTTAATTGGCCAGGTTCGCGAAAACTGAAACCCGCGTATTAGTCGGCTGAAACAATGCATCGCGCGTTCCTCATTTGTTTCTTTGTTTATTCATGCGATTTTCGTTTGTTTCCCGCAGATTATGTACTACCTGCTCTCCGGATACGCTCTCATTTCAACGTCTTCTCCTGATGTCCTGTGGTTTACATGCGTTAATAGTAATTTAACACAATAGGCTATTGGACTATTATTGGAAAACCATCTTATTGTGTTTATTCCTTCACTCTACATTGTAAATGCATTATCTTTCGTAATTATTTCCTCAATATTTCATAAAAATCAGCGTTAAAAATTGAATCACAAAAAGGCCCGCCAAAACGATACTTTCTGTTGTGTGACGTCACACGATAGTAGATGTCAAATCGGCCCATATGGTCCGTCAGCATCGGCATCGTCGCCGTTTGGTAATTGTGTTGTATGATGTGTTGTTTTCACAATTTCTACATAAAAATGGGTTATAAATGGTGTATAAAACCACAATGCAGAAATACGTCAATAAAAACTCCGGATAAACTATTTGTAGCTGTTCGGCAAGATTTGAAACTGCGGAGAAAGTGGTTGGCTCGTACAAATCCAAATGAAATAAATAGCGGCCAATACAAGTGTTTTTTGTTGTGAAGATTACTTCGACATAAGTAAAACTGACTAGAATAAGTTATCTATCGTATTTTCGAACCAGGTATTATCTGATCTGACAGCTTAAGGTTAGGGCTATCCTAACCTACAAAGTTATGCTTACATGGCACTTTAGTACTATTAAATTCAAACGGGAGAAGCATAAGAGCGCGTTCGGATAATCGGGTAGGGTACAGTGACGCGCTACATAATAGGCGGACTAACGTCATACGGCGTTTATCTGCATATAAGAGAGAGACAGCCGACCCAGGTTATCTGAGCATTGCTCTCCCCATACCCTACCCTGACAAACCGAACGCGCTCTAAGCGTACTAACGAATGACGTCACAGGAGACTGAGCCAATTACACAGCGTTTTCAATCACGTGATAGGACGTGAATAAAATTCAATTTTAATTTTTGTTTTTAATAGAAATACAGCATTTTTTTTTTGAAAAGTAGTAATACATAGTTTTCTTAAATTGTAATTGTCAAAATTCTTCTAATATGTTTATAAAAATTCTTGGCGTCCTTTTTCTTAGTACTTGCAAGTTATTTCTTTCTTTTTTTTCTTTTTCCAGGTACGCCTATAAGGTCGCACACGTACCAAAAACAACACCCGTTACTAATTTTCGCCTTCGGTACTCGGACAAGCGCCGATACCGGATCGATATAAGTCGATGGCGGCCATCAAAACCGTCCGGATATAATCAATAATGTGCGGGTTCTATTATTAGTGGTTGCGGAGGATTGTGGGCCTTCTGTGTCGGCGATCTTCGGCCTGAAGTCGCTGGCGCGGCCGGCCGCGACGTAGGTGGTAAAATCATTACAACGAAATCGATTCTCGCCGTGTAATATGTGTTTACCGATGCTATTGATAGGTGTCATTAAGTGACGTATTATTTTATGACGTGAACGAATTTATGGTCGCTCTTTGCTCGCCGGACAATAAGACCGGTGAGATGAACACGTGACTGGATAGTGCTTTCGATAGAAGAGGTACTAGGTGTCTTAACGTACAAGTATTTTGCAAAAAATGATTTATTTTGTGCAGTTTTGTTCAGGCAATAAACAATTCGTTTGTTAGAGACTATTTCTTGAATATGGGACAGATTATAGATAAACATCTCATTTTACTTAATAAACTAGTTTTTCTCTACATAACGATATATCTCCTAAAATTACCTCAGGGGGAAAATTTCAGAAGCAGTAAAAGACGATGACGATAGACATCATCTTTTTTGGCATATGTAAACGGTTGTTCCTGTGTTACATCGAGTAAAACTCAAGTGGATGCTAAGAAAATAGTCATAACTTTGAAAAACATATAACAACTAACAACATAAGAATATATTTTTTCAATGGAAACTGATTTTGTAATTTTTGGTAATCTATAGTGTGCGAAAGTTCAAAAATAAATCGTTTTCTTCTTAAATTTGTTCAAGGTTCAAGTTTCTTCAGCGAGCTTTTAGACTACAACAAAAAACAATGCAAGAACATCAGCTTTTCAACTTACAACAACATTTTTATATTATTGAAAGTGACAGTGATTACGCGTTCTCGATAATTGTTTGTGCTGAATACGAATCCGGTCACAAAAATTGTCTTTTAGGATAATCTTTTAGAACTCAGACGTCATTCTGGTTAAAATAGACTTATATGTTTTTCAATTCATTAGGAAGTTACAACCGTTTAAAACAAGACATGTTTCAAACAATTTGAAACCGAAAAAATACCAAAATCAAACCCCATTGCATAAAAATCTGATGTGGCCAGACACATGACTTTATCATACTATACAGCAGTATCAAACTGTGTCAAACTCTGACGCTTTGACAATACTGTCGATAGAATCAAAATATCTGTCTAATCCTGACCCTTTTGAACAAAAGTTCTTTCAGGTCTAAGGTTAGTCATGAAACTTCTAAATATGAAGTTTTGCCCCGATACCTTTAGTAAGTAGTTTCACCGGAATCGTCGCCACAAAAAAACGGAAAACAGTGGGCACACTGTATATTCAGAAAGAATGGTTTTTAAATTTTGTTATAAAACCTGTGTTGTAAACTGGGCTGTGGAGTCGGAGTCGCGGAGTCGGGGTTCAGACAAATTTCAGAGGAGTCGGAGTCGGAAAAAATGTACCGACTCCGACTCCAGGTTTAATTACTGTGGAAAAAACTGACGAGATGGACGTTGCCTCAGTAGACAGTAAACACATAAAACCAAATATTCTATTAAGTTTTTTACAAAGTACCTACGGACATACATATGTAAATAATTAAATTACAAAAGATGCTTTCCAAACGAAAGTGAAAACGATTAACAAAAGTAATCTGACAGAAATTTGAAAAAGGAAATTTGAACGAGAGAGTTAAAATGAGATTGAAAAGTAGAGTCATAGTTCAATGTGGTATCATTTATTCAGAACTTATACCTGTAGCCATAATTATGATTATTTTCAGCCTTCAAAATAATTAAAAATGATTTAAGGGCATCTCTGCAGGAGAATTAGTTGGAGCTATGTCCCTGACAAAAATTTTATAAACGTATTTTGCACTTAATTTTGTTTTTGTTAGAATGAATTTTATTTCATATTATACACTGTGTCTTATCGGTGCTTTTGTATTATTAGATTTTAAATGCAATACCAACATACAACTTTATCTAATAAGAGATGTTTGTTACATTAAACAACAATAAATTTCCTAGTTTACCTAAATATCCACCATCGTCATCTAAGATTGTTGACCCTAACCGAGATCATTATACACAATAATTCAATTTCTCAGTAATTTGTTTGATGACGCTTATAATAGCGGCCGTGCTTGCTTGCTCGGTGTCGATGATTTTTGATTTCTGGGAAACGGCCCGTCGAATAATCGAGACAGCCGGGACCGAAAATCATTGACAGCGAGAGCGGACGATTCTATCAAAAATCCACGCCGCCAAACGCTTTTCGTGGCTTTTGCGGCTGCCACCGAATCATCAACCGACACAGCATGCTCGATCGAGACGATGCTTTTATTTTGGCCGAATTCAAAGAGTTCGAACAGCGGGAGGCGGTCTTCAAAAAGGTGCCGATAGCCACTGTTTTGCCGCGACATTCCGACAGATCGATTCGAAATTATCCGAAAAAAAAACAAGAAAAAAACGTCGAGCTATTGTGTTATTTCTTTTTCGTGTGATACTTTTGGTTGATTATTGTTCAACTTAAGGATGGTACTATTGAACTGTTAATAAACTGTCTACTGCTTTAAATTGTTGCATGTTTTAAAAAATAACCTAGGGTTCATTTGTCCTAATCTCGTGCAAAAATTAGGAAAATTATTTATACTCCCAATCGATTGGAAATCTCCCGAAACGCAAAAATAACCAAGGGTTCATTTGACCTAATCTCGAAGTCATTTGTCCTAAAATTAGGTAAAATGAAACATACGCCCAATCGATAGGGAATCTTCCGAAACGTAAAAATAACCTAGGGTTCATTTGTCCTAATCTCGAAGTCATTTGTCCTAAAATTAGGTAAAATGTAACATACGCGCAATCGATAGGGAATCTTCCGAAACGTAAAAATAACCAAGGGTTCATTTGTCCTAATCTCGAAGTCATTTGTCCTAAAATTAGGTAAAATGCAACATACGCGCAATCGATAGGGAATCTTCCGAAACGTAAAAATAACCTGGGGTTCATTTGTCCTAATCTCGAAGTTATTCGTCCTAAAACAACCTTCACCGAGCGAAACCGAAAAACCGTCATCCCTTTTTTCCTGCCGAATCGAATAGAGGGCTTATCCAAACGTGCCAGACCGTAAAGCGTTCGTCTAATTTTTCCGTTTCGCTTTTTTTCACTTCGGTTCGACGTACATCGTCAACTGACATAATGCAGCGCAGTCACCTGATATGCAAATCAGGCGATTAAAAAAGGCCCTGCACTCTCACGTATACACACATACATATACAACAACAGACGGAGCGGTGAGACGAAAAAATATCGAACCGCACTTCATATATACAGAAGGCAAAAGAAAACCCGATCCTTATGGGTATATATAGGGTCTCCAGCCCTGTCAAAGAGAGCTGCTGAAGGCACCTGGGCGAATTTAATATCGTAAAGATCAGCTTAGGCTTGAATTTGATTGTCTGGCCTTGTCTTACTTGTTGGGGTTTGGATTTAGCGATCGGTTTGTTGAAGTGAGATGGCGCTGTTGTCGAATGTAGGGCCGGCCAGACGCGGTTGACCTGTCGTTGGTTTGAATCGGCTTGATTTTAATTTCAATAACGGCGAAGCGTGATTTGAATTTGTAGCGATTTGATGTGGTAAGAACGGTTTTTGTTTAGTCCGGTACGTTCCGGGGGTTAGATTTGAATTGTCATATAAAAGTCTAAAAATAATACGAGGATAGTGATCAAATTTGCCATAATTATCTAAAATATACCAATAAACAATATAAGTAACATAGTAGGTCGAGACACCCCCTAAGAGGGATGGTCTGATTTTTTAAAACCACCGAAAGTTGCAAAAATGCTATAAATTTACTTAAAAAATCACAAGTCAAAAAATAATGCGAGAATTGTGATCAAACTTTCCATAATTTTGTAAAATATACCAATAAACAATATAATTAACATAGTAGGTCGAGTCACCCCCTAAGAGGGATGGTCTGATTTTTTAAAACCACCGAAAGTTGCAAAAATGCTATAAATTTACTTAAAAAATCACAGGTCTAAAAATAATGCGAGAATTGTGATCAAACTTTCCACAATTATCTAAAATATACCAATAAACATTATAATTAATATAGCTTTTCGAAGAGCCCCTAAGAGGGATGGTCTGATTTTTTAAAACTACCGAAACTTGCTAAAATGCTCCAAATTTACTAAAAAAATCACAAGTTTAAAAATAATCCGAGAATTGTGATCAAACTTGCCATAATTATGTAAAATATACCAATAAACAATATCATTAACATACTAGGTCAAGTCACTCCCTAAGAGGGATGGTCTGATTTTTTAAACTACCGAAACTTGCTAAAATGCTCCAAATTTACTAAAAAAATCACAAGTCTAAAAATAATGCGAGAATTGTGATCAAACTTTCCACAATTATCTAAAATATACCAATGAACAATATAATTAATATAGCTTTTCGAATGACCCCCCCCTAAGAGGGATGGTCTGATTTTTTAAACTACCGACACTTGCTAAAATGCTCCAAATTTAATTAAAAAATCACAAGTTTAAAAATAATGCGAGAATTGTGATCAAACTTGCCATAATTATATAAAATATATCAATAAAGAATATCATTAACATAGTAGGCCGAGTCACCCCCTAAGAGGGATGGTCTGATTTTTTAAACTACTGAAACTTGTTAAAATTGCTCTAAATTTAGTTACAAAATCACAAGTCTAAAAATAATGCAAGATTTGTGATAAAACTTGCCATAATTATCTAAAATATACCAATAAACACAGCAGGTCAAGTCATCCCCTGAGAGGGATGATCTGATTTTTTTAAAATACCGAAAGTTGAAAAAATGCTCTAAATTTACTTAGAAAATCACAAGTTTGGAAATAATGCGAGAATTGTGATGAAATTGCCATAATTATCTAAAATACACCAATAAACAATACAATTAACATAGTAGGTCGAGTCACCCCCTAAGAGCGATGGTCTGATTTTTTAAACCATCGAAAGTTGCAAAATGCTATAAATTTACTTAAAAAATCACAAGTCTAAAAATAATGTGAGAATTGTGATCAAACTTGCCATAATTATCTAAAATATACCAATAAACAATATAAATAATATAGTTTTTGGAATCACCCCCTAAGAGGGATGGCCGGATTTTTATAAAACCACCAAAAGGTGCAAAAATACTATAAATTTACTTAAAAAATCACAAGTCTAAAAATAATGCGAGAATTGTGATCAAACTTTCCACAATTATCTAAAATATACCAATAAACAATATAATTAGTATAGCTTTTCGAATGACCCCCTAAGAGGGATGGTCTGATTTTAAAATGACCCAAATTTACTTAAAAAATCACAAGTCTAAAAATAATGCGAGAATTCTGATAATATTTGCCATAATTATCTAAAATATACCAATAAACAATATAATTAACATACTAGGTCGAGTAACCCCCTAAGAGGGATGGTCTGATTTTTTAAACTACCGAAACTTGGTAAAAAATTTACTTAAAAAATCACAAGTTTAAAAATAATGCGAGAATTGTGAACAAACATGCCATAATTATCTAAAATATACCAATAAACAATATATATAACATAGCAGGTCGAGTCACCCCCGGAGAGGGATGGTCTGATTTTTAAAACACCGAAACTTGCAAAAATGTTTTAAATTTACTTAGAAAATTACTAAGAAAAATTAAGTAGAAAATTATTAAGTCTAAAAATAAGGCGAGAATTGTGATCAAACTTACCATAATTATCTAAAATATACCAATAAATAATATAATTAACATAGCAGGTCAAGTCCCTGAGAGGGATGGTCTGATTTTTAAAAATACCAAAAGTTGAATAAATGTTATTATTATTATTATTATTAACTTCGGAAATGTACTAAAATAAAGAAAATGAAATATGAGACTTACCAAGTTTTTTAATGCCTTGCTCATTTCTAAATCGTTTCAGCATCCCTATTCCTTCCAAACTCCAAGCATTTCAAACCTGAAATAAAAAAACATACTCATTATTTCTTGTTGTCTCTTATTACTAGATATATATATATATATATATAAAAAAACAAAAAGTTTTTAAAAATAAATACAATATATCTTTGTTGATTTGTTAGCTAATATTTTTTGATTGTTTTAGATTTTTCTCATCAACGATTTGAAGGGAATTTTGAGGGATCTTTTCTGGATCATGATTTTTTTTGTCGTTCCATTTTTCGTTAATTTATGCCATCATTTCAATACAACGGAGCAAGTGTAAAATTAACATCGCCCCACCTGTGTTCTGATAGACCGCCTACCGTTTCCATCAGAGTATCACCAGAGCACCACTTGACACGTATACGTCTCGAGAAGAAAACAACTGAAACTCCGGTTCATTGTTATTTTAATAAGCCAACTATAGCGATCCGTGGCATCCCGGGATCGAATAGACTAATATCGGCCGTCACCAAACATTTATAATAGATAATCGGCCGATACGGGCCATACATCAAAGTGGGCCGACCTTTTCGGGGCTACCCATATCAAAACAAAACGGTATCCACCAAAGTCAGTCAGGCTCGGCCCTCTTCGCAGTGGCCCACTCTCGGTGTGGAGAAGGCATGTTGTCAGATAACAGATCTTCGATTAGAGCAGGCTCTGCATGGGTTCTCTGCGGGTAACAGCTGACGATCGGTCATAGCCCACTCGAACATCGCCGTCTTATTGACTCATACGTCTTTGTCTCGCGCTGGGCACTTCGATTTATTAGCTATTCCCAGGACCGGATTAAAAAAAACCCGAGAAAGCATACCAAATCAAGATTTCAATTGATTCATACATTTATACCAGGATTCATTTGTCCTAAAATTACTAAAAACAAAACATAGGCTCAATCGATCAGAAATCGCCCAAAACGCAAAAATAACCATGGGTTCATTTGTCCTAATCCCGAAGGCATTTGTCCTAATTTTAGGCAAAATGTAAAATGAGCTGAACCGATCAGAAATCGCCTGAAACGCAAAAATAACCAAGGGTTCATTTGTCCTAATCCCGAAGACATTTGTCCTAATTTTAGGTAAAATGTAACATGAGCTCAAACGATCAGAAATCGCCTGAAACGCAAAAATAACCAAGGGTTCATTTGTCCTAATCCCGAAGATATTTGTCCTAATCCCGAAGACATCTGTCCTAAAATTATCAATATTCCCAAAACCACCGGTAAAAATCTCAAACCTCGTCTCCGTCATTAAACTAATAGCTAATTATAAAGTTGCCTAAGTCATGACGATAAAATGTAAGGGGCGGGGGGGGGGGGGGGGGTGAGTTTTGCGTAGGGGGCGGATTAGTGAACTTGATTGATTGTAATTAGCTAAACGACGTTTTGTTCGGTGATTTCTTGTCGGGAACGTGCATGGTTCCCATCAAACTTGGCGATTGTCTTCATTCGCAAAACTGCGCGCCTGTCCTCTTCCAACCATCGCCGAGCCATGGGCGTGCGAGCGGGACGAGGCATAGGGGCTCGTTTGATGCCGCGCCGACGAGTCTAAAGTTTTGTTTGCGAATACTTGCCCGGTAAAGTTTAGTCATGTAGAGCGAACTGACAGGGGTTCGATTTTCTTACGTTGCGGCCGGAAAATCCTATGAGGGGTGGATGGAAATTAATTATTTTAGGGTTGGGGGTCGGATAGGTGGGAGTGGGCTTTAACGTGTACGGTATTAAAAATTACCCGAAAATTTAGAAACGAAAAATATACCTTAAATTTGCAAAAATAACCCGGGGGTCAATTGTCCTAATTCCGAAGACATTTGTGCTAAAATTAGGAAAAATAAATTATACTCCCAATCGATTGTAAATCGCCCGAAACGCAAAAATAACCAAGGGTTCATTTGTCCTAATTTCGAAGACATTTGTCCTAAAATTAGGAAAAATAAATTATGGTCTCAATCGATTGGAAATCGCCCGAAACGCAAATATAACCAAGGGTTCATTTGTCCTAATTTCGAAGACATTTGTCCTAATTAGAGAATACCTTAAAATGGACTATAAGACACTACACCCACTAGATATCACCGCGTATATATCTATATTACCGCAATCAATCAAAACAGGATAAATCCATAACCTCCGTTGTTTTCCCCTAGCATTCCTACCACCAAAGCTATCAAAAAGCTCATTACCCGGCCTGCTGCGATGTTCCAAAAATCACCCATGATCGATTGAAATCGCTCAAATAAATCGACGTGCTTAGCCAACTCTGATGGTATCTCCGGTAGTCGCCGTATATAGAGGGCGCCCCTCTCACTAGGCCGTCGGTATTGTCCACCTCGGCGATGATAAACATAAGAATTCCGATATTAATAGACCGAAATTAAGCGCGAAGCAAACCGAAGGAAAAAAAATGTCCCACGAAAATTTGGTCCTGCGAATAAATCAAGATGGCCGAGCCAGATGCTGGGCTGCTACCAGAAACAAAAACGAGACGCGTATAACTCATGTCCCACGTCGAATAGCGGGCGATAATTTCCGAATCTGTCACGTGACGCTTCTATGCCGTATAAATCAATCCGTGGCCGGCCACAAATAAGAAATTTAATATCCACAGTTTATTATGTTCGGGTTGTTCGGGTGGTTTGGTCGCATCGTCCCTCGCTTTCGGATCTCCCGTAGAAAGAATGAGAAAAATCCAGTGAACGGCTGTTTTTTGTGGTATTAGGACAAATGACTATGAGATTAGGACAAATGAACCCTAGGTTATTTTTACGTTTCAGAAGATTCCCTATCGATTGCGCGTATGTTTCATTTTACCTAATTTTAGGACAAATGTCTTCGAGATTAGGACAAATGAACCCTTGGTTATTTTCGCGTTTTGGGCGATTCCCGATCGATTGGGAGTATAATTATTTTTTCCAGAATTTTAGGACAAATCGGTCGTGTGACACGGTCGTGACCCCCTTCGAGTCGGGGGAATTAAAGTTGGTCGAATTAAAAACGAAAGACAGGCGAAATAAGCGCAAAAAAAAGAAATCAGCGTTTGAGATTGAAAAGTTGGGGCTGTCCGGATCAGGACTCCTGGAGTCCCGGAATCGCGGCCTCTCGTCCTGTTAGCGTTGCGAGTTAGCTAAAACGACGGACAGATGTCACCCGCATTGATTTGTCGGTAATTGGAAACAACTTTTATACATGCGCCATGTCTAATTTCTTTTCAGACCGGGATCCCTATTCCCTTAGCATTGTTTCGCCCTCGAAATTGATTTTAAGACGATTCGCTTAAAGGTTAGTGTATTTTACACTACATACTACAAAAATAAAACTTATTTACGTAATATCTATCATATTTTTCTTCATAATATTGATAAATAACTGAGACAAGTAAAGAAAACTTATTAAATCTACTTTAAGACTTTCTGCATGAATCTACACCCGATCTGCTATAGCAAAAGCAAAATAACGTTCACATGTCGACTTCCATGGCTGTCCGAGACCTCGCCATATACACGGGGTAAAAATCTTTATCGCCGCCTGTACGGCACGGCCGACAATACATTAGGCATAATTCACCTCGGACAATAGCAATATGTATAAATGCTCATTGCCGTTGCTGGTCCGTTCAACTAGTTCTTTAAGTCTAAAATCATGTTTTTCAGAGCCTACTATTAATCTGAGTTGGCCGTGCGTCGCAGCCGCCTTTGACCGGGCCGGGCGACCGCGCGCGTCCGCTCTGTTTGCTCGTTTTTTGCCATCAGCAATCTTCGCAAATTGTTGATACCGACTCTCGCCTGTCCCGTTTGTCTGTCCGCGACGTATAATTGAGCTACGTATGAATAAGCTAATTTTAGGACAAATGTCTTCGGGATTAGGACAAATGAACCCTTGGTTATTTTTGCGTTTCGTGCAATTCTCTATCGATTGAGCCAATGATTCATTTTACCTAATATTAGGACAAATGTCTTCGAGATTAGGACAAATGAACCCTGGGTTATTTTTTCGTTTCGGGAGATTTCCAATCGATTGGGAGTATAATGTAATTTTCGGAATTTTAGGACAAATGTCTTTGAGATTAGGACAAATGAACCCTTGGTTATTTTTTCGTTTCGGGCGATTTCTAATCGATTGGGAGTATAATTTAATTTTCGTAATTTTAGGAGAAATGTTTTGTGTCGTCTTATACAAACTATTCGAGAGGTTAGTATAAATATCTCTACGGTATCGATACTACGTATCTCGAATATATCACATGGTAGGTTTAATAAATCCTGTTCTATATGAAGGATTCGTTTACAGCGGACATAAATAAAGGTACAAATTGTCGGTGGGGTGCGCTATCTAGGATCAGGACACCTGTAAAACGGACCTCGAGAACAAGAGATTTAGTAAGCGTCAAAAAATATGTCACATTTCCCAGAATATTCGGTTGTTTCTTTTTTTTTGTGGTTAGGTTGTTTTCGGTCGTCCGGATTCCAAAGATTCCCGATACCTGACCGTGGGTCTTATTTGGAATATTGATCAGTTCGAAATTCCAGCCAAGCGCCAGCCTGAGATTTGTTATTTCTTCATAGGAGTTACTCCTAACTACACTACCTATAATCTGATTATAAGGAATTTTAGGACAAATGTCTTCGAAATTAGGACAAATGATCCCTTGGTTATTTTTGCGTGTCGGGAAATTTCCAATCGATTGGAGGTATAATTTAATTTTGGTAATTTTAGGACAAATGTCTTCGAAATTAGGACAAATGAACCCTTGGTTATTTTTGCGTTTCGGGAAATTTCCAATCGATTGGAGGTATAATTTAGTTTTGGTAATTTTAGGACAAATGTCTTCGAAATTAGGACAAATGAACCCTTGGTTATTTTTGCGTTTCGGGAGATTTCCAATCGATTGGAGGTATAATTTAATTTTGGTAATTTTAGGACAAATGTCTTCGAAATTAGGACAAATGAACCCTTGGTTATTTTTGCGTTTCGGGAGATTTCAAATCGATTGGGGGTATAATTAAATTTTGCTAACTTTAGGACAAATGTCTTCGAAATTAGGACAAATGAACCCTTGGTTATTTTTGCGTTTCGTGATATTTCCTATCGATTGGGAGTATAATTATTTTTACTAATTTTTAGGACAAATGTCTTAGATACTTTATTTATGTTCTTGACTATTAAAATATTTTACCTTTAAGTTAAAAAATACTATTTTATCATTTCAAATCGACACCCAATAACGTTCGGAGAAAGGAATGTTTCCAATCTTGTACCCAAGTCCTCACATACATCCAGATCTTTCGAAGGCCGTAGATAATTGGTATAAATACCGATCGTTTTTTATAAATTAGTCTAGCGTATGGAAACGCGGATCGGAACAATTCATAATTTAACCAACAAATGAGTGAATCGACCGCCGTCTCGCTCCCACCTATAGAACGCCGGTAAGGTTGGAGCGCGACGGTCGACTTCTGGACTTCAGATCAGCACCCCGCTGGTGTGCCCCACGAGGGGGCCACGTATAAATCAAAACTACTGATAATACCGAAGTACTGGTTGCAATTATGGATGCGTCAAACGAAAATTTATGTCGGGCAGACCGGCAGCCACCTGCTGGCAATGTATATAACTCGGGTGGTACCCTTCTTTCTTTTCTGTCTCCTTCTCTGTTTCTGATCGTCCCCCTCAAACCCCCTCGAAGCGGGGCAAAGTTCATGTAACGTATCGAAAAATATTTTTTAATGGAACTTTAGGTATATTATAGCTTATATTATTATAATAACTTCAATTTAAGATAATATCACCTATGTATTTCTCCTGTATTGTGAAATTATTGTAAAAAAAGAATTTAAAAAGACAAATTTTTACAATAAAAATACCACTATATTGGATAGAACGAATGATTGCACTAGGAAACAAATTCAGTTCCGACCTTCAGTTGTTTTGTTCCTGATGAAGTCATCGTCATTTGTTATAATGCAACCGCAACCTATTTTTATTGGCTTTCATAAACTCTCTAATTGTCTTAATCGTAGGCATAACAATATTATGATCTTGCGTATATTTTTTAATTTTTAATTGTCTTTTGCTCGAAAATTGTCTCATGTAAAGCCATTGTTTGGTCAGCATTAACGCAATTAAATGATCTATCAAAATCAGTAAGAAAAATAAGAGGTTGACGTCATAGGTAAAAATAATTGATGGATATTAGTGAATGTGATATAAAATGTGTTAAATGTGTAAAAAAATGAATTAAAAACTTTATAAATCTAATATGTTTCTAAAATTGTGAATTAGAACAGTCGAATGTAGGGTAGAGGTTGTATGTAGAGGTACAATATAACATATATTTCTATATAGCTCTACTAGCGCTCTACTAATAGTTATACAAAGAAATATCGTAAAAAAATGTTTTTAAATAAATTTTGTCTTTAGTTTTGTTAAAATGGAATTTAAAAAAAATTCTTAAAAAGAACTAAAAATGTACGTTGTATTTCTAAAATGTTTCTAAAAAACTAAATGGTTTCTAAAACGTTGTGTGCAGTATTTTTTGTGTCAAAATTTTGACGCTAAAATAGTTTTTTAGAATCAATACTTGTAAAATTCAAAGACGAATCTGAACTAAAAAGTTTCTTATTATGCAAGGTCTAAGAAAAAGTGAGGTCAAAATGTAAAAAAAAAACGTGCTATGAAAGAATTTCCATTTAATTTTAGATCTAATAAATAGATATTAGCACAAATGAACACTACGTTTTATACCCCCAGTGTCGCAATTCATTTAAATTAGACCAAATATAAATATTTTCTATTCCTCAAACATTACGACTTTTTCAGTACCTTTAGCCCAGATGACCATAAGCACAACAGACCGAATATCCTATCGATCATTCGTCCTAATTTTAGGACAAACGTCTCCAATACCGAATCTCGACCGGAACGACAAAAAAACAACGACGACAAACCATCGAAAACAAACACGATGGGAGTCCGTGCTCGGTGCCAGTGGGCATTTCGTATCGAAATTAATAACTAATGCCTCCATAAAAGAGCCATAAATAACCGGGAGGGCTCGGGCCGGACGTCGGACATATTTTATTAGTTGTTGAGATACTCGTAGCCAAGGTAGGAGGGCGCCACGTCCGAGATTTGTGCACCTTTAATACATTGTATTTCAATTTCTGACGGTTTTATCAGCGACGCGCTGTCCGCGGACCACAGCCGAAGTACTAAAATCCCGTCTAGATGTTAATTTTTTCACGCCTCGCGTACGCCAAGAACAACAAGAAACAATAACAACGCCGAATTTGACGCGAGTGTTTTTATGGATTGTAAAATTATGGATAAAAACAAACAATAAATAGGTATTTGGTGTTGAAATATCTGGTATATACAGAACTAGATTACATTTGACGGATTTTAGGACGAATGAACCCCAAGTTATTTAGACGAATTTTGCAATTTCCTATCGATTGAGCCGATGTTGTTTTTGACCTAATATTAGGACAATTGTCTTCGGGATTAGGACAAATGAACCACTGGTTATTTTTACGTTTCGGACGATTCTCTATCGATCTAGCCTATCAATTTTTTTTCTTAATTTTAGAACAAATGTCTTCTGGATTAGGACAAATGAACCCCCGTTCATTTTGACGTTTTCGACGATTCTCTATCGATCTAACCTTATTATTTTTTTTTCGTAACTTTAGGGCAAATGTATTCGCGATTAAATCAGTTTTATTCGGGGTTCAAATGTGTAGTTCCATTGGATTATTCTAATTCATTTGGGGTTCAAAAAATAACTAAAATATGTTATCGTTGTTTGATTCTATAATTGACCACCCCCGTTCATCTAGAACAGCAATAAACAAAAGCAACGCCGAATTTAAGTATTTTTATGGAAGGTAAAATTATGGAAAAACAGCTAATGAATAAATAGCTATTTGGTGTTGAAATATCTGATAAATAAAAGACGTAACTTTAATATTTGATGACGAAGGCAATAAAGTTATTATTGGAAAAATACGAGATTTTTTTATAGTACGGTCCTAGAAAACAGCCTGTATACACAGAAAAAAACTAGTACGGTTGTGTTGTTACTTACTTGGAAAGAAAAATAAATGTTAAACGCATGGAAGTAGTTAACAAATTCTTTTAAATTAAATTTTAATAGCTTAACAGGTTTGATTTCCAGAATATACCGAAAGTAGTGATAAATTCCTTGGGCTGGAATTTCAAACCAGAAGCTAGGTCGTGTGTGGCATAATTGGATAAATATGTTAATAAGAAACATTTGTTTAATAAAATTGTTTATAAATCATACGGTTCACAAAAGAAGGTATTTTGGGATAGTAAACTATAAAAAAAAATTAGTTTCCTCCCTAATCAAATATGGTTACAGGAAAAAAAACAAAATTTAAATTCGGCACCTGTTAGGACGAAAGCATACCAAATTAGGACAAATTACCCCCAGGTTATTTAGACGAATCTCGCAATTTCCTATCGATTGAGCCTAATATTGTTTTTGACCTAATATTAGGACAATTGTCTTCGGGATTAGGACAAATGAACCCCCGGTTATTTTTACGTTTCGGACGATTCTCTATCGATCTAGCCTATCATTATTTTTTCCTAATTTTAGGACAAATGTCTTCGGGATTAGGACAAATGAACCCCCGGTTATTTTTACGTTTCCGACGATCCTCCATCGATCCAGCCTATCATTTTTTTGGTGTTTTTTAGGAGAAATGCATTCGAGATTAGGACAAATGAAATCCGAATGCACGATCGGATTCCTGGTAAAAACGTGTCTTAATATTATTTTAATGGGTCGCAAATGTGTACAAAATTAATTGCGACGGTTTCATTGATGGCAAACAAGGATAAATAATATCCGTAAGTAAGGAGTGACGTAGTCCTGAAGGGACGTAAGACCCCAGGATTACACGGGAAGGACACAGGATGACACATGTCTCTGACTATTAGTCAAAGTGCTCGACGCCTGGGGCCGACATCTGTATTTAACACGGGTCATTATTATTGAATTTATTTTCTGGGATTAATACCGGTGTTTACTTATCATTTCGCGTCAAAATAGAGGACAGGGTATACACCAACGACATCTGCGTATGCTAAACGTTTCAAACCACAATAATTCGCTACAGGACGGTTTCGAAGGACCAGAAAACTTCTTCTATTACAAACGTAACGTCTTTCGGGAGTATTTGTACATATTAAATTTTGTAGATTTGTCTCAAGTTGGTGCGACGGAAGGAATAAGAATAAGCTAGACAGTAATTTTCGATATAAACCTAGCGAAACTATTCCTAAGGTATAATGTACACACCAAACAACTAAGAAACAAACAAACAAACAATGCAAGAGTCGTAACAATAATTTTAATAACGTGGAATTGCCCGACTAGAATTATTTTCTCATTTGAGCCACAGAGGTCGCGCCATGCATACATTAATATCGCAGAAGCTGCAACGCTAGAACTAGAAGAAGAGAGAATTTCATGTGGATTCTCTTGTGCAGAGGGGAGGGGAGCAAGTTAAAGATAATATAAGTTTCGACTGATACGGCATGAATATTCACCACAGAGAAGAGAACAAACCCCGTAAAAGTTTGTATATACGTACAACAAGTGACGGGGCTTCAGCCCCCCCCCCCTCATAATTCCCCTTCGCCCCTAGTACGTCATCATCGTCCTGGAGGCTATTAATTATTCCGCGATTTTTACACGTCAAACTTTTGACCGAAACTTAAATTTGGCTTGTTTTACGACAAATGCATACCAAATTAGGACAAATGAACCCCGGGTTATTTAGACGAATCTCGCAATTTCCTATCGATTGAGCCTATGTTGTTTTTGACCCAATATTAGGACAAATGCCTTCGGGATTAGGACAAATGAACCCCCGGTTATTTTTACGTTTCCGGTGATTCTCTATCGATCTAGCCTATCATTATTTTTTCCGAATTTTAGGACAAATGCCTTCGTGATTAGGACAAATGAACCCTTGGTTATATTTGCCTTTCCGACGATTCTCTATCGATCTAGCCTATATTTAATTTTTTCGTTATTTTAGGACAAATGCATTCGAGATTAGGATAAATGTTGGGTTTCAAATACGAAATTCATCGTCGTTCGGTTTTATAACAAACAAGATAAAGAACTAAAAAAACTTTTTCACCTTGACCACCCCCGTCCTTCGGTGACCAGTAAAAAGGAAAAAAGTCCCCTTTATTGGCCAATAATTGGTCGATAATCATCTTTATGGCATGGCATGAATATTCACCACAGAGAAGAGGACGAACCCCATAAAAGTTTGTATATACGTACCTAGAACAAGTGACGGGGGCTTCACCCCCCCCCCCCCTACCTATTTTCCCTTCGCCTCTTCTTGCACGTCATAATCGTCCTGCAGGCTATTAATTATCCCGAGATCTTTACACGTCAAACTTTTCACCGAAAGTCGGTGAACTTAAATTTGGCGGGTTTTAGGACAAATGCATACCAAATTAGGACAAATGAACCCCGGGTTATTTAGACGAATCTCGCAATTTCCTATCGATTGAGCATATGTTGTTTTTGACCCAATATTGGGACAAATGCCTTCGGGATTAGGACAAATGAACCCCCGGTTATTTTTACGTTTCCGGTGATTCTCTATCGATCTAGCCTATCATTATTTTTTTCCGAATTTTAGGACAAATGCCTTCGCGATTAGGACAAATGAACCCTTGGTTATTTTTGCGTTTCCGACGATTCTCCATCGATCTAGCCTATCTTTATTTTACGGTAATTTTAGGACAAATGTTGGGTTTCAAATACGAAATTCGTCGTCGTTCGGTTTTAAAACAAACAAGATAAAGAACAAAAAAGAACTCTTTCACCTTGACCACCCCCGTCCTTCGAGCAACAGACGGGCCCGTCGGTGGCCAGTAAAAAGGCAATAAGTCCCCTTTATTGGCCAATAATTGGTCGATAATCATCTTTATGGTCCACCATTTCGAGCGCCGATTTTACAGCTACAAATTCTGTTGTCGATAGATCTATGGCGCCGATTGCCTCCTTAACTCTTCCACAGGCCCGTCGGTCCTCGTCGTCGTCGTTATTAATGTTTTGATTGCCCTCTGACGTTAATTGCGGACACTAAAAGGTTTTATATTCCATTTTATACCGGAGGTGATGCGGTGGTGTGATGAGTGCAACGACGACGCACTTCTTCGCTGTCTTCTCTGGGTAATAACATTTCCAAAACAATACGTTTTTGACCTCGTCGAACCCCCGGATTTTGATGATATTTGGTACAATTGTTTTCTTTATGTAGCTAAGTAAAAATGCCAAATCTTATGTTGATATGTCACGCTGTTTTAGAATTATGGAATAATTCCTAAAGTTATTATCGGTTCACTTGAGTTAATAATAATGGAAACTTTTTGCTGTCCACTTCATTCCAGAAGTTCTCTCTGGAATCTCTGGTGTAATAGATTTGAGCACAATGCTGTTCTGAAGAACTAAAATGTATAGTTTATTTGAACAAGCACTGCCACTTATTTTGTCATGAAAGTATTTTTATAAACTGTTTAGTGTACATAGAGAGAATATTTTACAGATTTACAATTTGTCAAAAATACAATAATTAAAACTAATTATTTACCCTGGTTAACAACTAAAGAAATGAAACAAATGACAACTAAATCTGGTGGGGTGTTTTTCTAAGAATTTGAATCTGGACAGAAATAGTGATTTCAGACCTAGTTTTTAATAAAATCAGTGCCAAAAACCCCAATAATACCGAAATGTGCCCCGTTTTCCTCAAAAACTAGGCATAATTCCTAATTTCTACCTTCACATTTAGTTTCTACAGAATAAAAAGCATACCAGAATCCGCCATTTAATTTTATTTATTGTATTTTTGACAAATTTATTAGTTGGAGAACTGTGAATACTCCTAGGTAAACTCAAAACTTGATTGATTATTGCTTTGTTAAGATTATTATTGTGGTATGTAAACATTCGGGTGGTCCTAATTTTCCGTCCTGTTTTTCTTCTTTAAATTTAGAGCGTTTTAGGACAAATGCATACCAAATTAGGCCAAATGAACCCCGGGGTATTTAGACGAATCTCGCGATTTCCTATCGATTGAGCCCATGTTGCTTTTGACCCAATATTAGGACAAATGCCTTCGGGATTAGGACAAATGAACCCTTGGTTATTTTTACGTTTCCGGAGATTCTCTATCGATCTAGCTCATCATTATTATTTCAGAATTTTAGGACAAATGCCTTCGAGATTAGGACAAATGAACCCTTGGTTATTTTTACGTTTCCGACGATTCTCTATCGATCTAGCCTATCATTAGTTTTGTCCTAATTTTAGGACAAATGCCTTCGAGATTAGGACAAATGAACCCTTGGTTATTTTTACGATTCCGACGATTCTTCAACTGCGGTTCCCATTTTCCTTTTTATTTACCGAATCCAACCTCCTCGCATAATCGATGAATCAAATTGGCCCTGTTATTTATGTACTGTTAGGTTGGCTGCGCTGCAGTCCACCGCGCCGGGGAACCCTGTAACGACATCTATTTATTACAAGGCCACACACTCGGACCACTGCCCCATGGAATTTGTATCAATTTATCCTTCCGTCCTTATTCCTCCGCACTCTCTATAGAGACCTTTTGCTTGCTTACGAGAGCGCATCTGAATTTATAGGATGCACCAGGCCACCATCTCCTTTCCTCTTCCATCTGCTGCGTGTTTATCCGAAGGCCATCCTTGTCTCTTCTGGTCGGAGGTAAAAGAATAATTGAATTATTCATTTGTGAGCGCGTTATTCGTCTGTCTCTTACCCGTTTCCCCTCCGCGCGAGTCGTCCTGAAAACTGGCCATAATGTGCGTTCGAGTCTTGCTTGTGTTTATCGACCAGTGGTCCACGAGTTCGGATCTTCTTGGGGACCCACTCGCGGTGGTCATCTGCGTTTTATTTATCGCCCTCGGTGGTATGTTCGGTACCGATTTGTTTGCGGGTTCTTGCTGTGAAGTTGTGGACCATCGCTTTCGGTTCGGTGATTTTTAAAATGCGCCTTTAGATTGATGAAAATACTTTTTAGCGTCTGTGTAAAAATTAAATATTATCCCCAAACAAAAAAAGGTCGGAAACAAACAAAAAAATTGGTTTTGTTCAGTTTCCTGATATTTCCTGCATGGACATTCATACCTCCAGGAACTTAAAACTCGTTCTTGTCAAAATTATCCTCGAAAACTCCTCAAATATCCTAACAAGAATTGACATCAAAAATTGAATAAGAATTTACGGTACTTTGAGCCTGTCCACAATTTTGACAAAAAAATATTCACTCGTAGTTTTTTTTCTATTTTTTAAGGTGTTTATCAAGAACTAATAAATTATAAATTCCAACAAAATGGGTTGGATCCCGAAACATTTTGTTTTCGTAGAAGAAGTTTGCTTTACTTTGAGTTTACCTGATTATCAAACATCATTGAATTGCATTTTGCACTGATGTTTTTATTCATATTTTGGATTTTCGATTTTCCAACTTTATTTTGAGCAATCAGCATTTGTACTCTACTTATCTTATCTATAACCCCAAAAATTATGGCCTGACAACGACTTACCAGACTCAATATTGATTTACAAGCAAGTTGAGTTTACATACAAAGATATTTAAACTACTGACAATACAGGGTGTCTCATAGAACTAGTACATTAGAAGTTTCTCATGTTCTACTATTTCTGGAAACTTGAAATTTTTGAATTAGAATTTACTCGATCTGAGCTCTTCAGCTAAAACATTCTTAAGTTAACGGTCACGTCCGGTCACCGGAAGTCGGTATAAACTTTGTTATTTTAAATGGAATGATATAATTTTTATTTAATTTTTGGTTTCTACGTATCAAAATACATCATTTCTGATGAGGTTTCCCTATACCTAAATATCACCATTTTTGAGTTTTTTGAGTTTAGTAATTTTCTTGGTGATTTTTGCGGTTACTTTTAAAATTGAATATCTCGGTTATTATTTAAACTAGAAGTTTCATGATTGGTGGTCCAAAACTAGAAACATAACCAAATAAGACGATGTTTAGTTCATCATGATATCTTATACAGGGTGTTCAAAATTTACCACACAATAATTGAATTTTCAAACGTAAAAAACTCATAGATGAACAACAATACAAACAAACATATCCGTGAAATGTAAAGATCTATAAAAATTAAGGTAGAAGTGCGTTAGCAGCGACCACCATCGGGCGTACACGATAAATCCCGAGCACTGCAAAGCTGCTAAAAATTACATGAAAATTATGAAAATATCAGTATTCAAATACATTTTATTATTTAAATACTATCGATAATGAAATACTTTATCTGCCAAAATATGAAAGCCTCCTTATGCAACCCAGGACTATTCAAACTGCATTTAACGAAAAAGTGACAATATCTCAAAAACTATTAAAGATAGATATAGGGAATCCTAATCTTGATTTATAGGGAATAAGATTTCCTATCGAATGGGGTATAGGTATACAGGGTATTGCATTTGAAAAAAATGAGTTTTTTACGTTTAATTACGTTTAATTTATGTTCAATTATTGTGTTGTTAATTTTGAACAGCCTGTATCAGATATCATGATGAACTAAACATCGATTTATTTGGTTATGTTTCTAGTTTTGGACCACCAATCATGAGTCTTCTAGTTTCAATAATAACCAAGATATTCAATTTTAAACGTAACCGCGAAAATCACCATAAAAGTAAAATCAAAAAAACTGAAAAATAGTGATATATAGGTATAGGGAAACCTTATCAAAAATGACGTATTTTGATACGTAGAAACCAAAAATAAAATAAAAATTATATCATTCTATTTAAAATAACAAAGTTGATACCTACTTCCGGTGACCGGACGTGACAGTTAACTTGGGAATATCTTAGCTGAAGAGAGCACAGATCGAGTAAATTCTAATTCCAAAATTTCAAGTTTCCCGAAATAGTAGAATATGAGAAACTTCTAATGTACCAGTTCCATGAGACACCCTGTATTTTTATTGCTCCTGTTGGTGGAAATGCCATAAAAATACAATCAAAAGAATTTTTTTAATACCTATATGATATGATATGAACATGTTCTATAATGTTTTAGTACAAATTATGGCTAATTTTGATTACTGTTTTCCATTAAGGAGCAAGTATACCCCACTAATGAAAATTTTTGTTAGTGTTTTGAGAAAAACTATTTGCAATGGAAACTAACCACAGGTGATATAGGACGTAGAAAAACGCATGAAACAAACGCTAACGTCAAATGTGTCTTAGAAAACCCAATTTTTTTCTAAATCGCGGGTTCGAAATCACGTAAGAACGATAAATAATTCAAACTAAGTTCATAGGTAAAACCTTTCTATTTTTTTATGTTCTATTTTGGAAAGTCATTTTCATAAAATAATAATGTATACCAAAAAAAATGAATGTCGTTATTTAATATTTTATTACTTTTATATACTTTCCAATATGCAATATTACATCAGAAAACCACTGTAAAAATTTCATATCTCTACAATGCGTATTAACGCTAGGATTTCGAACCTACGGTACACTTCCGGTAGACTACATCGTTAAAAGCCAAGTGTTTAAAATTATTTTTGCACAACATTAGCTAAATTACTCTGTAGTTGTGTATTAAATATAAATTTAATACACGGATTGATAAAATTGTTTTTATCGTATTAGAATTGTATTTTTTCTATATAATTGAACTTTTGTAATGGGGTAAAGTAAATTTTTTAATGTTTTATAAAACGTTAACTTTATTGGGAAACAAAACTAATAAGGATCTAATAAAGCTCTAAAAATGTCAGCTATGCTATTTCTATTTGTTATTTATGGTTAATCACAAAGACAACAGAAAACAATACTTTGTTTATTCTGAAACCTTATCTAGGTGGATATGAATGTGTTAAAAAAAGAACTATTAGTAAAATTGGCAAATAAACATTAAAATCGATGTTGGTCTACATTGTATCTGTGGTGCTCTCTATGACATAGTTAAGCAGTTATGGATTTTTCTACTATTCGACAGAAATCATTTTTTCCGAATACATTCATTCCATCAAATTTCCCATACCTGCACCAGTTAAAGGCAAAAATCCCCAAAAAACTTTAGAAATGCTATTATTCCTACATTATAGTGCAGGCAAATGAACTGATTATAAGCCAAAACCGGTATTAATTGTAGACAGGAGTTTTATCATTGGAAATGGTAAAGGGGCTCATAGTGAACGTAAAAAAAATAAATGCAGGTCATGGGGTGGTATAGTGTTTATTTGGGAGGGTTGAAAACGGGTGCAAAGCATATTATTGCGTTTTACGGCGAAACTTGACGTTTTATTCAAAAACGGCCTATACTAAGTTGTAGATCATAAAAAAATCTACAACATTCATATTGGTCACTTTTTACTATGACCTCAAAATTTCCGAGAAAAATGCGAATGCCAATGTCAAAACGAATTTTCTGTTTTTTATTTTTCGCTGACGCAACAATGATTCAATTTTAATCAAACTTTGTGAAAGCGTGCCCTTTTATACCTTAAATAAGCACACATTTTTTTATTATACAAAAAAAAGAAGTTTTTGAGATATTTAGTTTTTTCCGTCAAAATCAGACTTTCTTTAAAAAGAAATTCTGTGGTGAAAAATCATCGTACAGTTCTTCTGGGTCTCATTTTTGTTGTTTTTACATGTACTTATTGACACAATAATAAAAATAATAGTCCCTATTTAACAACATGCTCAAAAATTTTAAAAACTTAAAAACGGCTTTTGCAATAATGAATTTTTCAGTAATTGTTCATTATTTGTTTAAATTTTTAAGAAAATTGCGATACTGGTTACGACATTCGATTGTACGGAAAAATATACAATGGAAACTGTCTCCCATTTCTACACTAATGCTATAACCATTAAATTAGAATAAGAAATCTTCAGATAAGTAACCAAAATAGTCAGTTTTTGTCTTAGTATCCAATACAACAGTTGTAGGTCAAGAAAAAATATACAACTTTTGTAGAGGTTGCTATATAACATAACCTCAGAACTTCCGAGCAAAATGCGAAAAATTCATTTTTTTTTAGAATTTAGAATTTTAATTTAGTTTTGACGAAACTTCTGAAAGTAAATTATTTATGTCTTAAAAGATCACAAACTGTTTATGAAAAAATCTTTAGTTAAAAATGTGATAACATTTAATGTGAAACAGTACTTTAATAATTGATAATAATAAATTACAAAAGTTAATATTGTAACACGCCCCTAATACCAGTGCGCTCCATGACCAGCGAGGGCGTAGGAGCCCCCTTCCACTACGTGTCGACACACGATCTGGACCGAGCAGGATAAAAGACGGTACGCAACCCTGGCACATGAGTTCGCTCACCGGCCTGGAGGAAACTATTAACTTGGCGCACCTCGTAGGGCCTTGGTGACAACGTGGAATCCAGACGGAGAGACAGGCATCGTCAGTATACGACACGCTGTACCTACCGCGACTTGCATTTTCAAATATCTTTTTCCGAACGACCCCACCCCGACAATATATTATATTTACAGATTTACAAATAAAAAATGAAAAGTATTTATTTATCATTTTCTATTTGATTTTTATAGATTGGCATAGTTATTTAACTATGCCAATCATTGCCTTATTCGCAATTTTTCTCGGGACTTTTGAGGTTATGTTATATAGTAACCTCTACAAAATTTGTGGATTTTTTCTTCACCTACAACTTTTGTATTGGATACTTTTTGATTCTAAGCCAAAAACTGTTATTTTGCTTACTTATCTGAAGATTTCTTATTCTAATTTAATGGTTATAGCATTAGTGTAGAAATTAGAGCCAGTTTCCTTTGTATTTTTTCCATACAATTTAATGTGCCGTAACAAGTATTGCAATGTTCTTATAAATTTAAGCAAATAATGAACAATTACTGAAAAATTCAGTGTTGCAAAGGTCATTGTTGAGTTTTTTCAATGTTTGAGCATGTTGTTAAATAGTAACTATTGTTTTTATTATTGTATCAATAAGTACATGTAAAAACAACAAAATTGAGTCCCAGAAGAACTCTGTACGACGATTTTTCACCACAGATTTTTTTTTTTAAAAAAGGTCTGATTTTGACGGAAAAAACTAAATATCTCAAAAACTTCTTGTTTTTTGTGTAATAAAAAAATGTATACTTATTTAAGGTATAGAAAGGCACGCTTTCACAAAATTTGATTAAAATTGAATTATTGTTGCGACAACAAAAAATTAAAAACAGAAAATTCGCTTTGGCATTGGCATTCGCATTTTTCTCGGAAATTTTGAGGTCATAGTAAAAAGTGACCCATATGAATGTTGTAGATTTTTTTATGATCTACAACTTAGTATAGGACGCTTTTGGATAAAACATCAAGTTTCGCCGGAAAACACAATAATATACTTTTCACCCGCTTTCAACCCCCCCAAATAAACATTATACCACCCCATGACCTGCATTTATTTTTTCTACGTTCACTATGAGCCTCTTTGCCATTTCCAATGATAAAACTCCTGTCTACAATTAATACCCACTCTCAACATAATTTGCCTGCACTATTATGTTTTCTGGCTTTGTTTGTTTTGTGATTTAAACCTAACTTAATAATAATATTGGATAGAATCAACTGCGATGGCGATACATTGATAGCAAAGAAAAGCACTAATCTGACAATATTTTTGTTACATTAACTACTCATATTGCTCATATTACTCATTAGCTTCAATGAACTAAATTCCAATTATAATGTTTTCAGTGAACATTTTAATTGCAGAACTGAACATAGTTTACTAGTAGAGGCAAACCCCAAAAAAATCCAGAATAAAGATATTTCCTTTTGTAAAATTCACGTATCTATCTTAATATTTAATCAAACGAGTCAAAGTAGCAATAATAATAATAAAAATAAAGATAAAAAATTAGAACAAAATCACAATTACAACTCCCCTAAAATATAAATTAAACAAAAATCAACAAACCTTTTACAAATTCTCCATTCAATGTACCAACAATTAATATCAAACAATTCGTATACAAACATAAGAAATATTTACTTAAACAAAGCCCAAAGCACCGGAAAAAAAAACTCTTCAATAATCTTACAAACGCACACACAGGATTAATGCGAAACAATAAAAAGATCTAGCAGGCCGCTAATTAGCCTAACCTAGCCGAAACAGTCCCGAGCCGACCGAGATGATACAGGTGACGCCCCCTATAATCAATATTACGAAACATCAATCGGCGCGTCGACCGCAGCCTAATACGATTATAATGATAACTTGCGTCAGAAATTATTGATAGCGAACTACGAGCGAACCACGAACGGGCGATCGAGAAAACGAGATAGAAAGACGGAGAAAATGAGCGAAACCGACAGAGACGAGGATAATCATCAATCAACATCATCGGCAATCAGCATCTAGCATCGAAGTTTTCAAAAGTTACGTTCGATTTTTCGATATTACCCGGTAAAAATTAGGTTAGAACGGTTTCGATCGTTAGGGTGGACGCCGAAAAATCAAATTAGCCTTGGTTGGCATCGAGGAACTGACTAAAAACAAATGGTCGTCGATTGGGGACCAAGCACTTAAGACCCGCAAGACAGTGGCGTGCGACACAATTTTTCTATATAATAATAAAGTCGGAAACGTAAAAATAACCAAGGGTTCATTTGTCCTAATCTCGAATGCATTTGTCCTAAAATTACAAAAAAATAATGTTAGGCTAGATCGATAGAGAATCGTCTGAAACGTAAAAATAACCGGGGGTTCATTTGTCCTAAGACAATTGTCCTAATATTAGGTCAAAAACAACATAAGCTCAATCGATGGGAAATTTCGAGATTCGTCTAAATAACCCGGGGTTCATTTGTCCTAATTCGGTATGCATTTGTCCTAAAACACGCCAAATTTAAATTCGGTCTTTTTTCAGATTATTATATATTTAGCTATATACCGTGTTAACAAGAAGAAACGTAACGTGTCAATATCTGGTCTTCTAAACAGGTTTACAAGAAATAAACCCAATAAAAGTTTTGGCAAATCACTTAATCTACAAATTTGAAACACTTTTGAATGTACTGGGTTTTTGATTACCTTACACTTTATTTACACAAAATACAAATACAAAACACAAATTACTTTACACAAAATTACAAATTAAACTGTGAAAACTGCATGTGCCTGAGTTTGATTGATTTCTAAGTACATATTTCAGAGCTGAAACAATTTCCTAATACTTTAATTGGAATCTTTTTCTTATCAACGTTTTATAGCGCGAAATATTGACTGGATACATTTCCATTTGTCCTAATCTGAAGGCATTTATCCTAAAATTAGGACAAAATTAATTATAGCCTAGATCGATAGAGAATCGTCGGAAACGTAAAAATAACCAAGGGTTGATTTTTCCTAATCCCGAAGACAATTGTCCTAATATTGGGTCAAAAGCAACACGGGCTCAATCGTTAGGAAATCGCCAGATTCGTTGAAATAACCCGTGGTTAATTTGGCCTAATTTGGTATACATTCGTCCTAAAATGCACCAAATTTAAATTAAGCCAGGGTAATTGATTAGTTTTAATTATTGTTTGTTGACAAATTTGAAATCTGTAAAATATTGTGCTGTACAGTCTACGTAAAAATAACCAAGCGTTCATTCGTCCTAATCCCGAAGACAATTGTCCTAATATTGGGTCAAAAGCAACATGGGTTCAATCGATAAGAAATTGATTCGTCTTAATAACCCAGGGTTTATTTGTCCTAATTTGGTATGCATTAGTCCTAAAAGGCGCCAAATATATGTTTAGTCTTGTTCAAATGATAGGAGTGCTTGTAAATATACTAACTGTTCATAAACCAACATGAAAAGAAGAAAGAAAAGAAGCGCATTCATAGGGTTCATTTGTCCTAATCTCAAAAGCATTTACCTAAAATTACGAAAAAATAATGTTGTGCTAGATCGATATCAAATCGTCGGAAACGTAAAAATAACCAAAGGTTCATTTGTCCTAATCTCGAATGCATTTGTCCTAATCATACAAAAAAATAATGTTAGGCTAGATCGATAGAGAATCGTCTGAAACGTAAAAATAACCAGGGGTTCATTTGTCCTAATCCCGAAGAGAATTGTCCTAATATTAGGTCAAAAAAAGCATGCTCAATCGATAGGAAATCGAGCGATTCGTCTAAATAACCCGGGGTTCATTTGTCCTAATTTGGTACACATTAGTCCTAAAACGCGCCAAATTTAAATTTAGCGTCTTTTCAGTCTGACTTTATGGTTTATAAAATACAAAAAACGCCACTTTAAACAAAGTTCATCCGTGGTGTGTTTTACCATAGGTCACGAACGGCACTGCGTCCGCTCTGGGACGAGACCGAAGCAGAACAGATGAGAGTGTAATACACTTCTTTGTCAATTTGTATCTTAATGCCCTCGGGGCATCATCAGCGTATACTGTGGTACCAGAGCCCCGGTATATATACGATTTTTGATTTTTGTAGGCGTACCCCAGACCATATCAGACTGAACCTTTGTAATTATAAATACATTATCTGAGAGGAAAGGAGTTTTGAGAACAACTGAGCGACGGAATAACAACCGTTTCACCTGCAGCACTGAACACATACAATACATATTACTACGTAAAAATTAGGGGCGATAGAAACATAAAAACGTATTTTCTGGGATATTTTAGGGGTATTTCTAACTAGATGCATAATTTGTTTTCTTTTCTTAAGTTTATTTAATTATTTTCTTTTATTATTCTTGCTTTTTTTTGTTTATTTACTAATAAATTTAATAAAAAATGTCAAACACTACCAAACATATTTACTGAAAGTCTCAAAGCAAGAATTGATTTAATAAATTCCTACCTGTGTCTAGAAGACAAAACTGCTTTCCCACAACCATGTCCATCAAAATCTGACCTTGAGGGGCAGCTAATGACACCTCTACTGATTGATAATTTGGGATGGACCACATCATAACAAATCACCACACTTTGTAACGCCTGCAACACACAAAAAAACAACAGAACTATAATAACGATTTACGGAAATACCTCCACAAGTCAGTTAAACGATTAATAATTTTGATTTGTACCATAATTTCTATCATTTTATTACAGCTAATGTATTCATTGTTAGATAGTATAGGCAAATTGGGGATTTTTCGTGAGCAGTCATTAAAAAATCATTACCTATACGTCGTTCACAGTTATTAAATTAATATAGGGATCGTCAGGAGCGTTCCTAATAATTTCTGTGGCCAGGCAATCGAACATTACTACGGATTAGATTGATTGCCTCCCTAATGAAGGATAAAGGAGTAAAACGCCTTAAAGTCCTTTGACGCACCGACGATGGTCCTAATGACTTCAATAATTCGTTCGAACAAAAAATACAGAAATCAATCATTTCGATTTCAACAATTTTAAGGCTCTGGTATAGTCGAAAAAGGATTATTGCGACCATATCTATATTTTTATAAAATTAGGACAAATGTCTTCGGGATTAGGACAAATGAACCCTTGGTTATTTCGACGAATTAGATATTTTCCAATCGTTTGAGCCCATGTTACATTTTACCTAAAATTAGGACAAATGTCTTCGGGATTAGGACAAATGAACCCCTCGTTATTTCGACGAATTAGACAACTTCTAATCGTTTGAGCGTATGTTACATTTGACCTAAAATTTATTTGTCCTAATTTTATTACGAAATTAGTGCGAACAAAAAATACAGAAATCAATTATTTTGACTTCGACAAGTTTGAAGCTCTGATTTCGTCGAAAAGGATAATTTCTACTCTACCTATATTAGTATAAAATTAGGACCAATGTCTTCGGGATTAGGACAGATGAACTCTCGGCTATTTCGGCTAATTAGACAGTTTCTAATCATTTGAGCGTATGTTACATTTGACCTAAAATTCATTTGTGCTAATTTTAATTTTACAGTACGACCGTCCAAAATGGTCCGAAAAAAAAATTGGCACGGAAATCGATCATTTCGATTTCGACAAACTTGAAACTCTGGTTTTGTCGAAAAAGGATTATTTCTACTCTACGTATATTTATATAAAATTAGGACAAATGTCTTCGGGATTAGGACAAATGAACCCCTGGTTATTTCGACGAATTAGACAATTTCCAAACGTTTGAGCTCATGTTACATTTTACCTAAAATTAGGACAAATGTCTTCGAGATTAGGACAAATGAACCCTAGGGTTTTTCGACGAATTAGACAATTGCTAATCATTTGAGCCTATGTTGCATTTGACCTAAAATTCATTTGCCATAATTTTACAGTACGACCGCCCAAATTAGTTGGAACAAAAAATTGGTACAGAAATCATTTCCAATTCGACAAACTTTAAACTCTGGTTTTGTCGAAAAAGGAATATTTCTGCTCTACCTATATTTGTATAAAATTAGGACAAATGTCTTCGGGATTAGGACAAATGAACCCTTGGTTATTTCGACGAAGTAGACAATTTTCAAACGTTTGAGCTCATGTTACATTTTACCTAAAATTAGGACAAATGTCTTCGAGATTAGGACAAATGAACCCTAGGGTTTTTCGACGAATTAGACAATTACTAATCATTTGAGCCTATGTTGCATTTGACCTAAAATTCATTTGCCCTAATTTTACAGTACGACCGCCCAAATTAGTTGGAACAAAAAATTGGTACAGAAATCATTTCCATTTCGACAAACTTTAAACTCTGGTTTTGTCGAAAAAGGATTATTTCCGCTCTACCTATATTTATATAAAATTAGGACAAATGTCTTCGGGATTAGGACAAATGAACCCCTGGTTATTTCGATGAATTAAACAATTTCCAAACGTTTGAGCTCATGTTTCATTTTACCTAAAATTAGGACAAATGTCTTCGGGATTAGGACAAATGAACCCCTGGTTATTTCGACGAATTAGACCATTTCTAATCGATTGAGCCTATGTTACATTTGACCTAAAATTCATTTGTCCTAATTTTGCGGCACGATCACCCAAATTGGCGGTTTTCCTCTCGAATGTTGTAGCGTTGTATGCGCGTGTTATTTTTTCCTGGTTTGGGGTGGTGCAACAGGTTGGCCTGTCGGCGACCCTAGGGAGAAAAATCGCTTTTCAATAGCCGTGTTCGGGCCGACCTCCGCGCCAACAATTGAAAGCGAAGCGATTTGTCAAGCGGCGGCCGATTTTTACGATCTCTCTCCGCCGCTGCCGGCTTGTTCACTTGTTTTTTCGGGCAAATTGAACACGTCGATCTCAATTGGCCGGATCGGCAAACACGACGCGCAAAAAAGAAATAAAACCCTGCGGAAAAAAACGCTTTTGTGAAGCTAACACGATTTTCTGCAGCCCCAAACGATGTCGTGTTCGATTTTCACTCAATGGAAATGCGATTCTGTTTTGTTTGGCGCGTGTTTGTTTTCCGAATTCATTCGGACTAATTTTAGGTGAAATGTAACATGAGGTAAAACGATTGGAAATTGTGTAATTCGTCGAAATAACCAAGGGTTCATTTGTCCTAATCACGAATGCATTTGTCCTAATTATCGTAATTGCGTAAATATGATAATTACACATGGGAAAAGTTGAAGTAGTAATTAGGTCTCGCATTGACAACGAATTTTTAAATTTCTCGGCATGATTGGGCAGAATGCGTCGCCAACAGTGGCAGATTGTCAACGCTGACCAGCGACATCTATGAAAGCGATTATTAAACACTTAATCCTTCGACGACTTGCATATAGCCTTGCCAGGGCTGTACAACCGCAACCGTAATACATTGAATCGTATTTTGGTCGTTTGAGCTAATTTTAGTACAAATGACCACCGGATTAGGACAAATGATCCTAGTGTTTTTACGCGTTTTGAACGATTTCCCATCGATTGAGAACGATTTATTTTTAAGTAAGAAATTAGTCCAAATGACTAGGAGCGGTTTGTACAGCCCTGTGGCTACTGGGTGTCATTGGTTCGGTTCGACTTGTGGTTTTCCGCCTGTCATCGTATTTGATTGAAACATGTTTTCGAGATCATTCAATGCAGATAACGATGATTTACTTAATTTACCACTCATATTTGTCATTAAATTCATTTTTTAAGACTCTGGTCGAACAGAACGGCTACCGTGATTTTACAAAACACTTAAGGCCACAAGACGGTCGCGTCTGGCTGCTGGCTGCCAATGACCAGTCATTTTACTGTCTCTTCCAGGCGTAGTAACCTTTTTGTTGTATTGTGGGACCCCATTCAATACGAAATCGGTGGTAGACCCCTTCTGGTTGAATGGGGCAATTATTGAAGGCTTATATCGACGAAAATAGTAATTTGGGAAGCAGACAAAAAGTGCTTACTGATGCATATAGTCAGGTGACAACATTTGAACAGATGAACGAGAACTTCCAAAAATTCTCTCTGAGAAAATGTGTTCATCGTTACTAAACCAATTTTTTTAAATGTCATGATCTGTGTCAATTAGTTTCAAGCTCAAGTTTGGCTCAATCATTAATTTTTGCTTATGTTTGATGTTTAAATATAATATTGATAAAAACCCATACCTACATAAATTTCACATAAATCCTGGCGCAAAAAGGCATTAAAAGTCTAATATCTTAATCTCCAGTTTCTTTAAAATAATTCTTCCTCTGGATCCAAAAAACGGTGATTGTAATAATTTTAAATTCTTCTATCAGCGCTGTGTGTGAGGAAATGTCTATCAAATGTTCTTAAATGTTCTTTTTCTATTAGGTTGTTAAGTTTGGTATTTACATACCTTTTAGATTTCTGATCCAATTTTCATTGTCATAGATTTGGGAAAATAACTATTGTTTGTTAAAGAGGTACAACCAATAATTTTTTTATATCCGACTAATTAATCATTGATGTTTCCCATCTTTCTTCAAGGGAGCCTTCCAATGCTGGCAGTAAACTACATTTATTTTTATTAACTTCTTTTATAAATAACTCGATTTATTTATTGGTAATTTTATCTTCAACGATAATTAAATGATCCTTTGATCCCTGCAAAACTAAATTTAATTCATACAGCTTTCCAAAAATATCAGCTAAATAAGCTAACCGGGCTGTCCACAATTCGTCAAAGAAAGAATGTTTGAATTCGAAATTAGGGTTTTCAAGAAAAACTTGAACTTCTGATTTAAGTTCGAAGAGACGATTCAAAACTTTACCTCTCGAGAGCCATCTATCATCGGAATGTACCAAGAGTGACTTCTGTTGCTACCCATCTCCTGACATAATATTAAAAACATTCGTGAACTGAATGCTCGACTTTTAATAATATTGACTGCATTTTTTTTTGTTAAAGCCCGAGCTCCGAGCCCGAACAGAGCAGATACCAGTGCATTTCGCTCATGGAATGGAATTGTTAAACATAAAATTATTAAGAAATTTGAATATTTCACCGGTTGTTCTTTCGAGCAGAGGTTTACAAAATGCCATTTGAAAATGTGAACACCTTGTATAATAGAAACATTTAAATAATCACAAGAACCCTCAACAGAACTCGATTCGGTATCACCACAGATCAGATCGCAGCAATTTCGGAATTGTCCCCTCAGGGGGTGAAATCCACCCCCTACCCTTAAGCGAAGCCGCAATATCGCTTCCGATGCCTCAATTTGTGTAATGAATCTCAGGTACGGCACCCCTAGTTAAAACACTCGACGTTCCAAGCGAAGAAGCGATGAAAAAACACGAAAGCAATAGGCATAATTGAAAATTTCTGAAATTCCCCACCCTATAGGGCGGGCAATATCGAAAAATCGTCCTCTCGAAGGATAACAATACCCGAGACGCGGGGGTGGAAAAAGGAGAAAAAAGACGCTGATTTCCAATTAGCGAGAGAGGTCCTCCTATACCCACCTTTCAGCATTCACAACCCTGATGATGATCATCATCATCATGATGACGACTCCGGGATAATAATGCAAAATCCTTATCGGCCGCGGGCTGCCTTTAAACAAGAGAACGTCGCGAGGACTCAGCGAGCGATCGGGGGCCTCTTTACCCCCTCGAAGGGGGCGTAGGGGGACGCGTCCCCCCCCGACTGGTACGGTCGAAGATCCCTTATTACTGTTAACATGCGCGATCATCTCTCGAAAATTAAAAATGCCCGAGGCACGTATCATTTTCATTCCGCGGGACGTCGCAGGCGCCCCCCCCCCCCGCGACCCCCCAACCACCAGACCGACGGACGGCGAGGAACTGGTGACGTGAGCGCCATCTCACGGTGTCGCGGACAACGACGATAACGCAAAACGTGATTTAAAAATCGTAGTTTGGGTATGTGACTCTGAGATGCTGGGAACTTGCTATTAAACTTTGTTTGGAGGGCTTCCTTGTTTTTATTTTTTTAAAAATATTGTGTTGTCATAAAAAACATATAATTTTACGTGTATTGTTTATTTTTTTCAGATATCGGGTAAATACCCCAACTCACATTACCAAAATAGATATTTTATCTAAGTACAAGTTTAGCCCGAACTTTATAACTTTTCCACTATTCGAAAAATGATTTATTGTAAATATGAAGGGTCATTATAAATCATTGTAGTCGAAGTAGGCCACGCCCATGTTACTACATTTCTGCCGCTTTACACAAAGAAACGGATGTCCGCAAATGCTTCGTTTTCAGACGTACAAGTAAAGTTTTTCTTAAAAACTGACAATTTATTTATTGCTCTGAAACCGATCTTAATGACCTCAATTCTTTTAAAGAACCATTTAATACAATAACTTTAAACTAAAACAATAACAGAAAATAACACTAATAAAATTTTAAATAGGCGCAAAGCTACAAAAAATGTTGAAAACGACCTCCCTCAGACGAGATTCAATCGTCAGGTTTTAAGAAAAACTTTAACACCTCGCTATCTTAGAAAACGAAGCATTTGCGGACATACGTTTATGTAGCAAACTGTCATTATTTTTTCATGAAGAATCGCCCCCTGAAGTTTGTCGCACTTATTTACTAACACCCTGTATATGTAATAAGAGCGCGCTGCGGACAAATATGATGGGAGCATACCCCCACTAGTCTACCGCTTTCGAGCGCGCGACTGTTTTCGGTCATGTTTGCAAGCATTTTTCACCTATTTCGCAACATTTTAACGCAAAATCAGAATTGACGTTTTGTAGTACAATACTTCTACTTTCGAAAACCGTTAAACAATTAAAATGGACCACCTCCGAAGTATCCAGGCTCGCCGAAAGACAGCATAAAAAATCAAATCGCAATTGTGCAAAAACTAATCATCGGACAACGCCTGGGTTGTGCACACTCAAAGTACCCATCAATCGCTACTTTCTCGCGGAGTTATGAAATTTTGAAAGAAAGCAGATTTTTCCGGTTTTTCCGAATCTGTTAAAAGAACGATTTTTTGAGGTTTTTTGTTTATAACAAATTAAGTACTGATATTTGCGAGTCGCAAACTCATCACAATACATCTATGAGCTGTTTCACGTGACCTGGGACTGTCGGCTTCCTGATACTATTTTTTTTTATTTTAGCGACACAAAGGTCCCTGGTTCAATTCCAGGTTGTCGCTGTAATTTTTAATTTATTTAAAATTTGTATCCAGCCTGGATATCACCATCTTCTATATATTGATTATTTCATCATTACGGTTTGTCCGTATGATACGGTATGTCCGTATGATACGGTATGTCCGTATATTCATCTCTAGTTATAAAATTAATAGTTTTATTTTTTTTTATGATCAACAAAGTGACGTTTCAAAATAATCCTAAGAGAACCACTAGTAGTACTATGTTATATTTAAAGCTAAAGGTAAACAATTACAGAAAACCATTCACCATGAATGATTCCTCCAGAGCCTCGGGTTAATGAATTCTCTGTTACAAGTACTTCCTGTGCATATTATCAACATTATCTAGACCTAATATTAGGACAAATGCCTTCGGGATTAGGACAAATGAACCCTGGTTATTTAGACGAATCTCGCGATTTCCCATCAATTGAGCCTGTTGTTTTTGACCTAATATTAGGACAAATGTCTTCGACATTAGGACAAATGAACCCTGGTTATTTAGACGAATCTCGCGATTTCCCATCAATTGAGCCTATGTTGTTTTTGACCTAATATTAGGACAAATGTCTTCGACATTAGGACAAATGAACCCCAGGTTATTTAGACAAATCTCGCGATTTCCTATCGATTGAGCCTATGAATTTTTTGACCTAATATTAGGACAATTGTCTTCGGGATTAGGACAAATGAACCCGGGTTATTTAGACGAATTTCACAATTTCCTATCGATTGAGCCTATGTTGTTTTTGACCTAATATTAGGACAAACGTCTTCGGGATGTCAAATGAACCACGGGCTATTTTTACGTTTCCGACGATTTTCTATCGATCCAATATATAAATCTTTTATGATCAACAAACTGACGTTTCAAAATAATCCTATGAGAACCGCTAGTAAGTACTATGTTATATATAAAGCTAAAGGTAAAAAATTACAGAAAACCATTCACCATGAATGATTGATTTTTTATTCCTCCAGAGCCTCAGGTTAATGAATTCTCTGTTACAAGCACTTCCTGCGCATATCTATCAACATTATCTAGCCTGAGATGGATTTAGAAAAATTAACCATTCTCAATCGCGCTATCAGTTCTAATTTAATTGCATACGCTGAACCTTAGAAGCAGAAGAAACTAACTCGTGTGTATTGGGCGTGAAAAACATGTGAGAAAATCTAACAGTTGGAAACGAGTATGGAAAGAGAAGGCATTGTTCTGGCCGCTCATGCTGAGCAGCCCGATTTATAATTCGGCTTTTATACGAGACAGATTTGTGGGAATCTTGATTACTAAAATTAACGAACTTTAGAATTGCCCGTGTGCGCGCGCGGAGAAGGTTTTTATTTGAAGGAAGCGGAATGGAGGAACTTCTCGTATAATTACAATTGAAACCTGGGCAATTTCGTCTTAAAAATATATAAATAATTCTGATAAATATTCATTAGTCTTCGCAACGGTTCGTTTGTTTCTTACGATAGTTATCTGGAATACCCGTTATAGGCTATGCCGTGTGTATGTGTTCTCGTTTTTTTTTCGGCATTTTCGATGATAATTAAACTATAAATAATCCGGATTGGCGTGTGTTTTAATTATCGCGGTGAACTGAGTGGGATTATTTTTTCTAGTGTGATCGTCGAAGCGTTGAGACACAATATTTGAACTTATAGAAGGCAAAAACTAAACGTAGTAATGTAACTATCACGGAAACTTTTCCTTTTATGTCTTTCTATTTCTAGCTGTTCCAAAAGATCCATTTACAAACCCGTTAAAATTAAAATACATCAAATGAAAAGAGGTTTGTAAGTCATACACTTCCTATATATCCACATTTGTATGTGCCGTGTGTATGTGTTCTCTCTTTTTTCGGCGTTTTCCATGATAATTAAACTATAAATAATCCGGATTGGCGTGTGTTTTAATTATCGCGGTGAACTGAGTGGGATTATTTTTTCTAGTATGATCGTCGAAACGTTGAGACTCAATATTTGAACTTATAGAAGGCAAAAAAAAAACATCAGCTAGGCGTGAAACTATCATGGAAACTTATTCTTTTATGTATTTCTATTTCTAGCTGTTCCAAAAGATCCATTTACAAACCCGTTAAAATTAAAATACATCAAATGAAAAGAGGTTTGTAATTCATACACTTCCTATATAGTCATATTTCTATGTGCCGCGTGTATGTGTTCTTTCTTTTTTCGGCGTTTTCGATGATAATTAAACTATAAATAATCCGGATTGGCGTGTGTTTTAATTATCGCGGTGAACTGAGTGGGATTATCTTTTCTAGTATGATCGTCGAAGCGTTGAGACACAATATTTGAACTTATAGAAGGCAAAAACTAAACGTAGTAATGAAACTATCACGGAAACTTTTACTTTTACGTCTTTCTATTTCTAGCTGTTCCAAAAGATCCATTTACAAACCCGTTCAAATTAAAATGCAACAAATAAAAAGAGGTTTGTAATTCATACACGTCCTGTATATTCACATTTGTATGTGCCGTGTGTATGTGTTCTTTTTTTTTCGGCTTTTTCGATGATAATTAAACTATAAATAATCCGGATTGGCGTGTGTTTTAATTATCGCGGTGAACTGAGTGCGATTTTTTTCTAGTATGATCGTCGAAGCGTTGAGACTCAATATTTGAACTTACAGAAGGCAAAAAACGTCAGCTAGTCGTGAAACTATCATGGAAACTTATTCTTTTATGTATTTCTATTTCTAGCTGTTCCAAAGATCCATTTACAAACCCGTTAAAACTAAAATACAACAAATGAAAAGAGGTTTGTAATTCATACACTTCCTAGATATTCACATTTCTATGTGCCGTGTGTATGTGTTCTTTCTTTTTTCGGCGTTTTCGATGATAATTAAACTATAAATAATCCGGATTGGCGTGTGTTTTAATTATCGCGGTGAACTGAGTGGGATTTTTTTCTAGTATGATCGTCGAAGCGTTGAGACTCAATATTTGAACTTATAGAAGGCAAAAACTAAACGTAGTAATGAAACTATCACGGAAACTTTTTCTTTTATGTCTTTCTATTTCTAGCTGTTCCAAAAGATTCATTTACAAACCCGTTAAAATTAAAATACAACAAATTAAAAGAGGTTTGTAATTCATACATTTCCCATTTGTACCAACATAGACAACTTCAAGATACAAAACTATTGGTTTAAAAAAAAAGATTTGCAACAAACTTGCATTATTACTGTCCCCTGAAAAGAAACAATCGCCAGGAAACTTCTTAATCCGAAACTGTCTCGATAATATAAAAATAAATCTCCACGAATAAAAAACATCATCCACTCATTCGTTTATTTTCAGTTGATTTATCGTAAGTACCATCGATTCTCAATAGCTGGGATAAAAAGGACACTACAAAGGCAAATAGAAAGGGAGAGTCCTTTGTAAGTTCGTGAGAATGTGGGAGGACAGATCGCCGACTTCGATTCTCTGTTCCTACCCTAGAATTTCGATCAGGGTAGGCCCTTATAGGGCTATAGGCCATACGGATCGCCTATAAATTCGATGCCCTTTCGACACAACAGGTGGTCGAATTCACCAACCCTACCAAAAGGGACAAAATTTATGCTACGCACAGCGAAAAAACTTCTTTTAAGGGTGTTTATGGCGTTTAAAGCAGGGAAGTTTTACGTAAAACTATGTGATCTATTGGGAAAATAATCTAAAATTCTAATTACACTGTGTTACAAAAAAATAAAAGCGAAATATACTTTTCACGAGACATAGCGAAAGTTTTCCAAATACCCCCAAAATCTCGATTTTCTTCAAAAAAACCGTTTTTGATTTTAAAAAATTCATAACTCCGCCATTTTTTTTTCGATTTCCAAAATAAAAAATGCAGATGAAAGAGGAAGCATAGACCATTATAAAGATGTACTGTTCGGTCAGATCCAATAACAAATCGAAAAGTTATGGACGTTCAAGTTCAGAAGTTTCCAATTATTTTCAGATTTTTTCAACTTTAACAACAATTTGATGACCTGTTTGAACCCGTAATATCTTTTTGCTATTTTTGTATTGAAAGCCCATGTAAATTTGCGTCTAATACGCGCTTGTTTATTAAAATCGGTTTAAATTTAACAGAAATATCAAATTTTATTCACCGGCTAGACACATCACACTACGGAGAAGAAATATACAAGACGACTGTAATAAATCCGTAGTCTTTATACATATTAATTAGACATTACTAGCACTTATATTTACAACGTTATTCTAAAATTATGACACTGTTTTTTTTTCTTTTCTTTTTTGTTGTTACCTGCCAGACTATCACAATATGTTACTAAGTACATTAGAGCTTACGTTCATTACATTTCCAAGTATATTTGGGTTCAAAATAAATTGCACCAACACTAAAATATTCACTCTTTTATTGGAAAAGTACTGAGTTACTATCGCGATTTATGAAAAATAAAAAAAAAACAACAAATACAACAAAACCTAAAAATGTTTACTCGATCTCCGTCGTTTATACAATACATCATCTGTTTCTCGTTCAAGTGACCTGTAGTACTCTGCGATCATGCACTAAAGCTGATTTCTTACTGCTTATGGATCAGTTTGATTGTTATTTTATATGAAATTTGGTGATACTGAAGACCTACATAGTCCTAATAGTATACACAATTGTAATAGGTTAAGATTGTCGAATACGTTTTCTTCGATATTTGGGTACAAGTCGAATAGCACTTAATAACATATTTGATAGACTAAAATACAATAAAACAAGGTAATAAACAAACAAAATAATGTCTAGTTAATGTGAATCAAGAATACGGATTTATTACGGTCGGGCCGTAGGTATATTCCTTCTGCCTAGTGCATTCTTATACACAAAAACAGTTTTTTTTTAAAAATCGAGATTTTGGGGGTGTTTGGGAAATTTCAGCTCAACAGCTTCCGACATGTCTCGTGAAAAGTATATTTTCAGTAATAATTATATAAATAATTAATATTTTCAGTGAGAATAAATTGAAAATAATTTGACAGCAGATTGTTTGAAAACTTGTTGCCAGGCAATAGTCACGAGAGCCCGCAAGGCTCGAGTGGCTATTGCCAAATGGCAACAAGTTTGAACAAAATCTGTCAAATTATTTTCTAATTTATGGAACTCTCGAGTTATATTTGACTAGATTATTTTTTGATTCACAAATTTTTGCAATAAAAAAGATCAATAAAACTATCATAAAATTATTGAAAAATTTAATTCAATTAATTATTACTTACAATATATGAAAATATCGTTGACACATTGTGAATATATTAAAAGAATTAACAATTTAAATTAGTACAATGAAAAACGCAATTATTAAAAATATTTCGAGACTCATTATTTATTGAGGATTTGGAATTGCTTGTTATATTAAGTGTTTCCTCCTGCGTATTTTCTCTAAGATTTTTTATTATATTTGAATGATGTTCTTGGTTCAATTGTAAGTATGGTTTAATCGCACTTGCAGAATTATGACCAGTGACCTTGATTAGTTCTTGTTCTCCTACACCAGCTTTTGAAAGGTTACTTACTGCACTTGATCTGGCAGAATGGTTAGTTATTTTTTTAGTAACTGTGTCTAGACCTACTTTTTCTGCGGATTCTTTCATCCATTTTGAAATGGAATTTATTCCCACAGGAACGCTTTTATACCAAAAACCATGAGTTTGCCAAGCCGGATTTGGAGTAAGAAACAAGCGTTCGGTTTTAATATTTTTTTCACGTTTACTCATTAGTTTTTCAAAAAGACGAACAGGGCAAATATCTGGGTTATTTATGTTTGGAGTCAACCATTTACTATTAGCGCACCTTTGTGTTTTGTATTCATGATTGTATTCAATGCGGCCAGTATTTAATCTTTTTATGTCGGTTTCTTTTTTAAAATAATGAACTAAACATTTCGTAGCTTCTCCTCCCCTCCAAGCTAGTTCATACGATGCAACGTGAAAAAACTTTCTTTGCAATCCACAAGGTGTATCTTCGTCCCAATAGTTAAAAATTAGCAACAATTCTGTATTAGAAAGTGCCACAGAACTTTGTTTGTGCTTTTCAGGATGTTTTTGTAACATTTTTCTTTTTGCATCTCTTGCATTCCGAGCATTTCTGAATTCTATATCATGGAAAGGATCAAAGGACCTGTAATACTTATTAAAGTAAAGTTCTTGAACTAATTTTGCCGTTTTATTCCACATTGTCTTTATTACTGCTTCTTTATAATCATTTCCGTCTTTTCTTTTCATGTTATAAGCCCAATCTTTTAAAATCAATGCCAGAGTAGCTGTTGTAGTAGATTGATCCAGAATATAATTTCTTTGTTTGGTGAAGGTCTTAAATTGTCTCCATATAGACTGATTACTTATTAGAGTATTTTTCGAAGTAGTTTCTAAAATCTTTTTTGTAATTTCTGCATTAGAAAAGGTACTAAACCGATGACTTTCACCCATTTCGCGTTGACACAATTAAGTAATTATTTTGACAAGTATCTGACAGTTGCTAGGCAAATAAAAGCTACAGTGATTATTCCCGAGAATAATCACAAGAGATTTATTCCCACTATAATAATGACATAATAAGTTGAAACTTACCCTTGTGACAAATAAAGAAGCATTTCATTGGTTTTAAGAAACGTCAAAAATAATCACTGTAACACAGTGTAATTAATAAATATTTACTTGTTCCTATTATAGTAAAGTGGATTCACCATCACTTCACAAGCAAGAAAACTAAAGTAAAAAGTTGCAACATGATGATAATAATAATAATAATAATAATGATGTTTATTATTATTTCATTTGACAAATACAGCAGTCGTCATTAAACGCAATTAAAATATTTCAATAAACATACAAAATAATATCGAAAAACTTTATAAAAATTAGAACGTGAAATAAACTTCACGGTTCCGAATCATTCTTTTTCAGGAACGTACGAATAATTTGCCCCCGTAAAAATATTTTCCCTAGCTTATTAAGCTCCGGTATTGACGTGAACGTATAAAAAGCGAAAAAAAAATCGTAAAAAAACTCAATCCCCGCTAAAAGAAGCCACCACCAGGTAACGAGAGATTGCGAGAGAGAGAGCGAGAGCGAAAGACACGGTCAGAGAGAAAGAGGAAGCACGAACATTAACGATTCTATTAAGGCAGTGTAAACATGAAAATCCCCGGAAGGTATGAAAACTAAATCAAGGAAAAGCGGGTGGAGAGAGAGCTTGCGAGTCTCGAAAAAAAGCAGCAAGCGGTGTGATTGGGAAAGGTCCTATGAGCGCCCTCCGACGTAGAATGAAAGAATTAACAGTGTCGGGGATAGCAGAGCGACCAAAGGCACACACGCCGATCCCAGTTGCGACTTTGATCAAAGATTAGCTTTGACTCGTTCGTGATTGTATGAAATATTAATGGATTGAAAGGTAATGGAATAAATTAATTTCTGAAAGCAATATTTCGCTGCAGGATTAGCGAGGCATCGGTACCTCCTCCGTACCGGATATTAAAGAGAATACCTAATCGCTACAATCCCCCCTTTAACCACCCCCCAAACGCCCACTTTACCCCCTAAACATATGCAAGCGTAATCGATACTTCATAATTGATCTCGCTTTAGGTATATTTGCGAGCACTCCACTTATTTGGACAAGCTTAAAAATGTAATCCGTTTTTCGGACTGAAAAGAGACTCAATTTAAATTTGGCGCGTTTTAGGACGAATGCATACCGAATTAGGACAAATGAACCCCCGGTTATTTAGACGAATCTCGCGATTTCCCATCGATTGAGCCTATAGTTTATTTTACCGAATTTGAGGACTGTCTTCGAGATTAGGACAAATGAACCCCGAGTTATTTAGATGAATCTCGCGATTTCCCATCGATTGAGCCTATGTTGGTTTTTTACCTAATATTAGGACAATTGTCCTAGTGATTAGGACAAATGAACCCCGTGTTATTTAGAGGAATCTCGCGATTTCCAATCGATTGAGGTCATGTTGTTTTTGAGCAAATATTAGGACAAATGTCTTCGGGATTAGGACAAATGAATCCCTGGTTATTTAGATGAATTTCGCGATTTCCCATCGATTGACCCTATGTTTTTTTTTTATCTAATCTTAGGATATTTGTCGTTGGGGTTAGGACAAATGAACCCTGAGTTATTTAGATGAATCTCGCGATTTCCCATCGATTGAGCCTTTGTTGTTTTTGACCTAATATTAGGACGAATGTCTTCGAGATTAGGACAAATGAACCCCGGGTTATTTCGACGAATCTCGCGATTTCCAATCGATTGAGGTCATGTTGTTTTTGAGCAAATAGTAGGACAAATGTCTTCTTGATTAGGACAAATGAATCCCTGGTTATTTAGACGAATCTCGCGATTTCCCATCGATTAAGCCCATGTTGTTTTTCACCAAATATTAGGACAATAATCGTCTTCGGAATTAGGACAAATGAACCCCGAATTATTTAGACAAGTCTCGCGATTTCCCATCGATTGAGCCTGTTTTTTTTACCTAATATTAGGACAATTGTCCTCGTGATTAGGACAAATGAACCCCGTGTTATTTAGACGAATCTCGCGATTTCCAATTGATTGAGCTCATGTTGTTTTTAAGCAAATATTAGGACAAATGTCTTCGGGATTAGGACAAATGAACCCTGGGTTATTTAGACGAATCTCGAGATTTCCTATCGATTGAGCCTATGTTGTTTTTGACCTAATATTGGGACAAATGTCTTCGAGATTAGGACAAATGAACCCCGGGTTATTTAGACGAATCTCGCGATTTCCCATCGATTGAGCCTATAGTTCATTTTACCCAATTTTAGGACAAATGTCTTCGAGATTAGGACAAATGAACCCTGAGTTATTTAGACGAATCTAACGATTTCCCATCGATTGAGCGTATGTTGTTTATGACCTACTATTAGGACAATTGTCTTCGGGATTAGGACAAATGATCCCCGAGTTATTTATACGAATCTCGCGATTTCCAATCGATTGAGCTCATATTGTGTTTAAGCAAATACTAGGACAAATGTCTTCGGGATTAGGACTAATGAATCCCTGGTTATTTAGATGAATTTCGCGATTTCCCATCGATTGACTCTATGTTGTTCTTTATGTAATATTAGGATAATTCTCTACGGGGTTAGGACAAATGAACCCCTTATTTAGACGAATCTCGTGATTTCCCATCGATTGAGCCTGTTGTTTTTGACCTAATATTAGGACAAATGTCTTCGAGATTAGGACAAATGAACCCCGGGTTATTTAGACGAATCTCGCAATTTCCCATCGATTGAGCCTATGTTGTTTTAGACCTAATATTAGGACAAATGTCTTCCAGATTAGGACAAATGAACCCCGGGTTATTTTTACGTTTCCGACGATTCTCTGTCGATCCAGCATATCATTACTTTTTTAGTAATTTTAGGCTAAATGTCTTTGAGATTAGGACAGATGAACGCTGCGGTTTTCCGGGCCAATATTCGAACGGCCATTCCGCAGAAACACGATAGGGTCGGTTTTAGGGGTAATTACACGAGTCGATGGTGTTGTGCTGGGAAATTCACCCGAAAACCGACCGAAAACCAAGCAACTAATAAATATTGTAATTCGACGATCTCGCCCCACCAGAAAATGGAGTTGGGTGGAAATAACGGCTTCGGCAAGTCGCAGACCACCCTCTTCCCCTTCTACTTTCCCCTCATTTAACCTTTCCCCAATCCCAGAAACACCGAGACAACAACGTAAGTTCAAGTAATGTATATTCCATGTAAATTGATTTGTATGGTCAGTAATTTTAACATAACATTTTCCAGCAGTATTTTTATACAGTATGTCCACTTAAATCGACTTCGGTCGGACTTAAATGGAGACGTAACACGGTCCGAAAATCTGTCAACGCCCCAGTTTGCTCTTTATATGCGACAGGTATTGATGGCTCAGAATTCTTCGGTCGGATGACTCGGATGCCAAAGCGTAACCCCCGGTATGATCGGCACGTTGCGGCCTCCGAAGGCACCACAGCACACTTGATTGAACGTGGCCAATGTGCGACGCACACAGGCATCAATCTGACAGGGTTAAGACCCCAGGTCTCACTCGCTACCGCACCGACGTAATACAGATTTAGAAATCTTAATTGAATTTCGAGGCTAATGCCTTATCTGTCTATCTAATACCAGATTTTCCGGTAATCTGTATGTGCGGTTGCAACCCCTTCGCATTTGTTATTTCCCCGTTTCGGGGCTTGATCACAGAAGGGATATTTGTAGAGATATGTTGTGTGTATATTTAATCTAATATGGTAAAACAATATATTTATTTTATCTAATATTAGGACAAATGTCTTCGAGATTAGGACAAATGAACCCTAGGTTATTTTTACGTTTCGGAAGATTCCCTATCGATTGCGCGTATGTTGCATTTTACCTAATTTTAGGACAATTGTCTTCGAGATTAGGACAAATGAACCCTTGGTTAATTTTACGTTTCAGGAGATTCTCTATCGATTGCGCTCATGTTGTAGTTTTCGTAATTTTAGCACAAATGCTCGCGCTTTCAATGCAACGGCGCTGCGCTTATTTTTTAATATGTTTCGAACTTTCAATTAAATCAAGCCCCCTTTGACATCGCCGGCTTACTCCTGGTTGTATCCCCCCTACCCCGTTTCCACGCCTCTGATACGGTCGGCGACCGCTCGCAATTTCTTTTTACAATTTAATAAAGCTGCCGAAACATTGTCGGGCTATATAATTAATATTTATATCCCTGTTATGGGGTGGATTTTTCCGCGAGGGTGGTTGATTTTATTGGCGGAATGATTTTTTACCCCCACTCTTCCCTTTAAAGAATTTGTTCCGAAACATTGCGTGGTATTTAATCCATTTTCTTTATATTTTAAACAAATATTTGTTTCCCTAAACAAGAAATACCAAAACACTTTAAGGGTGGTATAGAACGAATAATACATCATTCGACGTAACAAGATCCAAGGGGTACTAAAATCCACCCCCATCGATAGACACACTTTACACAAACGAGACAAAAACAAATAGTTTTGCATCAATTCGAGTTCCGGGCACCCTCACTCCGCCGGGGGTTGAAAATTGAATGTTTCAACCCCTAAAAGGATCCGGTCGTAAAACTTAAGGAAAATCTGGACGCTGCCGACCGTCTGCCCGCATTTTAAAGCGTTCCAACCCCTAAAAAACCGACGGGGACTTTTTCGCCCCCATCGACCCCCTCTAGGTGGAATTGATAGGGTTCCGTTACCGAATTGACAGGAAAAATTGAGAAGAAAACCGCCCGGCGGTTAACCCGGAATTGACCCGAAAATCCACCCTCAGCGGGGTGAGTTTGCCGACTTTATTTTCCGCGAAATAGGGGCACAAAGGGAATTGTAGCGGATTAAGGGTGAAACCCAATTGAAAAATACAAGCCGGTCACTGCCTATTTACTAAAGCGTGCCAAATTTTATTGGATTATTTGTACTAATTTGGAAGACATTTGTCCTAAAAATTAGGTAAAAATAATTATATGCTCAAACGATCCAGAATCGTCCGAAACGTAAAAATACCTAAGGGTTCATTTGTCCTAATCCCGAAGTCATTTGTCCTAAAATTAGGTAAAATGAATCATAAGCTAAATCGATAGAGAACCTTCCGAAACGTAAAAATAACTAAGGGTTCATTTGTCCTAATCCCGAAGACATTTGTCCTAATTTTCAAAAAACACCCCCATAGACACCAAAATCCCTCGATTCGAACATACGACTGGCGACGAGTTCGGAGAAACGAGCTTCCAATCAGTAAAACAAATGAATAAGAAAATTCGAATTAACATCTGCAGGGAGCACAGGGTTTTGCAGCCCCTAGTGGCTGGCTGGCTTCTACAACCCCCGTCCGCACCCCCTCGACCAGGAAACGAGTGAAATATTAATGAGGCGAGACGGGAAAAATAACGAAAGCGACGCGAAATACAGAATCGAAAAAATAAGATAAGGGCGGGAAATTGGTAGCACTGGCTCGGCTGGCGAGAGCGCGCGCGACCACCCCGGTTTTTAATTAGGAATTTATCAGGGGCTGCGACGTTTTTACGAGTCGGCCGTATGATAAGGGATGACGATGATAAGGGTGGGTGGGTAGGAATCGCTTAAATCGAGGAAATGGCAGAAATAAGGCTGTTATTCGGCCTAATGAGCATTCGTCCTAATTTCCAATGAACAATAATAATAATAATAATAATAACACTGGGGAATATCAATTTTGTGACTGCAAAAGTTGTTTCTACTTTGCGTTTATATCCCAAAAAATGTCAACCGCAAGCGAAAAATTCAGACTGGTCCGAATTGCTTTTTATTACTTAATAATTAAGCTTAAATGTGTATATGTTGTAAATATAAAAGCAGTTTCAATTTTCGCTAATTTTGTAGTAAATTATAGGCCTGTAATTTTTATATTTTTTTATTGAACCTTTTGGCTAATAATATTAACTTTTATCTTTGTGTATTTAGCTTGTTAAAAGTAATATCATATTGTTGTTGTTATTTCGACTTTCTGTACTAACAACAACATTTTTCCCCAGAATGTAAAAAGGGTGAAGCGAGTTCGAATAACGGATTATTTTTAAATTTGATCTTACCTATATCCTAATGTCGCGTCAGTTACCAAAAGGCATATTAATTGTTGTCATTAGTAGATAGACATTTGAAATTCAAGCAACATACAGTTACAAAGCAAGGTTATTAATTTGTTTCAGAAAGCACAAAAATTTACTCACGACAAATCAAAATTAAAATTGTATTTATGTTTGCAATTTGTCGCGTCCGTAACCGTAACACTATGAGGCGGCTTTTTGACTTATTTCGTTGCAGAAATCATAACTTTTGAACTAAACTGAATCATAACTTGAAGATATTTAAAGAAATTAAATTGCATCTGAAGGTATAATATCTTAGCTTTAAAATACAGTAGAACATCAAAAATCCGAACGCGTTTTAAAAGAGTTTAAATACATAATTATGTAATAGTTTGTGTAATAGATGTATATTTAATCGACTAAAGTGCATGTCTTTAGGCATTTTTAGACATTTCTTAAGCCTAAGTGTCATTTTCTAGGTTATTTTCAAAAATCCGAACAATTTGATAATCCGAACCACCTTCTGTCCCAATTAGTTCGGATTATCGGCGCTCTACTGTAAATGGAAATACAGAGTGCTACAGCAAACAGGGTGCTTGTTGAGATATTCTTGAAAAATGCAAACCATAAAATTTTCAGTAAATACCATAGTAAAATTACTGAAAGTTTGTTTATAAAGTTACTGATTTGAAATCGGACCTGTTTCAAGCTGTACGTTGGAACGGTTGTACCTTGAAACAGGTCCGATTTCAAATCAAGTATGCTTAAGGTGTGTTCTGATTAGTGGTAATGGCAGAGGTAGTAGATGCCATTATAGTATTTCTGATATGAGGTGTTAGTGACTCAAATTTATGCAGATGCAAACTAATATGTGTCACTATCACGGCTGGTGAGAAATACTCTAATTTCGTCTGCTACCACTGGCATTACCTACCATTACCACCAATCAGAACGCACCTTTACGTTCTGATTGATCTCGTAGTTGCTCGATCAGTCGGTACTCGGTATAGTAGCGTGTAGTAATCCAATTTTACTATATTATTATAACTGAATTAATTTTATGTTAAATTTCTGAAATAGAGTTAGAGTTGAAATGAACATTATTGTTTTTTATGCTTTGGGAAAAAACTGTCGCGTCCGTAATGTCGCGTCCGAACTCGTACTATACATCATAAGAAGAAGCTGAAAGATATTTCCCACATTTCATAAGTCTACCGACAAAAAAAAACTTCAATTTTTTGTCGCGTCCGAACACTCTTGTTTTTGCTTGTATATTTGCACTTAAATATTTATCCTTCCAAATTCTTTTGTTTAATATACCACTCTACTAGTACTTTGCACTAATTAAAATATGCATACGATTTTTCCGCTTCTTTCCTATTTTAAGCTTTGTTAATCGCGTACGAATGTCGCGTCCGTTACCCAGGATATACATATATAGCAAATTCTAACAATGTTTGTAGTAACTTTTAGATTTGTAAAGTTAGTGGCATTTCGATTTCGATTTAAACCATCAAGTAGAGAACATATCAACAAAAAAACATAGTAATTTAATAATATCATGAAAATATCTACTCAGATATTTTCTTCGTGTCAAACGAATTACGTATCTCGAAAAGATTACCACAGCACAAAAACATGCCTTCTGAGAACGCAACCAAAACACGAAATTAAGCCTCCCGAAAGAAATGATATTAAGGTAGCCTTAATATCATCGAGTCATCCGCGGCCGTTGTCGTGGCCTCCTTCGACTCAATAGTAGATTGATTAAAAAATCGATTATTCCGATTGTGCGAGGGTCCGCGACCGAGAGCTGCTGAACATCTGTGAATGAGTTAAATCTTCGACGCTTCGAACAAAAGGCAGGATGTTTATTGTATATGGGAGGCAGCGGCGGCGGACTCGGCCGAAGCCTTCTTTGCTTGTGCTGCAGGGGAGCCAAAACCGGCTACCTGATTTTTATGACGGCCCATCGTTTATAAAGATTAGCGCCCTGTTATGTTGTTTTCTTTGCCATCGAAGAATAGGCGACTTACGAAGTCGTCGTGTCTACCAATGTGGAAAAGAAGGCGAAGATGACCAACAGTAGACAAATAAGTTCAAATTGTATAAACATTGTTCGATAATTATGGTAGATTGTGATGGAAAAGTTAACCTAAATAAGAATTTTCAATAAACTGCACTAACTTTTTAAATTAAGTAGCTAAACCACGAGGATCTCTTTTGGAGTATTTGTCCCAATATCGAAGACGGCATTTCTCCTAAGAATTAGGTAGATATAGTCATATGTTTAAACGATGTAGATTCTTCCGAAACGTAAAAATAACTAAGGGTTCATTTGTCCTAATCCCGAAGACATTTGTCCTAAAATTAGGTGAAATAAATCATAAGCTCAATCGATAGGAAATCGCCCGAAACGTAAAAATAACCAAGGGTTCATTTGTCCTAATCCCGAAGTCATTTGTCCTAAAATTAGGTAAAATGAACCATGTGCTAAATCGATAGAGAATCTTCCGAAACGTAAAAATAACCAAGGGTTCATTTGTCCTAATCCCGAAGACATTTGTCCTAAAATTAGGTAAAATGAATCATACGCTCAATCGATAGAGAATCTTCCGAAACGTAAAAAGAACTAAATTTGTAAGAAACTGTATTAATTTATTATATTCAGTAGCTAAACCACGAGGTTCTGTTTTGGGACCAGTTTTATATAATTTGAACATAAGCGATGTTGCTTCAGTAGCAAAATCTTGTGATGCTTGCAGAATCTTGTTGTGCAGCTAACCTATTTGCACACAATAATATATACTAACATCAATTGCAGAAAATCTGCTGATGTAGTTGAATTCTGAACGACAAATTTAAATATCTAGGTACCATATTAGACAACACGTTGAAATTTACTAGTAATACAGATTATACACTGTGGCCAAAAAAATACTAAAAATTATTAATTACTCGTATTTCCAATAATATATTTTAGTCAATTCAAATATTTCTTTGAAAAACTAATTGCCTATGGTGTGAAGATACCATATTCGCAATAACAAAACGTTTCAATCCAAAGTTATTTTACCTTTTGTCCATGCAGTATTTCTGATAATTAATTTTATTAATTTTATTTTATTTAATTTTAAAGTCAAACGAAAGGTGTATGAAAATCAGTAGAGATTTTATAGTACCGTATACAAGGTGATTTTTCTCGTATATAGGTGAAATTTTAAAACATTTCTACTCTATTTTCTCTATTTATCATTTCTACTTAAAAAACAGTGACATTGCATGTTTGTAATAAAAACATTGCACATGCACGAGATATCTAATTGCATATTTGAGTTTACTTTAAAGATTTTGGAGAAACCATTGCCAAGTTTTGGTTTTCTTATGAGGGCCATGCGTTATTTTAAAATTTAAGATAGCTTTTTTAATTTCAATTATGATGTATCACACATGTTGTTTTTAGACGTTTACAATTTTAGACGCATGTTTTTGCTTGTTTTGAAAAGATTTAATCGGAGATGGAATCAACTTTTTTTGAGTATATCACGTCACTACTTTCATATTTAAATCAGGGTTGTTATAAAGAACGTTTTTTTTTATTTTGAACAAAACGATGTTTTTAAACACGAAACAATGTGTTTAAACACTTCGCAAAAAAACATGTTTTAAACATGAAAAAAAAACACATGTTTTAAATCACCCAAAAAACATGTTTTAAATAAGGAATAAAAATTGTTTTAAACATGTTTTAAATCACGTAATTGTTTTATTGATAAACATTTTCATCGGCGTTCTTTTCATACGTCAGTTCTCAGTGGAGTTAAATCTGCTGTGTGAATGACTTTGTTGTCACGCTAGAGTCACGCTAATTTCCGGAAAAACCGGAAGTCATATTAACCTCAAGAGTATCCCAAATAATGGAATTTTTTGACTATTAACACTCTCCCAAATTTCTTTCGTCCAGTTTTATAAAAATAAAAATAAACGGGAGTACCTATGGCGTGGGTCACCCGGTATGTTACTTATAATGTTATTATAAAAGTTTTTGTTTATTGTAGTTACATGCCACTCACTGAATGTATTATTATATTTTACAAAGAACTTTTTTTTCTTAATAAATACAATATTTAAATATTTTTTTGATTTTTTAATTGATCCATGCATAAAAATCTTGAACTCTGATTAAATAATTAAATATGTTGTCCAAATTTCGGTAGTTTAAAACACATGTTTTAAACATTTAAAACAAACTGTTTTAAACAAGTTGAAAATAAAATAGTTTAAAACAAAATAATTGTTTTAAAACATGTTTAAAACAATGTGTTAAAACAAAGTATTTTAAACATTTAAAATAAACTGTTTTAAACATGTTTAAAAAAAATGATATAAAACAAAATAATTGTTTTAAAACATGTTTAAAACAAATGTTTTAAATGAAGAGCATTTCCAATGTCAGCCTGGACGATCTGCATACATTATTATGCATATATCTAACTTTTTCGATATTTTTCCTTTGTAAAAGTACCTATTTTTTACGTAAGAAACGTCAGGTCAAGACTTTGGTATGTAAATAATATATTGCTACATTATACAACTAATTATTTAACATAGAATAGTCAGCAGCATGAATACGATACTCGGCAAAAATAAATGTATTAATGCTTACAAATTTTCATTAGAATTTCCAAATTCGATAATTCAAAACACACTGAATCTTCTGACAAACCCACACCATCGTTTTACTCCTCTATTTTCTCCACGTGCACCAGAGTTAAGTAAGTAACAAAATAGCAGCATAAAAGATCTCCAAACCTCTAGTTTTGACGACTGGTCCGTAATACTGCTAACTCCTGCGGCATGTACCGGCGCCAAAGTGAGATTTTATCCTTTTTAAACGACGCCTCACTGTATCAGGGCCAAAGCCACCGAAATATATAACCAGCGCCGGCAGTAGTATACGGGATGATTTTTTCCTGTATCGGGGCGATTTTGGTGACCGTAAAAACAGCCCCGGCTGTAAAAACTGTTTAGATCTTTTCCCTGTTCCTGCCGGGTTTTTGTTTTATTATTATTTCTCGAGCCTATTTAGGACGCGCACGACTGTTATATAGGCGCAGTGGAAAGTGCCGACTAAAGGCAATAGAAGGCCCAGATTGAAGTGTGAAAATGCATCTGCATAAGAATTTATTGGTCTCATTTGAAGGTAGAAACTGTCTATCTATACTCTGGTCGTAAATATGTAGATATATGTATAGATTTCTTTGGGTTTTCATGGCTTTTTACTTACTATAAACTTTACGATACCCAAAAATACCCAAATTTTAACGATTTCATCCACACGTATCCATAATCGGCGGTTTGACGTTTGCACGCAGAAACCACCCCTACGTAGCATCCCCGGCATCAATAATGAAAGCGCGCCCAGGAAAGGGTTAAAACAAAAGAGCCAATATATATTAATAAGGACACCCTCCTTTCCTATCGCACACCCTTAATCCCTCGCACACCCCTTTTAGGATGCTGCCGTGAGTCTGTCGCGATCTTCGAGACCGTCGATACAAACTACCCCCCGCGGGCGCCGAACCACCCCAAAATTACGCTAATTGTTGTCAGTTGCCTAGGTGACACGGCCCCATAACCGTCAATACGGCCTGATTATTATTGATGACGTTTTTGCAGGTCGACGCACCCTGCGGGGGTGTTTTTGGGAAATTAGGACAAATGCCTTCGGGATTAGGACAAATGAACCCTTGGTTATTTTTACGTTTCGGACGATTTCCTATCGATTGAGCTTATGATACATTTTACCTAATTTTAGGACAAATGTCTTCGGGATTAGGACAAATGAACCCTAGGTTATTTTTACGTTTCAGAAAATTCCCTATCGATTGCGCGTATGTTTCATTTTACCTAATTTTAGGACAAATGTCTTCGGGATTAGGACAAATGAACCCTTGGTTATTTTTACGTTTCGGAGGATTCCCTATCGATTGAGCCTATCAAACTTTTTCACCTAATTTTAGGGTAAATGGTGCTTTTCGGGGTAGGCGGGAATATCTTTTCGTTACTTTCGCCTATAGGGCTAACTCTAGCAATCTCTTGACCGCAGTAGCGCCTCCGCTCGGGTCGTAACATAAGTTCCAATAATCCGATGACAACTAATAGTCGGTGCTGCGGTATTGACCATCAAGGCATTATATTGGTGGCTGGGCTTCAGCCTCAGCCCCTGAAAGTCCGTCCGGGCCGTAAAAATTTCGGTTTATGACTGAAGTAAGGGGCTTAGATGCGAGGCATAAAGTTCAATACACGTCCAGTATAAATTGCCATTATCGCAATTATTGTTTTTCTTCCTTCCCATGGGGTGGACACTGCGGGGAGGATATTGAACCCAAGAACCGAAAAGGATAGTTGTCCAATCAGTTGATACAAATTTACAGTTAGAAACGTTGATTTTACTGTCTATGGGGGTATTTTTTGAAAATTAGGACAAATGTCTTCGGGATTAGGACAAATGAACCCTTGGTTATTTTTACGTTTTGTAAGATTCTGTATCGATTGAGCTTATGATTAATTTTACTCAACTTTAGGACAAATGTCACTGGGATTAGGACAAATGAACACTAGGTTATTTTTACGTTTTGGAAGATTTAGAGTACGATTATTTTCTTTAGTAACTTTAGGATTAATATCTTCGACATAAGGATACATCTACATATTCAAATCCGTCGAATTTAACATCCAAAAATTAATAAGACCCCAGAGTGAAGTAAGGGCGAGAATATTCAAGTCAATATTTGCCTTATCATTTAATTAATAACTGTCTGTTCTTCGTTAGCAAATTTGAATGCCAATTTCGGTATTGAATTATTTATTAGATTAGCATTTCTATTGTACTCTCATTTCGAGCGAACCCCGCTAGAGGGGGCTGCGAATCAATTTAAGTTATCCCAGTTCGAGTGCCCCGAAAACAAATTATTTCTTTGTTTTCGTTATCGATTTTCGCAGAACGAATAACTTGAGCGAAATTGCCGAGTTTATTGAATCTGACAAATTTCTATCAGAATTAGGCAAAATGACTTCGAAATTAGGACAAATGAACCTTTAGATTTTTCGACGATTCGCGTGATTCTCTATCGAATAAACCTATATTGTAGTCCGACTAAAAATTAGCACAAATGATCCCGAAATTAGGACAAATGATTCACGCGTTATTTTCGCATTTTACACGATTCTTTTTGTTGTTTCTGTTTTTTAATTAAATTAAATGGGGATTGATACGTGGCTACCACAGTGCTTTTCTATTAGGACAAATGCTCACTTCGGCGTGAATGGTCCTAATCGTTGGACCGTTTGGAATCGATGGATCGCGTTCGATCGGATAACGCATTCAGCTGTTTCGCGCGGGTGTTGCAACCGGAAGTGGATCCGGGCGGCCGGCGCGCAGTGGCGTCCGTACGGGAGGGACCCGATAGGCCGTATGATCCGTTTTATCGCCCAGGATACAACATATATATGTATGCTGAAGCGTCAGACCGAACGAGCAACTGGACAGTAGCGACAGCTGCGAACAAATAAGGCACATTAAGCTAGATGGCGCTGGGATGCACACACAATAATTCCTGCATTATTAATAAAACAATTATTCGATTGTAATGACAGACGTATATAGAGCGAGAGGGCGATATTTCGTATCGGGATATCGCCTATTTGTATCTCTCTCTAAAACAGGGAAACTGCTGTATACGTATGTAGTTGTAATGTGATGACCACTTAATCAACTGAACGTATGAACGTATCTTTGTTTCAAAGCTTCGAGCGATGACAGCGCCACCACCACCAAAACGGCGGTCGCGTGTGCAACCGTTTTCTGCGTTTACAGTTCGCGTGCCACCCCCTTCCGACCCCCCAATTCGGGGGGTGCGTTTAATTCTCTACTCGCACGGTCGACAAATTAATATTGATATGCGGGCATAGTCACACGCCTAATTGGAGCCAACGGCGTTAATGCGCTAGTGTTCATTCGTCCTAATTTTCGACCGAAATTATAAGTTTGTCCCAATCGATGCGGAATCGCCCGAAACGTAAAAATAACCAAGGGTTCGTTTGTCCTAATCTCGAAGACATTTGTCCTAATTTTAGGTAAAATTAGTCATAGGCTCAATCGATAGAGAATCTCGCGAAACGTGAAAATAACCTATGGTTCATTTGTCCTAATCTCGAAGACATTTGTCCTAATTTTTGACATTTGATCTAAAATAGGTCAAATTTTTCTAAAATTAATATTTTAAACTTCTACACAGGGTGCGTACAAACTAAGACGTAGCGTCTCCACCCCTAAAAGAATTCAATCGGCGTGCGTCGAGACCTGAATGCTAATCAGCGCACAGGTCTTAAATCTTCAAACAGATTTTTCTCGAGCAACAAAATTGGCTCCGTCGCCGATTTTTTCCCTCCTCGTCTTTCACCGGATCGAACTGCGTAGCAGACGGAGAGGGCCGAAGGTAAAGAAAGGGCTGACACCTTGAGCAGAAGTAAACGATAGGGTATCAGCCTTTCACCCCCTATTTAACCGGGGAGAAAAATCAAAAATTCAACGCAGCTCGGCGAAGGAAATTGGCCCGGAAAATTATCGCCGCCTCGATGGATCTACCTCTGTTAAATGTTCACGCTCGATTTCACTAATACCCCAGGTATTTCCACCCCCTAACCCCAAACCCACCCCCGTTGAGAGCATATTTTCAATAAGTCGGCGAATATTTATTAATTAGTCGGTTTTAAGTACGATTCTAGTGCAAATCCGTTTAAATTTTCAAGAGTTCTTTTGTCCTAATTTCGTGGTCATTTGTCCTAATTTTTATTAAAATATGATATAGACTAAATCAATAGGAAATCTTCCAAATGGTGTAAATAACTAAGGGTTCATTTGTCCTAATTTCATAGTCATTTGTCCTAATTTTTCATTAAAATGTGATATAGGCTAAATCGATAGGAAATCTTCCAAATCGTCTAAATAACAAAGGGTGCATTTGTCCTAATTTCATAGTCATTTGTCCTAATTGTTGAATAATTCAACGAAACTGTTTTACTTCGGTGAATGCAGTAGTTGTTTGTTGTGGTATGTCCATGTTTTAGGGTTGGTAGATTCCGATTTTAATCAGATACGAAACTGTCTGCGTACACATGGGCGCCGCAATAAGGGGGGGTTTGAGGGGGCGGATGGCTTGTGTAAACGAAGTCGGCTCCAATAAGCCACCGATTCTGCGGGATTATGGACGTCATTCTTCGGCTACTTTGTGTCTCCCGTCCAGGTTCAATCTAACAGAAGTCTGGCCCGCCGTTAGGGGAAGAGAGACGTCCGTCGGTCGCACAGAGTTCCATTTCCTCCGGGCCATAAAAACCTTTACGACTTTGTATCGGTCATCTCGGGGCCCAGTATTTGATAGCTCGCAGACCTCAGTCTCTAATATCGGCACGTCATATAACAGAAAACCACTAACCGGAACCCAGTGGCTCACCCCCGAGACACCCCCCTTGATTGCGTTTGTTTGTGTGTGTTGGAATGACGCTCTATAGAAGGAATTCAATTTTTAGGGGTGGTAAGTTGATTCTGTAGGTCTAGTTTTGTTAAATATGGAAATTAGGACAAATGACCTTGTGATTAGGGCAAATGTATTCGAAATTAGGACAAATGAACTGTAGGGTATTTTTACGTTTTGGAAGGTTCTCTATCGATTGAGCTAAAGGCCATTTTACCTAATTTTAGGACAAATGTCTTTGAGATTAGGACAAATGGACCTAGGTGCTTTTTACGATTTTGGTGATTCTCAATCGATTGAGCTTAAGATGCATTATACCTAATTTTAGGACCGATTTAGATTTATCGATTTATTTTTATCAATTTAGAGTATAAGTTTTAGAACATGAATTTTTTAAAAACTATTTTAGGACAAATGATCTCTAGTTTTTCCATCCCATAGTTTTATTTGTACCACTCTATAGAAAGAACAAATCATGGAAACCACTCACTCCCCTACAAAAAAATAAAACAGCAACGCTTGACCGGACTGTTTAAATAATATATTTGTAGTATAAAGCCCAGCCCTGTGCCAGTGCAGGTCCAGCCGTCAATTTAAAGATTTATAGCTAATTTATAGAACGAATCTAATTTTTAGAGATTGAAAATTGATTCTATAGGTCTGCTTTCGTTGAATATAAAAATTAGCACAAATGCGTTCATAACTAGAACAAATGTCTTCGAAATTAGGACAAATTATCCCTTGGTAATTTCGACTAATTAAACAATTTCTAATCGTTTGAGCGTATGTTACATTTGACCTAAAATTCATTTGTCCTAATTTTACAGTACGACCGTCTACATTGGTTCGAACAAAAAATTGGCACAGAAATCGATCATTTCGATTTCGACAAACTTGAAACTCTGGTTTTGTCGAAAAAGGATTATTTCTACTCTACCTATATTTATATAAAATTAGGACAAATGTCTTCGGGATTAGGACAAATGAACCCTAGGTTATTACGACGAATTAGACAAATTCCTATCGTTTGAGCTCATGTTTCATTTTACCTAAAATTAGGACGAATGTCTTCGGGATTAGGACAAATGAACCCCTGGTTATTTCGACGAATTAAACAATTTCCAAACGTTTGAGCTCATGTTACAATTTACCAAAAATTAGGACAAATGTCTTCTGGATTAGGACAAATGAACCCTAGGTTATTTCGACGAATTAGACAATTTCTAATCGATTGAGCCTATGTTACATTCATTTAGGACAAAGCTCTCTAGTTTTTCCATCCCTTAGTGTCATTTTTATCCGTCTATAGACAGAACAAGTCATGGAAACCACACACCACCCTACAAAAAAAAATAAAACAGCAACGCTTGACCGGACTGTTTAAATAATATATTTGTAGTGTAAAGCCCAGCCCTGTGCCAGTGCAGGTCCAGCCGTCAATTTTCGTTCTAATTTATAGAACGAATCTAATTTTTAGATATTGAAAATTGATTCTATAGGTCTGTTTTCGTTGAATATAGAAATTGGCACAAATGACTTTGAAATTAGGACATATCTCTTCGAAATTAGGACAAATGAACTGTAGGGTATTTTTACGTTTTGGAAGGTTCTCTATCGATTTAGACTAAAATTATTTTAAAAATTATTTTTAGGACAAATGACCTCTAGTTTTTCCATCCCTTTCAACGTTTTTACCCCTCTATAAACAGAACAAATCACGGAAACCACTCACTACCCAACAAAAAAAAATAAAAGAGCAACGCTCGACCGGATTATTTAAATAATATATTTGTCGTATAAAGCCCAGCCCTGGGCGAGTGCAGGTCCGGCCGTCAATTTATTCTAATACGGTGCTTAGGGATGTCCGTCACGTCTCACCCGGGCGACAAAAGAAATTAAAAATCCCGCTCGGTGGCGGCGTCGGGCAATATACGACGCGGGGGGTGGGTCGGGGGGGTGTCGCGCCCCCGCCCGCCGTCCGCGTCACAGCAAAAATATAACGACGGAATAAATAATTCGTGCAAATTAATCAGTATTCAGGGGGTGAGTCGCCCTCTCGGCGGTCTGGCTACCTCTCTCTTTCAACCCTTACACTTACAGCCCCCGCATCCCCTCGAAAAAAAAAGAGTTGTATATAAATGTATAACGACCGGACCATGGGCTAGAACTCGCGCATAATACGCAGATACAGGAGGCAATTAAAAGAATTTAATGTCTCTCTGTACCGAAAAATATAAAATTCAACCCCCTTGACCACCCCCGCCCCTACGGCACACGTGGGGGTACGTTCCTGTCCACTTGTGTGTCCCTTTTTGCCCATTTTTGTCACGTATACCACCGCTAGCCGTTTTCTTTTTCATTTGTTTTTTAACTTACGACATGGCGCTTCCAGGCTAATATACACCGAGAGCTGAACAAATAGATGCTAACCACACAAATTACCCCGCCGCTGCGGTATAAACCCCTTCCGTGTATTCCGAATAAACGCACCTGAAGTACCTCAATAAAAAATAACAATTCGAAACAAAAAATTGCAAAATTTCTCAAATTAGGACATATGACTTCGAAATTAGGACAAATGAACCATTGGTTATTTCAACGATTCGAGAGATTTCCAATCGATTGCGACTATATATATTTTTTACAAAAAATTAGTCCAAATGATTTCGAGATTAGGACAAATGACCCCAGGGTTATTTTCGCGTTTCTCAAGATTCCGCGTCGATTGAACCTATTTTATTTTTCACACATAAAATTTCTTGGATTGGATCGCAGGAAAACAAATGCTCAAGCTGGAAGGGACGCTTCTGGAGGGGGGTTAGGATAAATTTTTTAAAACGTAATAAAAGAGCGATCGGAGCCGTCTGCGGATGGGGAAGGGCGGCACACAAAACACGAACGAAACTGATAAGGGAAATTGGCGGAAAAAACAAGAGGCATTTGTAACGTATCCCCCCGGAGTGGTCGCCGCCGCGTCTTTTTACGTGTGGCTCCCCCTCGGGGCGATACTCCGAACGTGTTATTTGATCCTCTATCGGTTCGTATCCCGTATTGGATTCACCGTGATAACATCTGTATACCGAATTTCTCCGGTTGTTTTATTTCGCCGTTTTGCAAGTGGGAAAATATCCTTTTTAAGGGAAATTAGGAGAAATGTCTTTGAAATTAGGACAAATGAACTGTAGGGTATTTTTACGTTTCGGAGGATTCTCTATCGATTGAGCTAATGATTCATTTTACCTAATTTTAGGACAAATGACTTCGAGATTAGGACAAATGAACCCTTGGTTATTTTTACGTTTCGGATGATTCTCTATCGATTGAGCTTATGTTTCTTTATACCTAATTTTAGGACAAATGTCTTCGAGGTTTAGGACAATTGAAACTTGCATTTTAAGATCTCGCCGAATTATTTTTAGTTCCGTGAACGTTCTCTCAGTCTTCGTCTCTCTTATCCATAACGCCGAAGTTTACTGCCGAGATAATTAAATCCTATATTAAGTGTTTAATAATCCAGATCGTTTAAACATGTGCTTGCATAGTGTACCGTACATGCGTTTTCGAAATGTGTGGCCTGCAGATGTCCTTGCTTCCTGTCGATCCTTGCCCGATAAAACGCAGCGGCGAAACCCTTTGAGGATGCGCTACACAGGCCGGTACCGAAACGAAAATAAAATTCACAGTAATTAACGTATCTAATTACGTGGGGAAAGAGAGAGAAGATACGAGACGGTAGACGATATTTCGTCGCTTGAAAACTGCGAAATAATATGCGGAAATTTGTTTCAAAAATTAAAAATAACCTGAAAAAATAATTACGTGCATTTGTCCTAAAATTACAGAAAAACGAGGCCCAGTGAGGTTATATCCCGCAGATTTATCTTCGTGTTTCCTCTCACGTATTCGAGATAGAGACGAGCATCAAAAAGAATTTTATTTTAGTCCAAATTTAATTTCACCCCCCGTGCATGCATATTCTGAATATTTCCTGGTTTCTTTGTGAGTCCAGCGGGTATGACCACAGACTAGCAGCACTGCGGTCGGCAGGGCCTTATTCGGTTTCGGTTTCGGTCGTTATTTCATTTAAAATTCGCGGCATTACCTCTTCTACCCCTTTATAATATCTATATATACGTATGTGTGTGCATTCCGTTCATGTTGAAGCGTGAGAACTGCTCTCTTTCTCTTTCTACTGTCCTCCCCGTGTCATCCCTTCCGTCCCACCACCGCCAGAGAGAGCTGCCTTTACTTCTCCTGCTGGCGGTTACTTGAAATTCAAACCTCGACCAGCGCTGCTCGCGCGCGTTTTTGAATATCGTAACCAAGTGTGACTCCGCATACACTTATTTGATTTATTAGCAGCGGTTTCCACACACATACACGCGAGAAACGCCGCCTCACAAACCCCCAAACCACCCCCGACTCATCCCCCGCCGACCCCCTTTAGATTGCGGGTATTTTTATTGTACCCCGCTTCGCTCTTCGTGGTTTTTATGCAACGGACATGTCCGGCTAGGATCCCTTTTTTGTGCACGTCCTCATCTCTCCTTTCCAGACTTTATTAAGCTCCGCAGGATTTATTCCAAAATTAGAACAAACGCGCAGAGAATTAGAATTAGAATTACCTTAAAATTATCTCCTAAAATTATTCAAAAAATTTATCCACCCAATCGATAGCAAACTTCCCAAAACGTAAAAATAACCGAGGGTTCATTTGTCCAAATCTGAAAACCATTAGTCCTAAAATTAGGTAAAATGAATCATAGGCTCAATCGATAGAGAATCTTCCGAAACGTAAAAATAACTAAGGGTTCATTTGTCCTAATCCCGAAGACATTTGTCCTAATATTAGGTCAAAAACAACATGGGCTCAATCGATGGGAAATCGCGAGATTCGTAAAAATAACTAAGGGTTCATTTGTCCTAATCCCGAATGCATTCGTCCTAAAATTAGGTAAAATGAATCATAGGCTCATTCGATGGAGAATCTTCCGAAACGTAAAAATAACCCGGGGTTCATTTGTCCTAATCCCGAACGCATTTACCCTAAAATTCGACGATATTAGTCCTAATGCCCCATTACGCGATTTCTTACCGTCTCCGCGGCGTTTGCAATAACGCGTTGATGCGTCCTTTGCGGCGGGTCCTTTTAGCTTTTACCCCTCCCAGCGGATTTCCTGCATCCCCGCGGGGCGCGATCGCCACCCCCGGCCGCCCCAAGGCTATCGGTAAAATCTAATATCGCGTCGTATATGAGAGAGGGCGCTCTAGTATCATCCGGTCCAGACAGTAACTTATAATTTTCGGCCATAGCTGTTGATGTGAGAGAGTTCCCTCTTAGACGGCGTAGTCCTGCCTTCTCTCCTAATGGAAAGGACAGATAATGGTCGAAGGAGGCCATTAAACAATCGCCACTACGGCGCGACACATCCGCAGTACGGGAGTTGTCCGCCTAGGGGGCACTACTGCCTGTTGGCATCGATCCGAAAGCTTAGGGGACCGCGTGATACTACTGACCGATTTTCGACTATTTTAGGTCAACTAAAAATGAACCAAAACGTAATTATATCCCAAAGTTCATATGTCCTAATCCCAACGACATTTGTCCTAAAACTAGGTAAAAGAAATCAATGCTTAATCGATAGAGGATCTTCCGAAATGCAAAAATAACCTAGGGTTCATTTGTCCTAATCCCGAAGACATTTGTCCTAAAATTAGGTAAAATGAAATATACGCTTAATCGATAGGGAATCTTACGAAACGTAAAAATAACCTAGGGTTCATTTGTCCTAATTCCGAAGTCATCTGTCCTAAAATTATAAAATGGGGGTTTTGCATCGTTCAACGTGTGATACGACTGACCGATTTCCCTTGTTTTTTGGACGCACGTGTGATGGCGATACGCGTCGAATTGGCAATAAATCGGCGATCGCCGTGACGCGATTTTTAACGCGTCAGGGGTCGCGGATGAATTTTTATCGTCCAATAACAGTTGGCACGCACCGTGCGCCGCGAACTGGACGGGATAAATTCGGCAGTTTGATTCCCGATTTGATTCAATTCATGGCGCGCGTTAAATTTAATTGCGTTTTAAATCGATCCAGAACGACACATTGTGTTTTATGCAAATTTTAGAGAATCATTTGAAAATTAAAAAATTTTAAAAAATGTATTCGTAAAGATTGACAAAAATGCTTTTATTTGATACCAAACTCGACTGGTTTGACTTTATTAATAAATGAGTTATGGGTGATTAAGTATTATTTGTCGTTAGGCATGGCTATCTAGATCGAATAGAATTTGGCTCATATCTGCGAAACTATCGAATTGAGAGGCATGGTTCCTTACATTTTATAAAAGCGTTTTTAAAGGGCTACAAGTTAATTTCACTCGTGTTGCAGAATATTTAAATTTTATATTTTTTTAGGGGAAAATTTTAGGTTAAATACATATGGTGAGTCATAAATTATTTATTTCCGAAAAAATTAAAGTCCCCAACTAATCTCGACGTATAATTTTATATTTAGACGAAAATCCCTCACAAATTAAGCAAAATAAAAGTAACAACCACCCTCTAAAAGCACCGCCGCGTAGTACGGGGCGGGCGCTACATATTTTTCCCAGATCCAGATAATCTTTTTACTTTTGCTAATATGCGGACCGGCCCTAATGTATGTTCTGGGGCCAGGTTTTTCAGATTAAAACGTTTTTAAAACTGTGCATGCATACCTACTGCGCGAAAGGGTTGCCGCCATCATTTCTTTTTCTCCATTAAGTTGTTTAATACCGTAGCCCTTAACTCCCGACTAAAACATACGAGCTATAAATAACGAAATTTTTAAAGGCTACCTCCCCCTTCGAGTTTAAGCGATCCTAATGCGGGGGGATTCTAATTTCTACCCTCTCACATATGTACGCTTCAACATTTTATAAAATGTAGGAAACCGGGGAGAAAATTCGATTTCTTACGCACCCCCATCTCGAAGATCCTATCGTACGCCAATGGATTGACAAATCTTGTTAAGTTTGACACAACACGATAAGAATCGCAATTCCCCAGGATTACTCGCACCCCCCCACTTATACGCAAAATAGGTGTAAAGACAACATTGATGGATGATGCATTTGTCCTAAAATTAGGAAAAACCAAACATGAGCTAAATCGATAGAGAATCGTCAGAAACGACTAAAAAACTAGGGGTTCATTTGTCCTAATTTCAAAGACATTTATTTGTCCTAAAATTAGGTAAAATAAACATAGGCTCAATCGATAGGGAATCTGGCGAAACGTATAAATAACTAAGGGTTCATTTGTCCTAATTTCAAAGACAATTGTCCTAAAATTAGGAAAAATAAACATAGGCTCAATCGATAGGGAATCGCGTGAAACGTATAAATAACTAAGGGTTCATTTGTCCTAATGTGGAAGACATTTGTCCTAAAATAAACTTTGGTTAATCTCGATAATTGGAAAAGAAAACGGAGATGCAAATGATCTAATCATCACTATGGGGGGATTGGCTTCAGCGTGGAAAGTGTCGATGAGGTTTCTTTTTAATCAGTAGATGGCGGAGCGCTCAAATCACGGAATTAATTTTCGAACCGGGAAACCTACCGGAAAAATCGTTCCGTCGATTAAGTTATTTAAAAATCCCGCTCCCCACGGCCTGCTATAAGGTGGCGTAATTGAGAAGTGGCGCACAGATCGTTGGTTTCAGATGGCCGGGCGATCGTGCAAAAAAAATTAAAAGAACGCCGAAGCCCTACGGGAAAACCGGGGAAAATTTTAAGACATCGGCTATCAATTACATGCCTCCTTGGATCTTAGATCCGAGGGATTTTTTTTTCGGGGGTTATAAGAGTTATATAACATAAAAATTCACCCTCTCTGTCTTCCTTACTACGATTTTTTCGCGTTTTCTCGTCCCCTCGGGGTTTTTGAGAGAAAAGTTTAAAAACGATTAGCGATCCACTCCACTCGTTAATCGAAAATGGGCCTCTCCCGCGAAATTGATATTAGAATTTTTATGGGAAAACGGGGATCGCAATACCCGGGAAATTCATTACCACTTTTCCGAGCTTTGAACTGTCGAATTCCAATTTCCATATTTAAATTCGAGGAGCAGGCGCGATTTTCATCAATATTTAGGTGCAATATCCCCCACCATTACTCCTAATTTAACGAGCAGATTAGCATTTTTATCGTTTAAATTTTATAATTTTTGAATAAATTTATCATCGGTTGATACACTTTTAAAAGCTCTTCAAACTAGTTAAGACCCCAAATCGCTGTCTCTTATAGTTTAGGAGATATGAGCAATTTTCTTTTCGATCTAGACAGCCATGGATGATTTCCAAAACGACTGAATTCGGCATATCTACTAAATAAATTAAGATAAACCAGTCGTGTTTGGTATCAAATAAAAGCTTGTTTCGCAATCTTTAACAATAAACTATTTTCAAAATTATCATATTGTTGAAAATCTCATTTTAGAAGAATGAACTACATGGTCTTCTAGATTATAAAATACGCTTTCATTTGATACCAAACACGATATATTTATTCCAATTAATAATCAACTTATGATCGATAGAGTATTTTCTAAATCGATCCATGGCCAACTAGACCAAAACACAAATTACCCTATATCTCCTAAACCATAAAACTTAGACCTATACAACCTTATATTTTCGGATAAGGTTTTTAAAGCCCTATCCATTCAACTCATCATCGATTATTTCCCATCGATATTCCCCAAAAGTTTTTAGGTTAAACGTAGTCACCGTTTAAGTTTAATTACGGACTCGCGATGATCGAATGTTTTCGTGGCGGCGAACATCGCCTCCGGGGGGGTCGGCCCCCGGAATACAGTAGGCGTATGGATTTTTTTCTCTCGCCAGCAGGGAGCGTTGCATGCGCGCCGATCGGCGATCACCGTGATCTAGTAGCTTAGGACTGCCGGCCCGATCGGTCAAAGTCAACGCGATGCGGCCGGACGTTGAATGATAGATTATAGTAATTAAATAAGTCTACCAATCATAATCAGGACTTCGTAGGGAGCGAAAACCCCCGATACTACTGGCCACCTCGATCAAAGTCACGTGATATTGCTCCTTGTTACCACTTCTGGTGCCAAACGCGAAATGTCGCACGTAATTTTTATAGTTTTAGTTATCGATGATACGTTTTTGAAAACTCTTTGAAGTAGTTAAGGTTTCAAATCGATATCTCTGATAGTTTAGAAGATATGGGCGATATTGTTTTCGATCGAGATAGCCATGAATGATTTCCAAAATCCTTTGATTTATGATATCTCGCTTATAAGTTAAAATAAACCAGTCGTGTTTGGTATCAATAAAAGCTTATTTAACAATCTTTCGTGTCATGCTATGTTCCAAAAAATTAAGCCGCCTTTTGTTCTGATTTTTAAATAAAATTAAATTAATTTCTATACAGTCATATAGATTGTCAAATAAGCTTTTATTTGATACCAAACACGACTGGTTTATTTCCATAAACAACCGAGTTATGGGCGATAAGGTATTTTCGAAATCGATCCATGGCCATCTAGACCGAAAGCAAATTACCGTATATCTCCTAAACCGTAAAATTTTGACGTGTACTTCCTTATATTTTCTGAAAGGGGTTTTAAAGCCCTATCCAACAAGCTTATTTTCGGTTCATTTCCATAAAAAAAATCTGTTCTGTTCAGCTAAATATGAACTCTGAAATGGTACGTGTGATGACTCACATACCATATTGTCGATTAATTAACATCAACACGTTCTAGCACAAATTGCACGTAAGATTCCTGGCTGATAGGGCAGGGAGATCGAGAACAATGGTCCCGGATGATGTCTGGAAGAGCCGGGAGAACCTGTTCGCTGCACGTGTAATAGACATGTATTATCTATAACCACCGAATTCAATACTAATAATAATTCCAGCAGAGAGTCTCTCGAAAATCTGGTACTACCGCACACCCCCCTTTGAAGTTGACAATTCAATTGTTTGCTGATTTCCTTATCTGCGCTCAGCTTAGACGTCGCATCGCCCGGAACCGCTCTTGCTTTCGACGTGTTCAGCACGGCGTCCCGACGCTCCGTTTATCTTACATAGACGATCCAATTTATCCGAAATTACGCTAGATATATAGGCCTTCAAAAACCATTTCGAAAAATATAAGGAACTATAGGGATATCTTTTTTAGTTTTGGAGATATACGTGAATTTCTATTCGATCTAGCTACCCATGGACGGATTACGAAAGTACTTAACCAAGCATAACTCAAGTGTTAAATTAAATAAACCAGTCGTGTTGGGTATCAAATTAAAGGACATTTCATAACCTCAACGATCATATAATTTTTAAAATCATAATTTAATAAGTTGCTGAAAAATAACTGAAAACAATGAAATACACTTCACGTAAAGTGTTAAAAAAACCGCATACACACAAAACAGGAGCGGCGCTAATTCACGGGGTGAATCGAGGGCGCTTATCGCCTATTCGAAGGTCATCAATCAAACCCTCGATCCGTCCCTGAAATAATCAAATTTATACACGGTGTAAATAGTAAATAACGCGTACGCAAAACTGCCGGTGACAAATTGAACGAGCCGGAGAGGTTGCAATTGACAGATTTGCACGCGATTTATTAAGCCAACCCCGATGCTACCAGGGATTTGTCGCCCCAATGTTGCCAGCACTGCGGATCAAATTTGCCTACCTATACATACCGAGGCCCACTTCACTTCTCGGCCGTTTTCAAACGCAAACCTATCGAGCCGCATTTGTATCGCTTTCAAGTGAGCCGAACGCTCGCTACAATTCGATTTTTAACCACTGAATCATTTGTCCTAATATCAAGCACATTTGCACTAAAAATTATGAAAAATATCATACGCTCAATCGATAGAGAATCTTCCGAAACGAAAAAATAACAAGGGGTTCATTTGTCCTAATCTCGAAGACATTTGTCCTAAAATTAGGTAAAATGAACCATAAGCTTAATCGATAGAGAATCTTCCGAAACGAAAAAATAACCCGGGGTTCATTTGTCCTAATTTCGAAGACATTTGTCCTAAAATTAGGTAAAATGAATCATAAGCTTAATCGATAAAGAATCTTCCGAAACGAAAAAATAACCCGGGGTTCATTTGTCCTAATTTCGAAGACATTTGTCCTAAAATTAGGTAAAATGATCATAAGCTCAATCGATAGAGAATTGTCCCAAACACAAAAATACCTTAGGTTCATTTGTCCTAATTTTGAAGACATTTGTCCTAAAAATTAGGTAAAGTGAATCATAAGCTCAGCCGATAGAGAATATCCCAACAGGTATAAATAACCTACGGTTAATTTGTCCTAATTTATCACATTTCTCCTAAAATGCGGAAATTTTCCTTTCGATCCTCATGTGACGAATATAATGCTGGAAGGGGGCGGCAAAAAAAGAGAGAATAATCCGTTAGGACTTTGGTGCTTCCTTTAATCCGATATATCGAATCAAAGATCAGTGGGGAAGCTGCGAGAGTGGCGAAACCCCACAACAAAGGCGGCCAGTCCGCAGACAGACTGAGGGTGGGGGTGGTGGCGGTCGGTCTATCTGTAATTTCATAATTCTTTCCCTCGCCTTTGTCTCCTTTGTCTTTTGATGCCCCGCGCGGCGTCAAATTTTGATAGCGAACTTCCATTACCCCCAAGTTGACTTTTGCATCGTGTATTTAACAATATTTTTTTAGAAATGTAAAATTTTTGGTGTGTCGATAATCTGGTCGTCTGGATGATGAAATTAGCTTTCATTTGATACCAAACACGACTGGTGTATTTAAATTAATTATCGAGTTATGCCCGATTATGTATTTTTGGAGTTCGTCCATGGGTGTCTAGATCGACAAGAAAACCGCGCATATCTTCTAAACCAGAAAAGATAGCGCTGTGGGGTTTTCAAATTACTCTTCAATTTTTCAATCAGCTTTCTTATAAAAGTTCAAATTTTTTTAGATTTAATATTTTTTTTATATATTCAACAGAATAAAAAGTCACAGAAAGTAATAGTCACTAAAAAAGTTTTTAATAAAGCAAAAGTTTCATTTAGATATCTTTGATGGTTTAGAAGATATACGCAAATTTATTGTCGATCTAGATAGCCATGGACGAATAGCAAAATGTCTTAATTCGCCATAATTCCGATGTTTATTAAGATAAAACGGTCGAGTTTGGTATCAAATTAAAGCTTATTTAAAAATCTACAAAACTGTACAAGTATTTAACCTAAAAACTTAAGTTATTCTTCAATTTCAACAAAAAATATTCGAAATCGTGCAAAAATAGTTTGTATTAAGATCGTAACAGAACCGGGTGAGAATGCAGAGAGACAGGAGCGCGCGTTCGTTGGGGACTTGGGGGTGCGATATTTTATCGATTTCGAAAACGGTGATTTATGTAGCGAAGAAGCGTTGCGTGAGCCGAAACAATTGTAACTGTTCAATAAATCGCTCACACCGAGTCAGTTTAATCTACTCAATGACGCATATGATGCCTAGCAAACTGTTTATTAGCGCGTTTCGAAAGGGGTTAAAACAAATTGATACCCGCTTGCGGCGGCGGCAAAACCCCCGCTTTCGGCGATTTCGAATTTATGGCACGCCCATGAAGTAATCTATCTACCCTCGCACGCACCACACGTTGATTTGTTTTGCTTTTTTTTGCTAGATATGTGTCATCATTGTAATGAATCAGTAGCTCTAAATAAACGCTTTCCAAAAATATATACATGTGTGCACCTAAGTCTGGTGGTTTACGAGATATACGCCTTTTTCTTTTCGGTCTAGATAGCCATGGACAGATTAAAAATATACTCAATCGGGAATAACTCCATTCATAATTTACATAAACCAGTCGTGTTTGGTATCGAATTAAAGGTAATTTCTTGGTCTAAAACTTCCTGCCAATCGCTTCTTCATAGATTTAACCCTAGTCGGGAGATAACCTAAAAAGTAGAAAGAGTATCGGGTCTTAGAACAGGAAATCGCCGGTATTTACGACGGCTATTTATCTAGAATTAGCGGAACGATTCCTAACGAAACAAACTGCAGCACTTAGCGGAAATATGGTCGGCGGTGGTCGCCTCGTTTCGGGGGGAAAAATTAATGTCCTAGTATAAATATGTTTCGGGGCAATAAATACGGTCCAGATGTGGCAAACGGAAAGATATAAGTAGAATATATGATAGCCAATACTGCATTACTGCCAGTAGCGCCACGCCGTGGAAGCGGCCCCGAAACGAAGTATTACAAATAATAACTGCCCACTAATAATGTTTCGCCGATGATATACTGCCCCGGATGGCCCGAGGAAATTATCGTCCGTCTCGCCGCTCTACGTTATCTAATATCGCAGATATAATTTTAGGACAAATGTCTTCGAGATTAGGACAAATGAACCATAGGTTATTTTCACGTTTCGCGAGATTCCCTATCGATCTAGCCTATGGTTCATTTTACCTAATTTTAGGACAAATGACTTCGAGATTAGGACAAATGAACCATAGGTTAATTTTACGTTTCGCGAGATTCTCGATCGATCTAGCCTATAATTAATTTTACCTAATTTTAGGACAAATGACTTCGAGATTAGGACATATGAACCATAGGTTATTTTTGCGTTTCGCGAGATTCTCGATCGATCTAGCCTATAATTAATTTTACCTAATTTTAGGACAAATGTCTTCGAGATTAGGACAAATGAACCCTACGTTATTTTTACGTTTTAGAAGATTCTCTATCGATTAAGCCTATCTTTTATATGTCGTAATACTAGGACAAATGAACATAAGAATAAAACGAAATATTATTTGAGTGTAACGATGGGGCGTCGGCGTCGCCTATGTGGTTGGGGGGTATAGAAGGGGAGGGGGGTGCCAGGCGTACTAATCCTTGATCCCGGGCGGAAGGACATTTTTAATTTATGCGGTCTTACCCCCTTAACATTCCCGATATTCCGCATCGGCAATGATTCATTGATGACTTAATTTAGGCGTCACCATGGTGACATGTCCTGCCGTCTCGATCGCACAGCCTGCGTCGATCCTCCCTTTCAGTCGGCCAGGCTCTCCTCCCAGGACATCGCAGGATGAATATTCACAAGTTATTAAATCCGCCACGCTCTCTTATGCCAGCCCGCGCCGTGCTATAGACAGTTTTAACGGGATATCGGCGTCGGCGTCCTTTTCCGACGCCCGTCGCCGAGCGTCGGGACGCCGATGACGTGAGGCGATTTTCGGGCGATGCGGCGTCGGCAATTTTAATATTAGTTTTGTGAAATGTGATTTCGGATCTAGATTATGGATTTAGAGCGTTTTTGGTTTACTTGCATATTTTAAAATTTTAACGGATATTGTCCCTTTCGCCCCCACTAAATCCCCCCCCCCCCCACACAACCCTTTAGGCGTAATTCGTCCCCGTTTTAATTATACGGCTTTACACGCCGAAAAAGGAAAAGTCGCCGCTTGCTATCTTCACCATCAACCGCTTTTTCTAATAATAGGACAAATGTCATCGAGATTAGGACAAATGCACCCTATGTTATTTCTTCGTTTCGTGCAATTCTCTATCGATTGAGCCAATGATTCATTTTACCTAATATTAGGACAATTGTCTTCGGGATTAGGACAAATGCACCCTATGTTATTTTTTCGTTTCGTGCAATTCTCTATCGATTGAGCCAATGATTCATTTTACCTAAAATTAGGACAAATGTCTTCGAGATTAGGACAAATGCACCCTATGTTATTTTTCCGTTTCGTGCAATTCTCTATCGATTGAGCTAATGATTCATTTTACCTAAAATTAGGACAAATGTGTTCGAGATTAGGACAAATTAGGAAGATTCTCTATCGATACAGCCTATGGTTTATTTCCCCGATATTTAACCTTTAAGCAAGAAAATCTAATTTTCATCGAACAAAACCGATAAAATTCGATTAAAACCTGTGTGTTTTCAGGATTTGATATCATCCCCCGAAGCTGCGTTGAACGGGGGTAATTGTTAATAAGCGCGCCGTTTAAAGTATCAGGGTTGGTGTAGGTGAGGCAGGCGGCCGCGCAGCGTGCAAATTGAGCCTATAATATCGGCGTGATTAACAATAACAGCCGCGGGCCACCAATTTATAGAGAGAGGGCGCCACCTGTCGACTGATAATTAACAAACCATAATTAAACTAGACGATGTTGATGCTGCTCCTCTGCAGGCGGCCGGCCCCGCGAAATGCAGTTGTTGATTTTACCGATAACATCCAGGGCGGCTACGTAAACCGCGCCACCGCTGCTGATATTCCCGCACACTATTTTAGCTGTTGTCGCGAAAATATTGTTCGTAGTCCAACATTCAAAACAAACCGTATTTTCGTTAAACCGTCCATCAGCGCTGTTATTGTTTTCGTTATTTTAAATTATTCGCGGTAAAACGCAAAAATACTCCACGATTTATTATCTTTTTAAATTTTAACTAGCACCACTAGAAAGATCTCAAAAAGCCCTTTAATTTGATACCCAACATCAACGGTTTATTACCACGGATACCAAAGTTATACAACAAAATAACAAATCGAAAACCGTCCATGGGTGTCTAGATTGAAACTAAAAACTCGCATATCTCCTTTATAAATACAGATTTTTAAGTAATTCCAACGCTATCTTGTAAAATATTTGAGCGCTGATCGACACATTTAAATCTCAAACTCGAAAAACAAAAGAAAATTTAAATAAGCCTACTCGAAAGATAATCAAAAACCGTTTAATTTGACACCAAACATCACCACTTTGTCACCAACCCAACCGAAGATACACCAAAAAATAACAAATCAAAACTCATCCACGGCCGTCTAGATCGAAACGAAAAACACGCGTATCTCCGTTGCAAACGGAGATATCGGAGAAATTCCAACGCCATCTTGACCAGTTCTCGGGCGCGCATCGATTTAAAATTCAAACCCCGAGCCGTAACAAAAACAAAAAAAAGAATACAACACACAGCGCACACCACAAGAGAGATTCTCGATGGATGACAACCAATTAAAAATCGTTTAACCCGATATCTAGTCCCGGTTATAATTAAGCGTATCGCCCAGCGTAATTATTAGCCAACTGCGATTGGTTTGACGGGCTGACTGACTGGCAGATACTCCAGTGTGCTCCGGTATAGGTTATGTCTCGGCCCGGGACCACCTGCCTTCGCGTCTGACACTTTTGTATCAAGACCGCTGGGCAGAGCCCGTACAGACGGTGAGGTAAATGGGTATACGAACTTCGATGTATCTTGATTAAACTTATGAAGTCTAAAGAAAAAAAAAAGAAAAACGATGAAAAGGAGTTTATATCCGATGTTATTAAATCTGTACAGAAAACGCTGTTGAAATAACCAAAATCGTATTAATAGATTATGTTTAGTTTCCGAGATATGGGCGTTTTAATGTTCGATCTAGATAGCATTGGATAGAATCAAATTTGCAAAACTCGGAAACGGAAAGAGATAAATATATCGAGTTTGGTGTCAAATTAAGCGTTTTTTAGAGATCTTGATAATCCTATAATTATAATTAAAATTATTTACGGTTTTGTCGAAAAAAAAATGAAGAGGTAAGATACAATCATAAAACTACAATCAGTACAAAAAATATTAGTGATTTAACCAAAATTGTATATATAAAATATGATTCGTTTACGAGATATACGCCTTTTAGTTTTTAATCTAGATACCCGTGGACGGAAACGGAATTGCAAAACTCGGAAACTAACAGAGATAGATATATCGAGTTTGGTGTCAAATAAAACAGTTTTTAAAGGTCTTCATGATACGCTAATCAGAAATTAAATTACTTATAATCCTACATCAAAAATAAGGGTAATTGCTTCTCTGATAAATAGATAATCGAACATCTGCGAAGACGATGTTCGGACGATGATAAAAATCGATGATAAATAACCGAAAGCGTATGGAATCGAGTATATAATTTGCTTGTTCCACGCTATCGACGTATGATTACAATCAAATTATAAATCGATTTGAGTCTCGGAGTAGTATAATTCACAGTTCTTATAAAGAGATTAGGCTGCTGATTTAATGTACATCCTCTGTTGAACGGTTATATTGATCTAGCCTGGGCAACGAAAAATTTAAATTTTTAACGATCCACGCATTAAAACGATGACTGATGCACTCGGGCAATGATGATGTAACCGCGGGTAATTTGATATATCAGATATTTAAAGACGCAATTGTCGGATTAATATTAACAACTCGCACTAGAGGAAACGTGTAGGCGCGAACGAATAGTTCGCATTTTCTAGTAACAAGGAAAATTAACCAATTATGGGCACGTTTCCTGTTTAAAAACGCCAGAACGGCGATCGTTTCCTCACAAAACAAGTATTAATTAATTGAAGTTACCGCCGCCGCTTCGTGTAGTTTCTGTATCGGTAATCAAATGCAAACAATACCTCTGTAACGAAACGCTCTGTGTTTATTGAACGGGTAAAGGGATGATATACACCCAAGGGCTGCTCCCACCCTCCTTGTATCCGACCACAATTTGCATACGCTAAGAATCTTGTACCGGTGTTTGATTTGCGCAGTAAATTCCATCAATTCCCCCCATACAAGAAAATCCAATTAAAATTTTAAAATTCGAATAAATAAAATGACACTAGCGTAGATCGATAGGAAATGAAAAATGCTTTACAATAAACCCGCATTGTCTATATAAATTATTATTCGTTCCCGAGATATAGGCGTTTTTGCAGTTCAATCGAGAGTGCCATGGACGAAATCAAATTTGCAAAACTCGAAAACTATTGGGGATAGATATATCGAGTTTGGTGTCTATAAAAACGTTTTTAAAAGATCTTTACAATGCTTTTATTGAAAATTCGATTATTTGCAATTTTATCCAAAAAATAAAGCAATTATGATTAAAACCTAACAGTTGCAATACAAACTCAAAATCCTTCATATTAAATCAAAATTGTATTAACACATTGTTATTAGTTTCCGAATTATACGGGTTTTAATTTTCAATCTAGATACCCATGGATGAAATCAAAATTGCGAAACTCGGAAACTAATAAAGATAAACATACCGAGTTTGGTGTTAAATAAAACGTTTCCAAAAGATCTTTACGATGCAATTAGTTCGCACAAGAAAACACAATTAAAATTTTAAAATTCGAATAAATAAAATGACACTACCGTAGATCGATAGGAAATGAAAAATGCTTTACAATAAACCCGCATTGTCTATATAAATTATTATTAGTTCCTGAGATACACGCGTTTTTGTAGTTCAATCTAGAGTGCCATGGACGAAATCAAATTTGCAAAACTTGAAAAGTATTGGGGATAGATATATCGAGTTTGGTGTCTATGAAAACGTTTTTAAAAGGTCTTCACAATGCTTTAATTGAAAATTCGATTGTTTGCAATTTTACCCAAAAAATCAAACAATTATTGCTAAAACCTAACAGTTCCAATACGAACTCAAAATCCTTTAGATTTATTCAAAATTGGATTAATACATTCTTATTCGTTTCCGAAATATACAAGTTTTAGTTTCCAATCTAGATACCCATGGATGAAATCAAAATTGCAAAACTCGGAAACTAATAAAGATAAACATATCAAGTTTGGTGTTAAATAAAATGTTTCCAAAACATCTTTACGATGCTATTATTTTGAAATAAATCCACCATTTATTTTTATTATTTCCTACGAAAAAAATATCCCTCTCAAACATGCAATAGGTATCATTCGCAGCTAAAAATTAAGCACCAATAAATAATACTTTTTATATCATCCAAGCACGTTTCCTATTATATCCTTCGGGAGAACAGTGCGAAGCAAGGGGGGGAAACACCGAGCAAAGAAAGGCATCAATTTCTTTCACCGGGTGTATTACTGTCACTGTTATCGACAATTGTGATAAATTCGGGCGATATTTCGATACTTCTTACTGCCACTATTTCATATTGAATTGCCTAGGGCCGCCCTTTTGTTTGGGGATGTCTCTAGGCACCCCATATGTCTCTGTCAAAGGGTAGCTACTCGAGTCCCATCCCTTACGATAGCGACACCGATATATCTACGCAATTTATCACTTTTGTTTTAGGACGCGACGCTCGCTAAGAGTTCATACACTCGAAATTGACGTATTGCTCTCAAAAAAATATTTTAAGCGACACCAAACTCGATAGGGTTAGCGATTTTCGTTACAGAGCTATAAGCTATTTTTCGTTTTTATCATAGGAGGCTAGATAAACAAAATATATCGAGGGTTTAAGTATGTAGTCCTCGAGATGATCAAAAATGCTTTGATTTGACACCAAACTCGGCATATTAATCTCTTTTAGTTTTCGAGTTATGCACATTTTATTTCGTCCATGGGTATCTAGATAGCAAACTAAAAATTCGTATATCTCGGAAACTAATGAAAATTGGATTAATAAGAGTTTTGTAAAATCTGAAGTATTTTAAATTCTGCGTGCGGTTGATTATTTAAAATCACTTTTTCCCCGTTTTTATTCTAGCAGGACCAAAAATATCGAAGGTTTAAATATATAGTCCTCAAGATGATCAAAAATGCTTTGATTTGACACCAAACTCGGCATATTAATCTCTTTTGGTTTGCGAGTTATGCACTTTTTGCTTCGTCCATGGGTATCTAGATCGAAACCTAAAAATTCGTATATCTCGGAAACTAATAATAATTGATTAATAAGAGTTTTGTTAAATCTGAAGTATTTTAAATTCTGCGTCCGGCTGATTATTCAAAATCACTTTTTCTCCGCTTTTATCGTAGCAGGACAAAAAATATCGAAGGTTTAAATATTTAGTCCTCAAGATGATCAAAAATGCTTTGATTTGACACCAAACTCGGCACATTAACTTCTTTTGGTTTTCGAGTTATGCACTTTTTAGTTCGTCCATGGGTATCTAGATAGCAACGTAAAAATTCGTATAGCTCGAAAACTAATAACAATTGATTAATAAGAGTTTTGTTAAATCTGAAGTATTTTAAATTCTGCGTCCGGCTAATTACTCAAAATCACTTTTTCTCCGCTTTTATCCTAGCAGGACCAAAAATATCGAAGGTTTAAATATATAGTCCTCAAGATGATCAAAAATGCTTTGATTTGACACCAAACTCGGCACATTAACCTCTTTTGGTTTTCGAGTTATGCACTTTTTAGTTCGTCCATGGGTATCTAGATAGCAATGTAAAAATTCGTATAGCTCGAAAACTAATAACAATTGATTAATAAGAGTTTTGTTAAATCTGAAGTATTTTAAATTCTGCGCCCGGTTGATTATTTAAAATCACTTTTTCCCCGATTTTACCTTAGCAGGACCAAAAATATCGAAGGTTTAAAAGTATAGTCCTCAAGATGGTCAAAAATGCTTTGATTTGACACCAAACTCGGCATACTAATCTCTTTTGGTTTTTGAGTTATGCACTTTTTGCTTCGTCCATGGGTATCTAGATCGAAAACTAAAAATTCGTATATCTCGGAAACTAATAATAATTGACTAATAAGAGTTTTGTTAAATCTGAAGTATTTTAAATTCTGCGTCCGGTTGATTATTTAAAATCACTTTTTCCCCGTTTTTATTCTAGCAGGACCAAAAATATCGAAGGTTTAAATATATAGTCCTCAAGATGATCAAAAATGCTTTGATTTGACACCAAACTCGGCATATTAATCTCTTTTGGTTTGCGAGTTATGCACTTTTTGCTTCGTCCATGGGTATCTAGATCGAAACCTAAAAATTCGTATATCTCGGAAACTAATAATAATTGATTAATAAGAGTTTTGTTAAATCTGAAGTATTTTAAATTCTGCGTCCGGCTGATTATTCAAAATCACTTTTTCTCCGCTTTTATCGTAGCAGGACAAAAAATATCGAAGGTTTAAATATTTAGTCCTCAAGATGATCAAAAATGCTTTGATTTGACACCAAACTCGACATATTAATCTCTTTTGGTTTTCGAGTTATGCACTTTTTAGTTCGTCCATGGGTATCTAGATCGAAAACTAAAAATTCGTATATCTCGGAAACTAATAACAATTGATTAATAAGAGTTTTGTTAAATCTGAAGTATTTTAAATTCTGCGTCCGGTTGATTATTTAAAATCACTTTTTACCCGCTTTTATCTTAGCACGACCAAAAATATCGAAGGTTTAAATATATAGTCCTCAAGATGATCAAAAATGCTTTGATTTGACACCAAACATGACATATTAATCTCTTTTGGTTTTCGAGTTATGCACTTTTTGCTGCGTCCATGGGTATCTAGATCGAAAACTAAAAATTCGTATATCGCGGAAACTAATAATAATTGATTAATAAGTTTTGTTAAATCTGAAGTATTTTAAATTCTGCGTCCGGTTGATTATTAAAAATCACTTTTTCCCCGTTTTTATTCTAGCAGGACCAAAAATATCGAAGGTTTAAATATATAGTCCTCAAGATGATCAAAAATGCTTTGATTTGACACCAAACTCGGCATATTAATCTCTTGTGGTTTTCGAGTTATGCACTTTTTAGTTCGTCCATGGCCATCTAGATCGAAAACTAAAAATTCGAATATCTCGGAAGCTAATAATAATTGGTTAATAAGAGTTTCGTTAAATCAAAAGTATTTTAAATTCCTCGTCCTGTCGACTATTTAAAATCATTCGACCGACGAATTTCATATTAAAATATGAAAGCTTAGGAGTAGGCGTGGCGCGTCAGCATCAAGCCGCATAACAGAGTAAGTAATTACTTCAATTTACCAGAACACGAAATCCGCCTAAACGGATTTTCGAAACAGATATAGAGAGAGAGAGAGCGAAACGTAATCTAGTAGGCGTTCCAAGTCGTTAGTCTTCCGATTGTCCTGTCTCACCGGCCTGTCGCTCTTGTCGATCGGTAATTTTTTAAAGTCACGAATCGATTGGACCATACACCGAAAAACCATAAAGCTCTCCACTCCAAACTCAGAGTAAAGCCCGAGTCGGTAATGAGTCGCGCTGCCCACCGCTAGCTTGGACCTTTTTTGACTGTTATTAATGCACGCCGAAGTATTAGCAATATGCCCGACCGCGTGCAGCCCGACACCGAATACGTCTTTGAGTTTAATATAAGCCATTAATTACGAACAATCAAACCAGCCGGCCAGATGAATATTCAACGCGCTCCGCTACTACGGTCGACTCATCGAAAAGAACACCCCGTGGAATTAATACATCCTCCTCCGATCCAACAACGTATCTAAAGCTATCCTTTTCAGAGAGATAATACTTCCTTCTGGAGAAAAACTCAATTTTTCGATTTAAATTAAAAAAAAAAATACTTTCACCATATAAGATTTAGATTCTTCATTAAATTCCCTTTTATTTGATACCCAACAAGACCATATTCTGATTACTAACTTCTGAGATATTTCGAAAAAATCATATGCCATGGATGACTAGATATAAACTTTAAAATTCAATATCTCGAAATCTAATAGAGATATTCAAGAAATTCGAAAAGTACCTTAATCCATAATTCAATAATATATTAAAAACAAATCTAATTATTTACTTCAACCATATGACCTTTCTAATATCACCAATCGATAGCTCACAAAATTCTCTTTACTTTGAGACCAAACACGCCATAAGTATCTCTATTACTTTCTGAGATATTCCCCAAAAGGACATTCTCGATTTCAACCGTGGCTATCTAGATCGCAGATAAAAATGGTAATATCTCAGGAATCACAAGAGATTTTCGAAAAATTCCAACGGTATCTTAAACAGTTTTCATTCTGGTATCAAATCAAAAAAATCGAAATCATATTTTTAATTTTTTGGTTGATTAATAACATTTTATTTCAACGATATATCCATCTTACTACTTACAAAATCCTCTTTTCTATGATACCAAACACCAACTATTTCCGTCCATTACTCACGGAGTTATCCATTAAAATAACACCGTCGATCTCAAGCATGGCTATGTAGATCCCAGATAAAAATCAAAATATCTCGCGAACGACAATAGATTTTCTAAAAATTCCAACGGTATCCGCCGCAGTTTGATTGTACCTACGCCGGAGACAAGTGAACGTCGATTTTAACAATGGAAACGCGGCATGGCGACTGTACGTCTGGTCCGCTGTTTTATAATCCGCAAGTTAAAGGGTTAGGCTAGATATCAGAATTTGCCAATGACACGAAACAAATGACTCCGCCGGTCTAATTGATGATCCGGCCTCCATATCTAGAGTGGTAAATCTAGTAATACAGTGTTCCTACTTCTTCTGCTGCCTGTAACTCCGATACCGAGTGCGAGCGCACTCGAGTCTCTACGTTTTATACTCGATATCAATGACAATACGATGTTGTACGACACCGTGTTCATCGACTTGGGTGGTCCGGACAATTATTATTATTGTCATTTCGAAACAATCCGAAGAATTTCGATCAATTTATAGATCTAGAAAGCCTTGAAAAAGTATTTTTCAAAAATAATTCTTAAATAACATAAATATTCATGTGTAGTAATCAAAACTAAACAAGATCCGATTGAAATAATTGTAAAAACAGTAGTAATCACTGTAAAATAGCAATATTTATCGTAGGTCTAGCATGCCATGATCGATTTAAAATATGTGACTTTTGCGATTTTCAGAGGTTGTTTTTGAGATAAATTAGTCGTGTATGGTATCAAATGAAAGACAATTCTATTATCTATCGAATAATATCTATAATTTTTATAAAATAACAACAATAATAATATTAAGAAAATAAAATATAAACAATCTTGTAAATGAGAGTTGAATATGAAAACATCTGATAATACTAAGTTGGTGACAAAAAATTTCTCATAGAGAATGCTTATAGTTTACAAGATAAACTGATTTTTAGTATCAATCTAGGAGGCCTTGGAAATGGTTATTATTGCTTATAACTCGAAAACGGTTGATAATAAAGTCATCGTGTTTGGTATCAAATAAGAGGAAATTCGACGGTCTTTAAAAAGCCCCAAGAGTTTTATTTATAACTCGCAGCACCGGTGAATAAAAGAATAATGGGGTATTTATAAGTTTCTTGACACGGTGTGAGCCGGGTTGTAAAGTTCGGATATGCCGATAGCTCGGGCAATTTGCAACTATTTACGAGGTGGCTCGTCAAAAGCCGGTCTTTAAACGTCGATAAAAATTAAAGCCGTCAACTTAGTACACAGTGGTGACTCGTCGACTAGGGGATTTTAAATTTTTAGCGTCAATAAAAATCCTCGTTCGATAAAAAGCTACATCTTCTCGGCGCGACTGAGTTTTTATTGGCATTTTCGGGGCATTTTTCGAGAGGGTCCGGCCCCAAGTACCTTGTTAAAAAATCGCGCATGGTCGAGTCCGTAGTGGGGGGAAAGGTTCAATATTAAAGGGGTTATCTGACTGGATTGATGTCAGGCTTGTTATCCATCGAACACTCTTTTATTTATTTATTATTTCCCCCCGAAACGTACGGTATTGTGAAGCCAGACGAAATTTTAACCCATCCAGAAAGCGCATCGCCCAAAGTTGTCTCTTTTCATTTGTTTTACGTCGTCGAACGTACATATACGTTTAATTCAATTATTTCTACGTGTGTACCGAAACGCGAGACCCGACGGATATCTTCCGCCCCCGCCCCCCTCCCCCCACCAACGCGCGCACGCCAATGTTTTATTTTGCGACGCCGGCCTCGTCTCGTTATTGTTAATTAAAAACGTACCGGATTTGATTAATTAATAAAAATCCTGCAAGGACCATTCGAAATTTTTGCGAAATTCGCTACCGTTCCGGAGATATGACGATTTTTCACCGCAATCTAGTAGGCTTTGGTCGCATTTAAATTTGTTACTTTTCTAATTTTGTGGAGTTGGGTTCGACTTAACCTAGTCGTGTTTGGAATCAAATTAGAGGGAATTTTGATAAGAATCTGATTATGTGATTATCAGTTTATTTTAAATTAGATTACAATCAATTTGTCAGGAATTAGTTTCAAATATAAGGAATTCGATTCACTAGTCAAAAAAGCTTCAAGATACCGTTTGAATTTTCCCGAAAGTCCTAGTAGTTTCGAAGATATCGCTATTTTTATGTCCAATCTAGAAGGCTTTGGTTATTTTCAAAATTGTGATTTTTAGGGTTATGTCGTAGATAAACTAGTCGTGTTTGTATCAAATAAAAGGGAATTTTATTACCTACTCGAACACATATTCCAAACTTCTTAAATTTACGATTTTTTTGTTTTTCTTCTTCTTTTATGATTTATTTTGCGACGCCGGCCTCGTTTCGTTATTGTTAATTAAAAACGTACCGGATTCGATTAATTAATAAAAATCCTGCAAGGACCATTCGAAATTTTTGCGAAATTCGCTACCGTTCCGGAGATATGACGATTTTTCGCCGCAATCTAGTAGGCTTTGGTTGAATTCAAATTTGTAACTTTTCTAATTTTGTGGGATTGTATTCGACTTAACCTAGTCGTGTTTGGTATCAAATTAAAGGGAATTTTGATAAGAATCTGATTATCTGATTATCAGTTTATTTTGAATCAGATTACGATCAAATTGTTAGGAATTATTTTAAAACATAATGAATTTGATTTACTAATCAAAAACCTACAAGATCCCGTTGGAATTTTCCCGAAAACCCCAGTAGTTTTGAAGATATCGCAAATTTTATTTCCAATCTAGTAGGCTTTGGTTATTTTGCAAACTGTAGTTTTTAGGGTTATTTTGGAGATAGACAAGTCGTGTTTGGTATCAAATTAAAGAGAATTTTGGTAAGGATCTGATTATGTGATTATCAGTTTATTTTGAATCAGATTATGATAAAAATTGTCAGGAATTATTTTCAAATATAAGGAATTTTATTCACTAACCAAAAACCTACAAGATCCCGTTGGAATTTTCCCGAAAATCCCAGTAGTTATGAAGATATCGCAATTTTTATTTCCGATCTAGTAGGCTTTGGTTATTTTCAAAATTGTACTTTTTAGGGTTATTTTGAAGACAGACTAGTCGTGTTTGGTATCAAATTAAAGAGAATTTTGAGAAGAATCTGATTATCTGATTATCAGTTTATTTTGAATCAGATTACGATCAAATTGTTAGGAATTATTTTAAAACATAATGAATTTGATTTACTAATCAAAAAGCTACAAGATCCCGTTGGAATTTTCCCGAAAACCCCAGTAGTTTTGAAGATATCGCAAATTTTATTTCCAATCTAGTAGGCTTTGGTTATTTTGCAAACTGTAGTTTTTAGGGTTATTTTGGAGATAGACTAGCCGTGTTTGGTATCAAATGAAAGGGAATTTTTTTACCTATTCGACTAATTAAATTCCAATCTTCCATATTTACGATTTTTTTAATATTTCTAAAATAAAGGTTTTTCGTAAATATCTCGGAACGTATTGGAGATATGTGCGTCGTGTTGGGGCTCAAATGAGAGGGAATTCCGCGATCTATCAAACTAAATTACTCCCGAATTAATCCGCTGATAAAACAGGGCGCTGGCTGGCAAGCACGCGAGCGCTCCTAGGAAATTCCGAACGCAAACAACAGTAGTCGTCGCTGAATTTCGCGGTGGATTGTCGCTAAATACAGTACGACTGATTCCCGTTCACCCGCATTGGGTAAACAGGGCCGTGCTTACATACATACCATTAGCTTTTCTATCGAGCCCTACGCCACTGGTGATGAGCAATTTGCTTATTTTAACATAACAATGAATATGCATCGCGACTTAAGATAATTTTCTTCGGTAAATTTCAATATCAAATCAAACAGAACTCTTTTACTCCTCGACGCTGAAATGGCGCAGTCAGTGATGGAAATCGACGCCGTGAGATGCGGTGCAGCTGACGGACTGACTGGTAAATAATATTAATTAACTGCATCGGATAAACAATTACTTGCTTACAGACACAACATTAAATTTTTACCGTGAAGTACGCCACTGGTGATGAGTAATTTGCCTATTTTAACATAACAATGAATATGCATTGAGACTTAAGATAATTTTCTTTGGCAAATTTCAATACAAAATCAAACAAAACTCTCTGAGAGACGCCGCGCCGAGGCGCAGTGAACCATGAAGAGAGACGCCGTGAGAGGCGCTACACCTGACGGACAGACTGGTAATTAACTTGTCAGTTAAGAGCAACAATGCTTTGGGAAATACTCGTTCAAACATAACAATAAATATATACCTATACTTATAACGTTCTTTTTTTTTTATCTCCAGGTTAATCGGTTTTTTCTTAACCACACAATTAAAAAACCGCACCACGTGAAAGTTGTTAAAACGTATGCAATTTGATCAATTTAACAATACACTACAAGACACCGTTGGAAATTTTCCGATAATCGCGCTAATTTCGGAAATATCGCAATTTTTATATGCAATCTAGGAGGCTATGGTCAATGTAAAAATAGTCAATTTTCTAATTATCTCAGGTTGTCTTAGAGATAAATTAGTCGTGTTTGGTATCAAACAAAAGAGAATTTTATGGTCTATACGATGCTTTAATTTTGAGTTGAAAAAATTTAAATGTATCCCAAATATCAAAATTAAAACGATTTAAACTACTGTTAACTTAATTAAAGATAAACAACACAAAATTCCGTCGGAATTTTTCCGAAATCACACTAATTCTGAAGATATAACGTTATTTCGGCGCAATCTAGTAGACCATGATCAAATCAAAAATTTTATCTTTTTGGATTTTCTCAGGTTCTTTTCTAGATAAATTAGTCATGTTTGGTATCAAATAAAAGAGAATTTTATGATCTACACTACTAGAATATCGATCTTTTAACATGCCCTACCACCTTTCACAGAATACATAATAATATATGAGTAATGTCAGTAATTTCTTTATTCCTTCGATCCATAATAACCTATAATCTTATTCGAAATCATCTGAAATCATTGGATTGGAACACCGGTCGACAAAAGACACACGTATTACACCTTTTGTACGGCAACAGAATGAAAACGACGGGGTATCTCCGATTTTTTTATTGTGGCTTACGCAGCAGCCACAGTAGCAGCCAGCGATCGGCAATTTTCGATTTTATAAGGGATGTATGGACGATTATTGTCACCCGCCGAGTTGGTGGTAGTCTTTTGTGTTTCCGGTGCACCTTCCTCCATTAAAAACAGTGATATTTCTCATTTCTTCGTTTTTTTTTTGTGGACGTCATCTTGAAAATTCGTTAAAAATTGGTCGGAAACTATTAATCTTTAGGCGATTGGAAAGGTGGGAAGAAGTTGTTTTATTTGATACCCAACACGACCCATCTAGCTTTAACCGTTTCCGAGTTATTACAAAAATTGCGTTTCCAAGGGTGTCTAGATCGAATATAGAATAATTCTTATATCTTCTGAATTATTATAGATTTGTTTGATTTTATTGAGGATTCTAGTGATATAGATACAGATATATGAAAATAATGCCTGAAATACCATTTTCTTGTCATAAAATAATTTTGGATAATAAATTTAAATCTCAACTTTAACCAATCGATAGCTGATAAAAAACGCTTTCATTTGACACCAAACACGGCATATCCATCTCTATTACTCACCGAGATATTTAAGAATTAAACCCATCCAAGGCTGACTAGATTCAAATTTCGAACAGCCGTATCTCCGGCATCTTTAGCCCTAAAACGGATAATCCGGCATATTCGGACTCGACTTTTAAACCTCTCTTACAAGCACACAATTGTTTATTCAAATTAAATTTTATTTAAATCGTCGATTAAATAAATTATTAATGAGGATAAAAACCGACTTAGCGGCGCTATTGTTTCGCGCCCACGGCGCGCGGCTACAATTGCGGCTAATCGACGTGAGTTAAAACAATAAAAAAGGATAATCTTCCAATACGAGGCGACCGCATCAGAGGAGGCGTCAATGAGCGCGATCATTGACAGGATGTGACGTCACCATTGACAGCTGTCGTCTGCAATCCAATCTTTGTTAATTGGCGACGCGCAGGGCGATAACACCACACGAGACGGAATCTTAGAGCAAGCGACAAAACACTGTCGTTATAGTTATAGAAGCGGGATGTGTCACTTTCGGTTTGTCTTACAGGCGAGCTCAGCTACTGATTTTCGCGCTAATTCGGTAATTGGATCAGCCTTTGTCCGTTCGGACGGTGATTCATCGGAAATTTAGGATAATTCTCATGCCATGAGAGAAAAATAATTATTACAATGGCACGGTTTTAGGGGTTTGGTTCGGTTCATTAATTAAAACCTTACAAAGCAGCGTTGAAATTTTTGCGATAAACGCAGTAGTCGCTGAGATATAGCGATTTTTTTCTGTAATCTAGTAGGCTGTGGACGGAATCAAATTTGTGATTTTCCTGATTTCTCGGGTAGTTTTCGAAATAAACTAGTCGTGTTTGGTATCAAATAAAAGAGAATTTTATACTCTACCAGACTACTTTAGTTTTATTGTATAATCTTACAACACAAACTAAATTTTGAGCAAAAACGGCACACAGTTACAATTGTTACTACTCCAAGATCAGTATATCCTGTATACTCACACAGGATCGGATGAATGGGACTTGAAAAAATCAAAACAATAAGATAATTCTAGTGTGCCATGATAGAAAAATATTTACTATAATGGCAGGTTATTAGGGCGTTATTTCGGTTTATTCATTAAAACCTTACAAGGCTGCGTTGAAATTTTTGCCATAATCGCGGTAATAGCTGAGATACAGCAATTTTTCTCCGCTGTCAAGTAGGCCATGGTTGGAATCAAATTTGTTAATTTATGATTTTCTCGGGTAGTTTTCAAAATAAATTAGTCGTGTTTGGTATCAAATAAAAGAGAATTTTATACTCAACAAGACTACTTTATTTTTATTGTACAATCTTACAACACAAACTAAAATTTGAGCAAAAACGTTACACAGTTACAATTCTTATTACTTCAAGATCAGCTGAGGGACAAGCTTCATTCAAGAGTACACTCACACAGGATCGGATGAATGGGACTTGACAAAATAAAAACAATAAGATAATTCTAGTGTGCCATGATAGAAAAATATTTACTATAATGGCAGGTTATTAGGGGGCTGTTTCGGTTCATTCATTAAAACCTTACAAGGCTGCGTTGAAATTTTTGAGATAATCGCGGTAATAGCTGAGATACAGCAATTTTTCTCCGCTGTCAAGTAGGCCATGGTTGGAATCAAATTTGTTAATTTATGATTTTCTCGGGTAGTTTTCAAAATAAATTAGTCGTGTTTGGTATCAAATAAAAGAGAATTTTATACTCAACAAGACTACTTTATTTTTATTGTACAATCTTACAACACAAACTAAAATTTGAGCAAAAACGTTACACAGTTACAATTCTTATTACTTCAAGATCAGCTGAGGGACAAGCTTCATTCAAGAGTACACTCACACAGGATCGGATGAATGGGACTTGACAAAATCAAAACAATAAGATAATTCTAGTGTGCCATGATAGAAAAATATTTACTATAATGGCAGGTTATTAGGGGGCTGTTTCGGTTCATTCATTAAAACCTTACAAGGCTGCGTTGAAATTTTTGCGATAATCGCGGTAATAGCTGAGATACAGCAATTTTTCTCCGCAGTCAAGTAGGCCATGGTTGGAATCAAATTTGTTAATTTATGATTTTCTCGGGTAGTTTTCAAAATAAATTAGTCGTGTTTGGTATCAAATAAAAGAGAATTTTGTCCTCTACTATATTATTTTATTTGTATTGTATAATATTACAACACAAACTAAAATTAGAGCAAAAACGACACACAGTTACAATTGGTACTACTCCAAGATCAGCTGAGGGACAAGCTTCATTCAAGATTACACTCACACAGGATCGGATGAATGGGACTTGAAAAAATCAAAACAATAAGATAATTCTAGTGTGCCATGAGAGGAAAATATTTACTATAATCGCAGGTTTTTAGGGGGTTGTTTCGGTTCATTAATTAAAACCTTACAAGGCTGCGTTGAAATTTTTGCGATAATCGCGGTAATAGCTGAGATACAGCGATTTTTCTCCGCAGTCTAGTAGGCTGTGGATGGAATCAAATTTATGATTTTCCTGATGTTCTCGGGTAGTTTTCGAAATAAATTAGTGGTGTTTGGTATCAAATAAAAGAGAATTTTATGCTCTACAGGACTATCTTATTTTTATTGTATAATATTAAAACCGAAACTAAAAATGGGGCTAAAACGGCACAATTTACAATTATTACTACCAAGATCAGCTGAGGGACACGCTTCATTCAAGTTTACAGTCACACAGGAGCGGATGAATGGAACATGAAAAAATCCAAAAAATAAAAGATGATAAACGCGTACAAACACTCAGGAGGGGGGTAGAAAAGTCGACAGAAAATCCCCCCTTGACCACAGTTTAGCGGTATTACCATATATAAGACATTATAGGCTCGCGTCTATTTGTTAGTGCCGTTGTGTTGTAGGTGCCCCCCACGGGGGGAGCAGAGCGCGGTCCCTCGCCGGGCACGTACGAACATAACCTGACAAATACCTGTGTCGCTGCGCACGACAATATTACATTACTTATACTGGCACGAACTAATAGCTGGCTATTGTTGCTGCTACCGTATTTCTACTTGGGCGGCAGACGTCCCGCTGACCGGCTAGGAGGGCCGAACCGCCATTTTTAATATTGTCATTAAGTATCCTGTTTATTATCAATTACCGCTACGGACGAAAAACCGGACCGATAACTCAAGATCGAACATCCAAAAACGCTAATTTTGAGCTTGTGAACGAGCCAAAATAAAATCTGACTATGCTAGCGTTAAAGAGCTCAAAAAATCGTTTCATTTGACACCCGACACGACTATGTTAGCCATAACGGTTTTCGAGTTATACCGAAAAGTTTCCGGGCATAGGTGACTAGATTGAAAATTAAAAAATCGTTTTCTACGCGTAAATCGGTGTTGGCACTTCTACGTTTGGTCTAATACTGTTTAGTATCATATCAAAAATCAATATAATTATTTCTTTACCTAATTTCTTATTTTTAGAATGAAAATAGTGACATAATTGGCGCTAGTTGTACCGCAAAACGTAGAAAATGAAATTCCCTTTAATCTGACACCAAACATGCCATATCTAGCTCGAACCGTTGAGAAGTTATGCGCAATATTTACTTTTCTGAACCGATCCATGGCCAACCGCGACGAAAAATAAAAACGCTTATAACTCGGAAGCGGAGCGACTTTTCGGAAAGTTTTCTTAACTAATCGTTCAACATTTTTAATAAGCTCCCGACGCGCACGTCGACGTCGTCGTTGCGCGTCGCCCAGAAATTAACTTTCTGAAAATCAAACTTGTTAATCCTGAGCCGGGGAGCAAACTATTAGAGCGAGCGCGCGCGGAAGGCCGATAAAATTAAGGCCCCAGCACTCATTATTATAATCTTAACAAAGTGTGGACGCGCAAACACCGACAACGCCGCCACCTAGTGTAAAAATCCGAATTAAATTACTATCAGGTGTGTACACAGATTAAATTTGTGTAGGCCAACGTTTAGTTCCAGCGGGACGGATAGAGATGGCGCTATCTAGCTCTACCTTTAGCAAGGGTTGTGCTGCCTTTTCGCTAAGGGTGTAGAGAGAAGAGAGAAAGAGGGGGTGGGGGGGATAAATCCGTTACTCTGTAGTGTTTGTCTAAGACTGGGTGCTGAGCTTATAAGAACACTAATTATCAAAGTTAGAAACTGTATTAAGATTATGCGCGAAGGTGAGGTATTAAATATTGTCAATTTAGCAATTTGGGCCGCCAGGAGTGGGGAGTGAGCGTGATTTCGTCTGTTATTATAGATAATGGTATGCTAAATTGGTTGACTTTAGACTGCAGACGGTTTGTTTTAGGAGCGCGATTATTTGACAGGTGTCTGGATGGGCACGCCGAGAGAACTTAACAACGCACGCGGCGCGCAACTTTTTACCCCCCAATTAAAACCACCCCCACGTTTAACTTCACCAAATTATCGCCATTACCTAGCAGATCGATAGAACGCAAAAAAACCCTCCCTCCAGATACCACACATCGCTTACCTACGACGACCACAACACGAGATATCGCAAATTTTAACTTCGATCTAGTTAGCCATGATCGAAAATAAAAATGTTTATTTTGTAGATATCTCCGGAAGTTTTTAAAATAACATGGCCGTGTTTGGTGTCTATTGCAAGGGATTTTTATAAGCTTTATGACTGTTTAATCGGAATTTATAAAATAATGTTATTAACCTCAAATTATCGCTATTACCTAGCAGATCGATAGAGCACGAAAAACCCTACCGCCTGATACCACACATCGCATACCTACGACGACCACAACGCGAGATATCGCAATTTTTAACTACGATCTAGTTGGCCATGACCGAAAATAAAAATGTTTATTTTGTAGATATCTCCGGAAGTTTTTAAAATAACATGGCCGTGTTTGGTGTCTATTGCAAGGGATTTTTATAAGCTTTATGACTGTTTAATCGGAATTTATAAAATAATGTTATTAACCTCAAATTATCGCTATTACCTAGCAGATCGATAGAGCACGAAAAACCCTACCGCCTGATACCACACATCGCATACCTACGACGACCACAACGCGAGATATCGCAATTTTTAACTACGATCTAGTTGGCCATGACCGAAAATAAAAATGTTTATTTTGTAGATATCTCCGGAAGTTTTTAAAATAACATGGCCGTGTTTGGTGTCTATTGCAAGGGATTTTTATAAGCTTTATGACTGTTTAATCGGAATTTATAAAATAATGTTATTAACCTCAAATTATCGCTATAACCTAGCAGATCGGTAGAGCACGAAAAACCCTACCGCCTGATACCACACATCGCATACCTACGACGACCACAACGCGAGATATCGCAATTTTTAACTACGATCTAGTTGGCCATGACCGAAAATAAAAATGTTTATTTTGTAGATATCTCCGGAAGTTTTTAAAATAACATGGCCGTGTTTGGTGTCTATTGCAAGGGATTTTTATAAGCTTTATGACTGTTTAATCGGAATTTATAAAATAATGTTATTAACCTCAAATTATCGCTATTACCTAGCAGATCGATAGAGCACGAAAAACCCTACCGCCTGATACCACACATAGCATACCTACGACGACCACAACGCGAGATATCGCAATTTTTAACTACGATCTAGTTGGCCATGACCGAAAATAAAAATGTTTATTTTGTAGATATCTCCGGAAGTTTTTAAAATAATATGGCCGTGTTTGGTGTCTAATGCAAGGGATTTTTATAAGCTTTATGACTATTTAATCAGAATTTAAAAAATAATTTTATTTCTTACAAAATTTTAATAAAATCCACGACAAACGAAAGAGTAATCATTCCCTAATATTTCGCACAGTTTAAATCGATTTTAATCCTCGCGAAACCGCAATTAAACTAATTTCTATAATTCAATCTAGTCACCCATGGAAATTTTTAATCGGTCGTAACTCGAAAACTAATAAAGCTGATGGGGTCGTGTTGGTACTCAAATAACGCGTAATTTCGAGCTCTATCGAACTGTATGCACGGCTCTCTCGATCTGGGCGGTATGCGGGAGAAAAAGTTTATCTTTGATCTTCTGTAGCTGAGCTACCGGGCGTACGCGTCCGCATTATGCTTCTTGTCTGGCTTATCTTCGGATTCCCCATTCAGATATTCAAATCAAAGGGTTAGTCAGTCCCTCCTCTCTGAATTGAGAAAAGTTTCGACGGGGGTGGGTGGTGGGGAGGGGCGTACGCGGGTCATAATGCACACGGCGACATGATTATGAATAAAATTTCGAATCTTATTGACAACGCAGGTGTAGAGAGAAAATCGGGACCCGAAATCTTTGTTCCTTTATGGCCCCTTTATGCGGTCTCCCCCCCCCCCTTTCCCCGCTACCGCCCCCCGATCGAACATTAGTCTCTTCTGCTCCTAATCTCCGGGCGTTTATTAATAATGAATGCGCGCGGGGACCGCTTTTTTGTCGTTCCTTTTCAGTAGCACAGATGTCACTGAACGATATTCAAATATGGACAGGCCCCCAGACATACCCACCCGTTTAGTAGACGACCCAAACGAAGTTTTAAACGCCTCGGATTGTCTTTTTATACGTTAAAATACGCGAAAAAACAATTTTTGCGAATTCGTCTAGTTGGCCATGGAAATTTTTAATTTGGTATAACTCGAAAACCGTTGGAGGGAAGTGGGTCGTGTCGGTACTCAAATAACTCGAAATTTCGAGATCTATCGATCTAAATAAGTTCGTAGATTGTTTTGGTGAAATTTCGGGCGATACAACGCAATAATTCAGGGATTTAGCGAGTGTACGTGTTTAAAGATAGATCTGTCACGAAAATAGTAAACTATAGGTTAAAAGTGCGTATTAAACTTTGGTTTCGGGCGTTGTCGATGAATAACAACAGCAGAAATAGACGCGGTGTCTCCTAGTGGAGCTGTTGATTGCGCGTCTAATTTTAAAAATAATATGTTGCGCGTAACGTCATAATATAAAAGTTGCTGATGAATTAATGTAAAGTTTCGATCGCGAGGTGCATTTAGAGATCCAGACGGTTATAAATCTATTTCTACACAACTTTAAAATTAGAATTAATAAGTGCAGTACCCTTTATTTATTCGAGTACACAAAACTGTCCCGGCCTGACTAATGATGGTAGAGATGAGCGTCGTAAACTGCGGTTAATGGCTCGTAATTTAGCCGAAATAGTAAAGTAAAAAAAGTAAAACTGTTATTAATCCATAATTCAAGTAGTTGGTCACTTTAAAATTCATTCAACTATTAAAACCAGTGGACACAAAAGGAAACAAATAGAGGAGTTGAAGAAAAGAAAAGTTGGACCTATTTGTCAAGGATTATACTGCCATGCGGCAGTTCGAATAAATTACCAAACTGAATATTTGATATTGAAGTATCCGAACAATAGTGGGGAATTTGTCTCTGCGTTTTGTTCTGTTTTCTTTTTTATTTCTTTCTCGTGTCTTAAAGACGAGTGGGCTGGCTTACTGCATACGCTAGGATAGTATTAGGCAGCCTGCTGTGACCAAGAAGCAGAACAAGCATTTTAAGAACACTACTGTCCACCTTGGCTACATAATAGATTAGGTTTATTAAACTAAGGTGCTCCTTCGATTATCTATCGAAGGAATAAAAAAAAGATATCTATGTGTCGGAATTGGTTTTTCGTTTCTTTACTTTTTCCTATTATCTAGATCACCGTTTCTGATACCATTTTCAGGAAACGTGGGAATGAAATACAACACTTTGTAACCGTATTTAATAAAAAAAGATAATTTAAAACAACAAAAGAAAATTATAAAAAATATCTACTTACGTCAAAAGGCTTTTGCGACAAGAATCATTAAGAGAAAATGCAAAGAGAGAATGCAGCAATAATCATAAGGTTACAGACGAAATTACTTAAATCAATTTGAAACTTTTTACTCCGAATTAAACTTATTTTTTATTTAATTTATTTTTATTATTGTTAATGGTTTAAATTTAATTATTTTTTTAGATTTTAGTATTGTTAAGGAGTAAAGGATATTGGTTTCGCATTGTTGATATAGGTTTGCTCCTTTGCCCTTTTGTGAATATTTAAAAAAAATAAAACGCATTTTTGTGTTCCTTCATTCCTATTCCTACATGCTGTAAAAACGATAATAAAGTAAAATTAAAGTAAGTTATATGTATATATAATTAATATAATAAATAATATATACAGTATGTCCAGGAAAGTCCGCATCATATGGAAATTGTTGTTATTATTCATTTCTCAAAAAATTTTATTCTTAATAAAAGTTGGCGGCTTGTATGAAACCAAAACGGCAACAGTCAAATATGTAAATTTTGCTGCCATATACCGAGCGATTTAGAATATATGAATTTGTGATAAGAGTAAAGTATCTTTATGTTCATTGATATTATCGACAAACTTTGTTTTCAAATGTTGTTTAGAAGTAAAAATTATATTCCAATATGAAGTCACAGCCACCTATCTTGAACTTTATCTTTTTTTTGATTTTTTTTTAAATTTTTACATTTATGACAAATATTAGTCAATGCCAATGAAAGCGAAAGTTAAAATAGTGTGGGAATTGACAGAGCGCAAAAGAGAAGCCTAGAATGTAAACATCAGCTCGATTATGTCAGATGGGGGATGATTCCAGACAAAATAAACAAGAATTGTTCATCTAATCAAACATTTAGTAGAAGAATTTGAAGGAATGAAACAATTTATTGTTATTTTGAGGTTAGATCAAGTATATATGTAGTTGAATTTTGTTTAAATTGCTTTTTACAGAAACATTTATGATGTGATAAATGGGCTGCAGGAACAAGGAATCTAATTTTGGTTTAAAGAAAGTTATATCAACATTGGTGATTCGGAAGTGTTATTGAACTAGACTTATCGTATGGTAACCGTAAGTCTCAGTAACCCGTAATGAGATTTTCAATTTCATATACATACGTACCATTCATATTACAACGAGACGGTTTCAATCAAGGTCTGTTTTGCTGTAACCATAAATGAGGACAAACTTGGGATTTACTTAGAATTTATTTATCTCAAACCGTCCAGCTAAATGTGGCATTTTCTACGGTTAAAAAATATGATTCTACGTAGGTGTACATTGACAAAACGTTTTCTCAGGGGCAATTATTAAAAAAGAGTCCATTCAATTCAACAGGTACATGTTACGTTTTCTGTAATATATACATATGTATACAATAATCTGCAATTGTTCTATAAATATATATTATATGAACAGTCTCAGAAAAGGAATAAAGTTTATAACTTTTTTTTTCAATTGAGTTTTTTTTGTAGTAAGAGTAGTAAGTTTTTTTCAACTTGAAAATTGACTGCAAGATTTAGGTCTCCTGCACTTGACATAAAATTGAGTAATTTTAACAATTGAAGCTTCTTTTGTGTTCTATGTTAATTAACTGGGAACAAAATCTAACAATTATTTTTCTTTTAAGTAACAAGCATCATTAATAAGATCTAAAGGAAAAAAATCTGATGTGGCCAGGCACATGACTTTATCATACTATTTATAAAATTAATAGTTTAGCTGCATGAGATTCTATTTGATCGAGATCGGCTATGTCTGCATTAAAATAAAACTAGTAGAACTAGACAAATATCTCGATTAAAGCTGCGTTCGGATATGGTACTCCGTTGACAGCGGGTACACCGTCCAAATGACACTTACGTGTTATTGGGTGTAAAAAGTGTAACGGTGTTCAATATCCGAACGCAGCCTATATTGACAGTAGCATTTTCAAGACATTAGCGTTTGACACTAGCTACTGTCATTAGAATCAAAATAATCTGACATATCCTGGCTACTAGTTTTAAAGCAGTACGCCCGATCTCGATGAAATAGAATTTTCTCATGCGGCTAAACTATAAATTCTACCAAAAAATGTCATATACATAAATTATGGAAAATTTCCTCTCCTTTAATTTATTATTTAACTATTTTGACGACATTACACAAATAGCGGCTCATTTGCAAAATCTTCGAAAAATGCTATGAGTAAACAACCAGTTCCTTTGGACCCTTTTCAACAGAAAGCTTTTCAGCTCTAAGTTTGGTTATAAAACTTCTAAATATGAAGTTTCGTCCCGATACCATTAGTAGTTTCTCCGGAATCGTCTCCACAAAAGCGGGTACACACACACACATACACACACACACACACACAGACTTTTTTTTGTACCTTGGTCAAAAATGTTCAGGGGACCCAAAAAGACATATTTCCGCTAAAATCTCAAAAAATTTTTTTGGCATGATTACAATACTTTACATACTGCGTATGATAAAGTAAAAAAATCAAATATTTTTTTCAATAAAGCTCTCTATACGAAAGTAGATTGTAGTTGTTGGACCAACCGTATGCCATTATATAAAAAATAACTTAATGTTAAATTTGACAAATATACAATTAACATTATATAAGTTGATAAAAAGTAGTTGTCTCTATGGACCCATGTATACCACTAACAAATTTTGCCCAATTGAAAGCAATCTAGGTCTTCCACACGGTGTCTAAATTTGTTTTACATTTTTATTGAGATCATGTTTGTCACTTGAAAAAAAAAACAATTGTTAGATTTGTCGACGTAGTTTGCATTGTTTATGAAAATAAGCTAAATTTGTTAATATATTTTAATAATATATTTTTTATACTATTATTTCACACCATAGTTATTCTTAGTTATTCAATTTGAAAAGAAAAAGCAACAATAAAAAGATAATCAAATTTATAGCGACAAATTATATTTTTTTTACTTGCGCTAGACTATTTTTTTTAGTTGAGCCATTTTTTTTTGGTTGTATATATATATATGTATATGCGGTCTAACGATTCCTGCGATGTACCGATTCACCGATCTACCCAATAGGCGGTCTACAGGTCCACTAGTAGCTATTAGTTTTCAGATTTCAACCCTTATAGGGTTGAAATTAAAACAGCATACATTTCTTATCGAAAACAGGCCCAATTTATTTTTACATTTCCCACTAAACCACCATACAAAAAAAAAACACTCACCAGGCATCTGAAGTCTTCTCATTTCGAATTTCTCGGCTCATCGACTTCCATGGCACTTTTGACAGGTCATGGGTTGGTCCGGCTGTCAGTCAGCAAGCAGGAGGTGATCCCACATCAAAGCCCGCCTCATTTCGCTTCGATACAGCCGGAGCCATCTACCGGTTGACATCAAATCAAACCTGCGAGCGAAGAGAAGATACGACGGTACTCATCACGATTGAAAACAGAATAAAAAAACGAACGAAAAGAAATAAGATTGACGAGGATGGTAGATACGATGGTTTCGATTGCAAGAAAGAGATGGAATATAGATGGAAGAGAATATGGTCTGAAGACTGGGGAATTTATAAATTAAAGTTGAGAATCCCGCTTGGTTCTTGTTCTTCTCTGTTCTTCCTTGGGTATCAATATCAAATTTGAGTGACGTTCCGCGTCTGCGTAAGTTGTTATTATTAGTCAGTCTCGCGATGGGGTAATACATATTTATTAAGTTGGTCCTTTCAGACGTAAACACGGATTGATATATTTTTAATTTAGTATACAGGGTGTCTCACGGAACTGGTACATTAGAAGTTTCTCATGTACAATTATTTCTGGAAACTTGAAATTTTGGAACTAGAGTGGAACAGCCTGTATACCGATACGCCATTTGATAGGACATCTTATTCCCTATCAATCCATATTAGGGTTCCATATATCTATCTTTAATAGTTTTTGAGATATTGTCAGTATAAAAGAATGCAAACTAAATACAAAACGATTTATTCTTCATTTATAGGTATGTAACAACTTAGGAACAGCAGGAAAACAGAGAAAATATTAAAAAGGTTTGTTAAAACTAAAATAATATATTTGGGATATCTAACTTAGTTAAAACTTAATTATGTTGTTCGAAATGCTGCCCGTTCTGCTCCAAACATTTTAAAACTCTTCGCTGTACTTCTGTCATCGTCGTTCTTCGGATTTCTTGTCGTCGAGGTCCATTAATGGCGGTTACTACTCTGCTAATCAATTCTTCTCGAGTATTAACTGGTGTGGAATAGACCTTTAAATTTTCGTTGTAAATTTCGTATCAAATTTTGTCCCCCATTATTAACATTAAAAGTATTATATTATACAGGGTCCTGCAGCTCAGCTCCCGTCTTCTGTAGGTCAGTTACTAATTAAGCTAAGAGTTTGACATTTTGCAAGCTTACCCTGTACTTCAAGGTACATTTCAAGAAATTATTTTTGATTATACAGGCTGTCCCAAAAATGTGCAACGCCAACGTGATATATTTTTTTATATTACATGCTATATATTTGCCTACATACCACAAAAATTTTATTGAAATCGGTTGAGTGACTGCTGCGCAAAAAAATAAAAACAAAAAAAAATTGATTTTGCATCGTTGGCCTTAAAAATCAATAAAAGCTACAAATTGCACCTCCTTAATAAAATTTTGCGACGTCCTTATTAAGTTAGATCTAGTAGTCTCGTTAACCAAGGGTCATTGATCCAAATTATACAGGATGACCAAAATCTAGTGTCAAACTTGTCAAACTTCAAAGCGTGTTATTATTCTTATTTTAAATTGGAACTCGTACATTTTTTAGGTGAAACGATGCAGAATTAAAAAATAAACATTGTTTCTAAATACAACCACATCACAATTCCCAATATTTTAGAAGTTATTCGCCAAAAACTCATTTTTCAACGTTTCCAACGGCAATTGTAGGTAATAAATATCGTACGTGGCGTTGAAAAACAATTTATTTCACATAATATAACACAGAGAAGTATCTTAGATTTGAGTGTACTTAATTAAGTAGTTGTTCGAAATGTCTTCCGTGCTCTTCGAGGCATAAACGAAGACGAGTATGAAATGACCTCGCCACTGCTCTTAATAGGTCGGGCGTAATAGAAATGCATCTTTCTTGCATGTTTTCTGGTGTTGTTGGAGGTTCAGCATAAACGATGTCCTTAACGTAGCCCCACAGCACGAAATCCAGTTTCGTTAAGTCCGGTGATCGAGGAGGCCACGCAACTGGTCCTCCTCTTCCAATCCACCGATTTGGGAAGATTTCGTTGAGCTGGTGCCTGACATGTAACGAGTAATGTGCTGGAGCTCCATCATGTTGCAGCCACATTTCCACCCTTACCGCTATAGGTAAATTTTTAAGTAAATTTGGCAATTGAACAACTACTTAATTAAGTACACTCAAATCTAAAATATTTCTCTGCGTTATATTTTATGAAATAAATTGTTTTTCAACGCCACGTACGATATTTATTACCTACAATTGCCGTTGGAAACGTTGAAAAATGAGTTTTTGGCGAATAACTTTTAAAATATTGGGAATTGTGATGGGGTTGTGTTTAGAAACAATGTTTATTTTTTCATTCTGCATCGTTTCACCTAAAAAAATGTATGGGTTCCAATTTAAAATAAGAACAATAACACGCTTTGAAATTTGACAAGTTTGACACTAGATTTTGGTCACCCTGTATAATTTGGATCAATGACACTTGGTTAACGAGACTACTAGATCTAAGTTAATCAATTTTTTTTATTTATGTTTTTATTTTTTTGCGCTGCAGTCGCTCAACCGATTTCAATAAAATTTTTGTGGTATGTAGGCAACCATAACAGGCTTCCAAATGTGTAAAGTCTTAATTAGTAACTGAGCTACAGAAGACGGGAGCTGAGCTGCAGGACCCTGTATATTATATTATATATTTAAAAGTATTCAACATGGATTTCAAGAAAAAGTGAGAATATTTCAAAAACTATTAAAGATAGATATAGGGAACCCTAATATTGATTGATAGGGAATAAGATTTCTTATCGAATGGCGTATCGGTATACAGGGTGTTCCATTTGAAAAGAAAAATGTTTTTTTTCATGATGAACTAAACATCGTCTTATTTGGTTATGTTTCTAGTTTTGGACCACCAATCATTAAACTTCTCAATAATAACCGAAATATTCAATTTTAAACGTAACCCCGAAAATCACCAAAAAATTAGTAAAATCAAAAAAAACTCAAATTGTGATATTTAGGTATAGGGAAACATTATCAAAAATGATGTATTTTGATACGTAGAAACCAAAAATAAATAAAAATTATATCATTCCATTTAAAATAACGAAGTTGATACCGACTTCCGGTGGCCAACCGTGACTGTTAATTTGAGAATATTTTCGCTGAAGATCTCAGATCGACTAAATTGTAATCCCAAAATTTCAAGGTTCCAGAAATAGTAGAACATGAGAAACTTCTAATGTACCAGTTCCCTGAGACATATAGAATAAAACAAAACGGCTTTTACGCCTATAAATAAGAGCAACCTCGTCGCCAAGTGATGATTTTTACTCCTATTCAAAGTTGTTTAATTTCCCCTATGCAAAGTTGTTTAATTTTTACAAGTTTAACCTGGGTTAAAACTTGTCGTTTCTGTCTGTTCGCCGTAAACGAGTTTCTGAAGTTAATAATGGCCTTCTACAGACGGTCATATGAACCATATAAATATGGAGAACGTAATGAGAATTTATTGTTTGTTGTTTAGGTTTTTATGTACTTTATCTCCTCTTCGTGACTCACTGTCTTTGCAGCAGCTACAGGCTGTTTCTACGAATGATGAACTATGATATAAGTAGACAGAATATGAAAAAATCGTAATCCCCCACTTTTGAGAGGTTTTGATAATGTAAAACTCAACAGCTACCCGATTATTATTTTTTAATTAAGTTAATAAGGCATATTTTTGAAGAACAATAGATTCTGCTAAAAAAAACCATGAAATGTTTTGTCTAAAATTCGGTTTCGATACAATACAATGCAGGGCATTGAAATGCAATGCAATGCAATTCAAGACCAGTGGCAGATTAACTAAATTGGGGGCCCTAAACGCAACCTTTATTAATTGGGGCCCCTATACCTTATCCATTCGAAGACAAAAATTAAACTATTGTAAAAATATATACTTATTTGAAACAAAAATTAAGAAAATCTATAAAAAGTTGTGCAAGAATATAATTTGAAATAAAAGCAATCAGCAATTTTAAACAATTGCATAATGTATAAATACACAAACACAAAAATTTACTATCTTCTTATATTACAAATCGGAATAACATAAAATGAAGCACGATGGAACTGAATTTCAAAATAAATGAGCACGATTTTAGAATTTAATATGAATGATAATAATTTATTAATTAGTATAATTTTAAGTAAGAAAAAGATTACATTGCGGTTTCTAACTTGAAGGAAAAATAAATTATAGATTTAGTACCAAATGGTAAATAAAATATAAGAAATTCGGTTTTTAATAAGTTTGTGGCAGCGTTTTAATATAATATACGCCCCCACTAGCGGGGGCCCCTAAGCGCTCGCCTCTTGCGCCTAGTGGGTAATCTGCCACTGTTCAAGACAGCAAAACAACAAAAAAGGAAGAAGAAACAATAATAACAAAGCATTTGTTTTCTCCAAAACTAGACTTAATTGACAATTTTGTAGTCAGACATTGTGAAAAAAAAATCCAGAAAATTGTTTAATTTTTCATAATCATTGCACACTCTGTGCCTTCAGATTCATTCTACGCAAAAATACCATAGTAAGTTGTGGTTAGTCACTTGTTATTTCTTTGTCAGGGCAGTTTTGACCACTCGACCAAAAAAAGAAAAGGGGTTTACCACTTTTTACAAAATATTTACAGTGGTTCTCAAACTACGAGCGCCCAAAAATATGGGTATTTTTTTGATAATCTAAACCCACTACCGTGGGAATAAGTTTGTGAGTGCTCAAAAAGAATTGGACAGACACTTTTGTTGAATATTGAATACAAAACTATAATTATTGGCAGATTTAAATGAAAAAAATTAGAATTACTACTACATTAGAATTAGCAAACAGTAGGTAAATAAAACCAATAGGTAAAGTTGCCATTTTGGTATCCGATGCGGAAAGTGTTGGGTTTCAATATTCTATGGCGTACGCAAATTTTATTAGAGCCTGGTACCACCTAAAAGTCACCACCTACTGTCCTCAAATAAGGAGCGCCCTAATATAGATATTTTTTTGAAAATTTAAACGGGAGTAAATTCAAAAAGATTTGGACACATGCCTTTGTTAAATATATAATACAAAACTCAAACTAATTATTTGCTAACTAAAATGTAAATATAGAATATCGAATTGTTGAAAAAACGAAATACTTATATGAATATTGGAATCTGGAAATGGCGAAAAGTTTTGAAAAAGTATTGCTTAAAAATTATTTGTTCAAATTATGAAGTACCCTAATAGGAGCCGTTAAAAAAACCTTAAAATTTTAACATTTGATTGTAAAGATTGTTAGATATTTTAAAACAGCTAAAACAGCTATTTTACTGTTGAAACAGTCGATCTGGCAACACTACAAGTACGTCTTTCGTGTGACAATAACTGCACTCAGATAATTCGGATAATTAGACATTGTTTTTTTTTTTTGCTTAAAATAACATTTTGTATTTGTAAAGTCCATTTTTAAAATTAGTTATAAATAGAGTGCGGATACTACGCATTTTTCTGTTTTAATGTAAGCAGTTTAAAGAGCTTAAGGATCTCCACGAATTCAGAAAAAAATAAAGTATTTGCGCTATTTTTATTTTGCTTATTTTGATTTTTCCCGGATTTTGTAGATATGCGCTATTTTTGCGATATTCCTGTATATTTTCACTTTTTACGGATTTTTGAGGTGTTTATACCCGTTTTTAGAGGGTTTAGGTCGTAGGTCTGCGCATTTGCGTCTCAAAAATCGCAAAAATGACTCAAAAACGCCTCTACTGCATTGTGATATACCAGCTATAAACGTGCAACACAACAGTTTTTCGACTTTTTAGTGTATTTGAAATGCTATTAAGGATAAATGGCTGTCTGCCACACAGATAAACAAAATCCCGAATTAATTATTCATAACAATAAAATATTCTGCAGAATGTGCATGAAAACAGTATGTTTCAATTATTTATTTTACGATTTGTCTCTTGGTAGTGATTGTTTTGATTTTAGGCCTATTGTGTTATATTTTGATATTTTGCCATACTACATTAATACATTGTTTCAGTAATATATATTAACTTAATTCTTGTTTTGTTCAATTTGTTCAACTACGTTTAAATATAGAGACAATTTGGACTAAGAAGAATGTGCCACGTGGTTAATTTTCCAAAAATAAATGCTTATAATTCCGCACTCTAGTTATAAATCACTCGGTATAATTACTAATTATCCCTAATATTCTTTTTAATGGAAATGGAAGGAGTTATCATTACAGTAGTACCACAGGCACCATTGTATGCAAATTTATAAAAGATTGCCAAAAGATCTTAAATTATTTTCCTCACAAAAAAGTAGCACAAGCGAAATGTTCAGAACTCGTCAAATATAACAGAATTGCCACTACAAAGTTGAACTTTTTGGCAAGACCTGCACATGTAACATTACCGAAAATATATTGAGGTAAATTAAATTTAATAGTCCGCAACATTTTACACCTGACCAAAATATCCCCTTTCCTTGGTTAAAATAAATACAAAAATCCTGAACATTTTCACAATCAACTTAATAAGCAACATATCGGTTATACACTCTTCATCCATTTAAGTAGCTACTGCCCTCTACAATGCAAATCTGTTATCTCGACTTCGGATCTTCGTATCGGATCGGAACGTTCGTATTGTTCCTATATATAAAGCCAATAAATAAATTAATATTTCATCCGCGTATGGTACGATTGAATCGTGCACGGGTAATTTTTCAAACTTCACAATACTTCATTTGAATATCGGATAAGGGCAGCTGTATGTGTGCGACAGTCAGAACTTTTTATTTAAACCATTCGATGCTATCGACTGCACTCGCCATACAGTCTTACACACACAAAGTAGAAACCGTAAACTCAACCAGAAACAAAAAAATCCCACATTTTACTTCGCCAAATACCATTTTGAGTCGTGACGATATTCAACTTCGATATCTACCAGCCAGCATCTCCCCTGCCTAAGGGCACCAGTTTGACGATAACAATTGCCTGTCCACCGTTTTCCATACCACCAACCTGTTTAGTATGCCACGAATTCACCTTCTGCACATATCTAATTCTTAATGTGGAATCAATGATGCTTCATACAGAGCGAAACAAAATGCAGAACTCCCGAATCTAATTCGATTTGAGTTCATTGTTGTAAAGAGCATAAAATTTCGCGTTATTTGATACCAAACACGATAGGTCTACGACAAATAATAACCGAGATAACCTAAAAAATAATCGGTCATGGCCAACTAGATGCAAAATAAAAATTGATATATCTCCGAAACTAAGACACCTACATGCCACTAACCTTATATTTTTGTGAAGCGTTTCTAGAACTGAATTGAACAACACCGGTATTTCTTGTTTTTTGCCTTTATTACTTAAATCACCTCAAAACGTTTCAGCTTCATAAATCCTTCATAAAAATGCAAACTTCACAATACCGATTAGTTCTAGTTTAGGAGATACCGCGATATCTAAATTCCATCTAGTTAGCCATGGTCCGGAAATTTTTAGGTTATCTCGATTATTATCTAACGTAGACCCATCGTGTTGGGTATCAAATAACGCCAAATTTGACCCTCTTTTCAATACCATTTTCCAAAATTACTTATCTCCCCACATAACCTCTAGAAACTGAAAAAAGTCGTTCTATATCTTTACATTATCTTTAATTACTTAGTTGCAACTCGTCGCCTTAGGCACATGCATATTAAGTGATTTTGGTATGAGTTAATTCTTACTGTGATATCAATGATGCATTATACAGTGCGATACAAAATGAAGAACTCCAGAAACTAATCTTTAAGTTCATTGTTGTAAAGAGCATAAAATTTCGCGTTATTTGATACCAAACACGATAGGGCTACGACAAATAATAACCGAGATAACCTAAAAAATTATCGGGCATGGCTAACTAGATGCAAAACAAAAATTGATATATCTCCTAAACGAAGACACCTAGATACCACAAACCTTATATTTTTGTGAAGCATTTCTAAAACTGAATCGAACAACACCGTTATTTTTTTGTTTTTGCCTTTATTACTTAAATTACCTCAAAACGTTTCAGCTTCAAAAATCCTTCATAAAAATGCAAAGTTCATCATACCTATTAGTTTTAGTTTAGGAGATATCGCGATATCTAAATTCCATCTAGTTAGCCACGGTCCGGAAATTTTTAGGTTATCTCGGTTATTATTTAACGTAGACCCATCGTGTTGGGTATCAAATAACGCCAAATTTGACCCTCTTTTCAACACCATTTTCCAAAATTACTTATCTCCCCCACATAACCTCTAGAAACTGAAAAAATCGTTCTACATCTTTACATATCTTTAATTACTAAGTTGCAACTCGTCGCCTCGGGCACATGCATAATAAGTGATTTCTGTATGAGTTCATTCTTACTGTGATATCAATGATGCATTAACAGTGCGATACAAAATGCAGAACTTCAGAAACTAATTTTTAAGTTCGTTGTTGTAAAGAGCATAAAATTTCACGTTATTTGATCCCAAACACGATGGTTCTACGACAAATAATAACCGAGATAACCTAAAAAATTATCGGTCATGGCTAACTAGATGCAAAATAAAAATTGATATATCTCCTAAACGAAGACACCTAGATACCACAAACCTTATATTCTTGTGAAGCATTTCTAAAACTGAATCGAACAACAGCGTTATTTTTTTGTTTTTGCGTTTTTTTGCTAAAATTTATCTCAAGGAGCTTCAGCTTCGAAAATCCTTCATAAAAATGCAAACTTACCCATACCTATTAATTCTAGTTTAGGAGATATCGCAATATTTAGATTACATCTAGTTAGCCATGGTCAGAAAATTTTTAGGTTATCTCGATTATTATTTAACCTAGACCCATCGTATTGGGTATCAAATAACGCCAAATTTTATCATCTTTTCAATCCCATTTTCCAAATTTACCTATCTCCCCACATAACTTCTGAAACCCGAAAAAATCGTTCTATATCTTTACATATCTTTAATTACTTAGTTGCAACACGTCGCCTCGGGCACATCGTACATAGATCCGTGGCCCGCTTCGATATTCAGCCCGTCGTCCCGAGCATTTCATTTCTATCAAAGTTGAATCCGAACAAAATTGCCTGAAGGCATCGCGACATCACAATAACTTGTATAATATTGCCCTCTCTCATCTTCCGCCCACCCCACGTCACGATCTGCTCGATCTTTCTTCAATTTTCGCCCGGATATACCGAGTTTCTTACGACTCTCTGTAAATTTTAGCAGGGAAATTCCGAAAGATTGTGGTGGGGGTAGTTGGAAGTGATACGGGATTCGTCGCGTAAAATTCTCAATATTAGGAAGGAATTGGAGAGAGGAACCCCAACGCTGCAACTTGTCAAACTTCATATTGTGTACATATTAAAAGCAATAAAGTGTCGCGTTGAATTTGTATCGATGTTCCTGCGCTACGAGAGAATACGGGAGTATAACGGCGTCAATTTCCTCTTCGCTCTTCTCGGCGCTCGCGAATTTTCCAATTTGATTTTATTGCCTTGCGTCGCAAAACCGGGGAGATGTTTGACGATCGCGGATGTATCAATTATGTCCTCGCTTTATACCCCGTTTCATAAAGTTCAATCAGTTGTAATGAGTGGAGGAAGGGGGTTTTAGATGAGAAAAACCATGATTCAACACGATTTTTCTTAATTATCTTAATTATAAAACAAGATACGTTATTGTTATTGTGATTATAGAAAAGACGATAAAATTTGGCGTTATTTGATACCAAACTCGACGGGTTTACGTTAAATAATAACGGAGTTAACCTAAAAATTTTCCGACCATGGCCAACTAGATGGAAACTAAATAGTGCGATATCTCCCGAACTAGATCTAAGAAGTACCATAAACTTTATATTTTTATAAAGAGAATATGAAATTAAACCGAACTACACTGTTGAAATTTTATTTTTCTTATTTTACATAATCCGCATAAACAAATTGCAATTGTGGTATACATATTTTCAAAGAGGATAAAATTTGGCGTTATTTGATACCAAACTCGATAGGGTTAGGTTAAATAACACCCGAGTTAAGACAAAAATTTTACGGTCATGGCTATCTAGATGAAGAATAAAAAATGCTATATCTCCTAAACCAAAACGCGTAGGTACCTCAAACCTTATATTTTCGTAAAGCGTTTTCAAAGCTCTTTCGAATAACATAGCAAACTTATCGATTTTTCAAAAATTTTCCAAAGATACAAAAATAACATCGTGTGTTTATTTTAAGCGAAAACTCAGTTTATAAATAAACATACTAGAGAATCGGTGACCCGCACCACGGACCGACAAAAATTTCGGAAATAAGGAACACGAATTTTTCACACGCCGGGTGACTCACCGCGCTTTGGGCCCCATTCCAAAAAAACAAAAAACGACCGCGCTGTCCCGCTCACGTGAATAAATTTATTTATCTCGCGGCAGTCGATTGCCAAACGTCGAAAATAGTCGTCGTCGTTGTCGATGATGCATCTCGTAGATTTACAATTGTCAAAATTAGCAACGACACCTGCCGGCCGAGTAGCGCACCCGCCGCCAGTCTGTTGCCCGCAGTAGATCATGGCGATAATTACGATACGCCACTGGTATGGGCGGCACTACAAATAGCCGATAGGTGTTTTCGAGTGTTCGGCGGTCATTTGGACACATTAATATTATTTTGGGATATATACGTCGAAATAGATTCTATTTTTCGCGATTTTTACAAGCTGTGAGAAGATTTTGTTTATTTTTCTCGATTATTGGGGAGAGGATCAAATTTGGCGTTATTTGACACCCAACACGATGGGTATACGACTAATAATAACCGAGATAACCTAAAATTTTTTCGATCATGGCTCACTAGATGAAAAATAAATATTTCTATATCTCCGAAACGAGTGCACCTAGATATCACAAACCTTATATTTTCGTGAAGCATTTTTTAACGGGAACCAGAAAAAGTGATATTTCTTTGTTTTTATTTTTATCCCCAAATTTTATTTAAAACGGCTTCAGCTTAAAAAGTGCTTCACAATAATATAAGGTTATCCATATCTAGGACTTCTAGTTTAGGAGATATCGCAATATTTCTCTTCTATCTAGTTAGCCATGGAAGCAACTATTTTAGGTTAACTCAGTTACTAAGTATCACAGACCCATCGAGTTGGGTGTCAAATAATGCGGAATTTTATCCTCTTTGCAATAATCCGCATTAAAATTATGAATCTCTTTTTATAATTGAGATAAACAAAAGAATTCGTACAAAAGATCGCGGGAAGAAAGAAATGCGGCGTTAAAATTAGACAATAATTAGTGAAACGAGGTAAAGGCATGTCGCCACGACGGTGCGGACAGATTGCATCTGAAATATTTCCAGCTACCGTTCACGACTGCTCTCTCGAGTTCTTACCTGAGAAGAGACAATAACCACAGATGCGAGGCGATAACTGGCAGGCGACCGGTCAACATTTTCGAGAAATCATAATAATAAACGAACCATCGAAAACCGCTGTTTAATAATTTGTTAGCGATAAAGGTCTACGGATTACAACCTTATCGATTGTTTAAATTCTCGCGTTTACGACTTGTACGATGTCGGGTCGACGAAACCCGTCAATAATGTAGCAGGCTTTATGGTATTGAGTGGAGATACGGTATTTTTTATGAATTCTAGAAATTACCGAGGGCCAACAGCCGAATTATATATGGAAAATTGACTCAGGAATTTATTTTTCTCTATGTCGGCATCTTAGTTTTTAAAGCGACGTGTGTTCGATCTAGTTGTCAGATGTTGACGATTCGAACGGTAAGTACCAAATGGGAAATTGTCATATTTGGAAAATATCAAATATTTGATCATTTTGTGAAACTCTGACAGAAAATACCGTAAAACGACGTTAGGTAGGTACCTGAACATAACCATTCTATTTTTTGTGTGGGGTATTGGTGGACTAATTCTGTACTTGATGAATCATTTTAAAACTTTCGAAAAGTTTAAAAAATTTTATTGAATATATAAATTTCATGATTTTTATGTTATTTCAACACTCTATATTTGTTTCATCATTATAAATGTGTGCCGCTGACATAATGCGCAAACGTTCCTACGCATTGACGTGTTAGAATGAAATAAAGAAGATTGCTATTTCATTCTAACACACGTCAATGCGTATAGGAACGTTTGCGCGTTATGTAAGCGGCTTACTGCCACTTGTCGTGACAGAAACTATACCATAAGTTTACCAAATGTACACTCATGGAATTAAGTAAGTTCTATAAATATTTTAGGAGTGTGTCGATGATACATCCAAGTACAAGTTTTTTGTTATTCTGGTCGACCGCTCGGCCGCTAAGTGCAAAAAATTGTCCGTTTACGCTTCAACTCGTATATCGGAAATTTATTATTTGCGAAACCTTGTTCGAATGCTTTGAATTGGTTTATAATGATTTATATGTTTCTATTTATTAGCTTAATGTGTAATTAATTAATGTAATTCCTACATTGCAATGTAACTGTGTTTTTATTAAATATGACGTTAATTTTATATTAATAAACATAAAAGTTTTCGATTACATGAAATGAAAATCTCATTTCAAGATATTGCATACAACACAACAAATTATACTTACAACCTTATTGCATCTAATAGCTTTTTTTGTCTTAATAAATACAAAAATCAATTTGTTGTTGTCAATATTTTTACTTTTCAGGTTATTTCAGAACTGACATATGTATTAACATTAATTCACAAAATAGAAATAAATTAAAATTAACTTGCTTTAAATTTGTCTTTATGGTAATTTGTTAATTGTGATTTACTGGTGTTTTCAAGATATTTAGCTTCAACGATATTTTGCAGTGTAACTTAATAAACAGAAAGGAGTATGTATTTTGTATAGCATGAATGTATCATTACTATTTTTTTATATTATTATTTTGTACTTTACAGCAATATGTTTCAAATATCTGACAACTGAAAATAATGACAATTATGTATATCACTAATTTGCAAAAATTTTTGGAAGCAAGCTCTAAATTTTTGACGAATTTTGATGGAATGTAAATATGCTATAATTATTATTAAAAAAAAATAAACCAAAATATACGAATATCTAAAAGAACATTTATAAAACATAAAAATTATTTCATCAAATTTGACATGGGATGAGTATAAATTGTGTTGGTAACGGGTATATAATTTCCGACGCTTCAGAAAGAAAAGTTGTTGGTTTCTCTTACGTATAGCCTTTATTGCATATTAATTACTCACAATCATATGCAATAAAAGCTATACGTAAGAGAAACCAACAACTTGACGATTTGAACCAGGGACCTTTGCATCGCTAGCACAATGCTCTCCCATCTGAGCTATTGACATTGTGCTAGCGACGCAAAGGGCCTTGGTTCAAATCCAGGTTGTGGCTGTAATTTTTGATATATTTAAAATTTACATCCCGCCTGTATGTTACCATTATTAACTTATAATATTACTTTGACAAAGTATGTCGTTAAACATTTCAGTTATAGTTTATATTGTTTGGAAATTAAAAAGACCTTCATTTTTAATGTATATGCATTTTAGCTAACCTTACAGTAAACAATTCATAAGTCAAAATGTTACTTTTAACTTATTATCGTTGTTAATGCACGCCTCTTAATTTATTTAGAAAACAAATTAAGAAATAAAATTTCCAATAATGTTCCAGCTAATATATAGTAAATGAAAAATGTGTGCTTATTGAACTGGAACTATATTACAATAAAACTTCTGTAGAGCTCTTTGAAATATTAACAAAAAAAGAAAAATAAATAATTAATTAGTTATCAAACAATGCAAAACCAAAAATGAAACACAATAAATACATATTACAACAATAAAAAATTATTAATTATAAGTAAAATTTTAATAATTTGTCTTAACAAATGAACAAAAGAAAATAGCAAAATGTTTTGTTTTTTTCCTAGAAAGTAGAAAGTAATATGTTTCATATGGTCTTATTGGTTTTCTCTGTTCCTTCTGAAGTTGGAGCCGTTTAAAATAAGATATTGTTAATAATTCAAACGACTGTAGCTTTTTAATGAATTGAAAAAGTAATTTACTTTCTGAAAAAAATTGTTTTGCGGAAGAAACGTGGGACACCTGTATATATTGCTATAATTTAAATTATTTTGGTTGTCAAGCATGTATTAGATGCCATGAAAGATAATTGAACATTAACTGCTGTAAAGTAAATACAGATATAAAATGTCCATTGTCCTTCATACAAAATAATGCTCGTCCTAAATGTAAATTTAAATTATGTGTAGAGAATTTATTTACATTTAGTGAATATATTTTAATATTACAATTCTGAAATAGTCTATATTTAGTGATAATCCTTGGCATCAAGTTTATTTGCGCATTTACTTACTAACTTACTTAAGCCCGTCATCCTACTGCTGGGCAAAGGCATTTACTTGCGTAATTAATATGTGTATTAGTTAACATAAATTAAACTTAACTGTAGTGATCATATTTCATTTATTACATTGCAATGAAGATCAATCACATTAAGGAAAAGGTCGGACACGCTAAAAATAAACTAAATCCCGTTACATTACATCTATCGAAAAACCACCTCGTGACGGACAACTTTTTGCGATGCGGCCGGGTCGAGGTAGAACAGTACACGAATATATAACCGACATACTATTTTCAAATCTTGCGATAGCGATACGAACTTACTTATTTCCATGACTGTACAGCGGTATTACTACTACGGTCTGCTCACGTCAATTGTGTGTAAATGTATTAGTAAATGTATTTGGTTGCTTAGGTGTCTGTGTCAACATCCTTCTCGCAGTGACGTCATGCGCAGAACTAAACGAATTTGAGACACGAACTGAGCAGACCGGTGTTAGTGAATCGTGGTAAGGTCATATTTAAAAATTCTGGTCAATTATGAGCTGGAATTTTGTATTTTCGACATATATTTGGCAACTATTCGACATTTGTCGAGTAGACAAGTATGTAGATCCGATTTAAGGGGAACGGTTACGACGTACGGCGAACGCGACGGTTTTCAAAACGACGCGGATATATCTTTGAAACCGCCAAGTGGCAGTGCGGCAAAAAGACATCAGTGCAATTAAGATTTCGATCATTCCGCGCCAAACGAGCAGGTATTGAGCGCACCTCAATCGTATGAAATTAATTGAAGTTGATATATTCAAAGAAACGACTTCATCTAACGACTCTCACCGGCGATGCTTTTTTTGTGTGTGCGTCCCCGTGAGAGTGTTTTGTGCTGTGTTCGCTTTGAGATCGATGTTCTGCGGTATCGGGGGGTGAAAGTACGGGGGTCGGCGGGGGGTGGGGGTGGAAATATTTTTATCTGCGTTCGGCGAGCGCTTGAAAGAAATATGGGGGATTAAAGTGGTATAAAGATGTTGGGGACCATCTGGAACAATGACAAGAGAAGGCCGACGGCTATTAAGCCCGATATTGTCATCCAGATATTCGTGTATATCGATTTTGTAATCTTCTATTTCCGCGACACCACCACAACGACAAGGGGTGCGTTTTTGGGCATTAATGTTTCGATATTATCTACTATGAAAAGAAGAATGGCGTATCGTATAAAGAAAAAAAAACTCACCGTTTATCTCCTGGATTTGTTGTTAAGAATCTCACGAATAACCTGCAACAAAATTTCGAGATGAAATCGAAAGAAATCATAATAATAACACTGTGCAACAGCAAAAAAATCTTGCATGATGATGGCTAATCGCTATTAAAAATTTTTCAGCACGTCACTATTTTGTTAAAGTTTGCATAAACTTTATTATCAGCCACAATGGCAAAATATAAAATATATGAATAAAAGTAAAACGGAATATCCATGTTTCTATTAAATTCAATTTCCGACCACTAATTATTTTTTGAGATTTTAGCGGAAATATGTCTTTTTGGGTCCCCTGAACATTTTTGACCAAGGTACAAAAAAATGTCTGTGTGTGTGTGGATGTGTGTGTGTACCCGTTCTTTGTGGCGACGATTCCGAGAAACTACTATCAGTATCGGGACGAAACTACATATTTAGGTTTCAAGACCAAACTTAGAGCTGAAAAGCTTTCTGTTGAAAAGGGTCCAAAGGAACTGGAGGTTTAGTCTTAGCATTTTTGAAAGATTTTGCAAATAAGCCGCCATTTCTGGAATTTCGTCGAAATAGTTAAACAATAAATTAAAGTAGAGGAAATTCTGAATAATTTATGACTATGAAATTTTTTGGTACAATCAATAGTTTAGCTGCGTAATCAAATTCTATTTCATCGAGATCGGTCGTACTGCATTAAAACTAGTAGCCAGGATATGTCAGATATTTTGATTCTAATGACAGTAGGTAGTGTCAAACGGTAATGTTTTGACAATACCTACTGTCAATATAAGCTGCGTTCGGATATTGTACACCGTTACACTTTTTATACCCAATAACACGTAAGTGTCATTTGGACGGTGTACCCGGTGTCAACGGAGTACAATATCCGAACGCAGGTTTAATCGACATATCTGTCTAGTTCTACTAGTTTTATTTTAATGCAAACATAGCCGATCTCGATCAAATAGAATCTCATGCAGCTAAACTATTAATTTTATATATAGTATGATAAAGTCATGTGCCTGGCCACATCAGATTTTTGCTTATGACGACATGGACATTCTTTTTAAATACCAGCCCCTTATTCTTTTCGTGGTTATAATTAGGTCCTTTAATCGACTAAATGATAGGCGCTCAGAGTAAAAATTTGTATTTATCTGAAATCTTGAAAATTGAATACCTGGGACAAGGCCTGTCATTTACATGCTGACCCATTACTTTTCCCGACATTTGTTTAGGAAATAAATGTCATTCTGATTAAAAAGTATTATTTAGAATTATTTGTTAATACAATTCATCAAAAAATAGAGTAAAACATCTGAACAACCTCAATAATAATCAAAAATTAAAAACAGAACGAGTTCTAACGAGTATATATTTAAAATATTCAGCGATCGATTTCGTCTGTCGACATCATCAGGTTAATTTACACGATTTTTATTTGAACATTTTATATGAAGACAAGTATATGTAAACTTCCACAGTTTAACAGCTTGTTGAGGATTATTTTATTTGCCATGACAGTGAGTGTTTGACGTACATCATAATAAAATTTTATATTGTATGTTATTTGTTGTATTGTAGTAATTTGTAAATTAACCTTTTAGATAAGCCTGATGATGTCGAAAGACGAAATCGATCGCTGAATATTTTAAATATATACTCGTCAGGATTAGTTCTGTTTTGAATTATTGATATATCACGAGTATTGAGGATGGAAAACTTCATACACCTTACCCAATAATAATAATAATAACTAAAAATAATACAAATAATTTGAATAAATGATGAAGAAATTAATTAAAAGTCCAATGAATCTCTTAATGTTTTTTTTTATTTTTCTGAGTAAGAAGCTTCACGTGGTCCTAATCCTTTTTTTCATTTCCTTTAGAAGTTAAAGCAGTAGTCGTTTAAATTACTATTTTCTACTTTGCATTCACAATGCACACATTGTAACACTGTTTTCGGTGTTACAATTAACACATTGTAACACCGAAAACAGTAACATTTTTGTCTAAGATTGCCAGGATTGGTACACAATGATATCAAATGCCAAATGTCAAACGTACAATACATAACCACACACTGCCCCTTTTTAATCGCTTGCAATCGCATAAACTGCGAAATATCAATATTCTATACATATTTAAACATGCGTGTAGCCTGCTATAGTATGGCCAAAGGTTGTGGCTTTCTTAGCTTTGCTGTGTTCATCAAAATACGCCAGCATAACGTTTTCGGTGATGTTTTACGACTCTGGTAAGTGATCGTTATCATTCTTTTCAACTAAACATCAAATCCCTTTTTCAGATATAATTCAAGGACCACATTTACTTTAATAAGGTATTATGCGAAGATCAAACCTACATCGCAGATATGAATGATTTTAATTACTGCTACGAGATTGTATATGCGCAATCAATGGTTTATCAGCATACACGTATGAAGCTATAGTACATTTAAAGTGTAGAGGATTTCTTAGTTTATGTAACGTATAAGTTTTCGGTAACATTTTGGACCTAATTCTGTTCGGCTCAATTCGTATTCGTTTTTGTCCGTCGCTTTCGACTTCGTCTTAGTTCTGGTTGTGTGCAACATATTTGTATTACCTCCATCACATGTAATTTTACTAAGTATAATTTATTCTAATAAACTACTTTGCCGAAATTAAAATTGGGTTTCAATTATAAGTGCTTGTAAATATATAAGCCGCAACTGCTACGTAGCGGAATTAGGTAGACACCGCTATTAAACGTTAGGTGTTAAAACTTAGCATAATTTATTCTAATAAACTACTTCACCGAAATTAGAATTTGGTTTCAATTATAAGTGCGTGGAAATGTATAAGCCTCAACGGCTACCTAGCGGAATTAGGTTGACACCGCTATTAAACGTTAAGCGTTATAACAATTCTTTAGTAAGTTCTTGTTCTTCGAAGTAACTAATCAGTCACCGCCAAACACTTCTAACACTTCCAAACAATAAGATTCTGATTATTATACTTATGAAGCCACTATTAAAGTTGTTGACTTTTTAGGTTAAGTTTCATATATTTATCACAGTAGGGTTAAAAGTGTTGCCCCAAGCTCTATTATGATCATCGTTGAGACCTCGCTGAATATTTATTCAAACTTGTAGGCTAAAGTAGAGTAATTTTATTCACAATTAGATTTTGTCAAGATGTTATCTCATAGATCTCATCCTTAACGAAGTTGACAGTTACTACAGTGCTGCCACGTGGTACCCGCGAAATACCCTAGATTATAATTTAGCGCAATATAGTAACCACAATTTCTAAATTTATATAAAATTAATGACGCAAAGTAGAAAAAATAGTATATTACACTCGTTTTATAAGACGTATTGGCGCACTCGTTCCATTTGGGCACTCCTCGCTACGCTCGTCGTGCCCAAAACAACTCGTGCGCCAATTTGACGTCTTATAAAACTTGTATAATAATATACTATTTTGTTACCATTTCAAACGACTGTACGTTTTAAAGAATTGGAAAAATAAAGTCCATATGAAACTTTTTGGTAATGATTTTTGACTTGTGGCTGCTTTAAGAAAAAAATTGCGGAAATAAAATGGCAGCTTGAATGAATTGCATAGAGGGATTATCTTAATACAAAGAACAGTAGTATGCCACTTGTAAGTCCAATGCTTTGGCAACAACGCACAAACCATCCAGAAGATCGTTACTTTCGCGTCAGGAAAACTTTGGAGCTTCATGCAAAAATAAAAAAACAAAATTAGTTACTCAAATTTACCATCAACTACTAAATTTTATTTTTTAAATGTCATTCTGATTAAAAAGTTTTATTAATACAATTCATTAAAATCAGGACAAGGACAGGCCTACGACTTGTCCCAGTATTTAATTTAGAAATTCAAAATTTCAAGTTTTGAGGACATTTGGGTCAGCCGTTATAACAAAAAAAAAATTGACCTGAATTACCAGAAGGCTTTTTTAATTTTGATTTGATCTTCTGAGTTCGAATTTGTGAGCAACCCTAAATAATGTATCACTTTTCATTCAGAAAATCGATGCACCCAAAGTTATCATTATTTCCCAAATTTTCAATTGCCTTTAGTATAAAGATTTTTTGATGTAAAGCCAAAAATATTTAGTGCTACCATGATGACAATTGAGGGATCTACCAATAAAATAAGAAAAGTACGGAATTGCCATAAGAATTAATGCATTTATTAGTAAAAAGCATTAATTTTATGTATTCTAAACCAGACTTGATAGAAATAAACGGTTAATCATCAAAAATAAGGAAAAAAAATTGAAATTTGTTGCATAGTGTAATTAATAATATTATGTCTATATGAAGCAGGATATTTTGGGGGTTGAGAACAACCCTCTACTAGTATTATATCGTCGTTAATATTGCTTCACATGAGAGCAAATAATGACGACTAATAAACTCCACGATACGATAGGGATGATAGTTATTAAGATTGCTTGCCGGATATATTCTGATACGGAAAACTTTCTATTTACTTTATTATATGCGATTCCTATCTCTATACAGTCGCGTTCTATCTCCGTATAGTTTGTTGTGTGCCTAACTAGAAGATACGTATTATTAATATCGTCGCTAATAATCGTTCTATTTAGTTTTAGACGGCGAAGTCAAATAATACACACTGGTAATATAGTGGAGTCTAATTAGACACAGATACTGCGTTATATCGGAACCAGCTTATCTTATTTATATTATTTCCATTATTAAATTGGGTAACAAGTCTTTTAAATGGATCTATGCAACCTTAGATACTAAAAAGAATCGAACAATAGTTGTTGGAAAAATACAACAAAAACACTGAAAGAATAAATAATACAGTATATAATAACATTCGACCACACCATATACTCTATGTTTCAAAAATTCTCATGGGCATACTAGAATTTGTAGAGAGATGTAATTTTCAGAATTAATTACCCAATGTGTCTGTGACCAAAGCGTGTATGATAATAATTTTTATCGCAGCTACTTTGGTCGTAATCGCACATGAAACAAAATCCTAACATTCTACCACCAAAAAACAACGTAAACTCATGTTACAAAAATTCTCCTCATTAAAATAGAATAGATAGAATAGCTACTAGGGTAGAACGGCTGAAAATTGATCACGTAAACGCCAAAACTGTTCGAAGGGAGTGTATCTACCACCGTTTAGTCTTAAATCCTCAACCCAATCCCGACACTTTACACGTAACGCAGAGTAACTCTGGCCCACGGACCAGAGTCTAAGGTAGTATATCAATGGTATGGGGGGTGGGATTACGCCGCCTGGTCGGTTCGGATTTTGAAGGAAAGTGACCCAACAGGATCCAATAAGACGGTAATCCCGCCGACCCCCTTGAATATATCCTGTATTACAGGGGACACCGTCCAGCGCTACTGATATATTAGAGACGCCTTGGTGTTCGGCTAAGTGGTAAATTTCTAGGATATAAAGGGTTTCCGCTTTGATGCAGTGCCCCAGCTTAACTAATTAATTGGTTATAACCAGTTCATTGTGTTCGGTTTATTATTGGGACTTTGGATCGGACGCGAGGAGTGCTTTAAGGACCTTACGGAAAGCCAGCGGGGCTCCTGGTGTCGATAACGTGTTCAATTATCCCCTAGAGAACGTTGGACATCCCTAAAAGTGTCATAAACATGCATGGTTTAATGGGAATATCAAAATTAGAGTTTTGCCAAAATGGTGGAGGCGAAGGAAGTATTATTTTTCGTCAATTTTCAATCATTTTTCGATGGTTTTTGATTAATTTGGACATTTTAAACCGATTTAGGCCATATTATCTATATATAAAAGTGGCTCGCTTTACCAGAAAACATCATGTCAAACTTTCATTGGCACTTTATATTAGCTGAATATTTTGAGTAATTTGTTTAACTTTTTTTAATGTCACCAGTTTTCCGCTAGAGAAAATGGTATACTTTGTATAACCTAAAAATTTAAGCCAAACGTTGTTCGGGTAAAAAAGTCCGTCGTTGACCTCTTAGCCCCCATGGCACAGTTGAAATTTTTTTTAAAAAAAATGTGTATAAGTAAGTAGGTAGGCTTCATAATGTTAGAAGAAAATACAGATTCCAGTTCTGACGAAGAATCTTTCTGTTTAGTTTGCTGTGAACAATACAGCGACAGTGTTCCTGGTAAACGCAGGCTGTGTTGTAAAAACATGAAAGATGCATTGCAAATAGGGCACAACATATTTACTTGGTATTTATTGATAAAAAATCACTTTAATCACCTCTCTTATTGATTAATTTTTTTGTGTTGTATTTTAGAAAATCACCAATTAATATTTTAATATAGCCATATATATGTTACGGTCATAGTGATAAATAGGTTATTATTAATAATTACCGGTTATTATTAATAATGGCCAAGTTGCGAGGTTAAAGTGAAGAATTTATCACATGAACCGGCTATTATTAATAATTTCCAGCATGCTGTGGTCAATGTGATATATTTCAATTCGATATTGCATTAAGGTGATGCTACAATATAATAGAGCCTCAGATTTCGAATTCTGTTAGTATCAACATAATCGCCACACAACGAATCTATTCACTGGGTTTTCAGTGTTGGGCCTTTAGTGACGTTAGTCCTGACTAACTTATTTAGTTACTACTCATGACTAAAATAAGGAAGATTATAAAAACGAGACTAAAAGATGCCAATCCATACTAATTGCATGCACGAGTGTGTAACCCTTTGGGTCATGCTTATTTGGCCAATTCTTAAAAGCTAAGTAAGTAATAAATTAGAAACTCGGTTTGTATTATTCTGCCAGTGCATACGTACATAGTGCTTCTGTATTTTGCAATTCGTGGCAAGAAAAATTATTTTTATGTATAAGTTATTATTTATTATCCTTTTAATACAAAACTTTAAAAAATGTTTTATATTTAATTTTGAATACAAAAGTCCTTCTAGACCTTTATTTTTTTTGTGGTAGTACAACAATTACACCATTTATATTGTAAAAATAAAGCAAGATAAAGTTTGAAACAATAGGCCGTCATCCTCTTTTGTTTTCTTCACAAATGTGAACTGTACCTGTATTTTGTTTTTATTTTATTATTTGCTATGAATATTGTTTATTTTTGATTTGTAAGTGCACAAATGTGATACAAATTTTATTTGAGTTACCTACTGTTAATTTTATTTATTAAGAATATATATTTTTTAAACTGATTCCTGGACTTGAGAATTATTGTGTTTTTGTTATTGTTATATTTTTTCATATACCTAAATAAATAATGTATTTAAAAAAGATTATATCCGTCAGATATTAGATATGCTTACGGTAGGTATAGGTAATGGACAACCTAATGTAGGGAAGATTGGGGAAAGTTGTTACAATGTTTAATCTTTCATTTATAAAATAGTACTTTATTGTCAAATACCAAAAATAAAAATACCGTGTTAGGAACAGAACCATACAAAAATGTTTGCGTCATTTGTGCGGTGCAATTTATGTAAAAACATCTATGTAGACTAGTCTCGCCTATTCTTGCATGTATTTGCATGAAAATACAATATTGAAAAAATTAATATTAAATACGCAAAATTTCAAGATAATTGGGATTTGGGAATTTACTTAATAAATTGTAATTGTAGATTTACAAAGAACTACCCACATGCATTAAATATAAAATGGGTGTTATTGATAATAAAATGGCTAACTTTTTTGAACACACTGTATAAAATGTTCTTTTTACGTTTTCGTCATTGAGCCGTCCTTGGGTGTATACCAAATATCATTACCAATTATATCCAGTAGTTTCTAAAGTACAAGGGAGACAAAAGAAAACATTCTGTATTATCAATGTTTTGTATTATTCGTAAGTTTGGTCATTGGGCTACTGGGTACTGATGATTTGCGTCGAGTAAATAAATATAATAGCTTACATAGTAATCAAAATAACTTAGCTAACTGCGTTGAAGACTGTATACAAAATATCTGTTGTAAAAAGTAACGCTTTTATCACTTTTACCGTGCCCATTAGGAAATTATTAATAATAGCCGGTCCATGTGCTTATTTAAGTGTTTCTAATCACATTGACCAAATGATGCGATCACTTTAACCGTAACATATACACACACAGAAAATTTTGTTACTCAAAGAAATCTGATGTTTCAATAGAGGCAAAGAAATATATCTTTGCGGCTAAAAATGCATTTGTTTGGTAGAAACAACGATTATTTGTGTCAAACAACTTATGTTTTGAGTTAAAATTTACAATTCGTCTATTATAACGAACGAGATTTATTTTGTTCAAATAGTTATGATTGTGTTGAGGGAAAGATATATAATTATTAGTTTATCATACACCGGATGATAAAGTATTGTAATCGTGCAAAAAAATGAGATTTTAGCGGAAATATGTTGTTTTGGGTCCCCTCAACATATTTGGCCAAGGTACAAAAAATGTCTGTGTGTGTGTGTGTGTATGTGTGTGTGTGTGTGTACCCGTATTTGTGGCCACGATTCCGGATAAACTACTAAAGGTATCGGGACGAAAGTTCATATTTAGAAGTTTCATGACCAAACTTAGAGCTGAAAAGCTTTTGGTTCAAAAGGGTCCAAAGGAACTGAATGTTTACTCTTAGCATTTTTTAACGATTTTGCGCCATTTCTGTAATTTTTTTTACAAATAGTTAAATAATAAATTAAAGTAGAGGAAATTCTGAATAATTTATGTGTACGACATTTTTTTGGTAAAATTATAAGTTTAGCTGCATGAGCAAGTAATTCTATTTGATCGAGATCGGTTGTGCCTGCATTAATATAAAACTAGTTAGCCAAGATTTGTCAAATACGTTTCATTCTAATGATAGTAGGTAGTATCAAACGCTGATGTTTTGACAATACCTACTGTCAATAGTATCAAAATATCTAAAAAAAAAATCTGTTCTGCAGTCTCACATACATATATTTGTTTGTGACCTTTGTATGTTGTTTTATGTTCTCCACGACCCACCTCTGACAAAATGTAAGTTTTTATAATTGTGTTTTTTTGAGTTTGATTTGTTTGTCAATTGTGTAATATATCTCACTAACTGGTTTATGGCTAACTAGGTTTATTTTAAGGCAGATGCGACCGATCTCGATCAAATAGAATCTCATTTACTATTAATTTTATATATAGTATGGTAAAGATTTTTTAAATTAACGAAATTGTTGATTGAGTTAAATAAAACACAAGTTTTAAGGTTGCGATAATTGGTTCTTTGATTAAAGAAATTATTAGTTTGTTGAAGGAATTAATATGGACGTATTAGAACTTTTCGGAAGGTAAGTAGAGCAAAATCAAAATATAATGTCTTTGGCAGAAGTAAACCTACTTCTAAGCCAAAACAAACATTTTCTTTGAAGGAAATAAATCTGTTCTTTGGTGTAAAGAAATGTGTTGTTAAATCAAAACAAAAATTTTACTTTAAAGGAAAGTAATTCTTGTTTATTATCAAAATATATTTATTTGAGTTAAATAAATATTCCAAATAAATTAATCTCTACAAGCAACTAAACTAGAGTATGCAAAGAAGTAAATATTGTTGGTGTCAAAGAAATATGTTTTGATCGAAAAGAATATATTTCTTTAAAACATGAATACTTTTCTGTGTGTGTAGCTGTCAAAGCATCTACCTTAATTATTCGGGAAGTACAGAGAATTATTAAGAATTTTTGGGAAAAACAGATATTCCCAAAATGTCTTTACTATATCACTTGTGATTTTTTGTTCCACATTTACCTACTTATATGAAAATCCAAACAACCAAAAAACAACTCTAAGTTCAGAATATTCGTCAAAACAAGAATCGACACAACACATCGCCAACATCTCAAAATCGAATAGTTTACGTCTGAAGAGAGCAGCGAAACAGTAGGTGGTGAGTTATGTACGCTCTCGGAAGTAAGAAGTGGAATGGACCGAAGTGGGGGCGGTTTTCGGGGGCGGCGTAGTCGGGGGTGGGAGAAAGCCCCCCGAGGAAATGAAGCAACAAACTTACAAATGGGCCGGAACGGCATTAAACAGCGAGTCCGATCTACTCGAATGCTTCGTTCGCGATCTGTTTTTGGTTTACCGACCGCATCGCGTCATAAACGTTCCCCAACCACCCCCGAAGCGGGGGGTGGGAAAGCGGCGGCGACGGCAAACTTCACCCCGTTCCGATGAAAAGAGCATATTGACGATTATCCCGCACAGAAACACGCAGCAACTGGTTCCAATGATCGTTCTAGTGGTTTTTAGGGGTTTAAAGTTGTAATAATACAACCGTGGAAAGTATACTGGATAAAAAGAGGAAATGAGTTAAAATTAGACAGTTTGGGAAAAAAGGGTTGAGTATAAAAAAATTTCTAGTCTAACAAATCTGAAACTATATCTGCTTTTGATTATTATTTATTTAATAATTAAAACAAGTTGTTTCTATCATCAAAGTAGCTATCTTTAACTAAACTCGACGTACTGATCATGAAACTGACGTTTAAATCTTTGTAACAAGGCAGTTTTTCGTTCAAAATGAGCTAGATTTTCTATTTTTTTTTTTAATTTTTATCCCGAAGCTATCTCAACGATGGCTTTTTTAAAATCTTAAATACTAGGTAAAGTATAGAAATAACTGCTGCACCTACAGATTAAATAAAGAGCTTTTCCACATAAAGGTATATGATATAAATTATATAATCAGTGACATTAATTATGGATATTATTAATATTAATACTGCGGAATACTGTTGCTATCAAACTATAATATCGTTAAATAATTTAATTTGTGTTTTTCAATATTTAAACCAATAGGTGAATAGAACCAAACAAAGTGGATGTATTTATTAAACTATATCACGTATTATAATTTAGGTAATATTTTAGACAGTAGTTTGGAGACCCCCGGTCTAAATATTGGAATAGACTCTAGTATACTATACATGATTTTCAATTTTTGGTATTGGAACACATTAATGAATAATAAAATTCTTAAATAAAATGTCTCTCTGGGCAAACAAAAACGGTACAAATTTTCAATTACTCAGATCTCCAGTAAATTCGTAAATTTCTTTAAAAACATTGTTTTCATAGGTAAATTGCTTGAATTATGAAGATTGAGAACATACCATACTCGCAATAATTGAATGTTTCAATCCAGTGTTTTATGTAAGGCTACGCAACATTTCTGATAATATCGGATCTATTTAATGTAAAATGAAAGGTGCATTAAAATTAGTAGGCCATGAAAGTGGTCTGCTTCTTCGTTTTTTTCATACTGTTCTTACCAAAAAAACCGTAGAGTTTGACGTTTGCAACGACAACATTGCACAGGCACGACAAATACAAATGCGTGCTTGAGGTACCTTTAAAAATACTGGAGAAACCATGGCCAAATTTTAGTTTTTCTTTTATGGGCGCCGTGTTTGATTTTGACTCTAATGAAGGATTTTTTTGCTTCGTTTTTACATATTCTACCGCAATTGCAGGGATGTAGATTTTTTGCAACAATAGGATGTTGTTATTTTTATTCAACTAAAATTATGACAGTTTTCTTTCACTTGTCTGACGGTCAGGTTTTGGCTGTTCGCTTTTCGCGCAAAAATTATATCTTCAAATGAAAAATATCGAAATAAAATACAGCAACAGAATAAATTCAGGGTTCAGGATGATGTTGGAAATACTATATCATTCTAAAATGTCATAACAATAAAAAGAGAACTTGGGTTGAAGGGATGAGATTCTCAGATTCAATCTTTGCAAAAACAAAGAAAAGGTTTAACATTCTTCTAAAATTTACAGTTAAACAACACATCATAATTGAAACTGACGGAAAGACAACCTAAAATGTTAATATTAACAGGCCCATTAAATAACAAAAGTTGGCAATGGTTTCTCCACAATATTTAAAGATAACTGAAGTACACAAGTAGATTTCTCGTACCTGTGTAATTATTGTCTTACAAATGTCCAATTCCAATGTTTTTTTTGTAAAAGGAATAAAAAGCAGTTACAAATTTTACCGAGAATACAAAACAATCACCTGTATACGATACTATAAAATCTCTACTGTCATTTTCTTTACTAAAACAAGACAAATGTCATTGACTATTGAGTTTAATACATCTTTCATTTGACATTTAATTGGCCCAATTTGATCAGAAATGCTGAACATAAAGTAACATAACATGGAATTTAAACATTCCATTATTGCGAACATGGTATGGTTTCAATCTTAGCATTACAAGCAATTCGTTTTTAAAGAAATAATACCAACTTAACAGTGACAATACGTTATTAATACAGGGCGTTGTATGCATTATTGTTAGGTTGATTGTGAACCATTTTTGTTTCTATTTCCTGCTCCAATATCATGCTTAGACAATATCATTTTATATTTTCAAGAAAATTATAAATTATGCGTATGAATTATGCAATATACAGGTATAGTATTCTTATTTTTCCGTCGATCGTTTATTTATGAGTCAGTTTAGCGAATAGGAAATCGTTTATTAAACAACTCTATTAATGTACGATTTCTATTAATGCATGATTTGTTATAGCCAATCACGCGACGTAAAGACGTCGTTTGATTGGCCAATCGAACATATGTGAAATGAAACCTTCCAATAAAAAGACACCGTCCTCTAGAACTCCCAGTGTCAAATTACATAAATTGTCATATACCTAACCTAAAAAAACATCAGAGAAGAAAAATCTATGTAGATTACGCTAGAAGAATACGATCGACGAAAAAATTTTGTAACCAACTCGAATATTAAACGGCAATTAATGATCTCATCAATTAACGCACTCGCTAATCGCTCGTGCGTTAAACAATCTCGATCATTAATCGTTCTTTTTAATATACTTGTTGGTTAAGTAACTATAAATTGATGATTTCTGAAATTTAACCTGGAGAATTTTGTTCAGTATTGTTATTACAGTCGAATATAAATATCCATAAAAGAATCATGAATTCTGCGAGACATGAGGCATGATTCGTCGACAGGAACGCGGCATGATGTCTTTATTACACCCTCAGGCCCTTCGTACAAATGACACCACATTACCGATGCACACGTGAAGTGACGACACGTACCAGACATCACGTGACGGTTCACGAGTTACCCCGCACAAGAAAAATACCCAATATGTGACCAACTTAAAGATGCAACGACACCACGCCTTCTCAATCATCTTTTCAACAATCCCCCACCACTCCTTCACTCAAAACAAGACTTTTAATCTTTTACAGTTTATCTCCGGTATTAGAATACAGAGGAGATACAATATGCGATTCTATCCCTTTGTTGTGTTGTTCTTCACACCTGCGTTAAAAGAATTATTATTATTATCATCTCGCTTTTTTTGTGTATGTAGGAGATTTTTTTTGAGGGAGGTTATGTATTGGGTCTAAGGTCCAGAGGCAGGAAACAACAATTGGTTATATATTAAAATAAATATGAGCGTCCGGGGACACAGAGGACTCGGGTCACCGGTTTCTATAGAGTCGGGAAAGAATGGAGCAATTTTAGATTATCCATTGTTGGCTGTTGTGTGTGGACTCTCCCACGCGTCGCGCCGTGTACTTCGGGCAACACGCGACTCTGTCCTATACGGGTGTTTTATTTATTTCCTGTGGACTGCTAAGGGTGCAAGTATCGTAATATGTTGAAATGAAATGGTATTTTCGAATGGAAACAAATCAGTAATTGGAAACAAACAAAAATGTATATTTTGTGTTGGTAATGGCAACATTAGATTTTTTTTTAAATATGGGCAATCTGAAATTTGCCCGTAAATAACATTTTTTACTTTCATTTGTTTCACTCTCCAAACTATTAAAGAAGAAAATATCTGTGTATCTTAGACCGATAATGGACTTAAATGTTAGTTTTCTGAGAAAAAGTAATTTTTTATAAATAGTTTGGGATACTTTAACATGTTCGCCATGGTCAGAATTTTGATTTGACATATAGGGTGGTCGAAAACAAATTTTCGTAATTTTTTGCAAGACAAAACTATCAGTTTTCATAATTAAATTAAAGTTGTTTTAAATTTAATTGCATACTCGAATGCCAAATAGGATTTTTGTATCTCAAATCTCAGATATTGGTCGAGTTAGGCTCGCGGTTTTTGAAGAAAAAAAAAACGGGTTTCGAATATTAAAATTCCAAAAACAAACCGGTTGAAGCCGGTTTTCGTTTTTTTTTTTCAGAAAAAAATGAATATAATTAAGCAGAAAAAATGTTTATACCTAGTTTAATACTTTAATATTTATGGAACTGCAAATACAAATACGTGAATAAAGAAATCTAAAATAGAGAAATATAATTTAAGAGGAATCAGTACTGCTGGTACGTCCTATAAAATAAGCATCCATAGTCAGCTTAATGTTGTATCAATTCTCTCATGTTATACATCAAATTATAGATAACTTGCTGTGGTAATGTATATGTATTACTTGTTGTTGTTGTATCCACGCTACGTGATAAAATATAACTTATTAATGTACTCGAAGAAGTAAAGTTTTTGAGTGAGAAAAGCATGTAAGATATTGATATTTTTACGTGAAATTTTGTACACTTATAGAGGAAGGTGTAACTTAACCTATTTTGTGATACTTTTTTCAATTTTAACCTGAGTTCTTCGTAAAAAAATTGCAAAATCAGCCAATTTTATGTCATATTCAGAAATAGATTTGCCAAAAACGAACAGAACTATAAAAAATCTACCACTAGACGCAAAATTATATATCATTTATCTTTAATTTGGTGTATTTCTTTTACGATTATGTGAACTAATTGCTGAGAAAAAGCCTCAGAACTTTTGCGTGTTTTGCAAGCAAAACGTAGGGGGTATGGATTCCCCCTTGTAAACGGTTACTTTATAGTTCTTTATAAATGAAAATGATTCTAGATATTGAAATTACCATTACAAAATTTACTATTTTAATTTAGTAGTCATTATGATACATTTAAAACTAAAATCTAAAGACCAAGAAAAATGTATTCGATAAAAACATTGTGTTTCGTTAACTTGACTATTTATCTTTATAAGTGTGTAGAAGAATTAAGTTAAAATTACAGTTTGGAAAAAAGCCAAGTGAAAAAAGTTTCTGATCTACTAACTAATCTAAAATTCATTCTGTTTTTGATTATTACTGCGTTAAAAAATTGTCCAAAATAATTAGTTTTTTCCTAAACTCGACCTGCTGATCATCCTGATCAACTAGCATATCAGATTTTCGAAGAAAATCAGCTAGATTTTTTAATTCATTTGATCTGTTTTCTCGGGAGTCTGTAGAACAAATAAAGAAATAAAAATGACCTGTAGAGAATAATTTGAAAAAAAAAATAATAATGCGTCATCCATACAAAAATATACAGCAACACCCCGATCTAACATAAAGCGTGCAGTTAATACGCAAATAATAATAATAAAAATATATTCAATGGTTAAAGGGAAGACAAGTAACAATTATTTCTCCGAAATTTATATCATCCCAATTTCCGAAAAAACCGCAAAATTTTCCTTGCACCCACCCCCTTAAAACAAATGGCAAATGGCAAAATGGGCCTTGATTTATAATCACTCGGAGAAATATCGCCTTCGACTACTTCGAATATGCAATTCTCCGAAATGGGGGGACGGAAAACCCCGTTTTTCCTCTAAGAAAAATCGCTCTTAAGGCGCTAGAATTGACGGCTTTCGTCGGGCCGGAGAGCTCATTGATGGCATTTAATGACCCGAGTAGCAGTTCCGAAGGGTAGCGAGCGCCGCCACTGCCTTCAGACGCGAAATTTGTCTTCATTTACTGGCGCATTTGTTATTCATTATATCGGTTTCCTCGCATTGATTCGCCTGCGGACGCCTTTTCCTTGTGCTTTCCACGGCGAAAACGTCAATTTCATTAAGTTTCCCCCGCTCCCTTTTACTCCCTAAGACAGTGGCGTTCGCCTGATTTTACGGTCCGTCGTTAAATTTATTTTTACCGGACGCGATTGGCTGATTTCTCTACGAGGGCTGGGAAAAATCTACGTAAGGATAAAATCAAGAGGTAGCTAATGAGATGGAAGGAATTGGGACTTATTTGCATGAAAATTACTAAAGGTAATAATAACTATTTTAATTGACTAAACTCTGAAATCAATTTAAAACCGAATGTATCTTGTACACACACAAAAATACCTAAAAAAAACTATTAACTATACAGTTGTTGTTTCTATTTTTTGTTGTGAACTACATCGATTATTTTAACAAAAAAATAGACCCATGTGACCCAGAGGTTATTTTGTAATGGTTGTTTGTGCAGTTTGTGGTCGTCTGTACAGTGTTCCGGTTGGATTGTGACAGCGTGTTACCGAAATTACATATATCTACCTGAACAATTAAACTATTGAATGAAATGGATTTACATTGAATTTTATGTTGCGGGAATGGAAGTTCGAAAGCCTCATACCAGCAGGTGCAGGTAAGTGGTTTGAATTTAATAGCACTAAAGTGCCATGTAAGCATAACTTTGTAGGTTAGGTTAGCCCTAACCTTAAGCTATCAGATCAGATAATACCTGGTTCGAAAATACGACAGATAACTAATTATTCTAGTCAGTTTTACTAATGTCGAAGAAATCTTCACAACAAAAAACGCTTGTATTGGCCGCTATTTATTTCATTTGGATTTCTACGAGCCACCCACTTTCTTCGCAGTTTCAAATCTTGCGAAACAGCTACAAATAGTTTATCCGGAGTTTTTATTGACATATTTCTGCATTGTGGATTTATACACCATTTATAACCCATTTTTATGTATAAATTGTGAAAACAATACATCATACAACACAATTACCAAACGGCGACAGTGTCGATGCTGACAGACCATATGGGCCGATTTGACATCTAGTATCGTGTGACGTCACACAACAGAAAGTATCGTTTTGGCGGGACTTTTTGTGATTCAATTATTAACGCTGATTTTTATGAAATATTGAGGAAATAATTACGAAAAGTAATGCATTTACAATGTAGAGTGAAGGAATAAACACACTAAGATGGTTTTCCACTAATAGTAAAATACCCTACTGTAAGATATATTTAAATGTCCTCAATAAATTATTTCCTTTCAAAGAATCTATTGTATAATTAACCTATTGTTGCATCTGGTAAGTATCAAACTTCTTATATTCAACTAACAATAATGAAGCAGTGATCAATATTGTTCAGGTTCAATCCAACTAAGCAATTATATGAACCTAGATAGCCCCAAACATGTAATTGATTAGATGGATTGAACACTGAACAAAATTGTTAAGAAAAAACTTTAATTTACTTCGAAGTTTGATTTTGTAACATAACACCTTCATCCACTCACATCTTCAATTTAATTAATACGAACATATTATCTTATCCAATTAAACCACTTATTTCCTTTTAACAATATCATAAAACGGTTACATTGAGTATACCTCTTTTTGAAACAAAGAAATAATTAATAGGGTATTCCGGTGTTTTTGAAATTGTCATTTTTTACAAAGTATGGGTGCTACTGTTTGCTACTTCACAAGTAAAATATCAAACATTGTTTTAAATTAAGAGAAATCGTTGTTTGAAGTTTGAATTAGGATTGGTCTTTGTGACGTCACAAAAACCGCTCAAAGTGAGCGACTTGACAACGTTGCTATATCTAGGGTGCACGTAGTAAATTTTTGTCTTCTGTTGTGTCAACGTTTAGAATCGGTCGTTTGTTGACACCTGCTTTGGTTATTGAGGTTACATCAAACAGTTGTTCAAAATGTATAAACTCCAACGCCGACATTGTTCTGTGCCGGGCTGTAACAGCAGTAGAACAGTAACTCCTGATAAAATTTTCTTTACATTGCCGACTAGCGAGATGAGGGATGTTTGGCTTCAAGTTTCAATGATCAAATCATCTCTCAAAAAAGTTACCTTTATTCGTTGTCAAACAACAGGGTCGCCAACCGTCAACTTGGCCGATCAGCTGTTCGAGAGCTGTCCGCTGTTGCCACCGCTACTAGGGATCGGTAATCATCGTGTATTTCCGAGGGTGGTCGGTGAATTCAAACGAAATGCACTTTTAATTGCAATTATCTCATAGAAAAACTAAATCAAAAAGCTCATAGCTTAACTTTATGAATCCTCATAAATTGTACAATAGGTTAAACCGAATATATGCTTAAATTTTGACATGACCGGAATACCCTATTGGGATCAATTATTTTTTAGTGTGCATATTTCTTAGATGAAAATGTTAATCAACAGAAATAATTGGAGATGTTACAAAATTATTTTGTACTTTTAAATTGATTTTTAAAAAAGATTAATTTCCCAATTCATCTGCAAGATTGCCATGTATTATAAAAATGTGTATCCCATCAACCATTCTTGTAATGACATTTGAACGTATTTTTTTCCTTTTAACATTCGAACCAATAAGCCCATTGAAATTCATTCGCAAATTTATCACTTTATTCCCATAAATATTCCTAATTCGCTTTGTCTGCCTCCCACTCATATTATTTACTATCCCATTTTCGCGCATATAATTTAAGGTTATGCGATATCGTCGCCTACTAGATATTTACGCCTTCGCGTATGTATTTCAGAATACGAGGATGGGGTGGGTGGGGGTGAATATTAGTCGACGACAAATTCACAGCCTGCTCGTGAAATTGCCAATAAAATTATGCGAGAAAGGAAAAAAAAGTGTGAGATATTCGCATGGCGTATAGATATAGATATATATGGGGCGTCTCAAAATGCCTTATAAATCGCCGTGATGGTCTCGAAATTGAAATAGTTTGACCTCCATAAAGTGTTGATGCGTCTCCGCATTGGCATGCAGAATTTCATCTCTCAGTTCAGCTCCAGCTAGAGCTGAACGGACCGGCGGTATTACGAAACGAAATAAATATTTTATGGGGTAGTTTAATAGGCCCCCTCCCCCGAACCCACCCCCTTCTGGCACGCCTATGCTTCATTCACGTCCTCAATACTTGCTCGTTCATTTGAACCGCTCTATATGCAAATTCTAGACAATACTCTGAATTATGACTATATTGGCGTTTATAATGCTTTACGAGGTATGGTTTGAAGATTTATTTATGTTATTATGTCGCTCGGTAAAAATAGACTATCTTCTACCTTCCATGTCAAGAACTGAAAGAATTTTAGAAATGTACAAAGGTCTCAAGTCATATTTTCTTTTTTAACAAAACTGCCTTTATGTTATACGAATTTTTTTGAGAGTGTTATAAATTGGGAGAATATTTTACGTATATTCTATGCTGAACATGGAATATAATATACATTTCGGTGTTGTTTATAATTACAAATTCAATTAATTATAATGTTTATAACATTTCCAAAATTGGCTGCATAACTGTCAATCATACGTCAAATTGAAGGTGTATAATGGGGGCTGTATTATGCTTTGGTATTGATTTCGGAACATCATGTACTTAAGATAACACTATGATAGTTAAAGTAAACAATTTAATAAATAAATTAAATGCAAAGATATAAGCTAAACGTCCCAAATTACAGTTCTAAATTCCGACATATTTCTCTTTGGTTTAGGACATCCGGTTTGTTGATTTGACATTACACGTATCAACCCACAATAGTTTCTTATTTTACCAATGTTCTAACAGTCAGAATATAACTTAGAAGTTTGACAGATCTTGATAATTAAGTGCTATGCTAAAAGTTGATTTTTTCCTTATAAGGTGACTGCAATTCGACTTCTTTTTACATCGCTACAGCCTAACAGTAATTAAAAATACTACCTATTTGTTTAGGCTGACTAAAAATGCTTTATATTTTCACTATTATTTACAAATTTAGGGGTGTCGGACTCAGGTATAAGTACATATAGTACGTCGGTAAATAAGACATTGCTTGTCAGCTCTATTGCTTTCTCTACAAAAAAAAATTTGATGTGGACACATGACTTTATCATACTATACAGCAGTGTCAATACTGACAATACTGTCAATATAATCAAAATATCAGTCAAATCCTGGCAGTTTTACAGACGCGACCAATCTCGATCAAATAGAATTTGCTCATGCAGTTTTACCAAAAAAAATGTCAGACATAAATTATGCAAAATTTCGTCTATTTTAATTTATAATTTACTTAACTATTTTAACGAAATTACAGAAATGGTGGCTCATTTACAAAATCGTTGAAAAATGCTAAGAGTAAACCTCCACTTCCTTTGGACCCTTTTACCAAAAATTCTTTCTCCGGAATCGTCGCCACAAAAAACGGGTATACACATACAGACATATACACACACACACATACACAGATATTTTTTGTACCTTGTCAAAAATGTTCAGGGGATCCGCTTAAATCTCAAATTTGTTGTTCAGCACAATTACAATACTTTGTCATACTGGAGTTCAGACAAATTTCAGAGGAGTCGGAGTCGGAAAAAATGTACCGACTCCGAGTCCAGGTTTAATTACTGTAAAAAAAAACATGCGAGATGCACGTTGCCTCAGTAGATAGTAAACAAATAACACCAAATATTCTATTAGGTTTTTTACAAAGCACCTACCTACATACACATATGTAAATAACTAAATTACAAAACACGCTTTCCAAGCAAAAGTGAAAACGATTAACAAAAGTAATCTGTCAGAAACTCGAAAAAGAAATTTGAAGAAGAGTGTTAAAATGAGATTGAGAAGTAGGCCCGTAGTTAAGTGTAGTATCATTTATTTGGAAGTTATACCTGCAGCCATAATTATGATTATTTTCAGCTTTCAAAATAATTAAAAACTATTTAAAGGCATCTTTGCAGGAGCTGTTCTGTCCCTACAACAATTTTATAAACGTATATTGTACTTAATTTTGTTTTTATTAGAATGAATTTTATTTCGTATTATACACTGTGTCTTATGAGTATTTTTGTGGTTATTAGAGATAGAAAGTCGGTTAACTGAACCACGATCTTGTTCATAATTATGATTATTTTCAGCTTTGAAAATATTTAAAAGTGATTTAAGGGCATTTTTGCAGGAGAATTAGTTGGAGCTATTCTGTTCCTCACAACAATTTTATAAACATATTTTGCACTTAATTTTGTTTTCATTGGAATTAATTTTATTCCATATTATACACTTATGGGTGCTTTAGTTATTATTGGAGATAGAAAATCGGTTAAATAGACAAAGTCGTGACGATTTGTATGTTCTCTAATGACAAAACATTTTAATACAGATACTAGATACTACAGATACTACAGATACTATAAACATAGGAACTACATTTTATAAATAAGAAGTAAGCATAAAAATCATTCTACAAAAATATGAAAAGAAGCGAAAAAGAAACAGCAATAAAAGCTGCACCAAGAAAAAGAAAATAAATCCGAGACGCAAAAAAAAGAAAATACGGATGAGGTAAAGAGGGTAAGAACACTATTGATTGTTCCACAAAACAAATTTGAAGATAAAAATTAGATGATGATTAAAACAGATATTCTTTAAAAAAAAGTACACTCTAGCGAAAAATGCTTCAACACGTAATTAAACCTTTTCTTGCCTTTTAGGCAAAAAAGAACTGATCATTTTGATCGTTTTTTTTTGCAGATGCCTAACCAGGCGCTTAAGTCTCCACCACATAAAAAAAACTGGGAAAAACTTGAAACTCACTTTACTCAAAACTACTATTTTAGCAATAAAACTTTAATTTTCTATTCTCTCTAAACAAATTATATGCCCGTAATGTTAAGACTACTAAAAGTGGTCCACGGATTTTTTACGAAATCTCCTTTTTAAAACAAATCTGGGAATGGATCGTTATTACATTACAGTTAACTCTGTTTGCTTCTCTTCTCTGTTCCGATGATAGACAATGGCAAAGAGTATGAATTTCACCTAATGACATGTTCACTTCCTCCGCTTATTCCGTCATGTAGAACGGATTTTATTATATGAAGTCGTGGAAGTCGCCGTTCCCACGATACGAGCAATACTAACGCAAGTATATAGGCGACTCTGAATACCAGTATTTTCCCTCAAGAGAAGACGGCCAATTGTCAACGCTGAGACGTGGTTGTTATTTTCAGATTTGTGCGGCACATAACGAGTACTCCACGCAATGATTTGCCTGTGGACTGGGCTCTCTTAGGTAATCACGTGATCTACTTTTTATCTAATTCGTACCGGATGCGAAATGTGTAGAGTCTGCTTTGTGTGACACTTCGTTCGTGTGCAGAATCAAAGTTGAGACGGTTATTAGTGGATCAGGAAAATGTCGTGAAAGTTCTTTGCTTCTGAGCTTATGATATACATGCATACATACATACATACATATATATATATATATATATATATATATATATATATATATATATATATATATATATATATATATATATGTATGTATATATGTATATATATATATATATATATATATATATATATATATATATATGAAAGCTGGTTAATCGACGGTAAGATATAAAGGAAAAAGGTATTTGTCGGGCAATTCCGTCATAAGAAGATCGAAGATCAAAGAAGCAACCGTATACACGTGTCATCCCCTGTAGGGAACCATTTGAGTGTTTTTCCATGGAGTGTCCATCTTGCTCCTTGGCTATACCGTACTGATGAGGACTAATAGTCCGAAACACGTGTATACGGTTGCTTCTTTGATCTTCGATCTTCTTATGACGGAATTGCCCGACAAATACCTTTTTCCTTTATATATATATATACCGCATGAGTTAATGGGTTTAAAATGCAGAAATAAAAGAAACACTTAAAAAAATTAAATAATTTCTTTGTTTTAACACAACACATACTAGTAACAACCATATTTCTTTAATATAAAACAACCAAAATATTTGCTTTAAGAAAACGTTTGTTTTGATTTAAGGAAGTCGTTGTTTTGAAAATAGTGTGAAGGATGCCGATAGATGGAGCTTTAATTCATTCATATGTCAAAAGGTATTTTTTGGGGGGGTGCTGAATCCAAATCTGAGATTTCCCAACACAATTTCGTGACGCAACATTGAAGAAAATACAAAAAAAGGTAAACATTTTCATTTTTTGCTTATAGCTCGGAAACTATCAACTTTTCGTAAATAACCTAATAATTGAAAATCAGTGTGCATAAAATTTCCTACAATCTTCACTGTTTAGGTTTCTTTCCAACAAATTGTCGGAGCTCAAGCGATAGTTCCAACTGACGTATTTTATCAAGGTTGTTCGTTGGAATTTAATTTTTTTTTGTAACTAAAGTTGTACAATTTCGGTCTTCATTAAATGACTTAAAAGATATGTAATTTAAAAAAAAAATACTGGGAGAAATTCACTAATTGACAGCCTTCAATAATAAATTAGAGTTTTGGAGTGGAAAAGGTGTGTGTTTGCGCAAACAGATAAAATACGCAAATTTTCAACTATTGCTTGAACCCGAACGGTTTATTGAAGAATAAAGCTAAAGAGTGAAGTTTATAGGAAATTGAATTGAGAGGTTATTTAGGAAAAGTTCATAGTTTTCGAGTTATAAGCAAAAATGAATATTTCTACCTTGTTGTTTTTGCATTTTCTTCAATGTTGAGTCACGAAATTTTGTTAGCAAACCTCAGATTCACATTCAGGAACACTTTTGAGCATAAATTGACTGCATGAATTACCAAAAATTGGTATTTGGAAACACAATTTAAAACTAATATATAATATCACAGCCAGAATCCGAAACTCTTCGTCGTTCCATGATTAATGGCATATTTAATACGTTCTAATATTTTGAATTCTTTTTTCAAATAATATTTTTACATAAGATGAAGGTACGTTACTGTTATGTCATTTTCATCTTTTTAGCAACACGCGGTATATGCAACGGAGCAGGTGATTATAATTACGTATTTAAAGACCTCTAATATTCCCAAATATTTATTTCAAATAACATTTTTGCATAGCTTTGAACATAAAGGTATTTTATTCTTCAGTGTTTTTCATACTTTTGGTAACATTCGGTACATGCGAGCAAATACATACAGTCTATTATTTGCATTTCAGGTAAAAGACATTCCAGACACTTTTATGAAGAATATAATTTTATGAGATATTGATAATAAAAATGTTAATTCGTAATAAAAACACCCGGTATATGCAAAGAAGAAGATGATTATAATTTCGTACTTGATCACCTCTAATATTTCTAAATACATTATTTTCAAATAACAGTTTTTGATAGCTTTTAACACAAACGTACTTTACTCTTAAGAGTTTTTCAGTTTTTGTAACACCCGGTATATGCACATACATTCTAAAATTTGCATTTTAAGTTGAAGTCAATTCAAAAGCTCTAAAAATTATTGTTTTAAAAGTTATAATAAAAACAAATTTGTAACGTAATGATATTGTTTCAATAGTGTACACACAGAAAAGTGATGATTTGGAACGAGAAAACACAATTACTTGAATTTATTTACTAGATTCAATGCATATTTACTTGGATGTAGAAAGTTAGGTATATACAAGAAATGAAACACACTCAATCTAAGTAAAATAATTTCTCAGATAAATGCTGTCGACAAATAAATTCTTTCTTTATAAGAACCAATATTGTATTGAAAGAAGTAATTGAATTTTTCGTCCCAAAAATGTCAATTTCTCCAACTAAGTAATAGTAAATCCATTCAAGTGCGTAGTTACTTGATCCAAGAAAATATATGACATTTAATATAAGGAAGTATTGTTTACTGAATAAAAACCCACCAATTATTTAACTGAAGTGATTCTCACTTCTTTGAAGTAATCCCTTTCTCTGGAATAAATATGCGCATCGTGATTGTCAAGGCTGGCGCGCCCGCGCGTAGGGCCGGCGCCGTAAAGGAGCGAAACCTAGTACGAAAACAACAACGAATTACCCCTAGGTGATGTGCCTTGTGATTAGTGTACAATAAACGTTTCAACACGGAATAATTTGATGTAAGACACGCAACAGGTTAGAACGAGTAAGTAAATATAACATACCTATGTTGTTAATTAGCAATAGAAAACGTATTTGTGCCAAATCTTTAAAATTCTTACATTAAGTAGTTAAAAATATTTATCGGGAATAAAAATACACACTTCATTGAAGACTGTTTACTTCCTTGACCAGAGTAACAACATTCTTATATCTAGTAATTATTCCAAGAAATAAAATGTCTTGGTTGAAGTCAATAATCTCTCGCGTATATACGAACCTACCAACTACTTCATCTAAGTAATTCTCTCTTCGTTCGAGAGATCACTTTTCTGTGTCTGCCCGCCGACCCACCAACAAGCTTCCAGTACATAGTTTTCGGTTTTGTTTGAGATCTTCTTGAAGTTTCTGGGACATTGGGTTCAGCCGCTATAAATTCGTAAATATTGCCAAAATCACGTGTTTTTCGCATTTTGACCTCATTGCTTTCGAAAACCTGACGTGAAAGCAATATTTCGTCGTTTTCGTGATCAGCAGGTCGAGTTTAGTCAAACATAGTTATTTTGATCAATGTTAGAACCAACTTCTCTCAATTTGTCACGCAGTGTTATTTGATTTAAATAATATTTCTTACTGACTAAGACATTTTTTCCTCTGTGTATTGATAACATGAATGGAAAGTGAGTTATTTGGATGTGTTTATGATAGATTTTGTTGCTCTTAAAAAAATTCCGAATCTAAAGATGCCTATCAACTTGTTTTTTTTTTCATATTTGGTATTTGTGTGTGAGCACACATCCTTCACGCTTAAATCCAACATCCTGTAAAATTTGGGCCAAACAGCTTTTGTATAGAATATTTTGTTCAATCTCTTTAGATAAATGCAGTAACGACAACCGCGATTCTAGTGACTCACCCTGTATACACAATTTCAACAAATATCTTTGACCATTGATCAGATTTACAACCATATTAAACATTCGATGACCTCGAATCTCCATAACAAGCTCAACATTCGGCTACCCTCGATAAAACATAACTCCAGCTCTAGATCGGTCCCCGGAGGGGTAGTTTTCTTTGTCAGTCATTGGTTCGGACGGCATGCAAAACAAATTGACGTCGTTCACCCTCCACAGGCGAACCCCGTCAAGTCAAGTCCAATTTTCTCCCGATACTGTGTGTCCTTTAAACTGTCCCCTTGCTTGGAGCCGGCCAAAACTACAAGATAAATGGTCAGATATCAATGTAAAAAACGATGTCGCCTTGGTACTCCGACTATATGTGTCGTTTCTTAGCGGGGGTGGTTGTTTTTCCGCCGTTTAGGGGATGGCCGTTTGAGGGTCCGAAATCGCTTGTGAAATTGGCAATTCAGCGGTCTTGTATTCATAAACGAACTCGGACTATTTATTTATTCATTTGTTAGGAGTATTTTGTGGGGAAACATAAATCTCGTTCCTTATAATATACAAATTATAAATTTTAAAACGTATAACGTGTAAAATGAAAACGTTAGTTGTTTGATAAAAATAAACGTTCTTACTACCAAACAAATGTTACAATTATACATAATATATATATATAATATAATAAAACATACATATAATATTACAATATTACAGGTTTATTTGAGTCTGTGTATATCCAAAACTATATTTAGTAAATTTGATTCTTTATTTTTTTTATCTACAAATATCGTTTCAAATATTTTGGGGGTGGCTTACGGATTTGAGGGTGATATATTCAAAGCACAGATAGCACGACTGTCTACTCCGGTAGTAATTCATTTCAGATTTCGAATAGATCTCTCAATACGAATCGCAGCTAAAGCTGATTTATGTGACTTTGTGACTGAGCAGCGACATCCTTAGAATTCGAACACAGGGTGGACGTGTGCGTTGAATCCTTGATGTGCAGCATGCAGGATATCACAGGGATGTGTCTTGTTTTTTTCTAACACTCTTACTAAAGAAGTATATATGTTACGGTTAAAGTGATAAATGTGGTTTGTATTAATAATTACCGGCTATTATTAATAATAACCGCATCATTTGGTCAATGTGATTAGAAACACTTAAATAATCACATGGACCGGCTATTATTAATAATTTCCTAACGGGCACGGTAAAAGTGATAAAAACGTTACTTTTTACAAAAGATCTTTTGTATACAGTCTTCAAAGAAGTTAGCTAAGTTATTTTGATTACTATGTAAGCTATTATATTTATTTACTTGACGCAAATCATCAGTACGGCTAGCCCAATGACCAAAATTACGAATAATACAAAACATTGATAACACAGAATGTTTTCTTTTGCCTCTCTTGTACTTTAGAAACTAGTGGATATAATTGGTAATGATATTTGGTATACACTCAAGGACGGCTCAATGACGAAGACATAAAAAAGAACATTTTATACAGAGTGTTCAAAAAAGGTAACCATTTTATTATCAATAACACCCATTTTTATATTTAATGCATGTGGTTAGTTTTTTGTAAATGTGCAATTACAATTTATTAAGTAAATTCTCAAATCCCAATTATATTGAAATTTTGCGCATTTAATAATAATTTTTTCAATATTGTATTTTCATGCAAATACATGCAAGAATATGCGAGACTAGTTTACATAGATGTTTCCTACATAAATTGCACCGCACAAATGATGCAAACATTTTTGTATGGTTCTGTTCCTAACACGGTATTTTTACTTTTGGTGTTTGACAATAAAGTACTATTTTATAAATAAAAGATTAAACATTGTAACAACTTGCCCCAATCTTCCCTACATTAGGTTGTCCATTACCTATACCTACCGTAAGCATATCTAATATCTGACGGATATAATCTGTTTTATAAGGCGGTTATTATAAAAGTGATAAAGGAAAGGAGTTAATTAAAACCTCTTAATATTGCACAAATAACTAATTTACTTTGGTACTATTTTCGATCCTTAGATCAGCCAAAAGCTAGAAAAAACACAATCAAAAGTAATCGCGCAACAAATGTAACACAAAAAAACCGAACAAAAATGATTTGAAAAGTAAAATCTTAATTAGTATACATTAGTATCATCTCTCCAGCTTCTCCCTCGTTGTCGCGTTCAGCATAGTGGATTTATTCTTTGCAAAATTAGGTGTGAGGTATTCGTTTAAACAAGTGTTTCAACAACAAGTGTGTTTCTTAGTTATCTTGAGTCTTATGCATAGCCTTTTAACAACAATAATATAAAAGCGTTTATCACCAACAAAAAAAAGACTTTTAAATACATTATTTATTTAGATATATGAAAAAATATAACAATAAGAAAAACAAAATAATTCTAAAATCCAGGAATCAGTTTAAAAACAAAATATATTCTTAATAAATAAAATTAACAGTAGGTAACTCTAATAAAATCTGTATCACATTTGTGCACTTTTAGTCTCGCCTTGACAATCTTCCTTATTTTAGTCATGAGTAGTAACTAAATAAGTTAGTCAGGACTAACGTCACTAAAGGCCCAACACTGAAAACCCAGTGAATAGATTCGTTGTGTGGCGATTATGTAGATACTAACAGAATTCCAAATCTGAGGCTCCATTATATTGTAGCATCACCTTAATGCAATATCGAATTGAAATATATCACATTGACCACAGTATGCTGGAAATTATTAATAATAGCCGGTTCCTGTGATAAATTCTTCACTTTAACCTGCCACTTGGCTATTATTAATAATAACCGGTAATTATTAATAATAACCTATTTATCACTATGACCGTAACATATACACTGTGTCCCCCGATAGACCTAACTAAGCCTATAATGGACGTAATTTTATATTGGATGTCCTAAAAAGTCGAAAGCCATTGTTAATATTTTGATTTAACATACAGGATGGTTAGAAAACACGAAAATGTTAAATTGGCCGAAGAGTATCGGTTTTTCGGAATTAGATCAAAAATGTTCTAGGTAAAAGTTAGTTTGAATTAATGTTATGCTCAAATATCAAACTTTACATCTCGGACCAGTGAAAAGACATTACATAAAATTGAACAAAAAATTTAGAGACCACTATTATGATTGATCAGTTGACAGTACTAACAGCGTATCCAAGCAATTTGTTGATAGAAGCTGATTGAAAGTATGTTGACTTTAGAGCAAAGGGTTTATTTAGTTCTTTGTTACGGCATAGGTGAGGTATCGTACCGCCGTGCTATTGAAGTTTTTAACAGAAAATATCCTGAGGTATACGTTTCTGTCGATTGTATTCGTGAATTGGCTAAAAAATATCATGCAGACGTGAAAAATATCAAGAAAAAAAAAGCGAAATGGCGAAGATGATGCAGGAGCTATGTTAGCTATTGATTCCGTGAACACTTGCCCAAAAAAATCGTTGAGGCAAAGATCTCGAGACTTGAACATCAGTAAAACCCAAAGGATCTTTTCAAATCAAAAATTTCATCCTTATAAACCTGTACTGATACACACTTTAGTTGATGGAGATGATTCTCGTCGATTAGAATTTTGCCTATTAGTGGGAGAACGAATTATGGTCGCTATATTTTTCTACAGAAAAATTATTTTTTCTGACGAAGCGACGTTTGCCACAAATGGAGTTGTTAGTTCACAGAATTGCAGATATTGGTCTCAAGAAAATCCAAATTTCCGTATTACAACCAATTCTCAAAAGTATAAAAAAGTGAATGTTTGGTGTGGGATTTATTACAAGATAATAATTGAACCATACTTTTTTGACGGTACTGTAAACCAAATCACTTATTTTGATATGTTGGAAAATTTTTGTTGCCTACTTTGGACGAAATCAACTTACAGAAGATTGGAAAAATGTGTAGCTGTAGGAGGGGAACATGTGTACTTTGTTAAAAATAAATCAAATATAAAACTTAGAATACAAGATTAAAATTTGATATCTGGGCATAAATTCAAATATAAAACAACTTTTGCTTATAACATTTTTGTTCTAATTCCGAAAAACCGATAGTTTACACTTGGGTCAATTTATCATTTTCGTGTTTTCTAACTATCCTGTATGTTAAATCAAAATATTAACAATGGCTTTCGACTTTTTAGGACGTCCAAAACTCTTTATAAAGAATGAGTTTTTCTCGACAAATTAAAAATTACATCCATTAATAGGTATAGTTAGGTCTATCGGGGGATATACTGTATATAGCAATGATTATTTTATAAAGTTACAAACTTATTTTGTTCTTCTTTTTTCATATATACAATAATAAAACTATAAATAAAAAATAAGGCAGATTTGTGCAATACAATCGTGTAAAAACAAAGACGTAACTGTGCGTTTCAGGGATCCATTCGTTTCCCCTATTCTCTGGTTCGTTCGAGAAATAAATCAAAATAAATAGTTCCCTTTAAAATCGACAGGGTCATTCGGTAACAGACGTCTCCACTTTGCGGACGATATATTTCAGTAAAGGGCGATTCGACAAGACGGCTCTGGAATAAAATAAACCTCTGGGGTGGATCCTATTTTATGGCCCTTTACACGCATACACTCACAAACGCATCCTTACAGACTTCCTTTTCTACACACACACACGCGTAGAACGAACATAAAGAACCGATATAGATTTCCATAAGAATGCGTTTTTGGTCGATATTGAGAAACGATGACAAATTTTATGGTAAATATTTGTGAATTATGATTTCACTTCGGAAAATTTACAGCCCAGCCGAATTTGTGTGTACACCTTTGGTTGTAAAGCCGGGGCCACATATTCGTATAGGACTTGCCAAATATCAAATATTTGCCACATGTTAAATATTTGGCAAATATATTTGCCACGCAAATCGAAAATGTTTGTTATTGATTGGTCTAAACGATGCCAAGAGTGATTTATTTTTCCTTAAAAAACTCAACAAAATCTATGACATACCAACAAATTTGTACAATATTCGTTTGTGATTTCGGACCGTCAGAGTTGCACTGCAACAGTAAATGCATCGAGCATTGATGCATCGCCACATAACATTTTCTAATACATGAAAATCTTCTTTGAGGACTTAGTACATGTGCGTACCGAATGGGCACTAGCTATTTTTTTGATTAGTTCGCCTTATTTGCACATTAGCTTTTTCAAATCATACTGATAATTTGCTTCCGAACAAGCAAGGTTTTATTTTATAATGCCGATATATTTTTAATTACATAAGTTCAGAATTCACTGCGTACTAACAAGGGCATTCATGTGGAAATTTACAAAACAAATCTTGACGAAACTTTTTGTTTCATTAAAATGATTTTTTGCTTAATTCATCAGCTTTCTGTATTGTTAATTCGCAGCATCTAATTTTAACAGACTGTAAAACAATACAATTGGTCATTTTTTATTTAAATTAGGAATATATTGCCCATAAAAGATATGTTAGGTATGGTTTCTTTGTTATCTTTAAAGTTCTACTAAATCCAGTTATACTACTAGGTTCGTTGTATAAATATGTCCTAATATTGTCTGAAATACAGATCAATTACTTCTGAAACAAAAATTTAAACAAATGAGCTTTTAAAATATAACGTTTTTGTTGAATAAAAAAGCTACACAAAATTGTCTCTACTATTCAAATATTTTTAACCGCTTTCGTTTCTCTTCAAATAATAAACATCATAAAAATCGACAAATATACAGGCTGTCCCACTTTTTTCCCGCAAAATTTTTTTAGATACAAAATGTCATTCTGAATAAAAAGTTTCATATGAACTTTTTTTTTCAATTCCTTAACAAGTTAGAGCTGTTCAAAATGAAAATCAAGCATTTTTTTCAGTTGTTTTAAGGCGGCTTTGATACGCATTTATCAAGAATGCTTTAAAAATAATACTTCAGGTTGATTTTATACGTCATTCTAATAATTCTAATAACAGGATTGTTATTGCATTTTCACAAATAATTATAAATCCGAACTATATTATGCCCAAAAAATTTACTAACAGTGAAGGGCACGGAGGGAATACCAAAGAAGATTTCCAGCGAGAAGACTTCCGGATGCTGCAGTGTTTAGTAATATTCATAGAACGATTAAAGAAAATGGAATAACGGGAAGACCAGTGGGAGATCACAACCAAGCAGCTCAAAGAGTAAGAAGAGTTAATGCAAGAGTTTCGCATACTTTTGACGAAAACCGTAATTTAAGTGTAAGGCGTGCAGCGCGCTATCTGAGATTGCCGAAAACCACTGTATGGAGAAATTTACGCAACGATAGACGAAAGGCATTCCGTTCAAAAAAAGTGCAAGAGTTACTGCTCCAAGATATTCGAAACCGGTTAGATTTTTGTCGTTGGTTTGTTGATAGTCCACAAGAAGTAAGAAATAAAATTATCTGGACAGATGAGGCAACATTTACTCGTCGTGGAATTACAAACCGCCGTAATTTTTGCGTATGGGCCCACGAAAACCCTCATACAACGACAGTAATATCTTATCAGCATGAATTTAAAGTAAATGTTTGGGCTGGTCTGGTGGGATCACATCTGATTGGGCCTCACATCCTTCCCGACAGAGTGGATGCAAATAGTTTTCTGTTATTCTTAGAGAATAGTTTGATAGATTATTTGGAAGATGTGCCAATTAATTACCGACAAAATGGATGGTTTCAGTTGGATGGCGCTCCAATTCATTACGAAAGACAGGTGAGGTACTGGTTAAATAACCATTACAACCAGCGTTGGATTGGTCGCGCCGGGCTTGTTCAATGGCCACCGCGTTCGCCTGATATTAGTCCTCTGGACTTCCATATTTGGGGCTACGTTAAGTCAGAAGTGTACAAAACACCGATAAATACAAGACATGCATTACTACAAAGAATTCAAGCCGCTTTTGATATGGTTAAAACAAATGTGGAATCACTACGTAGTGTGCAAGAATCCATAATAATTGGTTGCCAAAAGTGCATAGATATTGGTGGAGGTCATTTTAAACAATTTTTTTGATGTATTTTATTTTCTTCTTCGTTAATGTATTGTTTATTACTTATCCAGTTTTTGTTTAGTTAGTGTTTGTTTAATAGGTATTATTTATGAGAAAAAAAAAACAAATAAATTGCTACTAAACTTATTACCACTTTTTTGCTGTACGAACCGCCAGCATAAAACGGGTGATTAACATCAACCAATAACGAATTCACCAAGTACCCAAATAATATAATTGACCATTTTATTCGTCTGATTTCTATGGAATGGCGTTAATATAAGATTTAAAAGCCAACTCAGAATTATTTTGAAAACAATTTTTGTCAGTTGTCATTATTTAAAAAATGCTCGATTTTCATTTTGAACAGCTGTAACTTGTTAAGGAGTTGAAAAAACCTAAGTTCATATGAAACTTTTTATTCAGAATGACATTTTGTATCTAAAAAAAATTTTTGCGGGAAAAAAAGTGGGACAGCCTGTATAAACACAAGCAAATAAAGTATAATTTTCCAAATAAATTATTTTATAGACATGCTGTCTATAAAACTTTTATGATGTCCATTACATGAAGAGAAATGAAAACGATTAAAAATATTTTAATAGTAGAGACAATTTTGTGTAGTTTTTTTTATTTAACAAAAAGGTTATATTTTGAAAGCTCCTAAATGAGTATCATCTATATTGTTCATAGAAAAGCATCCACTTAGGATACACTCTGTATATGGTGTACGTTTTTCTTGGAAAGAAATAACATTGCGTTACAAATCTATCGTCAATCTTCGTATACCACCTACTACACACAAAACGAAATTAAAAAATGGAAAAATTAAACAGCGTACTAAAATGTTCATCGAGTACAAATAAATGCACCAATATTTGTCGCGTTTGCATGTGCTATACCCACTTCAACTGGGTATTGCAAATACCAAGTATATAGCGTAAAAAAAACTCGTCCGCACAGCCGAACGTCGAATATATAAATTTATTTTAGAGGTGGACTCGCTACGAATTGAATAGAGCAGGTTTCTTTTCTTGACAAATATTCATATACTTGGCAAATATTTGATATTTGGCAAGTATACGAATGTGCGGTCCGGCTTAACAACCTTAATTTCTTCACAGGGTGTCTCAAAATTGGACCACCAGAACAAAACTTTACTTGTAAATCTGCATCTTTTCCAAACACTCAGATAATGGGATCTAAAATTTGACTGTAATCAAAAATTAAACATCTATTGCATAAACAATTAACATTTGTGTAATTTCATTGATTCTATAAATAGAAAAATCCTTACGATTGTCTACAGTGCGCACCCGTGCTTAAGCAAGTAACAAAGAAAAATAAAAAAAAAACTAAAATTCCAGTAGCCTAATACTCTAACTTATGGTGCATAAGTGCATTAAGCATTAAAGGTATTTAGAGTCCCAATTCCCATAAATCACGTGGCATTATTTTCTCTTATACATATACACGCACCTATAGATATATACATATGAACGAGATTCTTTTAGTGCATCGGTCGATTTGTATAAAATAGAGTCAAAATACTGATAAATTATTGAGATTATGCCCGACAGGCAGTTCGAACCATTCGCTTCGGCTTAATATCTCTTATTTCCCTCTATCTTCGTCCGTCGCTCTCGCTTTATCTGGTATAGGTGAGGGATGAATTATGGATTGCGGAGGCCCACTTGTCAACCGGATATTTTATCGGATCAGCCGGGGGTGCCGAGCTGATCTGTCAATCCGTAAACCCCCGATTTATTGCGTTTTTATACCCTACTCCCGAAAAAAAAGTAAACCGAGAGCGTTCAAGAGCTATGTCTTTTTAGGTACTATTCCGTATCGTGTCCTATCCTCCTTGTCTATAATATAAATTTTTGGCTCAGCTGACGAAACATTGGACGACCAAAAATTAAATGCAATAAAGTAATGATTTCAAAATATGTAAAAATGACGTGTGAGGCTTAAGAGCCATACACACAGCGAAGTATATTCTCAAAACGTGAGAAAATTATTTACTTGCGGTTATTGCTTTAGATGAAAGTTAATATTTACTTGGTGTGAAACAATTTCTTTCATTTAAGAATTCCTTGTTCTCACAATTCAAGAATATCCCAATCTCAGAGTTATTAGTTTCGGTTAAGTATATAATTTTCAAACCATGTAGTTTAAATTCTCAATTCAAGAAGTTGATCAATAGCTTGAATCAAGTAAGCCATTGCTTGCAACGCGCTTGCGCATTAACACTCAAACGTGCACGAACGTTGCCGAGATTTAAGATTTTTCGCATCGGCCTTTGCCTTCAGTTAGTTGGGGTCTGCTATGGCGTCGTGTTCGCTGACTACCGAGTATTGTCCGGGAAGAGTTCAATATGTAAGTATATCTTTACTAATTTTGTAGGTACTGTACGCAATAACTACGCGATCTATAATATTATGAAAGTATATAGTTTTAATTTTGCGTGAATAGCCTACAGTACTTATGTTCAACGTATTTGCGACGCAGTTCGTAGTTGTGACTTGTGACGCACACGGTACGTAAATTTTGCCTAGCCATATAGTGGTCACCAAATCAACATACATGTCACAGAAAACTTACTTGTGTAATATAATGGAAACAATTTGATGTCTAATAGAATATGGTGTTTTGTTTCCATGCCTTAGATATTGTAGGTAGTGATAATTTATAAATAGGTAAGTATATATGTAATTAAGCAAAGAAATTTCATACAATAAAACAAATATCATTCGCTAAGTTATTGTCTACTTATTTCACACAATTCCCTACCTTTTTAAAAAAAAAACTAAAACAGTAATTTCTATTCAATACATTATGATCATGTTCTTGAACTAATAATATCTATACTCATTTCAAGGAAATATTTTCTCATTGTCAAGCATATATATTCACTTTAAGAAAATTCCATTATTCTCAACGTGGGAATAGTTTTCTTGAATGAATAATATCTATACTCATTGCAAGAAAATATTTTCTCAGATATACAAGCATATGATCATTTCAATTCAACAATATCTCTTTATTCTTAACTTGAGAAAATATCTACTTGCGGCTATAGCAAACTAATCATTTACTTGGATGAAAGCATATTGCTTTGAGTGAAGTATTTACTTTTCTGTGTGCGGGAGAACCAAAATGATGGTCAAAACACGATACAAAAAAGTGAAATTAAAAAATAAAGAAATTTGAACAAGAATTTTAAATAGAACCGTTTATTTCGAATTGTGACGTTATTGCCACTAACGGAAGTAAGAGTTGAGATTATTTTCAGGTTATTTTTGCACTTAATTTCGTATTCATTGGAATGAATTTTACTTTGTACTATACTGTGATTTGTCATAACTTTTGTTATTATTAAAGAGCGAAAATCGGTTAAATGAACGAAATAGTTCAGAATTGCTTTTTAAATTAACCAGATACAGTATGTCACTAATGAATACTCTTTTTCACCCTTAACAGTTTTTAATGCACTTCAATCGCGTCACAAACACCCTGTATATAGGGAATCTTGCAAGGAATCCATTTATAAACATAATACCGGCGGACAGTAGCATTCGCTGGCGAATATCTACGTATGTCAATTGTGGTATTTCAATATATTCGGGCCATTTGACGGTCGGAATGCGCCACGACAGCGGTCACCGGATCTCTCTAATATTATATATATAAACCCCATCCCCGAATGTCCGGCACGCGGACAGATGGACAAACGAAAACGCAATACTGGCCATACGGTTTTTATGCGAATTCCGCCGTCGGTCGCCGCAATACTATAATACCACCACGACAATATTTGCATACGAACAATTCTTTTTTCGCTATTTTATTTCCTACTCAGAAATTCCAAGGCTTTTCTTTTGTTTTAATATTAAACATTCTCCTTTTATTAACATTATTATTATTTCGTTGATATTTGTATCAATTATTTGATTAAAAGAGGTACCGCAATCAGGGGTTCCTCAAGGCACCGCTTTTGGACCATTACTTTTTACCTCGATTACGTCTCACTATACAAGAGACTCAATTAATAAAATCGACAGCAACAATTAAACTGAAACGCTTAAGCCTCGCACAAATTACGATTGCGGACAGATGGCGCTACAGTCGGCAAACACCAACACCGTTCGTTCCTCGCTATATATCTCTCTCTCTCTGGCTCTCGTGGACACAAATACGTGCACAAAATAATCCGAAAAGCCGCGAAATCAATTGCAGGTCCGACCAAAGTGTCTACACATCTATCAAAGTTATGCTCTACCCGGTTAGGTGTCGGCGGGGGTTGTTTTTAGGGGTGGGTGAGGTAGGGGGCGGGGGGGGGGCGGTTCCGACTCTGCACACATTTGCAAATCCCATATCAATGCGCGCCTCTGGTAACAGGTTAGGTGTTAAACATATTAACCGAGCTTTCGGTTTTGTGGTCCCGCTTCAGCGTGCTGAAACGTCAGACCTGCAACGTAGCGGGTATGCATTCGTATGGTAGAAGGGTTGTTATTGGGATGGGCGGCTGTAGTCGTCGGTATTGCACAGTATCTGTTATTGAAGCTTTTGATTTAGCTGATTTCCCGAATATCATAGCGATTCCGGTTTGGTGTGCACGGGCGTTCGAAACGCGAATTTTGCATACGCTAACGTGTGTATCTCTGTGTATGTCGGGGTGGTTTTGGGGTGCAAAAAGTGCCCGTTGGTGCGATTCGATTGAAAAGGGATGGGGAAATATCGTTTTCACTTGTCGGGTTTTATGGGATTTTTTGTTTTTCTTTTTAAAAGCAATTCTTGTTTTTTCTTTTAACTTTAAACTAGAACGAGATGCAATATAATGTATTCAAATGTATCTGCTATAGAATGTTACTTACTATTAAATTATATTTGTATGCTTCATAAATCAAACTTGATATAAGTGTATAACTTTGAAACTTAAAAAACTCTTTTACAATGTTCTCTGTAATTCCTTTGAATAATATATATTATATAATAGTGTAAACTCTATATCAATTTTTTTAGTAAATTAAAACTCTTATTTTGTTCCCCACTGTTATAAAATGGACAGTAAAGCAAAAATAATTTCGTAAATTTGTGCGTTTCTTGCTATGAATTTGTATTGAAGAGTGAAACCTGCCTTTTCAATATTACCAAAAATGTTGTTTGTTAATATGGTTAAGATCTAGATGTAAAAATTACATTAAGTATGTTTTCAAATAACAGCCACATCTCTTGAGAAAAATATTTTTTTCTATATTATGTTAACTTTTAGGCCATTCGTCCACCGGCAAAACTAATCTTCATTATAGGCTATTAATAGGCTGATTTTACTTCGAAGGTGTGACAAAAAAAACATTCTTGGGATATTCTTGCGTATTTCATATATATTTAATTGAAATTGCGTTAATTTAAGTTAATTTAATAATTACTTACATTAAAAATCTGATGTGGCCAGACACATGACTTTATCATACTATATACAGGGTGTCCCACTTTTTTCCCGCAAATTTTTTTTTAGATACAAAATGTCATTCTGAATAAAAAGTTTCATATGAACTTAGGGGTTTTTTCAATTCCTTAACAAGTTAGAGCTGTTCAAAATGAAAATCAAGCATTTTTTTCAGTTGTTTTATAGGCGGCTTTGATACGCATTTATCAAGAATGCTTTAAAAATAATACTTCAGGTTGATTTTATACGTCACATTGCTGTCATTCTAGTAATTCTAATAACAGGATTGTTATTGCATTTTCACAAATAATTATAAATCCGAACAATATTATGCCCAAAAAATTTACTAACAGTGAATATGCCGATATTCATTTTATTTATTGGATACTGCAATGGAAATTGTCCAAGGGCACGGAGGGAATACCAAAGAAGATTTCCAGCGAGAAGACTTCCGGATGCTGCAGTGTTTAGTAATATTCATAGAATGATTAGAGAAAATGGAATAAGGGGAAGACCAGTGGGAGATCACAACCAAGCAGTTCAATGAGTAAGAAGAGTTAATGCAAGAGTTTCGCATGCTTTTGACGATAACCGTAATTTAAGTGTAAGGCGTGCAGCGCGCCATCTGAGATTGCCGAAAACCACTGTATGGAGAAATTTACGCAACGATAGACGAAAGGCATTCCGTTCAAAAAAAGTGCAAGAGTTACTGCCCCAAGATATTCGAAACCGGTTAGATTTTTGTCGTTGGTTTGTCGATAGTCCACAAGAAGTAAGAAATAAAATTATCTGGACAGATGAGGCAATATTTACTCGTCGTGGAATTACAAACCGCCGTAATTTTTGCGTATGGGCCCACGAAAACCCTCATACAACGACAGTAATATCTTATCAGCATGAATTTAAAGTAAATGTTTGGGCTGGTCTGGTGGGATCACATCTGATTGGGCCTCACATCCTTCCTGACAGAGTGGATGCAAATAGTTTTCTGTTATTCTTAGAGAATAGTTTGATAGATTATTTGGAAGATGTGCCAATTAATTACCGACAAAATGGATGGTTTCAGTTGGATGGCGCTCCAATTCATTACGCAAGACAGGTGAGGTACTGGTTAAATAACCATTACAACCAGCGTTGGATTGGTCGCGCCGGGCCTGTCCAATGGCCACCGCGTTCGCCTGATATTACTCCTCTGGACTTCCATATTTGGGGCTACGTTAAGTCAGAAGTGTACAAAACACCGATAAAGACATGCAATACCACAAAGAATTCAAGCCGCTTTTGTTATGCTTAAAACAAATGTGGAATCACTACGTAGTGTGCAAGAATCCATAATAATTCGTTGCCAAAAGTGCATAGATATTGGTGGTCATTTTGAACAATTTTTTTGATGTATTTTATTTTCTTCTTCGTTAATGTATTGTTTATTACTTATCCAGTTTTTGTTTTTGTTTTGTTAGTGTTTGTTAAATAGGTATTATTTATGAGAAAAAAATAACAAATAAATTGCTACTAAACTTATTACTAGTTATTTGCTTTCTTTGCTGTACGAACCGCCAGCATAAAACGGGTGATTAACATCAACCAATAACGAATTCACCAAGTACCCAAATAATATAATTGACCATTTTATTCGTCTTATTTCTATGGAATGGCGTTAATATAAGATTTAAAAGCCAACTCAGAATTATTTTGAAAACAATTTATGTCAGTTGTCATTATTTAAAAAATGCTCGATTTTCATTTTGAACAGCTGTAACTTGTTAAGGAGTTGAAAACCCCCCTAAGTTCATATGAAACTTTTTATTCAGAATGACATTTTGTATCTAAAAAAAAATTTGCGGGAAAAAAAGTGGGACACCCTGATAAAATAAATAGTTTAGCTGCATGAGATTCTATTTGATCGAGATCGGTCGTGTTTGCATTAAAATAAAATTAGTAAGCCTGGATTTGACATAATGACAGCAGGTAGTGTAAAACCCTGATTAACTAGTTTTAATGCAGTACGAGCGATCTCTGTCAAATAGAATTTGCTCATGCAGCCAAACTATTAATTTTCATCAAAAAATGTCATAGACATAAATTATATCAAATTTCATCTACTTTAATTTATTATTTAACTATTTTGACGAAATTACAGAAACATCGGCTCATTTGCAAAATCCTTGAAAAATGCTAAGAGTAAACATCCAGTTCCTTTGGACCTTTTTGAGCAAAAAAGCTTTTCAGCTCTAAGTTTAGTCATGAAACTTCTAAATATAAGTTTCGTCCCGATACCTTTAGTAGTTTCTCCGGAATCGTCGCCACAAAATGTTCAGGGGACTCAAAAGGGCATATTTCCACTAAAATATTATTTTTTTTTCGGCACGATTATAATACTTTATTATTATACTTAATATTCCATACTATATATGATAAAGTAAAAATGATATAAAATTATGACACATTACCCTACATATCATTTTAAACTACATTAAAATCGGAGTAATATTCCGGTCAAATTCAAGTAAAACCACAGTGTAAATATACAATGATAATGTAAAAACACAATTAGTATGTAGAATTTTAAATTAAACGAAAATTACAGCCACAACCAGGATTCGAACCAGGGACCTTTGCGTTTCTAGCACAATGCTCTCCCATCTGAGCTACTGAGGCCTATGACATTTGTTAGGGAAAATTATAATATAGGCCTCAGTGGCTCAAATGGGAGAGCATTGTGCTAGAAACGCAAAGGTCCCTGGTTCGAATCCAGGTTGTGGATGTAACTTTTGATTTATTTAAAATTTGCATCCCGCCTGGACATCACCATACATACATTGATTATTTCTTATGTAAGGTCTAAGATTTTGTGAATTACCCTGACAGACAAAAAATATGGGGTTGCCATTAAAAAAAAGTGTTGATGAGGTCATAAGTCGGAAATAAAATTTTCCAAGTTTCATACAAATCCAACATATTTTCTATTCGTTTTTTTTTTCGAGATGTTGGATGTGCAAATTTGAATTTCGAAAATCAGAAACCAGAATTGCAATCTAGATTCTTCAATTGTCACAAAACAATAAGGTTCATAAGCACTCGACATATTTCTTCATTTTTGGTCGCCATATTTAATTCGTCGTCTTGAATTTCTAAAATCTGATGTTATAATTGAAATTAGCAGTCTTCAAACATTAGGGGAAATAAGTTTTTAGTCACTATAGTGAATCCGTCATTTTTAATTTTGAATAGTAGCCATCAAATTTGGAATCTTGCCTCGTCAAATGTCACAGAAAATAAATTTCGTAAGAATCCGATGTTTTTCTATATTTTTATCGCTATAATGATCCGCCATTTTGATTTTTAAACTAACTAACAATTTTTTTATTTAATTATATAAAATATTGTATTTCTGGTCATATAACATTGTGAACGGTTGGCCCTTGAACAAAAAAAAACGATTTTGACAAAATTAGACGCACTCTTTGAATATTCCTTTAAATGTAACAATAACAAAAGAAACAATTTTTCTCGTTTTCTCCACTCTCACAAAAAAAGCAATTATGTTTTGCTCAACACGTAAAATTTCCTTATTTGTCTTATTACTAATTAAGCAGTTAATTTTTTTCACCCCCAGCACACCCACTAGGGTTCGTACGAGAAATTTTGCTAATTACATCCAAATTATCAAACGGACAAAAAGGTCTCTCCCCCCGTTTACAGAACTCGAAACAAAACAAAAATAACGAAATAAAAGACGAAAAATGCGCAAACCCTTATCGAATTATACGCGGTTCTTTAGCCGAAAAAATAAGGGATGCCGGTTTTGTTTTTTAATTATTAATATTAAATTACGAATTTATATCCCTCTTTGTATGGAAACCCGTATAGGCGCACCCCTATCCAGTAAGGAGGGCGCTATAGGCGATAATAATTTAATTTTCGTTCTTTCTCGCACAATACAAACCGGTATGTATTCCGAAAACAACAAGAAGAAAAATTATCTACGTATTTTTCTTTAATTTTCCCGGTTTCCAAAGCGCGAGGGGGTGGCCGGGGGGTTGTTAATTAACATTTTGATTTTGTTATCTCGTCGGGGCAATTAAAAAAAAATTCCTCGCTGTGCGGGCGCGCACAATAAAATGACAAATTAAATAAGAGGCGAGCAACCCCCTACCCCTCGGGTCAGGGGGTGAGCTTCGGCGGATGACACAAAAAAGGGGTTTTCTTTAAACAGAGACTAAATTAAAAGAATTCCAATGCTTGTACTGTCCTCTCGTCCCGATATCCTTATCTTTGTCCAGCGGAGAGGGTGGGGTTCGCAATTAACCCTTTCTGTTTGCCTACCCGGAGGTGCTTTTTACTGGGGGGTTGGTTGGTTCTTTTAAAAAACGCGGGGCGCGCTGAGGTGGACGCCGACAATTGCGTCGTACCAGCCTTCTTTCTCTCGTATTGTTTGACTGACTGACTTTTCTGTGAGCGCGAATCAGAAAACTCACCCCGACGTTGTTAATTATATTTGCCGGGGTTGACCTTTTTTTTTTGTTCCAGTCGCGACCCGCGGGTCGTCTGTTTGATTTTTTTCCTACGCGAGCAAGATGGAAAACGTATTGCAAACTCTTAATGAGATGGTGACTCATGGTCATGTGAGTTAACGGTGTTTCTGGAAGAACATAGTCGAGATTTAGTTAATATATGATGATAAAGTAGTAAAGAAATGAGGTAAAGATGAACAGAGGATATTTTAATGCATACACACAGCGAAGTATATTCTCAAAACGTGAGAAAATTGTTTACTTGCGGTTATTGCTTTAGATGAAAGTTAATAGTTACTTGGTTTGAAACAATTTCTTTCATTTAAGAATTCCTTGTTCTCACAATTCAAGAATATCCCAATCTCAGAGTTATTAGTTTCGGTTAAGTATATAATTTTCAAACCAAGAAGTTTAAATACTCAATTCAAGAAGTTGATCAATATCTTGAATCAAGTAAGCCATTGCTTGCAACGCGCTTGCGCATTTACACTCAAACGTGCACGAACGTTGCCGAGATTTAAGATTTTTCGCATCGGCCTTTGCCTTCAGTTAGTTGGGGTCTGCTATGGCGTCGTGTTCGCTGACTACCGAGTATTGTCCGGGAAGAGTTCAATATGTAAGTTTATCTTCACTAATTTTGTAGGTACTGTACGCAATAACTACGCGATGTATAATATTATGAAAGTATATAGTTTTAATTTTGCGTGAATAGCCTACAGTACTTATGTTCAACGTATTTGCGACGCAGTTCGTAGTTGTGACTTGTGACGCACACGGTACGTAAATTTTGCCTAGCCATATAGTGTCACCAAATCAACATGTCACAGAAATACATGTCACAGAAAACTTACTTGTGTAATATAATGGAAACAATTTGATGTCTAATAGAATATGGTGTTTTTTTTCCATGCCTTAGATATTGTAGGTAGTGATAATTTATAAATAGGTAAGTATATATGTAATTAAGCAAAGAAATTTCATACAATAAAACAAATATCATTCGCTAAGTTATTGTCTACTTATTTCACACAATTCCCTACCTTTAAAAAAAAACTAAAACAGTAATTTCTATTCAATAGATTATGATCATGTTCTTGAACTAATAATATCTATACTCAATTCAAGAAAATATTTTCTCATTATCAAGCATATATATTCACTTTAAGAAAATTCCATTATTCTCAACGTGAGAATAGTTTTCTTGAATGAATAATATCTATACTCATTGCAAGAAAATATTTTCTCAGATATACAAGCATATGATCATTTCAATTCAACAATATCTCTTTATTCTTAACTTGAGAAAATATCTACTTGCGGCTATAGCAAACTAATCATTTACTTGGATGAAAGCATATTGCTTTGAGTGAAGTATTTACTTTTCTGTGTGTACTTCTCCGTCCGCACCCTATTTAAACAATCGCTGTAAAGGCTTCAAAACCATTTGGGAATAAACTTTTGGGATTTCAGGTAAAAGTGCAAAGGTTAAGGTTTACTATGAGACCATTTTGAGGTTTCTAGAGGTTTTTTTGAGGTTTAAAATTAACAAAATAGTGTTTTTTTACAGTTTCACCACGCTTTTTTTTTTTAAATCTTGCGCGATAGAAAATTTTGGAGCCCGGATTTGTTTTCAGAGTTCAGTTCAGAGTTTTTGATTCTCAAAACGCAATTTCATATTCAATTGACAAAAGCTTAAAATTATCAATATTTAGCAATTAAAAATTGACGTGTCTAAAGCCAGATATTCGAAATTGCTTAATTTGTTCAAAATACAATAATAGAAACTTAATTACTACCTTAGCCAAAGAAATCAAACAAGATACAACTGATTTGATGGACACTTAATGGAAAAAACACTCAAATGGAGACCTAAAGGGGGTGACCAATGTCCGAAACACGTGTCTACGGTTGCTTCTTCGATCTTCGTATGACGGAATTGCCCGACAAATACCTTTCTCCTTATATATCTCACCGTGGATTAACCAGCTTATCTCTAAATTTGAAGGCAGAAATTTTAAATTGTGTCAATTGTGTAATTCTTAAGGAGAAAAAACGCCTTTTTGTCACTAATTTTCTGAAAAACCATACTAAATTCACAATTTATTTTTCTTTCTATATTTCAAGTATTGTATTTTTAACAAATTAACTAATTGGAAATCAAAAATTATTCAATACAAAACCTAAAATAACGAATTTTTCGCCGGGTGATTCGCCCAGAACGGGGAATTGTGCTTTTGAACGCCCGCTGGGCCTGCAAAAAAAAACGAGTAGCAAGGACTCGCCGTGGTGGTGGAAAAGAAAGGGGAAGGCAGTACGGATGAAAAAGCCGCCATTTCCCATTAGACATTATTGAAAAGTGGTGCAGTAATATCTCAAATAGGGAAAATATCTATAGACCGCTCGAGCTCAGCCAGCCGGGGAGGGATATCAACTCTCATTTGTATATCTGTCAGTGTCAGGGTCCGTGTTTTTCACTCCGTGCGTTCCGCGTTCGTCCCTACCGCCGGCAACCCCCTGAAAAGACAAGGGACCCACCCGAAGGGCGCACGACGGATTCTTTCTGCCATTCAAAACGATTACTTTTCGCGTGTATCGATCGGAAAAATTTTCAGAGCGATTTTAATAAAGTATCACTTAAAGTTTGTTTGGAACTATACGAGTATATATTTTCCATCGACGATGATGTTAAAGCATGAATAAACTTTGTCCGTCCAACGTTTATTTATGAGTCTCTTTAGTGAATAGGAAATCGTTTACTAAATTGTCCTATTAATGCACGATCATTATGATTAAATGATAGCCAATCGAACTTGAAAATGAAACAATCCAATCAAAGAATTCTGTTCTCCAGATCTGTCAGTGTCCACATAAAATATCATAAAAGGTCAAATATCTAATTAATTGATCGTTCTGTTGGATATATACTTGTTGGTTAAACAACAAGTATTAAACAGGTATTAAACAATAGATATTAAAATACTTAATATTTGAAGATTGACGATCTAGTGATAGACTGTTTTGTCACGACCATGGACAATATAGACATCACTAAAAATAATACATAATTATAACTACCAAACGTTACACACTATTGTTCATTGTCAGTACCATTTAATTTTGAAAATAATACAGTGTTCCATTTGAGGACAGATGGATAATGCTAATAATACTATCTACTATACCGATAATTGAGCAAAAATATACAGACTGGTCACAAAACAAAAAGATGTCATAGCTACAAGTTGTTTTAATTGTTTCAGATATGCATACTTCTTTCGAAGAAAAACGTACAGCATCTACCGAGTGTATCCTAAGGTGATGCTTTTCTATGAACAATATAGATGAGCCTGTCTATAAAATAAGTTATTTGGAAAATTATACTTTACTTGGTTGTTGTTTTCATATACATATTTGTCGATTTTTATGATGTTTATTATTCGAAGAGAAATGAAAACGGTTAAATATATATTAACAGCAGAAAAATTTTGTGTAGGTTTTAATTTAACAAAAAAAATATATTTTGAAAGCCAATTTTTTAAAATTTTGTTTCCAAGAGCTAATTGATCTGTATTTCAGACAATATTAAGACACATTTATACAACGAACCTAGTACTACAATTGGATTTAGTAGAACTTTAAAAATGGCGAAGAAACTATACCCAAGATTTTGTTTATGGGCTTTACGTAATTAGCTACGTAAAGGCATATAAAGGCATACGTAAAGGCATATAACCTGCAAATTGCTGGAACGTTATATGCCTTTACGTAGCTAATTACTGACTGTAGGTTACACACTAAAAATCCTGTTTGTTGTACTTATCTATGTTATTTGTAGCTGGATCCGAGGATGACATTAGACATGTCGAAATCGATAATCCCACGAACACAGTTTCATTAAAGACTGTTTATCCAGGCTTGATAGTTTTTATATCCTTTTTACAATCACAATAAAGCATGAACACGGTGGAAGATTTCATTAAACAAATTTTTGGAAATTTCTTACGATTGGAGAATTATTTAGGTGTTCCGTTAAATTTGGTTTATCCTGTATAATTAAGCGTATAATAATAATAATAATAATAATGGAATGTTTAGCCATAGAAAAATAGAAAAAGAAACACCATACAAGAAATATGACCAAACAGAATTGTATCAGTAGTATAAAATAAAATCTTGCTTATTTGCAATCAAATTATCAGTGATTTGAAAAAGCGATAACTCAATGTGTAAAATAAGGCGAACTAATAAAAAAAATAGCTATAAGTGCCCATACGCACATATAGTTGTTGCAGTGCAACAACTCTGGTCTGAACCACACACGAATATTGTAGAAATTTGGTGGTATGTGAGAGATTTTTTGGAGTTTTATGATAACCGACAATTAGTCGGTATGGATGAAAAATTTTCTGTGAACAAACTCAAAAGGAAAAAAGGAATCACTCATGGCATCGTTTAGAGCCATCAATAACAAAACTTTTCAATTTACTTGACAAATATTTGATATTTGGCAAGTATACGAATATGAAACGCCGGCTTAATGTTGGTATCTAGAAGTAGAATGGAAATACTACACCTATGCCATAAAAATAATTAAAATTAACGTATGAAAAAAAAAAACAGTTCTAGAATACGATGCAGTTACTTATTGTGTAATAAATGGTCACTCTAAAGCTGTTTTTCTTGCATTAAAACACCCGGTTTGTTGACTAAAAATGTCACCTCCTAGATTAAGAAAGGCTATAAAGTGAGAATGTATTAAAACCCTCTAAAAAATATTTATTTTGTACAAAATGTCGAATCTCTTTTTAATTAATTAATTATTTTTAATTAACCCTGAATAAAACCGATATATGAGATATACATAAATAAAAAAAACTGAATTTTGCAGAAACAGCAGGACATAAATTTCTTTCGATTATTTTTTGACGTTTCTTAACACCAATGAAATGCTTCTTTATTTGTCACAAGGGTAAGTTTCAACCAATTATGTCATTATTATAGTGGGAATAAATCTCTTGTGATTATTCTCGGGAATAATCACTGTAGCTTTTATTTGCCTAGCAACTGTCAGATGCTTGTCAAAATAATTACTTAATTGTGTCAACGCGAAATGGGTGAAAGTCATCGGTTTAGTACCTTTTCTAATGCAGAAATTACAAAAAAGATTTTAGAAACTACTTCGAAAAATACTACTAATCAGTCTATATGGAGACAATTTAAGACCTTCACCAAAGAAAGAAATTATATTCTGGATCAATCTACTACAACAGCTACTCTGGCATTGATTTTAAAAGATTGGGCTTATAACATGAAAAGGAAAGACGGAAATGATTATAAAGAAGCAGTAATAAAGACAATGTGGAATAAAACGGCAAAATGAGTTCAAGAACTTTACTTTAATAAGTATAACAGGTCCTTTGATCCTTTCCATGATATAGAATTCAGAAATGCTCGGAATGCAAGAGATGCAAAAAGAAAAATTTTACAAAAACATCCTGAAAAGCACAAACAAAGTTCTGTGGCACTTTCTAATACAGAATTGTTGCAAATTTTTAACTATTGGGACGAAGATGCACCTTGTGGATTGCAAAGAAAGTTTTTTCACGTTGCATCGTATGAACTAGCTTGGAGGGGAGGAGAAGCTACGAAATGTTTAGTTCATTATTTTAAAAAAGATACCGACATAAAAAGACTAAATACTGGCCGCATTGAATACAATCCCATCTTTACAAAAACTGCACAGGGTGGAGCACAAAGGTGCGCTAATAGTAAATGGTTGACTCCAAACATAAATAACCCAGATATTTGCCCTGTTCGTCTTTTTGAAAAACTAATGAGTAAACGTGAAGAAAATATTAAAACCGAACGCTTGTTTCTTACTCCAAATCCGGCTTGGCAAACTCATGGTTTTTGGAATAAAAACGTTCCTGTGGGAATAAATTGCATTTCAAAATGGATGAAAGAATCCGCAGAAAAAGTAGGTCTAGACACAGTTACTAAAAAAATAACTAACCATTCTGCCAGATCAAGTGCAGTAAGTAACCTTTCAAAAGCTGGTGTAGGAGAACAAGAACTAATCAAGGTCACTGGTCATAATTCTGCAAGTTCGATTAAACCATACTTACAATTGAACCAAGAACATCATTCAAATATAATAAATAATCTTAGAGAAAATACGCAGGAGGAAACACTTAATATAACAAGCAATTCTAAATCCTCAATAAATAATGAGTCTCGAAATATTTTTAATAATTGCGTTTTTCATTGTACTAATTTAAATTGTTAATTCATTTAATATATTCACAATGTGTCAACGATATTTTCATATATTGTAAGTAATAATTAATTAAATTAAATTTTTCAATAATTTTATGATAGTTTTATTGATCTTTTTTATTGTAAAAATTTGTGAATCAAAAAATAATCTAGTCAAATATAACTCGAGAGTTCCATAAATTAGAAAATAATTTGACAGATTTTGTTCAAACTTGTTGCCATTTGGCAACAAGTTTTCAAACAATCTGTCAAATTATTTTCAATTTATTCTCACTCTCTTGTTATAGTATTACTGAGAATAAACGATTATGGTGTACAACATTACGTGTAGATTATTGGAATTAGAGAAGAGCCCGAACGTCCCAAAATGTGAAAATCCAAGATCACAAAAGAGAAGCCAAACGTTTGAAGACCACTGATCTCCAAGAACCATGCAAACGAACCAATTTCCGTCCGTGTGCTCCACGACGCTCAGGCCTTATGATTAACATAAACAAATCCGACCAGACACATCGCTTCTCGTCCACAAGACGAATAGCCCAATAAAAAGTTAAAACTTAAAACCATAACCACTTTCAAAACAGAATCAACCATTGGCCGGTACGCGGAACCCATTCCACCATGATATACCATACCATCTGCGTCATCGAAGGACAACTTCTGGTCTACCTCCATCTCCTTCCATACCCTTCCACTTTATCATCCAAAACGATCAAGCAGTGAATAATATCCACTAAAATATATATGATAACTTTTCCTACGTGCGCGGAGCGTTGAATGTTTCAATTACTGGTCTCCTCTCTTTTGTTTTACCGGTCCTCGAGATCTCGGTGGTTATTGGTCTGTCCCACGATCGGAACAAAGATGGACGGAGTGTGTCGTTTTCCCAGAATCGTTAGCGGTTGCAACACGAGCGAACGGACCATTATGCGTTTATATCATATTGCACCGAGATCTTGGCTTTTGGATAAGAGCGCTGCCGCGCATAGGTTCTGGGAAAACGGCGAAACGTTTAATATTCTTGCGGCTACTGCTGCCTTTTTGAAGGATTTATTTATGTGTGCGTGTGTGTGCGTGTGTGTGTGTGTGTGTGTGTGTGTGTGTGTGTGTGTGTGTGTGTGTGTGTGTGTGTGTGGATGTCTGTTCTTGTTTGTTGATTGTTGTTGGTCGTTATTGAGGTAAAAGGGTTGTGTGATGGAGCGATGAAGACTTTTTTATAGTTTCCTTGAACACAAGTAGCAGTAAGTTTATAAACCAAGACGCTGATAATTTTGTAGGCAAACATCTAGAGTTACGTCAAAATTAGAAGACGAGAAGGTAAAATTTTTTAGACGCAATTTAAATGAACGTAGCCAATATTAACACAACGCAGGTTAAAAAGTATTTTACTTTTTGTAGATGTAAATGTTGTATGTATATTTCATTAAGATGACAGTGTAGGAAGTTAACAGACACTATACAATATATATATATATATATATATATATATATATATATATATATATATATATATATATATATATATATAATGTTAACAACATTATTATAATTTGATGTCACTGGGCGCCTGTAGTGTTTACAGGCGAGTCCAGACTTCGTTTAACTCGTCTCAACGGTCGAGTACGTGTATATAGACGTCCTGGTGAACGCTACGCAGCCGCTACTATACACGAAGTGGATAGATTTGGAAACATCTTGTAGGACCATGTGATGCCTGCTGCAAATTTCATCCTAACGCAGGACAATGCAAAGCCATATACCGCCGGCATCGTCAGAATTTTTTTACAAGAACGTGGAATTCAGGGCATGGAATGGCCGGCGTTAAGTCCTGACCTGAATCCTATTGAACACGTGTAGGATCAGCTTGACCGACGTGTTCGCAAGCGCCCTAATCCACCACTAACCATACAGGAACTGGCACAATCCCTGATCGAAGAATGGGAGAAAGCATATCCCAAATATCTCTTCGCAGACTAGTGCGAAGCATGCCACGCAGGTGTGAGGAATTGATTCGTGCTCGTGGAGGCAGTGGCGGATTACCCACTAGGCGCAAGAAGCGCGCGCTTTCATAGCAAACGTTCAAAATGTAATTGGTGATACACTTGTATATGAATTGAGTAATTTGCCACAAAATTGTGAAAGATTACCATAAAATATTAAAGGTTAAGGGGGGGCCCAAAGAGAGGGCCTCATAACAAAAAATCTCTTAAACAAGAAATGTTTTAAATATAAATAATCAAAAATAAGTAAAATATAAATAACTGTTGTAAATTAATTCTAATACAAAATTGAAAATGCTCTCTTTACTCTTAAAAAGGTTGGATTTCCGACAAACGTAACGACTCCCACACTTTTAATCGTGTCCACCCATGTTTTTATTAATATCTCTAAAAGATTAGCAAAACAAACTAACAAATTTCAAATATGAAAGAAAGAATGTCTTTCTTTGGAGTGACAAATTTGTCTATAAATGTCCTCCGACCTTGGTAGCTCAATTGATTAGAGCTCCGGAGGGACATTTTTTAGGTCCGTGGTTCAAACCCAGGTCTAGTTTATTTTCAAAAAAAAAACGTTACCGTGAATTAATTAAATTATGCATTTGCATTATGAGCGATAATAATAATAATCCTGGGCACTTCTTGAGGCCCGGGAAACTACTTTCTGAGCGTGGTGCAAAGACTAATCACTGACATATTGGCTTTTGACAAATAAAAAAACGTTGACGTTTAAGTCGCCAACTTCAAACCTAATCGAAAGCTGTGTTTTGGTTGGACAGACCATTCGGTCGCCACCTATAGGTACAATTATTTTCGCGGCTAGCGCTGAAAAGTGTTCATTACAGGCCTGGCGGGCAAATAGCATCATTCGTGTCTCCTTAGAGACGCGAAAATGACATTTTCGCACGTGTAGGATAAAAAGATATTTAGACCATTAAATTTTTTTAATGCAAATAATAATTATATTTGGTAATAAACTATTTTTTGTATTTCCTGTTCGTTTATTATTTTTTCCGTCGATCGTTTATTTATGAGTCAGTTTAGTGAATAGGGTATTCCGGTGTTTTTGAAATTGTCATTTTTTACAAAGTATGGGTGCTACTGTTTGCTACTTCACAAGTAAAATATCAAACATAGTTTTAATTTAAGAGAAATCGTTGTTTGAAGCTTGAATTAGGATTGGTCTTTGTGACGTCACAAAGACCGCTCAAAGTGAGCGACTTGACAACGTTGCTATGTCTAGGGTGCACGTAGTAAATTTTTGTCTTCTGTTGTGTCAACGTTTAGAATCGCTCGTTTGTTGACACCTGCTTTGGTTATTGAGGTTATATCAAACACTTGTTCAAAATGTATAAATTCCAACGCCGACATTGTTCTGTGCCGGGCTGTAACAGCAGTAGAACAGTAACTCCTGATAAGATTTTCTTTACATTGCCGACTAGCGAGATGAGAGATGTTTGGCTTCAAGTTTCAATGATCAAATCATCTCTCAAAAAAGTTACCTTTATTCGTTGTCAAACAATAGGGTCGCCAACCGTCAACTTGGCCGATCAGCTGTTCGAGAGCTGTCCGCTGTTGCCACCGCTACTAGGGATCGGTAATCATCGTGTATTTCCGAGGGTGGTCGGTGAATTCAAACGAAATGCACTTTTAATTGCAATTATCTCATAGAAAAACTAAATCAAAAAGCTCATAGCTTAACTTTATGAATCCTCATAAATTGTACAATAGGTTAAACCGAATATCTGCTTAAATTTTGACATGACCGGAATACCCTATTAGCGATTTCTATTAATGCATGATTTGTTATAGCCAATCACACGACGTAAAGACGTCGTTTCATTGGCCAATCAAACATATGTGACATGAAACCTTCCAATCAAAACATACCGCCTCTAGAACTGTCAGTGTCAAATTACATACATTGTCATATAACCTAAAAGGACATTGGCGAAGAAAAATATATGTAGACGACGCTAGAAGAATACGATCGACGAAAAAATTTTGTAACCAACTCGAATATTAAACGGCGATAATGATCTCGACAATTAACGCTCTCGCTGCGCTCGAGCGTTAAACAGTCTCGATCATTAATCGCTCTTTTTAATATACTTGTTGGTTAAATAACTATAAACTGGGCCGCAAATCTACAAAACAAAATTAATTTCTTATACCTAATTTATTTACAGTTTGGTTCTGAATCTATAATGTATTTCTCCTTCAAGTTACAAATCACAACATATATCTATTTCTTACTTAAAATATTACAATGTATAATTTATTTTTTCATTTATTTTGAAATTCTGTTCCAACGTCTCATTTGATGTTATTCCGTTTTGTAATATTGGATGACAGTAATAATATATTTTTCTACTTCGCGTTCGTTATAAACTCATAACGAAGCCGCTTTCGGTGTCGTTATGAAAACATTAAACCACAAACTTTTAGTAACTTTTAGTTTTCCAAGATTGATGATATTGACGTCAAGTGTAAAATAAATTCTCGCTACACTCGTCGTGCCCAAAACAACTCGTGCGCCAATTTTTGTCTTATAAAACTTGTATTATAATATACTATTTTGCAAATTATATATTTGCACAACGTTTTATAGATTCTCTTAATTTTTGGTACAAATACGTATATATTTTTATAGCATAGTTTAATTTTGGTTTTTGGATAGTATAAGGGATAAGGTATAGGGGCCTCGAAATCAGGTTGCGCTTAGGGCCCCCAATTAAGTTAATCCGCCAATGCGTGGAGGGCATACACTGTATCAAACCTCACCAATCCACAGAACACCCGACTGTCATCGATACTATGACAGTCATTTCCATTTTGTTTTTCGTTATTAATTTACATTTTTAAGTGTAACTTAGAATTAACTAAGAGTTGTAACATTGTTTTTGTAATTTTCTTTAGTTAAATATATGCCGTTAAACCATACCACCAAATTTGATTTGCCTAGAACTATTATTTAAAAAGTTACAGGTTTCGAAAAAAGTACTCCCATATTTTTTTTTAACAGTCTAGCTCAAAAAAAGTGGTAGTCTAATACAAGCAGTTGTGAAAATGATTAAACACCAATGTATAATCTAAAAGTGCAATAATAAACCTAGTGTTCTAGTAAAAAAATAAAAACAAAACTTTGAATTGGTCATTGGGGAACATTCTGTACCTATCAATAAGAATACATACTTTTCTATATGGAAAAACGTGTATTTAGATTCCTTAAGCAGAAAATAACTAAATATTACAACACTTCAAGAGAACACCAACAGAATACACCGCGTCATCCAACAAACATATAAAAAATACGACTACATCTTCGGTATCGCTCATCAAGAATTGAAAAGGACGTTTAGACTTTTCGAATATTTTCGTGAGCCTGAGACGCCATAAGAGGTAGGCGAGACAGGGAAAAGAGGAACGGGACGAGTTGGAAGGCGGTTTGGAAAATTCAAATGCCACGACACAGGTCTATTTAAACAGTTATATTTCTGCGGGGTTTACGGGACCCCGGGTCCCGTAGTACGGTTCCCCGGCCGGGTCTAAAAGAATCGACTCTCTATGCATGAATAAAACAGCGAGGTCTTAAGCGACAGTCATGGGGACGGCTCCGGTGAACAGTCGGCGGAATATTGCGGCAGCAAGGAGCATCCAGGAATTATTCAATACTTTCAGGAATATGGGCGTCACGTATCAGGAAGCGACTGTATATTTAGTTTCAGCGAAATTATATAAATATATCATGGCGAGGGGATGATGGCAGGGGCCGCCATACTTTTGTGTGTTTAGACTTCTCTGTAAGTTATAGCTGAAACAAAAATATGAGGAAGTACCTAATATGACTTAAGAGGAATCACTAGAGGTAGTAGCGTACTACAAAACAACACTACATAAAACCAAACATCCTGAGCTTAATTGTGTGTTAATAATCACGTGTAATACATTAAATTATAGATAAAGGTGTATTACACCGGGTACGAATGCCACTTTTTTTCATTTGCGTTGTTGTTTTGTTTTTTACCCTTGCTAAAGAAGCCAATAATTGGTAATTTTTGTTATTTTTTTTCCCAAATCCGAACCAAACATCAAAAAAGCAATATTACAACATTTTGTATTGAGCCTTCATGAACTTGTGTAAAAAAAATGACAACAAAATATGAATGTTGTAATGATTTAACCGTTGGTGTTTTGAACATGTGAATGAGACGAGAATAACGTATTTTATAGTCGTACGGTGCAGCCATCTGTTGGATAAACACCACATCATTTTCTTCGACCAATCAAATTCAAATGGTACAGTCTGAAGCAGCAGCATGAATACGTAGCCAGGGGAATCACAAATATTGAGCAATTTCGGCCTAACAAAAATATTGATCGCATGTTAACACGGGAGGTGCAGCGGCGCCGCGCCCGGCAAACGAAAGCCATACGAAAATAAATTTTACAATGCTGGTGCTACGTAGATAGCAACGACTCGCTTATAAATTAGGACAGCATGTTCTTGCGGAAGTGTATGTGATCAACATGAATTGCTGAATTTCGACCAAAATAGGCTAGAAACCGAATACAAGAAATAATTTTTTGCCGTCCTGATGGACTCTACGCAGACAGCAAAGAGCGAGTTATAAATTTGGAGCGCATGTTCCCGCGAGGGTTTATAGTGCAGTCCCCGTACGACACACGGAACGAAGAATAATCAACAACCGCAATACCTACTTACAATGTTACAACTACTAAATAATTAATAGGAGTTAAATAAATTATTACTAAGGAAATACTAAGGAAGTAATTTAATTTTTAATCAGTCATTTATTTTTCGTCATAGAATTTCAAATATATTGGTATTTAGATTTAGAAAATAATATTAATACCAAACACTTGTCGCTTGGCAATGCATTCAGGGCAATCGCAATCTATGTAGGATGGTTAGCTTTAGTTCGACTTGTTGTACAACAGACGTAGAACAGACGCTAGAAATATGGGCAAATTAAATAATCAGCTGCCTTTATGTGGCCCGCGTTCTAAGAAAACTAATAACTTGCGAGAGTACCTGCGGTAAGTGTATATGTAGATATTATACGTGTAGTGTAATTCTTCGCTAATTAACTTCGCTAGTTAATTTGGGCAATACTCTCTTATAGGTGTAAGCGTGCCGGATTACCATATTTGGCAAAAAACTTTTATAAAGTTGTAAAATATTTGAACATGTATCTATATAATATATAATAAATGACTTATACATATACATAAAGCTGCCTGTTTTATCGAAATCGCTATTTTTTCTCATACCTACAATTGAAATTGAAGTACGTATACTACCAAGTCTATACATAGCAATAATAATTTTGAGTAAAATTTCAAAATGCAGTATCCAACTGTATCTAGAATTAAAATAGGAATATTATATTTACTAACACCTACTTGCGTCACCCGATAAAAATTTGAATTTTTATATGAGGTGTGTTTTACCTGAAAGTATCGATCTATGCTAAGTACGAACGAGTCATTCGAGATTATTGATGCACAAAGAAAACGTTAAATGGATTTAAATAAGTATCTGAGTACGAATGCTTTCACGGCCAGAGTCATTTAAATTTAGATGATAAATAGTTACCGGTTCATGCCGTCAGTAAAAATTCATAATTACTGTCTTCGCGAACCATGCTGTTCGCTTCTTCGGAGCTAACTGATAATTAGTTACTAATTCTAATAATAAATGTAAAGCAATAAATGATTTATGTAAGAAAAGCTGTCTGTTTTACCAAAACTACAATTTTTTTTTTCAACATGCAAATGGTAAAATGTTCAACCATAATTAGTAGTAAAATAGGAATGTTATAATAAAGCAATTAATTAATTTGTATCACTGTATTGTTTTGTGGAATTGTATTTGTATTTAAAATATACAAGAAAAGCATTTCAGAACATGCGATAGTCACATACACAAAATTATTAGGAAACGGTTCGGCGCCAGTCGACACCGCACGGCCCCTTTGATCTTCGCCGCCAAAGAACGATACCGCCCGTCCCCTCATCTAATCAGTGCGTTGCTTGCATTTTCTGCGGAGTGTACAGTGGGCGCGGCTTGTTCCCTCCTCTCGCGCCTCAGTTTCGTCGAACTTTTGAGGCCGGTGACTAACATTTACTCTTAAGGGTTAATTCATACATTCCATACGACATCTACATAGATTTAAATATGTCTAGTTCATAGTTGATATATTGGTGATGTGATTTATACTGTATTATATTACAGTCCAGCATTAATATCCAAGCAGGATAAGACGCCTCTGTACCAGTTTCAGGATGCCTACTGGCGCAATAATAACTGGGGGGTTGTATACGGGGGGAAAGGGGAGCGTCGTCTGTGCGCGTTTCGGGGCCAATATATCAGCCGGTGTCTCGTTGCGTTGTATCGGTCTGTCCATGTTACTAATATACATGTCAATAGGTGAGCTGACAGGCGATACTAACCCGTGACGTAGTGTGATGCAGTGCCGCCAACTGTCCACAATTAGCCATCCCATTAACATAGCTCGCATATGCAGATTATTGTTGCATATGTCACTTAGGCGACGCATTGCCATTGCGTCCCGTACGTCGCCCACCGCCTAATTTGTTCGCGTTCGCTAAACACGCGCTACATAAATCATATTTCAACGAAAGAGAGTTGCTTGGACCCCCCACCCCACCAATGGAAATTTCCCCAGGAAAAGGGGGGGGGGGAGGTTGTCCCCTCGTTGACGTGGAAGGTCAAGAATAGCAGCTAGAACGAGAAGTACAGTTTTAAATTGAAAACATTATGTTTTTCAATAAAGAGATGAAGTAAATAATGGGTTGTACCCAAAATAATAAAAAAAAACATATTTAAGGCACCTATGATCCCTTTGATCCAAAGTATATGGAAAATTTTTGAATCAGGTTGTTCACCGTGTTGGTTGACTGATATTAAACAGTTTCAGACTCAACAGTCTTTTAATAGAAAATAAGTGTTTTAATACACATGTGAGAGACTCTAGGTATCTCCCAAACAAAAGTAATTTAATAAAAAAAATAGTAATAAAAAAGCATTTTAATATTAAGGAATTAGAACATTGAAATACACCGTCGTATGATTTTTTCTTTTTTTTTTTTGATTAATTAAATGTTCAACCTTCATTTCAGTCTACTTAGAGAAGGCTATCACGCATTATAATTATTTAGTATAGTAATTATTTATAATAAATTCCTTTAATGCAGCACTAGTTTATCTACATATTTAAAAAATAACATTTTAAGTTTTAAGCAAAAAGTTGTTGAAAAAAATTATTTTAAACTGTCAATGTCTTTTAATTCTCCTCGAAAATTTGACTGTGTGCTCATATAGGATATAAAGAACCTACATAACGACGTGTAGAAAAACAAAAAAAAAATTAATTTTGTCGAAAACGAAAGACGATAGGAAATTGTGGTTTTCACAAATGAGTTACTCCCAGAAAGAGACAGTCTACTCACCATTTCTTATAGTTGCCAAATTATTCTGTAGTAACTACAAAATTTATACCGTAAACTTGGGTGACTTTGGCCGCCCTGGGTGACTTTGGCCACTATTCGAAAATTTATTTATATTGTTTAGATCTTTGTTAATATTTCAAACATTGCGAGTATTTTTGGTTATTTATATTTTAGATACTATATTGAATACAAAGGTGGTTAATGTAAGTTAGATGATAATTTATTTTTTTTGTGGCAGTGTTCAGAAGATAGCTTTGAAAATTGACCAATTTTGTTACTATGAACAACTTTGGTTCTGTTGAGTAATCTATCAGCATCTATGATTTGCCGCCGATAACATTAGTCCTGTGGTTTGTTAGGAATAACTTTTAGCAATACCCGCGTAGTTAAAGTGCTCGGTGTAGTCAATCGAGGAAAGTAAAGTCGGGCATTCTTAGTGGAAATGACCATCAAATGATGACATTTCTGTGGTATGACAAAGATGACATTTTACAAGCAATAAAAACACCTGTCCCGTCCAAACGAGGTTTCTTCATTATACCAGAAGTACAAAATTATGTCTAGCTATACCGGGTGATTCAATTTCGAGGCTTATTAGATCTCGCTTATTAGTGGAGATAGAGGCTATGATTAAATTTGGCAAAGTTTCGTATTTTTGTGCTGAACAATTATCTGAAAAGAAATTTTAGCTATCATTTTTCATTTTAAAGATATCCGCAAAAAACTGAAATGTTAAGATATTGTTTTTAATTTCTTATTCAAAACCAAACGTAGCTAGACATTTGAAACAAAAACATTCTACAGCGACTTTTTAACAAGGAATGCAGTGTTATTTTTTAATTTGAAATAACATCAAAGATGGCGGCGTAATCATGGCCAACTTTTGTTTTTCTTATGAGCGCCATATTGAATTTTGGCATTTTCCGATAGTCGTGTTTTTTCTCATTTCCGCAATGTATAACATGTTAGCATTATTTTTTAAAATAGTCATAAAATAGTTTTGTCATGATCTTATTGCTGATTTTAACATATTTTGTTCTTGAACACTTTTAAAACATATTTTGTGGCCTAACTCGAGCATATAATAGCTTATCGTTTCATTGGCATGATAAACAGTAGTATGGCCAAAGTGACCCAATAATGAATTCTGACTTTGGCCACCCATATATATACATAAAAGAAGTATATCCTGACGTTGGAAATATTAGTGTTTTGAGATTTTTGAAGTACTATCAAAGACCCAAAAAATAGCACAAGTATGAGTAATTATATCTAATCTGTTAAAAGTTACCAGACTTCAAATTTCAAAAGTGGACTAAAGTCACCCAAGTTTACGGTACACCCTGTGTATTAAGTTTGTAAGCCTTTGGAAAGCAAAAATGAAAACAAGTGTTATAATAACGCATATATACTAGTTTAGGTAATGGAAATATATATTATTAGTATATTCTCCATCATTGTCAAAACAGTTGAAGATGTAATATACCTAGTAAGAAAATTATCTTTGGTGTGGTATTTGAAAAAAATAATGGAGTTAACCGATTAGGCCATTCACGAACTTGGGCTTTCTTTTTAACAAATAAGCTTGTATACCAAATTTCAGATCAATTGCTCTAAAATCATTGCAGTTGTGTGAATTTGAATTAATCGATTTTGCCAATTCATGAATTTGTCCTTACTTTTTAAGAGATATGCTTGTATACCAAATTTCAGATCATTTACTTCAAAATTACGACAGTTATCGTGTACACAGACAGACGGACAGACAGAGCTAAATCGTTTCAGTTTTCAATGCTGATCAAAAATATGTATACAAGTCTACACGCTTCCTTAAGGGTGTTACAAATGTTGTGACAAAGTAAATATACCCTACCTAATATACCACAGTAAATGTGGGGGGTATAAAAATATTGTGTTTTTTACAAATATGAGCAAATATGAACTAATTTAAACATTCAAAAGCCTGTTTTGATTCAAAAGAATGTAAAAATTAAATCTAAATTGTACTTTTAGTAAATCCCGTATTCAGGACCAGCATTAAAAAGCACATCTTTTCCCACCATTTAACTGTTTTTGTAAATCTTTTGACAGCCTGCTTAAAGTAAACTTTGCCAAATTAGTTATTTTATGGAGTTTTACATTATGCTAAAAAATACCTATCATCTTTAGACTATACATATAAATATTATGGCACTTAGCATCTTCTAAAAATTATTGAATTTATTGTTTAATTCTATTTCAATAGAAGAACTATATCAAATGTAACACTAGCATATTAACTACTTTTTGCGTAAAAATGCACAAAAGAATAATTATGCTTTTATAGTAAACATTTAGCTTGGTATTTTTTTAATATCTCGGAACAATGTTGAAGTAGCTCGTTATATACTTCAATTCTTTGACTGTGGTCCATTAATTCCATTGAACAAATCAGCAAATTAGGATGTAGACCATAATGAAGCAACGAACACCAAAATCACTCGACTGCGCCGTGATGTAACCGATATTTCCGACAATGAGCAAACTTCTTCTTAAGGATGTGGTCACCTACCAGTCACAGAATGAAAGACAATACTCAAACGCATTGTCTTCTCCACTTCACGTTTTTACAATCATTCAAGGGTATCGCGACAGCATCACGTTCACCGTGATATCCGATATAATCTATTGTCTGTCGAAGAAATAAAAATAACGAAAATTCTATACTATACTCAAGGGATCATAATACTTAGTATACCTAGTTCCGGTGCATAGATTTACACAAATTTACAGCACCATGACTAGACTATTCTTTTTGTATATATATATATATATATATATATATATATATATATATATATATATATATATATATATATATATATATATAAACAAAAAATACACAAGTGCCTTAATTACAATTAGAAGGGATGGAGACGCCATCCCTTCGTATCGATTCCCTTTTTTTCTAATTTGAGATGAACCTTATTCCCGTTTTTTCTGGTTCCCTCGCCCCTAAGGTCCCTAGGTGGCAGGACGATCGGACGACCGGGCTAATCAAGTTGTCCTTTAATTGTAATTGGAGTATCTGAAAATTAACGAAAAGCAAGCGGAGCAGGAGCGAAAAAAACCCTCCCACTACTTAGAGGAGCGTGACATCTTATTCTTTCTCCTTTCTGGTGGCAGTCGAGTGCCCACCGATGGCAAAAAAAGAGCAGAGGAGGAATTGTAATTAACTTGAATAATTTAAGAGGCGTTGCGAGACCACTTATCGGTGATATAGCTGTGCATACCGAATAGAAATTTTGCTTCAAATTGATCGAGGAATAAGAAAAATTAAAAAAAGAGAAACATGAAAAAGTTGAGGTAGAGATAAGAAGGGTATAAAAATAAGACAACAGTTCAACCTAGGGCAGTGGATTGGAAGTTTAAGATACTTCTCAAGAACTCAGTTTTAAAGCCATTCATATGAATATAAAATTATCAACATTTTGCTTTTAATTTCATGCCAATTTCTAGTAAAATTTTGCATGTATGTACTGCCAGAAACACTGGAAATCGGTGGAAAACGTATTTGATAATCTGATGATACCTACGTCGACTACGTGCTGTTATATTAAAAAAAAAGTGGGCATACACATTAAAAGTATGTAGCACGTACACGTTAAGTATTGCATATTAAAATTACTTATTTATTTAGAAAATAAACTGCTTCCGGGTTATGCCGTGTGTCAAGATTTGTTAATGCTGACCTAACTGTACCTAACTGTACCTAACTGTACCTATAATGGACGTAATTTTTAATTTCTCGTGAAAAAGTCATTCTTTATAAAGAGTTTTGGATGTCCTAAAAAGTCGAAAGCCATTGTTAATATTTTGATTTAACATACAGGATGGTTAGAAAACACGAAAATGTTAAATTGGCCGAAGAGTAAACTATCGGTTTGTCGGAATTAGATCAAAAATGTTATAGGTAAAACTTAGTTTGAATTAATTTTATGCTCAAATATCAAACTTGAATGTTCTATTTAAAATTTTACATATCGGACCAGTGAAAAGACATTACATAAAGGTGAACAAAAAATTTAGAGACCACAATTATGATTGATTAGTTGACAGTAGTAACAGCGTATCCAAGCAATTTGTTGATAGCAGCTGATTGAAAGTATGTTGACTTTAGAGCAAAGGGTTTATCTAGTTCTTTGTTACGGCATAGATGAGGTATCGTACCGCCGTGGTATTGAAGTTTAACAGAAAATACCCTGAGGTATACGTTTCTATCAATTGTGTTCGTGAATTGGTTAATAAAAAATTTCATGCAACAGGAGACGTGAAAAATATCAAGAAAAAAAGCGAAATGGCGAAGATGATGCAGGAGCTATGTTAGGTATTGATTCCGTAAGCACTTGCCCAAAATAATCGTTGATGCAAAGATCTCGAGACTTGAACGTCAGTAAAAGCCACCTGCAAAGGATCTTTTCAAAACAAAAAATTCATCCTTATAATCCATTACTGATACATACTCTAGTAGAAGGAGATGATGCTCGACGATTAGAATTTTGCCTATTAATAGGAGAACGAATTATGGTCGATAGATATTTCTACAGAAAAATCATTTTGTCTGACGAAACGACGTTTACCACAAATCGAGTTATGAGTTCACAGAATTGCAGATATTTGTCTCAAGGAAATCCAAATTTCCGTATTACAACCAATTCTCAAAAATATAAAAAAAGTGAATGTTTGGTGTGGGATTTATTACAAGAAAATAATTGGACCATACTTTTTTCACGGCACTGTAAACCAAAACACTTATTTTGATATGATGGAAAATTTTTTGCTACCTACATTGGACGATTCTAAAATTAAAAATTAGGGAAGCAGTAGACGAAATAAATGAAGAAACAATTGATTTGGTATATCGGGAGTTTAGAAGAAGATTGGAAAAACGTGTAGCTGTAGGACGGGAACATGTGGAGTAATGATTTGTTAAATTACTCTGTTAAAAATAAATAAAATATAAAACTTGGAATAAAACATTGAAACTTGATATCTGGGAATAAATTTAAATATAAAACAACTTTTACCTATAACATTTTTGTTCTAATTCCGAAAAACCGATACTCTTCGCCAATTTAACATTTTCGTGTTTTCTAACCATCCTGTATATGAAATCAAAATATTAACACTGGCTTTCGACTTTTTAGGACATCTAAAACTCTTTATAAAGAATGACTTTTTCTCGTCTATATTAAGTAAACGCAATTGAACGATTTTAAATCGGTGTTTCACCTGCCAAAAAATCCATTCTTAATTGCTTATGGAAAAAATGGGGAAGGTATTTCAGTCGCGCGGAGCGCGACTGTCCCCCTAAATGGACCATTCTACGTTGCGTCAGTTTTCGAAATCGACGAAAAACGACCTCTCGGGCGTTTTTGGTTCAAAATTTTCCGAAACGCGAGCGATTTTGGTGAAAGGACCTCAACATTTCAGTAGCTGTTTATTCCTCGTCGTCATGGCTGCGAGCTAGAAACGTCAAAAACGCAACCATAACCTATTCACATTGGTATGTACAAAGCTAAGCGATTTCATTATCTGCGGGGGCCTAAAGCACAAACTCCGTAGTCCGTACCCACAAATAATGTTTGAGAAACCTATAACAATGTTGTACGTATAATAATAATTATTAATTCGTGATTATTTGCCTTTGCGTTAATATTTGTTCGAAGAATGTGTATCGATCCAATGAATGTTATTTGTGAAAAGTTCGCGTCTCAAACCCAACGTGAAAGCACCGCTCAGAACCTATTTTAACCGAATACGAATACAACTCTTGAGAGGTTACATATTAGATGGCACCACAAGATATTTCTGCTACTAGCGCCCCTAGCGGGCGTGAAATATCGTTATATAACCTATAATTATACATAAGTTTGGATGAACACATGGAGGAAGGGATGAACACTATACAAAATTTAGCTGCAAGACCAAGAAGTAGTAGAAGATCAATAGGGTGTGGAATTGATAGAGGCGCCTGAAAAAAGCCTCCAATGGCTCGGAATATGGTCCCCAGCAAAATTTTGTTGCAAAGGCTGATCACCCACTTCAAACTACTTTGAACTGCCCGTGGTTCTTTCTAATGGTTTCTCCAGATTAAACTAAAATACAGTAAGAGAATTACATGGAATTCATCAATTTGTTGGCAACATTGAGGTTAGTTTTGAGTTTAGAATGCGTAGCTTTTGTTAATTTAATATTTTTGCAGGTAACGTAGTATGATGAAAAGAGTACACACGCTGTGGAAATGGTTCAAGGTCTTTCCGAATAACAGCAACTTGCTTTGCGTAGACAAGCTACCATAACAAAGTGGCAAACAATTATTTATTTAAGAAAAAACTTGACCCAAAAGATATTGGACGTACTAAGGGAGTACCGGCGAGACCAAGGGGCCGCAGTCGATAATAATCATTGTTGACAGTAAAGGGATATATTTTGCCTACCTGTACTTTAGATTTGGCTATGACGCAAGGTTACTAAAAATAGATAGGTCTGTCTGGTAACTTATAGCATACGTCACTCAGTTTACCACATGAAGTTAACTGGTATGGAATTTAATGTTTACGTGAGCGTATAAAAAAATACTAATAATTTTAGTTCATTGTTTTCTGAATGATTTATTGGAGATGGGTGATAAAGCCCTCTAAGCTGCAAGCCTTCTAATACCTATGAATTCAAATAAATTTGAATGGGCATATCAAGTGGTATGCAAATCTTTCGGTATGACGTTAAATTTTTGTAAATATGTAATAATTTAGTTCATGTGGTCACGGCAACCAAATGCATTTTTGTCAGTGAGGTGCAGGCGATAAATCTTAAACAATTAAATGGGTTAAATCATCTCAAGATTAGATAATATTAATTTTAGGTATTAGTTTTGGGTATTATATACCTATTGTATTATTACTAGGTCTATCATTAAGATTTCTATCAATTTCATGTGTTAACTAAATTGAAAATTATGCATTGAATCCAACTTTGTTCTAAAATTCAAATATGAATATTGTGTTGTAAATAATACTATTTAGTTATAAAATAATTAATTAGGGTTCTTCAATGATTACTTTAAATGTTGATACTTATTCTTGAGTTTTTGGTTTATAGTAGACATAAATAAATTTTAAATTAAATATTTTCACATTATTTTATTATGTGCTCTTGCTTGACGAGGGTACTCTAACATACTTTCCGTTTCTTTTACGAAGGAGGAAAGGTAGACACTGGTATACGAATTTAACATTTTATGTTTTATTTTTATTTAAAAATTGAGCATCTGGCTGTATAGTTTTTGTCCAATATCAAAACAAAAACCAGAACTATAAAGTATCAAAAATTTTATGCTATTGCAACGTTTAGGTCTTCCGCACTTCATATAATTGAGTAATTTGAACAAATTTAGCTTATTTTTGTAGTTCATTTAAGTCAAGGTTCACGGTATTGGGAAAAATGAATCTAACATTTTTTCTTCAAATGACAAGCATCTTTCATATGAACTGAAAGAAAAAAAATAACAAATCTTTTAATAATTTTTTCAATAATGTTATCTATATACGGTATACTGTAGTTGCTTGGCCAACCACATGCGTTTATATAAAAAAGCAGTGCACTGTTGCCAGATTGGGGGATTTTCTCTCACATTTGGGCGGTTTCCCTCCAAAAATAGTATCTTTACCTTAGGGATAAAGGAAAGTTTTGAGGGTAAACTAAAGATTGTAGTTGTTAGGCTGACACATGGGACAAATGTTTATCACAATTTATTTTGACGACAAACTCGCCAAATAGTGAGAAATTGGTACCTCATGGCAGGTTATGTACCCAATTTTCAACATTTATTAAGCCTAATTTTATTGGCGGTGGCAACTGTGTTTTTTTGAGACATCCTTCTACATATGCTGTCAATTGATTCCTGCGATCTACCCAATTAACTGATCTACCTAAATAGGCGGTCTACAGGTCCACTAGTATATATGTATAATCAATCTTCTTATGTCTAACTCGGTCTACTGACGTAGTTCGCTTCAAATTTAAAAATATTCAGAGCAGAACTTAAATTGTCAAAAAACATTCGGATTTTTTAACATTGTGTTTTTGACATCGATGTTGCACTGTTGTCCACCAAAATCTGGTTAAAGCCCATTTTATCTGGATTTTATTCAAACGATTTAATTTTAGAACTTTCAGCATAAATTATTTAAATTTATAAATATGAGAATAGTTTAATCGTGTTCCATGGAGAGTGAGAAATCATCTAAAAATTTCTAATCTAATTCCAATTAATTTTGAAAAATAAGGAGAAAAGGCAAAATAAAAATAGCACCAAATGATTTAGTATCTTCTAATTCGTGCAGATTATTAAGCATGTTATAGATTACTTACAATAAAACAGCAAACAGTAAAAAAACAATTACATGAATAATGTGCATGGTTACAAATACGCCGCGCGATTTGACAGTCACGTTGCAAAAAAGCAATGCGATGTTTACATTAATAATGATGATTTAAATGAATAATAATAGTGTACTTTTCTCCAAGTGTACTTACGTAAACTTAATTTGGATGGAACCTATTTGACTATAGTAATATGAAAATACATGTTATTGATGATTATATATTTCGTGTTAGTTCAACAAACCCAAATCAAAAAAATCTACTGAATTTCGTTCTCATGTCCAAACGCAAGGGTAGGGGGTGGCGTAAGTAGTCACCCCGCCGCCCCTAGTCCAGTTTCAGAAGAGAGCTTTGCCCGGAGGCGTTATCCGGCCTCCGGAGGACCGCAAGAGCCCCGGTGGCGGTATTTCCGGTCACCGGAAACGGGGCTAAATGCTCTCCAATCCGGAAACGACCGGAACCGGAATAAATACGGACACGTACACGTTTATATACATATATATTCTTAAGCGTGGTCGACCGCTTACATCAATCTTTATGCGCAACGTGCTAACGAAAAAAAAAAGATGGTAACCGGCCGGCGACTCCGAATTTCGGCGGTACGCTTTATTTCCGGCAGAGGGCAGAGATGATGGATGCAACGCCGGCTCGGTGATTTATTAATGAATAATGTCGTGTTTGTGGGGTGGGGGAATTAAATAAACAGTTGGGTTAAGGTTTTAAATTGCGAGGAGATCGTATGAACGAGGTTTTGATTTGGTAATTTTAACTTGCGTGCTGTGATATTGCAGGGAGTCGATGCACTCTGCCTTGGAAACCGTTTGTTCATTTTCGTTTCACTAGCAACAGCTTTTACTGTCCCTTAAGAGGCTGGTTCAGCCTAACTTCAGGACTGTTCTGGTGGTCCCGTATTGGTCCAATTATTCAAACTGTTCAGTGCTTTTGTGGGTTCATTATTTAATAATGATAACATCTTATAAGATGACAACAATCTGAACTAACTATCCTAGTGCGCCAAAGTTCCATATTTATTATACCCATGCCCAATTTTAAACAATTGCTGCTCAAAGATGGACGTATAATTGGAGGACGGGTAATATCCTGATTTCAGGAATAACATTTCAATTATGTATTTTTGCGATTTGCCGCAGTAGTTCCACTTTACGTCAATGTACAATTTGAAAAAATTTACATTTATATTTTACTGGACAGATTTCGAAAGCTCTAACCTTCAAATCAGCTATAATCTGAAAATAAAGAAAACACCGCACAAAGCAGTAATCCAATCGAAATTATGAGATTACATAAAAATTCTATTAGTATCAGACATCAATCAGGTTTGTGTCTAAAGAAGTATACTATTATTTTATTTAAAACACCATGTCAATTGTTAGGTTAGCTAGCAGAATATACATATACACAGTGCTGTTTTATCCATTCTACTACCACAGAATTCAAGCTTCCAGTATGGTATGATGCAGAAGCTCATTACAGGTTTTGTAATTGGATTCAAATTATATTACGGAGAATCAAAATCCTGACGTACTATTTTGTTGATCGCAGAGGATTTTTTAGACAAGAGATGTGATTACTAATTTTCATAATTTCCATGAATAAAATCACCGAGGTATGCTGAAGATTACCGATTTTTTATCAAATTTCTTGGTAATATTACTGAAGACTTCTATAATATTATTATATGAGAAATGTTACATAATGAGACATAGTCGACTTCTCAACCACTGACTCCAGATGTCTTTCTTCTCAAGTGTATGGAGAAACCGAAGATTCTATTGAAATTACCCCCGAAGAACCGAACAAGCATTACAACCCATATGCGTGACTGATGATAGCGAGCATCATCATTTTTGTGATTTTATGTTGACATTATAATATACTTTTTTCTACTTTGCATTCACAATGCACACATTGTAACACTGTTTTCGGTGTTACAATTAACACATTGTATTACCGAAAACAGTAACATTTTTGTCTGATTGGTACATAGTGAGATCAAATGCCACATGTCAAACGTACAACACATAACCCAACATAACCACACACTGCATCTTCTTAATCGCTTGCAATCACATAAACTGCGAAATATCAATATTCTATACATATTTAAACATGGGTGTAGCCTGCTATAGTATGGCCAAAGGATTGGGGCTTTCTTAGTTTTGCTGTGTTCATCAAAATACGCCAGCATGACGTTTACGGTGATGTTTTACGACTCTAGTAAGTGACCGTTATCATTCTTTTCAACTAAACATCAAATCCCCTTTTCAGATATAATTCAAGGACCACATTTACTTTAATAAGGTATTATGCGAAGATCAAACCTACATCGTAGATACGAACGATTTTAATTACTGCTGCGAGATTGTATATGCGCAATAAATGGTTTATCAGCATACACGTACGAAGCTATAGTACATTTAAAGTGTAGAGGGTTTCTTAGTTTATGTAACATATAAGTTTTCGGTAATATTTTTGACGCTTGGATGGTCGGTTCAATTCATATTCGTTTTTGTCCGTCGCTTTCGACTTCGTCTTAGTTCTGGTTGTGTGCAACGTATTTGTATTACCTCCATCACATGTAATTTTACTAAGTATAATTTATTCTAATAAACTACTTTGCCGAAATTAGAATTGGGTTTCAATTCAAGTGCTTGTAAATATATAAGCCGCAACGGCTACGTAGCGGAATTAGGTAGACACCGCTATTAAACGTTAAGCGTTATAACAATTCTTTAGTAAGTTCTTGTTCTTCGAAGTAACTAATCAGTCACCGCCAAACACTCCTATTCTGATTATTATACTTATGAAACCACTATTTTAAAATTGTTAACTTTTTAGGTTAAGTTTCATGTATTTATCACAGTAGGGATAAAAGTGTTGCCCCAAGCTCCATTATGATCATCGTTGCGACCTCGCTGAATATTTATTCAAACTTGTAGGCTAAAGTAGAGTGAGATTATTCACAATTAGATTTTGTCATGATTTTATCTCATCGATATCATCCTTAACAAAGTTGACAGTTACTACAGTGCTACCACGTGGTACCCGCAAAATACCCTAGATTCTAATTTAGCGCGAGATAGTAACCACAATTTCTAAACTTATATAAAATTAATGACACAAAGTAGAAAAAATAGTATATTACACTCGTTTTATAAGACGTATTGGTGCACTCGTTCCATTTGGGCACTCCTCGCTACGCTCGTCGAGCCCAAAACAACTCGTGCGCCAATTTGACGTCTTATAAAACTTGTATAATAATATACTATTAATAACGCTATATAATATTATAAAGCTTATGTTGTCTAGTTGTCTTTTATAAATATTATATGAATTACAAATTGGTAAATAAAGAATTACTTATGAAGTGTTTAGCTTTTCTTATACGTTATCAGATCCCTGTGCTGTTGACGTACATACGTATGTGTAATATGTATACTTGTGTGTTTTTCATTAGCTAGGCATAAGTGTATTATCAGCTGAGAAATGAGTGCATAATCCATCGTACCAAGAGAAAGTAATCTGTGACCAAAGGAATTGGTACGGGTTTTGCGATAGATCACACGTATTTCTTCACACACACAATGCTACGTACATACTTTTGGTACATAACCTTATACTATCAAATATTTCACATATTCATAGTACGTGTGTTTTTGCAGATATCACTTCATAAACCGTAGACAAATGTTGAAGTTATATAAATATATGATAAATATCTCAAATTCTCAACATAGGTTATGTCAACAATTTGTCACAGTAATTTTTAGAGTGACCATGTTAGGTTGGTAAGCATTGTAAAGAATAGACCGCATAGACCGTTAGACCGTATAATGTCGACCGCACGTCGGCAAAGTCTATCTTGTTCCAAAGTAGCTCAATTCTCAAACAATTCTAAAACAATTCTAAAACAATTCTCGACTGATTTTCCAAACTCATCAAAAACAGCCGAGCTGTTGTCGATCAGCTGTTGGACTCCCCTCTTAAGCCGTTTCATTTTAAATAAAATCAGAGAAATTATTGAATTATATAAAAATTTTGAATGCAAAAAACTAACAATAACACTGGGCAATCTCATTTCAAAAATTATTTAATTAAAAGCCAATTAAACAGCCTGGCAGGGAGCGTTCGAAAAAAGAAGCACGGGAAACAGTTGAAACATCGTAAATTGATCAATCCGTAGCTAGTAGCTCTTCGGAGGTATAAGTCCGTATAAAAATGCCTGACACCTCGACATCAGCCAAAAGGGCATCATCATCCACGGACTCGTGCATCTCTCGGTTAATGAGCACCTCGAATCCAGCTATAGATATAGCTACGTAGCTGCAGCGTGCAGATCGTTCATTCAAAGCTGGGTAGGCTGGAGGGGAAATATATATGGTGGAAAGTCTACTGGGATAATTGGTTCGGATACTCGGGGTGTACAGAGGCGACGTTTGCTTTTTTTTTCGTTAGTTTGCTTTTTCTGTCGTCCTATTTATGTCGTAGCTATGATAATTTTTGTGATGCGCCAAGGAAAAAAGTAAATTGGATATCTCACTTTAAAGAGTGGCCGTGACATGGCAAAATGAACTAGGAAACTATAGAAAGAATAATATGGAAAAATTGAGAACTGGTGAATAACTTAATTGGAGGTATAAAGACCTACAAAGCAGCAGAACTTAGATATTTAAATACACTGCTAAATTTGACAAATTTATTCAGTTGTCAATTTTCGTTGATTAGAAACGCCAATAGAAGTAAAACGAGGCATCTTAGTGAAGTCAAAAGTATTAAAGCTGGAGTACCACAAGGTAGTGTACTTGGCCCAATTTTTTACCTTCTTTACACACATGATCTTCCGCAACCAGATGGTGTTACCGTTGCCACTTTTGCTGATGACACTGCTATCATGGCAGTAGATACAAATGTTGAAGGGGCAACGCTAAAACTGCAGAATGCTGTCAACAATAATAGTGATTGGATGCAACGATGGCTAATTGCATTGAACGAAACCAAATCCGTTCACATAAATTTTACCAACAAGCGAATACAACACGTTCCAGTGAAAATAAATAACACCACCGTACCCTACTCGAACACTGCAAAATACCTCGGTATGACGCTGGACACCAAGCTTCGCTGGAAAGCACACGTTAAAAAGAAACGAGAAGAATTGGGCATAACAAGAAAATCTACTGGCTTATTGGTAGGAAGTCGGCTTTGTCGACATATTATAATAAACTCCTACTTTACAAGCAGATACTTAAACCTGTGTGGACCTACGGTATCGAACTGTGGGGCTGCACTAAGCCAAGCAATATCGCCATCATTCAACGCTTCCAAAATAAGGTGCTAAGAAACATCGTAGGTGCACCTTAGTATATAAGACACAGAAATCTCCATAGGGATCTTGAGATGGAATTAGTAACCAACGCAATTGGAAAGTTTGCAGAGAATCATCAGAACAGACTTCTCCAGCACACGAATGTCGAGGCAACCCAGCTTCTTGGCAATTGTGACAGTGTGCGAAGACTCAAAAGAACTAAACCTTTTGAGTTGGTGAAGTGATGTTAAAAAAGCAGAGCACAGTGTTATGTGAGTGATAGGTGAACAAAGCAGAGCAACGTGCAGTGTGTGAAGTTTAAAGCGTCAGCATCCAAACTAAATTTAAGTTACACCAATGGGGAACACTTAATATCTTAGTGAAGAAATCACTAAGAAATCTTAGTGAAGTGCAAGTTTCTCGTACTGTCGCCCTTATTCAGCATGGCCACTCTATTCGACATGTTAGCAGGGACCTTCGAGTTTCCCCTTCTGTTATTCAGCGTTTATGGAATCGGTTTCGGGAGACTGGCCAATACGTTAGAAGAGCTGGACAAGGTCGAAATCGAAACTACTCAAGATCAATACCATTTCTTGTCCTTTCCCCTCCACGTCAGTGTACTGCCACAGCACGAGACCTCCTAAACGACCTAAGACGAGCACATGTAATAGAAACTTCTGATTAAACTGTTAGAAACAGATTAATAGTAGCGAATTGAAGAAATTGAAACCAAGAAGACCTATCCGCGCACCACGCCTTACGCAGCATCACAAAGCAGCGCGGATGAGGTTTGCTCTGGATGCTTGTTGTGGTTCCTGGTAGACTAAATGCCATTACATCGAAAACATCTTGGAGGATCAACATTGTTTTTGTAATTTTCTTTAGTTAAATATATGCCGTTGAAGTATATCAAATTTTATTTGCCTAGAACTATTATTTAAAAAGTTACAGGTCTAGACAAAATTATTTATATATTTTTGAGCAGTGTACATTAAGGAACGAATGCTTTCATACTTTATTTATTAAAAAGAAAAACACTAAGAAAACCAAATTTTCATTTGAACCCTTAATGCCCAGAATATATACTTTGATATTCTCAATGACCAAAAATGAAAGTAGTAAGTGCGCTACCATTTGACACTACTTGGAAAAAGCAGATGTAAAAATAACCAGGACCGTTTTCAGTTAAATTTGTCAATGTTAAATATGGCAATTGTTAATATTTTATTTATTTGATGCAAAAATGTTTAACGACTGTGTTGGTGCTTGAATAAAAATCTTAACGCTGTTCAGTCAAGGTCGGCTTAAAGTGGGTTTTATTTATTTATTTTTTTTTATTTTTGATTTCACATTAATAATCAGCGGCCTCATATTGCCCCCAATGCTCATTTTTCGCTAAACTGGAAATAGTTCTGGTTTGGTTTTAGGTTTTTTGGAATTTTTCAAACTGTTCGGCAAAATGTTCAGATAGTCAATTTTCGAAATCTTTTTTTTTGTCCCAATAAATATTAACCTTCTGATGCTCCAATATCATTTAGATACTTTACTTTCAAGGAATTGCTATCAAACATTTTTAACAAAAAAAAATTATCCCTTAATCTGAAGATTTCTGATTCAACGCAACTCGGAAATTATCCACGCCAGGAACAATCGACCCAACGATAAATCAATCCTGCTTAATTACAATTGGTAATTGGGCCTAGCCCGAGTCGGACAACACAATTGATACTGGTATTGACAGCGTGGCAGGGGGGGGGGGGACTCCCCCCAATAAATCGGTGACATCCTAACAGTACCGCATAACAAACCGTCTACCCCCACCATACGTATATATCATAGAAGATATTGTACTTAGGCGATCGCACTGTGCGTCGGCCGGGGCTGAATTTATTGAATACCCCCCCCCCCCCTAAATGGGGGGTGGCTATCGCTCATCGGCTAATTGATCGCGTCGAATATCTCTGACGTGATGCTAACTATGCTTTATAGATGCGATAAAGGAAATCGTAATTCAATATCTGCGTTACAACCGTCGTATTTGAGATAATCACGTGTTCAGGCTGGTCTATTCGGATGATTAGTGCATAACTATATTATTGGGGACATTGTATTTGCCTCTGTGTGATTCCTTTTAAGGGGAGGTTGTCATGTAGAGACATAAAAAGTAGCTCAACTTTGGAACAGTTTTTCAAACAAATTGTAAGAGATATCAATATTTTTTCTTTTGCTATATATTTATTATACTTTATAGTCAAAAAAAAATTGTGTCAGAACAAAACTATATGCAAGAAGTGGATACTGTTGTAGGAAGTATCAGGCCCTGCGCGGCGTGCTTTCCTTAACGACGTGCACGATAGCTCCTATGAAAATAACCAGAAATCGAAATTTCAAAAGCGCTGTGAATCTAGATGAAATTAGTTGGAGGCTGAACCAACATTTAGTTAAAAACGTTGAAAATTAACAAAATGGTTGCTGTTTGAATTTTAAGTTCGATTTCCTACAACCTTTTTTCGTTTTCAAATCGTAATAAATGATATAATTATTTAAAAGTTTTACTTATTATGAGGTTCAGCCTCCAATAAAAAGTATTTTCTTTAAGGAAAAAAAGAGAATAACTCGAACCGTTAAACGATTTAAAAATAATAACGCATGTCAGTTTGAAAGATCGAGTTTCTAGAAAAACGCGATGGTTGCATTGGTGTTGTTAACTCTACACTAGAAGGTAGAAACGTATACTTTTTAAAACTCCTATCCTATATGAATGCATTAAAGCATAACAATTTACCCAACACAAGCACCTACATTATTCGTTCTCTATATTGTATCCAAATTTCACATTCCTATTTTAAAGCTTCACACTATGGTCCCAAATGCACAATTAACGCGAATTAATTCATATTTCTCAAATCTGCAAAAGCAAAAAAAAAAAAACAGGTTTACAGTTAAATATCTGAACTATAATAAAACGAGATAAATATCCGGCAATAGTTGGTATTTTCGGAATATGACAGCACCAAACTTGCGCGCCGCTCATTTTATAGTAAAATAACGTGATTTTTTGTTTACCATATGGTTTTATTTATTTCTACTATCCATTAGTAATTGGATTAGACTATTTACATTAGGTCTACGACAAAAACGATTAGTTCCTATTACATATTATGAGTTACATCTCGTAATATAGACCAAGTTTTTTATTTTATGAAAACCGTAAAAATAAAGGTTTTAAAAAATTGCAGGCGAGTGCATGCTTTAAAAAGTATATTAGTTCGTAATACTAATATTGTTCTTTCATGATCAAAAAAAAAATTAGTCCCCGGATAGCCCAAAACCCCAAAAACCTTATTTGCATAAAACGCTGTTGTGCATATTTTTCGAGGTCGCAACCACTCTTGCATCTGTTGTTTCTGTAATTCGTAATTATTATTATTATTTCGTAGATTATGGAGTTACCGGTTCAAATGTTACCGGTAAAAGCCATTTTCAGGCGGAAACAGTTTTACCTAGGCCAAACTAGTTCGGCAGAAGAGCGGTAAGCACAACTAGTTTATCCTAAGCCTAACTAGTTTAACCTGGTTTGTAAAGGCATACTTCAGGTCAAACTGGTATGTCCTAGGCCAAACTGATTTTAATTAACGGTTTTGCAGTGTACCAAAATTTTTACGCGCGTTTTCTGTAGAACGTGTTTTCTGACGCGCGTGTTTTTGAAGCTCGTGTTTTATGACGCGCGTCTTGTGACTCGTGAGTTATCTGAAGAGCGTGTTTCCTGACGCACGTGCTTTCAAACGCGCGTGTTTTCTGACGCGCGTGTTTTCTGACGCGCGTGTTTTTCTGAAGTATAATGACGCATGTGTTTTATACGCGCGTTTTCTGTGTCGCGTGTTTTCTGACAAGCGTGTTTTATGAAATGTTTGCTTTCCGACGCGCGTTTCTTCAAGCGCGTTTTCTGATGCGGGTGTTTTTTGAAGTGTGTTTATCCTAGTCAAGAAAACACGCGCGTCAAAAAACTCGCGCGATATAAGAGACGCTCTTCAAAAACACGCGGGTCATAAAACATCCACTGGAGAAAACGCGCATTTCTAAACCGTTAATCGAAATCAGTTTCGCCTAGGCTATACCAGTTTGCCCTGAAGTATGCGTTTACATAACGGGTTAAACTAGTTTGGCCTAGGATAAAGCAGTTAATGCCTAACATGCTTCGGCCGATCAGATCCGATCATATCGGAATTAAGTTTGCAAAGAAAATGTAGCAAAATAGAACTGGATATGGATTCGATAAATTTGCTCAAAGCGCCAGATATTCAATTACATAAAAGTGTATGATGATATTTTGAATAACTTTTTATTTCACATTCGAATGGTTTCTCTTAATAAATTAAATATCTGCATTCTCTTAACCAAATTTTAAAAACGGTAATATATTTAAATTTAATTTTGGACAGGTGGCAACCATATAATATGATCGGATGAAAACCTTCGCAAAAAGCTTGCGTTCAATACCGATTTTGTTATATCATTTAATACTTTGACGGTAATTGAAACTTTTCGAACTTTCGGGACCATATTTTGGGTTATATCTCCGGAAGTGGTTGAGATATCAAAATTAAGTATAGCCACAACTAATTCACTCCTAAAAAGGCATACTGTGTCAAAATTTGGGAACAATCCGTGAAGGATTTTCCAAATTATGAATTTATTCGTGTTAAATGTGCAATTGGGACCACCGTGCGTCATCGAGGATTATCATTTGAATAAAAACAACTAAATTTCGACCGGAGAATACGATAGGCTATTAAACCGTAAAACCGAATCAAAAAACAGTTTCAGGGGATTATTGTATACATTTCAAGGTTGAAAATATGAAAGATAAAACTTTTGACTTTTTTCAACCGATTACGAAAATATTGTTCAAGTAAAAATGCTATGCCTCAAACAAATCTGGTATTTCAATAGAGACATTTTCGACAGGCATATGCCAACTTTTGTCTTTCAAATCGTTGAAAACATTTGACAAGAACTTATCAAAGGAAATTGCCAAAACTTACATATACAGATGTAATATAAACAGGGCGAGTTATTAGTATACCGGCGGTCGATTGTTAATAAATCGTTTAAAAAAAATATTTTACACAAAAGTTGTTATACAGAGCATTATTAAGGTACTAAATAGCATATTACTCCTTAAATTGCAACTGTCGCAAAAACTAGTAAAAATAGATATACGATATAGTGAATATAAATCACAAAGAACTTAAAAGACATTTCAATTTGCAAATAATATGCAGGGTGTTCCATTTAAAAATGTCAAGAAAAGGTCATTTAAAAATGTTTAAAAACTAGTCATGACATCAGCATCTAGCTATGGGTTTAGTTATTATGTGACAAAATTTTTAAGACAATATCTTCAAAAATGTAGTATTAACGTAGTTTTTAAGAAAGGCCTACAATTGCCAGTTTTTTTACAAACAATTGAATATCTCAGAAACTATTTACTTTACACAGCTACAACTTACACAGTTGGAAAGACAACTTCCTTAGTGTTCATAATATGGTATAATATATAGAGGCGTTCCATTTAAAAAAATATACGGACTTTCCGTCACGCCTAAATGCAACACCCTGTATAAATGAAAAAAATTTTACGTCATAGAAACTAATGAGTCACACAACACTCGTATAAAACATTTTTTTCTTTCTCAAACGATTTGATGACTATCGACCGCCGGGATACTAATAACACCCTGTATAATGTAATTCAGGTATAACCAAAAACTGTAGGTAAGCTTGAATAGAATCATATTTTTCTTACAAATTCGCATTAATTCTCAACCATATTCAATCAATTCTCTCAATTAAAAACCAACACAACACCCAGTAACTCAATTCCAAAAACAAAAAACACTTAATTCTCTCGAAATCTCACCAACCGCCACAGCGTCAGAAATGGCGAAGTCGCCGGGATACAATTCTAACACTCCTGCTTAGTTCCGCGTTACCCCGACGGCGGCGCTAGCCGCGCTCCGGCAATTAAAATTGATAACTAGTCATGCTGAAATGTAATCAGCAACCGTTTGCAGCGATGCACCGACTCCGACCCGATAGGCGCAGATAAGTGAAAACTGATGGGCGAACGATATGGCCAACCATCTAGTAGGCAATAACTAATACACATTGCGGCATTAGTTTAGAGCCTGCTTGATCGTAGCCGCTGATACGGCTGGCAACGTTATTATGGGTGCATCTCACGCCATAGGTCGCGGGCAAGCATAGACCTGATAGCGTACGTCATTTTCGCAAAATAGATAAGCCAGAACGGCCGGCCACGATAGCTAATCTGGTAGACGCCTATTGCAAAAATCGGTGAATTATTGCCTGGTTGAACATGGCAAATTCACTGGCAGGTGAGATAGGTAATATTGAGTTGAGTAATTGGTGTATAACCGTGTTGGATTTACTAGAATACAAATTTAATTTATTAATAATCACTTGAGAGATAGAGGAGCTAAAAAAATAAAATCTCAAAATATACTGTTTTAACTTCGATATATCTTATTACTTTCTTAACACGGTGACTTAATTAAGCACATAGTTAAGCGAGCGATTTTAATCTGTTATGTGCGAGTCGAATACGACGTTTTATCTACGACTCATAAATTCCATTTCGTATGCAATATTTTAAATCTGTTTGTCAACACACTGTCAACCACGTAGATTTTGACAGACCTGACAGTATGCTACCTCGGTTGTGCGATGTATTTTTATAAGTAATTTTTATTAAAAATTAACATTTTTATTAAAAATTAACATTTTTATTATCAATCCCTGAGACAGTCGTAAACATTCGCCAACTTCGTAATTTGTATTCAAATCGTTGTTGAGGTACGCCGGAGTAATCAATATGAATATCAATATTAAAAACATAGATAATATTTTTAGATAATATTAAAGAAATCCTCAAGTATGTTACTGGTGAAAATTTAGAATTTTACTACCACGTGACTTCCGGACCGACTACCACCGTAGAAGAGGAAATTTAATACTAACATGTATATAACCATCAAACTCTATCATATCGCCATATACAGGGTTAGTCAAAATTACCGGAACACCTAAATAATTTTCCAACCGTAAACAATTTAAAGACATTTTTCAAGGAAAAGTTGTTTTGCTTTAAACAATCTATCGTTTAAACATATTTTTAACATACATGATGTTCATTTCATTCTGGATATCTGGTAACCTTTCCTCTTTCAAATAGAACATCCTGTATAATTTTATATTTTTAAATTTTAAGAATATTTTCTTTAGACTAGTTTCTTTTTATAAAATGCAGTATTTTTTAGTTATGATCAATTAATCAAAAATAGACGAAATTACCGAAATCCCTAAATAAGTCTCCAAGTAAAAAAAAAATTTCTGAGTTTAAACAAATTGCTGTTTATTCTGAAAATTTTGTAACTGATAGCACAGCCTGTATATTTATAATTTTTTTAATTCTAGGATTAATACTATGAAGTAGAGATCATTTTTTTAATATAATACTATCAATTTTTAGTTATAAACAATTAATCAAAACTCCTGGACTTCAAATTAAGAATATTTTCCCACATACATACACATTTCTTTTAATTTGACAGCTGGAATATTTAATTTAATTCTATTTCACAGTTTAGTTATTTTTTGTTGACTTTTTTACATTTTATCCGAAAATGATCGAATAATTGCTCATAACTCATGGTCTATTATAAAAAGAAAAGTTTACTAAATTTCCAGAATAAAATAAACATCCTGTATATTCAAAATATATTTAGACGGTAGCTTGTTTAAAACCAAAAAACTTTTGTTTGAATTTTTCTTTGAAATTCTTTACGGTTGAAGAAATAATTACTAAGGTGTTCCGGTAACTTTGACAAGCCATGTATAATCCGCCATTTTGAATTTATTTTAAAAATCTCACGTTACATTTTTAATTATCAATCTTCAAATATTACGGGAAATAAGTTTTACGCAAATCCAAGATTTTTTACATTTTCACTCGCCATATTGATTCCGCCATTTTGAATTTTGAAAATTGAACAACGGGTTTGGAATTAGAACGCCAAAAACGCTATACATCATAATAAAAATATTATTTAAATGCTTTAAATAAACAAATATTGTTAAAAATACACGCTGTTATTCCGTTGAGTTCAAAAACAGTACATGTAAATGATGATTGTTTTAATCATAGCTCTGCTTTTAATGCAAATATAAATAAAATATGTAATACATTTAATTCTCTGTGAACTACTTTATATTTTATCTGTTGGCACAAAATAGCTAACTGCTATAGTTTTTAAGATATTGCACCGACAAATTTATTTTGTTAATTTTCTCAGAACTCACTTTTTGAACTTGTAGTGTTTTCGAACTGACCGATTCAAGTATTTGCTTGCATGTACCGGGTGTTACCAAAACTATGAAAAACACTGAAGAGAAAAGTACCATGTTCAAAGCTATGCAAATAGTTATTTCAATAAGTATTTGGAGACAATATAGGTCTTAAATACGAATTTATAATCACTTTCTCCGTTGCAAACACCGCGTGTTGCAAAAAAAAAATGTAAATCACACACAGAATAAAATACCTACATTTTTAAAGCTATTGAAACATATTATTAGAAAAAAGTATTTCAGAATATTAGAAGGTATGAAATTGGAAATTATAGTCACCTTCGACGATCCATATACCGGGTGTTCATGATACGACGAAGGAGATAATAATTTCGTATTTAATGCCTTCTGATATGTCTACACACTTTTTTCAACTAACATTTCTGCATAGTTTTTAAAAGCAAAGGTACTTTACTCTTAAGAGTTTTTTAAAGTTTTGGTAACACCCGGTACATGCACAGATAATTACGTTCTAATAATTGCATTATAGATTTAATACAATACAGAAGCTTTTATGAAGAAAAAAGTATAATATAATCAAATGCTTATAACAAGAACTAAAAATTGCCTATATACCATGAACTATGTAAGGTTAGCCAAAAGGTATAAGATAGTAGGTTCACGTGAAATATTATGTCAATTCCAAATACTATTTTGTAGATAACTCCGTCGTGTATGCAACCCAAATAACATCTTACGCCTCTACATATTTCCTTTCGTCGGCCGACGACCCTTAATAACAAATAACTTTTCGACATGATGATCATTTTTCGATCACATCTCGTTATTTTAAGGGTCGTCCCTCCACTCGACATTTCGAGTGCCTTTTCGAGCATTCCTTCGATAGCTTTGATGCGGATCTCTCTTACGAGATTCGACAGTCAAGTGGCGGTTGCCGCCACATCACCCCCTCCCACCCCCAATCTACAACATCGCGGATTACTTTCAGAAAAGCCACCCCCACCCCCAAACAGCCTCGTATCCGCGACGACATTTGAAAAGAAATAATAATAATAATAATATCAGCTCGCTCAGAACGTGAAGTCTAGATAGACCCCCTCATACCCCAAAAATGCTCCCCAACGACGGCCCATTGAATCAACCCCCCCCCCCCCCTACAAAACCACCCCGCGAATGCCATTCAATCCGTGGATTCGCAAAACGAGGCCACTTATTCGCTTTTGGTCTTTTCGAAGGGAATACGTCTATAGATATATACTATACACAGATATACACAGATATAGAATATATCCGGGATATATATCTATATATACGTATACATAACTTTATTGAATGCCAACGATGCGACGGTTCGTTCTTAAGGGTTGTACCGTGCGGCTTTCAAAGCGCCACGCTCGGCATTGCGCGTTGTTTTCAAGTGGCGCCCCCCTCCATGTAAGTCGCGATATGCGCTTTTTCGCAGTGGCGACTTTTCAAAGCAACTGTGTCCGATTTAGTTGTCCGATGTTGACGTTTCAAACGGTATCGGATGGGAAATTGGTCGAGGAATTCGTTTCTGAAGACCGCGTTGTTCCAGTATGCGCGGTTCGCGAGAAAAACGCGAAAATAGCAACTATTTTAACTCTACATATTCTGGACAAACGTTTTTGGTCAATTTTGCACTTTTTAGCTGATCATATTTATTCTTTTCTTTTAAATTAACTTAAAAGAAGACCGCGTTGTTCCAGTATGCGCGGAACGCGAGAAAAACGCGAAAATAGCAACTATTTTAACTCTACATATTCTGGACAAACGTTTTTGGTCAATTTTGCACTTTTTAGCTGATCATATTTATTTTTTTCTTTTAAATTAACTTAAAATAGAATATACGAAAAATAATTTAAAAAGTAAGAATGGGGTAGTGTCCGACAGGGTTGAAATAAATGGTGTGTTAAAATTCTGAAACTGTATGATTATGTTACTATGTTAACCATTCAGAAAATAAAATTATGGAACTATCGTTAAGTAATCTAGTGACATTCTGGGGACGATACGTGGATGAAGTTTTTTTGTATTTTTAAAGGCACTTCGCAAGAATTACACAACTTTTTTGAGCAAATTAATCAACTTTCACAACTAGAAGTCGAACAAAATCAAACACTTAACTTTCTGGACCTTTCAATCAGAACACATAACAATAAACTAGAATTCAGCATCTATAGAAAACCCACCACCACAGACACGGTCATCCCCAGAATGTCACAACACCCTTCAAACATAAAATTCTCATCTTTCAAATTTTTCTTCCATAGACACGAAAACACACCACTACATAAAAATTCCTATCAAAAAGAACTTAACATAAATTATAAACACCAAATTGGCAAAAACAATGGTTATACAATAGAGGAGCTCACACCTATTCACGAATCAATAAAAAGAAATAATATTTTACAGATAATCTACCCCCACTCAAGGCCCCCCAATAAATACATATCAATACCATATCTCCCCAATATCAATTACATATTAAAGAAAACTTTCAACTCCCATAAGCCTCGCAAATTACAACACATCAAATATTTACAAGATATTAAACAACTGCAAAGATAAAACTGACACCCACAAACAAAATGGCATATATCGCCTGACTTGTGGAGATTGTGATGCTGAATACATAGGACAAACTTTGAGATCACTGGACATTAGATTTAAAGAACACACAAGCATAAATAGAAGGAACACAACATTTGCAAGACATCTATTGGAAAACAATCATACAACAGCCATTGAAAACATGAAACGCATTAAATCCATTAATAAACCTCAACTAATGGACCACTATGAATTTTACCACATTGAAAAAACCAAGAGAGAAAAAGATAACAAACTCCTGAATGATATTACAACAATGCACGGCTTTCAATTATACAGAATTCATATCAATAATGTTTGACTGGCGCTTACCTCTTGCCTTACCCAATATTAAAACCCGATAAATCGCTAAAATCTTAATTTTAAATTTTCTGGACAAACCTTAGGCCTTACGGGAAAACCGAGCCCACCGTTGAATTCAAAATTCTCTCAAAAATACATCCAAATTTTGTTGATCTAAGTATTTGGAACGGTTCGGAAGTTATGACGTCACAAAGTAGTAAAAACAGCACCATCGAACTCATCTGCTTCGATTGGAGTATCCCAGCCGTTGTAAGTACAAGAGGGTGCTAATTAATTGAAAATTTCAAAGCGAGAAGTCGTCATCCCCCGTAGAACAAACAAGGGTCTTCCACAAGGGCCCTTTTTTCATTATTGCCGCGGTTTGTCGTCGATATTAACCAAGACACTTGTCCTTATAAGACACCATACACAATTCTTGGGGTCAAACAGCTTCAGATCTTCAGAGAGACAAAAAAAACTGGGCTTCTCAACCCTAATCAGCAGACATTCGACGATATTTTTCTCGCGCAAAAGCAAAAAGGAACGCCGCTCGCCGATTGGCATCCTCGACTCTAGAAAAGCCCGCTAGAGAGCGCCGGTGTCAGCGACGCTCGTCGCAGGACCGTATAATACACAATTAGTATCCTTGAATGATCGCTGATTGCCTATACAGGGTACGTATCAGAAATGACCCCATAAATAACGGCTAATCCGAGGGTAGTCAAAGGAGCAAGCCAGGGTGGATCGACGTTAGAGGGACACGCATACAGAGACACAGGAAGGACCCGACTTTCCTTTTAATCTTATAATTTTCCCCCGAACAACCCCCCTCCGCCCTACCACCTCCCCTCACCCGTTGGGGATTATACGCAATCAGATGCCTCTTTGGAAGGACACGATGAATTTTGTAGGTTGCAGTGGAGTGAGGTGTTTCCCACCCCCTTGATGGTCGGTGTATGCAAGAGGGTTGTATACGGATTCTATTAGATATTCTCTATTAGATCCTGAAACTTACAGCTCTCTATCGATTATAGTTTGTCCAGAAGAATTATTATAATTTATTTTTATTTCTTTTCAAATTTTAAATAAATTTCTATCATAACTCAAATTGTAGGTAATTAAGAGACATAATTACCTATGACATTCAGAGTTTTGCCCCCCCCCCCTAAATCGCGATATGTTAGTTCCTATAGCTAACGTATTTCAATCAGTTTCCACAGAAAAATGTTTATAACTTCTGCAAAAATGCTTGCATAAAATTCTATCATACCTCAAATTGTAGGTAATTAAGAGACCTAATATCACTATGACGTTCATAGTTTTGTCTCCACCTAAATCGCGATAATGTTAGCTCCTATAGCTAACGCATTTCAATCAGTTTCCACAGAAAAATGTTTATAACTTCTGCAAAAATGGTTGCATAAACTTCTATCATACCTCAAATTATAGGTAATTAATACACCTAATAGCCCTATGACGTTCAGAGTTTGCACCCCCCACCCTAAATCGCGATAATTTTAGTTCCTATAGCTAGCGTATTTCAATCAGTTGCCACAGAAAAATGTTTATAACTTCTGCAAAAATGGTTGCATAAAGTTCTATCATACCTCAAATTGTAGGTAATTAAGAGACCTAATATCCCTATGAGGTTCAGAATTTTGCCCCCCCTAAATCGCGCTAATGTTAGTTCCTATAGCTAACGTATTTCAATCAGTTTCCACAGAAAAATGTTTATAACTTCTGCAAAAATGCTTGCATAAATTTCTATCATACCTCAAATTGTAGGTAATTAAGAGACCTAATATCCCTATGACGTTCAGAGTTTTGCCCCCCTAAATGGCGATACTGTTAGTTCCTATAGCTAACGCATTTCAATCAGTTTCCACAGAAAAATGTTTATAACTTCTTCAAAAATGCTTGCATAAATTTCTATCATACCTCAAATTGTAGGTAATTAAGAGACATAATATCCCTATGACGTTCAGAGTTTTGCCCCCCCCTAAATCGCGATAATGTTAGTTCCTATACCTAACGTATTTCAATCAGTTTCAACAGAAAAATGTTTATAACTTCTGCAAAAATGCTTGCATAAATTTCTATCATACCTCAAATTGTAGCTAATTAAGAGACCAAATATCCCTATGACGTTCAGAGTTTTGCCCCCACTAAATCGCGATAATGTTAGTTCCTATACCTAACGTATTTCAATCAGTTTCCACAGAAAAATGTTTATAACTTCTGCAAAAATGGTTGCATAAATTTCTATCATACCTCAAATCGTAGGTAATTAAGAGACCTAATATCCCTATGATGTTCAGAATTTTGCCCCCCCTAAATCGCGATAATGTTAGTTCCTATAGCTAACGTATTTCAATCAGTTTCCACAGAAAAATGTTCATAACTTCTGCAAAAATGGTTGCATAAATTTCTATCATACCTCAAATTGTAGGTAATTAAGAGACCTAATATCCCTATGATGTTCAGAATTTTGCCCCCCCTAAATCGCGATAATGTTAGTTCCTATAGCTAACGTATTTCAATCAGTTTCCACAGAAAAATGTTTATAACTTCTGCAAAAATGCTTGCATAAATTTCTATCATACCTCAAATTGTAGGTAATTAAGAGACATAATATCCCTATGACGTTCAGAGTTTTGCCCCCCCCTAAATCGCGATAATGTTAGTTCCTATACCTAACGTATTTCAATCAGTTTCAACAGAAAAATGTTTATAACTTCTGCAAAAATGCTTGCATAAATTTCTATCATACCTCAAATAGTAGGTAATTAAGAGACCTAATATCCCTATGACGTTCAGAGTTTTGCCCCCCAATATTCGCGATAATGTTAGTTCCTATAGCTAACGTATTTCAATCAGTTTCCACAGAAAAATGTTTATAACTTCTGCAAAAATGCTTGCATAAATTTCTATCATACCTCAAATTGTAGGTAATTAAGAGACATAATATCCCTATGACGTTCAGAGTTTTGCCCCCCCCTAAATCGCGATAATGTTAGTTCCTATACCTAACGTATTTCAATCAGTTTCAACAGAAAAATGTTTATAACTTCTGCAAAAATGCTTGCATAAATTTCTATCATACCTCAAATAGTAGGTAATTAAGAGACCTAATATCCCTATGACGTTCAGAGTTTTGCCCCCCAATATTCGCGATAATGTTAGTTCCTATAGCTAACGTATTTCAATCAGTTTCCACAGAAAAATGTTTATAACTTCTGCAAAAATGTTTGCATAAATTTCTATCATACCTCAAATTGTGGGTAATTAAGAGACCTAATATCCCTATGACGTTCAGAGTTTTGTCCCCCCCCCCCTAAATCGCGATAACGTTAGTTCCTATAGCCAACGTATTTCAATCAGTTTCCACAGAAAAAAGTTTATAACTTCTGCAAAAATGGTTGCATAAATTTCTATCATACATCAAATTGTAGGTAATTAATAGACCTAATATCTCTATGACGTTCAGAGTTTTGCCCCCCCTAAATCGCGATAATGATAGTTCCCATAGCTATCGTATTTCAATTAGTTTTCACAGAAAAATGTTTATAACTTCTGCAAAAATGGTTGCATAAATTTCTATCATACCTCAAATTGTGGGTAATTAAGAGACCTAATATCTCTATGACGTTCAGAGTTTTGCCCCTCCCTCCTAAATCGCGATAATGTTAGTTCCTATAGCTAACGTATTTCAATCAGTTTCAACAGAAAAATGTCTATAACTTCTGCAAAAATGGTTGCATAAAATTCTATCATACCTTAAATTGTAGGTAATTAAGGGACCTAATATCCCTATGACGTTCAGAGTTTTGCCCCGCTTAAATCGCGATAATGTTAGTTCCTATAGCTAGCGTATTTCAATCAGTTTCCACAGAAAAATGTTTATAACTTCTGCAAAAATGCTTGCATAAACTTCTATCATACCTCAAATTGTAGGTAATTAAGAGACCTAATATCCCTATGACGTTCAGAGTTAAATATTTTTCATTTTATGTTTATTTTTTATTGCTAAATTCCAAAGCATAATCACCAGCATCAATAACACCAACAACACCCACGAAAACAACAGGAATTAACACCACCCTTGACTATACCAAACAATACCACCGAAGACCTTTTGTCAGAAGTGGGACTGTTCCCCATCAAGGGTCAATTCGATCACCCACACCCCCAAAAGACGAAAGGGGGTGGTTTTCCATTAACCACTATGCTATACCGCAATAAAATTGCGTCTCCGTCACAGCACGCTAACTTTCGAGTTCCGCAGCACACGTACCTATATAGCGACGGGGTGAGAAGGGATGAAAGGGGTGAGTGGTCAGTTGTAGGCGATCGAAAGGCGCCCGGATTCAATTCTCCGCGTAACAATCGTCAGGGACGGTGAATATAAATCGCGAGAGCTGTAGGAGAGCTGTGAATGGCGCGGGTCCAGTCTTGCTCCGGTGACGGGACATCCATTCTGGGGGTCGTTGGGGCGTCGAAAAGGGGCTAGAAGTGGACAAATCCCACTTGACCGCACCCCCGAACGAATGTATTTGACCCTTCAGGAAGTCACGATGTAGCGTTGATGACGCTGACGACCAGGGAGTAATGTTTGGAGTAAAGTGTGCCAATTGATGGAGAATTCAAGGGTTATTGCTAAAGAGCGGGGTTTGTTTTTGGGGGAAAAAATAGCTAGAAGTAGCCGAAGAAAGCTAAAATAAGATGCCTGTGGGAAATAAGGAAAGTTATAAGCAAAAATTAAATGGAATAATAAAGTTGTTTCCCCTATTTTTAAACACAAATTACATAAAAAAAAAACAAAAAAACTAGGGATCTTAACTGATCACACTTACAAGTAATCGTGATCAGCGAAACTTAAAATATAAACTAATTCCTAACTAGAGTCTAGTCTAAATCAAAAATAAGAAAACAAGCTTAAAGCAGCCAGCGTGGTGTTACAACAAAATAACGAAAAACTGAACCAAATTGCACCCATACAAGAACCCACACATACATAAGTTGAGGCTCCGTCGTAAAAACATCGCAACTACGAAACAAGATCTTTAGATTCGATGTTTTTCTGTCGGGGTCCGTGTCTATGCCGTGGTTTACGTATCGATTAAAGCTTATGGTGTCTGCGATGAGCTGGCCATACGTAACAGCTGAAATATAGCCATTGTTTACATATCTGACAATTATCTCATTTTTCGGTTAGCGGAAAAGTTATAATGTTTGGGCTGAAATTGTACCTAGATAAAAAAATCTGTTATTGTAGTGAGACTTTGGCTAGGGGTAATATATTTGAAAAAAGAGAAAGATGTAGAAGTAAAATTCATTTTTATCATACCGAAAAATTATTTTTGACCTAGCCAAACTCCTTATTTATCTAAGAATTGACACTGAGAATTTCATCAAATTTGAACCATAAATAACGCCGTTAATAGAAAACCCGTTTTAGCTTGAAAGCACATTTGTTTAAGTTTTTGTTTCAAAAGCTAATTGATATGTATATCCGACAATATTAGGACATATTTATACAACGAACCTAGTAGGACAATTGGATTTAGTATAACTTTAAAGATGACGAAGAAACCATATCTAACATTTCTTTTATGGGCAATATCTTCCTAATTTAAATAAAATAATATATATTTTTTCTCATTAAAATAATAATTTATTTAAACTAGTTCACATCAAAAGACGTATTGTATTGTTTTACAGTCTGTTAAAATTAGATGCTGCGAATTAATAATACATGATGAATTAAACAAAAATTCATTAAAATGCAACAAACAGTTTCGTCAAGATTTGTTTTGTAAATTTCCACAAGAATGCCCTTGTTAGTACGCAGTAAATTCTGCACATATAATAAAAAATATGTGGGTATTATAAAATAAAACCTTGCTTGTTCGTAATCAATTTATCAGTTAGATTTGAAAAAGCTAATGTGCAAATAACGCGAACTAATCAAAAAAATAACTAGTGCTCATTCGGTACGCACGTGTAGCAAGTCCTCATAGAAGATTTTCACGTATTAGAAAATGCTATGTGGCGATGCATCAATGTCCGATGCATTTACTGCTGCAGTGCAACTCTGACGGTCCGAAATCACAAACGAATATTGTACAAATTTGTTGGTCATAGATTTTTTTGAGTTTTATAAAAATCAGCCGGTAATCAAGGATGGATGAAAAATATTCGGTGAACGAACTTAAAAGGAAAAAGTAAATCACTCATGGCATCGTTTAGAGTTTAGACCAATCAATAACAAGAATTTTCGATTTGCGCGAAAAATATATTTGCCAAATATGTGGCAAATATTTCATATTTGGCAAGTATACGAATGTGTAGCCCCGGCTTACTGAATATCGCAAATAATTTTGGTCGAACATCAAACAGCTGATAAACACCTACGATGTAGGTCAATGGCAACGAAAACCAAGAGTGGTGTGGTATGAAGAAGACGGAACATTGTAGACCAACAAAACCATAGAAAACTCATTCCATATCGCAATATTTCCTCGAAAAACTGCAGCTAGTCCGGTCGTTCATGCTCTGGGTCGTCATCCACTCATTAGCAGCCGTAAATATGTTATAAATATTACGACCGAGCCGTATTCCCCTCCCCGAGATGGGGTACACGCAGGACAAGCACGGGAGAAGGATCGTAACATCATAAGGCACCCGACCATCGTAAACCCAGCGGCAACAAAACATTTTACGCATTAATAAATTTATTAATATATTGCCTTGCGGTCGCTCTACCTTCATCAGTGCTTGGGATCCATCGGCGTTCGATGGCATTCCAACGAACCAATCGTAAACCCCGACGATCGGTATCTGCACCTATATACAGCCGGTCGTTACAATTTTATATCCCACTTCTGATATCCACTCCACACAACACACCACACAAATGTGGTACCTATGACACTCCAGGTACATGTCTCCAGGTTAATAATTAATAAAGGATACGATCGATGAGAGATTATGAGAAAGGGAGATTGAGAGAAATAGAGATTGTCACAGAGAGAAATAGAGATTGTGAGAGAGAAATAGAGATTGTGAGATAGAGAGGACAAAAGGAGAAGAGAGACGAAACGGGGTTTGAATATTATCGATTTTATCTGTGGTTGTCGATCGTGGTATTTAGTGGTTTTTATGGGGTATGGTGGGACCGGTGTGGGACCACCGTGCGTGTTTGTGTTCGGGCCGAGACGAAGATTATTTATCGATATCGTAAAGCGAATATATACGGTCGTTATAAAATCACTAAATACTTGTTAATGGGCGGTTTTAATTGGGGAATTAAGCTTGTTGTATAAAAATTCCCTCGACCGTACGGTATTATGGGTACCGGCATGAAACTAGGAAAACTATGAGCTAGTAGCTGGTATAGTATACAAAATTTATCAATTTGAATTTTTTTGGTTAAGAGTAAAGCATCAGTCTTTTACGATTAATGTAAAATGTCATAGACACATTCTTGACCTTAAATGTAGTGCATTGTTTTTAGGATTCTGTGATAAATTTCTCGAGAAAACCCCTTGAAACTTTTAGGTATTTTGAGACTAGCTCATTTATAACATACAATAAGCTAAATTTAGTACTTTCTAATTTTTTAAATTTTGCTTTAAAATATCAAGTCTTGTTTTTTAACCACCTTGTAGATTGAATCAAAATTCTGACTTTACATATAGATTTTTACAGAACGCAAAACTATTTATAAAGCATATTTGTGCAGTAATAACAATGATGATAAAGATTATCCCATTCGAAAAAAAATCTGTGCTATTTTCCGCACTTTTATCGAGAACGTTTTCGATCGAGAAAAGGGCTAGGCCCTACGTTTTGCGCTATTTTCTATTTGCAACATATGTTTCTTAACCAAATTAAAAACTATTTTTTGAGAATTTATGAGAATTTATTAACGAATGAATTAGAACATTAAAAAAGGCTTCACAGTAAAGCAGATGATTGCGTTTCTTGACAAAAATGACATTGCTAGAAATATCTGCTATTTTCTCTTAAATATGACATATCCACATGAATAACAAGTTAGGGCGTTTTGCGTACGAATAGTTAACATGATAGGTTAGGGTAAATACTTTAAAATGTTAAAACTGATACCGGATTCGTATTCAGCACAGGAAATCTATGGGAAACGTCTAGACACTTTCAAAAATTATCATAATAAAAAATATATAATAAAAAATAAAATTAAAAAAATACAAAAGCTAGTATGAAAATTATCTTCAGCCGGCCCGAAGTTAAAATACCCCCCACCGTAAAATATTTTTTGTGTGGAATAAAAAAAAATTGAGTTAATCGATTTTGCCCATTCACGAACTTGTCCTAACTTTTTAAGAGATAAGCTTGTATACCAACACACAGACGGACAGACGGACAGAGCGACAGACGGACATCGATTCAGTTTTCTATGCTGATCAAAAATATATATATACAAGTCTATACCTGCCACGCTTCCTTAAGGGTGTTACAAATGTTGTAACAAAGTGAATATACCCTACCACAGTAAATGTGGTGGGATAATGATGTTTTTTTTCTGTCGTTTAGAAGTGTGTTGAAGGAACATGAACAAATTACATGCGTAGAAAAGGTTATTTTCAGACCTTTTTGAAGTGACAGTCATCTTATTTACTTGACTTTGCAACTTTGTAACTTTCTATTCACAAAATCCACAAAGTTCCTCAAAGTTATTTTCCTAACATTCAGTTTATTTAATACTAAGAAATTAAATTGATTTCATCTGTTTCCGAACTAGAACCAGAAACGTTTCGTCAAATTAACAATAATAATACCATATTGTCGCATTCTCGCAAATTGGTAGTATGTAAAAATGTTTTGAAACGCTAGACATAAGCTTTCTACAGAACAGTAAAAATATGATTAGTACATTTATCGCTTATGGATACAAATTGTATATTTGTGCAGTGGGAAAATAATCTTGGAATATTCAAAATTCAAAAGGCGGAACCAATATTATGACCAGAACTGAAGAAAACATCCGATTCATAAAGCTCATTTCCAGTAATACATAAAGATTGCTGGTTGCAAAACAGGTATCAGACATTCAAAAAAAAATCATAGTATCAGATAATAGTACAGAAAAACAACTGTGGTACTTGGATTAAAACAAAAAAAAAACAACGTGTTTAAATGGCTACCAGGCTACGAATGCCATATTGATGATTTTTGAGACCAAAGTGAAAAAAAAAACATTAATAGGAAGAGAAAAAGTTTTTTATTGACATATAAGAATCCTCAAAATACAGTTTTGGGAAAAGCATGCTTCTAGTTTTCAACGGAAAATCAGATAATATTCTAGTAAATTTAGTTAATTAATAATTAATTTTTTTAGTAAACCTATTTATTATATATTTTTTAATAGTAGGTAATCCTTTGAATCAAAATTTGCTGATATACGTACACTTCAAACCATACAAAAAAGTGTCGCACCCCTCAACACTTTCCTACAACATCGAACACAACACACCAGAGAATCAATTAACCCATTCCACAATCCCCGAATCTCGCAAACGAACACAACTTTTGCGTGTCCGACCTCAGTATTAAGTCGTCAAACGTCCCCCCAAACGCATCAAACCCATCAGGAAGTAGGAAGCAGCATCCGCCGACCGCAATTCCTCAATAAACAAAAACTTATCGGCTCTCGCCCTCACCCCCCCCACCCCTCCATTTCCCAGCATCCCCATCACACGATCTCACTTACGCTTCACGAAAACTCGTAAGGACCTTAACGTTATCCTTAGACGCACTCCCTTTCCTTTTTTTATTGATATCGACGCATAAAACAAGGTTTTTCTCCCGGTAAGGGGGTGGTTTGATAGCCCGGAGGGGTGGGTGGGGGCTAATTGGTACCGCGTGTGTTCGACTACACGCAAGATTAAACCGAACCAATAACAATAAATGTTTTCCTGGCTAGCCCTGAAGTAGAGGCAGCAATCAACGTAGGAACTGGGTGTTGGGTGTTTTCCCTTTTGGTATCGTAGTGGAATTACCCTGATACGGGCCTGGTGAGGCCAATCAAGGTCCGGTTTAAGGACGTAGTTCGGTTAATTGGGATCGGTGTCGTAAAAATCAAAATGGCTGTGGACTGCGTTGGACACTAAATACCGTGAGTTATGAGGATTTTTTTGGAGGGGGGTGCGGGGGGGGGGAGTGTTTATTGGAGGGTGGAAAGGTTGAGGTATCTATAGGGAGGTAAACTAGGCTAAAGTAGGTCTTTTTTTTTTTTAGAACAATTGTGTGTATACATTTTTAACAAGAAGATCTACGAATGTATTGTTTCTATAACCTACGAATATATTTGACATGTGGCCAACCTTCATTTTTACGACGGCAAATAGCTGTTTTTTAATTGAATTGTCGATTGTATTTTGTTTTTCGGGGGGATTGTTTCTGTATCTGACATTCTTTATTGTATTCTTCCAGTATGGCCTGAAGACGGGAGTACATCCCGAAACATGTAGCCACAAATACACGAGATAAGTTTACTTTGGGTTTTTGTTACCTTTCCACATCATAGGTTAAAGTAGTTTATCAAATAAACAGACAAGATATTGTTTCGTTAAATCAGGCTCAAAAGGTGGAGTACAATATACCACATACATCATGATCCATGATTCTGACATAAATTCAATTGTATCTGTTATCTGAATCCATCATTCCAAAACTCATTGCAAGGTCTAGTTCGAATTTGATTATGATTTCCGCTCCTTATGCCTAGCAAACAAAGATATTACTAGATAATTAACTAATTCAATTACACTAGTCAACAAAATTAAAAAAAAAATTTACATTAGGTGCCACCATTTTTTTCTTCTTTGTTGGTCCCCTAAACTCAAAAATCGCATTAAAAAAATTTGAATGGATACGTTTTCCAGATTTACCGCCGTGAAAATGTAGAAATCGTGGAAATATACTCACTTTCTTATTTTTACTTTATCATACGCAGTATGTAAAGTATTGTAATCTTGCCAAAAAATTTTTTTGAGATTTTAGCGGAAATATGTCTTTTTGGGTCCCCTGAACATTTCTGACCAAGGTACAAAAAAATGTCTGTGTGTGTGTGTGTATGTGTGTGTGTATGTGTGTGTGTGTGTGTGTGTGTACCCGTTTTTGTGGCGACGATTCCGGAGAAACTACTTAAGGTATCGGGACAAAACTTCATATTTAGAAGTTTCATAACCAAACTTAGAGCTGAAAAGCTTTCTGTTGAAAAGGGTCCAAAGGAACTGGTGGTTTACTCTTAGCATTTTTCGAAGATTTTGTAAATGAGCCGCTATTTGTGTAATGTCGTCAAAATAGTTAAATAATAAATTAAAGGAGAGGAAATTTTCTATAATTTATGTATATGACATTTTTTGGTAAAATTTATAGTTTAGCTGCATGAGCAAATTCTATTTCATGGAGATCGGTCGTACTGCTTTAAAACTAGTAGCCAGGATATGTCAGATTTTTTGATTCTAATGACAGTAGCTAGTGTCAAACGCTAATGTTTTAAAAATACTACTGTCAATATAGGCTGCGTTCGGATATTGAACACCGTTACACTTTTTGCACCCACTAACACGTAAGTGTCATTTGGACGGTGTACCCGGTGTCAACGGGGTACAATATCCGAGCGCAGCTTTAATCGACATATCTGTCTAGTTCTACTAGTTTTATTTTAATGCAGACATAGCCGATCTCGATCAAATAGAATCTCATGCAGCTAAACTATTAATTTTATATATAGTATGATAAAGTCATGTGCCTGGCCACATCAGATTTTTTTATGAAGAGTTTGCTCTTTTACGAAGGGAACAAGGTATTTATGATGAAAAACTATGCAAAAATAACGAACTTATGATCAATTATGGATTGAGGGGTACGAACCTAACAAACTTCAGCTTTTCCTCTATTTCGTATTTTTCTTTATTTAGAGCAGTTTAATGTATGGTAGAGACCCGTTACCTTCGGATGACGAGTACGTCACGTGATTTGTGCCAAGATGCGCATGTTTCTACACAACAACTTTTTGCATTGCAATGGGCTTCTCCACAAATAAAGAAGCTGTTGAAAGATGAAAGATTCCAAACATATTTGTCATCGGATGAGGTAGCAGCCTGGAATTCTTTTAAGCAAATTGTTTCTGATTTCCGTGGAAACAATGAAGGCCCGAACTTCCAAACAATTGTTCAAGATTTGCTGCAGAAATATGCAAAAATAGGTATATAATACTGTTATTCTATTCATTTTCTGTTATATGCTTTTAATTTTGGTTTTCCAACAGGCGTCAACACGTTTCTGAAAATTCTTTTCTTGCATTCGTACCAGATTTTTTTTCCTGAGAATCTTGGCGACATTTGTGACGAGCATGGTGAGAGGTTCCACCAGGAGATGAAGACCATGGAGAGGCGCTATCAAGGATTTTGGAACGAAAGAATGATGGGGGATTATATCTGGTTCCTCATAAGAGAAACAGATACCGACAAGAACAGAAGGCGAAGCAGGAGCTAGAATCACTTCTAATGCCATTATATATTGCAAACATACACTAAAAATAAACGAAATTAATCAAAATGATATTGTGGCCCAATGCGTTGAAACTACTGAAACGATTGAAAAACTATCTGAGCAACATTTGTTGGTGATACGATTAGCTTTAATTTGATGTGCCGAGTGACCATATTGGACGTTCCTAACTTGAGATATGCACCAAATAGTGAACTACCTCCGAAAAATAAACAAAAAAAGGAAAAAATTCATAATTCGAAATGGTATCCATTCAAAAACTTTTTAATGCGATTTTTGAGTTTGGCGGACCTAAGTACATAAGACAAAATGGTCGCATCCAATGTACATTTTGACTGTTGACTAGTGTTATTAGAAAAATCGTGGCAACTTTTCGAAATCTTACAACCGTAGTACCTATTCCCTTTGTGGTGCATCACTGCAGCTCAGCTCATGCTCAAGCGAGTACTAAACAAAAATATTCGTGTCTTTACAACCGCTTTTATTACGTAAACATTTCATCTACTCGTTGGAGCTATGTTAGGCATTAAGGAGGACGTCTTTTTAGCGATCGTAGTCACCGTGCGGCGGCGGCGGCGTCTGCTACTACATCCTTTAATTAAATATTCGCTAATTAAAGGCAGTTTATCTCTGATTCTTAATCGAAATATATTTCATATCGAGGACGGATCAGGCGTCTTTGAATTTCAGACTCTCCGCTTCTGGTGTAGGCGAGGCGGGGAGAGGGGCGAAGCGACTTGATATCTTTGCGATCTTTATGCCTGCTCCGTCTTAGGGAACAGCAAAAGAGATAGACCTTCTTCGATGCTGCTGGTTGCGAGATGAATGGAAGACGCCAAGGATCAAACGTGGATCTACTATTTCAATTAAATTGAATCGGTAGCTTAGGTTATTTATTAAGTTTTGCGAGGCGCCTGAAATCGGCTGAAAACAAGAAAGCTGCCTCTGGTTGCGTTTGGGACTAACATCTGTCGGAATATTAACTGGTTTGGAATATATGGTAGTATTCAAATGTGACTGTTTCAGAGTCACTGTTGAGAGTCAGAGTTGGATATTTTTAGTGTTGAAGGGTGTCCTTAAATTTATAACGTGGTTCGGAAGTAACAAGAAACACCGTTAGGTATTTGTAAAATCCCTCAAAGATTAGTGGTGATTTCTTTAATTTATTGAAACAGCCATATTTGTAGTACACGTCGTAAAAAAATCATAACTCAAAAAGTAATTGAAGAATTTTTATGAAACTAGCTATGATTGTTTAATATGCATCGTATAATAGTATAACACCCATATCAACATAAAAACCTCCCTGAAAGATTAGTGGTGATTTTTTTAATTAATTGAAACAGCCATATTGGTAGAATATACCGTAGAGAAATCATAACTCTAAAAATAATTAAAGAATTTTTACGAAACTAGCTATGATTCTTTAATATGCATCGTATGACAGCATAATACCCATATCAACATATAAAACTCCCTGAAAGATTAGTGGTGATTTTTTTGCTTAATTGAAACAGCAATATTTGTAGAATCCACCATAGAAAAATCATAACTCTAAAAATAATTAACGGATTGTTACGAAACTAGCTATGATTGTTTAATATGCATCGTATAATAGTATAATACCCATATCAACGTATAAAACTCCCTGAGAAAATAGTGGTGATTTTCTTAATTAATTGAAACAGCCATATTTGTAGAATACACCGTAGAAAAATCATAACTCTAAAAGTAATTAACGGATTGTTACAAAACTAGCTATGATTGTTTAATATGCATCGTATAATAGTATAATACCCATATCAACATATAAAACTCCCTGAAAAAATAGTGGTGATTTTTTTAATTAATTGAAACAGCCATATTTGTAGAATACACCGTAGAAAAATCATAACTCTAAAAATAATTAACGACTTGTTATGAAACTAGCTGATTGTCGCATCGTATAATAGTATAACACCCATATCAACATATAAAACTCCCTGAAAAATTAGTGGTGATTTTTTTAATTAATTGGAACAGCCATATGTGTAGAATACACCGTAGAAAAATCGTAACTCTAAAAATAATAATGAACGAATTATTACGAAACTAGCTATGATTGTTTAATATGCATCGTATAATAGTATAACACCCATATCTACATATAAAACTCCCTGAAAAATTAGTGGTGATAATTTTATTTAATTGAAACAGCCATATTTGTAGAATACACTATAGAAAAATCACAACTCTAAAAATAATTAACGGATTGTTACGAAACTAGCTATGATTGTTGCATCGTATAATAGTATAACACCCATATCAACATATAAAACTCCCTAAAAAATTAGTGGTGATTTTTTTAATTAATTGGAACAGCCATATTTGTAGAATACACTATAGAAAAATCACAACTCTAAAAATAATTGACGACTTGTTACGAAATTCGCTATGGATGTTTAATATGCATCGTATAATAGTATAATACCCATATCAACATAGAAAACTCCCTGAAAGATTAGTGGTGATTTTTTTAATTAATTGAAACAGCCATATTTGTAGAATACACCGTAGAAAAATCATAACACCAAAAATAATTAACGAATTTTTACGAAATTAGCTATGAATGTTTAATATGCATCGTATAATAGTATAACACACATGTCAACATAGAAAACTCCCTGAAAGATTAGTGGTGATTTTTTAAGTTAATTGAAATAGCCATATTTGTAGAATACACAGTAGAAAAATCATAACTCTAAAAATAATTAGGGAACTTTTACGAAACTACCTATGATTGTTTAATATGCATCGTATAATAGTATAACACCCATATCAACATATAAAACTCCCTGAAATATTAGTGGTGATTTTTTTAATTAATTGAAACAGCCTGTTTTGTAGAATACACCGTAGAAAAATCATAACTCTAAAAATAATTAACGAATTTTTACGAAACTAGCTATGATTGTTTAATATGTATCGTATAATAGTATAACACCCCTATCAACATAGAAAACTCCCTGAAAAATTAGTGGTGATTTTTTTACTTAATTTAAAGAGAAATATTTGTAGAATACAACGTAGAAAATTCATAACTCTAAAAATAATTAACGAACTTTTACTAAACCAGCTATGATTGTTTAATATGCATCGTATAATAGTATAACACCCATATCAACATAGAAAACTCCCTAAAAGATTAGTGGTGATTTTTTAAGTTAATTGAAATAGCCATATTTGTAGTATACACAGTAGAAAAATCATAACTCTAAAAATAATTAGGGAACTTTTACGAAACTACCTATGATTGTTTAATATGCATCGTATAATAGTATAACACCCATATCAACATATAAAACTCCCTGAAAGATTAGTGGTGATTCTTTTAATTAATTGAAACAGCCATATTTGTAGAATACACCGTAGAAAAAACATAACTCTAAAAATAAATGAACGATTTTTTACGAAACTAGTTATGATTGTTTAGTATGCATCGTATAATAGTATAACACCCATATTAACATAATAAAACTCCCTGAAAGATTAGTGGTGATTTTTGTAATTAATTGAAACAGCTATATTTGTAGAATATACCGTAGAAAAATCATAACTCGAAAAATAATTAACTAATTTTTACGAAACTAGCCATGATTGTTTAATATGCATCGTATAACACCCATATCAACATATACAACTCCCTGTATGATTAGTGGTGATTTTTTTAATTAATTGAAACAGCCATATTTGTAGAATACAGCGTAGAAAACTCATAACTCTAAAAATAATTAAAGAATTGTTAGGAAACTAGCTATGATTGTTTAATATGCATTGTATAATAGTATAACACCCATATCAACATAGAAAACTCCCTGAAAGATTAGTGGTGATCTTTTTACTTAATTGAAACAGCCATATTTGTAGAATACACCGTAGTAAAATAATAACTCTAAAAATAATTAACAAACTTTTACGAAACTAGCTATGATTAAGTAAGTACGTAGGCTTTCACGGCCAGAATCATTTAGAAAATAAACTGCTTCCGGGTTATGCCGTGTGTCAAGATTTGTTAATGCTGACGTTTCGCGAACCATGTTGCTCGCTTCTTCAAAGCTAATTGAATACTCAGTAGAATACAAGCTATGATTGTTTAATATGCATTAATAAAGAGTATAAAGGCCATACCAAGACATGAAACTCCCTCAAAAATTAGTGGTGATTTTTTGAAAGTAGAGTAGAAAGTAATTTAAAATGTGTGCTTTCTATTTTGACCTACAGTGTACAGGATGTCTCAAATAACACGATTTACCATGTATAGCCAACGACTTATCTACAAATTAAAACAGAAGTTGTTCCATTGCGTATTTACCATCCATACAACGTCCACTACACACAATACAATATCGTCAATCTCCTGGTGAAAGGCGAACAGTCCGAAAGCGCCCAAGGACCCCTCAAACAATTACATCGAAGTGGACGTTATCCCAACCCTGCCGCCGTATAGTTTTATGTGGCTCGCGCGCGCGGGGGTGGCGGGGGGCTGTCCCGATAATGAGGCGAGTTTCTAGCGTTGCGATTGCAATGCGACTGTACAGCCATAGCAATAGACTGAGGAGGAACTGTTCGAACAGAAACGCGGTAGGAGAGTACGTAGCCGACCCTTATACTTTGAATTGCTTCGTGAGGCTTAATAGTCGCCGTCGGACATTAGTGACCGACCCCTCACGCGTCGACAGGCAATTGTTTGAACGTCCCGAATACACATACACACACACTAGTGTAGGAGAGAGTATTCTGGACAATTGGGAGAGAAATGGGAGAGATGGGATAGAGAGGGTGGTTAAAACTACTTCGGGGTGGTTGCTGCTACAGTAATTAGCACACCCTGTGGTAAAAAATGTGAGATGTTTTGAGAAGATTATCAAATTTGTGCTTTCGCTCATATCGTAAAAGAAGGTGGACTGTTTAAGTGCAAATTTTGACACTTCAAGTTGTTTGAAATATTTATTTTATTGAATGGTTTGAAACAAGAAAAAGTATGCCCTTAAAGTGAACATTAAGACGATTAACAACAAATGATTCAGTGTCGTTATAACCTAACTATTTCGATTCTAATTCCTGAGTACACAACTTTAATTATTCTCTATTATCTTTTCTATTATTGTTAATTACCTGTTTACAATATCCTTTAGGTCGGGTTTTATTTATATAATGAAAATAAAATTTTGCTGAATGTCTGTGAAATTTGAGATCGACTTTGAGCCCCTTCAAATTCGAGAATAAGTTCAATTTAATGTGAGTAAAAAAAGTAGAAATACGTTTTTATTTTGTTTACGCAAAATAAATTTGCATACCAGTTATATTCCCATTATCATACTACATATAAATATAAAATTAATAATTTAGCTGCATGAGATTCTATTTGATCAAGATCGATCGTGTCTGCATTAAAATAAAATTAGTTAGCAAAGATTTGACAGATACGTCGATTCTATTGACAGTTGGTATACATCAGCGTTTGACACTACCTACTGTCATTAGAATGAAAAGCTGTAAAACGCTATATAGACTTAAAACTTAATTCATATTTTTTTTTACTGTAATAAAAATTAAAAAAGCATTTCTCAATTATTTTTGTTGTCTTATAAATTTAACATTTCTCGATATTCATCGATCACAAATTTCACAGAAAGTAACTGTGAATATACCTAACGAAAGAAATTGAAGGGTACTGCAGAAAAAAAATAAAGTTTGAAAATAGAAACTTTGTTGTATTTTGATTCCAATTGACATATTGACATATAAAAGACCAATTTATTAATGAAATTAAAGTTAAAACAACTTTCCCCTAAAACATTTTCTATTAAATTATGAAAAACTTACAGTTTAGCGAAATTTCCAAATTTAAACTTTATTCTTGATCATGTTTTTATAACAAATAGCTTTCATAGATCAACAAAAAAATATTCCATTCAATAATTTTAACATAAAAACAGTATAATATAGGTATGTATAGTTAGATCAATCTGGGAACACACAGTACATATTCGCATTCGTTTAATAAAATAGCATTCATTCTTGGCATCAGCGCGGAACTTCCTAGATCCAAGCAGTTTTCTTAAATTCAACGCAACCAAAGTTAAAGTTAAAATTAAAGATTGGGAAATATGAAAACAAAAAAAAAATAAAATCAAGCAATACGGAATTATACGATTTTGTCCATGTTTATTTACTCTTTCTTTTTGAGATTTAAAAAATACACAGCATACACAAAAATATGGGAATGACGTGGGCTCTGTTGGAGACTCAGATCTACAGGGAATTTCATCGTTCAGATCGTCTATCTTCTCCCGCATTTTAAAAGTTCGAAGTTCGAGGGTTGCCCGGGCGGTATCGCGTTTTCTGGCGCACGTTGGCCATTTTTACCTGCCCCGTTTTATACGTCCTGAGGGACAAATTATCGGATAGTAAAGTACAGTTTGAAAATATCCGCGCTACTATCGCGCCACAGTATATTATAATAAAGCGTCCGGAAAATTTTGAGATACGACCACCCCAAATCTGTCATCTGGGGGTACTACAACCACCCCATTACTTAATACTTGATAGATACCCAAGAAGAGACAAAAGTTATAAACGACATTTTTATCGATGGTAAATTAATTTTAGAGAGTTTTTCATAAATCTCCCATGATTACTTCATCTTTAAAATAATAATAAAAATTACAAAAAAAATCCGGACAGGGAATCGAACCAGGTACTGTACAATAAAATTCCCCCAAACTGAATCGAATAAAATATTACCAAATTCACTTATTCATAAAACACTAATAAAAAACCGACATCAAAAGGATACACGAAAATTGCAACGGCACGCTTAAGGGAGGAGGGTTCAATAGTAAATTAATTTTAAACGCTTTTCATAAATCTGCCATGATTACTTCATCTTTAAAATAATAATAAAAAATAAAAAAAAAGTAAAAAAACATCCGGACAGGGAATCGAACCAGGTACTGTATAATAACATTCCCCGAAACTAAATCGAATAAAAAATTACCAAATTCACTTATTCATAAAACACTAATAAAAAACTGACATCAAAAGGATACACGAAAATCGCAACGGCACGCTTAAGGGAGGAGGGTTCAATAGTAAATTAATTTTAGACGGTTTTTCATAAATCTCCCATGATTACTTCATCTTTAAAATAATAATAAAAGTTAAAAAAATAAAATAAAAAAACATCCGGACAGGGAATCGAACCAGGTACTGTACAATAAAATTCCCCCAAACTGAATCGAATAAAAAATTACCGAATTCACTTATTCATAAAACGCTAATAAAACATGACATCAAAAGGATACACGAAAATCGCAACGGCACGCTTAAGGGAGGAGGGATCAATAGTAAATGAATTTTAGACGGTTTTTCATAAATCTCCCATGATTACTTCATCCTTAAAATAATAATACAAATTAGAAAAAAAAATAAAAAAACATCCGAACAGGGAATCGAACCAGGTACTGTACAATAAAATTCCCCAAACTGAATCGAATAAAAAATTACCAAATTCACTTATTCATAAAACGCTAATAAAAAATCACATCAAAGGGATGCACGAAAATCGCAACGGCACGCTTAAGGGAGGAGGGTGCAGATCCAATAAAATCAAAATTCAATATCGCCGGTTTACATCCCCAAAATAGCCGTTAAAAAATTGAATATATTCGGCGACCGAGTCACGGGGGAGGAAGGACGGTCAGCCGGCCGAATAGGGGTTGAAAAATCCCCAGGACGCGGCGAATTTGTGTCTATAAAATCACTTAGTGTCGTGTTCGCCTCTGCGGGACGTGCTGCCCTCTATGAGCGCCACTCGACACAGCACGAATTTAAAATAACAAGAAAATTTCGAGGGCGGAAGCGGTCATCGAGACCATCCCCCTGCCACGATGGAAAAATCACGATATCGTTACAACATCCCTTGAGCTGAATTTTGCGTGCGTGTTTTTTTTTTTTCGCGTCAGGGAGGGTCAATTTGGGGAGTCAGGGGGATGGTTCAGTGATTTGTCGATCTGTTTACCTACCTACTAAAGGGTTGTTCGGATTTGGTTGATACTCTTCTCAAAATCAAAACATTAAAGAATGTAATTTCGCTAATAAGTTTACTAAATTCTGTATGGTTAACTAGACGTGGTAATACCCTGTAATTTTCAGGATTAATTACTCAGTTCATCTGTGACCGAGGCGTATAAAAACATAATTTGTATCCCATCAACTTTGGATGTTGTCCCACGTAATGCAAAATCAGAACATTTGAGAATCTAATTTAGCTAAAATTCTATATTTCAATAATTCTGGTGGGTAAACTAGACCTTGTAAAAAGTTTTAATTTTCAGGATTACTTACCCAATTCATGTGTGACTGAGGCGAATATAAAAATAATTTGTTTCCCATCAACTTTGGATGTTGTCCCACATAATGCAAAATCAGAACTTTTGAGAGTCTAGTTTAGCTAAAATTCTAACTTTCAAAAATTCTGGTGGGTGAACTAGACATTGTAAAAGGCTCTAATTTTCAAGATTAATTACCCAATTCATCGGTGACCGAGGTGTATATAAAAATAATTTGTATCCCATCAACTTTGGATGTTTCACTAAAATTCTCAGTTTCAAAAACTCTGTAGGGTAAACTAGACATGGTAACAAGCTGTAATTTTCAGGATTAATTACCCATTTTATCTGTGACCGAGGCGTATATAAAAATAATTTGTATCCCATCAATTTTGGATGTTGTCCCATATAATGCAAAATCAGAACTTTTGAAAGTCTCATTTCGCTACAATTCTAAGTTTTATAAATTCTGTAGGGAAAACTTGACCAGGTAACAAGCTGTAATTTTCAGAATTAATTACTCAATTTATCTGTGACCGAGACGTGTATAAAAATAATTTATATCCCACCAACTTTGGATGTTGCCCTACATAATGCAAAATCAGAACTTTTGAAAGTCTAATTTCGCTACAATTCTAAGTTTTATAAATTCTGTAGGGAAAACTAGACCAGGTAACAAGCTGTAATTTTCAGAATTAATTACTCAATTTATCTGTGACCGTGGCGTATATAAAAATAATTTGTATCCCATCAACTTTGGATGTTGTCCCACATAATGCAAAGTCAGAACATTTGAGAGTCTAATTTAGCTAAAATTCTAACTTTCAAAAATTATATAGGGTAAACCTAGACCAGGTACCAAGCTGTAATTTTCAGGATTAATTACTCAATTTATCTGTGACCGTGGCGTATATAAAAATAATTTGTATCCCATCAATCTCGGATGTTGTCCCACATTATGCAAAATCAGCACATTTGAAAGTCTAATTTCGCTACAATTCTAAGTTTAATAAATTCTGTAGGGAAAACTAGACCAGGTAACAAGCTGTAATTTTCAGAATTAATTACTCAAATTATCTGTGACCGAGACGTGTATAAAAATAATTTGTATCCCACCAACTTTGGATGTTGTCCTACATAATACAAAATTAGAACTTTTGAAAGTCTAATTTTGTTACAATTCTAAGTTTAATAAATTCTGTAGGGAAAACTAGACCAGGTAACAAGCTGTAATTTTCAGAATTAATTACTCAATTTATCTGTGACCGAGACGTGTATAAAAATAATTTGTATCCCACCAACTTTGGATGTTGTCCTACATAATACAAAATTAGAACTTTTGAGAGTCTAGTTTAGCTAAAATTCTAACTTTCAAAAATTCTGGTGGGTGAACTAGACATTGTAAAAGGCTCTAATTTTCAAGATTAATTACCCAATTCATCGGTGACCGAGGTGTATATAAAAATAATTTGTATCCCATCAACTTTGGATGTTGTCCCACATAATGCAAAATCAGAACATTTGAGATTCTAATTTCACTAAAATTCTCAGTTTCAAAAACTCTGTAGGGTAAACTAGACATGGTAACAAGCTGTAATTTTCAGGATTAATTACCCATTTTATCTGTGACCGAGGCGTATATAAAAATAATTTGTATCCCATCAACTTTGGATGTTGTCCCATATAATGCAAAATCAGAACTTTTGAAAGTCTCATTTCGCTACAATTCTAAGTTTTATAAATTCTGTAGGGAAACCTAGACCAGGTAACAAGCTGTAATTTTCAGGATTAATTACTCAATTTATCTGTGACCGTGGCGTATATAAAAATAATTTGTATCCCATCAACCTCGGATGTTGTCCCACATTATGCAAAATCAGCACATTTGAAAGTCTAATTTCGCTACAATTCTAAGTTTAATAAATTCTGTAGGGAAAACTAGACCAGGTAACAAGCTGTAATTTTCAGAATTAATTACTCAAATTATCTGTGACCGAGACGTGTATAAAAATAATTTGTATCCCACCAACTTTGGATGTTGTCCTACATAATACAAAATTAGAACTTTTGAAAGTCTAATTTCGTTACAATTCTAAGTTTAATAAATTCTGTAGGGAAAACTAGACCAGGTAACAAGCTGTAATTTTCAGAATTAATTACTCAATTTATCTGTGACCGAGACGTGTATAAAAATAATTTGTATCCCACCAACTTTGGATGTTGTCCTACCTAATACAAAATTAGAACTTTTGAAAGTCTAATTTTGTTACAATTCTAAGTTTAATAAATTCTGTAGGGAAAACTAGACCAGGCAACAAGCTGTAATTTTCAGAATTAATTACTCAATTTATCTGTGACCGAGACGTGTATAAAAATAATTTATATCCAATTAACTTTGGATGTTGTCCCACATAATGCAAAATCAGCACATTTGAAAGTCTAATTTCGCTACAATTCTAAGTTTAATAAATTCTGTAGGGAAAACTAGACCAGGTAACAAGCTGTAATTTTCAGAATTAATGGGCGTGTACAACCAGTTCTAGCAGAAATCGCTAGCGCTAGCGGCGCCGTCGGACCGGCTGAACGGTTACACGAGAAGTATATTATCTCCGCTCGCAAGATGGCGACCGCTTAGTGTCAGCGCTTACCAAGCGCTAGCACCGCTTAGCTAGCGCTGGCCAGCGCCCGATGTGGTTGTACACACGCAATTACTCAATTTATCTGTGACCGAGACGTGTATAAAAATAATTTATATCCCACCAACTTTTGATGTTGTCCTACATAGTACAAAATTAGAACTTTTGAAAGTCTAATTTCGCTACAATTCTAAGTTTTATAAATTCTGTAGGGAAAACTAGACCAGGTAACAAGCTGTAATTTTCAGGATTAATTACTCAATTTATCTGTGACCGAGGCGTGTATAAAAATAATTTGTATCCCATCAACCTCGGATGTTGTCCCACATTATGCAAAATCAGCACATTTGAAAGTCTAATTTCGCAACAATTCTAAGTTTAATAAATTCTGTAGGGAAAACTAGACCAGGTAACAAGCTGTAATTTTCAGAATTAATTACTCAATTTATCTGTGACCGAGGCGTATATAAAAATAATTTGTATCCCATCAACTTTGGATGTTGTCCCATATAATGCAAAATCAGAACTTTTGAAAGTCTCATTTCGCTACAATTCTAAGTTTTATAAATTCTGTAGGGAAAACTTGACCAGGTAACAAGCTGTAATTTTCAGAATTAATTACTCAATTTATCTGTGACCGAGACGTGTATAAAAATAATTTATATCCCACCAACTTTGGATGTTGCCCTACATAATGCAAAATCAGAACTTTTGAAAGTCTAATTTCGCTACAATTCTAAGTTTTATAAATTCTGTAGGGAAAACTAGACCAGGTAACAAGCTGTAATTTTCAGAATTAATTACTCAATTTATCTGTGACCGTGGCGTATATAAAAATAATTTGTATCCCATCAACTTTGGATGTTGTCCCACATAATGCAAAGTCAGAACATTTGAGAGTCTAATTTAGCTAAAATTCTAACTTTCAAAAATTATATAGGGTAAACCTAGACCAGGTAACAAGCTGTAATTTTCAGGATTAATTACTCAATTTATCTGTGACCGTGGCGTATATAAAAATAATTTGTATCCCATCAACCTCGGATGTTGTCCCACATTATGCAAAATCAGCACATTTGAAAGTCTAATTTCGCTACAATTCTAAGTTTAATAAATTCTGTAGGGAAAACTAGACCAGGTAACAAGCTGTAATTTTCAGAATTAATTACTCAAATTATCTGTGACCGAGACGTGTATAAAAATAATTTGTATCCCACCAACTTTGGATGTTGTCCTACATAATACAAAATTAGAACTTTTGAAAGTCTAATTTCGTTACAATTCTAAGTTTAATAAATTCAGTAGGGAAAACTAGACCAGGTAACAAGCTGTAATTTTCAGAATTAATTACTCAATTTATCTGTGACCGAGACGTGTATAAAAATAATTTGTATCCCACCAACTTTGGATGTTGTCCTACATAATACAAAATTAGAACTTTTGAGAGTCTAGTTTAGCTAAAATTCTAACTTTCAAAAATTCTGGTGGGTGAACTAGACATTGTAAAAGGCTCTAATTTTCAAGATTAATTACCCAATTCATCGGTGACCGAGGTGTATATAAAAATAATTTGTATCCCATCAACTTTGGATGTTGTCCCACATAATGGAAAATCAGAACATTTGAGATTCTAATTTCACTAAAATTCTCAGTTTCAAAAACTCTGTAGGGTAAACTAGACATGGTAACAAGCTGTAATTTTCAGGATTAATTACCCATTTTATCTGTGACCGAGGCGTATATAAAAATAATTTGTATCCCATCAACTTTGGATGTTGTCCCATATAATGCAAAATCAGAACTTTTGAAAGTCTCATTTCGCTACAATTCTAAGTTTTATAAATTCTGTAGGGAAACCTAGACCAGGTAACAAGCTGTAATTTTCAGGATTAATTACTCAATTTATCTGTGACCGTGGCGTATATAAAAATAATTTGTATCCCATCAACCTCGGATGTTGTCCCACATTATGCAAAATCAGCACATTTGAAAGTCTAATTTCGCTACAATTCTAAGTTTAATAAATTCTGTAGGGAAAACTAGACCAGGTAACAAGCTGTAATTTTCAGAATTAATTACTCAAATTATCTGTGACCGAGACGTGTATAAAAATAATTTGTATCCCACCAACTTTGGATGTTGTCCTACATAATACAAAATTAGAACTTTTGAAAGTCTAATTTCGTTACAATTCTAAGTTTAATAAATTCTGTAGGGAAAACTAGACCAGGTAACAAGCTGTAATTTTCAGAATTAATTACTCAAATTATCTGTGACCGAGACGTGTATAAAAATAATTTGTATCCCACCAACTTTGGATGTTGTCCTACATAATACAAAATTAGAACTTTTGAAAGTCTAATTTCGTTACAATTCTAAGTTTAATAAATTCTGTAGGGAAAACTAGACCAGGTAACAAGCTGTAATTTTCAGAATTAATTACTCAATTTATCTGTGACCGAGACGTCTATAAAAATAATTTGTATCCCACCAACTTTGGATGTTGTCCTACCTAATACAAAATTAGAACTTTTGAAAGTCTAATTTTGTTACAATTCTAAGTTTAATAAATTCTGTAGGGAAAACTAGACCAGGCAACAAGCTGTAATTTTCAGAATTAATTACTCAATTTATCTGTGACCGAGGCGTATATAAAAATAATTTGTATCCCATCAACTTTGGATGTTGTCCCACGTAATGCAAAATCAGAACTTTTGAAAGTCTAATTTCGCTACAATTCTAAGTTTTATAAATTCTGTAGGGAAACCTAGACCAGGTAACAAGCTGTAATTTTCAGAATTAATTACTCAATTTATCTGTGACCGAGACGAGTATAAAAATAATTTTTATCCCATAAACTTTGGATGTTGTCCCACATAATGCAAAATCAGAACTTTTGAGAGTCTAGTTTAGCTAAAATTCTAACTTTCAAAAATTCTGGTGGGTGAACTAGACATTGTAAAAGGCTCTAATTTTCAAGATTAATTACCCAATTCATCGGTGACCGAGGTGTATATAAAAATAATTTGTATCCCATCAACTTTGGATGTTGTCCCACATAATGCAAAATCAGAACATTTGAGATTCTAATTTCACTAAAATTCTCAGTTTCAAAAACTCTGTAGGGTAAACTAGACATGGTAACAAGCTGTAATTTTCAGGATTAATTACCCATTTTATCTGTGACCGAGGCGTATATAAAAATAATTTGTATCCCATCAACTTTGGATGTTGTCCGATATAATGCAAAATCAGAACTTTTGAAAGTCTCATTTCGCTACAATTCTAAGTTTTATAAATTCCCTAGGGAAACCTAAACCAGGTAACAAGCTGTAATTTTCAGGATTAATTACTCAATTTATCTGTGACCGTGGCGTATATAAAAATAATTTGTATCCCATCAACCTCGGATGTTCTCCCACATAATACAAAATCAGAGCATTTAAGAGTTTAATTTCGCTACAATTCGAAGTTTAATAAATTCTGTAGGAAAAACTAGACCTAGCAACAAGCTGTAATTTTCAGAATTAAATACTCAATTTATCTGTGACCGAGACGTGTATAAAAATAACTTATATCCCACCAACTTTGGATGTTGTCCTACATAATATAAAATTAGAACTTTTGATAGTCTAATTTCGCTACAATTTTAAGTTTACTAAATTCTGTAGGGAAAACTAGACCTGGCAACAAGCTGTAATTTTCAGAATTAAATACTCAATTTATCTGTGACCGAAACGTGTATAAAAATAATTTATATCCCACCAACTTTGGATGTTGTCCTACATAATATAACATTAGAACTTTTGATAGTCTAATTTCGCTACAATTTTAAGTTTAATAAATTCTGTAGGGAAAACTAGACCTGGCAACAAGCTGTAATTTTTAGAATTAAATACTCAATTTATCTGTGACCGAGTCGTGTATAAAAATAATTTATATCCCACCCACTTTGGATGTTGTCCTACATAATATAAAATTAGAACTTTTGATAGTCTAATTTCGCTACAATTTTAAGTTTAATAAATTCTGTAGGGAAAACTAGACCTGGCAACAAGCTGTAATTTTCAGAATTAAATACTCAATTTATCTGTGACCGAGACGTGTATAAAAATAATTTATATCCCACCAACTTTGGATGTTGTTCTACATAATACAAAATTAGAACTTTTCAAAGTCTAATTTCGCTACAATTCTAAGTTTAATAAATTCTGTAGGGAAAACTAGACCAGGTAACAAGCTGTAGTTTTCAGAATTAATCACTCAATTTATCTGTGACTGTGGCGTATATAAAAATAATTTGTATCCCATCAACCTCGTGTGTTGTCCGACATAATGCAAAATCAGAGCATTTGAAAGTTTAATTTCGCTACAATTCTAAGTTTAATAAATTCTGTAGGGAAAACTAGACCTGGTAACAAGCTGTAATTTTCAGAATTAATTACTCAATTTATCTGTGACCGAGACGTGTATAAAAATAATTTATATCCCACCAACTTTGGATGTTGTCCTACATAATATAAAATTAGAACATTTGATAGTCTAATTTCGCTACAATTTTAAGTTTAATAAATTCTGTAGGGAAAACTAGACCTGGCAACAAGCTGTAATTTTCAGAATTAAATACTGAATTTATCTGTGACCGAGACGTGTATAAAAATTATTTATATCCCACCAACTTTGGATGTTGTTCTACATAATACAAAATTAGAACTTTTCAAAGTCTAATTTCGCTACAATTCTAAGTTTAATAAATTCTGTAGGGAAAACTAGACCAGGTAACAAGCTGTAGTTTTCAGAATTAATCACTCAATTTATCTGTGACTGTGGCGTATATAAAAATAATTTGTATCCCATCAACCTCGTGTGTTGTCCGACATAATGCAAAATCAGAGCATTTGAAAGTTTAATTTCGCTACAATTCTAAGTTTAATAAATTCTGTAGGGAAAACTAGACCTGGTAACAAGCTGTAATTTTCAGAATTAATTACTCAATTTATCTGTGACCGAGACGTGTATAAAAATAATTTATATCTCACCCACTTTGGATGTTGTCCTACATAATATAAAATTAGAACTTTTGATAGTCTAATTTCGCTACAATTTTAAGTTTAATAAATTCTGTAGGGAAAACTAGACCTGGCAACAAGCTGTAATTTTCAGAATTAAATACTGAATTTATCTGTGACAGAGACGTGTATAAAAATTATTTATATCCCACCAACTTTGGATGTTGTTCTACATAATACAAAATTAGAACTTTTCAAAGTCTAATTTCGCTACAATTCTAAGTTTAATAAATTCTGTAGGGAAAACTAGACCAGGTAACAAGCTGTAGTTTTCAGAATTAATCACTCAATTTATCTGTGACTGTGGCGTATATAAAAATAATTTGTATCCCATCAACCTCGTGTGTTGTCCGACATAATGCAAAATCAGAGCATTTGAAAGTTTAATTTCGCTACAATTCTAAGTTTAATAAATTCTGTAGGGAAAACTAGACCTGGTAACAAGCTGTAATTTTCAGAATTAATTACTCAATTTATCTGTGACCGACGCGTGTATAAAAATAATTTATATCCCACCAACTTTGGATGTTGTCCTACATAATACAAAATTAGAACTTTTGAAAGTCTAATTTTGCTACAATTTTAAGTTTTATAAATTCTGTAGGGAAAACTAGACCAGGTAACAAGCGGTAATTTTCAGAATTAATTACTCAATTTATCTGTGACCGTGGCGTATATAAAAATAATTTGTATCCCATCAACTTTGGATCTTGTCCCACATAATGCAAAATCAGAACATTTGAGAGTCTAATTTAGCTAAAATTCTCACTTGCAATAATTCTGGTGGGTAAACTAGACCTTGTAAAAAGCTTTAATTTGCAGAATGAATTACCCAATTCATCTGTGACCGAGGCGTATATAAAAATAATTTGTATCCCATCAACTTTGGATGTTGTCCCACATAATGCAAAGTCAGAACATTTGAGAGTCTAATTTAGCTAAAATTCTAACTTTCAAAAATTATATAGGGTAAACTAGAAATGGTGACAAGCTGTAATTTTCAGGATTAATTACCCAATTTATCTGTGACCGAGGCGTATATAAAAATATTTTTTGACGCATCAACTTTGCATGTTCTCCGACATAATGAAAAATCAGAAGCAACATCATAAAACGTTTCGTATTCGTCTTATTTTAGCGTGTTAGCTTAAAACCTCTAAAACAAGATCGGCTCACGGAAATTTTCAACTACAGAACTTCCAAACTCACAAGCCATATAACTCGAATTTAGCCTTAACACTCGCCCGACAAAAGCGAAAGTAATATCCCAACTATCACGAGCATAATAACGAATACATGGCGCGCGAGCTTGCGGAGTTCACCGCTAGATGGCGCCACCGCACGGATACCAACAACTCACACCACTCCAAACTAAAAAACCGCAAAAACACACAAAATCCTCGCATTACAACAAAAATCCTTCAATCAAAAATTAGTACGACCCCAACAGTCCCGAAAAAAATCGTATCTATATGCTAAAACCCCTATTTAAATACGGATTAAAATATTTATACAAAATTACAGGTAGGTTGCGTAGAAACAGAGATAAAATAAAAAAAGCTCTCGGTGGTTTTTTTATATAGCTTTGGGATGCACATAAATAACCAATGTGTATACGTGCCAGTGGATGTTTTGAGGGTTAGGATCGATGGGGTGTTTTATATGTATAAGAGGTCCTTCGGGAGGTCGTCCTGACGTTGTCCTGGAGCGGTGCGCGAAGGACGTGGTACCTCTGGAGGATCTGATGCTATCACCGAACCCATAGATGTGTAAAATGAGTTGTTACGGGCTCATGGCTATCCTGATTGGATAGCAGAGATGATGACGCTTTTCGAGACGGTTTTTTATTTGATTTTGTTGTCCTTATGCGCGTCCTTATGTTCCGAGATTTTGTGTACAAGGATGGTTATTACAAAATCCATTAATGTTAATGTTGGATAATGCTCGAATATACAGAGTGAATCATTAACTTAAAAAATTACCGCCATCTTGTATTAACTATTTCAAAGTTTCATATCAATATATGCAGGTTTCTGCAAAGAATTAACATCCATTATAATTTCATCTAGCATTCAATGCAAATAACCTAGATAATACTTGACAATTACATCTGATAGGTGTCACAATTGAAATGTGTCTAAAGGTAGAAACTTCTACTCATATCTCTTTAGTGAAAATTAACCTATTGTATGTCATAGGTCACGCTAGTCTAATTGGTAAAACGTCGGACCGGCAATCCGTATATCTGGGTTCGAATCCCAGGCGTGGCTGTAGTTTTTTAACTTAAAAAATTACCGCCATCTTGTATTAACTATTTCAAAGTTTCATATTATTTTTACTGTATCCACCGAAAAAAAAAAACGTTCCAAAACCAAAAAAATTCCTTTCTTTTGGTACATATAAGCCAGATTTTCCCTAAAATCTGTCTTTTTTCAAGTCTATTCACAACCAAAGGAGGACACAATTCACTACATCCGCAAGTCCGAAATCGCCGGCTAATTGGCAGAAGAAGGGGTGGGGATGGGGGTGGGGGGTGCGGGTCAGTTGTCTCTGTTAAATAATTAAAGTGGGCCCCGGGTCTAGGTTAAAAGACGGGGGCGGCTCGCGAGAGAGCAGCACGCGGGGGCAAAAACAGGAGAATTAACCCCTTGTAATTTCGACGGCAAGTCGGCGAACGGTAAAACCTTAAAGCTCTCAGAGGAGGGGTGGGAGGGGGTGGAAGCGGTCAATTTGCAGTCGGTCAGTACCTCGTTTACAATAAGGGTCGGGGGAGGCTCGAAATAGAGGTGGAGGAATGGACCGGAAGGGGTTAATTAGCAGTAATACTTCATTATTAACCTTACCGGACACGTGTTTCATCCCCTCCTCCCAAAACCCGTAAATGGCGACCTCAAAAGGATAGACGAGTCGAAAGGAATTATTCGGTGATGTTTGATGTTTTGGTAAGTATTGCTTTTTTAGTTTGATGCTAAGAGCTTAAAAATAATAAAGTAGTAAGTAAATAAAAAAAAATAGTATGACCTAGGATTCGAACCAAGAACTAACTCTTCCAGGAATAACACCTCTAAAAGAAAATTGATCTCACCGCATCACAGTGGGAAAAATTATCAAAAAAAATACCGAAACTAGCAAAAATCCTATAAATTTACTTAAAAACCGCAAGTCTAAAAATAATGCGAGAATTGTGATCAAACTTGCCATAAATATCTAAAATATACCAATAAACAAAATAATTAACATAGCAGGTCGAGTAACCCTCTGAGAGGGATGGTCTAATTTTTTTAAAATACCGGATGTTGCAAAAATGCTATAAATTTACTTTAAAAATCACAAGTCTAGAAAGAATGCAAGAATTCTGATCAAACTTGCAATAATTATCTAAAATGTACCAATAAACAATATAATTAAACATAGCAGGTCTAATCACCCCCTGAGACGGATGGTCTGATTTTTTGGAAACTTTTTAATATTCTCCAAATTTACAAAAAACCACAAGTCTAAAAATAATGCGAGAATTATGATCAAATTTGCCATAAATATCTAAAATATACCAATAAACAATTAAATTAACATAGCAGGTCGAGTAACCCCCTGAGAGGGATGGTCTGATTTTTTTAAAATACCGGAAGTTGCAAAAATGCTATAAATTTACTTTAAAAATCACAAGTCTAGAAAGAATGCAAGAATTCTGTTCAAACTTGCCATAATTATCTAAAATATACCAATAAATAATATAATTAACAAAGCAGGTCGAGTCACCTCATGAGAGAGACGGTCTGATATTTTTTAAATACCGATATTTCTAAAGATGCTATAAATTTACTTAAAAAATTACAAGTCTAAAAATAATGTGAGAATTGTCATAAAACTTGCCATAATTATCTAAAATAAAGCAATAAACAGTATAATTAAACATAGCACGTCTAATCAGCCCCTGAGAGGAATGGTTTGATTTTTTGGAAATATCGAAAGTTGCAAAAGTGCTCTAAATTTACTTTAAAAATCACAAGTCTAAAAATAATGCGAGAATTGTCATCAAACAGGCCATAATTATTTAAAATATACCAAGAAACATTGGAATTGACTTAGCAGATCGAATCACCCCCTGCGAGAGAAAGTCCGATTTTTTTTTAAATACCGAAATTGCAAAATGCTAGCTATACATTTACATAAAAAATCACAAGTCTAAAAATAATACGAAAAATTGTGATCAAACTTGTTGTACTTATCTAAAATATACCATTGGACAATATACTTAACATAGCAAGCCGACTCACCCCCTGAGAGGGATGGTCTGATTTTTTCAAAACACCGAAACTTGCAAAAATGCTCTAAATTTACGTTAAAAAAATCACAAGTCTAAAAATAATGTGAGAATGGTGATCAAACTTGCCATAATTATTTAAAATATACCATTAAACAATATAATTAACATAGCAGGCCGACTCACCCCCTGGGAGGGATGGTCTTTGGAAATATCGAAAGTTGCAAAAATGCTCTAAATTTACTTTAAAAATCACAAGTCTAAAAATAATGCGAGAATTGTCATCAAACTAGCCATAATTATCTAAAATATACCAATAAACATTAGAATTAACATAGCAGGTCAAATCACCCCCTAAGAGGGATGGTCTGATTTCTTAAAATTACAAAAACATGCAAAAATGCTCCAAATTTACTTAAAAAATCACAAGTCTAAAAATAATACGAGAATTGTGATGAAACTTGCCATAATTATCTAAAATATACCAATATACAAGATAATTAAGATAGCGGGTCGAGCCACCCCCTGTGAGGGATGGTGTGATTTTTTAACACTACCAAAAGTTGCAAAAATGCCGTAAATTTACTTTAAAAATCAAAAATCCAAAAATATTGCGAGAATTGTAATCAAACTTGCCATAATGATCTAAAATGTACCAATAAACAATAAATATAACATAACAGGTCAAGTCACCCCTTGAGAGGGATGTTTTGATTTTTTAAAATACCAAAACATGCAAAAATGTTAACATTTACTTAAAAAATCACAAGTCTAAAAATAATGAGGGGATTGTCATCAAACTTGCCTTAATTATCTAAAATATACCAACCAATAAACGATATAATTAACATAGCAGGTCGAGTCACCCCCTGAGAGAGATGGTCTGGCTTTTTTTTAAATACCAAAACATGGAAAGATGCAACTTGCAAATTTACTTAAAAAATCACAAGCCTAAAAATAATGCAAGAATTGCGATCAAACTTGCCATAATTATCTGAAATAAACCAATAAATAATATAATTAAACATAGCAGGCCGGGATGGTCTGATTTTTGGGAAATATCGAAAGTTGCAAAAATGCTCTAAATTTACTTTAAAAATCACAAGTCTAAAAATATTGCGAGAATTGTCATCAAACTAGCCATAATTATCTAAAATATACCAATAAACATTAAAATTAACATAGCAGGTCGAGACACCCCCTGAGAGGGATGGTTTGAATTTTTTATAATACCAAACGTCAGAATTGCACTAAGATAAAAAAAAACAGACTTACCAAGTTTTTGAGAGCGTTGTCTCTTTCAAAATCCCTCCAGGCGTTCCTAGCCTCTCCAGGCATTCCTATTTTCTCCAGGCATCCCTATTGACTCCAGACTCCCAGCATTTCTAACCTGAAATTAACAAGCATATTCATTACTTCATGTTATCTTCTATTTGTCGATAAAAAAAAGCATAAAAGTACTACAAAAGGCATTAAAAGACAAAGACAATCAATCTAGAGACTTACGCTGTTTTCCTGTTCATCGTTCCTACCAAATCGCTCCAGGAATTCCAAATTTCTGACCTGAAATTAAAAATAAACCTCAATATTTCATGTTATTTGACAATTTCGATATCAAAATAGAAAGAAACAGAAAGGTTTCTATATATACCCCCGTAAAAATACGATATTTCATATCATATCCCCCAATTTTTAACAACCAAACCGATCATAAATACCCACATAACCTACAAAATACAAGAACGCTCCCCACCAATGCATCAAACGCGATCTCGCTCACACCGCGCCGCCGCAAGCGGCCAAAACAAGAAACAAGCCGAGAAACCGAAAATAACCTTGACAAAATATTCATCAAGTTACAAAGAATCACTCACCGGTTTCCCAGATGCAACACGAGAAAAACGTTGCCCGGTAGCCGATAAACACCTCACGACACTTTTACGGCATCTCCGACGATTTTACACGCGTAGATCAACGAAGAAGTCAGAAGCCGGAGATAAGCAGTAACGCCGTACGAAATTTGACGTTCTGTTCGACAGAGTCGGCCGATGCTAACGCCACCTGTGGTTGAACTTCGGAACTGTCGCTTGTCGCGCGAACATGTTGATTTTCTGGTGGGGATTATTGATTGATTATAGATAGGTTTTTGATCTTGGTCGGGGTGATGGCTGTGATTGGTAGTGTGAAGGGTTGATTATGATTTTTGATGGGTTTGATTGGGATTTTTGGGGGTCTTTTGATGGGTAATTAGCGACTAATAGGAAGGAATGCGACAGCCGATCAACATTGCTGCTGGTTTGTTTGCATCGAGCGGACGCTGTGAGAACCATGGATTGCTTCCATCGATCGACGCGTTGGTAGATAGCCTTGTTCAGTGAGACATAAAACTTTGGAGATCGCTGTTAATGTAGACCAGCGATTCTCAACCTTTTTACTCTTGCGGAACCCTTCAAATAGGGTTGGAACCCGGCGGAACCCCAACAAAAAAAATATACAATGTCCTTTCCAACGCATTTCGAGTATTTTTTTTTGCGTACAGAAAAACGTGTAACGTGTTTCAAGTAACCAGATACAAGTCTGTAAAGAAACGCAATTCAATGATTGAATATTACTTACTACTGTGAAATTATTATTTTATTTATTATATTATTAATTTTCCTGTAAAATTTAAAAAAACTGCCCCGTCAAATTAAGGTGATACTGTGCTAATTTCAAAGGAATATGTTTGTGGAATATGTGAATTCTGTAAAACCAATACAGAAATTTAGCTGGTATCCAAGAACCAGCTATGTTACAGTTAATTCTTCTTTTACAGTTTTTTTGTTAGATTATTACATTCACTTTTAGTTCCTTCAAGTATTACCAAAGGAAGGATGAAGAAAATACAAATCAAACAATGCGAAAACGAAGAATACAAAAAGTACCTTTTACAAATAATTAAATAAATAAATTCAGTATAAATTAAGAAAAAAATCATTGTTCAAAATACAAAATTTAAGAAACGTTTATTCTGAGTAGAAAGTTTCATATGGACCTATTGATAACAAGTTAATATTCCTTAAGAAGTAAGAGCCTTTTAAAATACTGTTTTATTAAGATTTTAGTATTTTTTAAGATATTGAAAAAATAAATAAGTCCTTATGAAACATTTTAGTCAGAACAATAACTACGTTCTGAGAAAGAAATTGTGGGAATAAACACCCAAGTAGAAGATATTTATACACACTAATTGTATTTATAAAATTAGACTGATAACTCGAGGTGAAAATTAAATTCAAAAACGTACCAAATTATAAATAAAAATATGTGAAGCACTTTTAAATTTGTTTCATTGTCAAAATTAGTACTTACTTCAATTTAATTTATTATTTTTTGTTTAACTAAAGGCAGTCACAAAATTTGAAATTACACTATAGTTTCCTGTCCGCCTAAGTTTTCGTCTATATTTGCAACTCACTCTGTATATTTATTGATTTTCTATGATGAGGACCGACATAATTTTCGTCATAGAAGCTCAGAACTTGTCTGGTGATAGGTTAGTTATCTTATCTGGAATGTAAGATCATATTGAAATCCACCACCAACAACTCGGTTCTTCTCCTAAAGTATCTACCATTATGAACAGCAGATTCAAATTGTAGGTTTATTTTGTCACACATTTGGAAAGGCAAAAATATTGAAAACAAATAATGTTAGAGTTTCACCAATAACTCTGCCAGATTGTTGTTCCCTAGAGGTTATTTTGTTTTTATGTAACAGATAATTGTAAGTAATATTGTCAATTGAAGTTAATGAATAGTCTAGAATGTTGCCCGTTGGATGTAATATTTCGATATTACATCCATAACAGTTGGTTTATTGGGTTAGAAGGGCTCCAAATCAAAATTATTCCTGGATTGACCTTGTTTATTAGTCCAATATTTCAAATAATAATCCCATGCTAAAATAATACATAAAAATAACACACAATAATGTGCCCATGAACCGGCGACCGTCACCGCTATTTGTTACTTATTTTCCGCGGAACCTCTGACGACATATTTTAGGTAAAATTATCCTAAAAATTGAGTTCTGTAACAACAGAATAGAATCGATTAAAACACGTGAAAGGAAGCATCCCTTGCAAAGATATGCGCCGGTCGCAAATCATCTGTCAGCTTTGCGTACGACAAGGGCTGTATCAAACTGCGCCCCCACCCCCTCCACCACCCGCGTACACCCCTTGCCGAAAAAATACGAGAGAACGGCTAAACTCGAACGCATTTAAATATAGATATTTATTACCAGGTTTTACATCAGTCAGGGGGAAAGAATAGGTATATAGCAGCAGCGGTAGCACCGCCACCTATACAGGGGTATGGATATATTTCACAAAAAATAACCAGCCACCCCCCAACCCCTATATCCAGAAAACCGCCCTCGCGTATTCCGCATTTCTACAGCCCTCCAGAATAGGTATTAATATCGCTTACGCCAAATATACACCCCGTGAGTTTTTGATACTTAAATTTCATTTGATGTGCGGATTATACAGGAAGAAGCGTTTGATGGAATTGATGAAACGAATTATGATAATGTAGATATCAAGTAGGCGCACAGTGGGTAGGGTTGTCCGTCTGTCTGTGTACCCTAGGGTGGTCCCAAAAACGGAATTTTCGCTTCAGGGCAACGATCCCCCCAATCTGTCCCTTTTCCAGAAAAAAAGTCCCCCAAATTTGAGAAAAATCGGTTAACCTGCTACCTCAATGAATACCTCAAATTTCCCAAAAAGTTGCGGAAGATTATCAGAAATTGTTCAGAACTCCCCAAGGAACAAATCCACAACCACTATTTTTTTTCACCACCCCATACCCTTCCCATAGTACCCTAAATATGAGACAAAGGTTTCCGCACATTTACAATTTTACAATGTTACAAGTTCTATTATTTGTTAGGCAGAAATGATTATTATTGGATTATTGACACGTTTTTTGTCACTTATTAACTAATTTGAAATTGTTTATACAATTACCGTTTGTTTAAACAAAAATATACGATGTTACAAACATATTTTTCATTTTTTTGCACAAATTATAAAATTATTGTTTTTTTTTGTCATTTATTAACTAATTAGCAATTGTTTAAAAAAAATACCGTTTGTTTAAACAAATATATACAATGTTGCGGACATATTTTCTATTTTTTTAAAGGAAATTATTATAAGGTTATTGGCATTTTTTGGTCATTAAGTAACTTGTTTGCAATTGTTTAAACAAATACCATTTGTTTAGACAAAAATATACATTGGTATATTTTTGTAAAAATAAGTTATTGTATTTCTCGTCCAAGTAGAACAAATAAATTAATAAATAGTGTTGCAACCAGGGCTGTGAAGTCGGTAAAAAAAACTTTCGACTCCGACTCCAGATAATTTTCGTAATCCGACGCCGCCTCCAACTCCGACTCCGGCAAAATTTTATTTGTTTCCAGCAAATTTGTTGGCGAAAAAAAATTAAACTGACATAATCTAATTGTAAATAAAATCAAAAAGACTTGTTGATCGGACCACAAAGTTATGACCATATTTAAAAATGACGCTTTTTATTTTTTTTAAATATCGTGAAATCATTAGAAATTAACTGTTTTCTCATTAGAGAGCACACAATTCTGAACGAGTTTGTTCATTTAAATTTAACCGATTTTTTATCTTTAATAATAACAAAAGTAAGGACAAACCACTTCAGATACTCATTCAGATATTGGGGCGAATAAAAATAAATAAAAAAGTTGAGAATTGAAAAAACTATTATTCTGCTTCTTCTGGTACAAAAGCTGTAGGAAACTATTTTTTCTTTTTAACATTGCAAGGGGAAATCATTTAAATACTTTTTGCAATATTTAAAGAGTTGTTGAGCTGTTCTTTGCTGCCGAGCGAATACAGCACATCTTCTTAATTTTGATGAATAAGGAAAACCACAATGTTGTCGCTTCTCTTTGGAAAGTTCTAATTCGTCTAAGTATGCATCAAAGTCCGATCTTTTATTTGATGATAAAGCTATCATGATTAGCACATTGAAGTTGGTTGTTGAAAATTGGAAATAACCAGTATATGCGACGCGGCAAGCGACTCAGAATACACATTTGCTAATCATCACTCACACTGACCTGTGTGTATTGTAGTTTAATTATATTTACATACAGTGTGTCCCACTTAAGAGTGTAACACCTTCATATTCTTTTTATTTTTAGTCCAATTTTAGTAAAACAATTGCCTTCTTTAAATGCAGAGCACCTTGTGATGGCAAAAATCAAGAAATCATTTTAGGGATGTTTTATCGAAAAATTAGTAATAATGGTTCAGAATTGCCCAAAAACCTTAAATCCAAAAAAAGTCAGTAAATATTATTTGCATAGGCAGCTGCGCTTAAAAAAGTGTGCTGTGGAAATTTTGGTTGAAATAATTTTTGATTTTCATGAAATTTTGGATTTATTGTTTTTGGGCAATTCTGAACAATTATTACTAGTAAAATTTTTCGATAAAAAAATCCCTAAAGTAATTTCTTGATTTTTGCCATTTATTTTGCCATCACAAGGTGCTTTGCATTTAAAGAAGGAAATTGGATTTCTGGCAGTAAATACAGCAATATGTGTTCTATTTTTGAAAGAAAAAAATTACTAAAATTAGACTAAAAAAAAAGATATGAAGGTGTTACACTCTTAACTGGAACACACTGTATGTAGCTAGGTATTTTGTAAAAGACCTAATAATATGTTTAGTTAATAACATGGACTTGGAGTCGGAGTCGGAGTCGGTACATTTTTTCCGACTCCGACTCCTCTGAAATTTGTCTGAACTCCGACTCCGACTCCACAGCCCTGGTTGCAACCACATTACTGGTTTGACCATAAAACCTCCAAAATTACAAAAAAAGACCAGAAAACCTATAATAATTTTTGCCAAGAAATACTTACTAACATTATACATTATTGTTTAAACAAATTTATTTGTTCAAACAATTGCACGTTAAATAAGAAATTCTTCTACAAAAAGGAAAATAGAAAAACATTCTACATTTTTGTTTAAACAAATGGTTTAAAGAAATGCAAATTCATTAATAAATGAAAAAAAAATGCCAATAATCTAATAATAGTTTCTGCAAAATATATAAAAAAATACTCGTAACAATGTATATATTATGTTTAAACAATTCCAAACTAGTTAATAAATGTCAAAAAAAATGCCTTATTTTGGGGTACTGCAGGAGAGGGTTGCGCGGTGAAAAAAAAGTAGTGGTTGTGGATTTAATCCTCGGGGAGTTCTGATAACAATTTCTGATAATCTCACGCAACCATTTTTGAAAATCCGAAATGTGAAAAAAAAATGAAAAAAAGATGCATTTTTCCAATGTATTTTAAATGGGAAAACATAGATCATTGAAGACATAAAAACTACCCCACAACTTTGCTGGTAAAAACACAATTTGACTGAATTATTGAGCAAATTTAAGAATCTCTTGTTTTTCGAACAATCTGCTATTAATCTCTAATGTCAAAACAACGCAGTCAGTATCGTTGCCACGGTATCAAACCATCACATTGTCACAACACAAAGGTTAAATGTTGCCGTTTGAGTTTGTTTTGTAATTTTATCTACTTTGCGTTCGTTATAAACTCATAACGAAACCGGTTTTCGGTGTCGATATTAAAACATTAGAGCACTAGCTTTTAGTAACTTTTAGTTTTCCAAGATTGGTGATATTGATGCTGTGTCAAATAGTGCTGACATCTCCAACTACCAACTGTTGAGGATGAATCTACTCTAGATTGTAAGATGACAACCGCAATTTTCGAAATTTACCTAAAATTAATGTCACAAAATAATGTCTAAAATAACTCGTGCGCCAAGTTTGTCTTATAAAACTTGTATTATAACATACTATAAAGCAATCATTGATATTTTGTTTGTAAAAATACATGCAGAAGCTTATATACTTCACAAAAAATCATAATTTTAATTTCCCAACCCTCAGTAACAAGAAAAAAGTACAGAAGTAGCAAAACGGTTATAAATAATTAAACAGTTGGCGACAAGAGACATCCATCGCCTTGAGACTGTAACGGCGACCAACCAACCCCTTGGCTTGCTCGGGTCGCGGGGGGTGTAAGTTTTTATGCATAGATGTCGCTGCGGTTTCGGTAATTAAAAATCCCTCGCACCCCCTCGAAGTCGGGGGGGGGGGACGTTATCACAGCAGGCGGTCATGTGCGCGCTTGTTAATTTTTCAGAAGATGGCGCCACGGGTCGGTCAAAATTTATTTTTCTCCGCGAACGACGGGCGAACGCGAACGAAAAAAAAAGAGCGAGCAGGCTACGGACAGAAAATAATTAAACGCAATAATTCTAGATGGCTCCGGCGAGATAAAGATGTGACTGCGCGCCGGCCGGAAATGTAATTTTTAATTTAGTGGGGCGCGCCGCGCGCCGCGCAGAATTTCTGACTGATAAAAAGTAATTAGAAATAATTCAAAATGTCCGAAAGATTCCTCTGCGGGGAGGTTTTATACGAGACGCCAAAATCAACCGCGTTGTAATGTCTTAATTTTAGATTTGGTAATGCAGATTACAAGTTTAACTTTTCCGCGACGATCTGTATACAGGGTGTTCCAACCATTAGTTATAGAAAAGGTGGTAATACTAAAGGAAAGCACAACTCCAAAAATACAGTGTGTCCCTCGAAGGACCTAACCTAATAGTGACTAATCGATTAATGATTGTAACAATATTTTAACGCAATTCCACAATTTCGAATTTATATTATAGTATTATGTATCTCTGTTACAAAAAAATGTTTATAACTTTTACAAAAATTATTTATCATTTCTCTGCTAAACGAAATTGTAGATGAAAACATCCATATGACAATATTATGTAGAGCACCGACTGGAGGAAATTTATATTTTAGTTGGCTACGTAATACATTTCGGTGTTCTGGTTTAGCAAAATATTTATAACTTTTCCAAAAATGACTGCCTAATTTTCTACCATTAGTAGAATAAAAGTTGTATAATGGAGGTTGTATAGTCCTTTGGTATTGATTATTTTAGAATATTATGTACAGGGTGTCCCACGCTATAAACAAAGTATATTAATGGGCTTAAGAAATCAAATTTACGTTTTTTCCATACATACAAGTTGCACACAGTCATACGCTCTACAGCAAGCAAATATGTTGATGCTTACTCAATATCCCACAACAAAGTACCAACACAAACTTATGTTTGCTTAAATGGAACACTAGGTATATTATTGCACTTTTCAGTAAGATTTTTATCCTAATTGTTTTGACATCAACTTATATTAGGCATTTATCAACTGTTTCTGAGATATTGTGAAATTAAAATAAAAAACAAGCATTCTTCAAAAAGTCTTTCCCGGGTAACTAACAAGGATAAAACAAAGGAACTAATTTTGGATAGTAAAAGTATCGCACTTTTTGACAGTTATTATTGATTTGCGATTCTAATATGACTTATCCCGAACAACTTGACATTTGCTAAATAATGTCAAACAGTTTAAGAATTTTAATTGGAACACCCTATATATCTTGACTTATTTCGAAAGATCGACAACAGCTAAAAAGTTATGAAACATATAATTTGTCATTTGTGACTTAACAATAATAACACACAATAATTCATAAATTAATATTAAATATCCAGATTGGTTGACAATCTTGTTGGTCGAAATTCAACAATTTCACAAATGTAGTAATACTTCTGTTGATGCAACAACTTACAGCCATTGTAAACTGCTACTATGAATTTATGTCACAGTGTCAGTAATACTTTCATAAGAATAAATAATTAAATAAATGGATAATTGTAAACTGAATAAATAATAATTATTTCAGTACGATTGTAAAGAGCGCACATGTCAGCCCTCTCAGGTCAATGTGTATGTCTCGAACTTCAAAGTTTCGGTGGAAATATTACATTTTCCATTGTTTCCACAAAAATATTTTGGAAACGCCATCTTATTTTATTCTTCATGTTCGCCATCGTAGTTAATATCCCCATAAATTTCTTCCTCAGCGTTAGAGTAAGTCCCAGTATTTCCAACGATAGTCTAATTTGACTTCATTTATTGTTCTACAAAATAAATGTTGGCATCTCAAATTTTATGCAATGGTTAAAACGGACAATATTTTTTTAAATTTTTATTAAATAATAATCCTTATATTTAGAAAAGTACACTATTCAAAAATAGAAGTGGTTCAATAAGTAATTATACATACCTCTTTCTGTTTTTTTTTGTCACAAAAGTACCGATCATTTCGATCTATTCTACGTTTTATTTGGTAAGTATCCGTTTAATTGAATACTTAGATAATTATTTTATATGTCTTCTCGAACGTCATTCCTGTCCCGGTTTGGAATTTCATAATTATGGTGTAAGCGTACCGATAATGGACGTAATTTTTAATTTCTCGAGAAAAAGTCATTCTTTATAAAGAGATTTGGATGTCCAAAAAAGTCGAAAGCCATTGTTAATATTTTGATTTAACATACAGGATGGTTAGAAAACACGAAAATGTTAAATTGGCCGAAGAGTAAACTATCGGCTTTTCGGAATTAGAACAAAAATGTTATAGGTAAAAGTTGTTTTATATTTAAATTTATGCCCAGATATCAAATTTCAATGTTGTATTCTAAGTTTCATATTCTATTTATTTTTAACAAAGTAACTTAACAAAACATTACTCCACATGTTCCCCTCCTACAGCTACACATTTTTCCAATCTTCTTCTAAACTCTCGATATACCAAATCAATTGTTTCTTCATTTATTTCGTCTACTGCTTCCCTAATTTTTAATTTTAGAATGTCTACATTATCATGAAAATTATTCGCATACACCTTCTGTTTTATATAACCCCACAGAAAAAAATCAAGCGGCGTTAAATCAGGTGAACGTGGTGGCCATCCTATAGGGCCGAATCGTCCAATCCCCTTATTTGGAAAATGTCTGTTCAACCAATCCCTGACTTGATATGCGCTATGAGCAGGACAACCGTCGTGTTGATAGTGTAGTGAACACCTGAGCTGTAAGTTGATTTCGTCCAAAGTAGGCAGCAAAAGGTTTTCTAACATATCAAAATAAGTGTTTTGGTTTACAGTACCGTCAAACAAGTACGGTCCAATTATTTTCTTGTAATAAATCCCACACCAAACATTCACTTTTTTATATTTTTGAGAATTGCTTGTAATACGGAAATTTGGATTTTCTTGAGACCAATATCTGCAATTCTGTGAACTAACAACTCCATTCGCTTCTTTTTCTTGATATTTTTCACGTCTCCTGTTGCATGAAATGTTTTGTTCACCTTTATGCAATGTCTTTTCACTGGTCCGAGATGTAAAATTTGAAATAGAACATTCAAGTTTGATATTTGAGCATAAAATTAAATCAAACTAACTTTTATCTATAACACTTTTGTTCTAATTCCGAAGAGCGATAGTTTACTCTTCGGCCAATTTAACATTTTCAGTGTTTTCTAACTATCCTGTATGTGAAATCAAAATATTAACAATGGCTTTCGACTTTTTAGGACATCCAAAACTCTTTATAAACAATGACATTTCCGCGGGAAATTAAAATTTTTGTTGCTATTGGGACAAATCTATCTTAGTACTAAAGATTCCATGACAACTTTTCGCAAACAATCAACCGGCTCATTCACTCCCTTGGACGATTTTTAATTTTTAATCTACGATAAATTTTAACTAGCCGCCACCCCGACTTCCGTTCGTCTTTTTTTCTTCGTCCATGCAACACCCCGCCTCAACTTACCAGGGGGGGTGGGTTGGGGTGTAATTCTTGTCGCGTCGGTCGGTACACTCGAAGGCGGTATAATTTTTGAAGTTGATTACTTTTTAATTCGATTACTAAGAAAAGTCACTGCGATCCTACCGGTTATTTCCCGCTTTAATTGTTTTTTTTTCTCTTCTCTTGGCCTTTACTCGCCGAGCCTGAGCTACCCCCTAGATGAGTTCAGTAATCAAACTAGAAGGAGGATTAAAGAAAAGGAAAAAAAAAGATGAGAGAAGGAGGAATTAAAAATTCAGACTCCAGAGGTGGGCTTGTAATAACTCTTGTGACTTATTAGGGAGGGTGACTTATCGGTACCATTAAACATGACAATTTAGGGTAAGCCATAAATATTCAATAAGGAGGGAAAATTTAGGAAAAAAGTTGGCTATACATGAGTATTATACACACAGAAAAAAATCTGTAATTATACAGTTTGTTTATGGGATAATTTGCTTGAGTTTTGCAATATGTCGCTAGTTTTCTGCTAGAGAAAATTGTAACCTAAAAATTTTAGCCGAACGTGGTTAGCCTCCTTGTCACAGTTGAAGAATATTTCCAAATATGTGTATAAACAACAAGATGCCCTGCAATTTTGCCAGGGCATCTTAAAGTGAATAAATTTAAACAGATTAGGAAAATAATTATACCAGAAGAACAATACAGTGACAGCGTTCCTGGCGAAGGCAGATTTATCTGTGCAGAAACATAAAAAATGTATTGCAAATAAGGCACAAAATATTTACTGTGTTTGTAACAATTGCGATTTTGACTAGGAGACTGATCAGGATGATACTAATATTGTCTGAGTTTGATAAGTTCCTGCCTTATGTTGAGACTGATTGAAATTTTGTATTTTAAAAAATAAATAATTAATGCTTTAACTACTTATTGTAGCTACTCGTATTTTCTAGAATGAATTGATTAATATATTGAAAATGTTTCAATTTATTATTAGGCGTTGGTCTTATTTGCCCCGTGGATAAATTCTTTTACCCCATATGTGTGAAATATATTGAATATATTGAAAATATTTCATAATTCAAGTCAAATCAGCAGAGTTTTATCACTCATCACCAGAGTTAGGCAGGAAAAGTACCTTTTCAGTGCCGGCTCGTTGTACAGGGGACTTGAGCGAGGCCGGCGGCTTAGTGCGCCATATGGCATATCGTTCAACATTTTTTAGTAACGCAGTGCTATGTTGTATTTTAGTTGAATATTAACATCAGAGTATAGCAGGTCTTTCTCGTTCTATAGTTTTCAAGTCTTCAGTTTTCGTTTATAAACATTATTCGTTGTGCAGTGGTTTGGAATTTGGTTTTGGAATTGTATTTAGTTTGAGAATATTCATTTTGATTGACAATTATTGAGGGCTTTTATTTTATTTTATATTGCTGTGTTTACGCAAGGCAACATGAATACGTTACTCAGTGAATTTGGCAATACATTCACATGGGTTAAAAAAGGGAAAGTGATTTGTAATTTTTGTTCTGAAGACCTAAAGTTTAATAAGAAACAACATCTACGAGCACACGTCAGAACCAGAAAACACCAAGAGAATATAGACGGTACAACAAACAAAACATTTCATGAAGATTTATGTGAAGCTCTTATTTCAGTCAATATACATTTTTACAAAATTAACAACCCTACTTTTAAGCAATTTATAAAAAAAGGATACTGGTAGAGATTTACCTCACGAATCAACAATTAGAAAAAAGTACCTGCAAAAGCCTTATGATAAGACGATTTCTACGATAAAATCTAAAATATCTGGTAACTATATTTGGATTAGCGCTGACGAAACAATGGACATTAAAGGCATGTGTTGTAAATGTCATTGTTGGCGTATTACATCAGCAAACTAAGTATGAGCCGTATTTGATTTCAAGTCAGTTTCGATCAACTGTGAACGCAGAAGAAATAACAAATATAATATAAAATGCAATTCTGATTATCGGAATAACCGAATCGGATAAAGTTGTGCTTTTTATTTCCGACGCTGCAGCAACTATGTTAAAGGTGGGAAAATTATTAAAACAACAATTTCCAAGTGTGTTACATTTGACATGTTTTGCTCATGCTATACAACGAATCTGCGAATTTATTCGGGAAGAATTTCCAGATGTAAATACTTTAATTAGTACATGTAAAAAATTTTTATTGGAGGCGCCATCGAGAGTATCTCTTTACGAAGAAAAATGTCCTGATTTACGTTTGCCACCGCAACCTGTGATCACGAGATGGGGTTAGACTAGTTAGACTTGGTTAGAAGCAGCTCTCTTTTACGCCAATAATTTTGAGGCAATAAGGTCTTTTGTTTCAGTATTGCCCAGTGATGCAGTTAGCATTAAAGCATGCAAAAGAGTTTTATTGACTCCAGATTTGCATCAAAACTTACAATTCAGGAAGACGCATTTTTCGCAAATATTGCCAACTTTAAAATTTTTTGAACAGCAAAATGTTAAGCTCAAAAAAAGTTTTCAGGAAATTGAATTCTTATTTCAACAATTAAAAAGTATTGAAGCACCAATAAGTGAAAAATTACACACAAAAATTGACGCAGTTGTGGCACGAAATCCAGATTATGAAATTTTAAAACAGATAGCTTTTGAGGCGATTAATACAACAATGTTTGAAAAATATTCTGCATTAATTCCTATTTGCTTATTTGCGCCTGTGACTAGCTGTGATGTAGAGCGATCCTTTTCAAGGTTCAAAGATATTTTAACTTCCAAGCGGACTAATTTCACAGAAGAAAACCTTGAAAAGTATGTCGTTATTCATAGTTTCAACACATCGATAACTAGGGATCAATAACGTCTCTTAAAAAAATAAATGTCTACAAACATTATATTTAGAAGGAGACAAACATCAAATTGTATTGAAACTGAACAATTATTTTTAGTCTAATATTACCACTTCTATGATTTAAAATTAATCACAGTATTAAAATAAATAATAGTGTATTGCGTCCTCATGGTTGGTATAAAATTTTCAGTAAATTTTATGTTATATAAATATTATGACATTTACTTTTTTTAATATATGAACCCATTTCCGTCCCACGTTCAAAGTTTGGCAATTGACTATAAACAGTGTAGACGATTATCTGATTATTTCCTATCTTTTTCCTGATATACAACACAAAAGGGCTTGTGGGAAATTTCGTTTTCTTAATTAAAAATTAAAACTTTAATTTTGACTATTTATAATACTCATTTTTTAAATTAAAAAAAAATACAGACCCAATATTTTTAGTTAATTTAGCACCGGTCGATTTGATTTCTTTTTGTTTTGCGCGTTTATTGCCGTGTTTTTTTCCGGAGTTTTCAACCGGTAATCACCGTTTAAAAAATTAACGTCCGGTCGCGTTTCGCGCTCGTTTTTTTAAATTCACCCATCGAAATTGCGTCGTAAAATTGATGAGATCAAACGATCCTACTCGAAGGACCAGCAATCCTGGGTCGGCCCGAATACCGTGTCCCCGTACCCGTTTTCCTGTACTCTGTTTACTGCACCATGCATAGATATTGGCATATCAATAACAAATACACAGGTGTCGGTAGGTACAGCTGTCCGACGCTATTGCAAAGCATTACCGGAGAACGGACTGACTCGCCAATCCGTTGTGGCGTGTTATCGAGCACATATATATGTGTGATTTCGACTGGGGTTATATTACAAAGGGCAATTTGGACGCCCGAGTTATTACGTCAGATTGGTGTTACATAAATGATAGCGCGACGAAAAGATCTTTGCGCCGCAAATACGTATTTGAATTAATAGTGTGAAACGGTGTCAGTACCTATACAGGGAGATCTCTTGTTAGTATGCAGCATTTAGACGCAATTGTCCCACGAGTCAGCTATAAAGAATAGCAATTACAATACAGTATATTATTATAATACAAGTTTTATAAGACAAAAATTGGCGCACGAGTTATTTTTACATAAATTTCGAAAATTGCGGTTGCCTCTTACAATCTTGAGTAGTTTTATCCAGGGCTGTGGAGTCGGAGTCGTGGAGTCGGAGTTCAGACAAATTTCAGAGGAGTCGGAGTCGGAAAAAATGTACCGACTCCGACTCCGGGTCCATGTTTAAATAATGTAGAAAAATACATGCGGGATGGCCGTTCCCTCAATAGATAGTAAACGATTAACATACAGTGCTTCCCAAAGGTAACGGATAAATTCTATAAAATCTTAAATAAAAATATTTGAGAAAAATGCTCCGACACGTCGATTTTTACTTTTAACTTACTATCCTAATATACACTTTTCAGCCCCCCACCCCTTCACCCCTAAGGGGTGGTAACCACAACTTTAAAAATTCATATAGCAAAGTACCCCTTGCGATAACTCAATTGATAGACTTTTTTAATCTGAATACAAAGAAAAAAAAATTATCGAAATCGGTTGATAAATAACGGCGATATTTATCAAAATTTATTTATACACGAAATTGAGGAATAACAAAATGTAATTAACTAATCCTTAATTAATTGTCAAAGTGCTGCGCGTTAACGACGAGACAATGCCCTAATCTATCCCCAAACGCTTGTTGAACATTTTCTAACATTTTATTTCGAGTTTTCGAACATTCCTGGAGTCATTAAGTGAATTACTGCAGGAATTGTTTCCTTTAACGTCTCAATATTTACAGGTCTATTAAAATAAACTTTACTTTTTAAATAGCCCCAAAGAAAATAATCTAGTGGGGTTAAATCTGGCGATCTTGCTGGCCATTCAATAAGCCTTCATCTACCAATCCATTAGGAAATTTGAAAATATTTGGATTAGGAAATACTTGATCGAGGTATTCTCGAACTTGTCGCGCATAATGTGGAGGCGCACCGTCTTGCTGTAACCAAATTCTGTCCTTGTGTCTATCAGGATCTTCTGCGTTGTGAAACAACACCGCTAAAGTAGGTAGTAGTTCATTTCGTAGAAAGTTCAGATAACGTTCACCATTCAGTGTTCCGTCGAAAAATTTGGTCCAATAGTTCTAGAACCCACCACACCAGCCCACACATTAAGGTTTTGAGGATATTGTGTGTTCGCTTCCACCATCCAATGCGGATTTTGACGAGCCCAGTAACGGCAATTTTGTTTATTGGCGGCGCCATTCAGACAAAATGTTGCCTCAACAGAAAAAAACGATGTTTCTAATTAAGCAAGGATTTTCATTAGAGAGTTCCATCATTGTCTCACAAAACTGCACTCGTCGATCAAAGTCATCATCGGACAATTTTTGTACCAAGTGCACTTCATACGGGTGAAATTTGTGTTTTCGAAATAATCTGGACACTGTGCTTTTTGACGCACTAACTTGTGAAGCGACCTCCGCAAGGGTTGAATGATTTTCTTGCACCATTAAAATAGCATCCAATTGTCGGTTTTCAATTAAGGCCAATGGACGTCCTGCCTTAGGCTTATCCCGTACATGACCGAGATCGCGAAATTTGTTTTCGATTCGACTTACTGTAGATTCCGATATTGGCGGACGGTCCGGGTGCGTTTCATTGAACAAAACACGAACTTCGTCATGCGTCCGGCTTCTATCTCCAAACCCAATCATTAAAATTTCGATTCTTTCGGTTTCTGTAAATCTCATTTTGCTACTATTTCTTCAATGACGAAAAATCTGAATTGTGTTTGACGTAAGTAAAAACAAGTTGCAATTGTTTGAACGATATTGCTATGCCCGCTTCAACAGCGCTTACTCGAATATTGACGTTCTTCTTTGAATACATTTTGGTAAATATCGCGGTTATTTATCAACTGATTTTGATAATCTTTATTTCGTTGTATTCAGAATAAAAAAATCTATCAATTGAGGTATCGCAAGGGGTACTTTGCTATTTGAATTTTTAAAGTTGGGGTTGCCACCCCTTAGGGGCGAAGGGGTGGGGGGCTGAAAAGTGTATGTCAGGATAGTAATTTAAAAATAAAAATCGACGTGTCAGAGCATTTTTCTGAAATATTTTTATTTAAGGTTTTATTGAATTTATCCGTTACTTTTGGGAAGCACTGTATATTATTATTAACATTATATTATTAGGTCCTTTACAAAAGTAAATATAATTTACTACAAAACACACAGGTCGGTGGTGAGTGATGATTAGCGAAATGATTATTGTGAGTCGCTTGCCGCGTCGCATAGAGAGTTTATGTATTTCCAATTTCCAACAATCAACTTCAATATACTAATTATGATAGCTCGATCATCTACAAATAAAAAAATCGGACTTCGATGCATACTTATAGACGAATTAGAATTTTCTAAAGTGAAGCGCCAACGTGTGGTTTCCCTTATTCATCAAAATTACGAGAATTTGCTCCTATTCGTTCGGCCACAAAGAACAGCTGAACAATTCATTAAATATTGCAAAAAGTATTTTAATGATATTCCCTTGCAATTTTAAAAAGAAAAAATAGTTTCCTACAGCTTTTGTACCAGAAGAAAAGATAATGCTTGTAAAAGATAATGCTTTACTATTAAAACTTTGCAATTTTTGCTTTAATGTTTGATCACTTTAAGCGAAATTAATTCTTTTTTTCGGCACATGAACAAATTTATCAAAAGTATCACCCTTGATTATACAATATTATGGTATAATCAAGGGTATCACATCCCTTTGTATTTAACAAATATGTAGAGATTTTAAATTGTTACTGATTCTGTCGAGTGTAGGTTACGGATTTTAAGATTATTGGTGGCTATGTCGTAGTCTTCTTGCGATCAACTAAAAAACACTAATATTCGCAGATTTTGTCACATACACTTGACAGAATTGAGCCAGATATATTTTTTATTATTAGCAAAGGTACAAACTTACGTAATTTACGTAATTTTTAATGCATTAAACATGCATAATATATGTATAATAGCCGACTAAAAATTATAACTGCATTTCCGATTTACACGCTACCTTAAGTTGAATGTAGGAATATCCATGTACGCAAGTCATACTCGTTGCAGCCAGAATTGTGACGTCATTACCACTAACAGAAATAAGAGTTGAGATTATTTTCATTTTATGTTGCACGTAATTTTTTGTTCATTGAAATGAATTTTACTTTGTACTATACAGTGGTTTGTCATTACTTTTGTTATTATTAAAGATAGAACATCGGTTCAAGTGACAGACTAGTTTAGAATTATGTGCTCTCTAATGAGAAAACAGTTGAAGTTCTAATGATTTCAGAGACATTTTGAAAATATAAAAAAGCGTCCTTTTTAAATATGTTGTCATAATTTTGTGGTCCGATCAACAAGCCTTTTTGATTTTATTTACAATTAGATTATGTCAGATTTATTTCTTTTGCTATTAAATTCGCTGGAAACAAATTTTGCCGGAGTCGGAGTTGGAGACGGAGTCGGAGTCGGACTACCAAAATTATCTGGAGTCGGAGTCGGAGTCGACAGTCTTTTTGACCGACTCCACAGCCCTGGTTTTATCTTCAACAATTGGTAGTTGTGGTAAAATTCACAAATACGATTGAGGCGAGCCAATAGTGATTGAGATGTCAGTCTTATTTGACAATTGACGTCAGTATCTTCAATCTTAGAAAACTAAAAGTAACTAAAAGTTTGTGATCTAGGGTTTTCATAACGACACCGAAAACGGTTTTGTTATGAGTTTATAAAAAAAACGCAAAGTAGAAAAAGGAAAATAATGATACAAGGCTGTCTGTCAAACGTGTCAGACACGTGCTCAGCGCACAGTGTTCAAACACATGCGTGTGTGGAGTCGCAATTACTAGTGTAAACTTTATCTTGTCTGAAGGCGAGCCTGTGATTTAATATCAAATATTCATAAATTAAAGTTTGTTAAAAAAAGTTAAACTTACAGGTTTTTTCTTACAATAACTACGCAGAGTTTTAAAAATTTAACAATTTCCATTTTAGAATATACCGGAAGTAGTGATAACTACATTCGAGGTTGCAATGTCAAAACAGAATCTAAATAGTGTTGGTATCCACTAAAATAAAGTTGTATTATACAAATTTATTAAAATTCAAAGTTGTATTATAAAAATTTTGTCAGCATAGGATTTAAGTGTCTTCAAACTATGAAATGAGCCGTATTTTCAAAGAAGCTAGTGAAATATTTTCCATTTATTTCCTTCCGTGCCTTTAAAAATATTAATAAAATTTTTAACTTGCTGAATGTTGCTTAAAAAGTTAAGCAACATTTTGTGTTAATATGGTAACTTAGGGTGAATATTTTATAAAGGATAAACACTAATTATTTATTGAAAAATTATAATAATATATTTAAGAGCCCACTCTTTTGTTCATTGTGAGGGTACACCATAACTGGTTTCCAGTGCTAAAACTGTAAATATCCGAACGCAAATGTGTGATTACAAGATAAAACTAGTTTTACAAATAAAAAAATGCATAATTGACAATACAAATTATGCAATGTTAGAATGCAAACTGTAGAATTACATTTGGGGAATCGTAATATTACATTGATCGTGGAGTTACATACTGAATGAAAAAATACTATTTTTTTCACTGCTGTATGAATTTAGTCAATCATAAATCTTGTCAACAAACTACATCTGTAACTTCGAAGTCTGTCGATCTTTTAAAAACATTTTTGTAATATTATAAACTATGAAACCACAAAAAGAATAGAAAAATAATAGTAATAAATATATCACAACCTTTTTTTACTAAAAAAAAAAATGAGCCCCGACTTAGATTCGAACCCGGAACTTCGTACCACATAACAACCCACCATCAAATAAATACACTTCCGCTTTATACACCTTGGTGGGCATATAAGAAATGAACAAGGAATATTTCTTTTGCGTTCAGAGATAGATTTTGGGGGGTGGTTTATTGAGGGGTTGAGTGGGTACGTATATGTGTGCGTTGTCTTGGTTTGGGGAACATATATCAAGCCCGTATGACGTAATAGCGCTAAATAAACATCGAAAATTTATGGGGATTTTTAGAAACGCGCCGTTCCGCGCCTGGCATGGTAGAATCGCTCGTCTTCGCGAGCTATAGATATTTATTAACCTGTCATGGGGTTGTTCGTTCGCCGGTACGCTCGGTATGAGTCGAAACATGTCTGCAAATACTCTGATACGGAAGGATTTGAATAAAACAATTTTTACTTCGCAAATGAGCAACGAATTTGTTACCTAAGGGTAGTCTTGTGATTTAGGGGTTGTTTGCCACGGAGGATAGCAGGGTGACTATCCCCGATCGACTAGCCACGTTTGACGTATGACAGAGAATCATGAAACAATGTTTACAAAAGTTATAAAGAGTTTTCTGTTGCTACACACCAAAATGATTTTTTATTTATGAGTTATTTTAATGAATTTCTGCTAGATTTATGAATCGCTTTAAATACCTACTTTAATATGCTTTGTATGTGAAATTATAATATAGATAATATTCAAATAATACAATGTGTTCAGTAACTATCAATAATTCAAGTACATTAAATATAAAAAAAAAAATCAGTAAGAATGTACATTTGCAAAATAAACAGATGATGCATAATGAAAATAATATAAGAATTACAACTAATCAAAGGCATTAATTTTGGATAATTTGAGAAAATCTATCTATACCGGGTGATTCAATTTCGAGGCTCACCATGGGGATCTCGCTTATTAGTGGAGATAGGAGCCTATATTTAAATTTGGCAAAGTTTCGTATTTTTGTGTTGGTCAATTATCTGAAAAGAAATTTAAGCTATCATTTGTCATTTTGAAAATATCCGCAAAAAACTGAAATGTTAAGGTATCGTTTTTAATTTTTTATTCACAACCAAATGTAGCTAGACATTTGAAACAAAAACATTCTACAGCTACTTTTAACAAGGAATGCAGTGTCATTTTTTAATTTGAAATAACATCAAAGATGGCGGCGTACCATGGCCAACTTTTGTTTTTCTAATGGGCGCCATGTTGAATTTTGGCATTTTCTGATAGTCGTGTCTTTTCTCATTTCCGCAATGTATAACATGTTGGCATTATTTTTTAAAATAATGGTGTAATAACCAACAAATCTTCAGGTACCTAACTGGAGCTTGGTTACAGACCGCCGGACTCGTTGCCAAGCAACGTCAACAAAATGCACTTGGATCAAGCGGCGCGCTCAGCGTTGGGTTTGCCATTTAACCAAATAAACCTTAATTGTGGTTGATTGTGGATGTAAAATGCCGTTTACCAATAACGAAAAGCATGATATGATAAGCGTTTATTATTGTTCTCATAGAAATGCCCAATCGTACAAAATTCCTAACATTGGACAGAAATTTAGCGGACCATGGTCGTTTAGTAAGCCCCGCAATTCATATAATCCTCATGGAAATGTTGAAAACGATCAAAGAGATATTTTGGAAATGGCAAACGTTAGATTACCACAATTGGCAATGCTTCAACTACTGGTTTTTAGATAAATGACGATCCTCGGATTTCTACGCGGGAAGTAGCCTCTAATTTGGAAGTGCCGCAAACACGTGTTTGGAGAAATCAAACTTTGCAGTTGTACGAAATTATTTGAATCAACAATTTCCAAATCGCTGCATTGGTAATGGTGGAGTGGTGGAATGTCTTGCTAGATCCCCCGATTTAAGTCCTCTGTACTATTTTCTATGGGGAACTGTGAACGACGAAATTTATCACGATACTCGCAGAAATATCGAGAATCTGCGGGATCGAATAACAAATGCAGTCAATGCTATTACGGGAAGAACAATTAGAAAAGCATAACAACATGTAGAAAAGCTGGCTCTGTTTTATGCCTTCAAGAAAATAGCGACCAATTTGAAGATTTACTTAAAAAATAAGCTTTTTGTTGTATAAACTTGCTTCTTTTACAATCTGAATGTTTTTAATCCAAAGCAATCCGGCCAGTCCGGCGCAGGCGGTCTGTAACCAAGCACCAGTTTGGTACCTGATAAGCATGACAAACAACGAGAAAAAGAAGAAAGTTTTTTATATTTAAACCATTGTTTTAAAAATAATGCCGACATGTTATACATTGCGGAAATGAGAAAAAACACGACTATCGGAAAATGCCAAAATTCAACATGGCGCTCATAAGAAAAACCAAAGTTGGCCATAGTTACGCAGGCATCTTTGATTTTATTTCAAATTAAAAACTAACACTGCATTCCTTGTTAAAAAGTCGCTGAAGAATGTTTTTGTTTCAAATGTCTAGCAACGTTTGGTTTTGAATAAAAAATTAAAAACGATATCTTAACAATTCCGTATTTTGCGGATATCTTTAAAATGAAAAATGATAGCTAAAATTTCTTTTCAGATAATTGATCAGCACATAAATACAAAACTTTTCCAAATTTAAACATAACCTCTATCTCCACTAATAAGCGAGATCCCCATGGTGGGCCTCGAAATTGAATCACCCGGTATATATAGGTGATTGTATCACATATTTTGTTCTATTGTCGATAAAACAATTTTTTCTACTTTGCATTCACAATGCACACATTGTAACACTGTTTTCGGTGTTCAACTACAACTACAATTAACACATTGTAATACCGAAAACAGTAACATTTTTGTCTGATTGGTACACAGTGATATCAAATGCCATATGTCAAACGTACAATACATAACCCAACATAACCACACACTGCATCTTCTTAATCGGTTGCAATCACATAAACTGCGAAATATCAATATTCTATACATATTTAAACATGGGTGTAGCCTGCTATAGTATGGCCAAAGGATTGGGGCTTTCTCAGTTTTGCTGTGTTCATCAAAATACGCCAGCATGACGTTTACGGTGATGTTTTGCGACTCTAGTAAGTGATCGTTATCATTCTTTTCAACTAAACATCAAATCCCCTTTTCAGATATAATTCAAGGATCACATTTACTTTAATAAGGTATTATGCGAAGATCAAACCTACATCGTAGATACGAACGATTTTAATTACTACTGCGAGATTGTATATGCGCAATAATAATAATAATAATAATAATAATAATAATAATAATATTTATTGATGAGGTTCATACCACAGAGTATTTTCACACGTCGATATGTTTTACAATATACATATATATTATACACACACAGTCCCACATATACAGGTACAAGAGTTTTTGTTTCGGTTGTCACACTTACTAAAAAAATTAAAAATTCACAGCCACAAATAACAATTTTACATCAGACTGGACATTACACAGGTACTGCTCGCCGAAGACAAGAGAAACGCCCCCACGCGAGCCGGCCGCGGCCGCCCCAACGCAACAGTATCGCGATCGCTACAGCGACCGCGGCCGACACCGCGCACGCGCGCACCCCACGCCTCCGCAAGCAAAATCAAAGCCGCTCTGCATATACTCGTCCATACTATAAAAAGCATTGGCAATTAAATAGCTTTTTATCCTTGACTTGAACTCAACGAACGTTAGGCATTTCACATCTGGGGGCAGCACATTAAAAAATTTGACGCCGTAGTAATTAAGGCCATCTCTTGCCCTGTCAGTCCTACTGAAACATGTAGTGAAATTGTCCTTGCCGCGCGTATCATAATGGTGTAGATTACTGCTCTTCATGTATTTGTCAAGGTTTTTCTTAACGTAGGTCAAGCAACCAAAAATATAAATACAGGGCACTGTCAATAAGCTTAATTGGGCATACTTTTCCCTGCAACACTCCGAAAATCGCGTACCGGTCATCACTCTTATGCATCTTCTTTGAATACGGAATATTCGGGTAGTGTGTGCAGAGTGACCCCAGCATAATATCGCGTAGGTTATGTGCGAATAGAAGCAACCAAAATATGCTTTCATTAATGTCTCAAAAGGCACAATCTTAACTAAATTTCTAATCAAATATATGTTCCTACTCAGTTTTTTACTCAAATGCAAAATATGTTCTTCCCAAGTTAATTTGGGATCGATGTGCACTCCCAAATATTTCACAGGTTCAGTACAATGATTGGGGCCAAGCGGTCGAAGCGAAAAGTTAAGTGTTTGTGTCTTGGTGTCATTCATACTAAGGCGATTGACTGAAAACCAGTTCACAACTCTGGCACGCGACTCCACGACATGCCGCTCCAGCTCAGGGGACGAACCGCCCACACTGATTGTAGTCGTGTCATCAGCAAACAATACTGTGCCTATTTCATCCCCTAAGCTAGCCGGCAAGTCATTGACATACATCAAGAACAAAATGGGGCCCAGCACGGAACCCTGTGGCACTCCATGTTTAATTGGCAATTTACTGGAGACCTCCCCATCAAAACTTACAAACTGTTTTCGTCCGGTGAGATACGACTGAATTAGATTCCTGCTCCTTAGGTCAAAACCAAACGCAACTAGCTTGCGGAGCAGAAACTCGTGGCAAACGCAATCGAAAGCCTTTGTGAGGTCATAGAACGATGCTTCCGCAAACAGTCTATTCTCAAAGCAGCTCTGAATCCGAGCAGTCAGAGCACAGATAGCAGCTGTTGTCGACCTGCCCTTCCTAAATCCGAACTGGGCCTCGCTCAGCAGATGATTTGCTTCCAGGTGGCCAGAGATCTGAGTATTCAGTGCTATTTCAAAGATTTTGCCAAGTATTGGAATAATTGATATTGGTCTATAGTTTGAAAAGTCATCTAATGGGCCCTTTTTGTGTACTGGCACGACTCTGGCCACCTTCAGGCAGTCCGGAAAGATTGAAGATCTTATGCTCTGGTTGATCAACCTACAGAGAGGTACAACGATTAAATCTTTGACCGTCTTGATTAGTTTAGCATTTAAAGAAAATGCATCCCTACTATTACTACTACCCAAACCCGAAATTATGCTTCTCATTTTGATAAAAGATACCTCCCCAAGTGTAAATGATGGACCCTCATAGGAGTGTAGATCAGAAAGTGTATTATGAGGGTTGCCCAGGGTGTCAGTTGCAGCGATAGATGACATAATATTGTCGGCTATACCACTAAAAAAAATCATTAAACTCGACAGCTCGAAGTTTAGTGGAGACGTTATTTTTTTTTTTTGAATTATTTTGGGCTATTACGGTCCAACTCGCCTTCTGAAAGTTTTTCGCATTGTTAATATAAGCGCTGTTAGCTGACTTTTTACTGTTTGCAATAGCATCTCTGTATGCTTTTCTATTTTCTTTTAACAGTTCTGAAGAAATGAGTGGTGGGTTGTGCCTATAAAGAGACGTAAGTGTATGAAGTCTATCCCTCAACATTCTAATATTGTCATTAAACCAATGAATCCTAGGGGCAGCAGAATCAATCTTGTTGCCGAAAATGACTCTTTCCGGGAAGCAAACCTCGTGTGCCTGGGCAAGCAATTCAGCAAATTTATTGAACTTATGGTTCACATGTAGATGAGTGTCATCAATAAATGAGAAATCAGTTTTTTCAACGTGATTATAAAAATTTAATAGTCCCCTCTCAGTTAAGGGTCTACACAACATCTTAACTTTTTTCGTGAAAACTGATTGTTGCATGTGTGCCTCAAATGATATAGCCAAGTGATCTGAAATGCCCGGGTCGATGACGGATACCAAATAGGAGCTGGAATCGATGTTTGTAAATACGTTATCCAGACAAGCAGTATTTCGTGTGGGATGACAATTCGATTTCCTTAGACCGTAAGACTCACACAAATTGCACAACAAATCAGCTCTAGCATCTCCCGTGTTAAAATGTACATTAAAGTCGCCACTTACTATAGTATCTCCCGTTATTGTCAATCCTGAGAGCAACTCATTAAACTTTATGAGAAAGGAGTCAAAGCTTCCCGACGGAGATCGATAGATGGTCACCATCTGGATATTGTTGAACAAAATACCAGCCACCTCAAAGTCAACCTCGACCCCAATCAGTGACACATCAAACGGCAATGGCTTATAACAAGTTGTAGTTTTTTCAACATAAATAGCAGCTCCACCACGGATACGCTCAGATCTACAAAACTGAGAAACATTAACGTAACCTTCAACGAGAAAACATAAACAACACAATAAATATACAATAAATGGTTTATCAGCATACACGTACGAAGCTATCGTACATTTAAAGTGTAGAGGAGTTCTTAGTTTGGCCTATGTAACATAAGTTTTCGGTAATACTTTGGACGTTTGGATGCTCGGTTCAATTCATATTCGTTTTTGTCCGTCGCTTTCGACTTCGTCTTAGTTCTGGTTGTGTGCAACGTATTTGTATTACCTCCATCACATGTAATTTTACTAAGTATAATTTATTCTAATAAACTACTTTGCCGAAATTAGAATTGGGTTTCAGTTATAAGTGCTTATAAATATATAAGCCGCAACGGCTACGTAGCGGAATTAGGTAGACACCGCTATTAAACGTTAAGCGTTATAACAATTCTTTAGTAAGTTCTTGTTCTTCGAAGTAACTAATCAGTCACCGCCAAACACTTCTATTCTGATTATTATACTTATGAAACCACTATTTTAAAATTGTTAACTTTTTAGGTTAAGTTGCATGTATTTATCACAGTAGGGTTAAAAGTGTTGCCCCAAGCTCCATTATGATCATCGTTGCGACCTCGCTGAATATTTATTCAAACTTGTAGGCTAAAGTAGAGTATAATTATTCACAATTAGATTTTGTCATGATTTTATCTCATCGATATCATCCTTAACGAAGTTGACAGTTACTACAGTGCTTCCACGTGGTACCCGCAAAATACCCTAGATTCTAATTTAGCGCGATATAGTTACCACAATTTCAACTTATATAAAATTAATGACGCAAAGTAGAAAAAATAGTATATTACACTCGTTTTATAAGACGTATTGGCGCACTCGTTCCATTTGGGCACTCCTCGCTACGCTCGTCGTGCCCAAAACAACTCGTGCGCCAATTTGACGTCTTATAAAACTTGTATAATAATATACTATTGTCGTTCAATAACACATTTTATCTTTAAAACAAATATTCCGCTGTTCGTTTACATTTTCTGCCATTAAAACACATATTGGCACCCATTGTGATTTATAGATTAACTTACTACTGCCTGTGGAGACAGTTCAAGAAACGTACCACAGAGGGCAGCACACTGATGCGTCAGCGATTTGGGACATCTACTATCAGATAGGGTTTCTTTCATATTTGCGGCCGAGGTCCCCATATCCCACAAGTATTTAGTGTTTTGACAGGAGATATCACCCTCAGGGAGAGCGAGACACCAACTTCCATCATCCCTTGTATGCGAAAGATGATCTCAGACCGTGTGACGTTTCCATATTCGAATTTCCTATCTTGGATTTGTGCCTGCGATACGAAAGGCGAAAAGTAAATTTACGTTGTTTTTCTATTCGATTTGATTTGATTCGTTTATTGAAACGATGATATGCGTAATCAAATGGAGGGTTGTTACGATGATTAGGTGTCCTTTTTATAGACAAGCCAATAAAGCGTGATTGGATTGATTATGTAATCTGGTTGAATAGTTAGATGAATAATGCATTGATTGCTCGTATTATGGGTGATTTGCAGATGTATTGATTGGTTCTGTCACGCAAGGGGATCGTCAACATACAAATTGAATATTTCGGAATATCTAGAAGTTATATTTGTTATATAATCGCCGTACAAAAAAGAAACGGGCCATCTAAAACTTTGGTGCTCCATAACTTATATAATCTTTTACCGATGTTGATCATTTTTTTACCGTAGTGCAAACTAATTCATCAAAATCTTAAAGTTACTTTACTGTGGTATTGTAATATAATAATAATAATAGTAATTCGTCAACCGTATAATATTTCATAAATTTGTTTAAAAAAAGGTTTTGGTTTTAACTAAGTTATCGTTTAAATGTATTTGTAATATACAAACACCATTCATTTGATTCTGTAAATTTGGTAACCACTCGTTTTTAAAATAGAATTGCCTGTATATTAAAAAAAAAGTTCTATGATTAATATCAAAAATTTGTGTTAGGAATCATTTTTGAGTTCTAAGCAATTAATCAAAGTCAGAATTACTGGAACAACTAAATAATTGTCCAACAGTAAAATATTTCGAAAATCTTTTTAGCTAAAGTTTTTTGGTTTTAAACAAGCCATCGTTTAAATATATTTTTAATATACAGAGTGATCATTTAGTTATGGACACTTGGTAACACTTTTAAGACGTTTAAACTTTTATTTTAGTCAAACGGATAAAATATAAAAAGACAACAATTAGATAGGACTCAATAAAATGCCAAATTAAAATATGTGTGTATGTATGTGGGAAAATATTTTTAATTTGAAGTTCAGGAGTTTTGATAAATTGCTAATAAATCATAAATGACGCATTTTATAAAACAATAATTCCTATAAAAAATTCTTATAATTAATCTTTAAAAAAATATAGAGCGTGTTATTCGAAAAACAAAAGGTTTTTGAACAGAATTTCCATCATAAAATGCACGTCCTGTATATTAAAAAGTGTATCTAAACGATAGCTTCTTTTAAACCAATTTTCGTGAATTTGATTATTTTTTTAAATTATATACGCTTGGAGAATTATTTAGCTGTAATTTTGACTAATTTTGATTTTTTGCCGATAACTCAAAAATAACTAATTTTATTTAAAAAAAATGATTCCTACACGAAAATCTTGGATTAATTAATTAATCTAAGAATTAAAAAATAAAAATATACAGGCCGTTTTATTTAAAAAAGGAAAGTTTACCAAATTCCGAGAATAACAGCCTGTATATTAAAATATATTTAAACGATAGCTTGTTTAAAACAAAATAACTTTTGTATGAAAAACTTGAAATGGTTTACAGATGGAGAATTATTTAGGTGTTCCAGTAATTTTGACAAACCCTGTATTTCAGTGTTATACTTCAAAATAAAATTAATAACAAAATGAATGTTCGATAGGCTGCAATTGAGGCCCAATTCTAAGAATTTGTTGTAAGAATTATTTTTTTAAAATTCATTATTAAACTATCAAATCATTTAATCAAAACTCATAACCTTTTATTTTAGTCAAGGGGTAAAAAATAAAAAAAAACAGATAGAATTAAATAAAATGTACAAACTGGCAAATTAAAATATGTGTGTATGTATGTGGGAAAATATTCTTAATTTGAAGTTCAGGAGTTTTGATAAATTGCTTGATAAATAAAAAATGATGCATTTTATAAAACAATAATTCCTACAACAAATTCTTAGATTTAATCTTTAAAAAAATATATACAGGGTGTTATTAGAAAAACAAAAGGTTACAAATTTTGAATAATAAAATGCACACCTGTATATTAGAAATATATTTAAACGATAGCTTGTTTTAAACCAACTTTCGTGAATTTAATTATATTTTTTAATTGTTTCCGCTAGGAGAATTATTTAGCTGTAATTTTGACTAATTTTGATTCGTTGCCGATAACTCAAAAATGATTAATTTTATAAAAGAATGATTCCTATACAAAAATCTTGGAATTAATCTAAGAATTAAAAAATAAAATATACAGGGTGTTTTATTTAAAAAAGAAGACGTTACCGAATTTCGAGATTAAAAGGAACATTTATTACCATATATTTAAACGATAGCTTGTTTAAAACAAAATAACTTTTGTTTGAAAAACTTTAAATTGTTTACAGTTGGAGAATTATTTAGGTGTTCCAGTAATTTTGACTACCCCTGTATTTCAGTGTTATTCCTCAAAATAATTCGGATCATACACATGTTAGGTAAGTAAAAAACCCAAAAAGTTCTCACTATGTAAACAATCCTCAAACTTTCTCAAAACGCGGTATTTTTGCAAAACATTGTTTTTAAAATGGGTGAAGATGATACCATTTTATTCATGATGAAATTCTGCCGGCCAGATTTTGTATTTTTCTAATTTTTGTTACGAACTGATGAGCAAAAAATGCCATTATTCTTCATATGCTCGAAATTCAATAAAATATTCGACTAAAATTGTAAAAAAGAAATATTTAAATATTTATTAAACAAAAACAGAATTTGGAATAGTTTTTGATACAAATATTCATATTTTTTTTTAATAGTATTGTTAATATAATATAACAAGAAAATAAAATAAATCAACCAAGCAAAGATACAAGCAATCTAGTGGACCCACAATGTTTCTAATTTAATAATTTCAAAACGTTCTTGTCTATTTTTGCTATTTTTTGTCATCATGCCGAACAAACCAACAAAAAAATTTAACCAAAATAAAGCCATGTAACTAATACACCCTCATTCTGTATACAAACACACCAAACACACATATTCACCCCTCATACCTCAATATACCACCCTAAGACCAGCCCATAACCGAGAGAAACGTTCTTTCTTATTCTGCATGCCCGACAGGGCGTATAAAGCAATAAAAATAGTTTGTAAGCGTGCTAAGGAATCCAAAGAAAAGATTACCACCCACTCTTGCGTTGTGAATAGAACGCAGCTAGCGGAGAAAGTTGATATGTGCGCATATCATTGGGATATTTTGCATATTGGCCCGCGCCAGGCTTGACAATACAAAGTAATCTTTCAATTTTTGTTCGGGAGGGTAGAGCGATATTTCTCGGTTTTTATGAGAGAGGGTTTCGAAAGATGGGCACGCAGAAAAGACATCGGATCATTTGGCTAATGCAAGTCGAGGCCATAGATACATTCGAAAGGAAAGAAAAAGTGAACTTAATGTAGCGATAAACGTGACAGGGAAGAGGCGACTTTAGAATGCTTGTGGTCGCTTTATGATCGCTGTTATGTCGGAAATCGTTCGAAATCTAGCAACAAAGGAACCAGAAAAGTATTAGTAAGTGATATCGGCCTGCGATGAATTTAAATTCGCATTGAGATGAGTTGAAACAACTTCTTAGTTCATTGGGTGATGTTTACTTATTTAAAACTAATAATAATAATAATAATAATAATACAACTGAAAATTGTTGTGAATTTAAAGCGATTTCAGAGGCAGTGAGATGATCTTTATTTTTCCACAATATAAACAATAAATATTTTGGATAAAAATATATCTTTACTATGTAGGCCAACAAAAAACAAAATCTAACAAGTAAAAACTGTTTCTGGACACCTAAAATGTATCTCAACTTTAAAGTTAAGTAAGTATATTTTTATATAAATAAATAAACTAGAGTATTAAATGAAGTAAATATTGTTGGCGTCAAAGAAATATGTTTTGACCCAAAAGAATAAATTCAAAGAAATTTATTTCTTAAAAACAAGAAATCTTTTCTATCTGTGTACAGCGCTGTGTACAGCGCTCTGTGGGATGTATCTGAAACAATCATATGTATCAATTAGAATCAAACATTAGCCCGAAGTTTTCTGAACATCCAAAGAACACTGCAAATTTCAGTAAAAAATAATACCCCAGCGCTGATGAAGAAATAGCCCTGAAATAAACGAAAAAAAATGAAAATTTGGGTCAAGAAATATTTTAAAGTTGACATACATTTTATAATATATCAGAATCACTTGTCAGTTGTCTTGACTTTTTCTCTCGATTTTTTCGTTGTTGACCAAGGTAACTTGGATTATTGTATTTTAGACAAATTAAATAGTTCTGTTAAATTAGGTCTGTTAAATTTTCTGGTATCTACATTAAAAAGTTTGTTTTTTCTTATTATATTCATAATACTTGTACATTCTACAACACTATATCATACACAAAATTTTATTTAATTGTTACACGTCGTGCATTTTTGACAAGATATTCACGCCAATTCTGTAACGCAGTTGTTACGTAGCAACTACTTTAGCAACTTTCGTTAAATACCTTGTTAACGCCTTTAATAAGATTTCGAATTCTATACTGGAAAAATTAATCACTTGTTAAGAATCGTGGGGTCAACAACAGTGGCTAACTGTTCATGATGCGCATTCCGTACAAAACATTCAATCAGCTGATCAGTATACTCTTCAATGTGCTGTGTACACTAGGGTGGTTCAAATTGGCTAGTTTTATTTAGAAAGCAACGATCCCCCCAAATCGTTTCCAAGTCCAAAAAAAGCGGGCACATATTTTTTTTTTTTGGAAATTTGGTTCTTAATGGTGCCTGTCGAGGCCTCAAATTTGCATAAGAAAATGCATGGGAAAAAGACATTTTTTGGTACTTTTCGAAAAATTATTCGGATGTTGGGAAACCTTAAGATTAAAGTTATAGTACTTGTAGAGGACTTTCCAAGGAAGAATTTAACCTATCATAATTTGTTTAAACAAATAGAAATTACCTGACAAATGTTTATAAACATTCAAATAGACTTATAGTAATGATTTCTATGACCAAAAAAGAGAGTGAAATAATTACAAGGGTCATTTTCTGAAGAATCTACATGTTTTGTTTTGAGGGTAGGTTTCAGGGCACTGTGGGGGCGGGTTGCGGGCGTCAAAGCCATATGTATAATACCTCAAATTCTTCATTGAAAAGTCCGCTACAAGTCCTATAACTTTAATCTAAAGTTTTCTCAAACCCCGAACAATTATTCGAAAAATACAAAAAAATGTCTTTTTCCCATGCATTTTCTATAGTAAATTTGAGGCCTCGACAGGCACCATTAAGAATCAAAATATCGAAAAAAGAGGAAATACGTGTCCGCTTTTTTGGATTTGGAAACGATTTGGGGGGATCGTTGCTTTCTATCATCACAGAAATTTTTGCAATGCATGTTTGAACCACCCTAGTGTACACAGATGTTCATCAAATTAATAATGAATAGGAGTATCTGCGAGAGTAGAACTACACAAAATCCATATTTATGCCGTAATGGTTAATTTTATTCACAAATATAAAGTTCTTTCAACTCCGTTTACGGCAGCCCGTAATGTCGAAGAATTGTGGAAACAATTTACGCAAAAATTAAATTTGTGCAAAGGTCCACAAAGGATAGATGCTCAGTAAAATCGCATAAAATGAATTATTTTTGTTGTTATTCTCATTGTTCTGAGACTTCTGCGTCTGAGTGCATTTCTGAATTGTGAGGTTAGGTTATTCGGATATGTATAACCACAAGTTTCAATTGAAGGGGTTTATTAATATGACAACTGGTTAAATTCTAGTTGTTGTGGTTAAAAGTTTTAAATGTTTTCTCGCTTATTGGATACTAATTTAATTCTTTAACAATGATCAGTTAATTTAACTGTGGTAATCTTTACATTGTACGTTTAATAAATTTAACAAACTTGTTTTAATAGTCGACGAATGCAAAATTGTATTTGACTAGAACATTATCCCCTAAGAATGAAGTATCCCCTAAGTTCCTTCTGGCAATTGTTAATACTTATTTAATAGTAAATACAAAATCAATCACCTTTCATGTAAATCATCTATTTCATTTAGCACTTGTTTATTTACGATACATATACCATAAACCAAACAATTCGCTTTTATTTTAAGGTTAAAGACTTGAAGAGTGTTTAGCAGCACGTCCCTCTCCCTATCGGTGGCTAGGTAGTTCATAGTGGCAAACTACTTAACCACTGGATATGTTACAGAATACTATTTTCTATTTTAACAACGTTGTTAAGAAATTTAACCACTTGCTACGCAAGTACTGCGTTACAGAATTTGCCCCATTTTTATCGATGTTGACCAAAAACATGTATTTAATAACTTTATCAGAAACGCCCTCACATTTAATCTCGAAACGCTAAAGGGTTGAAAAGCAAAAACCACCCCCATTACCCCGCAATAAATTAACATTAAAAACAATTAATCAGGTGCGTCCGGGTAGTCGGCAGTATTTAACAATTACCAACATCCGAGCTCGCAACTTTTTAGATTTCACCATTTCGCCATTTTACCATTTGCGTTTTCCCGCGAATCTTAAATATATATCCTAATTAGGGGTAGCGCGGACAGTGTCACCTAGCGGCGTAGAGGCGATTTACACACCCAGAACTTTTAAATTAGACGGAACGGCGCCAACTTCAGTCATATAACTCCACCCCCTAAAAACAACCCTTAAAATTATAAACCGCCACCTTTTTCGCCGCGACAAATTAATTTATCTGTTTGCCACCGTCGCGCGTTAAGGTCCATAATGCGTCTCCAGGAGTACAAAACGGACTGACCCGCCCAGGTCGCTTTATTTATTTAGACGTACAGGTACGGACTGGGCGCTAATTGGAAATTACGACCGCGCCAGTGGCGTACGGCGGGACGCGAATCCGCCCGAAATTGGACACCGTTCGTTTTGAATTTTTCTACAGGGACGAATATTGAATTAATATTCATTATTTGTTTAATGCCAACAACGGCGGTTTTTCATTTTTGCGGACGCCGCGTCGATTATTATTCTTTTTTTTTCGGGGGTTGTTGTATTTTTTTCGAGGGGGTGGGGGATCGGAACACGGCGTGTCGCAGTCCGAAATTTAATGAACGCATAAATGTGTAAAAAGAGAAAAATTGGATTTTGGTTTTTATGGGAGGCTTGCGGTCCGGCCGTGCTACCGACCCCCTTCCACCCCCCGCCGATTGTCGGTTGTCTGTCGGGGGAGAATTGTCAATTTTAATATTAAATCCCGGCCCTCTTTATCACCGCGACCTAAACAAGTCAGCGTATTACTTAATTTACCCGCTTTTGTTTCTAGTCTCACGACGAAGTGGGGGTTGAAAATTAGTAAAGTGCATACTGTGTGCGATCTAGTCGCCCGATCTTGACGATTCAAACGGTACCGGATGGGAAATTGACCGAGGAAAACATTTCTAAAGGTCCTCTTGCTCTAAGATGCGCGGTTCGCGAGAAAAACGCGAAAAAACAGCTAAAACACTATTTTATACAAATATCCGAATTTGTTCGATTTGCTTTTTCAAATTAAAAAAAAAAAATAAGAAATTTTTTATACTATGTATACCTGTTAGCAATTCTCAAAGCAAACTGTGTTCGATGTTGTCATCCGATTTTTGCCTATAGCCGGGGCTATATTATATTCGTATACTTGCCAAATTTCAAATATTTGCCTAATGTCGACTATTTGACAAAAATCCAGCTCTATTCAATTTGTGGCGAGTCTACCTCAAAAATAGATTTAAATACTCGACATTGGACTATACGGATGAGTTCTTTTTACGACAAATACTTTGTATTTGCAATACCCAGTTGAAGTGGATATAGCGAATGTCAATGCGACAAGTATTGGATGATATTTTTTTGTGTGGAGTAGATCGTATACGAAGATTACCAATAGCTTTGTAATGTTACATTTTGAATGCTCATTTTAAATTTGGTTCTCAAACGCTAATTGATCTGTATTTCAGACAATATTAAGACACATTTATACAACATCAGCAATAAATATTTTTACAAACCTAGTTGTACAATTGGATTTAGTAGAACTTCAAAGATGGCGAAGGAACCATACCCAACATTTTCTTTATGGGCAACATCTTCCTAATTTAAATAAAAAAATATTTCTTGTTTCTCCTTAAAATAATAGTTAAATAAACTTAGATTAGTTCTCACCAAATGACCTATTTTATTAAAATTTACAGCCTGTTAAAAGTAGATGCTGCGAATTATTAATACCTAATGCCGATAAATTAAAAAAAAAACATTAAAATGAGACAAATAGTTTAGTCAAGATTAGTTTTATGAATTTCCACAATGATGCCCTTGTTGGTGTGCTACATGTCTTCTTCACCTATGTAATTAAAAATATGTCGGTATTATAAAACACAAAGTTGCTGGTTCGTAATAAAATTATCAGTTTGTTTTGAAAAAGCGATAAGCTAATGTGCGAAAATAAGGCAAACTTATCTAAAAAATTAGCTAGTGCCCATTCGGAACGAAATCACAGAGGAATATTGCACAAATTTGTTGGTATGTGCATGCCGGCGGGAGGCGTGTGCGAAGTGTGCGGCGCACACAGGCGCCGTAATAAAAGGGCGCTAAAGGCTACAATTTTCAATGCCAGTTTAAACCATAAACTGAGTTCAAATATACAAAATCGGCATTAAAAACCCCAGTCCAAGAGATCTCGAAAATAAGTGTGAAATGTATTTATATAAAAAAACCATTGATGATGATTAAACAATAATTATTTTCCCAAATTCAGACTTATACTGACTTTGCCTGTTTTAGTAGCTAAGCCTAGGCACCCAGTAAGGATTTTTAGGAAAAAGACAAGTGGCGCCTCGGCTAAGAGCAATAGAAACTTTTCCAAAATTAAAAATTACGTAAATGGGCCGGAAAAAATAGAATAGTTAGGGCATTATTTCAGTTGAAAAGGCGATTGCACAGTCAAATAAAAATGACAAACTACCAAAGAAATTTTAAAAATTAAAGCTGGATGTGTTCCTTACAAATAAATATACAGTATATCTCCATGGATAGTGGTACACAGTGGAAACAAATTTTTATTGTGATTTTTAAAATATGCCAACCTCCTAGTTGTGGGTTATTCCGCAGTAACGTGTCACACCCGTCACGCCCGCTTAACGACTATACATAAGTAATGGGGACTTTTATTATTATTTAATATTTTAATGCAACATTATAACAAGAAGACGACTCATCTTTTAGAGTTGTTGTAGATAGATGTTCAAACTGATGTTTTAAGAAAAAAAATTTTAAATAGCCGTGACGGTCGTTACCAGCACAGTGTTCTCTTCGTTTTGGTAACCTAAAATTCAAAATTTGCATATTGGGGCTAGTGTAAAGTTTCTATTCTAATAAAGTTAATAAATAATTCTAGGTTTTATGTGAAATTTACGCTAGCTACTATTATATTGATTGCATCATGTGTAGCTAGAATAAGCATATAAATAAGCCAGTAATATTATCAAAGACATTAATAACAATAATGGGAGTTAAAATCAAAGTACTACCTGACATTGTCACACAAACATTTTCCTAACTATATGTAGATATTGTGAAATCACAAGATGAAAAAGAAGTTCTAAATAACTTTTTTGCCAAAATATTGATGGTAGCACATCCTTGCTTTTTTAAACAGCAAAATTCCGAAGTTAAAAGTTAAAACTAGGCCATGGAATAAAAACTCATAAAAATATACTGAAGTTTTTAAGGGAGACTTACGTTATTTTTATGATATTGGCTTGTAGTATTTCAATTCTACATGCAAACTATAAAATTTCAGATTAAATTTTAGAACCGATTGATACCAAGGTAAGTAGAAAAGGGCGCCAGAATTGGCCTGGGTCTATGAGGGATTTTCTTTTTGAGTTTTATGAAAACGAGCCGGCAAATACGACATTTGGCAAATATTTTATGTTTAGCAATTACGAATATGTAGCCCCGGTTTAAGACATATCATTCCAAAGCTAGCAGACTAATTTTGAATATTTTTGGCTTATTTCAAACTTAAGTTTATACAAGAGCAATAAATACTTCTGGTAGGTGACAATGGGCATATCCAGCGGACTCACCGGTGGCTTACCGGTATGTTACCGGTGGATTGATGGCCACGATAATCAAAATTTTCTGCCTGGATACATTTGTAAATGTCTTCATTATGGCACTGTCACATTTCAATTATCGTTGCCGCCAATCCATTGGTAACTTACTGGTCTCTCACTGGTGAGTCTGCTGGGCAGCAGACAGAGTCCATGGTACAGTTTTTAAAGCAGATTACGCTAGTGTAATCAGATTTTCCATATATAGAACGCTTCGGAAGTTATGGCGTCCCAAAATCAAAACCAGTCGATCATTTCCCTAATACCAAAAGTTGGAAGAGTTTTCCTTATAAACTAGTGGTTGCGGGGAAGGGGGGTGGGGATAATACTCGAACCCATTCCGGCATATTAGCTCAATGGCGCGTTAATAACGAATTTCGAATATAGTTAGTAAACTATTAACACACACGTATAGCTGGAGTGAAATCGAGAACCAGAACTACTACACCGGTGTCTGTTTTAGAAACGTGCCCTGCTCCCAGGATTATATAGGAGGCGGCGAGCTATCCTGGAGTCGATGATCGTGGAGGCCACGACTCTCCAGAAATTGATACCGGCGGCAAGATAATTATATTAATAGTTTTCGCATGGTGCACTTTACGCTCAAACAGATCGAGGAGCCTCTGAACTTTGTGTGTGTGTGTGTGTGAGAGACTGTATTGGAAGGTACATGCTTCGAATTCGATATGAACCTTTAAAATTGAGTTTTGGGACTCATCCTTTCGAGTAAGATCAAAAGATCATTCTATCGGGTTAGGAAAGTTTGTGGGAATTGTTTAAAATGAATTTTTCCTTGAGATCTACACCTTCCCATCTTTTCCTGCTGTTATTCAGAAAGTAGCAACTGATATTCAGAAAGCAATACATGATATTCATCTATTCCGATTTATTTTCAGAAAGTAGTAGTTGATATTCATCTATTCCGATTTAGTATCAGAAAGTAGCAGTTGATATTCAGAATGTCATTTGGAATTCAAAAATTGACAAATGATATTGATTGACAAATAATATTGATTGACAAATGATAACCCAACCGACCGTCTGCAGAAGCAGCCGTCGCAATCTTATTTCATTGCAAGTAAATTATACCAAGTATGGAATTGAAAGACAATTGTTGCATTTGCCATGCTACTATGAATCGAATTGCAGTAACCGTAGTTAAAGTACTGCCGTGTAATCACATAATTCATCAAGAGTGTGCCGAACCAATTCCAAAAATGATGGAGAAGCATTTTGCCCAATTTGCCATGCGGTGATTGTAGACTCTGAAGTGGTGCAGAGAAAATCATACAACAAAAATATTGCACAAGACAAGGAGAGGGTTGTCGCATGTGCCAATCGTGGAGAAGATTGGGTTACTTTGGCACGAACATTGGGTGTAAAGTATAAAACAGCCTATCACTGGGTGCGAACTACACCTTTTCCTGCTGTTATTCAGAAAGTAGCAACTGATATCAAGAAAGCAACACATGATATTCATCTATTACGAATTATTTTCAGAAATCAACACATGATATTCATCTATTCCGATTTATTTTCATAAAGTAGCAGGTGATATTCATCTATTCCGATTTAGTATCAGAAAGTAGCAATTGATATTCAGAATACGTCATTTGAAATTCAGAAATTGACAAATGATATTCAGTAAATTTAAATAATTATAACTGTATTAGTATTTTATTTCTGAGGAAATTATAAATATATTGATAGCAACAGTTATTTCCTGACATGATTTTAGGTCTATGTATGTATTAATCTATGTATGTATTTAAGTATGTATGTACACTCTTGGAATTAAGTAAGTTCTATAAATATTTTAGCAGTGTGTCGATGATACATCCAAGTACAAGTTTTTTGTTATTCTGGTCGACCGCTCGGCCGCTAAGTGCAAAAAATTGTCCGTTTACGCTTCAACTCGTATATCGGAAATTTGTTATTTGCGAAACCTTGTTCCAATGCTTTGAATTGGTTTATAATGATTTATATGTTTCTATTTATTAGCTTAAGGTGTAATTAATTAATGTAATTCCTACATTGCAATGTAACTGTGTTTTTATTAAATATGACGTTAATTTTATATTAATAAACATAAAAGTTTTCGATTACATGAAATGAAAATCTCATTTCAAGATATTGCATACACCAGAACAAATTATACTTACAACCTTATTGCATCTAATAGCTTTTCAATTTGTTGTTGTCAATATTTTTACTTTTCAGGTTATTTCAGAACTGACATATGTATTAACATTTATTCACAAAATAGAAATAAATTAAAATTAAATTGCTTTAAATTTATCTTTATGGTAATTTGTTAATTGTGATTTACTGGTGTTTTCGAGATATTTAGCTTCAACGATATCTTGCAGTGTTTAACTTAATAAACAGAAAGGAGTATGTATTTTGTATAGCATGAATCTATCATTACTATTTTTTTATATTATTATTTTGTATTTACTTTACAGCAATATGTTTCAAATATCTGACAACTGAAAATAAAGACAATTATGTATATCACTAATTTACAAAAATTTTTGGAAGCAAGCTCTAAATTTTCGACGAATTTTGATGGAATGTAAATATGTTATAATAATTATTAAAAAATATAAACCAAAACATACGACCATCTAAAAGAACATTTATACAACATAAAAATTATTTCATCAAATTTGATCTGGTATATAATTTCCCAGAAGGAGACGCTTCAGAAAGAAAAGTTGTTGGTTTCTCTTACCTATAGCTTTTATTGCATATTAATTACTCACAATCACATGCAATAAAAGCTATACGTAAGAGAAACCAACAACTTGACGATTTGAACCAGGGACCTTTGCGTCGCTAGCACAATGCTCTCCCATCTGAGCTATTGACATTGTGCTAGCGACGCAAAGGGCCTTGGTTCAAATCCAGGTTGTGGCTGTAATTTTTGATATATTTAAAATTTACATCCCGCCTGTATGTTACCATATTATTAACTTATAATATTACTTTGACAAAGTATGTCGTTAAACATTTTCAGTTATAGTTTATATTGTTTGGAAATTAAAAAGACCTTCATTTTTAATGCATTTTAGCTAACCTTACAGTACACAATTCATAAGTCAAAATGTTATTTTTAACTTATTATCGTTGTTAATGCACGCCTCTTAATTTATTTAGAAAACAAATTTAGAAATAAAATTTCCAATAATGTTCCAGCTAATATATAGTAAATGAAAAATGTGTGCTTATTGAACTGGAACTATATTACAATAAAACTTCTGTAGAGCTCTTTGAAATATTAACAAAAAAAGAAAAATAGAAAATTAATTAGTTATCAAACAATGCAAAACCAAAAATGAAATACAATAAATACATATTACAACAATAAAAAATTATTATTTATAAGTAAAATTTTAATCATTTGTCTTAACAAATGAACAAAAGAAAATACCAAAATGTTTTCTTTTTTTTTCTAGAAGGTAGAAAGTAATATGTTTCATATGGTATTATTGGTTTTCTCTGTTCCTTCTGAAGTTGGAGCCGTTTAAAATAAGATATGTTAATAATTCAAACGGCTGTAACTTTTTAATGAATTGAAAAAGTAATTTACTTTCTGAAAAAAATTGTTTTGCGGAAGAAACGTGGGACAGCCTGTATATATTGCTATAATTTAAATTATTTTGGTTGTCAAGCATGTATTAGATGTCATGAAAGATAATTGAACATTAACTGCTGTAAAGTAAATACAGATATAAAATTTCCATTGTCCTTCATACAAAATACATGCTCGTCCTAAATGTAAATTTAAATTAAATTTAGAGAATTTATTTACATTTAGTGAATATATTTTAATATTACAATTCTGAAATAGTCTATATTTAGTGATAATCCTTGGCATCAAGTTGATTTGCGCATTTACTTACTTACTTAAGCCCGTCGTCCTACTGCTGGGCAAAGGCATTTACTTGCGTAATTAATGTATTAGTTAACATAAATCTATATAATGTGTCATGATATTACGCAATATCTTAAAATGAGCTCGTGACGGACAACTTTTTGCGAACCGGCCGGGTCGAGGTAGAACAGTACACGAATATAAAACCGACATACTATTTTCAAATCCTGCGATAGCGATACGAACTTACTTATTTCCATGGCTGTACATAGAATAATGTACAATTTGACGTTTTGAAATAATGTTTTTTTTTCTGTGCTTAATTAAGTTCTCAATTTTAAGTATAAATTTTTAAAAATAAAATATCAAATAACTTTGTATATTTTAACTGTGTCTCTGTTTAGCGTGTATGATATAAAAATACGCTTTGTCATTCTGTCATGTGACATTTGATCTGTATGCGACCCACTGTATAGAGAAGTTCCTTAAAAAAATCCTGGAGAATTCTGAATTACATTTGCTACTTTCTGAATATCAATTGTTACCTTCTGAAAATAATTCGAAATAGATGAATATCAGCTGCTACTTTCTGATACTAAATCGGAGTAGATGAATATCAATTGCTACTTTCTAAAAATAATTCGGAATAGATGAATATCCTTAGAAATCCTTCGAGATTTACTCTTACCTTATAAAGAGAAAGCAATTATCGACCTTAGGCTGTTGTACTACATCACATTTTGCGTCATTGTGTGTCGCCGAAAAATAATAAAAGCAGACACCTGCTTTTGTACCTCGGGCGGGTACAGCAAATTGCTGTACAAATTGATTCCTTCTATCAACCCTCTGACAGGCAACTGTTCATCACATTGTTTTCTTCCTATTGTGCCAAGCCCCGGAGCAAAAATTGAACAACCCCCACCCCCCATCCCAAAATTTTCCCCGACTCGGCCGTTTTTTATATATTATATTTCTGTATTGAATGCCTGTCGGAAGGGCGGTCGGGGGTGGGTTTTTCTACCCCGCGACCCGATCGTTTAGATCGCCGTGATGACTCCTCATCAATTATACTTCTTTCTTTTCGCTAAAACGTCCGAACGATACGAAGAGAGAAAAAATAATATTAATGGTTTGCGAAACAGCAGAAATTATCGCTGAGCTCGCGAAATATAACCCCCAATTAGAATGGGGGTTGCCTAAACAATGTAAGGGATATTGATTTTTTCTTAAAATAACAAGGAACAATTAGAATATTGAGAATATTAAGAATAGGTATTACGAATATTAAGAATACTAATAAAATTATTAGTGTAATTTTATTCGTAATTGCGTCATTCTTTATTTATCTGTGTAATATATCCAACAGAATGTTCAACAGATACGGAAACAAATTATATTACTAATTTTGCAGAAAATTTAATTTTTATAAAAGCTTCTAGATTGTCTTAAACCTAAAATTAAAACTATCAATAATGAACAGGAATGTAAAAGCATAATTTACCGGGTAAATTACCAAATTACCGTAATTAATGGTAATTTACGGATTTTTAATTACCGGATTTTAAATGATTAACCATTAAACAAATTTCTGCTAGGTACTTTATTATTTATTTTAATGTTATTACTTTTGTGTATGGTTTTTATTTTTCTTTTCATCTGAATTTCCGATATTCTTTTAACACCGGGGCATTTTTCTACTCTTTATTGTTATCCAAGCTCCTTTCCACTCCTCAATTCATGTGTCGAAAGATATTATTTGAGGACATATAGCTAATCTAGTAGGAAATATTTTATACCATAATTGTGCTGTTTTTCCATTCATTGTCTTTAAACTGCTGCTATAAATAGTATTTTTATTGAAGCCTTTGTTCTGGTTTTAATGATGAATTATTACTATATTAAATCAGGAAAAGCAACAGGTATGATTTGGATTATCTTCCAATCAATGCAAAAAAGCTATTTGATAAAGTATTTAGAAATACTCGAAGGCAAAATTATAATCTTACTACAGTACTTATGTAGAGAGTGCGGAATTATAAGCATTTATTTTTGGAAAATAAGCACGAAAATGATAAAAAAGCACACAAAAACGCTTTATAAGAATACGTATACCTTGTATTATTTTTGAATATATGTATTTATTAGCACACACGCATATTATACAAATAAAACATTGGAATAACTGAGGAAATTGATACTAACTGAAGAATAGAGATAATGTATTCGCTTATTATACGCGGGTAGAAATAAATTGAGCACCACAGAGGTACACTGTGTTAAGTACGTACGATTTCAATGTAACTTAACACTGTTTGCTTTTGAGGGACTTAATTGAACTAAGAAGCAAGTGGTGTTCCACCTAGTTGCGCTCGTGCATATGTGCTTGCATTTTGAGGCGCAGATTTAACTACGTGACACATTCTGCTTAGTCCAAATTGTCTCTATATTTGAACGTAGTTGAACAAAAAAGGGAATTAAGTTAATATGTATTACTCAAACAATGTGTTAATGTAGTATGGCTAGGAAGTCAATGTTAAACTTAAATATCTTCAATTTAATACTGTGAAATAAAGCAACAAAATATAACAAAATAGGCCTAAAATCAAAACAATCACTACCAAGAGATATAGAGACTATAAATAAATTGTAAGTTACTGTTTTCATGCACATTCTGCAGAATATTTTATTGTTTTGAATAATTAATTCGGGATTTTTTTATCTATGTGGCAGACAGCCATTTATCCTTAATAGCATTTCCAATACACTAAAAAGTTGAAAAACTGTTGTGTTGTGCGCACGGTTATAGTTGGTATATCACAATGCAGTAGAGGCGCTTTTGAGTGATTTTGCGATTTTTGGGTATAAAAAAAAACGGGTATAAACACCCAAAAAAATCCGTAAAAAGTTAAAATAAGCAGGAATATGGCAAAATAAGCGCAAAATTCGGAAAAAAACGCAAATAAGCAAAATAAAAATAGCGCCAAATGCTTTACTTTTTTCTGAATTCGTGGAGATCCTCAAGATTTTTAAACTGCTTACATTAAAACTGTCCAACCAAATGTATGTAGAATATGCCTTCAACATAGCATATAGTGGGTGTTGCCAAAAAGATAAAAATGAACCAGCTCTACCTCTCCGAAAACGCGTTTTAAAATCATGAAGTTATTTTATGTTCAAAATTGATAACATTTTTTTTTTGTCAGAAACGAGTTTTGCGTCTACGTCCTTTGTTGTGTTTTTTTTCAAACATTCCATTTTAAGTTTAGAATTCCTACTCGAGACCAATGTTCTTTTTAAATCAATGTTTGGTGCGGAATGTTAAATGACCATGAGTTTCCGCTAATTAATGGTATAAAAAAATTATGAACTTTCAACATATTTAGTTTGACAATTTAAGCAAATAATGGCTTTCCTTTTAGTTTTTTAGGTAGTAATTATGATTTGATCCCTCTGCAATGACTCTCCAAAAACGTATCATTTATTACAATCGGATGATTTATCACAATGATTTATTGTGATATTTATTAAAGTTTTCTATATTGTTTATTTTTGTTTTCAACTGATTTTATAATTAAAATCAGAATTGAAACCCACAACGTACGGAGTCTAGTTATTGCAGAAGGCTTAAATCATAATTACTAACCAAAAAAAATAAAAAAAAAGTAATTATTTCTTTCAATTGGCACATTTTAGAATCTCATATCTCAGTTAACTCTTTATAAATTACAACTTCTCTTACAGTATTGCACAGTTGTTGCTAGCAGTCCATAAAATCATGATTTATTAAAAAATCCAGAAACCTTTATCAAGAATTTTCTGAGAAATACAATAAATAATATTAAGACAGTAGCTATTATTTCAGGGACACTCATTGAAATACTAATTATTATTAAAATTTGTCTCCATCATAAATCCATTCTCTCTTAAGTGCTTCACCAGCACAAACTCGTGTTAATACACAGATTTTAATCTTTAAATTCCTCGAGTGCATTTGCTTTTGGGGGGTACGTTTGGGGAAGGAAACCTTCGAGTACTCGCGTACAGAAGGCGGGAGGCTCTTGAGTGGTAGGCAAGTTCTCAGCAGAATCCGAGAAAACGACACATTAACACAACGCGACCTAACAAATGAAAATTCACAGCACAAGTCTATACTCCGGCATTGCATATATTACCTACACACCCCCAAAAAGGGGTGATAGCGACCCCCTTTAAACAACCCTTGCTCCCATCTTTGTTTAATTCTCTCTGTATTTACGTGCACATGTATTATACAAACACACACACACACACGCACACACCTACTCGCCTCCAAGTTACTGGAGAAAGTCTAATAAGGCGAGTTCTTATTCTTAATTGAGACAGTGTTGTTTGAATCCTGCACAGGCAGGAGGTATGGTAAGGACCTCTCACGCCTTGGCGTGGTAATCTAATGTCTTTGGGATGCGTGCGGCCTAAGAGAAGGCTGTTAATGGCTAAGACTTTAGTTATTCGCACAGGGAATGGCTAAACTTGGACCCTTTCCGAGGTAATGGAACACCTACCTAAGACATGCTAAGTATTAACACTCAGAGACGCAATGTCTTCAGTTTTTATACGAAATAAATAAGTAATGGATGCAAATGTAGAATTAGATGATCCCGGAAACTCAAAAATGCTCCTTTTCTGCCCAAAAATAATGCAGAATAGAACATTTCTCATATCTCTGTTATGTGGTCCATTTCGCTTATTTTTGTGTTATTTAAAAAACGAAATTTGAGCACAACTCGGTAACCAGTAGAGACAGAGATTTTTCCTATGTAAATTTGTAATCAGTTTATTAATTAGTAGGATAGCAAAGATTTCATGTTGATCCGGGTCCTATTTTTTTAGATAGATATGACGTTCCAAGATTACAAAAATAATGCAAAAACAGCTATTTTACTATCTTAGCAACTTTCTGTTCTTTTTTTTTTAATTTTTTTCTTTTTTTAGTCTTTTCTCCTCGATTATCTCACCGTCGATTAACCAGTTTTCCTTATATTAGCAACTTTTAACGCAAACTATTTTTTTTCAAATCGTTGGAGCATTGCTTGGTATCAAACTCGATGGCGGGTGTTTTCCTTTATAGAACTGGGTGGGGGGGGGGGGGGGGGGGTTGTGAGAGGATGAGTACTAAAGAGGTCTTGTCCGATGACTGGAAGGTCCGTATCAGCTAAAACGAAAACTTTGTACCCGCTCGCTTAATATCAAAGTTAAGAAGTTGAAGTATTAGATGAACCCTCTCTTCAGCACAGTCTCGGAGATACCGCGACCGCAGTAGCATCAGCCGCACGCATGAATATTCATGGGGGTAAATGTCATTTTAAGGAGCCGCTATCCGCCACCCCATCCCCACCCGACCACCCCCTTGTCCGAGCGTTCCACCCTTCCCTTGACAGCGATCTTTCACCTCGCTTATTTAAGAAAATTTCAGCTAACGATTGGATTTTATATAAATATCATGTCCTCTATTGTCTCGGTTATATTTTTTCATGTTTTCTCTGACAAAGTTAAGGTAAAATGTAACTTTAAAAGCATGGATAAACTATTTAAGACAAGAAATTCAAAATTAAGTTTTTGACCACAAGAAAAAACACCCAAACCTTTTTAGATGGAATAGTCTATATTTCTCTATTTCTTTTGCAATATGTTAGTGCAAAAAGTTAGTTGCAAAAAATCTTTGAGTTTTTCGTATTTGTCTAAAAAACATATTTTTAAAAGCAAATTATATCTCACCAATAGAAATTTGTTTGAAGTGGTTTATGACAGCAGTATGCCAGTACATTTTTAAGTGAAAAAATTTGTAGATCCAAAAGTGGAACCATGTACAGAGTGATCCAAGAAGAAAAATCTAGATCGAACTATCCATTGTAATTATAATTGAATCATACATCATTTAAAAAAAAATTCTGGTAGTTCAGAAATGGTTTGGTGTTGATGTTAGTACTTCATGCACTGAAATTTTGAACATAATTACAAAAATATACAAAATATAGGCCATTCAGAAGAGTAAGTTTTGTGTATTTTTTTGCTAGATACGTACATTTCAAGATAAACAAATTCATAAATTAAATTGGCCCAGCCTGTATAACTATAATATGAAAAAGAAAAACCATTGACAAAGGTGGTAGTATAGGTAATTCAAGTTGAAAAAATTGCATCTCTTACTCTAATAAAGTTCTATTACCTACGCTAACAATATTTGATCAATTTTATATGATTTTTAAGCGAATATCAGCTTCTTATTTTGCAAAATATGTAGCTTAAGTATCATTTGTGGCATTTTTATGTTTGAGTTTACTGTTTTTAAGGGTCAGATTATAAAATAATAATAATGGAAAAAGGTAAATATCGCACTAAGTGAAAAGATTCAAATGGACTTATTTATTTTCTTTATTCCTGATAAATTTAACCGTTTGACATATTAACAAAAGTGTATTTTAAGTGACTATAACTTCTTTAGGAATTGAAAAATCCAATAAGTCGCGTTGTTTCATATGTATTTTTTTTTCTTTGTTTTGTCAATATTTCAAACGGATGTAGTTTTTTAAGGATTTGAAAAACAATTAGGCCCATATGAAAAGTTTTGCTTAGAATGATATTTACTTTCTAAAAATATTTTTTTCGGGGAAAATGTGGGACCTCCCGTATATAAACTTCCATTTGAACATAAAATCTTTTCAAAAATAGGATAAGTGTAGAATATTAGTAACAAAACTAGCTAGGATTTTCTTTCACTAAATAAAATTACAATATTTTCTTAGTAACATATTTAAAAACCAAGACACTAAGTAAATAAGAGTACCAACTACTTACTTTTTTTCAAGAATTCCTTAAATTCTTAAAAATATAATAAAGAATAATGTAACTTTATTCTTATGAGTAAAAAATATTCTTAGGGGTAGCAACCGGCTGTCGAAGTTACAAAAACTGAATTAACGTTGTATCTAAATTTAAAAAAATCTGATGTGGCCAGGCACATGACTTTATCATACTATACAGCAGTGTCAAACGCTGATGTTTTGACAACACTGTCAATGGAATCAAAATATCTGTAAAACCCTGGCTAACTAGTTATAATGCAGACACGAGCTGAATTTTACCAAAAAGTATTATAAATTATCCAAAACTTTCTTTACTTTAATGTGTTTTTAACTATTTTAACGAAATTACAGCAATGGCGGATCATTTGCAAAATCATTGAAAAATGCAAAGAGCAAAGTAAGTTTAGTAGTTTCTCCAGAATCGTTGCCACAAAAAACACACATACATTTTTCTACCTTGGTCAAAAATGTTCAGGAGACCTAAAAGAATATATTTCCGCTAAAATATTAGTACTTTTTTGTCCACGATTACAATGCTTTGCCATACTATGTATACTAAAGTAAAATTATTTATTTTTTAGTACAGTTATTCAAAAATATTGTGAAACTAATAGAAATTTAAGAGAAAATGGGAACTTCAATAAATTATTTCTTGTTGTATTCCGTCTTGGTTTATTTTATTATTGGAGTTATTGCTTTATTATTACAATTGTTGCTGTTCAAAATACCTCAGCAAATTAAGCATTATATTAATTTTTAATGAATATCAAAACCGAAATATTACACAACTTATGTCTACTTTAGAGTAGGTACAGCTTTTAGATTCGTTGCGTTCTTTTAACTTTCTCAAAAACTACAATTGTAAATTTTTGAAATTTTTTATTAATTTGTTTGGTAGGTAAGTTAGTAATTATGGCTCGAATATTCGTGTAGATAATATCTTCATGCCAACACTAATATCTTCAAAACTAACAAAGATATATAAGAGTTTCTTTCACTATATGAAACCCCAATGCTTTCATTATAACACATCCCAAAAACCAACAATTCAAAATCCTTTATCGAGACCAAAAACCACCCTATTTTAATCTCCCGTTTTACAACAACCCCACAACAACCAACATTTCCATTCTTTCGCTTAGGGCCTCCAATTAGAAAGGTTAAAATTACTGCCCGGCACGGAGACAGGGGCGGACTTTCAGCCCCCTCTATCGGTACATATCGGATCATTTAACTCCGACGGACAATTACAAGTAAATTGGTCGGACATCGGACGTAGAGGACGGACTCGGAAACTGTCCCAGTTCGTTCGCTTCTGCGGCAACCTTAATATCGTATCTTAACCGGTGGCGGGCAGTAAATTTCGGCAGGGTCAGGCGACAAACTGACCCTAACCGACCTCCACACCAGCCGCCGCCGACCGACCATAGCTCGGGGGCGGTTGCCGCCCCAAGAAGCGCACATTCCTCACGGCAACGGCCTGTATCGAAACATTCCGAATCGCTTTAGTTTAGTTTTCTTTGCGAAGGGTCGAAAGATTTGTGTGTAGTTTAAGTTAAACGGAGTTCTGTTGTTTGATGTTTAAAACGATCGAAAATTGGTGTTGTGTTAATTTTGCGGTGTAATTTTTTTTGTTTCTATTTATGTCCAACATGTATAGAAAAGATGAATGAAGATCCTTTTATATCAGTTTATAATAAACAATAGTAATAAAAATGTTTTAGTTAAAAGAATCTAATATTTATAATAAATTTGGTTTCCATAGTCTAACTTTATCAACTACTTGAAATTAGCCAATACATAAACTCGGAATGATGATTTAAAAAGGACTTTTTGTGTATTCTGGTAATCTGAAGTGGTCCTTTTGCCGTGTTCATGTTGCTGACTATTGTATGTTAAAGTCATATAATTTTGCAATTTATTATTTATACATTTATATACTAAAGTGAGTAGGTACTTAAAATACTCAACATTCACTAGATACTAGTTAACCTTGAGCATGGTAATACAATGCTCAGTGCTCGATTTTGTTGTACTTGTATTTTTTTTTTCAAATATGTATGTTCATTCTTCTTATTATCGAATAGTATAAAGATATTCTAGTTTTCTGTAGTTTATTAGATATTCTTCAAAAATAGCTAATCTTTCAGCTCACCTTTTGAACTACTCAGTTCCAAAAAAAAAGTGACGCACTTGATTTCTGACCTAACTTTAATCTCTTTGTTTATTGGTTGGAAGGCAGTTCCTTTGTCTTTCAAAAAAATAAAAAAGAATGCCCCAGACTATACAGCGATAGTTTCATTGTACAATAAAAGAGATGTTTTTGTGCATGTATCCTGGATTGTAGTGGAAAAAAATTGGTATCATGTTTTTTCCTCATTTTTACTCAACCTGTGTGTTAATCAAGTAATGGTATGGAAAGTGCTTACACTCAATGAAAGACGCATCTTTTACAGGCATTTATTTTTTTACTCATTGATATATCTCTAATATTGTCCGAATCACAGCCTTTATCACAGAATTTATCGAGAAACAATTTTCTAGTGAAATACACTAATACAAATTTTTAAAAACAAATTCGTGTCGTTGACGTAAGTAAGGCGGTATGTAGATGTCTAAAAGATGTTAATTTAAAAGCTAAGAGACCTACAAAAAGTCCTAAATTATCGCCTGTATATCGGTGAAATGGCAGAAATGGCAGATACATTAGAGAAAGAATGGATCGTATACCAATGGAAACGATAAGAAACCTGATTTCCAGTATGCCGCATAGATTAGAAGCTCTTAAAGTTGCTAGGGAAGGCAATACGCGGTATTAAGCAGTTTTCCCAGTTTATAATTTTGTGTTTAATAAAAACATTTTTAACTATGTGTATCAGTTTATTTCACCAGAAATTTTTTATTTTTTTGTTTATCGACAAATTCAAAGTTTGGTAATATTCAAGATTTCAAACAATTTTCGAGACAATTTTAGAGATAAATCAATGAATAAAAAACAAAATGCTCGCAAAAGAAGCGTCTTTCATATACAGTGTAAGCACTTTCTATACCATTACCACAGGGTGTCAAAAATGAGGAAATAAACATTGGTTCCAGTTTTTCCACTACTATCTAGCATTCATTGAAAGAAACCCACCTCTTTAATTTTAAATTTCTTTCTGCTGTCTAATATCACACCTAGATATTTGTGTGCGTGGATATGAAAAGGAAGCAGTTGTCAGTTTTTAGTTGCGCAGAAAATCGCAAATAAAGTTAAACTGGTTAAAAATACAAATTTTCGTTTCATTTGCGAATTAGTCTCTTCAAGGTGTTTTTTTTTGTGTTCGTCTGAAACCAGTCTGCGGTTGGAAACGCATAAAAAAATGCGTTTTTGTTGCGAAAGAAAAAGGAACCACTTGTCAATATGTCGCTACGCTCGAGCGCCTACGCTCTAGCTGTACACAGTGCATATACTATTACCGCTCAAAATTCCGCCAATAGACTACAACATTATCTAAAATATTCATTGTGCATAGCAGGGTGTGGTTTGTCACATTTATCTTCGTACCTATTATTAAACTAAAAATAGGTCCCAAAACAGAACCTTGAGGTACCCCCAAACCGCTTATTAATTCACCTGACTCATTTTCTCCAAATCTATTTCAATTATTTTACCTCTGATTCCCTTAAGTTTCCATTTTTTGTAGTAATTTTTGACGTCAAATAGACGATTTCCTATTGTCAACTTGTCATCGACCCTACCAGAATCGTACACGTAATCTGAATATCACTTTGTTCGGTTGTCGTTGGGGGTTTCCCCTACAAAATGACAATCCCTCACCACTCCAGTACTACGGGGGCATTCGAAGAATTTTCAAGATGGGAATATTGGCCCGCGTCTTGCTTCCAATTTGCCTAAGTGAGCCGATTCCAATGCGTCTTTCCCCCACCCCCACCCCTCTCAAAGACCTTCTTAATCTAAATAAACAATCGCAAAAACAAGAGAGATATGGACACCGAATCCCAGTTTACATTAGCAAGATTGGACCAAAGGCTTTGAGAATATCCCAGTGTTTATTTCTTGTGATGAGATATGTTTAAATATTAAATTGGTTAAAATTTTCAATTGCCAATACTAAAAGTCGAAAATTTAGAGAAAAACAAACAAAATATCGTTTATAATTTTCAATCTTCCAGAATTGTTTCCAATTTGTTGTAAACTTCTTGAGGCACGTTGTATAGCAAATTAAATAGCAACGTGTACATACGAAATTCTCCCCACACCCCTAGACAACAGTATTTATATACAATTCAGGCTGTCAGTAATCAAAGATGCAATGCCACGTCAGTGTGAATTGCAATTAACTGCAATCCAAGGAGTCGGTTTAGAATTCCAACCCTAGATAGGTCTCAAGTTGATTATTGTTCGATCGTACGTCGCCCAAATGTCTGCCCTCCACCCTTATTCACCCTGCAGATATACCAGCTTACATCTTAGAGACGTAGGTCGACTTCTTAACTAATCTAAGATATCGCAAAGTATGTGTTGCGATGCGAGGTGTCGACAGCGGAGAAGGGTTGTTATAACGGGGGTGAGAAAGGGGCGGAGGTGCCGGTAAGGGCGGTTTTAGATCTCCAGTATCCGACATGTCGCTGGTATTGTTTGCTAATTAAATTTCGGCTGGTATTCTAGGAGATAATCCGCGGAACTGTGGATAAGACTGTGTTGTCTATCGTTCGGGGTAAAAATAGGAATTATTTCTTTGGTGGTATTTTAAGAGGAATCACTAGAGGTAGTAGCGTACTACAAAACAACACTACCTAAAACCAAACATCCTGAGCTTAATTGTGTGTTAATAATCATGTGTAATACATTAAATTATAGATAAAGGTGTATTACACCGGGTACGAATGCCACTTTTTTTCATTTGCGTTGTTGTTTTGTTTTTTACCCTTACTAAAGAAGCCAATAATTGATAATCTTTGTTATTTTTTTTCCAAATCCGAACCAAACATCTAAAAAGCAATATTACAACATTTTGTATTGAGCCTTCATGAACTTGTGTAAAAAAAATGACAACAAAATATGAATGTTGTAATGATTTAACCGTTGGTTTTTTGAACATGTGAATGAGACGAGAATAACATATTTTATAGTCGTACGGTGCAGCCATCTGTTGGATAAACACCACATCATTTTCTTCGACCAATCAAATTCAAATGGTACAGTCTGAAGCAGCAGCATACGTAGCCAGGGGAATCACACATATTGAGCAATTTCGGTCTAACAAAAATATTGATGGCATGTTGACACGGGAGGTGTAGCGGCGCCGCCGCACCAGGCAAACGAAAGCCATACGAAAAATAAATTTTACCGTGCTGGTGCTACGTAGATAGCAACGACTAGCTTATAAATTAGGACAGCATGTTCTTGCGGAAGTGTATGTGAGCAACATGAATTGTTGAATTTCGACCAAAATAGGCTAGAAACCGAATACGAGAAATAATTTTTTGCCGTCCTGATGGACTACGCAGACAGCAAAGAGCGAGTTATAAATTAGGAGCGCATGTTCCCGCGAGGGTTTATAGTGCAGTCCCCGTACGACACACGGAACGTAGAATAATCAACAACCGCAATACCTACTTACAATGTTACAACTACTAAATAATTAACAGGAGTTAAATAAATTATTTCTAAGGAAATACAAGTAATTTAATTTTTAATCGGTCATTTATTTTTCGTCATAGAATTTCAAATATATGGTATTTAGATTTAGAAAATAATATTAATACCAAACACTTGTCGCTTGGCAATGCATTCAGGGCAATCGCAATCTATGTAGGATGGTTGGCTTTAGTTCGACTTGTTGTACAACAGACGCTAGAAATATGGGCAAATTAAAAATATCGGGTGCCTTTATGTGGCCCGCGTTCTAAGAAAACTAATAACTTGCGAGAGTACCTGCGGTAAGTGTATATGTAGATATTATACGTGTAGTGTAATTCTTCGGTAATTAACTTCGCTAGTTAATTTGGGCAATACTCTCTTATAGCCGTAAGCGTGCCGGATAGCCATATATGGCAAAAAACTTTTATAAAGGTGTAAAATATTTGAACTTGTATCTATATAATATATAATAAATGACTTATACATATACATAAAGCTGCCTGTTTTATCGAAATCGCTATTTTTTCTCATACCTACAATTGAAATTGAAGTACGTATACTACCAAGTCTATACATAGCAATAATAATTATGAGTAAAATTTCAAAATGCAGTACCCAACTGTATCTAGAATTAAAATAGGAATATTATATTTACTAACACCTACTTGCGTCAGCCGATAAAAATTTGAATTTTTATATGAGGTGTGTTTTACCTGAAAGTATCGATCTCTGCTAAGTACGAACGATACATTCGAGATTATTGATGCACAAAGAAAACGTTAAATGGATTTAAATAAGTATCTGAGTACGAATGCTTTCACGGCCAGAGTCATTTAAATTTAGATGATAAATAGTTAGCGGTTTATGCCGTGAGTAAAAATTCATAATTACTGTCTTCGCGAACCATGCTGTTCGCTTCTTCGGAGCTAACTGATAATTAGTTACTAATTCTAATAATAAATGTAAAGCAATAAATGATTTATGTAAGAAAAGCTGTCTGTTTTACCAAAACTACAATTTTTTTCAACATACAAAAGGTAAAATGTTCAACCATAGTTAGTAGTAAAATAGGAATGTTATAATAAAGCAATTAATTAATTTGTATCACTGTATTGTTTTGTGGAATTGTATTTGTATTTAAAATATACAAGAAAAGCATTTCAGAACATGCGATAGTCACATACACAAAATTATTAGGAAACGGTTCGGCGCCAGTCGACACCGCACGGCCCCTTTGATCTTCCCCGCCAAAGAACGATACCGCAGGTCCCCTCATCTAATCAGTGCGTTGCTTGCATTTTCTGCGGAGTGTACAGTGGGCGCGGCTTGTTCCCTCCTCTCGCGCCTCAGTTTCGTCGAACTTTTGAGGCCGGTGACTAACATTTACTCTTAATTGTTTTAATTACTGAAAGAAACCTACGAGAGTAATGATAAGTAAAAATATTACTTAGAAAAAAAACTATATTATTCAAAGAGCGAATACTAAATCATTTGAGTGAATAATAGTCATTACTCGCGAATAGAATACCTTTTTTTAGAATAGTAATGTAATTATCTCCTCCAGTTATGTTAGAATATCGGGTTTGACCCTTTCGGGGTTAACAAATAGGCACTTGAGTGGTAGAGAGTCGTATAGGTGCTATCATAAAATATCAGTAGGGTGCTAAAACGGTATTTAATAATAATAAACAGGCCTAAATCAACTGGCGTTGCAGGTTTTCGTGAAAGGTGGCGACCGAAAATTACAATCGCTATTTAAACTCGAGGATGGCGAGGATGCCGCGACCGAATACTGCCGCCTCCGGGGCGGGCGGCGCTGAATTATCCGTCCCCTATTAAAATGGAATTAGTATTTTCCTTTCTCGGAATGATATTAAAGGAATATTAGCGAGCGCAGATCTCTAAATTAAACTGAAATTATCGGGAGAGATGCTCCAACAACATATGCGCCCAGCAACCGACCCCATTTCCAAATATTCGCACATAGACAACCCCTATTCTATCCCTTATTTCGGTATAATTTTCACACCCGAAACTGGAGCGAGGGTAGTATTTATTATAAGGTACCTATATTGTTACCGAAAACATCAAGAAATCTAAAAGATATACAACAGAGTACACACTTTTAAGAAGGCACCCCTATATTTTATTTATTTCTGATGTAGTTCAGGCATTCTTCGAACGTGGAGCTGGACACAAATTGTGCAGTGGGAATTCTAAATTATGCAGTGGAAATCTCATATTTGTGCAATAATAAAAGGAAATCTTGTTTTCTATGAATCAATTATCCTAATTTTCAATTGACTTGTCTAGCATCGACTCCTTTTCCAGTTGATAGCAATTGTAATTCAGCTATTCAAGAGGATTTTTAAGAAAGTAGCAATTCTTATTCAGATAATACAATTGATTTTAAGAAACTAGCAATTGTAATTCCGATATTACAATTGATTTTGAGAAAGTAGCAACTGTAATTCAGCTACTCCAATTTATTCTAAGAAAGTAGTAATTGTAATTCAGAAAGTAGCAAATGTATATCAGATTAAATCAAATTCAGAATTCTCCAGGCGCAGAAATCAATATTAAATTTAATAAATATATGATACGACCTTATTAATATAAAAATAGATATTTAATATTGTATATAATTCTCAACGTTTCCTTTTCATAATGATTATCTTATGCTCTTCTTATGATTATATATTTCTATTTATTTAATTTTATTTTTATTATATAGTTCTTCAATACGCATTGATATGAATTTTAATTCTTCTTTTTAAAAAGTTCATAACAAGTTTAGTTAAAATGTACAAATTTATTTGATATTTTATTTGAATATCAATTGCTAGCATCTGAATATTATTTGTAATATTTCAATATCAATTTCTACTGTCTGAATATCATTTTAAATATCTGAATATCAATTGCTACTTTCTGTAAACCAATTGGAAAAGGTGTAGACTTTAACGTATTTTTTTGAGAAAAAAATCAATAAAAAATAATATATTGCTATCATATATTGTATTATATATTGCTATTAAAATAATGAAAACAAAAACAGAATTTTAATTAGGTATAAAAATGGGGTTTTTGATCAAATAAAATTACGTTTTATTTTTAAAATAATGGGATATGAATATTTTTTTTCAAGTTGATAATTATAAATTTGTTTATTGGAAATATTACTTCATTTAAAATTTGATTATTTATTAGTAAAACAAAGAAACAGAGGGTGATATGAATAAAAATGAGAATATAATTTATTCGAAATGTATTGACAATGACATTGCTGGCATATTGAGCATGAAGTATATACTCAGGAACAAAAAACATTTTTATTCATATCAATCGTTTTCTATATTTTCTAGTCATTTTCTAAACATTTAACAGAAGTTCAACTATATTATACTGTCAGTACACATTCACTTCATTTGTTTATTAAGTGCCATATCTAATGTTATTCTAGCTATTGGACCTACAAGAAAATGCCACAGCAACCTGCAAAAAAACAATTAGTTTGCTACTTTTACCCTCTACGTATTAAAATGTCAAGTTTGCAAGGACTTGATGGAATATTATTATTGTATATTAGTGATGTAAAGTTTCGTTACTTTCGAGTACTTGTAACTACCCGTTATTATTAAGTACAGTACCCGTTACTTAGTACCCGTTAGTTACTTTGCACCCGTTACTTTATTACAGTTACTTTTTACTCGTTACTTTGTAGCTGTTAGTTTCTACCCGTTACTTTGTTCAAGTAGTACCGATTGAATCCTCAGTACTGTTTGATTTTGAGTACTCGCACTATCGTTTACTTACCTATACGAGTACACGTATATCGCATTTGTTAAAAGTAGCTGTGTTGTCTTAAGCTTGAAATGCAAATATTAGAATGTAATTATCTGCTTGCATGTACAGGGTGTTACAAAAACTATGAAAAAATTGGAGAGTAAAATACCTTGACGTTCAAAGCTATGCAAAAATATTAGTTGAAAAAAGTATTTGGAAATATTAGATGACTTTAAGTACGAAATTATAATCGCCTTCTCCGTTGCATACACCGCGTGTTGCCAAAGAAATGTAAATGACATTAGTGTAAAGTACCTTCTCTTCAAAGCTATGCCAAATAATTATTTCAAAATATTAGAAGGTATTAAGAAATTATAATCACCTTCGACGTTCCATATACCGGGTGTTCATGCAACGACGAAGCAGTTTATAACTTTTTATTTAATACACGTTTCAAATAACATTTTTGCATAGCTTTTAAAATAAAGATAGTTTACTCTTTTTGAGTTTCTCATAGTTTTTGTACATGCAACACCATGTACATGCAAGTAGATAATTACATTTTACATTCTAATATTTGCATTTTAGGTAAGACAAATCAGAAAGAAGCTTAATAAAGAATAAAATTTTCTGTAAAATTGATATTAAAAATGTTGCCCATTTGTATCCAGGTTAGTGCCGGACAGAGCATAAATATACGCCAACTGTCAACTTGACAAAATTACATGATGTTAAAATTAGCTGTACCACTTTTTTTTGCGAGCATAGTACATACTACATATTATACTAAGTGACAACAAACAAACAAAAGAATCATACAGAAATTACCTTTTGATGTTGTTGGTTGTTTTGATCCAGTCCGTGATATTTCTTTGAGAATTGTGGGATGTTTTGAAATTAAATGTTTTCTCAAATTGGTTGAGTTTCCCCCTCTATACGAATACTTATTTTTAGACATATTGCAGATGGCTTTTTCATTTTCTGTCGCAGTAAAATGAAGCCAAATTTCGCTTCTTTTTTGTGTTTCTTGCTCCGCGGACATGGTATGTCTAAGAATTAATTTATTTGTTAAGTTAAACTACCTGTTCTATCTCTAATTTGTCAGATTTATTTATTATTAAACCACAAAATTTTTGAACGCTCACTAACTTACTACTTACTACAACAACTTGTCAAGGGTTGAACTAAATAGAGTCACGAGTTACGATTTACTATACAATGTTTTGGGATTCACATAAATGTTCAGTAGTTTTTACCCGACGACGGCAAAGCCAGAACAAATTCCTATTAACTGAACCGTCCTATTTCCTAATAGATGGCGCAGGTTCAGTATCTATAACTTTATATTTTTCAATGGACCAAGTTTTACAATCAAACAAAGGGGAACAGATAATTACTTTTAAAAAGTAATACCCGAAAAATTTTACATAAACACTTAATTCTAAAGTTCCTATCTGGTATTTACACCAAGAGGTGACGGGGTATGCTTGGTTGCATAGCGGAAAGTTGACGTTCAGTTGTTATTGTGCGGGTAGTATCGGTGGTATGTTATGTAGTGACTAGTGACTCTAGTGAGTGCAGAGCCGAGTGGAACAGGCGACCGGCAGAACAGTGAACACGCGAAACCAGTACCGATAGTAAAAGTAACGGGTACCCGTTACCCGTTACTTTGAATGTCGCCGAGTACCCGTTACAAAGTAACTAATAGTTACTTTTTTTACATCCCTATTGTATATTATTATACAGAGTGGGCCATTTTGTGACATTGAGTGACATTTGATCATCTTTAAAAACTATTCAAAAGTTTTCTTGCACAAGGAGTGTTAGTAGTTGTAGATGTCCAGAAAAACCATGTGAACATATTTTTTAATGTAATAGCCATATTTCCGGTATATTTTTGAATATTTTGCAGCATTTTAGTGAAAAAGTGTTAAGATAGTGCTACCCTAATCCCTACAGTTTTTGAGCCATTGCACCATCCATTCTAAATAGAATTTATATATTGTTCATGGATATGTCACATCTTCCAGTCGATAAGACTCAACAAATTTATTGTTTTGCAGTCTAAAAACCAGTTAGTCTAAAAAACTACAATACGTCATCTATAACTCTTAATTCCCAACAGTACCCCATCATACATAGATACCTACCCCTACTTCTAATTAAAGACCACGGCCGTTATCTCCGATATTGATGTGTTTGTGCCATTACCAAGCACCCCTCCCCCTAATAATAAAAGGGAGAACGGAGCACACAGAGAAGAGAGAAGCGAAGAGGTTTTGCATATCCCTGATTTATTGGCGTTCATCAAAGAGAGCATTGTTCGAGGTAGTGCCGATCTCTCGATACGAGAGTCCGCGCTCCCTGGTGCCGAGAAATGGAATTAAGGGACATCCATAACGGCCCCGCTGATGACTACACTTTTAAGGGTAGGGGGTTGTTGGTGCGGATCTCGCGTTTTATGGACGATTCTCGATGCGGTTATTATTTATCTCTTGGAGAGAGGTGGTTTTGTGAGAATCGAAAATCGGATCCATTGAAAGAGAGAGAGAGAGAGAGTGGGGGAGAGAGACTGTTGTCAAGTTCCTTTTGTCGAGCTAAAAGGGTTATATTTCATTTTAAGCCGTTGGGTTGTTGCGGGTGTACTTTGATTGCTGGTAGGTAATATGAAGTGTTAAAATGAAGTTTTAGTTTGTGTGGTAGCATATTTTTGGTGAATGTTTTGGTAACTTTCATCAGTTATGGATGATAGGCGAAAATTTTAAGTCGATTTGAGGCTATACGTATCACCAGTATTACATGAATAAGCTTTAAAATTTGATCTCGAGGGATGTGGCATAATATTTGGCTACAGGCCAAATACCACTGTTTCACCAGCTTTCTGTGATGCTTTTTACAAAAAAAAAAACCAGAACATCCTAACCAGAAAGCGAGGACCTTAGTCAGGGATTCATGTACTCTATTACAATAGGGTACTGATTTTGCCATTCACAAAATCCATATACATTAGAGTAATAAATATTTTAAGAGACTGTCTTTTACGAAAATTTTCTTGTTTTTATCTAGTCTGAAAAAAATGCTAACACTTTTATAAAAATCTTACCATATTCATCAAGGTTTTTAATGTTTAGTTGCACTCCACTAATACCGGAATTGCATTACTTATAAAAGAGTTTAATTACCAAGTCAGAGGAAAGGAAATGGATTGATTATGATAGCAAATACAAAGGTTTCCCGAATGAATACCCAAGTAAAAACTGCTATTCATAATAGTATTTATTTCAACAATAGTAAATATATGAAATATATAAAAGTTTATTTATTAAAAATCATAAAAAAGAAACATTTTTATTGATTGCTCAATTTTTGTCTGATGTTTGTTTTTTGTGTGAATATTACTCATTCTACAAATATAATGTAATCTGCATACTATTTTTGCCACTTCTTTGGTTAGTAAAATACATAATATGGTTATTACCAATCTCAAAATTTAAAATGTGGTCTTTAAGGCAATCAAAGACGTTTGTGTAAACAGCAAAAAAAAACAGAATTAGTTATATTTTCAAGAATATACTTTAAATTTGATGGAGTATTATTAGTAATAATTAACATCCTTCGACAAATTCGCTCACTCTCTTGACCCATTAATACCACATCCTGTGAGGGATGTATTAGTTTTCCATGACTCTTAAAGGAAATTAATGATGTCTTGTTTGGCAACGATGAAATACAAACATCTCAGCAGCCACAGCAGGTTTTTTTTCTTAATTTTTTTACAACAAATCCAGCTATGTATTCCACAATATTCATAGAAAAAGCACTTATGTCTGAGAAATCTAAATAGTCATCGTTATCTGGTATGTTAGCAAATAGTTTGTAATGAATTGCTACCGCAATTCCCAATACAGCACTTGTTTACCATTGCTGGCACACGTGACAGGCCAATTGCTAAAATATTTCGTCCAAATATTAGAATAAAAGCGACATCAAACACGAACCGAGCGTAATAAAAATACAATTGACATTAGCAACTCAAGTTAGTTACTTAAAAATCACTAGAACGACTAACTTCAGGAGCCTGCGAGGCTGTTAGAATTTTCGGCCGCCCCCACTCCTGTACCATGCGACCTCCAGATTACTACATATTAAACTCGATCGTTTTGGTGCGAGGCAGTCGAACGAGATGCCAAGTTTTTACGTGATCTGTGAATCCGTTTGAATCCGTGTATGTCAATATTATCGAAACCAGAGATGGCAGTTAGGGCGATTCTCTCATGCGGATTCACGGAGAAATTGTGCCTGTCAGACTTCGATCAAGATCGAAAAAATCTTCAGTGTAAAGATTTCTAATGTCATCTGACCGGTTGACGTAAAATCGCAAAAAATACTTCAATAAATTATACAAAATTAGCCGCTCATTTTCTAGGTTAGGTTCCCAAATCCTTTTGATGGTAAATTTTGTCTGCTACAGTGTGGTATTTTTAGTTTTGCGATTAAGTGAGTGAGATTCGAGGAATGAAGGCTTAGTGTATGACATGGACGATTTTTTAATGGTTTTTCGTTAATTAAAAATGTTTTCTATTAACTATGTTTCTAAACATTTTAATATGTTACTACGGGAACCAAAAGCTATCGATTGATATCAGTTTCATCGACTGCATTTGAATTTCCGAATCAAAATCAAAAATGACTAAGTTATTTTATTTATATTTCATTTATTAAATCTAGTATTACCTTATAACTCCTTAATAAAGGCGTATGGCTATCAAAGATTGGCAATGAGCTAATAAATCAAACTGTATAGCAACTTGAATTGTTTGATTTCTTTATCGCCTAAACGAAATATGTTTGATATAGTGGTCGTCCAATCTCGTTTTAAAAATAAATTTTTTTGTGGAACAAAAAAATTTAAGAACTTTAAAAAGTATTTTACAGCCTACATGGGAATAAACACGCAACTAACATCAGCAAAAAAAAACTTAAACTGCTGAAACTAACATACCTAAATTTATTCATAACTTCAAATTTAAAGGGAGTCTATGAGTTTATACACTAGAAATACAATATTGGTACATTATAAATACAATATGTTGCGAAACCATGTTGTTGTTTTTTTTTCAATATTTTAAAGCCTTGCTTCTTCTTATTTTAAAGATTACAAAAGATATTGACCATAAAAGAGCCTAAAATTGCAAAATTTCACTTACAACTGTGTATATTTGACAAACATTCAGATATTGAGACGAATCGCAAAACAAAATATTGGAGAACCTATCCAGATAGTTGATATATAGTTTTACACCCTTAACAACCGTAAATTCTCCCCAAAAAATACAATAACCCCTATCCTCCCTTCGCAACATCCCCAACCCCACCATCTTACAAGACCCATTACAAATTTTCCCATACTTATTCCACCATCACCATCAAGTTACAACGTAAGTGGAGCATGTACGGAATTCAGCATCCAGGAGTCGGGGGGGGTGCACATATAGAGGCCTTTGTACCGCCGCCCGCTAAGGGTTGTTTTGGACACCGGCGTCAGGCATCCGTGTGAGAATTTTGTCCTGTTGTCTTAAGCAAGTAATAGCCCAGTAGCCCTTTGAGCAATCAGCGTAGGGTAGAGAGTATAGAGGAACGGGCAGAAACGGCGAAACACAGGACCGCGGCACCAACCTGCATTTGATGTAGGGAATTGGTTAGGTGTGCTGTTGCCTGCTTGTTCTGTTCCAACTGTTCCCTCCAAGTTTTGTTGTTTGATTCGCAGTGTTTCATTACCGGGTCCGAGATATATTTGTGTTTCTCGCAGGTTTGATTGATGTTGATAGTACACACGCAGATATACAGGGATATACAGGGAGTTGTAGGGGTATATAGGTAGTTACGTGTGTGTAAGGTTGCTTGAAGTTGTTGTTTAACTTGGAGATTGCAAAACTATTTGTTTTTATGAAGAGGAAAGATTTGAAAATTGTAACTAGGTCATTCTCCATATATTTTATACCGGGTGATCTATGATATGCGTTAATATTAACACATGTCATTGGAAAACTTGAAAAAGAAATGCAACAAGATTATAAATTCAACAAATTATCGACAGAGAATGCTTCAAACCGGAAATACAGATACAAAACTGTAGACAAAACAATAAAAACTTAATAAACAATAAAACCACAATGAAATTTAGCATATGGATATATCCCAAAAAAGCTCAACCGCAAGCGAAAAATTCAGACTGGTCCGAATTGTTTTTTATTACTTAATAATTAAGTTTAAATGTATATATGTTGTGAATATAAAAGCAGTTTCAATTTTCGCTAATTTTGTAATAAATTATAGGCCTGTAATTTTTATATTTTTTTATTGAACCTTTTGGCTAATAATATTAACTTTTATCTTTGTGTATTTAGCTTGTTAAAAGTAATATCATATTGTTGTTGTTATTTCGACTTTCTCTACTAACAACAACATTTTTCCTCAGAATGTAAAAAGGGCGAAGCGAGTTCGAACAACGGATTATTTTTAAATTTGATCATACCTATATCCTAATGTCGCGTCCGTTACCAAAAACCATATTAATTGTTGTCATTAGTCGATAAACATTTGAAATTCAAGCAACATTCAGTTACAAAGCAAGCTTATTCATTTGTTTCAGAAAGCAAAAACATTTACTCACGACAAATCGAATTTAAAATTTTATTTATGTTTGTAATTTGTCGCGTCCGTAACCGTAACACTACGAGGCGGCCTTTTGACTTATTTCGTTGCAAAAATCATAACTTTTGAACTAATGAAGATATTTAAAGAAATTAAATTGCATCTGAAAGTATAATATCTTAGCTTTAAAATACAGTAGAACATCAAAAATCCGAACGGCAAAAATCCGAAACGTCAAAAATCCGAACGCGTTTTAAAAGAGTTTAAATACATAATTATAATAGTTTGCGTAATAGATGTATATTTAATTGACTAAGGTGCATGTTTTTAGGCATTTTTAGACATTTCTTAAGCCTAAGATCCATTTTCTAGGTTATTTTCGAAAATCCGAACAATTTGATAATCCGAACCACCGTCGGTCCCAATTAGTTAGGATTATCGGCGCTCTACTGTAAATGGAAATACAGAGTGCTATAGCAAACAGGGTGCTTGTTCAGATATTTTTGAAAAATGCAAACCATACAATTTTCAGTAAATAACATAGTAAAATTACTGAAAGTTTCTTTATAAAGTTACTGATTTGAAATCGGACCTGTTTCAAGCTGTACGTTGGAACGGTTGTACCTTGAAAGAAGTTCGTTTTCAAATCAAGTATGCTTAAGGTGTGTTCCGATTAGTGGTAATGGCAGTGGTAGTAGATGCCATTATAGTATTTCTGATAGCAAGTGTTAGTGACTCAAATTTATGTACATGCAAACTAATATGTGTCACTATTACGGCTGGTGAGAAATACTATAATTTCGGCTGCTACCACTGCCATTACCTACCATTACCACCAATCAGAACGCACCTTTACGTTCTGATTGATCTCGTAGTAGCTCGATCGGTCGGTACTCGGTATAGTAGCGTGTAGTAATCCAATTTTACTATATTATTATAACTGAATTAATTTTATGTTAAATTTCTGAAATAAAGTTAGAGTTGAAATGAACATTATTGTATTGTAAGCTGAAAGATGTTTCCCACATCTCGTAAGTCTACCGACAAAAGACAATGTTTGGTCTTCATTTGCACATAAAACAAAAAGATTTTTTTCTCCAAACATCGCTGAATTTGGAATATTTCTACTCGCGTTAAAAAGAAAACTTCCATTTTTTATCGCGTCCGAACACTTTTGTTTTTGCTTGTATATTTGCACTTAACTATTTACCCTTCCAAATTTTTTTGAACGAATCCACTGATCGCGTCAAAACTTCGCATCTCGTTCGACTGCTTCGCACCAAAACCCACAAGCGACGGAAGCCGAACTGCGCAAAATAATGTTCATGTTTATTTCGGACTTAAAAATTAACAAATTGTCGGAATGCTATTAATTTGAGCGATATGTATCGCAGTAAATAAAGATTATTTGCATGCTAGCTGCGTTGTCGTGCACATTCGTTCTTGAGATATCGGCTTCCATCAAAATCTGGTTCGCAACCTTTATTACATAAAAACTGAAGAAAACAAAAACGCCAATCTATAAAAGATACTCTAGATGGAACCTGAACAAAAATTGAAATTTTTGTGGCAAGCGGTTTACTAGGAAAAAATGGAAAGACGCACGTTAATTTACAAGTGCAAAAATCGGGGACTTTTCTCATTTCTCTCGCGCTCATGTTTACACCGACAGGCAAAGAGTTTTGACAGTCATACTACTTATGTAGAAAGGATTCAGGAATATGACATACTTTATTTCAATTTTTTCTGTTCAGTAGTTTTAGAGTTATGAACCTTCAAACACAGGAGTCAATACTTTCGAAACGAGAGAAAAAGGGAAGAAAAAGCAAAGAAAAAGAAAGAGAAAGAGCAAAGAAAGAGCGGACAAATTTTAAAGAAACCAAAAACAAAACAATAACACCGACGATAAAATAAAAAATGTTTTGATGGTTTGTGGTTCTCAGAAGATTTTTTTCAATAATTTTCAACTGCCGTTTGTAAAAAAAAAACATAAGTAAGACCATACATCTTTTATGCTGCCATTAAGATAATTAAAAGCTACATCAAGATCAATAAGAGTGAATACGTTCAATAAGTAAAATGCGTTTTCTAAATTAGGAAAACTGTTTGATTTTTATGTGAAACTAAAAGTTTATAACGACTTGATTAAGATAGAACTCTATTCGTTCTGGAGGTGTAACTGCTGTATGTATTTTGTCAATCGTGAATCTTGAAAACCTAATATTTATGAACACATACTTCTATCCCATCCTGAAACAGATACGAATCACCCTTCCCACCCCCACCCCCACCCCATGTTCAGTGCATACGGAAAACGTCAAATGTCACCTCGTTCCGTTTTCACCGTCCGTTTAGTTGGTAGCAGTGTGCTCGCGAGGTAGTAAATTGCTGCTAGTTTGTCAGGCAGCAAACTCAAATCACGTATTCAGAGCTGGTCCAAATATGTATATATAACTCGGGCGCGTATGAGGAACAATTTGGGTGGAAATTGCCTCGATTTTTCGTAGGAGCTGACCTGAACAAACCCCACGTACCCCCCGCAAGCCCCTCTTGAATCTGCCCCCCATCCGACTGACGCGAAGGTAGCGGAAATATCTGGTAATATTGGACCCTAGTATAAATCGTTTGCCATTTATCTGAGACGTATGATTTTAATAATCTATTAGGTTGTGTAGGAATGAGCTTGGTTGGTGGTTGGAGAGTTGTGAGAAAGAAGTGCCTGTTGTCTTTATTAGAAGGTAAATTATTTATACAAATATCCCAAGAAACTGATCCATTAGAATTTTTTGATGTTACAAAATATTTGTATACATATTTGAATTTTTGCGATTGTAGTAGGTATGGGGACAGTTGTGCTGACCTTGCGTGACCTTAAACCGCTACTGGGTTGAGATTACTTTTGTTGTGCTTTTGCAATTTAGTAGCAGCATCTTTTTTAATTGACCGGTGTTGTATTTGTATTTGATGTATTTTTATTTATAAATGTAATTTAAAATTTTTTAGAAAATTTGTTTACATTTCAACTTCAACTTTTTCAAAAATTGTTGAAGATATTTTTTAGGGTGAATGTGTATTCAGTGCTTCTACATCTATCTGTCATGAATATTTTAGAATATTCAATTGTCTTTTTCCAGAAAATTTAACAAGAATCCCTTAAAAATTTAGGGCCGTCTTTATATAAATTGGAACAGTTTATACAAAAAAATATAAAAAGTTTCTCAAACTCTAAAATACACCCAATTTTGTCAAAAAAATAAAAGAATTTGTATTTAAAACAAAAAGATATCAATTATTTTCATAGTATATCTATCGATAGCAATTATTATGTATTCACTTTTTGGTCACATTTACATTTATGTTCATCAGAGTCACTAATATATTACGATTTTCAACAGTTTTCTTGAACATTTTCTGATGTAAGTACTAATACTCAATTTGTGAGAGAAGAAATATACCGCTCTATTTAAAAAAAAATCTGATGTGGATAGGCACATGACTTTATCATACTATATATAAAATTAATAGTTTAGCTGCATGAGATTCTATTTGATCGGGATCGGCCATGTCTGCATTAAAATAAAATTACTAGAACTAGACAGATATGTCGATTAAAGCTGCGTTCGGATATTGTACTCCGTTGACACCGGGTACACCGTCCAAATGACACTTACGTGTTATTGGGTGTAAAAAGTGTAATGCAATATGCGAACGCAGCTTATATTGACAGAAGTTATTGTCAAAACATTAGCGTTTGACACCAAGACTACCTACTGTCATTAGAATCAAAAAATCTGACAATTCCTGGCTACTAGTTTTAATGCAGTACGACCGATCTCGTAGAAATAGAATTTGCTCATGCAGCTAAACTATTGATTGTACCAAAAAATGTCATAGTGATAAATTATTCAGAATTTCCTCATCTTTAATTTATTATTTAACTATTTCGACAAAATTCCAGAAATGGCGGCTTATTTGCAAAATCTTTCAAAAATGCCAAGACTAAACCTCCAGTTCCTTTTGACCCTTTTCAAGAGAAAGCTTTTCAGCTCTAAGTTTGGTTATGAAACTTCTAAATAAGAAGTTTCGTCCCGATACCGTTAGTAGTTTCTCCGGTATCGTCGCCACAAAAAAAACGGGTGCACACATACACACAGAAAATTTTTGTACCTTGGTCAAAAATGTTCAGGGGACCGGAAGGACATATTTCCGCTAAAATCTCATTTTTTCTTTCGTCATGATTACAATATTTTGTCATACTTTTTGTCATACGTATGATAAAGTAAAAAGCAAAGTTAGTTGCTAACAGCAAGTTATGGAAACAAATATAAACAAACGAACAAATGATAAATTGCAGTAGTATTACCTAATATTTGTATTTACCTAAACATTTTTGTTAGAAAAACAACATTAAAAGACGTTATAACAATGTTTTCTTACTTTGTTTACAGGTCCAATTCCTTACAATCATCTAGAAAAATATGTGTTTTTCTTATTTTTCAAAAGTGAAAATCACAGGAAAAAAAAACATTAGTAAGAACGGTAAAACAGATCTCGACGTTATCTTTGAACCGTGCACAAAGATTTTACTAAACGATTTTCTTTTTTTTTAGTTTAGAAAAATAAAGTTATTGTCTGGTCAAATTAAACAACAGTGTTTATTATAGCTTAATGGGAGGTGTTTTAGAAATTCTTCCAAATCTGGACAAGTCTAAAATTATTAAACTCAGATAAGGCGACACAAATCACTTCCAAATTCAGTCATCATCATTGATCGAAATACTAACTAACCGAAACTTTACAGGGGGTGCGGTGACAGACCGAACTTTTGAATTCTGATTGATACCGAATAATATACAATAAATATCTGTGCGGAGTCCGTAGAGCGCAAAAGTTAGCCCGAGTTTGTGGACCGGGCTTTGTGTCCCGGCCAATTATTGACGTAATTTATTCAGAATTATTACCGAACTGCCTCCGCAGGATTATGAATGCGGAACTGTCACTTTACGGCCCCTGTCTGTCTCCGTATTCGATGCGCCACCCTGCCAAAGTTTCGATTTGCGAACTTCTGTCGACAGTTGGCGCCAGAAATTTTAAACTTTCAACCGATTTTGAGGGAAATCGACTATATTTCGGGATCCGTAAGTTGATTAAAAATTAAGTAGACTGTCTTGGTGCCTGAGACTTGATTTTTACGTGTAAAATTTATTGACGTTGGTTCATAGAGAATGTCATGTAATTGTTGATAGTTATAGTTCATTCCTATGAACGACTGTGTAAAAAACTATTTCGAAAAAAATATATAGGTATATAAAAACAACAATAATACAAGAATAATCAGATTTTCCACCAACTATAATAAAATAAATAATATAAAGCTATCTTTCAGACGCCTACTCAATTTCTTTTGTTCATAACTCATTGGCTTTGGATTATTTTGAGACTTCGGGAAAAATTGAATTGAAATTAGTTTTTTTTTGCGAATTAAACGTATTTTCCAAATAGGCGGTTTCGATATATTTCTTTGCGTTGAATACGAGTTCTGACAGAAAAGTTTCACCAACGGCGTCATGTTTTTCAAGACTAGGGAGTTGTGTTGTGTCACTAGAAATCCGCAAAAACACGCTTTTTTACATTTTGACCTCACCTATTTTGAAAACATTAGGTGATATTATTTAGTTCAGACCATCGAGATAGTATAAAAGATGAGGAGTCATATGAGCTTAAAATTGGGATCACTTTATGTCAAATTATACCGTCCGTTAGTCCCATAACGTCAAATTGACAAGCCGATACATTATATAGGTTTTAGTGGTTTCTACTGCGCTATAAGTATCTTTTTATAACTAATTAGCATGGGAGTATGCGATGTAAGAAGCTGTCGCAGCAGAAAGGGTCCTGGCTGCAATAAATCAGCGGGATTTACGTTTCATCGGTAAGTGACGTTAGATGTCAGTCAGGCCCGCATTCAATAAAATTTGACTTAAATTTTGGTTTATTTAACAATTAAATGTAGGTTTCCAAAGATTCCTGCCCAGCACGAATTGTGGATACAGATTGTAGACCGATGTAACTGGAAGCCGACAAAGTCCAGTGTTGCTTGTTCGAAGCATTTTACGGATATATGTATAGACAGAACATCACCAAATCGCATCAAATATATTTTCTAGTTTAGTAAAACATAGTTTCGATAAAGATATGTTCGATACTCACAGAATATTATTTATTAAAAGTATTATAAATAGGTACACCGTGTACACTCTTGGAATTAAGTAAGTTCTATAAATATTTTAGCAGTGTGTCGATGATACATCCAAGTACAAGTTTTTTTGTTATTCTGGTCGACCGCTCGGCCGCTTAGTGCAAAAAATTGTCCGTTTACGCTTCAACTCGTATATCGGAAACTTATTATTTGGGAAACCTTGTTCGAATGCTTTGAATTGGTTTATAATGATTTATGTTTCTATTTATTAGCTTAATGTGTAATTAATTAATGTAATTCCTACATTGCAATGTAATTGTGTTTTTATTAAATATGACGTTAATTTTATATTAGTAAACATAAAAATTTTCGATTACATGAAATGAAAATCTCATTTCAAGATATTGCATACAACACAACAAATTATACTTACAACCTTAATGCATCTAATAGCTTTTTTGCGTTAATAAATACAAAAACAATTTCTTGTCAATATTTTTGCTTTTCAGGTTATTTCAGAACTGATATGTATGAACATTTATTCACAAAATAGACATAAATTAAAATTAATTTGCTTCAAATTTGTATTTATGGTAATTTGTTAATTGAGATTTACTGGTGTTTTCGAGATATTTAGCTTCAACGATATTTTGCAGTGTTTAACTTAATAAACAGAAAGGAATATGTATTTTGTATAGCATGAATGTATCATTACTATTTTTTTATATTATTATTTTGTATTTACTTTACAGCAATATGTTTCAAATATCTCACAACTGAAAATAATGACAATTATGTATATCACTAATTTACAAAAATTTATGGAAGCAAGTTCTAAACTTTCGACGAATTTTGATGGAATGTAAATATGTTATAATTATTATTAAAAAAAAAAGAAACCAAAATATACGACCATCTAAAAGAACATTTATACAACATAAAAATTATTTCATCAAATTTGACCTGGGATGAGTATAAATTCTGTTGGTAACGGGTATATAATTTCTCAAAAGGAGACGCTTCAGAAAGAAAAGTTGTTGGTTTCTCTTACGTGTAGCTTTTATTTCATATTAATTACTCACAATCATATGCAATAAAAGCTATACGTAAGAGAAACCAACAACTTGACGATTTGAACCATGTGAGCTATTGACATCATGCTAGCGACGCAAAGGGCCTTGGTTCAAATCCAGGTTGTGGCTGTAATTTTTGATTTATTTAAAATTTACATCCCGCCTGTATGTTACCATATTATTAACTTATAATATTACTTTGACAAAGTATGTCGTTAAACATTTTCAGTTATAGTTTATATTATTTGGAAATTAAAAAGACCTTCATTTTTAATGTATATGCATTTTAATTAACCTTACAGTACACAATTCATAAGTCAAAATGTTATTTTTAACTTATTATCGTTGTTAATGCACGCCTCTTAATTTATTTAGAAAACAAATTTAGAAATAAAATTTCCATACATGTTCCAGCTAATATATAGTAAATAAAAAATGTGTGGTTATTGAACTGGAACTATATTACAATAAAACTTCTGTAGAGCTCTTTGAAATATTAACAAAAAAAGAAAAATAAAAAGCTAATTAGTTATCAAACAATGCAAAACCAAAAATGAAGCACAATAAATAAATATTACAACAATAAAAAATTATTGACTATAAGTAAAATTTTAATAATTTGAATTAACAAATGAACAAAAGAAAATACCAAAATGTTTTGTTTTGTATTTCTAGAAAGTAGAAAGTAATATGTTTCATATGGTCTTATTGGTTTTCTCTGTTCGTTCTGAAGTTGGAGCCGTTTAAAATAAGATATTGTTAATAATTCAAACGGCTGTAACTTTTTAATGAATTGAAAAAGTAATTTACTTTCTGAAAAAAATTGTTTTGCGGAAGAAACGTGGGACAGCCTGTATATATTGCTATAATTTAAATTATTTTGGTTGTCAAGCATGTATTAGATGTCATGAAAGATAATTGAACATTAACTGCTGTAAAGTAAATACAGATATAAAATTTCCATTGTCCTTCATACAAAATACATGCTCGAAATAAATGTAACTTTAAATTAAGTTTAGAGAATTTATTTATATTTAGTGAATATATTTTAATATTACAATTCTGAAATAGTCTATATTTAATGATAATCGTTGGCATCAAGTTGATTTGCGCATTTACTTACTTAGTTACTTAAGCCCGTCATCCTACTGCTGGGCAAAGGCATTTACTTGCGTAATTAATATGTGTATTAGTTAACATAAATTTATATAATGTGTCGTGATATTACGCAATATCTTAAAATGAGATTTTCGTATCATATTATCAAATTTCATGTTTATTAATATTATTATAAAAGTAATTATATATTTAATTAAATGCATTTCGTACTCGTAAACTTGACTGTAGTGATCATATTTCATTTATTACATTGCAATGAAGATATCACGTTAAGGAAAAGAGCGGACACGCTAAAAATAAACTAAATCCCGTTACATTACATCCATCGAAAAACCACCTCGTGACGGACAACTTTTTGCGAAGCGGCCTGGTCGAGGTAGAACAGTACACGAATATATAACCGACATACTATTTTCAAATCCTGCGATAGCGATACGAACTTACTTATTTCCATGACTGTACTTATTTTGTTCATATTCAATATCGACCCATGCAACGACCCATATGTAGTTACTATAGTCTTCGTTGCATGGGTCGATATGTGCTATGTTGCACTGTCTGCATTATTACAGAAAAAGAATTATAGTTAGTCCGGGCCTGTGCCGTCGTATAGTCCCATAAGCCACACCTACTGACGCCGTTTTCAGTCTAAGAGAAACGTCGTCATAGCGTCTCCTTTCTATAATATCTCGATGGTTCAGACCCATAAAAATACAATTTAATACACCATAAATACTTTTTAAAGAAAACAAGAAAACACTAAATTAAAAAAGTAAAATTTCAGTGAGGTTTCATTCTTATTCATTCGCGTTATTAAAACTCAAATTATAAAACATGATATCTATATTATGTCAAAAGACAAGTATGTATTTTATATTTGTATTTAAAACGAAAAGATCAATGATTTTCATATCTACCACTTAGCATTCATAATAAATCTACCGAAGACAAATTATTCATTTTCTATTCACATAATCCATGTTCCTCAGTCACTAATAATTACGGTGATCAACTGTTTTTCTTGAAAAGTTATTTACAAATGTTATTATCTGTCCATATCAGACAGCGCATAGCGTAACACCTTGTATGTTATGGAAATTACCTACATAACGAAAACCTGTGTTTCTCGTAAGTATATTATTTAAAAGTGGTTTTTGGCCCCGCGCAAATTATAAACCCGGCCCTGCAAAAGGTAACGCCGGCCCTGGTAGTTAGTTATACATCTTAATATAGATATAGTGTTCAAGTTCTATTTAAAGACTATAACCATGGATTGTTACAATCCTATAAAACATGAATAAAATAAAAGTAAAATAATCATGCTAAACACTTACAATGTCTTCAGTACGTCGTTCATTGCAATCTTGGTCAAAACCGTGAATCATCCAACCTAAAAACAAAGAAACGCACCTCATTGTATTTTAATCTTCCCAAAAACATTCATAAGCAGAAATAAACATCAATAACAATATCAAATTTACCCAAAAAAAACATACAAAATATCTATTTCATTCAAAGAAATCAACAATAAACTCAACCATAACCTCCGCAACATACAAAACACAACAACCTTCCCCCACCAACGCACCTACACACACACCGCGCAACCAGAGACTCAAAACGGCAAATCAGCTGATGCCTCGCCGCCAATTTCCAATCACAAATTCCAACACACTACTCACCGCTTCCCCAGATATAACACGCCAAACACATCGCCCGACACATAAGGGAACACCTCGCAACACCTTTCACCCCATTTCCAGCCATTTTCCACCAAAGAAAACCAACAGAAAAATCGCGCGTAACTTACAAATGTAGAGAAGCCACCGCCGCGCCGACCGCGCCGTATAGCCGCCGGGCTAAATATTCGCTCCCACCACTGTGAAGTCCGCACGACTAACGCCATCTATCGGCGCGGCGTGGAACTATGTACCACTTGTTGAACGCGAATTGTCAATTTTCTACACGAGATTTTAACTGGAATATTTGTAGTTTGTGTAAAGGAAGAATATATAATGATTGTTGTGTGTTTTGAGGTAGTTTTAAGGATTATTTAAAAAGAAAATAAGATAATAATGCAAGGATGCTGTCATAGGTTCTTTGTTTGTATCATGTTTGTATCGTCTGGTCATTTGACAGAAACTATGGAGCTATAAACTCGATGGAGACCACTTTTTCTATCGAGACATAAAATTAGTGATGGTCATTTTTCGTTTTAAGCTACAATTCAACATTATTTTGTGAGATATGTCCTTTTATGGTTTATTAATACCACAATTTGGGTTAAATTACACCAAACAAACTAACGACCGGTTTCTAAGGTCACATTAGGGTCGAAAGCAATCCTTAGCGACAAACAGTTAGCATAATTGCTTATCTTTTCATCTGTGGCGTACAGAAAGCAATAAAATGAATTTCTAATAACTACGACGGGTTGTGGACTGTTGCAAATTAAGTTAAAATGGACTTTTGAATACGAAATTAGGGTAGTGGGGTGCTCGGACTCCGTAGGTATGCTACGCAATAATAAATACTATTACGGTCCTGTGCCGGAACAGCTGAAATCCAACTTGTACTGACCGCAAACATTGTTTGTATTAATGTATATTTATACTCGTATAGGCGTTTCGAATCGGTCCCACGTCGGTCATTTCGCGGCAAAGCGCGAAATTTCGGACAGAGGTTGCGACCTCTTTGCAACCCCTAACTGAATTTCTGATCGCCTGGGTCAAGTTGAATCCCAAAACGAACATAACAACTATTCTATTGATATAATAGTTTTTCTTTTCATAGTTGTAGAACATATATACAGCGTGTCCCCCGATGAACCTAACTATACCTATACTGAAAGTAATTTTTAATTTCTCGAGAAAAAGTCATTCTTTATAAAGAGTTTTGGATGTCCTAAAAAGTCGAAAGCCATTGTTAATATTTTGATTTAACATACAGGATGGTTAGAAAACACGAAAATGTTAAATTGGCCGAAGAGTAAACTACCCATTTTTCGGAATTAGATCAAAAATAGTATAGGTAAGAAAAGAAGCTGATTGAAAGAAAGTATGTTGACTTTAGAGCAAAGGGTTTATTTAGTCCTTTGTTACGGCATAGGTGAGGTATCGTACCATCGTGCTAATGAAGTTTGTAACAGAAAATACCCTGATGTATACGTTTCTGTCAATTGTGTTCGTAAATTGGTTAAAAAATTTTATGCAACAGGAGACGTAAAAAATATCAAAAAAAAAAGCGAAATGGCGAAGATGATGCAGGGGCTATGTTAGCTATATTCCGTGAACACTTGCCCAAAAAAGTCGTTGAGGCAAAGATCTCGAGACTTGAACATCAGTAAACGCCACCTGCAAAGGATCTTTTCAAATCAAAAATTTCATCCATATAAACCAGTACTGATACACACTTTAGTAGAAGGAGATGATGCTCGTCGATTAGAATTTTGCCTATTAATTGGAGAACGAATTATGGTCGATAGATTTTTCTACAGAAAAATTATTATCTCTGACGAAGCGACGTTTACTACAAATGGAGTAGTTAGTTCACAGAATTGCAGATATTGGTCTCAAGAAAATCCAAATTTCCGTACTACAACCAATTCTCAAAAATATAAAAAATTGAATGTTTGGTGTGGGATTTAATTGTATATATATATATTATATATATATATATATATATATATATATATACATATATATATATATATACATATATATATATATATATATATATATATATATATATATATATATATATATACATATACCTATATATTGTACAAGAAAAAAATTACAAAATAAGTTCTTTAAAGTTTAATTATGTGTTTGAAGAGTTCCTTCTCACAAAAGAAAAACATCCATTTTTATCATAAACAACTATTATTTTCATATAAATGTTTTCAATAAAAAAAACCTCCCCAAAACAAATTGTTATTTACTCCTTTCCTCGCTGGTTAGACAAGCAATCCGCAAGATCGGTTTTTGGCAGTTTGAGCAATGGCTAAAGCCACCAAACCACCCCCCTAATAAGAGATTTGCATATTCATGCGTTACCACAGTAGTGCCGATGTGCGACAGGGACGGAGGGTGATTTTGTCATCGGGGGATGCATCGGGACAAACGGAGAGGACGCGAGCCCGAACCTGACGTATCAGGGGGTGGATGCCACCCCCACGACCCACCGAAAGTATGGATCAAAACGTCCTTCCGGCCGAAACTGAATTTCTAATCCACTGTCCTGCGATTTTAAGCCGTCCCCCTCACCCTTCTCCAACCCCCCCACGGACCACTCTGCGACTACATGCAGCATATATATGCTCCCTAGCGCCCTCTATCTTTGTTTCGACGAATCCCCGATACAGTACTGTACTAGCCTATAGACAAATTTGTAAAGTTTTTTTTGTAAAGTTGTGTTCATAAAGACAAAAAAGCATGAAGTTTAAAATGTACCACTTTCGAGATATGACCTTCGGAAGGTTAAAATTTTAATAATAAGAGAGTTTAAAAAAAAAAAAAGAGTTTAATTATATGCCATAATAGTGTAATAGACAAAACAGCGAGCATTTTCTCGCTAATTCCAAGTGCAAGTCGGCTATACGGCCTGGAGGTGCAGTGAGGCCGCAACCGTTTGCTACCGCTACAGTGCGTATCGATGTCTGCATGCTAGCCCGCTAGCGCGCGAACTTCGTCCGCGCCGACCGGTACGTTTACTCTGGATAGGTTGCAAGTTTCCCGCACACCAAGACCTACCGGACCTTAATATTTCTATATTGCAGAGTTTTTTTTTTTTGTTTTCAATCAAGTGATTACACCACTGCTCAAGGGTTGTTCGAATTTATTACTAATCATTTCAAAATAATGAATCTCGATATTTCTAATTTACGAGGGCTGTATTTTTTTTTGGAATAATACAGGAATTGTATAATTGCTTTTCAGTATCTTTTAAACGATTTGCAATATTAAAAAAACATATAACAAGTTTGACGTTAAAACCGCTGGCTGCTACTAGATGGAAAAGTCGTGTTGAGGCAATCAGATCGCTTAAAATAAATTTAAAAGAAATATATCAAGCCCTTAATGACATTTCAGAAGATGATTCTAAAGATATAGATGCAAGAGCATAATCTGAAAATATAATTTCAAAGATATTTACATACACATTTTTATTATCAATTCATATTTGGGACGATGTATTAAATTTAGTTAACGTAGTAAGTAAAATGATGCAGAATCCGACATACAATATTCTAACATTGACACAACCCTTGAATAATATTACAAATGAATTAAAAAGTCGCAGAACTGATAAAAATTTTGAAAATATCATTACTTCAACAACAAATACAGCTCAACAATGAGACATAGATCCCGCTTTTCCAGATGTCCGAATACGGAAAAAGACGAAACTATTCCATTATAAGGCACCTGATCAGCCTTTAAATTACCCAAAAGAATATTTTAAAATAACTTTTTATTTTGTAATGCTGGACTGTACCAAATCTTCCCTTCAAGAAAGATTTCAATTATTACAGCAACATCATGAAAACTTTAAACTAATTAATAGTCTGCAAACATTAAAACAATCGAATGATGACGATTTATTAAAATATTGCAAAGATATTCAGTTGACACTCAGTGATAGAGACAATATGGAAGATATTGACGGTAAAACTTTTTTAGAAGAAATTAAAAGCATAATATATTTGTTAAAAAGTGATGTTTCTCCTGGCGGATTAGTAAATTGCATACAGGGTGTCTCACGGAACTGGTACATTAGAAGTTTCTCATGTTCTACTATTTCTGGAAATATGAAATTTTGGAATTAGAATTAACTCGATTTGAGCTCTTCGGCTAAAATATTCTCAAGTTAACTGTCACGTCTGGTCACCGGAAGTCGGTATCAACTTTGTTATTTTAAATGGAATGATATAATTTTTATTTTATTTTTGGTTTCTACGTATCAAAATACATCATTTTTAATAAGGGTTCCCTATACCTAAATATCATCATTTTTGAGTTTCTTTGATTTTACTAATTTTTTGGTGATTTTCGCGGCGACGTTTAAAACTGAATATCTATCTGATCTATTACAAATCAGACTGTAAATAACCCAAAAGAATATTTTAAAATAACTTTTTATTTTGTAATGCTGCACTGTACCATATCTTCCCTTCAAGAAAGATTTCAACTATTACAGCAACATCATGAAAACTTTAAACTAATTAATAATCTGCAAACATTAAAACAATCGAATGATGACGATTTATTAAAATATTGCAAAGATATTCAGTTGACACTCAGTGATAGAGACAATATGGAAGATATTGACGGTAAAACTTTTTTAGAAGAAATTAAAAGCATAATATATTTGTTAAAAAGTGATGTTTCTCCTGGCGGATTAGTAAATTGCATACAGGGTGTCTCACGGAAATGGTACATTAGAAGTTTCTCATGTTCTACTATTTCTGGATATATGAAATTTTGGAATTAGAATTTACTCGATTTGAGCTCTTCGGCTAAAATATTCTCAAGTTAACTGTCACGTCTGTCACCGGAAGTCGGTATCTATTATTTTAAATGGAATGATATAATTTTTATTTTATTTTTGGTTTCTACGTATCAAAATACATCATTTTTAATAAGGGTTCCCTATACCTAAATATCACCATTTTTGAGTTTTTTTTGATTTTACTAATTTTTTGGTGATTTTCGCGGTGACGTTTAAAACTGAATATCTCGGTTATTATTGAAAGTAGAAGTTTCATTATTGGTGGTCTAAAACTAGAAACATAACAAAATAAGATGATGTTTAGTTCATCATGATATCTTATACAGGGTGTTCAAAATTTACAACACAATAATTGAATTTTCAAACGTAAAAAGCGATCTCTTTTCAAATGGAACACCCAGTATACCGATACGCCATTCGATAGGAAATTTTATTCCCTATCAATCAATATTACGGTTCCCTATATCTATCTTTAATAGTTTTTGAGATATTGTTACTTTTGCTTTAAATCAATTTTAAATACTCCCATTTAATAATGGGGACGAAATTAGATACGAAATTTACAACGATAATTTAAATAGTGACAGATATTTAGAAATGTTGCGTGGATGTGTGAACAATTTTTGCGATACTCTTTCCCTCAATATTTTACGCGACTGCTTTTATTAATTGGACGGTGCACCGGCACATTCTTCGCATGTGGTATCCATTCAACTTAATCAGATGTTAGGTGACGGTAGGTGGTTCGGAAATAGGAGACCCTGGCGGTGGCCACCAAGCTCACCAGATTTAACACCATTAGAGTTTTATTTATGGGGTCATGTGAAAAGTCAGGTCTATTCCACACCAGTTAATACTTGAGAAGAATTGACTAACAGAGTAGTAGCCGCCATTAATGGACTTCAGCGACAAGAAATCCGAAGAGCGACAATGACAGTAGTACAGCGAAGTGTTTTAAAATGTTTGGAGCAGAACGGGCAGCATTTCGAACAGCATAATTAAGTTTTAATTTAAGTTAGATATCCCAAATCTATTATTTTAGTTTTAAGAAACCTTTTCAATATTTTTCTGCTGTTCCAAAGTTGTTACATTCCTATAAATAAAGAATAAATCGTTTTGTATTTAGTTTGCATTCTTTTATACTGACAATATCTCAAAAACTATTAAAGATAGATATAGGGAATCCTAATATTGATTGATAGGGAATACAATTTCCTATCGAATGGCGTATAGGTATACAGGGTGTTCCGTTTGAAAAAATGAGTTTTTTACGTTTAAAAATTCAATTATTGTGTTGTAAATTTTGAACACCCTGTATAAGTTATCATGATGAACTAAACATCGTATTATTTGGTTATGTTTCTAGTTTTGGACCACCAATCATGAAACTTCTAGTTTCAATAATAACCGAGATATTCAATTTTAAACGTAACCGGGAAAATCACCAAAAATATAGTAAAATCAAAAGAACTCAAAAATGGTGATATTTAGGTATATTTTCGTCAATGTAGTACACTGATGGATCCGCCTTACTCCGCACTAAAAAGTAGTACCTGGGCGCAGTAATTCGTAATTCGTAATTCGTAATTCGTAATTCGTAATTCGTAATTCGAAATTCGTAATTCGCAATTCGTAATTCGTAATTATATTCGTAATAGTAGAAGCAAAGTTTCATGGCTGACAAACCATTCTTGACGCCAATAATTGTCAAAATAAAAAAAAAAAGTTTCTCTCGTTATTTTCTTTTCTGGTTTCTCTCAAAAATTCCAATAAAATTCATCCAGTCATAAATACCAATTCTCCACCACCCCTAATACAACCCTGCTCTTTTCCATGGACAAGCTAGACGATTTTAATACTGTGGCCTGGCCTCTTCCGGTCTCGTTTATTAACTTGGACTTGGATCGTGGGCGGCGTTGCACATTGCCTTCGCGTCCGCCGCCCGGCGTTTGTTTTTTAGACCGGGTATCTATGATTTCGCAGGCAATTTCGACCGACTCGTCGACTCTCCGGCCGCTAGGGGCGCTGTTGTCTTTAGCCGGCTTCCGGTACCCGAAAAGGGTTAGAAAAAGACGGAAAAACGATTAGGGACCCACCGAGGGCTTAAGGATTTAATCTTCCGATGTCCGCAGTGTCTGTATATCGCCCTCTCTGTCTATCCTCGCCGGATTTTGTATTTCTGTCTGGCCCGCCGAAAATTTTGGGGATGGGGTACGTGGGGATGCTGAAAACACGGCAAAAAGACGTATATGTGAGGTATTATGTATGCGATGGTGTGTGGCTCTCCTGGAATAATATTTGCTTTGGGTTTTGTTTTGGGGTGGTTGCAACATGGGTGCAAACATGGGTGTGAAAGTTTAGCCACACTACAGTCTATTTAAAAGGCAGGAGGACAAAATCTAGAAATTCTCAGACATATACATCCCATAAGATAATGAGTATTCAACTCTCAAAAGCATGGAGTACTACAAGGTAGTGTGCTTGGCCCAATTCAGTACCATTTTTACACACATGATCTTCCGCAACAAGATGGTATTTATTATTCCAATGCACGTCAAATGTACGTGACCTTGGCGCCTATTGCTTTATTGTACTTACCGTATTTCTATATGTTATTATGCGTTTGAACGTCTTTTCGGTACACATCGGACCGAAATCTGTTACACATCGGATACTGTGGTCGAAAATTATAAACCAAAAGTCGGATAATATTCTTTGAGTCCGGTATATCATTTAGAAGTTCAACAAAAAACTTAACCTACAAAAAGTTATCTTAGTTAAGTTGATATAATTGAATCGGTGAGTGGAAGAACAGAATAAGTCCAAATCAGGCGTTTGTGGCAAACTAAAAAAAAGCTGTATAATTCGGCAGCTGTGTATTTTATAAATTTGGTAAGCACAAAAAAGTTGTACTAAATTTCATTTGCAGTTGCAGTTTCATTTTCAGTTGTTCTGGAAGTAAATTTTGGTTCAAAAGGCAATAATAAATAAGCAATTAGATAAAACATCGGCTCACTTGTTCTGTTCTTCCAGTCAACGACATGCTCATCGATAATAATCTCTTATTTGTTGAAAAAAATTATGCTATTAGCTCAAGTGGTAAATAAAAATGCATAAAGACGAAACGAACAACAAGTTTAATATTAGAAACAAAATTAATACTAATAACAACAACAAAACAACATTACTGAACTTGTCATTAGTCTTCATCATGATTTGATGTTTCCAAAGAAGTAATATGGCAATAAAATTCAAGATCTTCTCCTTCTAAATAAAGCATCAGTTTTCTTAAGTTAGCAATTTTTAGGTAGTTAATAGGTATTGGGTTTTTGTAGGCTGATTTTGTTGGATGTGTGGGACGATTTTCGTTTCTTTTGATAGTTTGTAAGTATGAGTGGGCTAGCCATCTATACAGTGAGCGCGTAAAGTATGGAAACATGAGAAAATCTCAAGAACGGTTTGCTATTTTAAAAAATCCTCGAACACGTTGATTTATAATTATCAAAATACATCTTATGATACCAAATTAATTCTTTACTTCAATTATGTTTAACAGAGCAACATTTTTTTTTAAACGACAACCTTATTTTTTTTTATGAATATAACAGACCTTTTAATTTTCTTAGTGTTAGCATAACATTTTTGTGACCTTACATAAGAAAATTTTTGATATAGAGACTATTGAAGGTTATAAAATAAAAGTGACAAAATCTCCGGAACGGCTCGACCGAATTTAATGAATTTTTGGAATTAAGTATTTTGCAACCATGCGGAGTCACTGGCGTTACTATCGTTGATGCAACGTTTCTGAGATATAACATCAAACTTTTGAATTTGAAATAGAAAACCCAGTATATTTTGACATTTTCTGTTACAGTCGTCATTAGTATATCAAAAACATCTAGAAATTAACAAAAGCGATTATTACTTAGGTCCAAAAATTTAAAAAGAAAAAATAGATAACAAAACATTATTACATTTTCTACGGCAACTACTCTAGTTGGTTCAGGAGGATTCTCAACCATTGAAAAGAACACCTTGTTCTAAATTTGATCGGTTTATTTTTTTGTTGCTGTTATTTTTTGTTATCAATTTTTTCGTTGGTAATTTTTAGACCTAGGTAATAAAGGATGTTGTTAATTTCTAGTTATTTTTTATATAATACTGTAACAAGCGTAGTAACATTGAAGAGGCAATGGAAGACTGTAATAGAAAATGTCAAAATATACAGGGTGTTCTAGTTAAAATTCAAAAGTTTGAGGTTATATCTCAGAAACTGTAAACGTTGCACCACGCTAGTGACTACATATGGTTGCAAGATACTTAATTTCAAAATTTCGTTAAATTGGGTCGAGCCGTTACGGAGATTTTGTCACTTTTATTTCATAACCTTCTTCTTTGTCCTTTCCAACCATTTTACATTGAGTTATTATTATTTGTTTTTCAATATTTATTATTTAAAATAGGTAAAACGAAAAAAATGGGAAAAACAAAAACCAAAACTGTAAGAAATTGGAGTAATGTTAGTACTTTATGCTAAAATTTTGCAAAAGATTCAAAAATACACAGAAATATAGGTCATTCCATTAAACAAACAAATTAAGTTGACCTCTTTTTCACTACACTAGCGCCATCTATAAACAAAACCACCAACACGTCATCCAAGCAAAGTTTTGTGCATTTTCTCCCAGGAGGTTTCCTTTTCAAGAATATCTAATGTACAGATTAAAATATATGTACCACCCTGTATGTAGAGGAAAACTCCTTAAAATATGCCTCAAAACAAGATTGACCATAAATAAGAAATCAGTCGCAACCATTATTTTTTTTTAATTAACCATTTTGCACTTTGCACATTCATATTATAGAAATTCGATTTCATCTCCACACAATAAACAATACAGTCCAACACCAGTCTTGTGTACTATCAAACACGTATTTACAATACACACTGCATATAGGGGATGTTCCTTCCCATGTACGGATACTTGCCAGGCAAGTTGGCCATGCTCAATTAACGGACGCATTCGGCGCTGATTTAAGTTGTCCACAGCAAGTGCAAGGAATTTAGCAGTTAGCAGCACCAGAGACGATGCAGGGCGAGAAACAATTGGCTGCGTACCAAATTTTGAACAATGGGGAGGCAACGTCGTCTACTACGAGTTGTTCGGCAAGTTAGGCACCGGCTATACCCCCCCTACGCCCACCCAAAACTGGTAAACTACATGTTTAGACATCATTTCGAATCTATTAACTTGCAATTTATATATACACGTACAGGCAAACACAGGCACACACACCCCTATATCTGTGTCGTACACATTCGTATGGCGCGATGGCAGTTGTTCGAGACCTCCCCCCGAGCCCCCCGAACCGAGTACGCCACTGAATCGTACAGTTTAACAAGTTTAGAGTCTTCGGGCTAAGTTATAAGGCGAGATATGCGGACGATTGAATTCAATTTCTGCCAGTTGTTGAAGTAATTGATTACTTACTTCAATTGAATCGGTGAGTGAAAGAACAGAATAAGTCCAATATTTGACATTTTAAACTAAGTGCCATTTAGTATAAAATTTCTCGATCTTTTCGAAAATATGAAAAGAAATAATCATATATATTACCAGTACTGCTGTAGAAGCACCGTACTTCACGCATTGACTGGAAGAACAGAATAACTCCAGGACATACTCCGTTTTTTCACTCATTGCATGAACCGCGGTTGTTTTTAACAGATGACGTCATAGACATCTTTGTTAAATGACAACCCTATATTTTTTTAATGAATTTGACAAATCTTTTAATTGTCTTGATGGTAGCAAAATACTTAATTCCAAAACTTAGTTACATTCGGTCGAGCCGTTCCGGAGATTTTGTCACTTTTATTTCGAAACCTTCAATGTCTCTTTCTCGAAAATTTTCTTATGTAAGGCCATAAAAATATTATGCTACCACAAAGACAATTAAAACGTCTGTCAAATTCATTAAAAAAATATAGGGTTGTCATTTAAAAAAAATGTCGATCTGTTAAAATCAATTGAAGGTAAAAAAAATAATTTGATATCATAAGGTGTAGTTTGATAATTATAAATCAACGTGTTCGAGGATTTTTTAAAATAGCAAACCGTTCTTGAGATTTTCTCATGTTTCCACACTTTGCGCGTTTACTGTATAGATGGCTAGCCCACCCTAACTTTCAAACTATCAAAAGAAACTAAAAATCAGCCTACACATCCAACAAAATCAGCAAAACCTATTAACTACCTAAAAATTGCTAACTTAAGAAAAGTGATGCACTATTTAGAAGGAGAAGATCTTGAATTTTATTGCTATATTACTTCTTGGGAAACATCAAATCATGATGAAGACTGATGACAAGCTTAGTGATGTTGCTTTTTTTATTTTGTTTTTTTTGTTACTACTAATTTTGTTTCTAATATTAAACTTGTTGTTCGTTTCGTCTTTATGCATTTTTATTTACCACTTGTGCTAATAACATAATTTTTTTCAACAAATAAGAGATTAAGTATTATCGATAAGCATGTCGGTGACTGGAAGAGCAGAACAACTGCAAAACAACTGAAATTTAGTACAACTTTTCTGTATATATAGTCTTTGTGGCCACAAAAAGACCTATCGAACCGACCGGCACCGGAACGGCACCTGACCGGCACCGGAACGGATGTTTTGTTAATTAACGTATATGGAACAGAGGCGATACCTATAGTGTCGATCAACCTTTATCCAGCGCGTTACCCAAGGACTACCAGGAAGACTAACCAAACACAGCATTATTTTAAAAACAGAGTGCTTATCCTATCTAATTTACCCATTCGGGGGTAAATCTTATAACTTCACCCCTTTAATTTCGTCTCCCAGGCATCCCTCTCGAGGAAACGAAAGGGGTAGGTTGGATGTAGATGGCGCTCCGGTTCCTCTAATACGAATTACGAAAGAGTGTCAACTTGAGCCGCCTCGGTCCCGGTCTAAGGTGGATTTTATTATTGTTATTATTATGATTTGTTGTGTGTTCGCGGGCGTCGGCGTTCGCGCGACCCTGCTTAATGCGCGCCTTAATACAGAGAGGGCGCTATAGGATTACCTTGCCATTAGCAACTTGCCAGATAAATCATGATAATTGGTGATTAAAAGAGCATCCCGCAGACGCTAGCGCCGCCGTTACCGCTAGGGCACATTCTCGCGCTTATTTCTGAAGTTCTTTAGAAGTTAACTTAACCCTCTGCGTGGATCTACAACCCCGTTTGCGGGAGATACGTGCATGGTGGCGAATAGGGGTGCATTCTGGCACTTCATAATTTCCGTGTTGCTTTATTTTCGAGTTTCTAATGACAATACTGTAAACCAACTAGGGTTGCCAGATGCAAACATTTAATTTGCAAGACAATGGGATTAGAAAGTCCCAAAAATTCAGGACTCACATAGATAAATAGTTAAATCTGGTCAAAAATTGACAAAAATCAATTCTTAAAATAATGTCAAAAATGTGCATTTTTCAAAACATCATTCTGAGGCATTCACAAGCTTTTAGTAATGGCATACTGCAATTTTGAAACTGTCCAGAATAAGTTGCCAACTGTCCAAAATAAGTTGTTTCTTTATCCTTATTAGTTACAACAGAATATTTTGTTTGCAAATTTATGTTTTTGAATTTAATTAATTAAATTACTCGCACATTATCTAAGAAACAGTTGCTAATAGCCTAAGACAAGTTGTTGCCAAAGCGATTATAATAAAAATTTGAAATTTAAAAAGCTTTCTGTTGAAGAGGGTCCAAAGGAACTGGAGGTTTAGTCTTAGCATTTTTGAAAGATTTTTCAAATAAGCCGCCATTTCTGGAATTTCGTCGAAATAGTTAAATAATAAATTAAAGATGAGGAAATTCTGAATTTATCACTATGACATTTTTTGGTACAATCAATAGTTTAGCTGCATGAGCAAATTCTATTTCTACGAGATCGGTCGTACTGCATGAAAACTAGTAGCCAGGATTTGTCAGATTTTTTGATTCTAATGACAGTAGGTAGTCTTGGTGTCAAACGCTAATGTTTTGACAATAACTTCTGTCAATATAAGCTGCGTTCGCATATTGCATTACACCTTTTACACCCAATAACACGTAAGTGTCATTTGGATGGTGTACCCGGTGTCAACGGAGTACAATATCCGAACGAAGCTTTAATCGCCATAACTGTCTAGTTCTAGTAGTTTTATTTTAATGCAGACATGGCCGATCTCGATCAAATAGAGTCTCATGCAGCTAAACTATCAATTTTATATATAGTATGATAAAGTCATGCGCCTGGCCACATCAGATTTTTTTTCTGGTTTTCAGGTACTTAAGACATCATCAATACTTTTTTAATGTCAGTGCTTTATTTTTTACTGATCACGTATGAGTTTAAAAAAAAAAAAGGTCAAACTGAAAACAAGTGTGATTATGGCAATTATTGTAAATTTATTCGGAATTCAAACTTTGTTTGTTAAGTTATTTTCTACTTCAAGTAGTGCAGGGACCTTTTTCTTCTAATAGTAAATGTCGTGCTGAGTAAAAAAATTCATGAGGACTTAGTTGTTTTTTTCAGATCATTCAAAATTACATCGCTTTTTACTCAGAATGATATTTATTTTCTACAAAAATTCGATATTTTGGCATTGTTTGATATGTGTTTTATTTTACTTTATTTTATTGCTTGCTTTTGTTAATATTTTATATTTGTATGCAGCTGTCCCAATTATTGTTGAGTATGAAAAGTTTTACGTTCTAAAACAAAAATTTTGGGGAAGAAAGTTAAAGTTATACCACAGCAATCTCTATAAATATTTTCAGGACATTAAGTGTCCAAATTTAAGCCTGAATCCAGAAAATCCAGCAAAAATCAAGACACCTGGCAACCCTAAAACTAGATTTTTTCCACCTTAACAACTTTTTAAGGCTTTATTTCCTGGAGCATAGTACACAATCTTACACTTTAAACAAAATATTTCTTTTTATTTGAAACAGTGTCTGTTCAAATTCGCTTCTCTACCACCCCACCAAAATATATAGAACATCGTCGTAAATCATGGCAATTCAAATTTTCTAAATGGCTTCACCCATCTCGCCCCCGCACCCCCGCGGTATCGCCGAAGGCTTGTCCCGCCTCGGCACCATCGGAAATAAAAATAAAATCCCCTATTTTCCCCGCTACAGGATCGGATGCGAGCATTAAAAAAGTGTCCTTCAGATATGAACAAT